>CM057392.1:31540714-34040714 GCA_030015415.1 Cynopterus sphinx | reverse complement strand
CCTGGTCCCCCGTTTGCCTCCACACTCCTCAGACACCCAGTTCAAACCTGTCCTTGCCCTTCAGTTCGGATGTACCCCATTGCCCGCTTGAGCTTGAGGCGGCTCCTTCTGGCCATGGTGTCACCTCCCACCCTGGCAAGTCACCGTAACCAGGTCTGGGTCATTCTACTGCTGGCTCAGCAGGCCTTGGAGACCCTCCCACCTGGGTCCCAGCTTCCACAGTATTCCCACCACCCCCAGAACAGAGAGGCCTGTTGGGGGCCAATTTCAGGCTGTTGTTGACAAAATATGACCTCTAGCTCCGTTCCCGACTGAGTCATGTCTTAAACCCCAAACACCTTGGTCTGTAACCTCTCTCGAGGAATTTCCCAGCCCAGGGAAGGTAAGAAAGAGCACAGCTCTCTTCCCAGAAACCTGGATGCTCGTAAGAGGCGCTAGAGAGACGCGTGCAGAGCTCCAGGGAGGGTTTTCCATGAAAATTATTGCATCGTCCTGTTCTTTAAGGTATTTGGAGACTGAATGGCCTGTTCCTTCAGGTATTCGGTGACTGAATGACTAGCTGCTTAGCCAGTGCCGCCTCATGATTCTAGGTTGCTGGCACCTGCTGGTCATTTTTTGGGTTGAGAGCAGGTAATTTCCTCTCATTTGTCCACTTCTACTCTTCTCTGGCTTCCGACCGATTATCCTAATCTAGAAAACCGCACCGCTGGTCAGCCTTTCTGTGTGCTCAGCTGTGTGTGCCCCACTGATTACCTGCAGCAAAATGTTCTCGTACGAGCATTTTGTACCTGCGGCTCCCTGCCTCCTTCTAAGTAATTCTTGAGTCCCATATTTCCCCCAACTCTTCTCTCAGGCCCTCCTGTCCCCTCTTCACCATCTGCCGCTTCCTGTTAAGACCCTCAGGGCCCAGGGTCTGGCTGCGGGGATGACAAAGTTTAGGTGTAGCCTGACAGGATGCTCAGAGCCCCATGGGGACAGGAAGTGAAAGCCAGCCAGGTGAGGACCGCAGGGGAGGCAGGGGACAAGGAGGGATTCAGCCAGCCTTTCTTTTCTTAGCTCTGGGCATCTCTTGTCCCTGATCTGTAGACTAGGAAAAAGAAAACAAACAAAACCAAAAACCATACCTGAGTTAAAGAGCGGGCTTTATTCTTTGTCTCTTTCTGGGAATATTAATCACCTTCTCCAAGGATTTGATCTGAAAAGCACTCTTTCGCCTGCTAGTAACCGCCCTCTTTTCTCTCCCCCCAGAGATGGGCCCATCTCACCATCTTTGCAGCCCACAAACCAAAACCACCTAAGAGGAGACCACGATTAAGGAGAATGAAGACCTATGAACAAATGGAAGAAGGGCTACAGGGTGCTGCCCAGGGAACCCCAGGACACATAAAAGTAGAGCATAGAAAGAGCAGTAAAACGTTGTCCTGGGCTCTGGGCCATGGGGAAGGGCAGGTGAAGGATGGCCCAGGGACTGTCTCTGGCCGAGAGGCCCCTTCTAAAAGGGGCCAGAGGGGGCAGGGGACTGAAACATCCCTCACTCCCCAGGCCAATGTCTTCAGCGGACTAAAGCCAAATGCTTGGTGCTGCCACCCCACACGATGTCCTCCTTTGCTCTTTTTGGATATGACCTGGGGTGGTGAGATGGAGGAGGAGCAAGCGAATGGGCATTTCTGCCCTTTCCAGCACTGATGGAAACGGGTGAGGAGGAGCTGAGACAGAGAGAGAGAGAGAGGACTCTGGCCTGGAGCCAGTCCCAGCCCGACAAGGCAGCGGCAGGGCGTGCTTGCTCCGATTGCCATCACGGAGCTCCAGGCAGCTTCACAGGGATGAGCAACTTGGCTGTGGCCCCAGACTGTGAAGCCGGCCTTGATTTCAGAACTGGCCCACCCTGTTCCTGCAGGGTGGTGGCTTCCATAGGAGCCATCCTCAGCACCACAGCTGCTTCCAGCACAGCCTCCCCGCTCAGTCGTTTAGCCTGAGCCCAGTTTTCTCAACGTCCCTGATTCTTTCTGTGCATCTGAGCCGGATCAGGCCAGTCCTGATGACCCAGCCCTGCCCCTCCCTACCTCACCACCCGTGCCCAGCAGTGATACTCCCAAAAGGAAAAAGGGGAGCAGGCACAGGATATGGAGGCTGGAGCCGATGGTTAAGACCAGCCTTTCCAGCCCCAGAGGAGTTTGCGAGCTGCAGCTGAGCTAACTTCTTGTTGGGTATCTGGGATGTATCTGCCAGAAAGGGGGTCACTCTTCCTGGGAATCATAACTCTCCTTTTAAAAGCCCTCAAACACATTTCATAATGATTCACAGAAGAACTATTTTGAAACTTTGTCTCCATTTTCTTTTAAAGAGAGGCTCTTTGGGGCAGAGAAGTCCAAACTGCAGTGAAGTTAAAGACAGTGTTATGAAGGGTGTCACTCTAGGGGGTGACACAGCAGCGAGATAAAATGCTTGGAAAGAACTGTTCAGGATGAGAGAGGAGGCCTCAGAAGATGAACCATCTCCCCACTACGCCCACCTTCCCCTTTACCATATGCAATGGGTTCCAGCATCCTGGGAGGATAAAGCAACAACAGGTCTCACGCTGCCTTTACGGCTTAGGCCAGAAAGAGGAGACAAGAGGGAGGAGGTGTCCAGAGAACGACAGGAGGAAGAATTGGGAGGACTTCACCACGGAGAGTCTTGGTGAGGACTGAGGCTCTGAAGTTAGATGCGAGTCCGAATCCTGGCTGTGTCACCTATGAACTGCGTGCCACAGGCTTCCCTTTTGCGTCTGTGAAATGAATTATCTTCCTCATAGAATGCCTTGAGGGTTACCTGAGAAGCTTAAGATAGCATGTGCCAGCAATGAGTATCTGTCATTTTTATCTGAGACAGTGACCCTGCTCTGGACCTGATATGCCGCAGAAGGTGTATAAACAGAGCGGGCCGGAAGAAAGCTCTGGGATGAGAGCTTGTCTGCAGGTTTGCAGGGGAGACAGAGGAGCCAGTTGGAGTTCTTAGCCGCTGGGGAAGGCAGTGCTCAGACCTGTCACTCTGAGAGGAGAGGCAGAGGGGTCTGAGACCTTGTGTGCTCCCTCTTCCCTTCCCCGTCAAAGCTCGCTTTGATGACAGCTGCTTAAAGTCGAAATTTAAGCTAACGTGTTTTGCCCCGCAGGGTCACTTGCATGTGGGCCCCTTGGTGTGCGTGCGTGTGTGTGCATGTGTGTGTGTGTGTGTGTGTGTGTGTGTGTGTGTGTGTTTTAGTGGAAAAAAAGGGCTGGTCAATTGTTGAAGAAAAATCAGGTGGGAAAATAAGAAGTAGGGAAAGTATTCGAAGGCAGAGACCTTTCCTCGTTTAATCATACCCTATAGGCCGTAGGGTATGTGTGACTGGAGACCACAGGAGGGTGGACCCAAGTCAGCAGAGGCCCCTCTATGGCCTCATTAAGGGCTATAAAGTGGGAGATAGCGAGATGGCGCCGGAGGAGAATTGGAGAACCCAGACAGTCTCCCCCACGTTCCTACTCATCACGTTTCCTGTCTTAACCTAGCGGATCCCCTCCTTCATCGTGTTTCCTATGCAGTATTCTAACCAGTGGCTTTGAAGTTACCTTATGAATGTTTTCAGGTCTCCTTAGGCAGCAAAACACTCTCTGCCCACTGAGTGAACATTAGACTGACATCTCTCAGTGCCTTCGGTGCCCGCCTCCATCGTGCTCGCCCCTGATCTCGGAGAACAGGCGTCTGCCTGCAGCGGGCACAGATCTGGCCTCTGCAGACTCAGGCCCACAGGCAGCCTCATGATGTGAGGCAGAAAGAAAGGAGCATGCTAGGTCCCTTGTAGGATTCCCTACCAAATTAATGAACACTGTGGGCAGGCTAGATAAGAGAAGTAGGGAATTGAGAGAACGACAATGACAGGAAAGAAGTCGTCACCTTGTATTTGCATAGCACCTTCCTGTTTCCCACATTTCCTATCTCTTTGGCTTGCATGTCTGAATTAGTTCCCTAGGGCTACTGTAATAAAGTACCACCAACTGTGTGGCCTAACTCAACAGAAATATCCTCTCACAGCTCTGGAGCCAGACTCGGGTAATCAAAGTGCCAGCAGGACCACGCTCTGAGAAGCAGCCTTCCCTGCTTCTTCCTAGCCCCCGAGGGCTTCCAGCAGTCCTTGGGTTTCTGCAGCTTGTCGCTGCATCACTCCGAATCTCCGACTCTGTCATCACGTGGTCGTGGTTCTTGAGTGCATCTCGGTGTGTCCTTTCTGCTTCTTATGAAACCACTGGCCATTGGGTTTAGGACCCATCCTAATGCCGTGTGGCCTCGTCTCAGCTGGTTCATCTGTGAGACTCTGTTTCCAAATGTGGTCATATTCCAAAGATCTGGGGAGACGTATTTTGGGGGTATGCTACAATCCACTCAGTATTACTTTCAGGGACCTTGTCTTCTAACTAGCACCTCTCAGGCAGGTATTAGCTGTGACCACGAGATGCCCCAACCCTTCAACTCCCTCTCCTGCCCCCACAGCTCAGTGGTGGAGGCTTCCTTCTCATCCTGTCAGACCCTATTCAAATAGACTTCCTACAGATCATGTCTTTTCAGTGAGGTTTCCCAAAGGCAGATCCTGAAACAAAGGTTTGATTGCAAGTGGCTTATTTGGAAGGCGATCCCAGGAAGTACCTGTGTGGGAGTGGGAAGAGGGAAGGACAAGAAGTCAGCATAGGGTTTGCTATTGATCTGGAAGCTGTGGACAGCCAGGGCTCACTTGCACTGGGAATGTCTGGGAGACTGTGTAGAACAACCCCAGAGTTGTCCCACCCGAGGACTGAGGAAGTTGAGGTCTCTATGCCTCAGCTCCCATCTGTGACTGCTCCTGGGAGCACTGGCTCACCTCTCTTTAGCCTGCACTGGGCACAGGTTGAGCTCACTCCTGGCACCAGAGAAAGGCCTGAGGCAGAGAGTCACAAACGCTTTGTGTAAGGAACCAGTGGCTTATTTGGGAAGCAGGACTGTTCAGAAGATGTGGACATGGGCACTGACAGTACCTGCTACAACTAGGAAGACAGATTCCTTCCTAGAGCTTCCCAGTTTCCCTCTCATAGTAGATGCTCAATAAATATTTGTTAGATTGAGTTGGCACAGTCATTTGAGAAGAGGAATAAAGAACGAAGAGCATTTGTTCAGTCATTAAACAGAGGTTTATTAAGCAGTGACCACATTCCATGCCCTGTGCGAGACCCTGAAGATGCCATTCTGCATGGTATTGAGTCTGGTGCAGAGTTATTACCCTTAATAACCAGTCGACCAAGCCTGGCCTTCATCCTTTACAATCAGCCAACAACCCTGAGATCTCCAGAAGAAAAACCTTGGCTGAATCAGTGAAAAACAAGCTCTGTGTGTCTGTGGTGGCAAAAATTCTTCGTAGAACGTGGGGATGAGACTAACCTTACACACTCCCGCATTAAGCTTTTATTCTTCCCAGTTCTCAGATTCACAGAGCAGATAAGTCCCTACTGTTTTCTGTCCCGAATTTCCAGCAGTTTAGGAGGTAAACTTGGCAAATCTGAACCTCACTACTGAGTAGACACAAGAGAAAATGTTGATACTCTTGACCTTGAGACCTTATCCATCCATCCTCCTCATACCCCAAATCACCCCACATCAGCAGGTCTTAATGCTCTTTTTAATGAGACGTCCCCCTTGCCTTGCTCCATACTCCAGAACAATCTAGTCTTTCCAGGCCTCACTAATACGGTGTCTTTCTTTCTGCTGTCACTCTAGAGACAGTGAAGCCCACAGTTCAGACAGTTCCAGGACCCCCCCACTCCCAACAGCAGAGCAATCTAGCCAGCAGCGTTCCCCAAGGGCAGGCTTGTCAGAGACCAGAGCAGACTCCTCCCTGGATCCTGCCTGGAGTCAATCCCAGCTTCTGTTCCCGCATACTAACTAAGGAGCTCCCCGTCTCCCCGCCTCCCTCCGTCCATGGCTATGCACTTTTAATATTCATCTCCTCTCTCTTGATGGGAATTAAAAGAGCAACTTGCAAGGCAAACAAGAGGAAAATAACAGATTGCTGCTGCTCATTAAAGCTCCAGCTCAATAGAGTCGGATAAGAGCGACAGGATGGCTTCCCCTCCTCGGTGGAGGGTGGGCTGCGAGCTGCACCATAATCACAGTGCTTTGGATCTGCTCTGAGTTCAAGGGGTTTTCCGGACAGAAATGTATTTTCCTCCTGAAATGTTACTGTTTGGTAAAACCCTAAGACTAAGCTGGCCTCTCCCACTTTCCTGACATAGAATCTTAGAGAATTGACTTCACCTTTCTGGATTTCATTTTGTTGCTCTACTTCGGGGTGGGGGAAGGAGAGGGGAGACTAATAGCCTCCTAAGTGGACTGTAAGAATAAATGAATGAATGAATGAATAGATAGATAGATAAACAAATAAATAAATAAACAAACAGACAAACAAACAAATAAATAAATAGAGCATTTTTGGAGGAATTAATTTTCATATTCTCTCTCTCTCTCTCTCTCTCCCCTCCTGTTTTCTATCAGCATTTAAATCTGTATAAACAACTTTCATTTAAATAAATAGTCCTCTGACCATAGGTCCCTAAAGGTTTAGCAGCCACCTCTGTCTTTTCTCCCCTTTGAATTCAAACCCAATGAAGTGTCTACGTTCATTACCATCACTTCTTCGCCTCCCACCCCCGCACCCCACGCACTGCAATTTGCCTTTCACCCCTCCCCGAAACCGTTCTCACCATGACCACCAAAGACCCTGTTGCTAAATCCAATTAATACATTTTAATTGGATTACAATTTTAATACATTAGTTATTATCTAATTTAACCCCTTTTTTTTTCAGCTGCTGATTCTTTCCTCTCATATTGAACTCTCTTTCCTGGGCATCCAAATAGCTTTCTCTCTAGGGTTTTCTTTAGTTGCTGGCTAATCCTTCTTGGTCAGCTTCTTTGTACTACATTAAATATGTGTTTTTTAGACTCTCTTCCCATCACTGATTTCTCTGGGAATGACTCCTATGCAGCTGTCTGTGTCTTTAACTCAAAGCTGTCTCCAGAGCTCTAGCCCCATATACCCAGCGGCTTACTGGGTACCCCACAGGCCCCTCAGACTCAGCATCATTTTCTCCCACTCCATGATTTCCTTTTCTGGTCCTACTCCAGAAAATGGCAATTCCATGAAATCCATTCCCAAGCTAGAGGCCTAGGAATGGGTTTTGATTTCTTTCTCTTCCTGATCTCATATATATAATCAGTGCCTGACTCCAGCCAGCTTTTTTTCATTCCATCACCTTCTCTCCCCACTCTGTAATTTCCCCCATTGCAGGACACCACTCCCATCTCTCTGTCTCTATGGCTACAACAGCCTCTCAAATGGCCTCCCTGCCTCCTCAGCCTGTTCTTCCAAATTGTTCTCCACTCTGCAACCAGAACCATCTTTCTAAAATGCAGAACTGATCACGATGCTCCTCTTCTTCAAACAATTCAATGACTCTTCATGGCCATCGGGATAAAGTTCAATCTCATGAGCATGGTATTAAGGATTTTTTAGGTCTCACCTCTCTGCACTTTGCCCCTGGAACTCCATGCCCCAGGTCCTTAATAAACGCTTGCTCGAATAAGGAGTGTAGGTATGCCGAGAGGAGATCATTATCACTGCACAATAAACAAGTTAAGACCCAATTTTTCCTATTGGGTTGAAAGAAAGGTTGGGGCACCAGAAAAGCATTTCCAGTAAGGCTCCTACTCTGCTGGGTCTAAGTAGATAGCCTTGGCTGTTTTCACAATCACAGAGCACACGCTTCCTTCATTTTTCTATTCTAAAGTCTGTACTCCTCTGTGAATATGCTACTTCTCTCCAAAGGCAAATAAATATTTATTAGCTGCATTAGAACTGAAAAGCTAGTGGAGAGGTGTTAACATGAGCTATGTCTGAGGGGGTAAGATTGTGTTCTTTTCACTTATCTTTATATTTTTATATTGAGCACATGTTATTTTTAATAAGAAGAAACAACATAAGTGACTTCATTTGGGGGGTTACAATCAGTAGAAACGTGGAGCTGAGAGATGATATTTTAAAAAAGAGATTATAAATGGGAACATGGAATGAACAATGACACAAGGTAAATTTTAGTTTAATTCAACCCACGGGCATTGATCACCTGCCAGCCACGAGGTGTTGCTCTGGGTGCTGCAGAGAATGCAGGCCGAAACCAGGCCTGGTGTTCAACCCCAGCCGGGGGAGAAAGGTGTCACGGGGGGTCAGCTTTAATCCAGGGCTAGGACATGCCAGGTGGCATTCTAGGCACTTTGCTGCTGCTGTATCTTATCATCTTTACAACAACCTTATGAGGAAAATGTCTTAATTCCGTTTTTGTAGATTGGGAAACTGAGGCACAGAGAGGTTTACTGATTGTCCCCAAATCATAGTTAATAAGTCAGGATTTAAACCCAGATATGTCTCACTTCATCCTCTTTGCACTGTAAAAACCGGTTTTGATAAGTATCTAATGAGGGAGGTGTGAACACAGTAGGGCTTCTGATAACAAGTGAGGGAAGGCTTTCTGGAAGTTTCCCTATAGGCTGGCCTTGAAGAATGGGGTGTGAGGTGAGAGAAGGGCTGTAACATAACCCTCAGGGAGAGGCAGAGTCCTTTGTGAATATTTTGCCTTCAGTGTAGGAGTGAAGCCAAGGCAGCCACGGTCTGGGAAGGGTCCAGGAGTCAGGTGGGAGGTAGGTTTCCTGAGCCCGTTATAGGTATGCGAGAGCAAAGCCGTGGGACAAGCTAAACCTGGAAACTGAGATTGACCAGGCTGAGGAGGGAGCTGAATGCAGGAAGCAGAACCTGCAGATCCTCTGAGGTCTCCACTGCTGACTGATAAGCTAGACCAGGCAGAACAAGCAAGAAGCAGCCTGGACACAAGCAGCAATGTGCTGGGGTGAGGTCCTTGCTGGAGGTCTGCAGTCCTGTGGGCCACTCTCACTGCCCTTAAGGGCCAGAAACTGGAGCCTGGAAAGTGACGGGAAGAACATTCCAGCCAGAGGGAAGAACATGAGCAAAGTGTGATAAAATATAGAATGGTTCATGTTTGACAAAAGCAGGAATGTTGGATGTAGTGGGGTCTTTTAAGAGTTGTCAAAGGAAAGACCCTGCCATTATCTCTCTTTTGACTTGTCATGGTGTTTTTTTATTTGATATTTAACATCATTCTAAGCAAAAGAAAAAAAATTAGTTTTAATCATTAGTATGGATTTTCCGTGCTTTATATTGTATAATGTCAGTTTTAAATGAAAATGGAAGAACATTTAGCTCATATCTGGAAGCATCGAAATTACACAATCGGTATTTCCTAGCTCATCATGCATACGTATTTCATTTCCTTTATACCAAAATAGTAGGAACAGTGCACAAAACTAATCTGTTTCCATTTTTCTCCTTGATACGTGCACATTCTGTCAAATGCTTTCTATCTCCAGCTTACTGATGAGTCAGAAAGGCCCCCCAAAAAAGGAACTATGGGATTGTCCTGTCCTTTCCTCTCCTATGTCATCATTTTCAGGGTAAGTGGTGGGTTAAGACAGGGAAGTAACTTGAGAAAGAAAGGATAGGACAGGATTTCTTGGTAGTGTGTGTTTCTTAGAATGCTGTTGAGTCCTGTATTGCACGTAAGTTCTGGTTGGAACAGAAAGTGTGGCCTCTCAGGGCTGCCAGTGTCCCCGATTACTCAGCCACATATGTAGCGTGTTCACCTTGGACTCGCTTTGAGTCTCGTGGAACTCCCACACATTGTGGCTCTAAAGGACTTCTGAGCTCATGGGACATTGCAAATGTAACATGCAAGTGGATGGGTGAGAAGCAGAAGTGGACGCTCATATTACACACACGTCCTCTGCTCACCCACATGCTCCACGGTCTCAGCAGACTACACGCAAGACACAAGTTATAGGCTAAAATTATTGAGAATTTCAAGATGGTGACAACAGAACATGAAACCAAACGTGAGGCCCCCTGAGGACACGGCCCTGAATGACTGTGCAGGTTACGTGCTCACGAAGCACCCCTGCTCCTACCTGTCATGCAGCGGCAGATACACACAGCCAGCTCTCGACAACTTCTGAGTCCCTCTGTCCCAGCCTATTCCTTCCTGGCTCCTCGGCCCTTCCCTCTTGCTGGAGCACCTCCTGGTTCTCAATCTCTATCTTTGGCTTTCGATCTGTCATTCTGGCCCTTCAGGTTTGGGGTCTCGATCTAATACCTCTTCCTAGGAGGCCAGCTCCCTGCTTGCCTCTTGGTTCCTGATTGGGGCATTTCCCTCAGTGTCGGGGAAGAGGATTCCTCCTCTGGCCTCTGCCTCACAGGACCCGGCCGCCGTGCCAGCCTCCCCTCAGCACCACCACTTCCCAGATGGGGCAGGAGAATTCAGATGCCAGTATCAGGTGAACACACACAAACACCCCTTTGATTGTTTATGATGTACCATGCTTATGGCACAAGCTCTTCCTCCAGAGCAGAGCTCAGACTGACAAAGTGCTGCTGAGGTGTGGGTGAGGGGCTGAGAAGAAGAAGGAGAGAGAGATGCTGCTCATCTGGGCAGAGAAGGGACCCAGAACCAGACAAAAGACGACAGAGCATGTAGAAATGAAAGATTCTCCCTGGCTCGTGTTCTTTGCCCTCCAGCCCAACCCAGGGCCTCTGGCCCATGCGCTGGTCAGCGAATACTAAGGAAGCAGAAGGTCAGCCTCAGAAAAACACTGCCCAAGGAGGAAGCTCCCCAAATACACCCCTCCCAGCCCAGCACGATGATACCACAGCTAGTAACAGGAAGGCCTCGATTTGTGACCCACGTACCTCTCTTACACGGACCATGCGGCAGGGTGGAGAGATGCCGACTGCTGGTCAGGGCAATGGTCCCAAGCTCTGCTCTCACTGGATGGCTGCCTTCAAGTTCGTTACCATTTAGTGACTGTGTTAAAGCACAGTTTAGGAGAGAAGGTCCAGTCAGGAAAACGCATCTGCGCCCCAAACAAAGTTCAGCAGAGTGCAAAGGAGCCTGGGAAATGTCACTTTCCGGTGTTGGTCCCTATGGTACAAAGCAGAGCAGGGGAAGGACATTGAAAGATAGATATCAGTGGCTAAAAGAGGGGAGTTGCTTGACTCCCATTATCTCTACCAGCCCCTACCAGCCACCCTGATAAACAACCTAATTTTTAAAAATGCAATTTCATCATTAAAACAAGTCTGCTAGCCCCTTCTTCCAATCAAAATATTACCCTTATGTTCCTCCGCAGAAGTTCTAGAGCTGGCACCTTCCCTACCCACCTCCAGCCTCACTCTACCGGCCTGTTAAGTAAGGAGGGAGGTGATGCCTCAGATTCTGTTTCATTTCCTCCCCAGGACCCTTCAGGCTCAGACATCACAGCCTGGCTCTGACGAAGCCTCAGAACTCAATTGCCATGTGGAGCTGGATTTGGCAATCATTTTTTATTCAACTCTGGAAGGTCACAGAAGTTAGAGGTTTTCAATTATGTGAAGGCTGGGTGCAAAGATGTGGGGAGCTGCCAGGAAATGACAAGTGGGAGGCACAGTCTTTCCAGGCTGGGGCACGACCCAGCTACAGTGATGAATGTGCTCAGCCTTCTTTGGTTGGCACCAACCTGTCAGCTCTTGATAAAGAGCTCACCAAACACCATGCTAATATGAACAAGAGAAAATGGGATAGAGTTTGAAACACGCTACCTGGGAGAAATCCAAACAGACAAGGTGAGGAGAGAGGCCCTGAAGGACAGGAGTCACCTGTGTGTCCTTCCTGCTGTCTCAAGTGAGTTTTCCCTCCTGTCCACTCCATTTCCTTAAAGTAATCAGTCCTGGTCATCTCAGCAAGAAGGGACTCCAGGGGGAATGAATGACAGGGAGAAGACTGGCAAATGTATCAGCCTCGACCCAGAGCAGACGACAGGGGGCGACTTGGTCGGAAACAGACCGGGGGAGGCTTGAGAGCCATTCAGAGAAGCTGGGCCAGCTTTTGAGAACAGAGGGGCCATCAGGTACTTTCAAAGAGGGGAGTCACATGATAATTGCAATATTTCAAGAAGAAAAATCTAGTGGCACCATGCTACTGGGTAGACTATAGGGGGTGGAAGTGGATATGGCAGAGACAGAAGGACCCTAAGGAAGGAGGTTCAGAAATCCAGCCACAGGGTGAGGGAGCAAATGCCAGGGTAGGGATGGTGGGTATCGGAAGAGAACAGCTGAGCAAGGAGACTGTCGTATGCCTAGGACACACGGTGGCCTCAAAGGTAACTCACAGATTTTGAGACCTATCACTGCAATGACCAACAGAAATGGGAGCAAATTTGGTTCATTTCCCACGTTGCGTGTGTTTTCATGTTAGACAATGAGATGTCTAAGTAGACGTTCACACCAGGTTCTGGACTCTAGGGTAAGAGGAGGGACTAAAGCAAAAGATTTACTCATATTAGGGGTGATGGCTGCTACGAGCTTCTTAATGAATGGATAATCGGGATAAAAAAATTAAGCCGCCTTGATACTCAGCAAGAGGAATAGAAATCATTGCCATAGTCTGCGGCTCCTAAGTCGAGCTTCCCAAAGTCCCGAGAGACCATTTTTTCACCCTCTAATCTTTCCCCTTTTGCTATTCACCTCAAGATGTGAGTCACACCAATACTTAGAACTGGCATTGCTGCTTAAGGGGGAGGTCTGGGAAGGGCGAGATGCTCCATCAGAGCCTCCCAGGATTAAAAACGGGAATTTTCTCAAAGCAATCTGCCTACTCGGCCAGGTAATTGAAGGAAGGGCAGAGCCAGCATCCTGAAAAGCCTCGAAGTCGAACGGACATCCTTGAGTGTAACGTGACCTCATGCCATTCTCACTGAGGACAGAGGAAGGGGTTATCCAGATGGCACTGTCATCAGCCACCAGGGCGAGAGCCCACTTCTTTCCCTTCAACAGCTGAAATGTTGTGAGCCATTAGTCACATCTCTGAGTAATCTGAGATTTCGAGAACAAGAGGGAGAAAATTTTAATCTAAAGGGAAAAAAAAAAGATTAAAACACCAATCCCTGTGGAGGAAACAGCACGTTGAGATCAACAGCACTTGGGATTCCAGAACACCACTGGGCTCAGGTCGGGAAAAGGACCTACTCAAGAAATTGATTCGATATTTCTCTTTTGGGTGGTTTGGAGCAGGGGTCCCCAACCTCTGGGCTGGAGACCATTATCAGTCCATGGCCTGTTAGGAACCGGGCCACACAGTAGGAGGAGGGAGCGAAGTTTCCTCTGTATTTGCCGGCATCACCACTGCAGCTCCACCTCAGTTCATCAGGTATTAGATTCTCATAGGAGCACGGGTCCCTGATGCCAAAAAATGTTGGTGACCACTGGTTTAGATTGTATAGGAATGGGAGGCCTTGTTAGGATTCTGTGGGGAAAAAAGGAGACTAGTATTAGCAATCTGGCAGCACCCCTTCCTGGTCTGGGTTTTCTCAGAGTTTTCCAGAACACCCTCCCCCATCATGCCCTTTTTCAGTTTGGCAAATTCCCCTCTTGGACCAGAATGCTTGGGTTCAAATCTAAGCTCCATTTGTTTATATGTCTAACTCCCAAGTCAGACTAAGAGCCCTCCAAAGGGTGCTTCTTTGAACCCTCTGTGCCCAGCACAGAGCCTGGCACTAAGGGGTTCTCAATAAACACCTGATTAATGAGGAACTAGGAAGCCAAAGCATCAACTCAAGAACCAAACAGCCTGGATTTGAACTCTGGTTCTACTGTTAGTTGACTATGTAACCTTGAGCAAGATTCTTAACTCCTCTGTGCCTCAACTTTTTCATCTATAAGGTGGGAAAGTAACAGTACCTATCTCATAGGGTAGATGTGAGGATGAAATGAGATTATATGTGTATAATGTTCCGAACAGTGATTGCACGGGGCGGATATTCAGTAAAGGTGAGCTATTATGACCATCAGCACTTATCCTGGCTCCTCAGGTATCTTCTCGTAGAACGCTGAACATTAAACATAGCAGGTTGGTTAATAATCTCTCTCCAATGCCATGGTTTGTGAAGAATTTGTGATTAGGTGAATTAATGATCACACAAACAAATTATCATTCGGGATTTCCTACAGTAATTTGGCCCAGACAGATGAGCTTAGGCAGCCAAATTGGCTCATTTATCTCTGCTCCGAGAAGGCCCCGGGGTCCAGGGGAATCATTCACCAAGAAGTGTCATCCACAAGGGAATTTGTTTTCCAACCATAGAGATGGGGCTATTTGTCAACCTCAGCTTCAGGTGATGCATTTTTATTTTGCCTTAGGCTGAAGAGGAAGAGGAGTTTTTTTGTTTTGTTTTGTTTTTTTCCCAAGCATAGCTGATGGCTGAAAGCAAACATTACATGATATATGGAAAGTGGGTGACAACTAGAACTGAGATCTAGTTCACAGCCAGGCCACCACCAGCAGCAGCCTTCAGTTCTGGGAGTTTGGAGGCAAGTTTCCAAGGAAAACTCACTTACCCCAGAATAAGATAACACAACTCGTGGGGTGTGCCAGGCTGCTGGCTGTGTGCCTACATATGAGCACATTCATCTCAAGGTCAGGGACCAAGACTTTAATTTCTCTGGGTCTTCTGCTGAATTAACAGTAAGATCTACCATTTATGGAGTATTTAGGACATAGCAAACACTATGCTAAGCACTTAACATAGATTGCCTCAGTTTCTCTTCACAAAAACCCTGTGAGGCAGAGAAACCCTCTTACAGGTGAGTCAGCTGAGGCACAGTGACTTGCCTCTGGACACACAGCTAGCTAGTCAAGCTTTGATCCCAGAGAGTGTGACCCTGGAGCTTGCATGCTCACACACTAGTGCTTTCTACAGGATATCCTATATAAGCAGAAGCCACTTAAAGATTGCATTGTTTGATGGGTGGATAAATAAATGAACAAAGGAATGAAACAATAAATGAGACTGCTGTAGGATGAAATCTAGAATTTACTCCTAGAATCAATCTCCCCTTGCAGGACTCTGGTCTTCATGAATAGATAGCTATAGTGAAATTAGTCTCTGCCTTTTTCAGGCCTCATATTGGATGATTAAAGCAATGCTTGGGCTTAAATGCTTTGACCTGTCCTGAAATCCCCCTGCTGGCTGGGTTCACGAGCACAGGAATAATGGCCCCTAAAAAATCTGGTAATGCCTGCTGGCCTATCAGTTGGAGTTTTGTGGCAATGCCAGTTTTTAGACTGAAAATCCATGTAGCAGTCATTGTGGGAGCATCCATGTAAAAGTCTTTCAAATAATCAGCGCCTGGATCTCTTCTCTTATGTCTAATATGCCACCAGACCCCTCAACCTGCTCTGAAAGTCTGTGTCTCTTTGTTCGCTAGGAATAAAAACAACGACTTTCAAGTTACTTCAAGCTAATCTTCAAAGACATAATCACCAGCAAAATCTGAAGGGACCAGATAGAAAGTAGGTCATTAGGACCCAGAAGCCCTGGCTACAACCAGCTGCACTGACAGATAACCTGACAACAGGCAAAAGCCATAGGATTCCTAATGAAAAATGAGGACCCACCCCTGTTCCCCAGCCTCCTGTACCATCAGCCGCTGTGCTGAGGATGGATGGCCTCATGCGAGGGACATCCTGCTCCCCTCCCCAGCCCACAATGAATAAGCATTTGTTCTGTCTACAGTGCTGAGGATGGATGAACAAGCCCCCCTCTTGCACTGGAAATTCACTAGCCAAAGAATCCCAGCTTCACATCAGCCCCGCCTCCCAGAGCTGCGCAGAGCTGCTCCTGATTAAATTCCAGCAGCTAGGCACCATCTCATTCCTCACCCTCGCAAACGATTTGGGGGGAAATCAACAATGGAATTTTCTGTGTTAATATTCTCTGCAGCCCGCAGGACATGAGATGCATATTAAGCACTGTCATAGCTCACTTACTCAGAATTAGGAGGTAAAGTTGGGCTCCAAAGGGCGAGAATGAGCTGTTCTAAAAGAGAGAGTCTCTTGGCTAACAGCCACCAGAAGTCCTCCCTCCATCCTGATTTCCAAGGCTGGCCTAAAAGAAGGAAAAGATCCTCCCAGCTGGGGTCCGATAGGGACCGATACCTGAGCATCAGACTGGGCCATGAGTCAACAGTCCTGTGCCCAGGGGAAGGAGGCCCTTTCGGGCTTATTGAAAAGCTTAGTAGTATTAAGATTGGCGATTGATTAAATACCTATTATGACTCAGGTGCTGTGTTAAACCCTTCACAAACATTGTTTGATTTTAAAGTTATATTAATTACAAAAGAAATCCGTGCTCGTTATTTAAAAAGTAATACATATGAGCAAAATGAACAAATAAATCCCCTGTAATCCCATCTCCCCCAAATAATTACCATTGACATTTCGGTGTGTATACCCCCAAACAGCCTTATGAGCTATAGATATTATTATGCATTTTGTAGTTGAAGAAATTCAGGTTTAGAGAGGTCAAGTCCCTAGATAAAAACCACCACACTGCCAAGGCAGAATTTGAACTCTGGTTCTTTCATTTGATGAGTATTTGTTGAGAATATGAGCACTGTTCTGAGAGACGGGATTACAGGTCCTTACAGAATAAGGCAGACAAGGTTTTTGTTGTTTCTATCTAGTGGGAAAGTCAATCAATTTGACACAAATAAGTGAGTGCTGAAAATGCAAGCGCCACTAAGAAAATAAAAATAAGGCAATTTCATGTTATGTGACTGTCGTGGGGAAGGTAGTAACCTGGAATGGGTCGGAGAAGAATTCTTTGAGGAAATAACATTGTAGTTTTTTGAACAAGCACCTAAACAGTGTTTACTATTTCCCAATTACTGTTAAAAATGTTCATTTATATGAACCTCAAAAACAAATCCCACGATGTAGGTAGTATTATCATGACTACGACAGATGAGGAAACTAGGACACAGAGAGGCTGAGTAACTTTTCCGAGGTCACATAACTAGGAATTGGTGAAGCCAAAGATTTAGATCCAAGCAGTTTGGCTCCTAAGTTATGCTTGTGACCATTACCCTCCACTGCCTCTGTTTAAGCTGAGATCTGAACAATTAGGTGTCATCCATGCAGAGATCTAGAGAGAATGCTCAAACTGAAGGGACAGCAGGGGCAAAACACTGCAGTGGGAATGTGCTCGGCATGCTTGAGTATCAGAAAGAATGCCATCAGCCTATCAGGCTAGATCACCTGGGGCCTTGCAGGCCAGAGGGTGGCCTTTGGATTTCATCTTAAGTATCATAGAAAGAAATTGGAGGTTTTCAGCAGGGAAGTAAGTTGATCAAAATTGTATTTCAAAGAGATTCCTTTGCCTATTAAATAGAGAAAAAAAATTATAGAAACAAATCAGAGAGGACCCATGGACCAGGTCCGGGTCCAGACTAAAGAGGTAGATGACTTGAACTAGGAGAGTATCCAAGGAGATAGAGAGAAATGGGAAACAGAAATTTGTTGAATCAACAGTTACGCTAGAAATATTTAAAGCTCAGGAACTTAGAGAAAAGCATTTCAGTAGAAACTGCTTGCTAAGCAAGAGAAGACCACCTCGTGGGATTGGGTGGGAGGCACACAAAGGATAGAGGGTGGCCTTTTACAAGTCATGAGGCGGAAGCAATTGAGGGCGTTTATCACAAAGGCACCGAAAATAATAATGCCGATCTCCTATGAGCAGTTAACGTCTTCTAGGCTGCTTCCTAAGTTCTTTCCGTATGCTAACTCATCAAATCCTTGCAGCAATTCTACGAAGAAGGTGTTATCATTCATCCCATCGCACAGACAGTGAAGTCAAACCAATCGAGGCCACAAAGCCGCTAAGTGGCAAAGCTGAGCCTCCACCCCAGGCAGGTTGACTCGGAGATCATGGCTGTTAGCCACAGCGCTGACCTGCTTCTGAAAGATGTCTGCTCGTCCAGCCAACAGCCTGGGAGCTGCCAGATGGCAAGTGAGCATGCACACAGCAATGGCAGCAAGGGCCTTCCACTATTTTCTAGCCAGAATGATTTTTGAATTAACAATAAAAAGGCTCAGACGGTCCTTCTTTCAGAGCTGGATTTCGCATAAACCCCATTTGTGCCATTACAGCTCCTACCATCAGTTCCTCATCTGGTTTCACGAAGGAGCAGCATGCCATCCTGGAGGCCGGGCACGTAGGAAGGCTTCGAAGGCTGGGTATCTTGCTGAGGCAACTTGGGAAGTTGGTCAACTTGAATTTAAAAACAAAAACAAAAAAAACTTCCATGCTGCTCAAGCTATGACTGCAGACAATGTGAATGATAGTCCCTCTTTTTGAGCTAAAAAGTAACCTCAACACAGGCAGCGTATTAGCCTCACTCTGATGGAGACGACGTTTCTGTTCATCAACAGACAAGACCACGTGAGGACATGGTGAGGAGGTGGCCATCTGCAAGCCCAGAAGAGGCCTCCGGTGAAACCAAACCTGCTGACATCTTGATTTCTGGCTTCTAGCCTCCAGAACTATGACAAAATAAACTTCTGCTGTTTAAGCCTCGCAGTCTGTGGTATTACTTTGTTTTGACAACCCAAGCAAACTAACACTTGCTTGTAAGGAGGCAGAGTTGGGAAGAGGCTAGATTTGCTGATTTAGGTAAGGCTGGGTGGCCATTTGGCCTTGCTCCTCGCCCCCACTAGACAGAGGTCCCACCCACATGTACTGCTGATCACCAGATGGCGAGTCAGGAGATGTGAGTAAGTAATTGAATAATAAGCTGGCAATTATCCAACTGACTGCCCAGACTCCAGCACGTGGGAGTAGCTCTGTAAATGTTTATTGAAATAAGGAATAAATGCATGAAATAGATGCCAGTCAAAAGTGCGGATGGCAGGTGACATTTGACAGGGGCAGCCAGGGGACACGATGACTTTCTGTTTCTCTCGATTGGCTCTCTGATCCCCTTTTCCTTCTTTAATTTTCTTCATCCCTTTTATTCTCACTTAACTGTAGTAAATGTAAGTGTTTGTCTTCCACTGCTAGAACAAAAGCTTTATGAGGGTGGGCCTGGACTTTGTTTTTTTATTGTCACTCGACACTTCTAACAGTGATGCCACAGAGAGAACCCTTAGTCAATATTTGTTGATTGAATGAGCAAAGGTATCATTTAAATGGATCATCTCATTCACTCCTCACAGCAATTATGCCAGGTAGACAGAGAAGGACTTAGTATAGAGCCCATTTTAATTTTATTATTTTATTATTATTATTATTATTAATTATTATTTATTATTATTTACGCCTATGGCACCTGGTCTTCCTAGGTGGTTTCCCATCTGAGGACTAACCAGGCCTGGCCCTGCTTAGCTTCCAAGATCAGACATCGGGCTTGTTCAGTGTTAGAGTCCATTTTATAGATGTTGAAACCAAGGTTCAAGAGATTAAATGCACTGAAGCTAAGGTACAATGAACTCAGCTCCTTGAAGAATTTATCGAATCCTCTTTTCAATATACCATGCCATCGGCCTAATGGCTCTGCTGGGTTATTACTTTACAATCCTACTGTGAATCAATAAAAGAAACAGCCCAACAAACAATGTTTCTGTATTACCTTCTGAACTGCTGTTGAGAACATTATATCCTAACCATTAGAGTCCTTTGTGTTAAGAATCCATGGGTTTTAGTGCCAAGAACAATTCCAGATCTCCTGAAAATCGCTGTTTCCTCCGATCAGACACAACCTTGTAAAATATGGGGTCTCATTTCTCGTTTTGGCTGTCAGGAAGCACCAACATTGAATTAGTGCTTAATTACAGTGGTAATCTAATTCCTGTTCCTATTACAACCCTTTCCTCATATACATGATTTCTGAGCTTTACTTTCATTTTAACCAATTACATATGTGGATACACAGTTTTGGTTATTAGCTGTAGCAAATCCTTTTCAGACATAGCTATCTAGAAAATATAGAAATAAGCAATCACTATCACTAATCAAATGCTTGCCATATGTCAGGGGCCATTTTTGCACTTTACGTGTATTAATTCAGTTTATCCTCAAAAAAACTTTTATATTGTCAGAGAAACAAAATATTATGATATTGTATAGTTAAGATAATATCAGAAATTATAAAAAAAAACGACACGTGCCTTCTTCTCCCCTTCTCTGCTACCACCTTAGCACAAGCCTCTGCGACCCCCAACCTTGAGTATTATTTCATCGCTCTGCTCATTAGGCTGCCTGCTCCACCCTTGCCCACTTCCTTCCATTTCCCAATGAGTGGCTAGAATTATCCCGTTAAAACAAAACTCAGACCATATCACTCTCTCAAAACCCTGCGATGATTTCCCATCTCCCTCAGAGTACATGCCAAGGTCCTTTCGAGAATCCTCAGGCCCTACAGAGCTGTCCCCCTGTGTGTCTCTGGCCTGGTTCCTTTGAGCTTTTCCCTCCCTCACTCTGCTCCACGGCCACTCTGCCTTCTTTCACTTTCATGAATATTCCAGGCATATCTCTGCCTGAGGGTCTTTGCATTTGCTGTTCTGGAAGCCTGAGATGCTCTTTTTGAGATATCTGCCTGGCTTGCCCTCCATCACTTTCAGGGGTCAAGTGTCACCTCCTTGGAGAAGACTTTCCTGATCACCTGCCAGCCCATCCTCAACATTCCCTATACCTTTTCTCATTCTATTTTTCTCCCGAGCACATTTAACTAACATACTATTTCTTTCCACTTATTTATAGTTTATGTTGACTGTATCTTGTGATATAGACTCTCTGAAGGCAGGTGTCCTTTGCCACATCCCAATCAACTAGATCAGTGTTTCGCATATGGTAATTTCCCAATAAATATTTTCTTAATTAATGAGTCAGCATGGGAGGAGGAGGCATATTTTTCTACAAATATACCATGTTGTGCAAATATACCAAAAAGTACAAAAGTAAAATATTCACTGTAATTATTAACCTGTTTCTCCAAACTCCTTCCTTCTGTCTACATATTATCAAGTAAATGAGTTAACATTGATAAGTTTCATAGAATGCGATAGTCTAATTGACTTAGGTATGTGGAGTTTTCAAATGTACGGGGCATCAGATGTACTGGCCTGGCTGAGCTAAAGCTACTGCTACTGTGATAGCTCTTTTCTCCTCAATACCTCCTTCTTTTAAGACCTTTATTATTTATGAATATCCATGGGAACGTGTGTTTTGCAACTAGGGTAGGTAAGATAGTCAGTTTTGGAGGGAGGGGAGCTATGGGGCAGAGGAAGAGAACGAGAACAATGATAAAGGCAGGGACCAGGTCTCTACGTTCATTACTGTATCCCCAGCCTGTGCGCAAGTACCAGGCACATTATAGGCAATCGATAAAGATTAGTCCATTGAATTGTTCATGTGGCCTCTTGGTCTCTGTCTAAATACGTAGAACTGGAAAGATAAAAACCCAAAGTTATATTTTTTTTCTTGGGAGCCTTTTGAGACACAAAGCAACAAATTCTCTTCACCTTTGCCTACAGGCCTGGTAGCTACGGAAGCTTTGAGAGGTAGCTCCCTGGGTAGACACTGACATCCAGGACTGAGCATCACCAGCAGTGATGCTTCTTCAAGAGGCTTTTGGGCAAGTAGAAGCCACCTTACAGTGGCTGTAGCTGACAGGCTGGGTTGGGGGTACGCATCAGACACCCACCTTGGGAGTCTCAGAAATAACGGGGACACTTCGAGGGAGATGCAGTGCATAACTCTATGGGCTAGTGAGGCTGGGTTTGAGTTTCATATGACATCTCAGAATTTAGGTTTAAGGAGCTTTAGAATCATCACAACTAACTAGTCATTCCATCCAGAAGTTTCTTCCATCTTCATGGTAGAACAAAAGCCCATGAATACAACAGTCTCTTCTTTCGCTCATATGTGTGCCTTTGAGATTAACTAGATAATTGCAAATCCCCTCGTCTCAACCCCACACCTATCAGAACTGAGAATTGCCTTCTCTCAAGCTTTCTGGCCCTTCCTGAGGTAAGAGCTGTTGTTCCTCTTTACTTGGTGTGTGCCTGGCTGTTGACACCCCCATGAAGTATCTTCTTGCAGTTTTAATTGCTAGTCTTGGTATGGGGCGGCTCTCCTTCTCCTTTAGAAGAAAAAAGCATTCATTTAATTTTTAACCCAATTAAACCATGAGCTCATGAGCTCATTCTCTGTGGCACAGAGCGATGGGCTCCAGGGATAGGAGCAGAATAGAAATTGCCCAAATTAACATGATTCCCTCATTCCCCATCCAAGAATGACTAACATGGGGTGAGATTCTGTTTGTGCTCCAGTAGCCTTTTTCAATTAATTAATCAGCAGGTACGAGTCTAAAAAAACACAAGCTGGCATTCCTGAAACACCAGTGCAATAACGCGGGTTGTTCAAAGGGGCTCTAAGTAGTGCCTAGTGATTCTGAGGCCGACCCCTCCCCATGCCCTAACCTTGGAGGGGATGGATTTCATTTAGCTTCAAAGAGTTGCACAGATGATAAACTGGCTGCGAAGTCAGCAGATCAGACTTCTATGCCTGCTCTGCTCTTGGTGGAACTAGAAGGAGAACCCTCATTAACCCTCCTCAGATGTGGGCAGCAAAATGGCAAATGGCTATAGAGGCAGCTATGAGGGGCAGAGGAGCACTGGACCAGGAGTCAAGAGATGGTGGTTGCTTAGGTGTTTGTAAGGACTTGGGTTAGCCTTCCAGTTCTACAGTTTGTAGTTACGTCTTCTGTGAAACAAATGCCTGTGCCAGAGGATCTCAGAGGTCCCAGGAATCTTGATTCTTTCTGGGTGTGAATATCAGAAACTGGAGTTAGATACTTGCTGGGTGCTCACAGCTCTCTCTTCTCCAATACGCCTTTGACCGCTGCTTTCTGTCAATGTAGGGCATCAGGATTAGGAAAATGTTTCTTTGAGTTCATTACCAGGGCAGATTAGAGAGGTTTATTGAATCCAAAGGATCTGAGGGCTAAGGATCTGACCAAGATTAGGGATAAGGAGACAGATATGCAATGTGGTGCACAGGGAGAGAGAAGCATGGTCTAGGGGAGTAAGGCGAGAGAAGCAGAGACATCTAGGTTTGGTGGAATGGCCAAAACAATAAGATTCAAGGAAAATCTATTTCCCCAGCTGATCAAAGCTGAATACTGCAACTATGCTTTTCATTTCCATGTAGAGACCAAAAAAGAAAGAAACGAAGGAAAAAACAATAACCCAACCTTCAATAAGAGGGTGAAATAGGATGGGATGCCAATGCTTCCCCAGCCACAAGAATCAGAGCCTGGAAGTTGGGCCAATGGACCAAAGAAAGGTCATGGCCCCTGAAAGGAACTGTCCAGTGCTACAGACCCGTGACCTATTGCTGGGTGAGGTAAAGGCTCCTTTGCAACTTCCCATGACTGACTGTAGGAGCTTCTTGAATCTCTCTCTTCCCAGCTCTGTTCCTCTCTCTTACACACTCACACACTGAGGAATCAGCAGTGTCCTTGCACCCACTGCACGCACGTGTGGAGAGTATGAGAAGAGCGTGCCAAGATGCGAGTATATAGTGTTTAACAGTGAATTCTCCCCCATCTTTTACTGTTGGGTATTAGGAATGAAAGGTAAAGCAATGATAGAATACATTGTAGAAATTCAACATCTATTTGAATAATAAAGAAGGGAATTCATGAACTGATTAATTTAATTAATAAGGGAATTAAAACCTCATCTATTTGTTAGATGGGTTCTGTCTTGCAGTGGAGCAGATTTGTTCTCTCATAGCATCTCTTACTACTTTTTTTCCCTGGGACATCTCTGTAAATTCATTTCTCTGTGAATAAATCAAATAAGTGCATCTGAAATGTTGATACCTTCTACCTTGGGCCTCATCAGGCAGAAGAAAGCTTGGAAAAGTACTGTCGAACAGCCATTTCACTCTGGCTGCATTGCCACCGGCCAGCCTGAAATGCTGAGAAACAAATGTCCTCAATCATTTTGTATAGTTTAGCGGGCGCATTTTCTCACAGCTGTGTGAGATAAAAACAAGTAGCTGATTTTTTCCTGAGTAAACCAATTTCCGTTGCAGACTATACCAGAAAAGAATCCACTTTAAATGCACGAATTCTTGTTCAGTAATCTTTGATGTGCACAAATGAAAGACAATATTCTGTTATTTTGTCTTGCTTTCTCTCCAGCAACCAAGACAGAAAGCTACAACTCTGTGTGTGTGTGTCTGTGTGCGAGTGTGTAGCAATGACGCTCGTATAAAATTATGACCATATATTGCTGAGTAGGATTCTTTAAGTCAAGAAATGCCAAAATCAAAGTTCTCCTAACAGCATTAACTTTTCTTTTTGCATAAATATTTCTTACTCTGAGTCTCATCGCCGTGGGTTCCTGTATTTCATTCCCTGGGTGTTTAGGGATGAGTCTGACTGAGAACAGAGTATCTTGAGGAGTTGCAGAAATGGTAATTGAGCCCTCTTGTATGTGCAGTTTAGAAGATCAGGAGGAACTAGACCAAGGCCAAAGCTAATTCTCTTAGTATATAATACAACTGGAAAGGTTGAAAAGATTGGACATAGACATCCCAAATGAACAAAGGCAATAGATGCTCACTCTCAGTTCATTCCACTAAAGCCTCTGGCCATATAGCTGGTCTCCAGAGAGAGCGTGCTTAGAGCAGCAAACAATAATGGACTCCAAAACATCCTTAGAAAGCTAGCAAGATGGAGAAAATTCTATTTCCAGAATTATAATGCTCTGTAAAGTCCACTGGGATTGAAAGAGTGAATCTCAAGAGTCATACTCAAGTTTGCTCACTGCCTTCTAAGGGGTGGGTCCATTTAATTGTAGGGTTTTTGTTCTGCAAGACCAATGAGCCCATTCAGACCAGAGCTAAATTGTTTGAGACGGTTGAGAAGAATGTGGGCCGTCTGCCACCAGCTTCCTTCTTTCTCTGCCTTTCTCCATGGGGCATTTATCCTAGCCTCGAAATAAACGATGAGCAAATAAAGGTTTGAAAAATAGCCAAATCATTAGCCTGCAGTCTGATCGACCCTGGTCATGCCTCAAGGTGGGGAGTTTTGTGTACTTATTCTCCCTCCCCACTTCCCACTCAGAACCTTCCTTCACAATGGATCCTGTGGCTCTGGGTGTTCACAGTTGCTCACACACGTCCCCTCTTCTTGGTTTGGTAACCTTGATCCAGTCAGTCTGTGACAAAGCTCCACAAGATGCCACAGCATGGCCTCCATCCTCTATGCTCGAATCTTAGGTTTCAAGGTCCTCAGGCCCCAAAACAATCTGGGTTGACCCCGAAATGCCCTATTCTCAACAGAAGAGATTCTATCATTTCTAAAGTTGTCTCACTAGAAGCTACAGGCACGTTGAGTCAGAGAGAGAATAGGGTTGAAAATTCTCGGCCTGACATTTTCTTAAAAAGCCAACACTGGTAACTGTTTTCATCTTCTTCTGGCGTCTTCAGGAATCAAAGAAACACATGTGAGCCGGGGGTGGTTTTGTTTTGTACACTGCAGCCGTTACTCATTTGGGGGGAAACACTCAGTGCAAACTGGATTTGGATTCAGGGGGCTCTGCGAAACACAGGTGCTTATGCACTGCTTCAAGTTTGGGTTGGCAGAGCAAGGCTCAATATGGAGGTTTACATCGCGAAAATGCATGGAAAATACACAGCAGGGAACAGAGAAATTGTCTCCCTCTTGACTAAAGGAGCCTCTCAAATCAAGCCTTTCCTGTGCATTCCCAGGGCCACTGGCTTAGCCTGGACCCTCATCATCCTTCATCTTGAATATTGCAGTAGCTTCTCAGCTCTGTCCTGATGCCAGCCTCTCTCTCCCCCAGCCTAGTCCATCTCTCACATAGTCACCAGAGTTTTGTCCTGAAAATTAGATCCATGATGTCACTTTCTTATTTACAAACCTTTCAATTCCTATTTCCCAAAAGATCAAATTAAAATTCACGGCACATAAGACTCTCCGATCAAGTATTTAATTTGTTGCTCCAGTCCCATTTCCCTTACTTTCTCCCCGATACCCTGAGCTCTAGCCATGGTGAACTTCTCAACATTCTCCATCGTGACTTTTCACAGCTCTATGTCTCTGGACAAGGTGCTCACTCTTCCCTTCCTTCTTTACCTGGAAAATTCCTACTCACCCTTTAAGGCTTAGCTTAAAAGTTGCCTCCGCTAGGAAGCCTTTCCTAACTTTCCCAGCCAAAATTAGATTCTCCTCTTCAGATTCTCATAGTCTCATCTCTATTAAGTCATTTATACTTTATTTTACATTTCTCTCTCTCCCCCACCTGACTCTTTAGGGCAGTAACTATACATTATACAAGTATGTATTCTAGAAGTCTAGCACAGAGAAAGTCTTCAATAACTGTTTATTGAATGACTGTCCCCATCACAATGGCTAAATTGTGTACACAACACCAGGAGTTGACAGTTGTGAATACCAAAAACCACAATTAGGACTGCCTCCTATGAATACAGTTAGCATAGAAAAAGAAGGAATGAGTGATGGCCACCATTAATGAAAACAATACAAGCCAAAAACTGTACTTGAAAACCACCCAAAATACAGCTATGGTGACCCAGATATGACCTCAGAGAGATTCACCTGTCTGTGACTTTTATAATATGTTTATCTGATTTTTTCTTCTAATAAAACTAATATATGTTCTTACGATGAATTTTTAAAAGGTAGATAGATACATAGATCAAGCCACACATAATCCAATCAGCCAGAGAAAATTACATTAACGTTTTGGTGTATTCTTTCATACACATGAGAATTAGTATATATATATTTTTTAAAGCATGCTTTTTTCCACATAGCGATATATTGTACATATTTTTCATGTAATTAAATTTTATTCTAGACCTTGGGTACATATCATCTCAGTATGTCTGTGCATACACAGTAATAAATTTATTTACCTCTACTGGACATCACATTGTATCCATTTTTTTAGTATCATAAGCAGTGCCAAAGAACATCCTTGTAGCTACTGGCATTTTGAGCTTAAGGTCCTTCAGAGAGATCAGTTATAAACCAAGTGTAAGAATGTCCGTCTCTCTAAAACTCTTGCTAACTATGGACATGTGGATTGGATTTGAACTAGAAATTGGCAGTTAATCAACTATATCGTACTTTTATGTTAAAAAAAATTAACGAGTTTTCAGGACAGGGGTAGAGTTAAGGCACCAGTAAGGGGGAGTCAGACTGAATCTGGCAGTGCCTCTGGGCTCACAAACACGGTATTCTGTTTACACAGCAGCTACCTTCTTCCGATGGCCACCAATGTTTCAGGTTTATGACATTTGGTGGTCCTGACTCTCAGGACCATCCTATGACTTCCCTGGCCTCTGGATCCCTGCCACCCTGGCCATATTCAGCCTGGGAGGAAAGCGGGGTCTTTGACTTAATAAGAACGTCAATTATCGTTTCGGCTGTCAACTGTTTCTCTGATCCACTCATCAGTCACTTGTAAGAAATGTGTTAAATGTGAGACCACCTCAGGAAACTTATCACCTCATAAAAAGTTTCTAAGACCCAAAATGGAGACTAGCCCCCAGACTGTGGTTCCCAAACTTGCTGGCCGACAGTATCATCTGACTGAGGTTTTTATTTTTATTTTTTATTTATTTATTTTTTTTAATGTGAGTTTCCAAGATCCATCTTTGAAGACTTTGGTTTGAAAAGTCTAGGCTTGGTCCTCATAATCTCTACTTCTTAAGGCTCCATAGCTGATTCTGGTGTAAGCTAAAGGTTGAGAAGCGTGGGCCTAGACCACTATGGCCCAACCAAGGTCCCTATGGTTTCAGGGCCGAGAGACCAGCTGGCCCCTTCCCAATGATGGCTTTAATGTCCTTCTGTGTCATCCTCACATGTCAAGAATAATAACAATAATACTTAATATATCCCGTTCTTACTGTGTCTTAAGTACTTTTCAGACATGATCTCATTCTATCCTCACATTTCCACGGGTCCTAAGGTTGTTTCCCCATCTCTAAAATGGGGTTAACAAACACTTACAAAATGACTATTATGAGAAGTATTATTATCAGAGTTTTAATCTTTATCACAACCCTAGGATTCACTGTTATAAGAAGCAACACTAGGAGAATGCAGGAGTAAATAATTCTAGCAGGCACTTTTCCAGATGGGCCAGAATCAGACATAGAACCTGAAAGCAGCTGCATGAGGTACAGCAACATTGGAAAAATACTAACTGGTGAAAACTATTGTCGGAAAAACAACAAGTCCCACCTCTTTAGGACCTATTTCTTCCCTCTGATTTGCTCCCCACCCTTCCCCCACCCCCTATTTCCTGTGGATTCTGAGAAATTTGCTATTACTGTAGTTCCTGACTGCTTCTCTAATGGTGGGACCCACAGCCCCATCTCTGAAAGTAGGACTTGGTTGAAGAATCTTGAAACCCAGCTAAGCTGGCTGCACTCTGCTGAGAACAGGGAGAGCCCAAGCAAAGCCCAATGCCTGGCCACAACTCCAACTCCAGGGTAAGATGCCCAGAGCACCAGAGATAAAGACAGAAAAATTCGTAATAAATCCCGAGATTGTGTCCTGCTCAGGAAAGAGGTCCTTAGACCCCTCTCCTTCACACACACAAAAATGAGTTCAGAGAGAAGAGGTTTTGGGAAGCAGTTTAGTGAGTAGAGAGAAGCCATATGCATCATTTTAGGTCCATGGAGCAGACCTACTTTTAATGTTTTGTTACTGTCACTCATAGAGTGATCAAATGGTCTGGAAAAATGTCATCTCAGACAATTCCATCAGCCATCATTAGTCCATGGGATGGATCTTGTCCTTAGGAAGGCAGTGTTCCTTAGCATTAAGATGGAACCAGTACCGCTTCAGACATTCCAACGGGCAGGTTGGGGGTTTCGGGAGCTTAACTCCACACATACACATATGCTGAAGGAACTAGAGCATCCGAAGGCTTAGGGTGGGGGTTGGGGGGAATCAGCCTACCATCCTGTGCAACTTGCTCATCCCCAGGACCAGATCAGACCTGCCACCTGGAGTCCCTCATCTGTATCCTTGCCCTAAGGGTCTCAGGAACCTTAGCCATGAGAAGTTTCTGGAAATAATAGGCACGTGGAAGGTCCAGCACAAGCTCACAGGGGATGCAGGCCAAGCACAAAGAAGAAGCCGTCCCTGCAGGAAACACAGCTGGGCTGCTCCACCCTGACACCCCGCACTGTCACATCAATGGCTATCAGAAGGCTGCCTCTTGTTAGACTCCTGGATCCCTCCTTTCTGCTTACATTAGCCCCAGGAAGCCTGGGAAGGCATGGGGTTTAGAGCAGAGTTTGAGGAGGGGTGAGTGGGGGAACAAGTGCTGAACTGGAAAGAGATTGACTTTTGTCAGTGAGCAAAGAAAATATCGGTGAAATATCTGCTCCCCGCAGGCTGAGATGAGCAGTGACAAGGAACAGCTGTAAACACCCTTATAAAACCCAGATCATTTTAGGTTGTTTTTCTGTTTTTAAAAATATATATATAGGAATTTTTTTTTCTGGACGTAGCATTAGCTGGCTTCCTCCACAATAAGCCCCCAAATAGAATGACTGCGTGAGAGGTAGGAGCATGGAGGACAGCCCAAAACCAAAATTAGAACCAAGTCCTGGGAGGCAGCAGAATCCTAGATTTTTCACAAAATCTGCTCTCCAAATCTGGCTTCAGAAGCACTGCTCTTTTGCTAAACTGGCAACAGTTGCCACTAAGAACCTCAACAGTATCTCACACTTCAATTCTGGGTTCCTTGGCTATGACTCAACCTGGTCTGAAACTGGTGTTTGCTGCATTTCCCAGCCCCCATTAGCCATCCTCCCTAGACCTCTTTGATTTCTCATTCACCTCTCACCCTCTCTGCTTGTCACATTTTTAGGAGGCCGCGAGCCTTGATTGAGAGGGAGAAGAAAGACAAGACAAACACTGCTTAGTTCCCAGATGTGGATTACGTAAGACACACTGTCCTTGGGAAAGGTAGGGATAACTAGCTGGGGAGTTTGTAGGAAACAAGCCTTGGCTGGCAGTGACAGACTAAATGAGCTCCAGTGAGCTCAGATCTTGTTTCTGTGCTCGATGACTTTTTTCATCTGGTTTGCTGATGAATTTGTGAATCTCATCTTTCAAGACAGGCCCTCAATGACAAATCATTTTTCTTGTTTTTCTTTTTTTTTCCCGATGGGCTACTTCTCAGTAGCCAGCATCCTTTGCGTGAAGGTGACCTTAGATGGGTTGTGTAATTCTCCCAATCAGTTCCTGCCCTATGGGTGGTGCTTCATCCAAATAGAACTGGCTGTGGATGAAATTGTTCCGTTCAGCAAATCCAGGAGACTCAGGCACAAGAGATACTGCTGTGGGAGTTGATCCAGGCCATATGAAGTTCTGAGTAATGGACAAAGTGCTGTGTGCCCACTTATTATGTATTGACTCAAATTGAATTAAACTGATGCAGGACTACTTGTTGATACACAGCTGTCTCTGTCCATGGCCAGCCAAATTGGACAAAGGCTTTAAAGCATGTCAGATTAAATATAAAACATGTGTTGTGCCAGGTACTCTATGCATCTTATTTCATCTCCTCTTCATAATCACCCTGTAAACTGGTTATCATCCCCTAATAACACATGAGGAAATTGGAGCCTTGGTGTGGTTTAAGAATCCAGGGAACTAGGATTCAAATTCTTGCCTCTACTTCTTCCTACTGCTCCAGAGCTCCTCCAGACTTCTACCTGCAGAAAGAGGCTACAAATGCCCAGAATTAGGGGGCAACTTAGTGAAATAATCTCTAAACAAGCCAAAGGCAAGAACATAAGCATTGTCTAAGAGAAGCACATAGCATCTTACTCTACCATACATGATAGGCAAAGTTTTGAATATAAAATTTTGTCCATTTTTTTTGTTTTAGGCAATATATATTATTTAGTAAGATTAGAGTATGTAATGGAAATTAGCAACAAAGTTTTTAGATATCTTGTTTACAGTTTTTAGTATATTTTTAAAAGACTTTATAAAAGAAGAAGACTGTTTTTAAACTGTCTAGGTAATTTGGAAATACGAAAAAAACCCCACGCAATATATATATATTTGGGGGTGAGAGTGTTGAAACAATGCCCTAGCACGTAATCCCCAGTGCATATCTGAGGATGGATGAATAATGCTAGAGTATAAAGATGGGCCTGAAACACTTTAGAACTTAGCCATAAGAAATTGTATGTGTGCTAAAATGTAGTATTAGTAGTTTTTGCTGGTTGCCCAATTTTCAGGAGATATAGCAAACATTATATTGGAAACGACCATTAATTAACCATTGTCTTGATTTTTACTTCTGTAACAATATATCTCTTCTCACATTCTATTTTATGCTGATTTGTTATGCTAAATCCTTGGCAGATGTGTAATCGACATATGAATTGGTCCTCTTGTAGCTAGCCAAAATTATTTTTGACATCCTTTTATTCCAGCCAGAACTCTCCAACAGTCTGTTTTGGAGCTAGAGGCAAGATTCAGAAAAATAAATCAGATAAATATAGCCATTTACAATGGTCCAACATATTCGTTGTGGATGTTGCTATCCTTAGCATTTATGATATTAATACTCTTAAGCTGGATGGATTTACATTAGTAAGAATTGGAAATATTTAATCGGGGTTTTTAATCTCTTAAACATCTTTAGAACATCATGCAGAAATTTGATGGCGATGAGCTTAAAAACCTCTATAGCAATGAGGATTATTATAATATTAATCGAAGTTCCATTATTTGGTTTAATGCAGTTCTGAGGGGCAGAAATGACCAAAGTGAGACCACAAAAAGAAAAGTAATCACTACTTGGGAATATTATTTCATCAGCCAGATAAAGATAGGCTAAAGGACACATTTATCTTCTGACAGAGACAGCTTCTTTGGCCTGCTCACATCCGAACCTAAATTCCGTCCTTAACTGCCTGTGAGGGTTCCCATTAAGAGCCAGGCGAATTTCACATGTGCTGTTTGATGGTGTAGCTGAACACAAAATTGGCCCCATAATACGTTTTTGTGCTACTAGTCTCTGGTTGATAAAGCACAGCAGCCAACAAGAGTTACTGCTCATGTCTCACTGTCCTCCATGCTTTTTCTGTGTCTTCTTGTCTCCTAAGCAGGAGTGGCAGCTGATGTTGTTTTAGCTGGTGTCACAGGTCCAGAAACCTCAGGGTATTGCATCTTCAATGGGCAGTACACCAGGGACAGTATTTCAAATCAATTAACCATATTTCATATTCGAAATTAAGTTACCTGATTTCCAACATGTCTTCTGTCCTCGAAGAATGATGCATTTATCTTCCTGGCGATTTGGCAGAAATGGGGCTGACTGGAGTTGAAGGCTGTTTTCTGACTCGAAAGAATTAATCTGTCTTAGCAGCTGAAACTGCTTTATAGTCTGGCCCTAGAGCAGAAGGGCCCTTCTTTTCCCTGCCCTCATTGTACAGCAGGGTTATAGATTTTGTTACGTTTGTGCAAACTCCATACTGTGTGTATGTGCATCTAAATTAGTAAAAATCTTACTACAGCTGCTATGAGGCCTTGGGGAAGGGTGGGTGGAGATAAAATGATAGGAAAAATCATTAAAATATATATATATATCAATCTATTATTGTCATATTGAAATGTACAGCTTGAAATTCATGACTCTATTCTGCTGAGGGTTGTATTTGGGTGCAAAAGAAGCATTAATCTTGCACTTCACAATCTGTCTCAGAGATTTTATAGACATGAGACATAATGCAAATTATAAATGTTAAAATGGGAAGAAATTACATAAGTGGTTGCCGACCATGACTGAGACTGCATTCAGGCAACAAAAAATTATGGGAAAATTTATCAGTGAGCTGGCTCCTTTGGTCAACATAGGAGATGAAAATTTATTAAACATTCTATTAATATTTCTGGAGGCCTACTATGTAGAAAGGCACTATACCAGGCACTGAGGAAAGTAATGATGAAGACAGGGCTCTTGCTCCTGTAATCTAAATGGAGAGATTATAAAACCAATATGTTCTGCAGTTCATTAAACATGTTTCTTTATTGAATCAAAAGATCATTCACCAGGTGAATAAAGAAAATCTGGCAAACTGAGTGTACTGTGTTTCTTGGTCTTAGCATCAATTTTCTGTTATCATGTTTATTATCTTAGATGAACCAGAAGACTCCATGTGCAATTTATTTTATGTAGCATATAGTTAAGATTTTTCTTGACCTCCGAGGTCAATCTGGATTCAGTAATAACTGACAAAAAAGGAATATTTCAGTATTCTAATAATCATCCTCAGCTTTTGCTCTGACGCAGGCACAAAGCATTATAAAAAGTAAGAGCTGTTTGCTTATTAGTTTTTCGATAATGCAGCTGGACCACTCATGAAGCACTGAAATACTCAATGCACTTAAAACACTCTCAGATTACATATTTGAATGTGAGCATCTGGAATATTCTCTTTAGTTGGCACCATTGAGTCCATTCTTTTTGCCAAGGTGGGCCTAGAGCCCTTGTGCTTCAGAATTAGGAGTCATTGAGTTTCAGCCCATTTGTTTAGAAATCAACTTTACAATGGGGTGTCAGGAGTACTTAGCAATGCATTATCTTTCAAAGCGATGCAGCCAGTATTTTTTGGGCAAATGGGACACTCATATCCGTTAGTCATATATGTTACCACTGCACAATCAGTTCCTACATCTCTCAGATTTTGACATGTGGGGATCGAATCTCTCCTTTCAGATTTTGCCGTTTTATTCTCTTGGGAGCAGGAAAGTGATATTCCTTGTGCCCTCCTGCAAAGCCTGTCATCCTGCTAGCATCTCATTTGAAAGGGTATCTTCATAATTTGGTGGCAGAAAAAGGGTGGTCAGCCACATTTGTGGTGTAAAAGTACTATGTCAAGTCACATCCACACCAGAGTGGATGTAGCCGTGGGAATCCAGAGAACTTGATATTGGCTAGGCAATGGGGCCATGGTTTCGGGAAAGGTAGGCCTCGGATAGCAGGATTCGGGCAGCGGTTGGTGACACAGGTAGCAAGGCCAATCTCCAAGGAGGAGCCTGGTAGGAGCTAGTAGGCTGGTGGTCCAGTTTAACAAGAGGAAAATGAGGTAGAATTGAAATCTTAAGAACTGGGGAGTAGGACTGGAGATGGGACAGACACCAACTTGGTAAACATGCAGACACCTTCGGGCTCACATCGGCGGATCAGAATTAGGATTTATGACCCACTCCAGGTCCTGTTAAACTGGTGTCGTTGAGGTTGCTGCCCCCAACGAGAATGAGCTCAACAATCATGTAGCATTGACCTTATCAAGAGCAGACTCTTCGATGCAGGGTTGGAGGTAGAGGTCGGCTTGCTCTCCCCAGCAGGGGGCACCAGGAGTCACCAAAAGGGCAGAATCTCAAGCTTCTCACGGCGCCAGAATTAAATGGCCAAAGGAGAAGAGTTCTAGGTAAGCCGGAAAGCTGCAAAAACTTTGTAGGAGTAAAAAGACTGAAAGGAAAAGGAAGGTTACCAGAGATCTAGGCAGAGATATGAGCAAATGCAAAATGAGTCTGGCAGGTGAAGAGGCAGGATTCAGGGTAGGTCCAGAGGGATGAGACAAGGCAGAATGTTTCAGGCACAGATAAGAGCAGGGCACATGTTTCGGTAGGTAGCCACTACAGGTGTTGTGGAAAGAAAAGAAAGGAGGAACAGGAGCGAGGAGACCACTAAGTAAATGAGAGAATGAAAAAGAAGAAAGGCAGAGATAAACGTTAACTAAATTTGGCTGGGAATTAGTAACATTAGATTCTGTCTGACTCCATTACTATCAAAATGCTGGACTTTGGATAGAAATTGCTTATGTCTTGAGACCATCGTTCCACAGTTACCCATCTGTAAAAGAAATGTGTTAGACCAGATAATCTTTTTAAAAAAGTTTACTTCCACAATACATTTTGAGTGCCCACCAGCTGCCAAGCACTGCGTGTTGAAGAGACGGACTTGATAGTATTAGAACCAGGAAATACCAGACTTCTGATTCTAAAAGATGCCCTTTGTTCTCTGACTAGTTTCGAAAGCCCTGCTAAGAGTGGGTGCTCTTGGACCACAAGTTAATTAAAGCCAGAAGTGAGAGGCCTGTCCTTGAAATACAACAGATAAAGGGTTCAAATTGCACGTGGCCTCTTGCAATCAGAAGTATGAAAAGACTTAATGCATCTCCCTCCCTCTCCCGCTTCTGCATTAATGTTGTGTGTAAAGTAGGAATGAACAAACAACAACTGAGCACCTACTATATGCAAGATGAGGAACTGAGTACTTTCATATACATAATCTAACTCCCGTAGCATGTGGCTTAGCTATTATTTTCTTCATTTTGCAGGTGAAAAGCAGAGGCAGAGAGGCAAAATGGACTTGCCAAAGTCACTTCATCTCCAGATAGTTAGAATCCAAGGCTAGAACCCTTTCTGCTACACTATAACACATCTTATTTTGAGTGACAATGGGCAAACATGCTCAGAGAGTCGGCTTTTGCTGAAAGCTAATCTTTGACATTAAAGTATTTGGCAGGAAGTCCTGTTCACGTGCCTGTTGGGACTGGCATCTTACAGGTGCATTCCTAAATTCAAAGGGATCCCATTGCATTTTATCTCAGGTATGATGAAGTCCCCAAAGAATAGCACTCATATTCTTCTGTCACTATAATACTCAGTGTTAATTGGATCGTTTTGGGCCTTTATACATTTTCACTAACATTATTACCATTGCAATGAAAATTCAATAACGTTGTATTATTCTACAGATACGTTCTTGAATTGCTTTGTCAACCTATTGCAAAACCTAATGACAAAGTAATAACCCTGTAACATTTCATCTGTAGATTAATAAACAATGTTTTGGGTTTTACCAGAATGGCATTACAAAAAAACCTCAAAATTTACCCTTGACCTTACAGTATTTCAGTAGATTCTCATAAATGTCTGCTAAAGCTTCACAATTTCACGGCGATTTATATTCAACAGTTCACTCAGTCATGTGACTCAAATAATCTCTTTTAGCTCTTGAAATTAATTTTACTGTGGTTCACTCATAACCTTACAGCTAAGCACCTCACAGATGGAGCAAGAGGAAACAAATGAAAGGAATTGTTTTTCAGACGATCTTGGTCACATCCACTTTAAAGAAAATCGTGATGGAAGTATTATTCGTAATGCACATCTGGCTAAAAGAAATTCAACATGTTTAATAGTGAGTGTTCTAAAGTCATTCAGTTGTTTCTACCAATGTTAAGATTCCCATCTGCAAACAAATAATTGGTACATACCAGGAGGCTTTACTGCTTGTCTCATCACTAATTGCTATGATTAGAGGTGTGACTGTGCCTGATTTTTCAATAAATTAACCAAAACCACAAAAGGCCATGCAGGTGTTCCAGTGTCTGACCACACTCTCTAATACACAGAAGCTCAAGAAAAAACATTGGGCTATTTTAATTGCTTGACTTAACATAATGCTTTTAACTCTTTGGTTAGCATCCTTGCTGACAAAATTCTGGTCTTCCCTGATGAGATTTTTTTTTCCCCCTGAAAATCACCCTGCCATGTGAGAACACAGATTTAGACTTTTTGGTCATTTTGAGGAACATGGAAAAACCTGAGAGCCCCCTTTACCCCATTCAGGATCTGTGTCTGCATCTACTTCTGGAATAACTTCCTCCCTGTATCTAGCATTTTTCTTCCTTATAAAATGGTACAAGTTCAGGAGAGCCCACTTATAACCGTTGTATTAAGAAACGGGACTAATACCTTCATCATGGGCTATCAATTTTTTAGTAAATAAGTATTCCTGCTTCATAATCATTTTTCTTCTATTATACTATTCAAAAAGCATTTTTCATACGTCAGCACAATATTGGAGGCTGGAAATGCAAAGGCAAATGAGACAATCCCTCTAGTCCCCACAGAGGTGGCCTAAGGTCGGGCTTGAGAATGTGGGCTTCTCAGTTTGAATCCTGGTTGTACTATTTCCTACCTCTGTGACCTTGCACAAGTGACTTTCCCACCCTGTGCTCAGTTTCTCCACGCGTGAAACAGTAATATTACCTACCTATAGGGCTGTTGGAGGTTACTGCACAGAAAGTGCTTGGCACAGAGCTGGCGTAGCACAGTCTGTTCACTGCTCAGTGTGTTGGGCCTTAGTATTCTGGAGTTCACATTCTCACAGGGAGAGAGATCATATCATCCACACTAAATATAGTTCAGTAAAGCCCTCTAATGGGGCTCTGAACAAAATGCTGTAAGAGCTCTGATGAGAAAGTGAATCATGATGTCATTTATAATTAGTTTCATTGAGTTTTCTTTGAAGCGGCTCACAGGGAGGGTGGAAGGGAATGGACTCAAAAGAGGGGACCTCTAAGCTGGACCTTGAAGATTGAATTCACCAGTTGTGGGGGCGGGGAGGGGGAAGGAGGAGGGGGTGTCTGGTGAGATAGAGCATGGACAGCCAGCATGAGCAAAGGCTTGAAAGTGGTAAGTGGGTGACATGTCCACGGTCCAGCGCAGGTCAGGGCCAGGGTTCAACTCCCATGGCGGCACTCGAGAGCAGTGTGATCAAATCCACGTTTTTCCAAAATAACTTGGCTGCTTCCTGGATGATGAACTACATAAACGCGAGACCAAAACCAGGGAGCCTGTTATGAAATCATCATGGCAGCCTGAACTGGGGCAGTGGCAGTGAGAATGGAGAGGTGAGGATAGAATTGAAAGAGCGTTACAGGGAGAATAGAAAGCACTCAGTGACCAACTAGATGTTGAGGGCGGGGGCAGAGGGATCGTTCAGGGATGACTTCGTATTCTAGCATGAAACAGGAAAAACAGGAAGAGAAGCAAGTTTGGAGAGAAAGATAATGGGTTCAGTGCTATAAATATTAAGTTGGGGGTATCTGCAGAAAAAGACTATCCAAATGGGCCGTTTAGAATATAATTCTGGAGTGTGGGATAGACCCATCTAGAATGGTGGGGAGAAGGGCAAGCTGAAGTAAAAGGGAGAAAATGACACAATCCTTGCATATCTGCATAGGCCAGATGGTTCTATGAAACAGAACCAGAACTGGACAGGATACCTCTCCAAAACAACCCTTTAGACCGGTAACACTGGCTCACTCACTTACCTTAATATGCCTATGTATTCACTCTGCACCTTCTCTTCCCTCCATTCAACATATACTGATCATGCACCTATTGTTTGCCAAATACTGTTCTAGATTTTGGCAATACAGAACTGAAAAAGTCAAAACTCTGCCATTAGGGAGTTTATGTTTTAGTGCAGGAGACAGTCAATAAGCAAGTAACCAACTAAATATTTTCATAAATAAACACAATAAAAAATAAAGCAGGTAAGAGGTTAGAAATTGACTAATGGGAAAGTGGAAGGGAAAATCTTTAAAACAGAGTGGCGGCAGTCAGGAAAATCATCTCTGATGAAGTGACATTTTAAATGGAGACCTAAAGCGATAGAGAAAGCCATATGAAAATCTGGAGGAAGAGTGTGTCAGGCAGAGGGAAGAGCAAGAACAAAGACCCTGAGGTAGGAACCAGCTTGGGATGATTGAGAGACAGCAAGGCCACCAGCTTAGCTAGAACACACCAAATAGTCATGGTTATATGGGACATTTCTGGTACTACTGTCTTTTATTGTTAACTGACACTGTTGTAAAGATTTTCATAGATTTATATCCTACCTTCCCGACTCCATGTAAGCCTATTGAGGGCAAGATCTATGTTCAAACTTCACACTCCCACAGCACCTAGGACAATGCTTTGCACACAGTAGGTGCTCTTTCTTCATTCATTGATCTGTAATTATAATTAGTGGTGATCTCTAGGAGGCCTGCCTCATCCCACTCTCAAACACTTTTGGGCTACTTCCAGAGCAGCTAAGCATCTGGGAAAACCACTGGTGAGCTATTTCTAGGACTGTTGTGGCCAGTAAGAAACTCAAGCTATGTCCAGATCAGTACAGAAAGCTCATACACCAAGGATTACCCTTGCTGTTTGCAAACCTGATGGTTTTACTGAGGCTCTAATATTGAAGACTGAAAAATGAGGCCATTCTGCACATGCTCGGAGAAGCTGCTGGCTTTGCCACAGTTCCATACTTAAACATTACAATAATATTATTATTATCCCACAGGGGTGTCATGGGGATTAATGAGACATTTTCAAATCACTTTGAGCTACTCCATTGGGGGTACTAAATAAATGGTATGTGTTCTTCCTGAAGTGCCATTTTTGACATTGATTTGTTGTGATGGGTTCTGTTGTCCAACAGGGCTGGAATTCACCCACCAACTCATTTCCTATAAACAATACACTAGCCGTCAGAAGGCGGTGGTTTTCAGTTAAAATAAATATGAAGTGAAGTGAACTAGTCGGCAATCAGAAGTAAATAGGCTGCTGTTAGAAATCTAGTATTTATTAAGCACTCACAGTGATCAACATAAGAGCTTCACAGTGTGATACAGTAGACAGAACACTGGACTTGGAAATGGTTCAAGATTTCAGGCCACTAGCAAGCTGTGTGAGCTTGAAGAAATTGCTAAACTTCTCTGGCCCTTGAATATACAGTAAGGGCGTCCTAAGAAGTGTATAACCAGTCTACCAGATAAGGCAAATACATGATAGGAATGGAAAGTCATTTCTGAAGGAGCGGTGCTTCACAGCAGGGAGAAGCTTGTGACCATCCATCACAGGACCATCCTCTGTTCTTGTCTTCCTTGCCATCGATTAATATTAATTTCAGTAATAATTCCTGCAAATGGGGAAATAAATCACTTTCTAAATCAGACATAGCAGTGCATGAAACATTTGGTCTTTAAAAATAGGGTCTTTGCCTTTCTACAAGCCATCCTTGCAGCAAGCTGTCTTATTCTTAGATTTAAATATATGAATGATTGATAAGACCCTAATCACCAGCTAAAAAACAGTGTCCTGGTTTTGTGAGAGTGTGCTACCACCTTACAACGTACGTTACTGCCTTCAGCACCCAGCACTGACCTAGAGGTGAAGTGGAAGATAGAAGGACGGGAAAGGTGCTTGTTGTAGCCAGAAGAGGCAGAGGTGGAAACCCTGTGGGATGACTGAACCGTGTACTTCCTCTGAGCCCAGCTTCCTCTCGCTCCTCATTCCAGGAATCCCAGTGGTCCTGGGCTCAGAAGAAATGTTGACACTCCAGAGTAGATAGAAATCAAAGGATCACTTGTTGCTAGTGCTTCAGTTTAGCAAACATGTATGGATATGGAGTTCCTACTATTCATCAGGCACTTTGGTAGTTACTGGGAAGGTATATTAGGTAAGACGTAGTCTCTGCCTTAGTGAACCAGATGGTTGGGAGTGGTGGTGGGAAGCCTGGCCACCAACCACTCTTACTTCAGGTCCAACTTCCAGCTAAGGTATGAAGGGTAAAGGGGTTGTCTAGACAACAGTTCCTCTTTTGTAAGTGAGTTCAAAGATACGACAGAAAACGCATTTTTAAGTCTGGGGTTGACTAAATTGGAGTTGCTAAAGTGTCTGGAAAGAAATTGTGTTGAAAGTGACCACAACAATGTGAAGAACTAGTTTGGGTTCAAAGGAGGTAAATTTAAATCATCTCCACGCCCAAATCAAGCAACAGAGAGACAGTGTGAATGCTCTCCCAGGTTAATAACTGGAACGTGGCACATCCCCTACCGCAAGGCCGTCAGTGGAACATCAAGGAGAAGGTCTAGGAACAGGTCTCGCTCGTGTCCCTCCCACGACAGACTTAAGAGGAGATGTAATCTTTCGTTTTCATTTTCCTCTTATTTTCCCACTGACGGGAAATCTCACTGCACCGAAAACACCAGGCTGCCCTCGCCCATCGCAACCAAAACGTGATCCTCGATGCTTCCCAGAACATGGAATCTCAGCTATGAAAGTTGGTGTGACCCGTTTTCTGAAAGTCCCCGAGTGCCTTTAATGACCCCTTTCCTTCAGACTCCAGATGCGACCCTCATCAGCACTCGTGACTCCCTTTGGCTTCTCATCCAAGCAGAAGCTAAGTTATTCGGGGTCCCCCGCGGCCTGGCGGTCTCCCATCCTCAAGGAGGTTCAGAAAGGCGCAGACTCGCCTCTCCTCCAGGGCGCCCGCCTGGCCTGCCCCCGTCCCGCTCCCTGGTCACGGCTCCCGTCCTGGGTCCCATCTCCATCCTCCCTCCGAGCCTGCTCCGCCTCCCGCCCCCTGCGTTGCGCGGGAGCCCGCCAACCCCCGGCCCGCCCAGGTGGACCGTGCGGGATCCAGGAGGCCGGATGCTCGCGGGGCCGCGATGCGGGTGGAAAAGGCCCGCGGTGGGACGCGGCGTAGCGGGCCGGGGGTATGGGGGGGGCTGACCCGAAGCCACCCGAATCCAGGGGTGGGGGCCCGATTCCCGGAGGGGCGAGGGGCACAGCGAGGTGCGTGACGAGGGGGCTCAGGTGGCGGCGAGGGGCGGGGCGCGCGCGCAGTGAGCGGGGCCCCCCGGGCTGCGGGGTGGGGCGGGGCGGGGAGGGGGGACAGCGAGGTGCGTGACGAGGGCGCTCAGGTGGCTCCGAGCGGCGGGGGGGGCGGGGCGCGCGCGGCGGGCGGGACCCCGGGTTGGGCGGGGCCAGCGGGGCGGGGCCTGCGCGGGGGCGGGCGCGGGGGGCGTCTCCGCCGAGGGGCCCGCGGGCCGCGCCGCGCACACCGAGCCCGGCGGCGGCGGCGGCGGCGGCGGCGGTAGCAACAGGCGGCGCCGGGCGCAGGGCGCAGGGCGCAGGCGGCGCCGGGGCGGGGACAGCGAGGCGCAGCGCCGCGTCGCCGCCGGGTCCCCGCCGGGTCCCCGCCGGGTCCCCGCCGCATGGACGAGCAGCGCAGCCTGCTGAGCTCGCCGCCGCCGCCGCCGCCCGCCCGGCCCCGCGCCCGCCCCGCCCGGCGCGCCCCGCTGCACCCCGGCCCCGCCGAGCCGCCGCCGCCGCCGCCGCCGCCGCCGCCGCCGCGCGACATGACGGTGGTGCCCGGGGACCCCCTGCCCGAGCCGGAGCCCGAGGAGCCGGAGGAGCCGGAGGAGCCGGACGCGCCCCAGAGCGGCGGCGGCTGCGGCGGCGGGGACGCGCCCCGGGGCGGCGGCGGCGGGGACCGGGCCGCGCCGCCCCCGGCCCCCGGCGAGCCCGACTGCTGCGGCGAGCGCGTGGTCATCAACATCTCGGGGCTGCGCTTCGAGACGCAGCTGCGGACGCTGCGCCAGTTCCCCGAGACGCTGCTCGGGGACCCCGCGCGGCGCGTGCGCTACTTCGACCCGCTCCGCAACGAGTACTTCTTCGACCGCAACCGGCCCAGCTTCGACGCCATCCTGTACTACTACCAGTCGGGCGGCCGCCTGCGCCGGCCCGTCAACGTGCCCATCGACATCTTCTCCGAGGAGATCCGCTTCTACCAGCTGGGCGAGGAGGCCATGGAGAAGTTCCGCGAGGACGAGGGCTTCCTGCGCGAGGACGAGCGCCCGCTGCCGCGCCGCGACTTCCAGCGCCAGGTGTGGCTGCTCTTCGAGTACCCCGAGAGCTCGGGCCCGGCGCGGGGCATCGCCATCGTGTCCGTGCTCGTCATCCTCATCTCCATCGTCATCTTCTGCCTGGAGACGCTGCCCGAGTTCCGCTACGAGGACTACCCGGCGGCGGCGGCGGCGTCGTTGTCGTCGTCGTCGCCGTCGCAGGAGCTATTCGAGGCGGCGGGCAACGGCACGTCGGGGGCCCCCGCCGGGGCCTCCAGCTTCTCCGACCCCTTTTTCGTGGTGGAGACGCTGTGCATCATCTGGTTCTCCTTTGAGCTGCTGGTGCGGTTCTTCGCTTGCCCCAGCAAAGCCACCTTCTCCCGAAACATCATGAACCTGATAGACATCGTGGCCATCATCCCCTACTTCATCACCCTGGGCACCGAGCTGGCCGAGCGGCAGGGCAACGGACAGCAGGCCATGTCCCTGGCCATCCTGAGGGTCATCCGGCTGGTGCGCGTCTTCCGCATCTTCAAGCTCTCCCGCCACTCCAAGGGGCTGCAGATCCTGGGCCAGACGCTGAAGGCGTCCATGCGGGAGCTGGGGCTGCTCATCTTCTTCCTCTTTATCGGGGTCATCCTCTTCTCCAGCGCCGTCTACTTTGCCGAGGCAGACGACCCCACTTCAGGGTTCAGCAGCATCCCGGATGCCTTCTGGTGGGCAGTGGTAACCATGACGACGGTAGGTTACGGGGATATGCACCCGGTGACCATAGGGGGCAAGATTGTGGGGTCGCTCTGTGCCATCGCCGGTGTCCTGACCATCGCTTTGCCGGTCCCGGTGATCGTCTCCAACTTCAATTACTTCTACCACCGGGAGACGGAAGGGGAAGAGCAAGCCCAGTACATGCACGTGGGGAGCTGCCAGCACCTCTCCCCTTCAGCCGAGGAGCTCCGGAAAGCAAGGAGTAACTCGACTCTGAGTAAGTCGGAGTACATGGTGATGGAAGAGGGGGGTATGAACCACAGCGCGTTCCCCCAGACCCCATTCAAAACGGGCAATTCCACCGCCACCTGCACCACGAACAATAACCCCAACTCCTGCGTCAACATCAAAAAGATATTTACCGATGTTTAATATGTGATACAAGTGACATGCTGTGCTCAGTATTGTGTGAACTGTGCCCCCTTGGTCTGTGTTGCCCTTGTTTTGTACATTTCCAGACCATTCATCAAGGACAGGACTGAAGAAGTGGAAAGCACACTTCATTCTCCCTCTCCCTACTGCTTCATACTGAAACAAGTGTCTGTTTTGCAAGTGGGCTGCATTCTCTCAGCTCTACCGTTTTTTCTCTCCCTCTCTCTTAATATTGCGGACAACAGACTTACTTTACACTTGAATTCTAGTACACGCCCTATTAAAAAAAAAAAAAACCTGTACATCCTGGGAGGAAATGAAACTAAAGAACAGAGCTACTGTTTAACCTCAGAAGTAAGCCAGCTGTTTCTTTACTAAGTAAAGCAGACACATACCTAAACGATGCTTCAGTTTGGTGGACTCTTCAACAGTATTGAATATTTAGTTCAGTTGCCTACACTATGGATATGTGGATGGAAAGTCTAATCGAAATGATTTATAAACCCACCACAAGTTTTATTTGGTCTTTCACTGGAATTTCTATTCAGAACTCCCCTCCCCGAATTTTAAGGCTCTCTACAACTTTGAACAAAGGGAAATGCCCTTGTTCTTGATCTGACGGATTTGTTTAACTCTTGGGGCTCCTTAGGCATTTCAGAAGTATTAGACTAACAGATTCCTGTGAAGTTCTTTGTGTGTGCTCCAGCCAGCATCTGTCAAAGTCTAGAAACAGATGTTTTCAGTGCTGCTGAGAAACAAAAAAAATTTCCTAATGCATCTGAGAGATAAGCTTCTGCAGCATCAGAAGATTAAAGTGGTAGACACTCCTTCCAGCGGAAGTTACTAATTCGGACCTGACTGATGCAGTTCCCATAGCAACCCACGTTTCCTGGGAAACCCAAAAAAGGTTGTCATGGCATCTCTTGCTCCCTAGCCCCACCCCCTAGCCCCTGCCGTTTCCACAGTAACCTTTCCAGATGGTTCCTACTTACATGATTTCATAAGGAAAACCACTGTTTGAATAAACCGCACAAATGAAGTTAATTCTGAGAATCCAAGATGGTGAAATGAATCTCAGAATACATATTTTTACTACAAAGAATCATTGATATCACCCCATAATGACTGAATCAAGAAGGAAAATACCGGCTTTGGAATGTTAGACCACAATCAGAAATGATTTGAATTAAATGCCAGTAATTGGGCAATGATTTCAAAAGATGCTTCTCTGCTGTTTTTCTGTCACCAAGAAGTTTCACGCCAACAGATAAAACTAAAAAGCAAATATGAAACTTCTGTACATAAGCAAATGGAAGATTCAATCAATCAGACTTCCTCTTTTTTTAAAAAAAAAAATCCAGATTCCACAACAGCATTGTCACCATTTCAGTACTTGAAAAGCTAAATAAACTTGAAAAATATAAAAGCTGCACATTTTGAACCGAAGGAATTGCAGACAATCAATAAAAAGGAGGGATAAGGAATCAAATCTTGGGGAAATACCTGCAAATTTCAGCCATATGCCAGGGGTTGTCGGAAGACACACAGAATCAGGTGAGCACTGTGCCGGCCACTGCGAGCACTTCCATTTTGTACAGGGAGGCAGGGAAATGCCATTTATGTCTAGGTTGGTGATACCTGGCACCACCAATAGTTTTATTTTAATTACCTGCAAGGTGCCTCCTAAAGATCATTTAGAACACCTTTTTCCTTTGATTTCCATGTTGCCAACTCTCTTTTGCTTTCTGCTGTTAATTGCAAAGGGATGAAAAAAAAGTCATTGCTCATGAGCATAACCTTTGCCCAAACTGAGCTGGGAATGATTCCATCCCTTTTACTCACCCGCTTGGCTTCTGAACAACCTGTTTCCCCTTTTAAAAAAAAAAAAAAAGTCTAAAAGAAGCTGCTGCTGTGTGATTATTCCAATTTTAATTCACATTATTATTTGGTAGTATGCCGTAGTACAATTCTTTGAAACAAGAGTGATTAAAATTGCAATAAGGGTAACATTTTAACATATTTTATTTTATACACGTTATATAAATTACACGTACATTTTCCACAACTGCATTTTGGTCTTGACGGGCTATAACTATTTTATCCTAGAGTAAATGAGAGAAACCCTATTTTAAAGCTCATAAAATATTTTCAAGTAGTCAGATGTGTACTTGCTTTGTTATTTGCACAATTGAAACAGTGAAAAATGATGGATAAGATTTCTGGTCCAGATGGTGGAATAGCAGTAGTTTGCCTCTGTTGGACAGAAAATTATGGCTAGAAGAAATTGACTTTGGAGTACATTCTTCCAAAGAAAAAAGACAGTCACTACTGTAACTCCCATGTAAAACTACCTCATACATGAGGACCCAACTTTGACATTCAAATAGTTACAACCCAGAGATGGGCTTGTGGATGATTTTTATTTTATTCTCCGGGCTTCTCTGAATTTTCCAATTAAAGAAAAAGAACACACATTACTATTGTAATCATAAAAAAGTACAAATATTAAAATAAAAATTAGATACTCTAGTATGTCTTCACTGCTATGATACCTGATTAAAATAATTTTATTTTTATCATAAAAAAAATTTATGGTTAATACTACAAACAGAAAGAGGAAGGAAAAGACAGAAAAGTAGAGGCAGAAAATCTATATACAGGGGACAAGGTCCTGGTTCTCGTCCATGTGCATAGAAATAGAGCCCTTTTCTCTAGTTTCCTTCGCTACTTGTTTGAGTTACTTGTAACATTGACCTACCTTTGATCAAATTTTGATATTCTTACTGATCAGAAATTCTTTTTTATGGCCCATTTTGGTGGTTATGTTTTAGGCACACTGTAGTAATAACATAAGAATAATTTTTGTATCTGTTCTTAAAAGATCTTAAAAGATCATAAGATGAACAAAGTAACAGTGACAGTTTTATTCACGTTTATTCAGAAGATGTAGAAACCCTGATGAGTTCTGTAAGTAATATGTGGTTGTGCCATAATTTTTGTAATTATATGGTTAAATAGCAGTAATATAAAGACTTTTTTTAATCCTTAGACATATGGCTTTTGAGTCTTAAGTTAGAGATAGTATAATTGCTTTTAGTTGCCATATTGTAAGCTCTTTAAAGGTAATAGGTTCTGTGTCTTGACAAAGTTTTGGATACTAGTGCCTAGCACAGAATATAGCAGCTTATTCAATGCATATTTGATGAACAGAGGGCTATTATCTGACTTTAATGTTATTTTCCGGCTTTTAATAAAATGGTTTAAAGCATAAGCTCAACAGTCATATTGCCAGGGTTTGAATCCTGACTCTGCTGTATGACTTTGAGCAAGTTACTCAACCTCTCTGTGCCTCAGTTCCCTTGTTTGTAAAACGAGGATAAATACTGCCTTGTAGGGTTGTTGTGAATACTAAATGTTAATACAGGTATAACAACACTTGGAAAAAGTAATTGCATGATATGCAGCAGAGATTTTGCTAAGAGATTACATTATTGCATTGCGTTATTTACTAAGAGATGACATTGTTATTGTGATCTTTACTTGCAAGCAGTGCAGTATTAATACCAAGCTTTGTGACCAGTGTCTTCCTGTTTACTTTTATATAACAATAATAATTACCATTTATTAAGGGTCAGCCATGTCCTTGACACTTCTCAACTTTGCGAAATAAATGGTATTAATCTCACCTTAGGAGGGTAAAAAACAGATGGTTATGGTTAAGTGATTTCCCTAAGACTCCACAGCTCGCAAGAGACCCAGTTCTTTAAAGCCAGGTCTTTCTGCCCCCAAACTCCATGTTCCTTTTATTGGGTGACTTGAAAGAGATTGAGAAAATAAATTTCTCGTGCTTTTAGGTTTGACTTCAGCCCATGTTACCAATTAATGAATTCCTGTCTCCAGAAACCTATTTTTTCAGTATACTGAAAATTAACCCTTTTCTAACCATCAGATGCTTTTAAACATGGAAATCAAATATACATTATTTAAAATGGATGAAGAAATTGATTTTTCCAGGAATAAAAGATGATTATATGATTGATTTATTTGGATTTAATATTATGCTCAGAAAGGTATAATCAATCACAGTAGTGGTACCTGATAGATCTATGGGTATTTTTTAGTTTTATGATTAGTTTCCTATTTTCATGTGTTTTCACCTACAGTAGGTGATAGTATTATGAAAATTGTTATTTATCCATCTCCTTATACTTTGTTTAGGTTACTGGAGAATCATGCCAGAAAGTGATGTAAATGCCTGTCCCTAATTGAGCAGGGAGACATTACTTAGAACAAAAGGATTGAAAGCAGGAGATTGCCTGTTCATTGAAATTTGTGACATTGTTGCCTTACAAAAGCATCTGTCCTCAAAATAACATTAGAATATAATTTTATCCCACCTAAAGCTGTAGCTCCTTCTCTAAGACCCAAAGTCATTTAGGAAAATGAAAATGGTTAGTGATTTGGGTGTAGAGCAAAATGCTAATGAGTCTAAGTTTACACAGTCCAGTTAGCTTTGCCAAACCACAGGCTTCACTGTTGAGCTCAGTTGCATGCCTTGGATGTTGAAAGGTATACAAAGGTCTGTGTGTACAAGAGATTCCTGGGAGGAGGTGTGGCTGGATCAGTGCACATCCATCAACACCCCGGGGAAAATCTATATACCCTATAGCCGGTGAATCCAGAAATAATAACACTGTGACTATCTTATTTATTTTATGGTGTTTTAAACTGATATCATACCAAATTTAAATACCAACCAACTTTGGTAAGATCATCGCAAACAGTTATACATAATAGAGAGGGTTATATCTAAACTTTAAAATAAAATTTCAGGATTGAAATGTTAAATGCACAATGTGAAGAAATGTAAAGTTATGGTTTGTTGACATGAAACTTGTTATTTACCCCTTTGACATGCAACATACTCAAGCAATTGCTTTGCTGATGGTATATAAATTCAATATATATTATATGCCAACAGTCTATTCCTTGGAGAACCGTAACTATAATTTACTGACTTCTATACATTTAAAATTTCAACGTTTGCTAAGGCATCTTCCAAGTCCTTCCCACCTCTCAGCTGTGAATAGACGTGATAATCCCTCCCACTCAGAAATGCAAAGAAGCACATGTGCACCCCCCCCCTTCTGAAGACTTATGGAAAAGCTGTGAGATAGAGGTGAGGAGCATAACAATGAGAAAGAGGGTATTCAGGGCTTGCATTGTAGGGTGGGTTTTTTTCTTTCTGTTTTGTATTTGGCCTTTTACACTAAGGAGGATCAAACTATTGCTGCTGTACTACGAATTTCCTACATTTTGTTTGACAGGGTTATGTGTATTAATGAAATCACTTGTTTTTTTATAACCTGCAGGAAGTGGTTGATAACCTTTGAGAGAAGGCAGATGAGAGGGGGCAGAAAGAAGGGAGAGAAAGCCATGCAGAGCCCAAACCTTAACTACTGTGACTCAGCTCCTAACTTCCTGCCAGAGAATGGCCAGTGTTATAGCCTGTCTGATCATCATATGCTTTTTATGCTCATAGTCACCCTGAAACGTAATTTCAATGATTCAGACAGGTTAGGAAGTTTTCAAATATTAGTCTTTGAGTGATGCTGTAAACTGATTTTGACTTTGAAACTATAAAGAAAAAGCATTTTACATAGAAATATTTTTATGGTTTTTCTCTCTTCTTCTGTATTGGATGTGTTTTTCCTTACATTTCAAATTGTACACCGTTAACCATCAACTGCATTAAAGAAGAGATCTGGAACAGAGTCTCCACCATTTTCTTGGGAGCCATTTTATCATCGTTGCAACCTAAATGGTGCAGAATGGGCAGTCTGGCCTGAAAAGTAAATCCTGGTGGTTCTAAAGTGTCACCTAAATGGACAATAACAAGAAAAAGGTGTTTCATGGTATCTGAGGAAGGGGCCTGCAGGGCCCTGACTTTGCAGGTTCAGGCTTCATGCCCCTCAGTGAGCTGAGACAGTAGGGGGTGGAGAGGAGCTCTTTCTGGTCCCTGGAGCCCCAGCCTCACATCACCCTGCTCTCAGAGCACAAAGGCTCCTGGGCATCTTCGTGGTCCCCACCAGCTGGTTCGGATGCAAGTTAGCAGTGCGCCTGTGCGTTCTACGTCTATCAGCACTGCCGTTTCACTTGCTTTCCAATAAGTTTATTTTAAACTCTTGTTCTTTATGGAAATTCTCTCTGACTCCTCAGGTTCTTATTTTTATGCCTGTAAATGTGTTCCTTAAATTGAAACATATGATTTCATTGGGAAGAAAACTTCTGCTTGAGTCTATTCTCGACCTAGCAGCCAGAGTGATCCTTTCAAAACACTTGTCAGGTCATGACACTTCCTGGCGGCAAAGCCCCTACTGGGCTCCCCATTTCACAGCGAGTATGAGCTAAAGGACATACAGGGCCTGGAAAGGCCTACCTGATGCCGTATCTGACTCCTCCCCCATTTGCACCTGTATGGCGACCACACTGGCTTCATTGCCCTTTCTCAGGTACACCAGGTGGGCTCCATCTCAGGTCTTGGTACTTGCTGTCCCCCTGCCTGGATGCTCTAGCATCTGACATCTGCATGGCTCACTCCATCACCTCTTTAGCTGTCACCCATCTCAGTGAAGCCTTCCCTGGACGCTCTGTCCCCCAAAGCACTCCCTCACTCCTTGGTCTGCTTTATTTTCTACTGTAATGTATTAGATATTTTACTTACTTTGCTTATTGCTCATCTTCCTTTCCCTTCCGTGAAGACAAAGACTTTTGTCTGTTCATTGGTACTGTACCCCCAAGATCTGGAATGTTACCTGGAATGAAGCCGGTGCTTGGAGAGATCAGAGGAAGGAGATAGCATTCAAATTTGAGTGTTTTAAAACTATAACAAAATTGTTATGTTGTGTATCTACGCCTCATTGCGCCACTGTGAGGATTACATGCCTTACCCTACTCTTTTGGATAAAATGCCTGGCAGTAATTGATTCACTGGAGAAGGCTTCCGTTTGGTAAAGCATGCTCCAGGTTTTCCACATTAAGTACTACCCAATCTTGGGGGTGGAATAATTTAAATAGAACGTTATATGAGATACCACTTTTAATCACCATGGGTACCTGGAAGTTAGAATGCTTCACAGAGACCGTGTTTCCTACCTAACAGCTAATAGAAGCTGTTTGTTAGTAGTACCCAAAATATGCGTGTTGACTGGCCGATGTGGTACAGCAAAACTCAGAATGAAAAGTGATATCTCCAGGGCTTGCCTATCCAGCAGACATTCTAAGGAACTTCCAACTAAGTTCAGTCTTGGTTTCAGTTAATGGTGGGTCCTCAAATGTCCATGGGGTCTTCATTATTATGGAAGCTGATTGAATAAGGCCTTAGAGAGTTCATCAGTGAATCACCATAAAGAATTACATAACTGTAGATATAGCCTTACTGGATAAAATGATTCCTTTGACAAAATAAACTAATTTTTAATGTAGTTGGCAAGATATATGGTAGGACTTCAAAAATTGGCTGTTTTTTAAAGTGATTTATTTATATATGAAAGAAGATGAGGACATTGAATCTATGAGGAATAAGAGCAGAGTCTTAGATTGACTTGTATGATGTCAGAACTTCGACCGCTTCCAAATAAAATAGGTGAGAGGCACCAGTAGCATATACTGGTACTGGGAAATTCTAAATAGCTTTGAAAAACCACCATGTGTAGTATGGAATTGCCAAAACTAATGAAAACATTGATGTAAATGTGCACTGCAGATATTGCCATGATTTTAGGTAATATTGTAGCAGATGCACCTTCTTCTGCAGCAAGAAATGGGATTCCTCTGACATGGAGAGAGAGGAACAGTCTCCTTTCCCCTTCTGAATTTCTTTTCCTTTTTGGGGGGAAAACCAGCCAGAGATTGACCTGGCTGTTGCCTCTGTACATCCAAATGGCACAGTTTCCTTACCAAATACTAAGTTAAAGAAAACAAATGCATGTGTTTGAGATTACATATGTAGACCAGTAGAAGTTAGAAACTCTTTTGCCTTCTAAATTTTTATACCGTTAAGCCCACATGGGACAGAAATCACGTCTCTCTTCTGAGGCCACATTGTTAGGACACAAAATAGAGGGTTGAATAATATGTTGTTTGTTAATTTCAGTTGAGAAATTGTAACTTTTTTGTTGTCGTGATTTAACTCAATACAGATTTTTACTGGATTTCCTTGTATAATGTGGTATAGCCAAAATATTAGATATTAAGCCTCCCGTGCCATTACATTTTCTGTTTACCTCAGGTATAACTATAAGACAAAATAAAGTATATCATATATTCACTGATACATTACTTCTATAAGAAATTATAATAAAATCATGTTAAACAAGAGTGACTGTATGTCAGATTTCAGAAACAGTGGGCAACTAAAAACCACAGACAGGAATAACTTTCCAGGTAAGAACTGTGCTTGGACTGCTTTGTACCTAGATTCTGTTAGGCTTTTATCTGTAAATATTTTAACTCTTTTCAAAAGATCACTTTATTTTACTAGGTAACTGTGAATTGAGGGTATTTATTATTATTAAACCTAAATACCGCTTCCAGTAGGATTGAAGCTCATTTTCCCAGGACATTCCAGATTTTTGACAAAGCTCACGTTTTAGCACATTACCAGCTTTACTTACTGAGTGAGTTTAAACTTTTTTTTGCCTGCCAAGAGTACAGAATTTCCAAGAGGCCAATCAGAGAATTATACATAATTGAACAAAAAACTTTTTTAGTCCTTGGGGCTGGTTCCTTACTATTTCGTTGGTAGAACTTGCAGAACTTGTTGCGATGCAGCCTCTCTAAGTTATTTAATAGATGTCAAAGTATAGACACATGAAAACAAAGCTTCCATGAAACTACATATTATGGAATGATATCAGTCAGCCCTTTTCTCATCATCAAGTACAAGTTAGCGAGGCCAACAATTAAACTGGGTTTCTCTACCTCTCATTTAGACCTTGGTGGAAGCACTAATCACTTCTTCACAAATTTGATAATTATAGAAATTTGACTGTTCTTATCTTTTTAGAACACTATTTTGGCCAAACACCTTTAATTATAGATCACCATTTTTTACTACACTTTTTTTCTGTCTTCTTGTAGAGTTGATTTTGGCATTTAAGGCAACGTCCATCCTTTTAAGCCCTTCAACCCATTTCTTAGCCACGACTGTAAACATGATGGTTATTATCTGAATATCACTCTCAGTTTCTGTTTCCCTCCACACCTGTAGTCTATTAAGATGCCAACCTCTACCATACTCATTCAATAATCCAAAGAGCCTTGAGACATGTACTGGCACATGTGGTTAAAAAAAATTGCCAACCCCTTAAATAAAAAGGATGTAACAGTAACAAGACGAGTCACTTAACAGAACCATCTCAATATAACCAAAGCTGTAGTAGCATTCATTGAGCAGAAGCTAGAAACTTAGGAAATAAAGTGGATGCCAGATCATTAATGCTACTTGTAGTTTCTTGTAATGAGTAGTCATTTTTAGCTACAAGACCACTGTAATGTTTAGATCCTCATAATGAAAATTAAACATGTGATGATGCAAGAATATACTCTTGCTTTTTGACCAAAGATTGGTGTTAAGGAGTTAGACCTTCCATGAAGAGTGATCAAGTGTAATGTAGGCCAACGAGGAAACCTTTTCACTGGCCGGTTGCCCAGCACATGCTAGACGTACAGCATTTAGTTTAGTGAGCAAGTGATTCTTCCATTAAAAGCATTCAAAGTCCAGATCGCCATAGTCAGGCACTTACTGCTGGATGTGAGACATCTGCTAAAACCAGGAGTATATATGGGAAATGGTCTTCCCTAGGTATTACGATGGATAATATTCACACATCGAAACCTGGAGCTGGGTTTAGCATTTTCATTTTTGTCTTTAGAGTACACAATTAGTAAATCTCAGAGTACATTAATTTTTACATATCCATTTATTCAGTCGACATGTATTCTCTGAGTACCTCCTATGTGATAGGGATTTATTCATCATTCAACATAGAAAGCATCTACTATGTGCCATTCTAGTTTCTGGCTGTAGCAGAGAACAAGACAGCCATGCTGCCATATGCTATTTTTAAGAAATACTTTGTTGTCAGCATTTGTAATTCATTCATTCATTCATTCATTCATACATTCATTCTATTCATTCCATTTTGTAGTTGGGAGAGGAGAGCACCAAACGAACTTTTATCCCTTGGTTCTCTACAGACTTTGGTCAGGTGGTTATTGTCTTAGTTCATGATATATAACTCTGTAGAGTTCATATTTTAAAGAATCAACAGTTACGAAAGTTTGTAATGACAGGATAAGCTATACAGCATGATGTCTGTAGCAGCTAGGACACAGTTTTCACGGCACTCATTCTGAGTGTCTCTCTTGCTTTCCCCCCTCAAACCCCACCATAACATTTATCTGAGCATGGATTTTCTATTCACTTTAAAAAACTTCTCATCTTAGATTACCACAGTGGAATATACAGCCAGAAAAGAAACAAACCCTTGGAAATACATTGAGCAAATTAATACATATATTAAAAAACAAAAACGAAAACAAAAAACAGTAGACATTTGGAACCTGTCAGATGGTTCTAAAGATAAAGATAAAATTTCCTGTTCAAAAAGCAAACAATCACATTGGTTAGAACTACATTTATAAGTCATTATTAATAAGGGAAAAAAGTTTAGAATTTCAGCACACTCTGAAACTTTCTCTAATAAATTAAAATCACTCAATATGTAGTTAATTCATTTATTTATTTTTATTTATTAAATTTATTGGGGTGATATTGGTTAATAAAATTATACAGGCTTCAAATGTACAGTTCAATAATACGTCATATGTATATTGAATTGTGTTTACCACCCAAAGTCAAATCTCCTTCCGTCACCATATAGTTGACCCCCTGTACCCTTATCCTCCTCCCCCTCCCCCCTTCCTCTGGTAACCACTAAACTGTTGTCTGTGTCTATGAGATTTTTTTTGTCTTGTTTTTTTGTTGCTTTCAGTTTTGTATCCCACATATAGGTGGAATCATATGGTTCTCATCTTTTTCTGTCTGACTTATTTTGCTTAGCATGATAATCTCAAGAATCATCTATATTGTCACAAATGGCAATATTTCATCTTATGGCTGAGTAATATTCCATTGTATATATGTACCACATTATCTTTATTCAATCACCTATCAATGGGCACTTCAATAGTTTCCATTGTCTTGGCCGTTGTGAATAACGCTGTGGTGAATGTTGGAGTGCCTATATCTTTACAAATAAATGTTTTCAAATTTGGGGAGGTAGAAACCCAGAAAAGGGTCATATGGTAACTCTATTCTTAATTTTTTTGAGGAACCTCCATACTGTTTTCTGTAATGACTGTACCAATTTCTATCCCCACCAGCAGTGTATGAGGGTTCCTTTTCCCCCATATCCTCTCCAACACTTGTTATTACTTGTTTGTTGATGATGGCCATTCTCATAGGTGTGAGATGGTATCTCATTGTGGTTTTCATTGCTTTTCCTGAATCGCTAGTGAAATTGAGCATCTTTTCATATGTCTGATGGCCATTTGTATGTCTTCAAGGGAGAAATATCTGTTTAGGTCCTCTGCCCATTTTTTCAGTTGGATTGTTTGGGGTTTTTTTGTTGTTGTTGGGTTGTAGGAGTCCTTTATATATTTCTGATATTAGCTCCTTTTCAGAGGCGTTGTTTGCAAATATCTTCTCCCAGTTGGTTGCCTCTTTGGTTGGTGGTTTCTTTTGCTGTGAAGAAGGTTTTTAGTTTGATGTAGTCCTATCATTTATTTTTGCTTTTACTTCTCTTGCTATTGAGGTCAAATTCATAAAATTCCCTAAATCCAAGGTCCATGAGTTTAGTATCTATGTTTTCTTCTATGAAATGTATTGTTTCAGGTCTTCTATTTAGGTTTTTGATCCATTTTGAATTAATTTTGGTGTGTGGTGACAGATAGCAGTCTAGTTTCATTCTTTTGCATGTGCTTTTCCACTTTTCCCAGCACCATTTATTGAAGAGGCTTTTCTTTCTCTATTGTGTATTTTTGCCTCCTTTGTCAAAATTCATTTGGCCATATATATGTGGGTTTATTTCTAAGCTCTCATTTTTTTTCCATCAGTTTGTGTGTCTATTCTGTCAATACCATGCTGTTTTGATTATTTTCACTTTGCAGTACAGTCTGAAGTCAGGCAGTGATACCTCCAGCTTTGTTCTCTTTTTCTCAGGATTGCTTTGGCTATGTAGGATCTTTTGTGATTCCATATAAAACCAAAAGAAAAGTATCAGATTTGTAGTTAATACATTTAGAAAATTAAATTGCTTGACGTTTTTAGGGAAACAGTAAGAAAAAAAACAGTTTTGAAAAGTATAATGAATAGAATATTTTATGGTGACTTAAGATCTATATTTTTAAGGTAACATACAGTAAATAATTGTGTTTACTCTGCCCAACAGATACCTGAAGAGCCCCGCATAAAGAACCGTTGAACTGCACTGACCAGTAGGATTCATTTTTAATTGCCTAGTGCAAAAATGCATCATTGGTCCTGCCGCTGATGGGTGGTGACCTGTCTGCCAGCACATATTTTTGTTTCAGTTGACATTAAATCACATGTCTCTAATAAATGCTTTATATAAAGGAGACAGCTCTGAAGTTGGAGGATTCTCTTCAAACCTTATGCAATATAAAAGATATCAATCAAGAGATAAAGAAGAATGTTCAAAATATTGGGTATCATTTCAACTTTTGACATTTCGATGAAATCAAATGATCGAAAAACTAATCATTATTGCTGATAGAAAATATCTGTTTGTTTTCAACAAGCCAAGTATTACTGTTTTCCTCTTTTAGTTACTGGACTCTGTTTAACCATGAGATACATTAATGTTACCTTCTGTGTTCTGGATTATGTGCAGCTTTATTCGTGAAGGCGTGTTTTGTACCAAAGGCTCTCATACATAGATTAGCCCATTGACACGTGAATAAGTGAAGTCTACACTGTGCCCTGATGAGTGGTATTAAAGACAGACTTGCCTAAAAGAAATGTGCCTTGCTCGATTAAACATTCTTTTATTTTTTTGATTCAAAATGATAGATTTGCAAATTAGTCTTGCAGGCAGGTTTTAGCTGAGCTTAACTTAAAAAATGTTAGTACTTCTATATGTTTAAGTTGTCTATCTTAATTTAAATTTAACATTTAGTTATACTTACCAACAGTTCATATATAATATACTCATTCAATTTAGTTTTCATGCAGTGTTTGGTATGGCAAGACAAAGCACATTCTTAAAGATATATATATATATATAATATTTCATCTAATGTTTATAAAATTTCTTTCAAAATTGTATCTGTTAAAGTTTTCTTGATTCATTTTCTATTTTTATATTCTTTTAGAAATGTAACTTTTTCAATAAAAAAGCAAAGTTTTAGTTGGAAAAGAGATTTAGGAGGTCATGAAGATGATTTCCCACTTGGGGACATTTCACTTCTGTGCCATTATTAATGTTTTTACTGTGACATTTCAGCAGAATGGTAGCCATTTGTATATTATTTAATAAGCCTTATGGAAAGTCAAACTGTGAACATTTATTATAAAGAAGACTTTTTATTTCCTTATTTTCAAAAAGACCTGAGCAACTACATAAATAACCAGTCTCCTGTTATTCAAATTTATAATGATGCTAAGTTATAATAAGGGCATTTCTAGAATTTTAATTACTGTCAAAATATTTTAGTAGGAAAGCCAATATTATAATACTTTTTGATGCCCTGTGGGAGGAAATAGAGGTGAAGAACTTTGTTAATATGTAAGAATCAATAACTGTCACAATCATATCTACTAGCAGCAAAACAGATGGATAGGAGATGAAATCCAGGTAACTTTCTTTGAGGCAATGTCTCAATGTCCAAGATCACTCTAGGAAAAAATGAAATATAAGAGTCGCAGTTATCTTAGATTTGAGCTATGCGAACCTTCAATCTGGATGATTTGTAACTAAAGGAAAAATGTAGCCACCAACATGTTTTTCTTCTGTGTTAGCCCATATAGTAGAGACACCAGCCCAGAGAATAGTCACCCTATTCCAGTCACCCTAATACTCATAACTGATGATCACAGCCTGGTCAGCAGTACAGAAATTCACATGAGCTATTGAGATGATTGACAGAAATCAATCTAACTGTCCGATGAGAGGTCTTAGACATTTAGCAGGGATCTGTAGATGTTATAAAAATAGACACAGGAACTACATCAAACACCAATGACACAACCTTAAGCATTATAGTATATTTAATAGTATACCTGCATTATTATTATTATAGGCCACAGTTTCAGATAAAGGTAAAACCTGGACTTTTGCTATCAAAACACAGGATGGTACCAGATGAGTAAACTGTCACATCCCATATGGTTCACTTGAATGGGTAGTAAAAATAGTATTGTTCTAGATATCAGAAGACCAGAATTCTTACCTGCTTTCTACCTGTCAGGCCCTAGATCAGTTGCCTACCGTGGCCAGGCTTCAGTGACCATTGCGAAATGGGCGTGCTGGATAAATAACCCCCAGAGCCCTTTCCCCCAGACCCTCACTACACACCTGTGAAAAGGCTTTGAAGAATACTCACATGCTCAGGTTTTCTTATGTATTTCTGGAGGAAAGAATAAACTGAAATAAGATTTAAACCTTAGCCCTGTCATAAATATACCATTCTTCCAACTGATAATGAACTAAGGAAATAGGACTTTTTTCTCCTGTAAGAATTGTCACTTGTCTGTCATGAATAAGTAGAAAAATCACTGTGCAGAATGGAAATAGATGTATGAAATAGCTGGAAAGGAGGGGAAGTTGTTTGTTAAGTTTCATTAGATGTTAAGGTGATTTGAAATAGTGTATGAAACACTAAGCACAGAGCTTTACCACACGTGCGACATTACAATCTGGGGAGCAGGGGAAGGTGGGGGAAGGTTGGAGGGATAGGAGTGTTTGCCTTATGATCTCTTGACCCCTTTCACACCAGAAGCAGTTTGGTAGGGCTCCAGGAAGTTCCCATTTACCTCTCTGAGCCCCGATTTCTTTATCCATACAGTTGATGACTTTAAATTTAGTAATTTGAATGTTTCTTTACATTTTTGAAAATTCCTTAACATTTTCAGATTGTTAAAATATACGTGTACAGGTACACGTTACTCTCCTCCAGGCACTAAGGTACCATATATCTCTACCTGTGTGACTGAACAGACTACAAATCTAAATGTTCCTATTTCTAATATTGCTAATTGATCGCAGCAAGACATGATAATGTAAACCTCACTTTTAATTCTGACCATGGTTTATGTTTTGATTCAGCATTTCATCTTTGAATGCTGAGTTATCCATTCAAGTGAAACTTCTATTTAAATTTTTGTAGTTTAACAAACACTTAGCAAATCAAAATTAAGTATATTATGCTTACCAATGAACTGTAACTGATTGTAAATTGCATTTTTGTCACATTAAAAGGTTAGTGCCCTTTTTGCCCCAGAAGCAACAATGGCTATAATTTAAAATAATATTCACAAAATTTTGTCAATTTTTGTGAATACAAAAGAGGCTTGATAGAGCTATATTGTGATTAATTTTGCTCAGGAGTGAGAAACAAAATTCAGGGATAACCCAAACACTTCTGTTTGACTCTAGTGGACAGTTGGGAAAAGAGGGTTATAGGTTTTGCACAACATAAGTAGGAGATAATTATACCCATTGAAAAACAAAAGTATATTCCAGTTGCTGGTTTTATGGTAGAAAGAGATTAGGATAGAGAGATGCTAAAATATGGACAGTAAGGAAATTGTTAAGATAACAGTCCATTTTGAATAATACAGAAATATTTTGTCATACTGAGATTATTTGTCCAATTTAGTCTTATATCCTTCCATTCAGAAAAGGGGGCGGTTTTTCCAGGCCTCCATCATAATAGGAAATGTGTATTTTGACTAGTGGAGCAATTCATTAAAACGTATAACCTGACCATTTTGGTTTTGTGAATCTGAACTTTCACTTTAGGTATAATTGAACCCCATGTATTAGTGTTAGTGATCTTAGTGAGAAAAATTTTATCTGTTTTTTAAAAATGTCGCTGAAATTTGTTAAATGGTGATTCTAGCATATTGTGTTAATATTGTACCTTACAACAATTTGTGAACTGACCATACTGAGACAAACCATAGTAGTGTCTTTTCTGGTAAATCTCTTAATGCTGTGTTTAGGGGTGGGAGGTAAAGTATTTAGTTAAAACTGTCAAAGTGTTTTTCCTAAATGCCATAAAATTGTATGATTAAAAAACAAATAGGAATATCCTTTTTTTTTAGTTTTAAGAGCATTGTATAGGCTATTTTTGGAACTACCCCATAAATGGTATAATTTTTATTTAAAAGTTCTTATATATACAAGGGAAGAGCAAACAGTATGTGTAGTGTATCTGTGTAATATGCTCAATGTAATAAAATCCACATTTAAATCTTATAGATAGAAATTATGTAGATGTCAGAATAGCAGACACAAGACTTCAGTTTTTACATAGAGATGTCTAACATGTATTATGTCATACTTGGCAAAGATTATGTACATATTTTATTTAATCTTTAAAATAGCCACATGAAGTAATAATACCATGTAACATTTAGAGATTAATTTAGAGATGAAGCAAGGTTTAGAAAGGTCAGTGACTTGTCCCAAGATCTTACAGCCAGCAAATGTCACTAAATCTTGTGTTCTTTATACTGTTTACCTTCTGTCATATTATATTTTTTTCCCTATCACTGCCATTATCTTTTAAACAGGCTAAAATTTCATTCTAAATGATATGTTGGGAAATGTCAGGTCTTGTCTACGAAGTATGTTGCTGTTATTGTCAGGGCTTTTTAAATATTTCCAAAATATAATCCTTCCACAGGGGATAGCCAAACATTTTCCATCTTAAACATATTAAATCCTCACAGCCTGACCACAGACACTCAATTCATATGTCTAAGTGCTTACTAAAAAAAATGATCCTCTTCACTCATCTTCTTTCTAATTCCCTTTTTTAACAATTCATTCTAATGAATGATGTCTGAACAGATGAAAGAAGCAATAATCAACCCAAGAAACTGCAGCCGCTCTGATTCAGAGAAAACATACTGTCAGACTTACCAGACGTCACCATCTTCATCACATATATTCTGTGATTAGGGAGGACAGGGGAGGGGTTTGGGTAGAAAAACTGTCTTTAAGAAAACTCATTATTTCCCATTAACTATTCAAAAAGAATTGGTCGTCAAGTATTAGATGACAGAATTATTAACATTTAACCATAGTTTAAATATATGGTAAAGTTTATCTACGTATTTTAAAATCCACTTAAGTAATTTCCCAGATAAAGTTTAAAAATCTGATAACTGCTCATTTTGAATATAGAGAACATTTAGTTTCAATCCATGACATAATGCTATGTTTTTATTCTTTTTCAAACAATATAAAGACACTGTTTGTTACTGCTTTCCCTTGTAAATCAAGTCTGTGATCCATTATGTATTTTTAATGACTAGCAATGCAGTGTTACTGTGAATAAGTAAACTGAACATATGCTATATCAGAATTGAAAATTTTCTAACCTTAAATTTAGTTCTCCTTATCAAACAGATAAGTCAAACGAGCATTATTTTACATAAAATGAAATAATCATTCTTAAACAATAACATAACAGATATTGGAATTCTCAACTAAATGTAAAATCAAATGTATTTTATACTTGTTTCTAGATTGTATTTTTTTGACATTGAGATGTTAATTTATCACATAATAATGTAAAGTTAAAAAAAGCTCTTATGCCATGTTCCCTGATGTCCTTGTCATAATCATTTTGGGCCTTCTTTTAAGTAAATATCAAGGAAATACCTGTGAATTGATTGTGATATTTTCATCTGATCCATTTTTTAAATTTGTCGTTGGATTTACGGTGTTTTCATTGCAAATGTTATGTGCAGAATTCAATAAAATACCCCCCAAAAACCTGTTACTCATAGTTCCAATTTCTTTTCTTTCCTTCCCCCTCCCTCCCTCCTTCTATTCTCTCCTTTCCTTCCTTCCTTCCTTCCTTCCTTCCTTCCTTCCTTCCTTCCTTCCTTCCTTCCTTCCTTCCTTTTTCTTTTTCCTCTCTCTCTCTTTTGTTTTTGCAAAAGAGGAAGCTTCAGAAGCTGGGCCACTGTCAACAGCTCAGGCAGCAGCTGCCTTTGCATCAGCCCAGCATGCCAGTCTGTGTTCTGTCAGTGAAATCTTCAGCACATCTCACTTAGCAAGTCTTTTGTATGCCAACATTGCCTAGGTTTCTCCCATTGCTTCCTGTCATATGCTGTTGACGGCCCAGAAAAGTCTCAAGGAAGAAAAACAGTTTCAATAGGTCGGTGCCTTCATACTTTGTGTCAATTATCCAAGAGAATTGTGGCAAAGCAAACGTACATCATCTCATCCAAAAATATGTATTCAGCACCAATGGGGCGCACTGCCCTGTTCAAAGCGCTGTGAGAGGGGATGAAGGTAAATAGGAAGGTGACCCCACTCTCAGAGAATTTATAATCCGAGGGAAGGTGTATAGTTATTCCTGAGCTTGTAGGTCAGGATTCTCATTATTGAGATTCAGAACAGTCAAATGTTACATTAGAACATTTTGTTTCCATATGTATTCTCCCTGTATCTCCAATATTTTTTGCTCCGTGATAGACTGTAATTTCTTATAAGCAGCCTTTACTTGTCCATCGTTCTTATTTTCCGCTTAGCAATGGTGACCCTAAATCTTTTTCCTAATAGCAGCTAGTTATTCAGATGTGTCTGTGCTTGTGGAATGTCAACAAAGGCTACATCACCAAAACAGAGGCCCTCTTGTTTCCATCTGGAATTTTACTTCTTTTTTTTTTTTTTTTAATTTTTTTAAGGGCACAGTTAGGCTGCCTTACACATGTAGTAATTAGCTATTAGAGAAAAGAACAAAACATATTTTTCTAAACCTTCAGTTGACAGAAGAAATAACTGTTTTTAAGCTTTATGGCTGAGCAGCTTTGGTGGTGGACTCCATAGGCTGTAATTTGTAGGTATTTCATCCTAAGGAATCAAATCTTTTAAGTCCTTTGTGAACCCTGACAAGAGTAAGTGAAGCAGTTTGTTTCCGAGAGGTCACAGATGTCCTCTTTGAACGATGCCTCCATCACAGAGAATTCTCACTTTTCTGCAGGACTGCAACAGAAACAAATCAGTATGTAACGATCGCCACACACTTCCAAAGGGTTAGGGCCCACTCAAGCATCGGTTTACTTTTCTGCACTTTCTTTTGTATTTTCTCACTATTGTGCTTTTCTCTCCCATAGGCCCAGTTATCATGTATTTGTAAGTTCCATTCATCACAGCCAACAGAGGTCACATCTTTTAAAAATCCTTCTTTGTTCACTGTAAGTGATACCTGATAACTCGAGTCCTGGTAGAATAAGAAAGAGTCAAAGGAAGAACTAAATCCTCTGGGGACAATACTGTCTTTTAAAATTTAAGGTCAGTGAAGTCATTGTTTTGAAAATGAAGCCACAAGAGAGAGAGAACAGAGCAAATAACCCAGAAATCTGATTTTAAAGCACACGATTGACAAGGAGCGAGTGTCTGTGATGCACTCACTCACCTGTGTCTGGTCCAATTTGCCATAATGAATGTTTCTGGACGAGGTGAAGGACACAAATTGACTCTTAGGCACTATCTCATTAACCTTGACGATGTCAGCGAGAAGCGGATGCCAGGTATTATCAGGTTAATTTATACCCGTTGTGGTGAAAACCAACAATTATTTCCACATCACCTGAACCTAAAAGCAGTCAGGTGTTGCACAATGGAAGTTAATCAGAGGCCCTAATAGGAATCTTAAAGGTGGGCTGGGAGATGATAAATACACCTTATGTCTTTAGTTTTCATTTATTTCTGTCGAGAAGCTGAGAAACTAAAAGAAAATGCTTGTGTTGTCTTTTGATTTGCGGTGATGAAGGTGGAAATAATTAGGAGAGTAGGGGAAGTAGCCTTCATAATGTGGATGCAAATTCTTGAGACAGAGTTCATTTTTGCCTCATAATTTCTGAAGGCAATTTATAAAGCTGTTTGAACTTTCTATGCTCTAGTTTTGAGAAAATAATGAGTTTTTTGATATTATATGCTTCTCCCTCCAGGCACTTGCTATGCCAGCGGGAATGCGCTATCAGTCAGGCCAAGCTCTCAACACAAGAGTAGCCAAGAAGGAGCCTGGCAGATGCTACTCCAAGGCTGTGCCATACATATACATATAGTTAGACAGGATTAGACAGCTCCACAGGGCACACTGCACGGGCAACCCACATTCCCGGGATGCCTGGAGCATACATTAACAGGGCCTTGCAGATGCTGTGTTTTATGAGATTTATAATATATTAAGCACACATACATATACTTAAAATATATTAAAAATATATAATATAAAATGTATACAAATATCTAAAAGGACATATATAGTGAAAGCAATCTGTAATCTGTTAAATCAGCAGAGAAATTAGTATCACACACTCCTTATAAATGAAGAAACTGCTTAATTATGGAATTTGTCTAAGGTCAACAAGGTCCATCATTTTCAGCGAGTTTTTCAGGCTCCTGATCTGAGGTTCTTTTTGCTCTGCCTTGCTCCCCACCCCTCACCACCGCAATCTCCAATCCTGGCTTCCTGAAGAAGTGAGGCAACTGAGGGAGTTACTAGGGTATCTCAGAGAAGAGCAGGAGACAGGCCTTTCCGCTGTCTTTGTCCGACACCGCATTTGAGTTGTCCTGCCTCTGCGTGTCCTCAGGACCCGGTCTGTCCCTTGTCTTCAAGTGAGACCCAAGCCCACAAACTGGCTCAGCCACCACTTCACACGTCTACTCGTTCTTTACCCTGAAGCATTTGAGGACCTCCTATATCCCAGTTCTTCTCACTTGGAAAAAGTGTCCCAATCCTGGCGCTCTGGTCCATCTCCCAAACTCAAATTAGTCAGATATTGTCGGCTTTGGCCTTTATACTCAGTATCTTCCCACCTCAGAATCTCTGATTAGTATGTAAATGTTTCTGTAACCACATATCTATCTTCAGCTCTATTTGTCCTTTTCCATTTAAAGTCAAACTTTTTAAAAAGAAGTTGTTTCTACTTCCTTGTGCCTCATTTATTCGGCATTCTACTATGACATCATTTCACTGTAACCTGGCTTTGGTGTCCACCTCGTTACTAAGTATTTCCTCACTGTGAATTTGCTTGTCATCCTTCAGACTGATTCTTACCCAATTTCTGTAGAATTTGACACTGTCAGCCCCTTCCTCCTTCCCCGTTTTTGTGACATCTTATACTTCTTCCTCTTTTCATCTCCTTTTGTCACTTTCACTGACTTCTTGTCACCCCTTTTTTTTCATTTTTTTAATTAAAAATTATTGGGGTAACATCGATGAGTAAGATCAAATAAGTTTCAAATGTACCATTCAACAGTATGTCGTATATATATTGCTTTGTGTGTCCACCTCCCAAAGTTAGATTTCCTTTTGTCACCTAATGTTTGACCCCTTTTATCCCTATTGCCTTCCACCTAACCTAAACAGAGCCAATTCAATTCTCTCTATCTATCATCTATATCTATCTATCTATCTATCTAGCTAGCTAGCTAGCTAGCTAGCTAGCTAGCTAGCTATCTATCTATCATCTATCTCTCGTCTGTAATGGAGACTTGTAGACTTAGAGATCTAAGTTAAATGGTTTTGAGCCAAGGTCAGCCTCTTGACAACCCTAAATCTATAGAGTCTGCATTCTGGTGAAGCCTAGTAGAGAACCTTGGAGAAAGAAACGGAAAGGGAACAGAACAATTATACGGCGGCAATGAAAGATGGGAGGTAGCTGCAGACAAAATTTCCAGTGTGTGGGAGGCCTAGCTCTATCCCCTGCCATTGGTGGAGTCTATGAGCTTTTTCTACAACCTTCCAATATTCCAGAACTTTGTTGGCCAGCTTTATGGAGTTTCCTGACCCTCGTGCACAGTTTATCTTTTGTATACCAATCTTCTTGCCAGAAATATCTTATCGGTGGTCTCTAGACTGTCCAAGATGCCTCAAACTCAACACGGCCAACCCAGAGCGACTCATTTCCTGCACTCAGCACCACATCCTACCCTGACGGTGTTTCTTATCTCAGGGAATTGAACCACTTTTCATGCCGCTGTTTGGATATCTGGGATCATCTCATCTTAGATTTTTCTCTCCCTCTTCACAGCTGATAAATTGCTGATGCAACTTCCTCCACCCCTCCTCTTCTGAATTGTTTCTGTAGCTTGTCATTTCTTCCCTATTTTGCTGCAGTAGCCTCATAAATTTTTCCTGCTATAGCCAAAATGATCTCTATAAACCACAAATATGCTAATGAATCTCATGGCTAAAATACTTCAATGAGTCTTTGTTTATCCTTTTAGAATAAAAGCCAAACTTTTTAGCATGACAGCCAAGGCCCTTCATAATCCATCTCCTCATCCTTTATCATTCTCCAACAGGTACTCTCTGCTTCAGTCACCCCAAATTATTGTGAATTTCTTGTTTATATTATGCTCTCTCTTCTATATATCTTCACGTTTGCTGCTTCCTCTGCCCAAACATTTTTCCGCCCCACTGCATCCACCCACACTGTTCTCCTAATCTGGTTGATAGCTAATTCTCTTTCAAGACTTACTTGACGTGACATCTCCTCTAGGAAGGCCTCAGTTAAGTATTTTTCTGATGTACTCTCAGTAACTTTCTGTCAAAGAATTTAACACAAAGTATAACCGCCTAATCTTTTGTCTTCTCAAAATTGGGAGCTGACCCTGTGTCCTAGCCATCTTTGTAGTCACAGAACCCGGTGTATAGTGGATGCTCAATAAACATTTGTTGAATCAATAAGACCCTGAGAAGACATGACTTCCACCCTCGAAGACCTCGTAGACATAGTGGAAGATGAGAAAGCCTATGATTATGGCGTGGTGACAAGTTCTATACCAGGTGGGCTCAGGGTACGATAAGAAAGAAGGAAAGGACAATCAGTTCAGCCTAAGGGCCTTCAGAAAAGAAGACAGGAGTTTAGGTTGGACAAGGAAGTAGAAAGGACTGAAGCAATTAAGGAGGAAAAGGGTTTTCAGCTGCTTGCAGCCAAGTTGTAAAAGCTGCTGAGTATTGATGTACCACTGTTTAGAGGCTCCCAACACTCGATTCATAAAACATATGCACGCCAAGGAAAGTAGACAGTTGCCTTAGCAGTGCAAAACCTTAAAAAACATCTCAGACTATTGCAATACTTAAAAATACTTTGGATTCACTAAAACCCCAAATATGGCTCTCTCTTGGAAAGTTTCCCCCTTAATTTTGAAACACATGAATAGTGTTGAGCATATTAATCTGTACTTGCAAGTCAACCACACTTACCTCATCCAGTTGCCGTTTAGGAGATCTGTTTATTATTCCAGGAACCTTCAGGGTCCTTATTGTAAGCTTTTAGACTTAGAAACAGGAAATTAGATTTTATCTCAAGTGTAATTTTAAACTTAGTATTTAAACATCTCCAGTAGTTTCTAGACCTCATCAGAGGGGTACTTCAAACTTTGATCCTTTGAAGTATTCAAAGAGCTCTTAACTTCACAGAATTTGTCTGCCGACATCTTTATAAACCCTCACTCAAAATGATTTAGTTCAAAAAGATACACGCATTCTCTTATTCTTGTGGAACCTACTGGAAATTAGCTTACAGGAGGCACCAAACTTTAGATCATTACAATCAAGAGACACTGACTTACTCAGAGTAAGATTTTAGTTACTGATAATTCTAAGCAAACTGCTTAACAAAACTGAAAATATGGATCTTCTACTTGTGATAACAAGAATATAGAATTAGCGCAAAGTAGAATAGTAATTCTAAAGGTTGCTAATGGGCCTCATTTCATATTATTCATTGCAACTTCTTCAGTTCTTTTAATGAGAAATTTAAGGAGCCAATGAGTAAGATGTAATTAATGAAACTTGGTATTGGTGATTTATTCAGAGATAAAAATTACAAGGCTGTGACTGTAGCAGGTTCCCAGTAGCTGAGAAGGTACAAAGCTCTCATGTTTTGAGGATGGGTCACGTTAGCCATTCTCAGATAAATCTCATTTCACTTTCCCCTAATGATTATCTGCCAACCAGGGAGACTTTAATCTGGAATCCTATTATCTGGTTTCCATTTGAAAAGAATTTTAACATCTAATAGTGGAAAAAAGAAAAGAAAAAAAAAGGTTTGCATTTCCCAATCTGTATCCTTGTCCATCTCTGCCGTATCTTCCCATCTCCCATCTGAGTCAATACTACTTGACCAAGTAGGCATCTGTGAGGGTGGCAGAGGCCTCTAAAAGGACAATTCCCCTTTAACTAGCATTGACATATCTTGATCTGTGGACCTTTCCAAGAGACTGTGAAGACCTTGCTTAATGGCTTAATAGAAATGACCATATTTCTGCCCTAGGATAGATAACAAAACTGCCTGTTAATAAAGGGCGTGGATTACATTGCTAGAAACCTGAATCCAACGGAAATAACCCTGCTAACGAAGTGTGCAGGCATAGTCCTACCACGCTCTTTTGAATCACAGTTAATCTAGAATTTCAAGAAGGATACTTCACATTTCTCTTTCTAGGGTCTCATATTCCCTCAAAGATGGTCCATTCTCCAAAGAGAAGCTGACAACTACTGGGATTTTGAAACCACATGATGTGTAATTGTGAGTCACTGACTGATTCATCTTGTAAAGCAGCTAAACCTCTCATCTTATAACGTGGACCTTTAATTCCTCCACTGGTAATTCAGACGTGAGCCTGCAGCTGTGATAGATCACCATTATTATTAGTTGTTAAAAACATGTCAAGACTTGTTTGAGGTTTTCTTTTTTTCTTTTCTTCTTCTTCTTTTTTTTTTCTTAACAGAGCTTGGACTGAAATAAGAGATTGCCAGAGACTCTTAGTAGAAAAGCAATGCCTTTAAGCAGGAGTCGAAATTTCAAGTTGATGTTTTAATAATTATATCTTTATTTGGCTCAATTTCACTTGGGTTTTGGTCCAACAACCATCTCTTCAAAATATTCTGAGTAAATCAGTACAAAAAAAATTAAACATCCTAAAAATAATGAGCTCTGTTTGTTATGAAAACACTGAAGAGAACAAAACCAAGTGAGCAAAGCAGGAGGAAAGCCCTTGTATCATGTGGTCAGATGCTTCTGAGCTTTCTGAAAAAAAGAAAGAAAGAAAGAAAGAAAGAAAGAGAGAGAGAGAGAGAGAGAGAGAGAGAGAAGAAAGAAAGAAAGAAAGAAAGAAAGAAAGAAAGAAAGAAAGAAAGAAAGAAAGAAAGAAAGAAAGAAAGAAAGAAAGAAAGAAAGAAATGCATATTGTTTTATTTGGCTTCTTTGTCAAAAGACCCCAGAAAAAGAAGAGGCTTCTAGCTCTCATTGGCTATTCTTATTTTTTTTTCTTTAATTATTATTTATGCCTACAGCACTTGATCTTCCTAGGTGGTCTCCCATCCAAATACTAACTAGGCCCAACCCTTCTCAGTTTTCGAGATCAGACGTTGGGCTTGGTCAGGGTGGCAGGGCCGTAGACCATGGACCATGGCTCCACTGGGGTGTGAACCCAGACATGCTAACTGCTACTCTACGGAACCACATCCTCATTGGTTATTCTTATTCTCATTTTCTCATGAGGGCCAAGTTCTATTAATATTGGGTAATTCCGTATCTAAATAGGAAATGGAAAGAAATCCCTTGTTGAAACCCGCACCCCTGTTTACAAGAGTCTTTGGGAAGCACCGCTGGGAAGCACTGGCCTCAAAAGCCTCTTCATCTTCTATTTAATCCTTCCAGATGAGCAGCAGCAGCATCAAAGAGTTTGTTCAAAACACAGAATCTCAGACTCCACCCCAAACTTGCTGAATTAGAACCTGAATTTTAATAAAATCCCCAAGTGATTTCTATGTATAAGAAAGTAGAAGCAGCGCTGCTCTCTGAGGGGCTACTGCACAGCCTCACCCAGGGACCCCCCACCTATGAGCCACCAGAATGGACAAGTGATATCTTGAATTCAATTTAGATTAGGAGAAAATAACCCACCTTGCTCCTATATCAACTTGCTTTTTTTTTTTTTAAGTCCCAAAACAGCAAGGCAAAGAACGAATATTTTCATTATTGAACACTAAGAATCGAAAAGCCACTGCATTTTTCTGTTTATGATGGGATTTCACTTCTCAATGCAGTCTGAACGTTTTATTCCTTAACACAATGACCCCTACCAAACCCCTCCACCAAGCCCATGCCAACATCTGTGAACCCTGGTAAAAATGCCCCAGGTTTGGCCTTGTCTTCATGGATGTTGATAAACTAGTAAAATGATAGTTCTCATTTATCAAATGCTGCTAACCAATGACAGCAGATGTTTTACCAGGCACCGTTCTAAGTCTTTACTATATTCTCACTGAATTCTCAAAGCAACTGTAAAAACCAGGTTCTATTATTATCATTCCCACTTCAGAATGAGGAAACCGATGTATGGAGAGATTAGGTAACTTGTTTCAAGTTATGAAACCAGACAGTGGCAGACCTGGAGTCTGAAACCTGTCCCAGAACCCAGACACTTAGTCATGAGGCTGTATTGCCACCAAACACCCAGGGTACAATATCTCTGCCCCTCACAACGGCCCTACGGGTAGGTCGTGGACAGCTGAGAACACCGAGGTCTCATAAACAGCAGATGATGAAGCCTCTGTGTTTCCCATACCTTCCAGCCATCTTCACTACTGCAGACCCCAGCTATTCCTAACACGCCACTGGCCATGGCATCTCAAGTTGGTACAATCAGAGCTCAGGAGGTCAATTCCCTTTGTCAGTGTAACAAAGTGTAGAACCCGAAGCCTTATTTCCCACCTCCTCCCCTCCGGCCACATCCAACACGTGTATTCTGTGTGTATCCAGCGTGGTATACTTTAGAAGGCCTGTTTTCAGCCCTGTCAGTTACTGTTCTTTGATATATAGGTCAGACGCTGGTCCTGCACACAGATGGCTACCTGAGTGCTCTCCCTGGAGGGTTCCCTCGTCGCCTCACTAGAAAGCCATGCTTTAGTCATTAGTATTCTGGTCAGACAGGAAACCTCCCTTGCAGAGCTGTGGTGGAGAGGGGGGGGTGAAGCTTTGTGCACTATAAATAGTGATTTTATTAAAATGTAAAAAAAAAAAAAAAGGTGGAGAAACAGAAAAGAAGTGGGGGTAGGGGGTTGCCATGGCAATTCAGCCATCCTCAGTTTTCAAAGCCTGGGGAAGACTAAGGAATAGTAAATAAAGAAAAGGAAATAGAGGAAATAGAGGAAGTCTGGCTGAAGTGTGATCACAAAGGGAATGAGACAGCTCTGGAGAGATGAATTTCAAGCTGAGTGATGAGCTGGGAAGCAGAGGGCGGGTCTCATGAAGGGGATGCCTTTCCTCAGAAAGCAAGGAGCCTGGCAGAGGTCTTTGTCATCAGCTTTACTGTAAGGCTCAGCCACCGAGGCCACCAAACAATGTAGCCCTCAATATAGGACTTAGTGATAGATGACTATCTCTCCCAAGAAAGCAGGAATTCTCCTGGCATCCTCCATGATCTCCGCGTATATTTTTAGATATTAGTTGCATCCTCGCCTTCACTCCAGGATTGTTGATTGACTCCAGGTAGATCAAGCCAGATCAGGACCGTTCAGAACTCCACCCACTCCTAACACATTAGATAAACTCACACATAACAAATCCAAAATATATTATTTATCCAGCATTTCACAGGTCACTGAGGACTCACTCATTCTCTCTTTTGATGCATGGGCGCAGCTTCAGGGATCTGAGATTACTCAACCCTACAGTAGCCCGTGAAACTTGGTGTGCAATTCAGATGAAAGTAGTTAAACTCTCCTGCATCTAAGACTTTTCCATCTCTTCCGAAGAATGAAATTCGTGCTGCAGGTTTTCATAGTTTTCAGACTGTCTTCATCACACATTGTGACAGCTTGGATAATGCTCTATTCCCACTAATTAATACTTCAGCTTTCGGGGATTCGTGTGTGTGTGTGTGTGTGTGTGTGTGTGTGTGTGTGTGTGTGTAAGAGAGAGAGAGAGAAATCCGCGTAGACACACACAAGCAGCTCTACATCATTTCTGCTAACAGAAGGAAGCAATGCTGGAAATAAACCAAAAAATTGTCTGAAGTCATTTTTAAGACTTTGTAATGCATGAAATACATGGTAACTGGAGGCTACTAGCAGATATTTGAGATAGTTTTTAAATGAGACTGCATTCCAAGCCACCCCCTCTCCCTTCCCTCTGAAAGAGGCAGCAAGGGGGAGCTAGCTGGTGAGGGGAAAGCAGTCTGGGATTAAAAACTGGCCCCAGATAATGCACAAATGTCCTCACAGAGCAGCCAGCCATGATGCACCCATCTGGAGCATGGTATTCGCTCTGGCTGCCTTGCCACTGGCCAGACCTCATGCCCTCATGCACATGGGCCAGGACTCAAGAATTATGACATCATGACCGAAGGTAAGAACGTGAATTTGAACCATGCACCAAGTCCTTTGGTCTGATACTCTCAGCATTTCTCTCACGTCTTGAGGAAGGGAGTGGGAGTGGGAAGGGTAGGTACCATTTAGGAGGACGGCGTTGCTACACAGTCAAAGTGAGAGAAGTCTGCAGCTCTGGACCGTGTGCCTGCAGAGTCGGCTGGGGAGCCGATGACGGATACCAACATTCACTGCTGCTAGTTGTGAAGCCACAACTTGGTCGGTTTCCTGTACTTCTCAACCATACAAGTGTGCTGTGGTTTTACCCTTTACCATTTCTGCCAGTGATAAAATGGTGCCTTTTCCTCAATTTTGTTGTCTTTCTCCCTACATATAAACACACATGCACACACACCCACAGAGACTCGTTATGTACTTCTGTTGTTTTCCAAACCTCCCCTTTCTCTTCCCTTTTCTCTTCTGTTTAGTCACAGACCATCTTTCACTTCTACATCAGCGGCATTTACCTATCCTGGGCAAGTATGTCCAGCTAAATGCCAAACGACTCCTTCCAAGACCACACCAACAGACAGCCAAGACAAGCTATAGTAATGACAAGCTATATTTACTGAGCACCTACTTACTTACCAAGTGGAAAGTCCTGGGATAACAACTCTCGTGCATTCAGATTCCTGAGTATCTCATTCAGTCCTTACTATGCAACAACCTCGGGAAGTGTCACTATGCATATTAAACAGATGAGAACTTGAGACGAAGAGAGGTCAGTAACTCAGAGAAAGTCATAGCATTGGTCAATGACAGGATGAGAGAAACACGAAATGCTTCCCCTTTGCCTGTCCAACATTTTAAATATATTCTATATTGTCTAAGTTGTTTTCCTTGAGCATAAATGTTTCATTCACAGAAATAGGGCAAACCATTCTAAAATGTGTGTAGGACCAAAAAAGACTCAGTTAGCCAAAACGATCTGGAGAAAAAAGAACGAAGCTGGAGGCATCATAGTCCCTGATTTCAAACTCTCTTACAAAACCATAGTCATCAAAACAGTATGGTGTTTGCATAAAAACAGACACATGTGTCACTGGAGCTGAAAACCCCAAGATAGACCTACACATATTTAGCCAATTGATTTATGACAATGCAGCCAAGAATATACAACAGGGAAAGGACAGTCTCTACAATAAACGGTGTTACAAAAACTGGACAGCCACAGCAAAAGAATGAAACTGGACCACTATCTTACACCGTACACAAAAACTAACTCAGAATGGATTAATGACTTGAACATAAGACCTCAAACAACAAAACTCCTAGAAGAAAACATAAGGAGTAAGCTCCTTGACACTGGTCTTAGCAATGATATTTTATTTTATTTTATTTTATTTTATTTTATTTATTTTGTTTTATTTTGTTTTATTTTATTATTTTATTTTATATTTTATTTTATTTTATTTTATTTATTTTATTTTATTTTACTTTACTTTACTTTTACTTTACTTTACTTTACTTTATTTATTTTTTTTATTTTATTTTATTTTATTTTATTTTATTTTATTTTATTTTATTTTATTTTATTTTATTTTTTTATTTTATTTTGGATTTGACACCAAAAGCAAAGGCAACAAAAGCAAATAAGCAAGTGGGACTATATCAGACTAAAAAACTTCTGCACAACAAACAAAGTTGTCAACAAAATGAAAAACAACCTACTGAACGGGAGGAGGCATTTGCAAATTCCCTATCAGACAAGGGGTCTTCCCACGCTGACTCACACTGATCCTGACACCTGCAGCACGACCTCCTCCCGCACAGCGAGGTCTCTCCTGACCCCCCTACCCACGATTTAAGGGGCCTGTCTAAGTTTTCGTGGTCTTTATCATGTTTTATTCTGCCTTTATCTTTTTGTTTCACCTCTTGAAGTGGACTATGGACTCCAGGCCTCAGCATCTGTGTTTTCCCACAGCCCATACACATGCTGTGCACGGCAGATCTTCACACGCTGGGGCTCAGCAGCTGCATGGGACGCCTCCTCTTCTGAAACTCACTCCACTTTTCTGTCTTAAAAATAGGCCTCTGTTCTCCCCGATGGCCTGAATGTCACCCACTGGCCTGCACAGGCACGAGATTTTAGAGGTAACGGTCATCGCTCCTGAGCACCGCCCATGTGCCAGGCGCCCTCCAAGCACATCCCTGTTTCAGCCTCTTTAGACCTGTTAGAAAGCCTGTGAAGTAGGCGCTGTAACCCCTGCTTTACAGGTGAGGAGACTGCAGCAGAGAGAGGTCAAGTGGCGTGTCCAGATTGGAGGGAGCCAGACTCTCACGCGGACCCTCGGGCTCCAGCTCCAACCACTATGCTATAGTGAACAGCAGATTCAAAGAAGGGAGATTTTTATTTGTAGGCTTTGGTGGCCAACATCTCAAAGCCAAGCCGGGGTTGATCCTCACGTGCGTGACCAGACATGCGAGTACATGTGCAGTGGACTGGGGCAGGCGTCTTTGCATTCTGCTATTTAACTGTTGTTTGTGTGTTTCCTATGATTTTCCCAACACAAACCTCCTGAGAGAAGCCAGCACCTTCCATAACTTTTCTTTCTGCCTCTGATTTCTGATCCAGGACTTGTCGTATGTATTTTAGAGCCGAATTGTATTTTCTTGTACCAAGTCGATGCCCAAAGGCACGCATCTCTTTTAAAGTTCCTGTTGTCTGCCCCCGTGTCTCCCAGACTCCTGGCACACACCCACCACCTCACAGAGCAGATACGGCTCAGTAGAACGTAAGCACATCAGCTCCGGATGTCAAAACAAGATTTCATTCCATTATTAATTTGGGGAAACTAGGAGAACAGCAAAGAAATATCCCAACGAGGTGATGCTATGAAGTCATTTCGACTCTACCACCAGATCCCAGTCGGAGGCCATCGAATGTGGCTTGCAACGATGACGCGGCAGCCACAGAGGCCCAATGCGAGAGCCAGAGTGACTGTCTCTTCCCAGGGACAAGCGCCTGGAAGTCAAAGGCTGAAAAGCTTCCCCAAGGAGACCCATGAGCTCAAGCACAGGAACCAGGTCCTCCGCCCTGACATCTGGGTAAGTCAGGCTGCGAGTCGAGGTCTGGCCCAGTGGGTTCTGCAGGAGGCGTGAACGCCCAGCTCATTCGGCTCACCCCACTTTGCCTGCCAGTCCGTGGCCCCTGCATCGTCTTAGCAGACATCCTCTCATTCCAACAGGCTGCCTTCCTGTGGCTTCTAGACCTGGTAGACCCCCTGTCTTCTCTCCTCTGATACCTCCCTGAGTAAGAATGGGTCCACTCTTGGCTCAGCCCCCCAGGTCAGAAAACACAGAGAGGCTTAGGATACGAAACCAGATTTCTCGGACACTCCATATTGCTCCACCAGGGGACTTCTCAGGGCTGACTGATAACCAGCCACCAAAGTTTCTCTCATCAGGCTGGGTCCAGAGCACCGAAAGGGCACCCATACCACCCAGGCCCCACCCAGGGGCAGAACCAGGGCCCAGGCAGTTCCTGACACACTAAATGCCGAGGGGCAGGATGCATTCAGCTGCCCACGGGGCTGCTCAGCCTACAGGGCTGAATGATGAGCCTCTGCCAGATACGAAGGGAGGAAATGCTGCCAGCAAACACAAAGGAACCCTGCAGCAGAAGAGGCGATGACAAGGACACGTTCCCGCCACCCAGGCAGCTGGCACTGAAACCCCCGCCTCACCCTGCGCCTGCAGCAGCCTTCCACGTGGGTGCAAGTTACTCTGGGTGACACGTTCGTTCCTTCTCCTCATATTTCCTTCTAGATTAAATCTGATTTTAACAAGCACCGAGGGTGGCCCTAAGTCAACACCTTTGACTTGGTTATGGGGAAGTGTTCGAGAAGAACTGGGGCCTGGCTCACTTATTTCAGAGATTCCTGGTGGCTGTCGCTCTTCTGCATCCCCCCGGCTTTTGCCAGGACGCTCGGCCTTTGCAGGTCGGGTGTTGCTGACGGAGCTCCCAAGGCTTTGTGAGACTGTCCCCTCCACTCTGGATGGCTCCCCATGGCGAAGAGTCAGTGAGCGCTCATCCTGTGCCACTCTCTGTGCTTGCCACCTTCCATGAGCTCTCTAACTCGACCAGGTACACGTTATGATTCCCATATTCAGATAAAGAAACCGTGGCTTAGAGAGGTGGCCTCCCCTGTTTTAAGATCACACGAGCTTGGAAGTGGCAAAGCCAGGATTCAAACCCTGGACTTCTAACTAGCACAGGGTTGCAAACGACGGCCCCTATCGTGGCTGGGCCCTTGGGCATCAGTGACACCACACAGGTACAGGAAAGGGAGAGGGAGGTGGCACTTGTGATGAACTGGGGTGCAAGGGCCTGTTCAAAGGAGGCGGCTGTCACCCAGGTCCCACTTAGTGTTCCATGAAAGAGTATGGGTCTGGGTGATGAGACCTTCAGGTTTTTCAAGAGACGTTATAGATGCAGGTTCGTAAGCATAGTTTCTCAATATGTACTGATTATCGATGCGATGTTTTTAAATCACGGTGCAGGCCCACACTGAGTGTGAAGAGGCTGGTGCTGGCGCCCATTGTAACTCTGCTTGAGAGCCCGGGGTTTTAACCACCAGGCTTCACTGTCTTAAAAACGATTCGATAGGTCTATCTTCAGTGAACTGCAAAGATTTTCATCCGTTGGCCTCAGTTCTGCCAACTGGAACAACAAGGATTCTAGAACACTATTCTCTTGCCCTCTTCTCTAGACTAAACCTCCAACCCCTGCAAGCATGGCCCTTTAGCTTGGTTTGTAGGGTCTTGGCCATGCTGGCCCCGTTACGCCAGGCATGCCCCAGACACACTCCCGCCTGCTCACGTGATGCTCAAAATCTATCCACTGCTTGGTTCTGAGTCGGGTCTGTGCCAAACAGAGCAAGACGGGCTCCCTGCCCCCAGCAAGATGCCCCCCAAAATGGAACCCGAAGTCACTTGGCTTCTCTGGCAGTTGAGGATTTAGAGAGATCCTGGCCCCTCTCCCCAGTGGGGGTCTTCTCAGCCTCCACAGTGATTGTCGCTGGTGTGGGGAGCGGCATCCACAGCCTCCAGCTTTCTCCCACCTCCCCAGTTCTCAGGGGGACCGCCGCAGGGTCAGCCCTCCAACACCCGTGGCTGTCAGGCCCACACCTGGCTGACCTTCCCTGAGAGGCGACAGCCTGTGGCCCCAAGAATGCCTCTCAGTGACCATGAAACAAACCTCACCCTCCTTCCCAGTGCCTCTCTCCCAATATTCGGGGGATTTTTTCCCATGATTTATCACATCCACTCTAAGATTCCCCCCATTTCCTGATGCTAACTGCCCGGGACATACCACATGCAGCTAAACGTCTGGCTGTGACAACTCGTGGCTCACAAGCAAAGGGCGATGAGTCGCAGGTGAGACCACAAAGGGCTCAACCGAAAATCTGCACACTCAACAGCTGCGGGCTGCACCGTCCGCCGCAAACTGGGGACCTCTTTCGATTTCAGTCCCACCACCCAGCTTCCCTTGTGAAACGGGGAAATCCACATCTAGATGGTGCTGTGGAGGCTGAGAGACGCAAAGCAGCCTACCTTCTCTCTGTCTCCTGGCCCTCGCTGTGGCCACTGGGGCGGGACAGAGCCGAGCAGCTGGGTTCTCCCCTGAGTGGTGACAGATGTAGTTTCTCTAGCACAGATTCTCAGAAAGGTCCCAGCTGAGAAGGTTTCCTGGTGGCCGAGTGATCCCTCCCAGCTGCCAGCCCAACGACAAGGGAGTCCAGCTGGTGCTAGCTGATGAAGAGCAGGTCTGGGCTTTGTCCCTTGGCTACAAGACCTGTCTGTCCCACTCACTAGACTCGGGATGTAATTCATCCTCAAGGTTACTGTGGAGCACTGAGCCCTCGGCCCAGCAAAACCAGAGTTAATCAAAGCAGATTTCTGGGTGAGCATCAGGGCTGCGACAGGAGAGCCTCAGCTCCTCACTGAATGTGGCGCTCGAAGGTCTTGGAGCCACCTGTGTGCCCACTGCTTGGGCATCCGGATGGACAGGGGCCTGCAGACAAGGAGGCACCATCGAGGACACACCCCGCGGCACACCACAGCGACAGGCTTGTGCAGGGTCTGGGCCAGGCAAGGACACAGATTTTAACCTTGTTTTAGATGCCGAATCCTCCTTCCGAACAACATCTTATGCCGAGCTGCAGGGTTCGTTCGGCGGGGAGCCGCTCAGGTGGATGCCAGGGTGGAGCCAGGAACCAACCCGCTCAGACTCCCCGCATCCCCGCACCCCCAGGGGACCCCAGAGCCCCTTCCACTGAGTCCCTAGGGCTCCACTCAACATGGCTCAACACCTCGTTGCACACCAGGGAAACTGAGCCCCGTAGAAGGCGATGTGCGTTTCTCAAGGTTACAACAAACGCTGCAGAAGGCAAACTAAGCTTCCAGGGAGCCAGGACGTCTGTACAGACGGGCAGCTTGTGCCGGTGGGAAGAGTAAGTGAACACACGCGTTAGGTCAGTTTTAATGTCGTCCCAGGCCCTCTCTGGCTGCCTGCCCTCCCGAAGCCCGTCGGTCTCAGCTGGCCTGAGGCTGGGGGTGGATCCAGCGGCCTCTGGAGGCCTCCCGAGGCCTCTCCTGCTGAACATCAGTCTCTAGAAAACCGAGTGGCCTCAGCGGAACAGAGGCTTGGGATGAGTGGAGAACGGGGATCCGGAGGAAAGACCCCCCTTCGCTCTCAGCCAAGGCCAGTCACAGCGCAGCTTTGCCTCTTTCCCCCTCGGAGAGGCGCCCCAGGTCCTGCCCGGTCACACTCCCGCCACCTGCGCTCTGGGTCTCCTTCTTACATCCTCGCTCTAGGAATTCTCTCCTCTTAGTTTCCCCACATCCTCAACTACTCATCCCACACCCATTTCCCTCCATAAATTTCTTCCCTCTAAAAACAAAACCAAAAAATCCTCCAACAAGACACATGTTGAGCCCAGCATTCCTTTCTACTACCACCGCTTTTCATGATCTCCTCCTTGTTCAGGGTCCTTCAGCGGGCACCTCTGAGTCCTTTCCCACCTGCCCACTTCCCACTCACTCCTCAGCCCGCGGACTCAGCCTCTGCCCAACGTGACTCCACTGCTCCTGCACCCTCCTCGTTGCTGACTCCAAATGCTACTCCGTTCAGTCTCACCTTGCCCGACCTCTCGCTGCCTGTGACACTGCTGAGGCTTCTCCCTCCAGTGATCTTCCTTCTGAATTTCTGGCCACACCTTCTCCCTTCCCTTTCAGCTTCTCCTCCTCTTCCAGGTCCTTGAATGTTCCGGGTTTCCTCCCCTCCCTTCGACCTGGTGCCCCAACCCTAGTGTCATCTCGTCTGAGTCTCGTGCCTGCAGACTCCAGAGCTCCCTGGGGATCTGAGCCAGGCTTACCTCTCGAGCTCCAGGCGGGAACATCTGAAACCCACTGCGTCACCACTCAGGCACCCACAGACCCCTCAGATTCTGCAAGGCCCACTAGGCCGCTGAACAATCTCTCTTGCCAGTTCGTACCCATATTGTCTTGCCTAAACCCTGCGGCAGCTCTCCATCCGGTCTCCCCACCTCCCCTACTGCTCCCTCTGGTCCATGCCCCCTGCAGCCAGAGTGATCTTCCTTAACAGGAAAACCCAGTCATGTCACCCCTCTACTTAAAACCCTTAAGGCCCCCTACCTCCAGAGTCAAGTTCAAATCACCTTAGCAGAGCCTTCCAGACAGAAGATGAGATCTGACTCCTGCTACCCACCCATCTCCACTTGTCTTCAATTTCTCCACATTACGCTCCAGTCGTGGTGAATGACATAGCTGCCCTGGCCTGCCCTGTCATCTCCCTTCATGCTTTCACCAGTGCCGATTCCTCTTCCTAATGCTCCAGCTCTCCACATGGCTGACAAACTCCCACGTGCCCGTCGGTGCACACCTCCTAGGTACCAAGTCCGGGAGCCTCCACAGCCACCCCTGCCCCTTCCTCGCTGCTCCTGCAGCACCCGTGCTCTCCTCCCTCCCGGCATTTCTCCTGCTCTACAGCAAGTGGCTGTGCACTGACCTGTGTCCTCATTAGACACTGGGGCTTTGAGAACTGAAACTGAGTCTTATCTGTGTGTTCCCAGTACCTCCAGGCCAGTTAGTGCTCACCACATTGTTATGAATGAATGAATGAATGAATGAATGAATAAATGAAGAGATTCATCTTCTCAGTAAGCCTCAGAAGACACTGGATTTCCAAGAAGAATAAAAATTCAGTTTCTCTCGGACTTTTGGATTTTATCATGTCCTCCTTCCCAATCTGTCCACCAAGGAGTGATGGGAACACGGGAGACCTTAAGCTTCTCTGCAGGGTATCCTCTCCCCTCATTCCCACGCATCATTCATACACCTTTTTCTTCCTCCCTTCAGCCCATCAGTGAATATTAAGGGCTTGATGAGTGTAATGCACAGGTCGGGGAAGCGAAAAAGGACTCGTTCATCTTTTAAGAGAAAGACCTGTTCTTGCCCTCCCTTGCTGGATGACAGGAAACACTCAAAGATTGCTGATAAAGCATCATGCAGCCAGGTCGACCCAAATCTGAAACCCAGGGCGCGCTTACCAAGAAAAGAGGTGCCGATGGGGCCTGCAACGCAGGGAGCCGTCATCCGGGGCCAGTCCGGGAGACTTCCTAGGGTGAGCTTTCAGTTGGCGTCTCAAGGGGGTGAGAGAAAAGGGGGCAAATATGAGCATAGATGTGTGGCCTTTAACAGACAAGGAATGACATAAGCAAAGACAGAGGGAACAGGAGATGAAGTACATGCCATGTGGAGGTGTAACCAGGCATAAGGAGGTGAGCTTTGATGGGGAGGCATCTTCATGGCCAGAAAGAGGATTCTGAGCCTTCCTAAAAGCAATATGCGACGAGTAAGGGAATGGAGGGGAAAGGAAGGTGCTCTAAGGAAAGATTCTGAACAAGCACCCTCCAGGTGACTGCAATGTGAGGGGCCAGGACCTGGGGGTTGGAAGTGGAAGGAAAGGGGCCTATCCCAAAGCCTTAATTATAACTCCCACACAGCATGTCATTTCCAGAGGAGCAAGAGGTTGCATTCCCTCCTCCTCTGGTGCTTCAGGCAGAAACCCTGCACCAAGGGTTGACATATCCCCGGCCAGCCTTAGGCCCTGCAGTCCTCGGGCTTTGTGCTGCCATCTGATGGTTGAGCAACGGAAGACCAGTCTTAGGACTTGCCTTGGGAGCGAGGGGTGGGCGGAGGTAGCCAGGGACCCTGTTGTTGTGTGGGCGGATGTTGGAGTTTGCTGAGGCTCTTTGGTGGGTGAAGGGGGAAGTGGTGACACTGGGGTCCTCAAGTCCTACTCCTTCTAAAAGGTACAATTTCCTTGCACTTCAGTTGTCCCTTTTTGCCCACCTCTTAGCTCAAGGCCCCGCACAGAGTAGGCATTTGAGATCTGTTGTTTTTCTTAGTAATCGTAATGCATTAACAATTACTGATTGCCTACCATGCACCAGGGACACTCATATTTTATCTACATTTTCACTCATAACCCTGAGATGAGTATATCATGATTTTTTTTAATAAAAGAGAGAACTGAAACTGAGTAATCCACTGAGTCATTTGGTAAGCATTTAATGAACATCACTATGTGTCATCCTGTGCTAGGCCCTGGGGACGTGGAGGTGAATGCCACCAGTAGGATCTGCTTTTCTAGAGCTAACTGCCTCCAGAGAAAAGGTCATTATTATGCAAATAATACCCTACTAACTCATTGATTTTCAATGTGATTAATACCCTAAAAAGGAGAAAAATTAGAGTACTTACGGATGCCAGATGCCGACTAACTTTTGAATCCATTTGATTAAGACGACCTGACTTATGTGCCACCTTATTACACAAATGAATACTTTTTTCCTCTTCAGCCTTTGCTCCCCGACTTTTGATTCTTTCTCTTCCTGGGCTCTAGTCTCTTTGCTTTCTCTTCCTTAGTAACTCCCCCTTCTCTGCCAATGCTGAACTTTCCTGTCAGTCCTCATCGTCATTTGCACAAATGAATGAATGAATGAATGAACACATTTATGTCACTAACATGTGTCGCTACCCCACCAAGGTTCACTTAGTGTGCTCATGAAGCTGTGGCTCCTGCTCTTGAGTTCCTCCCAGCCCAGTGAGGATAAAAATATGGCAACAAATAATCAAATTCTGAATAAACATGCAGAGGAAAGACAGAACAAGTGTGCTGAGAGGAGGCACCTAATGGAGCCTACTTCTCGGGGTGATTTGCCAAGGTTAGTGGCATCTGGACCATCCGGCCATCACCCTGGATCCTTTGCTCTTTGATAAATGTTCTGTGGTGGCACCTCCATTCATGCTGAGTCAGAGGCATGGGGGTCCTTGAAAATTGAATTTTCTGGTTTCTTGAGACTTTTTTTTTTTCAGTGTCAATAATGAAAATGCAGTTCTCACACAAGTGGCTCCAAAACTTGGCTGCCTCCGGGGGCTCACAGGGGGATCTTTAAAAATCACCAAGGCGAGGCTCTCATCCCAGACATTCTGATTTAATTGATCCGAAATGTGACCTGGTTACCAGGAATTTTAAAAGCTCCCCCAGGGGATTCTAACAGGCAGTCAAGTTTGGGAGCCACTCTGGAAGGGCCTCACAGACCCCGCCTGGGAGATGAACAGAATCAAATGTGAGTTTGAGGAGAGCATGTGAGGCCCTGCAGCCAAGATCTTGCTCCTGAATTTGAAGGGAAAGGCCATAACTCCCACAAGCATTGGCTCTGCTGAACTCTAAGTCAATCAACAGCGTTGTGAAGTTGTGTCCACGCTTTCAACTGTCAGCACTCACTCTGAGCACGAGCCAGTTCATCTCTGCTCTCAAGTACCTGGAAGGGGGAGGTGAGTCTAAATGTACAGGTGGATCTTGTGTGATTGGTGATGAGAATTCTCCAGAGAATTCGACCAACTCTGATTGATAAGGCACCTGTCATATGTCAGGCACCAGGCACTAGAGGAAGGCCCTAAAGCAGTACAGAGATAAATAAGATGGGTCCCTGCCCTCACGAAGCTCACAGACTGAGATGAAAGCAGTCTTTCTTTCTCATCCTTTTATACAAAACAACTTTGGATGAATCCTGTCCCTGGGGACCAAAGAGTGCTATAGGAATATGGTAGGTCAAGTCTGACATCATCCATGAGGCTTTTTCTTAGCAAAAAGACAGGTGGGATTTCAGAGTGTGACCATGGAAGAAGGGGCAAGCATTTCACTCTTCGCCTATTTTGCTAAATCCCTCCCATTTCTTTCTCTTCTTTAAGTTTGTGGATCCAAACTGAGATGCTCACTCCCAAATGAGATACCCAGCGTGGAAGACAGAGCTGGGAATCACTTCTAGGCCTTTGCATGACGGTGCCCGCTAACGCCCCCAGCTACCCATTGCCTTTCTCCCATCCGCATACGTGTCAGCTTCTGATCAGTTCCTTCAACCGTCACCATCATGCCCAAACAATAAGGATTCGTTGGTTAAGCACTTGGAAACTAGCAGCGGCTTTAAAAGAAAAGAAAAAAAAAAACACCTCATTTCAGTTATTTACATCTTACCAAATTTAAGAAAAAGGGAAATTCAACATTGCCCAAGCGTGGTCCCTCTAAATATAAATGTTTGCCTCAATGTATGGCTACTTTCAATACCCTTTCCCATTCCTGTCCTTGCTCTTTCACTTCCTGTCCACCTCATAGAGGTTTTTGCTTGTCTCACTTCCTCCTCAACCCAAGTCTGGCACTAACATTTTCTATAGTTAAATTAGTCTTTAGGTGTCTCTAGTTTTATTTTAGGTTTTTTTCTTCTACCTTGTTTTTCTTTTCCTTCCCTACTTTGTTTCTTCAGACTTAATTAATCAATAAATATTTATTGAGCATCCACTAAGTCAGGGGTCCCCAACCCCTGGGCCATGGACCAGTTAGAAACCAGGCTCCACAGCAGGAGGTGAGTGGTGGGGGAGCAAAAAGCAGCTTCATCTGTATTTGCAGCCACTCCCTCAGCTCTACCTCAGATCATCAGGCATTAGATTCTCATAGGAGCACTGGTCCCTGGTGCCAAAAAGGTTGGGGACTGTAGCTCTAAGTGCTAGGTTCAGTAATGGAGCATGCGGAGGAACCCTGGAGCTAGTCCCAAAAACCCTAAGGTCCCAAAGCCCTACGATATCTCATCAATTAGGAGGTAGGTAAAGATAACATGGCATTAGGGATGGTGTTGTTGGTATAAACAAGAGGCTTATTAGGACTTGACTTAACATTTCAAAGGAGGGAAACTTCAACATGGGGCACTGAATAGGATCTAGAACTTCAAGGAGTTTGGGACTGTCTCTCATCTGAGCACTGAGCATGAGCCCAGCAGTTTGCCGAGTGTTTCTTTTTTGGTCTCTCATTAAATCCTTACCAGGTCAATGAAGCAAGCAAGCATTGTTGTCATCCCCATTTTACAGGTGATTAAATGGAAGCTTCTGTAGATGCTGTAGCTTTCCGAAGTCTCAGAGCCAGGAAGGAGCTGAGTGGGGAGTCCAGCCCAGGCCTGTGTGGGTCACCCCGCAGGGTACTGCACCACCCAGCTTCGGTTTCCTGTCTGTGACACAGGGACAGTAATCTCTCCTTCACATGGTTGGTGGGCAGATGAGATGCATTAAAGCACCTACTGTGGTGCCCAGCACAGTAGGTGCCCAATGAACAGTGGTATCATCATAATCATCCTTGTTACATTCTTGTTATTATTAAAGCTTCACAGGAGAAACAGAAAGAGGCTCTTGGACACACTGATTAAGGGGAAGAGGGTGGGCATTCCAGCAGTGGTCACGGAAAGCACAAAGACTCAGGTCCCAGAGCACACTGTGTTCTCGGGGACTCAGGACCAGCCTGGTTTGGCCAGAGCCTTAGGCCTTGGTAGAGCTGTGGGGTGAGATAAACCTGAGAAACTGAGACTCTTGAGTGCAGGCCTAGGAGTTCACGCTTGGCCCCGTGGAGTCTGGGATGAAGTTTCAAAGCAGTTATGTGCATGTGTGTGTTTTAACATCCACTACAGGTGAATTAAAAAAAAAATTTTTTTGTCTCGCATAGTAATATTTCATATAAATCAAAAATCACCATGATAAATAAAAAATGATACACGTTAAGATGTCTCATCTCACTCTGCCCTGACCTCTTTAGTCTATAACCCATATAGGAAACCGCTGAGATTAATTTCTCATGTACCCTTCCAGTACCTCTTTGTGCAGATGTGACCTCATACGAATGTATATTTTTACTCGCCTGACTTTTGTACTCAAAAGATATCATACTAAATATACTGTTTTCACCTTGCTTTTTTTATTGTATAATATATAAAGAACACTTTTTTCTATATCAAAACATAGAGATAATCTCTTTTCACAGCAGCATAGTATTCCATGTGTGATTATCCATAGTTTATTTTACCAATCCCCTAGTGATGGACACCTGGGCCCTGTCCAGCCTTTTGCTATTACAGATCATTCTACAATGAATGACCTTGTGTCCATGTCATTTTTATGTATTCAGATGGATCTATGGGATAAATTCCTAGGGGTGAGATGTTGCATTTATAGTTTTAAAAATCATCACCAGTTATTCTCGATGGGAGTTGAACCAGTTAACGTTGCCACCAACAATGTATGAACGAGGATGCCTATTTCTGCAGAAGCCAGAAATCAAAGTATGGGGGCAAATTTATGAATTTTTGCCAGATTGATAGATTGAAAAAATGATGTCTCAGTGTCATCTTTACACATTCCTCTTTATTATGAGTGAGGGAGTGCATTTTTTCACATGTTAAGGGGCATCTGCATTTCTTTGTCTGTGGGCTGACTCTTCATGGTCATTTTCCATTTATTGTGTTGCTTATCTTTTTCTTTATTGACTTCTTTCAGCTCTTTCTATATGAAGGAGATTAGCCCTTTGTCTGAATTATGAGCTGCAAATATTTTTCCTAATTTGTCATTTGTCCTTTGAATTTCCTTACTGTATTTATTTTTTCACCACCCAAAAGTGTTCACTTTACTTCTGCAGCAGTGAAGCTGCTGGTTTTCACAGGCAGCCACAGCCCGGTGGCTCAGCATCCCCCGAGCCTGGAGGGAGGAGAGACCCCCCACCAGAACCCCACAGATGGCTCCCGTTCATACTGGTTCGAAGGTTTCTTTTTTTTCTTTATGAATAAACATTTCTCAATGTGTTATTTGTACTTGGTCAATTTCCAGAGCCCTGAAATGATTGGTTTTGACAGTTTTTGTCGAGTTTAACATAATTTTTGGATGAGAGGATTTGCCAGCCTCTTCACTCTGCTGCAACTGGAAATCCTGCGAGTTCCTGTTGCTCTTAATGGAGTTATAATCATACATACAATTTATGTTCCACGGACAACTGTGTTTTACTGGATTAAAGCATTATGCTACCTGGGAGGGCCATGGTTAAAATCAGCACAGTAATCAATTTTTTATGGAAACTTGTAAAAAATGAGTTAGCAAACCCTTATTCACCCAGCAAAGAACAGCGTCCTTATGAGTGGGACTTGGCAGCACAGAACAGGTCAGACGCCAAAGCCAGTGTCCACACTCAGGAGTCTCCAAGGGAGCAATACTAACTGGCTCTAGCTATTTTAGAATTTCGAAAAGCCGGAGGAAAAGTCACCCTTTTACTTCTAACAAGGCTGCCTGAGCAAAACAGAATGCCAAGTAGCTTTACTTGGGGCTGAATTCTCACACTCAGGGGAGGCGGTCCACAGCCCCTCACACTGGCCAGAAGCTGTGTTGGCCATTACAAAAGTCCACGTGGGGAACAGTGGGTGGACGCACGGGTCCTTACATAACAGAAGAGTTTGTTTAGCAGGCAGAATGACCCCGCACAGGGGGCACCCGGGGGTGGATGCGGAGGATATTTCAAAAGCAGTTTCCAGTGGGAATGACCAAGGGCAGGGGCTGCGTGGGAGCTGGAGGACCTGGGAGATGGACTGCCCTCCTTCCGATGCTGCCGTGACCTGACCCTTGTCCTCGCCCCCCACCCACATCCTCACCTCAGGACACCTGTTGGCTAGACCAGCAGTTCCCCCGCCTCACTCCCTGCCCTGCCCGCCCTCTGGTGTTCAGCTCCTGAGAAGCGGGCAGCAAGACCCTGGGCAGCCGTGCCTGCTAGACAGAGCTCACCCACCACCGGCAAGACACTCCATGGGTCATCCCAGAGGACCAGACCACAACCCAAGGAGCAGGGATAGGGGCATAGGGGCAGGGCAGCGGCAGCCAGTTCTCGGCATGCTGGCTGCCCCCAGGACACGGTGAGGTGACCTCTAGGGCACTATCCAGCACTGAAGGCCTGCAGGGCTGACCTGCCTGCACGGGATTCACCTGGAGGAGCAGAGGGAGGGTCTGGGGGCGGAACAGGGATGTGTGAGGACAAAGGCTGAGTCTCTCTCCCCCTCCCCTCCCTCTCTCATTAGACAGTCTGCTCCCTGGAAGCTCCCCGCAGCGTTTGCTGTAGGACACGTGTGCATGGAGCCCTCTGGTGGCCACGGGCAGCACAGGAGTCTGGTCCTTTCTGCAGAGCTCCTTCCACCTTTCCGTGCGGGTCCAGCGGGATGGAGCCCCCCCGGGTAGGAGCACATTTCAGAGCCAAGATGAGAGGGCCAGGCCGTTACTACATGCTGGTTATTAGGTGCTTCCCATGTGCCGGGCACAGAGTTAAAACATACCATTCATTCATTCCCCCAGCATACACCAGGCATTTCCTAGGAAGTCCTGTGTAAGCAGAAAACCCATAAAGGGAGGGAGCAAGTCATAGAAATATGTGGGGAAAGAGTCTTGCAGGGTGTGGGGACAGGGAACTTGCAGGCCCCGCCACAGGGATGTGCGTGCTGGGTTTGAGCACCAGCAAGGAGGCAGCCGGCCTGGCCCAGCAAAAGTGGAGGGTGGCTGGAAATGAGGTCAGACAGGTATCCAGGGCACAGATGGTGCAGAGCCTTCCAGGCCTCGGAAGGACTGTGAGTTTAATTCTAAGGGCAGCGAACAAACATTGGAAATACGTGGTCATCAAATCACTCTGGCTTCTACGCGGGGCACGGGTAGCAGCGGGGGACCTGCTGGGAGCCCAGCTGAGAGATGAGTGTGCTGGGACCTGGATTGCTTCTCGTCAGGTTCAGAATGCATTTTGGAGGCAGAAACAACAAGATTCGGTGATGGGTTCATCAGAGGCTGTCTCCAGGGATTTGGGCCTGTGCAATCGGGTCAGGAGCAGGTGCTAGTTAACAATATGGGGAAGGAGGGGTCAGGTTTGGGGCATGGGAGGAAAGGAAAACTCTGTCTGGGATGTGCCAAGTTTGCGCTGTCAACTGGAGGTCTAAGTAGCCATTTAAAGGACGCCAGAGCAGGGCTCTCTACACTTTTCATCTCTCCTTAAGTTTCTTTCATAACCCACCTGGGTCTCCTTCTTATCAGAAAGCAATGCCTCCCGCCCTCTGCCTCTCCTAAGGACAGCCCACCCAGAACAGTAATTCCAAACAAAGGAGCAGAGGGCTGGGGTGATGGTCCGTGGCCATGCCCACAGCTTCACCCGCACTGAACACCAAAGGCGGAGAGAGGTGGGGATTCTGGGCTCCTCAAACTCTCCAGAGCAGAATGAGAAGAGGAGAACAATCTTTCATCACGAGCTTACAGGTGGCTGGGCCCTTCCTGGGGTGGGAGCGTGAGATCCTGGGATCCCGTGCACCCCAGCAGGGAGCAGTGCACCCCTCCATCCAGGGCTGAGGCCTGAGTCCTCCCTGTGTCTCTATCCCTATGGCCACCCAAAGGAGTGAGCCGGGGTCCCTTGGCATCTCAACACCCATCACCTGACATTTGCAGGTCTGTCTTTTCTGCCAGCCAGTGAGCCCGGTGAGAGAGGCAGCCACCATGTCTCCTTGTGGGCACCAAGCCGGGCACTGCCACTCTGTCCTCTGTCAGCTCAGGCCTTTCCACCTCGCAAAACTTGCTCAAAACTGCCCTGGCTCCCGCTCCCTCAGGCCCAAGTCTAGATACTGGGTCTTATCTCCAGGCCACAGTCCACTCTTCCGAACAGGTGAACGGGAAGGACAAGGCTACTTTGGATAAAACTCTAATGAGACTTTGCCATTTTTAAAAGTATTATTTTTAGCTCTACAGATGCCACTAATAAATTATTTCTCCCTGCCTGAGGTAGAAGTCCTGACCCCAATATAGTACAAACGCTGACCCTGAGCAAGACCCAGTGGTATCGGCCACGTTGTGTGCTTCTGTGTGGGAAGGAAGGGGTGGGCCGTGGGACTCAGATGGGGAGGCAAGTCCTGTCAGCAGAGGAGGTGAGGGTGTCCGTGGGGCCCTGGCCCAGAGGTAGTTGTCTGGAGCACAGTTCTCGGGCCCTCCCCTGGCCCCTCTGAGCGTGAGGCCACTGTTTCTAAAGGCTTCTGTCCTCTCAGTCCCCCTGTGCTCTCATCCTGGAGGCTCTCATTCTCCCTGGTGGCTTCAAATGCCTCTCCATGTTGACGACAACCAACTCCATCCCCAACCCCTGGCCTCTCTCCGGAGCATCAGGCCAGCACTGCCATCTGCCTAACTGGCCATGGGCAGGCCTGTCATAGCAGCCCCACGAGCCCCCACGTCTGCCAGAACTGTCCCCAGCCCCCAGCACAAAGGCGATCTCTCACAACACAAACACAAACACAGACACTGCTTCTCTGAGTCCCTTGCTTGGCCAAAGGCTCCACCCCACTCCCGCTCCCTCTCCCACCTCTGTGGCCCCTGAATCCTGTTTTGCCCATGACGGCTCTCTGTTGGTACTTTTCTCTTTCCTGCCATCATCAGTGCTGCGTCCCTTCTACCCTGTCATCTCTCACCAGGAGAAGCAACCTCCTCCTTACCAGTTTGGAGCCTCTGTCCTCAACAGCATCCATTATAGCACGTTTTTATTACGAAGTTCATTGCAAATCGCATTACATTCCAAAGTTATCTTTCTGAAATCGAGCTTGGAACCTGTCGCTTTCCTACACAAAACCCTCAATGGTTCCCTCTTGCCTTCGGGACAAAACAAATCAGACTCCACAGCCTGACATTCGAGGCCTCTCCCAATCTTCCCCAACGGCCTTTCCTGTCCCACTGTCTTTCTGTGCTGCTCACGTGTCTTACTCTGTGACTCGGTATTCCTGGGACAGGTGGGACTGCTTCTGTGCTCTGTCCCTGCTGTTCCCTTGTCCTGGAATTCACTCATCCACTTAGGCATTTATTTCACAAATATGGAGTGAGTACCCACAATTCCCAGGCACTGGGTATACGGGAAAGAGCCAAACTCTCAAATCCATCCTCATGGAATTTGCATTCGAGAAGAAGGGAAATAAACGAACATGTATCTAGCACATTGACAGGTAGAGATAAGTGCTCTGATGAGAAATGCAGCGTGATAAGGTGCAGAGACGGGGAGCTGCTGTTGGAGACAGGCTGTTCCGAGATCCTTTCTGGAGAAAGTGGATGAATGAATGAATGGGGGTGGGGGGAGGCGTGCAGATTTCCTGCACAGAAACCCCAGCTCTTGCCTCAACGCCGCTTTCGGAGCCTTTGAGCATTCTTTTTAAAGACATCTGTCAAATGCTCCATCCTTTATGGAAGCTTTCCTTTCTTAGGCACTTTTGTTTGTCCTTTCTTCCCCAGTGTAAGCCAGAGCATCCTGCCTCGGGTTACAGTCCGTTGCTGACAACTCTGCTTTCCTCTCCGGCTCTAGGGAAGGATCTTCTGATTCAACTGGTATTTGTTGAGCAGGTTCTGCCTGCCAAGCTCTCGTGTCCCCCATGGTGCTGGGCTTGTGCTGGTGTAGAGCTGGGGCCATGAGTCTGCCTGTGGCACCTGGCTGCTGGCTATGTAGGCAGCCGGCAAGTGACTCGACCTCACTACGCTTCGGTGTCTGTATCTGTAGACTCGGAATGAAAATACACCCACCTCTGCTAGGTACTGTCCTTACCATGGCATGGAGAGGAGTTTCAATTAGACCCTCATTTCCAAGTTCTGCTGCAGTTTTCTGAAGAACCATGCCATCTTCTTTATGATCTCACTCTGGGGTCTCGCCTTCCTTAGAGGCAGAACTTCTGCTTATTTTCTGAAAGCTCGTGGGCCTCGGAGAGGGTGCAACGAGAAGTGTCTGTCAGTCTTTTATAAAATGACTCGCAGCCCCCTTCCACTGCTGCCCCCAGACCCTCCTGTGCTGACCTGACAACAGCCATGACCTTGACCATGACCAGATGAACCAAGGGGGAGGGCCAACTGGCAGCTGCATTCTCTGCCCTCATTATCCTAAAAAGAGAAGCCTGGGGAGGGTCTGCAGACACACACAGCTACCTCTTCAGGTCCACACACAGGGGATCCATGAATTAGGGAAGCCTTGGCTTAACCTAGCAGATTCCAAGGGCCAGAATCCAGAGAAGAGAGGAAGTCTTTGGGGCGTTCAGGAGCCTTACAAGACAGCTGGGCCTAGGCCCAGAGGCCTGTGGAGAGTCTGCAGCACATCCTTAGGCAGGAAGAAACTCAGAATTTTCCCTTTTTCTGAGTGGCTGGGTACTTTTCCTCTGCTCCGATCTAGTTTCGGCTTCCCTGGGCACCTCTCTGTACCTCCCCCACATGGCCACAGGGTGGCACTGTCAGATGGTTCTGGAATTTCAGATGACAGGCAGGCGGACTAGGCCGAGTGTGGGGCCAGGAAACCATGGGTTCCAGGCCCGTCCCTCCTCCTAGCCCTCCCACATGACCCTAAGCCCTTGTCCATTCCCAGATTGCATCTTGGCTCCGAAACACAGGAAAGCTGCCAAGATGGCTCCATCTCCTCCATCCTCCACCTTCCCTTTCCCTACCTGAAAGCGGGTTAGAGAAGCCGAGTCATCCAGAACCCCAGATTCGAGTTCCCTGGACAAGGTCCCGCTGGCTTTCTGGACTATTCCAGTCAACAAACACATATTTGTTATCTGATGCTTTTCTATTCAATCTTTTACTCACTTAATTCTGTTTTCTAAGCATTCTGGGGAAGGAAACACCTAAGTGGTGTGTGATGGTCAGGCCTCTCTGCCTGTTCTTAAAGGTTCCCTTTGGGTCCCTTAGGCCATCAAATGTCCCACAGAGTCCATCATTTTCCCCAGTGTCCAACAGAACCCTCTCATGGCAGTTTTGTCCTTTTTTCTCTCCGTAGCCCTCAGAATGGAAGGCTCCCTGAGTGCCCCCTGCAATGACCTCCCTAGACTCAGAGGACATCAAGGTGATGCGCTGGGCATCAAGATCGCACTGTTCTGAATTTTTTTCGGGCCTCATCTTCGGAATGATTTTGTAGCTCCAGAACTCCTTCTTCTCTTTTTAAACAGTGAGCCATGATGGACGAACAGCTGACTTGGGGACTAAAGAGTTCTGTACTCCAATCCCAGCTCTGCCACTCCCAGGAGTCGCATGACCTTGAGCAGGTCACAAGACCTCTCTGAGCCTCTATGTCCTCTTTGTAAAATAGTTATAATAGTCCTTTTGATACTCATGGCCTCATACCCCAGCTCGGGTAAAGTTAAAAAATTAGTCAGAACAAAAAGGGGTCGTGTATATCATGTAGTCCAGCTGAGGCCCAAGGAGGGGAAGTGATGAACCCAAGGTCACATGCCCCAAGGTCACACAGGTATTAGCAGAACTGGGGCTGGAACTGCCAGGCCAATGTTCTTTCCATGAAATCAAGTTGTTTCTCATTGGCTCTGTCCCCTTCTCTTAGCACCAAGGACAGTAGAGGGCAAAGGAGAAGGACCTGGGGTTATAGCAACAAAAAGAAGCCACCTGAGGTCATACAAACAGCAGGTAGCAGAGCCAGGGCTCAAATGCTAGGCCTGACTGAGTTCACATGTTTTAATCCAGTTAGAACCTTCAAGTCATTTAGTTTGAAGTTGGTACAGGACCCTGGGATGGGGGACAGAGGAGGGTAGGAAAACACCACATCATAAGGGCTTTGTTTGCCTTTTAGGACAGGTAGGTTGTATCATACCAATAGGAAGCCAGTGAGGACTTCAGAGGTACATGACATGATAGGATTTGCACTTCAGGAGGACCACTATGGCCCTGTGGGGAGAAGAGACACGAGAAGGGAGGTCTAGTCTGAAGGCAAGGGACCAGGAAAGGTTGCAGCACCCCAGACCATGCCTTCTGGTGACTTAAACCAGAGCAGCAGGACAGGGAATCAGAGAAAAGTGAACAGATGACAAGGCCAAGGAAATGACTGGATGTGGGGGACATCGGGGTGCGGGAGCTGCTTGGGGCAATAGGATAAAAGGTGACATCTCTCTCAACAAGGGGAACGTGAGGAAAAAGCAGGCCTGGGAAATGGGGCTGATGAGTCTGCTGCTCCAGAGAGAGGCCTGAGCTGAAGACAGAGCATTCTGGAGCAAGTCATGGGCAGGACAGGGGAGCTGGCTCAGCTGCCGGGAGCACAGCCCCAAGGAGCTGGGTCAAGCCTTTCCTATGGACTTGATCTGACCCAGGCCAGCTGGCTTCCAGGGTTTAGTTTGTTACTGCTGTGGGCCACTGGGGCACCATTTAGATGGGAGCCAGCTGAGACACCAGCCGTAGAATGGGCATCGTCCCTCTTACAGATGGGAGCCTGGGGCATTCAGAGTTCCCTCCACTGACATCCAGACCATCCGGGCCACCCGAGTAAGCCACCACAGCCTCAGAAAGGGTCCTGAGTCAGAAAAGCTGAGAGACACAGTGATTGAGAGAGGACACTGCCAGCATGCTTAGGGCCAACCCTCCCCAGGCAGGTGAAATCACGGGTGGTCCAGGGGATGTGGCCTGGAACACTAGGTGTCGATTGTCACAGCTCATCATAAAGCTCTCCTTCCATTTATAATAGAGAAGACCATGGTGGCAATGCAGAGAGGACGAGCAGCTGACAGCTAACACTTAGCATTCGTGCTGGGATAGGCACTATTCTAAGCGCTTTGTATTCCAGCCACACAATAAAAATTTACAGGCAAGGAACTGAGTCTCAGAGCTAAAACATGGCAGGCCTGCCCTTGGGCCCCAGACCTGCTGCCACCAGGGTTGTCCTTGGACCACACTATTTCACCTTTGGGTGTTAATAGCGGGGTCTGATGGTGAGACAACCAGCACAGGACCAGACACAGACACAGGGGAGCAGCTCCAAAAAGTGAGGGAGCGCCACCTCCTTTAGCCATTCCTTAACGTGCTCTTCTGTTTGGCCAAGATTCGCAGTAGAGTGGGGCGACTGTGCAGTAGCTAACTCAGGACAGGAGCCAAGGCCCGGGTCCCCGCACAGGAGTTCCTTTGAGGCAGCTGGAGTCAATCTCAGAAGGCTTCGTGGAGGAGGCAGGCTTTAGGTAAGTAGGGGGTGCTGGAATGGCAGCTCATCTCACTTCCAGGAAAAGTCCTCAGTTATGACATGCGCTGGCACAGTCGTGACAGCAGCAGTGACAGTCACAAGAACAGCAAACTCTTCCACACTGACCAGGCTTTTGCATGTTCACACGCTTTGTCCTCTCCGATCCTAACAACTGAGATTTTAACACATACTAACAATGAATGTCAGTTTCCTTCCTTCCTCCCTTTTGCTCTTCAAACCCTGTGAAGCAAGGGGGCAGGGGACAATGCTGTCTTTCCTATTTTACAAGTAAGTTATGGCACAGAAAGCTCAAACAAGTGACCTTGGGTCACACGGTCCTGCCTGCTGAGACTAAAACCCAGACTGCAAGCCTGGTCGGATGCTCTGCCTTGTACGCCCTGTGCCAGGGCGAGGGATGCTTGGTCCTGGGCCCTGTGGATGTGAAAAGCATCAATAGGGCTGCTCCAGAAAAGGGCACAGAGCAGGCCTTTACACCTTCAACCTTGTACCTCTGCCATGACTCTCTCGGTGTCGACAGTTCGTCACCGCCAGCACTACCCTCCTCCTAAAACGGACCCTCCTGTCAGGTCAGACAAAGTCCACCGGACCTGCGGATCTGCCCTCAGCGTCGGGGAGCCCCGCTGGGCTGGGTCCATGTTTCTCAGACCAGAAACTGAGCCCAGAGGCCTGGCCTCCGGCTCGCCCTGGAAGCAGGTGATTTGCGGAGTCAGACGGTCTTGAGTTCCATCCCAGCCTCACCGCTAAATTACCCTGGACAGCAACTTGTCCTCTTTGAGCTTTAGTATCATCAACTGAAAGACAGAGATAATGGCAAGTTTCCCACAGCTGCAAGGATTAAATCAAAGGACTTATGGAAAGCTGTCATCCCAGTGTCTGGGCTTGTATTCCACGCTTCCCTGCCCTGCTTCCTGTGGCCTAGAGGGGGCTGCGATGCCATAGCATAGCCGTGGGGGGGGGGGGGCAAGCCTCGGCAGAGGTGGCTCCATGCAAGCAAGGAGCACTGGTCCTATTGGAGTGACACTTGAGCAAGGAGCTCATCCCGTCTTCTGGGTTCATAAGTCGCAGTGAGAAGAACTGAGAGACCATCCCTCCTGCACCTGTGGCACCTGGGCGGGCTGGGCATGGGAGAGCGCTGTCATAAACCCCTCCTTTCGAAGACTGTTGTCACAGACCACAGGAATGAACAACTTCCCTGCATTGAGCGGGGGCAGGTCACTCTCTGTGGCAGTCACCAGTCCTTCCTTCTGTTGAAGGCAAAGCATGACCCCCAAGCAAGGGACAGATTGAAGAGGAAGGGAGTGATTTGGGGGTTTGACCCACCCCAGGGAAGGCATCAGGGGGCACCGCAGCTGTTCTTCTGTGGCCCAAAATAACAAATGTTGACTGCTATAGGGCTGGAAAGCAAACTAACGAACTAAGGGTGAAGAAGCACCTAGGTTAAGCTAGCTGGCTGCCACTCTTTATTTAATCGTCATCGCCCTGTGAAGTGGTTTTGCTGTCCCCTTCAACAAATTAGGAACCTGAGGCTCAGAGAGTTTAAATGACTCGCTCAGGTCCACACAGCTGTAAGTTTCAGAGCTAGGAGCTGTGTCTGTGTTCTTTTCTCCCCCAGCAAGGCCAAGTCCAGAGATACCTTCCCCAGTAGGAGCCATACCCTGTGCTCCTGAACAGCTCTTTTTATTTCCTTCTCTAGTTAATTCCTTTTCAGTTATTGTTCACACTTTATCAGGCTTTAACAGGGAGGTAGGATGACATTCCCGAGGCCAATCAGATGGAACAGGGGTCAGAGGAAGACCCCAAAGAAGAAAATGAAATCCAAGGGCTGTTCATTCTACGTGAACAGTGTGGTTTTGGGGCTAAGGGTGTGTGTCCCAGAGTCCCGAAGATTTCATTTGAGTCCTGGAGCCATCATTTAGTGACTTTGGGTAGATTGTGTCACCTCTCTGCCTCAGTTTCCTTTTCCTTGAAATGGTACCAATGTACAAACTACTAGAACTGTGAGAATTAAACGTCCCACTGGGCTGGAGGTGCTTAGCATAGTGTCTGACACACGATAAGCACATGTCACCACTTAGCATGCTTATTAATTCTCCCTCAAGAGTGATTTTCTGTCCATGGCTTTTCTTTTACAAAGGAGAGCAAAGAAAATACATAGACATGATCAAATGGGTAAGACCATTGGGATTTAATTGGCATGAGGACCCACTGCGGCTAGGAGAAACAGCTCTACAGTGCTGGTCCGGGGAAGCTACCAGAAGGAGTATGGAGCAGGGTTCTGGAGGATAATTTGGTGACAAAGTGGGAATGGCTGAGACCTAAAGGAAAGTGGGAGGGGGGCGGCATAAGCTCAGAAGCAGAGAGAATGGGACAACAGAAACCTGGTGACTGGGCACATAGATGAACAGCCAAAAGCTAAGGCAGAGCTGGGGGTTATGAGGGGAGTCTCATAGGGAAACAGAGGGAGAAGCCATCATTTGTGAGTATCCGCTGGGCACTAAACTCTTTATGTAAACAACTTCACCCTCACAACAGCCTCTGAGGTATCCTCATCTTGCAGATGAGGAGGACACTGGGGGTCACAGATGTGAATTATCTTGCCTAGTAACCCGCAGAGTTCCAAAACACTCAGGCCGTACTTCAGTGAGGACACTGACAGCCCAGCTTCAAGGACACTGAAACCAAAACAACCCTCCCTCATAGTCATCTGTCCTCCCAGACCACCACCTGCAGCTCGGGGTAGACTACCCCCCATAAAACGCCAGAATCCCACAGAGCTGGACCTTGTGGGTTCATCACAAGCTACGGGCCTAGAGAAGAGTTCCTCTGAGCAAGGAGGGCCCAGCAGCATCCTTCCTGGGGCTAGAGCCCCTCCCCCTCTCAGTCTGGGCTCAAAGACACGCTCCTTGAAAGAGAGATTCTGATAGGGATCTGGAGAACAGAATTGGCCCGCGTTGGGGCTGTCTGGTGGCTCCCAAGAGCACCCCGGACCTCTCAGATCCCCCTCTGAGCAGAAGGCAGACTGGGCATCCCACACACACATTCTTCCAAAAGCCGAGGGCACCCTCTTGGGCCCGGCCCTGGGTGCAGCGAGCTGCACCACCCCCAATCTGAGAGCCCCGAGGGGCGGCTGGCTTTGTAAGGCCTGGGAAGGCCAGTTTGGTGAGTAGCTGGTCCTTCCCTCCTAGGCCTTCTGGGGGTCCCCCGCCTTCCCGTTGGGGGAGGGGAGGGGACTTCTCCCCCGGGTGGGGGGAAGGCAGCAGCCCGTTCAGGCCCGCACCTGCTGCGTTTCCCCGCGAAGCCAGAGCTGTCGCGGGGTAAGCGGGAGGCCGGAGGCCGACCTGGAGGAGGGGGCGAGCCTGCGCGGGGGTCGTGCGGGGGGGACTCCCGGAGTGGGTGCGCGGATTCCGCCCGCCACGTCCTGAGGATGCCAGCCCCTGTCCCTGCGGCCCGGGAGGGCTCCCTTGCTCCGTCTGGCAGAGGCCCCGCCGGCCGGCCGCGCCCCCCTTCGGGCCCCTGCCCCCCGCCCCCGCCCCCTCCCGGCCGGGGCCGCCCCCAGCCCGGCGGCCCGCGAGGCTCTGGCGGGGGCGCCGGGCTCTGCCGGGAACCGGGCGTCTTCCCGGCGGGGCGGGGCGGGGCGGGGGCCAGGCCCGGGGGCCGGCCCGGCGGCGGCGGCGGCGGCAGGGAGCGCGGCGGCCGCGCAGCCCCGGGCCCCGCCGGCCCCTTTAACGCGAGTCCGCGGCGGGGCAGGTGCGGCGCGGGCGGCGCGGGGCGCGCGGGGCGGTGCGGGCGCTGCGTGCGCGCCGCCCGCGGGACTGCAGAGCCGGCTCCGCTGGCCGCCCGCGCCGCCGCCGCCGCCGGTCCCGGTCCCGGCCCCGGTCGGCTGTCCCCGGGCCCCGGTCAGCGGTCAGCGAGCGGCATGCAGGCGCCGGGGGCCCGGCCGGGAGGGTAAATCGGGGCCGGGGCGCGGGGCCGCGCGCGCATCGCCCCGGCGGGGATGCGGGGCGCCGGGCGGGCGGGGGCCGCGGGGGGCGGGCGCCCGCGGAGGGAGCGGCCCCGGCGGGGCTTGGGGACCCCGGGCTGCGCGGGGCGCGCCGGGGACGCCGCCGGCTGCCCAGCCGAGCCTGGTAAACAGCCTGACCCGGGTCGCGCGGGATCGCCGGGCTGCGGGCTCCGCTCCCGCTCGGAACCGGAGCCGCCTGGCGGCGCCGGCGCCGGCGAAGGGCTTCTCCGCCTCCCGGGGCCGCGGGGTGCCCCGGAGACCCCCGCGCGGGCGGGGGGGAGCCGGGGTCTGGGGGAGGGGCGCCTGCTCCCCGCTCCCCGAGGTCAGGCTGCGGCGTTCGGGGGTGGAGATGGACCCTCCCGGGTCCCTCGGCTGCACCCAAGGGGCGCGGGAGCTGGGCGCGCGCCGCACCCGGCAGGAGCGGGTTAAGGCGGCGCCGGCGGTCGCCACCCGCGGGTAGGTCCGGGCCGCGGGGCGGAATCCCGGCCGGAGCGGGTGGAGGACGAGGGGGCGCCGGCCAGACCCCTCCCCGCCGGGGTGGGGGGCCAGCTGGAGCCGGCCGCCGCCGGGCTCGCCCCTCGCCGCTGCCACCGCCCGGGTCTGCAGAGGAGATGGGAGCGGTTTTCTCCGGCGCCTGCCGGTGCCAATGCCGCCGGCCCGGGGAGGCCCGCAGCCCCGGCATCCCTGAGGGAGACTCAGTTCTGGGCTCGAGCCAGCCAGCTCGGTGGAGCCCACCCTCCTGCATGGGGACTCTCCGCAGAAGAGCTCAAGAAGGAGTATGTGCTGGGTGCTGGGGGCCGGGGGTGCTCTCCCTCCTCCAGGACCTGGCGGAGGTCAGAGCTTGTATGCAGTAGGCTGCAGTGGAGGGGGCCTTCCTGTGCAAGGTGATGACCTGGGCATGGGAGGACTTTGCCCAGAGTCCCTCCTGCTGGCTGCTGACGAGAGCGGGGTTTCTGGCTCAGCCCCGGAGGCCCCTGGAGGAGACAGGCCCAGCCAAGCCTGAAGGCTGGTTCCCTGGGAGAAGGCGCTTCCAGCTGATGGAAGCCTGCCCAGAGCAGGCCAGGAGGCTGAGGGGTAGCCTCAGGTGTGACACCAAAACAGAAGGGGAGCATGGAAGGGAAGCTGCCAGAGCCCTCCTAAATCTTGGCGCCAGCTCCCCCAAAGCCCTGGTTCCACCTGGCTGCTGTTTTTTCCAGGCAACGTCACACCTCCTGAGGACAGCCAGGAGGACTCCGGCTTTTGCTGACCTTTGCATCTTGTCTCCTTCCTTCCAAAGGCTCCGGACCCAAGCTCGGCTGTCCTCGAGTCCTACGTGCCCCTGACCAGGCGCCCCACCGCCCCTCCAGCCTAGCCCAGGCCTGGAGCTCACCTCCAGGACCGGGAGCCTGCTCTCCTGCCCGGAATGACTCACCATTATTTCTAGCTCAAGTGTGAAGACGTGATGGGGAGTCAGGCCGCCTGTTTGTGTCTCTGGGAGTCCCTCGGCATCTGATCAGCTCTGCAAGGAAGAGAGCTGCTTTGCCAGGTAAATCATCCTATCATTTCATACCAGCAATGTGTAAACTCATTTCAGTGGGGACAGTGGGAGAAACCGGGGTCCAAGATCCACCACTGCAAATACGTCCCAGGGTGCAGGTATGTGCAAGAGGGCCCCCACGAGCCTCCAGTAGGGGGTTATGCTCCACGAAGGTAGTGCAGTGCAGAAGGGGTCTATACTGCCAACCTCCTCCGTGGCAGGGCATTCCAGAGCTTTCTTGAGAGACGGCCACCTGTTCCCCTGTGATCCCCAGCCAGATTACAAGGTGAAAGGGGCTTGTGCTTTTTGGAGGTGGTAGTAGCGGTCATGTTTCTGAACTGTTGGCTGAGAGATGGGAGACGCAAACTGGCAACCCAGGCCGGGCTGCCAGCGCAGAGCGGTCTCATGTCCTTAACTGCCTTGTCTTTCAGCCAGGGGAGGCTGTCGCTCCGGCTCTCAGAGAGCCCCCAGGGCTCTGCTGCTGGGGCCCAGCCCCATGCTCCCGTGCTTCCTGGGGCCATCAGCGGCACCCTGAGCTCCCTGCCGCCAGGCAGCCGGAAGGCATAGCGTGGGACACCTCTCTCAGTTCCAACTATGACAGTGGCCACTGGAGACCCAGCGGACGAGGCTGCTGCCCTCCCTGGGCACCCACAGGACACCTATGACCCAGAGGCCGACCACGAGTGCTGTGAGAGGGTGGTGATCAACATCTCAGGGCTGCGGTTTGAGACGCAGCTAAAGACCTTAGCCCAGTTTCCAGAGACGCTCTTAGGGGACCCAAAGAAGCGGATGAGATACTTTGACCCCCTTCGAAATGAGTACTTTTTCGATCGGAACCGCCCTAGCTTTGATGCCATTTTGTACTATTACCAGTCCGGGGGCCGGCTGAGGCGACCTGTGAATGTGCCCTTAGATATATTCTCTGAAGAAATTCGGTTTTATGAGCTGGGAGAAGAAGCGATGGAGATGTTCCGGGAAGATGAAGGCTACATCAAAGAGGAGGAGCGGCCTCTGCCTGAAAATGAGTTTCAGAGACAGGTGTGGCTCCTTTTCGAATACCCAGAGAGCTCAGGGCCTGCCAGGATTATAGCTATTGTATCTGTCATGGTGATCTTGATCTCCATCGTCAGCTTCTGCCTGGAAACATTGCCCATATTCCGGGATGAGAACGAAGACATGCATGGCGGTGGAGTGACCTTCCACACCTATTCCAACAGCACCATCGGGTACCAACAGTCGACTTCCTTCACCGACCCTTTCTTCATTGTAGAGACCCTCTGTATCATCTGGTTCTCCTTCGAATTCCTGGTGAGGTTCTTTGCCTGTCCCAGCAAAGCCGGCTTCTTCACCAACATCATGAACATCATTGACATTGTGGCCATCATCCCCTACTTCATCACCCTGGGGACGGAGCTGGCTGAGAAGCCCGAGGATGCCCAGCAGGGCCAGCAGGCCATGTCGCTGGCCATCCTCCGTGTCATCCGGTTGGTAAGAGTCTTTAGGATTTTCAAGTTGTCCAGACACTCCAAAGGTCTCCAGATCCTAGGTCAGACCCTCAAAGCCAGCATGAGAGAATTGGGCCTCCTGATATTCTTCCTCTTCATCGGGGTCATCCTTTTCTCTAGTGCTGTCTACTTCGCCGAGGCGGATGAGCGAGATTCCCAGTTCCCCAGCATCCCGGATGCCTTCTGGTGGGCAGTCGTCTCCATGACAACTGTAGGCTATGGAGACATGGTTCCGACTACCATCGGGGGAAAGATCGTGGGTTCCCTGTGTGCAATTGCAGGTGTGTTAACCATTGCCTTACCGGTCCCCGTCATAGTGTCCAATTTCAACTACTTCTACCACCGGGAGACAGAGGGAGAGGAGCAGGCCCAGTACCTGCAAGTGACAAGCTGTCCAAAGATCCCATCCTCCCCTGACCTAAAGAAAAGTAGAAGTGCCTCTACCATTAGTAAGTCTGATTATATGGAGATCCAGGAGGGGGTGAACAACAGTAACGAGGACTTTAGAGAGGAAAACTTGAAAACAGCCAACTGCACTTTGGCTAATACAAACTATGTGAATATTACCAAAATGTTAACCGATGTCTGATTGAAACCTATTAGCATACAGCTCACCGGAACTAATGCAGATATTGCATAATAGCCTGCATTGTAGTCAGTGTTCTACAGTGTGTATCTGGTTCTGCATGGAAAGCAATAGTCGTGCAAGTGACTTTTGATCTTTTGATTTTTGATTTAGAACACAGAATAGCTGTCCATGGCTTTCATGCGAATCCTCATCACCCGCTTAGGGGTTTCCAAAGATGGGTGTCACCTATGGAGCCAGGATTTTGAGGCCACCTCATAGCACATACATAACCCACCACATCGGTGCCACTTTTCCTTCCTAATTAGATGCACACAGCACCCCCCACCCCCCACCCCTGACCCATCTGAGTTCACCTTCCCCTTCACAGAGGACAACCATGGTGGCTTAGCTTGAAAGCGCTGGCAATTATTCGGAAGGTCATTCCCATCTTTTGCATTGAAAAGAACACACCATCCTGTGTGTTGGAATTCCTTTCTGTGTCACAGGCCGGGGTTTGCGAATTGCAGTTGCCAAGTAGATGCTCCGGAGGCTTGTGTTTCATAACGGAAAATGCTGCATTTGGTTTTTTCTCTGCAGTGTCAATGTGAGGGAAGCCCGGGGGAGGGACGGTTATAGTATGACTGAATGTGAGTTGTCAAGTTTCACGTTTGCTCTCTTAGGCCTATGGGGAGAAGCTAACAAACCAAGGGACCTCTCAGCTTCAGATTTCACCATTTTTGCAGGCTTCGGGGTCACCAAAACACGTCTGACTTCTTTGTTTCACTGGAGTTTGCAGACATCTGCTTTCCTAGTGCTGTGGCTCGGCTACACTGATACTGCAGTGAAATTTTCCAGTGATGCAATAGAGCTGCATGGGTGTTTGTTGCATGAATCTCAATATTTAAAACAGGAGATAACCTATTTTCTTAGTAGCCTACACAGTATTCATATTTAGAGTATTAATAGCCTAGGAATGGCATTAAACTAAGGTTATTTTTTTTTCCCTCATCGGAAAACAGAAACTCTCAATCAGGAGAAAAGAGTAGACTATTTGGAACGTGGACCCAAAACTTCTGGCCCTCCAGCCCACCCCATCCTTGTTCTTCCAAATGGGGGCACAGACTATGGCAAAGCCGGGAGAGTGAGCAGGGAAGGCAGCATCTAAACACCTCACGTGACTGTACCTTAGGAATTAACCGAGCCATGGGCATGACTGTAAAGTTGACCAGGGCATCTGGTCCTGAGGCAGGTGGATCTTGGATCCAGTGTATATAAATATATATCAAATATCTCTCTCACGAGTTCCTCTACCTAGCTAGCTATAGAAAAAAATTGCATTTGAACCTTGTATAAGCTTATGCAATATTTTTGACAGGGCAATTTATGCATGTGTTCGACTATGTGCACTATAATGTGTGTATGTATATGTACACATATACATACGTGTGTGTGTGTTTCTGTGCACACACACACACTCACGTATATATTCATTCTCTGGAGTTCAGGTTCAGGAGCAAATCCACTGCTTGGTGGGTTGGTTATCTTAGAGGCCCGATGGGTTCACTGATCTCATTGGTAACCCCACTGGACCTGGGTTTGCTGCCATTGCCTCAGACACTCCAGTCTCCATGGATTCTTAGACGTTAGAATTGTCTTTCTGCCCTCCATGTGCTGCAGCTTCAGTTTCCCACGGCTGAAGCTTGTCTTACTGAGTGCACAAGGGCCCTGTGGCCCTCACAGCTCCAGCTGTCCTGGGCCAGCCCCACCCCAGGCCTCCCCTCTACCGTCCCTCGTGTTAACCATCTTCATTCCCATCCTCCCCAACCCCATTCGGTTTTTATTATCATTTGGCTCTGCGTCAGTCACTTTGATGAACCTTTCCCTAAAGGGCAAGAGCGGATCACCTGCTTTGAAACCAAGGACCCCAAGGAGGAGGGCTTCTGGGGACCCAATTCCACAGGTCTGGACTTAAAGGGAGCTTCCTCTATACAGTAACATCTCAAGTCCAGGACCAAGTGGTGGTGTCCCCAGATGATCCACAGACATCATTTTGATTGACAGGCTCAAACTCTCTCCCAGTTAAACTGGCAACCAGAGCTGCACTGACAAACCAAAGGATGGGTAGAGAATAGGTCCCCACCCTCAGAACAGGTTAAGAGTAAATGAGCACTACATAACCTACAGGTGGAGTTTTGGCTGGCCCTGCAATGGGGTGAGGTGGGGGAGGCTTTGCCTCACAGCCTGGGCTTCTTTGCCTTTCAACATAATAGCTGAACTTTCCCAAACACAGTGAGTTGGGTGGTGGGGCTGCCCAAGAGTGGCTCCAGCCCTACTCTCACTGTTGGCTATTTAGCACCTACAGTTACCTTGGGGGTGGGGCACCAGCTCAGGGTGCTAGGCCTAGGGTGCTCATTAGTTCCTGGTCACCCATTTCCCCAGGTGTCTGCAGGGCATCCCAGGCCCAGCGCAAAGACTCTGTGCTTCTCCTCCTCTCCTCATGGGAAGTGGTGCTGAATTTCCCAGACACGGGGTGAGAGGGACCCAGACCTTTGGAAAAAGATGGTAAAATAACCTATATCTAAGGCCTAGGTCAGGGGTAGATCTCTTACCCCCATGTCTTTGACCCAGGACTGTACAACATTCACACACACAGATCCACATGCATGCACACCTACCACGAAAGAGATAGATACGCCGTTGCCATACACAAAACGCATGCAACACACCATGCAAAACACACAGAGGCCAAGCGAATGGAAAGGGCACACACAGAAGATATTTGGTTATACCATATCCAAAATAAGCACGTCCAGCACAGACATCGAATGTGCTCACCGATACAGGACGTGTGCAGAAGACCCCGATGCACCACATGCAAAGACACAGCGTGCAACTCAAAAGTAAAACACACAACCACCATAATTAACACAGTGAGTCTGCATACCCAGCACATGAAGAACACGTCACACACAATACACACACACCCGGTTCATACACACAATGCATGCACTTGCTCGTACGAGGCCCACAAAGTGCAGCATGCACGCCCGAGAACGTACATACCCAGCCCGTAACCAAATGCGCACGTGGACTCAGACCCATTCTCTGCCCCCAGAGCTATAAATTAATAGGCGTGACCAGAAGTTCACATTTAACACCTTTCCCGAGCCTGCGTTCATGCCCCTCTGTATGCTTCAAGAAGTCTTTCCCTCAAGTCTCTTCTCTGCCTCTCACCCCCAGATTTCACAGGAGTAGTCCCCGAGGTTTAAAGCGGAAAGATGAGTCACCGTTGCCAAGCAGATCTCTGTCTCTACCTATCCACCTTCCTCTCACCAGAAACCTGGGTGCAGGGTGTAGAAGGACCTGGGACAGCTGGCGACTATTAATACACACCTTCTTGCCATGCCCTTTCCTCCAGAGCCAGTCCACACAGAGAACGCAACAGCCTGGGCTCCCCTGCTCCCAAGCCCTGGGGTCTCTGTGCTCAGACCTATTCAGTTTAAAGTAGTGACCGCTCAAGAACCTGCAGGGCACTGACCCAAAGTGAAGATGCATGCCCCCAACATCCTCTCAGTCCGCAGACCTTATTGTCCCCCCGTCCCTGGTGGCTTTGTCAGGGGCTGGGTCTGCAAGTGGAGACAACATGTAGGTTTATCTCGTAAAATGAGCCATCCTTACTTGCTTGCGACATCTCGCTTGTTCGTGGGCACGCGCGCCCAACTGGTTCAACTCCCGGGTACCGCCTGTGGGTGTCCAGTCCCAGGCCTGGTCCTCCCCTCCTCCCAGGCTTCACCTGGACGCGCTGCCTCTCATCCAGTTGCTGCGCCGTGAGGAAGCGCACGCCAGTTCAGCTTAGGTTAAAACATGGTCAAGGACGGAAACTTAAGGCTACGCAAATGATGTTTAAAGGGCCTGATCTCTACCCTAGACCCTAGGGCCCCATGTAAACGCTTTGTAAGATCACGCTCTGTTTTGGAGTATCCGCAGAGCTGGTTCTTCCCACTGGTAGGACTAGCTGAGAGCTGAGAGCTGGGTACGTTTTGGCAAGGGCTTTGCCTCTACTGGAAGTTGGGGGCTGAAGTCAGGTGTCAGATCAGGCATCACAGTCTCTACTCCTGTGGCCATCCGAGGTGTGTTTCACACTTCCCTCCTAATGACGGTCACAGCTCCCGACCTCCACGGAGGAAGCAACACCAAAGAGTGGACAGGTGGGTCCAAACCTGTACATTTAGTGCAATCTGCTGGCCTTTCAAGTGTTTCCAAGTCAAGATAGCAGTCGTTCCTTTCGCTTTAGCAGGAGGCTCTGTGGGCTCCACCTTTCAAGGAAGTTGGAGTCTTAGGAGGCTAAAGGGAAAGAGGTCCAGGAAAAGTAGGGAGGTTGTTAGGAAGAGAGGGTACCTGAGCTCGTCAAATTTTAAGTAAACATTTCAGGAGCCAAAACTTAATTGAGGACATAACTACGGCTCAGAGCTTCCAGAAGCTTTCAGGGTGTTTGACACACTCTCCCCTTTCCTCTCTGCTTCCCTCTGTCTGTCTCAGCTGGGCTTCCGAGGATGGAGTAGGCATGTTCCCAGGAGGTGAGCCTTTTAAAGGGGGCCCCAAGGAAGTGTGCCTCCAGCCCCTTTGGCCTGGTGTGGAAGGGGCTCCCGTGAAAGCTTTGTTGGCCTGAGCCCCCAGCCTGGTGCTCCTGTGACTGCCCTATGTGGGGATGTCTATAGGACTTGCATGTCCTATCTGCTCTTTCTGGATCTCTCCATTGTAGTGAGGTCTTTGGCCAGCTGACTTCCTCACAGTCAGCCATAAAATCAGTGCAGACCCATGTGGAGACCCACATGGGGGAGAGTGTCCTCTGAAGATTCTTGGGCTGGGGATTCAGCGCTGCCCACAGTGGTGGAGAAGAGAGGTAGAGGCTGACTTTCCCCAAAGGAAACAACAGGACAGTTTGCAAATTGCACATGAGGGTGGCACCATACTCCCATGGCAGGCAGGAGGAGCACAGAGCTCTGAGATGTTAACCCAGGAGCAGGGATGGGAAGCCCTCCTGGATCCCTGATGGGGCCACTGCCATGAGCCTTTGCCTGGTCTGAGATGGCTGGTCCCTGGAGGCTGCAACATTCAGGGTGTTCTTTGGTGGCAAAATGTGCATTGCCGGGTTTGAACCCATGACCTTGACCTTATTAATATCATTAGTCATCTGAGCCAACTGGCACTGTGCTGGGTGCAGGGAGGTATCTCAATGGCTATTGTGACCATTGTCTGTGTCCTCGGACTTGGCCCTTATTGAGAGCAGCCCGGTCACCCCACTGAAGCAGCAGGCGAGGACAGGTGGAGGTGGCAGAGCCCCTACAAGCCGGGATGGGCCTCATCCTCAAACCAGTCGAGTTTGCTTTTCCCTTCTTTTTGCTTCTCTTCCCACCAAAGCTCAGCTCCATCTCTCAGAGTTTGCGTTTGACTATTTTTTCAAGAGGAAAAGTGCAATAAAACAAATAGTGACTGTTTTCTTTAGCAATAGCTATTTCCAACTCTTGTTCTCAGGACTGAAAAGTGATAGTACCTGGATTATCAGTAATGCCCTTGGCTTCTGGGCATTAGTGCACTGTCTTGTAGCCCCCTCTTCTCCCCTCGTGGTGTTCACGTGCCTCCTGTCCCGAATGACCCTCCTTCTGGAATGTAAACATGTGCAGACGTGCAACGTCCGCACACACGGAAGGCCCGTGAGGCTTCCTTTGTCACTCGGTCTCCTTCCCATGTGCACCTTTCTCTGTCTCCAAGTGCACCTGTGTCCCACTCTCCCTCCTGCCTCTCCCTTCCCGCCTGCCCTCCCGCAGCATTCTCACAACCTCTAGGCACTGAAACCTGGAGTTTGAATGACCTCACACCAGCCCATCTCGTTGACTTTCAGTCAGTCTGGCAGGGTGTAATGGAAGCCTGCAGGAAAGCGCTTGCCAATAGAAAGAATAAAGCATCCTGAGCCATTACAGATCATTTCCATGCACTAAAAGCCATTACTTGATCCATTTGTTTCCTTTCCTCCCCTCCCCAGGAAAATGGATGCTGGGGCAATGTGGCCTGGAGGCTTGCACCTGGGATGGGTGGCCTGGGCAGATTTGGGGCATTGCCCTCTGGCTGTCCTTCAAAAGAAGCTGACTTGCTTAACCAAAGGGACACCATGGGAGCTGTGGAGGGAAACAAGTTATTGTGGATCGAGGTCTACAGGGATCGAAACCTGGGTGTTAGGACATGACGTTAGTGACACGAAGACCCCCACCACGCGCTGCAGTGTGCAGTTGCACAAATATTTGCACACGTAACCAGGGACTTCAGAAGAGTCCCCTTTCCTGAAAAAAGAAAATTGGTGAGGTTAAATATTCAGACTAGACAATCAGGGAAGGCTGGCCACCCCAGGGCCCCATTCCAGTCCTTTCCAATCTACCTTGCTCTATACACTTGTGTAGAACAGAACCTCAGTTAACCGAAGGGGAGATCCTCAGGGAAGGGAACGTCCTGCTTGCTTTATAATTCCGGTTATTTGGCAATGGGAAAACATGTTTTGATTCCACTTTTGTAATTGAAAAAAAAAAAAAAGAAAAAAAAAGACATTTCCTAAGTAGGTTAGTATAAACTTTCCTGCCTTAGTAAGTCAAGTGTTTGAAGACGACAGAAGACCTTGCGATGCTCAGGATCCACATTCTGAGCTTCAGTGTTCTCTGCAGAGAAAATGTAGACAGAGACCAAAGAGATAGGCTGAATGTATGTTGGCTGCCAGACGTGTCTGGAAGCCGACCATCTGGGCATATCCGGGCTCTTCAGATAATGCCCTTGCTGTCATTTGCCTCTTTCTACTGAAAGTAAGAAAACATAATTCTCGTTGATCGAGGTTTGGGTTAATTGGTCCTAAGTTAGCAGAGGTTTTTCATATATACATATACCTGTGTATATAGATGTGTAGTATATGTATATATGTATTTGTGTCAAAAATTGGACAGTTATACAGTGACCAATCCCCTTAGCGTCACTAATGTGAAATAAATTCGGCAATTCAAGATGCAAACTGAATTTATTTGATTTTTTAAAACGACCTTCCTTCGCTTCCTTACCCCCTCTCCAGTTCAACTCTTTTTCTTCTGTGCAGGGACCTCTCTAGAAGACGGTTCTTTCCTAACAAAAGATCAGGCTCCAGGATCTTTCCCTTTCCTCCCAGGTGGCTGCCTGACTCAGGGATAAAAGGGAAGTCTGATCTCAGGGCCAGGTGCTTTATCCTTTGTTCTGTCTGCTCTGGTTGGCTGTGACCTCATCACTGAAGACCAGAAAAGTTATCCCAAATGCTGTAGCTCTGGGGGAGTGGGAAGCTTGAAGACCCGGCAAAGGGACTGATCTGTTCTGCTTTCTCTTTGTCCTTTCTTGGTGGTGCCCTAGGCTTGCATTTCATGAGATCTGAGAATAACGTTTTTCTGAGGCATGTGTCTGCCCCATGGAAGGTGAGATGCGTGGCAAGGGATGAAACGAACAAATCCATCCTGATGTTGATTCTGACCAAATCTAGGTTGAGGAGCTGGGCGGTAGAACTGCTGTAATTTGGTTGCCTCTTAGGAGAGATAGCTGGGTCCGAGCTGAGGCACGCTCTCATTCTCCCTCTTCCCTGGAAGTGTCTTAGACGCATGGGGGACGGTTCCAACCTCACCTTCTGGGTGTGCTGTACCTGGACAGGGGTGGGACAGATTCCTCACTGGCGCCTGGGCCTACTGAGGTGGTGCAGGGGGGCCTGCCATCTCCCCACACTCTCAGCAGCCCTGTAATCTGGCCAGGCTGGCAGTGGTCAGATAGGAGAAGCCCCAAAACCAGACTGAGCGTGACCAGCTGGGAAACTGGGGCAGTCGGGGCAGCCTGTCTAGAGGGCCGCTTCTTACACTACACGAACCTCGGCGTGGAAACAGATGTAACTTTCTGTGCTCCTCTGCACGCCTAAAATAGATGTGTTCCAGATGAGTTTGCAGCTGAGAAGTCCTGCATCATTCCACTGACGGATGCACAGGGCAGGTGTGATTGCATAACCGCGTGGACAGCTGCTGCAGCATCCAGATAATGGAGCGCAGTGTAGACGTGGCTGTGTGCTAGGACCTCGGGTAGCTACCCAGAGGACTCAGTCCTGTGTCTCTTCTCAGTCCTCGTGAGAGGCCTTTAAGCTCTGCTTCTCCGTGAAAATGATTCCCGAGGCACTGGTTGCTTGTGTGAGCGCATAAACACTCTGGGCTGCTAGAGAAAGCAAGAGGCGGGGGAGAGAACATGCGGGGACTCACTTCGCTACCCAACAAGTGCCATGTCGACTGGCGACATGACTGACCTTTTAGCTTGTGAAGTGCAGGGCAAGGGCAGTGGCCTGCCAGGTAGGGCTGGAATGGAGCAAGCAGCCTTGGTCTAAGAAGTGGGAGAGAAAAGCAGGAACAGGGGCCTGGCCAGCTCCGGAGGGTCTGAACATGCTCTGTGCTTGCCCCAGTTCTGCCTTCACGTGGGATCCAGCGACCCAGTTTCCTTTTGTTGTCGTGCTTGGATGATTCCTTCATTTGAAGGGCCCCAGGAAGCTGGAAAGCCCCATGATCGAGCTCCAGCCCGCTGAGCAAACAACGCCCCAGCCAAATTGGCCTGCGTCTGGGGTGCTGCATCCCTGCTCTCCTCTCTCCACCAAGGGCAGACTTGGAACAGCCGAGGCTAATGGTGCCAGAGATCAAGGAGGAGTCTCGAGTGTCCATCAGGGATCCAGGTGTAAGGTTGAGGAGTGCAGGATGCGATTTCCTTTTCTAGCCCCGTGTGCTCATGTGCTTACATAGGCCGTCGCTGGACGTTTTATGTGGTCCACAAACACCCCTGCACACACACGCAACACACACTCATATATGTGAAGTGTGGAAATGGCCGCTCACGCAGGCTCTGATCAGGGTCTGCGCTGGCTTCCTTGCTGCTCGTGTGTGGTTCCTCAGCTGCCCCCTGTGTCCTGTCTGTAACAATTGCTAAAAACTCAAGAAGAGGCAGATAAATAAACCTCCCTGGAATCAGCAGGAGAAGGAACTCCGCAGCTGATGGTAAAGCTCCGTCAGGATGATACCGAAAGGGAACCGCGGTCTCCATGGCGATAAGAGGCTGGGGACCAATGGGAGTGGAAGGTGGAGCAGGACTTGTGGGAAGACTCATGGGAGCGGGGAGTCATTTAACTATTTGTTTGCTTCATGAAATTTAGACACCAGCTATAACTGCATTGCACAGGTTGTATAGATACTATCATTCTCGCTGACATATTCTGGAAGCTTTCAGCCCCACCAACACTGCCCCTCCCAGGACTTCTGCAGCTGAGAGTTCCCGTGTCAGTAGGGTCTGATGTTTGTACATAGGTTATACATATGTGTGTACATACGTGCCTCGATGAACGTGGCCTGCCACCTGATCGTGGGTGTGCATAGGCTTCATAGAGCTCCACAGTCTTTTGTAAATACCAACACAAGTAAATAAGTGTATAAATACATATGACTGAGGATTTATTTTAACATCATTCTGTGTGAAATGGAAAAAATGAAATAAAATTTTTGACAGACACTGAGCATTTTCCATGTTCCTTCTTGCCTCACGGGAGTACCGTCCTGACATCACTGCCTCACTATCACTCCAGTGGCTGCCGCCCTAGGACCATCCGAGACCAGAGTGGGACCCGAGAGGGCTCTCCTGGGTGCATCGGGGGCCATCCAGCTATATGCCCACCTGCCCTTCCCGAGCCCAGTGCACGTGAAGCAGAGGGTGTGGGTGGGAGGGTGTGTGGGTGGGTCTGAGGCCCCCTCCCTCATTGTACCAAGGCTTCTCGTGTCTTCTGTGGGGCTGAGGAATGGGTGGGAAAGGGAGGACCAGTTTGAAGGCCAAAGGCAATCAGACCCCTGGGGGTCGTTAACTCCAGCTGCATCCACCTGGGCAGGTTGTGTTCTCAAACACACCCCAACTTCTGCTCATTCCTGTTGGTGCTCAGGGGTCTGGATCACCCCAACTATCAGCTCTCCCTTTGCCTCCCCAGGAGGAGGGGCCTGGGGATGTGATGTGGTAGCACCTCCTTGGAGAAGGTGCCGATACACACGCAGACACACCTGTGCACCCGCGCACGCACACACACGAAGGATGAGAGGGAGAGTTGAAGCATTTCCATCTGACCTATAGTCCTAGTCCATAGCTAGACTCCCCAGCATTCAGATGCCTCACAAGTGTCCATGGTGGGCGTATCACAACAGACAGTCCTTGCCCCCAGCCAGCAGCACGCACACTCCACCCCCTCAGCTCTCATTAACGGTCTCCGGTTACACCCTTCCCGGTCTGCCATGGTCTGCCCCTAGGAAACTGACCAACTGAAGCAGCTGGTCTTCCCTGCCCCCTCCACCCCCCAGTCTCACCTTCAGGACGATCTGTTCTGGGCAGCAGGTGCTGAGGTGACAAGGGAGAGGGTGATGAAGAGATGAGCGCCGTTGGGACAACTGCTGCTGCAGGCAGCCTTGCGTCTTGTCTGTCTCTGTCTCGATTTTGTTTTTTTTCAGTAAATACATCAAGGGGAAAAATGAAAGGGAGCTACAACATCCAGGTCCCCATTCTTTTCTACACTTCAGGGTGGCAGGGGGGCTCGGTTCGAGTGTAAGCCACCCATGCCACTTGAGCACACTGGACTCCTCCCTGCCTGGCCTTGGGCACCTGCCCTGTGCACCTTCCAGCACCAAGGCCGGACCCTGGACTTTGCCCAGCCAGTTCCTTCCAGTGAAGGGTGGAGCTTAATGAGGTGGGGCGCGAGGGGGTGAGCCCACCTTGTCCTGAGGTCCTGAGGCCAGCGTAGTGGGCAGGAGGCACAAAGCCGATTGGAACAACTGAGAAACAAACAAAAAAAAACTCTAGAGAATCCCGGCTCTGTCAACCCACCGTCTCCGTGACCCTGGGCCCACTCTTTCAATCTCTTCGGCCTCAGGTGTCTCATCTCTATAAAATAAATCACAGTGCCTGCTTTATCTTCTGAAGATTGAATGAACGCCTGGCCACAGTGGGAGCCCAGTAAAAATCGTGACTGCATCCTCTCTCTGGGGGTCCGATGCCTGCAAGATCCAAGAGGGCCTGGATACTCAGCAACCTGAGATGTAAAATTTGAAAGATCTTCAATCGCTTCTGGTCCCAGCGTTCCTGAGCTGGGCTCACAGGTGTAAAAACTGACCTCGGAGGTTTAGAACATTCCTGAGATGGTACAGGGCATGTTGTCATGTGGTCGTTTTTTCCATGGAGAATGTCCACAGCTGTCCATGGCCCCCAAAGTTAAAACTAGTGGTTACATTTAGACTCCTTTCCTTCTTAGAAGGAAAAGTGATTGTCCCAGAGTCATTGTCATTTGCTCAAAAAAAAAAAATCTGCCTATTCAAAAAATATCTTGCCCTTGGTACTTAAGGTACTCTGCCCCCGTGCGTCTTCCAAAGACAAAACGCACCCTCAGCGCGTTAGTGGCCAGCACAGAGCTTGGCCTGACCCTGCTCTCAGGACATCCTTTCCATTAACCTGTCCCCTGTGCAGCAGCTGGACCTGTGCCCCAGGCCTCAGGATCCAGACCTGCAGTTTCCCCAGGCCAGTTTAGCACAGCAGGAGGGAAAGGACCACAGATTTTGATGGGAAATTCGTGCTATTTAAATGCCACGCAAATGAGGCAAGTCTGCATCGCTTTGACCCCAGGACCGGGGCATTTCTGAATGTGACTGTCGGCTCTGATGATCCTCTCCCTTCTGCTCCTTCAGGCCCACCCCTCACGCCACCGGTAAGCACCGCAGATCATTGGCAGATTAAGAAGGAAAGATCAAGGCTCTTTAGCCCAAACCCATTCCACACTGAACACTAGCCAGGACACTATGCTTAGTGCTTTGCCGTGAAGTTGGGAGAAAAATCTCTCATCTGTGTGGCTCCCTGCAACAAGGAAAATCGGCCTCTCCCCAGGTCTGTTCTGATGGGAGATTTATACTCTTTTCACTGGCTCGTCGGGGAGCTGCCAACAGCCCTGGGAGAAGCAGAACCACAGCCCTTCTGTTCTGGTGGCTTGTGCTGCCCTGCCGCTCCCAGACTGGACCAGGCACCTTCGTCTCGTTAATCTCTGAATCCCCAGCGACTGACATAGTGCCAGGCACAGTAAATATCCGTTGAATGAATGAATATTTGCATCACATGGTCACAACGGTGGCCACGATAATCTGTGTCATTGGGACAGCAAAGATATAGCCATGTTCTAGGACCCCCTCATCCCTGAATCTCTCTCTCTGGCCCTACAAGAGACCTCTGAGTTCCATCTTCTGAGGTACAGGCCTTTAGGCACAGGTGTCAAATGTCAAGGTGCCACATATCTAATGTCCTGTCCCCGGCACACGCTCTCATAGGTCCCAGAGAAGTTGCCCTCCCAAGTGTGCCCAACCCTGTACCAGCCCTAGGTCCAAACCCTTCCCATATCCCAAGGGATTAGAGACACAAAGGGTTCCTATGGGCTCCCAAATTCTAAACCTGGGAGATCCTGGTGCTTCAGAAAATGCGACCTTAACAAGGACGTAATATTTCTAAACTTCTGTTTTTCTGTCTCGACTTGAGATTCAAATGCCTGCCTCACAGGGTCATCATGAAGATTATTTTAAGTTATATACATTCCTATATTTTATATATTAATATATTTAATATAGTGGCATATGATTATACATCATAGCTTATATTTATAAATGACATATAAATTATATTTATATATTATATTTATTTATATATAGAATGTGTGTGTGTGTGTGTGTATTTCCCTGTATGTGTCAAGGCTCACTTTGTGTCAGATGCTCTGCTAAGTGCTTGACATGCATTATGTCATTTAGTTATCACAACAGACCTGTGAGGTGGGTGTTATTATATCTATATTTTACAGATTAGGAAACCAAAACTCAGAGAGGTTGTGTCACTAGCCCAAGGTCACACAGCTAATAAATGGCAGAGCCTTTGTGAAGCCAAAGCCCATACTCTTACGAGTATGACAATAGATAGATGTTAGTCCTCCTACTGCCACCACCTTCTCCCCTTGGTGTTTGAGGACACGTAAATGGATTTTAAAGACAAACTAAAAAACCTAGTCTGCCTTAAGAGGCCTTGATACGATCAGGAGAGTCCACTTAGCCCAGACGAGCTAGGGTGGGAATAGCCTCAGTCTTCTCTCTCAGCCCTGTCATTCTGAGCCCTGAGAAGTGGCATCAGAAATCGGCGGGATGGGAAAAGTCACCAACTCCGGGGAAACTGTCTCGCTCTGCATTTCAGCCCCCAATCTTGTAAGTGTCCAAGGCAGCAGGTAGCAGAGCCCATCATCAGGCCTTGGCTTGCCCAGTGTCCTTGCACCATCTGGGGCCAGACCCCCCGCAACACTGTCCCACATCCCCTCCCACCACCACCTGCTCTACCCGCCCCTAGGGCCCTTGCCACCCCAGATACTTCGGTTGGTGGCTACAGCTACGTGGAGGGGCTCTCCTCCTCCTCCCTCCAAGGGTGAAATATGGACAGAACCACCTGGGGTAAGAAAGACACATGTACACACAGATGCGTACATGCAAACACACACATGCGCGCGCACGTACAGGCAAATCCTCACCAAGTCCAAGGATCTGCCTCCATCATTCTCAGCCTGACCTCAGGACTTGACCCTTGAAAGTTGTCAAATCGAGAAAAATAAGGGTTCTTCCTACAGACTGGATGTTCAGGAAATATGCTGATTAAACAAATGCTTCGAATTCAGCTAAGACATAAGGAACACCACCTGTAGGCAGGCATGGTGCAGTCTGCCCCTCTTATCTCGTTTAATCCTTTCAACACCTCCGCGAGGTCACTGTCACTATCTGTCTCAGTTTTCAGATGAGGAAATTGAGACTCAGAGAGGCAAAGTCATTGCCCGAACTCACACAGCTCATGAGAGGGAAATCTAGGACTCAGATCCAAGACAGCTGGAAGCCGTCAAGGCCAAGTCTCGTGCCCTTGATATGACTCCACAGCTGCCCCGGTGGCCACCTCCAGCTGGAGTCTTAAAATGACACTGCGGCAAAAATCGCCGAAGACTCCAAGGCTGTCCCCTATCCCTCCGGTCTCTGGGAGCCTCCAGGGAAATAGCGGAATGAGGCATCTTGGGAAAGAGTCAGGAACTCTCCGGATTACGAGGTGCGATGGAACCGGATCACCCTCCTGGGGTATTTTTGTCAATGGGATTCACGAGGCTGCAAGGTGTGAATGAGCAACTGCTATATTAAAAGTTCCTGAAAAAAGCTCTCTGTCCCTTGGGCTTCAGCTCCTGAGAGAGAAAAGGAGGGAGCCTGAGGGGTTCTGCCCCTCTGACCCGACTCCCTCTTCGGCTTGCCTATTCAGGATCCAGGGTGCTGCACCTCTGTTCTCCCTCCTCCTCTGGCAGCCTGATTCAGTCTCCCCACTTAGAAAGCTGGGATGGGGTTGGGGATAAATGCTTTTCACAAGGCAGCCATGGGGAAGAAGTGCATACTAGAGGTGGCCTGGTACACAGTAAGTGCTCAATAAATAGCACCTTCCACCCTAGGAGAGGAAATGCCCCATGAAGCAAGGAGCCTCAGCTCGGGTCAGAACTCCAGCTTTGGTTTTCCGTCCAAGTAATCGAGTTCACTTCTCACCTATAAAGAGGGGTGCTACTGCCCACCTTGCAGAGTTCACTGGGGAGAAGGACCTTACGTAAAACACCTCTCAGGCAATCAGTCTTTAACCAGTGCTGCCGAGTGCTGGGGCCTCCCCATGCTCATTCATTCACTCAGCAAACATTTCCGAAGCAGCTAAATGAGCCTGGCACAGCGCTTAGCTCTGGGGATCAGACGTAAATAAGGTGTCAAAATTTCACATGCTACGACCGCTCCTCCCCTCCAGAGAGAAAGGTGAAGGAAAAATTAAATTGGGGAAGAGGAGGAGGATACGAACCCTGAACCAGGAATATAGCACGTGCATAGGCTCTTGGTAAATCAATGCAGAATGAACGAATCATTCCAGGAATTAATAACTTTAAAAAACATGCTTACATGGCGCCTACTCTGTGCCAGGCCCTGTTCTAAGCACCGCACACATATTCACTAATTTAATCCTTAGGATTACCCTACTGTGGTAGACACTAATTATTCCTATTTTACATGCCTGGGAACTAAGCAAGGCACAGGGAGGCTTAAATAAGTCGCAGTGTCAGGGTTGGAACCCAGGCCATCCGGCTCCTAAACCGAGGCCGCTAACTTTCCCTCTTATTCGCAACCCAGACTCCGAAGCAATATCACATCCATTGAGCCTCGCAGCACATTTCTCTGGCAGCAGGCCAGGCAGGCACCATTATCCCCGGTTCACAGATGAGGAAACCAAGGCACTGAGGGAATGGCAACCTGCCAAGGACAGTGGCTGGAAGCAAACAAAAAGAGAAGTCGTGTGTGTTGTCACAGCACGGCCTCTCAACAGTGAGGGGCGGAGAGGCTGAAGGCAATAGAGTCCTGGATTGTCCAGTCTGGAAAGGGTCTCAGGGGTCAACTGCGCCAATTGCTTCATTTTGTAGAGAAGATTGAGGCCCCGAGAGGGACAGTAGCTTGCTTAAGGCTGCATAGCAAATGGGCAACTGGAATGCGAGTCTGCTGACTGTCTATCAAGCCAGTCGCACTACGCTCTTCTTCAAAAGAAGTCAAGGGCCACAGCATTTGGCACGGGAGAGTGGCACGACGTCAGACCTCGTGAATGAAGCCCCTATCACATTCCAGCTCCTCACGTGTGAGTCTATGTAAAGAATTGTCTTCCCTTCCTTGCTAGACTGGGAGTAGACATCGGTAAACGAGGCAGACAGAGTTCTGCTCTCACGGGGCTTCAGAAGGCGGAGAGTGATGGGAGGGGGGCTCTTCCATGCAGGGTGGGCAGAGAGGGCCTCTCAGATTCGGTGGCCTCTGAGCAGAGACCGTCGGTAAGCCAGGGAGGTGGCTGTGCCGATTGATAAGGGGCAAGCATTCCAGGCTCAGCAAACAGCAAAGGCAGAGTGCTCAAGGCAGCAGGGGACGTGCCTTTGGGGCCAGTGTCACCGGAGCAGACTGGGCAAGGGAGAAGGCAGTGAGGGTGGGAATGGAGGGTGGGGAGGGGGCACATCGCTCCAGACCTTTAGGCTGGGGAAAGGATTCTGGATACTACCCTGGGCAAGGTGGGAAGCCAAGGGGTGTTGTACAGCAGAAGAGGGACTTGATGAGACATTTTTTTCTGGGCTCACACCAGCTGCTGTGTTTAGAATAGATGAGAGCAGGCAAGGATGGAGACGGGGTATCGGTTAGAAGACGATTGCAGAAATGCACGTGACGGCTGGTGGCATAAGTGGTGATGGCGGCAGAGGAGTTGGTGAGAAGCAGTCGGAACGTGGATACATAGACGGAGCCACCCTTTGTGTCCTACGCGTGATGATGGCGCCAACAGGATTCCCTGGCAGACAGGTGTGCGGGGGGAGAAAAACAAAGGCACCTAGGACCACTCCATGGCTCTGGCCTGAGGATCTGGCATCGTGGAGCTGCTGTCTCTCGTGATGGAGAAATCTGCACGAGCTGATCAAGGGTCCACCTGCCTGAGGTGTTCATTTAAGGAATCTCCCCTTGGAGCCTTCCCACAGTCCTAGCTGTGGGCACCTGAGCACTCTTGAGGGAGCCTTGCTAGCCACAGAGGGAACCAAGACAGCCCCTCTCATAAGATCCCAGTCGTCCAACCCCACCCAGCCATGAACCTGCCACCTTCTCGGAGGCAAACCCTGGCCAGTCATGGGAGCCAAGGGCCAGCGGTGGAAGCCAAGGGCCAGAGCCCAGGCAGGGTCAGAGCCCAGATGGTCAGCCAGGCCCGGCCCTGATTTAATTACAGGATCAATCCGATCAGCTTCCCTGCCAGCAGGGGTGCCCCTGAGGCCTGGCTTGGCCAGGCCCCGGGGTGCGGCTCCGGGGCTTGTCAGAGGAAGTTAGCCTCACACACCACGGCCTGGGCCCCGTCCAGAAGGCCTGGCCAGCACTGCCACTGGCCACCTGGAGTCTGAGGAGAGTCCAGTCCAGACCAGTCCTAAGCCAGAGGTTTGGGGAGCAGAGCCTACTGGGGCTTGAACAGCTGGGCTCCGAGGAAAGGGGGAAACCATCGATAGTGGACTTGACACTGTGGGGAGCTGACGGAGCCGCAAGGTGGGGCCCGGGGAACACTGAGTGCTGATTTAGAAACTCAAGCAGACGGCCCGCCCCAGACCAGGGGGACACTGTGGGGATGCCAAAGCAACATCTGCCTTTGGGAGTCACACAGGCCTAGGTTCGACTTGATTCACAAGCTGAGCGACTCTGGGCAAGGTACCTAACCTCTCTGAAGCTGAGCCAGCGTCTCTGAGAAACGCTGGTGTGAGGACTTGGGGTGCTCTTCGTTCTGAGCCTCACCCGCGCCTCACAGTGACAGCCAGGTGGGCATCATTAGTCCTTTTGGGCGGATGAGGGAACTGGGCCCCGAGACAAGGAAACTGGCTGAGGTCACGCAGCTCGCTGCGGGGAGGACCGGATCGGCGTGGAGCAGCGCAGAGCACTTTCCACTCTAGGGTGTCACAGAAATCCCGGGAAGCAGCCGTGACCATGCCTGGGGACTCACTGAGACCCTGTGTGTTCCCTGCCCTCCCCAGGTCACCCTGCAGCAGGTAGCAGAGCCAGGACTGGAACCAGGACCCCGACCTTGGCCTGAAACCTGCCTCCATCCTAAGCTTGGTGGCTTTGGGGGACTTGATCATGGAGACTTGCTTCCAAGAGTAACGCAGCCCCAGGCACGAATGAGGAAGGACGATGACAACAACACTGGGCGAATCTTAGTGCCAGGCACTGGGCGGCCACCCTCTCGTGGGAGATCTCATCACTCCCTTTTCGTAGATGCAGAGACTGAAGCTCAGAAGTGACTTGGCCCTGGTGACGGCTAAGAGGTGCGGAGACTGGAACCCACTGGTGCAGCCCTCGTCGCTGGCATCAGCCTGTGAGGCAGGGAACTCGGACCTGGGCTCAGCCGGACCTGGGTTCTAACCTCCGCGTTTTCTCGTTGTGCAATTTGCACGAGCTCTATCTAGTCCTTGGTTTCCACGTTGGTTAAACGGGAACAGGCGTCGTTGCTTGTTCTCGAGGACGGCGGTGAGGGTTAAACAAGATAACAGGGAATGAGAACCCAGATGGGCGCTGGCACAGAGCAGCTGGCTCCCTTTCCCCTCCCTGTTAACAACAGGCCCGGGGACTCCAGGACCCACTCGCATGAAGAGGTGGCGGCTGCCAGGCCGGCCGGGGGGCCTGCCCCGCTCCCCCATCACGTGCATGCGGCAGCCAATTTCAAACGATGCGGATATGCCAGGCTGCCTCCTCAGCAAGGCGACGGCTATACTTAGTGCAATTTGCATGTATTTTCAGCTGACGTGTTCCAGGCAAAGAAGCCGATTCATGAATTTAATAACATTCACAGATTCCCAGAATGTCAGCCCTGGGAGGGAGAGACGTCAGCGCCCAGCCCGCCCAGCCCCTCGTGTGGCAGAGGAGGCGGCCAAGGGCAGCAGGGAGCAGTGTGTCCAAGGTCGCGCTCCCGGGATGGAGCAGGGCTGGCCCCAGCCCCTCATCCCCTCCCACCACTCGTCTAAGCGGCCTCCAGACCCTCATGCCGCCCTGGGGCTGACCACTGTAGCCCGAGGGTTGCAGTCTGGCCTCCAAGGCTGCCTTGAAGGCCGGGGTGAGGGTGCGTGTGTGGTCTGGGGCCAGCTGGGGACCCGCTGTGTGCACAGCACAGAACAGCCCAGTGAGTGCTCATTCCACGAGCCTTTCCCGGCCAGGGCACCGAGGGACCCATAGAATGAAATCTTGTAGGCATCTCCCCGCCCCTCCACGGCCCATTAAGATGCTACATGAGGTCACCCAGGGATTTACCCAGAGCATCCTTTTAACCTGCGTCAACGGCTACTGCATCTGCCTGCCCAGCGCGCCTTCTCCCTTCTGGTAACTGCGCATTTCTTCGCTTTATGGGAAAGGTCCTCCCTCCTTGGATTCCTTCGGGGCTGTCCATCAAAGGGCTCTCGGGCCTTGCTGCAGAGCTTGACACGTGACCCAGACTCAGGTCAGTGGCCCCAGGGTGGTCATGTGATCCAACCAGTCCTTTGAAGGGAATGAGATGCTCACTCGGGGCAAGACGGTGTTGCTCTTTTCCCTGAAGCAAGCTGTGGAATGGTGCGAGCCAGGCGCTGACAGCAGCTGGCTTTGCCATCCCGAGGAGACGCCTGCCTGGGGAGGAAGGCGACACAATGAGCAGAGTGCCTGAGGAGAGACAGTGTATGGACGACATTGTCGCGATGCCTGGATCCCACCGCGCCTGAAGCCCAGCTCACCTCTCTTAGGCCTCCTTATTTTCTCAAGGGATTTCTTCACTTGCACCTGACACGCTCCTGACTCAGTCATGAACCCGCATCATCTCCTGATGTGATAAGTCCCCGAGGCGACTCCTGCCATGTAAAACTGGACTTCTTTGGGGGGTAGGGTCCTAAACTCAACTCAAGCGTTATAAGGGTCTTCCCATTCTACTTAAATTATGGGGAGCCTACCCGCTGCCAGGTGTCTTTTGAAGCCATTTAGCTACCCCCAACACTGTTCTGAAAAGTGTTGTTATTATTATTGTTATTATTATATTATCCCTACTCTAAAGATTAGGAAACTGAGGCTCGTAGTGGTCAGGTAACGTCGGCAGAGTCACGGAATAACTAAATGTCGGAGATGCTCTCGACTCTAAGTACTGTGACTCCAAATGCACGAATGGTGGAGGAGGCGGTGAGGATGCCCGTGGCAGTGGTGAAGGTGACCCCTGCTCCCAGTTTTGAGCACTGACCCTGTACCGGGCACTATGCTCAGCACTTCAGATATATCAGTTACTCCTTCCAACAGCCTCGAAACTTTACAGCTAAGGAAACCGAGGCTCAGTAACTTGCCGGACTGGCAAGGGGGAGCTAGGACTGGCCCACACCACAGCACTGACCCTCTCTTTCCAGTATTTCAGATTATGAAGGTCACTTTTGCATTCACGCTGCTCAAACTCTTCCTGAATTCATTGATTTGACTCTCATCCCCTCTCAGCTTTTATCTTTCTGTTCTAAGGAGAGACCTACAGTCCTAGAGATGGCTCTGATTCCTCTTGGGCTGTCCACCTGCCCCTCCAGTCAGGCCTGGCTGGCCAGGCTCATGTAGACATTGCTTCCTCACCCCCGGATCCTCACCCCCAGGCTCAGGAGCCCAGGTTGGCCATGGGTGGACGCCGGGTTGCCGTCTCTCTGGCCCTCATCTCCCTGGGAGCCCTGCTCAGAAGCACACTGAAAGCTGCTGTTCCCCGGGGGTGCTGGGCACTGGCTCCACTGCGTCTATTTACAGAGCGAGATCAGTGCCCGCCTGGAACACTGGCACGCTGCCTACCTTCCAGGAATAGCTCAGTGACCTAGGCCAAAGAGTCACCAAATTTGGCAGAGAGAGAAACCTTTACATAGAACAACAGAATGGTCCAGAATCTCTGTCCTTTGCCAGGCCACCTCTTTTAGACTCTAGGCCCCACTCTTCCAGGACAGACACCACCCAGCCCCTGCCAGACCCCCTAAATATCCCTCATGGTGACAGACAGACAACAATGAGCCATGCTTTCTGCTGGCTTGCCCTGCCTACCTGGGATGAAGGGGAGATGTAGGTACCCATCTGGCAGGCAGGAACTTGATTTTCATTTCTCGTCATCTAGTCATCCAGATGGCTTCCCAGGCTGGGACTGACCTAAAAAATGACAAGTCAGCCTTGGAAGGAAGCATTTAGGATAGTAGGTACAGATGGCTTCATCGGGGCCACGTCAAGGAGATTCCCCTTCAAGTGGCCACCAGGGTCATTTGTCCAGTTCCTGGTCTCTACTTCCTCCACCGGCGGGAAGTTAGGAACCCTGTCTCATAAGACATCATAGAGAGAACACCTTAGAGCACGGATCCTCTCACGCTCAGTCCGAGAGCCAGTTGTCCTTTGACCAACCTCCAGCCTTCCTCCCTGCTTGCCCTTTGTCCACCTCTGTCCAGTGCGCCCTGAGCCCTGAGTCACAGGAGATAGCTTTCTGGAATACACAGTGCACCAGCTTCGGTATCCAGCCTGGGTTTGGAATCCAGCCCTCCCACTCAATAGCAGTATGGCCCCAAGCAGATAATTTTCTGAACTTTGATTCTCTCACTTGTCTTTTAAGAATAACTCCCTCCTTGCCAAGTGGCTGTAAAAATTAAAAAGTTTGTATGTAAAGTGTCTGGCACAGATGAGTTGTTCAATAAAAAGCAGTCTTACTACTTTTGCAATTATTTTTTTAATGTTATCCCTGTAAGAACCCAGGCCCTCCCCACACCAGATCCCATTCCACAGCAGTTTTCCTGGATGAACACTTCTTGGAGGCCTCTTACACCCATTCCAAGGCCGCCCTTCCCTAAAGCTTTTGGAGACAATGTCCCAGCCCCAGATACTATGTCCAACGATGAAAGCTTTAGGGTCACTCTCACCGTTCAGACATGCTTGACATGGAAACCTGCTTCCTTCTCTCTGCCCCTCCATCCTCAGACCCCTAGAAAAAGCCCCATGCCCCTGGGAAGGGCCTTCTGCCCCAGTTCCAGGCAACCCCCCTCAGAACACTCACGAACACTCACACCACGTGTGAAAGTTAACCCAAGATGTGTCCTAGCCCTAAAGATAAAACATAAAAATACAAAACTTCTAGAAGAAAACTGGGGAGAAAAATCTTTATGATCTTGGGTTTGGCAAAAACCTCTTAGGGATGGCACCAAAAAACATAATCTATTTTTTTAATGATAAATTGAACTGTATTAAAATTTCAAACTTTCACTCTGTAAAAGAGACTATTAAGAGAGTGCACAGGCTGGGAGGAAATATTTGCAAATTACATATTTGACGCAGAACTCGTATCCAGTATAGATAAAGAACTCTCAAAACTCGGCAGTAAGAAAACACAAGCCACCCCCTCCCAAAATGGACAAAAGTTTTAAATATTTTACTAAAAAAGATATACAGATGGAAAATAAGCACATGAAAAGGCGTGCGACATCACTAATCATTAAAGAAATGCAAATTAAACCACGTGTGTGGGGTCTTACCACGCGTGTCGATACCTCTGCACACCTATTGCAGTGACTGCGGTTAAAAACCTGACAACAGCAAGTGCAGAAGCGAATGTGGAGTCATCGGACTCTCATGCCTTACTGGCTGTGAATTGCTACAACCACTGAGTAAAACAGTTGAATCGTTTCTTATAAAGCCAAGTATATACTTAGTATATAACCTAGCAACCCTTCTCCTAGATATTTACCCGAGAGAAATAAAAACTTACACTGACCCCCAAAACCCTGCATGAATGCTTCTATAGCGGCTTCATCCAGAACCAACACTGGGAACAAAACCAGTTCCTGGGAAAACAAACTGGGACACCCAAACAAGGGTGTATTCAGAAATCAAATGTAAGGAACTGCATACACGTACCATGACATGAATGAATCTCTAATACATTTTGCTAAGTGGAAGAAGCCAGACCCAAAAGGCTATATAATATAAGCTTTTATGTGTCTGGTTTTTCTGGAAAAAGCATTTTATTGGATTTAGGTTTTTAAGTTTACATGCAGTAACATTCACTCTCTGTGGTGTACATTCTCTGGATGTGGGCAAGCGCAGAGTTGTGGATCTACAACCATAATCAAGACTCCGTACATTCCATCATCATCCCAAATAATCCTCTTGATCTGTCCTCTGTAGTCAACTCTTCTCCCTGTCCCTCCCCCAACTTTAACCCCTGGAAACCACCGATCTGTCCTCCATCCCCAAACCTGTGGCTGGACAGTATGAAGGACGGCGGGAAGAAAGGGAAGGAGCTCTGTATTTTCTGTTCCTGAGCTCACTACGGAATAGGTCAAAGCAGGAATTTCCAGGGGCGCAGAATGAGTGTCCACAGCTGGTGTGTCTGTGAGCTTTTAGAATGGCGAGGCATGCCCACTAGGAACCAAGCGGGATCTCTACAAACAACGCAGCCCACTTAGATCTTCCTTTCTGATGGGCCAGAAACTCCCTGTGTTCTGATGTCAGAAGGCATTCAGCAGAGCCTTTCACGAAGTCCAGCGGACAACTCTGGGAGTCTCCAGTGTGGCCGGTCGTGGAGGCTGCTCTATCCTCATCAGCTCTCTCACTGGCCATTTGGATGAAGAAACAGATGACAAGCTGATCCAACCTGAGACGGCATGAAGCCAGGAGAGATGACAGAGTTCATCTTAAAAGACTCTATAGTCTACGGCCATGCCACCCTGAACAAGCCCAATCCCATCTCATCTCAGAAGCTAAGCAGGGTCAGGCCTGGTTAGTACTTGAATGGGAGACCACCTAGAAAGACCAGGTGCTGTCGGCATAAAAAAATAAAGAATAAGATATTGTAAACTGACAAGTTCCTTGCAATCTGTGAGGTCAACTAAGAGTTGCCTCGCCTAAAAAAAATTAAAAATAAATTAGAAATAAATTTAAAAAAAAAGTCTCTGCAGGCTGAAACGATGGAAAGCAAAATAGAACGGGAAATACCTAGCTTGGAAGCATTTCTGCAGACAAAGGCTTTGGAACTTTGGTTGATTTGTCTCCACATGAACAGATTGTGCACTATTGCTCCCCAAAGCCATTAATTGCAGTTCCCAAACATATACCCTCATCTGCGCTTCGTAGAAGAACATGCCGTTTCCTAGATACGTAGGTCCCCCTCGTCCGCTTCATCAAGGCATGCCTTTCTCAAGACTCAGGTGTCAGTCGGCTCCTCCAGAAAAGCTCCCAGCCTCCCGCCGCCCCCGTGCTATCGAAACCATTAGTCCAAATCTATCGCAGCTTTTACCAGAGTGTCCTATGAGCAGCTATTTCCTTCGTCTTTGTGAGTAAACCCTAAGCTCCTGTGTGTGTGTTGTTTTTTCCCCTCTGCATCCCATCACGCAATACAGCATCTGGGACAAAATGACTAATGAATAAATGCTTGATGAGTGAATGAATGGATGAGAGAACCAAGCACAACAGCCTCTGCAGCTGGAGCAGCAAGGCCCAGGGACAAAGGACCTAAGTTCGACGAGCACATCCTCTGTAGGCCACATCCTCCTGGTGTTCGGTAACCTTGACACCGAGTCCAAGCTCCAAGCTCCTAGGATTGCTGGGGCTTCTGAGGTTTCCTAAGCAGGGCTGAACTTTATAAACTCAGTTGCCCACCAAGGAAGTGAGTAGATTGGATTGACAGCGTCCTAGGCCTGCAGGGTGGTCACCCAGGGCCCCATGCTTGGAAGAACTGCGTTTTGTCGAAAAGGTCTGCTACCACCGTCTAGAAAGTCTAAATTTTTGAAGAAGTCACCCCACACTTTCTTGTTGCAATGAGCCCTGCAAATTATGTAGCTGGTCCTATTCCGCTAAATGAACCCATTTGATTTTTACCGTAAGCTTAAACAACTTGATGAATATTAAAATCTAGGCCAAATTGCCTCTACTCTTTGTCAGTTCGTTGAACGCACATAGGTCTATGTTTTGCACAGTTGCCATCAGCGAATCCATACGGCTTAGCCCTTGTTCTGTTTATTATTATTTTGCATGTGTGTACTTGTCCACGTCCTGACATAGTTTCCATCGTCGTCATCTTTAACAGCTCTATCATATTCTAGAATGTAAACATACCAGGGTTTGAAGCCAAACCCCAATGGCTGGGCATTTGGGTTGTTTCCAGCTTTTATAAATAGAATTTCTAAGAGCAACTAAGTACAAATCACTTTCTTTTTTCCTCTTTGAGGCTGTTTCCTTGGAGTATATTCTCAGAAGTAGAATTATGAGGTCAAAGGGTAGAAAAAATTTGATAGCTCTTAAATATTACTGGGTCGTTAAAAAAAAAAAAAACAGCTAAATTTTGGAGCCATCAGCACTATACACATAACTGCTTCTCCAGTTCTGAAATGATTATTTTTTTCTACTTTAATAGGCCTATAATAATATCTTAAAATTGAAAATAGCCGAAATGTTCAACAATAGGGGAGTGAGTTTTAGAAGGATGATAAGTCTTATATGGTCAGTAAAAATCAGTTGTGAAAGGCACCTAAGCCCACTGGCCTACCACACAGTCAGCCCCCTCTCCCAGCCTCGGCTGCCTGGTGCTCTGCAAGGTGACCTCAGGCATGGTTTGCCCAGAAGTCAGCCTTCACCCATGACCTGTGCTACAGAGGCAGACGGGACAAGTGGGCCCTGACACCGCCATGCTGGTCTTGTACTGCTGTGAGCCTCCAGCTTCTACCTGTGAGCCTGAGGTGAGCACCACCAAGTGCCTTCAGGGTCGAGAGAGGATTCAATAAAATCATGTAAAAAGCAGGTCCTTTGAAAGCATCCGTACTGGTTACTGACACCGTTTTCTGGAAAAGAGAGTTGGCCATGCAGAGCTGCGGTAAATCCTGATGCGCCCACATGTCCATGCCCCACAGAATCTCAGCTTCGCTCGGAGAGGAAGAAATGATTGTAAGTACCTACTATGTGCCACTCCTGCCTTCCCCTAAACTTAACAGCAGTATCTATTGACTTAACACACATCCAGAAAACAGTTACTACGTACCAGGCTCTGTTCCAAGTGGTTCGCCAAATTAACCCACTTAGTCATCCTAACAGTGTAACGAGGTAGAGGCTGACCTCATTTACAGGTGGGAAAACTACGGGCAGAGAGGCTGAGTGACTTGCTCTTAACCAGTGACTCAAATGCTCACCCGAGCCGTCTGCTTCTAGCTCCAGAATCCGCGTGATTGCTCTGTCAGCCACCCTATCTCTAAATGAATCAAGGGACCCCGGGGCCAACACGGACCCTGGACATCATCTACTCAACCCCTTCATTTCTGAGAGAAGGAAACAGAGAGCCTATCAGAGACGATAACCCACCCAAAAGCGCACAGTGTGCAGTGGCCTGGCTGGATGGAAACCCAGGTCTCCTGACTCCCAGGGGAGCGCCCTCCCCACCACAGCTAACCGTGGCCCTTCTGCTGCCCAGAGAGGAAGAAACAAGTCTAAGTACTTACTACACGCCCTGAGCTGTGACTGGGCTGGGAGGGGACAACCCCTACTGTCTTCATCCCTGAGGGCCCATACCAGGGAACTGAGCAGTCTCAATGCAGCTGGAAAATCTACTGGACAGGTCAGCCCTGGAAAAGTCAAGCCAAGACCAGTGCTTTCTGGAGAAACACCAAATCTACCATTTGCTCGGGCAAATAGAGCTGTTTCTTTGAGGTTATTTTTGTCCAGAGGAGTCAAGAGCTGGAGGAGCGAGACACATTTCTTTTAAGAACGTAATGCAGAAGGACAGAGGAAAGAGGACTCTCCAAGGCCAACTCATCGGCCCAGGAGAAGCCCTTCCTGTCAGGGCCCAGGCCCGGCTGAGCCTTCCCGTGCACCCTCCTCTCCCAACCTTCCCTGCCCTGCCCTCTGTGCATCTTGGCTCCTTCCGAGGTGCGTTCTGTCTCGTCCTCCCCTTCCTCCCCCTCTGCTGATGTGCCCCTTCTTTGAGCTGCTGCAGTTATAAATAAATGATGTCTGGATTGATTAGAGAATTGGTTTTTCCTCCAGCGACAACCCTGACCTCTCATTTCTGGAATCTTGCTGCCAACCACCACCACTCACATCTCCTTTTGCACTGAGACATTAGCAGAAAGAGTCTCACCTAGAAAGGCCAGAACGCTGAATCTGGAGTCGGCAAAGGAAGGTTCCAGTTCTGGTCCTGCCCCTGACTCTGTGCAAGTCATTCGATTCGCTGAGCCTCAGTTTGCTTGTCAGCAAAGAGGATGGTCATTCCTGGCCACCTTCCTTTCGGAATTATTGAAAGAAGTGAATGAGATAGTGTGACAGTATAGTGGACTGTAATTCCCAGTGAGGTGTCAGCTACAGAGAGGCTCTCCCTTGCAGCTGGCCACACCCGTGACCCAGAGAAGTCCCAGAAATTGCTTGGAGCATCACTTTCTTCTCGGCAATAAGGACAGTTGCACCTAATCTTCTCCAGTGTTGTTTAGGGAACAAAAATGACATACACACGTGAAGACACTTTTGAACAACAAAAACGTCCCTCCCCACTGATTCACAGTGATCATAAATGATGCTTGTGGAGAGTGTTTAATGAAAAAGGAAATAACTGTGCTCTAAGTGAAAATTTCAGGATACAGAACTGTGTGTACAGCTTCTGAAGAAAAACACGTAGAAGAGACCAGAAAGAAAGATGACAACACGCTAACAGTGGAAGTCTCCTATTGTTAGGACACTTCACCCGCTTTAGAAACTTTTTTTTTCTCTAATGAGTGTATATCAATAATTAACAGGGTAGAGAGGGATTAAAATGGTTTTTATTAAGGTTTTATAAAAGTTGTTGAGAAGCTTTGCTCTCAAGTTGCTCAGAGACACAGCACGAACAGATCAATACTGTGAAGGCTGCTGTGCGCAGTGTGCCGAGGGGGGAGAGACAGTGGGGCCTCGCCAGACAAACTGCCAGCCCAGGAGCCACAGAAACCCCTCTCCGTGACTCCCAGGGGCCATCACAGGGCAGCAGAGCCAGCAGGAAACTCAGAGACCCCGAGTCACCCACCAACCCCCACCCCTGCTTTCCAGATCAGAATCCGAAGCCAAGATGGGGAAAATGACTTGTCTAAGACGCCAAGTTTCTCATCTTCTGCTTCCGCAGCCCTCTGGGTCATCTCCGGGGGACTGGGAGCTGTTGGCCCCGCAGCTGGTGCCTTTCTGCTCTTCAGTTGATACACACCCACTTCCCAGGTCAGCCTGTCCACTGGGGAGTCGGAATCACTAACATGGACTTGGGCACAACATATTCAGGATGAGAATCTGCCAGACCCCTGTCCAGAAAATAAGGCCACGGTAGACAGAGCAACTGAAATCATAAAAATCACAGAATTCAGAGAGCTTAACACATCATCTTCATCTTAGAGACGAGGGGCCTGAAGCACAGAGACCTTGAATGACTTAAAGTCATATAGCTGTTTGCATATGTGCCAAGTCACAGCCTCGATCTTTTTATTCCCATTTCAGTACTCTTTTCCATTATAGTGTGCATCCCTTCTAAAATGAATAAACGAATAAATGAAAGAATGAATGACTGAAACAAAAATTGATAAAAAGTGTCGTAATTTAATAGACACTCATTAATTACAAAATGGATTTTCCAAAATATTTGAAACATATAATAATCGAAGAGTTAATGTCTTCAGAGAGAAAAAATGCTCCCAAATTAAGAAGAAAAAGATAACCCAATACAAAAAAAAAGGATAAAGGATATAAATAGATATAAATAGATAATTCATAGGAGAAAAGAAACAAATAGCCAATAGATATATGCCCTACTCTTATAAGATGTGTTTGTAATAAAATATTCAAGTCACTCAGAAAAGACTGGATGTGGAAGCTTGAGACACATTTTTTTTTGTTTTTTTTGTTTTTTTTTGCATCACACATTTTTGCAGTTTAAAATTATTATGATACACATTTTGAACTTTTTAAAAAAACTGTACCTCTAAAATACAAAAATATATCATCACATGATTTCAGTGCTAGACATTTCTTTGATGTTTGGAATTTTCTTTGCCATTGTCTGCTTTCATCCACCTACATCATAGACAGGCTCCAACAACAAATAAATAATAGACTCGCAGAGCAAAATTAATTCCAGGTAACATCCCTGAGGCCGGTGATAAAGGCAAGCAGAATCAAAATTAAGTCCAAGTATGTCAAAATGCCCAAAATGAGAAAGAACTTTAAAATAGCACATGAAATATAAGAGGATGTAATCTTGGGCTGAGAAAGCCCTTCCTGAGCAAAACATAATACCCAAAAGCCACAGGGAAAATAGCTGACAGATTTGTCTTACAAATTAAAACTCGTGTACAACAAAGGAAGACAAATGAGAGGAGGGAGAAAAAAATACCTGCAATATATATAACACACAAAGGATTACTGTCCAAACCTTAGGTAACAACCTAAAATCAATTACAAAAGACCAAACATCTAATATAAATGAAAATGGGCAGAAATTATGAGAAGGCCATTCAGAAAAAAATACACATTTACCTGGTTAACAAACTATTTTTAAGATGCTCCTTCTCGTTTGTAGTCAGAACACCCATCAATATCCATTAACAGTGGTTACAAATTAGAGTTCATGTTATGGAATATGATGGAAACGTTGTTGTTTTTTAACTGAGGCCAAACGATATGCACAAACGTGGAAAAATCTCCAAACGTATTTCACAGAAAAATGTCACAGAACAATGCAAATAATAGGATCTGATTTATGCTTCAAAGTTGTGCATCGATTTTCTTTTCTGTACATAGACAGGTAAACGCGTGGGCAAAATTCTGAAAGAGCACCCATCAAGCCGTCGACAGTGGTGTCCCTCTGGGAGGAAGTGCGAAAGAGGGAGGTCGCTTGGGAGCCAAGGGGACATTCACCGTGAGCGTCACGTGCTGATGTGTGTATTACCTGAATCTTGGGCAGAACTGTGTTCCCCTCTGACCTGTGGATTCCAGAAAGCAACGAAGTAAAACAATGGGGATGGCATCGTGGCTGCTTTCTCCTGAACCAGGCTGGCGGGACCTGCCTCAATTTTAGGAATAATCTGAGATGGAAACGAGACAGCCGACTTTTGCGGCATCAGGAAGTTTCTTCTAAGTCCTCCCGCAGCCTGCGTGGGGCATAAGCTTGTTCCTGCTGGTTCAAGCCTCGGGCTGGTGAGAGAAACCTCTTTAGACTCCAGTACAGAAGTGTCTCACCTCCACCTCTTTCCACTCCTCTCTGATGCCCCCTCCCCCCGAGGCAGGCACCAGCCTCTGCCTCTTACCAGGTCCCCCGTGCCTGGCATCCCCTGTAGGAAGGACAACTCCAGGCCCTTTGCCAGGAAAAGCCAGGCTGCAGACATGTCAAGAAAAAATCTTTACAAAGTGGACCCCAAAGAGAAGGTGTCCCAGAAGGTGTCATGTCCATTACCTTCACCCAAGGACTGAGAATTTCTCCTCCACGCCGTTAAAACAGGTCGGACTCAGAAAAGCATTCATCCACAGAGAGCGTGAGCCGCCCACTACGTGCCAGATGCCACCACGCAAGGCCTTTCATTCCTGGCGCTTATTGCATCCAGGCCACACCACAGTGCCAAGGAGGGCACGATTTACTGTCTACGTTTTACCAGTCGGAAAACCAGGATCTGAGAGGTGACATCACCAAAACTCAGCTCAGTTCCTCCAGCGTGTATCAAACAGGTGATCCAGGCACAGGCACGCATGTTTGGGATCCACGGCCAAAGTACATGTGGCTGCCTGACGCATGTAAGCTTGCTTGGGGGTTCGGCAAGGGCTTCCCAAACGTGGCGAGCCAGGATTTGAACCCAAGCCCGTGTGGCCTCATGCCCTATCCAAGATGCCGCTGTATGATCATTTCTCAACAGTGAGGAAATCTCAGGGCACAGATTATACCTAACAAAAAAAGGTCAGTGTCAGGCAAAAAGGTCATAATGAAAACCCACCTGACAGAGCGTCACTCAAAATTACATGCCCTAACGAGCTGTGACTCTGGGAGACACCATCTCGGAGACCAGCTTTCTCCCATAGCCTTGACCTCGGGAGGGCAGCCCTTCCTCTCTGCGCCGCAAGTGCCCTTTAGCAGCTGAAGCGACTCTCTGCACGGCCTGCAGCACCCCAAATCCCACCACGCCAGCTTCCCTCCCAGGCTCACGTACAGACGCCCCCTTGCACCCCGCTGTCTTTCCTGTTTTCAGCCTTCCATCCATCGTTAATGGCCACTTTTGGCAGCCGCGATCTGTGTATCAAATAGTCTGATCTAATTCTCCGCTCTCCACCTCTGCCTCTGGGACCACTCCCAGAATCCACGCAGCTGGCAGCCCTCCCCGCATCCTGGCCGCCCCCTCTGACACTGGCGGGGCCTGTCACGTAGCTCTCAGTCGGTACACACATTACCCCAGCCGGGGGCCACCATGCCACCCGTATCCTTGAGTTAACAACTCATGGTGCGTCACTTCACCACCCAATGCATTTCTGGGGTCCCCTGCCCCGGAGCAGGCACCCCCTCCTCCCACGTCAGCTAAGCCCACCGCCCACAGCACACACTCGCCATGCAGAACGAGAGGAAGGGGTTCTCCAAACACAGACGGCTCAGCAGTGGGTCCTCATCACTCTGGAGACTTCCAGGCTCTTTCCTGTTCGTTCTCTTCCTCTGCACGCCTCTGGACCCACAAGGTGCCCATGCCCGCCACACGGACACAGCTGTTTAGACAGAGACACTGTGCTTTAACGAAATGGAAGCCAGAGCTTCCACGAGGCTCCCCCTCCCCCAAACACCGACACCAGCCCTTGGCCACCTGCCCAGGATGCTGTGATCCTCTCCAGACCCTGCCCCTGGGTCCTCCAGGAAAGGAGAGCCTGACAAACTGGCAGCAGCCACAGGCCGCCCCACATCCCCTTTCCCAGCCTAGGAAACCCCATCCAAAGCAGGCAGGGCTTTTTAAGGAACAATTAGCTTGAATTTTTCATTAGCGGCAGCTTCCTGCCTCTCCCCCTTTCACGTGGCCAGGCTATGTGTATCCGGGGAGGCCTCGGCCGTCAGAGGAGAGCCCAGAGGATGTGCCGGGTGAGGCTTCCGCGAACCCACCTCTGAAGTGAGCCCATTATAAATCCGATGCGTTTCCTCCGCGTGGCCCACCTGTGGCCTGCTTCAGTCAGGCGTCTCCGAGTGCACTAGCACAGCCCGCTGGGCGAGCTTCTTTTTCCCTATGGTGGGGATGATGCTGATGAGGACAGCGGAGATGACAGCGGTAAAGAGCGGTGGCTGCCTTCCATCTGCACGTTTCCTTGTCGGCCATGCGTTTCCACGTGCGGACCCTCGTTTGAAGCTCCTATCCACCCCCTGAGACCATTGCGATTGTTGTTACCAGCTTCTGGGTTACAGGAGAGGAAACGAAGCTTCGGGGGTAAGTGGCTTCATCCAAGGACACAAATCAGGGCCTTGGGGTTGTCTGCCGAGGGCAGTCTCAGAATGGGGAGACCGATTCGTTTCCCTTTTATCTCTGGGGCCGTAGGCCTGGGAAGCATTGTCTAGATGAGGGGACGGGTGGATGTCGAGGACTGCTACTCACGCCACTCTTTTTGGAGATGTTTGAGAGGAGGGAGAGGAGAGAGAAAAGACCCTTCCCAGTTCCCAGAATATATGCAGACTGGGAGGGAGGAGCCCATGGCACACACCCTAAGAAGTCCACATGCTGGCCTCCAGTTCCCGCCTCCCCTACCACTGTCATGGATGTCAGGAAGGCAGGGCTCCCCAGGTGGCGTACCTGTCCCTTTAGATGGGCAAGAAGGCGGAGCCCCCTGGGAGGAGGAGGAAGGGCCTCTCCAGCCCTGATAAGAAGCCTGAGGAAGACTCTGCCCACCACTCCCCACAGCCTGAAGACAGGGCTGCCCCCTTGCTACCCACCTACCAGCTCTGCCTTGTGCCCTGACTTGGCCCCCTGTGCCCTCTGGGCCCAGGATAGGAGCGGAAGAGGCGCTGGTCATTTTTAGATTGATCTGGTTGCTCCATGGCACCTGGTGGATGGTCAATAAATGACCATTGATGAATGAATGAATGAATGAATGAATGAAGGTCATAGAGGAGGCTAAAGCACGGCCTCCCACCCTCGACCACACATCCTCCTCCTGCATCCACCTCGATATCATTCTAGGGCTGGCCCCAGGTGGCCGCACCCCTGCCCGGGAGTAGGCTCCCTCTCCTCCCACGTCCTGGCAGGACCAGCTAGGCCACGTCGTCTGAGGAGGATGCAGGGTCTACAGACGGCGTGCAGGTCCGCAGAGGACGTGGTAGAGCTTCACGTCCCCACCAGAGACAGCAGGGCCAGCTGGGTCAGTGTCTCTGGACAGTCCCCCAATCTCCCCAAGCCGGGGGCTGGGTCTTCTCCTGCCAGGGTGTGGTCGAGCGCTTCCGGAATGGGTGAAGCTTCTGTGAGCCCCACTTGGGAGTCTCTGCTGGGCCATGACGGCCCCCTGAACCCCGTGAAATATGTACAGCCAGCCAAGCGTCGGAAGGGAGGAGAAGCTAGAACATGAATTATTGACAGCTTCGCTTTCATCTTGGCCTAGGCTGCTTGGCCAGGCGGAGACTCAGGGGAGCCCCAAGGCAATCTGTGGGCATTAAGCAGAGCTCGTTCTTGAAGAAGCCAAGGGGAGAGGCTCCTGGCTGTCAGCGGGGCCAGACGCAGGCTGAGCAGTGTAGCCTGTCCGGGCCCCTCGGGGTGCCCTGCGCTGCTGAGGGGGCGGTGAGCAGGTGATCGGTAGGGAGCCCAGGGGCTCCAGACGCCACTTCACCGAGCCCTGCCAGGCTGCCCTCTCTCCCTCACTGGCCACCTCCCAGACACCAGGGATGTGGCCGGCTACTAAGTTCCCCACCAGCTGCTCAGATGCCTGTCATGGCAGAGGTCCCCTGTCCCCTCTGAGATGACTGCAAATGTGGTCCCCAGTTCCGCAGGTGACCAAATCCAGTGCCAGCCCTCGGAGCGGCCCCAAAGGGCGGGCCTCCTTCGCTTGCCCACTGTCGGCTTATAGCAGAGGAGCTGAGGCCTCCACACACGAACCCCCACAGAATGCCCCCTCTGGCGGGGTCTCAGTGACTGCTGCCTGCTCCAGTTCCCAGCCCGCAAGGCAAAAGCTGGGTGCTGCTGACAAGGATCAGACACTGGCCCAGGACTCGGCACGTGCGGGTCTGAGTCTCGGCACCACTTGCCAGCCCTGGACCCGGGCCTCGGCTGTCTTGTCCGAGAAGTGAGTGTGAAGGCGGATCCTCCCGGCCTCCCCCGTGGGGCCGGCGGGCATCTATGTGGGAGGGTGCGTGAGGCTGGACTCTGCAGACCGAGGTGCTGTTCTGACCAAACCCGGCCCTCCCCACAGCCCTGGCTGCACCCAGCACCTCAAACTTGTCAGACGGCGAAAACCTGCCAGCCGGGGCGACAGGTCTCCAGACGTGTGACCCGTGTGATCCAGCCCCAAGACCGGAGGCTTCCTATATTCTTACATTTGTCCTTCCCAGACTTGCGGTGTTAGGAGAAGCAGCCTCCCTCCCTGCTTGCCTGCACCTGACAGCCCAGTCTGAGGTGAGGGAAGGGACGAGGTGGGGATGGGATGGGGGTGGCGCGTGTCAGGAGCCCACACTGGAGCAGGAGCAGGCTGGTCCCCTCCCTCCTTAGCCACTGACCTGGGGGGCTCACCAGCTCCTGAGGGCCTCTGACTTTCCCCGGGGAGCCTCTGGAGGCCCCGAGCGGTGTGCATGGGGAGGATTTCCCACCCACCCCCCGACCCCCGGCCTCACCTTGAGTTTCCCAGAGGCCCACTTGCTCCGGCTGCCCGAGGCAGCCAGACCCACAGCAGATGATGTTTCCACTTCTCACCTGCTTGCCACCTCCCTCCCCACGGCGCATGGCGCTCTGTGAGCTTTCAAAGTGAACAACTTCTCTACCTTCTGGAGAAGAGAAGGAAGAGAGAGCGAAGAGGTCACTGGAGGTCTGGGTGTGTAGAAGGAAGGGGGGCTGGGGACAAACCCTGCAGGTCACTTGCACAAAGTGCTCCATTTGACTAGACATAGTATTTCTCGAAGGGGACACGCTTGGCCTCTGGGGCGACATCTCTCTCGGTTGTGTTGGATTATCCTTCTTTCCGGGACGCTAGGCTGCCCCGGCCCTGGACCCTTTACACAACCCCGTCCCCCTGCAATACGATGACAACCAACACCCCCAGCTCATTTCCCATGATCTCGAAGAGGCTCTAGAGGCTCCTCAGAGCAGACTGGGCCCCCCTCTCCTCTTTCCTGACGGGCTGCCTCCCTCTGCCCACCGCACCTAGCACTCGTCTCAGCCAGCAAGGTGCGCACAGAACCCGCCCTACCTGCTGACCTGGCGTCCCCTCCAGGTGACCATTGGACACACTATCTTTGCCCGCCAGACCAACCGGCCACCTAGTCTTACAGGACGGTGGGGTTCAGCGCACACCAGAATCTACTGAGGCCGGTTTGGAAAAGCCTGTAGGTGATTCTGAGCTGTACCCTTCACCCAGGCTGCGGGTTATTATATTAAACGATCCCCAAACTGACTTCTAACTCTAGCATTACATAAAAGGGTCAACTGGGGGAAAGGGCCAAACATTCCTGCCTCGGGATAATAGTAGAGGCTAATGCTGGTCTTGGAGCCTGGTTGGGGGGCATCGGGCACCACCGCCTCCATCGTGGCAGGTGCAGTGGGTGCCATGCCCATCACCCGGATCCCCCCTTCAGGATGGAGGTACTCGTCCCACAGCTGCTGGGAGTGTTGGCTGCTGACACCTCACAGCCGTGTCCCTCTCCGGGAACTGCCCTTCAGATTAAGGATTACCTCCCCCAAGGTCACACCTGGTGGTGGGACATAAAGGTCTTGGGCCCCAGCCTCAGATATTTTGGAAGATGTTGCCAGCTCAGAGGTCCCCGTGAGGTCGTCTGAGAGCTCTGCTGCAACGGATCACCATTCAACCTGCTCTGTCCTCGATCCCCCCGAAGTACTCACACCAAGCGCCCTCTCCAGTAATCCTCCTGCGTGCCAGTCTCTGCCTCCAATTCCGCTTCCTTGGGAATCTAACTGACGACAATGGGCCATACTGGGCTGGGCCCTAGGACGGTGCTGCCTTGACACGCCTAGCCACTTGTCCACTCTCCCATCTGAACTCCGGTTCCCACTGAAGAGACCTGCCCACCGTTCCCTACAGCCCATTCATCTCTGCAGATCTCCGCATACCAGGAGCCACTACCAAATCTTTCCTGCCCTAAATGATTATAAATTTGGTGGCCCTGGCCTGGACCTCCATCACCACCACCACCCACTCCTTTCCTGGGGGAAAAAAATAATAAACCCATTTCCCGCCTCCAGGAAGTCTTCCTAAACGATCTCCCCGAGTCTGATTAATCCAGAATCCAGCTGTTGTGAGTTTGGAAACTTTTGTGTGTTTATAGATGGATATTTAAAACCATCCTTGTGGGTTCCTTTGAAGTCTATATTTGCGCATTTCTCTGCCCTCAGGAATGCGTGTTCTGCTTCTCCAGTAAAGGGGGGGCGCAGAGATCCCCCAAGATCAAGGATGTCCTTCATCTGTGTCTTCTCCACCCCCTCTGCTTGCCAACTGCTTGGCTGCCCACGGAAACGACCAGAGAGAGTCTGATGACAGCCCCATAACTCAACAGGAACTAGAAGTGGGAACGCAACCGACTTCCAGCCCTTTATTCCCATCAAAGCCCTGCACACAGTCTCTCTAGAACCTCGGGGGAAGTGGGGAGGCAGGACAGTTATCACTGTCTTCAGTTTATAAATGAAAATCCTAAGGCCAGAGAGGTGGAGTGACTTGCCCAATGACACCCAGCCAGCAGGTGATGGTGTTCTCGGCTAGATCTCAGGTCTCCAGACTACCAGGGCTCCCCATGTCACCCGCTGCAGGCAGGAGGCAGCCCAGTGCTGGGGAGACTGGCAGTGTGGAAGAGCTTGGGAATCTGGTCTGCAGCTGAGCAGCGTGCTCCTGGTAAGCGAGGTGGCCCCCATCCTCCCAAGGGGCCGGAAGATGCTGGTGGGTGCTTGAAGAAGCGCCCCGACTGCCACCCTTTTCCCACATGGCCGGCCACGTGCAAAGAGCCCTATCAGCAGACACAGTCACCAAGGGGGCCTGGGCAGCCACAGCCACGGGAGAAACCTGCAGAGTCCTCCAAGGAAGGACACGGCCAGATGCTGAGCCCATCTGCAGGAAACGGGGATGTCCCAAACACACAGTACTTCATTGCCAAGGCTCCCGAGCCCTCCTGACCTTGCCCAGACCTTGGGGAGGGGCATTGAAGTGTGCCCAGGGCTCACAGAGGTCACAGAGTCACTAGAAGTGAAACCCCTGGCCCTTACTAAGCTTTGAAGAGGGGCAGGAGAACGCTCCACCAGGCCCGGTTCTCTGACATGAGGCCGGGGAGTGAGTGGCCACCAGCGCAGCCTTGTGGGCTGATGGCCCCATCCCCACTGCAGTGAGCACCACAGCCAGCTCTGCCGCCAGCCCCAAGCCTCACTAAAGGACGCTCACCTGGCCCCTGAGGGCTGCGTAACTGGAAGGACCCTGGGGTAAATAACACTAATAGATTTTTATGGGCATGTAGCACTGACTGACCCGGTGCCAGGCTCTGCCCTGGCACTTTGCTTGTGGTAGTGACACACTGAGGCTGACAGAGGCCCCACCAGTCAGGTGCTGTCATCATCCCTTGTACAGGTGAGGAGACAGGCAGATAGGCAGGCAGGTGGGACCCCTAGGCTAAGCTGAGCAGCTAGGGCAGGGTCCAAGGCCAAGCCATCTGGGCATAGGGTCTGTACCTACAGCCTCCACGCTGCAGTGTCTCTTCCAGGATTCTGGGCGGTTCTGGCCCTAAAATTCAATCTCTAAGCCCAAAGAATTGATAGGGAAAGGACGCCTCCTCTCTCCCATCCCCCCTCATGCATCCCATGCTTTGGGATGGGATTCGGACGGCCTTGTCCACACCAGCGTCCTGGGCAGCAGCGTCCCTCGCTGGGGGCTTCTGGGCAGAGTCGGACCGGGAGGAAGACCCCAGCCCGGACGCCGCAGAGGCAGCGGAGCCCTCAGGGACCGCCGAGCGGTCCCGGCTCCCTCTGCACCCCCGGGGACCCAGCCAGCATCGCCGGCCTCCCTCTGGTTAGGTGACGACGACCACGACCTTCCCCGGCAGCCCGGCCCGCGGACGGCGGCGGCGGGAGGCCCCTGGGCGGGGACGCACCTGGGCGGGGTCGCACCTGGGCGGGGTCGCACCTGGGCGGGGACGCACCTGGACGGGGACGCACCTACGCGGGGACGCACCTGGGCGGGGACGCACCTGGGCGGGACGCACCTGAGCGGAGATGCACCTGGGCGGGGAGGTGCCTGGGCGGGGACGCGCCTGGGCGGGGACGCACCTGGGCGGGGTCGCACCTGGGCGGGGGACGCATCTGGGCGGGGTCGCACCAGCGCGGGGACGCACCTGCGCGGGGACGCACCTGGGCGGGGACGCACCTGAGCGGAGATGCACCTGGGCGGGGAGGCGCCTGGGCGGGGACGCACCTGGGCGAGGACGCACCTGGGCGGGGGACGCATCTGGGCGGGGTCGCACCTGGGCGGGGATGCGGGGCGAGCATCCTCCCGCCGGTCCCCGCCGCCCCGCAGCGCCCTCTGCCGGGCGCGCGGGCTCCGTGCGGCTGGGAACCCCGCATCGGCCCCGCAGACGCGTTTCCTTCGTCTGTTTGTCCTTGGGAGGGTTTGGGGAAATGGCCCCCCGGGGCGCAGACACCCTGGTTACATTCCTGAAGGTCATGGGTCTTGGCCGCCTTGGATGAGAACCGCCGTTTTGTTCAACCTTCCTTCCCTTCGCCAGAGAAGCCGATTCCCATCCTGATTCATGCCAGTCATTCGGGTCATCCTCCCCCCCCCTTGGCCCTCATTTATTCACGAAGCATGAATACGAAGCCATTTGGGCCAAGGGAACGTGAAGGGATGGACGCGTTGCGGGAGAGTAGAGGCCGGGGAAGCTGACTTAAGAAGACGTACAGAAACGGCACTCCCTCCTCTGCCCCTGGATCTACTCCGGTGAGATGTGATGTCCGGAACCTCAGCAGCCATCTTTCAGTCTGAGGACAAAACCCCACGCAGAGTGGAAAGCCGGGGAGAACATGGTTCCTTCATGGAAATCCCGAGTCAGCCAACTCTTTCTTCCAGCAGCTGGGTTTGCTGTTACACCAGGGAGCATCCCCACTGATTCTCAGTTTCTCCAACTGAAGGGAAACCTTCCTCCGGTGAGTTTGAGAGGCAGGTCTCCTGTAGCAAGACTCATCCTGCTCGGAATCTGGCCCATTCTCAAAGCCTGTCAATGTCACCTCCTAAATAGTTCTCGAATTCATTCACTTGTCTACGTCCCCACTGCCACCATCACTATGAGGACTGTTGCATTTACCTCCTAACTGTTCCCACACACGTACCCTTCCTTCTTTCCGACCACTGTCACACCCCACAAAGTGCTGAGCATGTCACTCTCCTGCTTCGAACCCTTCAGAGGCTTCCCTTTCCCCTAAAACAAAGTCCACACACTCTCCACATCCTGCCCCTCTTACCGTGTATCATTTCCTCTCCCTCTCTGCTTCCAGCCACACTAGCCTCCCTAGCACTTTCTGGGTTTCTCTCCACCTATGAGCCTTTGACCACAAGGATCCCTCTACCTGGAATTCACTTGTCCACGCCAGTCTCATTCCCTTATCTGACTCTCCCTTGACCTTCAGGCCCTCTCAAACATTACTCCCTTCGGAAAGGAAGCCCCACACTAGCCTGTGAGGCCCCCGGTTCTCCCTTCTCTCAGCCTCCTGAGCTTTGCCTTTGAAATAATCATCACAGTTTGAAAATAGACATCTCTAAGATTATCTGGCTAAACCCTGCCCTCGACTAGACTATAAACTGCATAAGGTTAAGGACCCTGTTTTCCCCACACATCGTTGAACCCTAGCACTCCGTGCAATGCCTAGCATAAGTCAAATGCTCAATACTTCATTGTCCAATGAATGAATAAACAATCTCTCACCTTCCCAGACAAGGATGGTGCTAATTTTTAAACTCCACCCCCAGAGCTTTAGGCGAATAGATTCATCTTCAGAACAACTCTCTTCGGTGAAATCAGAGAATATTGGAATTATATGAAACCCAAAGATTTTCCAGATAAGCAGACCAAGGACTTGGGCATTCACTGGATTATTGACAGTCCCTGTGCCTGGTGCTATGCTGGGCGTTGAGGACCCAGAGTTAACCAAGGCAGGGTCCCTGCCCTCTCAGAGATCCTCTCTGGTAGATTTTCCCAGTGTGTTCTCCCTTCTGCCCTCGCCTGACCCAGTTCTCCATCTGTCCTCTGAGGCACCAAAGGCAAAGCAAGTGTGACAGCAGGACACCATGGGGCCCTGTTCCTGCCTGGGGTGACCTAAGGGCTTCCCAAAGCTCTGGTCTGGAAGGACAGAGAGGTGGCCGGTCAGTGCTGCCAGAAGCTGGAATGGAAGACTCCTGGCCGGCTCCTCTTGCCCATCTGCCAAAGGAGTAAGGGATCAGGGAGGGTTTTCAGCGTACAATTGAAAGCTCGTGGTTGCCTCTGTTTTCCCAGGGCGACTTCATCCCTCAGAAGCAGGGATTTCTGGGAGGTAGCAAGGGAAGAATCTCAAGCTCCAGTGCAGAAGATAAAGGCCTCATGGAATGCCTCTTGGCTCCCACTTAGGTTCCTCTTTGCTCCTCTCTAGAAGACCAACCCCACTGACCAGGGAGGAGCTGCCTTCACCCGTCAGGCCTGAAGTCAGAACTGACAAGGGGAGTGGGAGGGAGCTCAGGTTCTGGCTGGGGCTGAAGAGATGCTGAGGTCAGAAGATCTCATAAGGAGTATCAGGGAGGGATGAAGATGCAGAGCTAAGAGGGGTCTCTAGGCATCTCCCATCAATGGTCTCTCTGACTGAGCACCGATGCCCCTACAAGGGCACCATGGTCCAAGCTTCTAGGTCTACCAGTGTCGTTCTTTGCTTTGCTCCCTCACCTCAGATACCCCATCATCTAAGAACCGTCTAAACAGACTTGCAGGCATGGAGGGCTGGAACCAGAGGGAACACGACACTGGAGAAGAAGCCACAGGTTTATTTTCTGAGACCTCAAGTGGTTAGTCTCAGCAAGGTGGGCGAGGGGTAGCAGCAGGCTGGGGAGAGAAGAAAACTGAAAGAGAAAATTCGTTTGATCAAAGAGCTGCTCTTGAGTTTCTTAAATACATTCTCTCTTTGTTTTCCTCCTCCTCCCTCCCCCTTTCTCCCTGCTCCCTCCCTCCCCTTCCTCCCCACCCTTCTTCTCCCTGCCTCCTCACCCTCCTCCACCTCTCCTTCTCCCCTCCCCCTCCTCCCTTCTCATTCTCTCACCCCCCCTCCTTCTCCCTGTCCCCACCCTCTTTCTCTTCCATCTATCCCTTTCAGCACAAACAGTCTTTATACAATTAAACTAGGACAAGAATATTTTCCAAGGCTTTAAAATATCCTTGTTAAGGAAATTCACTGGGAGGAAGAAACTCTGCTTAATTTCTTGGAAAAGAAAAAGCATATGGTGGGAACTGCTGTCGCTTCCCTATCCTCCGACCCCCTCCTGGGAAGAGCAGCTCTGGCTCACCTGTCGGGCACACGAGACAGGTGGGGCCTGGATGGTGACGGGCCAAAGCCAAACCTGCAGCCTCCCATCTGGCTCCCGTCCTGAGATCTGCCTGACAAGAGAGTTTAGGGACCAAGAAAATGCCTCTGAACATCTGTTTGCTGGAGAAAGAAAGTAAAGGCTCCTTCCACCTCCCGCAACTGGTCTTTCTCTTCACACCACAGGCCAGAGCGTTGGCTAACCCACACGGGCCCCCAACTGCACCCCAAATAGTCACCCCAAAGGCTCACTGTGCAGAGGCAGAGGCCAGCTCAGCGCAGTGGGGGCGCACCTCAGAGACAAGGTCGCATCTGTATTCTTGTGGACCAAAAGATGCAGAAATGACCCAGAAAGGGCCAGTTTTGCTCAATGAGAGCAAACAAGTAGAGTGGTAGCACTTCATTTTTCTGGGTCACTTTGGAGATTCGGTGAAAATCATAAAACCTCATCCAAAAAATGCACACACACACACACACACACACACACACACACACACACACACACACACAAGGTTTTGCACATGATTTCTGTGAGTCCAGTGAACTCAGGTTAATACAGTGTCACTTAGACTCAGCCAAGAGGGGACGCTACCCTGTGCTTCAAGCTTTATAGGGCCCCACTCTGGTCCTTCTCTGTCCCTGTCCCTCCGCACTGGGCAAGAAGTCCTCAGGGCCAAAAAGGTGTTCACACTGGAGCCCGTGCCCCGATTCTGGACCTTTCTTCAGGTACCTGGGACCCTTGATTCTTTGTCCAGACTCACACCCACTACCAGGGCCTGTGTGCTACTCTTCACCTGATTCGTCCCCTCCAGAATGGATGTCGCCACCTGCGGGCTGACCCCGAGGCCCCCAGAGGACTTGTTTTCAGGAGAGTGTGGAATATCCACACAGTCTGCACAAGCACCCCGAGTGAGGCAATAACAGCTCCCCAAAGATGTCCACATCCAATCCCCACAACCTGCGTACGTGTTACCTGACATGGCAAAGAGACTTTGCACAGGTGGCTAAGATGAGGCTCTTGAGATGGGTGGATGATCTTAGATTGTCCAGGTGGGCTCAGGAAAATCACAAAAGTCCTTCTAAGTGAAAGAGAGAAGCAGGAGAGAGATGGAAAGAGATTTGAAGATGCTACGTTGGGGCCTCGAAGAAGGAGGAAGGGACCACCAGCCATGTGTGCAGCAACTTCTAGAAGCTGGGAAAAGTGCAGCCTGCTGACCCCTGGTTTTAACACAGTGACACCCAAGCTGGACTCAGGCCTTTGGAACTGTCTTAAATAACTGGGTTTGTGGTAATTTGCTACAGCAGCAATAGAATACAGACCCGGGAGGTGCTGGGCAGAGCCAGGAGAGGAAAGAGAAGGGAAGTGGGTTGCAGGATGGCAACCGGGGGACAGAACATTCCACTGTGTTGTGACGTAGAACATGGAGGAATCCGAGCTTGCTGAATTTGAACATGACCGCCAAGGGTGTAACAAATGTACACATGACAAGATACGAAGTGAACGTATTTTGTGTACCCGTTGTTAGCTTAACTTATAGCCTTAAAATACTTAGACTGCGCTCATCGGCCACCCTCTCGCCCCAGGCCCTGCAATGGTTCGCAAGTCCCTCAGAGGAGAGGCTTGGACGAGCTCTCCCGAGGTCACTTACATTTAGGCCACCACCTGCCACTATTACAGAGAGAAAGCTCAGCACCAACCGTGCCTCTGTCCATGGATGGGCCTCCCGTACTCGAAGGCTGGCGTCGTCTCACATCATCATCCCTAAATTTAAGAGACAACTCAGAAAATCACAATGACTACTGAAAAAAAGAAAAAAAGACTCAAGCAAAATGCATGCACAATGATCTTCATTACCATTTCCAGGAACCGTGATAATTAGGCCCAAATGGCGTGTTTGGTTGTACTTTTTTTTTTTTTTTTTTTTTGCATTTATCCAGCCAAGTCCCTTCTTAGAGCTCTCATCTTCTCTGATACCTCTCCAATGTTTATAGCTGGCGTCAGCGGAGACGTCTTCTCACACCAAACAGCGCGCAGACCTCATCCTGCACTGACGTTGGGCTATATTAAGAAACAGTGGTCCTTTCCATCTTCCCTTAGCCATGACTGCCTTCATCCTTCGTGTCTTTTCCCACCCGGCCCCAGCACACATCATGGCCAAGTCCTGACGTTGCCAACCTCTCTCTACTCCTTTTTAACCATCAGGTCCCTCCATCCTCTGCCCCACAGAAGTCCACCTGCTCCCACTCTCCACTTCACATCCGGTGGCCTGGCTTCTGGACAACAGGAGGTGGGGTAAATGCTGAGCCCTCCTAGGGGCCCAGAATAGCAGCACCGTGTAAGGACCACTTCCTGCCTCCTCCTTCTGTTTCCTCGTCTTCCTTCTAAAGAAACTTCCAGGGGTTCTATGGCTTCCTGGTCTTTCCACTAAACATGGCATCAGCTAATATTTGTTGAGCACTTTCTTCATGCCAAATGGCTTGGACATACACTGTACCTTATAATCATTATGGTAAACTTACGAAATGGATCTTACTATATCCCCTCAACAGGTGAGGGAGTGCACAGGCTCGAGGAGGTTCTGCCCTTTTCACACAGGTAATCAACTGCAGTCAGACCCCTACTCAGAGCTTCTGCCTTCCAGTCCCATCCCCTTCCTACTTCGTTTTATTCACTGACCAAAGACAATTAATGGAATTTCAGGCTATGAGCTGCCAGATGGACAAAGCAGTCCAGGGCAGAGAGGTCTCAGAGTCCCTCTGCAAAGGTGGCCTCCTTCCTCTGCTCCGTGAGGACTTGAGCGAGGTCAAGGGCTCCTGCTCAGGCCATCCGGGAGAAGCAGACACGAGAGAGCTACTGTGAGGGTCCAGGCAGCATTATGTAGAAATATGAGACATCCAGTTAAATATGAATTTCAGATAAACGAAGAATCATCTTTTAGCATGGGTAGGGCATAGGGCACACTTAGACTACGCTGCACTCAAAAACCATCCGCTGTTTATCCGGCGTTCAAATTTAACTGGGCGTCCTGTATTTTATCTGGCAACCCTGGGCCCAGCCTCTCAGGTGTTGGTTCCAGGCTGGGCGAGAGGACGGGCAGTCGCAGTTCTCTCCTCTCACCACAGGTGGGCAAAGAAGGTCTAGAAAGGCGGCCTCTGGCCTGAACTGTCAGGAGAGGGAACCGGAAGCCCTTTTACTCAGAGCTGCCCCTTTGTGCCTCTGCTGGTGCTCTGTGCCCACCTCCTGGCCCCTCTCTGGCCCTGCTCCTGGCCTCCACTCTCCTCGCACTGCCCACAAAGCTGCCCCAGCCCAGGGAGCCCTCCTTCTTTGCTGACCCTGGCACACCCGGGTCTGTGAGCCAACCATGCAAGTTCCGGAGCTGCCTTTGTTTGCTGTGACCTGAGGTGGCAGGAGCCAGATGGAGGCCAGATTCCCGGGCCAGCACGGACTCCTTCCAACACTGGGAAAGGCCTCTGTGGCCAACTCCCCCGCCAGAGCCACGATCCTCGTCCCCGAGCTGAGGGCTAAGGGTAGAACATCCTGGGTCAGAAGCCAGGACAGGCAGGCCAGAGGGCCCAGCCCCCCAATCCTTTCACAGTCTTCTTATCCTGGGGAACTGGGGGAGGGTTTGAGGGAATGAGGAGACACACGATACATTTCTTATATCTCAAAGAAAACAGTGAACAGATAAAGCAAGTGTTTTTTATGTTTGTTCTCTTTGAACGAATCTTTCTGCTGAATTCCTGCTCTGCGTCAGGCACTGGGAGGTCTAGTGGACAAAATAAAAAAAAATATCCCTGCCCTCATGGAGTGAAGAAAATGGATGATAAGAAGATAACATGACAGCGATGAGTGCTAAGGAGATAAACAGAGCAGAAGGGAGGAATAGGGCTGGGGTGGGGGCCACCATTTTGGATAGGTAACCAGGACGGCCTTGGAGAAGTGATCCACGCAGCCATCTGGAGGAAAAGCATGCCACACAGGGGCGCAGCAAGTACAAAGGCCTTGAGGCGAAAGCCTGTGGCCGTGTCTAAGGAACAGCAAGGAAGCCAATGTGGAACAGAGTGAACAAAGTGGGAGAGCACTGGAGACGAGAAGTCACGGGGGCCGGATTATTTAGTCATTGAAAGGCCTTGGACCTGTACGCGGACATGGGAGCCATTGGAGGGTTTTGGGAAGAGGAGACGTGAGTGATACTTTCACTGTTTGGAGGATGTGTTGGGGGATATGAAGATTAAATGCAGAGAGACCAGTAAAGAAGCCACTGCAATAATCCAAGAGAAAGATTATAATGGTTTGAACTAAAGTGAAACCGTGGAAGTCGTGAGATGAGGCCATATTCTGGTTATATTGGTTATATTTTATAGTAGAGCAATAGGACTTTCTACAGGATGTGGAAAGTAAGAGAAAGGAGTCGAGGGGAGCACCGCTTTTTGGTCTGGGCAGCTGAAAAAATGGAGTTGCCGTTTAGTGAGATTAGGGAGATGCCAAGAGAAGCTGGTCTGATAGAAAATATCAGGAGATCCGTATGGGATATGTTAGGTTGAAAATGCTTATGAGACATCAAGTAGAGATGCAGGGTAGGCAATTGGTACAGGGTAGGTAAACCTGGAGTTCGGGAGAGAAGTCTAGGCTGGGGAAAGTTTTGGCCTCATTGCATAGAAAAGGTATTTAAAGCACGAGACTGGATAAGACCACCAAGGGAGCAAACGCAGATAGAAAAGAGGAGGTCAAGGGCTGGACCCTGGGTCGCTCCCACATTAAGAGCTCAGGGAGCCTGAGAACAACCAGAAGAGAATGAGGAGGAGGAGCCAGCACAGTTAGCAGAAATCCAGTGTTGGCAACTATGATTGTTGTTGTTGTTATTGGCCGCATCAAGGCAGCACCCATCCTCGGGTCGGGGTGATGCTGTCTAAAGCTTACTGAGTTTGCCTGAAGGACCTAAAAATTAGATAGAAACGCTCCCAGCGCATTTTTTAAAAATCAGGCCAAAAGAAGAACAGGACAAAAGAAACACATACTCAATTGTGTAGTGATAGAAGCGAGTGTGAATAGAAGACGAGGTCTTGCCAGGGAAAGATGGAAACAGGAAAACATGCTCGGTGTATAAAAGGAAAAAGAGGAGGGAGCAGGAGGAAATCTTACCACTTCCACCCCCTGTAGCCGCCTCCTTCCACTCAGGTGAATGACAGAATGGCAGGAGACAATGAGAAGACAGGAGCATTTTGTGAACCGCTGTCTTTATTTTAAAAGATCAACTGTAATCATATAATTAGGGTGCCTTGTTTGAGGGGAGGATAAAAAGTCATACTTGACTAGGACAGAAAATAATTAAAGAGGCCTCTTAGAAGCTGTTTCATAACTGGCCCCCTTGACTTTCCTCCTGTGGGCAAGTAGGAAATCGTCAACGTTCGGCCAAGGCATTCCCAGAGGATGGGAGACAACAGGGTGGATATTGAGACAACCCCTAGGCTGAGAGCTCAGGTAACCCTCCAGGTGCAAAGCAATTCATGTGCAATCACCCCAGAGATGACAAGATGCGAAAGGATTGCTAATGTATCTTGGAGGGAGAGCAGAACCTGCAAGACCAGTTTCAACTCCTCATAGTCCAAGGAGGCGGGAGGGAGAGGGCAGATAGCATGGATCTTAAGTTATTTGGTGATTGTTCTCAAGCAAACCACAAGTCATGTATCCATCACAGGCCCTGAACTAAACCCGCTACATAAACTATCGTATTTAAATTCAACAACGACCCTTTGAGGTAAGGGTGCTATTTCCTCCACCTCTCTTACAAATCAGTGTGTTAGGTTTTAGAGGGGTCAACTTGCCTTCCCAATGTCACACAGCTAGCTACGAAGCCACTAAAGGAGGCCTCAAACGTGGGGCTGCCCACCTGTAGACCCCACACTCATAATCCCATAGCACTGCCTCCCTTCTTGAAGTTTCCAGGCTATTAGCCTCCTCTTTCTTTCCAACCCCCTTTCACCACTTCTTTTATAGCCACTGCTGCCCGCTGCAGTCCTCGCGACCAGTAAGGCCTCAGCTTCTACCTACCTCATAGACGAGGCACACTGGTAGTTACGTGGTCAGTGCTCAAAGAATGCTTCCTGGATTAAAGATCTGGTATCCAACTTAATGTGGTTCCCCAACATTGAGGATAAATAAACTGAATCTGTAGGGAAGCAGAGAACCAGAGGCTTTTGTGAACACAGAGTCAAGCTGAGATGGGACCTTTTTCCATATGGCATCGAGAAACACTCCAAACAGCCCCACAGGTTGCTCTTGGGCCATCACTGGCCTCCCGCCATTGTTTATTTTCTCCACCAGCATCAGGAGAGTGATTCATTAGCTGTGTGACTATCCTCATTCTGTCACCGCTATTGTGTCAACATGATGTCAAAGCAGCTGGTTGAGTAAGAGAGGACCAGAGGATGACCACCCAAGCCTTCTGGTGCTGTGCCGACACCCGCATCTCACTTTTCTCATGCTCTATCCTTGGTAACTCTTGTGTGATATTATGTAGGCATGATCCACTAAAAAGTGTTTACCCTTTGCCTTCTTGTTCAGAGAATGGAAGCTCATATCACAACCTAAACGTATCATCAAATGACATTTTTTTTATGAAAAAGAAGAATCCTGGCAATTTCTTATGCAGCAGCTTTATAAACTCAACCTAAGAGCCAGAAATCTAGATACATAGTTGGGCAAAAGATTATTAAACGACTTCCACGACCAAGAGACATTCTGGAGATGTGATCAAGGTGGCAAAATGCTAGAATTTTAGGGATGTTGCAATGGATTATGGGAAATTGGGACAGTACCAGAACATCTAGGATATGTATGGTCACACCATTAAAATACAGACTGTTCATGGATGACATTTTGCCAAACCATCTTGGAGGCCTGGAGAACACAGATCGAAATCTGTCATAATAGGTTATGGGAAATCTTCAAGCCCCAAAGCTGTGGCCTGCTGATCAGAGCGATATTTCAGGATCCAAGTCCTGGTTGTCAAAAATCTCACTGGTGCTCCCGTTCTGTAAAGCTGATTCTTCTTTCCTAAATCTGACCCGTGACGTGATACCCAAGACGTGACACCCGAGACCTCAGCACCAAGGACAGAGCTCACTGTGGTCGGTTTCTCAAGTCTGCAGACAAAAAGAAAAAAAATTGAATTAGAAATGAAACCACAGAATTTTAGCTCTCGGAACAATTAAATAGCTCAGCATGTCACTTTACAGGTGAGGAATAGGGGTCCCAAAGAAGTCAAATGACCCACTTACCTCCTAAATCAAACATCCCAGAGCCAGAGCACTAGAACTAAGGGGTTCTGCCCCCAGCCCTGTGCTCTTCTCCTGCTCTCCACCGAGACCTGGAGTCATATTAAGATCATCCCCTTGCTCCTCTACAGAACGCTTCCCGGAGCTGTCAACGCTCAGTCCACTTTAGCTTGGGGGGAGGGAGAGAGGTAGAAAATACAGAAAAAAAGAGAAAACGCCACAGCTCCTCGGTCAGGGACACTTCTCTCATTGTCTTCTGGGAGTGCGACCAGTTGGAAAGAGAGTACAGGTAATGAAGCGCGAGTAAGTGGATTGCCCCTGCCAACGTGACAGCTTGAGAGGAGGGATGGCAGATGGAAACGCCCAGGCCAGCCAAACTCAGGGCTGAGACCTTTCCCCGGCCCCAAACCTCAGCTACTCAGCAACACAAGCTGCGACCCCAACAGACGTCCATAATACTAAGTTCTCGGTGTTGAACGTGCCTCCTGCCCTCAGAGCTGTACTCGTGCCAGCATGCCAGACCTCTGCTCAACCAGCCGCACCGCAGTGAGAGCTAATACGTGGCTCTCCCAAAGGCGAATCCTCCCACGCGGAGCATTCGTGGGGCCGTGTGAGCCTGAGCGTCCGATCGCAGAAGTGAGAAGTTGCGACTGGATGGGCTGGAAGCAGTCTTCCTGAGCCACCAGCAGCCCAGGGTCATCTTTCAAAGTGAGATACTGGAAAGATCTGTTCGGTAACGAGTGTCTGAACCTATAGGCCCAGTTAAGCGCCTCCCTCCCCCAACGTCTCCTACCAACCGGGGGAGATCGTTCCTCTGAGGTCACCTGAGATTTATATATGCCTGGATAACGACCATGGAGTTGGAAGGAAAGGTAAACACGAATGCAGAGGCTACATGCGGCCAGTTGGCTGGACATCGGAAGGCAGCTTTTATTCTGATGAGCTCACTGCCGGCAATATCCCAGCCCTCATCCTTACAGAGTGATAAACGCCAATTCTATCAAAATCCCAAATCAAATTTGATCGGATTTGAGGAGACTGATGTGTACTAACATGAAACCTAAGAAAAGCCAGACTGCCAATGGAATCACAATGAGCAATGGCACTGTCACATGTTCGGAAACTTGTCTGAGCTGACCACAATCTCTCCATGGGAGCCCAAGAATAGAAATATTGAGGAATTGGCCAAGAGAAGTTAATTAAATGATTTGATTTCTTGGTGGCATGGAGCTCTGCTGCCCCACCACACCCATCCATCTCCACAGTTCGGGTTTACCTGTCAGCAGATCAGCTCCTCTCAACACCGGCTAGACAGGGCGCGGGGAGATGGACTCTGCTGCTCTTGCCTGAAGGATTCTCCTTCCTTCTGCTTCCGTTTCTGGCAGATTTCTCTGTTGATTGGTAGTTCCCATGTACACGTACATAAATTTATTTATCATCGAACTTTATCGCCCTTGTTGGCATTCTCTTTCTTTAAGGTTATCACTGTGTCCCTGCTCTGATCTGTCATATATTGGTCACGTCGTTTGACACTTACCTGTTTGCCAAGTTTGAGAATTAAGAGGAGGGACACTGTTTCAGTTAGATAGTGTAACCCCACGGACCACCTTCAAACTCAGACTTAAAACCACAGTCATTTATGAATTCTCACGTTCCTGTGGGTCGACTGATCTTGGCTCCTGACGCTGGGAGTCTGCTGGAAACCCTCTGACCTGCTGCTGAGGCAGCTCTGGTCTTCGTGGACGCCACCTTCCTTAAATTAGCAGACCGGCTGAGCCATGTTCTTCTCAAGGCACTGACAGCTGAAGGGAACCAAACAAAGAAGTCGCATTGTCGGGCCCAAAGTCAAGGGCGAGGAGGAATTACAGTCATGTGGCAGAGGGCACAGATGCAGAGAGGAGTAAAGAATGGGGCCAATGACATGACCGCCACAGGCACCTTGCTCCTGTCACTCTGTATCTCCTACAGGAATGGCACCACTGGCATTGTTAGCGCACTTTGTGGTTTGAAAGCCTTTTAATGTGGATTGTCTTGTTTGATCCTCAAAGGACCCTCAAGAATTAGGACTTGGTATGATCTTCCCTACTTCACAGTTGAGAGACAACCTGAGGTCAAGGGGCCTGATTCCAGTTCCTCTGTCTCCAGATGTGTGCTCTTCCTGTCGGCTGCTCATCTTCCTCCTGCCCTGCCGGAGCCTTGATGCAGAATCAGGAGTCCCCTGTGCGTCTTGGACTCTCATGCTCTGTGCCTAATCCCAGACCCTTGTCCTCCCCAGTTCCCTGGCTGACTCCTCAAGGTCCTTGTCTGGCATCTCCCTACTCTGCCCTCACCTGTCCCCCATTCACACCCAGCACCCATGCAGCCTGACCTGGGGAGAGCAGTGCGCTCCCTGCCTGAACCAGAGGCGCTGGGAGTGCTGAGACTGCCCTAAAAAGCCAAAAACTTGAAACCGACCTCTCAGGGTGCACTTTCAGGAGCTCCCTTCCCCGCCCCTCCATCCTATCGCTACAAAGGGAAGAGTTACCAGGCCATAGGGACTTGACCTTTTCCTGGGGTCCTGCCAACTCTGGACCTTTCTTGAAACTGTGCTTATTTAGTCAACAAGAACTGATTAGATGCTTGCTGTTTGCCAAACACTGTACTAGTCAGGGACAACGCAAAGACGAGCAGATACTATCTTTGGACACAGGAAGAGGACACACAGCATGACCCTGCTATATACCTGGTTCTGTAGGGGAAGAGGGGCCTGAGCAAACTTGTAGAACCCAGAGGAAGCTCAGAAAATGGAGTGATGCTCTAGGTTGGTCTTGAAGGAGATGCGAGAGATCGCCAAGTGCACGAGCTTCGAGGGAATTGTGGGGGAAGCATCTGACTTAGGGGACAGCTTGGGCAGAGTCCAATGATGTGCGGCTCTGGCGGTATTGAAGGGTCCACATAGGGAGGTTGTGGAGCAAGATGAGGTGGGACTGGTCTTGTGTGCTGATCAGCCGGGTTAGGTTTGACTGTGAGTAATAAAAACAAAAGTGGCTTAAACACGACAGAATTCATTTATTTCTTACATAAAGGCTGGTTTGGATCCCACTGCCAGGCACCTAGGCTCCTTCTACCTTGCTGCTTCCATGTGCATGGCCTTGACCTTATGGTCAAGAAGGGGCATCTTATTCCAGGCAGCGGAGGGGGGGTGGAGAGGAAGAAAGGGACAAAGAGGAGGACAAGGAGCGCTTGAGTGCCGACTCCTAAAACAAGGCTCCCAGGAAGCTGCCTGGTAACACCTCACTCAGTCCCTCCTCGGTCACGTGACCACACCCGGCTACAAGGGAGGCTGGAAAATATGATCTTCCTTCTTGCAACCTCACACCAAGCCAAACACGATGCTATTAAGCAAGAAGGGAAAACCAATACTCAGGACGACAGCCCCACACACAGGAAACACGTTTCAGCTTTGCACCCTAATGGATGGTGAGTCATTGAAAAATTTTGAGGAAGGGAATGGCAGCTCTGATTTGCATATGAAACAGCCATGCAGGCTGCTCTGTGGAGAGAATACTGGAGGGGAAAAGGCAGAGAAACCTGTACAAAGGCCACTTCAAAGCATCAGGGCCAGAGAAAGGAGGGATGCAGAAAGGAGGGATGCCAGGGAGGAAATGCGAAACACTGAGAATGGAGACTGGGCCATGGAGGGAGTCAAAAATGACCCCTAGACTCTAACTCAAGACAATAGGAACGCTCAGTAAATGTTTGCTTAGTATTAAATGAAAAAATAAATGAAGAGCTGTTAGGAGGGCTTAAACAAATGAACACCTGTACGGTGCTCAGAACCGTGTCTCCCCCCACAGCCCCCTGCACACCCTGCATCTCCTGGCTCAGAAAAGGCCCTCAGTTAACCGGTTAACCTCTTTCCTACAGGGCCAGACCACCTTCTAAGTAGCTCTCTCCCCTCTCCTGCCGTCCCCCTCCACACTCCAGTCTGAGAACAGGACCGCCCAGCCCTTTGGCCCTGATCAGGTGGGGCCCTGCCAGTGATGGGTCACAGAGCAAAGAGGAAGAGAATAACCCAAAGGGACCTAGATTCTGCAGCCCAACCACAAAGACCTTGCCGGGCCCACCCAGAACAGGCAGGCGGTCCTAATCTTAAACCACAGGAGTAAGAAATACCGGGGCGAGGGGTTTGCTCTGCGAGCCAAGGGGTGAGCAGGCGGGTGCCCGGCTGGTCTCACTTGCTCACAGAATGAGGAGTTGGGGGTGGGTGGCCTTCTCCAACCCAGCCCCAGTCAGGTCAGCCGTAGTTAGAATAAGAATGTTTGCGAAGTGGTGGTTCAGCTCGTTGAGAACATGACAGTTGTTTTCTCTGCACTCCTGTTTTTCACAATGTTTCTGTTGTGAACGTGTTTCTTTTTAAATAGGAGGAAAATAACATTTAAAAACACTCCCCCCTCCCCTCATCAAAAGAAACAGCCCCAAATGCTGGCCTTCGGCTGTAGCTCTGAGGAAAGTGGGACACCTGACCACAGAGAAAGCGAACTGGGGCCCATAAACCCCTCAGGGCGGAGAAGAAGCCCCTTTCCCTGCCAGGAGTGAAGAGACTTTGCTATTGTCTGTGGATGCTCCCTTCATCCTGTTGGTCAAGACTTAATCGCAACAAACATTTCTCAGGTGTCTCCTGTGGGCCAGGAGCTGAGGCTGATACTAAGATGACTAAGCCTTGGCCCACGGCCTGGAAGTGCTCACGGGGACACCCGTTAGGGCTGGCCTGCTGCAGGGGTCGGAATTGGGTCGGAATCGGGCTGGAGCCGAATGTTCGTGTTCCTTTGGCAGATGGAGATGGAAGGATCTGGGCCAGGAGGCAGCGCCTGCAAAACACCGCAGAGAGGGGCACTCAGATTCTCCGTGATCGCCCCCACCTTCTGAGAAAAGCCAAACCAGAGACCTGAGGACAAAGACCCCAAGTGCTGTGTCTGTCTGTGCTTAAAGTGCCCTCCCCTTCCCACTTCGGGGCTCGGCCTCCACCCCCACCCAAGTCGGCCCGTGTGGGCATTTTTTTTCCTTAGAGCATCCTCTCCAGGACGCTGAGGAGGATGCACACCATCGGGGCTTAGTAGTACTTGGTCAGGATGGGGTCTCCCCTGACCGATCCTCTCACTCTTTGAAAGGTTGCCAGTTGGTCAGTGGGTTCTTTAGCGAGGGAGAGAGACTCAGGGCCTCCTGAGAAGCCTGAGCTCCCATCCGCCTTCATCAGACTAGAAACTGAGCCACTCAGAACCTGGTCCAAACCAGTCTGATTAACGTATGACCTGAAACCCGAGACTAATGCACATCCACAAGGCCTCCCAGGTGGCCCCCTCGGTTGGGACGCCCTCTCTCCCTGCAGCCCCTTGCATGAACCTCACAGGCAGGAGGAGGCACCATCACCATGGACCGGAGCCCAGGACTCACTAAGCGAGACCAAAACGCCACCCTGAAAAGTCTCAGGACATCAATATTTCATGCTGCTGGAGCTGTCTTTGTTTTTATGCAAATTGCTCAGGCTGCCAGATGGGCAAGGGCTGGCGGCGGCATCCACCGCCAGGCTGTTCCCTCCTCGCAGCCCTCCCGACTGCCAGGGCCCTGCAGGCTGGCCTCAGCTCTGCCCAGTCCTCTCAGTCTGCACAGCAGGCCACAGCCCTGTCCTGAACGCTGGGGGACACAGAGGAAGCCAGGGCCAGGTCGCTGTGCTGGGCGACTCACAGATGCCAGGACCTCGTGATGAGATGCTAGGCAGCTCGTCACTTTAGCACGAGGCCGTGTCGCTTTTATTCTAACCCACAGGAACCTGTGAGACAGGAAGAGCAGGGCTTGTTATCCCAGCTTGTGGATGAAGAACGGAGGCTCGGGAAGGCCCAAACTCGCCCAGCAAGCTGTAACAGAGCTGCTCCAGGGTGCCCTCCTGTCGTCCAGTCACACCTCCAGTGTGATACCACTGTGAGCCGTGATCCAGAAGAGCTGCCCCCGGTCCTGGCCTGCCCGTGATCTGCATGGTCCCCGTTTCTATAGCCTTCGTCCCCACAGCTGAGCCACCTGACCCTACCGGCAGCCTCAGCCAGGCCACAGCTAACACTTGCCCGGTTCCCAGGGCCTGGGCCCGTGTTCAGGGACTTAGCCAGTGGCCCCTTCCTCCAGCTTAGGGCTCTGCCTTCCTGTTGCCAGTTCTCAGCCCCTCAGGATTGGGCATGAGGGCTACCCCAATGCTGACCCCTGCCTGGTGGCTCCACCTATGTCAGGATTCCATGGGGACTCTGGGCTGTGTCCTGTGGGGACACCTAGCCGCCTGACTTCTTGGCTGCAGTTGCACACCCTTAGGGCTCCTCAGCCTGACACCCTTCCTTAAACTACTGCCAACCTATCCCGCTCCATTTGGTGGGTTTAGTCCCACCAGCCTGCCCCTTCAGCCCCAGTGTCCCTGACCACGCTCTCTTCCCTTTTATACCTCTCCCCTAGGACAGGGCCAGAATGAGAGCCAGTGAACGGCGACAGTCAGCGTTGGAGTGGCCAGTGACCTTCGCCCAAGCCCGGGAGTGTCGTGCAGAATCTGGATGCCACCTGGCAGTGCGGCTGGAGAGGGGCTTCTTGCCCCGCAGGGATTTCATTGCCCCGGACACCGCCCCATTCCAGAATTCCAAGTCTCAGTTCCTGTGCCTCACAGAGGCGGGAGCAGGGGCCCACAGGCCACGTCCTGTGCCTGCTTTGTGCCACTTCTGCCTTGCATCACACGGTCTAACAAGGGAAGTAGCAAACCTCCCTTTAAAGCTGAGACTCAGAAAGGTTTAGAAATGCCCCCAGGCCACACCACTAGCAGGGGAGTCCAGGTCTGTCTGAGTCCAGGGAAGCCTCTGCTGTACCTAGCTGCCTTAAAGGTACCTTGACATCATGTAGTCGGGACATTCCTGAGCCTGAAGTTGCCAGGGAATCTTCATGTGCATCGGCCTTCCTCTGCAAGGGCTACTTACATCCGCCTAGGAGGCCCTTCTCTGTGTCCTCTCTTCAGTCCACAAACAAAACCTCTTCTTTGCTCTGGTAGATGCCATTTATCCCACAAGACTCAGCTCAGCGTGCTCCTGAGAGATGTCTTCCCTGCTCCTCTCCCTCCTCCACCCCAGCCTAAGTGTTCCCTCCTCTGTGCTCCTGTTGCAAACACTTCCTTTGCTTTTTCAGGCAGCACGCTCAGAGCCGGGAGCTGTGAATGCGATAGTCATCCAGGCCTCTTGGCATCCTGTGAGATGGCTCCTGCTATTCCCATCTTACAATCACGAATCCACACCATTCTGCCCCCCTCCCCCCGTTCTATCTCTGTCTCCAGCACAGAGCACAGCGCCAGGCATGTGTTAGGTGCTGAGCAATCACGAGCTTGCATGAAGGGAGCTTGCTGGCATCACTGTCTTCAGGTGCTGAGAGATGGAGCTGGTCCAGCTACGGAAATGTGTGAGCCGGAGACATTCAGACCTGCTGGTACTCTGTTCCCTGACCCCTGCAGAAAATATCTTCCTATTTACTTCTGCCCTTTAACTCACCCTCCCTCTGCCTCCAGGATGCTCCCCCCCCTCTCTCTGCCAGGTCTAGTCCCACTGTATACAGTTGGGGTGATGAAGACTCCCCACAGGTGTGCGCAGCCTGGACCATCCTTGTCCCTGAAACTGGAGCATAGGAGTTTAGGTCAGAAGGGCAAGCCCAGACCGAAGCCCGAGAGGCCCCAGGATCTGATAGGGGAGTTCGTTTTTCATGGCTCGGTGTCTGGTTGGTCGGGTGGAGGCCCCGGGCCCCTTACTCTGCTTCCAGCTGGTGGTGGGAACAGAGCCAGAGGTCAGAGTGGAGAGCAAGGAGATCGGGTTCTTGAGCAAGGACCCAGTGGGGCTGTGTCACTGGGCCTGTACGCTGGGGAGAAGGGAGCCAGGGGACACATGGGGGTGCGGGCAGAGCGGCCGGGAGGTCAGACCTCAGCAGAGAAGCATGAGAAACAGGAGGGACTGGAGTCAGCTGTGCTCCAGGAAGCTGGAGAGAGAATTAAGAGGCTCAGCAGGCAGGGTTAGGACCCCACCCAGCCCTACCTCAAGCAGGTATCTGTTTTATATCCTAGACTTTCATGCAAAATTTCCGTTGAAGACAGTAAGGGTTGTGGTGATGTGGGTGGGAAGGGCTCACCGGCCCCGGGTCATAGATGCTGCGTACTGGACCTCAGCTCCTTCTTCTTCCCCGTTGACCGGTGGGGCAAGGGAACTACCGGCAGGCGCCCCAGCGGTGAACAGTCCACACCACCACTCTACAGCCTGTGTGGGCTGTGTAGACACTATCTACCCCAGACCCCGCGCTTCCACAGCACCCCACACTCCAGCCTTCAGAGGATGGCTCTTGTGGGCCTTCCCGCCATCACACTGAAAGGTCCCGCTGGGTGGAAGGCCTTCGTCACTTGTGTGTCTTTTTCTCGGCCTAGAGCACTTTCCCTTTAGCTCAAACACTGCCTCCCAGGGCGCCCTCGCTGACTTCCTCAGGCACAGTGAGTCCCAGACACCCACACACCCCTCACTCCCCCGCTGTGCCCCCGCTGCCTACACGGTGTACACGCTTTTAGCACAGAGGTGAAGTGTGCAAGTCCAGATTCGCGTTTCACCTCTGCCATCTCAGGAGCTACATGACCTTGGGCAGGCAAACCTCCTTGTGACTTCGTGTGCCCATACTTGAGATAGCACTAGTACCTGCTACTATTGCTGGGAGGCTCCAGTGAGATGTGCTACTTGAAGCCCTGGGCCCTGGGCCTGCACAGAGTGAGCACTTGATAAGTGGGAGCTGCTCAGAGACTCTCGTGGTCCCGTGAAATTGCGTGACCAGCTCCAAGCTCCGTTTCCGGCTCATCCTCCCCACCAGGACTTTTGCACAGAACAAACACATCTGCGTTTTTGTCTCGATTTACCCTTTTGGCAAGGATGGCAGGTTCCTGTGCCAATGGGAGTAGGCAAGAGAAGCAACGTCGGGAAGAGAGAAGAAATGAGAGAGGTGACTTTTTTTGAGGTTTCATAGCAATCAAGAGAGGCTCATTTTTTTTTTCTACCCAGAGAAACCCTGCAAGCCCTCCACAGGAAACAGCAAAAGATCTGTTGTCCCAGGATGGCCCAAAATACCCACCAGTAGAGGCCTTCAGAGAGTAAAGACACTGCACACCCATGGACCCCTGAAAGCAAAAGCCCTCGTTTCCAGCAGCCATTTCCCCAGGCCAAACATCATGCTACGTGTTTCATATGTATTAATGCAGTCAAACCTCACAGCAATGCTACCATTGCATTCATCCCCATCTGAGAGATGAGGATGCATAGGCTTGCAGAGGGTGGGTAATTTGTCCGAGGTCACACAGCTCGTAGCTGGACCTGAATTTGGACCCAGGGCATTGGGTCCAGAGCCTGGGCCCAACCATTGTGTTGCCTCAGAGAGATTAAGAGATATGTTCAAGGTGAGCGGCTGGTTAAAGCTGTAAAGCAACACCAAGGCCAACACCAATATCGTTTTATTCCTGCTCTCTGCCTCTCCAAAGAGAGCCCCTCGGGATGGCGAAGGGAGTTCCCCGTGGGGACAAGGGTCCTCTCACTGTGGAGGGGACTTGCTCTCTTTCAGGCCATGGTCCTCCCAGGGCCATGGTTAGACTGGAGACAGGGCGCTGTCCCCAGTGGGCCAGGCCAAGCTTCCGTCCCTCAGGTCCAATGGGACTGAGGAAAGCCCCGAGCTGTACCCTGCCCTGGCCCTTCCCACAGGCTAGTCTAAGACCCCATCACTGGAACCTCAGCGCCAGGGGTCGGTCACTGTGCAGCCCGGCAAAGCCAGGCCTGACTTGATCAGACACTTATGAGCAAGGTCGTCTAGACACTGGGGTGGTGATGGGGGACACAAGCCACCACTGCCATCGTCTGCGCCTGCGTGTGACCACCAGCTTTTCAGAAACGTCTTCTGAGTCAGCGGCCAATTCATCCTCTGGGTCAGTATCCAACCTGTGCGTGTTCGGCCATGAGGGTAGCGGGTCATCCCCGCTTCAGCTCACTTTGCCCAGTTTCCCCTGATGAGCTCCACCTTGCATCTGCCCCCTGCCTCTAACCAGACCCTCTCTCTCTCTCTCTCTCTCTCTCTCTCTCTCTCTCTCTCTCTCGCTTCCTCCAGAGAGAGACAGCAAGGGCGATCCTGTTTCACAGAAGGATAGGGTTTCTGAATCCCAGGCATCAGCTGGCAGGCTCCTTCCTGCCAGTCCTCCTGTCTGCCCTGAGACCAGCGGGTCCCCTGGGCTGTGGCGAGCTGACCCAGCCGGAGCCCCCGTGGAGGCTCAGGCGGGCCGACCCCGAAGCAGCTTCTCCTCCACTGCTCCTGCTGGTGAGTTCTTGGCCACATTTTCCCCTCTGACTCACACTTCAGTCTCTGCTGCTGGAGCCTGGCTGCCGTATCAAAGGGCCCCAGGCGTCTTTCTCCTATAGAGGCCCTGAAGCATTCTGGGGAAATGTCGCTGTGCACATAGCAGCAAGCGTGAGCCACCCAGGTTGGCTTGGTTCCCAGCATGCTCTTAGGGAGACACGTTATCCTTATGTCCATGTTCCTAGCTCATATAACTCGGAGCCTCCTAGAACACCAGTCTCAATCCCCCACCTAAGCCTGGGCCTTGTCTTTGCACCAGAACAAAGCATATCCCTCCCCAGATCCCCACCTTCCATGACCATTTCTGTTCCAGAAATTGGGGAGTCTTCTTGGGATTTAAGGAGGCCCCCGAGCTCCCCTGCTCAATGCCCCACTTGAGCACCAGTAGACGAACAGGCATAGAAGGCAGAAGCAGAAAAACGTTAGCCAGGAGGATAGACCCTGGCTTCTGTGGTATTCTGCTTGGGCACATTGGCAGCTTCCCCACCCAACCCAACCCCACCCCACACAGGCAGACAGATGCCTGCAATTCCACCTCATTTCATTAGCTCATGCCTTTGCATCCAAATCAACAAATTATTGAAAATATATTTACAGAGGTTCTTCTATGTGCAAGGCAACATACTAGGCACTGGGGTAATGTGAGGATATGAATCCTTCCCCTAAATCCCTCTGTAGACACTATTATTATCCCTGCTTTTCAGAAGAGGGAATTGAGGCACAGAGAGATTGAGTAACTTTTCCAAGGTCTTACAGCTCAATGCATCCTGGAGCATCGCTATGGGGTGGTTCTTTAGGAAGGCGATTCCAAGAAAATAACTCAAGATAGGGGTGCTTGCAGAAAGTCAAGGCTGGCATGTAGGATTTTGCTGTTTGGTGTATCCACACTCAGCCATGGGACCTGCCTCCCCAGCACTGGGCTGCTGTGCAGAAAGGGACGGCGAGAAACGTGTCTGCCAGGTGGAGTGAGGCCTAGCTGATTCTTCCCCCACAGTCCCCTGAAGGATGTCACATGTGGCCACAGACCCCAGAACTGGCTGCAGAGACTAGATGAGGCTAGGGTGCCACCTCAGCATCGGGGGAAAAGAGATGCACGCACAGTGCCAGGCCGAGGAGGGTAGGGGCTCTGATCTGGGTGTGGAGGAATCGCTAAAGGCTTCATGCAGGGGGCACTGGGTCCACCTGGCTGTGAGCAGGAGTACCTGGTCCGCACATGGGGAGGCCATGGCAGCAATCCAGGCGAGAGGTGAGGTCTGAACAGGCTGGTGGTAGGAAAGGAGGGAAGGGCAAGGGCAGAAAGACGGGACCTCATGGAGCCGGATCCCACAGGGTTTGCAAACTGGTGGGGTGTGAAGGTCGAGGAGCGGGCCTTTCCTTTAACAGAGAACCAGACCGAGGCACACCTGGGAGACAGAGAGGGCAATGTGGGCTCAGGCAATCACAGGGCACCAAAGGAAGACGCCAGTTAAGCTCTCGGAATCAAGACCAAGACCAGGCAGCTATTCCCGGGGCAGCCGGGCTCCTAAACAGGCTATGACCGGCTTCCACGTAGCACCCGCCAGGTGCCTGGTGCTGCTCTAAGGGTCTTACAAACATTCACGCCTTGGATCATCTCAACAGCCCTCTGACATACGCAGTCTCCCATTTCACAGGTGAAGAAACTGAGGCACGGAGATTAAAAGACTCGCACGGGACTAAATCAGTCTCAGTTGCAAAGCTAGGCCTGCGGGCCTGAGTCCATGCCTGTAACCACGGTTACGAGGCGAACAGAAGGCAACCGGAGACCTTGATGACACACGAGGTCCAGGGAAAGGTCCAGGGAAAGGCCCATGACTCCCGCCTCCCAGCTGACTTCCAGGGCAAAAAAGTATTTCCCCAATGGTGGGGGGAGCCGTTCCGGCCTCCTTGGGGAGCAGCAGTTACAGGGTGAGCCCCGACACTGCTGCTGGAACGAATTCCCCTGTGGCCATGCTTCTCAGTGTCACCGCTGCTGCAGCGCAGGAGCTGCTGCCCGCATCACTCTGTCTCTTTAGGAAGACACCTCTGTTTGTGACCAAGGACAGAGACAGACTGTCCCCACTGTGCCCACCCCCCTCTAACGAGGAAGAGAGCCACGTGACGGCTTCCCAAGCCCCCTCCAGCCTCCTTGTCTTCTTCCGGTTGCTCCAAGTAACAGAACATCCTCCTGTGCCAAGAGGCAGACAGACTAGACGGGGGAGAGAAGGTCAGGGCACCGCTGGAACGGAAACGTCTGTGGACGAGGGTGGTTCCTGGGGCTGCACGTTTGCGCATAGGAGGCCTCCCGCGTGTCTCTGCAAATTTGCACACAAGCACCTGCCTATCTACATGCTGGGTGTCTTAGAATTCACTGAATGAAGATGACTCAGGGGCCAGGGCGAGTCTCAAATCCCGTGGGGAAATGCTTGGTCAGCCTAAGTGTAGGAGCCTGGAGTGGACGGGAGGAAGGCGCTTCGCCACAGAGGGGTTTAGCGTATAGACCATACGAGTCGTCCCCAGCTTCCGATGGCCCCAGAGATGTCTGTCCCCACGCATCCAGGCAGGCTCAGCCTGAGCAACGGCAGCCTCTGACAGGGCCAGGCTGCTGCCCCAGGACGGGTGTCACCCTCACATGCTACCACTGCCAGGAGAGGGAATAAAGAAATGGCCATCCCGCCCCAGTCGCTGACCCGTGGCCCCACTAAAGCAAGCCACCAGCATGTGCTGAGCGTCTAATGCCTGCTCTGTTCTTTCTTTGTGGTGTCACTTCCTCACCACACACGTATGAGGCAGGTCCTGGTAGAGCCATTGTCCTGGGTCACACAGACACTAAGCAGCCAAGCCAGGACTGCCGGCCAGCCCTCCCATCTGCCCCACAGCCTGAGCTATCAACTAGGATGGAGAGCCTGCTGCAAGCTCACTAAGGGTCAGCTCCCCACGGACCCCACCCCAGCCGGCTGGCTGCCTTCCCTCCCCCTCGAGTTCGGGCCTCATGGGAGGCTGCTCTCAGCTTCGAGCCCCACCCCTCCGGTGCCTCCAAGCTGCCATTTCTGCTCAGGAAGGCTGGGGTTGCTGGGCGCTTGTGGTCACATCCCCACCATGGAAGGGCTAGGGTGGGCGGCTGAGCCAGCACCTGAGACTCCCTCTATTCCCCAGTCGGGGAAAGCAAGGCCCTTGAAGGCTGGGGTGACAAAATCCTGACCACTGGTAAGGCGGAGAGGAACTGAATCTGCCTTCTCTGGGCCCCTGAGCCTGAACCAGTAATCCAGGGTGAGGGAAGAGGTGGGGGTTAAACTGAAGACAAGGCTGAGACTCGGGAAGAGACAAGTAAGACAGCAACCCTGCAGGGACAGTCAGCAAGACCTGGCTGAGTGAAGAGCAGAGGAGAGGCGGCACCCCGGATGGAAGGGCCGCTGTGGAGACAGCTCCGCAGCGTGGACCAGGGATTGGATCCAGCAGAACCACAGTGCCCCCTTCTGTCCAGCCCGATGCCGGCCCAAGGTCGGCCTCCAGACACTCCTCCTTCCACGATTCTCTCCTTCACTCAACAACGGGCCGTGAGAACCCACCCCGTGCCAGGCCCACTGGCCCGCCTCCTCATCCCCTCGTCTGTCCCCCGCCCTGTGACATCTGCACTTGCCCTCTGGGCATCCTCCGACTCAGGGACGGCTACTGCCTCACCTGAGTGTGTAGGCGGTGTTGGGGTTGCTAAGCAACCACAGGCCAGAGTGGGAAAGGCCACGAGGAAGGCTTAGGACACGGATGCTCTGTGTAGCTCTGCGACTTGGAGAGGCGGGAGCCGCAGCCTGGCCCTCCCACAGCTCCCACCGACTCCTGAGGAACATCTGCTCTGGGGGAGACACAGGGTGAGCCTCCACAAGGCCCTGTGTGCAAGAAGTGCCTGGTCCAGTCCGGGAAGAGACCCCCGGCACCCCAAAGCCACGTGAAGTGCCACAGCGCGGAAGGCATCCGAGGCCGCCGTGGACTGCATCAGGCAGCCAGGAAAGGCTCCAGAACAGACAGAGCCAGAAACAATAGCGGCTCCATCTAGAATGCCTACTATGTGCCAGGCACACGATTCACAGCATACATCATCTCCTTCTACCCATGAGAACCCTGAGGGAAGTTTCGACTAGGCCCATCTAGAGAGGGAGAAGGTAAAGTTCACGGAGGTGGCGACTTGTCCAAGGCCACAGACCCAGCAGCACAAAGCTGAGATTCAAACCCGAGGCTGCCTGGCTTTGGGGGGAAGGGGAGCTAGCACAGGTCGGAGAGGGGGAGGTGTAAGATGTCCCGGGACTGTGAGTGACCAGCCCGCCCCCACGTACGGAGATGCTGAGGGACCCAAAGACGACAAAGTTCTGGGGAGATAAGACATGGATCAGATAATACCGTGCCGAAACCTTGTCCTGGGGGTTCGCGGGATGGAGGGCAAGAGCACCTTCTCCTGCTGTCCTGAAGGAAAGCGTCATCTTCAGGTGAAGTTAGACGGGCGGCATGAAGGTGGCTGAGTCTGCAGAAATAGCGGCCTGGGGGGAGGGAAACACGAGTACGTTTGGAGGGGACAAGAGGTCATTTAAACCCAATGCACTGTCTTGGCACTGTGCCAGGCAAGCCCGGAGATCATGGGTGGAACCAGACCCTGTAGAAGACTTAAATGTGACGGTCGCTTCAGCTGTGAATCAGAGTTCACCCTCGAGTCCCGGCAGTTCCACTGCAGCCTTAGCAAACCGGACAGAGGACGAGACGTGAGACTCAGGGAGAGCCATCCGCAACCCCACACTCTGCAGGCAGAGTAGGCCTCGGGACCCTGCCAGGCGCCATGGGTGCTGGCCCCCAACACCTCAGCCCCTCAGTCCCCCCCCCACTCAGGGTGTCCAACTTCTCCCAGGGGCCAAAGTGGGGCTGAGGAGGACAGCCCGGGGACAGAACCAACTCCAAACTGGGCTCCCACGATCATCATCCCTTAGAAGTGAGAAGTGAATGTGAATGTGGGGCCACGTTGAGAAGTCTGCAACGCTGACCTTTGACATCCCTTGTCATCTGTTTGCGAAACTGCCCCCAAGGCTGTGACCACTGCAGGTGTCACCTCCTCCCACCCTCATCCCCAGCCTGCTTGCTTTCAGCGTTCTTGATTTGAGATCAAAGCTTGAGTGGCCCTGAGGGAGTATCTTAGTCTGTGTCTGTGACTGTCTAAACCCATTGGGCGTGTTCTCCTTACCCCACCCCACACACGGGCAAACGCGCACACGCACACACGCACACGCACACACACGCACACACACTGCTTCCTACCTGCCTAAAGCGATTTCTGTAATGAAACCATTCCTCGCAAACACCTTGGACTTTGGCCAAAATAAAATACCAGTGGCTGTTGGCTTCTAAAGTTCTCGTTGTGTGGGGGAAATTGGCAAAATCAGTAGTTATCATTCGATGATCTTTCCACCAGGCATCTTATATGTGCGATCTCAGGTAATGCACCCTCCAGACAGGCCGGGGAGTTGCTTAGAGAGGGCGGGTGGCTAAGGGACAGGCAGCCTACTGCTGCTGGAGAGGACACGGCTGGCGCCCACCCAGCTTCCATCTTCCTGCTCTTCCTTCCCAAGCAAATCTATTGGGTCCATGTACTCATGCCCGCCCCACCACGGGGTCCAAGAAGTAGTGGCAGAGGTGATGAGAAAGGGTTGAATTCTAGATGTTTTGAAGCTATCACTAAAAAGATACGTGAAGGATGGTCATGGAGTGGGAGAGAGGGGTGTTAAGGGCTAGACCGGGCCTGGCCAAGATGGGCGCCCTGGAGAACTTCGTACACACGCACCAGCACGTGTTTTACTGCTAAGAAGCGTTAGCTGCCTCTTTCATTATGGCCTCTATCTGCCATTGGGACCCTCTTTGGCTGGAGCAAGTTGTCCTCTCTCGGCCAGGCTCCTCCTCTGCAATTTGCCTAGTTACTAGTGTGTGAAGACTCAGATGGTACGGAATGACCTCAAGGGAAGGCTGCCCAAACGACCATGAGGTTTCCTCCCCGAGCTAAACATCAATCAGGTCCTAATCCAAGGGTGTCCCTTACGTCAGCCATCAAGGCCCGCTGGACCCTACCCTAGCTCCCACATAACGACCTTCTTCTCCGCAGCTCACGGCAGGCAGGGGAGGCTGAAGGCCTTCATGCTTCTCCCCCGACTCCCCTAGGATGGATGTGTGTGGCTGGAAAGAAATGGAGGTTGCTCTGGTCAATTTTGACAACTCAGATGAGACCCAGGAACAGCCAGGCTACACCCCAGACTTCGACCCGAGCAGCCCAAAAGGCCGACCTGGGAGCAGCGCCTTCTCCAACTGGAGGCTCCTCATCAGTGACAGCACCAACCGCGAAATGGCCTTCTCCAAGCCCGCAGGGGACTACGGCGAGCCCCCGGGGCCCGAGCCGGTGGTCATGAGTGAAGGGAACCAGCGGGTGATCATCAACATTGCGGGGCTGAGGTTCGAGACCCAGCTCCGAACCCTCGACCAGTTCCCCGAGACCCTCCTGGGAGACCGGGAGAAAAGGATGCAGTTCTTCGACTCCATGAGAAATGAGTATTTCTTTGACAGGAACCGGCCCAGTTTCGATGGCATCCTGTATTATTACCAGTCCGGGGGGAAAATCCGGCGCCCGGCCAATGTCCCTATCGACGTCTTCGCTGACGAGATCACCTTCTACGAGCTGGGGAGCGAGGCCATGGACCAGTTCCGGGAGGATGAAGGCTTCATCAAAGACCCCGAAACACTGCTCCCCACCAATGACTTCCACCAGCAGTTCTGGCTCCTCTTTGAGTACCCCGAGAGCTCCAGTGCCGCCCGCGGCGTGGCCGTGGTCTCCGTGCTGGTCGTGATCATCTCCATCACCATCTTCTGCCTGGAGACGTTGCCTGAGTTCCGAGAGGACAGGGAGCTGAAGGGGGCCAAAGACCCCGGCCGCAACACGAGCAAGACAGGCCTCCCGCACACCATGTTCACTGACCCCTTCTTCATGGTGGAGTCCACCTGCATCGTGTGGTTCACCTTCGAACTGGTGCTGCGGTTCGTGGTCTGCCCCAGCAAGACCGGCTTCTTCAGGAACATCATGAACGTCATCGACATCATCTCCATCATCCCCTACTTCGCCACCCTCATCACAGAGCTGGTCCAGGAGACGGAGCCGAGCGCTCAGCAGAACATGTCCCTGGCCATCCTGAGGATCATCCGGCTGGTGCGCGTCTTCCGCATCTTCAAGCTCTCCCGCCACTCCAAGGGGCTGCAGATCCTGGGCCAGACGCTGAAGGCGTCCATGCAGGAGCTGGGGCTGCTCATCTTCTTCCTCTTTATCGGGGTCATCCTCTTCTCCAGCGCCGTCTACTTTGCCGAGGTGGACGAGCCCGAGTCCCATTTCTCCAGCATCCCTGATGGCTTCTGGTGGGCGGTGGTCACCATGACAACTGTGGGCTACGGTGACATGTGCCCCATCACCGCAGGCGGGAAGATTGTGGGCATTCTGTGTGCCATCGCCGGGGTCCTCACCATTGCCCTCCCTGTGCCTGTCATAGTCTCCAACTTTAACTACTTCTACCATCGGGAGACCGAGAACGAGGAGAAGCAGAACATCCCAAGGGAAATCAACAGAATCCTCAACAGTGCGGGGTCAAGAATGGGCAGCACTGACTCTCTCAGCAAGAGCAATGGGGGCTGCTCTGCAGAGAAGTCCAGAAAGTGATTAGTCCAGGGCTTCGTGGCTCCCTTTGTCTCTCTGTGTGTGTCTCTCTCTCCCCTCCCCCTGCCTCTTGCTCTCTGTTTTTCCAAAGACCAAAATGTACCCTTTGTGACCAACAGGCCATCTTTGACTGAAAACTGTCTTAATAAACCGTGCTCCTGCTGTATTCTCTAAGCCGGTTCTTCTCCACTGACTGTGGGAAGATTCCACTCTCCTTTCTCGTGAGGGGGCAGTTCAGATCCTTGCTCCTCACCTGTGGTCCCCCTAAGACGAGCGGTACTGGCATCACCTAAGAGCAAGGAGATGCAGAAACCAGGCCCGGCCCAGACCTACTGAATCAGAATCCGCATTTTAGCACGATCACAAGTGATTCACTTTTCACATGAAAGGTGAAAAGGCACTGGCTTTGCTCTCCCTTAGAGGAGGCTCATGAAAAGGCCAAGGACGGCTATGAGCAATGGAGAGTTCAGCTCTGTTTAATAATAACACCTCGCCCTTGTGTGGCATCACATCAATTTTCCAAAGCTTTTCCCCCACATTCTCTCACCACAGCTCAAAATGACCAGCAGAAGAGACTTGATTATTATGCCCATAATACTCGTGCAGACACCAAGAAACTGGAGGGACAGCCACTTACCTGAGGTCCCCCACAAACAGTGACACATTCAGTGCTGGACTCAGAGCTCCTCCCTACGAGTCTAGGGCTCTCTCCACTGACGGATGTGAAGGAACTGGGGGGAGGAGGGGAGAGAGGTTTGAGGGCTCCGTCTTTCGGAGGATATATGGGCAGCAAACCCGTGGACGGGAAGACTTTTTCCTAGGGGGTCCCCTCATCCCCTCGCAACCTGGGAAGGCAGTGCCTGCCTGGCACCTTGCTTCTCCGTTTCTCCCTTGGGAAGTGGACAAGTAGAAACATTCCCAGATGCTTTTCACCTGGCCCCTCTCCGTGGATTTATGCACGGGCTGGGGGCCCTGAGTGTGGGTCTTCCTGTGAAGAGGAAGAGTGTGTCCTCACGGGCCTTGGGGGACTGCTCCAGGAAAATGGTCATGTCCACCTGCCTTGGGGTTCAGCTCCCACTGAGTCATCAGGAATTGGCCTGTAGCCTGTGGGGCAGCTGAGACAGAAGTAGCAAGGCCCTAAGGCATGTGCCCAGAGGCCAGGCCTCCCGAAGGAGGGTGGTTGTGGCAGGCCCACTTGAGGACCTGCCCTCTTGGGAGAGGATCCTGCTCTGCTCACCAAGCACCAAGGATGAAGGAATGGAGCTGGGAATCCCCAAAGACGGGAGTAGGGTGGAGAGAGGAAGTCTCTACTCTGTCCCGCCCCATACACCCCCTCAAATAAGGAGGCTCCTTGCCTGCTTTAGGCTCAATACTCAACACCTTGCCACACCTCCAAGGTAAGTCACACTGGAAAAATGCCCCTGGGCTTCACTCCACGTAACCCAAAGCACAAACCCACAACACATAAACCTGGAACACATCCAGCTCCGCTCAACCCTGTAAGACACAAGGCTGCAGCAGATGCCACTGCACATCGCCTGGGACGCAGGTCCAGGCCTTCCCCTGGTGCCGGGGGGTGAGGCTGCAATAGCAACCCCTCCCCTCCTCATGTCACCACTGGCAATGGGGCTGGTGTCACGGTCGTCCCTGTGTGCCAGCACTGCGTCATCGGTTTCTTCCTCAGAAACCCAGAGAGACGGGCTCTGGGGGCCCTTCTCACTCACTGTCCATCCTCTCTGCCTCGTGTCTGCAGTGAAATCTGTGGTCTATAGAGAAGCACCCAAAGTGGCTCGCTCACACACACACACACACACACACACACACACACACACACACACACACTCACCTTTGCACCTAATTGTTTATCTGTAATTCCTCACAAAAACATTAGTTTCAAAAGGTAGGGATTTTTCTCCGTCTGGTCCACTGCTCTATTCTCTGGGCCTATCACAGCCCATAGCAGGTTCTCAGTAAATGTTTGCTGACTTAATAAGTCGTCCCTTCAAGTTTTCCCTCTCAATTACCCTAAAGAGACTAAACTAAGCCACTCTGTAGGTCTGGTAAGAGTTCATTCTCCCCACTCCCTCTCTTCCCCAAACCCTAGACCTACAGGTCAAGGCCAGACACTGCCTAAGGAGAGTGCAAGTGCAGGAGACCTTTGAAGGCGTTCTGACTCTGCCAGGCCCGTGCACTGACCCAGTCTGGCTCCACCCCAGCAGGCCCCTGCTCCCAGGAAGCCCTGCGCAGGCCACCGTCACACCAGCTGCTGACGAAGGAGGCCAGTCCCTCCTCCAGGGACAAGGCCCCACCCTGGCCTGCCCTTTACCCCTTTATTCCCTCCTTATTAAGGTCCTGGGGTCAGAAATGAAGGGGACCCCCCAAGATGCCCCTGTCCTCCTCAGCAGCTAATTCCGGCCTCCCAAAAAAGAAAATGCATTGCCCATGGAGTGGAGCACTCCAAAGGCCCTTTGAAGCTAGAGGAAGAAAGCCACCCCGGTGTCCCCAGGGACCACTGTGTCCCCCCGGCAGCACATCCTAGAGACAGGAGAATGCCTGCCCTCAAAAGCAGGGATGAAAAGGAACTGGGGGTGGCAGGGAGCTGAGAGCTGGGTAAAGGGAAGATCAGACAAACTTTTGTTATTGCATCTCAGGGGAAGCGGAGGTGAGAAGCTGCCTGCAAAATGTCACCGGATAATGAATGCTGCTTCACTCCTGTCGCTGAGGTGTCTGTCAGATGCATGTGGAGAGAATGACAGCGAACCTCATTAGGAACTTCGGGTGCGTCTCCTGCTCTTCTGAGCCAGGAGGGCCATGGCTGAGCTCCCTCTTTCCCACTGCCACCCCATTGTTCCACTGTTAAGAGAAGTAATACACACAAACATAACAGAAAAAATATATATATAACAGAAATAATCAAAAATATCAAGCTCCCAGGGTTATCGTGGGAATTAAATAAGATACTATAAGAAATTCCTTGGCCAAAGGTAAAACATGCTGCACAAAATAGGATGCAGATAGGTGACGCCTAGGAAAAGAACTCACCTTCAGGTGGGAAACCCATCGAGAGCTACGGATGTGCCTTTTTAATGCTGTGGTCTCAGCCCAGTGTCTGGTGCATGCCGGGTGCCCAACAAATGAAGGAAGGAGAAGGGTAACAGAAGCAAAGAGATGGTGCCCCTTGAAAAATAACAGTAACTTAAAACGATTGCCTGCCATGCACTCTTCTGAGATGCTCAGTGTAAATGAATTTACTCGGCGTAGGGCTCATGACACCCTGAGGTAGGACCTGTTATGTACAGTAAATACAGTCCCAGAGCTGTCCAGGAACTTGCTGAAGACACTACAGCCAGCAAGTGGCTGCGCCAGGATTCGAACCCAGAGGCCTAGCGCCAGGTCTCAGTGTTTCTCTTCTGCCCTGAGCCACTTCTAATCAGTGCTGTCTCAGGAGAGCCCGGATGGCTAAGGCCAGGAGGCAGGTCAAGGTCATGGCGTCCCCCCCTCTTACCGCACCCCCACCTCTCAGAGGCCACAGGCTCCACCGTCACCTGGTCATTCTGTTCTGTCACTGTTGCTCAGAGGCTTCGCTTTTGCCTCGTGCAAACCCCATCCAGAAAAGAGGTCAAATCTGTCCAACTTCTTCTCCTCTGTGGTCAGCGCAGAGCCACATGCTCGAAAAGACCTTGCGGTGCGTCTGATCCTTCCCCCACGGAATACTCTCCCCTTATTCCTGCCTTTTGAAATCCTCCCCATCCCTCAAGGCACTCCACACACCCCTCCCCACACGAAGCTTGTGCCGGCCTCACCTTGCCCGTGCCTTGCCTACCTGGGTCCTCCACTATGAGCTAACGGAGGGTGGGGTCTTCCCTGGCTCATGGCCATGGCCTCAGAGCCCCGAAACTCTGTGCCTGGCACAGAGCTGATGTCCAGGGGAACCTCCTAGCATCGGTGGTTGCAGGTGTTAGAAGTAGTTCCTTCCTCATCTTCCCCCTCATCTTCCTCATCTTTCCCAACTTAGACACCTCAAAGCCAAATATTCTCACTCCCTTTGTAGGAACAATTCCCAGCAAAGACGGCAGTGAGGCTTGGTGGGCATGGGACTTGGGGGCGATAAGCATCTGGCTTCAGTCCTCGGCTCTCTAAGTTTTTAGAGGAGATCATCCTGCTGTGGTTTGAGGGGAGGGTATCGATTTGGAGGGTACTGGATGGTATTCGAATGAACTTGTCCTGCAGTGGCCACGGAGAAAGGTCATCCCTGAGGGAGAGGGCAAGGTGTTTTCTGCAGGAAGAGGAGTCTTGGTGTCATCGTCCAAACAGTTGGGAGACCCGGAGACCCCACCTCCACTAGAACCTCCCTCCTTCGCATCTAGACCTCAAGGAGGAAAAGAGCTTCGGGGCAGAGAGCAATAAGATGACATGGGAGGCCGAATAACAGCCCCCCAAAGACGTCCACATCCTAATCCCTGAAACCTTTGAATGTACTACCTCAACATGACAACAGAGACATCCAGGAAACAGTGAATCAACCCCAAGCTCTTAAACCTGACCATGGGGTTCACATCGCTCTTGTTTCCTCCCCTTTGTGTCAGTGCCCTAGAGCCCGTGCCCTGGAGCTTGCACCCATACTCGGGCCAGAGAGTTAAAGGGACAGCATCCTTCGTGGGACTATGTGGGGTTGGGAGTGGCATTCACCAGGGACCCCTGAGAAGGAGGTGACAGCCTCTGGCGTCCAATGAGAGAGACTCTGAACAACACCCACCTTGAAGGATCGGGTCTTATTCCACCAAGGAAAGAAGTCATGGCTTTTAGGGTCCCCCCTCCCTGACATCCCCTGCAGTGGCCAAGAGGCCTGATATGAGAGTCCTCACCTCCAGCGCCTGAGACATTGGGGGCTGCGAACTGTTACGAGATAGACCGAGGCATATTAAAAATGTTAACAGTTTATTTGAGCAAAAATCAATTCAAACCCGGCAGCATCCAAGGGGCTGGACAAATTGAGAGACTTTTAAAGGCAGAAGGGAGCAGGAGCAAGGCAGCTATCCTGGTGAAAAGCGGGTTGGCCATTGCCAAGCTCCTCTCCTCTGGGGATGGCAGGGATTGCGCGGGCGGGTAGGTTCTAGAACGAGTGCTGATCAGCCGATTCCTGACTGACCGGTTGAAGTGTCCATTTCTGCGAGAACCGAAACTGCAGTCGCGTCTCGGTTTGCTGACCCGAGGCTCAGCATAAGCAGCTCTCATTTGGGCCACCAACAGACCTAAAGAGAGAGTCAAAGCTGCCTCTCCTCTCTCCCACCCGGCCAGCGCGGTTCTGGCCCGGGAGCTGAGGCCCAGGGGCAGGCGGCCCACAGCGACGCCCCTCCCTAGCCGTCCTGTCCTCGTGTCCTCACTGTCACAGCTCTCCGCTGCCCTCTGGCTTCGGCTCTCTGATCCTCCAGCGAACCCTGCTGGAACTATAAAGGCTGCATCTCAGCGGGGAGGGTCAAGGTGCAGGTTGTCTGGAGGCTGGAAGGTCCAAGGGGCCCGAATGGAGCAGCAGAGCCTGGGGAGCCGGTCCTAGGCCCCGGGAAGGGACAGGCTTCCTCCAGCCAGCGGAGCACACGCTGGGAACCGAGGTCCTGGGACCCCTCTTCCCCCTCTTCTGTTCAGATCGCTGCCCCACGTCAGGGGCCCAGAAGAAACACAGGCTCAGTGGGGACACCACCTGTGGACTAAACACTGGGACACTCATTGGTGTAAAACAGTCTGGCCATGGAATGGGATTTCAGAAAAACGAGCTTGTCTAGGACCCCGCAATCAGCCGAGAGAACAACAGGACGGAATGTTCAAAAGCTGAGATGTGGCCCCTCCCAATAAATCTCACCGTAACGAGCTCCTGATGACCCTCACCCTCCGCAGCTGCATGAGGATGAAGACCGCGGCCTGCTCACCTCTGGGGCTTTAGCTCCCGGTGCCAGGTGTGCTCCGTAAATATTTGAAAAGAGAGAGAGAGAGAGAGAGAGAGAGAGAGAGAGAGAGAGAGAGAGAGAGAGAGAGTTTGCTTTGATAAGGCCCAGGCAAATGCCCAGCAGAATTGTCCCCGAGACCTCAGGCCAGGGAGGCCAGCTACGTGGGAAAGAGCACAGTCCTCTCTGTCACCCTGTTTCACCTCTATAGTCAGGTACTCCAGTGGGGCAGGTGATTTTCCAGTGTCCCTCTGTCACTGTGGGGGGAATCATTCTGGATCCTACGAGGTACCGGTGCCCTTAGGGGTCTGACCCATCTCAGGATGTGCTTTAGCCCTGGGGGAGGGGCTGCTTCTTAGGGCTGGCGGGAGAAGGACTGGTGGGTGGCAGGGCAGACTGGGGCTGACCAACACAGTGGGGAGGAGAGGACACTCCTCCAGGAGGCAGACTGTATCACGTCCCTCTAAAATCCCTGTGGTCTGTCCCTAACCCCCTGCGAGACCGCTGCCAGATTCTTCAAAGAGGCAATTAAGGTTAAATGAGGTCATAAAGGTGGGGCCCTAATCCCATATGACCGATATCCTTAAGAGGAAGAGACAGTCGGGCTGTGTGGGCACCGAGAAAGGCCACGTGGGACACGGGGAGGAGGTGGCCATCCGCGAGCCCAGGAGCGAGGCCTCAGGAGGAACCAACCCTGCCGTCACCTTGATCTGGACTTCAGGCCTCCGGGACTGTGAGAAATGAACTTGTCTTTGAAACCACCCAGTCCACGGAAAATGCATGGGGAGCGTCTGCTTCATACATGTCGTCCAAACCCCACAGGGCCACAGGCCCAGGTGCTGGGGCTGGGGCCCGAGCATCCCTTCAGCTTGGGGCCACCCGCCTCGCCGTCTCAGGAGCTACGGCTGAGAGACTGGCCACCAGCGTGGCTCACGGAGTCCCAGGGACACAAGCCTGAGCATCTGGGTGGCCTTCTGCCCGCAACCTACTTCGCTGCTCACGAACGACCCTCTCTCTGTGAGCAACGAGCCCCCCACCCCAGGGAGCAGACACGCGGACAGTGGCTGAGATTTGGGGATCGGTGTGCAGGATTCCCAAGAAGCAGCCGAGAGCTGCAGGAGGTGTGGCTGCCCCCCCACCCCCTCACCCCCAGAGCACTCCTTGACACATGAGAGGCCTGTCTTCCGAGGCTCCTTGTTCCCTCTCACAGGACCTAAAAATAAAGCTCCAAGGACACAGTTATTCTGGTCTCGGTGCTAAACGAGCCCTGGGAAAGAAAGGGACTCTCAAGTTCCGTGGCCAGGGCCAGAGGAGAGGGCAAGGACGAAAGGTGGGGGAGGCTCAGCACCTATGGACGGAGCTTCAGCCTTGGCGCCGAGGAGACCGAGGCCATCACCAGCTCAGAGGAGACAGCTGGGCCCATGAGCCATCCCCCAAAAGAAGGCGCAGTGCCACCAGCGGGAAGGGGGAGACAGTGTGGACTGCATCGTAATGGGGTCCCCCTCCCCACTCCCCGCCCAGAAACTGCAGGGCGTGTCTGAAGCACCGGCCCCTGGCTGTGGCCCCTGGAGCTGTAATTCCCTGGGGTGAAGGGCCATTCCCAGAAGGGCTGATGCTGTCCCCAAGCCCCTCAGACACACACGGCAGGTATAGCCTCTCCTGGTCACCTGCAGCCCCCAATGTCACCCTGATACTGCAGGTGATCTAGAAAGATCAGAGAGGGCAGAACCCAGAGAACAAAGACTGCGAAGGACAAGCTCAGCCAGCAAGAGGTCCGGTGACTGAGGGGTTCGCGGACGGGGACCGTGCCTCCTGCGGGCAGATGCCGGCACGGTGCCCTGTGCATCGTGGGCGCTCAGTAAAGTCTCTCGTGTGGTCGGCCGCTGCCTCGGGGACCTGGGATGGGGAGGAGGAAAGTCGCAGAACGTGAAACAAGGTGCAGGAGACTGGCGTTTGCGACTGGGTCACTAGAGGGCAGCCCAGGACAAGGGCTGAGCCCGGCAGCCCTCGCCCTACTGAGCTGGGAGAGGGACAGTTTGGAGTCGGTTCATTCATCATCATCACACGACAATGGCTGGGTCAGATGCTAAGCGCTCGGAAGGCCACGGCAATGACTGCGATGTGACTCCTGCCCTCACAGACGGGGCCGCGTCGTGAGGACGAGAAGAGGCGCAGATTAACCTACTGGTAGCTTCTCTCTGTTATGTAGCCCCTGCTGCTTTCCCCCACGACCTTTAAAACCATCTAATATGCGGCCTGGCTCGCACGTGTTTTATCTCCATCATCCGCGTCGCCCACCGAGCTCCACAAGGGTGGAGGGTCCATCCGTTGAGTTCACCGGTGGACACGATGCGCAGAACGAACGGTGCTTCCCACAGCAGTAGGTTCTCAAAGCTCCCTCCTTAATGAACAAGACCAGTGACAACTCTAACCAGTCCCAGGAAACTGAGCCGCCAAGAGTCGGCCAGCGAGTATTCCCGTGGTTCGGAGGGTTTGGGTGAGGTAGGCGGCGTGTGCAGAGGGGTCTTCCTAGAGGAGGTTCCAACCTTTAGGCTGGTTTTGCAGGATGAGGAGCAGTTCACAGGGCAGAGAACGTGCAAAGGGCCCTCAGGCAAAGGGATGGGCAGGAGCAAAGGCCCAGAGGCCAGCCCTGCGGGGCTGCTGGGTGTGGCCGGGACAGGACAGGCCAGACGTCCTCAGCTGGAAGCTGCTGCGTGCCCAGGCCAGGCGGGACCCCGCAGCCTCGTCCCTCTGCCTGCCTGGGCTCTTTCCTCGCCCCGCGTTCCCACTCCCTGCCTCCTGCTGCCTTCTCTTGCCTTCCGGGCAGTCCTGGGCTCTCTGACAGGGGCGGCCTCTGCCATTCCTGTCTCGGCTCTATTTTCCCTCCTGCCACAAGCAGGAAACAAACTGCACAGCTCAGAAAACAATCCATCACTTTGTCATAACATTTCCATTTCAAAGGCTTCCTTTCCAAGCTTCTCTCTGGCCAAATGCTTCCTCTCATTAGCATGAGAAGAACTGGCAGGAAAACTGAGTGACAGGGAAGGGAGAGGAAGTGGCAAAGGGGGGACTCAGCCTGAGGACTCGGCCTGCATCCAGGCAGGTGCAGGGAGGGGCTGGAGGGGGCAGGTACTGTTGAGAGACTGGGTGTGTGTGTGTGTCTGCGTGTATTTATGTGTGTGTGCGTGTGACTGTGACTGTACACGCACGTCCTTGTGAGCTCATGCTTCGCAGCACTCAGGATTCATGCCCCAGGCATAAGTCCCTCTCTGGCACTTGGCCTCCACAGTGTGCCCGTTGCTCCCCTGGGTGCTGAGGATTCAGAGGGAAGACCCAGGTGCCATCCGTCAGGGACTGGTGCAGGGAGAGCACCCTGGGAGTGGCTACAACAGGATAAATGCTGCTGCAAAGATCCCAGCTGAGCAATTAGCAAGTGGGAAGGTGGGAGTCAGTAGAGTGGGGTGACATCTTGAAGGATGAGGAGTAGTAGTTCACAGGCTAGAGAGAGTGGGAAAGGCACGGCAGGTAAAGAGAAGGGCATGAGCCAGGCCCGGAGGCCAACCCTGCAGGGCTTGAGTGTGGCCATGGCAGCAGGCACAGGGCAGCGAATGCAGGGGGGGTGCGTGTGACAGCCACCAGGCTTGCTCTGCGCCCTCTCCCCGCCCTGGTTCTCATCAGCAGGCAGAGCTGGTGGGAGACCGGGCGGTGAGTCAGCCCGGACCTGCGAGGGTCCCCCCCGCCCAGCATCACAGCTCCCACTGGCCTCCAGGGTGCCCCTGACGACAGATGTGCTGACAGCCCTTCCCAAGACCCCTTAGCCCCTTGCAGACCCCACAGAGAACTGGGCCTGGTACAGAGCCCAGTGAGGGTTCTTGGCAGAACCTTAAAACCCTCGAGGCTGCTTGGCCACCTTCTCTCCCCTTCAGTGTCCTTCCAACATGCACTGAGCCTTCCCCAGGGACAGCAAGGGACTGGGAGTGTTCCAGGCTCTGGGACGAGAAGGGGAAGGTGCAGGGTGGGCCTCCTCGGCGTGTGAGTGTGTGTGTTGGGGGGGAGGTGGGGAGGTGGGTAAAGACTCGAGAGGAGAGAGGACACCAGTATCATGCAGTGTGATTCTTGAGGCCCTCTCTGATTGAATCGTTCGTTCATTCATTCATTCATTCATGCATGCGTTCCTCTACCTCTTTAACAGTGCTGGCGTGTGGCATTCCATGAGCCAGGCACCCAGGGTATCAAAATGGGAGGAGCACAGTGTCTGTCCTCGGAGAGCCCACAGTCCACAGCAGCGACAGACAAGGAGACAAGGAAAACAACGTCAGAATACGGAGAATTACACTTCGGAGAGCCACGGCCCGGCGCGGGGCCTGGTCCTCCAGGCTGGTCAGGAGCTCCCTGAAGAGGTTTGGACTGAGGTCAGGTGTGAAGGACAATTAAAAGTCAGTCGAAGGGGCTGGGCCTCGAGAACATTCCAGGCAGAGGATTCAGGAGCAGAATATGGACTTTCCACACCCGATTAGCCCCTGGAGGGAGCTGCCTGAGGTCACTGTACGGTCACCAGGCTCTCAGGACAGGATGGCCGGGTGGCCAGATGGGCCCGGGGTGGCCCGGGATGGGCTGGGTGTGCAGTGGGGGAACATTTGGTCCACGCCTCCCACTTAGGACAGTCGTCATATTTAGACTTTCCACGTTAGGTTCAGTTAAAGTCTGGGGGGTTAAGGTACAATTAGTCGAGCATAAACCACCGGAATGTAACACAGTTTCTGAGAGCCTGTTTGGCACCTTTTGTTTTTAATCTACAAGAAGCCTAAAAATAATGGAAGTGGCCCAGTTCTGTCTCCTTCTTGGCAAACAGACAGCAAACAGCCTCCGATAGGAAAGGCGCCGGCGCCGGAACTCCTCCTCGGCTCCACGCCCGCCTCCCTGACCCCATCTGGCTCCAACGCCGGGGCCCGAGGCCCGCTGTCCTTGAAGCCTCGGAACATTCTGCAGTAACTTCTGCCCCAGCCCACCCCAGGCTCCTCAGCTCACCCTGGACTGTAGCCTGAGCCCGCCCTCCTCCAGGTCACCCCCTGAGCCTGCCCCTGCTCCTTCCCTGCCAGAGGCCACCAGTGCCTCTGTGGCCCGTGCTGGCTGCTCAGCCACTGCGGACAGCATCTGCACTGCCCGGGGCTCCTCGTCTTGGTTGTCCTTAGACGTAGCTGAGAAAAGCCCCATGAAATGCCCCCAGAGGACCCTGCTGGTAGACCCCACCGCCCCTGCTGGGAACCTCCCCCCCACGCACACACACACTCATCTCCGTAAAGGACAGTCTCCTTTGTGAAGTGTCATGGACAAACCTATACCTGCAGGACCCACCTGCTCCTCAGGTGTTAGCAAGGCAAGTGTGGTCAGGACCAGGCGGGGCAGGGACCGACAGCAACATGGCCCAGAAGCCGGAGCAAGTGCCCCGGGCCCCGTCGAAGATAACACTAACCTTTCTGATGGAGTGAGGGAGCCGCTCGCTGGGCCCCGGCAGGTCAGGTTCGGAGCCTCTGGAACCGAGGCTGGAACCCTGGGCCGTGGTCACAGCGACCTCAGGACCTCCAGGCCTTCTGCGACGCCCTCTGCCTGTTCCCCTGCTTCTCCCAGTGGCAGCCGGGCCCTTCTCTTAACTGACCCCGAGCCTTTCTCTCCCTGGGCCAGCTCTCTCTGCTCAGCCCTGTACCCTAAGCTGTTGCTCTCCAGGTCCAAGTCTCATCATGCGATGGTCTCCCCTACTGTGTCCTCTTTCCTTAGAAGGATCCAGAGTGAGATAACAGGAAGGCACATATAGCTTGGTTTTGCCTGACCTGAGCTTCGAATGGCCAATTCCCTTGGGAAATCTCCACCCATCAGCAGTGTCTCCAACCCCACCCCCCACACCCACTGATGTGGCCCCAGCTTTGCCAGGCATACCTCGTGACAGCCACACCCCACCCCATCAAGGTGCAGGGCTTTAGCCCCAACAGAAGCGAGGCTGTGCAGAAGTGTGGTATTTATTGAGAACCCTCTCTCTGCCCGAAAACTTGATCTATGTGCGTGCGTGCGTGCATGTGTGCGTGCGTGCATGAACGTGCACGTGTCTGGGACAGCATGGTCCACAGTCAATGTACAATCAGATGGCCTTGGCCAGCCCCACGCGGTTGTTGGCCCTGTCGAACACGCTGAAATACTCCCGGATGAACACGTCCCCCAGGATCCACAGCTGGGAGTCGTCTTCGCCCTGGAAGCCACTGGTGCAGACGCCTGCGTCCTGGGGAAGGCCGGATTGAGGTGAAGGTGCCCAATGCCTTCCCCTACCCCACGTCCAGTTACTCTCTCATCTATTATTTCCCTTCATCCTTGAAATCAACTCCCAAGGTAGGCAAACAAGTGTCAGATTCATCTCACTCAACAGATAAATAAACTGATGTTCAAAAAATAAAGTGATTTAATAATCCAAGATCGCCTGGCGGGGTCCCCTTACCCGACTCCTCTTCACTTGTCCTCTCTAGCCCCCTGCCTTCTAGTTCACATCATCGACTTTCCTGATGGCCGGCCAGAGCAGGATTAGGGGCCCGAGGCCTTGCCAGTCTGGGATGCTTAGGATTAGGTGGAAGATGAGGCCGGCAGATCAGTAGGGATGACGGTCAGGCCGCCCCAGAGCCCAAGGTATCTAAGAGCTCTGCAGGCCGAGCTCCAGGCCCCTGGGCTTGGCAGCCGGAGCAGCGGGTGGAGGTTCCACAGGACACTGTGGTCCTGTTCCCTCCCAACCCCCACTCACTCAAGCCACTGGGCTCTGTCCTTCCCAGAACCAGCCCACGGCAGCCACAAACAAAGGCCAAGGACAACAGGGCCCCACTCGGAAGGCCCAGGAGGCCTACACGTACGCCCTGCATTGTCTGTCCGGGACCTGCCGCTCATCACCACCTTCGCTGACTTGCCGTGACAGAGGAGGAGGGAGCTCAGCGAGCTGGGGCGCCTTCTCCTGAGACCCTTACCTTGCTGGTGTAGGCGGAGGGGGGCAGGGGGTACTTTCTGCCGTTGATCTCAAAGACCACCGTGGGCATGCTGCTCAGGCTTCTGCAGTTGATGTCAAACTAACGGACAGACAGGCAAACAAAACAAAACAGAAACAGACTCAGGGACTCAGAGAACACCTTGGTCACCAGAGGGGTGGGGATGGGTGGACAAGGTGAAAGGGACTGAGGGGCACTGACTTCCGGTTACGAAATGAATGGGTCGCGGGGACCTCACGTGCAGCATAGAGAAAAGAGTCAGTGATATCAGGGTAACTTGGTACGGCGACAGATGGTAACGATCAGTGATCACATCTGACCACTGGGGCGGTGGCCGCTGGGTGAGACCTGGGAACAGTGGTGGTTCCCAGCCGGAAGGCCACCGTGAAGGCCTCCCCAGAAATCCAAAAAATCGTAACTTCTGTGGGGTAAACAGCCTCCCTCACCAATTCCCTTTGCCGTTTCTCCCATGTGCAGAGGAGGAGCAGGGGCAGGGGCGTAAGGGCCTGGACTCACCAGGCCATACTGGTCCTCTGTGGCACCGATGGCCTGCTGGATGTTGAGGATGTCACTGTTGGGCCCAACCAGCATGGAAGTGCCTGTGTCCAGGATGGCCTGACAGCCCCCGTCACAGGCCACCACCACACCATCAATGGTGACGCTGCAGAGGGGGACAGGATGGCCTTGCGGCATTCCAGCATGTGGCTCTTCCTCCCCGGGGGCCCTGCGGACCCTCCCCTGCCAGGACCCTCAGGCCGCCCCTTTTAAAGTCCCCATAACTTCCTGAGCTCAGAGGAAGGACAGAAAACCATTTTCCCCCAACTCAGTGGCTATATCGGGGCCACCCCACCTTCTGTGGGACAGAAACTGCCCTAAAACAGCGAAGTCATGTGCCTTTGGGGTGGGCTGTGCACTGCACCAGTCAGTCACCTGAAGATCTGGTTTCTCCAAGTTTTCTCCCCACCATTTACTTGCTGCACATGCGGGCAAGTTACTCAACCTTCCTGCACTCAGGCTTCTCACCCACTCAATGGGCACGTTAACAACGCCTTCCTTGGCTTCCCCAGCGATGGGTGTGAGATTCAGACTCGGAATTAGTGAAGGATAAAACGAGGGTGATAATGGCGCCCCCCTCACGAGGCTTTAGTGAGGACTGAACGAGACAGTCACATTAGCACTCGGGACGGCACCAGCAGGAAGCAGGTGCTCTGTGGGCACAGCTGCCCAGATCAGCGAAGACGAGGTGAAGGTTTGACATTCTCGCTGTCAAAGGTCATTGGCCTCGGGAGTGTCTAATTCCGACTCTGGTGTGATGGTCGTTGGAGCCACCGTGCTGCAGGCCTCTCAGAGCCTCGTGGGCTGCCACCCTGGCCCTCAACGTCCCCACATGTGGCGTCGGCCTCTGGCTGGGCTCCCAGCTGCCCATCGCTCACCTGTCCACAGTGAACTGCCAGTACTCCTGCAGTGTCACGGGCACCCAATGCAGCGAGCCTCTGTAGTAGGATGAGTCGATGGCCCCCAGCGTGAGCATGCTCCCGTGGTCATTCCTGAAACCCAGGACAGGCTCACTCGCTGTGGCTGCCACGCCCCCGGCTGCAGCATCCTTTCCCTCTGAGCTCCCAGACCCCTCCCCCAATCGGAGGCAGCACCGGGAGCCGTGTGAGGGGACATCAGGAAGCAGCCCACCCTGCAGGCCGCATGACTGCCAGGCTCTGCTCGGGTCAACCTCAGGTGTTCCCAGCTGTCGCCCTGTGCCCCTGCCTCCCACCACCCAAAGCGTTCTGCCCCCGGGGGGCCCTTTGCCCACCAGCAGGAGAGGGTATCCTCGACAAGGCCCCACGCACTTCGAATTAAACTACCACCTCAGCCCTAACCCCTCTGTGTGCTGTCTCATGGCCAAGGGACACTGATTGGCGCATGAGTATTACCTGCTTCCCACTCTCTGTCCCGGCTCCTAGACTTCACCAAGGGCCCTGCCACCTCCCTGCTGTGCCACACGCTGTGCCCCTTGCCTAAAACGCCCTGTCCCTCTGTCTCACCTGGAAAGTTCCCACTCGTGCCTCAGCGACACAGCCCTGCCACCTGCACACGTGCACACCTCGGCGAGACGAGGCTTTCGCCTCTGAGGTGCGTGGGTCTCCCCCGCGGCCAGCGTGCCCTTGCCCCACGTACTCATCATGGCGCGTGTGATTGTGTGTGGTCTGTGGACCCTGCTAAACAGTTAACTCTCCGTTGTTCTTGTTTGCTGCCCTGTCCTCATCTCCTGGCACAGTCCCTGCACATGGACGGGGCCCACAGACACCTACTAAGCGAATGAATGGATGGATGAATGAATGAATGAACCCGCCCCTATGTCCAGCTGAGCTGCACCATCACAGCGGCAGGTGGGGGAAGCAGGGACGAGTGGGTGAAGTCAGCAGCCCTGGACTCCAGGCGTGGCTCGGCCACCAGCTCCCAGGGTGGTCGTCCCTACGGGCCTCAGTTTCCCACACGTGAAAGGAGAAGGTAGGACTCCTCTGGAGCCTGCTCTCAAAGTCTGTGAATCTCAGTGACATCAACCAATGGTCACTGAGGCCTGCCGCCTCTGGCCTCTGGGCAGAGATGGGGCCAGGCTTCATTTCTTTTTAAATGCCAGAAATGAGAGTCAGATTTCAGCCCCGTAAACTCTGGCTGCATCGGTGACTATGCTGGGGACCCCACCTAGAAACGAGGAGAGGGTTCGCCTGGCCGCTGGTGACCACCGTGAGCTGCAGTGTCCCCGACGGGTGGCCACCCTCCCGCTGACAGTCCTTGCCAGGCTGCGGACGTCTGGCCCTGCTGGGCTGCAGCTCCTACCCGCTCATGTACACGGAGAACAGATCCTGGGCCACCAGGTGATGCTTCATCATGTTGTCAAACACGGGCACCGAGTCCTCGGCGGCCAGCGAAGGGTAGGCCAGGCCCAGGATCCCATCGAACTCGGAGTAGGTGAAGACGTCGCCAGGCTCCTTGGTGCTCAGGCCCACGGTCTGGCGGGTGTCCACAATGTTGGCCACCTGAGAGAGAAGCCGAGCGACCTCCGTCAGGGGACCCCTGGCTGGAGGCAGCCAGGCCCCCCTCTCCTCACAGGCCGCAGTTGGCGGAGCTAAACGAAGGAGGCCGCCCTTCCCTGCCCTGGGCCACGGGTCTGTGGGTGGGGAGGAGGGAGCGGGAGGACACGGAGGAGGATGCAGACAGCGCGTTCATGGTGCAGAAGCTGGGGGACGAGCCCAAAGAAGGCGGAGGGATGAGGGGTGCCCTGAGGCCCTATGCTGGCCTGTAGCTCTCGCTCCCAGCGGCTGCACCTGGGCATCTCCCAGGGAACAGCTGTGCATGGACTGGAAGACCACACGTGCACTTTGCATATAAAAGACCCGGCCGAACTGACCGAACTGACCGTGGCACCTGGGACGAGTACCTCTGGGAGCCTCAATCTCTCGTCCGTTTAATGGAAAAGTAGCACCTGCATCTCAAGGTAGCGCTCGGGCTAAACAACACCAGTGCGGACCATTTACCCAGCGCTTGCGAGGTGTTTGGCCGCTGGATGTTTACTGGACTCTGAGGAGGAGGTGCTAACTCCCAGATAGTCTGCTAAGTTGCCTGCTTGCCTGGACAGCCAACCCTGAGCCACCTTAGTGTCCCACGGGCCCTCCTGCTTCCACCCTGTCCCGGTGACCCGTCCTCCACACGGGCAGCCAAAGTGATCTTTGGAAATGGACATCAGACATGTCACCCCTCCAGAGGCTCCTGGTGGCACTGAGGACGAAAGCTTTGTCCTAGAGTCCCCTCGTACTCCGGTCCTGCTTCTTACGCCTCCTCTCACTCCTCTGGTCCCTTAACTCCTCTCCACCTACACTGATCTTTCTCTCCCTCGGATGCCCCAACTCGCGTTCACTTTCATGTGAGATGGCTGAGCGGGCCCCTGAGGCTCTCTCTTCCTGCCCCCTGCCCGTGGTGGGCGAGTGAATGCAGCCAGAAGCACCACGGCCTAGGCCAACGAGCAAGGGTCAGCTTCCCGGAGAAGATGCAGGCTCTTTCCCCCAAACCCAAAAGACCAGAAAAGAAAGCAAATGGCCCCAGGTAGCAAAGGAAGAAGGACACCTGAACAGGGGACGTAGCTTTCCAGAGGCCTGTCTGCTGGGCCACCTCAGCCAGTGGCTGTCCGGTACTGACTCTTGGGGACACCTGAGTTAGGTGGGCACGTGCTCAGCCAAGGGAAGAGGCTGACGAGGGGGCTGTCAACAACGAAAGGCTGTGTCTGTTTCAGCTCAGAGCCAAAAAGGACTTCAGCCAGACCCAAAGAAGGACCCAAAGGAAATCAAGGTGACAAATGCCGAGGGATGCTGCTTCGTTTTTCATCGTGGATGGTGGATGAGGAAGGAAAGAAAGAAGCTAGCACGCACTGGGCACTTACTTTGTGCTGTATTAGGGACTTTGGGGGCCAAAAAGAGGCACGAGAAAGGGGACCTGTGTCCAGAGGGCATAGGTGCTCTTCGCCTTAAAAGCAGGTGCTGCTCTGGGACTTACAAAGAGTGGGCTCCAGCCAAGAGCAGGGTTCAGAGAGTGGGGGACGTGGGCCTGGCTCTCAGCTACCACCGTCACTGACTCTGTGACTCCAGGCAGGTCATCAGCTCATCCGAGCCTCGGTTTCCTCGCCTGAATAGTGGGGATGATAATACCTTCCTCAGCCGGCGGTGGAAGAAGTGGATTTCAGATGAGACCACACGTCCGACTCTGAAGAGCTCAGTGTCCGCACAGGCTCAGGGTTCTCAACTAACGACGGCAAGGATGAATGGCAAAATGGAGTGGGAAGATGGAAACTGGATGCGGAAAAGCCTCTGAGGGCTGATGAGGACAGGAGGGGAGGAGGGAGGGAGGTTCGGCCCACCAGGGCCTCCATGTCTGGGTAAGCAAGCCTGACGGGGAGGGAAAGGCGAGCGCCGGCCGGCCCAAAGCCCCACTCACGGTGACAGTGTCAGAGCCCAGAATTCCCTCCATGCTGCCTGTGCCATACTCGATGGACAGGGGCTGGTCCAGTTTCCGGAAGGTGGAGGACTTGGACGGGTCGAAGCGGCGGTGGTTTTCTGGAACACAGGCCCAGAGTTGGTGGGGCCCCTCAGGCCTTCTCGCCTCTCCACAGTGCCAGCCAGGACTGAAACCCTCCTCACCCGACCTCATCGAGACATAGTCTGAACTCGGACCATTTTCTCCACTGAAAATCAGCAGCCGGCTCTCGCCTAAGCCCACAGAAGTTACTAAAGAAAATGATTCTTTGCTGCTCAACCCACCAGTGCTACCTGTGAGCTTCCAAAGAGAGAGAGAGGGAGGCGGGGAGAGAGAGAAGAGGAAGGAAGGAAGGAAGGAAGGAAGGAAGGAAGGAAGGAAGGAAGGAAGGAAGGAAGGAAGAGCCATTGCCGTGGTGTCCTGGAACTCTTCACTTTCATCAGCCTTGTAACCTTAGACCAGTTTCTTTTTTCCTCTGAATTTGGTTTCTTTGGTAAATGGGGATGAAAAGAGCAGCGACCATCCCAGCATATGTCATGTTTCCTCATCATTAGGGATAGGTCCTCTCTCTTCACCCACCCAGCACCCCCTAATGTGCCCTGGCCCCATTTTATAGAAAGGAAAACTGAGAACCCAGGAGAGCAAGCAGCTCGCCCTGGTTCGTTACACAGACAAAACGAAACCCCAGCTTCCCTCGCGTGCAGCTGGTGTTCTAGACATTAGACCCAGGATTTGGGCACCTTCCCGGTCCGCGGCCACTTGCAAGGGTTGAGCAAAGACAGGGGACACGACTGGGAACGTCAAAGCAAGCTCTGCTGCAACCTCGGTCTCCCCCGCCACCCTGACCTCCGCCCCAAGCGGGCCCAGAGTCTGACCCTGAGGGTGGGGAGGGGGGCCGGGCCGCAGGGGCAGGGAGGTCACTCACTGCAGGCGTCACTCTTGCAGTAGACAGAGGGTACCCAGAGGTCCGAGGAACCAGTGTCGAACACCACGGTGAACTCCTGGGGTGGGGTCCCGATGTTGATCTTCCCGAAGTACTGACACTGTGGACAGAGGGCACGGGGTCAAGGGCGTGGAGGACGGCGGGCGGGTGAGGGTTGAGTCTGGCCGTGGAGCCTGCTCAGCTCGGTAGACCCTGTGCTCTCTGCCCAGAGACCTGGGAGGTCAAAGGGGAAGAAGCAGGGGAGGGGGGCTTCTCCAGCCCTTGTGCTGGTGTCCACCACCCCCCTCCCAGCCACACCTGGTCTGCCCCTCCGACCTGCCCTGCAAACGCTGCTGGGATCTGCCCTCAAAGCAGACCTTAGACCAAAACGCAAGCCCTGCCTGGACCTTAGACCAAAAAGCAAGGCTGGGCCACCTGTCGGGGCAGGGACAGAGAGGGGGCACCAGTTAGGTACAGGCCTCAAGCCCCAACCCAGCCGTGTCTGCCACGCCTCCTCGCCAGCTCTCCCCGTGTGTCAGATCTCGGGCTGGGGTGGGCGGCGGGTGGCGAAGATGGCCTCGATAAGGAAACAAGAACACAGAGAGAAAAGGCTGCTGTGTACTGCGAGAGTAACAGGCGAGAGAGAGAGTCGGGTCCAGAAAGGAAGCAGGCGCAAGGGGCTCTCCTGCCGGGTCCTGGGCAGCTGCAGAAAGGCCACCAGCTGCCCCATCCCTGCCGAGCCCAGAATGGGACATGGGCTGCCTGGGCCAGGAAAGGCAAGGCAGGCAGGTGTGAGGCTGGATCTGGGAACAGACAACGTCCCCCCCTACCCATCCCCGGGATGTCGTCTCCTGGAAGGAGAAGGTCGTCTGAGCTCAGACCCTTCCAGCCAGACACTGAGAGCCTTGAAGGCGGGAGCATCGGGCTGCAGAGCTGACGCTGGGCTGGGTGACCCCTGAAAGAGGGCCCCAAAGGAGGCAGCGGGGGTGGGGCAGGGGCATCCCCCGCACCCTGTGTGAGAACCGCAACCAGGAGACCGGCAGAGCCACTCACGTCCAGGTAGTTCACCAGGGACTCGTGGGCCACCTTCCCCGCGCCGGAGGCCTTCCTTCTGAGGGCAGCGCGGTGCGTCCTCAGAAAGTCCTCCAGGAGCCCGCGCTCCTTCAGGGCCTTCCTCAGCGACTTGCCTTTGTGCAGAGGGACCCTGAGGAGAAGGAAGGGTTAGCAAGGGGGGTTAACACCCCTCAGGGGCACCCAGCCTCTGAGGAGCACCAGGCCCAATGCTCTGGGCCCTGCAAACCACTCCCCTGCTGTATTGATCACAACACAAAGTAAAAAATATATTCCATGTCAGTTCACATGGCAGTGCCTACCCTGACTCAGCACAGGGCACACTGATGTTTCCTATTCTCTCTCTCTCTCTCTCTCTCTCTCTCTCTCTCTCTCTCTCTCTCTCTCTTCACCTACTGTGTGCCAGACACTGTGTGAGGCACGGGGGACACCGCAGTGAACAGGGTAGGGTCTCTGCCCTCCTGAGCACCCCGTCTGGATTGGAAAGCTTCGTCCCCCACAACAGTAAATACTATGCCAACGCTCCGCCCTTTGTAACCCCTTTCCTTGGCTCTCTGGGCAGCCTAAGGCGGGTGGAAGTTCTGCAGGGCCTTTCAGCGGAGACTGTGTCTGCCCCTGATAGAGCTAGGGCTTTGGGCCATGGAAGCAGATCAACGGGAAGAGAATGGAGAGAATGAAGAGGGGAAACAGCAGGAGCCAGTCAGTGGCACCTTGGTGGCTCCCCGAGACCTCTGAGCTTCAGCTCCCTCCTCTGCAAAGCGGACCAGCTCTTTCCTTCCCAGCCCGTCGCCTGGCCCTGCCTTTGACCAAGTGCTCTCCCTTCTCTGGCCCTTAGTCTCCTCTCCCGGAGGCTGGAGGATGGAGCTTCACGATTCCCAGTGTCCCTTCCAGCTCCGAGAGTCACATGGTCCTCCCGTGCTGGGCTGACCTGAGGGTGACTGGAGACTACGGCCGGTGCGAGTGCTCTGGGGGTGATAAAATGACCTTCTGTGTGCCAGTCGTGACCCCGTGGGGACAGCCTCGTGCGTGAATTACAGTGTGTCCTCAGAGGCCTCCCACCCCGAGCCCTCGTGCGTGGCCGCAGCCAGGACCTGACGTACAAACGAAGGCTCTCGAGACCTTTCTCAGCCTTGGTCCCTGATGGCAGGAAAGAACTCAAGCCTTAAGGGAAGGAGGCTGGGCTGAGCCCCCGGGACCAAGCCCACCACTGCCCTTTCCTGTGTCCCCATGTCCCGGTCCCCAATGCTTCTCGCCTGCTCAGCTCTGGTTCCCAGTCACCTCAGCCTGTCCCTGCTGCGGGCCTGGCGACTCCCAGGGCAGTAACCGTGACTCTGCTGAGCTGACTTCTCCCAGCACAAGGTCCCAAGAAACTTCCCTTAAAAAAACTCCAGCCCGGAAACCAGAAGTAGCGTGATACCCTGTCAACACGCAAGTCCACTTGGGGCCAGACCCTAGCTCCCGCCTTACCAACCACGTGGCCTCGGGCAGCTCCGACCCTCCCTGGACCAGCATCCTCAGTGGTGAAAGCAAATACTATTCACCTAGTCCCCGAGGACTAGCGAGACTATAGGTGAAATCTAGTTGAGTGTCTGGCACCTGGGTGCAAGCACCTCAATAAGCATCAGTTGTTATTTTGGACGAGAACCTGGGAACGTCACCCACAAAGGACTTGGTTCCGCAGAGGACGTCATTTTGTTTGACAAATGCATACCGAGCTCTTACAAGGTGCCAGGCACTGTTCAAAGCATCCCTAAGAGACAGACACTTCTGTCATCCTACTTAGGCCTCAGATGAGGAAACGGGGCACAGAGGGTCGGGTTCGAGTGGGAGCTAGGGATCGAACTGCAGGCACTTTGACTCCCGAAGCCAGGCCCTTGACCGCCCAGGCTGCCCCACACTTTGAAGTGCAGGGGCACACTTAGAGAAAACGGTCGCAACGTGCGACGAGGCTGACAGGGGACGATTGTTTTGGGGACCAGCTGCACTTCCTCCAAAGACTTCCCAGGGGAACCGGAGGCTGGAAGACCAGCGAGAGGCCAGCCCAGAGGGATGCACGAGATGCCCTTCCCGTCCCCCGGAGCCTGACACTCACCTAGTGATGCCACTGGCCTGGGTCAGCGTGAGGACTGCAAGCAGCACCACGAGACACCTCATCCTGGATGGTGGGCCGACCGCTGCTGGAGCCGGCGCCGGTTCCCCCAGCCTTTATGGAGGGCGCGAGGTTCCCTCTGGCTGGAAGCCCAGGCTGCAGAGATAGCCTCTGGCTTCGGGCCCCTCCACAATCACATCAAGATAGCACCCCAGACTACCAACACCTACTCTGATAAAGGCCAAAGTTCCACCACCCCAGGGACTTCAAAGATGAAGGGTACGCATGCCGAGGAATGTCACGCGGGTCCCCCGATCTCACATTCCCTTCCAAACAAGACTTCCCGAGCTAACGCCGGTCGGGCCACCAGCAGAAAACCGTCCATGCTCCACCTTATGGTGTGTCAAGAAGCCTCCCTGCAACAGACCCCACTCCTGCCCCCGCATCCTCCCCTCTCTGGGCCTGACTTCACGGGAGCTGGCAGCCTGTCCCATCCAGGAGCCCCCAGCTCAGTCCCCCAAGCCCAGTTTTCCAGAGAGAAATCAGTCTACCCCCAAAGTGGCATCTGAGGCAGAGAGTGTTCAATTTGTCACCCAGGGTCTAAGAAAGACAGCAGGCCCAAGACCCCAGGGCTGTGGCCCTTGGTCCATGTTCAGAGGGTGCTGGGAGGGGTAGATCCTGGGTCCCATGAGCAACTGGGAGGACGGAGGAGGTGAGGGGAGGTGAGCAGGGAAGCAAGCAGGGAGGTAAGTGGGGAGGCAGACCTGTTCCTCACGCAGAGGGGAAAAGGACGCTGTGACACGACGGTCAGGTTTAGGGAACAGGTTAGGCCAAGACTTGGCATCTGAGGCCCACCCGGGGGTCCAGGAGAAGCTCCTGGGAAGCTCACATGCAGGGGCTGTGATGGGTGGAGGGTCCCAGAGTCTGGGCCCGACGGGCCACATAAAGCTTCGGGTCTGTAGCCTGCACGAGAATGAGGGCGTAAAGGAAAACGGGGACTTAGCCATGGAGCCGGTGGAGACAATCACGTCCCAGCAGTGACAGGGAGGCTATAAACTGGAAACTCAGCACCAAGTCAGGGCTTGGGCACCACAGGTGTGCAGGGGACAGCAACGCAGGCCGCCAACACCACGCAGGACAGACATCTGCATAGCTGGGGGGCTCGGTGGCTGTGGAAGAAGAAGGCGGGGGACTGGAACAGAGAGGGCAGGTGGATGTGCTGGGCCCGGACGTGGGTGGGGGGTGCCTCAGAGAGGGACAGACCCAGAAGTTCCCTGTATTTGACTTGCCAGGGCCTCAAGGAGCAGCCTGAGGACGTCTGTCAGCAGGGAAACTGGGTGTTTCATGACAAGAGTTAGGGAGGCAGTAGGTCTGGTCCCTGCCGTGGCGATGTCCACCCACATCCCTCCCCTGGAGGCTGGGATCTGGCTGTTCTCCGTGCCCAGGACACGGCCACAGCACAAACAGCCATCTTCGCAGCACGTCCCTTTTCAAGAGCCAGGGGAGCAGAGAGAACGTCCTCCCTGAAGACGCTGCCTGCCCGGCAGGGGCCGCCTGGCCTGTCCCAACGGCTCTACATCTCGGTGGCTTTTCTTCCCATATTCCTACACTAGTATGACACGTAGTAGGTGCTCAGTAAACGTTTGGTTACGCAAATGAATGAGTAGATGGTCTTCCAGTCGCTCTTGGGGGACAGCGGGCCGCACCTTTCTTCTGTCCTGCAAGGCGAGGAGATGGAGGCCCAGAGAAGTTAAAGGATGTGCCCGTGACGAAGAAGAGTTTGAATAGTCACCAGACCCCCGGTCTGACGTGCTACACACCACATCACAGGGCCAAGCACGCTGTGGAAATTTCAGGAGTTTACGGTGTCAAGCCTGAGGGTCGCTCTGCTTCTAGCTCCCCCCTTCCAGCCTCTGGACACCCGTCGGGGCAGCCGTACCCATGGGCCGTGGGCTCATTTGCAGCATCTGGGGCTGGGACCCTCTGGGCTCAGCGACATCAGGTGGGAGTGTCACCTCACTCTGTCCCATGGCACCAGTGTCCCAGGCTGACCCAGCAGCAAAAACTCCCAGACAATGAGCCTTGGAAGTGAGGCTCGGTCACCTCTCCCCCTGGAAGGTGACCCTCAAGGCCAAGAAACAAAGATCCCTTGGCACTGGCTGCTCCGTGCTTATCCACAGATTGGCATCGTTCTAACAGCCGCCAGGTGCGCTATCAGGGAGGCTGCCCCAGGCTGCCCAGAGCCTTCAGGCTGTGTACCCAAGGGGGCGGGAGGCAGGCGAGACCTGCAAAAGGCTTTCAGAAAAGCCGCGATAAGATTTCGTTACTGGTTACCCAGGGCCAGGTGGGGACAACTCCACGGCCTAGATCCCCTGTGAGTGGGGACTGACCCACAAACGTATCGAAAACGAAATCAGGGCTGGGGACAGCTTCTCCTGGGTACCCGACCTTCTAATCACTCAACCGTGAGTAGCAACAAAGCCAATTCCATTCGATTTCTTGAACACCGGACCTAGAGATAGGGAGCTGAAGTCATGTCGACCCCTAGGAAGCCCCAGTCAGGTGGGAAGCACTATGGGAGGAGAGCCAAAGGGACAGACACCTCCGGCCGCAAGGGGCCAGGAGGCAGGGAGGCAGAGGAGGCAGGGAGGCAGGGGAGGCAGGGGAGGCAGGGGAGGCAGGGAGGCAGGGAGGCAGGAAGGCAGGGGAGGCAGGGAGGCAGGGGAGGCAGGGGAGGCAGGGGAGGCAGGGAGGCAGGGGAAGCAGGGAGGCGGGGAGGCAGGGGAGGCAGGGAGGCGGGGAGGCGGGGAGGCAGGGGAGGCAGGGAGGCGGGGAGGCGGGGAGGCAGGGAGGCAGGGGAGGCGGGGAGGCAGGGAGGCAGGGGAGCACGGTCTCCGGGAAGAGCAGGATCCCGGCCTTGAATCCTGGGTCTGCCACGTGGTGGTGTGAACTTGAGCGCGTCCCTTTACGTCTCGGTGCCTCGGTTTCCTCTTCTGCAGAGACCATGATACTGAGAGGGTCGTGTGAGGATCAAAGAAAAGCGACCGGAGCGTTCCCGTGCGCTAAGCCTTCTGCACATATGAGTCCCAAACGACTGCACTTGGTGGCAGTCGTGGTCCCTCATCTGTGAAACGCGAGATCTACGAGATCCTGGAGCTGGAGTGTATCTCAGGCGTGTACAAAGCGTCGGCTCCTTTCTTGTTCTATGAATCGGTTGGATTTCTGCCTTGTGCCCCCAAACCGCCAGGCTGGGGGGAAATTAACCGTAGTCATTTTTGCACAGAGGCCCGCAGAGATGCCTCCACTCATGTGACTCTCCGGCCTGCCGAGGCTCCGGGGTGTGCCCAGTGGTCTTTTCTGGTCCCTGCCCGGGGCCCCTGTTTCCTCCGTGCCTCACCTGGGCCAACCCAGCCTTCTGGAAGCTGCCTTGCTCATACTCCCCCAGACAAGCCACATGGCCACTCCTCTCTGGTCTCTGCCTCCCTGTGCCACCCCTGGGAAGCAGGATCCAGGGCCCTGCCATTCAGGACCCGCCTGTTTCCTCCACCTCTTCCTTCTGCATCCTCGAGGCTTCAGGCAAGCACATCCGACCTGGGATTCCTGCAGGTCACTTCTGCTTTCTGCCAAGCCCACATCTCCCTTGAGGCAAAGTAAGCCAGGGCTGGCTTTTCCTCTCCTGGGGGAAAAAAAAGGAGGAAATGAGAAGATTTTTTTAAAAAAGTCATAAATCAGTATCTCAGAATATTATTCAACCATACTACACGTCTGTCGCAGGCGTCGTATGCTTGCTTAGTGCCCGACACCCAGCCTTTCCTCCTTTAAGTGTCTTCATTTTCCAGGGGAGCCAACAGGAGCTGGGAAAGCCGAGCTCATTCCCCAGGTCACTCGGCTAACAACGAACGGAGCCGGGACTGAAACCTGTCTGTCTGATTCTTGACTGTACAACCTCTCGGTCTGGCCACACGACCCTCCCGGCACCAACATTCTGTCATCGAGCGAAGATAACCACATTAGGTCCACACTTGACAAGCCCCAGGCTCAAGAAGATCAGGGGCCTTGGGGGCCTTCCTGGAGGACAGAGGAACATCAGTGGCTCAACTGGGAGAGACCTCGGGAGGGCAGAGACCCTGGAAACATGTCAGGAAACTGTCCTGCACATTTGTGAAGTCCCCGCGCTTCTCCCTTCCAGCCCCTAAAATGATCCTAAAATGAGGATGACGTGCTGGCCATCCACCAGCCGTGGCCGTCAGAGCTTCCAGAGAGTTTCAAGCGCAGTCACGCCGACACTGTGCAGACCAGACAGGTCGCGTGCAGGTCGGACACGAAGCCCAGCCACCCGCTGGCCGTCTGAGGCAGGCGTGGTGGAGGCCCAGACGGGCGGTGGGTGCTGGTGCGTCACCCTGCCACCGCCAGCCGCTGCCACAGCCACCGGTCGGGGCCAGTGTGGGGAACCAACCCGGAGACGCCAGGGCTTTCCATTTTCCAAGAGACACAGGCAATGTGGCTTTGGGGGAAAAGATACCAACTCTGATATGAGGGCAATCTTTTGTGTTTACTCTGTCCCCGATGGGGTAAGACAGGTCTGCCGGCAAGTACCCCCACACGGGCCACTTTGCTTATTGGCGGAGCCCAGGAAAAAAGAGGAGTTTCTGAGTCCCTGATGAGCCATGATGAAACCGACCAGTGGCCTCTCCAGCCTGGACCAGCCTGGGACTGGAGCAGGAGGCACAGAGGAGAAAGGATGGGCAGAGGGAAGGAAGCGCAGGATGCCCAGCCCCGGCTGGCTCGGCCGAAAGCTCGACCTAAAGGAGGCAGGTCCCCAAGAGAACCTGCCTCGGGGCTCAGTGGTCTTGTTTCATGGGGTCTTTGCCTGAGGTGACATCCAAAGCTTTTCAGCAGCTCCTCACCACCGGGGGGACCAACACCCAGCCGTTAGTCCAAGAGGACTCCTTCCTCCGAGATGCATGCGTGTTAAAAATAGCAAATATTAATCCCCGGCGATATTAACGTATACGAACGCTCGCCTCCCTCTCAACCTCCACGTCGACATCTGGTGTGACTGCTTGGAAACTGACACTTCTCCCGGGAATTATAAATAGCCAGAGTTAACATCTTCACCTCGAACGGAGCAGACACCCTCCGTGGGGTAGTTTACAGGAGAGAGAGGACTGCAGCGTGCAGTGAAGTCCTGGGTGGGTCCCTCTGGGGTCGTGTTTAATGCGTTTCACACACACACACACACACACACACGCACACACCCCACAGCAATCTCAGAGCAGGAGGGAGGGAGACGGGAGGGCTGGGGTGGTCAGCCTCAGCCCTGCCCACCGGGCCCATTTCCTGATCAGTCAGAGGAGGGATGGGGCACAGGCTGTTTCCTCCCCCTGGCACCCCAAGTTCAGGATTCAGGCTGAGAAGAGAGAATGACTGGGGTGCCCTGGCTTAATCTCTTTTCGATCTCTTTACGCTGCTAAAACTTCAGTTTCCCAGGGTCCCTGTCCAGCAATTCAGATGCAGTGGCTCTGGGATGGGGGGCAGGACTCTGGGTGACCAAGAGCCACCCCTGGAGATGCCCAATGCCATGGGTGTTCCTCACTGTAGCCTCGCGAGGCGACAGGAATGAGTGTCCCCATGTGTCCGTTGTGGAAACAGACTCTGAGCTGCCTGACCCCTCAGGGAGCTGAGCTGAGAACCTGAACCCTGGGTCCAGCGCCACCAGGAGGGACTGGACTACCAGACAGCAGGCCAGGGAAAGGACAGTTCACCCGCGGAGGGGAGAAGGCAGGAGGGAGATAGAGGACAGGAGGTGCTGGGGGTAGCTTGCAGGCCCATTTCTGTTTGTCCCCATCTCCCCATGGGCTCAGGGCATCCCTGGGCCTCGCAGCGAAGCCCCTCCTGGCCCACACGCTTGGTGAGCAGGCTGTCTCCACGGGCTCCCAGGAGGGGCAGGCTGTCGGGGGGCATGGAGGCACGACGGCCACAGGCAGCTTTCCTCGTGATCAGAGGCACCCATGGGCTCTAAGGAAAGGAAGAAAAAGAATATCGTGAGAGCAGACCACTGCGGGTGCACCACTTAGCCATGTCACAGCGGCCCGTGCCCGTTAGGGCCCTGGTGGCCGGTCTCGTCCACCTGGCTGCTGCAGGGAATAAGTCAGAAACTTCTCTACCACTTTTCTGCATCTGGGGCTCGGCCGCCCGCTGGGACCAATCCCCCCAAGTGCTCAGCTTCCCGCCCTTTCCTCCCCCACCCCCCCAGAACAGTCAGGATTCCTTCCTCTGACCCCACCTCCCTGGGCCTGCCCCTGGCCTTCTCAGTGTCCCTCCTCGCAGGCTAAGGAGACCAGGTATGACAAGCCTGGCGGGGTGGGCTCTCAAATGTCTGATTCCCTTCCCCTGGCCCTGGGAGCAGGGTGCAGGCTGCTGCCTCTGGCCACGGAGCTGCTCACGAAGATGCCTGCCCCAGAAGCCTCCTGGAAGGAGTGCGGCGGCCCCTAGCCAAGGGGCCCATTTTCTGTTGCCCTGACTCCCTAATGCCCCATCCAGACAGCGAGCATCCCCTCTGCCTCTCCCTCTCGCAGCTGGGCCCCGGCTGGGGGCTGGAGCACATTCGGACATGTGTCTGCCTCCTGGCTGGGGCCTCCTCACCTGCAGGGCTTGCCAGCAGCCAGGTGTGGGCCCAGCTGTTGGCTCTCGATGAGCAGAAATGACAGCCCCTTAAAGGGGCCTCTCCTTTCTCTTCCAAAGCCCCTCTCTTTTGTATGCTTTTCCCGATTTGCACTTTTGGTGACTGAGGTTTTCACGGGGACAGTCATCCCTGCTTTAAACCCAGTTCTGGACTGGCACAGGCCCAGGTACCGCCCTGTGCTGCCCCTTGTCCCCGCTCCTTGTCCCCACCCCTTCTCCTCCGCTTGCTAGTTCTTGTTTTAACAATGAGACCACACTCCAGGTCAGCTAGAGCTTTATCGGATGGAAACTAGCCTCTCTCTGCCCCTTGAAAAGAAAATTAGAATTTCATATTCTGTGTCTAATTTATTTCCTCCAGAAGTTGGGGTGACAGGGCCGTGTTTCTCTGGGGCCGGGGGGTGCAGAGACCACTGGCATCGGTCACAGCGGGCGAGGGGCTCGTTCGAGGCCCCACCTGAATCTGGGTCTCGGGGGGTAACCCAGGAATCAGCATCTTAACACCTTCCCCTGGTGCTTCCATGAACTCCGGGTCTGGGAACTGCACGTCTGTGGAGCGAATGACATTTCCAGGTACTGCGCTCTCCCACGGTGCAGCCACCAGCCACGGTGACACCTGTCTCGGGGGACACACGTGCTCTGTCAGGTGTAAATGGAACCCAATCTGAGAAGAGCCAGGAGGGATGTCAGAGCCCCCTCTCCTTATGCTTTTTCTAGAAAAAAAAGAAAAATGAAAGCGCAGAGGTAAGATCATAGCCCGTGTCGAGCAAACATTTCGTTTTATACGAAACGGCGACTCCTGGGTTTCAGCCAGGTGTCCAGAGGCACTTAGATAGGACTGGCCTACCTCTGCTCCCAGGGTTGTCACTAGGCTCGGCCTACATAACCCCGTGCTTCTGAGCTTCGTGATAATAACGATCTGGACAGACCGTGAATTCTGGGGAATCGTCGCAGTCCTAGGAAAGGTCTTCTCTCCTTCCCAGCAATTCTATTCGCCTGAACCACCGTGGAGATGCCTCCAGGTAATGTGACGCTCACTAGGTCCCTAGAGGCACAGGAAACCCAGCGCCGAGTGTCCATCAGGTCATCACAAAGAAACAGAGCGTGGACAGTCCCGCAGGGCTTCGGCATGAGCTAGCTAACTCCCGGCCACCCCGACAGGCAGGTGCTATCGTTAGGGTCACCATTTTACAGACGGGGAAACTGAGGTAGAGAGGCCCAGTCCTTGGCCAAAGTCCCTACCTAGTAAGGAGCCCCCCGGGGTTCAAGTCTGTGTCATTAACCACGCACCACCCGCCTGGGGGACGCGTCACCAAGGTGCCTTGGCTGCTAATTCCGTGAGAAAGGCCAACCGAGCAAAATGCAAAATGACAAGAGAACGTCAAGCTGCCACCTGACGCGCTTGTGTACCTAGTCTTTGGGGCTGTTTGTGACAGAGTTGTGCAGGCTCCGGGACGCCCCGTCTCTGGGAACCGTGCCCACGGCTTCTCACTCATCAGTGCGTCTGTGTAGGCCCAGCGCATCCTCCTCGCTAGTGTTCGGTCTCCAAATAAAAGCCACTTTGTCCCACCGGGCCAGGAGGCGGGGCACACTCAGGGTTCTGATTCCTCTAAACAAACACACTCATGGTTTTCCCCCAGATTGTGCTAGCCTTTAAAGAAAGCGTGTGTCCCTGTGATTCGTGGGCAGCAGAGCCTTCCAAGCAGGCAGGGCCTGAGACAGGAAAGAATTTTCTGGACAGAGGGCCAAGCCTCCACGGCCTCGGCCAAGTGGTCTTCTTGAGGTGCAAGCCCAGTTCTGTCAGGCCCGTGGCTGCTGCAGGCTTCCCCCAGGCCCCTTCGTTATCAGCTCTGAGTGGAAGGCCTCGGGGGCGGCTTACAGAGGCCTCGAGGGGCCTCGGCAGGGCTGAGGGGCAGGCCGAGGCTTCCCCCACCAAGAAGTTGTTCTGCGAAGTGACTCACTGGCTTTGGGTGTCTAAGGAATGGCCCCACAGGGATTGGGACAAGGACTGGTCCCTATTTCAACCTTATTCCCCCCACAGGTGCAGTTCTCAAAGAGGTCCGCTGCCACAGGAACCTCTCTGCTCCCACCAGTGTGGGCAATGCCAGCCCAGCCCCGTGGAAAAATAAGAACATTCCTGCAGGAGGCATCCTGCCTCCAGGGAACGTTGCACACACCCGTGAGGCCTAAGGCTCAGCTGCTGGGCAGTCAACCCCAGAGTGCATGGCCTCCGAGGGCAGCCAGCAGGCACGCATCCTTATGGCTGGTGAGGGGGTTCTCTTAACGCCTACGTTGTAAACAGTTTAGTACACCATTCGGGGTGTCTGGTGTAGAAAACCGCGTATCACAAATGCCTTGTTTGGTACTTCATTCTCTTGCCCCACAAACAAATGTCGAATGAACACGAAGAGACGCCGAATCGTTTGCCGGCCTGCAAGGCCTCAGTCCTGCTGCGCCTAGGACCCTGAGGGTCCCTGGAGGCCCTGGCTCCTGTAAAGATGCACCATTCTGTTCAGCTGTGAGTGCTACTGGGCTGGGTCCTGGGTCCTGGCCTCGCTCTCGGCAGCCTGAGTGCATTGGCCACACCCTACGAGCTGACCTTGGAGCACTTTTTTCCCCCCTAATTTGTGAAATTTAATATTTATTTTTTAAAAGCTTTATTGTGAGATAATTCACATCCCATACCGATTCACTCATTTAACACTCAATAGTCTTTGGGGTATTTACAGAGTTGTGTAGTCATCACCACAACCTAGCTTTAGAATACCCTGGCCACCCCAAAAAGAACCTGTTCCCACTAACAGTCACTCTCCATGAGCCCCAGGCAAGGGCCAATCGACCCTCTGTCTCTGTGGATTTACAAACTCTGGACGTTTCACATAAACAGAATCGGACAAGACGTGGTCTTTTGCATCTGGCTTCTTAGGGTAGTGTGTTCGAGGTGGCAGTTCTTCGTTCCTTTTTGACGACTGAGTAGTATTCCATTGCATGAATATAGCACATTGTTTTCATCCATTTCCGCTGACAAAGAAAAGCTGTTTGTGTGAAGATGGTACTTTGCTTCCTTTTCCAATTCCCCATCACAAAGGCGTTCCTGAAGAAACCCATAGACAGCGGGCCCTCAGGCCGCCTTGGACCACCCTCCCCAGTGGGTAGGATCTGATCCTTGGTGCACCCCCAGGCAAGTCCAACAGGTTTGTTCTGGGCTGGGCCGAGAGCTGATTCAGGGCAAATTGTTAAGTAGCAATTTCTCACACCCAAGCACTGTCAAGGGTCTGAAGGGGTAGAAATGCCAAGTGTTGCTCTTGGGGACTTGAGGGCCTTGGCCCAACCTCAACCCCCTCCCAGCTAAAGCCACCCTTGATCAACACACGGTGTTCGCAGTGCAAGCTCTGAGGCCAGTCCCAGCCCTGAGGCCTCAGCCGAGTTGACCATTTGCCTTGGCTGAGGGAAGCTTCTGGCTTCCTCCTCGGGTTGCAGCTCTGCTCACTGACCCCCAGAGCCTGGAGGCCAGAGTCCCTCAGATGGGGAGAGGTGGGTGGGAGAGACAGCAGGCGATATGCACTCCCATTGTCCTCGCTAAGGCCTCAGCGAGTTGGATTTCCATCGACTACACTACTTCATGTTTGCTGTTCAATATCCAGGGAATGGGGCTTAGCAGCCGTTTTCCACTTAATCTTCTAGCTCTTTAGGTCTTCAGAGACCTCCCAGGTGGGTTCTCAGCTCTGGCCTCTGCCCCTCAGTCTGTGTCTGGCCCTTGACCTGCGGGGGGTGGGCTCCAGGTGCTGCCCCACCCCCTCTATCCTCCCCATCCCCCCTTCCCTCAGGCCCTTCCTTCCCTGCTCAGCTCACAATCCATCCCTGGGCTAGATGCCATCTCCTCTCCCTCATGCCAGCAGTTTGGCCCCCTTTCTCCCCGCTGCTTTCCACGTGAGTCTGCCTCCAGGTGAGGCCTCTGTCCTCTGGCTGTGTGTCTGCTCCAGCCCTGACCCCCATTCAACACTGGGGACACCAACAGGACTCAGGCAGTGCCCTTCCTTCTCTGGCAAGGAGAGGCAGGCTTGGACAGGGCTGCTTTCTACAAGCAGCCCCGATTCTGTGCCTGAGGGGCGTCCCGCATGCTTTTGTGTTTCAGATGGTGGGGGATTTGCATTTGAGTTTATCTTGAAGGATGTTTTGAAGTCACCAGACACCAGAGGAGGAGCAGAGCAGTCCCCACAGCGGGGACAGCCCAGGCAGACACACACGGCACCTTCCACACACTCTAGGCAGTCCTGAGGCCCGGTGGGGAGGGAACACAAGAGGCTTTTTTGCTCCCTGACAAGCGCTGGGCAGTAGAGAAGCCAGGGGGGAGTTTTTCACAGGGAATAACCCGCGTCCGTGTGCTGCCTAGGAAGCTGACTGGTGGACAGGTGCAGGGTGCAAAGGGAAAACTGGAGAAAGAGAAGAGCTCGGAAGCAGCCGCCAGACTCTGCTGGGCAGGATGACTGCTCCGGCACGCCAGGCTGGAGGAAGGAGGGCCAGTGTCAAGAGACCTTTAGGAGGCAAAAGAAACAGAGCTTGGGACCTGTTGACGTGGAGATAAGGGAGAAGGGACAGTAGGAGAACGAAAACCCTAGACCGACCCTGAGTTTCAGACCTGGATCGCCGGAGCCCTGGCTGGGAGGACTAGCTGGGAAGATGGAGATGTGGGGAGACAGGCCCTGGGCACACGGATGGAGAAGAGGGACGTCCAATGCTCCTCCTCTGATCCCCAACCTCCTCCACCCCCTAATCCTGGAGAAGCTGTGAGAGTTGTCTCTCGGGAAGATGAAGCGGCCTCTAAGGAAGTTTCCAGGGTGGGACAGGACACACAGGGGCAATTAAGCATTTCTCCTGTGCTTCTTAAGGTGTCGCCTTCCTCCCAAGGGTGGAGGCATTGTCCTTCTAACCCTCTGAGTGCATCTAACTCTCGGGGGCATTTGGGGAGTGGTCCCATCTGCTCTGAGAAGGTCGCATGGTTCTGGCACGTCCGTCTTTTCCGTCTCAGCTTTCCTGTGCCCTCCCCACCTCAGACACTAGATGGAACCAGACTCCAGCGGTTGGGGGAGGAGGGGCGGCATGAATGGGGGGGAGGTTAAGGCTGCCGCTGAAGGACCTGCCTCTGGGGGGGCGTCCATTTCACCTCGTCCCAATTTAATTGAACTCTTCTAGGACGCATTCCTATCTTGGATGTATCATTCTTGTAACTAGATTCTTTTTATATCTACGCATTTGAAGAATATATTCCTGAATACTCAGAATCTCATACATGTGTCGTCCCAGCCTCTGCTCTCTGCTACTCAGTCTTCAGAAAAAACGGGGGAGGGGGACTGAGGCGGAAACCAATTATGCATTATGATATAAAGAAGACGAGCATTGGTCCAGTTGGATCAGATGGGTGGTTAGGCCCATCGATGTATCCCTCCCACTCCCCCCATCACTTGCTCTCTGCTGCACCAGCCCCAGGAGGGCTCTGCTTGCAGGGAGGGCTGGCGGGACAGCATGACCTGGCCACAGTCAGCGGTGCCTGAAGACCCAAAGGATGGGCGAGGATGGGCTAACCAGAACCCTAGGCGTGGAAGGGAACTCCATATTCAGCACCTGAGCCGGAAAGTGGGGGAAGAGAGACTAATGCGATGCAAGGAGGGGCACAAGTCCGCAGAGGAGCTGACAATGTCAAAGAGGCCAAACATGCAGACTGACCAGGTGTGGGGCCCAGGCCTGGCCTAAGTGGGTCCTGGAGTCCAGCCCATCCTGGGGCTCCCCTGTGCCAGGCTCTCAGGCAATCAAGGGCAAATGAGGGCAGGCGGGAGGCCCTGGCCTCAGAAACCACAGTCCTCTGAGAGGCTGCTGATACACAGGAGGATACAGTGTACTCTCATCCCATGCTTCGCATTTTTCTAAGCCAGGAATTGAGGTGAGAAGGAGCCATGGGGCCAGTAGCCTGGCATGTAGGGGACACCCTTGGTCCCTGGGTTCAGACACAGCCCCAGGGCCTCATCAGCCCAGCCCTAAGGTGGACTTCCTCACCCACACGTAGTGGCCTGGCGGCGTCAAGTATTTGACACTGAACAAAAAAAGGGACTAAACTGCAGAAACGGGAGTTGCAGCCCATGCAGATGTCACCGACGGAGTCTTCCCATTCAGATGCCAGCTCACGGCCCGCATCCTGCCCCCAACCATCAACCCGTCCACGCCGCACCCTCCCGGCCCAGAGCCCACTCAGTGGCCTCGCGCCCTTTATTCAAAGGGACCCTGAATTCACTTTCTCCGTTAACGTGCCCTAGTGGGGAGGAAGAACGCCAGGCTCCCCCGCTCCAGCCTGAACCCAGCCGGTGCTGCCCCAAGTCCCCACCACGGCCGCTCGCCCCTGTTCATGCTTTTATTCTGCAGCCGGCAGTCCAGTGTGCAGCACGCTGTCCTGGGGAGGCCTCGGTAGGGTTGGGATGTGAGGTGTTTAGCGGGACTAGGGCTTTCGCTGAGAATGGAGGCCGGTGACCCAGCTCCCAGGCAAAGTGCTGTGACCTTCAGAAGCCCTTGCTTTCCAGAGATGCCTCATCCGGGTGGGAGCCCGTGCAGCCTGGCTGTGGTCCCTGGTGGTAGCTGCCTCCTCGTGGCTGAAGTCAATGCCTCTGCCAGATGCTACCCCTCCCTCCCAGCCCCCTCCCGCATCTGGGCAAAGGCCTGTCCACCTCACGGTCACAGACCTGCTCTCAGGGGCTGATCCTTGGAAGGAGCTGTTTAAAGTAACTCCCTAGTTGCCTCCTAAAATGTCAACAGCCAAATAAATCAAATCCCTCCATTTGATTTTATGGGGAGGCAGCGGGAGCTGGGGACGTCCCTGCTTAACCTGTGAAGTGTGAGAGGAAGGGCCTTGGAGGCCTGGTGCACAGGCCACCGTCTGAAGACTGACCGGCCTCCTGGGCCCTCACACCTGCCCCAAGGTCACTGCCCACTGCCCTCTGGGAAGAGCCAACCCCGGGTCTGTGGCCCAAAAATAAGGAGCTGGTCAGTCAAAGGAAAGTGAGCAGATCCCAGGCCCATCCTCATAAGCCTCTCAACAGGGCCTGAGGCTCAGGCCATGACTTGTGACTCCAAGGAGTCCCCCAAAGGTCCGTGCTCCAGGCGACAGATCCAGGCAGAAGCGCACGTGCAGGGCGGGTGAGAGGCAGGGCCCTGGGAAGGGACAGGTCACCTCTGAGGGGACAGGTCACCTCTGAGGAGAGGGAGGGCACATGAGGTGGGGAGAAGGGAAAGGAATATCCTGTTACTCAAACCCCTCAGGCAGCCTGAATGGGAAAGAGAACCAGGCAGGCAAGCTAGCTCCCGGCTGCCACCACAGCGGGGACCCCTCGGGCCAGCCTGGTGGACCATGTCACCTGTGGTGTTTGTCGGCACATGTGCACACGAGTGTGCTGTGGAGGAGGGATCGGAGCAGGGGGAGTGGGGAGGGGGACGGGGCAGCTGGGCCGCACGGCAGAAATAGATGCAGGTTCACAAGGGACCGCCAGGCTGTGCCAGGAAGAGGCCTGGCGGGTGTCCTGAGACCGGGTGCGCTTCTAAAAGTGGGTGCTCTTCAAGTCCGCGGAGCAGCGGTACCTGCCGTCCCGGTGCCGGGCGCACAGCAGGCTGGGCAGGCAGGGACAGGTCTGGTGCTGGCGTCTTCTGAAGAAAGGGATCTGGGGAGGGAGGACAAGAAGGGTGACACCTTTGCCAAGCAGCCTCTGGTCCGCCCAGCCCTGGCCAGTGTCTCATCACCCGCGTCCCAGCTCCATAACGGCTACTACAGAGGGGGAAGCCGAGGCCCAGCGTGGCTAAGCAACATGCCAAGGTCACACAGCGGGTTTGTGGGGGGCCAGGATTTGAATCCAGGCGATCTGGCTCTCGAGACTATGCGATCGGTGCCCACACGGTGCTGTCCGCCACCCTCCTTAAAACCCCACAAGCCCCCAAATTGCCCGCCCCTGGCTGCCCCAGCACACATGCACGCACACATGCACGCACACACGCACGCACACGCGCACGCACACACGCACACACGCACACGCACGCCTTGACTGAATATCACTAGTAACTAGTCCCTTATGCGCTCAGTACTATGCAGGGTGCCAGGGGGAGCAGCTGCCCCGTGACTCTCACCAGGGGAACCACTGGGGTTACCTCACAGGAGCTTGAATGGGGCAGCTAGGAGCATAGGTAGTGTCAGGCTGCCTGGGTTGCCCCGCGGTGTGACAACTGGCAGGTTATTGAGCCTCTCTGGGCCTCGGTGTTATCATCTGTATAATGGGCTCATAATAGTGCCTACCATGTATGTAAAGAGGTTTAAACTTGAAATAAATAAAATAAAACAGTACGAACAGCGCTTCTAGTCCCGGCCCCATCTCATTGGCTGTGAGCAGTACCTTGTGGCTGCCAGGGTGACACTCCTGTCCTGCCCGCCCCAGCGGGGTGCACATCCGCACTCCACGCAGCCACAGGCTGACGGCACAGCAGGTGCCTGGCCCACACTGGACATCCCGCTCACAGGCCTGCGGGGGGACACGAAGGGGCCATTAGTGCCACCCAAGAGAAACCAGAACTGAAAAGTGATCCAAAAACCCTGGGTGGGGGCTGAGAGCAGCACCCCCCACCTCCAGCCTCACAGGATACCTCGGGCCTTGCGTTATTGGCCCTGTTCCCCTCATGGTGGAGGCTCACGGCTCAGGGGCCGTCAGAGGACACCCCAGCCCCCTCCGAGCTCCTTGAGGCCCCTCGATCGGTTGGTCGGTTGGTTGGTTGGAAGGCTGCCTTCCTCTCCTGACAAGTCTGGACGTCAGGAGACACAGTTTTTCCGGCGCCAGGAGATGCTCAGTGGATGCTGGTGGAATTGAATGAGTTCGAATTCCTAGATGGGGGAGGGGCCCCGACGGCCTGAGTGCCCAGGTGGCCAGGGCAGAGTTTCCTTGGACCAGGATTCTCCCCACACCCCAGCAGCATCAGGCGTTGGTGACTCCCCTCCCCACGTGGCCCCACACATACCCTCGCCAGAAGCCCAGCCTCATCTGAGGCGCCAGCGCCCAGCACACAGGTGTGTCCCCTCTCTACGGCTTCTCTGGGGACCTGCCTGATCCCCAGAGAGGGACAAACCCCTCCCAGTTGGGCTCCCAAAGCGGGCTGATGGCCCTGCCTGGTTTCTGGAAGGGGCCATTCGTAAAGAAGGCCACACAAGCCCACTTCAAACAAAATCCTAAATGGAGAAAACAGACCTCTGAACTGCTCCAGGCTCAGCTGGGGCCCAGATGGGAAAGCTCCCGACCTGTCCACTTCCAGAGAAGCCTTTCACCTTTCCCGGGCCGAAGTTCAGGGCTGGGTTTTAGTCACTCTTCTTCTCCAACTGGAGGCCATGGAGCCCCCTCTGCTACCTGTGTGGGGGGTGGAGGGAACTGGAAGCTTCCAACTAGCTCGGCCCCAGGAGGAAAGTGGGGGATGCAGGGCTGCTTGTCACGCAGAGAAGCCGCAGGTGGCAGGCACCTGGCCATGCCCACCTCTGGCCCATGGAGGACCCACCTCACACACCTGAAAGCCCAGGGTCAGGGCCAAGTATTCCCCTCTGAGTCTCCTCCCACAAAGGGCAGGCATTGCTGTCCCACTCTGGAAGGGGGCCCACCCAGGCCTGAATTTGGGACGGTGACAGTCCAGGGAACAGGGAGTGTGGAGATGGTGGGACCAGGCCTCTTCCAGGACTCGGAGGTGGCAGCAGAAGGAGATGGAGGGGGGGCCGGGAGGCCCCGACATGTCCTGGGCGCTGAGTTCTAACCACCGGTCAGCGTGTCGCATGGGTCAGGCATTTCCTCCCACCCTCGCTTTCTCCCACTGAGCTTTTCAGAGTCCGCGGGAAGGGTTTACGAGGAAGGCGTTTTCCCCAGCTCCTCCAGACCTGCCACTTAGTCAGATGTCTGAGCTCACACGGCGAGGTGACCGGGCACCATGGTCAAGCCCCAGCTCCCACGCCTCTCAGTGGGGCGACCGCACTCCTCTCCTTTGTCTCACCCTCCCTGATCTTCAAGCCACAGCCTAAGAGGACAGCCCTAGGGGTTTACATTCATGGGGTAGAATTCTGCCCGACCAATTTTATTTATGCTCCGGGTCTCAAAAGCATTGACTCGCCTTTAATATTTCTTCTTTGAAACTCAGTCTTTGTCCTCTAAAAGGGAGAAGAAAGGCGTTTTCCTTTCTGTGAACCCTACAGCTAATCCGATTCCAGGAATCGTTTGGCATCTCCCTACGTTTTCATTCTCTAGTGGAAAAGTTGGAGGAGGTTGACGTGAATATCCCTCTTTCCCACCCACCCACCCCGCTTTTCCCCCTAGCGCCTTTTATCTAGAAAGCTCTCAGGTAAACTATCACTTTCTAATGTAATAAGAATGGTTTGAGGGTGGCTCCAGGGAAAGCCAAACTGAGAGAGAACCCAAACCTGAGCGTTGGGGACACCGAGGTGAGCAGAGCTCGTGTGTTGGAAGCTCTGCTGTGAGTCTGGACCTCTGCTCGCCACCCGACACTTGCTTTTGGGTGCACTCAGCCAACTGTTCGTGCCGCCCGTGTTCCCATCAGAGCTGGGCACGGAGTGAAAACACATAAACAGTCAGGGACAAAAAGAGTTTCGAGACAGCCTGTCTGAAGAGTCCAAAAGCAGAGGTTAAGCACATCCAACAGACGCTAGTGAGGTCTTTCTCTAAGCCGAAGTGCCTGCCGTAAATTAAACTGGATGCGTGGACCAGACTCCACAGGAAAACCCAAATTCCCAAATTCATACAAAAGATCAATTAGAAGATGCTAATTCATTTTATAATGGAACCCTTTATTACACAACAGGAATCTTCGTTTCACCACAGGTCTGAACTCCACATTTTCCAATGCCCTTCGAACGCATCCACAGCAAGATTTGATTTATACACGGCCGGCTTCTCACTTCCCGATGGGTGGAGTGGGGGCTATGGTGAAAACCTTGTGAAATGCCTCTGAAGTGCTGTGGGATGGCTAACTCCCCCTTCCCTTCAGCCCCTGGCTCGCTCCCAGGCAGACCCTGACACCCTCCCGAAACCCAGGGCCTGGGGACCTGTTAGACAACTCACCCCCGTGATCACCGCACCGTCGGACACAGTCACCAGGAGGAGGACGATCGACACTTGCACGGCCCCCCTCATGGCCACTTGAAAGCAAAACACAGTCCACTCCGCTGCCTCTCGCCTCGTCCTGCAGCCTCGTGCCCGTCAGCGAGGAAGGCCGGGCTGTCCGGCCCCTCCCTCTCCCCAGATTTGTGTGGTCTGATCCAGGCTGCCGGTGGACGCTCACTCCTCTCTTCCTCCCCTGTCCCCAGTGTTATTCAGATGATCTCAGACTCGAAGATGAGACCTGAATTCCTAATGACATCAAATCACCACCAAAACCAATAAAACCAAACTCGTGGGGGGCTTTGACAGTGGCTCTAACTCTCCCAAGGACACACTGATCCTGCGATTACATACATCGCATCCCGCCCTTTCTCCTCTCTGCCTCTGGGGCATCCTCAGTCGGCTTGGGGCCGGGGAAGGACTTCGGTAATAAATTAAGGGATTTACAACGTGGCTGTTTATCCTCACCCACCCCACCCCCGGCACTAAACCGCATGATGTACAGGACCATTGATTCCCCCGTACCCACGTCAACAGCAATGACCTGGGCAGTCACAGTCGGCTCAGCACGGAGTGGGCAGCTGAGAGGACGTGGCGGGTAGGGCCGTGTCCCCGGTCCTCTAGAAGGTCGAAGTGTCAATGGGGAGACATGAGGCAGAAATCAAGGCCAGGCTTGCCAGGCGGGTGTTCCTGAGACGCACCCATAAGGACTTGCTCTCCATCTGGCTCAGGACAGAAGACCAAGCGCCGCTTGGTACAGGACCCGAAGGGCAGAAGACGAGCCCGCCACAGGCCCCTGCAGAGAAGCGTGCTTGGGCGGGGGCACAGCCGAAAAGTCCCAGGGGCCATGCTGCTGCCTTCCTGCTTAGGGGGTGAACACGAGAAGGGGCTCAGATGCAGGGCGGGGAGCCCCTGGTCCCTGCCCTCCCCCTCCGGTGCCGGACAACCCAGATTTCTCCCAGGACCCTGGGTCAGGCCTGACTTCTCTCCACAGTGACAAGGGCCATGCTGCCAGGTGCTGCACACACAGATAGGTACGTAAATGTTTCTACAGTCAAAGCTTCGGGAAACACCTCTTACCCAAGTTCAGCCAGCTTTGTCACTGCAGGACTGTTCAGGGCCTTTCGTATACTAATAAGCGTCTGAACCACCAAGTAGAGAAACGTTTGCAGTATCCCCCTAACAGGGTCACCTACGAAATGCTTTTTTCTTGGTGTCTCTCGGGGGAAGAGGGTTCCCACACAGAAACGTTGACTCAAGAGTGCAGAGAGAGCCGACCAGCTTAGCCGCTAAGAGCCAGGCCCCAGATGCAGCCACGTTGACTTATGACCCCGGATGGCATCGTTTCATGCTCCTGAGAACGTGTTGATCTCCCTCAGCCTCGGCTTCCTCATCTGTACCATGGGGAAATAGTAGCCCCTATCTCGTCAGGATTCGTGAGTTTTCTCCCATTTATTTATTTACTCACGGACTGTATATTTATCTGTGACTCCTATATCAGAGGCACCATTCCTGGTCCTAGAAACAGAGCAGCGAACAAAACAAAGCCCCTGCCTTCATGTGACTTTGATCCTAGCCAGGGGGACAGGCGTTAGATAGACAAATTGACGCGTGATAAAATGGCTAGGTGTGCTGAGTGCTGTTTAAAAAGAAGGCAGCGAAGACTGACAACAGAGTGTGACAGGCTGGTTACTTTAGATGGAGTGAGGGTCTCTCTGAAAAGACACTTGTAAAGGCCTAAGAAGGGGAAGGCATGAACTGGGCAGAGCCGGGGGAAGCACCAGTGCAAAGGCCCTGTGGAGGTGCAGTTCCGGGAGCCGCAGGGAGTCTGGTGGGTGGTGGGAAGGGGGCATAGGGGATGTGGTGACAGCAGGAGCCGGGGGCCATGCCCAGCAAGATTTATGGGACGTGGCAGGGGCCTGACTGCACTGTGATGGGGCAGGACAGGGGCAGGATATGATTTACACTTTGAAAGTGTCTCTCTGGCCGCAAGGGGAGAAAAATGAGATGATGCATGTGAAGTGCTTGGCACAGCGGCGGGCATGTAGCAGCATTTGCTAACTATTAGCATTTTTTATCAAAGGAAATTTTTTAAAAAACTGAGCCTGTCTGCCTTAAATACAAAATCTCCCTGCAAAGTGAAAATCAAAATGATGAGTCTGTATAGCCCACCCGAACACTGTGGCAGAGCCAGGCACACAACAGGGGAACCAAAGGACCACCCCACCTGTCAGGGACTTAAGTGACAGAGAGAGGGTGCTCAGAGGAGCTCACAGAAGCAGCCCTGTGGGTGCCCTGCACAGACGGCCCCACCCACCCACCCAGGGCGCCTTCCAAGAGGCAATGTTGGCGGATGGCTGATTGTCCGGCCAGCACCCCCGCTCCTGTCCCACCTCCCGTCCTCACCCCTCCCTTGCCAGCATCTCCCCACAACACGCGAAACGAATTCTCTCACAGGACGGCGTGAAGAATGGGCGCAAGAAATACTGTCGCAAACAGAACCGATAACACTGATCGAAAGCATGTTCTTCAACACTGGTGCTGGAGGACACGCCAGTTTAATGAGAAGAAGGCGAGGGATAGGTGGTGGCTGGTGACAATCCCAGAAGAGATTTGGGAGAGCTTTAGGGCTTCTCTACTCAATAACTCAATTAAGGGGGCATTCGCCAAGTGTCTTCCACCCGGAGCTCACGGGTTCGTGGGTCGTAAGCCTCCCTAGAACTTAGAGCCCCCCTGCTCCTGCGTGCAGGCGGGCCTCAGTGGCATTTTTGACACGTCTGGGCCACACTAGCCTTACTTTTTGGCTGACAGATGTAGTGCAGAAGTGGCAAGTGGACTTGGGAGGAAGGCCCTGGACTAAGCGGGCAGGAACCAAAAGAGACAAAGAAAGGAAGTCAGAGGTGAAGTGAGTGGTGAGAAGTGGGGAAAAGTGGTGACACGTGCCAAGGGCAAACCGGCTTCCCTGACGGGAGAACAAAGCAGAGGGCCTGGACCCTACTTCTCTGCATCAGTTTATGCCAATGTCACCCTTTTCCAAGATTGTGCGTGCACGTGCCTGCGTGCATGTGTGTGTGCGTGCCCACGTGTGTGTGCGTGTGTGTGTGTGTGTGTGTGTCGTGAGCAAGGGCCACCTTCACAGGCACAGGGCAAACCCTGGGATGGAGGCCCAGGTCTGGGTCAGCCCTGACCATGTGTAGTCCCCCAAGTTCACTCTCATCTGTACAGTTAGAGTCCGAGAGGGTCTGACCCCCATTCCAGCTCCGCCATGAGGCCACTGTTCTGTGAACTACAAAAAGGGGGTGCCTGTCCAGGGTCCCCCTGCCGCTGCCTGAGCGTGACCACTTTGCTGACAAAACGTGACCACTTCATTAGCGCTTCCTTCTAATGATAAACCAGGAGCTGACTCTGACGCGCCTAAGGAAGACGTGAAGGAAGAAAGAAACGATCGGACATTGGCAACTCGAGCACCCAGACCAGGGGTTCCTAACCTGGGTCACAGCCCCCAAGGAGTCAGGCACAGAACTCAGAAGAGCCGTGACCTTGGGTGGAAGAAAGGATTGCATCTTCACTCTCACTAACTTTGAACTGAACTTTAACACGTTCTTCCCTTCGAACTGTGGGCCACAAACACAGAAGTAGTAATAGTGCCTGTGTCTTTGTCACCAGGAGAGATTGCAAATGTTTTGCTGTCGCACGACTGTTACTGCAAGTAGTTCAAGGCATTTCTGCTCGTCATTATCATGAAATCATGGTCACCACCAGGCCTACAGGTAGACTGAGTTACTTGATGTATGAATAAAGAAGCATCATGTAAGTTACCATGTCCCGAATTTGTTTTTAATATAAATTTTGATGACTACATGTCAACATAACGTATTTCCTTTGTAATTGTCCATATTTTATGTTATGCATTTAAAAAACATTACTCTGACCAGGAGTTGTGGGCTTCAGAGGGGTGCCTGGTACAAAAATAGCTAAAAACTCCTGACGCAGAGTGAGGGGGTTTAGAGAAAAGTCCCAGTTTAGTGAGGGGTAGGGTCCTAAGTTCGGACGAGCTGAAAGAGAGCACCTTAAACTGGACACATTTAAGAAAAAAACTGTCAAAAAGAAGAAGATGGAAAAGCAGGAAGGGGCAGAGGAGGAAGAAGGGAAGCAGCCAGCTAGAACAGGCAAGAGAGTGGAGTCTCTGGGGCAGATGGGACAACAGGACTAGGTGAGTAGGGCCGCAGCCCCACTGGGAAGAGCTGGCTCCTCATCCCGCCCCGGGTAGGCTCCATCCTGGGTCCCGAGTTTCCCTAACCCACACACAGCACACGCCCCAACTGCCACGTCTTCAGACCCTTGGGGTTTAAAAAAAAAAAAAAACAAAGACCACAGGTTCCCGTCGGTCTTTAAAACCTGAGTCTCCACTCCAGTTACTTTGATCCCTACCGTCTGACTGGGTTTCCAAGGATCGCAAGACCTCGTTACTCTGCACGTCGAAGACGTAATTAAAGAGGAGACACTTTGCAACCGCATCAGAGAGTATCAGGTCCCCGAAAATCAACACCCCAACAGCCTGGACCTGGCAGCCCGCGGTTATCCCAGCACCACACCAGTGACTCTACCTTCTCTAAGTCGCCCTTGGCCTTCTAAGTACCAGCTGTCATTTTCAGTCCTCGTCTCGCTTACACTTTAGCAGATTTTGGCCCAGGTGACTACTCTTCCTTTACATTCTTCTCTCTTACTCCTCATGCCATCATCTTCGCTAAGTCCTCTCCCTTTCCCGTCTTCTCTAGAGGTTCCTCTGCCCCTCCCCATCCCCAAACGGGGCTGTTGCCCAGGGTTACACACTTAATTCTCTCCCATCTCTCCACACGCACCCAAAGGAACTTCGTGGCCACCTAAACGCTTATGATCCCAGGTCTGTGTCCCAACCCCAGGCTCCTGGGCCCTATAGCCAACAGCCCCTTAGATGTCACGTGCTGATGCCCCACTGGCAGCTCACATTCCCACGCTTCTCTCCTGTAGCATCCCTTTTTCACCCTCATCCCTAAATCCCCTCAGCGTTCTCATTTGCGAATAACAGAACCCAATGTGCCCAGCCCAAGGGAAAGAGGAACGGAATAAAGCCTCTTAAAGACTAAAGGGTCAGAGTCCTGAGAAACAGGATGTTGCTGAGCGTCTGAGAACGCCGCCCAGAGCCACCCCACGCATTGCCTAACGAGGGAAGTTCCTCCCCAAGTCTGATCTGCTGCCGACATCGGCCCCGCATGGACCCTCTTTCTCCAGGGCGCTGCTTCACTGCTGCAGACGGCTCACATGGGCTGAGCCAGCACGTCACACCCGCACCCGTCTGCAAGGGACCGAGAAGTAACCGACTCAGACTGTGTCCAGGGAAGGCGCTCCGAGCTGTCGCAAGGCCACGAAGCACGGTCACCTGTTCTATCTCCAGCGTCACTGGCACCCAGCTCAGTTGGCGGCACCACGGCACACTAGGTAGCCCGGCCTGGGAGTTTCCTCCTTTCCTGGATCTCCCAGTCATTTCACCCTGTCACTCAGACGTCCCTCCCCCCAGAACTCAGACTCACCCCTCCTCTAACGTCTTCCTGCCTGGGGGACTGACAGGATCATTTCCTGTGCCATCTGCCCCACCAACCCTCAGGTCCAAAAGTCCCGCGTGCTCATCTGCTGACCACCTTCCTCCCCCCACAGCCCACGAGTTGCCCACTTGCCACCACCTTGTCACCCATCAGCTTCCAGCAGACCCTCAGGCTCTAGGTGGCAGAGTCACAGAACCCACACTGACCCCTGCCTTACGCCAGGCCCATTTTCAACCAGAGACCGGGCACGCTGTTGTAGGCAGGTATAAATGGCAACCAGGTACGTGAGGGAGAGGGGGAGGGCGGCTTAGCCTGAAAAAGCAGACGCGGTGGCATCCTTCCGCTGTGAGGACCCACCGCTGAGCAGCCTACGTGTGTTATCTGATGTAATTCTGACAGCAGCCCCGAGGAAATAGCATCCCTCCATCCCTCAGCTGAGGAAATGGAAGCTCCATAATTGCTCAAGGTCAAACAGAGCTAGAGCCTGACCCCGAACCTGACTTTAAATGCCTGCTCCTAACCACCACGCTACACCGCCCCCCACACGACAGAGGCTAGAAGGGAGGCGGAGCGAGCTCGCCCTGTGTTGCTTCAGAAGACAAAGGTCAGGTTAAATGTGGAAGCTACAGGGAAAAAGGTTTTAGCCCGGGACAAGAAGGACTATGTCAGCAGAGAAGGGAGCGGGCTGCCGTGGAGGCCGGGAGCTTCTCATTGCTCCGTGTGCTCAAAGAGGCCTTGTGGCTCACGGATCGGGCAGGGAGGCCATCGAGGTGATTCCTGCCTTTGGTAGCTTTTAAGATCTTAAGAGACTGGATATACAAACGGACAATGGCCAGACCAGACATAAAAAGAGAAGTCCGGCCCATAACCAGGCCAGGAAGCCAGCCTGCCACAAGTCAGACTTGTAGGAAGTCAGACCATCGCCTCGAGCCGAACAATACCCCCTATGAACAGTCAGCCCCCATGGCCGGGCCTCGGTTAGTACTGAGGCTTCCCCCATTGTGCCCTCTCCCAACCTGGGACCAACGCGAGGGAGCCAAGCCCGCTCCCCTAACCAATCTCAGATGCCCCCTTCAGTTAGGCCGCCCACAGCCCCCCCAGGCCCACAGCCTCCAGTCAGGGCCCCCCGAGGACTGCCCATCTCCCACTGTAGAGCTTGCTCACTCCTCCACCCTCCTCTGAGGCGCTGCCAAGATGCAGGTGGGGATGGCTGATGCCCTTGCTGTAGCGAACTCGGAATAAGTAGCCTCTGCTTCCCTCATGTGGCCTTTATTTCCATAATCATTTCAAATACTAGGGGTCAAGTGAATGAGTAAGTGTGTGTGTGTGTGTGTGTGTGTGTGTGTGTGTGTGTGTGTGTGTGAGAGAGAGAGAGAGAGAGAGAGAGAGAATGTCTGAGCTTTCAACCTGTGTCAGATCGTGTGTGTCCACGTGCCTACGTATAAGCCTCCTGTGTTATTCTTGCTCATGGAGTCCTGGGCTCCTGGGCCCAGTTCACTGACCTTCTGGACCCAGGATAAGTCCTTTGTAGCAGGCGTCACTGGGGCCATCAGGTGCCCTGGGCCCGCCTCTGGTTTCAGGGGCAGCCATGGTACCAAGCTCCACGTGAGCTCAGATTTACCTGTGCTGACGGGGTCTAGCTGCAGAAGGCCACTTTTCCCCCCACATGAGGTCCCAAGGCCTCTCTGCACTGCAGGGACTTGGCCTGTGAGCACGGGGAGTTAGTGAGGCACCACCCCTACCCCAGGACTGATCAGCCAAGGGGATGGGAGGGGTGGATAAATGCTCCAGCCCAGAAGGCCCTGGAAGAATCCAGCCCCCAAAGAGAGAACACATGCTTTACTGGCATTCCCTCCTTCCCCGCCTGCCTCTTCCCACTCCTCCCTCCTGTTTGTTGGAATCACCTCCCAGAGGAACCACCAGCCACCACGTCTTTGCCTCAGGCTCTGCTCTCTGGGGAACCAAGCCAAGACGTCACTCAGCATCCTAAGACTTTGCCTTCCTCCTCTACAATAAGGGGTTTTCTGACGCCGCCTCAGGGACTGCGCTGGGAGGAAGGGGATCCTCCCGTGGCTAGGGAGGCCCTGCAAAGGGCTCCCCGTCCTGTCCCATAGAGCAACTCCGCCTTCGGCTGTCGCGTATTAATTATTCATAGGACTCGAGCTTTGACTTGTTCAAGGACCACTGAGCGACGGGTCTTGAATGTTCCGTCCAACACAGGGAGGCATTTCCAGGAAGGAGAGCCCAGTCTCCCAGGCTCTCCTGCTGAGGCGGGGCCCCTCGCTGGAGGCGGTATTACTGGGGTCTCCTCTCCAAGGACCCTCTCAGAGCCCTCTGCCTGTCTAGTCATCAAGTCACAGCAAAAAGAAGCGTGGGGTTACTACGTGCCCTTGGTCGGATGTTTCCAACACATTTCTGAACATTGGGGTCTGGGATGGATTTCTTCTTCCCATAAGAGGATCCCTCAGGCACCAGAAATCTCTCTGATTCATTAACTTCGTGGTTCTCCTCTAAGGAGGCCAGCGATGTCTTTGAAGTGACAGGGGCCGTAAACAACCCTGGAGCTGCCTTGCTAATGGCCGAAGGGGAGACACTCAGCCTCCTTGCGCTCTAATTCCCCGCAGCTGAGCAGGAAGGTGCCCCAGAACCAGGGGACAAAGAGGCCCACTCAAGATAACGCACAGGGGGTTTTTTCACGGAGGTGTGGGCATGGCATAGGGCAAACACAGGGCTCGCGACAGCAGAGTGGGGGAGTGTCTGCCCTGCTCGCGGAAGGCAAAGGGGAGGACAGCTACCTGGACCTAAAGGAAACAGTCTTGTAGGGAAGGTTTCTTGAGAGGATCTGTGACCCTTGGCCAAGGGACAGCCAAGCCAGGTGGCCTCCCTGGGAACCTGCCAGAGGAATAAATACCTAGTTTCACTTTCCTCCTTCCCTCCAGTCTTCTGAGAGCTCCCTACTGGCCAAGCCCACCTGAAGTCCAGCCCGCACAGGAGCCCACTGAAGCCAACCCCAGAGGCCAGTCTCCAGGACACAGAGTGGACTCAGGGAGAGTGGGGCAAAGAAGGTGGGGCGTGGACTCCGGGAGCAAACGGATGCCCCGAGCAAAGAACAGATTTGGAAAAGCGCAGCAGAGCGCCAGAGCGCGTTCCTTCCCGGCTGCTTCTTGCTGTGTGGCCCTGGGCAAGTTGCTTAACCTCTCTGACCCTCAGAGAGAGGCCGGGTCTGAGTACTCAGGAGTCGTCGTCAGTGGAAAGGTGGATGCCTTGGTGTGGCTGTCATTTCCTAGGGACCGTGTGGCAGGGGCTGAGGGGTGGGGGGGCCTGGGGAAGGCCGAGGGAGGGGGCAGGGAGGGAGGCTGGGAGAGAGCACCTGAGAGTCAGCAGCACCCTCCCCTGGGCTCCTCTGGCGCTTTTTCTTCAACGTCTCTCACAGCGTTTTGTTGTCTCTGTTTCTACGTACCTCCGTGAGAGTATGAGCACCTTTGTCCCCCAGCCACCTCGGCTGACAGTGCTCAGTCCTTGTTGACTGAATGGACAACGCTGGGGAGCCTGCTCCCCAGGAGTGGGGGGCTGGTTAGCGGTTCCTGCAGGGGGCAGAAGGCAGCCAGGGCTGGAGGCAGGACCTCAGGCTGAGGGGTGGCCGCAAGACCGAGTCCACTTGAGGGACGCTTGTCAGGGATTGCCATGCGAAGGCACGATGCTCAAGCCGGAGGCCTGGTCTCCGGGCTTGACAGACAGCCACCTGGACCAGGGTGGCAGTTGTCCAGTAGCAGAGCTGTCCGCCTGGCCTCGCTGAGCACAGACTGTCCTTGGTGGGTGGGGGTGAGGCAGGCTGGGAGGTGGGGGGAGTTGAACAGCGTCCTGGGGATGAGCAGACCCTGCTCTGGGTGGGGAGGGGATGTGGGCTGCATGAATCCAGTTCAGCGTTTAAGGCAAAAACGTAATGCAATGAGGAGCGAGAGACCGGATTGTGTCCGCAAGCAGGCGGGAGCGGGTGCAGGCCCTGCGGGCCCCAACTGGTACCAAGGGGCTGGGGGCCCCGAGGGGCTTTGAGCGGGAGAGCAGCATGGCCGGCTGTGCTTTGGAGTGGACTCCGGCCGGGGGTGTTCAGAACGCAGCGTCTGGATGGTCGTTATAGTGAAAACGACTGTGAAAAGGCTTCTTCAAGGGCAGCTTTCGCTCTTGAACAGGAGCAGGGTCGTAGCCCACCAAACTGCGGAGCGAAGCCCAGGTCCCCAGTGGGGGCGCATCGCTCAGCAGCAGCTCAACCTCAGAAAGCTGGCCCGACCCCGTTCATCTCTCAGGGGCACAGCCAGTTCGCCTCCCCCTGCTAGGAGCCTGTCCATCTGGAGAAGCTGCTGTAAGTGCAGGCCCGACCCAGCCCCCCTGCGCCCTCCGTGCTCTGCTACGACAAACCCCAAAGATCGACTGGGGGGACTGTGGTCTGAGAGGCCGCAAGGAAGAAAATGGTTATTTGCCGGTCCCTGTGTAAGAGCAGCAGAGCCACTGAGCCCCACAATCCTTCACACAGGATGAGCGATGGAAACCCTCGGGGCTGGGGACAAAAACAGCCTCAGGATGGTGGGAACGACGACGGTGTTGATGGAGCATCAGCAGACAGCTGTGGGGGCCGCCAGCCCACAAGGCCAGGCAGGACCCGGAGCCAGGGGCTCACTGACAAGAAGGGGGATCTTTTCCGCCCGATGTTGATGGAACAAGGCAATAAAGGGGAGCTCCTGTGGGAACGCTGACAGCCGAAGCTTCACGTCGCATGATAAATCGGCACGGGCCCATTTCCCACTAAAACATGTCAGCCACATCCTCCCAGAGACCCTCGGGAGCCCCCAGCCCCGCTCAGGAGCTGACTCACCCTCGTCTTCTCATTAAAGAATCGTCTTTCCATTTCTGAAGCTGCAGAGAGTGCTTGGCTGATTGTTTTTATTCTTTTATTCGTGCACTTTCGTGCATTTGAAATATTTCATTAAAATAAGTAAAAGCAATTAAATTAAAAACGAATAATAATCTTGGTGGCAGATTGGGGACCTTCTGCAGCACAGGGACATTTATGCTTCCCTCTTTTTTCCCCCCACGTAGGATTTAATGATTAAACATGCCTTTTCGGGTTTGGAGCGGCACAGCTGGACTCTTTAAGGTAGGGGAGGTCTTGGGAAGCAGGGTGGCCGAGTGTCGCATGATCCGAGGGCATGGGCCAGCTAGTGGCACCAGGGACAGAGCTCTGCCCTTTGCCTGCCCTCAGGAGGAAGGGCCCCTCAGGCCCCATTTTGAGCTCCCCTATCAGAGGTGAGGGGAATCCCAGGCTAGATCAGAAACAGGCAGGAGAGGAGGCTGCTTGTGGCGATGGGGGCAGATACTGAGGGCCTCTCAGTATTTTGTCCAGTAGGAACCTGGCATGCAGCCCCTGCCTGTGATTACAAACGAATTCAAGGAAGCGAAGGGCTTCATTCCACAGGCCAGCGATGACCGGTCGTGACGGCTGTGGAGAGACACGTGTCGAGGCTGAGCCAGAAACCATCCCTCCAGGTTCCAAGGGAGAGGGAACCAGTGCTGGTGGGTGGTGTCTGCCACGAGCACACGGTGGGAACACACGGGCACTCGTGCCACCTCTTTTCTAACCAGGGACTCTACTCAGAAAAACCCCATTTATACAGGTAAATATCAGCGAGATACCCACCACGGGCTCAGAATGGAGTCTGAACTCCCAGGGGGAGGCCCAGCGGTGTTCTTGCCTCTGTCACGGAAATGAAGCCCAGCAATGCCTCAGCCCCTCGCCAGACCCCCCAGCCTTCCTCGGCGAGCTGTGGACTGTTGAGGATATGGGAGCAGGGTTATGACCATCGATGCTTTCCCCATCCCCAGAGCTTCGTGGAATAGACTTTTTTTAAATTTTTTTTTTTAAATCCTGGCAAAGAGGCCAAGGCTGCGCCCCCGAGACCCTGTCTCCTGGGATGCCAGTGCTTTCCAGGGAGGGCAGCCTGCCCTGGCCATCCTGGGCAGAGGCTATGCGACACGCAGACACAGGCCCAGGTGATTCCTACAGACTCTCAGGATTTCCCCCAAAAAATGAAATACTCTTCATTTTTCCTGTTACTGTTTACCCTCTCACAGGGGTTCTCTTTTCAGCTCTGAGCAAAGTCAGACCTAGCACCTTCAGGGCTCAAGGTGTCGAGGTCGGTGGTTCCCGCCATGCCCACGGCCACGTCACTTTGAGAACTGCTTCCCGAAGGCCAGAGCTGACTCCCTACAGGAAGCAGGGAGTGGAGTGGTGGCAAGGGGTCAGCCACCCTGACTGGAAGGTGCTTCGTCCCCTACACTTGACCCTCAGAGGTGGTGGAGGGGGCCGCACTGCGTCTGGGGAAGAAACGCCGCCACAGGTGTACGGTCTCGCTCTCCTCCTTCCCTCTCCCTCTCTTTGAACGGGGCCCACGCTGAACACAGTTTGGCATATTCACAGACTAAGGAGGTACGTGTCTGTTGCAAAGCAGTCCCTTGGGTACAAACCAGCTCCATCTGCTGGAAAGCGCCTCAGTGTCCCCTGGGGTGCAGCCCAGAAAGGAGGCACGCGACTGGACACAGAAGAAAGCAGAGTGGGGCAGAGCCTGCCTAGGATGAGAGCGTTAAACTAAAGATCGTTTGTTGACGTGGGAAAATGTCACCAATACATTGTCAAGTGGGAAATGCTGGGAACAAAAGAGAATGAACCGTGTGATTCCACTTCGCACGTGTGTGTGGTTATGTGTGTGCACGTGCGTGCGCGCATGCACACTCACACCCAAAGAGGAAAAGATTAAAAAGAAAGCAACTAAATGTGAATATTTTGTCCTGGCAAGGAAAAACTGCTAATGGCCTTTGTTTGTTCGGGTGGTTCGTTTGTCTTCGTCTTTTTCTACATTTTCACGTTTTTCTCTTTGAGCGTGTGTTCCTCTTGTAATAGAAAATGAAGGAAATGCCACTTTTAAATCATTATAGAAAGGAGGAAAAGGGAAAATTTAAAAAAAAGAAAAAACAAACACGAGTTTGGGGATTATGTCCAACTATGCTCAGATCCTGATTCTGTCTCTCCCTGTAGCTAATCTTAGCCGAAAGGCCGAGAAGCGATCCTTCTGTCTCTCTTCAGCTTGTGTCCTTGGACAAATTATTTATCTTCCCTCTGTTTGCTCCCCCTAAGTCACCTGACTAGTGCCTGCTTAGACAGAGAAGCCAGGCCCATAGCTTTTATGGTGGTTGGTTAGTGTTTTCAGGACAAGGGTGCTCGGCAGCCAGCAAAAGACGGCTGTGATGCTAGGAAGAGGTTTGGGTTTCCTCTGCTGAGACTGAGGATTTAGAGAGGATGCAAGGCAGCCCGGGGGAGCCCGGAAGATGGCATAGCTGGGAGACGCCCACACTCACCACTGACATGCCCAGAAGCGCCGCCAACCCAGGCACCGGGAGTGGAGAACCAGACACCTTTGGGACTCCATCCAGCCACATCTGCGGCCATGACTAATGTGCACTGACACTCAGGAGTCTGAGACACGGTCTCCCGACACAGCCAGGGACATGTCCTCTCCGAAGCACTGTGTTCGTGCTGGCAAGTGGGGAGCCAAGGTGGGCTGGGAGGGGGCGGACAGATGGATTTGCTTGAACGTCAGTGAGTCCCACAGTCAGGGACACAGAGGGACACCGGGATGGGGCTGAGCATGGCTCCGACGGCCTTGGGGACATTGCACACCATGGGAAATAGTGGCCACCTTCCCAGTGGTCCAGCAACGCCTGCCAAAAAGAGCAGCCCTGGCCCCGTCCCACGGCGTGAATCTCGCTCCAAAGTGCCTGAGTTAATTTCAGCAAGAGCTCCCCAGAGCTCCCGGCTGGGCACATCAGTTCACCTTCCTAATGGATCACCCAGAGTCCTCCCCGTCCCAAGACAAACAAGAGGAGGAACAGCCAGCAGCTGTCAAGAAATTAACTGAAAACAGCAATAGGAGTCTCATGAATACGTAACAAGACAGTCACTTGCTCCTTTCTCGAAGGCAGACTTGGAGGCTGCGTTCCTTCCCCCAGGGCCCCCGGCTTCCCGGAGGGGGCACTTCTGCCACCAGGGAACAACAGCTGTTCCCTCTCTGCTGGAGGGGCAGCACATCCTCATCCACCTCCAGGGCCATAGATGTCCCGTGGCAGCAAGGGTGACTCCTCCAAGGAAAGCGGGGGGCGGAACACCTCTGTGTGTTGCCTGTGCCTGAAGAGAGAGCCTCTCCCTTTATCCGGTGTGTGATTCCTTCTGTGTCCGCATCGACCGCCTTGAAAGGAGTCTGAGAAACTCCTTTCTCGTGTGGGTAACTGGCCCAACCTGGAATCTGAGCATTTTAGAGCTGGAAGGAACCCCGGAGGGTGGACAGCATCCTCAGGGCCCACGTCTCAGAGGCGAGGCCACCATTGGAGTCACAGGACCCATCAGGGCCGCAGACACAGTGAAAACGCGCGTCTGCTGCTCCCAACTCGCTCCCCTAGGTTCTGGTCAACAAACCAGAACAAAGCGAGGTGGCAAAGACGGGTAGGACAGGGCCCGTCCCTGAGGGACTGGTGGGGAAAACAAGGACATAAATGACTGCAGTGTTAAAAAACACCACCAATCATCCAAATCCTGGAAATTAGGCCACAGGAGGGTAGTCCGTCCTTCCAGCATCGTTTGGCCATTGTTTCCCAAGCACATCCCACCCACGGATTACTTAATCCCCTAGGGGACCGGACCGCTGTTTGACTCGGCTGTTTCCCATTAATCAAGGGCTCAGACTCTGTGCAATTACACATTCACACGTAGATCGCGTCCAGGGAAGACATATCCAACAGGAGAGATGACACCAATGATTGATGATCTCATTGCCCTGTGGGACATGAACCAGTTTAGCTTTATTGTTTAATTGTGGTAAAATGCACATCAAACGTTACCGACATGACCATGCTAAGTGTCCAGTTCCGTGTCATGAAGTCCATTCACATCGTCGTGCAGCCGTCACCACCACTCGTCTCCCGAGCTCTTTCCATCCTGCAAAACCGAAACTCTGTGCCCATTAAAAAGTAAATCCCCATTCCGCCTCCCCCAGGCCCTGGCAACCGCCATTCTACCTCCGTCTCTGGGAACCTGGCTGCTCTAGGCACCCCAGGTAGGTGGGTTCACACAGTCTGAGTGACTGGTTTATTTCACTTAGCACAAACGCCTAAAAGTTCGTTCGTATTGCAACATGTGACAGAATTTCCTTCCTTTTTAAGGCTGACTAATATTCCATCGTGTGTGTACACCACATTTCGCCTATCCATTCATCTGTTGATGGACACTTGGGTCGCTTCCACCTCTGGCTGTTGGGAACAATATTGTGAGAGCCTGATTTCAGTCCTTTTGGATATTGCTGGATTATATAATTCTGTTTAATTTTTTTTTTTTTTTGCAGAACCACCACACTATTCCACAGCGGCTGCCCCATTTTACATTCCCACCAACGATGCACAAGGGGTCCAATTTCTCCACACCCTGGCCAACACTTATTGTTTTGTATTTGTTTGTTCGTAATGGGTTTGAGGTGGTATCTCACGGTGGCTTTGATTTGCATTTCCCTGTGACTAGTGAAATCAGCGTCCTTTACTGTGCCGTTGGCCATTCGTATACCTCCTTTGGAGAAGTGTCTATTCAAGTTCTTTGACTATTTTTTAAATCAGATTGTTCATCTGTTTTTGTTGTGGACCTGTAGGAGTTCTTTATGTATTCTAAGTACTAACCCCTTCCCAGATGCATGATTTGCAACTGTTTTCTCCCATTCTGTGGGTCGTCTTTTCACTCTCTTCACGGTGCCTGTCATAAACAAAAGTTTTTCTTAATTTTGACGTAATTCAATTTATCTAGTGTGCTTTTGGCATCAGATCCGAGAAATCATTGCCAAATCTTTCCCCTTTGTGTTCTCTTCTAAGAGTTTTTGTAGTTCTAGCTCTTACGTTTAGGTCTTTGATCCACTTTGAGTTCATTTTTGTATATGGTCTAAGGTAAGAATCCAGCTTCGTTCTTCTGCATGTGGATATTCCATTTTCCCAGCACCTTTTGTTTAAAAAGACTGTCTTTTCCTCGTTAAATGATCTTGGTGCTCTGGTCAAAAATCACGTGGCCATGTGAGTGAGTGAGGGCGACCAGTTTTGTTTAACCTAGAAATTTCCGTTCTAATGCTTATCAATCTCCTTATTTAATGCTCCTTGCACCAACGCTACCATCTTGCTGGTCCGCTCCTTCACGAGTTACTAAATCTTTGAAACCTGACTATGCCATACTTCATGGAAGCTATGTGTTTACCTGTTTGAACGTTATGCTTTGACAGTGACGTACAAAGGGCTACAGATGTCAGGGTGGAGATCTCGTCTAGTCGGAGAATTTGGAGCCTTTCCACCTTTGAGATATCCTCACGCTCAGTGGGTAGACTTTTGGTATGTAGAAATGGAGGTTTGGGCACACGATGCAGACTCCAGGAACGGCAAGAAGAATAATTTCCTTCTTATTTGCTTCCCTTTATGTGTCTTAGACAGCAAAGTCTATGGGCAGCACGAGTTACACGAGAAAGCCCAGGAAAAATGCTTCTTGCCTCTCATATGTTGTTTCTCTTCACAGCCCTTCACGATGGGTCCCCACTATACCTGCAGGGCAGTCCAGCACCTCTCAAGCCCCTACCTCCATCTCATCCCCTTCCCCTATCCAACAAGAGACTAGAAAAGGCCTTGACCTTTCCATCAACACGTCAGACTCATCTCCGATTCTGATTCCGCCTTGACCAGAAAATCGCATTTCCTGGCTGTCTCCACACCACCGCGTGCATCTGCATGAAATATCTCCCTGACAGACTCTAAATGTTACCAGCATCAATCACAGGGATAAGCCGCAAACAAGCCCTCGACAGAGCAGCCACCTCTGTCGCAGCCAAAGTGGTATTAATTAGGAAACTTACCCTGGCCACAGCGGATAAAAACTGCAGCCTCGAGTGATCTTCGCTTTGACGTCACGTATCCCCAGCCAAGGCCGGTGCTTAAGTCCCTCTCTTGGGGCTCTTCACTCTGGAGGGTGCCTCTGGCCCTGGCTGAAGCAAAGAATCCAAATTTAACACAAGATTTGTGTTTCCTGAGGATCTCAGGTGTGCACATTCCTTCAGGCCTTCCTGACCTGAACTCCCTAACCCATGGCCATGAACTCATCTCAGGCTCTCAGTGGCCTCAGCAGCCTGCACTGCAGCTGGACACTCTGGATGTCCCACTTCTGCCTGGCTGAGAGACTGTCGCTGACCTCACCTCGCCTCCACGGGCACAGGAGTAACCGCCAGGAGCCCCAGGGGAGCCTGAGCCCTGACTGTGCTGAGACTACGGCTTCCAGGCCCAGCCCTCCACCCGTCTCCCAGCCCCAGCTGTCCAGATGCCCTGACTGAGGCCCCCAGGCATTCCGGCCCCTCAGCCTTGGCTCCGTCTCTACACCTAGTGCAGGGCACATCCCCCTCGGGGTCAGCAGGGCTCCCTAAAGGGCTGACCAAGGAGGGAGTGAGTGGAGTGGAGAAAAGGCACGGGGGTCTTGCAGCAGGGCTGGCTGGGCTACTTTCTAGGCTGAATAATCTATATGTACTGTGTGTGGTTGAGGGTAGGGCCAGGGCCGGCCAGGTTGCATCTGATTTCGCCTTTTCACTAGCTGAGTAGCCTCGAGCAAGGCACTCAACATCGCGGAGCCTCAGTTTCCACATCTGTAAACTGGTACTAATAAGACCACCCCAGGAAGCTGCTGGATAACAAACATTAAACATTCAGTACAGGCACCTGACAGTAATCAATCCTCAGTAAACGTTAGCTACTTCTTGTGGGTCAGGAGTGGATTATGTCCTGTTTGTGTGGATGTGCATGCGTAAAAAACATAAACTTTAGGGAAAGGACAAGTAGGAAAAAGGCCAGAGAACTTGCTGCTCGTTTCCTCAGACATTCCCTTTGCTGATGGATGTTTCTATCAACTCATAAAGGAGGTTAGTCCCAATTTCATATTCGCTTGTCCAGAGAGTGATAAACTGTGATTGCCTTAAAGTAATCCATGCTGCTTGCAGATCGGCCCTTCTCCACCTTGACAGATGGGGTTACGTTCATCTTACTGCCCTTTTGGCGACTGAAAACATCCATGAGACATTAGTCTCCTTGCCTCTGACTTTCTCTTGGGGGGAAACGCTGAAGGTCCAGAATTAATGTGATGATTGATTTACCGCGTGGTGTCTAAAGGCACAGGGACCAGTCCCCCCACTGCTGGGAGGGAGAGGAGGCGGAGGCAGCCCTTGGCCAGTTCAGGGGACTGGCTCCCAGGCCTGTGTCGTCTAACCTGGTTGAGAAGACCAGTGCAGAGGGATTGACGCGTCTGAGCTCTACACCCTAGAGCCTGGCCAGCCCTAGTTTTGAAGTCCCAAGGCCATGGACCCTTTCAAGTTCTATGATCTCTAGACCTCAGGTGGGGTAGAGATCGCTCACAGGATGCCTGTGAGATTCAAATGAGATAATGCACGAGAATAGATGTGCTTGGTAGATGTTAATTTTTCATCTTTTAGTGTGAGTCAATGCGATGTTCTTGAGTGAGAAACTGACCAAGCTTACAGATATCAAAACCGAGGCCTAGAGAGGGGAGGTCCATCGCAGTTAGGAAGACCGGCCACCACTTACGGCTGCCCCTGTTTGTACTGGCTCCTGGGAAGTAGAATGATGCACAGATGAGGGTTGGGGAGGGAAATCTATTTCCTAGATTTCCACGAGGCGAGGGGGGCTCCTTCTCTACTAGAACAGACATGGACTGAGCACCTTCTGTGTGCCACGTGCTTTTCTAGACATCATGGGGGGAAAGACAACTCACTCAGATTCTGAAAAGGCCTGGACCCTGAGGGTTTGGTGTTGCCACTGATCTCCCTCTCTCCTCCTCCTCCCAGTAGCATCCCCCTCCCTGAAAGGCACGGGGAGGCCTGACGCCTGCCCCGCTGAGTCCTCTCCTTAGGATCTGGTGCCTGGAATGGGGAATGCCAGCCCCAGGCTCCGGGCAGGGCCACACATACAGGTTGTTGCCGGTAATGACCATCGGTCTAAAAAGTTTCTCATCCAAAACAGAGCGTGGGTTTTTCCCATCATTTCTAGCATTCAAAACACAAGCTCTCTGAGTGAGGAAGCTCTGCCTGACTTGCTATTGCTCCCAGCCTAGGATCTGGCCAACTAGGAGGGAGAAATCAATAAAACGGAACTGCAGAGCCAGTGGGGCCACAGCATGAAGGTGGCAGACCAGCAGGCTCTGAGATGCCTTTGATGGCCTTCATCTCCTGGAGCACAGAGTGACTGAAATTCTGAATTCCGCATGTACCGGACTCAGGCAGAAGAGAGGGCAGACAGCACTCCCCTCCCTTTGCCAGGGAGTGGGACGTGCCCAGTTGCTCCCAAAGCTGTAGCAGGGGCTGTGGGTGCCCTGAGTGTCCATCATGCACAGCAAGGAACCCTTGATATGCCCGTGCTGCCCATGTGAATGCCTTTGCTGTGCTCTGGCACTTTCAAAACTTCAAAACAGACACAGAAAACAGAACATTTCCTCCCAGCCTCCTTTGCACCTAAAGCTTGGCACGTGATCCAGGCTCCACTGCTCACATCTACCTCCGCGAGACTTCATTCAGAGGCTCTGGGAAAAGTCCCCTGTGCTGGCAAAGGCAGCAGCAGAGCAGGGCCACGCCTCAGTAGTGGCGTCGGTATCGCAAGCGGTTGTGGGCGCGGTCAGGCCAGTGGCAGGGGTGCCAGGGGTGTTTTCTCACGGGGCTTTGGAGCTTTGCCACTGGAAGCTTAGACTGAGCTCTGCAGCCACCCCCAACAGTTTGGGTAACCGCAAGCTCCCCAGTGTCATTTTAACACTTCCTTTCCTGCTCTAGAAGCCACAGTCAGCTGCTATTGCCTGTACCTAAGAACCCTGAAGGATACCTTAGTTCAAGTTTGCCTTGGCCATCATTTCTTGGGGTCCTAGCACCAGCAATGCCAGCTTTCACATTTGCCCAGCGTTTGCGATGGTCCCAGGGACTACGCCATGGGCTTTGCACACACTGTCTCATGGGATTCTCACACCACCACGAGCAGGTAGGTACTCCTTTCCTGTCAATAGTGGAGAAAGACTAAGGTATCAAGGCATTTGAGGACTTGTCCAAACTCTCGAAAGAGGGCAATTACGTGTCGTGACAGTAGGCGAGCTCTTGAAGCGAAACAGGATTCCAAGACACGGTGGCGGGCCACACGCGAGCTTTCTGCTCTGCTCTCCAGGCAGGATGGGCAAATCTCAGGCGGGTCATCTTGTCCTCACGACCTCCTCTTCTCAGTGACACCGTACTAAGTTCATAGACCGTGAAATCAGACACAAAGATATTTCACCGTCCGAGAAGGATTTTTCCACGGAGGGTACTGACAGTGGCACATACTGTCACCCCACAAATGTACTCTCTGAAACCCACCAGGGGCAAGGGGATAGAGACAGTGATGCACAGCAAAAGCTGCAAGCCTGCTTTTGACGACAAGCACCCTCGCACAGGTCTGCATCGCACACACATTCGGATGTAAATAATTCTTTTTCATTCATTTTCAAGCACTTATTTCATTTACATAAGTCCCAGGCCAATAAATCTTGGCATTAGGGTCGACTTGATGTGTGATGCAGACAGCCTAATTAAGGAAAGGGTATTTTATCTGCTCTTCTAAATGTTCTTTTCTCTGGTCTACAATTTTTTAGACTGGGTTGATCTTTTTTTTATTCATAAGGCCTTCGTTCCAATCCTTCATGCCTGCATTAACTGGACATCTAATGAAGACTCGGATATCGAAGTCTGCATCTCATTTATCCTCAAGAGCAAAATTAATAAAGGGGCAGGAAAATAGCTTCCTGCACTGGAGCTTCTTTGGCTAACCCTGAGTCATCTAAAATATAATTTGCTTGTGTCTTACGGAACTGGGGCTCAGCTGTAAACTTCAGGAGACGGTGCCCAACTTCACCCGCCATCCACTGTCAGCGCAACTCATCGCTCGGAGAGGCTTGGATCAGAGTGGCCAGGAGCCTGTTCTCCCCTCTATACACATTTAGTGAGCACCTTCAGAGAGCCACTAGACAGGGATACAAAACAGACTCAAGAAGGTCACAGTCAGGTGGATCATGCCACCACCGTTGGCCAAAGTAAGAAAAAAATCGCAGCCTGGTATCAAGGCGGGGAGCAAGCTGGAAAGATTATCTGCTCTATCCTTTTGCCTCTGGGAGGGTGACCCTCCCAAGCAGTTTTTCTGTTAATTAAGAGCTTCCGAATGGTGGTGCTATCACTGACATTGACTTTGACTTTAGGGATATGTTGGCTTTCCAAGGCTGTCATAACACAGCACCACAAACTGAGCAGCTTAAATAACAGAAATTTGTCATCTCACAGTCCTGGAGGCTTAGAAGTCCAAAATCAAGGTGTTGACAGGGCCGGTTCCTTCCGAGAGCTGTCAGGGAAGGAAGGACCTGTCACAGGCCTCTCTCCTTGGCTCATAGATGGCCATTGTCTCCCTGTGTTGCTTCACATTGTCTTGCCTCTGAGAGGGCCTGTGTCCTAATTTCCTCTTTCTATAAGGAAACCAGTCATGTTGGATCAGGACCCACCCTGATGACCTCATTTAAACTTCATTATCGCTATAAAGACCTTATTTCCAAATAAGATGAAGTGCTGGGGGCTAGGACTTCAACATGGGAATCTGGGAGACACAATTCGACCCATAATGAGTGTCTCTGAAATTGTTTTAACTAAAGCTCTATCTAGGATAGCCTCCAGCAGCGCAGTGTAGTTCGGACACTGGAGAGAAGATCAAGAATCTGAGGTTCAAGTTCTACTTTAGCCGTCTCCCTTCCCTGAGTCTCAGGTTGCTTCTCCGGAGGATATGAGATCTGGCCTGGAGTCTAAAACCCTCTCCCATTCCTGGTGCTGGGTTGTGGATGAAGTGAGAGAAGCCGGCATTTTAGCAGGAAGGGTCAGCGCGAGGCTGCACTCCTCACCGGCAGGGTGATCTTCATCAAGCACTGATCTTCTGAGCCTCGGGGCTTTTTCAACTGTAAAATGAGGACAGTGACAGCAGCTACTTCAAAAAGGCTATGAGGACTAACAAAGCCTGTGGATCTCCTGGCACACAGTCGTCACTTCCTGTGTATGAACTGCTAATGGTCTTATTGTTATTATTAGTAGGACTCAGGCTCTGGATCCAGGACTTAGCTCACAGATGTGGCCACTGTCAGGAGGGAGGCCTAGACGCCCCACCCGCAGGGTCTATTGGGTAGCTCACCTGGAGGGATGCTTTAGCTGGCAAGACTCTCGTGAACCTTGTGACATGACTTTCCCCATCTCTACTTTATCCAAATCCTATCCCATTCCTCTTAGCTCACTTGATTCATGTCATCACAGTTAGGGCTAGGATTTCAGATTATTTTTTCTCACTGCATTTTAGAATGTTTATACCAAAGAAAAGTGTAATAAAACGTATGTAGCTATCTCATTTAACACAGCTCTACAGAGCAGCTATGTGAAGCCAGGCCTGCAATGTCACTCGCATGCACATGAGACTGCTTGGGGCTGTAGCAAACATCTGGCTCTCACCTTCGCTGAATCATTAGTTATTTTTTAATGTGTTTCCTCACCTAGATTGTAAGCAAGTTGAGGAAACAATCTGAATCTTCTATTTAGATTTAACAAAGCTTATTTACTTACTCCCACAATGCACCATCCCCACATGGGATATGAAATATCTCCTACACTCCTCCCCACAACCTGATGAGGCAATTAACGGTCCTGTCGTATCACAGATGAGCCCGAGGCTCAGAGGTCACGTAGCTAGGCAGTGGCCAAGCCATGATTCAATTCCACCTGTCTGACTCCAAGGCCACCAACCTAGCATAGTGCTTCCTCATCAACTTAGCGGACCTGGGAACCTCAATCTTGAGCAGGGTTTTCCGTGGCCTTGGTGCCCCCTGGTGGCACATGAGGACTCATTTCCCCAGCCAGGCTTCAGGTTTTTTCCATGCAGCTCTGCTGACCTTAAGCACTTGAAGGAGTGACCAGTGGGGTCGGCCCTGGGGTAACAGAGCCCTCTGGCTGCAGGGGAGAGCCAGACCCTCTACCAGAGCAGTTCTTCTTAAATGGACCCCCAGGAAGAGTCTGCTCCTGATAAGTCGAAGAGGTGGGGTTAGGGTCTTGGGCCAACAGCAGTGAGATGGCCTACAAGGCCTGGTTCCCCCCATCCTGCCTCCCATCTCCCACTCCAAGTCAGGACATACGGGCAACGGGCAGCAGCATTCTCTGCTGTTTCCTCCTGGGGTTTTCATTTTCCATGAGCTTGTTTATGGAGGAGGAGAGAAAAAAGGAGGATAAAGGTAGTTAAAGTTTTCAACTCAGAGGTTCTTTATCTTACACAGAGTCCGTTCCCAAAAGACCCATCAAGATTCATCAGTAAATATTCATTGGATTCCTACTGCACTCTGCAAACGTCAGAATGCAGAAATGGAGAAGACATTCTTCCTGTCTTTGAAAAGTAAAAAATTACAAGAACTCTAATAATGTCACGACATTTTTCCTGTCACCCCAGAAATGGTTATCAGCACTCAAAACTGAGACTACAGAATCATCAAAACCCCATAAATTGAAGAAAGTAGAAAACAATAGGAGTCAGTCACCTCCTCCAGCCATCAGCCCCAGAACTTCCCCAGTTCATACAAGCTGCTTCCTCAGCCTACCAGCCCAGGCCCAGGGGCAAAACAGCACAGGGGTAGAGGAAGGGGTAGAGGAAAGGGTAGAGGTGGTGGAGTAGCCTGCCTTCCCGCTCCAGTGTGACAAGGGTGTTTGGGCCAGTGGTCTTCTTCCTACGCTCATTTTCCACTGAGAGGCCTTCCTTACAGCTTAAAAAGTGATCACCCGCTTTTCCGAAAATCCTTTCGTCATTGACCGGGCTTTGAGATCCTCAGAGATGCCTTGGAGCTGCCCTGGCCAGTAGCGTGGCCACTACCCACACGAGCTGTGGAGTGGGAAACACACACGAGATTCCGGACACTTGGGGGGGGGGTTGTAAAACAGCTCCGCCCTGTTTTACAAATTGAGGACATGTTGAGATGGTGCTATTTTGGACATATTGTCTGGATAAGCAGAGTATTAAAGTTAACTGTCCACGTTTCACTTTTAGGGTGGCTCCCAGATCATGTAAGATCACGAACATGGGTCGTATAACAGGACGTCACCGCTGGGGAGGCTGAAAGCCCAGAGCTGGGGGTGGGGGGTCCCGGTCCAGCGCCCCGGAGCACGCGCCAGCAGGCCCTTGTCGGGAAGTCCTAAACTGCTTTTTCTGAAACTTAAGTGCTCCGTGCCGTGTCAGCCCCGAGTGAACGTCCATGCGGGAGCCAGGACTCCTGGGTCCCCGCATTCGAGGCGGGAGTCTTGGGGGGCGGCCGGCTGCGCCGGGGGCGAGGGCGGCGAGCGACCGCCAGGACAGCGGCCCCGGCGCGGCCACCCACCCCGCGGACCGTCCGTGGACCGTCCTGCAGGTGCACGAGGATGCCCGGGGGCGCCGCGCTGCCCAGCGGCCCCTGGGCGGAGCGCGCGGCCGAACTCGGGGCCCGCGCTGGGCATTTAGCTCGGAAGCAGCACCGCACGCCGGGAGCGCGGCTCCGCGGGCTGGAGTCGTCCCCGGACGCGGCGCGGGGGGCTCCGGTCCCTCGTCCGATCGCGGCTTCACAGTGAAAAGCGGGAAGCGCTCTGCAGGCCGCCCCCGGCCCCGCCCCCGGGTCTCGGCCCCGCCCCCGCCCTCGGCCCCGCCCTCGGCCCCGCCCCTGGCGCGCGCGCCGCGAGGTTTGGCCCCTCGGAGGCGCCGTCCGGGCCCGCGCCCCGCCGCGTCACGTGACCCGGGCGCACCCGAGACCGGAGGACGACGGCGGCGGCGGCGGCGGGACAGGCTCACTGCGGGCGCCGGGCGCGCGCGGGCCGCCGGCGGCATGGAGGCCACCCTGGAGCAGCACCTGGAGGACACGTGGGTCCCGCGGCCTCGTCCGGGTGCCCTGAGCGCGCGCCGCGGGGACGTGGGCGGGGCGCGGGCCGGGAGGGCCGCGGGGGCCCGTCCCGGAGACGCGGAGGGGCCCGGGAGCCGGACTGGCAGTCTCCCCGGGGCTCCGCGGCCGAGCCCGTGGTCGGAGTCGCTCATCGTGATGAGATGGTCCGGGCGGGGAGGGGGCCCCTGGGAGGTTCGGGAAACGAATTAGCCCGGGGCGAAGAGGAACCCGCGCGTGCCCGCCCTCCCGCGCGTAACCGCTCACTGGGTGCTGCAGCCCGCGAGGGCGTCCCTTCCGTTTTCCGAACGGGGACTGTGCACCTGCCCGTCAGGCTTTCAGGGAAACGGCCCCCGCACCGGCGCCCCTCAGCTTCCCCCTGCCTCTCCGGGGGCGGCCGCGCTGCTTGGGAGGTTTTCAGCGGTTGGTTCGAGGCAGTGAGTGCCCAAAGCTGGCACTCGAGCGAGGCGGCAGATCCTAGGGATTGCATATCTGTGGCCCTCCAACTCCCTGGCACACAGCCTTTTCCCTCAGCAGAGAGAGACGAGTTTAACTGCTTCAGCTAGGTACTTGCAATTTAGTTTTTCGTGCGGTGGGGCGAGGATGGTGAAAAGTGGTTGAGAAACGCGGATTTAAAGCACCTAAAACAGTGTCTGGCACGTGGAAAGCCTATCTGCGTTATAAGTATTTAAATTTATTTTCTCACGTCACCGGTTTCTGGAATTAGAATGAAGAATCCATCCATTGTCGGAGTCTTGTGCACAGATTCCCAAGGACTCAACCTGGGCTGTAAGTATCTCCCATTGGTCCCTTGGTGGGTGGGGTTGCACAGCATTTGATGTTGACTAGGAGCCGGGGGCTGTTATTCTCTAGTTTTTATACCCTGCCATTTCTGGGTACTTTAGTGAGAGTAGAGATGATCTCCAAGTACCAAGGTTAGAAAATTGAAATTTATGAAGGTAGGAATGTTTCTTGCAGTTCTAAAATAGGTCCTAGAAAGGACTTTGGATATGACAGCAGTTACAGTTCGTGTGTGCCATATGCTCGGACTGCTCGGCTTTCTGTACCAGTCTCTAATTTTCCCAATAATCCTGCAAGATGGGTGGTGCTTTTTTTCATCTAACTACACTACCAGTGAGTAGGCAGTAAAAACAAGGCTTAAAAGTTGAACACACCTGGGTTCAACCTCTTGCTGTTTCGTTTGCTGGTATTGTGAACTTGGACCCCAAAACTACCCCCCCCACCCCCGCTCAGTTCATTTACTGGGCTGTTTAATAATTATTACTGAATTGCATTTATTGAATTTTTGCTATGTATCAGGCATCACTCTGAGTTTTTTTTACAATATACTGGGTCATTTAATCCTCACAAGGTAGATAAATTAAGTGGTTGAGCTGGGATTTGAGTCTGGCTCCAGAGCCTCTTAATCACAATACTGTAAGATTATATAATGTGTGTAAAACACAGCACAGAACCCAGGCATAATGCTCAATAAATGGCAACAATTACAGGTGAGGAAATAAATGCAGAAATGTAAATAACTAAAGCATTCAGCTGATTAATGTCAGAGCTAGTAAGCCTAGGATCCTTTAGTCCTTATTTGTCTTTACTGCAGGATGTATAAAAGCTGTGAATTTTTGCAGAGAGGGTGACTGAAAGAGGTAATGCATGTAACTCAGGTTTTATACACAAATCAGTTGGGAGAAAAAAGGCAGATGAGGCTGGGAAGGGAGGGGGCGGGGCCCTTGCCAGGCTTAGTAATGAAAAGGCTGATGATATTCAAGTGAGGAAATCTAAAACTAAATGATTAGTTCCTTCAAGAAACCTTCAAGGCCTGAAAGACTGCACTGTGTCTGTCCAGTTACTGTTTTATATAGTAATAGAAAATCTATCAGTTCTGTCATAGCGGCATGTCTGTTCCCTGACTTAGTTTCAGGCAGGTAGGCTTATGTTGCCTTTTTTATATATGGAATATATTGTAAAGTAAACTTAGTAATTATTTTTGGTACCTGACACCCAAGACTTAGTTACTGTCTTCAGGCTAAAACAAGCATTAATAAAAAGCCAATTCTGTTGATATTTGAAAAGAGCCAGCTTATTCTAGTGGAAATAATTGCTCCCAGAATCTCCACATATGCTGTCAAGGTGATCTTACAACTGAACTCCTGAATAAAGATTTTTATACCCTTTGAGGTTGAGCTCAATAAAAGGAAATCACATTTCCCATGAGGAATTAGTTTCAACAAGTCTCTTGCCCTTACTGACTGCTTTTTGTCAATCTCACCTCTGAATTTCTTGTTGGTTTCATCACAGTTCCTATAAAATGAATTTATGACTTTCAAATTGACTTGAATTAAGCTTCCTTATATGCTTAAGAAGGTGTTTAGAGATGGTAATGGGAATGACTTTCAAAATTGAGTGTCTGTTATGGCTTTACTGATTTAAGAACTGTTGTCGGCTTTCTCACTGATGTAACTAGCTGAAGTACCAGCAAAGCAAAACCATTTCATGTCAGTAACTAACCTAAGAGACCACGAACTAAACCTTTTTGTGACTAATTCAATGAGAGATACTCCTACAGCTCTGTACTCATTTTTGGACAGTCGGGCAACATGATGTCATCTCTGTCTTCTAGGCCGTGGGACTCTCTCAGACGAGCACGCTGGAGTGATATCTGTTCTAGCCCAGCAAGCAGCTAAACTAACCTCAGACCCCACTGATATTCCTGTGGTGTGTCTGGAATCAGATAATGGGTGAGTAGATATCAGCAGATCCTGTCCTTCCTTTCCTTTTTATTTGGGAAAATCCCAGGAAAACGTGCCTGGGGCCCGCCCTGTGTTCATCAGTGATTCCTTGTTCAAAGTGCTGATAGGACCACAGGAGCAGATGGATTGATCTGTAAAGCTAATGTGCTTTCAGACTAGTTCCATGTAAATGAAAAGGAAGAATTATGAACTATCAGTCTGTCAAGAAAAAGTGTAAGAGGGAGACTGTTCAAAACGGAAACTATTTCTGTAGTAAGAGAAATACGAAAGATATTCCCAGCGAGAGTCCTCAGAATATTCTAATAGTGACAAAAGCAGAATACAAAACTATATACAATATAATCATATATATATATACACATATATATATAATCATATATATAAAAAATATATATGTAAATAGTATATATGCAGATTTTAAAAAACAGGAAAATATTAATCGTGGTTGTCTCAGCTAGGATTATAGGATTCATTTTTATATCTTGTACTTTTCTATATTTTTCAAATGTTTTGTTGTAATCATGTCGCTTTTATACATAGAAAGATATATTTTTTAGTTGAGTCCTAAACCAAACAGCATCTGTAATCTTAACGCTGACCCCCAGTAGTACAATGTTTCATGTGTTATCTTCTGCTTTGCCTTTCAGGAACATAATGATTCAGAAACATGATGGCATCACAGTGGCAGTGCACAAAATGGCTTCTTGACATCTCATATCAGTTTTCCAGCAGCCCATCATTAAGTACTCAATCCCACCTGTGTTAATTATCTTATAGACTACTGAAGTTTAAACAGTTAGGCCATTCATTTAATCTGCATTGTGCACTTCTCTATTGGTTTTAGAATAAACTGCTTTTTAACACAATGGACTGACTTATCAAAATGTTAATCAAGGATCATGTTTGGAAGCAGCAGGTCCAAGTCACTTTGTATATAGAATTTTCTTATGTTCAATAAATCTGGTTGGAGGAAAGCTTGGATCATTTCTGGATTCTTTAAACTCATCAAATGTTCATTTTTCCATTTATAATTTTTTTATAAAAAAGGTCTTCGCTCCAGATTACTCTTTCAGAAGCTTCCTGAAATACATATAGTCTCGCTGAAGTGCCATGGATATTTAAAACAAAGCATATTCCTACCCCGTAATATTAACAATAGCTAATATTATTAAGAACTTATTATATGCCAGAAGCTCATTTAACTCTCATTAGTAACCCTACACGGTAGGTGCTCTTATTTGCCCCATTTTACATTTACATAACTATGGCACCGGGTTAGCAGAGTCACCATTTGGACTCAAGAGTATGACTCAGAGCCTGTACTCTTAACACCCAGACCACTGTAGAAACAGGTGCGTTTGGCCAGAAAAGAATCTGCCTTTTGAAAGCACAGAACGTTCTTTTCTTCAACCTTAATAGTTAACAGAATGGAGCACAATAGGCACGAAAGACCTCATTTCGTTGAATCAACTCAGTTCCTGTTGCTCCTTAGCAATTTAATATTTGACAGTATAAAAAAAACTCGAGAATATTAGTATTTATTTTAAAATGAAAAGTATCTACAAATAAATAAAAGGTGCTACGTGAGGATAAAGATTTTGAGTAAGACATGGCTCCAGCCTTTGAACTTTTACTTTGATAGGATATGCATGTCTGTTGTCTTCACCATACTCACCAATACCTGACGTGTCAAGTACATGTTTTATTGACTGTCTTCCCCACTAGTACAGACACTGAGGCCAGGACCTTGTCTTATTCACAGATGTATTCCAAGCACCTAGAACGGTCCTAGCACATAGTAGGCACAGAATAAATACTTGGTGAACAGATGAACATATAACAAGTACGAAGGAGTTTCTGGTATGTACTAGGCCTTCCCAGGCAGAGGGAGCAGCAATGACAAAACAGGTGATAAACCAAAAGCTGCAAGGTAGGGCAATTACTTCATCCTTGAATATCTGCTTTTTAAGAATCTTAGGCCTTATCCTGTTAGTAGAATTGGGCTCAGAGCAAGTGAGTCAAAATTTAGCTTTAAAATTAATCCGTAAAGCAAATTGTCCCCCTCAGTGTGGCTGGGCCTCACCCAACCCAGTGAAGACCAGAGCAGAATAAAAGGCTGAGTAAGAAAGAACTGTCTTTGAGATGTGGATTCAGGCTTAGACCAGAACTGCACCATCAGCTCTGACTGCAAATCTTGGACTTCTCAACCTCCATAATCACATGAGCCAATTCCTTACATATATGATCTCCAAGGTTTTTTAATGGAGACTGATTACATAGGCACCTCTCCCTGGAATTGGCTCAAAATTCTAGACTCCCGGAAGGAAAGCAAGTGTTCAGCATAAACCATATTGTTTGCACAAATAATTTAGGCAGAGTTAACTACTCATAATTTAGAAAATGGTGGAAAACGTCTTAAAATCTAAGTTCCCCTTTGCCAGCCAAAGGGGAACCTTGTAAGCAAGACTCTCAAAGGATAGGAGTCTCAGGCCAGCTATGTTAACTTTTCTGTACCAAGACTCAATGGGGACAGGGAAAAGATTCAGCTAAAAATAAAATCTTTTCATTCTAAATGATAAAAATTATTCATGGGCTGTATTTGACAGTATAGTGAGGGTAATAGTGTGGACTTAGGAAATCAAGCTGCAGTTCTTGCTGAATGGCTTCAGGGCCAAGAATGAAAAGGTTAGAAATCAAGGGAATTATTTATGTTTAGTTAAAGACCCAAAAGCTTTAAGTCAATTGGGTAGAGATGCCAAAATGTTAACTAATGTCCCAGCTGTGGCATAAGGATTCTTTGCTCTTGCTATTAGGCACCCCCTGATTAATAAGAACCATTTTTCGTGAATTAAGTATCAATAGTGGGTCTGATAAGGAACAGTCATCTATATGTCAGTCCTCACAACAAACTTGCAAAGTAATATTAGCCACATCTCACCTGTATGGAAACATACTCAGAATGGGTAACTGGCCCAAAACTTTCAGTCTTTAAAAATAAGTTGAGATTCTAACCAAGGCTGCATTTCCCGCTATACCTCAAAGCTTCCTCTATGAAAGGTGTTTCAAGGGGTTCATCTCTGAGGACTTTACAGCCCTCCTAGTCACTACGAATGGCTCATTGTTCTGCATATTGCAAATCTGACCTCAGCTCCCAGCATCAGAGCTATCAGTATAAAGCTTAGCCAGAGCTCAAATATGTAGACTGTCCTGCTCTAAAAGAGCAGAGAACATCCACCCCACCCAAAAAAGAAAAAAAATCAGTCCTACAGAAGTTCATTAAACAATGCTTTCCAGAGTATGTTCCTCACTACAAACAACACTCTAAAAAGTATTCACTCTCTTTTGGAGTTTTGCCTTCCGCTGAAGGTTTGTTCGATCCTTACCACCAGCACCACAATCTTTTCCTTCCCAAATCACTCAGCTGTGCTTCTGCTAGCACTTGAATCAAAAAATATTATAGAGTTTGGTTTTAAGAGCCTGGGAAGCCCCATACTAAAAAAAAAAAAAAAAAGCAAAAATATGTGATTTTCCAGATAAAACAAGAAAAACACACTTTGGCCTAAATTACGCTCTGGTTTAAAACCTGGAATGTTGATGCTGGGAGATGAAAGGCAATTTCCTGTTGACTTTTTTTTTTTTTTGAAGTGGAGGGTGGCACAGAGGAAAGAAATGGAATAAGAAAGCTGAATCATCCCAGGAATTTTCTAGGCGACTCAGCCTAAACCATTTCCAAGATGCAGTGAGAAAAAAATTTTCATTAAAATTCAAGTATACACCACCTTCTCCGGGAGGAGTTTGGAATTAAGGTAATCGAGTAGTTCAAAAAGGCAATTAGAATGGGGCTTGGAAGTTCAAATTATTACCCAGAATATTTAGTCAGTACACAAAGGTCACACAAATGGGCCAAACTTTCTGAAGATCACGATTTGGAGCCCAGGACATGTATCTGCCAACTCTGGGTGGTCTGTTTTCTCCTATACAATAAGGATGCCGAGGGCCTCCCTGAGGACCAGTAGAGGCCTGGGTATCAGTGCCTCGAGTATAGTGTTAAGATGAACTGAGGCATATTAAAAATGGTAAGAACTTATCTGAGCAAAAATCGATTTGAACCGGGCAGCACCAAACAGGAAGTGGTTAAGAGCACTCCATCGACAGGAGCTAAGGGAAAGTTTTCACATAGAAAAGAAGCCAAGCAAGGAAATTATTGATTGGCTATAGCTTAAAGCCTGGTTGGTCGTCTGTAATTGGTTGGCCTTCCCTTTTGGTTTTGGAACCTTGAGGCATTTACAGGCTTCGACTGTGGTTTGTGCATGTAGGCCACCTCACCTCACAGGGTCACCTCAGTATAACAAGCTCCTTGTTTAATTAACTCAACAGTAGGTACCGGAGGATTTTCTACTTGGTTTACTCCGGGGTTTACTTTTGAGTCTACCAGTGGAAAACTCTTACCTTTTGAGTCAGGGCGGGTGGAGGAAGGGCCCGGGATAATGTCAAATCACAGCCTTTCCCCTCCTCAGGAAGTAAAGTCCACTGGCCGGAGAACCTAAATTGGCTCTGACCTTCTGGGCCCTTACAATGCTCACTTGTTTTCACAGTGCAGAGGAAAGAACCGCTTTTAAAACACAGTGATGTTCTAGAAAATGGTATAGCTTGTTTTTCTTTCCGGAGTGCTTGCTTCATCCGTGGAGGGATTCCTTTGCTGAACGCCACGTCAAAGGTAAGATGAAAACAGGGCTGTGTCAGGGGTGGTTTTCTGTAACATTTCGAACGACTAGCTTCTCTCCCAGCCCAGCCAGCTCCCCAGACGGCCATTCCACATGCCCTGCCCGCAGAGTCTCCTTTCCAGGAAAGAGACAGCCTGCCTGTCAACCTGACAGTGGGAAATAATGCTATACCCTGTCCTCAGAACATTTACATTTTCTTTTTTGCTACTTCTCTTTATTTTTTTTTTTTTACTGACCCATTTGTAAGAGGTAGCAGACTCTGTGATCTATCACTCTTCGCTCCTGAATACTTTCTAGTGCATTCTCCCACAGAACTACAAGACTGGCAACACGCCCGAGATCTAACTTTGTCTACCACACCGTCCATTTTCAAATTTCCCCTACTGACCACCTAAAGTCTTTTACAATTTTATTTCAGGTCCAGGATCCATTCAAGAAACAGTTGTTCCATTCCGTTGTCATGTCTATTTTTAGTATCTTAGAATATTATCATTTTAGCAAGTGCTTTGTAATGGGAATTCCGAAACCCGAGGCTCCCCCTCCATGTTTTATTTCTCTAAGTCAAGAGCTCATCCAAAGGACCAGAGGGTGAGGCACAGCTTCCCCTGGGATTTGACTTGCAGACCCGGGCAGAAGCCAGAGGCCACCCCACCATCAGAGGTCAGGCTTTGCAGTTAACTCCCTTGTAATTCCTGCCTAAAATAAAATGAGTGGGCATCCTAACGCCATTCAAATTGGTGATAGAGAGCTTTCTGTAGTGGCTTTGAAGTCCCTCAAATCGCAGCCCTGCATTAGCTCTTCTTCCTTCTCCCATGGTTCTGTCTGGATTGTGATTGCAGAATAAACAGGGATAAAAAGACATTATAGTCACATAGACTTTGATGCGTAAATAAATGTATACAAAGTTCAAGGGAATGGTCAAAGCTACCAGGGGAAGCCACGCAGCAGGCCTCCAGAAAAATCCCCGAAGATGGTAAAAGTCCTGCTCGTAATTTTAAGGTTGAAATCAGTCTATAAACAACTTTAGAAAAAGGTGGAAATCATCTATTTATTAAAGGGTGGGATAAAAATAAAATTTACAGGATGAGTGGCTTTAAAACACAGAGAAAAAGGAAGTTTAAAACTTTAGATCCGTTTCCTGTCACCTGAATCAACTGTCTTGGATTCATCACAGGGATCTCCTGCATTTGAAACAGAGGAAGCATCATGCTGAAGAGGCAGGGGAAGGCCCAGCCTTACACTAAAGCCCTGGATGGAGGTTGGGGTTGGATGATTGTGTTTCACTTCTTCCTGGTAAGAATTCTTTCCCCTTCCTATTGCCTGAAAGAGGGCACTCTGGAGAAAGGCTCCAAGCAGCCTAAAAAGATCACTTATGAAATCCTCGGCATTCTAATGGATGGGGGCAAAGCCTGAAACTGCCAACAGCTGCTCAAGTCAGTGGCCCACAACGAGCCCAGGAGTTAAAAACATCCACCTTGAGTGAAAGCAGCGGCATTCCCACCCACTCTCCTCCTCCTCTTCCCTGTCATCCCCCAAAACCAGAGAATGTTCCAGTCACACCAACAGCTCTGCCCTGGCTGCATGGCAGTCAGGCTCTGGGGACAATCATGCCTTTACCTGTCCCAGAGGCAGCCCTGGGAAGCCCTGAAAAGCGCTTTGGGTGGCTTCTCCTCAGTGCAGCACGCAGGTCCCACCGCTGGCAGCTACCTCCTTCACCGAAGGGGATGGGGACACTTCCTCTGTTCTTCCTGCTGCTCACTTCCCAACCCACCCCCACCAGCCACAACTGACACTAGAATGAGGCCCAGTGGGTATTTTCCGTGTGTCTGGAAAGGGAAAGAAGGATATGGATTCTGAAACAGGAGCCTGATTTCCCCCCTTCATCCATAAGCAGCTGGACCAGGCCTTCTTTTTTGTTTTGGGCACTCCATTTTTAAATGAACTTCTTTTCCTCATCCTCCCAGAAGCCCTTGGGGTTGTTGCTGGCGATCTGAATCGTTAGCATGGTCATTTCTAGAATACCGGTGAATGCAGAACTTTCTTCTCCCACAAATGTTATTAGTAAGGAAGCTAAAGGTGCCCTAAGCCTGAGAGCCCTTCCCGTGACAGGGCCACCCCTCCAGATCACAGGCTGTGCAGTACTGGTGTTGGTGAGGATCTCTGGTCTTCCACTTTTCTTCCCAATAACCATCCTTACTTTTCCTACTTTATTCTCAGAATAGGAGTTAAAAAGTGCCCAATAAGCAGCAGATTAACAAACAATGTCCCACCTTTGGGGGTGTGATGCTGTTATAAAAGCACAAACATATACTGGGTCCTCAAAATGCTAACACTTAACTCAGGCTAATCTCCTGCAGTCACGAAGTGGACACTTAGATGACAATGCTTTTTGGGTCTGCATGAATTACAAATATACTTCTCTATAATAGATGAGCTTCTGAAATGTGAGTGGAAAATCCAATAATGAGTTCAATGGGAGTTCCCTTTTAAAAAGGACTCAAAGTTGCCATACTTTATGTATTTGCATGATTGCTTTCTGTATTTAGCTGTCTCACTGGACTGTACGTTCCACTGAGGGCAGGGACCATGTTTTCTCACTACTGTAAACCCACACCCTAGTAGACAGCCCGGAACATTAATAAATAACTTTTGGTGAATGCACGAATGGTTGGATGCACTAACTGATGGAAATAATCCAGGTGAGAAAACAGTAAGGCCTTAAAGACAGGCAGTAGCAACGGGGATGGACCGAACGCAGACCTGAGTAATACTGAGAAAGTGGATCCTGTACAACCTGGGGACGAACTGGAGTTCAGAGAGAGAGTCAGAGTCCAGGGCTGTTGGCTTGGGTGACTTGGAGGATGGTGTGTGCCATTCACTGAGCTGGGGGTACAGAAAGAAGGGGAGAAAACCTGTGAACGGCCTGGATGGTTTAGTTTTGGACACCAAGTCTGGGGGACCTGCGGCATAACCAACGCGTACAACATAGCCTACGTACACTTGGGGTACAGGAGTGGTTTGAACTATGGGGCAGGGTGGGTAAAAGTGCCAGGGAGAGGGAGAAGAGCAACTAGGACAGCACCCTAGAGGAAAACTGATCTCTGGGGGTTGGCGGAGTAGCCTGCAGAGGAAACTGAGCAGTCAGAGAGAAGCAGCAATCCAGAAATGCAGCATCATCACAAAAGCAGGTCCAGGAGAAAGAGCAGTATTAAGTCAGAGATCACAGAAAGGACAATGGGCTCTTAGTTTAGCAACAGGTAAATGTGTGATAACCTTGATAAGAGCCGGTACAGTGGAGTGCTGGGATGAGAGGAAGTCACGAAAACCTAGTTATCCTTTAGTTTGTCTGTGAAGGTCAAGAAGAGTTAGGATGACACTAGAGAGGGACATAGGGTAGAAGGAGATTGTTATTAAACAGTAATTTCTGACAATGTCTGATGCTCTGTATTTAAAAGGGAAAAGGTGTGCGCTCTCTCTCTCTCTCTCTCTCTTTTTTTAAATAGCTCAGTTGGTAGAGTGGAGGACTGTAGTGGAAGGTCTCAGGCATCCTTAGGTCTGGTTCGAATCCGGCTCAAAGGAACTTGCCTTTTTAGTCTTTTTTCAACCCCACCTTAAAAAACGTCCATCTCAGCCCTGTATATCTTCGATTGGCGTCTATTTAAGACTCTCCACATAGTGCAGCAAATCAGTTCTTTAATCATTATTCTCCGTAACCACAACTGCTACATTTCAACCAGATTTCAGCCCGGTGGTGCACACAGAGGCGGGGCCGCAAAGTCCAGAGCGCAAACCGGGCAGGGCACATCCTGGAGGATCCAGGATGATCCAGCTGCCTTTCCCAAAGCAGTATCTAATTAGAATGATCTGGGTGAGGGACTTCTTGGGGCGGGGGGGCGGGGGGAGGTGGCGGGGGGGGGGAGAAGGCATGCTCTTAAAGATAAAAGGGAATTGAGGGGTCCAGATTGGACACAGGAGATTTTCTAGGGAACTTTATTTTGTGGTGAGCCCATTTACCAATGTCTGATGTGGACTCTGGGTCAGGACAGAAACCCAACTACCTTGGTCCAAAAGCGTGGGATGAAATATAGATTTATCTAATTTGCTTAGTTAGCTAAGGGACAATCCAGACCTTGGGAAAAAAGGTTAATATCTTTGAGTTAAAACAGGAACAAAATTGCAAGTTTACAAGCTGAGGGAGGGAGGCAGGGTAAGATGCAAAGGCTGTTCTTGCTTCCTGATACCCAGTGGAAGACAGGGTCAGTTATGAGACAAGTCATACCCACTCACTGCTGCTATGCCCAGTCACCAAAGACAGACCAGAAAGGACAGGTTCTGAACTGCGGCTAGCCCAATTCAGAATGCAGAGGTCAGAAGCATCCTGCAGATGCCAGCACAGAACGCATATCCACAGAAAAAGAGGAAGGATGTTTTCCAGAATGACGCTTCGTCGTAGTGTGCCTTGCTCGTGAGAGGGCACAATCACCACTCTGTATTTTCGAACTGAGAAAAACAAGTCTGGGTTGCTTAAGCTTTGTGCAAGTTCTCCATCCTCATTTCCTGATAGATGCACCTTTGGGGAACAATCTGATCACAAACATTCCGAATATGGGGCTTATAAAGTACCTTTTTCACTTTTGAATATACAGCCCTAGTGTCCATTGCACTATTCACTCTAAATAATGAAAAATTTGTAGCTTCTATCAAATCAGAATGAAAAAAATGTTAAGGGACCTCCTCCTCACCACTCCCCACTTTTGCAATCTGAGAGCACCACCGATTCATAGTCCCTTACTCCAGTCTAGCGATGGAGATGGATGGGGAAGGTCTTGATTATTTAGCAGGTGAGGGCTAAAGGAATGAAGTGCGAAGAGGAGGCACATCTCTGATGTGGGTGAGTGAGTGGAGGGTACCAATGAAGAGAGAAATGAAAAGGAAGAGTAGGCATGGGATAAGGGAAAGATCAGTTTAGCTTTTGATGAATCGACCTGAGTTAGAGGGATCTAGTAGACAGTTATACTAATGAATATGAAGCTCTTAAGAATGGTTACACAAGATAATAAAACCACAGGTGACAGTTTGAGTACTAAGCGCTAAGTAGATGGTCCCCAAATGAGGATGGTTCGACTTCATGATTTTTCAACTTTTCAGTGGTGCCAAAGCGATACACATTATAAGTTACATGAGATAGTCAATGTTTTATAATAAGATAGTCTTCGTGTTAGATGATTTTCCCAACTGTAGGCTAATGTTAAGTGTTCTGAGCACATTTAAAGTAGGCCGGGCTAAGCTACGATGTTTGGTAGATGTATTAAACACATCTTTGACTTGATATTTTCAACTTATGATGTTTATCGGGATAGAATCCCATTGTAAGTCAAGGAACATCTGCATTAATTTCTTTACCAGAACGACCTTAATCTTCAGTCTTATAGCTAGGTAACACTTACTTCATCTCCACTTAAGGAAAGAGGAAGCTTAACTTATGTGAAGTCACTTGCCCAACATCACACCCCTAGTAGGAAGCAGAGCCAGGATTCAGGCCAAGGAGGCTAACCATGCAGAACAATACTCGTAATCAACACACCATGAATGTGCAGGTGGCCATGAAGACCTTGAGAATGAATGTCTATGGAACAGATATAAAGCGAGAGGAATGCCGAACCACAGGGGGAAGACATTTACGAGGCAGACAGAGAAAGTGGAACCCAGGGTCTGTCATTCTTAGGCAAAGCATGGCCACCATGACAGCAGAGAAGGGTGGCCTCGAAAAAACCAAGGCCACTGAATAAGGGAAAAGGGAAGCTAGGAAGCCCCCGACACACTGAGTACACCTAGATCCAGGGCTTTGAGTGACTGCAGAACCTGGCCAGGGGGCTTACCTTCCTGTTCCTCCCTCCCGACTCCTGCTCTTCACTCACTGCCCCAGGCTGATCTGAATTTCAAGGAACAGATGTTAGTACTCCACAAAATTAAACCTTACCTGAAAGGCTGTGCCCCTCCTAGCAGAGAAGCGGAGGGTGGAGCAGGAAAGGAGGGTTAGATGGGACAAAAGGAAAGACAGGCACATGACCCAACCATAGGTAACCCGCTTTACCCTTGCTGTCCAGGCATGAACTGGCAGTGCTCCTTTTTTGTTTCAACTTGGATAAATGACAGGGTCACCCTATCTACACACCGAGTTAGGAAGGGCACTCAGCTCAAGAGTGATTAAAGCAAATCTTAACTGAGAACTGATAGGAACAATACAGTATCTTTTGGAGCAATGGACTTCTCTCAAAAATAACTGGACGTAGCTGCCTTCAACAGATGCCACTGTGATAGGACAGCATAGTGCTGACTGCAGTCAGCCTATCTGGGTTCAAGTCTCAGCTCCAGCACCTCCATTTTGAGCAACTTTTAATCTCTCTAAACCTTATTTTCTTATCTCTAGTACAATACTGACTCTACTGACTCTTCTGTTCCATAGCCTTGGAATGATTAAATGAGGTGCTTTCATGTAATGTACTTAGAGAAGCTCTTAGGAGATGACCACCCCATAAAATATTAAATATGAGGAAATGCCAAAAGAACTGGTAAATCGTGGAAAGCGGGGGAATCCTAACCTTGAGCAGCTGTAACCTCTCTGTAACGGCTCACTCACCACCTGACTTGGACTCTTTGGTCTGCTTCGATTTAGGTAAATGTGTTTGTGGTGGGGATGATCAAGACTTCTGCAATTTTCTTTGTGGTTTTTCAAGAAGAATTCGAAAGCACCTCACAGCAAACTGGCTGGATTGGATCCATCATGTCATCTCTCAGCATTGCTGCAGGTATGAAGCCAAAAATAAGTGTAGTGTCCAAGGAGGAGGACCACAACGGGCAATTCCAAGAAGACTCATCTGTCATTCAAGACTGAAATGCTGCTAAAACTCAGGTTCATTCATTAATATATAAAGCTGAGCAAAGGACTTACAAAAACTGGGAAATTTAAGAGTTCAAACAAAAAAAAGGTGAAGAATCCAACTCTTTAATTCATGTTCAAATTCTTCATGCCTGCTTTCTTTCGACAGTGCCTTACCTTAGCATACGTTCTATGAGCCAGTCTCTCAACTGGGAAGTCAGACCATGAAGTTCTGGTCTCATCATCTAAACATACACAAAGCAGAGAACCAATTCCTCTTCTTTTAGTTCTATTCGGAGCTACAGTGTGGAGGAAGAACAGTTTAACCATCAAACCTCGTTCTAGTCATAGGTCACGAGGTGCCGTCTCATTTTGTGAGATGCAATTTCATTGCATTTTCAATAAGCTTTCCCTCCAAACCAGCTTATTTACAATCCTCTTTTCCTTAACCTTAAAAACAGTAACAACTCTTCTTCCAAAAAGCAAAATAGTGTGGGGCTGGGAATATTAAGAAACCCAATACAGACACCTTTTTGAATACACAAAACTCCAACGTAGAGTTCTCCTTCAGATGCTCATTTAAATTCCACATCAGAAGATAAGGGAGGCCAGAGCACACTCACCTAATACTACCCTTTCTTTCTTTTCCCAAGGTCCTCTGGTTGCCATTATCGCCGAGACATACGGAGACAAAACTATTTCCATTCTTGGAGCTTTTCTTATAACTGGTGGATTTCTGATCAGCAGTCAGGCTACAAGTATTCCATTTCTTTGTGTAACTATGGGAGTTTTACCTGGTGAGTTCACTGTAAAAATAAGACTTTAAAAGGGGGAACTAGGAACCTTCCCTCTTACTGTCCACGGGTCCCAAATGCCTCGTTTCATTATTTCAGGTCCAGGAGAATATCTGGTCTGGTACCAAGGCAGACCACGTTAAGTGATTCCAACCTATTGTTTTTCTTTTTAGGTGTGGGTTCCGCCTTCTTGTACCAAGTAGCTGTGGTGTTAATTAGCAAATACTTCAAAAAACGATTAGCACTTTGTACAGCAATTGCCCGTTCAGGGATGGGACTGACGTTCCTGTTAGCACCTTTTACAAAATTCCTGATAGACCAATATGACTGGACAGGTGAGCCATTCTGCAAGACTTCATGTTCGCCTTTTTCTGTCTTTGATGAGTGAAAGTGAAGACTGCTGAAGCCAGAGTAGAAATGCGCATGACTTCTAAAGGAAACATGCTCCTCTTTCTTGGGGAGTACATGACAGCAGAGATCTTAAACTACTTGCAGGCTCTGCCAGCCATGTGAGCAACTCAGAGTTCACCACAGGGTTACTGACTGTCCGATGGGACAGAGTACAGTGCATGGCTGGGAAACACCCTGCGGGGAAAGTGATACTCCCGGGGAGGCAAGGACTTCCCTCCTCTCCTTCCCCCACCAAAGCACTCTTTTCAAATTTTCCCTTTAAGAAAATAATTTGCATTAAAAAATCCCTCCTCCATCAGACTAAAATAGACAAGAAAAAAATGGGTAAAATGAGGACTATGTCCCTCAATACCTAATCTTTTACAGGTTGTCAACTATAAGTTTTACAAATGAATGACAATCATTCTCTCCACAATTTCTTTGTGCCTGAGATAAACATTTGGATTAAAATAATCAAATTCCTGGAAAAATATCATATGCACATATATACACATATATATATAAAAACCTATTTCTATATACAGAGCAGTTTTATTGACCCTTTCTTTTCCTAAGGAAAAAACTACCAGAAGCCTCATGGTGAAGAGGTCCAGCTGACAAATCCATAAGAGATAGCAAGAACCTACAGCTAATTCTGTCTCTAGAAGCACCACACACAAGTCACTGCTTTGGACTGGCCATGCTGAAATGAAGCAACTACTCAGCTTCAAAGGCAAAACTGGCATCTGTCTTCTTTCAAGAAAATTAAAAATGTCGATACAAAAGGCTGTCCCCTCCTCAAAGACAGTTTCCAAATGATTCCCGTCATCAAATTCTATATTTCCTGTATCTAAATCTATATCCTCACTTCGGGATACTTAAAATCCCTATTTAAAACACAATGTAATTTTCTAACATTTGAAATATCCCCTCCCACCAAAACACCCTTATTCTTTTTTTTACTTTAGCACAAATAACACTTCTCCTTCCATGTCATCTATCTTTTCTTTTTTTTAATCTCCAAAGGACACCATTTTCACACTGATATATCAGTGCATACAGCTAACAAGTCATCAGATTTAAATACTTTTAAATTCTGGGACAAAGGAAGTATTACACTATGAATATTTAGTGGTGGGGTTCATCTGAGCCTGAGAACACAGAGTATTGTGAAGTGAGACAGGTAATTTTTAACAACTTTTCAATTTCTTTCTATTTAGGTGCCCTTTTAATACTTGGAGCTATCATACTGAATTTGGTACCTACTAGTTTGCTCTTAAGACCCATCCATATCACAAGCAACAGCAATTCTGACATTAAAGATGAAGGTTTATCTGCAAGTGGTCCAGAAGCAGAGTGCGAGGCAGAAGCTTCACGCTGCAACAAGCCACAGGAGTCTACCATCAGGGACGCTACTATGAAGAAGACAGGACAACCCAGTACAAGTTTAACAGACTCACAAAATCAAAACAAAGAGTTCAACGACGGGCCAAACAGGAACAGATTGCTCCTAACAACTAATGAACAAAGTTTTGAGAAAAAGGCTATTTTGTGGAGCTGTAAACAAAAGCTCTGTTTTATTTCTCTTTTCAAGAATCCTTTCTTCTGCATATTTACCTGGTCTTTACTCTTTAGTCGACTGGCACATTTGGTCACTAACCTTCACCTAGTAGCCATTGCCAGAACACTGGGGATTGATATGATGGACGCCTCCTACCTCCTTTCTGTAGCTGGTAAGAAAGCCTACTTCAACCCCACAAACGAGCAGAAAGGTCTTAGTAATTTTTCAAATGTGCCTATCTATTTTTAAAAGCTGGTGCTCAGTGGCAACAGCCACTCCAGGAAGCAAAAGAAATCCTAGGAAGATAGCGTAGTGCGGTGGTTGAGAGGATTGGTTCTGGAGCTAGACTTCCCAGGTTAGAGTTTTTGCTCTGTGTTTCCCAGCTATACAAACTTGGGCAAGTAACTTGCCTCTCTATCCCTCAATTTCCTTATCTATAATATAATACTAGTACCCATCCTCATAAGGTCATCGGGACTCAACAAGTCATGCATGTAAAGTTGGGGATGGTACCTGGCCCATTCTAAGCATTTAATAATGTTCTATAAAAATTTGTAGCTAAGTATTTTTCCTCTTGAAGTAATATAATGTAGATAAATATAGCTCTGAAGCCTGGTCACTAACGGACCGGCTGATATTTAAAATAAATTAGTATACAAGTTAAAAATAACAACAGTCATTTTAGTTGAGTATAAAAATGTATGAAAACAGGATGCTTGATCCAGAACATACAGATTCTCAACTGACAAAAGAGGGATTCTAAAAAAAATGAGAAGGGATGAAACGGAATTGGTTTGCTCTAATTATCTGGAAATTCTGAGCATTGACTTTTCTCCAGCTAATTTCTTGCAAGCCTATCTACCAAGCCCTTACAAAGGTTATTATGACCACACCTGTTTGCAATTGTAAAGGTGCTCGGCTTCAGTCAAATAAAGCTTGTGTATACATATACAACAAATACACAGCTAAACTGACTTTTTTCGTTAAAATGTCTGGTAGTATTGATTTAGATCAGATTAGAGCTACACAAATGGAACCAAACTATAACATAAAGACTCAACGTATATCCTAGGAAATAACTGTAGAAATATAGAAATGGTAGTATGCACTTTTTATTTCTTCGTCTGTGTGGAGCAATTTGTTTTATGTTTGAACCACAGAAAAAACTTGAAGTACAAAACTGTACCTGAAAATCCCTCAGAATTTTACTGCTACATTACCTTATAACAGGATAAAAGATATTTTGTCATCATGAGATTGAGTGAAAATGTGGTTCTTAGATTTTTATTCCAATTATACCACAGTTTCAATGTTCTAAATATGATCTATTTCTAAACTTCCTATGTATTTTCAATTTAAGTATAATAACCTCTTGGAGGGCTCAATTATTAAAACCTCATGTACAATTTTAAGAAAGAGTCCAAACATCTACTTTTTTTCAATAAAACTATCATTTGTACTCCAATCATCCACCATGACTTCCCCAGGACACTGACCTACTAAAGGCCTACTAATCTTTAAAAATCTCACTTCCTCACCTGCAGATTTCTTTGAGGAAGGCCTCCTGAGCCCAGGGGCCTCTGTAACCAGGGATTCCCAGTTCCGTGGTATGAACTTTCCAACACAACCGGAAAAAGCACTCGATGGGTCTTCTGCCCAACCCTGCAAGAGTCTTTCTGGTATTTTATTAGATATGTCTGGAATACCTAAGTAAACGACAGAATCTAATGATAGACAAATGAAACCATTTTTTTTTCTCCTATGTCCTAACCTCAAGATAAAGTCACATTACTTAGGAAAAGAGGCCTTAGGCATTTATATTTTTCAAAGGAGCTAGAAGATGAGAATTAGGATTTCATGAGACCTTTTCAAAATTGTTCCAGGCATCACTGAGTCAGTCAGTCAGATTATCTCTGGATGGATTGCTGATCGAAACTGGATCAAAAAGTATCATTACTACAAGTCTTACCTGATCTTCTGCAGCATCACTAACCTGTTTGCTCCTTTAGCCACCACATTTCCACTACTTATGACCTATGCCATCTTCTCTGCCATTTTCTCTGGTGGTTACCTGGCATTGATAGTGCCTGTACTGGTGAGTGCCTATACTGGTGAGTAGACACACTCATTAACATTGTTAAACCATTTAGGAAAAGCAAGTATTGATAATAATCTCCCCCAAAGAGAACAATATTTTATTAACTTTATATTTAAAAACACCATCCCTAAGGCCTCAGAAACCTTGCAGCTATATCCCGTCCAGTTATTCACCTCACTTTGGGGGGGAGGGATGATGAGAGGACTACCACATGGAACAGGAAAGAAATGAAAAGCAAAAAAGAGACCAATAATATTTTGTTTTGCTTATCAGTCTCCCAGAAGGTTAGGTTTTTGTTCACTTCTTTCCTCCAGCTCCAGGAATTTCTTTGGCTCCCTCTAAGACTCAGTATTGAACAGTTCCCCCAAGAGAAAAAGGAGCTTCTTGACCGGTGTGGCTTCTCTCGTTTAGAGTTCTGTTTGGGACATTGTTTTTGTAACTCTTCTCCATGTTTACCCCAAATTGACTTAAAGTCCTGTACCCAAATGGGATGGAAACACTTAAACAAATACTTCTGGGCTCTTCTTGGAACCCCAGGAGTTCTTCTTGGAACTGGATCTCCAATGTGTTGGAACAGAATCCCTGGGAAAGTTCTGGCCTTGATATCAATTGTTAGCATAAATGCCACAGGACATCATATGAGGCTTAGGCAAAAGCCAAACCTTCTAAAGCTGAAATCAACTCTTTGTGATACCTGATTTCTTACAAACCAATGGTTGGTACCCAGCCATGCCTGGATTCAAGAATACCACTGTACCACTGTAGGCTCAGACTGTAAATACCATTTCCTAACAGAGAAGAGCAGTGAGGTTGTGGGGGGAGGTGGGAGGGGGCGGTTGGTGAAGTACCCCTGAACACCCAAGGCTAAAAAAGAAACAAACACCAATGTTCCTTACTGACAAAGAGAAAACACTGCCTGCAAAGTGAACAACTTCTCTATTTGCCTCAGCTCTTTCACAATATCAGGGCAAAAGGCCATCCAAATTACCTCAGAAGTCAACTGTTCACAGTTTCAGATGACACAGACAGTATTTGTCCCTTTGTAGCTCTGACTGAATTCCATCCTCAATTTGGCTAACACTGAATTCTAATCTCTACAGGTTGATCTGTCTGCAGAGACTGTAACACACAGGTTTTATGGACTTGCCTATTTCTTTGCTGGTATAGCTATCCTTCCTGGACCACCTATAGCAGGTAAGAGCTTAGCCACATTCTGAACAAATGAAAGAAAATGCTGATCCATGATTAATAGTAACATGTAATGACAATATCAGGTGAAAAGAAACTGATGATATCCCTGCTGCTCCTATACCACCTGTCATACTCCATCCCCAGTCCAGGAGAATCTGAGGGCTAATTCACCAGATGTGCGCTAAGCAGATTTTTATATCCTCTTCGGAGCAGAGATTTTATGTAAGTCTACTTGTCTGAGGAGACAATCCAGTTTCATCAGAGTCTTAAAAGACCTATGAGGCTTAAAAAAGAAAAAAAAGAAAAAAAAAAAGAACTACTACCATCTTTTATCTGAACAGGAGTCACTTTTATAGAGCTTGAAAGCTGCGAGCCTGACCCCACTGCTCTTCAGATGTGCCATGTAGCTTTCCAGGGCTTCTCAACATCATCTCTTATTTTCAAAGAGGGATGGAGGCCCTTCATATTCTATTGTACCAAAGGCAGGAAGATACTTGGCTTATAGGGCAGGATCTCTGTGGAAAGGATATATGGTGAACATTAAATACAAGTAGAGTAGGATAGTGGGCAACCCTGATTGCTTAAGTTAGCTTTAAGACTGAAGTGTTGTTTTACACTGTTTACCTAACTGGACATTTTATGCTTGCTGAACATTTAATCCGAGGCTATTAAAAGACAGACTACTCACACAGAAATATTTCTAGGGAACAGATTAAACTTCAGAATCTTTCACACTATAGTTCTCAATTTGAGTGTACAAATTACTACAGCATTTCCCATCACCCACCGAAAGGGATTCTACCTAAAACTTGCTCTTGCCGCCTGAAGTCCCAAAGTGAAGACAGAAAAAGAATCTGATCTTGCCTCACTCTTACTTTTTAAAAACTAAGTTTGCACCTCTATATAGACTTAAGACTTAGAAAAGGCAAATATCAAAAGAAAAAGTATAAAAACCTAATAACAAAGATTATTGCTAGAAGGGAAAAACTGCGTCATTCACTGAGGTTTAGTTGACGTGTACCTATTCTAAAGGAAATATCTTTACAAATATGCAACCAACTCCTTATTTGTATGTATGAACACATCTCTTCTCATGTTGTCTAACTTGGCCTACACTTCATACCTGGAGAGTGGTCTAAAATTTTAAAGTCAAGCCAGAATTGTTACATAGAAACCAGTAAAAGGAGACCAAACACCAGAGGTGCCGAGTCAGTGAGACACAGAAAAGAACTCAAATACAGTTTGCTAATACATTTTTTCATTCTTGATCCTTCTTCACTGGCTGTCCAATGATACCCTAGAGCTCTTCAAGTCTATTAAGCCAAAAGTACAGGAGGTAACAAATACCAGTGCACAGAATCTCTTATTTAAAGGATAAAGGCAAGTAACAAAACTATAACACCTTTAGAGATTATATGTTCTATGTTTTTGTATACATCTTAAAATAAAATAGTCAAAGAGGTTAGCATATGAAAAGACAAGGCCAAGTTTTGTGAGGCCCAATACCTGAAAGGGAAAAGCTGTCAATATGAGTGTGGGTCTTGAAATTAATTCGTTGGGCCATAACCTTTTTATTTTATTTTTTAATGAAAAAGGATAGACTACAACAGAGATTAGAAAACAGAGCGCATCATTTTATTGTGAAACTTTTATTTCACACATACATATCTATGTAATATAAATATGTGATATAAAGTACATTTCTTACTGTAAGTCAAAAAATGTTTACATACTTTTAATTACTCAAAGTCCACAATACCCTGGCACTTTATGTGAGAATAAAGAGTGATCATGATAGAATTTTTACCTGCTAAGTCTGAGAATATTATTTAGGCACTAATAAATTTTATTTAAGTTCTACAAAAAAGTCAAAGGAAGTGATAAGGCTACGGCTGAAAGCTTATGTATAGATTTTTAGTCTGGGAGTTGCTCACAGTATCTTAAAAAAGATTATGATAGTTAATATATAATTCAGTTAAACCTCCTTCTCTGCACTCTAGACCATGATCTCTCACTGACTGCAGTGCTGTGCTGAGCATCCTGCTAAAGCGAGAAACTTCAGGAAAGCTCTTGCTCTTATAAGTCATTCCTCCGTTTAATGACAAAAAGGATTTTACAAAGGCCATTAGATCTGTTCCTAACTTCTGACTCTAGCAGCAACTACCAAAGAAATTCAGAAACGCTGATAAACAGATTCACTCAGTTCTCTACAGGAATGGGCAGTTATGTCACTGTCTTTAGCTTTAAATCAAAAGGCTTACTGGTTAAAAAATATTATATCCTCGACCAAACATATCTTCAAAACTGTATGAGATTCTCGTTTTTTACTTACCTGTTGGATCTGCTATTACCAAACTGCAAAAGTTGAAATTCCTATAAAAGATTACAGGCATTTAAAATTCAGAATCTAGCAAACAGTAAAACTTTTCAAAGTCATGCCCAGTCAAAACACTACTTAAAAATGGTAACATCGATTACATGAACAATATTTTTCTCCTTCCTGCATGGAAATGAAAAAGAGAAACAAGTTAGTCCTATGCAGCATTATTTTAATAAAACAAGGAAAAGGAAAAAAGGCAGAGGAAGTCCAGAGGAATCATAACTGAGTTTTTTAAAACTACTCTTTCTTTTAAAAAATGTAAATAGAACATATGGGCAGAGAATTTACACACACACACACCTTTTTAAACCAAGATTGTGATTTAAAAAATTATAGCAGCAATAAAATTCTTTATCAGATCTTTGCTGAAAGTGACAGGAACTGTAATAGATAAAAGTTACAAATTACGCCCCCATGCCAACACATACCTCCTCCACAAGCTACCACTCTGCCTACTCTGCCCCACAGTCCCTCCTATTCCTTTCCAACACTGAGGGACAAATTCAATTTTGGTTAATAATACCGCCTGCTTCAGACTAGGTCACAGTTTTAAGGTTGTTCTAGGTTTCCTGACCCAGGGTGGTAAGCAGACCTACGTACAGGCCAAATGTCACTGCTCTCCAAAACCCAACTGCTATTTTTTGTTGGTAGATGGCATCCAGATCTACACCCTGGCACTAAGATGGAAACCTTGGAAGATAGTGGAAAAATAAAAAGTATTGCTATTTTAAAAACCTTATTATACTTCCAGCAGACCCCTGTTAACAAAAGTAAACCTGCAGAAAGCAATATAAATACAAAAGTGGTGCCTTGAGCAAAAGAAGCAAGCATAAAACCATATTCTCCAACATACAAGTCAGATGTAAGCTATTTAATGGGAAATTCCTAATCTCATACCCAAAGGCGTTTGGCCTGTAAGCTCAAAACACTAGAGGCTGTTTCATTTAAATGGAAAACCACCAATGGCCCAAATTAACTGCCTATAAATCTTAATGCAGTTCCCCTCTCCTTAATATACCCATTCTCAACTGATAAATGCATATAATACACTAATATATGTTTAAACCAATCACAATTATCCTCTGAAAACTCCCTCAAAACACCATAAATATTTGATTATAACTCAGCATTCGCTGAATAATTACCAAATCACTCACTGGCATAGCTCTCTGCTAGCTGCTACGTGGGACAGAGAAAAGACAAAAGACTGTCTCCTAATGTTCTTCAATAGCTCACTATGTCACAACATAGCACTCACTCTGCCATGTACATTGCAAGGACTTAATACTAAGGACAATACCCTAGAACCTTTAAAACTGAGAATTATTAGAATTTGCATTCCTCCTCCAATTCATTAATAGGAAATTTGGTTAAGCCACTTCCTGTCTCCATTTTCTTAACTTTAAATGAAGACATTCTGAGCTGTGATATAAGAATGACCTTAAAATATATTAAAGTTTCACTTAATCAAATAGGTACTTCACAAGTGATTTTTTTCAACTCAAGGAAAGTCATTTCCAATGCGGAATAAACTATGTTGAGTGTGCGCCAGCCTAAGTTAAAGGTAACTAGTTCCTAAAGGAGAAGTACATTTCTCTCTTGCTATTATTTGCTGTCATGGAGTGAAGCTGGCAATTTTGTGTTTTATAAAAAAAGACAGTGGCTAAAATGGAAATTCATCCATCTAAGCTTGTCTCTGTCCCACTAACACAGATGAATTCATAGAAATGAGGATGCAAGGTTATTATTTCATATCTCTTTTCTATCCTCTTCAGAAAACAATATTAAATAGATATACCACTGAGTCCTCACTCTACCTTATGTCATGCCCTCTACAGTTTTATCAGTCATCTTGGCCTATCATTTGAGAATTTCTCTATGGCCTCAAATTTTATTTGGAAAACAAACAACTCAACCATTTGGTTTGCTATAAATCCCTTCTGGGGTTAAGTGGGGGACTAATGAGAAAGCAGAGTAAAGTTCTCTGTTCTCTGTATCCAGAGGAATATAGTACACTCTGAAGAAGCAAAGGAAAATAATGTATGTCATTTATCCAGTGAATATTATCCCCACAAATAACAATGCCTCACAGACTTTTACTTTGATTTGACATTTCAAGAATTAATGGATCTCTACAAAAACATCAAAGATAAATGCTAAATAGCTTTTTAGTGTGAATTAAAAAATAAAAGAGGTCCTTCCTTTGCAAATATATATTCCTTTGCAAGACCAAGGAATCAATCTTCAAAATCCTAACACAGACAATTCTTTCAACAAAACTCACAGCACAGAGACAATACTTAAAGCACTCCCAGTAGATCTTACTGCAAATTTCTATTATGGGGCCTTCAGAGAGTTCCTGTCTTAAAAGGCACTAAGATTTAAATTTGCTAAATAGTGTTTCCCAAGATTTTTCCAACATGGCACATATAGAATGAATACATTTGTACAGCCCACCTGAAGTAAAGTGACATAGCTGGTAACAGCCAGCTGGTGGCTCCAGTGATCCCATGGATGAGTAAAGATCACTGTCTGTACGCTCGCTCGGGAAGTCTCCACTCTGCTGCAGCCCATCAGCTGGTTCAACCAGAGAGACAATTCACAACAGTATTCTCAACCATTCATTTGAACTAGCGTCAACTTTGGAATTAAGGGCCTTTGGGTGTGTTTTAAGTTTTAACAAGATGACCAAGAGTGAACTAAACACTAGTAATCATCATAAAAAGGAATCATAACTCAGCTCAACAATCAAGTTCTGAGATATCACAGATATATGAATACTTTTTAGACAGGGTGTTAAACTCATTTTTAAACATGTATGGCTTAACCCATAAAATGATGTTAAATAGTCTTAAAATGTTGATATTTTAAAAATAAATTTAGAATCCTATATTATCAAACTTGAAAGATTATTCTAATCCCTTTTGTGTTGACTGTAAGAGAAGGTTTACAAAACTATTGAAGAAAGCTGAGCCCTATCTTCTTTAGTTGTTTTAAATGATCACAGGAAAATTTTTAGACATTCCTGCCCAAAACACAATTAACATGCATTTCAGGTGAATCTGATGCAAGTAGTCCGGAGACACTGAGGACAGCTTACAGGGAACTGCAACTTAAGAAGTCTGCACCTTGTTGGCTACATACAAGAATACTCAGCAGGGGGTGGACACTCAGAGGCATGCACACTTTCCTGGATAAAGGCTGGTGCATAATCACAACTTTCTCTGCCATTCACCACGCTTTTGCTAGGACCACAAAGGAATCCAGTCTTTGAACAGCCATCTATGTGTGTGTTTCCATTTAAAGTAGTTAGAAAACAATGGCTTTTGAACTATCAACAATTTCTTTTAAAAATATATACTTAGAAGTATTAAACTATTTAGGGTTGAAAGTGCATTTGCACACAGCTTTCTCATACTGTTACAAAAAAAGTATAGGACTTGATAAAATTAGACCAGATATACAGTATTCTTTTACTTTCAGTGGTGGGGAAAAGCTAACTCTTCCAACCAAATTCAGTAGATGTTTCAATATTAATAAAGTCTTACATTTAACATACCTATATAGCCACTTAAATCTAAGCTAGACTATGACAGCTAATACTTTCATGAGACAAATCATATCAATAAATCTTACATTTCACCTCATATTTGCTATTATAAATAGAATCCTAAAACTAAATACTCAATTGCACATTAATATCCTACTGAATGGTAACTAGACCTTAGAATTAAAAAAATAGTAACATCTCAAGAATCAAGTATAAATATGAGAAACAGACTTAAATTATTTCATTACATTTTGCATAGAAATACATGGAAACATTTCTAAAACAACTAAGTGATTCCCTGCCCTGGTAAGAATACATATTAATTTTAATCTTTAATGTTTCAGAAACATTATGATTCTAAATGTGTGTATGTGAAATGAAAGGCTTATAAGCAGTTTTCTCTTAAACTGTTTTAGGCCCTCTGGGATTTATTAAAAACAACAATAACCCATTTTCACTATTTTTAGCTGCACCCTCCTGACCTTTTAGCAGCATTATCTACCTTTGTGTCCAAGAATTTCTGGTCTTTTCCCAAAGCATTATTTCTAATTCCCGTCTCATAATTCACAGATTATGTATATACTGGTAAACTTGCTGTACTGGTAGGACTATAAGAGTTGAGAGATTTGGTAATCTATTTCTTAGCTATATAAGCTCACAATTAACATAATACGAGGACTCGTCCTAATAGGTTTCACTCCACTCTTTTGCTTCACTCAAAGCGACATTTAACTCAGGTCACTGATCAAACAAGGAGTCACTAAGTAAAAAACCGATTTAAAGTCAGATAAATTTAAGAGGCTATAAAACATTCCATTCTCTTACTGCATTAAGAACAAGAAATATACAGCTAATGAAACAACAACAAAATTCAGTCTTTATCAGAGCCATTAAGAGAACAAAGACAGGAGACAGACACACACAATCAGATACCCCACCCAAAAAAAAGGTATACGCTACACATCCAGTGAGAAATCATGTTCCAGGATATAAATGAAAATTAAAAGACACAATGTAAGCTTCATAAAGGCAGACGTTTTCATCGATTTTGTTCATGGCTATGCCGCTATTACCCAGAACTGTGCTGGAATATAGCACCAAAATGTTTTGAATAAATGATGAGAATAACAGCTTTAATTTTTAAAGATATTTTAGGATTTTAAATATAAAAACCATAATGTAAATTTGCACCTACAAACATAATATGCATACAATGCTCTATCTTTACAATAATATTGAGATTGCCTTTTTCACAGGACTGACTTTTGCAACAGCGTTTAAATACTGTTACCCTGCAAATATTCTTTGCCACACACACAGGGGAAAAAAAAAAGCGTTTCACTTACAAGTTCTAGTATGTGCCATTAGCCAAATGATTTTCAGGACACTGACCCCTATTCTTGATTTAAAAGAGCGTTCTGATTTAATCCACTTGACAAAGTAGTCAATCCCTCTTCATAGGCTCTTTCAGTATCCTGAACCTTCCCTTCACAGCCCTTTTCACTGTGTAATTTGTCGTCAATACCTAACTCCTCACTAAACTGTACAGTCTGCAAGAACAGGAACCATGCTTTGGTTCATTACTGTATCCTCAACCCTTAGCACACTGCTGAAAACCTCATTAAGTTCTCAAATATTTGTTCACTGAAGGAAAAAAGAAAATTCTCATTTTTTTTCTTTGGAAAAGAGCAGTAATGCACAATTATTTTATTTGTAAGAACAGTGGCCTTCAAATAAGATTCATCATCAAATGAAGTCGTATGTGTCCCTAATTTTCTCCCATTTCCATTTAAGACTGGAGAGGAGTTCTGGGTCCACAGTGACATTTTTCCCCACAGGGTTTTAAGTCCCTAACTTAGGTAGAACTGACTTAACGTCATCAGCAGAAAACAAGACAGGTAATAAACAGCTTAACTAACCTTCTATTTTCTAACAGGTCACAATACAGACTGGTAAGTACAGGAGGCTTCTTCTTCGAGGGGCAGGCAGTTAGTTCATGGCTGAGAATGACTTACGGGAAGGTTTGCTTTGCTAACAGAAATCATTCCTTCCTTCCAGGCTGGTTACACGATTATACCCAGACATACGCGGGCTCCTTCTACTTCTCTAGCACATGCTTTCTCCTCGCTTCAGTTTCCCTTTTCTTTATACCACTGGCTGAGAGATGGAAAAAGCAGAGGCTGACCAGAAGGAAAGAGGATTGCAATCAAGTGTGAGCTTAACAAAACAAAACTAACAAGTCATTGGAAATGAAAGAAAATCAAAATAAGTTTGGAAATAAAAGCCTGAAAGCAAAGTTTTCTCATTTGTAAAATAAGAAAGTGAACCATATAGTTTTTAAGGTTCCTGTTGTTTAGCATTGTGAGGTATGTCTAGTAGTAAGAAAGGAGTAATAACAATTTAAATTAAGCTATTTGTTAGTATTTAATCAAATAAGCTAAAATTTTAATCAGTTGAAGCAGCTACCTTAGGTATTAAATGAAAATCAGAACGTATTGTATTAATTAACCAAACTCTCAAGGTGCCATGGCAATTTAGTCAATAAAACAGGTTGAGACAAAAAACCGTTTTTCTTAACTTAAAGAAATATTAAATATAGCATTTGGCTGACTGGAACTCTGGAGTCTGAATAAATACTAAAACCTTGTTTAGTGACTGGAATGTTATATATCACCCAAAGTTTATCTCTGATTATTGATTAGAGGTAACCTTTCCATTATTTTGTTTCTTGAATCTTCTATGATACACATGTATTGCTATGTAATAAAAAATAAGAATTGCTCAAAAAAAAATAACTCTTATTTCAAGATGATTTGAATTTTTATTCCTGCCCATCCAAACAATATTACTTTTTCACTCATTTAATTATCTAAAATATTCAAGCTAAATATCTAGGTGTCTCTTTAGAACTCTGCAAGTTTTACAGGAAAGTTATACAGGTAGCTTGTAATGGGAGATCCTTAAACTAATGGATGTTTCTTAAGTATGGAATCATTATGTTAATGTCACTTAGACTAAGCAATTACAGGCTAATAGAGAGCCCTTTGTTATTTGGTGATTTTAAGAAGGAAAAAACCTAGAGTTCTCTGCAACACCAACCTCCTTTAGCATCTCCTTCAGAATGCTCCTTCAAGCTATAATTATTAATCCTTCCATCCTCTCCGATTTAAAACAGCTATTCCCTCTAGAGAAAAATCCGAAAATGAAAGCCTAGTTTTAGCTCCAAAATGCCATACTGTCTACTCTCTACACATACCTTTGTGCAAGCTTTGCTACCAGCTACCATCTTAAAGAAAGACTTGTCTTTCTCCACCAGGCAGTCTCGCTCATCCTTCACAACCTGATTCACTCAAAGGCTGTCTCCTCTGGAAATCTCCCCTACCATTAAGTCATTCTCTCATTTGGACTCCTATATAACTTTCAACAGAATACTACATGAGTTTACATGTCAACCATTTCCAGGAGTCTGCAAAATCAACAAGATGGATGTTTTACTCATCTCTGTATTCCCCAAAGGCCCAGCATAACTCTCAGGAACTACTCTCCTCCACCCCCTGCCCCTTCCCCTTTGAGCACTAATTGTTCTCCAAAGACCCTTTACCTAGAGCAACTAGACTCTTATAAAAGCAAACTGTACATTCTAAGTAGGACCAACTAAAGGACTCCAAGCTGAATTCTGATTTATGAACCTTATCTAACAGAGCAGTTCTTCATCTTACTCAGTGGTAACAGTCTCTGTAAACCTGGGTGATGTGGATTACGAAAAATGTGAATAACCCCTAGACTATAGGAAGCTGAACACTTTCATAAGCAATGCATCCATTGTAATTAACTCATGATGTTCCAGTTCATTTACTACTTTTCTTGGACATTATAAGATGTCAATACATTTCTAAGAATCCATAATCCAGAAATGCTATCACTATCCAGATCTATGCATATACCCGTTCAGTATGTATACATACATACATACATACATACATGGTTTCAAGAAAAGCAAAATAGCATATTAATTTTCTCCTTTTCCCTCAAGAGGTCCCTACAGGACAAAGAAAACAAATATTAAACTTCAGTTATACAAGCATGTGTGTTTGGAGTAGAGGCGTCTTGAATAACTTTATTCCAACACCTAATCATATATACTAGTCACTGATGTAGGCACATTTTATATAACTTATTTAATCTTCACAACCTTTAGGAGCAGATACTATGATGACTATTTTACAAATGGAGCAACTTAAGGTAAAAGAAATTAAATACCTGGTAAGCAGTAGAGTCAATTCAAACACAAACTGACATAAAACCCTATGCTCTCTTTCTTCTCTAGATCACTCTGGTTTCTTGGCAGTACCATGAGATTATGAAGCTAATTTAATTGAAAACAGTCATAAATAATTTGTTCCAGCTCAAAATGGCATAAAATTTTAATATCTAGATTGAAATAGAAAATGCAAAGTACCCAAAAACCAAAACAAACATGACTGCTACAATGCAAGAACAATGTAGCTATTAAGATAATTAACTTTTTTAGGTCTCCCAATATTCACCAAACCTGACCAAAAAAGGTAATGCCTTAGTATAGGCCACTTATAATTCCTAAACACTAAATAATTAGCTTTAATAAATTTATTATAAATTTATAATAAATTTTAAGCCTTGAAATAAATATAAGTACATATATTTTATTTAGTAGAGTTATAATAATTTGAATATAAAAGTTCAGTACACTTTCTTCTCAGCTAGTTTCTGGGCTATATTTAAAAGTATTAAGATACCATTTCTTGCTGTTCTTACTCTTAACAAAATGTCATACCACCATTGTTAAAGAAGGAATTTTCAATATGGATCACTAAATTCTATTTCTGATACTAAAACTCTATACTTTACAGTATTTTTAAGTTCTTCCCCATCTATTACCTCATTATTACTAAGTCAATCCTGTGAGGAAGTTCAACAGGTAGTATTACTTCTATTTTATACATAAGGAACAAAAGCAAATTAAGAAAGTTATTTGCCTTAAAGTTACAAAGCTAGCCCTTGACAGAGCCAATTCTGAAACCTAATTACCAGTGCTCATTAGATTATGGCCCTTGGCTTTTCTTCTTTAATAATTCTCCAGGATTTTAAAATTTAATAAAAGGAACAATTATACTTAAATGGACTAAACTGATCATTTCGCGATCTTTTCAAATAATCTAGGCATATTAATATGAGATGTTATGTGTGCAAAATATGAGCTCTTTAGTAAATGAACTCGCCTAACTATAAAATTAACTTTTTCCATACAAGAAAAAATAAACCATGTATTGATATTTGATTTTAACTGTTTTTAAGAAAGACATAAAACAAAACTTGGACAGTGGTTTCTCTGAAGATCTCAATATAAAACCAAAGCCCCGTACTTTTTAAAAACCTTGAGTGGTTTTTCTTAAGCCAGAACCAACTCATCTGAGGCTTTATATCTACATATTTGCCTCATTTGGCTAATCATTTGTCACAAATATCTACCCAATTGTCTCACGTTTATCACCTATCGTCTTAACACACACGCATAAATAATAATAATAATAAATGACAAAAGTCCTTGAAATCGACTTAAAAAAAAACAGTTTAATATATTTATAGCAGTACCATAGGACAGGTACTGCTACAAATATATAATTACAAATGTATATCTTTCAAGATGTGGTTACAAACTAGCAATAACGTTTTCTGTTACTTCTGATGGTGCCATGAAAAAATTATATAATAAAAATATATTTATTTTTATTTTATTTTTTAGTGATTCCCCAATTAGTCTAGTGTCCACATGGCACTATACATAATTAGGACGTATTATTTTACTTATGCTGTACTTCACATTCCCATGACTATTTTGTATTTCTTAATCTCTTCAACTTTTTCACCCAGTCACTAATTCCCCCTCCCATCTGGCAACCATCAGTTTGTTCTCTGTATCTATGAGTCTGTTTCCACTTAGTGCGTTTATTTTGTTCTTTAGGTTCCACATGTAAGTGTCTTCCTGACTTACTTCACTTGGCATAATACCCTCTAAGTCCATCCACATTGCTGCAAATAATTAAGATTTGGGGAGGAGGGGGAGGCTGAGTAATATTCCATATATTACTCAGTAATATTCTACATGTACCACATCTTCTTTATCTAATCATCTATTGAGCACTTAAGTTGCTTCCATATTTTGGCTACTGTAAACAGTGCTGCAGTGAACATAGGGGTGCACGTATCCTTTCAAATTAATGTTTTGTATTTCTTTTGAAAAGATTATGCAATAAGATATTTTAAAATTAAATTAAATTAATACCTTATTTCTGTGTGAGGTAAGCTGGCATTACCTACAACCACTGAGACAAATATGACACCAATTTCTTCAAAAAATTAACCTAATCCCTGGTACATTCTGACAGAAGCTAGCATATTTTGAAATCTCCTTCTATCCGAAATGATCGGTAACAACCTGGTGAGGCTGTTTTTAGGGATGCAGAAAATAAACTTAGATAAGATGACCAACTATCTGGGTTTGGCTGGAAATGAGGGAGCTCCTAGGACTTAGGGACTTTCAGTTTTAAAACCAGGATGAGTTGGCCACCTTTACTTTACACTAAGGAAGAGAGAACGCGTCTGAATGTCTGAAGACTTGGTAGCACGCAGCTAAAAACTAAAGTTTTTCTAAACACCTTCCCCCCAAATCACAAATTCAATTCTATTTTTACCTCATTCAAACCAGTAGAAACTAACGAGATATATATTAGCAGTTAAGGAAGACGTACGTTTTTAATAAGAATCTACTTTCAGGCATTAACTGACCAGGGATGTGTGAAGTGAAATTTTAAAAAATGAATTCACTTTCCCTATTGAAGTTATTTCCAACCTTCACTTCCTACACTATTTTTACAAAACTAACGAATTGAGTTGAAATGAAGCCACGATATTCCATTCTGTGGCTGGTGTCAACCAACATTAATTAATGTTTGTTTAGCAGGAAAAAGAAAAGTCTGTAACAACATACTTAAGAGAAATATATCACGACCAAGGAAATGAGACAGATATGTTTCAAAGGACAAGAGCTAATCCTGTCTTCCTTTCAGTATCTCAAAGCTGGTCAGTTTAGTATATATTACATACACACACCAACCTGTAGATCAGAGGAGTTTACCACACTTGATTAAACAATTTCAAGCCTAAATGCCCCAGCTATGCAGCATAGATGTCTAAAGCCATACCAATAAGATGACTCACCAACTGGCAGGTGTCTTAGGTTCTACGAATAATGGGTATCTGCTCGAAAGAGAATTATGTTTGTGCCCAACAGACGACCTCATCCTGCTTGGCTAAAAGAGAGGGGCTAAACAACTAGTCAGTCGTACAGTATTTGTTTTCTAATTGAAAGAATCAGACTTTGCTCCAAAGAGGAGACATAGAATTCATGCAAACTTTAAAAGTGTCCTCAGTACACATTCTATATTCCAATTTTCACTTAACAGAAGCATCCAACAGGGTAAGAACTAAAAGGAGAAAAATTAATTTTATGATCCCCAAATTAGAAACACTGAAAGTGAGAATTATCACACTGAGTTCACTGCTTCAAGAAATTTGAAGTCAGAGTCACGAGAAAAATAAATCCATATTTAAACCCTCCTATTATATTTAATGACCTGATGTCAGTTTCCACTCAAGTGAAAATTAGTTCATATGTGAGTTCTAGTTCATTAATATCCTCATGTGAAAACTGACACCATGCCAGTTAATAAGATATGGGTTTATAAATATGGAGTTTAAAAGAAACTTACCCTTTCCCTCTGTGCAGCTCTGACTTCCAACCCAGTTTCTATAGAAACAGGAGGACAAGTGCCAGTGCCAGAAGTCTGCCAATTAGAACTCATCTTTTAGTTGTTGAATAATAAAGCCATATCCCAAAGTCGGCTATAGGTTTCTGATTTTCAGTAGTTCCTAAAAAGAAACCCAGGAGGAAAAAAAAAAGACATTTAACCAATTACTGTACTTAGAAATACTCCCTCCTTTAAACTTGTCTATTAAAAAAAAGTAGAGGAGGTGGGGCCAATACCATATCTATTTTTAAAATTTTTATTAGGGATTCAATCATCTTTAAACTTAAGGACCAGCAAACAGAAGGAAAAGTGTCTTTGAACGTTCAAAATACCTTTATACTACTACATTAAAGAAAATAAAAGCAGTCCTGTATCACGGAAATAAAGTATTTTCAACCATCAAACCTGAAGTTCAGATAAATCCATTCATTTTGTGGAACGAATTTTCAATACAATTATAATACCGAAGAGGGTAAACTTCACAAATGAAACTTGTCAGGGAAAATAAATGGGGATGTAGATTAAGTCTCCACTAAAAACAAACCTCTCATGTCTCAAGAGGAATCCATAAATCATAAATGAACCCTAGAAAAGTCTTCTAGAGGTGCTGTCATTGCTGTGCTTGACAAAAAATCCCTTCAAAACACATATGCCAATTTAAAAATTTAAAAACTGTGGGATATGAGAATAATCTTGCTGTAGTTTTTCATTTGATATCAACGTGGTTTCTTGGTGAATGTATTTTAGAATTTTATAGTAAAAACAAACATTAAAAACATCATCCCTGTATCTAAAGTGATATATTGCAACTTGGAGCTAATTTAAAGCTAATTTTAATACTGTCATTGTGAACTTTTAAGATGAATATAAAATAATTCTTTATTCTTATTGCTATGTGAGGAAAATCAGTTTATAAAGTTATTATCATACAATTAAAAAATAAAGGCAATTAGGCCTCAATCATCCATATCCATTTTTCCATAGAAAGCTCTAAATATAGCTATACCAAATTTCCTAAATTTGGGGGCACCTATCAGCAAACACAGTGTCTCAAATATCCTCATCTTGTATCTCTAGAAAAATAATGTGTTCTATCTAACAATGAAAAGAGTGGACTACAACAGAGTAGGAAGGAGAAAAAATATAAAAGCACAACAAAATAATCAAGAACCAACCAACTAGGATAGTAACTACCCTTACCCCCATCTTGGTGGCAGAGACCACCCATCATTTTCTGGTCACCAGAAACTCACTATGTAAGAACTCTTGTTCCTACTATTCTTGTTGAAAATGTTTTTTAAATGCTTTAAAGGAAATGTCATTGACTAATACACAAATCTGAGAATCTTATTCATAATGGATAAGATCCTAATCATCTTTCTCTGTGTACAGAATATTTATGTATCCACATCTTAAGCAGTGCTTCTCAAACTTTAAAGCACATAGAAATCACCAGGGAATCTGTCAATTCAATAGCTCTGGGGCAGGGCCCCGAAATTCTGTATTTCTAACAAGCTTTCGAGTGATACTAATGCTGCTGGCCTGAGGACCACATTTTCAGCAGCAAGGATTCTAGAAGACTAAGCAAACACACTTAACCCAAACTATACTCGGAAAAGTTTTTGGTTTTGATTTCTATACAGTCCTTAAGAGGTTGATGCTGTGTTTATTTATGAATATGTATATTTAAGTTTTGTCTCTAGAGCAGCGGTTCTCACCCCTGGCTACACACTAGAATCATCACCTGGGGCACCGAAAACAAAACAAAAATACTGAAAACTTGGCAAGAGTCCCACTTGACCTGGATCAATTTAAAGGAATCTCTGAGAGAGTCCCAACTAAAAAGTTGCTCAGGGGTGACATGGTGTAGCCAGGGTTGAGACCTCTGCTATAGAATACAGAAAAATTCTAATTAAGGAGTCCAGTTTACTCAAGTGTTTCTGAACATAAAGAATATACAGGAACTAGGTGCTTATCTTGGGAGCAACGTAAAACTACTGTTAATTTCTATCTGCTGAAATACAAGTTTTATGGAACATCAATTTTCTCAAGATGCCTTAAAATATGTAATAAAAATGATATACGTATATAGCACCTCAGTGTGTTACTTTTGCCTATAACAACAGTTCTACTCTGGACACAGAAGTGACAACATGCATATGCATAAAATTAAGTCCTTTTCCTGGGTAAAAGGAAATCTGTTGGTCACCTGGCAAAGGTAAGATACCAATTCAACACTTAAAAATTGTTTAAACACATGGAGCTAGGTTTGCATAGGATGACAGCCACTCCACAGAAAGACCCTCCTAAGTGATTTTTAATAAGCAAGTTTGGTTTGATACCACTAGAGAAATTGTAAGTTATGAAAGCATGGTCAGCGTGTTAGAGTGGAGACCATATATATGACAGTGGAAACTGTCAGGACAGTCTGTTAAAAGCAGAGAATAAGAAATAGCATGGTGAGAAAACGAGGTACTGGAATGTGGCTTTGAACCCTCAGAGTAGCTGACAATTCTGAGCCAGAAGAAGAAACAAAATCTCATTATGGTAATTAAATAAGGAACACTGCTGATCTCTGAAGAACATATTCAATCTTACAGGAATCTGAAATGCTAATTTATCTTTGAAGGAAATAGTATCTTTGATTTGCAAATGGTTGAAAGATTTCCTATTCTGAATTACTTATACTACGTTTGTCTTCAATTAATGTAGCTAATTAATTCTTCAAATATTTGGGTACCTATTATGGGTATAACTGAAGGACGTATGAAGGAAATGTGTTAACTCTCCTGAAACAGGTAGTCAAATCTTGATCAAATCACGTTACTTCCTTAAAACTTTCAATGGCTTTCCATTACATTCAGAACTTAGAATACAATCCAAACCCCTTATCCTTGGCAATAAGGCCCTAACTCATAGTTTACTGATTCCTTCTTCCATCAGAATTTTGTAAAGCTCCATGAGAAGAGAAACTTGTCTGTTTTATTCACCAATATGCTCCCAAGGTCTAGAATAATGCCTGGTATACAAAAGGTACCTAAATATTTAAAGAATTAGTTAGTCTATCAAAGACAAACCCAGTACAGAAATTCTTTCAACCATGTGTTATGTCAAAGATACACTGTACCTATAATTTCATTCTGTCTCTACCTTACTAGTAACCTAGTTAGAAGGTAGTAGATAGGTGGTGGCTCATTCATGGAAAACAACTTATATGTGGACATACATAGATACACACTTAATCCTAGGATCACTTTCAATTTTAAGCTAGACTACAGTCATGTTATTTTTAGATTAATATCTGAAAATGCAAGGATATCTCAGTTCCTGGCTGTGTAACCAGGTCACACAACTTTTCTGGCATCCCTCTAGCGTTTCATAAACTGAACACTGGCCCTTCTTCACAGACTTTTATAAGGCAAAATTAAATACTACGCCACATTAAATTCCTTGGAAAAATAATTACATGACTAAAAAATGTTAGTTAAGTGACACTTTTAAGTGATAAATTCCATGGCATTTGTAGCTTCATTCTGCTTGTCTCTTCAACAGCTTTGAATGTGTCTTCTGGATACTCTTCCTCTCAGCTTCTGAGACAGAACACTACTACTACTCTGGCTCTCCCACCATCTTCCCTTCCCATGTCTTAAATACGACATTACTCCAAGTATACACACTTCAGCAACCTACTCTCTGTGGGCCAGTGTAGCTCAACATGTGGCCACTGACAGAATACATCAGAATTTACCTGGGGAGCTTGTAAAAGCACAAAGACTCCTGGGCCATAGCCCTAACAAATCCTAGAAAGTCTGGGGTTGGAGCCAAGGGCCTGTTTCCCAAGAACTGAAATGCTGATACACCCTATAGTGTGGAGTCTACTGCCCAGACAGTTTCTGAAGTTTGCAGCTTTAATCCCATCCAGCCTCCAGACAACAGGAAGGCATGACAGTAGTGACCAAAAAGCCCTAGCTGGAACAAAGGCCTGGTTAGAATTCTGACTCAGGCACTAGCTAACAGATTAAGGTCTGTGGTGAGACTTACTGACATGAGACAACGTGTACACAGGACTTGGCAGAATGTTTTGGCCTGAAGGGGGTTATTTAATAAATTATTGCTATTACTATTATTGTCACCTTATATCAACATGCCTCAACAAATGAGGATTATGCATCCTCATTTCCCACCTTCCTCAGACTAGCTTCTTCTTCAGGATTCCATTTTCGTTTGAGCCATTTTACTAGTTTTCCACACTTTGGCCTGCATCTTTTCCATCGATTAACTAGCTGCTAGATTATTATTCATGCTCATCTGCCTGACATCTCAACCCCACCCTCCCTTCCCCATTATACATCCTCTCCAACTAACAGATTATTTTGTAAAGACTTTCTTCCTTTCTTGACCATGCTAGTTTTGAAGTAAACCTATTCATATACTCACTCATATACCCATTCACCTGTAACAATTCATTAGCAAATCAAATCAAATATTGGCCTGTGACATCTCTCCTATAGTTGTCTTAAACCAAACTTTTCCCCTGATATATAACTATTTATCAGTTTATATTTAGTCTCCCCAGTTAGAGTACAAGTTGCTGACAGGGACAGAGACTATTTGATATCATCTACTATAAGCTCAGCACCAAACCCCTTAATAGACAACCAACATTCAAATGATTATACAGAAACCCTACCTTCAAGTTTAATATTACAGAATTCAGGCAGAAACATGTTAAGTCATTTTACAAGGTCAAAATCTCTTCTTGGTTGTTAAAAACAATGTTGTCTAAGGTTTAAAAGAATTTTGTTATTCAATAAATTCCTCTGCTAACAATTTAAAATTAGGTTATAATTCAAGTTAAGTAAAAGGGTCTTTTAACCAGGGAAGTTTAAAGAGAGTGAACTGGGATATAAAGGTGGTGATCAGATAAGCCATCATCAGATATCCTATTGCAAAAAGAAAAAGATATTGTACAAGCCAAAGCACTAAATTTACTGCCCCCGATAAATGGCTTGTAAAAAAGTGTACTTAAGCTACAGATATGGCAATTTAGAAAATCTAGGTTTTTCTAAACTCAGGATCATCTCTATTTTCAGTATTAATACTCACAGCCAGTCTTTCAAAATGAGCACAAGTCAATTCAGGGGTGTTCATGTATTTCCTTTAAAGTAGAACCCAACCTTTAGATCATTTAAAAGACACTAAGAAAGCACACAAATAATTCAAAAGGGCAGTTTCTAGTTTATAAAACCAGAACTCTGGATCTAACGGTCAACCCAATTAGTAATTTTTCCTTCATGGCGTAGCTGGAAATAATTTAATGAGTCGCTTCCAAAAAGTGTCATGCTGTGTGCCTTTTCATTTTGCATATGGTTTCACATACAAACGAACTATTGCAATATTTTCTGCTTATTCTTGAAATGAAGCCTGAGATCTTAGAAAAACACCAAATATGCAAAAACGTAGAATGTAACATAATTTTCCTCAAATTGTATAGTGATATAAAATGTTTACTCATTAGAAAAATCACTTAATGGGCTGTCAGTGTGAACAAGCCAGAGAGAAAACAGCTTGGAAGTGGACATTCAACAGGTATAAGACACTTAAAGACATTCAGCAAAACTCTAGATGGCAGCCAACTCATAAGCGGATGTTTTAAAACCTCTTGTAAAAGACACACTGAAAACCTAAAAACAAAACAAAACAAAAACAAACAAAAAAAAACGTACTGTACTTCACTTTTCCCCTTCAGAAAGGGACGAAAAACAAAAATTTCATGAAAAAGAAAAATCCTAGTAAAAAATGTTGACCCATTTAAAATAAAGCAAGGAAACCTAAGTTGTGTGTAAGTTTTTATAAACTAAAAACTATGTTAAGCTGCCAAAGCCTCAAACTTGATTAATGGGGGTGGGGGGACTGGAAGGGCTCGGGGGGTTTGTACGACTAAACGGAAACGAAAATGATGGTTAAGAGCAGACAAAGGCTAGACTTTTCTCAACATTGCCTATTCACTTCCTCAAGTTGTAGCTGCCTAATTTTACAATTAATCTCCTTGTGGGACAAAGGAAAATAACCAAGCATTTGGCTACATCATTCCTGGTCTGTTAGTACTCATTGTTTTTGTTGTTGTATACTATAATATTGTTAACTTGGAAGCTTAGAAATCAGTGTTTGTAATGAGCACCATTTTTACAGCAGTAAATTCTTCCAGCACCATTAAATCGCCACTATGGGGAAAGGTCACACTTAATTGAAAATGTCAAAATTTTAAAGGACATCAAGGCTTTACGTCCCAAATCCATAGGCAGGATTTTCATGCTCTGGCTTCACATTAAAGGAACTTTTTCAAAGGTTCAATTTTAAAGAACAGAAATATCAAAAAGAACAAAAGTTCTGGCCTGGGATTTTATAAATACAACAAACACTTTCGTGAGGGAGTTAGCCAGTAGGGGCAGCAGAGTAACTAAAGACTTCCAGAGACAAATACCCCAAACATTAAAAGCCCTCACCCTATTAATTATAATGCATTTGACCTCTAAAAACCCTCTTACCTGTTTACAAGAGTTTATACAGCTGTTTGCCACCGGAACACCACCTTGCAGAGTATAACCGTGGCATCCTTTGTTGTAATCACCTGTTGCCTAAGTAATCGTCATCCCGCATGGAGACAAACAGCACTAGAGCTCTTCCATCCGAGGTTAAAATTCAAAACAAGCCCAACAAGCCTGCATTTCAAGGTGGTCTTCGTCTGCAACTAGTTAAGTTTAAAATTGTCAAAAAACAATGGTGTCTGAAGCCACTGGTGCAGCACTGCTGGCTTCCTCTTGAACTCCAGCGTTGTCACTGTGCACCGAAGTCTCCTGCTGCAAACAGGGGAGTTGTTCTCCTGTACTGGGAACAGCTTCCAAAGCTCAGGAGCCCCTGTGCAGGATAATGCAGGAACTAAAGGCAAACACTGTTTCCTCTTTAAGGATGCCTCCATTTTTTTTCCTCACAATCTGTACTACCGACCGAGGTGACTGGGCCTGAGTGTGCGTTCGTACCTATGAAACCGTCACGGTGCATGCACATCCAAGGCATGTGGAACCACAGGTCAAACATGGCACAGATACCAAGTAACGGTTCTAATTACAAACGCTAGCTCTCAGGAACTCTTCATCCATTCAGAACTAAACCCATCACTGCATAAATCTGGTAAGAAGCCCCTGGAGATGGAGGAGCTCCTCAAATGTGTCAGGAAAGGCTTTATTAACATCATCATCATCATCATCATCATCATCATTAACATTTAAAAAGCACACGGAGCATTCTCCTTCTTTTGGCAATTTGGTGCAAATGTTAAGTACAAGATAAAGCAACTGCAAACTTTTCTTCAAATTAAAAATGAAACTAAGGCCAAACGTGATGGGTGAACAAAATAAATCAAAACTTAAATTTCAGCAACTCCGGCTCTTCAAACCAGCAAAGCCCCCGACTCGTGCACTGTGGTGAGGCTTAACGGTGCTTGCCCCGGCTTCTTGCGTGCCAGCAAACAGCACCATTTCCTCATCAAGTTGAGGACCGAGAAGCAAATGATCCCCTTCACCGCAAACAAAGGGGTCACAGTAACACTAGTGATCCTTCAGAATTGACACACCGCGATAGTCAAAATGATGGTCTCCCTGCTTCTTGCTCAAGACATACAAGATCTGAGCAGCAGCAAGTAACCCCTCAGCTGCAAACAAAGGGGTCAAAGGTTTGCCGTCAATTCACTTCCAGGCAGAAAAACATTTTCCTCAAAAGAAACAATTTATTTAGAATAAAACAAAAGCAGCTCAACTGTGAGCGCACGTTTGAGTGACAGCTACTTTTAAGCTGTGTGAGCCATAAAAAGGGTTTTTCTTTACTTTTCCAGAAATCTTGTGTACACAGCACAAAGCAAGAGGTCATTTTTTTTTCCACTTAAAACACCGGCATTGGCATCACAATAGCAGATACACAACTTTAAGCTGCCATTTTAGTAAAATGCACAAATATTAAACAGATTAGCTTTCTTCCATCAAGAGGCCCATGTAAACTCCACATAAGCCACAACTTCTCTTCAAAAAGGTCCATTAGAGCTTTGAATTCCGTATCTTCATCCGCTGTTCACCAGTTTTGCTTGCAAGGGGGGAAAAAAAGGTTATTCAGTACAAATGTTTACAATATTAAAAATATATATTTCCCCTATGCCATTATAGATGAACATAAACATTAACAAGACCTTCCTGGATAGTCCACCTTGACTTCAAAAAGCACCAATAATACCCACTGGCACAAACCTTGAAATGAATTTACTGTATGAACAAATAACAAGTAGAACAACAGGGTGGATTTTTTTAAAGACTGAAAGTAAGTGAACATTACAGGGCAGACAATACCCTTTATACTCATGTAACTGAGTAAAATAGGTTGGAAAATTTTCTGAAAAAAGCAAGTTTATAATCAACCTAAAATCAATATATTCTATGTATAACTTAAAAAAGGAAACTGTAAAAAGATGAAGTTTAGTCAAACTTTTGCCCCCTCTATTTTCATTCTGAAATTTACATGGAACAATACAGAACTGCTCCTTTATTATAGAAAGGGGTCAAGATATAAAGCCATTTAAAAATCCACCTTCATCTGTGTTACCAAAGACGACAGCTATTATTTTCTTTTAAGAAAAACATTCATACAAACAATTACTAAACAGCCAAAGAACACTTTAGGGTTTTTACTTTTCAATGATGTTTAAATCACACATAGAAAACTCTTCATTAAGCTAGACAGTTCACTGTGGTTACCTGCAATCATTTTCTCCCCTTAGGAATATCACTATAACCAGATGTTAACAAGGTCAGCTCCACTTTTCTTTTCTTCTTTTTCCCATACCGAACTCCTACCTCAAAACCATGCACTGTGGCAGAGACAGAAAAAAAAATGTCCAGAAATTCTCTCCAAAGATTTTTTTCACATGAAAGGTCACACAAGCCCTCTTCTCAAGAGGATTTCCTAATTAATTACAGAGTTTTGGGTGAATGGGTCCTATAAGGACCCGAACCAGTTCAAGCTGTACCTGCATAATGAGCAGCAACTTCACTGTCTAAAGAAAGTAAATTAAAATTTTTTTTTTTAAAAATAGCACTGTCAGTAAAAAGACTGCTCATAGTTTTTAAATAAACCTAAACAGTGTTTGACTCTGAAAGCAACAAACGCACACCTTACTTTTACCACTGTACTGCCAATAATCTAATTAAGAAGGGCCACAGTATATTACCTTCAAAATGTGACAAAAGCTTATACCAGCCAGATGGACATTTCAAGATGTAATCCTTTAAGGGAAAACTCTATGTTCAGTTAACGGTCAAAGTATACATCTTAAACCAGGAATTTAAGTTTTTGTATGAAAAATTATGAGAATCCCAGTTACAACCAACATTTAAAATCTGGATAGGAGCTGAATGCTTAATTTTCCATAAGCTTTGAAGTTATGATCTAAGTCTTAATTAGCTTGATGTCTTTCACCAGTAATACTTAATAAATCATTAAATGATATCATGAAGAAATTGTCTTTCCATTCATTTGAACTGAGTTCCAAAAACATCAACAAGCTTTTTTTGAGAAAAAAATTGGTTGTTACAAAGAACACCTACTGCTGACATTATGAAATTGTGACTACTGAGAACTGGAACCAATGTTTTGCTTTCTTTCCATTCTGAAGGTTTAGATAGTTTACCAGCATTATAAAACCTGCACAACAGAATCGGCAACGCAAATAAGAGATTCACCTAAATAATGGCACTCTGTAAGTAAACACCAAACTAAACATCGTCATCTATCATACATACATTTAAAAATGGTATCAAGCCATTGTTTCATAAACATTGAAGCACAAATTTCCCAAAACTAACAAAAGCTGCAATGTCAGATAAAGATCCAAAGATGGAGCAAAAACCACAGTACTCTTCAGGAAACTGTCACATCAGTTTAAAAAAAAAAGAGAGAGAAAAGGGGGAAAAAACCCCACACTTCGGATTATCGTAAAATTAGATGTCATGGACTTCACTCTCTAAAAGAGCAAAATCATTTGTCCAGCCATGTTATCAAATATATATTCAAAAGTTAATGGTTAGTGAGATTTAAACTGGAAAAATGTATCTAGCCAAACTGTACTTTGACCCCATGTATGCACAGACTGCACACTTACATTAGTTTCTAAACAGGTGCCTACTCCATATTAGCATGCCAAACGCAGCCTATTAAAAACAAAAAACACCAAGTCTTACCTGTAGGATTTCAGGTATTTTCCCTACAGGCAAACTAAGAGCCTAGTACCTTCCTTCTCTCCCAATGGCTTAGTTTTTCCAGTTTAAAAAAAAAATAAAAAATAAAAAAATAAAAATAACACATACACACAAAACCCGCCAAACCTAAAAAGAAAATTTCTGAATGCATAGTGAAAATCAAAAAGGATGGCACAGCAGTGACGAAGCTTTCATGCTGACATGCATTAGACACCTGTCATAATGGAAAATAAAAAATCATATGACATTTCCCTGGGTTATTATTGGTGCTATTTTAAAACTACCAGCTTTGATAACAGAAAGAAAACAGTTGGGTTCTGCCAGGCTTTCAATAAGTCACTTTCATAGAACAGAAACATGACCATGATCCAAAAGGTCTTAAAGTTTCTAATCATAATTAAATATCAAGGACCTTAAAGTCCTCAGCATATAAATCAAGGGGGTGGAGGGAGAGAAATATACTTACTTAAGACCTGTGAAACCAGGGGGAGGGGCAGAGGGATAGATGAAAAAAAAAAACCCCTCCCAAAAAATCATCAATTGCTCTGTTAAGCAAAAAAAGCCTTTGTTAAGACTCAGGAGTTGATATAATCTTGAGTTTTGAAAAAAACCATGAGACTGGGTTAAATTAATTTGAATTAATTCCAGATGTCTGGGAAAATAAAACAATAAAAAAAGCGTTTTCATACACTGACATTTCAATTCTCTGTGATTGGACACCAATAAAAATATTAAACACAAGATTTCAAAGATTCCATTTTCAATAATGTAAGGTCATCGCTGTTAAACATGAAAATAAAAATACAAGCAAAATTTTAAAAGAGCACGTCAAAGGCATTTCACGATGACTAAAAACTTCTGCAATCCAGGTATGGCTGATTAATGCCCACTGAAACAAAAGATGACTTATGAGCCTGCAGACAACTCTTCTTTCTATTATTGAAATCAGGAATCACTGAATGGATACAAAAACCTATCTTTGATGAAAAACACTTAAATTTTGAAATATGCACAATTAGAACTGTACCTGCTTTACTTCTCTGAAAAAGTCAGTAAAAACCACCACACACCCATAACTGACCAGCGAATTCTGATTTTAAAAGCACCTACTCATTCCTTGCATACTAGTGTAAGCATAAGACACATATGGTTTGTAACACATTCCTTCCTCAATTTTTACTGAACAGTTACAGCTACAAACCAAAAGTGCATATAAGGGATACAGAACTCTAGAACTAATGATTAAAAACAAAAATGGGTATGTTAAAGCAAACTCTCTGGGAATAAACTGTTATTTTAAGAGAAATACTCAAATACCTGATTAAAATAACTATATTACTATACAATTTACCAGCTTAGACTTTTGAGATCCCTGATCAAATTTTTTCAGCCATACAAATAACATTTCTGGTACAGGAATTATTTACTTGCATACCAATCAAGCCATATTTAGGTGTATATTACCATCTTAACAGAGTCAGTGGGCTCTTGTCCCCAAATTCTGACTTTCCAAAATTTTGGTTTTGTAACTTTGAGGATTTTTTTAAGCTAAATGTTAAAAAAAAAAAAAAAAACTAAAAGAGGAGGAAAGTTACTCTTAAGAGAGGGAACTCGTAATTAAAGTAAATCCATCTGCCTACTACCTTCAGGGCAACCCTTTCACTTAAAACAGCTAAACTGTCCTGACACCTATTTTAAAGAGGTCTATAAAAACATAAAAAAGAAAAAAAGCTACAACTAAACAACTAATTAAGAAGAAAATTTCATCTGATGCTGTATCCCATTATACATCACAAAACAGAAACCATGTCAAAGTAGTAAATACAAGTTACACATGGACTTTAGGACGCACCACGGACAATGATCATGACCAGGTAATCTTCTTCAGATTTGGCCAGTGCCTTGGCAGGAGAATCCAGGAACTGCTGGGAGAACTCACAGGGTGGGAAGGCATGAAGGACCCCGGTGTTTTCCTTGTCTTTGTTGCCCCCCACAGGGAGGCTGATCACCCCAGCAGCCTGCTTTTGCTTTAAATAGGACACGAGGTTCCTAAGTGGCCTCTGAGTAGAGGTGGCAGTGTCTGATGTTGCAGAGGAAGAGGAGGATCTGCTGTCGGAACTTCCGGGCACAGCCAGAAGAATGGCATAACCATTGGGCCCTGCCACTTTGATACGTCGAGTTACTTCATCCAACTTGGGCTGGTCCAAACGAAGACGCTGAGTGATCTTGAGCTGGGCCACTTTGCCTCCAGTCGAGCCCTCCACTAGAAGACTGCTAGCCACTTGAAGGTCACCCTGCAACAGATGCATGTTGGAAGGAAAGTTGCTGTTCTTCAATAGAAGCATGCCCTGCCAGGCCAAACAGAGCTTGGGAGAGGCTGCAGCTCCAGGGGCTGTCCCACCATCCTGTTTCTGGGACGGGGACTTCAGCTTCGATGAAGCAGTGCTGGTGCTGGCTGCACTCCCATCAGACCGGTCTTCTTTTTTCAGAGGGCTTTTTCCCTCAGTGGGAGCAGCTGTCCGGTGCTTCCTATCGCGTTCAGCTGATGCAGAGTTTTTGCGGTCTCGCTTGTCACCCTGGCTCTTCTCCAAACTACCCCGTCTGTCTCTGATTGGGGAGGGCCTTTCCAAGAGAAGAAGACGAGAAGATCGATCATTGTCACTGTTGTAGCGATCCCGGCTACTGCTCAAGTCTGGACTGCGGTCAGGAGAAGGAGCGCAGTGACGTTTTCGGGGACGGTCACTCTCAGGGGACCTATCCAGATGCCGTCCCCCACTCTCCTCAGGCAGCCTTCGCTTCCTAAGCTGGTCTCTGCTGCTGGGCAGATCTCGCTCACCTCTGTCCCGGTCCAAGGACCAGCCATCCCGCCTGCGATCCAGGCTATCCAGTGGCTCATAAGCAGGCACAGCAGTAGCTGCACTCCGAGTGCTGCGTTCCCGGACTGGAGGCGGTGGTGGCACCCAATCGGAGTCAGTATAAAGGTCCCTATCACGGTCTCTGTATAGTAAGGGTGGTGTCCTATCCCGAGCACCCCTCAGAGGGTCCGGTGCCCGATGTCCAAAAGCATCTGTCACCAATTCATAATGAGTTAAGGGCAGAGGCTGCAGATACTGCTGCTGGTAACGATGTTCTGTGTCTGCAAAATCTACTCTAAGGCGACGATCTGGGCCACCAAGTGGAAAGCCCCGCATATGGGTCCAAGCGGCATGAGCTGCATCCAGGCTTTCATACTGGATATATGCCCAACTATCACCTTTGCGGTAGTCGATGGTGCGTATGGTGCCAAATCGGTCAAACTCTCGTGCTAGGGCAGCAAGAGGCACCCAGGGTCCCAGGCCACCCACCCAGAGGCGGGTGGTGGGGGTAGCTTTCCCATAACCAATTTTGATAGGATTCCGAATTATAATTTTGCCAGACATCGCTAGCTTGGCCCGGTGAGACATGTCTAGGTTCTCGAACTTGAGAAAGCCATAGGTACTGGTCTGGCCCCGAGAAGGCCTCTTGATGTCTACTTCTGTAATGACTCCAAAGCGATCAAAAGCCCTCCTCAGATCACTCTCTGTCACAGTGATGTCTAGGTTGCCCAAGAAAAGCGTCCGGTTGGCTCGCTGATCATCCTCCGGTGAGATCTCATCCACTTCTCGGAAAGGCGCAGCACCTGCCCCAGCTCCCACCCTGGACTCGAGGCTGTAGGCTGGGCGCACTCTCTCATAGAACGGGTAGTCGCGCTCTCTCTCCAAGTCTCGGGGCAGCGGCGGCGGAGGCGGAGGGGGCAGGCGGCCAAGAGCCAACTGCTGCAGTCGGTAGTCTCTGTACCCCAAGGCTGCGCCGCCGGGGGACAGCGACCTCTGGCCGCCGCCGCCGCCGGCGGGGTGCCGGTGGCCCCCGACCGAGGCCACGCTGGACGACTGGAGGTAGTTGTCCTTGTCTAAGGGGGAGCGGCTGCGGCGCCGGCTCGCGTACACGGCTTCTATCTTCAGCGGCCGGTCGTAGAGCACCAGGCGGCCGCGGGCATGCTTGGCCGCCCGCGCGTCCTCCGCGCGCCGGAAGTTCACGAACGCGACGCGCTCGTCCCCGCCGCCGGACCCCGAGAGGTGGCTGATTTTGACACTCACGTCGCCGAAGCGTTTGAACTCGTGGAACAGGCCGTCCTCCACCGCCTCGTCGCTCAGCTGGGACCCCAGCTCGCTGATCTTCAGCGTCTTGTACTCGCCGCCGTCCCCGCCGCCGGGAGCCGAGGCGCCGGCCCCGGACGAACGCGACTCCCCGCCTCCGCCCCGGGAGCTGCTGCTGCGCGCCTCGCCCCCGCCCGAGGAATTTTTAGCGCTCGGGGAACTGTAACTGTGCAGGCGGCCGCTGGAGCCGCCCCCGCCCGTGTCATACTCGCGGCTGCCGCCCCGGCTGCTGGACTTCTCCAGGTGAAGGCTGCGCCGCGACCCGCCGCCGCCGTCGGTCTTCCCGCCGCTGCTCCCGTTGCTGCCCCCGGAGCCCCCTAACTTCTTGCTCCGCTCCCCGCGGGAGGCCGAATCCTCGCCCCCGCGAGAGCGTTTGGGTTTGACCGGCGAGCGCTCCTTCCCCTTCATGGCCGCGGGTCGTCGGAGGTCGCCTGCGCGGAGCAGCTCACTCGCCCGCCGCCCCGCGCTCGCTTCACACAGCGGAACCGCATGCCGCCATCTTGGGCTCCGCCGCGGCAAAGGATCCCGCCCCTCCGGCCTCATTGGTCAGGCCGCTCCGGGCTGCGACGGCCTCATTGGGCAGCCGGCTCGTCCGTCTCTACATCGCCCCGCGCTCCGGGAAGGCGCCCGGCGCGCCGCCGCTATTGGGTCCCCGACGCCCCCGGCGGGGCACCTCATTGGCTGCGGCCGTCGTCCATCTCAACGGCTCCTCGCGCCAGGCGCCGGCCCCGCCCCTCGCGCTCCGCGTCACCAGACGCGCAGTCCGGAGGCGTTGATTGGGCGGAGAGTGTGCGCCCTGTAACGGTACTTCTCGCGCGGTGCGGGCGGCGAGCCCACCTTCCCGTCCCTGTCATGGGGGTGCGGCCCCGGCCTTTCACCCACTGTTTGGGGGGTCGGGCCGTCCGCTCGGCGCGGTCCCTCTCTGCGAGGCCGCCTCACAGCAATCTCGCGAGAGAGAGAGAGAGGAGAGGCGAGAGAGCGCGCGCTGCCGCTTTCGGCCCCCTTCTCCCAACTCCTCCGGCGGCTGAGAGAAGTTTAAATCTGATTGGATGGCGACGGGGAAGCTGACAGGCTGGGAGAGCTGTCCATCACCGCGTCCACGGGGGGCCGGCCCACGTCCTGGGGGGCGTGGCCTGCAGGCGAAGGCGTGGAACGCGCCGGCGTGCGACGTCACTGAGCCCGCGCGCGGGGGTCGCCGGCGCCCGTGCTCCCCGGGCGGACCCGGCGGCGCGTCGGCCTCTCGGGCTCGGGCGTCCGGAGTCGCTGCGGCCTCGCTGCCCCAGCCACGTCAGCGCACGGGGCCCCGCGGACGCCGTCTCCGCGGCGCCCGGCGGCGTCGGCAGTCACCTGTCGGCGCCCCCGACCCCCGCGCAGGTGCCCCGGGCCGCCCGGGGCGGGGCGCGGCGAGCGACGCGCCAGCCTCACGGCCCTGGCCGCCGCGGACGTGTCCGCCGGTTCCTGCTCGACGTGGCGCGTTCTCGTGGATTCGGATTTCGTCGTCCTGCGATGCGGCTGTGTGTGTCCCCGTAGCCGGGTGGAGTTTGTGCCCCAGTGGGTGGGTCGCACCGTTTCTGTGTGTGGCTTCGTGCACCTCCCGACGGCCTCCTCTCCCGGCCCGCGCCTGTTGTTCCGGTGGCACACCCACCCCGCTGTCTGTAAATACGCACCTTGGCGCTCCCTCAATCACTTCCCCTGCAAAACCCAACTTGCCTTTTTTCCAAACACGTGTCAGGCAGCAAAGCCCCTGAGCCAGGTGCTGCGGATACCGACGCTGGAGCAGGTGCAACCTCGGCCCCGCCGCTCACGGTCTGGTGCAGGGTGGAAAGGCCCAGTCCGTCCAAGCGGTCCCCCCAGGTGTCCTCGGGCAGGGGTTATGAGCATTCTTGTGTTCCTCGTCAGCCACATCGCTCGAGGTCCAATGCGGAGTAGAGAATTGAGATGTGTTTAAAAACGTGACAGTTTTTAAGGTAGCAATCATTCCCCCAAACAAACCTGAACTTGAAAACTTTTAAGATTAGGGACTGTGACCTTCTTAGCTCGGCCTTTGCCATCCTTCTCTTTCTCAATAACTTTGAGGAAAGTGAAGATGTGGGCCTTTTCTCTCGATTAGATCAGAAAAGAAGCCCAGAATATAAAAGCATAAAAAGCCACGGTATTGTAGTATGTAGACATACTCATTTAATTAAAACTAGCTATTAAAATAAAGCTTTATGAAGCATAGAACATTGTGTACAATATGCTGCCGTTTGTGGTTCTAGAAATATGTGTGTGTATTTGCATATCCATTTTTTGAATATTCGTAGAAACTTCGTTTAGAATACTTGGGAAATTGTTACCAAGATCATGCTGAGGAGGGGGTTTTGAGGGTCTTGGTAAGAGGGAGACTTAACTTTTCATTGTATACGTTTATGCATCATTAAAATAAATAAAATATATTTAAAGACAAAAATCGGTACTAAGGGTTTTAAAAAAAAGAACCAACACACTATTTGTAAAAGCACACACGCTCACACACACACACAAACTTCACATAGGGCATTTCAATCTATTTCATGTTTATATTAACACAAAATCAAAGTGTAAGCCATTATTTGATTACTTAAGGTAATAGCCAATGTGAATAAACCAGGCTCCAGACTGACTATTTTTGGCCTAAATTGACCTACTTAGGTAACTCACTGGTCAACAAAAAAGATAATGACCTACCTAATCAGTATAGTTTTCCAAACCTCATGATAGGGAGTGAGGGAACACAAGAGAGAATTCAGGGAGCTGGTACCAGTATGTGTGGCAGTGCCTGAGTCTCTGCTAGGCTTAATGGCTTGCCATTTGTAATACCAGCAAGCTTGTTGGCAGCTACTGCCCATAGCTGGCTTCAGCACAAATGCCTGCCTAAGATGATTAATAGTCTTTCTGGTGTCAATAGGATCGGTAAGTTCAATGGGTAGAAAGAAAAGGCCTGGGTTCCATTATCAGTTACAGAGCCAAAATATGGCATGTGGAGTGTGTGTGTGTGTGTGTTCATGACAAATGGATAATGACACAATATGTTGACCCATGCTATAGTCAAATAAGTTGTTTTTTTCATTTCCTTTGTGTTCTTTAAAATACGAAGCTATTTAGTGAGGTTCCATCAGTCTATTTTCACACATGTGCTTTTCAGATAGTGCTGAGAGGATAAAAGTGACCTATGGTTTAGAAGGCCAGGACTTTGAACCTTTTTTCTTGTGCTGGTAATGGAGTCGTTCAGGTCCAGTCCAAGCTTTCATCTGATCTCCTTATGCTCTGCACCCAGATTTGTGGGAACGGCTGATCTGGGCAAGGAGGATCTTTCAGCAGTCATGGAAACAGTTAAGCTACCAACAGATTCCCCGATCATCAATCATAGCAGCATGTTGATCTCTCCTTTTAGTGCCTTGTTATAAACCAAGTGCACTGAAAAGCTGCCATCGCCCATTCCGGCCTCAGTGTTGGCCCTTGGAGCTGTACAACTTGAAGGCACTAGTACCCAGTTTGCATTATAAAGTCACTTACTTATTTGCGGTTTGTGGTTTTTTTTCCAGCAGTTTTATTAAGATATGATTTACATACCATAAAGTTCACCGAGTTAGAGTGTGCAATTCAGTGGTTTTACTACACACTTCCAGAACTGTGTGTGTGGTTCATCCTTTAATATTATTACAGAAAGCACTCGGCTATAACTTCTCCTAGGTGACTAAGCACTCATATAATTATGTCTTTCATTTATTTAGACAATTTAAAGTGCAGTGGTTAAGAGCATGGACTCTGGAACCAGCCAGCCTAGATTAAATCCCAGTTCTGCTGTGGGCCTCAGAAGAGATACTTGTTAATCTCTCTGGGACTTGATTTTCTACTCTATAAAATGGAAATAATCATAGAATCTCTTTACTTGGAGAATTAAATAGGATAAAACATAAAAAGAACTTAGTGCCTGGGATCTGTTAAGCACTATATAAATGTTTGCTATTACTGATATAGTTTCTCTTTGCACTTGAGTATATAGAATTGGAGTAATCATCACAGACACGCAGTCATCAAAAGTTCATCCATGGACCTTTAAACTTTAATTTATTTATCAAGAACATAGTGAATACCCATGAACCTACCACTCCGAACCAAAAAAGAAAGTTACCGATAATTTACATCTACCTAAATGCTCCTCCCTTTTCACTGACTGCCTTCTTTGGTAGGTAGCTACTATCCAGAATCTGGTATTTACAAATCCTTTGTTTTAAGAACTTTAAAGAATATTTTAATGGAATTTTAAAGAATTCACATGTGTGTGTGTGCCTGCAGAACAAGGGTCTCAAGATCTGAGCGATTCTTAGTAAATTGCTTTTCTTGCTAAATGTTAAAAGGTAGCTAGTATTTCACAGAGGTAGCTGTAAACAGGATGAGCTTGACAAGAACCCAGGGTATAACAGTAGCCAAGGAAGAAATCAACATGTAATTAACCAAATAGTGTATTTAAGCAATGGCTAAGCGTCCCTTTAGTGATACAGAGCTTTGGCTGTGAGTCCTCCATTTCTATTACTACCTCTTGTTCTCTTTGTTCTCGTTTTTGTTCTTGTTCTCGTTCTCAGTAAGCTTTGGCTGTGAGTCCTCTGTCTCCATTAACACCTCTCATTCTCAAACTCGAACATCCCAAGGGGCAAAACCCTTGAGTTCAGTAACATGTGGGTGTGCATACACACACCTTAAAAGTATTGTTTTATTTTTGCTTGTTTTTTTAACATATGCATTTATATTTGAACAATATTGTATTTGCTTTCTTCTGAGACTTGCATTTTTCATTCATAATATTACTATGATTTTTCGATGTTATATGAAGCTATGGTTTACTTATTTCCATTGCTGTAAAATATTCCGTGGTATTGAATATACCACCATTTACATATCACTCTTCTTTTGATGTACATACGGATCCTCTCCTGTTTTTGTATTATTATAGACAGTTCTAATTCCTGTATCCTGAGGCACACAAGTGAAAATTTCTCTGGGGTGGCATAGGGAGGTGATGGTATGGAATACCTAAGAGTGGAATTGCTGCATTATAGAGCATATTGAGTGGTCAATTCTTCAATAATGCCAAATTGTTTCCTAAACTGTTTTTTAATCAATATACAGTTTCACCAGCAATGTATAAGAGATTTTATTGATCCATGTTATTGGCATTTTATTACTTTTTTTTTTTTTTGCCAAACAAAAGGATGTCAAATAGCACCTCTTTGTGGTTTTGATATTTTATTTCTCTGAATATTAGTGAGGTCGTGTATCTCTTTATATACATTTGGGGCCATATGTTTCTTCATCTATAAAATACCTATTGATGTCTTTCACTTATCTGTTAAGTTATATCTTTTTCATAATGTGTAGGAGTTTTTCATAGTCTTTTTTTTTTTTAACACCTGCAGCACTTGGTATTTCCAAGTGGTCTCCCATCCAAGTACTAACCAGGCCCGACCCTGCTTAGCTTCTGAGATCTGGTACGTTCAGGGTAACATGGCCATAGACTTTAGTCTTGATTCTAATCTTTTGTAGGGTCTGTGGCAAATATCTTTTTCTAGTTTGCAGCTCACTTTTTCAATTAACTTGTGTTTTAATATATAAAAGTTCTTATTTTTAAATAAAGTTGAGTTTAATAGCCTTTTATATTAAGCACTTTTTTTATCTTGTCTAAGAAATCCTTCACTTCCCCCAACCCTGCCACCAGTATTTTCAACTATATTAAAGTTTTTTTCTTTCTCATACATGTTAGAATCAATTCATCAAGTTCCATAAACCACTATGATTGGGGTTTCATTAAATCTCTGAGTTAATTTAGGGAAAAGTGACATCTTTATGAAATTAAGTCTGTGAACAGGATATCTTTTTATTTAATTAGGTCTTATTTAATTTCCTTCAGCAAAATTCTATAATTTATGAGTACTCTCACATGTCTTTTATTATGATTCATTGCTATTATTAATGGCGCCTTTTTTTTAAAGTTATACTATTTGTTGTCAGTGATTGGAAACAGTCAGTTGTTAAACTGTCCTATTATATTAAGTTAGTGTATATAGATCACTTTGAGTTTTCTATGCAGACAATCATATCATCTACAAATAATAAGAGTCTTTCTTTCTTTCTAATCATTATAATTTTAAGTTTTCCCAGCCTTATTGTGCTAACTAGAATCTTTGACACAATGTTAAAGGGAGTGATAGTGAATACTCCTGTTTTATTCCGGATTTTAAAGGGAATGTTTTTTCTATTTAGAATGATACTTATTACATGTTTTGTTTGTTCACATTGTTATCCTTATATCAAGGAAATTCACTTTATTTCTAAATTTCTAAAAGTTTTTAATAGTAAGTAGATGTTGAATTTCTTCCCAGGTAAAGGAAACTTACAGAGACATGATGACAAAATCAATGCATGATGCCAAATTATATCTTAGGTGGGGGCAGAAGCTATAAAGGACTAACAAAATTTGAACATGTATTATAAATTAGTTAATATTAATGTATCAATCTTATATTTTCTAATTTAGATGATTATGCTGTGGTTATTAAGATAGTATCTTTCTTCTTAGAAATGCACACTGAAATATTTAAGTGTAAAGGGACATGATATCTCCAGCTTACTCTAAATGGTTCAGAAAACTTTCAAGAAATGGATCATTTCCTTCTATTGTGCTGCTCTGTGATCCTTATGATGCTTCCTGATCCAATATGGTAAATCAAGTTCCAGCCATCAAATAACATTCCAGTGAACCAGCAGGGAAGAAGAAGGGAGGACGAACAGGATGTCTCTCTCCTTTTAAGACACTACTAATCATAACTCACTGTAATTCCATTTCTATCTCATGGGCCAGAATGTGGACATCTCGCCACACGTAAACGAGAAAGGCCAGAAAGTGTATTCTGTATTTACTTCAGCCAAGACAAAAACCAGTGGTCTTATTTCTAAGGAAAAGGAGGAGAGCAGACATTGGAGTCACCAGCAATCTCTTTCACGACTCCCCATTAGGTGAATTACATGACATGATGCATGTAAAGCTCGTGGTACTTAATAAGATTCAATTAAATCATTTCACTTACATTATTCAATTTGATCCTCATAGTAATCATGTAAGTTAGGGCAAATACGTGTACTCTGGAGGATACCCCCAACTCCACCCTGAAGTCTACAAAAAGCATTTGATTTAAAGTCATCCTTACATACTATGGGTGACACTACTAGTTGCCTAACCAATATCCATTCTCTCTTTCCTTGTTGTGAACAGGTACAGTACTTTGATTGATAGAGACATTTTTTAGAACAAATGTTATAGACATTCCATAGATCTCTAATGTAATGGGAAAATATATAGTAACTATGTTAGTATCTGCCTGCTGTAAGAAGTGTGCTTTAACCTTGGCAGTTTATAGCAGCTGGAAGAGAGTATTTCATTTGATTTCATTTGATTGTTTAGAGGTGAAAATTAGGTGTCTTGCAAAGGAGTGGGGGATTCAGGTATTCTCAAATGAAATGGACAAAGCTTCTAAAGTCAGAGACTATGAAAGCTTGACTTGCTACTTCTTTCTGGGTATTAAGCAAAGTTCTCTTGCTGCTGCTCCCTGAGCTGGGTGGAGATTCCAACTGAAAGAGCTCTTGGTAGTATATTCTACATAGTCTTCCTATCTCTTGCATGTCAAATTTTATCCACCTATAAAAACCTAATCTGAAGTCATCAAATTAACAAAATGTGAGTGCTCCTGTCACTGTGTTTCAGTTGGACAAAAAGTTGTAGCTTCAGGTATTTCCTGGTATGTTTAATATATATAAAGTTTTTCACACAATGCAATTAACTCCTGAGATCTCATGAGCCATCTCCGTGAGCCCACTATTAGCCAGAAGAGACCAACTTTGGGGAAACCTAGCCCTTCGACACAGCTGTAAATCATCCAGCGGAAAATGGACTTCTGCCAATCGTTGTATATGTGTAGCATGAATATAAACAGTATTTCCATGACATTTAAAGAATTATGAGCTCCTTTAGCCACTCAATCAATTAACTGATATTTATTAAGCATGTTGTATGCACCCAGCACAGTGAAAACACAGCAAGAAATTGTATGACACGATCCCTACCCAGAATTTGCTTGGATGGGAACAAAAATCAGGTATACTTAAAATTAGTCCATGCATTATTAAAATGTAAAATTTTAAAAGTTAAGTCAAATATAAAGGTTTCGTAATAGGAAAGGTGGGTACAGGCTGGGCAGTCAGGAGTTAACATATGTTCAATACAGAATGCAGCTGTAGAATGCCAGTTAAATTCCAAGCAATGCTTTGTTAAGGCCACTGACCCTAAATTTCCTTACTGTCTAACCTTGGACATGTCATTTAACCTCTCTATAAATGGAAACTATCATGAGGAAATGAGATAGGGTGTAAACTATGACAACGTGAGGAATTATTATGGGTGTTTAAGCTCCAAAGACTCCAAAGGCTTGGGGACAGGATGAGAGCGCTGTTTCTGGGATCCTAATAATTAGTGTAATTAGGGATAGAATAGATTAACTCTTATTTGAGATGTTTTTAGGTATGTAGAAGGAATTCTTGCTTACAGCTGAGGGTGAAGATGATCTCTAGGATCTCTCCCAGCTCTGCAACTCCCAGATGCCAGGACACAAACCTGTAGTCACACAGGGTAAGACAGGCAGGCCTCAAAGAACATGGTATAGGTGGGGACTGCATTGGAACGAGAGCCCTGTCTTGCTCCCAATGACAGATGCTCCAGAGAGCATTTCTAATCTTAGGACAATGCTTTGCTTGAATGAATTGAGGTGAGAGCAGACCATCCCCAGTCCCTCGGTTGCAGGGAGATTTCTGGTGAAGCGGATGGGTGTCTGTGTATTATTACGAAGCCAGCTCTCTGTCAGTTCAGCTGCCTTGTAGGAGAATGACTTGATCTAAACCCACGAGAACGAATTCCAGCATTCTTTCCACCAAATTACCATCATCCTAGACCACTTCATTAACCTTCTAAATGGTCCACGTAGGTCCACTATGGCCCACATCCAGTTGGTTCTCCACTCTGTAGCTTGAATGATCTTTCCAAAACACAAATCTGATGGCTTCCATTGCTCCTCAGATAAAGACAAAAATTCCCAACATGGCCTTTATGGCCCTATAAGTTTTGGCTTTTTCTAACATTCTAGCCTCATCCTGTTTCACATCCCCCACTGGCCTCCTTTCTGTCCTACACACTGACCTTCACCTTGGGGAACATGCTCTCCTCCACCCTCATCATCATTCGAACTTTTACTCTTACTCCAGGTGTCAGCTGCAGGTCACCCCCTCAGGGCAGCCTTCCTCAACCAGAACGAAGTTCCCCTATTACAGGCTTTCATTTGGCCACATGATATACCTTGCCTTCACGGCACCTGTCACAATTACAATTTTACATTTGTTGTGATAATTTGATTTACAATTTAGTGTGTTTGGGTCATGTCTATCTCCCCGCAAGTCTTCATAAGAATGGGTCTGTGTGTCTGTTTCCTTATTTTATCACAGCTCTCAGCATACTGCCAGACACATATCGGACACACAAAACTTTTTGTTGAATAAATGAATATAATCTCTGCAGTATTTCCCAACATCCCGTAAAAAGAGTCAAATGAGTTTAGAAAACACGTCATAGCATGTTATCCAAGCCTCTACCCATACCCCTATGCATCTTTGCATATAAAAGATGCTAGCAAACTGCAGTAAAGAAGCCCTCTACTTAGGTTCCCATGCTCTGGGAAACTACTGTGGGCAATGTTTCTCCTTGCGGAAGATAATCCTCGTTGCCCATGATAGTGCTGTTTCTGGAAGTAGCAAATGGCAGGAACGTTCTAAGTGTTTGCCAAAAAGAATTTTCCAGGAGTTAAGCTGCCCTGGGAATCTAGGCAACTCTAGGATTTAAGATTTGAAAAATGGAGCCACAATCATGAACAAGCTCTAAGAGTAGAAGCTGCCCCATTAGCGGAGGAATGGACTTATCAGCACAGTTTGTAGCACAATAAACGTTTGTTTAAAGAATGAATGGAGGGAGAAGGTATCTGGGGTGCTAACACATCAGCTAATGGGCCTCCTCCTTTCATAGAAAGGGTAATCATACGGTTAAAATGAAAATTCAGTTGTGAGGAGATGTTTAAGGGTTTGTAACTGATGTATGGGCATTTTAAGTAGCTAGTTAGTGAAGACTGGCATAGTAAACCACAGGGTATAAAGGAGCTTACCGCAAAACTGGATTTAAAGAGGTACCACCAACACTCTGAGCATAAGTAAATACTGAACTTCATTTGGTTTTATGGTAAACATTTTGTCAATGGCTATTTATTCTAGGATTTCACATTAACTTTTTCTTTTTTTTGGTCAAATCCAATGTTTTCTTCCCCCTGCCCACCCCACCGCCCGACTTCACCAGTGTTCAACCTCCTTGATCTTTTTTGTGTCTTTTTGACAGAGTTCAACAACTTCTCCTCCAAATTCTGCCCTGGTTTCTGTGCCCTGCATTTGCAATTTAGTCGCATTTCGACCAATATTTATTGATCATCTGTGATGTTCAGACACTGAGTTATCGTCATTCATTTATAAACTCATTCATCAACATTAATTGAGTTCCTACTGGATGTTGGGCATGGTGCCAGTGACTGAGATACGAAGATGAGCAAGATAAAGGATCCCTGACTTAAGCTGCAAGGTCTAGCGAAGGAGACAACTACCATATCACAAAATAATGATGAAAGTGCAAACTCGGGGGCCTGTGGCCCTGAGAGGAAGAACCAGTTGCTTCTCTCTGGGGTGGGGGGATACGTTGCACAGCATAGTGTCTGGCAGATGCTATCTTCAATAAATATTTGTCAAAGGAACAAAAAGCCTTCTAGGCGGAGAGACTAGCCTGACAAGGGGATCTGCGGGGGGAGCCCTAAAGTCGCAGTTTTCAACTCAGAGGGAAGAGTTTCAGATTTTCTGGGGCTGTGGAAGTGTCGGTGATGGGAATAATGTTTATCTGAAAGAGAAATGTTTTCCTCCTGTTATTATTTAATTTATAGATTTTTATGCATATGCCTATTTTAAAAGCACTATGTACATTATTAATTCACAATTTCAACTTTACACATTTATATATCATAAATGAGAGTATTGTTTTTATAGTATAAATTATAGGAATTAAGACTTAAACTAGGAAAGCCAGTAGATATAAGAGATACAGAGGTTCTGCAGCCAAGCCACTGTCTCCTTGAGGGTAGTGGCAAAGCAGCTCTCTGCAGTAGAGGAAACCCCTGAGACAGCTGACAGCTGCTAGTGTCCACTGCCAGGAGTCGGACCAAGTCCTTCACCAAAGGGGCTGGTGGGCAGCCTGTGCCAGAGTCCCCCCATTCACCAGTACCCTTACCTCTTTAATCACACCACGTGGTACACCTTCTCCATGGTGCTCCCAGGCTCAGCTTCAAGTCCTTTCATTTGACCTTCAGCAAACTCCATTCCACATCATTCTTCATTCAACTTACCCTCTGATCATCTCATCTACTTTATTTGGCCTTGCTCTACCACACACTCTTTGAGGCAAGGAATGGAGGCATGCCTTTCTCGCAGGATGTCCAGCACAGAGAAGGGGACGTATATATTTATCGTCAGAGCTCAAGAGATGCTTGGTGATCTATTACCAGAGCCTCTGGTTAATGCAGAGACTGCTGAGTGTACTGGTTTCAATGTCCATTACTATAGCAGAATGAAAGGTTTAGGAAACCACCACCTCATTGTCTTTTGAAGGGAGAAGAAAGAAGAACCCCTTGCCACTGTCCAGAGCTTGCTGGGCCAGGTCTGGAGGGTGAGTGGGGCCCAGGAACCAGCACCACTCTGATTTGAGCCATAGCTGGAGGTCCTACTCCATGTCCCTTTGTTCCAACCCACAAAACAGAGCCAGAGATCCCTGGACTCACTGGGTGCTATGTATAGTTAACTGATTAGTGGTTATAAAGTGTTGCCACACACCGAGTGTAATTATGGTAATTATTTTTGGCCAGAGAGGCAGCATTCCAGCATTGTCGGAAAAGGGAGATAAGTGATTGTGTGTTCTTAGCACCTGTGGAAACGAGAGCTGTTTTCCTGCCCTCGGAGGGTCAGGAACTGGGACAGAGTTTTCCGACGCCCAGGGCACACTTAGGCAGGAATCTCCACGTGGATTTCTTACCGTTTTGGGGAGAGGAAAAAGCATTCCCTAAGTGCCCTGTCAGAAGCCACCACCGAGGCAGCTTTGTGTGATTGTTGTCTTCCAGGGACGGGTAAGCTGTCACTGACGGGGTGGACACTCACCCAGGAGGCAAGAACTGGATCTCTGAGTGGAAACGATCAGGGCCAGACTGAGTGTCAAAAAGGGAGGAAGACCAAATCCTTTGATGATAACTTTTAGAAAGTGGAAGAGGCTACCTTGAGTGATAGTGAGTGCCCTGTCCCTAGAGGCATTCAAGCAGGGAGTTGGTAGAGGAGACTGCAATGAGGGAGAAGTGTGGACACCAGCTCACTTGGGCCTGGGAAGTTCTGGATCTTCCTAGGGAGGGTGCGTGCCTTGCGGGGGAGGAGGTTCGGGAAGGGAGAGGGGGATGGCGGAGGGGGAGAGGGGCAGCCTAGGCGGAGCCCCCGCGGGGAGGCCTGCGCCCGCGGCGGCCGGCAGGGGGCAGCAGAGGCGCGCGGACGCCGAGCGGCGCCGCCCCGGGGCCCGGGGCCCTCGGTCCTGCCGAGCGGGACCGTGGGGGGGGGGGCGGGGGGCGCACATCGGGCTTCCCCGCACGGCCCGAGCGGCCCCGCGTGCCACCGGCCGGGCCGCCGCAGCCCTGGCGCCCCTGGGCTGGCCGAGCGCTCCCGCTCGCAGGGCGGGGTGGGGGGACACCGCGGGGGGGGGGGGTCCGGGCCGGCGGAGCCGCGTCCGGGCAGGGGCTCCCAGGAGCTGGACGCGCGCCCAGCGCGCCCCGGGGGGCCCCGCCCGCTCCTCGGATTCCCCGGGCCTCGCTGGCGGGGGGCGGGGGTCCCCCTGGGGCTGGGCTGAACCGCCCCTGAGCTCGGGGGAGGGGCCCTCAGGGCGGGCGCGAGGCAGTCCCTGCGGGACCCGCGGCTTCCCCGCGGCTCCGGGACAGGCTCACGGCCCGGTTGGCTTTCGTGTCCTGGGTCAGCCGCGAGCGCGGTGCGGGGCCGCGGGCAGCCCCTCTCAGAGCGCAGGCTCCGCCGCAGAGGGGAAGGGGAAGGGGACGGGGAGTGCCAGAGTGCTCTCTGCCCTCCCCGGCCCTCCTCCCGGCGGGCACCGTCCGCAGGGGACAGCGCCGGGGCCGGGATGGATGCCCGCGGTGCTGCGGGCCGGGGCCGGGGTGGATGCCCTCGGTGCTGCGAGCCGGGGCCGGGGGAGCGCACCCTACCGGATGACGGCCTGGGTGGGGCCTCTGGGGCTGCCTCTCCCCGCACCCCCATCTGTCCCCACACAGCACCCTGCTGCAGAGAGGTGTGAGCACCTGGGGAGAGCATCTTTCCCCCCTCAAACCTGGTCATTTGAGGTCTTCGAGCATCAAGAAACCAGGGAGGTGGAACCACCTGGAATGAGAGGGGACCTGGAGGATGGGAAGGGGAAGCAAGGTGTCCCTCCTAACACCCCAGCTCCTCCCGAGGACTCTGTGATGGTTAGAAGGGCCACTTGAACCCGAAGTCAAGGACCCGCTTACATTCTTCCAGACTGTGTGTTTCTTCCGCTCATCTAAGTCCTCGAAGCCAGGACGACGTTGTCCCTCCCTCCCCAGCAGACCAGTGGCAGGCGTGGATGGTTCTGAGGGCTCAACTCAGTGCTGGGTGCTGTGGGTTCTTAATGGGGAAGGACACATGGAGAACTAATATGAGCCCTGAGTTTTACTGATTTAAAAGAAAAAAATATATATTTAAAAACTGAGGCTCAGAGAAAACAGACCAGGAAAAAGAAAGTTCCTGCCCTTTTCGACTGCTTCTAGAATCTTTCTCTGTGACTGGAAAAAAGTGGCTGGAATCCTATAGCTAGCTGCCCAAACCTCGGATTTCCCCCTCCCTGCCCCCTCCCTTGGGGATTTCCCTTTGCCCACATCCTCTGGGCTTCACTTCTGGGCCCTGCTTCCATCGCTCACCCTCCTAGTCCTGCCTAGCCGCTGGGGCTGTAAGGAGCAGTCAGGGTCTCCGAGGTCGATGGAGATTGGATAGCATCATGTGGTAAAGCCAGGTGCTTGAGTGGAACCCCGCCACTGCCGGGTGTTAGCTGTGAGACCCTGAGCAAGCTACTTCATATGCTGAGTCTCAGTTTTCTCATCTATAAAATGGGAGCAATGGCAGTATTTTTCTCAGGGATACATTCTTCCCAGTCCCTCTTAATTGGAAATTAAAAGCACGAACGAACTCAACAGCCTGTTTCTTCGCTGGGAAAGCCAAGTAGCAGGACCCAAAAGAGAAGAGATGGGAGCTGGACTTCGGTCTCTTCCAGGCCAGGCGCTGGGAGCTTTGGGGGGTGGCCGAAATCGCCCAGGGCTGGAGCCCAGCACATCTCCACCTGCAGATTGCAGGTGACCGGATCTGGGTTGCTGGTCCTCTTTAACGCTTAGTATCCTCCTGTAGACAATGGGGAGGTTGAGCTTCGTGACCTCTAAGGTCCCTGCAGCCCTGCACCCCCTGAGATTCTCAGCCACAAAGCCAGGCCCTCATTTCTCTGGGATGCAGCCCAGGCCTCCCACAGCCACAGCAGCTAAAGAGGCAGCACTTGGCTGGGCTCTGGCCCGCGGCCCGGAGGAGGTCACTCGGCCCCAGGGAAGCCCCTGGTTTGCTGGTTTGGATGCTGTGAAGGGCCAGGCAACAGGAACTTTGGCCTATTGGCTTCTAGTTCCAGCCAAAACTTTCCAGGGAAGGGCAAAGAAGAGCAGCAGGGCTGGCAGAAGCCAGGGGATGAGACAGCCCTGAGCTCACTCTGTGGCCTTGCTCTGAAACCCACAATCACAGCCACCTGGGAAAAATGAAGACCTGGAAGGAAACCGTGGTCGCGGGCCAGGGCAATTTGCTGTTTGACAGGCCTAGGGAAGGGGTGGATTCCACGGGAAGGGAAAGTATCGGCAGGAGGAGGCTCTGCCGAGGTGGAAAGTAGGGGCCAGAGCAGGTGCCCATCACCGACCCGGTCAGTCAGTGAGCAGTGATTCACCATGTCCTCTGTGTGTGGCACTGGGTGTCATCAGAGGGGTTGGACAGGGCTGGCTTGGAGGACTTTATGATCCATGTGGCATGGACCATGCCATGGGGCGGGGCAGGGTGAGTTGGGGGCAGAACTCCATCCCAGGAGGCTCCCAAGGGTGGCCAGAGTGAGCTGCCCTCCTCCTTAGGGAGGTAGGTAAGTTCTCCTCCCCTGGGCATGCCTGACATTGTGAAGTGTGACCCAAGCGGTGACTCATTGGCTCTAGAGACCACTCTCTGGAACGATGATGGTCATCCTTGTCTGCAGATAGACACACAGATGACCAGACGGAAGCGCCTCACCCCAGTCACCCAGCTTTCGAGGCTGGGGTCTGGGATTTGAATCCATGCACACCTATCTTTGAATTCTGTGTCCATTCCAATAAGATGCCAACTCCCACTGTCTTCCAATTGCCTTGTAGCATGGATGGACAACACCTCCCGGGCCCCCATCCCATGCAAAACAGGGAGATTTTGCAGGAAATGTAGACATTTCCAGAGAAAACTAGCTGCTCTGGTTGCCTGTCCTTATCGTTATCAGGAAAAGAGCTTGGTGTTTGCAGGGTCACCAGGAGAATGCCCGGTGGCCTTCTCCTTCCACAGATACCTCAGCTGGGGACTCGATGTCCTCTAAGGTCCCCCTGAATCTTGATGCCTCCACTCCCACTCAGCGACTCCACTCCAGGACTTCTTGGTGACTCATGCAGAGGAAAAGCATGGCCTTGCAGAGCCAGGCAGAGCCCACTGGAGTCCTGGTGAAGGCCTCTCAGTGACCAGATGACCTTGAGCAAATTTCAGAACCCCCTGAGCCCGGGCTCTCTCATCTGTTATGACAATGACAACCGACCTACGGCTTGGTTCTGAGAACTGAATGAGCTAACCTGTGTGAGGCCACCTAACTGTAAGAAGATATTTGATAAATACTTTTCTTCATAGGGTAGGGGTGGGAACTTCGTAACGAGAAGAAAGTTTAGGGGAATCATAATCGTTGGGCCCTAAAACACACCAGGCACTATGCTCAGCCCTTTACCTGTGTTATTTCGAGTAGGCCTCCCAACAGTCCTATCAGGCAGGTCGTAGCTATCTCCCCATTTTACAGGTAAACAAACCGAGGCTCCAAGAGTCAGGTTACTTGACCAAGGTCAAAGCAATCAAGAATCTGACCCATAGCCCAAGAGCTAAACACCTAACCACTTTGCGACAATTCTCTCTTTACTGCAGTGTCTGGAGGCTGCCTCCCTGAAATGCGCTGTCACTCCAGCTTCCAACTTTTGTTAGAAAAGCAAGATCCTCCTGAAGGGAGCTTCAGGTTCCTCAAGCTAATCATTGCTCCTTCTTCTGTGTGTTCAGAACACTGTGATTAGGTGTAGCCCTTACATTTTTCAAGTGTCATATCCATATTTACATGTCTGTCTTGGCACCAGGCAGACTCTTTTTGGAGGCCTGGGCAGAATCTTGTTTTATTTCTTTTTTGTTTCCTCTCCAAGCAACTATTTCCCATGGTGTTTTGCATGCCATAGGCTTTTAACCAATGTTCGTTGGCTTGAGCTGTGTGCGTTAGGCAGAGTGAGGAGAGAGAGTGACAGATTTGGGTTGGAATTCCTACTCCTGGTGACTACGTGACCATAGGCAAGTCACCCGGCCTCTGGGCCTCCCTCAGTTTCCTCACCTCTAAAATGGGATAATAGCACCTCCCACCATGGGGTGTTGTGAGGACTAAATGAAAAAAGTAGGCGAATCATTTGCATAGTTCCTGGCACATGTGACCCGTTCACTAACACCTGAGACAGGAGACCAGACGAGGTAGATAGGGGATGACAAGGACAGAAAGAGGTAGCCCCAGGAGGTGTGCAGAAATAAGCACTCTGCTAAAGACCAGGCTTGCTTACTTCTTAGGGCATGGTGGAATAGAGGTAGATGAAAGGAAAAGAGGTATTTTAAGGAAAGTTCAATAAAATGGACAGTTGCCAAGAAAATGAGTGTAAGGCTGCTGGGATGAGAAGGGGAACGGAATCGGTTGGAAGTGAGAGGAGCCGGGAGCGATGTCTCATAGACTCTGTCCAAGATGAAAGAAGGGGCCTAGAGAAGAGGGAGACATGCCCGCCCAACCAAAGTCAGGAAAAGGCTGCGAGTCGGGAGGTGGGGGTGGATGGGAGGACGACGTTGCAAACTAAGGTGGCTGCGGAAGGAGCAGTTTCTGTCTGGATCTACAAGGAGGATCTGAAAGCCAAAAAGAATGAATAATCCAGGCACTGGGCTCAAGGCAGGAGGCAGCTGTTCATTTATGGCTTGATGAACACTTGACTAAGCCTCTTCAGCTGGTTTAAGTGACTCCTTCTAAGGCAGTTTGGACTGAAATGTCTTCATCTGGAGTGTGCGCCTCACAGAAGAGCTCACCCAGGAGAGAGGAGAGAGCAGTGGGAGTGGAGGGACCCCAGACTCACGGGCACAGTCTGTGGACACTGCCACTGGCCTCCGGCCCAGGTGTGGGCAGCAGAAAGTGGCCAGAGACAGCACGAGAAAGGCCTCTGTTGGCAGCACGCCAGGCCACTTTGTCAAATCAGGCAGGGTCTTCCCGTGCCTTGAATCTAATCTCTGAAACTTCAGTCAAAACATGCTGACACGGGGGCTTCTACCTGCCAGAGGTACGGAGAGGAGGAGGTTAGGGGGCCTTTCTTCATAACCTAGAAACAGGGGCTGCTCTCAACTAGAGTCCTTGCTCCCTCCGCTGACCATCACTCAACTCGTCTCCCCACAGCGAGGCGGGAGGAAGCTGGCCGAGCGGCCAAGTCCTGAACCAGCCCGCGGGTGCAGAACAGTCCTTTCGGCCTCAGCACCCGGGCGGCAGTATCCAAAGCCATATGCAGACTAACCTGAAGGGCGACACGGGCACGGAAGTGTCTGGGGAAGGAAAGGTTCCTTCAGCCACAGAACTTCGAGGCAGACAGGCCCTGCCTGCTAACTGGAAATGGTACTGGGAGCCGGGAGCCAGGAGATGCACCTCCAGCCAGATGGAAAGAGACCTTGTGGCCAGATGTGCACATGTGTGAGTGCCCTCCCACCCAGGGACCCAGGTGGCCCTGGTTTGGCCATCCTCAACACAAGGCTGCCTTGCATTCCAGCATCTAGATGGCGAGGAAAGAACATGGAGACTGTACCTGGAATGCCTTTATGTCAGGCCTGGAAGTGGCACCCATCACCTCCCATGCCATCGGCTAGAACGCAGTCCCAAGGACCCAGCTCAGCTGCCAGGGAGGCTGGGAAATGAAGCTTAGCTGTGTACCCAGGGACAAAGATGGAATGGATGTGGTGGTCTGTCCGAATCATTGCTACATGCTCCAAATCACACGGGACTTTTGGTGATAGAGGATTGGGAAGAGGCACCTGATAAAGAAACGGATTGAAGAAATATGGAGGGCTTGGAAGGACCTCCCACCTCGCAGTAGCCTTGATAAGTGCTCCCTGCCTTGGCCTTCGGAGAAGATGTTTGGAAGGAGTCAGAGGTGCTAGAAGAACTGGGAAGCTGTTGACCCAGGGGAATGGGGTGCTCTAGAGAATGCTCTGAAGGGAGGGCCAGGGCGAGGCTGGGCTCAGATGAGTCAGGTACCTTAGGTTCCTCCCCAGTCACCAGGAAAGAACGCAGGGGTCCAGGACACACACGCCACACTGCAATACCTGCATGCAACTCACCTGTGCCCCTTTGTGGAAGGGGAGCCAGGAGCCAGGGCCTGGGAGGAGAAGGAGGCGAGCTGGAGGTCACCCAGCAAGAGGAGTGTCACTAACCAGGAAAGTCAGTCCAGATTTGGGGAGCAGGGAGCCCGGGGCATCTGAGCAGGAGGCGCAGAGAAAGGGCACTGCGGGAGAACAGGAAAATGGAGCCAAAGAGCCCTCTTCTGCACATAGTATAAGAGGTGTGGCTCTTGATTTTCATGCTGACACTGTTGCTTATGGGTGTCGCAGAGCTATCCAGAAGCACTGCCTGCAATGGAGAAAGTGTCCTCTCTCTGAGCTGGTGACCCCCAGCTACGTGTGGCTGAAGTGTGAGCACTTGAAGCGTGGCTAGTGTGACTGAGGAACTGCATTTTAAACTATTAATTTTAATTCATTTACATTTAAATAGCCACACGTGGCTAGCAGCTGCCATTTGGGCAGCATAGGTAGAGTTTCTGCTCAGCAGGGGGTGGGTCGGCTGTGACTAGCTGAATCCGCTCATTCTCTCCCTGTTGCTACGCCTGGACCCTCAGCTCCGCCCCAACTTAGCCTGTAGATGAGCCCTGGGTGGACAGTGGGTCTAGTTCCACCCTCGGGTTTGGGCAGGTTTGGGCCTCTGACGTTCCCATTTGCTTTCATCCCTCTGGATCCTGAGACTGACCAGCAGGCCACGGGGAGGGGAGATTGGTCAGAGGCTGCACAGCAGGAAGCATTTCCCAATCTTGGCGGTCCCAGTTCTGCAGGTCCAGGGGGGCTTGGACCATGTGTTCTCTGCCCTTGGTTTCAAGGCGTTGGGCTCCGTCTCTGCTCCTCTGTCAGGAGAAGGGTCCGTGTCGCGCGGCCTGGTGGATGCACTCTGCAAGAGGCTCAGGGGCAGTGTCACAGGTCAGGTCGGGATGGGAAACATAACGGCACCTGCCACTCATCTTCTGCACACCCAGACTGTCTAAACAGTAAATGCTTGGCTGCTGGCTCTTTCCTGCCCCCTCTCGGTCCCCCAACCATGCCCTGCCCCCAGCGTCATTCTGAATCATCAACACTTAGTTCCTTCCTAGCACATCCCCTCTCCTGGTTTCCAGGCCAGCAGAATCAGCTCTGCTTCAAAGCTGATTGTCACCGTCTGCCAACCTCTCATCACTTTAAGATATTGAAGGGGAACATTATCAAAAGACATGACCGTCTGTCTCTGTCCCTGAGTGCCCCTCAGGCTCAGGGCTGCCCTGCCAGTGCTCAGAGCAGCAGCCGAGGGCCTGGAGTCTGCTCTACGTTCAAGACTGCCCCCTGCTCCCCTCTGGCCCAGGCAAAGCTGGAGGGGCAGGATCTACATCAATTGCCTCTCCTCCTTTCTCTCCTCTCTTCTTCGCCTCTTTTCCCCTCCACTCTGGCAGAGCTGGTTCCACCTTCTCTCCAGGATACAAGGTTGGCTGGTCCCAAAAGTAGTATCAGAAGGTGGCGAGTGTGAGTTTACAGAATAGAAGGGAGCACAGTGTGACCTCAGGGCCCGGGGACTGGGGTCCAGGTGGGGTCTGTTCTGCTTCCTGCCCCATATCCGGGGTCGACTTTCCTCAAGCCCAAGCTTTCTTTCCAGCCTTGAAGGCTGCCCGCTCTCCATGGGCCTGAACTGAAGCCATCCTCAAGTCCTGGTTCAAGCCCTACCTGAGGCCCCTGCCCCTGGTCCCACTAGGCCTCTCGGGCCTCCCTAGAGTGGCATCAGAAAGCTCTTTCTAAAGGGCAAAGCCAAGGTAGCTCCCCTATGCAACATTTTCCAAGGGACCCTCGATGGCTCCTCGATAAAGGCTGGACTCCTTATCAGAGCACAGCAGGTGAGTCAAAACCTGTCCCTCCTCTCCAGCCCCACACTCCAGCCAGGCCAGGGCTAACCTTCTTTTTCCCTCTGGTTCAAACATGATGGTCGCTTTGAAGGCCTTGTCCTCTGGGCACAGCCAGGATTAGTCACAATTCCCTGTGAGCTAGCTCTAAGTCCACTCATTTCTCTTCTGCTCAAGAAATGGCCTGAATCGGCATCCCCTGTGTGTCTGCCCAGGCTCAGCACCTCTGTAAAAGATTCCTCGTCTCACTAACACCAGACAGTTGGCCGTGGCCCTTCTCGGTTCCATCCAAACACTTATGTGAGGTTTTCGTCATTTTAATTTCCTCATCTATCCTTGCACCTACTGCTAGCACCCAGCACCCAGCACCCAGCAGGCTCATTCTTATCAGCTGGTTGGATGGACGAAGTCTACCCTGACCACAAGCCCAGGATGCTCTCAGTCTGAAGCCAGATTGTAGGTTCCGGCTCAGAACTGGCAGAAGAGAGAACGAACCTGGGACCTACAGTCGCTATCATTTATCAAGTGCCCGTCACGTCTTGTCTGGTACTGGAAGCTGTCATTTCCCATGTGTGGCCTCTACCCCCAGCCCTCATCCCTCTGAAGAATGGAGACCCAGCTGGGGCTGCTATAGTCCCTCTCACAGAGCAGATGCTCCATAAATATTTATTTGGTGATTAACTCCCAGCACTCAGTTCTCAGGATGACGCTGAGCTCAGATTTAGTTTTGTTGCTGTTGTTTTATTCTTTGTTGTATTCTGGTCTATAGGCAAGTGCAAAGGATGGTTTTAGGGACAAGTGTAAGCCACTTCCCTCTTCCCACTGCACCCTTTATGGATCCAGAGTTGGAAATTTCAAAGTGGGGACCAGCAGGCTCTCCCCGTTCTCTGGACTGCTCTCTTGGGACAAGTTTCCCACAGACTCCCCCGTCCCCGGGAGCAGCCAAGACATCTTATTCATGGATGCTCCTTCTGTGCAGGGCTTTGCCGGTGGCTGCTCCTCCGCCACTCTGCCACTCGCTCAGCCGGGGCCCTGCCAAGTTTCCTCCTCCACACCTGATGGTATACCTGGCCGGCTTCTCAGCCTCGCTTGGGAGCGCTTTCTTTGGTTCCAAGTCAGGTGGCCTTTCCTGTTCTTCTTTGAAGGAACGCCCATGATCCCTGGGCCATCACCAAATTTGCCACCCGACTCCTTTCCTCCCTCTGGGCCTGCTCCCTGAGCGCGTATTCTATAGCGCCGCCTGGCCCTCTCACTCTGTTTTTAGCACGAAACCACACTTGGCCTCCTTGAGTCTCAACGGCATGCTTTATCTCCCTCAGTCTTGCCGTGGATTCCTTGAGAGCAGGCCCAGGACGAAGCACAGCTTTGTAGCCTCCTACCCTCTCCATCTTCTCCCATGGGACTTTACCCACAGTAAGCTTTAATGCCTCTGTTGATTAGAAGCTCAGTAAGGGGTTTATGAAACTTGGGATCTCTTCCATTAAGATGTTTCAAAGGTGTGTTCTGTGAGCTGCAGGATAGTAATAGGTGCTACAGGATAAGGAGATCCACGATTAACTAAAACACACTTCTTAGAGCCCGTACTATGTTAACGTGCACTGTGATTTTCCAAGAAAAAAGATGTAGGAGACTAAGACCCTCCCCCCGCACCCCTCATTGATTAAGGCCTATGAACACAGGACCCTAGGACAGGTACTCAGGAGGGTAAAGGATATAAGGCACCTGGTTAGGGTGAAGACTAGGCTTAGGTCAGCAAGAAAAGCCAACCTCACATCATAGGGCTCACACAGCTAACACCAGGTGGGGGTCCCGTTAGGTGTGGGGAGTATGAATCTCCTCATTTTGAGGTCTTATCTCCTCCCCCCGTGGTCCCTGGAGGTGGTGGGCTGTCATCAATAGCTTAACCAATAAACCTTCAGTCCAACCACCATGCACCTGGACCCAACAGCCAGATTCAGACACAGGATTTCTAACTGAGCAACAGATTGAGGAATTTTCTAAGCCAGGACTTATAAGCAAAACAGGAGGCTTTCTGTGAGGCTTGACTGGCCACAACCAGAAAAATTTGGCCTAAAAACCTTTTCTTTAAAAAAAAACACCTCGTGGGATTGACACGTCTGAGAACACACCTCGATAAAAGTGTCCTAGAGGCACTAACCTGTCTTCGCCATCGGAGAGAAAGCACCATGTGGTCTCTGATTTTTAGGGCCCTCTATTTTAGAAAGCACCTCTGGCCATCTACTCCGCCATGTGAACCTTCCACCTGTCCCCTGAATGGTGAGAATCACATGGCTGTGGTCACCGTCATACAGACAACAGGAGGCGGGGAGGGCGCTGAGATGGAGGATGCTGAGAGTCTGCTCTCCCGGTTACTGTTTGTGGGCTGTCGCTGAAATGTGACTATCTGGCTCACAGGGTTCCTGACAGGATGAAACAGAGGTGAGTGTTGGAGAGCCATGTAAAAGCCACCACTCCCATGTGCATTTCCCGGACCCATGCTGCGTGACTCCCCGTAAGAGCAGCTGCTGGTCCCTGGGAGCCTGCTGGGTGCTAGGCACAGTTCTCGGCACTCTCCGTCTGCTCTCTCATGTAATCCTCACAATGACATACTGGGACGGTTGTCATAACCTCCATTATATAGAAGAGGAGACGGAGGGTCAGAGACTCGAGGAGAATTGCCAAGTTTGGATACCTGAAGGATGGCTGGAAAACTTGAACTCAGAACCAAACTGAAAGCCCATTTTCTATGCTCTTCAACATTAGGGTTAAGCTGCCAGGTCAAAAACTTAAAAAAACAAAGTCTACCTCATATGCACAAAGAAACAATCAAAAGCAAATAAAAATACTAGCTCCAGGCTAGCTTCTATGTGGTTCTAGAGAATAAAGATGACCGGCATTAATGTTAACTTCAGAATTAATTAGAAGCGGTAGCGACTGGTAAAAGAAGTGCGTCCAAATCCGAGTTCCAGGAGCGACTGGCGTAGCAAGTCTCTTTCCTCTCTGTCTCCCATTCCCCTCTCTGGGAAATGGGAGAAATTGCCACTATTTCCCAAGGCTGTTGCGAGAAGAAAATTGACCTAGAATATGCGAAAGCAGCTACAACAGTGTCTGGCTCTTGGCAGACACTCAATAAATTTTAGCTGAATGAGATTCTTTGTAGCTTATAATCTGGCCATGACACACACAGGGACGTGCAGTAGATGTATCAGTTGTTAATGCCAAACCTAATACCCGTGAAGACGTCGGTGCTGCTTTCTCCACTTGCATTTTAACCATCAGGGGGTAAGACATGAGGGGTGGGGGGTGAGGGGCAGGATGAGCAGCCCAGGGCTTAAGAGCACTGCACAACCTGGCCTAACCCACTTCCCAGCTTTGGGCCCTTGGGAAAGAAACTCACCTTCTTCATGTCTGTTCCCTCGTCTGTAAGATGACAGACAGGGTGGTTGTGAGGATTAAAAAAGTGAAGAATACACACAAAGCGCGTAGGACCTTGACTGGCGCTGGTGCCACATAAGCATCCCCTTCCCCCGCCAGCTGTCACCCTCCTCTGAACACTTGTAACTCTCGTAAATTTAAATGTCAGGTTTGAGGAACTTGTTTTTCTTTTCTTTTCTTTTTTTGGACCTGTTTTATCACTTTTACCAGATCTAAGGATGTGAGGGCACCAAGCTATCTGATTCGGTCCACCCAGGGCTCACACCAAAGGAGGCTCTCGAAAACTGTTTGTGGAATCAGCAAAGAAACCAGTGGCTTAGGACACAGCCTCGGGGTTCAGTTCTGAGGGGCACCCAGGGCCGTGTGCTTCCTCCTCCCCTGCCACTCCACAGCTAAGCCTCTCACCATGCTGAGGCCCCTGGGTTTCTCTAGTTCTTTCCTCTTGTCCTGGCTACAGAGGAAGGTCCCAGGAAGAGCTCTGTGCTCTGAGGGCACTGATGAGACAGACTGAAGGGGTTCGGCTGCTCCTCCCACAGCCCTTTGGCCAGTCAGCCAGCGCCTGAGACCCTAGACCCACCTGACAGGCTGGCAGATTCAGTCCTCCAGAGGGTCCGCATGTGTGATGTAAGAAAGCGCCCCCCCACACACACACCACTCCCCGGGCACCCGCTGGGACGCACCTCCCAGAGGATTGGCACACCAAGTCATCAGCTCTAAGACTTCCCGAAGCTCAGGGTAGAATATGGGATCAAGACTCCAAGGGACTAGGAGGAGAAAGAGAGGAGCAAAGGAGGCTCATTTCTGGAGCCTGAGAAGTGGGTTCACTCTCTCCCCTCCCCAGGATCCTGGCAATCAGAATCTGGTTCACAGGGCATTAGGGGGAAAGAGCCCTAAAGGTCCTCAGAAGCCAACTCTCCTTGAAAATGACCGAAGATGGCAGCCTATGCTGCTTGCACATCTGCTCTGGGCTCATACCTCATTCCCATCTTCCCGTTCACTTCCCAGCCCTCTCCACTGGTGTTCACCCCATGGGCCAGGTGCCCGAACTTGGGCTTTGGGAACAATCAGACCTGATTTCAAATGAGGACTCTGCCAATTACTGTCCACGTGATGCTGGCCAATTCCTCTAACATCTCTGGGCTTCGACTTCCAATATTATTAATGTTTTATTCCAGCATTACAAGTTTTCACTAGTGTTGAAAATGATGAGAACTCATTACGTTAAGTCTCCAAAGGGGCCTAGCACATAGTGAGTGTTCAGCAAATTATGATGGGGCGGGGGATACAGTCCCGGGTGTAGTCATACGGCACAATTCCCCTCTCCCTCTGCTTTCATCCAACTGGAAGCCAACCAGAGTCACAGTGAGGCATCAGAGAGCCTGGGGTTGGGGACGGGAAAGCAGGACAGCTCTTCCTGCCGTCTGGGTGACCTGGTGGAGGAGAGCCAGGGAGCATTAGAGGCTGAGCGCCCAACCGAACCTCATGTTTGTATGTGTGCTGGGCAAGGGAGTTTGCCAACCAGGCTGAGCCGTTCACCTGCCTTGAACTCATCCCTGCCGGATTAGCTGTCTGCTTCCCCTCCCCTCACTTCCTCCTTGCCTTTCTCTAGTGAAGACCTTGGGGTCTGAGTTGGGAGATTGGTTTCTCGACTGGGGAAAGAAACATTGCAAGACCGATGTTAGTGATGATCAATAACAATAGCAAACGTTGGAGGGCCAACTCTTTGGTTATGACCACAACCCTAAGAGCAAGAAACTTTTATTATCCTTATTTTATAGATGAAACTCAGGTTCAGAGAGCTCCAAAAGCTTGTCCAAGGTCACATAGTTAACCGTTTGGCACCTGGGACCTGACTTAGTCTGACTCCAGGGCCCACCTCACGAGGTGCCTTAAGTTAAATAATTTCTAATCCTCACAACAACCTTATGAGCTGGATTTTCTCTTTCTACTATTAAGAAAACAAGGTTAGAGAAGACGAGTGACTTGCCCAAGGTCATGCAGCTGGTAGCTGTGGAGCCAGCGTCTAAATCTCATTCCACTCTCCTGCGGCGCCTCTGCTTCAGCAGAGCTGGGAAGGGGAGGGCCACGGACCTTGATAAGCACTGAGTACGTGCTTGGTACTTTCATATCAGGAACCTCATGTAATCCTCACAGCCACTCCACGAAGAGGGTCTGATTAGCCCCCAAAGAAAATTAGGCTCAGAGAAGTGAAGTGACTTACCCAAGGACACGTGGCTACAAACCGTAAAAGCAGGATTTATATTCTCTCCTGGCTCCCAGGCCTTGCTTTTTCCACTCGGCTGTGCCATCTACGACGCTCCCTCCGCTGGCTTTGTGATTGTGCTTTGCTCCCGACCCAGGGACCACCTTCCACTGCTCTGTGCTTGGGGAGAGTGACCTCTGTGAACGGTATTGTGAGCTCCCTTTCCCTCTGCCTTCCAGTTTGGGTTAAATCAGCAGGAAGCTTCAGCAGGTCAGAAGCCATCGGGAAGAGGTCATTGCTCTCTCCCGGCCTTGCTTCGACCTTAGGGCTATATAGCTCCTTCTGGGCATCCCCTTGCATGGCTCCAATTCTTCCCGTCCTGAGAGCACCCTTTTCTCCCCACGCCTCTCAGGTCTGGGTGTGGGAATAGCTTCCTGCTGATGCTGATCTCTCGCTGCCTCAACATTCTTCATCGATTCCCTTCACCTTGGTCACAAATGGTTCCTTCATTTACTTACCTTCACAATCCCCACTGAGTGTCTGATTTCTGCTGGGGCCTTATCAAGCTCCTTAACGTCCAGCAGAGGCTATTCCTCGTGGGGCGACTTGAAAGGAAGGCCAATGGCTTCTTTGCCGGTGAGACAGGTCTAGGGCTTTTCCAAACTAATTAGCGACAGACAGGGCAGTGGCCAGGGACTGGAGGCTGGCTCCCGACGTCCTCGCCTCTGTCCATTGGAACTTCAGATTTGGGGGGTTCAGCCTCTGCACTTCCTCAAACCTGCATGGCAAGGTGATGGAGTGAGGACTGACCTTCTGGATCGTAAATCCATTGCTGGGTCTCTGCTTTACTCTGCGGTGTTTTCCTTCACAGCTCAACAGCTATTTCACCAGTGGTGGCTCAGATTCATCGCCCCGTTCCGTGCCATCCCAGGCAGCTTATAACCCAGAACCCGTCACTGCTCGCTGACGTATCCTGCCACTTTGCCTACCAGGTCCCCATCCTCTCACCTGCCTCTGGCTTTCCTCACATGAAAACGTTGGTTGAAAGCCACTACTTTTAGATATTAACTGGGAGAAGCTCGGGGTGAAAGAGAAAAGCCTGAGCTTCAGGTATAGGAGGGCAAGCGAGCGGCCTCTCCCGCCGTGTAAATATCAAGAGGAGATGAAGGGGGCAGTCTGGGAGGCCAGCTGTCTCTGGGAGAGAAATACCCCACGGATTGAATACATAATCCGTTCTAGAAAACACGGTCCTTGGTGTAGCTCTTACTGACCCTGGACTGAGCTATGAACACTAACCTGCCTCTGGTCCCAACCCATCCCTTCCACTTGGTGGATTTTGAGAAAGAGCTGGGAGAGGGTGAGGAGGAAGTGGATCCCGGGACCTGGAGGGCGAGGGACCGTGGGCTGGAGGCAGAGCATGTGCAAACGGGGTCGGAGGCCGTACCCTTGACAGTCTTGGGGATGGGGCAAATAGAAGGGTCATGGGGGGCTGTGCAGGGGCTGACGAGGTGAGTACAAGGTCGGTGTCCTCTCAGCCAGGCACCACATTTGGAAAATTATAGCTTTGGTGTTGCCTCTCCACTTCTCCCTCCCTCTCTCTGCTCTTTCCTGTTTGTACACCAGGAGGCCATGTCCTGAGAAGATGGAGAGGAGGATCCCCCACACCCCCTGTTCAGCTAGGAAGGGAGGGAGCGATAGGAACAGCCTGGACCAGGGCCAGGGAGGAGCCGGAGCAGAGAGGATCGCTCAGTGCTTCCTCCTCGTCCTCCTCGGGGGAAGGAGGACTGCGCTGCAGACAGCTGGGCTAGGGCAGCAGGGGCTCAGGGTGGGGCCTGGGGGGAGTAGGTGCGGGCAGAGGGCAAATGGGCCGGATGGATGGGGGAGCACGTCAAGTGGAAGAGAAGGAGGCACTGTCCCTCCATTTCCTTTTGGGTTTTTGCTGTGAATTGAGTGGATTCCTGGCCCCGGGGCAACTCAGAGAGCTTCTCTGGCTCCGCTAGAGATGCCGCTTAATTGCCTTAAGATTCTGCTTGGGATTTTTCCTTCCAAATTTTCTCAAATGGTCCAGCTTTACCCACACCGCCATGTCAGTGTATTTTGTTCTCTGCCACCTAATGTCCCTGAGGTCCCCAGAGAACACACTTCTCTGAAAGCCCCAGGGGAGGCCTCTCTCTGAAAGTCAAGGCCGGTCCTGGGAAGACCTTGGGCATCTCGCCCCTCCCCACGCCCCCTTCCTGGAACACACAGACTCTCAGCAGAGTCTGAAATGCCACCCCATTCCCACCTAACAGTTATCTCTTGTAAGAATGGGTACTGGGTACGCTCCTCTTTTGACCTTGGACTTGAAATGCAGATTCGGGGGAGGGTCAAGAGTCTTGCTAGTTTGGGATGAACTTGTCTATCAGAGAGCTTTCCTCCTCTAAGAGAGACGGAACCAAGAGAGACCTGGAACTGCTCTGCCTCTGAAACCTTCATTTAAAACATGCCAGTCTGGCTACAAATCTCCCGGCCTTTTGGCTTTTCTCTAAACCCGTCATTCTTCCTCAAGACCTTCAGCTCTAAACACCTCTGAATCTCTTGTTCCCTCCAGACCTCACACCTTTCCTGACTAGGTCTCCACTAACTACCTGGTCGACCATTTGGCCCAAGTTTTACGAGCCTCTTGTGGTCTGGCTGCCTTAACCAAGTACCATAACCTGAGAGCTTTAAAAATGGGAAAGTTATCGTCTCACAGTTCTGGAGGCCAGAAGTCGCACATCGAGGTGTTGCAGCCCTGCTCTCCTTCTGAAGGCTCCAGGGGAAATCTTCCCTTTACTCTCCCAGCTCCTGGTGGCTCCCGGTGTTCCTTGGCTCTTGGAAGCGTAAGTCCAGCCTCCGCCTCGGTCTTCACATGGCCTTGTTCACTGTGTCTCTTATGATGACACTAGTTACTGGATTTACCGTCCACCCTAGCTCAGTCTGTCTCATCTCAATTCTTACCTAATTACATCTGCAAAGACCCTATTTCCAAAGTCGCATTCCGAGATTCCGGGTGGACACTATTCACCCCACCCCAGACGGCCTCCTTCTGTCCGCATCTGCCTTCCAAAGCCCCGCGTGTGGCTCATGACCATGGTCAGCATCTCCCTTTTGACCTTGGGGCTGTGGAGCCCAGTTCTTAGCTCCTCCCACTCTTGGCCGCTCTCTCTCTCTCTCTCTCTCTCTCTCTCTCTCTCTCTCTCTCTGCTCTGCTCTTCAGCCAAAAGCGGTCCTCCCACAGCCTCTTCTCTCCTTTCTCTCGGGAACCAGGCTTCCGAGATCGTGGAGGTCAGTGGGCAGGAACTCCCTCGGCTTCCAACCCTAGGGCCCTACAAGTGTATCTCTCTTTTCAGTTTTCCCACCTTCTGTCCACCCCATTCAAGGCCCAGGTGTCCTTTCTCTTCTTGTAGCCTTGGTCAGAGCCTCGCTGCACTCCTGGTCGATAGTAATTTCTCCTGACCGTGTTTTTCTGCTTCCACATTCATCCCACTCTTGTCTGTCCTCTCATTCCACTCTGCTGCTTGCGAGCCGTTTATTTACCCATTCACGTTTTATCCAGCGCCCACCGTGTGCCAGGCGTGACACTAGCTCCTGCCTAGCCCTCTGGCCTCATTTTTCACAACCGGTGAGATCATTGCCTGGTCTAGGGAGAAAAAGTTTCCCTGGCTGTGCTGTAGGATGAAGTTCACATTCTTTATTTTGTGGATAACCCTCTGTGACCTTTGTCTCCCACAGCCCACTTCTCTAGCCGGGCCGAGCTGGCCTCTTACACTTCTGTGCCATGTGCTTTTTCTCTGACTGAGAAGCCTCTGCCTCCCGTCTGCCCAGTAATCTCTCAGTCTTCTTCACAGATTCAGTTCTTATGTTACCTCCTCCTAGGAGCCTTTCTTCACGGTCCCGTCCTGGGCCCCCTCTTTTTGGCCTCATAAATCTTTTATTGCATGAATCGCACTTCCCGGCCATCATTTGTTTACATGGCTGTCTCTGTTTTCCCTTGATGTCAAGGACGATATTTTAGTCACTTTTATGTCTTATATATCTGGAATATGTAGACGTTTAATAAATGTTTAAGTGTTAAAAAAAAAAAAAAAAGTGGTAGAAGAGTCAATCCAGCTGAGAGTTGAACTCACCTGGAAGAGCTGAAACCTCCCCCACCTTATCCACCCCTGCACCTAACCTCAGGGTGCGTTCCCAGGGCCACCCACCACCAAAGGGTCAGGTAGGTTACTGGAGGTGCTAGGGGTTGGATCCTGTCCTCCCCAGATTCGTACATTGAAGCCCTAACTCTCAGTACCTCGGATTATGATCTTATTTGGAACTGGGTGGTTGCAGATGTCATCAGTCACACTGGAATAGGGCGGTCCCTACTCCAACATGACTGGTGTCTTAACAAAAAGGGGAAATTTGGACCAGACACACACACAGGGAGAACGCCTTGTGAAGATGAAGGGCGAGAGCAGGGTGATACGTCTACACTCCATGGGACACCGCGCCATGGAAGACCACACCTGGGACACCAAAAATCGCCAGCGAACCACCAGGAGAGCAGGGAGAGGTACTCCACAGATTCTCTCTCACAGCCCTTGGAAGGACCCAGCTCTGCTGATGCCCCATCTCAGACTCACGGCCTCCAAACTGCGAGACAATACGTTTCCGTTGTTTCAGGCTCTCAGTTTATGGCATTTTATTAGGACTCCCTAGGAAACTGACGCAGGAGAGGAAAGGGCTCAGAAAGGACAACAGCTGTCACTTCCAGAGGGAAGCCCTTTGCCCTTTATCCTCCTGTGCCATTCAACCCCCTCATGAACCAGTGAGGTGGGGCCCCTCGTAATTATTTCTGATGTTTAAAATAAAACACATAGGCTTTGAAAGGAAATCAGTTCCTTTGAAATAGCTATCAAAATATTTAACATTTTTGTGATATAATAATATATCTTCTTCATTATGTTATTATGTTAAATAACGTGATCTAGCTTTCAATCTCATAACTATTGTAATTTTGAAGTAGTCACGAAATAATGCTATTTCAGGACATCTAAAATAACTGTAATGTGTTATGAAAATGCCCGTAATTTCTATTGGTGACAAAGCCACAAGTATTGCTAATACTTCCATGGTTTTCTGTGTACATCTTTAGTTAAGTAAATGCTAGATTTTGATCGGTAGTTAGTAAAAATGAAGATGTAATATTTTTTTCCCCATTCGAGTTCACGGACTCAGCCAGGTTAAGAGCCCCTGCCTTAGATGTGTGCTTCTCAGACTTTCCTGTGCATGTCAACCACCTGGGGATTTTGTTAAAATGGAGATTGCGAGTCTGTGGCTCTGGGATGGGCCCCAGGTTCTGCATTCTTTACAATCTCCCACGATGCTAGGCTGGTGGTCCCTAGGACAAGGGACACGCTCCCGGGAGTGAGGTGCCGGATCATGGTTACCACTCAGAACCATCATCAGGAATCGGAGAGCAGGAGCCTCAATTGCTCTGAGCCTGAGGGCGGGGTTAGGGCCTCGGGACTGAGTGAACCATCATTCTGTGGTATTTCTCTGGTGACAAGGCTGTCTCAGCATGTCTCTTGAGGGGAATACAAAGGACACCACTGCCTGGCAAAGCTTCAGGGAAGCTGCAATCATTTAATGCTCCAGCTTGTAGGACTAAGCCTTGGGATCTGATGTTATCTGCAGGCAGATAGTGTAAGAATTTAATTAAATTGTAGGTCATCCAGCTGGAGGTGGAGAATCGCTTGGTGGTGTAGGAAAAACTCACACGCATCGGAGCCGGTGTCAGAATCGTAAGGACACAGTCCGTTCTGATACATGATCGCGCTACGACACTTCACGATCTCCCTTGATCCTCACATCCTGTGAAATCATTGTTAACATCACCATTTCGTCTGGAGAAAACCATGGCCGGTGGAGGTTTAATGACTCCCCCAAAGTAACACAGCTGGCAAGTGGCTAAGCAAGGCCTCAGAGACCCGAGTTCACCTCGAAACAGCATACAAATTCTGAGATCGGGTGGCCAGACTTATGGTTCATTAAAAGGGCTCTGTATATCTAGGGAGCGACAGAAAGATCTTCCCAGAATCTGGAGCTTAAGTCATTTTTCAAGAAAGTAAAACAGCGAATAATTAACAAAAAATAGATACACTTAGCCATTTATAGAAAAGATCCTCTCTAGACGATGCTTTGTAAATGTGTAATGAAGAGGCTGGGAAATCCCAAGCCCAGAAAAGGTGACCAGGACTAAAGATGTAGCTCAAGAGACTTGCAGCCCAATCAATAGTTCTTGAAGTGACTGAGGAGAGGGTGCAGTAGCCGAAGGTCTGTGGTCTGCCCGGAGCCCAGAAAGGGGGCAGTCAAAGGAGGAAACCAGTCAGTGTGTCTCCAGCTCTGCCTGCAAGAGACACCCTGGCTCTGGAGCAGAGAGGCTCGCCGTGGGCCGAGCATAACTCATCACAATTTTCTAATGCTGTGACAACATGTCGCTCTGATCTGCACTCACTAAGCAACCTTCTGATTGTCAGTTTTCTGGGTTAGCTGGGTACCAGGAAGGGGATACCTGGGAGGAACTGTCACCCCGTTTTACATTTGCCTTTCTTTTCTCAATCTCTTAGGAGTTTAATGATCGTGAGTCAGTCCTCCTTGAGCTTGGTCCCTAGTTTTATAACTAACTGGCTTCAGGGTCATCAATATCGAATGAATTTAGCGATTGTAAGTCAATGCCTACTGCGCTTGAACAACTCCGAACATGCTTAGAAATCCAGTGTCCGGCACTGCAAAGCAGAACAGGGGCCAGCCCCTGATCCACAGCAACCCTGCAAAGATGCCTCTGCCTGGGAGACATCCTCTCCCCGCAGCATGCACACACGACATCTGTATTGAGACACCTCATCCTTCAGCATCTGGCCACACACTTGCAGAGTCAGGTGAGGTTTCCAGGTCATTTCAGTGATATCCTGCCAGGTATCCCCCTTCTGCGGGAGCACAGGGCTTCCTCTGCAGAACCAAGGGCTAAAGGGAACCAAAATGATACAGGCTTATTGAAAGAGAGCAATATCATAGGTGCTCAAGTGCCCCAAAGTAGACGGTAGGCGAACCAAGAAGAGCTCATCTTTTTTCCTACTCGTGCTCAGACATCTGTGAGCCCTGGTCCTCTCCACAGAAAGAGAAAGAAGCCGTGAGGCAACAGGTAGAGTTGGGGAGATGCAGGAGGCTTTGTCAATACTGGAGCTGTCTCTCCCCCAGGGAGAAGCCACATGGGCGGGCAGGGTCCGCCAGCTTCACTCGAGGGATGACAGTTCCCTTTTATCTCTTTCTCCCCTCTGGGATTCAGGGAGTAATTGAGATAATTTACCAGTTAATGTGGGCAGATGGCTTAATTAAGCAAAATCGAAAGACATTCGAAGCGGGCTCTGAGTGGGTGACTCACTCCGGAATGGGACACTGGGAGTTACCTGCCAGATGTGTCCTCGCCCTCTGCCGGGTCTCCTCCTTGGTCCCCAGGCACCAGGGTGCAGGGTGCCCTGCTTGGGAATTCAGATTCCTGACTTCGGAAGCAGGTTCCTCCTGCACCCTCTGCCAGAGCAGCCCGGGCAGGGCCCAGCTCACTCTGTGAGAAAGGTCTCTGCTTTCGTAGGCAGTTTCCAGGCTCAGGGACAGCAGCTGCAGAAGGAGCTGGCATTGCCGGGCCCTCCCCGTGGCTGGCTGGATTCTGGGTGCTCACTCACTCGGGGGATAGAAGCCAAGGCCCTGCCTTCAGGGAGTTCACTATCCCGTGGGGAAACCAAACTCCTGGGCCTTCACAGGCGAGGCCTGGGAGACTCTAGGTGACATTTTACATTTGAGCACCCTGAGGCCTAGACAGGGGAAGCCACAGGCTTACTGAGAGCAGCAGAAGAGGCGTGGGAAACAAATTCCCAGCTCCTGTGCTGTGGGCACGTGTGCGTGCATATGTCACCTGCGTGTGCGTGCATGTACGTGGGCGTGCACATGGGGCTGGGGATGCAGAAAGCACAGCTCCTCACATTCCTCTTTCCGGGAGGCCAAACCCCTTCCCACCTCCATGGCTATGTCAGGAGGGAGGGATGTGAACTCCTGAGCTGGAGAGTGAGCTTCCAGCCTCCATCCACTCCTAGCCGGGCTTTATGGCCTTTGGAACAGGCCCCAGGGAGTGGCCTGGCATCATTTCTGGGGTGAATTCTACTTCCACAGCTCATTAGTCCATCCTGTCTGCAGTTGGCAAGTCTGGGGAAGAAACCCGCAAGCCGCCCTCTTCCCAGTCCACCTCACCCCTACCCTCTAAACACCTTAGAACGATTGTTTGGCCCAGAGCCAGGGAAGCGATGTTGTTTTCCAACAAACCGCAAGGCAACATTTATTGGCTCATTAACTTCATTACTTTGCGGCCAGAAGCCCCTTCATCACTCCCACAGGGAGCAAGAATCTTGGGCGAGGGCGAGGCCCTGCCCGCAGGGCTGCAGCTGTTTGCTTCGAGGAGGGCTCCAGGAGGGGCTAAGCTGGGTGAAGATCACCAGGCGGCTCTGGGCAGGGAACGTCTGGGTCACTCAGGGGCCTGTGTGGGCCAGGAGTTTCCGCTGGGCCCAGGAGGGCAGGGGAGCAGGGGGTGGTGGATCCATAAGCCAGGGATGACGGATAAAGTTGCTGTATAACATATAGGACAGCTAATTAAATTTGAGTTTCAGATAAACAACGAATAAGTTCTTAGTACAAGTATGTCCTGAACATTGCATGAGACATAGTTATACTCAAAATTATTTGTCGTGATTTGAATTTCAGTTAACTGACCCTCCTGTATTTTTAATTGCTAATTCTGGCAGCCTTCATGGCGGTGGGGGCAAGCAGGAGATGGTGGGAGGGCGTTCAGTGGACTAGGGATGGGTGGATAGTAGATAAGGGATGGTGGGGCAGTCACCAGGGAATCAGGGGGCAGTAGACCAACGGTCCCATCCTGGACTCAAGTCATCCTTCCCTCAAGGAAGTCTTCTAGAGTTAGGTTCTGAGAACCTATTTCCCATCTAGGCCAACAATTTATGGGCTTTTTTCTGCCCACCCCTAAGGTTTCAGGCCCTCAGGCCCTCAGGCCCTCAGCTGCCACTCTCTTCTCAAACCCCCTGTCTCCTCCCACCCTGTAGCCACCAAACAGCAGCACCCAGACTCATTCTCTTAGAAGGGTTTGTGCATGGCAGCTGTGGAGGCACGCTGGCCTGGGTGTGAAGCCGAGCTAAGTCACCCACCCGCTGAGCACCTGGGCCTGTAATTAACCACTCTGAGGCGTGGTGCCTGGGAAATGGGGGCAAAAAGAGAGCCAACCCATAGTGATCACCTAGTGAGTTAGTGTTTACAAAGCCATTAAAACCTAGCACTCAATAAATGATCGCTTCAAATGCCTAAAGCTCTCTCATCTCCGCAGGGAATCAGGAAAGGGATAACAGAAAATCATAAATGTGGGGAAGTTACCCGAGGACCAGGTTCTTTTAAAGCTCGCACTCACGGTCATTACCCTCTTTTAAAAATGGAAACCATCCTCCCCGCAGTCTCCTTATGTACCTGAGAGCAGAGCTCGCTAAATCACCTTCCCTTCCTTCTTCCCCTCCTATCCCAGGCCAGCTCCACCCAGCGTTAGCCCTGAGGAGCTAAGGATCAAAGTTCATTCAGCTTCTGGAGCAAAACAGGCAGAGTGCATTAGAGAGAGGCCGTAAGCTGGGAGGCTCTTCCTTCATTCAACAAACTTATTGAGCCTCTCACCTGTAACTGGGCATCGACTAGCGAAGGAAGCAGACCCTGATCTTGCCCTCATGAAACTTACAATCTATTTGGGGTCTCATTTCCTTGCCTCTCCCAGCTGTTACCCTTTTCACTTCAATGATTCAGAGACTAAGGGGGCAAAGTGGTTAAAACGAGAACGCCATTTCTGATCATTAGTGGATGTGGCGATGCTGTGTTTGGCCATGTTCCAGTCCAGAGAGAAAAGGGTTGTGACCGATTCGGGGTGTCTGTCACGGGTGCAGGAGGGAGAAGTGGTACCACGTGTGTCCCTGTTACGCACACTGAGCATTTCCTTGCATTTCAAATCCTGGGGTAAGAGCTCACGATCTGCTTCCTGATATCCTCTTCAGGACTGTGAATCCATCTCCAGGGAGAAGTGAAGAGCCTACGTCCCCAGCCAAAGGAAAAGTGAGTCTTAGACCTGGCAGAGGAAAGTCCCAAAGGGGGAAAAAAATGGACAGTAAAGTAAGAGCACACCCCTGGGCGCCTGACAGGTAGAAACAGAGTTCCCCAGATAATGAGACAAAGCTAGCAGTGAGAAAAGTCCTGTGACAAGTGACAACCCAGCCAACTAATGGAGTGATGCCTTCATGGTCTGTGTTCCCACCCCCTCAAGCTTTTCTAACTGGGAATGACTTTCTTGATGACAAACGTTCTGCTGATGCTGAGGGTGACACATAAGGTGGCAGCAGATGACCCTAGGTCCCTACAAAAGCAGGCTTCTCTCCTGGTACCTGAGACAAGCACCTGGGGCCTTGCCATCAAAACCCAGGAGGTTCCGATTATACGTGCTCACATGGGTTTTTCATACCCATGCAAAGGGTAGATGTTCCCATAGACTGAAGGGAACTTAGAGATCACGTACCCCAGGGTTTCTCCATCTAGGAACCACCGTCATTTTAATCCATATAATTGTCCGTTGTGAGAGGCTGTCTTGTGCCTTGTAGGATGTTTACCAGCATCTGTAGATGCCAGTGGCATCTCCTACATATTATGACAACCAAAAACATCTCCAGATGCTGCCAAATGTCTCCCGAGGAGCAAAGGTGACCAGGTTGAAAACCAGCGACTCAACATCTCAATTTATGAATAAAGAGGCTGAGGTGCAGAGAAGTAGCCTACCCGAGGAAATTCCGGTCTGTTTGGGGAGCGTGCTTTCTGCAGAATTCTTCTAAAAGGCCCACGACACATGCACAAAGCAAAGGTCTTGTAAACATGCACCTAATGGGATCTTTGAACCGATAGTTCAGCTATATAAAAACCATCAGAGGCGGGCTGGGTTCCCGCACGTTCTTCTGAAGAAGCGGTGGGGAGCTGGGGCCTTTCCCAGTGTTGCTTCCCAATCAGGCCTTCCCGGAATCAGTTTAGAGCAAAATGTACCAGGCTTTAGAGACAGAAACACCATCATTCTCAGCCCCCATGGCAATCCCATGGACTTGGATGTCAGACTCTACAGGTCTTGGTATTGAAGGGAAGGGAAGGACCTTGAGTTCACCAGGTAGAAATGGGCTGCTCCATTCACTAATACATTTTGTTTTCTTTTTCTTAAAGAAAAGGGCACCTCACTATTAATCTGTGAGAGCCCAGAGTTGCCCACGGCCTTAAAAATGACATGAGGAATAGCACTGCATCAAGAAGATGCAGGCAAGACCTTCCCCTGCTAGGCTATTTTACATTTCCAGCCAAAAAGCAAGCGATTTCAAAGGCATTCTTCTGGCCCTGAACATTTTTCATGACGTATTCCTTCTTGACGTCACTTAAAATACCACTCCTATCGAGTGAGCATAGGCCCCTGTGATGGCTGAGATGGTGAAAAGGAGATAGCTAAATTTAGGTTTTGCCGGGGTTGGGATGGTAGGTCATGTCGGAAGCAGAGGCTCCAGGAGAAAAGGACAGTTTACAGGTCCTTCGCAATTCACCTAAATTTGAGTCTCTAACAAATTAAAAAAGTGAGAGCTGTATCAATAAATACGTAGGACCCAGGTCTATGCTTGTTGAGAACTTATTGGGGGAACCGTCTGTCACCAGCTCACTTTTGCAAGCTTTTCCCCTGCAGTTTCGTTTGTCGATCTGTAGTTTGTTTTTGGCTTGGTGACATGATGCCCCATTTCTGCATGAGGTTTTATGTTGTTGGGGCTGTTATGACACTTGATTCCATGCTGCGTTGAATGCACAATGACCTCCTCTCTCTTCCTGAAGAGGATGCTCTTGCATTTCGATGCACTAGAGGATGAACAAACTCATGTCAACCAACCTCCTAAGAGACGGATGGTAAATCAGAATTGTCTGGAGAAATGTCACTCCCAAACAGCCTAAAATCAAGAGTCATTCAGGCAACACGTTTTCTCTCTAGAAGCATTTCTGCCAAGGAATTCAGGTACCCACAGGGGCCAGTCGGGGCTCCCTCACCTTCTGACAAAACTAGAGACTGTGATGTTCATTGGTCTTGCTGTCCTGGACACTATGACAACCACCCCGTTTCTACGAATTCATCCTTTGTGTATACAGGTCACACATCATGCATTCAGTTCTTAGTAACGTTTTGGTCCTGGTGGTATTCAGGTCCTCTCTGCAACTGGTTAGACTTTCAGGTCTGGGCGATGCCCTCAGAAAACTTGGAGCATTCAGGGAGTACGAGGACAGGTGGTTCTGCGACTGGCTCTACTCCCAGAGAAGGGTCCTTAAGTCCTGGGGTAGCTCTCTGCAGATACTGCTCCCCCACACCCAGAGGGCATGTGCTTTGAGTCTTTTCTTCAGCATGGAGCTGAGTGGTTTTGCCCACATTCCTCACCCCTCCCCGGTCTCTTTTTGTGACCCAGGAGCACATATTTCTAAGATGCTGATCAGGTCCAGGGCGGCCATCGGTGGACCTCGAGAAGCAACACAGTCCAAACCCGTAGTCCAAACCCTCTCGTCAATTAATTCTCCAGTCACTTCCTGCGAGCCAGGCTCTGCACGAGTCTCAGTGCAGGGAAGAAAGATGATAATGCAGGGTCCCTGTTCCTTCTGGACTCTTCGTTCCATCGAAGAAACCAGCACAGAGATAAATAATTCATAGGAGGCAGACGATGCGCAAGGCGTAGCTGCAGTACCAACCAACCAAGTGCTCACATGTTTGTCTCCCCCACTAAACTGTGAGAGAAACTGTCTCATTTCTGTTTCCTCAGCAACAAACCCAGGGTCAGGCCCCATTTGTGCACAATAAATATTTATGGAATGACTGAAGGAAAGAGTTGAAGGAATACAGGGCACTTCCTCTCTGGGGATCACGCTCAGTCAATGAAAGGCACTTTCCTGCTCTAACTAGATGCCCTCTCTCAGCTCCTGGGCCCATTTTCTCTAGGAAACTTCCTATGCAGTGGCAGAACTGAGCTCTCCTCCTTCCTCTCCTCGCTCAGCTCCTTAATGGTCCTTCATCCTGCCAAGGCGATTATCATGGGAACTGTGGAGACTAAGACAGACACCACCGACTCCACGGAGATCTGGGAGTGATCATTTTTACAATACATGAAATCAGATTATGTGGAGATAAAGGCATTTGAGAATGGATTTGCTGGATGCAAAGGACAGAAAAGCACTCATGGAAGCCCAAATAAGGAGGTAATTATTGTAAGGTTATAGCCCAGCTTGTGGAAATAAGGTGCAGCCCAGTCTCTTGGAAAATGGATCTGGGAGATGTAGACTCTTAGAGCCGGAGGCAGACGTTCTCTTCGGTGTCCTTTTTCCAGAGCCTCCATGGTATCTCACCTATCGACACGTGAGTGCCATTTCCCTCTCTTCATCTTACTTAAGAAGTTTCTTTGCCTCCCAATAACTCCAGCCTGCTCACAGCTTTGGTTTGTGGGGAGGTGCCCATCTCTTTACCATCTTTGAATTCCGACTGAGCTTTGGTTCTGCAGCACTTACTGGACATTCTTGAGAGGGTGGATCTGATTGGTTACTGACCAGTCAATAGATTGTTTAACCCTGAAATGGGATCCGATTCTGGCTCTATCAGCTGTGGTTGGGGGTCTCATGGAACAGATGTGGTAGCTGGGGCCTGTCCCTTTAGTGGCATTTATAAACTAAGACAGATCTGAGGGGGAGGGAGCAGGTCTAGGTACTCCAGAACAAATTACCATGCTAGGTTAGTTCTGAGGCCATGGAAGGACCACAACTTCAGGGAAAAGTGTGGCAGGCAGAGGGGACCTGTCCTGGTCACAATGTTGATGAGTTAGAGGAATGAAGCGTGATTATGGGTGATTTTGTGGTATAAGCATCAGGTCACCGTTAGCCTTTTATGTGTAAGCAGAGCCTCCTCCTCTACCACCAGCTGCCGCCCTGAGTCACTGCTCAGCTGTCAGCAAAAGGGAAGGTTCCCGAAGCATGTGGTGGGGACAGTCTCCTTTCCCACTCCATAGCCTACCCCCTCTGCCATACCCTAAGCTAGAAACAGCCCCACACAGCTCTCTGCTTCCTGGCATAACTGGGCCTAAATGTTTCCGGGAGCAGCGAGCCCACTTTTCGTTGGAATGGTCTTCTAAAGAGGAGCAAAGGGCCCATTTGCACCACATTCTTGGGTCTAAACCCCTGCAGCCAGAGGCCACGCCCGCGAGTTGGACAGGAATGAACGGGTCCAAATGGATCTGGGCTCACACGAGTCTGGCTCCCCAGGTTTAGCTTTCTGCTCTTTAAGGTTTTCTAGATCAAATCTCCATGGTGAGAGCTGCCGGAATTCTGTATTCAAATCTGCTCTTGACAGAGTCCAGAGACCTGGGTTCCAGGTTCATCTCTGCTACCTCAGCCGTGAGACCATCGGCAAGTCCCTGCCCCTCCCTCTGCTTGAGCTTTCTCACCTGTAGGAAGAAGGAATTTGGAGTAGATGATCTCTCTGGTTCTTCGTGACCATCCCTTACCAGCCTTTACCGGGACCCCATGTCATCACCCAGCCATCCTCACCTCAGCGGAAACGCACCCTGAGCTCGCAGCCACGCCACCTCGGAAGGTTTAACTTCCCTCCTCTTTTTGTTCAGTATCTCCAGCGCCTGGGTGGCCTCTGGCCATTGCCAGGCTGTACAAGTGGAATGGAATGCCCTCGACTCTGTCAAGTCATTCATTGTTGTGTTTTTCTGCCTATTTCTACCCTCCTCCAGGACTGTAGATGTAGCATCCCTCCATGTGTCCTCAAACTTCCCTGAAAAGACCCTGCAGGAGTATTCTCACCAGCCCCCCGTGTCTAAAGCTACTGAAGGGCTGAACTTCCACATCGGTAGACTCCTCCATTATCCCAGGATGTGTGCCTCTGAGGCCACCACAGACCCAGTCTTCAGGGAGTGAAGGGGACACTGTGGCCACCGGGCTAGGCCAGCCATCCTGTGGTCCGGCCCTCAGTCCTGGCTGTCTGCTGCCCTCCGATGCTGTGCGGCTGGGTCAGAGGCCTGCTGTGACAGGCAGCCCTTCCCTACCTTGCAGCCTGTGTCCCCCATCACCTGGTGCCTGGGCCCGTCGTTCTCACCCTGAGCTCCCCGCAGGCCGTTTCTCTCGGAGTTCATTTGTTCACCTCCCAGTTTGTGCTAACACTCTCCAGGGAGCAGCTCGACTCTCTAAGGAAGCTGCAACCACACTGCAGGCACAACTCACTCACGGGACTCGCAGTGACTGTGTAGATTCGTGTCACCAGGCTGTTGGGCTGCCGCTCTCCCGGTCCACCGTGAAGTGTCAGTATATTCCCACCCCACTCCTTGGATTTGATTTCAACTTTCCAGGCAGAAGCAACTGTCCCACGTAACATTCCCTCTTAATCCTGCGGTCCTTACAACTCTCCTAAAGACTTGTCCTCGGGGATCGGCTGGCCATAACCTGGCACTGGAGGAGAAGGCCCTGTCTTCCCAAAGGAATGAGGCTCACCCTAAAAGGAAGGGATCAGAGAGGAGACTCTGAGGGTGACACGACTTCAAGAAATGGTGGGGACAGAGGTAGACCAGGTACTGCCCCATGCCTGGAGGGGAGTTGATCTAATCACAGTGTTTTCCCAGGGGAGAATGATGAAGCATCAATAACTTTGTCCTCTAGAGACTGCCAACAACCTGGAAAGTGTTCATGCTTTCATTCATTCATTCATTCATTCAAGTGATAAAGCTTTACTGAGCTCCGCCCCTTGAGGTATCCCGTGGAGATAATATAGAAATAGATCCCATTTCTTGCCCTCTCGGTCTGCCACTTGAGGGAAAGGAACGCGTAACAGATCATTTAAGTACCATGTAGCACATCTGTAGGATGGGAGGAGAGTGGGCCGGGGGGAACCAGAGACACCCAGCCATGGTGAGGATGTGGAGCGACTGGATCTCCCACGCGTTGCTGGTAGAAACGCCAAATAATACAGCCCCTGCGGAACACGGTTGGCAGTTTCCTACAAGTTAAATATATACGCACCTCACCACTCAGAAATCCCATTCCCAGGTATTTTCCAAAGAGAAGCGAAAACATATGTCCACAGAGCAATCTCCACACGAATGGTTTGCGGCAGCTTTATTTGTGTTTGCCCCCACACCTGGGAACAGACCAACCGTCCTTCAGCTGGTGACCAGAGAAACACGCCGTGGCACATCCACACTTCAGAACACGACCTGGCGTGGAGGTGACAGCCACGTGCAACAAGGACAAATCTCAGAAGGACTATCTGGAGCGAGAGGAGGCAGGCTCCAGATTCCATGACATTCTGGAAAAGGCAGTACTAGAGGGAAAAATCAAATCCACCGAGACTGGGGGAGGGAGGCGGGGTTGACGACAACGGTGTTTGGGAGGAATCTGATGGAACTGTTTTGTTCTCTTGATTGTGGTGTTGGTTCTACGACTGAATGTGTTTGTCAAAAATCCTGGAACTATACTCTGAAAGGATGTATTTTCCTCTGTGTAAATTATACCTCAATTAAACTGACAGGAAAACACAACAAAACATGTGGTTTAGATACTCTGTTATAGGAAGGCCTGTGAGGCATTGGCTGCCTCACAAGGCGGCCCTGTCCTAGGGGCCGATTCACATGGGAAGTGCGGCAAGAAGGATTAGAAATCGTGACCGGATCTAGAGGGCCACGTCCCACTGACAGGAAGAGAATGAGAAAGGGTGGTAAGGGCATGGCCAATTTCTAGGAGAGGCTCCAATGAAGTTTCGCTATCCAGGGAAGGAAGCGGGAGCCAGATCCTAAATGCACGGAGGAGTGTGTTTGTGTGGGGCTGGGGTGCGGGAGGGATGGTTTCTGGAACGGACAGGTTCAGGAAGGATGGGGATGCACTGGGGGGATAAAGACGGGCTGTGCCATTAGCTAGGCTGACGTGTGTGAGCACAGCACTGCGCCAGGAACATGCTCACGTGCCTCAAAGCTCACCAGTTTGCTTCACAGAAAACCCCTAGACAGCAGCTGCAACGCAAGCAGCAAACACAACACTCTTTGTCATCAGAACGGAGCAAGGATGTTGGCGTGGAAGCAGCCTAAAGGCCTGGTGGGGCGTTCGGTAGCAGCCTCACTCGGGCCCCATTTCTCCCAGGAGCCCCCTCAGCTCCCAGCAATGCCCGGCCCGCACGGGCACCTGAGCCAAGCACAGCCAAAGGAGTGAGGAAGAGTAGCTCTCCCCCAGGGCACAGCCCGAAGAGGCCCACGGGAGGCTCCCCAAGTGGAAGCTGCAGAGGCCTCGGGCTGCTGCAGTGGTTTTACTGCAGGCCCCTTGGAGGATGCTGTTTGCTCAGCTTGCCCAGCGGGCCGAGGAGAGAAAGTGGGGTGCCGCGGAGGAACTAACCAGGAGATGGCGAGGGGACCTCAGAAAGAGCAAACGCCCCCATGATAACGGCGCATCAAGGCCTGGGGGCCTCAGCGGCCTAGGGAACGCGTGACTTCAGGGATCCTGGGCCTGAGGCCCCGGCATACAGATGCCAAGGACCTCGAGGGAAGAAGTGGGGCCAGTCACCAAGAGTGAATTTTAGCAAAGGGGCCAGTCAGGGGCAGGAATCGCAACCGCTGTGGCCAGAACAGCGGAGCACAGAGACAGGGCCTAGACTGCTTGGGTTCAAACCCCAGCCCTGCCGTTATGGGCTCTGTACCCCTAGACCAGTGGTTCAACCTTTTAAGTCTCCATTTCCTCTTTGGCAGAAAGGAGCTAGTCACAGCCCCAACCTCCCAGGGTTGGTGGGCAGACGAAGGACGCGTCTCATGGAAAGCGCGAAGAGTGAGCCTGGCTGAGAGTGCGGGTCTCTAGCAATGAATAATTGTGCTCGTGGGGGCGTTTCAAGGCTCTCCAAGCAGGGTCCCAGGCTGGACCCGTTCCCTTGGACAATGTGGCCCTGCCCCTCCTGACTCAGCCCTCCAGCGTGCAGTTTCAGCCCTGTCGCCTTGAAGTCATGAATGTTTCAAGGCCACATCTAGAAGGTGCTCAGTGGTGCTCCTTCTGTCTCCATGGACAGTCAGGAGCCAGTCCCTACTCCATCCCTAGCTAACACCCCTGCGTCCACCCACCTCCCAGGGCCCCTCTCCCGGCTCTGAGTTCTTCTTTGGGGCCTAGAACCGGCTCCCTGGTGCTCGATAAAGATGTCTACTTGAGCACTCTCCGCAGACCAGGAAGGGCTAACACTTTGTTGTAAGTATGTTGTAACCCGAGGAACTCAAGCAGCCACAAGAACAGTGCACGGGGACCCCGCCCAGTGCTGCCTGGGAGAGGGACCCAGACGAGCCTCTTGGGCAGGCCCCCCTAGAAGACCCTCAGGCTCTGGCGCTGGCTTCCCGCAGCCTTAGGTCTGGACAGTTAGGGGCTGTCTTCCAGGTAGGATGGCATTTGTTCATTTGTGTAGTCAGTCAGTCAGTCAGTCATTTGCTGCTGCTGGAGACCCAGGGAGACTGAGAATTCTACTGTTCACTCATCTGCCACTTGCAAATCTGTTTTCTAAGTCTTCCACCTAGCAAGGGCCTAGACACTAGCAGCGGTCCCCAGCCTTTTCAGTGCTCCTCTGAGAATCTAATGCCCGATGATCTGAGGCGGAGCTGAGGCGGTGACATAGCTCACTGGCCTGCCACTCACCTCCTGCCGTGTGGCCCTGTTCCTAACAGGCCACAGACTGGTACAGGTATACACCCCGGGGGCTGGGCATCCCTGCTATAAGGAGAGATTTTTCTGGAGATTTTCAAAGTGTGGGAGAAGGCACAGGGTAAAAGAAGCTCTAGTGAATCATCAATAAATTATGTTTTGATATGGCTATTTCTTTTTGTTCCTTTTCTCTCTCTCTTCTTTTTTTTTTATGCTGAGTCTCTTTTAAAATTCCAACTTACCTCAGTTGTACTAGGGGCAACACGAGAAAGGAACTTTTTCCCCAACTCATTCTCTCACGGAGAGTATTCAAAGGGGAGGCAAAGTCCAGAAGTGACGAGATGTTTGCAGAGGGGCCACCCACAAATGAAGATTCCTCCCATCTTCTCCTCACTCAACCTTTGAAAGAGTTTTCTTTTGTTTTGGGAAGAAAAACTGCTGTCCTATAGGCCTTAATTTTTTTTCCCCCCAAAGTAGTCTTCCCACTGGTAAAGCTGTTTCCTATTCCATGTGTAAATCTTGATTTTTGAAATATTGGTCCCCTCCATGAAATGTCCCCCTCTGACGGGGCTCCTTCATGTAAGGGCAACTTTGAACCCCAGAAATAACTAAGGGTCACATGATGGCCCTGGCATGGTCCACATATTTCTGGGCGTCTGTCTATTGCCCAGACACGTTCCGACTTAACCTTGGTAATCCTTTCTGGACCAAGGGTGCCAAAGTACGTGCCAGTCATTCTGTCTCCAGCAGCAGTCTTAGATGGCCACAGGAATTTCAGCCGTAGAAAATAAACAGCCCTAATATTAGCCCAGACGTGTACACATGTTCCCCAGGAGGCAAGGGGAAAAAAAACCTTAAATTCTTATGTATTTTGAAAGTATGCCTCATGCACCTAAACCTCCCAAGACGCCACTAAATATATTTTGGGCCAGAAAAGCAGTGATTGCCACAACTCTTAGCCCAGGGACAAACCAGCACCCAGCGCTCCTGGACTCGGGTAGCTGGCTCTCCCCAAAACGGGCTGAGCAGCCCCATCTCTCCTGACCCCACATGCCCCTCTGCCACCCTGCAGGCAGCGATTCCAGGGTCACAGCATAGACCCTCCACCATAGAATAAGATGTATGTGACAGATGCAGACAAGTCGCCACACAGCCCCCGGAGGTCACGCTGTCACCAGTGAGGGTTTGCTGCGGACAGCAGTGGTACTGTCCGGCAGCCACGGGCCTGAGGGCAGCACGCTCTCGCACACAGTGCTCTGTCCTTGGCACCGGGGCTACACGGATGCTCACAGCCCGGTGCCCACAGGCTTGATGTCCTCTCCAGTTGGAGAGACAGGAGAGGACATCGTGGAAAGTGCCATAGGAAAGCTCTCAGAGAGGACTGAGGAGGCCAGGGCTGAAGAGGCACAAAGCAAGTGGGGTCTGAGCCGGGTCTGAGAAAGGCTCCTGGGGAAGAACTGAGAAAGGCAAGGTTGACCAGGTGGAGAGGAGCCGGGTCCGGCAGGAGCACAGCTCTGCTGCACAGAAGTTGTTCACCTTGTGACCGTGAAGACAAGGAAACAGGTCTCGAAATGTAGGCTACAGGGCTGGGAAGTCCCTGCCGGCCTGAGTCGGACCCTCCCAGGACCACATGCGGCACCTGCAGAACAATGAAGGTTTGGGGCAGGGAGGGTGGGGGGCGGCAGGTGAGAGGAGAGGCAGAGAAAGGAGAGCAAGAAGCAGTCCCCTGGCTTCCAGATGGCACCCAGGACGAGGCACCCTCCCGTGGGGTGGGACCACCAGCAGGATACGGCAGTACACGATAAGCATCACATAATTCCCGTAGCACCCCGTGTGTTCTTTTAAGCAAACGAAAGCACTTTTATAATTATTGATAATTTATTATATTTTTATAATTTTAAACCTATGGAGACTTCTCATTTAAAAGATTTTAAAACAAAGTAGAAAATTATTTCTAATTTTCTTTTTTTAAGTACAGATATGAGAGATTTAAAGGTATGGGAAGCAGGGCTACAGGTAAAACTGTGTAAGAATGGAAACGTCCAGCATCTGTTTTCAAGAGCTCTTTCCATTGCATGAGCGTATTTTTTTAAGAGACAATAAAGCATTTATCTGGAAGGGGCAGATCAAGAGTTCTTATTTAAAAAATCTGACAGCCATTTGTCATCACAGAGAAGGGGCCATAAAAATGGGCCATTTGTCTTTATGGGGATAACATGTGATCTATCTTTATTTTGGGTAACTCTCTTAAATACTTGCTGTGAGAAAACTGAGGAACCTCGACGTGACATGAAAGGTCTTCCTGGTCACTCCATATCTCATTACCAAGTGGCGTAAATACCCTATTAGACTTTAAAGAGCTTATTTTTAAAAATTAACATCAGCGACAACATCGCCACTTTGTGCACGTCTGGCTTTTAACTTCTTTGCTGCCAGCGAATGAATATTAAATGCGGTTCCATCTTTGTAACCTCACCCCAGGTTTCTCTTTTTATTCCAGTCAATCGTTTTCTCATAAAGCATTTTTTAAAGAAATCGTCTACCCTTCTCCCACACATCTTTCCTATTTTTGAGCCACTAAATAATTACTTTAGTGGCTCAAAAATAGTTATTTCTCCAGTATTTCTAGTATTTAGACAAAATCTAGCAAATCTCGTTAATTAAGATGTTAGAAAGCTCTACATTTTTAATTAAACATAAAGCAAAATTTCTATAAGGTATTCTTTGTCCTAATATTTATTTCTTAAAAATTTTAGCAATGTTTCATATACATCTTTCAATAACATCTGCTCACCTGCTGACAAAACATTATATTTTTGTTGTCATATTGTTTTTCACGTATTATTTGGCCATCTTTCATGGTGGAAAAAAGCAAGTGTTTCCCTAAAGGCATGTGGCTTTTTGTGTTTTGCAGTTGCAAAGAAACACCGAAAGACTTGCAAACGTTTATCACTACATTTAATAATATTTTGTTAAACACGGGGATAAGTGTTGTAATAACTTTAAGCATCGATAAAATAAATTGAGGTAGTTTACGTTCACGGTCTGGATGCTTCATTTTGAAATATCTTACTAATTGGGAAGCTTTCTGCTATCGTTAGCTAATTTCTCAAGGCAAAAACTCTTAGGTCAATAACCTTCGTTAACAATAATAAATGTCAACCGCGTCCTCGAAAATGTTGAATTTGTCAACTTCTTTGCAAATCCAATTGGATTGCCCTTGCTCTTGCATTATAATATGGTTAATAAAGAGCTTATCCAGAAGGAGGAAGGCCATTCCGGACATTTTCTTACCGTTTCTTCTGTCTGAATTACTGATAACATCTCTAATCCCGATGTCATTGCAGGAATCTTTTAAAGCCATTTGCTCATTTTGTGAAGATTATGTGGATACAGTGTAGGCATTCAAAAAATGTTAGTTGAATTGATTAAAAAAAATAAAATCTAACATATGAGAGTCATCCCTTCCTCCTCACAGGTCCCAAAGGACTGAAATCCACCATGTATGGGGCTGCCAGAGGGGAGCTGTCTTAAGGCCTCAATGGTTTGGAACAGGGGAGGAAAAGATCCTATTCCTGGGCTTGGGAGGATCAAGGCCTTAATTCTTAGAGACTTCTCAACCAAGAAGCGTTTTCCTGCATGCCATCTTCTCCCTTGGGAGGACTATCAGCAGTCCATGGGACTTAATTCTTCACTTTCCCCCGGAGTGGTTTGTACAGATGAGTAATCGAGGAAGAACTCACCTGGTCTGAGATTCACGCCCAGGCCAGCTGGGAGAAGTCAGCCATGGTGTCTTTCCCTGATAACTGGGGGTGGTCTGGTCTGAACTGGCCCCGTTCTAACCTCAGAGGAAATGAGCCTGGGGACAGAACCAGGACAGCCCTGCGGGTCAGTTGGCAAGGCATCTCCTCACTCCAGGCAGAAAGAAGGGGCAGGGGCGAGGCCGAAGTGCTGCCTTCTCCTCTTGGGCCTTTGCCTCTTTGTAGGGATGGACAGCCTCCCCAAGAGATGTTCACCTCTATTTTATTGTCCAGCCCTGTGCACATCTCCAAGTGAGCCTGAGAGAGCACACGTTTCAACTGAGCACGCGACTGCTCCCCAGTAAAAATGGTGCTCATTTAGGAAAGATTAAGGGGAAACCAGATTCTGAGGTAGGTCTGAGCTCATCTCATGCTTCGATTCCATGTGGAATGCACTGACCCTTGCTTTTTTCACAGCCCCGTCTCAGAAACCTTTGCATCACGCCTTCGATAACAAACTACTTAAAAATATTGCACAGAAGCACCACATCAGGAGGAAGTCCTAGAGTGGGCTCTCAGTGTGCCCACTCATGCCCTGCGACGGCCCATGATTCACGCCTGAAGTATTTCTGTGGGAGAGGCAGGAGTCAGGATGCCTGGGCCCTGCTTTGGCTTACTGTGGAGTGGAGCTCCTCCATGTCCTTGACCTACCTTATGGGTCCTTGAGGAGGACAGCTCCAATTCATAAATAACCAGAGCCATCTGTGAGAGGCTGTGCAAAGGCTCAGCCTCCCTGGCAGACCCACGGGCATTGTCCCTGCTGTTTAGAATGACTCCAGGTGGGCGTGCAGCCCAGTCACCCAACAGCCCAGCAACCCAGCATTGGATTTCAGCGAGGAGGAGAGACGGTGTGTGGGAGGCACTCCCAGACAAGACAGAGCTGGGGGCTGGAGGCTGGTGGCGAGGGAGGCTCGTGGCTGGGGAGCTGGCTCTGCGTGAAGCTGCGATTTTCTCCAGCTCCTTGATAGATGAGCCACTTCTGCTCTAAGCCTCTTCCAAGGGGGATATCTACAGGGTCTGCAGATTTTGGTCAAAAAGAATGGAATTGATATTAAGTTTCTTCAAATGCTGTTTTAAGAATTTTTGCACTGTCCTCATGAAAGTAGCATAACGTAGGTGACTCAGGATAGGGCGAAGAATCACCTGAGTGGATGATTAGGAAGATGGATGGGTAGGTCCATTTTTTTTTCTCTCTCATTGTTAAATAAACACACGTACTTCAGGAAGTTTAGAAAACACAGAGAAGTTTTAGGAAGCAGGCAATAAAAACCCTTCATAACTCTTAAGAATATATATATATAAAATCTCCATATATATAATCTCCTTCCAGTGCCTAGTAACGTGCCTAAGTCAGAAATTGCTGGTTGCTCCTGACATCATTCTTCCTTTTTTCATTCCTACCTTAACCCCAATTTTATTTAGAGTAGCAAAGTGTCCAGCTAAAAGATGATAGCTCTTAACCTCCCTTACAACGAGTAAGTGTTAATGGGTTTAAGGAAGACTCCTGAAGGAGAGAGTGGGTCAGACAGGACAGACATGCACACCCTTTTGTTCCTTTCTCTTCTCTGTTTTCCTGCCTGAGATGTGGATGTGAAGGCTAGAACTCCAGCAGTCATCTTGGGCGTTTCAGGGTTGAACCTATGCACTAGAGACAACGGTGCAGAAAGCTAGAAGGAACCTGCATCCCTGGTGACTCTGTCGCGCTGTCGTGCTGTCGTGCAGCACTGGAATACCTGCCTCTGGACTTCTTTTAGGAGCGAGAATAGCCCCCTCTTTTGTTTAAGTCACTGTGGTCATAGCTCTGTGAACAGCAACTAGAGGTAATTCTTAACGGAACCAGAGCCTGATGCAGAATGTGTGTCCAGGAAGAGTGCGGAGCAGGATGCTTCTCTGAAAAACACTTCGGATGAGCTGAAGAAGACCGGGCAAAAGGATCTGGCCTGGTTCTGCCGCCAACCAAATTCGGGGCTCTCCCTGGGCCTCAGTTTATCTTCTGTGAATTGTGAGGGCCAGGCTAAGTGCTGAGACTTCTTGGGACTCTTATCCCTCTGAAGCTGTGGACTGGACAGACCTGAGTACTCTTCTGGTTCCATATCCTACTAGCTTTGTAGCTACGGCTGGGTCACTTACCCTCTTGGACCCTCAGTTTTTTCTTTTCTTTTCTTTTTCTTATGCCAGTTGCCTAACATACCAGGTACACAGGAAATGTTTGTTGAATGAGTGAGGAAATTTGGGACCATGCCACCTGTCTTGGCTGCCTCCCTGGACAGCAAGGATGAAATAAGATAATCCCGCATACTGGCATCCAGAAGAGTAGGTTGCTATAATTCAGTGGCGCCTGAACTAGGTTGACCTGGCCTCCCCTACCCCCACACAGAGCTTGGGTGCTACGGACTTGCCAGGACTGGCCTCGACTGCAGGATGGCCTTGCCACCTTCCTTGCCAAGCAGCTTCCAGACCGCTTCTCGGATGGCCAAAGCCCTTGGGCAGAGGAAAAGGCAGAGCACCGATCCAGTCTCGTGGCAGGTGTGAGGGAGAGACATAGAATGAATCCCTCCTTGAACGAAGTACCAGAGACAGCGTCCTGCATCTCGCGGCTGACCCTTTCTGAGGATGCCAGGGGCTTCTGCCATTATTTGCCTCCAGGAGAGGAAGCTGTGGTCATTCAAGTTGCTCCCGGATTCCCATTGGTCCATGCTCTACCTGGGCCGCTGTTTCCCAGCAGGAAGTTCGGTTGCCCTGGCACTCCATCTCCATGGCAACCCTTGCTTCTGAGACACTGAATGGAAACTGCTGGTTTGGGGAGGCCAGTAGCAGAATACTGATTTGCCCGGGTGTCTGTAACAACAACTGCATCTCAATACCTTTCCAGATACCCAAAGAGCTAAAAATACACCCGATTCTGTCTAGAGCTCTCCAGCCAGGCTAAGCATCTGCAAGTGCCTCTGGCTGACTCCGACCTGCTAATATTAGTTATCTCGGGTAACTTGGGCTTGGGGAATTTGGAATGGGGGTGCTGCATGTAAAATTTGCAAAGCAGGGGTCTGGGGGCAGGGGTATGCTGGAGGGAAGGAGGTGGAGAAGTGAAAAGATCTCAAGAGAAAACTGAGGGGTTCTGGAGGGGTTCACAGCAGGCAGTGAGCATGTTGAACCCTAGCTCCCTGCAGGGCCCAGTGAACGGGCTGGTCAAACTCAGATGACCCAGGTGTTTGTTCATTTACTCATTCAACAAATGCAGATTGAGTCATACTCTGTACCAGACTTTATCAGACACTGGGGTGATGGATGTGAACGAGAGAGCACCTGTATTCCTTGCTTTTGCCAGAGTTTATGGGTTGTTTGAAATCAGGCTTATCCCAGAAGGTGCAGACATACTACGTGTGTGCCTGGACGTGCACTTTGCTATGCAGTGGGCTTCCCAACTTGAAGACTATTTTATTTATAACTTTGGCAGTGTTTCCAGCACATCATAGGGGTGAGCTAATATGGAACTGAATGGTGGTGCCGTTGCACCTGTGGCCTGTTCTATCCAGGGCAGCAGCCCTCTCTGTGGGCCTCCCAGAGACTCTAGCCAGTCTACGAAGGCTGTCTCAGACTATAAAATACTGTATTTGGGAGAGAAGAGGTGACCGCTCCACTGACACCTGCTCAGGATGCTCAGTATAGAGTGACAGGTTGGATTAATTCCTAGTCTCCTTGGCAGGATCGACAGACAGGCCTCTCCCCGCCCCATCTCCTTCCCGTAATCCCTGCACATGTCATTCAATTAAGTCTGCATTTCCCAGAGCAGAAAGCTGTGCAGAGTTTAGAACAAGCGGTCCATGCCAGGGCCGCTCTCAAAAAGCAGGTGTCGCACACTCAGCTCCCGTCCCAGCTCCAACCCCAGCCTGGTCTGCAGGGCACATGAGCCATAAGATGGAGAGGTGGAAAGTGACCAGGACTCTTCGGGACTATTCTGAGATACACACGTAACCACATCTTCCTTTCAGGCAAAGCAACTCTAGACATGCCCGTTGGGGGCACCCATTGCCTGAGCGAAGCGGCTCTGCCTCTGGCTTCTTCCTACAACTCTGTGGACAAGGCAATAAAGCTTCCTTCTGCCCTGATTGTTTCCTCTTTGACTGAGGCAGGAGCAGGTCTCTGATGGTTTTCCTTTCCCCTCCTGCTGGAGGACGGATCCTGTGGCCACGTGGAGATTTCTCTGTAACGGATCACCTGTCCCTGCTGGTGACTCCCTGCATAGCCATGGGGCATGGGAGGAACATGTAGACCCAAGACCTAGCATGAACCTTTTGGTGGCACTGGAAGGGTCCTCTCTTGGACCAGGACCTCACTTTGCCAGGTCTTAGACTCATTTGAGGCTTCAGCTGAGATGCTTCTTACCACCCCCATCCTCTGACTCAAGCTTTCCTCAGAGCCCACCTGACGACACCTGCAACAGGACCTCAGCAAGGCCGTTTCTCGAGGTTCCGTAGAGGAGGAAACAAGAGAAAATGAGCTGATGAGGGACACCGTACCATGAAGCAGTCGGTCACATGTCTGTCCAGGCAGAGAAAGAGACTTAACACACGGACCAGAATGTCTGGTCGTGGTCCTGCTCTTCCAGAACCAGCTATTCACCTTGGCTGTGGCCAGCCCCTCGGAACCTGTACCTCCCCCACAGGTTCTCAGGAAGGCTCGTCAAGATAAAGTGGTGGACTCTGTCTCAGGAAGCTCACGTCATCTAGAGTTGACATCTCAGGGCTGTCAGCAAAGTGACATCTCAGATGACTGGTTGTTGATGTTTGGGAAAGCAAGAGGGGGAAGAAACAGGGCCTACACTGTGAAACAAGCTGCGGACATACAAACAGACCATAATTAAGTGCTCTTCCCTTTAATACATGCGATAGGAGATGGGGAGGAGGGAAAGGACCCAAAGTGTCTGGAAGACTCGGTGGCGGAAGCCCATTTTAAGCTGAATCGCACAGATGGACCGTGAAGATATTCACAGTTGGCTGAGAGGATGGGGGTGGGAGAAAGGTGGGGCGGGTGGAGGGGACCTGGTGAGCAAAGGTACAGAAGGCCCACTGAGGTGTGTGAGGGAAGACAGCCTGCCTGAGGCAGTAGGGCGGTAAGACTGGAAGCGGCCGTCTGGGCTCCAATTTTAGGTCTATCACTCCGCAGTTGTTTGCCTTGGGCAAGCTCAATTAGCCTGAGTCTCAGTTTCCCCACCTGTGAAAAGCTGATGCCATCCCTACCTGAAATGACCAGTGCGAAGGTTCTATTAGATCCAGGCCATGGTTGTGCAACTCACTAGCTGCCTGACACTCGAAAGATAACTTCTCTGAACCTCAGATTATTCATCTTTAGGCGGGGGGCTCTACCTCCTCCAGTGGTGGTGGCACTGAACGAGCTAATGGACGTGAAGTGTCAGCCCAGAGTGAATGCCCAGTGTATGTGATGATGTGCCAGACCCACACAGGGGGTGGGGCGTTGGGAACTTGTGTGAGCAGGAGGAAGGGTCTGAGCTGAATCTCCTGCTCTCTCCACCTGTGACCAAGGCACAGCGTTTCTGAGTGCTCCAGGGGTCCTAGAGGGAGAGCCCAGTGGGGAGCAAAGCCTCGCTCTGTTCCCCCTCCAGGCCTGAGCTAATCAGGTAAATAGTTAACTCGAGCTGACCAGGCAGTCACAGCTGTGAACCCCATTGACCGATTTAAGGGCTGTAACCAAGGCAGGAAAGGACGCAGAGAGGGCTCTCTTTTGGCATCTGGGGTTGGATGGCCAACCTCCTTTCTTCGTTGGAAAGGAAGAGAAGTCACTTCAGTGGACTTATTTTCTTGCAGGCACAGGACCTGGACACCCTCCTCCAGCCACGAAGCCTCTGAGTTCCCCAAGCCGCCTCCACCAGGGCCTGGGAAGGTCAATGAATGCATCCAAGCCGCCCGGGCCACTGGGCCCTGAGCGCCTGGGTGAAGACGGGGCAGGGGTGCGGTGGGCTGCACAGGGCCCAGGTGACCCAGAGCCAACCCCCACTGTGTCCAGTCCTCCAGCCAGACAGCTCGCCATTGTGGGCTTGGCCTCCAAGTCTCCCTAATGTGGGACCCCCCACCCCACCCTGTACATCTGTGGTTGGGAGACGCAGCATGGTGTGAGAAGGACCCTGGACCAAGGACAGAAACACTGGCATCAACTGTTCTCTAGCTGAGTGGCCTGAGGGGGCCTTAACCTTTCAGTGCCCCGTTCACGGTGCCCGCACAATGGGATGGTGCCCTGCCCTGCTCATCTTACAGGGTTGTTGTGTGGACCATTTAGATTAATGTCATCATTAATCATGAATGACCAAGTCACTTAAGTGTCTCCTTCTCTCTTGGGCAAATAATATACCAGTCCTTGCCTTCCAGTCAAATTCACATCCCGTCTCTCTATCTGCTGTACATTTTCAAGTTCGTGGCCTGTAGAGCTTGAAGCCTCTAAATAGATAGGCACCCCCCGCCCTGACCCTCTGGGTGTAGGCAGCTGCCACATCAGATACCTGGCTATGTCTCTCTGCGTGCCTACTGCTCCGCCTCCCACCCCGCCCGCTCCCTGCCTGCTGTGTGGCCCTTGTCCACCAGTCCTGATGGCAAAGGCTGACGTGTTAGCTGAGTCTGCAGGTGAGGCCGGTGCTTCACGAAATCCACCGCCTGTGGCTTCGTAAGCAGCCACCTGCTTCCTGCCCGTGGGAGGGGCTGAGTCTCCCCCTGCACAGTCTCTGCCTCCTCCTCCCAGAGATGATGCCCTAGGCCTCTCCCAGGTGGCAGGGCCTCTCCTAGCCTAATGACTATTTGGGAGCACATAGCACCTCCGGAGGGGGTCTAACTCTCCTCTTTCCCCTCAAGTGAGACCTGGGTGCTCAGCTGGGTGCCTGGCTCAGAGCAAATGAATGTCTGATCATTGGGATGACTGTGAGAATGACGGAATGAATGAGTCATTTCGCTGAAAGTCTCACAAATGGTTCGTCCCCTTAGGATACGGTTGTCCTCCAGACGAAATCTCTATCAACTTCCAAGGCCCCTCCTCTCCTTCCTCGGGCCAACCATGTGGGCACATTCCTGCAAGAGGATAATTCCATCACTTTTCCTGGGAGTTTCCAACCCCCAAATGGCTCAGGCTTGTGCAGTGGTGCCAAATGTGGCACATAAATTATTCTGGGCAACTCACAGCCTAGTCTTACACAAATAGCGAAGTAAAGGAGGATGCTTCTGGTCTTCTTTCTTTGTTCCTGTCTTCCCTACTGTCATTGATTGAGTGAGTCACATTCATTCATTGGTTCCAACAGCTACAGAGCACGAGGCACTGGTAGGTACAGGCTACACAAAGGGACAAAGCGGATTGTGCCCTGATGAGCTTGCGGTGAGGAGGGGGGTGGTGTGTAAACCCATAGTGCCGAGTGCGGAGTGGCCTGGAAGCCCAGGGAAGCGAGGAGGAGGGACCTCCACTGGGCCTATGGCTGGGAGACGTCTGGGTGGAGATGAGCTGGGCCTATGGCTGGGAGACGTCTGGGTGGAGATGAGCTTGAGCTGGGTGGCGTGGGCCTTCGCCAGCGAAGGAGGGAGGGGGAAGGGTAGCAGGCCAGGGAAAGGGAAGCCGAGTCAGGGAACCGTTTGGAAGCCAGTGTTTGCCTTGACAAGAGAAAGCGGGGAGCGCTGACTCACTGTGCTCTCAGGAACGGATTCTAGGGCTGAGGTGTTAATTGTTAATTAAGGAAAAGTGTTAGCTGCTAACAGCGTCGGCCCCTTCTTTTGAGGACCGTGTTTGTTTCCATCACCTGCTGCCTGGGAAGGGTGTGGCTTTGATTCTAGCTGTCCCGGGTTGACTACGGGTCACGCCCTATAACCTGGAGCAAGCACTTGGTTTCTAGAACCTTCACTCTCTGTAAAGTGAAGACAATCTCTGCCCATGGGGTTGTGGTGTGGGTTACATGAGACGTCCGTCGTGTGGAAAGGGCCTAGCTCGGAGCCAGCACAACACAGGTGCTCAGAAATGGTGCTTTTACCGCAAAAAATTAAACACGGAATTACCATTTGATCCAGCAATTCCACTTCTGGTGCGTACCGAGAAGACTAGAAAGTAGGGTCTCAAAGAGATACTCATATGCCCGTAATTCACAACAGACAAAAGGTAGCAGCAACCCAAGAGTTCGTCAACGGATGAATGGACAAGCAAAATGTGGTGTGGACGTGCTCACACACACACACACACACGCACACGATTCCCCCTTCATCCTCAGGGTTGCTTTCTTCGGTTTCAGTTATTCACCATCGACTGTGGTCTAAAATTACTAAATGAAAAATTCCAGAAATAAATACTTTATAGCTTTTAAATCGCACATCGTTCTGCGTAGGGTGAAGAAGGCTCGTGCCATCCCACCCGGGACGCAAATCATCCCTCTGTCCAGGTGTCCACACTGTCCACGCTCCCGCCTGTTGGTCACTCAGCAGCTGTGAGATAAGCCAAGGCGGTGTCACAGCGCTCGTGGTCAAGTAGCCCTATTTTACCTACTAGTGCCCCCAACGCCATCTACATGACTTATTTCATGGTGTATTGTTAGAATTGTGCCATTTTCTTAGTTATTGTTGTTAATCTCTTACTGTGCCTGATTTATACACTAAACCCATCACGGGTATGTATGGATAAGGAAAAACCGAGTACATACAGGGTTTGGTACTCTCCGACGTTTCAGGCATCCCCCGGGCGTCTTGGAATATGTCCCGCGTGGGTAAGGAGAGACTCCTGCACACACAACGGGCTATTTTTCAGCCTAAAAAGAAAGGCATTCTGACACATGGTATAACATGTGTGAACTCTGAGGACGTTATGCTAAGCCAATCCCGAAAGGACAAACGCTGCAGGATTCCTCTGATGTGAGGAACCTGCCGGAGTCTGACTTGGAGGGGCAGGAAGCTTAAAGGGGGCTGCAGGGCTGGGGGAGGGGCGACGGGGAGCGGTTGCCTAACAGGCACAGAGTTTCAGTTGTACAAGATGAAAAGAGCATAAGTGGTGGTGGTTACACAACAACGCGAATTTGCTTACTGCTACCCAACTGTACGTCTAAAAATAGTACATTTTGTTATGTATATTTTACCACACACACGCACACAAATGTCGCTCTCATTCTCCTCCCGCAGCAGTCACTACCAACTCCTCTTTTCTTTGTAAGGAGAGCGGAGAAGGGCAGGCTTGGTGTGACACCTCTTACAGGTCACTACCCCCCAATTGGATGCCTAATTATTGGCATATTCAGCCCAGACTCCCAGAGTGGGGTTTGATGAATCCAGGGTCTGTCGAGGCTGTGGGGTCTATATGTCAGGCTCATCAGAGGGAGCTGGCTATGGGCTGGAGCCTGGCAGAGGGAGGACAGTGGATTAGCATTCGCTGAGCGTCCCCCTGTGCGCCGGGCAAGGTGCTCACTAGGTGCCAGGCATATAAATGACACGCTTCTGCCCTCAAGGAATTTGCAATCAGCTTCCATCCTTACCTGCCAAGCTGGCTGTCCCCACTGGGGAGACAGCAAGGAGGGTCAAGGGGAAGAGACATGGTGTTGGGATAGGAAAATCTCAGAGATTTTCCTAGGGCCCCCCACGACCTGGCTCCTGAGGTCCGCACTGCTGCTGACCCCCAGCACAAAGGTGCCTCTGTGTCCAGAAGTTGAGGAGCAGCAAGAGCCCAGACCAGGGCACCCTGCTTCCAGCAGCACCCTGGGGTGGGGGCAGAGCTGGGAGGACCTCCCCTTGAGCTGACTAAAGGGACTTGTTTGGCCAGCATCCCCTTGGGATCACGGGCCCCAAGAGTTGGGGACTCTTCATGGGAACTACCCAAATAGTTTGGGATCCTGAAAAGAGGATCTCATCTTCCCTACATTCCTCCACTCCCAGGCATGTGGCATGATGGTATCCCACAGCAAAGCATGGTTGGCAGTTTAAACATAAGGTCCCAAGGCCTAGCAAGTGCTGTTTTTCATTCGACAAACATTTACTGAGCCCCTGCTTAATACAGGTAAGTTAATAATTCAGTTTCTGCTCTTAAACTGCACAGGAGACGGAGATAATTTCTAAAAAGTTAAAAGCATGAGACTTATACAGATATAGAATGAACACGTGTCAAAGATTTTGTGGAATTCATTAATTAATGAGAGAACCAACAAGATGATAAAGCTGGTTTAGAAAGCACGGAAGGAATTAGGATTTAAAGGAAAATCACAACAAAACAAATTTTTTTAGTTAGAGACGGATCTCGTATACGTCCTACAGGGCAATAAAACTGGGGTGATCTCTCCTACTGGGCAGAAATCGTTTGACTCTACCAGACAGAACCCTACAAGTTCACGTGTAACTTCGCAGTCTGAGCCCACCACTGATAACAGCGAACGACAACGTCAGACAATGGAATGGTCTTCTAGAACGGTGCTGTCCATCGGATACAGAACGTGAGCTGCGTGTGTAACTGAATTTTTTCTAGCAGCCACATTAAAATGTAGAAATGAACAGGTGTAATTTATTTTAATAGTATACTTTATTTACCCCAAGGTGTCCAAAATTCTGTCATTTTGACATGTGGCATTTGCCACATTTCGAGTGCTCAGTAGCCATGGGTTCATAGCACGGTTCTAGAGAATTACATAATCTCGGAGGTCGGTTAAACAAAGCTTCAGTGTGACACTGAAGGAACATACAGTCATCCCCTTGGCCTCCTCTGAATTGTGGGTAATTTTTTTCCTGATATGCCACTGTAGACCCCTGTGGCTAGTTGGCAGGGGTACAGGAGAGGCGAGTCCAAGCTACAGCCCATAAAGGTGTTTGGGCAAGGCAGTCAAGTAAACACCTAGTAAGACAAATGCTCTTTCTTGTGCAGGTGAATCAAGGGCCCAAGGGCACGAAATTCTGCTAATGGGACCAGAAAAGACTTCATGAAGGATGTAGTTGGTTTCATTCCAGGCAAAGGGAAGAGTGTGACCCAAAGCAGGACGGTGCATGAATTCGAAGAACACTCCTGCTTGGGTGTCTGCGGAGGGAGGGGCAGGACTGAGGCCTGAGAGGAGACAGGCTGGGACCAGATGGTCAACAGGGAGCCACAGAAGGTTTTCTGGGAAGGACAGACGTGACCAGACTTGTCTTTCAGGAAGACCCTCGAGGAGCTGTTAGCCCTGTGGCTGCTAGTCTTCCAGTCCCCTAACCTCTCATCACCCCAGCTGTGAACGGAGACGAAGCTGGTGGCATGGTCGGTAGCTAAAAATATTTTATAGGCATCGAGTTACAGAAGTGATGCCCAAATCCAAAGCGAAGAAAGCATTGGTAAAGGGGGCGAGGTGGCTTCCCAGGTCAGGACGAAGTAGAGACGGCCTCCGGGACCAGAGCAGGGCTGCAGGACGACTTTGATGGGTTGGTGGTTTAGTAGCCGATACGCTGGCAGTCTTTGGGGCAGGCTAGTCCAGGGTCAGAGAAACCTCAGCCTGACACGAACTCAGCCACTGGCCAAGGGAGGCAAGAGCACGCACAGGTTGGGGCAGTCTGAGCCCCCTTTTCTGGATGGAGGTAAGAGCCGGCTATAATTTTGCTGGCCCTTGACGTCTGAGGAGTTCTGAGTCCTTTAGGTCACTCCCTAAGATGCTGGTCTCTCATCCTGAGTCAAATCAGGGCAGGTAGAGCTGGAACAGCCTCGCACAGTTCAAAGAAACAGGAACTCCTGAATTTCCCGAAATATCATCCTTGGTCCCCCACCTCATCACTGTCAGAGAAGAGGAACTTAACTTGCTTTGCTTCTAGCTAGTTTCACCCCAAAAGCACAGAACAAGCCACTTCAGGCTGAGAGGGAGGGGAGAGGCAGTGCGGAGGAGAGGTTTCAGGATTGCTCTTTTATCCAGCGGCTCTCTTGGCGGTGTGGGCACGCCAGGGCAATGGGGCTTGGGTCAAGGGGTCTTAGATGAGCTTCCTTGTAGCTGCTGTGTTTGTAAGGAGCCCGTTGTTGAAGGCAGATGACTCTCCGGTCCTGTTTCCACTTGGGGTTATATAATCGCCATGTGCAAGACTAATCATCCAGTCGACACAGAAAATCTCTGATCTAATCTCCTTGGAGATAAGACTTCCCTCGATTTTTGCCATGAACTGATCACCAGCTGGGGCTTCGCATGAATGCCTCCTGGAGCTCAGAGCAGCAGAGGAAACTGAGTTGGAACTTGGGGAATGGACCCCGGCCTGCCAGCCCCCAGCCTCACGTTTAAAAATGAGCTCTACAAAAGTGTCAGATATTTGGTTAAAGCCAGAATCCAATCCGACATCCAGCTACGTCCCAAATAGCATATATATAGGTTCAGTCACCTCTCTGCCACATTTGAGATCTTCTGCTTATCCAGATCTCCTTCTTCCATCCTCCGCCAGGTCTAATCCTCCAACCCCAGCCCCTCCCGGGAGGCTGTGCAATGGCCTGTGTTCTTTCTGTCCCCGGTTTAGGTTTCCTCAAAGCTCCTCTACCCATCTAGTAGAATGTTCCTATCAAATTTGGAAAGGGCCTTAGCGTTCCTCCAGGAAAGAAGGGAGAAAGGCAGGAAGGAAGATAATCAAGCTTTATGAAATGTCAGTTACTGAGCTCAGCGGTAGGAGCGCAGGACCTCCTTTGAGCCTGTGAGAACCTGCTAAAGTGGGCAGTATTACCCCCAATTTTACAAACGGGGGACTGTAGCTCAGCCAGGTCAAGTTGCCAAAGATTGCACAGCCAGTGGTGGATGAAAGGCTGGAGTTCCAGCCTCCTAGTTCCCCTCCACATCCTTTCTCAAGTTAGAGCTGATCTGAACTCTAGAGAATTCCATGATGGAGCAAAAGCCCATAGTGAGGAGGGCTGCTTGGGCCAGGCTCAAAGCAGCTGCCACGGGCCATGGGGCTCCAGCAATTGTCACATCCTGAGCTGGCCCAACCTCTAACTTCTAGACTAATAGTTCTCCCTATTGGAGTGGGGGTGGATGGACCCAAAAATCTTCTGAGGATCTGATCAAAGCTCTGCATCCTGTCTCTGTAAAATATATATTCACCCACATATACATACAGCTTTGGCTGCAATTTTAGGGGTTTTATGGGCCCTGAGAGTCAGCAAATTCTCTTTGCAACTCAGGGATCTCCATGGTGGTCAGAGCCTCAGGCAGCCTGGGCCCCTCCCAAGGTGAAGTTTGCTGGCGTCAAGCGGGGTCCTCAAAAGGCATGGCAGGGCTCTGGGGTGGGGGGAGCTGAGAGAGGCAGGGCCCCCCAGGCTAGTCCTGACTCTTCCCAGGACTGGGTTTTGTTCTAATAAGGGCAGTGGTGTTTCATCACGCGGCCCAGATTCCTAAGTCTCCTTTTGGAAGGTGGATTAAGATCCCTTCCCCTGAAGTCAGCAGTGTCCATAGTTAGAATAAAAACCCTGAATGGTCTTGGTTTCAAAGTAACCCACACCTTCCACCTGCCAAGGATGGGGTGGCACCAGGCTAATCCAGCCACCTAGCCAGCCTGTTAAAAATAATGATTATGTAAAGAAAACATCCTCAGAAAAAGAATCGTGACTAATCTGGGCTGGAATGAGGCCTCCTGTTCTGACCTACCTCTGAGGTGAAATGATCTATTCCTTCCTTGAATTGCTCCTCCAGTTCTGTTCATTCACGTGCTCACTCAGCAGACACCCAAACAGAGCGTTTTGGGTTTGCCCAGCTGTTCTATTTCCAGCCTGTTCGGTTCATTTTAGGACCTACAGCCGGATTGGTCCCTCCTCCTCCTCCTCCTCCTCCTCCCCCTTTCCCTCCCCATATTCCTCTTCCCGCTTTTTCTGTCGCTGCGCCTGCCTGCGTTCCCCTCCCATTCCTCTATCTTCCACTCTTCCTTTCTCCCTCCCCTCCCCCGCCCCCTGCTGAGGTCCCTGCTGTCTCTCTGGTGCTTTCTCTTACCCCATGGCCTTCTTGGCTGCCACTCCCCGCCCGAAAAGACTAGGGCGGGGGGCAGCTCCTGGTCACTGGGCTTTGGGGGAGAGAGGAGGAGTGGAAGGTGGGACAGAGGTGCCCCCTGACCCCCAGCACAGGCGGTAGCCTTGGGAGCAGGCAGCTTCGTGGGCTTCTCTCTGACTTTTCACTGCTTTGGGAAGCAGGTACACAGATAACGCAGGTTCTGAGTCACCAGGAGGGAAATGACACTGCCAGTGAGTGGTCTCACAAGCCTTCACGTCCTCAGGCTCTGCATCGAGCTAGACATGACGGCCATCTCGTCATCCCCACAGTGAGTGGCCCCAGCAAGGGATTTCTGGAAAAGCGTTTCTAGTGCTTTCTGTTGTAGAAGTCAGGCCTGCCAACCTCCACTCCCCTGTTTCTTGAAGTAGGTGTGGAGAGGGACACACACTGAGCACGGTTCATCTGCCTGAGCCTGGCTGGCTGTATCCCGTATCCCACCTCCGTTTACTCCTGGAAAAATCTGCAGGAGATGTGTGATTCTCCCCACGTCACAGATGGGAGACTGTGCTCAGAGAGGTTAAGGCATTTACCCCATGCCACACAGCTCGTAAGTGTCAAAGTCAGTGGCAGTAAATCGAGGACCGGCTCCTACCTGCGGCTGTGTGTGGCCATAGAGCCCATGGTCAGCGGCTAGAAACAGGCTGAGTGGGTTCAGGTCAAAATTAGGCTGCGAAATCTACTTTCTGTGACAGCTCTGTCAAGGTAACCTCTGTGCCTTGATATCCTCATCTGTAAAGTGGGAGTGGTCAGAAGAGCCTCTGCCTCCTGGGTTTGTTCTGAGGATTGAGCCTCACAGCGGGCTTAGGACAGTGCTCAGCTGGTCCTGAGTGCTTGGTGTTAGCTACTGCAATGCCCAGGGGCACACACTCTCTGATTCTGGAGGAATACCCAGCCCCCGAGAGAAGGCAGGAAGAATGACAACCTGTCACCTCAGGTCGGGCTGTAAGGGTTACAGAGGACCTGTCCAGCCACTTTCTCATCTAACCGTCATATCACCCTTGGATGAGGGCCAGGGAGGTTTGATTCCCATTTCACAGATGCGGAACTGCTAGCCCAGCAGTATCATGGGAACAACCCTTTCCTCTCTGTCTGTCTGTCTGTCTCTCTCTCTCTCTCTCTCTTTCTCTTACCACTTAAGCAGCAGGAATTTGGCCCAATGAGGGCATGAGGCTCATAAAAGAACATGAAGACTGAGGAAGAGGAAGAGGAAGAAGAAAAGAACCCAGGACACAAGCTCTTGTCTCTTCCAAGTGGACTCCAATGCCAGTCTGAAGCCATTAACACCAGAAAAAAAAGCCCCAGCTGGTCAGAGCCCTGGAAGCTGAAGGGAGTGGGGGGCTGTGGGTGGGAGCACTGATGGCAGGGAAATGGGGGTGTAGGCTTGGCTGGCACACACTGGCAGGTGGTAGAGGGAGAGGCCGGCAGCCTGAGACCCAGACACGGCTAGAATGACAGGTGTGAGCAATGGACTCATTCACCTTCTACTCATTTATTCCTTCATTCCTTCACTCATCATGGAGTCCCTGAGCATTGAGCAGGAGCTAGAGATTAAAGTGTTAATAAGCGAAGCATCTATAAATGAGTAAACAAGCTGTCACTGTAATAAGCTGTCACTATAATACAAGGTGCTGTGAGAGCATAAAGGATGGCTCCAGGAAGGCTTCTCGGAGGACGTAAAAGCTGAGTGGGCCTTGAGGGACAAATAAGAGTTTGCCAGGCAGAGGACTCAGTCCTGGGGTACAGAAGCGGAACAAAAAGGAGAGAGGATCTTGTGCTCAGAGGTAAATACTACCACATATCACTTCTTGTTTCTCTTTTGTGCTCTATATTCTTTTTTGCTAATCAGGGCCAAGCCAGAATTTGTCATAGAACTCTGGCCTCTAATATGACTCACACCAGGAAGTTCCTGCTTTCTTTCTCCTCTGAACAAATCATTATCTCCCCTGCCTGCAGCTCCCTGGTGCTAGGATTTCCTGTAACAGAGACTAAGGCTCTTCCATAAACTGAGAGGCGGTCTAGTCATCCCATATTCTAGGAAATAAAATATATGTGGGCCTTAATTTATACTAGAGTGTAGATGACTGACACAAGACACTACGCATGGATTTGAAAATAAAGCGATGATGAAGAGAACAGAAGGACCCTGGAAACATATGTGTGTTTAAGGGCAGTAAGGAGGTGGCAGTTGGTGAGAGCCCTGGCAAAGGAAGAGAAAAACCCAGAAAAAGAGTACTGGAGGCCAATTTTCCAGTCCGGTCCAGGGAAGTCCAGTTTGTCACAGTCCAGCACACCAAGGCCCAGAGGGAGAGCCTTCTTAACCTAGCCCCTACCCTCACTATCCTACCCCTAGGTCCCCTGGGAGTTGATTGCTACCTCTAATGGGGTCCTGAGAGAACTGAGCTCCCTAATCGATTTGCCAGGAGTACAAACACTGTGGCCCTCAGGGGAGGAGGCAGTCCTGAGGCACGAGGCTGGAGGCAGCTGGGGCATTAGAAAGGGGGCTGGTTCTAACTCCTGTTCCTTGGTCCTGTGGTCGCCCGGTGCACTGAGAGGATGGCACGGGCTGGTCATGAGGCTGACCAGATAGTGGCCTCGGGAGGCTTAAGGATCCTGAGCTTGTCCAAGGTGGTGGCGGTGGCAATGGCACAACTCTGCTCTCCTTAGCAACTGGGCAGCCGCCACCCCAGGGAGGGCCACCATGGCTACAGCTAGTCCCGGAGCAGCTTCTCTGGGCCTGCTGCTCTCCTGGGCTCACCCTGGTCTTCCCGAGAGGCAGCTGGCCCAGTCTGGGCCAAGGATGGGGCTGGGGCGGAAGGCTGAGGGTATAGAAGAATGTCTGCTTTTGTTTCCCTTTGTTTGCTCTGAACAATTGATCATCAATGCTGAATTTGAAGTAGTTGTCCTTGGACCTGGGGCCTAAGTGTGAGGAACTGGGGGGATGTGCTAAGGGAGAGTCTCTCGGGACATTAGGGATAGAGCTGTGTCACGAGTTAAAGAATCCCAGTCTGGTCCCCTCAGACGGCCCCTCAGAGGCAGTTACATCCCAGGGGTCCCAGAGTCAGGAAGCCACTGCAGGAGCCCCACTGTCCTACCCGGAGGCCTGAGCAGGATCAGAGGCTCTGAGTTCAGGAAAGACTGCATGAGGGTACGGGTGGGGGGAGGGGTGTGAGGGGACTGGCTTCAGAGCCATGCTGAGCCGGCTCCAGGTTTCCCTTTCCTCTTCCTCACACCCCAACCTCACTTCCCTCCATCCTCCTGTTTATCTGGCCCTCACCCCCTTCATCATCGCTCCTCTTCCTCTTTCCTTCTCTTCTTCCTCATCTCTTCCCTTTCCATCACTCTCTTCATTTCCTCAAACACTTCCCTGAGCACCTACCTACTGTACTTGGAGCCTCTGCATCCTGAGGAGGAGCCAGGATGAATCAGCTCCCTGGGGCGCTCGCCACGGGGAGGAAGAACCTTACAAGTACCCAAACCAGCAAGTAGAACTGCTAAGTTTCAAAGGTAGAGAAAGTTATGGGAGCCTTCCTTTCTCTCTTTCAGCCCTCCTTATTATTCTGACAGTTTCTCAGGCAGGAAATGCATAATGTAAAGAGAAGAGCTTTCAAGTAGCTCCCCAAGGACTCCTAGGAATGCCCTAGAAGTGAGGTGCAAAAGCCAGCTGGAGCCAGAGCTTGGGAGGGAGAAGGAGGCTGGAGGTCAGCAGGGCCATCTCTGCCCCTTCCTTCCTTCCTTCCTTCCTTCCTTCCTTCCTTCCTTCCTTCCTTCATTCCTTCCTTCATAAAAGATTGTCAGAGCCCCTATGACTGTGCTAGGCCAGGGTTCCTACAGGGAGGCAGGTGAGAAACAAATATGTAGTCACAAGGGTTTGTGTAAGGACCAGGGAAAAAACAAGCCAGCTGAGGAACAAAACAAAAAAAATGAAACCCAAACAAACAAACACAAGGTGGGCAAGGGGTGCCCTCGGCAGGTAAGTGACATTTAAAGTCAGAAGCCGTCAAGGGTGAGACGTGAGCCAAGCGAAGGAGTCAGGGGGAGCCGGGGTTCAGCGTTGGGCACTCAGTGTGAGGGAACAGCGTGTGTGAACCACTAAAGGAGGAAGACACAGTATGTGGGAGAGAGGCTCACGGGCAGGAGGGGCCCCCTGAGGAGCAGCAGGGCCTAGGGGACCCCCTTCACTTTGAAGGAGTTTGGATTTTTTGCCAAATGTAGGGAATCCAGCCACTGATGGTTTCGGTGGGGGTGACCAGTCTGGCTGCTGGATGGAGACTGGGTGGTAGGAGGGCATTGGGACCCAGCAAGGCCGGGCGAGAGGCGATGGAGGCAACTGTGGGGCAGGAGTGAGGACTGTGGAGAGGAGAAGTATTTGGGGGGTGGGAACGATGGAGCTGTTCACAGGGTGGAGTGCGGGAGGGAGGTACCCTGTATTTTTTATCCACGGGTCTCCCGGCCTATCTCCCCCGTTGGGACACTAGCTCCCTGAGGGCAGAGATGCTTTCGTCTGGTTCACTATGGCTCCCCAGTCCACCCCACAGGCATTTAACAAAGATTTAATCCACGGTGCATAGTGCGTTAAGGAATGAGATGGTGGGTCAATGATGACACCCAGTTTCTGGCTCAGCCTTGGGGCGGATGGAGAGGGGAGCACCAGAGGTGGGGGCAGAGGGCTGGAATCGAAGCCCAGTGCCAGGGAAGCGGTGGCGGGATCTGCGAAGGGCCGAGCAGGCGTGTGAGTGGGAACGGAGAGCAGGGGGGCCAAGGGGTCGGCTTCGGTCATTGTTACCCACTCAGCAGGGCGAGCAGTGTCTGGGAAACAGAAGAGGCTCAGCATGTGTTTGTTGAATGAATGAATGAATGAATGAAGGTGAGAGTCTGAGCCAGAACTATAAATGTGGCTGTCACCAGTGCCTGGAAGGTGTTCAAGGCTGTCGAGGAGGTTGAGTGTGTGGAAAAGGAAGGGATGCCCACGAACCCCCCCTCCGCACGCAGCCAGGAGTTGCTGATTTAGGAAGCAGGGACCCCGACTCTGCCTAAAGCGGATCCGCAGATCCAGGGGGCTCTCGTGGAACTGCCCCAGGAGCAGGCAAATAGAGAGAGCAGGCGGCTGGCCCCACAGCCCCGTGGGGAAGGGCGAGGGGCCCGGCAGCAACAGCAGACCTGGAGCCACGGCCATCCCCGGAGCCCCCGGCCGCCCTTGCTGGCCTCCGGAACCACACGCTGTCCAGGGCCCCGGGGCGGGGGTTACCGCAGGCCCAGGTGACAGCCACCTGCCGCGTGGCTACCAGAGCACGCGCACAGGGCCTGGAGCTGGAGAACGAAGGCAGGTGCTCACGGGGGTAACGCCGCCCGGGCCCCGAGAGTCTGTGGGCAGGGATGGGGGTCAGGGTGGGGGGGGCATGCCAGGTACACCGCCAAGCCAGGCTGGGAAGAGGCAGACGGAGGGGCGAGCAGGGAATTCCGCCTAGAGTTAAGGATTCCGAGGAAACCATGCTGGAAGGGCCTTGTCAGAGCCCTGATCAGAACATCGGGGTGCGGGGCCTGCCTCCACCCCCAACTCGGCAGAGCACCTCAGGCCTGGGAGAGGTCTTCTAACCCCCCCCCCCGTCCGGGGCGGGAATTCTTCCCACAGACTCTGTCTGGCACGGGGCCTCTCCCAACCAGCGTCCGGGGTGGGCACTCCACTACCCACAGGCAGCCTGTCCCCACCGGGCAGTTTCGTTAGAAAGCATCCCCTTCTCAAAAGGCCTGGAAGGAGCCAACACAAGTTGTCAACAGTGTCGCCCCCTGGGAGGAGCGTGGGACTGAGGGAGGCCATGGGGGCTGCCCTGCTAATTTGCTAGGAGGCGCTGTCAATGCCATGTGTTAGATCTGCAAGGGCAAAGAGGATAACAAACGTTTGGCTCTCCTTTATTTCAGCCCAGTCTGCCTTCCTGACGTTTCCGCCATCGGGCCCAGGTCTGCTCTCTGGGACCAGAAAATAATCTAAATCTACTTCCCCTCGGATGCCCTTCAAAAATACCTCAAGATGGGGATCAAGTTTCCAGCGGAGTCCTCTCCAGACTGCGCGGCTCCTCCTGTAACTCAGTTTCCAGACCAGTCCCTACCTACCTGTCACCCCTTCAGTGTGTCAGGCAGTAAAACCCAGAGGACTGAAGAAGGAAGGAACCTCTCGCTCCATGAACTGGGTGTCACCTTGTGCTGATTAATTGGTGAAGGCTGGGAAGACACCGTTCTACCTTTCATGGGGCGGGGCGGGGGAGGCGGTGCCATGGTCAGGTCACTCGCTTCCTCAGGCCTTAGTGTCCTGATCTATAAAAGAGGAAAACCTTTCCCTTGCAACAAGAGGCAGCTGAAATTGAGAAAATAAAAACACTGAAGAGCACGCATCCCTCCCTTAGGGGTTAGAGAAGCCCCCGGTCCGTTTAGAGCTAAGGGTCGGGCCCACAGAGGCAGACTGCTTGGGTTCAGCCCCAGCTTTGTCACTCAGTGGCTGTGTGACCTTGGGGAAGCGGCCCGACATTGCTGTGCCGCAGGTGAAACAAGGATGACGACACCACCGACATCGGAATATGTTTTTAGGAGCCTTAGAGGTAGTTCCCAGCACTCGGTGTTAGCTGTTCGGTAGGTGGTGTCACCCTGGGTCCTACCCCTCCACCGGGAGATAAGGGCGTCACCGAAATGAGGCTCATCCACAGCACCTATGAGAGAGGCGAGGCCATCACACCCGACTGGTCAGCTGTCACTGGGGGGAGTTGCTCTGCCCCCTGCCCCCATATTTGTAAGCAACGACCACGCCACAGGTCCTGCCTCACTGGACTCTCCCGTCAGCCCCAAGTCGACGGTGTGACCCGACCACGTTAACACGAGGAAACAGAGGGTCACGTAGCTCCTGCCCAAGGTCACGCAATTAGAAGTGATGGACCCAGGACTCGAACCTGAGTCTGCCTGGCTCCCGAAGCCGGTCTCAATCGCAGGTGTCCTGCTCTGTTAACCAGCTCCCTAGCTTGGGCTCTGCTCCATCTTGGGGACCAGAGGAAGCTGGAGCCTGTTTCTCCTTAACAGCATCTCTCCTGCAGTTTCTGGAACGGGGGAGGAGGGGCGATGTCCTGCTTCTCACTGAACTCTCTGCCCTCCCGCACACCTCCCTTCTCCCCTCCTGGGGTCCGAGGGTGTCACCAGGGTCCCAGCTGCATCTCCTCGGGTCCCCTCAGGACCACCCTGGCATCTGGTATCTCTGGGCCGCTTGCTGGGTTTTCAGCCCCTGATCAGGAAATGGTTCCACACTGATCTACAAAAAAAGACTGAAAAAAAAAAAAAAAACCCAAACGCACAGCCATTTTGGACGTGGGCCCTGATGCATAATATCATTATGGAGCCAGCAGTGCATCCCATCCCATTATCGCCCGGCCAAGCTTCTCCGAGGCGAGCCTGGCTGCAAATGGCTTTCTCTTGTCTTGGGGAGGGTGGGGGGTGCGCAGCCCCGACTTGCCCTCCACTGCCGGAGGAGAGATTTTATCTTTAATTGACAACTGGCTGCCTGCCATCGCCTCGCCTCTGTGGGCCCAGGCTCCAAGCCCGATTTTCCTTTACGCTTCAGGAACAGGCTTCCCCCTTGCTTCTCCTCTCCCCTCGGCCCTGCCATCCTCACCCCCTGCTCCCCAGTGTGCTCTTGTCCCTCTCTTGGTGTGGCTGGACACGGAGAGCTCAAAAAGCCTGAGTGCTGCAGGAAAAGGATGAGGCAGAAGCTAACACGCGTTGCGCATATACTGTGCATCACGTGGCGACACAGGACACAGGCCGGAGCTTTCCACTGTCTCTGAGACAGGGGCTACCATCGTCCCCATTCTATAGACGGGAAAACGGGTTCAGTGATTTGTCCCAAGTGACCTAGCTAGTCAGCGGCAGGTCAAGACTTCAAACTGAGGCCCCTATGAATCCATTTCGCCTGGAGTAAGAGTAAAGAATAAGATGAGAGAGACAGAGAGAGCAAAAGCAAGCACACACCCAGACCTGGCTACATGATTCCTAGGGCCTGGTGCAAAATGGAAACCCAGGGCCCCTTCTTCAATAATTGTTTGTCATTTCAAGAAGGTGACAGCTGGGCATTAAGTCAAGCGTGAGTCCTTTTGAACAGCTGCCCAGGCTATAAGCCCCTGAAGCCGGCCCTGTGTGTGACCCTATATGAGCATGTGGGGGCAGTGACAGTGAGGGACAATTTCTGATCATCAGTTCCCACTACCCCATCCTCTCTGGGCCCTGGAGGCGTTCTTTCCCCAGACCTAAGTGGTCCCAGTGGTGACACCAGTCCTTTGTGGGCCTCAGTTCGTCAGCCAGCCATCTAGTCACCGCAATGACTTTGGCACCCCCGGGGCCCTGGCCCACATGGAAACGGTGCGATTTCAGGAGGGGTGGCCCCTGCACAAACCAGCAGGAATACAGCAAACCTCCTGAAACCAACAGCAGCAAGTCTTTTCTTCCAGGTGATGGCGGAGGGTCAGGTGGCAGAGGTGGAGATGGGAGCACCGCCTGGGAGTCAGGGTCCCTGGGTTAACCCTCTTCACGTGACCTTGGGCAGACCGCTTTTCCCCTCTGAGCACTGGTGTCTGGCTCTAGGTGCCGGGCTTGGGCTGCATGGGTGATTCCTGGTGAGGGCGGGGTTGTGACAGGAGGGTGCTGCATTTCTCAGGTGCCGGAGTGGAAGCCCGGGAAGGTCCCCACAGACACAGAGGCAGAAAGGAGAGCCGGAAGCAGTCATTCACACGGAGGAGCAACAGGATGCTCCAGATGTCTTTATTGAGGGTGGAGCACAGCATGACAGTCAAAGGCATGCAGACAGGGCTGCAAGGCCCCGGCCTGGGCTTGCCTCAGACACACAGGTGGGGACAGCTTTAGAAAAGGACTGACCAACACCAGGTAGGGGCAGGGTGGGCTGGGCGTGGGGAGGGAGGGCCGAGGGAGGGGCAGAGGCCAAGGTCGAAGGGGTCACCTGGCCTCTGCTATTGCACGCAACCTCTGGCCACCAGCCAGGAAGTACAGTATTGCAACTGGTCTCCGCTCGCCCGAGGCTTCCCCTTCTCAGACCCCTGAGCCAGATGGGCAGACAGACCCCTTCCCTGCCCGTCTGCCCAGCAGCATCTTTGAAAACAAATGGACAAAGGAGACAGAATCAAACAAAAATAAAAAAAGGACAAACCACCCTCAGTCAAGGACCCAGGTAAGGTGGGGGGGAGGAGTGGAAGAAGCTGCAGAGAAGCCCCTGGAAGTCCCCCCACAACCGGGGCGTGGGGTGGGAGGTAGAACCCCAATCTGGGGTGGGATGCGGCCAGTGGAGCAGTGACCCTGGGGGGCAACCTGGCCTTCCACGGGCCACCAGCCCACAGGGGAAACACCCCCGAGAGGGAGGGAGAGTCTAGCCTGGGACCACCCGGCTGGACTAGCAGTTCCCAAGGGCACTTTTCCTGGGACATTCCACAAGCGTGTTCAGCAGAAACGAGGAATCAGTGAAGGGCAGGGCATGGGGGGTAGGGGAAGGGGCAGGCTTTGGGGAGACAAAGCCGAACGAAGAAGACAGACCGTCAGCAGCACGTGCACTACACACGAGAGCACAGTATGTATGAATATAGATACTATGTGTGCATATATAGCTCTTCAATGTACAACGGAACAGAACATCAGGCCCGATGGCTCCGCGCCCCGAGCGTCGCACGGGAGGTTTTCCATCAGTCTTGTGCAAACAAGGACATCTGAGTCTTTCCCAGTGAAAGATTCTTGCCTGGGCTCCAGTTTCCCTAAGCCTCTGGCTTTCTGTCTGTCTGCCTGTCTCTCTCACGTTGCTGCCGCGTTAAGAGAGGGTGAGGACTTCGGCCTGGGCATAGTTGGACGAGAGGGCGTCTTGGCAGGTCTCTGTGTTTAAAGAGCACAGGTGTGAGACACTGGGACGCACGCTTTCGGCTCAACATTGCCTTCTGGGGGGGCAAGGAGTTCAGCAAAAGAGAGGGAGAAACAAAGAATGCGATGTTAGAAGGGAAGCAGCTGCCGACCCACGGGCTGTGGGCTGGAGAGCAGGCCAGGAGCAGAGCTGGAAGGCGCGGGGACCCAGGGCTGAGAGGCCAGGAAGAGCAGGGACAGGTCAGGGGATGAGAGGAGTCCCTTCATCACCCCTCTGCCAACCCAGCTCTGGGCCAGGGTGACACACAGATAGTGTTACAGCTCATCTCCGTATCTGCTCAGGTAGCGATCCCCAGGAAGGCCTAGCTCTCAGGTTTTCAAAGCTCCAGGGCAGTGGGGAGAGGGGCCGCAGTTCTGCAGCCTGGGACGGACGCGGTGGGGAGAGGTACCGATTGGCCTGTAACCCACAGGCCATCGTACGGGCTGCTGCCTGCCCGTGCTGGGCTCCACCCCAGAACAGCTCCATCTGCCACCACCACCTGGGGCTCTTCCATTATGCCGGGGGCTGAAGATGGCTCCCGAGAGTGCTGCCACGGCCTACCCAGCCCCCATTCCACAATCTGGCAGGAACGGAGTCTCAGCGGCTGAAGGGTGAATGCTGAAGGGGAAGGTCAGGACGGATGAATGTGGCCAGGAAATATCTCACCGAGAGGCCCAACCGCACTGAGCCCTCCGGGCACCCGCCCCGGCCTGGGCTGCCAGGGGCCTGGGCCTTCCTTTCCCCTACCTTCCCAGCACAGGCACAGGTGGGGCAGGCAAGGAGGCTGCCACGGGGGCAGGGACTTTGGAGGGTGATGCCCTCTGTGACAGGGCAGCGCCAGCCCTTGGCCTGCATGCAGCCCCCCACCCCCGCCATCCCGACTCCCCCTCCAACTCCCATGTAGCCCAGGCTCTAGGCCGAACGGGCACCTTCCCCTCTGGTTCTAGCTCACAGCCACTCCTCCCAGAAGCCCTCGGGGTTGAGAACTGGCCTCTAGGGTTGTCCGTAGCCCTGGGACAAACTGGAAGGGAAGGTTCACAATCGCTGGGCAGCTCCCCTGCTCTGCTGGGAGAGGCTGGGCTCCCACTAGAGAGGAAAGGCTTCCAGAGGCCAAAGTAATGGCTGGGTACAGGTCCAAGCCAGAAGCCAAGGTGAAGCAAACTGTGCTCTCAGATTGGGGTTTGCGGGGAGCCTTCCCCTAAGAAGAGATGCCAAGGCCTGGGAGGGCCTGAGGCCCAAGCAGGCAGTTCCTCCTCCCAGCAGAGGCCGGGGTCTGTAAGCTCCAGACTCGCTTTGCCCTTCCCCAAGACCCTGAGGGCTAGCAGGGCAGACGGCCTACCTAGGTCCCCCATCTCCCCCACAGAAGGCTGAGAGCCAGGAGGGACTTGTGGGAGCCCATCTCCTAAGGCACTAGGGGCTCCAGCCTAGCACTCCTGTATCATGTCGCCCAGGGACATCTGTGCCCACCACAGGGGTGCCGTGAGCATGCCCATCCCTGTGGGAGGGAAGAGAGGCAAGGAGGCGGTGGGTGCCGTGGAAACCTGGGCTCCTGACAACTTGAGGGCTGCCACAGAAATAACCGCCTCAGTTCCCTGAACCAGAAAGACAAGTCACAGGAGAAAATAGCTGTGGTGCCCGCGCCAGACCGGACACCTAGCTCATCGTGTCCCCCTCAGAGCAAAGACCCCGGTCCTGCAGGGCCAGGACCAAACCTGTCCCTACGAAGGGGCACCTGGGCTCTCACACCCAGGTGTGCGGGGGAGAGGGTGCGGCATCTCCATCCTGCTCCACAGCACTTTCCTGTCCCTGTTCTTTAAAGGGACCTGTCCCCTTCTGAAGGGTGGTCACATGGATACCCCTGTATCTTCTCAACTCTGGAGGGGATGCTGCAGTCTGAGAGAAAGCAGGAGGCAGGCCACAGCAGGGCTGGATGGGACAATCGGAGGCTGAAGGAGGCACTGAAATCAGGACTGTCCAGGCACCCCATGAAATGCTCTGACCTCTCTGGCCCGTTCACCTTTCAGGGGCACCCGATTTCCCAGCTTCCCTCAAAATGCTGTCTTGTATACCTAAATGTGCCCACCCTGGAAGGAGAGACATGGCCCTTACTTAGTCATTCCCCCTACAAAGTTGCATAATCTGACTCTAAAAATTGCCAGGCGCACGGCTCCACTGTCAGGTCTCATCCCATCAGGTGAAACAGGAAATGACTTGGCTGAGGCGTCCCAGGGTCCCAGGGTCCCAGGGTCCCAGGGTCCCAGGGCCGAGGAGGGCCTAGAGAGCCTCCTTCTGTGCACCGCTGGGGGAGGGGCCGCTTACAGCTGGGCCCTCCCTGGGAGTGGCAGGCCCCCCCCTCGTGGGACTGGGAGGGGACAGGGTGGCTCTGTCCCCAACACTTCCCCTCAGCTGCCCCTGGCCAGGGTGTACCCCTGCTCACACAATGACTCACAAACCTGTTGTGCTCCCGGGCTCGTTAGGTAAATGAATACACTTAATTATAGAAATTAGATGAGTCTCGGGTCCTGGCAGCAGTACAGAGCGCAGAGGCTGGGTGGCAGCGGCAGGTGACTCAGAGGCTGGGAGTGTGAGGGAGCCAGAGAGGGAAGAAAAACTGTCGTGGAAGCAGAGGAAGCAGCGTGGCGAGAGGCGCCGAGGCTTGGGGTGCAGATGGGATGCTGAGCTCCACTGCAGGGTGTCACCCCAGAGAAGAGGGCATCCCTGCACCTAAGCAGGCAATCCTGGGGCTCAGGCTCTAGGGACCCCCACCTGCACCCCAGGCCGGAGCTGGAGAATATCAGGCCTCTTCTCCCAGGGCGGCTTTGCTCCCCTGAGGAGACGAGGCCCTGGACACCAGCAGAGACACCCCACGGAACAGCCTTATTCCTTGCTGGTCTGGGTGTGGGACAGACAGACAGACAGAGACTTTCGGTTGCAGGCTGTTTGGTTTTGGTTGAAGGCCACGAGGAACGGAAATGCATTCGCTGCAATTAAATGGGCCCCTGAGGCGGAGGCAGGGCCCAGGGAAAAGGGTCCTGGGAGTGGTGGCACCTCCAGCTCACGATGAGGGACCCTGGGCGTGATCTGCCCCTGACATCAGGCCACTGACCTGAGCGTTTTGGGGAGCTGGGGCTGTGGAAGAGAGGCTGGGAGATCTGAATGCTCCTGCACCCTGCCTGGCTCCCGCAGGCCCCAGGAAGGGTGAGCGCTGGCGGGCACGAGTGTGCCTGCTTGTGCGTGTGCGTGTGCGCTTGTGTGCCCAGAGGCGGGAGAGCCAAGGGTGCAGCTACTGGGCTGAGTGTCCCGGTGGGGGGCTGGCGAGGGTGTGGAAGGGGTGGGGGAGCAGGAGCTTTCTCGGAGGGTAGGGCGAGCTGAATCGAGACGCCAGTGGAGACAGCCCCAGACTGGTTCCAGCTGCTCCGGCTATGTTGTTTAGACTCCGGGACTTTTCACAGCCTTGGTGAAGAAAAGGCACAGGGGTCAGAGGGTGCTCTTCCAGCCTGAGCAGCTCTGTGGCATCCATGTTCCAGGGGGCCCTCCGGGGCAGGAGGCCTTGGGCTTAATAAAGGGGTCTGGCCCAGCTGGGAAAGGCTCCGTGACTTTCCCTGGTCTCTGGGTCACCTGGGCACCTGAGGATGGACTCTAGTGGCCCCTACCCAGCTCACCTTTGTTCTGTCATTGTCCCCAGGTAAACCACCCCCCAACACCCTGCTTTCTTGACCCCAAAAAGCCTTAATTAACACCAGCCACCTTCTTCCCGGGAAGTTCTCACTCTGACCCATGGAGAGCTACAGGCTAAGGGTGGGGTCCTCTCCGGTGGCTGGAAGAGGCCTGGGCCCACTCGCTCTTGGTCCTAAATGCAGCCCCAAGTGCAGAGAAGTGAGTGCGGCGTGGTCTGGCAGCGGGGAAAGTTGCCGAGTGCCCACTGGGAGTTTGGCGATGCTAATTGCCGCACTCGCTTAGCAGGGCCGGTTTCCCAGCAACCCACCTGTTCCCTCTCGAAGGTCACTCTAATTGGCTGAGCTACATGCTTGTTGCCAAGAGGCAGTGTGGAGGCATCTTGAAAATAGAGCCGCCGGGCCCCACGGACACCCAGAGAGAGATGGTGGCAGGACGCAGGCCCCACGCACCCCAAACTGTCCCCAGGGGTCACCCACTCCCCACACCTCGTGGTCCCCCTGATGCGTACCCTCACAGCCCCTTCCACTGAACCCTTCACGGGGGTGCTTGAGTCCCACACGAGGGGTAAGGCTTCCTCTGTCCCACACTCTGGGCCACCCACTGAGCCTGCTCCAGCCAGAGCCGGGCTCTAGGGCTGAACCAGGACACCACGGAAGCCACTTCATGTTTGGAACGGGGAGCGGGAGAGATAAGACGCTTCCAGAGGATGAGGATTGGGGCCCGCAGAGGCCAGGAGTGACCAGAGGGACACAGGAGAGGGTTTGCAGTTTGAGCACATCCGCCTGCAGCACTTTAGCTGGGGCCTCTGGGCCATCTCCTTCTAGCTGCCCGACCGCAGCTCCTGCTTCTGTCACCCAACAGCAAAGCTGACACACACCTCTCAGAGGCTGAGTGGGGTCAGGGTACCCTGGGGATCCCACAGGAACAGTGGTACTGAGCCAACCAGAGAAAGGGCCTGGGAGGGTGGTTTTGGAGGCCACATGGGCTGGGCGGGCCAGGGGACAGCCTTTGTGGGACAGAAGCATCACAGGCTACTCCTGCAGCAGCCACTGGCCCTGCCTCGCTCACCCCTATCTTGGTCTATGGTTTAGGGCCAGTGGAAAGTAGCGGGGGACCTGGGCTAAAAGAGCACTAGTCAAGAAGTGGCCTGAGAACCAGAGCAGAGCTTAGTTTTGGGAGAAGTCAGGACACTATGCGAGGTGTTTAGGAAGGTTAGGTCACAGGACGGGGCAAGAAAGACAACAAAAGGAATCAGGAACTGGGCAGAAGGAGCATCTGGCCTAGAGATCCCTGGTACCCAGCCGTCCGCGATCATTCCTGCCCCCTCTTCAGGCCAGAACCCTAGCTCTACCATCCGCTCTGCCCTGGCCTGGGCAGCCTTCCCTGACGGCAGGCAACAGGCTGCCCCCTGCACCCTCCAAATCCTTCAGAACCCACCTCGGAGGGGACCCATCTCACTGCCCCACTCCCCCACCCCCCCATCACCCTCCGGTTCTACTGAAGTCACATTCCAGGGGTTTGCGGAGATGGGTCAGCCCCTCCTGAGCTGCAGGTAGGATGGAGGAGGTGGTCCTGTGCCAGGCTCTCTGCAGACTGCACAAAGCACCCCATTCTTACCCTGACTCCTGAGAGCTGTTGGCATCTCCTGGGACCACCTACTTGGGAAAGCCTTAGCTGTATTTAAGGGAGGCCGAGGGACAGGCAGGCAGTGGCTCTGGGGTCACAGAAGGATCCAGAGCAAGAAAAGGTGACAAAATGGAAGGGAGTGGTACGAGCGCTGGTCCCATGTCCCCTGACCCTCAACACTTGTCTTCCTTGTTGCACCTGGGGTAGGAGAGGAGGCTCTTTGTACCTTCCACAAGCCTTTGTAAGAAAATCCGGGGACTGGGAGACCAGGGTCCCCATTCTAAAAATGGGGACACATCCGAGGCAGAGGAGATGGGGGCCACGGCCTCAGGGGAGGAGGAGACCTCATGGTTTGTGGGGGACACTGGGGAGACTCAGCTCCACGGGGGCTCCCCACCTGCCCGGCCTGGGGAGCCATACCTTTCCGGACACTGCCATCCGCACAGGCATAGTCCCCAGCGCTGAGCAGGAAGCAGGCAGCGGCCTTCTTGTTTCTGTCTCGAGTGCCAGTGCGTCGCAGGGCCCTGCGCTCCTCAGGGTTCGGGGCCGAGGCCAGGGGCTGGGTGAGGCCTGCTCCCTCCTCCTCGTCTGACAGCACCGCGTTGGCATCGCCGTTCTGCTTGGAATCTAAAGGGGACAGACAGACAGGAGGCTGCGTGAGGGCTACTCAAGCCCTCCTCACAGGCTCACCTGGGGTCTGTCAAATCCCAGACCTTCTACAGTGTCACTTCCCCAATCCGAGAAGGGAGTGTGTCACCTGAACCAGAAAGGGGGCCTGGTCCTGCGGGCAGGGGCAGGATGCTGGCTTCCCTCCCAGACTTGGCCTAGAGTCTTTCCTGGGAGATGGGGCCACAGGTGCCCTAAGACTCCCCAAGTCTGCCGCAGGCTGGACCATGAGGTCAGCCCCGGGAAGGCAGCAGACTCTGCTCCCTCCTTGGGTCTGGCTCAGGCTGACACTGATGAGTCTACACTCCCTCAGAGAATGCCTTATTGGGATGAGGGGAGGCATTGCCGGGGTTGCACCAATAGAGTGGCTTCCACGGCTACCTGCCTGGACCACCTGAAGCCAGTTATTCATGTTCACCAGGTGACCAAGCTGGAGTCGAGCACCCACAGCATCGAGAGGCCTCTCTCTTGGGGCTCACTTGTGTCTTGGGGAAAATGGGGCTGGGGGAAAGAAGCTCCAATTCAGCTCCCACTGCTGTGGGGTCTTAGCCACAAGCCCAGGTGAGGCTGGACCCCAGGATCTGGAGAAGGGGGGCTGCTTGGTCTCAAGGCGGGAGCCTCAGCATTGGCCAGTAATGCCCATAACCGTGGTCAAGCAGTGAGGGTCAGGCTGAGGCATGGCTTATGGGGCCACAGGTAAATGTGTGCTGAGGAGCTGGCCTAGACTCACAGATTTGATGCTAGGTCTCCCTCTGAGCTCTGAATGGGCCTCAGGTAAAGCTGAAACTCCCTGGGGCCCTGGCTCAGAGATTTATATTCAGGGATTGACGAGGCGAGTACCACTTTAGAGGGACAGAAGCAAGCCTGACGGGTGCTATTCTATCAAGGGCTTTGGGAGACCCAGGCCCCTGAATGACCCTAGGCAATGAGTGGCTCTAACATGTATGATGGGCACCCACCACCAGGTAATGTCTCAAGTCAGGTACCTCACCTGAAGGGTGACTCCCACTTTGCCCCCAGAGCCTAGCCAGGAGCTGCTACCTTAGTGCCCTGGTCTACTCCCAGCTCCCTGATGGCCTGGCACCCAACAGCACCCCATACTTGGAATCCTTTACCTCCCTCAAGAGCCTAACCCGTACCCAGCAGTAAGGTTCCCGCTCTCTGACCTAACTCCACATCGCCGAGGGTTAAGCCAACCTCCTTTCCTGTCTCCTGACTCAGGAAGCGGCAAGTTTTCCTGGGGTGGCCTTTCCCACCCTTGAAGAGCAAGGTTCAGACCCTCAGGCCCCCTTCCAGGATGCAGACACTGGGTGCTGCCACCTTCCTCTTTCCCAGCACTGTCCGGGCCACTGCCCCCCGGCTCCCTTCCACCCCACATTAAACCTGGAGCCCAGGACTCAATCTAGCTTGTGCCGAACAGCAGGCCGCCTCCTACTGCTGTTACGTTATCACATTTATTAGGCCAAGAGACAGCAGACTCGAACGTTGGGAGAGAAATGATTCATGTGTTGATGCACCCTGGAAGAACAGCTGCCCTGCTCTCCAGCTAATGACAGTGCCTGATATTTGTAACGTGGTTTTAACTTCTCAGAGGGTTTTATGTGTCATTCATTTGGGTCTCTTCAAAGTCTTGTTGGGGGTGGCATATTGATATCACTGCAATCTTACAGGTGAGGAATCCGTGCTGAGAGAGGGTGAGTGACTGGCCTCGGGACACGCAGAAGGGTGGCCAAGATGGGACTGGCAACCCGGGCTTCTCATTCACAGCCCCATGTACTGTGCTTGTTGTAGCGTAAGTTCAGTGGGACACCCACTCCACAGTGGGACACCCACTCCACAGACCCCGACGTTCAGGGTGTGCTCAGAGGAGGATGGAAAGAGTCGGCCTCAGTGCTTTGGCCTCCTCGTAAGGGCCTGGTGCCCAGAACAGTAAAGCGCAATCCCAAATTCCCAGGGTTGAGGGTCCCCTGGGCACTCCCTCGGCCCCTGGGGGAGAGGGGGCTTTCCTTCCTGAACCCCAGTCTCACCTGCTCGTTTCCTCTCGACCACACCCTCTTCCTGGGCAGGGGGGCTGGCATCGCTGTAGGTGCTGTCCCGGGGCGATGTCTCCTCGGACTTGCAGTACATGGGGGACTCGAGCTGGGGGGGCCGTGGCACGTGCTTCTTCCTTTTCTTGGGCAGCTTCTGCTTGGCCATGGCCAGGGAGTAGTACATGCCGAAGTTGTTGACGATGACGGGCACGGGCATGGCGATGGTGAGCACGCCGGCCAGCGCACACAGCGCCCCCACCAGCATGCCTGACCACGTCTTGGGGTACATGTCCCCATAGCCCAGCGTCGTCATAGTGACCACAGCCCACCAGAAGCCGATGGGGATGTTCTTGAAGTCGGTGTGGTCATTGCCCCGGGGGTCGGAGGGCCTGGCGCCAATGCGCTCCGCGTAGTAGATCATGGTGGCGAAGATGAGCACGCCCAGGGCCAGGAAGATGATGAGCAGCAGGAACTCGTTGGTGCTGGCGCGCAGAGTGTGCCCCAGCACGCGCAGCCCCACGAAGTGCCGCGTGAGCTTGAAGATGCGCAGGATGCGCACGAAGCGGACCACGCGCAGGAAGCCCAGCACGTCGCGGGCCGCCTTGGACGACAGGCCGCTCAGCCCGACCTCCAGGTAGAAGGGCAGGATGGCCACGAAGTCGATGATGTTGAGCAGGTTCTTGACGAAGTCCAGCGTGTCCGGGCAGCACGCGATGCGCACCAGGAACTCCAGCGTGAACCAGAGCACGCACACACCCTCGATGTAGGTCAGGATGGGCTCCGTCTCCACCTCCCGCCGGAAGCGTATGCTGGTGGTGTTCCCCACTCGGTGGACCTCTGTCACGTTGCGGTCGATGTTGAAGGCCTCGTGCGTCTCCAGGCAGAAGGTGGTGATGGACACCAGGATGAAGAAGAGAGAGGCGAAGGCCACCACCTGTGGGTGGAGTGCAGAGTGGGGGCTGTCAGACTGCGGTGGGTGGGCCCAGAGGGGACAGGGACCTCTCCTCGTCGAGGCCACGGGCATGGGTCACCAGGCAGTCAGTTTGATGGTGACAGGTAGAATTAAAGTGCCTGGTCTGGGGCTAGAATTCCCTCCTCACAAGGACTTTCTCCATCTCCTTGGCTGCTTTAAGGCAGTACTTCCCAGTCTTTGTCACAGTGCATGGAAGTCGGAGGCCGCTCTTAGCTGGAAGCAACTGGAATTATAGCTGCCCAGCCCTGCTGACTGCCTCGCTCTGCCCACCTCTAACCCAGCCATGCTTTAAGGCTTCTCAAACTGTCATGAGCATATAAGTCACTGGGGAATCTTGTAGAGGAATGCCACTCTGACTCAGGAGGTCGAGGGTCGGACCTGTGATTCTGCATTGCTAACAAGCTGTCAGGCCCGGCGGCTGCTTGTCCACAGACCACGCCGGGAGTAAGCAGGCTCTAAGGCGGTGTCCTTACAGCGAGGCCCTGGACCAGCAGCAGAGAGCATCGCCTGGGAACTAGTTAGAAATGCAGATTCTTGGGCCCCCTCCAAACCTCCCGAATGAGAAACGCTGCTGGGAGGGCCCTGCAATCTGTTTTAACAAACTTCCCAGGTCACTATGATGCACACTAAATTTTGAGGTCCACTGCATTGAGAGATACTCCCCGAGGCGGGGGCTGGAGGGAATGACCCTGGACCTCTTTCTACCAGCTGAGCCTATTAAGCTCCAGCCATGACCCGCCTCCTCAAGGCCCAAGTCCCAGCCCCTCGTTCTTGCTTCTCACCTTAGGATGTCCCAGCCGACCACCCAGACAGTGACTAGTACCTGAAGGAAGACGACATGCTCCACGGCAGGAGACGGGGTGGTCTGCCCAGAATAACCACCCCTCCCCTTTCCCAAAAAGTGACACTGCCTGTGACACTGAGCTCCAAAGAAAAATAAACTGCGCCCCTTAGGATCGGAAGGTGGTGGCGGCCGGTCTGGACAGCTGCTGGGATCTCAGCTAGAAGGATGACAGTGGCGCTTGGCACAGAAACGGCCGGGTTTAAGTGTCCCATCATTATGAATGGAGATGAAATGCATGTGTAATAACACCAATTACGGAGACTTCATCTGTTATTCATGCGATGCCATTCACCACTGTCAGGGCACCCGTCGCTGGGGTCCACGCCCCACGCTGCTGCCTGTCCTGCCTGCTGGGGTGGGGGTGCGCTTCCTCCCTGAGCAGAAGGCTGAGCCTAAACAGGTAGGCGAGGGAGGACCGTGGCCCCATGACCACTTGGCAACCCCCACGCCTGCTCCACTCGTCTAATGGTGTCTCTCAGAGATGCTTTCCTCCTGCACTGGGAAGGGAGGGGCACGTCTTATTCTTAGTACCGCAAAACACCAGTGGAGAATACGCTGGAGAGCTGGGAAAATGAAGCAGAAAGCAGCACCTCCAGGGCTTCTAGAGCAGGAGCAATCTGAGGAGGGAACTTTGGGCATGAACGTTCGTCAGCTGTCTATTCCGTGCCTGGCACAGCTGGGCACTCTGTGTATGTGAGTGCCTTCAGTCCCCCCGGTGACTCTGTGAGGGAGGCCTCATCGCACCATTTTACAAGGAGGAACAGAGGATCAGAGAGGTTTATACCGGCCTAAGGTCACACAGCCTAGGAGGGATGGAAACAGATTTGACCTGAGCACTGCTCTAGCTTTGGAGGCTGCATCTTCTCTTCACACCAGTTTCACCACCTCCAGGGCAGGGTCATTCAGAGGCCTGGGAAAGCCTTCTCTGAATTGTCAGTACTGTTCCCAACCAGCTCCCTGATGGCTGCTATTTCACCCTGTGGCTCAGGACAGACATCCGTCGTCACACACTGAGACGTCTTTCTTGACCAGACAGACTTTCCCCACTTAGAACTTTGCCTGGAGTTTCCCTTGCCTGCTTCTTCCCCATGAAGGTAAATTTCAAGTTCCTTATCTGGCCTCGTTTTTCTTTCTCTGAGAAACAGGCTGTCAAGGCAATAAAGGCTGGTGTGGGCATGAGGCAGATGGCTCCAGCCTATGGACTGTCCGTGGCCATGCGGAGATTTGCTGGTTGGAGGCACCTGTCCAGTGACCATGGTGACACTGTGAGTCCAGAGTCCTGGTGTCACCCCTCCCCCCCAGAAGCAGAGGGCGTGGGGTAATGGGTGGGGCCAGCACATCCTAGCTGTGTCAGGAAGCATGGGAAGCAAAAGCTTGCTCTCTCTGAGGAAAAGTTAGCCAGGAGACGTGGCCCATCTGGGAGCAGAGCTCGAAGTTAATGAGCGACTTGGAAAAACAAGTTCAGGAAGAGCCGCCAAGGGGCTGAGCAGAGGGCACAGAGAGGGGGAAGGGACGGGGGGACCGTGTGGCCTGGGCCGTTCTCACCCAAAGGGCCAAGGAGCCTGTCTAAGGGCCATGGGTCTTCTGCGGCAAGCCCAGTGGGTGCCAAGCACCCCTCCTGCACTGGAGAATGAGCCCCTGAGTTCCTGCAGTGTTCACTCTTTTCTGCTTTTTTTTTTTTTTAACATAGATCTGTTCCAGTCCTTTCTACTTCTACCCCTCATCTCTACCCAATCAGAAGATGAGGACAGCTAAGAGAGTAGCCACTTGTCCCCATTTCTCAGGGGCAACAGCGGCACAAGAGAGGCTAAAAGGCTTGCTCAGGATCAAGCTGAGGCCAGCTGTCCTGGCTCTCAGCTCAGAGCGCTTCCCACTTGGCCCTCTAAACGAATGAGAAGGGACAATCTACTTTTCCTTGATGACATCTTGGTGGGGCCTCAGTTTCCCCGACAACCTCTCCAGGGCTGGCAGCAGGTGCCAGGCTGGCCCTGGAGAGCCCTCACTTCCCGAGGAGACAGGCAGACCTGAGGCTGCGCTGTGACAGCGGCAGGGACCTGGGCTCTGGCACATTGCCCCAGGTGGGTCCTGTGGTTCCAGATCCCCCTCAGGGCCCAAGTAATTCCTTTCTCCCCCAAGTTACTCTCCAAAGAGAATTATTTTATTTTATAAGTGGTGGCCCTGCTTGTGATGAGGGCCTTTCACCAAACCAACCCCTCTGGAGGCAGCAACACTGCTTTCTTCCTCACACTCTCTTGATTGGGAGGCTTCTTGGGACAAAAAGAGAAAAAGAAAAGAAAGAAAGAAAAAAAGGGCCTAGGGAGGAGGCAGCAGAACACCACCATGGTTAGAGGTCAAGGCTAAGGCTTCATGTGCTTGAGCCTCCTGCTCCACCCACACCGGACCACCCTGCACAGCTGGCAGTGGCACTGGAGCCTCCTTACCACCGGCCCCCGCCAATCAGGACTGCTAGGCCCCTAGGGGAGCCCAGATGAGGGTGAAGGACAGCTAAGCAGCGCTGGGGTCAGACTGCCTGGGGTGCTCGCCCTGAGCCTGCCCCCCGACCAGGTTCCCTCTCTACAAGGTGGGGCCAGCACACCACCCACCTAATAGTGCTGCTGCGGGATTAAATGAGCTCTGGTGTGGCGCGTGCCTGGCACACAGTAAATGCTCAATAAATGGTGACAGAGCTAAGGAGGTGGTGGCGCCGCCGGGACCCTGTGCACGGCTTCTGAAGATGAGTCCACCCAAGGCCAAAAGCATCACAAAATCCTCATATTTTAGAAGCGAAAGGGACTCAAAACGTCACTCAGTTCAACTCACTTTCTGCCGTTTTACAGATAAGAAACTGAGGCCTGGGAGAAGTGACTTGCCCTGGTTCCCGCAGCCTGGGGACACAGGGTATGGATTCTGCTGGAAGTCAAACCGCCCGGGGGGAAACCGCGCGCTCGTGTGAACTGGCTGGGCCAGCAGTAGCTCCTCTCCTGCCTGCGGGGTGGGGGTGGGTGCAGGAGGGCCTCACCACCCTGGACAGGAGGTGCTCAGCCTCCGAGCAGGAGGGCCTCTCCTCCGAGCTTCCCGCTCCCCTTGGGCACCTCACACTGACTGGCTATACCCTATTGGCTGTACCTGCCCCCAGACACACAGGTGTTGCAGCCAGTGGGCCAGCCCTGTGACCAGCCTCCTTCACCAGGCTCATCCTAGGACTGTCCTTGAGGGAAATGTAAAGCCACACACTCCCGGGGGCAAGTCAGGCTCCACTACTTACTGCCTGAGAGCTCATGGGTGGATTTCTTAACCTCTCTGAGCCTCAGGATCTTTGTTCCTAAAATGGAAAGTTGAGTACCTACTATGGGGACCAGCAGGAGACAAAACAAACACTCCCGCCCCTTAGACCTTACATTCTGCTGGAGAGACCGTCAACAAGTAAACAAATAAAATATACATCAGATGGTATAAGTGTTAGGAAGAAAAATGAAGGGAAAAGAGGGGTGAAGAGTGTGAGCATGACGGAGCTATTTCCAATAGTGTGGTCAGGCACAGTCTCAAGGCCAAGGTGACATCTAAGCAGAGACTGAAGGAGCGTTATGTGAAGATCCAGAAGAGCTACAGAGGCAGGGGTAGCAGGCAATGCAAAGGCCCTGAGGCTACCCAGTGCGTTGAGGGGATGGGAACAGTACCTACCCTATAGGACTGTTTTGAGGATTAAAATACATGATATTTGTAAAACTCAGCACAGAACCTAGAGTGTCTCAGGAATCTGGCACAGGCTGGGTCAGGGGGTGGTTGGGAGGTGACAGACACCCGCCACTGGGAACTGAATACAACCAGCGGGGGCAGGGGAGGGGAGCCCAAGGAGGAAGGGCCAAGGAGACAGATGGACAGATAAACATAAGATTCATGCCCAAAAACCTATATTAAGGATGAAGTGTAGGAGAAGAGAAAATTGAGAACACAGCCAAAGACACTTGCAGAGGAAGATCTGTGGGGATGAGATGAGGAGCTGAGCCTTCCAGGGAAGCAAGATCCTTGTGTCCAGGCCGTGCTGGGAAAGGAGCAGGCAGCCTTGGGGGCTAAGAGGCAGGAAAGGAGAGGGAGCCTGCTAGGCAAGGCACCTCTGAGCTGTTTCTGGGCTCCTGGGGGTAGGCCTGCCTATGAGACCCAGGTCCCAGCCAAGGGACCCCAGCTCTTCTCTCCTCTACACTCCCCCAGGAGCAGAACCCGACCCTGAGCCAGAACCCTCTGGTTCCTATCCTGAGCCAGAAACCTCTGGCTCCAGTGTCCAGAGCCAACCTCTACCTAATCCCACTCCCTACCAAGCCAGCACTTGGGGCCTCTAAGGGCCTCTGGGCTTCCTGGAGCCAATGAGTCCCAGCCCCAGACGGAATTCAGTCCCGCCCAGATCACTGGCCAAGAACTTATCCAGCCAAATATTGCCCATCTGTGTCCCATGCTGTCCCATCTCTGCTCGGGCTGGTCCCCCAGCCAGGAAGTTCCCTTTTCCCCTAACTCTGCATGGGTAAGCACTATCCACACTGAAAACATATTTATTTATAACCGGCCTCCTTTGAAAATTTATTTAAGGGCGCTCAGTCATTATTCCTCAGGGCCTGTCTAGCTTACCTCCTATTTCCCCGTGGAAGCTTCCTGACACACCGCCCCTAAGCCCACCCCACATAGTGGTGGGACTCACCGCTTCCTCCTCTTACCTCCTATTGAACCTTATTTTTTAAGACTACAGCGGCACCTCTCCTGATCCATCTTGTATCATCATTACTATTTCTTGTCACCTAATTTCCCTCGACTGCCATCTACTGCACCTGACCGGGCTCTCTTCAGGAAAAGGCAGCACCTCTGACTCATCTTTATATTTGTAGAGTCCAGGTGGCGTCTCTCATGTAGTAAGTGCTCAATAAATGTTTCCTGAATGACTAGAGCCAATGCGACTGCCTGGTCCCTCTCCTGTTCCTGTGGAGCCTCTCATAAGGACAGTCAGCCCCACTAACTGCAAATAGAGGTGACAAAGGTGTGCCCAGGAACACTTCCAGGCACCTGGGCTGTCAGACTCTGTGGTTCTCTGGGGTGCACCAAGCCTACAGCCTGATGGAGACCCCTGCCAGAGAGCAGGTAACCATCACTCAGTCTAAAAACAAAAATCCATTAAGGAGCTGGGCAGAGGCTGCGGCAGGTGGACTGCCCAAGAACAAGGCTGGCATGAGTGTCCTGGTTCCTGGCATCCCAGGCTGACACTGTCCATGGTGGAGGCGAGGGGCCCAGGGGCTCCCCATTCCTGAGGCCCAGCTGCCTGACTATTCCTGCCTGCTCTTCCTCCAACTCTCCAAAACAGCCCTTTCATTTTGTCCCCTCCCCCACTGTACATCCAATCCCAAGTGGTGACAAATGGAAGCACCTCATCATCCAGAGACAAGGTGTTCAGAGGCAGATGTTGGTCTGTTAGATCCAGAGAGAAAAATACAAAACCAACCAGGAGGAGACAGAGGCTGCCTCAGGGTAGGCAGGGTAGGCCTGCAGCCCTTGGCCTGACACCCCTCTTGCTCCCTGAGACATGCTGGCATTGCCCTCATGGGGAGCTGGGGAAAGCAGGGCACCCTGCACCTGGGCTTGGCTCCCTGGCTCTCCCTAGCCCAGAGGGCAGGGGACCAGAGAATTCTGAAGCCGATCATGCCCACCGACCAGCTGGTCCCAGGCAACACCCCATTGAGAAGCCAGAAACCTTCAGAAGGGGCAAGAGAACTGAGCTCTGCATTTCCTATGTAGAAGGCCCCAGTTTCATTCCTCTGTGGGGGTCAGGGGACATCCAGTCTCTTTTCATCTTGTGCAAGTCCCACAGTGAGCAACAAAAAAAGAGAGAGCAAGCTCTGATGTGAGCAATTCTGGGGAGCGAGGGACAGGAGCTGTAATTTCGAGGGAGAAGAGAGGGAAGGGACAGGAGGAGAGCAAAGAGGTCCCCTCTGAGCCTTCCTAAGTCAGAGGCTTTCTCTAGGCAGAAGCCACAGCAGGCGGCTGAGGCAGAGGTAGGTACAAGCACAGACGTGGATCGCGAGACCTGGGCCTGGGTCCTAGTTCTCCCACCAACTATCTGACCTGGAGCAAGCCCCTCCGGGCCTCAGTTTCCTTCTCTGCAAACTGAGGTTAGCATCCCCTGCCTCACATGGGCCAGATGAGATCTCAGAAGAAAGCAGAGGTAACAACAGCACCTAACACACAGCAGATGCTCAATCGATGTGAAAACCCAGCTCCAGCTGCCTTCCTGGGGTAGCAGGGATCCTGTGTGTCACGTTCTCTCCTTAGAAGGGAAACATCATGGGAGAACTCAATCCAGGTACTACTGACTTAGCCAGAGGAGAAGGACTGTCATCCTTACAAGGGCTGATAACTGAGCTAAAGCCAGCCCAGCTCCTGGGACCTCTGCAGACCAGGGCTGAGAAAGAGGAGTGTCCTGGGGTGCCGTTTATCGAGCCCACTGTCCACCCTCAGAAAAGGAGGAAGACCCGATTCTAGAGCTACGGATGCTGCCAAAACTGCCACTGGTCCTCCTCAGTGTGAGAAGCCACCCTGGCTGTTGTGATCCCTCACCCTGCCTGGGACAGGACCAACCTGCCCCTTGTGCCTGCTCCCAGGTCAGGTCACAGCAAACGGAGCAGGGGTGATCACCCCCGGCCTGCACTAAAAGGCTCTGGGGGCCAGGCTGGTAGCTAGGCAACAGGCTCCCACAATCAGCTCAGTCCACTCTCTGTTTGTATCTGGTTTGTTCCTGTCATAACACACTTACTCAAACCAGATGCTGTGTGCGAAGAGACGCCTGGGGCAGCATGCTGGTCCCTGGCCCTGCTGGCCCGAAGTGAAGGCCCCAAGCCCACCGGGGTAATGTTGCGGGTCTCCTCCAGGGAAGGTATGCACACAGACCCAGGGGACACAGTCATGAGGGCATAGCCCCAGAACCCCTGCACCTCAGAACTTCAGGCCTGGAGGGGCACAACAGTGAAGTGTTGCTTCTGGTGTCACCCTCTGTCCCTGAATTTTCTGATGTCATCCACAGGAGGTACCGACCCTCAGAACACCTCCTAGGCCACAGTGAGAAAGGAGCCACCTCTCCACCCAGAAAACAGCCTCCTTTAGTGGAAGGAACGTGTTGTAACGGGAGGAGCGGGGGCTTGGGGGGCTTGAGAGTCGGGGAGCCCTGGCTGTGATTCACAGCCCGCCTCTGTGTGATCTCAGTTGTTTACCTTCTCAGAGCCTGATCTATTAAATGGGGATAATACCTCGGCCGTAAATTTATTGGGAGGATTAGAGATTAGTGTAAAGTACCTGCATGGAGTGCTCGACAAATAGCATTGTTATTAATTAATCTTTAAAAATTATGTATTTCCACCTATGTCCCGGGAACGGCTGAAGGCTTGCCTTTGCCTGTGCTCCCTGGCAGAAGGCAAGTCCTCTCGGGCACGACTGCCACCACAGCCCCATATAGCTGTGCACAGCCATCTCAGCAACCAGCTCTGATGAGACACTTAACGTCTCTGGTTTCTGCATCGTTTCAATGGTTAGGATTGACACTGCCTGGCCCCAGATTTCCAACCTCAACTGGAGCGCCCTGGCTGATGTGACTCCACACTGAAAGGGCAAAGGATCTGGGAGGACTTCAAGGGGCTGACCAGGCTCTGAGCTTGGGCCACTTCTCAGAGAGCTGGAGAGAAACATAGTGATGGTATGGCCCCTTGGAATCCAAGAGGGAAGAAACTGAGATGGTGATATGTCCCCCAGAGACCTCAGAATGCTCAGAAATAGGGCCTGGCTCCCTTACCACTTTATCTAATGCCTGCTTTTCTGGCTTGCCCCCTTTACCCTTCTCTGTCAAGCTAAATCTGACTCTCCTCAACCCCCCACTTTGAAAGAGCCCCAATTATCTATACTTGTCTCTCTCCACTAGTACACACAGCCAAGAGCTGACACCGGCAGGGACAGGGAACTGCATGAGAGGCCGATGGAACGCACAGCACACCCAAACTGGGGCATGACTTGCCCTCACCTTCTAAGCTGGTCTTGGGGATGCAGATGATTCTCAGTCCTAAAGAAGGTCCCTCCCTGCAGTGGCTGCCCGGGGACACCTGCAGACCCAGCCTGGCATGCCACAGCCACTGAGACCTCTGCTCCTCTCTTCCAGGCAGAAGATCCTCTAGCAGTAATGCCCACCTGGTTCCTCCCTGCAGCCCCATTCCCCATTCTCCTGCCCTTCCCCACCTCCCGGGAGCAGCGGGTGAATGCAACTTTTCTTTCCAAGACCAGGTTGAGTTGAGGTCCATCACAGGAGGGAGGCTGGGCTCTGAGACTCACTAACATGACAACTTGGGACAACAGAGGTGACAGGACAGGCTTCCACAGCAAGAGGCAGTCCCCAGACCCAACCCCTTGTGTTGCTCCTTCCTATCTCTCACACAAACCCCAGCCAGGCTTCTGGCTGCCAGATAAGATACCCTTTAGGGTTTTTCTAGCTCTAGCTGCCTAAGCCATGTCTCTCCTGTCACCTGCTTCCACCTAAGGGGGGGGAATGCTCCAGAAAACTGGACTGACTTGGGGAGGGGGTGGTGGGAAAGGACTAGGTCTTGCCTAAGTCATCTTAAGTCGTACCCACCCACCCACCCACCCACCCACCCAGACACCCATTTCAAGCAGTACCTCAAACCAGGGCTTTCCGAGAAGCCAAGCTGCGCTGCAGCAGGAAGAAAAGCAGCAGCAACAAATCTGGGCTCATCACCAGGCAGCCTGTGGCTGGCCACGGGTGGTGGGAGCCTACAGGACCCAGACACCAGGCTCTTCCTGTCTATCTCTCCCTTCACCCCAGCTGAGACTCGGGCTCCCACGTGGTAGGGGGCAGGCATCTTGACTTATCCCCCTGAAAAAGGCCTCTCCCAAACCTGGACGGCAGGCCTGGAATCTGCTCCCAGCCTGGCTGGTTCTGAGTGGAAGAGACCAAAGCCAGCATCTCCTCTAAAACTCCCAGTTCCTAGCACACCGAGCTGCTGGGAAGATTTAAATGAGGCAGCCCCCACCCCCACCCCATGCCAGCAGCCAAGGCAAGGGCCTGCCACAGAGTAGGTGTTGAACACATTCTAGTTTTCTTCCCATAAACCCTGCCTGACCAGGACAGAGGGCCGCATTCCTGCTCTCCAGGGCTCTGGCCCTGTGAAAGGGAAGGGGGTTGGGGGGTGTTAAATGAAGACCGGCAGCCTGTGCAGAAAGAAGAGGGTGGAAGAGCTAAGCTGAGAGCACCGCACTCGCTGGTAGGGGATGCGGCAAAACAGGCAGCTGGGATGAGGTCTGAGGATGCGAGCCATCTCCCCGCACACAGGAGCAATGGGCAGGAGAGAGAAGGGATACGATTCCCTCCCATTTCCCCCGGGGCCCGTGCAAGGCAGGGGGCACTGGGAGGGAGCCGGTGGAAAGGTAAAGTCGGTCTACACCGGCTGCTGCTCCCTGCCCCTACCCACTAGGGCCACACACACCCCCCTCACCCCTTACAGAACAGAGGGGAGCCCCAGGCTCCCGCCACTCACCCTGGCCGCCCGGGAGGAGTAGGGATCCTCGAAGAGCGCCCACATGCGGGGCTGCCAGCCCCGGCACCCCCCGGGCCCGGCGCCCGGGCCCGCGCCGGCCTCGTGCGGCCCCAGGCGCTGCAGGGCCAGCTCCCGCTCGTCGTCGGCCGCGTCGTCGCCGGGCCCCGCGCCCCCGCCGCCGCCGCCGCCGTCCGGGCTCTCGAAGATGTCCAGCGCCTCCTCGGCGTCGCGGTGCTGCCGGTAGGTCATCCAGCAGCAGGGCTCCACGTCGGTCTCGTCGATGCCCCAGAAGGTGAGCTCCTCCTCGAAGAGCGGCCCGCACACGTCGGCCGGGCAGTGCAGCTTGCCCGTGCGGTAGTAGTTGAGCACGTAGGCGAAGACCCCGGGGTGCCGGTCGAAGAAGAACTCGCAGCCCCCGCCGCCCCCGCCGCCGCCGCCCTCGGGCTCGGCCCGGGCCCCGCCGTCGGGGTCCGCCAGCCAGGCGAGGCGGGTGCCCGGCAGCGTGCGCAGGGTGCTGCGGTAGGTCTCATGTCGCGTGCCGCCCACGTTGATGATGATCTTCTCCGACGCCGCGCCCTTGGCCATCTCCTCCTTCAGACATGTTTTGGACGGAGGCTTGTTCCCAGACTTGCGCCCGCGGTAGGAGGACACGCACACCGAGCTGATCATAAGCGGCGCTGCGGGGCTCCGGCTTGGGGCGGCCGCTGCCCTCCAAACACCCTTCCCGAGGAGGCCGCGTCAGCCGGGGGACGGGGCGGGGGGGGGCGGGGAGGGGGGAGGCGACAGGGAGGCAGGAGGCGGCGGCCCCCTCTGCGGCGTGGCCCTGCCCCCGCCTCCCCCCACCCCCGGGGCGCGGCGCGGGAGGCGCTGGGTGTCTCGGGTGCACAGGTGGTTGGGGGTTTGGCAGGCTGCGCGGGGGGGTGGGGGGGTAGGACGCAGGCGGGGGGCGAGGAGAGCTGGGCACCCGGGCGAGGGGACCGGGGAGGCGGGGACGAGCGCACACGCACACACACGCGCACACACGCTCCCCTCCCAGGCTGGACACTCAGACCCCGCGGCCCGGGACACACCCCCCCGCTGCCGGCCCCCCGCACCCCCCAAAAATAGAGACGGGGAAGCGCCCGCACGGCCCGGGCGCCGCGAGAGGCCGGGGCGCGCGCTCACGCTCACGCTCACACGCTCACACTCACACTCACGGGCCCCCTCGGGCTCCCCGATCGCGCCGGGCCCCGGGGGCGGTCGGCTTCCCGGCGGCGGCGGCGGCGGCGGCAGCAACAAGTCCGCGGGGCGGGGGCGCGGGCCGGGGCGCGGGCTCAGGGCAGCCGGGGCTCTGCGGGCGCCGTGCGGTCAGCGCGCGGCGGCGGGCGGCCCCGTCCCCCCATTCATAAATCCGGTGCGGGGCGCGGCCGGCGGGCGGGGCGGGCGCAGCGGGGCGCGGCGGCGGCGGCGGCGGCGGCAGGAAAACAAGCGCCCGCAGGAGCGGCCTCGGGCCCTGCGTCCGCGGCGCGGGGCTGGGCGCTGCGCTCGGGGGGGGGGGGCGGGGGGGCCTCAGACGGGGCGTCCTGCGCGGCGCGGGGCCCGCGGGGCGGGGCGGGGCCGCCCCAGGGAGCAGGACTCAGGCGGGCGGCGGGCCGAGGACACCTGCGGGCCGCGCGGGCCGCGCCGGGCGGGGGCTCAGCGCAGCGCCCGGGCCCCGGGCTCCCGCGATCCGGGCCCGCGGGGGACCCCGCCGTCCGCGCGTCGGCCCATCTCCGGGCGGGGCGCCGGCCGCGGCTGCGGCAGGAGGCGGGCGAGAGGCGGCCTGGGAGCGGGGGGGCCCTCGGCGCCGGCGGACCGGGGCGCGGGGGCTGCGCCGTCCCTCCCGGGCGATGCTCCCGGACGCCACTGCCCCGGAGCGCGCTTCCCTCGCGGCGCCGCCTCGCCCCGGCGCGCCCTCCGCGGGGCGGGGTGCGGGGTGCGGGGTGGGCGGGGCGCGGCGCGGGGCCCGGACCCGGCTCGCTGCGGGGCGCGGGCCGCGGGGCCCAGCCTCCCCCGCCCAGCCGAGCCGAGCCCGAGCGAGGCGCGTCACCCCCTCGCCGCCGGCGTCCCCCCGCCCGCACCCACTCCCCGCTGCCCGCCGCCCCCGAGCCGCGGCTCCTCCCACTGCAGCCCGAGGGACGCGGCCGCGCTCGCGACCCCTGACCTGTCACCTCCTGGCGCTCCCGCCGCTCCGGCCGCCCCCTGCCCGCCACGCTGGCCGCGTTGGTGCGGTTCCATTGCGGCTGACCGGAGGCGGGGCGGGGGGTGCGGGGGTGGGAGAGGCGGTGTCGCTAAGGAGGAGGTGCTGGGCTCCTGCCCAGACACGGTGTGGGGGCCTCCTGACCACCCCGCCCCCATTCCTGCGCCCCCAGTGCCCGTGGCCTGCATGCTCACCGTCTCTGCTACTGTCCCCGAAGCCCATGGAGTGGAATGAGGGACCCGGCAGGCTCACGGTCCGGGTGGGAGGAATGGAACCCTGGCACTGTTAACCGGTGTCGGGTGGACCACCCTGAAAGCTCATCAGGCTAAGCCAAGACTCATCTTTAACCTGGGGGCACTTGGGAAGTGCCCAGTCCTGCCTGTGACCCCCCCACCTCCTGGTTCTGTTGTTTTACTCATTGCAATTTGATTTTGCCCTTTTTATGTCTCATCGCCCCTCTCTGACCCTGAGCTCTTCCAAGCCCCCCTGCTTTTTCATCTTGATAGCTCCCACAGTGCCTGCCTCTGAGAACTTGTTTGCTAAGTGATTGAAGAGCAGCCATGCCCGAAACATTAGGCACCCATCGACTTTACTGGCCTCAGCCCAAGAGCAATTTCCAGATTCATTTGTTTTTATTTATTAAGTCCAGAACCTCTTCTACATCTTTAAATTAATCCTCAAATTTTTACAGCTTCGGGCAGCCTCCATGTCCATCTGGATGATGTAAGAGGGAACTTAAGGCAGAAATGCAAGATGATTTACACACCTATCCTGGACACCACGCGATTTCCAGATCAGGCAGTACCTGGCTATGTTGGAGAAAACAAGACAAGGGCCTGAGGATGCTCTGAGGAAAGGTGAAAAGCCCAGTGCAAATTCAAGGGATTCTTATAAGCAAAAGTCTCATCATTAGTGAAGTCAGAAAAACCAAAATGATGGTGATCTTTGATGTTCTGTATTAACATGCACAGGAGGTAGGTGCCATCCTGGACTGTACTCAGAAACACATTTACTGGTACCCCTTTGGTGTCCAGTCCCCCTCCCCACAGGACCTGATGTCTGCATTTCAGATTTTAGCTGGATTTGAGCTTGCTGCAGCAAAAAAAAAAAGAAAAGAAAAGAAAAGAAAAGAAAAGAAAAGAAAAGAAAAGAAAAGAAAAGAAAAAGAAAGAAAGAAAGAAAGAAAGAAAGAAAGAAAGAAAGAAAGAAAGAAAAGAAAGAAAGATCCTAAATGTAACACAAGAGAAGACCCAGGACTGGCCAGAAGCTGAAGTGAGGAAGAAAGAGCCACAGCAAGGAGATTAAAGAATTGCCTGTAATGAATAGCTCTAAAGTCCTATCTGGCTGTGTCCTAGAAAACTCCTTTGGGGTCATTACCTCACTTTCCATTCTTCAGACTGGCTAAACTCAGTCATTCCAAGAAAGGGAGAGGTTGGTGGGAGTGGGGTGGGAGAGATGAAAAAAACCATTGGTTCATTCAGTAAGTCTTTCTTGAGTTCCTGTACTATGTGCCAGAAGCCATTCCAGGCACTAGAAATCAATGAATAAACAGACAGCGACCCCCGCCCCCCCATCCTTGCACTAATGTTTTCATTCTGCAGTGTGAGTGAATGGTGATAGACATGTGAGGAGCGGGGTGGAGGGGAAGCTTCCAGGGGAAAAGGAGGCCTGGAGGGGAGGTCAGAAAACTGAGGTGGGGGAAGGGGAACCCTGGAACAGCCAAAGAAAACATAGGGCCCACACCGCAAGAGGCAGCAGGGTAAAGGTGCGCTGGGCTGGGGTGCCCCTGACTGAGAGCACTGACCAGCAACTGGAGAAGGGAGCTCAATTTTAGACCAGGGGCCTCCAGAGAAGGCCTCAGCACTTGCTGAAGGCTTTATTCTAGAGTTCTGGGCTCTAAGTTACCTGAGCCTTTCTGGAATGTTCTGGGGGATTCAGTATGCTGCAGTTGGCACTGCAGGGTTTGTTCCCATCAGTTCTGTGTGTATGAGGTCATACTATCTCCCCAAAGCACAGAACCCAGGAAAGAAAGGAGAGGCCCCTGCCTCTTCTGCAGGGATGGCCACTGTGGATGGTTGGGTGCTGCCTCCTGGTGGTGCTAGGACACCCTCCTCCCGACCTCACCACTGATCTGGGCTGTGGTGATGAGGAGAAATGGGGACTGACAGGCCTGGGGTGACAAATGATTCTGGACTTCCTGTCAACTACAGGAACTCAGGTATCCCTCCCCGCCTAACTCTCTCATCTGAGACCCGGCCTGCTCTCTCCTGTTGCTATTCCTCCAAGACCCTGATAACCAACAGGCTTTAGCAAAACTGAAACAGTCACAGTTGGAAATTCCTAATTCCACAAGTTTCTTTCCATCCATGATGCCATTTCATCACTTCTCTCCTCTGGGTGCCAGTGGTTTCTTCTGGCTGTCAGGAAAGAGCATCTGTCTGAGAGCCAGTTCATGCTCAAGTGTCAGCCACAGCGGGTTTCTCTCACCAGGAATAAAATTCCGGCAAAAGAATAGGAAAAAGAGGACAACGTTTGATTTCAGAGTGACACTGATGGGGACTGTCAAGTGCCTGCAGCCTTTCTAGAGCCCCTCAAACTAGGCTTTTACTCTGTGAAAGCGGAGGCCAACCCCGGTGGTGGGAAGCTCGCGAGGCTATCATCAAAGCCATATAGCCCTCCCCTTTCCCTATGGGGGTTTGGTATGGGGCTCAGGCACTTCTTTGGGGTGAAGGAGCCATCCAATCTCCTCTCCATCTTCTTCCTCTGGACTCTGCTTGTTTTGAGGGGCTCCAGGCCTAGGAGCAGCCCCCATGGCTGCCAAGGCAAGGTCCTATCCATTGGTACTCACACCTCCCCCTTTTGGCATTCTAGCTCCTGCCAGAGACCAACCTCTTCTTCCTCAAGTCCAGGATCCTTTCCCAGCCTGCCCTGCTCCCCAGCCCAGTTAATTGAATTGCTTTATCAGTCGTCATCATCAGGCAGAGCGATAGAGCCTTTCCCCTCATGGAGGAAGAAGAAAAGGAGTGAGAGGAAGCTGAAAGCCTCCTGTTTGCGTATCAGTTTATTTAACCCTGATACCCATTCTCAGCCCTCGGCAGCCTGCAGAGACCCACAGACTCCCAACGAAATGCTGAGAGCCTTTCCCGGAGGGATTGGGGAGAACCTAGCCCACGGGGCCCTGTGGAGGTCAGCTGGAATGGCAACACACAACAGCCGAAGGCAGGGTTGGGTTGCTGAGAAAATCTTAGTGAAGGCATATCTGGGGCTCTAGGGAACTTCAAAGATGGACTCTGATGGCCCAGCTCTTCAAAGGAAAGGACCAGAAGGGTACAGGCCACCAGCTGAGGCCTGCCAGGACTCAGAGCAGCATAAACTATGGACTTGGAGTCCAAGGGTTGAAAGGGACCTGAGTGCCAGCTCACAGGCACATTCTCCTTGAAAGAATTCAGGTCCAAGGAGCAGCAGGAGCCCTGGGAGACTGAGCCTGGCCTGGGGTTGGGCCAAAGGCAGAGAATGACATAGGTGCCTATGTGACCTCTGCCTGTAGAACCGTGTTCATGGGCATCACAGGGCCAGGGCCAGCTCAGTGGACCCTCAGAGCCCTCCTTGCTCAAGGCTGCTGGGTGGAAACCTGGCCCAGATCCAGAGAACAGACGCGTAGACACACGCATACATAGGCTCAGGGCCCAGCTGGTGAGACTCCTTGGCACTCAGCATTTCTCCATTTAGAAAAGTACAGATCCCTCTTACCTGGGCTAAATTCCAGCAAAACTGGTTCATTTCATTAAAAAAGCTAATTAGTCCTGGTGGGTCCAGTCCCCTCTAGCAGTGTCCTGGGGAAAGAGAAAGCAGTTGTCTGGAGAAGCAGACCACTCTGGCTCCTCTTGGAAGCTCACGAAGCCCAGGGACCCTCCCCTGCTTGGGTCGGCCCAGGGAAGAATGGAGACCCAGCTCCGAGCCAGCTCCGACCCGGCAGGCCCCACAGGGTGTCTGCGCTGAGTCTTCCCGCCCTGCAGCTGGTGCTGTGGCTGGCATGGATTACCTCTTACGATGGTCTATTTGTTGCTGAGGGACAGGCAGAGTCTTCTCCCCATTTCCAGGTTTCTTCCCACAAAGACAATGTAAGTAAAGAACGCAGCGGTGTACCTGGCACCAGCGTGTGACAGTGGCAGGACGTTCCATGTCAGGTCATGACAACCTCTACAAGGCAGGGACTGCTGCCTGATCCTTCTTTGTCTATCCCCAGTGCTCAGCACAGTCCTGGCCACACAGTTGATGTTTGATACACAGAATTAATGAGGCGGGTGAGGGAGAAAGGGGGCAGGAACCCTCCATGTCAGCCCCTTACTGGACTGGAGGGAGCACTGGATTGGGAGTCAGGAAACCTAGGCTTTGGCCCCAGTTTTCCCCCGGTTTGGCTGTGGGAATTCTGGGTAGATCTCTTTCCCCACTCGAGCCCTCAGTTTCCCCAACTGTCCTTCGAGGAGTTTGGGCCAGGTCATGGTTACTATGTCCATGAAGCAAACTACTGCCACAGTGCAGTGGTGTAAATCCAGCAAACATTTTATTTGGCTCATGGTTTCATGATTTATGGGTCAGGAAGTTAAGAAGGGCTCAGGTGGACGGTTCTGGCTTAGGGTCCCCCATGTGGCTGCAGTCAGATGTCAGCTGGGGCTGCAGACAACTGAAACTCAGCGGGGCTGAACGTTCCTTATGGCCCGTTCACTATGGTGGCACTCACGTGGCTGGCAGTTGATGCTGGCTGAAGCTGAGTGTTCAGACGAAAACGTCGACCGAAGCACCGGCAAACACACGGCTTCTCCAGCACGGGCAGCCTCAGGGCAGTTGGGCTTCCAACATGGCAGCTGAGTTCCCCCAAAATCAGTCCCCCCACAATGCCTCAGAGATCACAGAGCATCGCTTCCACCACACTCTGTTGGTCAAAAGAGGCATCAGCTCTCCCAGATTCAAGGGGAGGAGCAGAGACTGCATTCCCTGGAAGTGTTAAAGGATTGGGGGCTCTTTTTCTTAAACCAGCACATCCCTGCAGTCTGTAGAATCCTTCCACCCTGGCCCGAGGCCCTCTGGCTGGAGCTAGCTGAGGCTCTCTGGCTGGTTGTGGCTGCTTGCTGGGGAGCAGGATGGCATGCAGGATTGGTGAGACCCCCACTCTGACACGCCCTTGCCTGGAAATGATGCCTCTCTCACCTCCTTCCTGGGCTTTGCTGAGTTTTAGACCAAAACTGCCCTTTCTGAATAGCTCTGGGAGACGTTTCATTGCATGGGTGATGGGGCTCCCAGAATGAAGCAGGCCCCGTGGACTTACTCCAGCTGCAAGGGGAAGCTAACACTTGATGAGCACCTATTATATTCCATTTGGAAAGAATTCTATGCTGCATTCTACTAGGTATTTCAGTACGAGTTCACTTTTTCCTCATACCACCTCTGCGGGAAAGATTTTGTCATCCTCCTGTTCCCTTAGAAAATAGAGTTCCAGAGGGTTAGGGCTGAGTGACTTTCCCAAAGTCATACAGTTGGTGCCTGAGCTATGATTCAAAACTACCTCCTGCCACCTGCCCTGGGCAAACAGGAGACAAAAAACTGTCTCTCTTGTCCTCCCACATGTCCTTCTTTTCCTCCCTGTCTGCTCCCTCCACCCAGGGCCCAAACTCAGCCACTCACCACCCCATCAGAACATACTGATTCTGGGCCCCAGTTCTGTGTCTCTAACTGATGTCCCCTCAGGAAGAAGTTCCCTCACAGGGTCCAATGACAAGATTCTCAGCACCTTGGCATAGACCCCTTCCCCACCAATAGGTGAGGTCCCCATGCCCTCCCATTAACCCTGGGCAAATGCCATAACCCATAGAATATGACAGAAGTGACACTACCATTTTACAGGCCTAGGCCTTAAGAAAGCAGCTCCCACCTCCTGTCTCTTGAAACAGTCGCTCTGAGAACCCTGAGCCATTATGTAAGAAGTCTAACTACCCCAAAGTGAACGATGCTAGAGAGGCCAGTAGGCAGTCCTCTGGTGACAGTCTGAGTGAGCCCGGCCTTCCAGCCATCCTCCCTGAGGTGCCAGCCATTGACTACAGGTGAACAAGGCTGCCTTGACCCTCTAGACCTGCTCATCTTCCAGTTGAATGCCACTGAGTGACCTCAGCTGCCCCCAGGAGAGCCACTCAGATAAGCCCTGCCTGAATTCCTCACTTAGAAAAACCATGAGATATAATAAATGGGTTATTTTAAGTCACTAAGACTTGGGATAGCTTGATATCTCGTTCAATGCATTCATTACACCTGTTTTACAGACTAGGAAATTTCAGCTCAGAGGGATGAAATAACTTGTCCTAGGTCTCTCCGGACATTTCAACTTGAACTTGGGAAGTCTGACTCCATAGGTGTCATGAACACAAGCCCTTGTTAAACTACTTCTTAGTGAGTCCTGGCAGGAGAGTTGCCATTTCAACCCAAAATGTTACCTTCAATCAACGGATTACATGCATTTTCAAAGAGTTTCCAGATTCAAGACCTTTTGGGGAGACACATGAGGAGATTTGGAGTTGAGGGGTTGTGGGGGGGGGTCTTCCTTTCCCCAAACTCAGTACAGTGGGGGCTGATTTACTTATCTCTGGATATCCATCGCTAGCACAGAGCCTGTCATCGTGAGTGATTAGTGTTTGTTCAATAAATAAACTAACCAACAAAGAAAGGAGTAAGTCCTGAAGGGAGAGACAGGTGAGTGGCCGAAGATCTGGAGGGAAGGGCTTTCCTGCCATCTCGTGGCTGTTTCTAGAACAACACTTTCTTCTCTGGCGGGAGAAGGAAACAGAAGGTTTCTTGGGGAGCCTTGGCTGTTTGTGGGGATGCTTGTCAGAGCTCAGACAGCACCATCCCAGGTTGGAGTGGCGCGCAGCGGGTGTGGGGCCTCCCACAGGACCCAGACTTCTTGCCTCGTCTGATGTCCGTGCTCCTTGAGGGTGAGGCAAGAAGCACTTTCCCCACTACCGGCTCCATCCGTTCTTCACAGAGCCAAGCATTCAGTAGGTGCTTAATCAATACTGAGATTCCAATTGGAGAAAGTAGGTAATGATAAATTCCATATTTCATCTTTACCTCCTACTGAAATTTGCAGAAGGGATAGTTACCTTGAAGAGAGGGGCTGCTCCCTAAGGACTTAGAATGTGGCTTGCTCCCAGCGAACCCTCAAGCCCGCTGCTGTACCCCACTCACTCGCAGGCCTTCGCAGCCCCCAGCCCTTCCCAGAAGTGGGCTTCTATGCACCCCACCCTTGCAGAGCTCATAGGTGTGGCTCTTCCTGGCAGTAAGGCAGGGTGGCACTTCCCCCCATAACACCAAACACCACCCTCACGTCAGACTGAGACTCATTTTCCTCTCTTGGAAGAACCTGACCCTTGAATGACTTGGGGATCAGGGGCGCTGACTCCTCCCTCCGCCCCTGAAGTCATAACCCACGTGTGCTCAGGTCTCATATAAAACAGTGTAGAACAGTGCACAGGGTCAGCCCTCCCAACCAGGGGTCGAAAATGTTGTCTTCAGTCCCTGGTCGGTTGAATCCAAGGATGCAAAGCCCAAGGATACCGAGGGCTGACTATATGTTTATTAGAAAAATCCACACACGAGTGGCGCTGTGTAGTTCAAACCCATGTTGCTCTGGGGTCGACTGCATCCTCCCCACAGAGCCAGCGGGCAGATCACACGAGGCTGGGGGCGTGGAGTGCTCGCAACGCAGTAAGGCCCGCGGCGAGTGTGTGCATTGCTAACCCTCCAGGACGAATTCTAGGAAAATAAATCCATGGCCCTTATCCCCCCAAACTCCTCCGGCAGCAGCCAGCCACACCCACAACTCCCGTCCCCTGCTCCCAGGCAGGCCAGAAAGGCAAGAGGCAGCTGGCTGGCAAGAAGAGACACTTTATTGTACACCACAGGGGAAGTAGAGAGAAAGGAGGGGCTCCAGGGTGACAGTGCCTCGTCTCCTCCCCCGGGCTGAGTGGCCTTGACCTACCCAGGGCTCTGGCCAGCCATGGGACACTTGGACTTGAGTTGTTCTGAACTTGTGCCAGAACCTAAAGTGATGCTTGCCGTGTGTGCTTGGGTCTATACAAAGCAGTGCTTAGGATGAGAGGGGACCCCGGGCCCTCCTCCCCACCCCGGTCATCGGGCCCCAGTGAAGGGGCAGCAGGCCCCAGGTTCAGGGCCTAGTGGACACTCGGGGAGTCAGGTGCATCCTAACCTGTTCAGTCTCTTTTCTCCTCCACCATGGGACATACTCTGGGGGGCGTTGGGGGTGCAGCTGTGAGGGCGGGCTGTGAGGTCCCATGCCTGTAATACTGCAGGCCTGCTCAGGGCCTGGAACGAAGCAGCTTCCAGCCCCCAGCCTCACAGCCAAGGCAGGCTGACTTGGGAGGGCTTCTCCTGGCACTAGGAAAGGAACAGGCCCCACAGATTTATTGCTCGAGGGCAAAGCCAGTCTCGCTGGCATCAACCTGTGTGGCCCACCTGTCCACCCCCATCTGGGCCTCGGGCTCCGTGCTGCCTCAGCGGAGATGGCTCCCTGAGCAAGAGGCTGGTGATGGGGCTGGAGGGCAGGGACCAGGGGCCTCTTTTGGGCATGCCCCTGCCCTGCCCTGGAGTCCTGTGGGCACTGCGTGGACAGCACCAAAGCCAGTGGTGAGCGAGGACCCTGAGCAGGGACGCGGGGCTGCCTCCTGCTCCTCCAGGGATCCAGGGAATCTGGGGCTGGATTTTGCCTTGGAAGATGCCCTGCCTGCTCTTGACCTCCCCCAGCCTCGCCCCACTCCCAGCTTCCCGGCTTGAAGGAGCGAGCAGAGGTGTGTGTCAGAGACACCGGGAAAGGGAGCTGTTCCCTTCTGAACACTGCCAGGACTGTCTTAAGGACAAACACAGGACAGAGGCACTGTGAGATGCTCTCCTGGGGTCTCGACATCTTAAGAAACCCAGTGCTGTCCTCAGGATGAAGAGCTTGTGACTCCCAGTGGGCACAGCAAGAAGTTGGAAAATAAATCTGGGGACTTTTCCCCTCCGAGGCCTGCCCTTCCCTGTCTCTGGCAAGCCCAGGGGTGTGAAATCAGTGAGTCACCAGCAAGCAAAGCCTGCCCATCCCCCACAACGAGGGGGCTTCCTGAAAAACACTGCCCTGAGGCCTGGCCCAACAGGGCAGGGGTGGGGCGGGAGGGCAGCATGGTCTTCAGGAACGTGGTGAACACTGGGAATCACAGATAAGCACCCTACACACACCCACACCCACGTATGTGCACACACCACACACACACACACGCACACACACGCACACGCCAAGCTCTGGGCCCTACGACTAACAGCAGAGACAGCAGGACACGGCCTGGCTTACAGCAAAAGGCTAGGAGCACTCCCCAGCCCACAGGGACCAAGTGGACGGCACAGTTCAGACCCCTGTCACGGGCTGGAGGGCTGGGGCCTGGCCCAGCCACAAGCTACAAAATTAAAAATATATCAAATATACAATGAAAATAGATCTGTACAGCACTGAGGATGAAAATAGTCCACCAGCCACAGTATAATATTGGGTTTGTCATTTAACAGCATTTACACCCACATGTACAGAGTGAATATACAATAGAAATAGAATATCTAGAAGAGTATATATAGTAGAGCGTCTCTCCTGGGGCCTTGCTTTTCCTGTTGCTAAATCAGCTGGGACTAGGCGTCGGGCCAGGTAGGAGGTGTTGTCAGGTGAGGGGGCCTAGGGCGGGGTGTTGTGCTCCAAAAGCTCATGTCTCTGGGGAGGTGTGGGTCTCCCTTCCCCTGTCACACTGGAGAAGGGCAGGGAGGGCTAGAAATGGGGGGGGTGAAGGAGGGGCGAGTAAGGGAGACGGCAGGGTAGGGGGATGGATCCCCAGGCAAAGAGGGAACCCTGGGTCTTCCAGTGCTGAGGGCAGCTCATCACGACAGTGACTCGGGACCCTCTGTGCAGATAGGTGCTCAGGCCTAGCCCTGTGGCCCGTTCCCACCCTGCCGCCCACCACAGCTCTCAGAGATGGAGGCTCGCTGTCCCAGCCAGTCCTCCCTCCCTCCCTTTCCTTCCTTCATTCCTTCTGTCCTTCCTTCCTCTTCCCATCCCTCCTTCCATCCATCCTTCCATCCATCCTTCCATCCTTCCACTGGTACATCCACCACTCCTCAGACATTTGTCCTTCAGTCAGGTTCTAATCCTCCCAGCCCGCACCCCGATGGCTGGCAGCCGTCTTCCAGGAGGGGCCAGAAGGAAAGTGCGGACGGGGATGCGTGGGGCTGGGCCCCGGGATGGAGTCTGGCCTCTCCCGTTGGCAACCTGCAGTGTCCACAGCACTCAGTGCCTGTGGCCCTCCCCAGCACGGCCAGGGGAAGGTTTCTGAGGTGTCTGCACGATGTGCACACTGGGGAGCTGTGCTCACACGACAGGGAGGGGGGTGGCAGCCCAAAGGGGCAACAAAGTTATATGCTTCCCCAGGTGCAAAGCTTCCTGTGCGTGAGCCCCTGAACTCCAGGGACCTGTTTCAGGGGAGAAGCTGCCACTAGTGAGAATGCTGAGCCCCGAGTGAGGGGGTGGGGTGTGCTTAGCATTTGTGCTCCAAACCATCTGAATTGTGCTATGGACCATCATGTGTGCTCTGGAAACTTCTTGAGGAAAAGGCAGAGGCCACCACTCTGGGCTCTAGGATGGGAGTGGGAGGGGAGAGGGCAGGAAGCTCACTAAGCCCTAATGGAGGTGAGAAGGGTTTGGGCCTAGTCATCACCCCACAGGCAGGATGCGGGAGCACACCCCACCCACCCAGGCAGGGCCAAGGACATTGGGGATCCCACCTAGAGCTGGAGGCAGAGGAGCCCCCTCACCCCTGCTGCCAGGGCACCATCCACCTCACACAACAGAACTCTACCCCAAGTCTGAGCCCTGAGTCCTAGGACATGTGTCCCATCCCCAGCCTTAAATTAGGCAGCCTCTGGGACACCCCACCCTGTCATAACCACCACCTGGCCGCACTGTAGGTGGCAGGTGACACGGAGAGAGGGAAGGTGAAGTGACCCCTAAAGTGGCCACTGGGAGTCTCCCGTGGGCTGGGAATCAGAACTTCTGGATTGTTCCAGTTATTCAACTGCAATTTGGTGAGGGGATCTCAGAGGGTTAGATGGCTTGGGGGCCTATCCTGGCCCCCGCTCAGGTCTAGGGAGCAGAAGTTGGCTGGGACTGGGGTGGGAGAGGAGGCAGGACAGACGCTGCTGTCCTTGGACAGAGGGCCTGGCCTGGGAGGGGAGGCCAGGCCGGGGCAGCGGGGTGGCTGGGTGTGGTGGGGAGAAGCAGGCAGGCTGGGGGCAGTGGTCACAGTTCCGACTCAGGGGTGTTGGCCAGGAGGTAGCCGCTCCCATAGCGTCCATTGGGGTTGCTGCTGGGCTCCAGGGGCGAGGTGCTGCCAGGCCCCAGGTAGGAGCGGTGAGTGGGCATGGGGGAGGGCGCCTCGCTGGGCACCTTGCTGAGGATGAAGCGGGTCTCATCATTCTCCTCCAGGTTGGAGATGTCCTTCATCATGCGGCCCTTCTTGTAGGACACAGAGAGGGTGTTGGAGCCGTCCGAGAGCAGGTGGAAGTGCCGCAGGACGAACACCACCGGGATAGGCAGGGTCGCCACGACGATGAGGGTGATCAGGAGAGCCATGGCCCAGTTAGGGAAATACAGGTAGCGCTCGGCAGCCTACGGGCAGACAGGCGTGAGGCCCGCTGCCCAACGCCGCCTCAGCCGCACCCTCTCGTGACCTCCAGGACCTTCCTGCCCGCTCCCCAGCCCGCCCAGCGACCTGGCATCAGATGTGGTCAGCAGGGGTGCTGCTTGGGTTAGTTGTCACCCTGGTGAAGGGCCTGGCCTCCCTGGGTCCCGTTTTTCCACTTGTAAAAAGGATGGTGAGTCCACTCCACAGACGGAGAGGAAACATGGGTTGGAAAAACTGGACAAACAAATTGGCCTTTCTGGCCCTCAGTTTCCCTACTTGTGTGACAGGGATCACGCCACTTCTCTCTGGGATGCTGTAAAGGTTACAGATCAGGTGGGCAATGGCCCTGGCAGCCCCTGGCGTATGACAGCTGCCCTAGATGGGTCTAACTCTACCACCTGCTGCACTAAAGGCCTAGGAAGGTGCCCACGTCCCTGGGGCTCCAGGAAGCCACCGCTCACCTCCTCTTTGATCCAGGCGCTGTAGCCCGGGGGCGTGACCCCCAGCTGGATGACGCTGGCCGTGGTGAGCACCGCCATGAAGAGCGGGGAGACGAACTTCCACATGTAGAAATAGAAGCGGTAGGGCCGGAAGCCCAGCATCTCCGTCAGCTCCTGCATGAACCTACCAGAAGGCCCAGAAATTGGCATCCTCATTGCCCCTGCACATTCCTCCACGGCCACCTCCTCCAAGGTGACCTCATGGACCAGTCCCTCCCTCCCGGGCTCTTCTATCCTTCATGTTCAGTTCTCCCGGTGCATGACTCTGTAGCCCAGTTGGGAAGGCTCTGCTGTCCGATTCCAACCTCCCTGACTACATCGTGTCACAGCCCATTCCTCACTCAATTCTGATGCAGCCCATGGGACGTGTCCCGGGCTGGCTTTTGTGTCCCCTGGGCCACCAGCCTGGCTCGCACCGGCCTGGCTCCAGACTCTCCCTGCTGGGAGAGAGGCAGGACCGCACCTCTCCAGTGTCCAAGGCAGAAAGCGGCCTTGACTTGGGGTTTCTCCCACTTACCCTTTGGGTGGAATTCCGGGGTGGGGTCGCTATGTAAATAAATGGCATTTTAGAAAATTATCTTTACCTCAATCACACTTAACTAAAATCTTACTCTTCTTTCTATAGAAATGCAAGCAACCACTCACAGTACTGATGTGTGGGCAGTACCTATGCCTCTGCCAGCAACTGGTTCAATCTGACACTTTCCTGTCACTTTGCGATAGAGACTGAGGATACCTACAAATGTCACTTATGCTCATCCTCACTTTGAAGTCACTGTTGCTATTAGACGCGCAGCTAGCTCTTCATACAGTAAAAACTTACAGATACTCTACCACAGACTTTAACCATTAGTTTGCTAATTTTCGATATAATTAGTTGCCTGTGTAATCCTATAAACTTTATCCTATGCATGCACAAATAATATTCTGGAAAGGGCATTGGGGCCTCCCCAGTCAGCAGGGAGGTCTGTGTGTTTCAGTCCTGTCTGTCAGGGCTGCTCCAGGTCCTAACACCCGCCCCTCCTGCACTCTTCCAGGGAACAGATGCTGTACCAGGGCCTGTGCAAGACCCTGATTCTGAGACCCGGTCCAGACGTCAGGGGCGGATCAGGCTGAGTGGGTTAGTGGAGCCCTCGCCTGCCAAGTGAGTGACAGGGACCTAGTCCTGGGCTTCCTGGGGATACTGATTGGTCCTTAAATGAGGAACGAAGCCCAGGGCTGTATGTAGATCCCTTAAAGCTGTCCGTTAGACTGCTGAGGTCTACGAGTGCTTTGAGGGTAGGGGCCTCCTGTACACCCACTGGGTGCTTAACAAGCTTCACAGAATCCTGCGGAGTTGGTGCCCAGGAAAGGTGCTCTGGCAATTTAGGTCAGGAGGCTCTCAGCCTGGCTCTGCCTCTCACCAGACAAGTGGCCTTGGGCAGTGGTGTCCTCTCTCCGAGTCTCAGTTTCTCTAACTGGTCTGTAAAAGTACCTTCAGTTCTGACATCCTGACTCTGTGACCTCCTGCTTCCTCACAAGCGTCCCTGGGAACACAGCACTCTCTGGGGAGTCAAGATGGGGCAGACCCCTCCTCCCCTCCCCACCGCTGTCCCACTGCCCCCCTTACTTCTTGGTTCCATAGATCCAGGCCACAGCGATGTTCTCCAGGATGACGATGACAGTGAGCGGCAGAGTGGCCGAATAGTCGTCAAACATGGTGACAAAGTAGTTTCCGGAGCGCTGGACGAACAACAGCCCCACGAAGAATGCAAAGACACAGCAGCCCACTACAGAGAGCCGGGAGGCCGGTGTGGGGGCAAAGGTGCAGGTGGGCGGGGCCTGGGGGTCTCGGGGGCGCCCAGGCCCCTCCCGACCCTTTCCTCCCCAACAGCCAGCTTGCAGCCCACCCTCCAGCAGGCCCAGCCCTGCACAGGGAAGGGGTCCAAATTTGAAGACTCTAAGTCACCACTCTACTAGGCAGGGAGCATCCCAGGGCTGGGAATGATGGGGACAGAACAGGGTGCGAGACTGGAATAGAGGGAGGCCAGGCCTGCTCACGACAGCTCAACAGGCCCTCCGGAGAGGCAGATGAACTAAGAAAGAGTCTGGTCTTTAAGCCCAGGTTCGGTACAGCTCCCAGCCCGCTCTCTCCTCCTGGTTAGTGAGTGCCCTTCTCTGGGTGGCAGAGCCAGACCCCTGCTGGGTACCGGGTGGGGGTGGGGAAGTGGAGTTTCTGGGCATGGGGTCAGGAATGACTCGGTCAGAACCCAATCCTTCTAAAGACAGAACCACATCACTGTCCCCGAGGGCAGCCCGTAGTCCTGTGGGTGGCGTCAGGAAGTGTTACCTGTGAATATCTCCTTGGGTACCTTGAAGGTGTCGATGATGGGCGTGGTGATGCCTGCCATGGTTCCGATCATACTGCCCAGGCCCAGGTTGATGAGCATCAGGAAGAACATGACAGACCAGAACGGGGAGGCGGGGAAGTGTGTCATGGCTTCAGTGAAGGCGATGAAGGCCAGGCCTGTGCCTTGCACGGACTGCGGGGAGAGAGGGGACAGGGCGAGGGGTCGGTGAGGGCCCCTGTCCACCCTGGGAGGCCCCTGCTCCTTTCTCTCTGCCCTTGGAGCTTTAGGAATAACTCTCTCTCCCACCAGGATTGCTTCTCTACCTAAATCCTATTGGTTTCGGCCAGTGAGTCTCGAACTTGAATGGGCGTCAGAATTCCTGACCCCCACCCCAGGGAGTGAAACACCAACCAGTCCAGGAGTGCAGCGGTGGGCCCTGACATCTGCGAGTAGCACAAGGACCCCCGTGATTTCCATGAAACACTCCCAGCTCAAGACCCTCCTCCTCTACAAAGTCTTCCCTGACCCCTCCCAGCTCTGGATTCCAGACCCTAACACAGTGGTCCCGGCCATGGCTGCCCCATGGAGTCACATGGGAGACTGAGAACACCCATGCCTGGCTCTCACCCCAGGGACGATTATTTGATTGGTCTGGGGTAAAGCTGGGTATCGGGGATTCGTAAAGCCCCCAGGTGGTGCTGACGGGCAGCCCAGGTACAGCGCCATCGCTGTAAATGCTCGGTCGCCTGCTCATGGGGCAACTGACCGCTCACTGCCCAGGGACATCACTTCCACGTTGTCCCATAACGTCCAGTGACTATGAGGGAACGTCTCCCCAATGGCGTGTGTAATATTTGTTATCTGGATATTATCGAGATTGTCTTATATTTTAAAAAACTGCTACCATCTTAGTTTTAATCAGAGGACCAGGCCACGCCCGAGAGAATGGGACAGGGGGAGGTCTTTGCCGCTGCCTGTCACCTGGGAGAGAAACCAGGGCTGGTCCTACACAGGGCCCTGCTGCTCTTGATCACATGGAAAGAAGTCAGAAGGTACAGGACACAACTCCCTCCATGTTAGGATGCAGTTAGGACCTAGGACCCTGTGGGCACGTCTCTCTCCTCTTCCTCCTTCTAACAGAATGGTCACTTAGAAAGTTCCCAGCTGTGCAAATGGCGATAGGAGCAAGGGGTCCCAACTTGGGCCTGGACATTAATGGGGGTGGGGGCAGCCTCCCCTTGCTCTACCCAGCGGCTGACGGTCAATGTGACAATGGGAGTTGGATTGGGGACAGCTGGGGGAGAGGCAGAAGCATCAAGGGACAACTCAGAGCATGGGGACGTGACCCCTGGTTCCATTACTTACTAGTGGTGCGGTCCTGACCAAGCTGCCCACCTACAGGCTACTCATCTGTAAATGGGGATGATGTTAACACGCACAGTGCTGTCACGGAGGCCAAAGGAGACAGACAGCAAAGGGCAGGGGCTAAAGTAAACACGATGCTCCGTGTGCCACAGACAAGGCTCGGTTCTCAGCGCATGACACACGGCGGTGACCCGTGTGCAGGGAGCCCATTCGATTAACGCAGTTTCATCGCGCACAATCCCTGTGATTTCCATGACTTTTGTGTCAGCCTTTCCCAGGGCAGGGCTTTGGGCTGACACCTTTCCCCTCTCCTCTCTGGATGCAGAGTAGTCCTCGCTTATCAAGGATATGAATGAATCCCCGGCGGCTTTCTGGGGCCGCCAGCCACTATGGATTGTCTCTGGGTCCGCACTCAGGTCTGCCTTCCAGCCTGTCCCCTACCTTGTCCAGCTCATCCTCCAGCAGGCAGGGATCGAGACCCAGGGCCGAGAAACGGTCCTCCTTCACGGTCTTGATGACCTTGTACATCTCCGTGTAGTCCTTGGTGGTCAGATGGGAGAAGTTGACATGGGGAGGGATGAGGTCCTGGCTCAGGACATTGGTGTGGAGGTACCCCAGGATTTTCTCGGCATTTCTGCAGCACAAAGGGAAGAGGACCAGGTAAAAAGGCAAGGGTGGGCACGATCCTGGGGCCACCTCCCAGGCACCCAGGTTAGGACCCCCCAGCCATTGACAGAGACATCTCTGAACCTACTTGTGGTCCAGGGCTGGGGACAAAGAGCTCCTCTGCGTTCCCTCCCTCAGCCCCCAGGTAGACAGGGACTCTGCATCCATGGCCCACCTGCCCCTCCTGGTGGAAGGACAGGGAGGAGAAAGGGCAGGAGGAGAGGGGCCACCTACTCGACCACACACTTCTCGTTCATGATGTTGGCCTTGAAGCCCAGCACAGCAAACACCACGAGGGTGGCCAGCACCGAGGTGAAGAAGTTGATGAAGGACACCAGGGCGGCGTCAAAGTGGCAGTTGTTGTCCTGCTTGTTGTAGCTGGAGAAGGCGATGACACCCCCAAAGCCCAGCCCCAGGGCGAAGAAGACCTGCGTGGCCGCCTCCCGCCACACCTGCGGGTCCAGCATCTTGTCCAGCTACGTGGGACGGGGAGGGTGGGTGGTGGGACCAAGGCAGGGGGAGAGAAGAGACACACAGGAATGGTTTCATTCTAGTGCAGTGAGTTCCCACCCACCCCCTTTCCTCAGCCTCAACGGAGTCCAGAGGGAGCCTGGCGCAGTGGGAAGAGGCTGTGGCTGTGTGATCCCGGGCCTTTCCCTTAACCCCTCTGAGCCTCAGATTCCCCAAGTGTTAAACACAACCACAAGAGTGTGGACTTCGGAAGAGCACTGTGAAGCTTGGGTAGGATGAAACACGCCATGGGCTTACAGAGCAAGTTCTCAGTTCCTTTTAACTGTTCCCGGTGCTTACCATGGAGCTATCACCCTAAGCAGCATCTCCCGGGCCGTCGGGTATGCTGTGTAGTGCACAGCCCCGGGGAGTGCCATTCGCTTAGACTACAGTGTGAATAGTGACTCCTAGAGTCGTCCAGTGTACAGGCTGAGACCTCCTCCGCCTCAAACCATTAAAAAAGACACCATTGTCTCCCTCATGCCCACACGATCTGCCTTTTCCCAGGAGGAAAAAAAAAAAAAAAAAGACCAGCGCTCATTCATACACATCTAACGCTCCAGGCCACGGAGGGGCCCGCCCGCCTAGCCTGCAGCACAGAACCCAGAGGCCTCCTGGAGAGGGGAAGCCCCCGTCTGACATCCCTTCTCCCATCAGCTCTCAGACCTGACAGCATCCAGAGCCACGACAGCATCCAGATGGCACGGGACACTTTCCAAAGTGCTTCCCCGTCCCTTCTCCTTTTACTATTTCTTTCTCAAGGCCCGGATCACGGCTTGGACCCAGGACAGGGCTTTACAGTCAGACAGCCCCAGGCCCAGAGACAGACCCGGATGACTCCCAGAGAAGGCTTGGGCAAGCGGTTGTGCCTGTTTTATTAGCCTCAGTTTTCTCATTGGAAAAATGGGAATAATAAGAGAGTCTTCCTCCCAGAAGGTGAGGCTCTAACGTACAGCCACCAGTCATGCCTGGCACATAGTAGCACTTAAGCCTGACAAAATGCCTCTGACCTAGCCAGGACAGAGGTTTTCTTGGTGGGGTTCAGGGATTGCTATTCATACTTTGAAAGCGAAAACGGAGGCCCAAAGGTGAAATTATTTGCTCAAAGTAATGGAGCTAGCTAGGTGGGGCAGAGGAGTTACTAGAATACAGAGTGTCTGGCACCAGGCCATGGTAACCCCCGAGTACCATCTCCTGACTCGGTGGGCCAATAATGCAAGAGGCAGAATCACCTGCTGGGGGCAAGGTGTGCTGGAAGGGCAAGTCAGGATGCTCAGAGAGGTAAAAACGGTTTAAAATGGTGACAGTCGAGCTGGGAGATTCAGACAACCAGAGAAACGGGGCCGGTCTTCATTACGAAAACAACACAGGCCCACGTGTCCTTGCCCAGCCTCCCTGGGACCAGACTGGTTCTGGAAATCAGGCTTTTGTTTCTAATTTTATTGTAGAAAGGTAACATGGTGCATATGCCACGTAATTACATAACACCCCCAGCAGGGCTGGGGACAAACCTGGGACCACGCACTTTTGTATTTCTGCCACAGAATATAAATATTCACACCAAGTAAATCAATCAAGGCTATACATAGCCTCACAGCTGTTTGGGTCATTTTGCCACAACATGAGTTCCGGGAAAAAGAAAAAAAGACCCTTTTGTTTTTCAGGGCTATTTGGATTTGGGCACTACGGATAAGGAAACAGGAGCCTCATAGAAATTCGAAGATTACTTTTTTAAAAAAGAACAAAATACAGTAGTCTCCCCCTTATCCGAGGTCTCGCTTTCCATGGTTTCAGTTACTTAAGGTCGACCGAAGTCTAAAAGGAAAATATTAAGTGGAAAATTCCAGAAATGAACCACTCATAAGTTCTAAATGATGCGCCCTTCTGAGCACACGATGACATCTCACGCCGTCCCGCTCCATCCCACCCGGGATTTAACCATCCCCTTGTCCAGCCTTTCTGTGCTGAATATGTTCCCCGCCCCTTAGGCACTTAGGAGCCACCTCGGTTATTAGATCGACTGTCATGATGTCCCAGTAGTTGAGTTATTTTATTTAATGATGACCCCAGAGCGCAAGACTGATGACCCTGGCACTTTGGACATGCCAAAGAGGAGCCATAAGTGCTTCCTCTAAGTGAGGAAGGGGGTGTGTTCGCGGAGGAAAACTTAGTACACACAGAGCTTGGTACCGTCTGCGGTTTCAGGCATTGACTGGGAGTCCCAGACGTTTTACCTGTGGATAAGCGGGAACTGGTGTAACCACAGTCCCACCGGAACGGGCCTTCTGTGCCTCCCCTCTCCTGGGTGCTTGTTTGTTTGTTTGTTTAATTGTCCCAGAGGTTCTCGGAAATGGACGGAGGGATTACGTATACCAGGAAGGCATGCTGGCATTCGCCGATGCTCACGCCAGCACAAGTATCACCCCCTCTCCGAAGCCCCTCCTGCCTGCCTCTGGCTGAGCCAGCTGTGGTCCTGGGCTCTCATGGCTCTCGTTGATACCCGAATGACAGGTGTGTGTATGTGTCTCGCCTCATCAACACTCTGTGCTTCCCAGGGATGGAGCCCGCCTGCTGTTTGTCTTTGCCTGAGCAGTGCCTGGCGCACGAACAAAAAGAGTGGGGGTCAAGGGACAGACAGGCAGAGTCTTCAGCTCACTCTGGGGACAGACTCACTGTGTCCTCAGAGTGAGTTGAGTCAAGCACCTTCAGGACTGAATGCCCACTGTTTCCTGAGCTTAAAGGGGCTCTTTCAGGGTTGTTGGGGTGATGGTGCATGATTCCAACAAGGTCCTCCTGATCAGAGTGTCAACCCAGAACGAACCCATGGCCAGACCTTAGGAAGCTCAGTGTCCTTTCTGGACATCAGAATGTGACCGCGAGAGGAGAGGTAGGAAGACAGGCTTGTACCCGCCTTGGGGTGCATCCTCCCTCCCCCGAAATGGCTTCCTGTCATTTCCGGGGCTCCCTGGCTGAGTCACTTCCTCACACAGGGAACAAGGTGTTTCATGGCATTTGACTCAGCGGCACGAAGATGCTTTTTGAATCTGCAAACAGCTGCTGAGCACCCAGCCCGAGCCGGTGCGTGGCGGGACCACACCCCTGTTCCTTAGCACTGCTGGGCCCCTGCCCATGCGCGAGCCAGCCGGGACCACGAGACACCAGATGGCACTGGAGCACCCAGCTCCCGCCGCCTCAGAGCAATGTCACCTTCGCGAGGGACGGAAAGAATAACAGCTCTGCACATGCCCCCCTGGCAATGCTCGAGGGAGCTACCGTGGTTCACCCCATCTCGCAGCTGAGGAAACTGAGGCCCTGAGAGGCCCAGGTCTTGCCCTCTCACTGCTGAGCGGTGAGCTGAGGGGTCTGGATCCGATCACCCAGCTCCAGCGCCCACCCACCCCCTGCTGACGAGGCTGGCTGGGCCGCCCTCGTCATCCCGAACTGTGGGGATCAGGCGGTGCCCCCAATAGCCTCCCCACCTGGGCCTTCAGGACCTGCAAGGACCCCGCTTCTCTAGGGTTAACACACAACCTCGACCCCGTGGCCCGTCTGGCTCACCAGCAGGGACCGCCTGCTTGTCTAGGGGCCAGAGATGGCAAAGTGAGAGGCAGATGCCCGAAGCTACAGCTCAGACGACCCCAGACGACCGGGGTGGCTTTCATCGGGACTCTCACAGGCGATGCGGTTTGTCGTTGGGAACGCAAAGGGCACAGTTAGGTCTCCTTTTCTTCACCCCTGTGTCCCAGACACCCAGTTCCCTTCCCAAGACGTAACCCTGACATGGTTTCTTGCATACCCTCTAGTGCTACGTAACGCATATGTCACCACACACGCACACACACGCACACACACACCTGTGTGCACACCTTGTATGTCTGTGTGTGTCCCTCCCCTTCCTTCCCCTCCTGTCCACACCAGACACGTCCATGGAGCCCTCCACCCTCCTGAGGCCACCGCCCAAGCCCACAGCCCACGGTTCAGCATGCTGAACTGAGAACCCACAGAGTTGCAAGGCTCCTGGCGAACCGTCCCCTCTGCCCACTCACAGTCTTGTCCCCATGATCTGCCTAAGGGACCAGCAGCCCTGGCCCTTCCGCCCCAAGGCCCCGTTTACTTCTGCTGCTACAAAATGTCCACAACTCCCGGGTTGTCCTTTTCGTCTGGACTTCATCCTGGGGTGGCTGGGCCTGCCCCCTCCTCTGACTCAAGCCTCACCCCTCCCACCCAGCCCCTGGAACTCAGTCTCACACCAGCAAAGTCCCCCACGTCCACACTCTTCTCTGGAAGCTCTCTCTCCTCCTTGCTCTGACTCCCGGCTTCTCCGGCCTGGCTGCACATTAGAGTCACCTGGTGAGCTTGGCGGACCCTGGATACCTCCTGGACACCACTCCTAGAGATCGAATCCGTGGGCTGGATTCGGAGGAGTCAGGGCGGGCCCGAGCACTGGCATTTCTTCCTCGTTGCTAGTCCCAGGTGAGCCTGCTCTGCAGGGGAGGGCTGAGCAAAGCCCGCTTGCCCTGAGCCCAGTGCTGCTCCTACAGCCCTCTCAGGTTGCTCTGCAGAAGGCTGTTTTCTCACACACCCTTGGGACACTTGGGTCTGGGGGTGAGCAGGGTGCTGCCTGTTTCTCCAGGTCGCCCTCCCTCATTCCTCTGGGCACTGTCTCTCTTTCCAATGCATATGCTGCCATCATTCTGGGTCATTTCAGTATCTACATCAGTGTCCCTTTCAATAGTCTGCCTTCCGGGCCCTTTACCTCCTCCTTCCCCCGACTCCTCTAGTGGGGCCATGGCCTTTGTCATCCTACCTGTGCTCCGACTCCACATGAAGGATCCTGGACTCTAAAGCGCCCCATCTTCCAGCTCACTGCCTCTAGTATCTTGACTCCCCAAATTCTGCAACCTCACAGGGACCTACCTCCATTTCACTGCACTTTACCCCGTCTGTATCCTGACTTCTCTTTCTGATCATCTTAGTCAATGGTCCACCATTTTGGTCACTCCCCTGCTTACATTCTTGACTCCCCTGCCATCTCTCCATTGTCACCACTTGATAAGCTCCTTACCCTAGTGATATCCAGCCCTACACCTACACTTGGGGCCTCTGGACAGGTGGGACCTGGGACAAGTTCTTTAATCTCTCTGTGCTCCAGTTCCCCCCATGTGCAAAACGGTGGTATTAGCAAAGCCCAGGTCTAGGGTCTAGACCTAGCTGTGAGTTTAAATGAGTTAATCTACACAAGGTGTGTGTGACTGTGCCTGGCACACAGGAGGCACCAGCCATTGTTAAACGTGGTTGTTTTAAGTACCACGTGGGCCAACTTCACCGCACACTCCTGACCCCTGACCTCCAGCATGCCCTGCCCGCTGCATGCGTTCCCCGCCCCTTGCTCAATTATTTCACACTCACTCCTCTTTAGGCCTCCGACCCCTCCTCCATCATTCTTACTCACAGCTGGTGACATTGCTTCTCACTTCACAGAGAAAAACGACACATCAGAAGAGAATTCCTGCAAGGAGAAGCTTCTAACCACAGCTCCTCAGATGCCAATATCCATGCCCACAGGCGGGCCTGCCCCTCCCCTTCGCTTGGGAACGGTGACTGCTCCTAGCTAAGATCAACTCCTCCACTTGGGCACCAGGTTCCATTTCGCCTGCTTATTCAAGGACTTTGGTTCTTTCCTCTACGATAGTATCAATTGCCCCTTCTCAACTGACTTTTTTAAGTGGATAATTCAGTGGTTTTTAGTGTATCACAGAGCTGTGCAGCTGCGATATTGTGATTTATAAAATATTTGCTCCTCATCCACAGTTCCTAGCTCAGGGGTCCTAAAACCCTTGGAATTTCCTAAGTGTTGAGAGTGATAGCGGTGCCTTTTGTTGTGTGAACGAGGTGAGTTTTGGCAGCACCTAAGGATAGGGGCTGGTTGTAAGAAAAACCAACAACTGATGAGAGGGGTTGGAACTTTCCGCCCCAGACTTCTGGAGAGGAGCTCGCGTTGGATCAATAGCCAGTGGCCAATGATTTAATCAGTCGTGACTATGTAAGGAAGCCTCTGTAAAAGCCCGAAAGGACAGGTCATGGAGCTTCCAGGTTGGTGGACGGGTAGGTGTGCCAGGACAGTGGATTCCTACAGGGCATGGGATTCTCCTCCCTTCTCCCATCTCTGTCCTACGCAGCTCTGCCATCTGGTTGCTCCTGAGTTATGTCCATTTATGATAAATTGGTGATTTAGTAAGATGTCTCCCTGAGAGCCATTCTAGCACATTAACCGAGCTCAAGGAGGGGTTTGCTGGAACCAGTTGGTCAGAAGCACAGGTAACAACCTGGATTTGTGACCAGCATCTGGCGGGAGGCAGGGCCGTCTTGTAGCCTCGACCTGTGGAATCTGATGCTATCTCTGGGTAGACAGTGTAAGGACTGAGTTAAATGGGGCTGAATTCTTGGACGCCCAGCTGGTGTTCTGAGAACTGCCTGTTGGAAATGGGGGGAGCCAGCCCCATACGCACTGGAAACTGAATCTCGGAACACGACTTAGCAGTCATGACCACCATCGCTCTTAGAACATTGAGCAGCCATTTCCACAATCCATTTTAGAACATCATCATCACCCCGAAAAGACAGCCCGTACCCACTAACAGCCGCTACCCATTTCTCTCCCAACCTCCCCACAAACCTAGCCCTGAGCAACCACTAACCTGTGTTCTGTCTCTACAGATTCGTCTGTTCTGGACATTTCATGTAAATGAAGTCATATAGTGACTGGCTTCTTTCCCTTGGCTTAATGCTTTCCGGGGTGACCCATGTGGTCGTGTGTTTCAGTATTTCATTCCTTTTGACGCTGGATAACAATTCCACTGCATGGATACACTACCCTCTATCTTTCCATTCATCTGCTGATGGACTTCCGAGCTGCTTCTACTTTGGGGCTATTGAGAAGAACACGGCTACGAACATTTGTGTACACGTTTCGTGTGGCCATATGTTTCCAGTTCTCTTGGATGCGTGCCCAGGAGTGGAATCGCTGGGTCATATGCTAACTCTGTCTAACCTTTTGAGGAACTGCCAGATTGCTTTTCCAAAGCAGCTGCATCATTTTACATTCCCACCAGCAGTGTATGATGGATTATTCTTATCGTCATATAAAATTCTGAAATAACACCTTTGATCCCGTGGTCCTGTCCAGTTAACACCCCATTTCTCATTTCTCTGCTCCCCTTTGCAGCAAAACTCCTGAAAATAAGTGTTGTCTGTCTATTACTTGTCCTTAATTTCTTACCTCCCATTTTCCCTCGAACCTGTGACTATTAGGCTTTTTGTCCCCAGCACTCCACCAAAACAGCTCTTGTCAAAGTTATCAGTGACCCCTCTGTCACTATGTTCATTGGCCATTTCTCAATCCTCACCTCTTGGCAGTTTTTGGACATGGCTGACCATCCCTTCCTTCTTAAAGCATTTTTTTCCTCTTTGCCTCTGGGATCTACATTTCCCTCCACCCTCCTCCTCCTCTTTCTCCCTTTACTGGGTATCTCTTTCCTAGTTTCTAAACACTGGGACCCCAGTGCTCAGTGCTCAGATCTCTTCTCTGTCTACATCCATTTTCCAAGTGGCTGTAACCAGTACACAACTTTAAATTCTCTGCCTGTCAAATTTATACTTTCACCCAACCTCCCGATTCACCTATCCAACTACCTCTCAACATCTCCACCTGGATACTTATTTAGACATTTAGACCTGCCATGCATGCCCCAAACAGTACTCTTGGTGTTCCCCACCAAACCTGCTCCTCCCACTGTCTTCCTCCATCTCCATAAATGTCAGGCAACAGGCCTTGGAGTCACCCTTGACCCCATTCTGTCTCTCACACCTCATATTCAATCCACGAGCAAATCCTGTTGGCTTTATTTCCTCAGTATAGTCTCCATATGACCACTTCTCACCACTCCCACTACCGTTACCCGGGCTGCAGCTGCAGTCACCTCTCCCCTAGAATGAACACTAGCATCTGGAGCCTTCTAGTGGGTCTCCTTGTTTTGCCCTTGGACCCTCAGATTCTCTATGGCAGCCAGAGTGAGCCTTCAAAGATGGAGTCAGATCATGTACTCAGAACTCTCCAATGGCTCCCATTTCACCCGGAGTAGAAACCAGAGTCCTCGCCTGGCCTGCAAAATCGTCATGATCTGGCTTCCCACTACCCCACTGCCCTCATAACCTACCTCTCTCCCCTGCCATTCCAGCCACACAGCCTCTTGGAATGCGCCAGACATGTCCAGTCTCAAGACCTTTTGTGGTTATCGCTCCCTCTGTTTGGAAAGGACTATGCTACCTCCAAATATCCACATGACCTGCCCCTCACCTGCTCTGGTCTTCACTCCAGTGTCACTTTCTCAGAAAGGCCTCCCTTGAGCATGCGTTCCAAAGCAACCCCTCTTCCCTGCACCCCTAATCCTTCTTTCTCTGCTTTACTTCTCTCCTTAGCAACACCATCCGACAACTCCTTTATTACACCGTCTGTCTCCCGTCACTAAAATACAGGCTCCGTGAGGACCTGGAAATTCGTCCTCTCCGTTCACTGCTGGACCCCAAGACCTACGACAGTGCCCAGAACACAGCAGACATTCAAGGAACCTTTGTCAAATAATGAAATAAATGCATAATGGTCATCTGGGTTGTTTTCAATCTTTCGCTACGAACACAAAATGTTGTAATGACCAATATTGTGCACAGATCATGTTGCTTGTGGGTGACTACATCCATAGGACAAATACCTAGAAGTGGAATAACTGGGCTAAAGGACATAGACGCTTGTAATTTTGTTCACTATTTAACCATAATCTACCCTAATCCACTACTTTCAATTGAGAAAATGATGTCGTTAATTGCGAGGTCCCCCACACTGACTTGGTTTTTAACTGAATGGAAAGAAAGTATTCAGGAGAGAAGTGGCCTAAGGAATTCAAGACGTTTATTAGCCATTAACATGAGTTTCTGTCCCATCAAAGACGCTAGTGGGTCGTCATGGTATCCTGGCCACATTGCTTAAAGGCATGGTCTGGAAGTCCAGGTCCTATGGCTTAGATTATTTCTGATGCTGGAAGACTTTACAGAAGAGAGAATTTTCAAGGTCATTCAGCAAATCCATGGAAGCCTATGCTTCTTTCAAATGAATTCTGAGCTGCTCCAGCCAAACATCTCCCTGGGCTCTGCCACAGCTGCCAAGGGGCATGACGCCTGTCGTTTACACTGTGGTTGCTACGAATGGAGCGTGCGCAGCCTGGGCAGCTGTGCACAACAGCCCTGGCACTCTGCAGCAACACTGTAAGGTCTAAGGCAGGAACTTGAAACGGTTCCAGGGTTCCTCCTGTCTCAGCAGCCCTGTGTTGGAACAATCGCACTTCTGCAACAGTGGTCTGCCGCGGATGGACTAGCAGACAAATGTTTCTGGGAGTGGGTCTCTTTTTGCAGATGACTTGGAGGGTGTTTTACAGTGGAACCTCACCCCAGCCTTTACTCTTGGCCTTTTCTGCCTCAAACAAACAGTGGCTCAGGCTGTAAAAATGATTTTTGATGGAGGAGTTTGGCCTTCCCTGCTCAACGCATCCCTCCAGGGTCAAGGGCAAGAACTGCCCCATAGAACTGTTCAGTGGGCAAGGTCTCAAAATGGGCCCAACAGGCTCTATGCAGACTAAAAGTCACAAGAGCTAGGTGGGCCAGGGCCCTACCTGCTGGTTCTTGGTGACCTGGCTCCTCTAGAGCCTTCTGGATTTATTTAAGCTTCACCTCATGAAGACTCCGGCCTCTGCCAATGCTCAAGTGGAATCACACTATTTCCTGAACATCCAGGAAAAGGTTTTGGAAGGGAGCACCCCCTATTGCTCAAAACGAACATCAGCCATATACATCCATCTGATGATGGGCAAAAACTGAAGTCTAGCAAATGTGAAGCAGCCGGGACTCTCACACGAAACTGGTGGGAGTGTTAATAGGCGCAACCACCACGTTAGAGAGCAATTTGGCCAACATCTAGTAAAACTGAAGATGGGCGTATTCTTTGAGACAGCCATTCCACTCCTAAACTTAGACACCTGTGCTCATAAAGGTCTGTGGAATAATGTCTACTGTGGCACCATTAGCCATGCTGAAAACTGGAAACAAATGATCATCAACTACAGGATGAATAAATCAATTTTAGTTTCGTGCTACAGTGGACTACTATACAGCAATAAAAAATGGATGCACCAGAGCTACATATATCATTATAGATAAATCTCAAAAAAAAACCGTGTTGAGCAAAAGTAAAAGCAAGTCACCAAAGGTTACATGTAATATAATGCCATTCATGTAAAGTCTAGAAGTGGGCACAAATGCTATATGTTGCTTATGGACATACATATACTACAAATTTTTTAAATGATATTAGCAAGATAAATCCCCAGTTCAGGAAAATAATTACCTTTGGAGAGGAAGGGAATGAGATCAGGGTGGGCTATACAGGCACTTCTATGGCATCTGCAATACTTTATTTCTTAAGAACGTTGATTATATTATTATATCTGTGTCTTTATATTCCTGAGATGTTTCATAATTAAAAAGATGTTTTCAAGAGTGGCTGAATCCAAAGGTGAGCAGTGTTGTGTGTGCTGAGGCCAGCAGCTGATCTCACAAATTGGTTTTGCTTGTTCCCAGAGTTACACACGGGCTTTCTTAACAGCTGCCTGGGGCCCATCTGGAGACGTGTGTGCATCTCCACATTTACGAACATCTCCAGGGTGTGTAAATTCCTCATAAAGCTCGGTAAAGTAACTAAAAGACTCACGTGGACACATTAGACTGCTCGTGAGTCTAGAGATACAGCTGAAGTAATTCCTGACAACAGTTAGCTGTCTTCTCATGGCCGTTCCCACCCCCACCACACCCCTGCCCTCCCCCTGCCAACCCAAAGAAACCAGCTTTGCATTTTTTTCTCCTTTGTCAGATGCCGTGTGTTCACAACCCTATGCCAGCCCCTTGGCTCTGGAGGTTCACTGAGTGCTTCACAAAGTGGACCTCCATGGTTATTCCCGTAGAAACCTCGGATGCTATTTCCCAGAATGCCGAGGGCCAGGTCATGCGTCTGGTGAATACCGAGTGGTGTGTGTCCTGAGCATTGTCACCTCTGCCCCAAACACCAGAAGCTGTTCACAGCAGAAGAGCAGGGAACTTGGGGGGAAACAGGGATTTCAAACTTCACTAGATCTGGATTTTTCTCCCTGTGTCATCTGTATGAACCTTCTGTGTAACTTCTAGCGTACGTTTGCATGTGTGTGATATGACACTTCAAGGGCGCATGTTGAGGGCCTCAGACTGGCACCTGTGGACTGGGGTCTCACCAGGCCCCTGCTGGTTGCTGATTGCTCACTTGGCATTAGAAGATGGACTTCGCAGGCTGCCCAGCAGAGCTGAGAATTACATGCACCTTGAAGGGCATCCCAACCTGCATGTGCAAATCTCTTACTCCTCAGTAGACTGACTCCTGCCAGCTGTGATCAGTGGCCTGAGGGGGAACAGAGGGGCAAGGCGACATGGTGGGCAGACCACTGCGCCTGCTGCAGCCCCGTGAAACATGTCCCGTTAAAGGAGCGGAGATGTGGGTGGATTGGCTGAGGGTAAAATCACTGTCCACCTGGCCTATTAAATAGAATAACAACCTTGTTCCGCTGATTTGGGTACAAGCCGGGATTCCTGGGGGAGCTTCTTCTCTTAGGCATCTTCTTGGTTCCTGCTGTCACAGACCCACCCAACGAAACCCCCAGCACTCCCTGTCCCCATGCCCCAGCCAAACCTGACTAAGCACTACGACCACCAGCATGCCCAGTACTTTTCCACACTCTTGCTCATGTGGTTCCTTTGACTGCAACGTCCTCTTGCTGCTCATTGAAATCCCATCTGCTCTCTAAAGCTCGATTCATGTATCACCTCCTCCCAAATTGATGTAATGTACTTCTCCTTAAACTCCAAGGGCAGGGCCCACACCCCAATCCAGTGCATCCTTCCAGGGCTTGACACAATGCCCGACACCCAGCAGGTCCTCTGTGAGTGTGACACCGCGTGCGCTGACCGGGCCCAGGGGCACCCCTACGTGCTTACCTTGGGAGTGAACATGTGCAGGATGCCATCAACGGCCCCTCGAAGCAGCAACCCCCGGACCAGGAAGCAGGCCAGCACCACGTAGGGGAAGAGGGAGCTGAAATACATCACCTGCAGAGGACAGGGATCCACTGTGGCACAGAGCCCTCCATGCAGCTGGTGCCCCATCCCTGCTCACAGCTGGGGCACATGAGCCTCCTCTGATGGCTGCAGAGAGCAGAGCCCTGGGACCCCGGGCACACGGCCAACCCCACCGCATGTTTGGCCTTGAGCCAAGGCAGAAACAGGAGCACAGAAAAGCTGGAGTCAGCATGGCCGAGCCTGGGGCTGATTTTCTCCTTTCAAGGGCTGGCGGGGCTGGGTCTGAGGCCTCCCCACCCCCAAGAGCCACCAAGGGGGCGAGGGGTCCTTTGCTTTCCCCTCCTCGTGTTTTCATGTCTCGTGCCTGCTTTTCTGTCCCCGGCTCCAGTGGACCCCCTGAGGAGCTGTCCTGCCCTTAGAGCGCCTTTGACAGAGGCATCCAGGAGATTATAGACATGGCTCCCAAGCAAGAACATCAGAAGAAGGTCCTGCCTCTTATGATCATAAATACCGTGCTATTTCCTAGCATGTGTTTCTTGCACATTTCCATATCCCCATGTGCCTGGCACAGAGCCTCAAGCAAAGAAGATGCTCACACGATGTGTGCTGCAATGAAACACATCAGGAGGGCTGCTCAGGCAGGAGGGTGCGGAGGTTAGCAGCGTGCATGTCCGCAGACCGCCTGGGATTCGATCCTGGCTCCACCACTTACTGACTCATGACCTTGGGCTATTTGCTTAGCCTCAGTGCGCCTCCATCTCCTCATCTATAAAATGGGTATCAGAACTCCTAGCTTCCAATGTTGTCGTAGACCAAACGTGCTCATACACGTGGCAGGGCCTGATAGGGGCCACGAGGTGTCAGCTACAGCTTCGGCCTTTAGAGAGGGAAGAGGTGTGGCTGAGACCATGCTACCTCTCCAAGGTTTCGCTTCCTTGCTCACCAAGTCTGGTAAAGAACCTGGAGCCTCAGACAGACAGTCAGGGCTCTAGTTCTGGCTCTGGGAGCGACCGGCTGCAATGGCATTCTCATCGCTTCCTCAGAGGGCCTGTGTGGTCATCCTGAGCCATCCAGAGGCCGAGCCACCCACGGAACCCTGCATGAGATGACCCAGAGCTCTTAGCCCCCTGCCCTCCATACCTTTCTCAGACAGTGTGGGTCTAAGTGCCCCTCCCAACTCACCTTCCCCGAGGACTGGATGCCCTTGACGACGGCCATGCCCACAATGGTCCAGGCCACAAGGAGGCACAGGGTCATCTTCCAGTTGAGGCCCCCGCTCTCTGAGATGGAGTTGGAGATGTCCAAGGCCTCTCGGTACCAGAAGTAGGTAGTGGCTGAGCTCTTTTCACACTCTGCCTCCACCACTGCAACAGCAGCAAGGACCACAGGGCCTCAGTGGCGGGGCTGTGGGGCCACCTCCTCTCCTGAGGGGCAGCTGAGTGTGGGCAGCAGGGAGGGGCTGTGCCTGTTCTAACTTAGTCAGGATCTGGTAGACCCTGAGGACTCCGGCTCCTGATGGGGCCTGAGAGGCTTCAGGACACAGTGATTGGGCTGAGTTCCCACTCATGTCCATCCACGGAAGGCGGGAAGGGTTAGGCAGAACTGGCCTCTAGTTCCTGAGCTGGGCGATGGAGACCTGGGTTCCCAACCCTCATTAAATCAGTGGTGTGACCACGGGAGAGTTGCTTCTAGGCCTCAGTTTGCCCATCTGTGAGGCAGGATGAATCATCCAGCCCCTTATAGATATGACATGCCAATTAAGGCTGTTTCCAGGGAGGAGGGTATTAGCGTAGCACAGGATAGTTGGTAACGAATAAAGAAAAGACACAATTTCCAGAGTTTTACCTACACCCACAAGTTCATTCAATCCCCATAAGAACTCTGGTGGAATAGTCTGGCAAGAGGTCATCAGAAGGGTGAATGAGGATCAGAGAGGATAGGTGTCTTATTCAAGGTGACACAGCAAGTTAATAAAATCCCAAATCTGCACCTAGGCTTCTTAGGCTCATTTGGCTCCTTGCTGGGACAGGGCTGACGGGGGTTCCCAGCTGGTCGTATCCAGGGGGTCCCATACTTACCTGCCACTGTCTTATTCCTTCTGATAGGACATTCACTCCAGGGCAGTGGGTACTGGAAGGACTTGAAGAAGTAGAAGATGCTCCACCCGATGATCACATTATAATACAGCCCAACAAAGAGGCAGACCTGAGGTGAAGATCCATGGGCAGCGGGGTCACGGAGGCTGCAGGTACCTCCCCCCACCCCCCACCTCATGGCCACCCAAGGCCCAGGCCGGGATGGACTGCACACAGCCATGCACAGCCTTGAAGGAGGAGTAGGAGGGATGGCAAGTGGGCGGCTGAGGCCCCCTCCTCATTCTCCATTCATCTGGCATTCAGAGAATCCACGGAATGTTTCAGATATTAAAGTTCTCTCCTCTAAGCAATAAACTCTTAAAACGTTAATCCTTTCCGGTCTGAAATTCTTCTAAGATGCTGAAAGCATTTCCCTGCCATTTCCTGGTGACTCAAGATCACAGTTCCGGAGCTGCCCCAGGGGCACTGGGGACATGCACAGCTTTGGACTCTGCAGTCAACTGGCCCAGACCGCTGTGTTTTTCTGAGGTTTTCTGGATGCTTCTTATTGGTTTCCTGTGTCCACCCTTCTCTCAGGACACTACGCTCGCTTTGGCACTGTCTGCAGCCGGCTTCTCGAAAGACGTCAGTTCTCATTTTTCATCTCTAGAAAGATGTCACTTCTCATTGCTGGGAAGCCTGGTAACTGACCTTGGCGGAATTGTACTTAAAATAGGGGTGCCTGGGTTCTGGCTGAGGATCAAGGGGTTTCTTTGAAAACGATGCTTTCATGTGCAGGCATCTGCTGCATCCACTCTGGGTGCGGACAAGTCCCCTCTATCTCCAGCTGCCTGGCTATGTAATGCATCAGTGACACTGCTGGTCGGTGCGACAGCTGAGGGCCCTCGCTGCATCGATTTCACCTGCGCCCTGACATGCAGGAGCAGACACTCCTACGGCACACTTTACAGTGGATAGAGAGAAAAATAGATGCCCACTTCCTTTACCTGGGTGTTTTCAGTGCACGGGGGGACCCCACGCACCCTCACAGGGGCCCAGCAGAGTGGGCTGCATTCGGCTGTGTCCACTGTGCAGAGGCGATGCTGGTGTGACAGGGGGATGCGCAGACCCTCCCCCAGTCTCCTTTAGGAAGGTTTAGACTGGCCCTGCTGCCAGGCCTGACAGTCCCTTCCAGAAGCAAATTCTAGTTTTATTACGGGCATAAGTGTGGGCGCCTGCAGGCTTTTCCCTTACGGGAGGCTCAGTGTCCTCACTTAGAGCACTGAGCAAGGCCCCGTGGGTGAGCCCGGAGCCCTCACAGAGCTCCCCATCCAGTCCTGTCAGGTCTCCCCATCATCCACTGTTCCAAAACCTCACCCCTTCTGGGTTGGCTCTTGTCTGAGTCCTTCTCCAACTCTGCTCATGTACAGCAAAATGGCAAGGAGATCCCAGGGCCACACACTTGCCCAATTAACACACCCCTTCACCAGAGAAAGAGGAAGAGTCTTCCTCACAGGGAGGGGACAGGCTGGTATGCAGAGAGAGGTACCCGCGGTGGCCCACGCGTCCCCGGAGAACTCCAGCTGAGATGTCCCGGGCACCCCCTTGTGAATACATCCCAGCCTTTCCAACTTAGTAGAAGTCCCAGTATGTCCTGCTTCAGGCTGTGGAGCCAACTTTCAGTTCAGGAAATATGTGGCCTTGAGACAGCAGCTGGAAGCAATTCTCACACTGAGGGTCCCCCTCCCTGCGCTTAACCCCCCCCCCCCCGAGAACTCTGGTCTACGAACCCTGCCCCCAGGAACGGCCTCCCTCCCTCACTCCCCGTGAGTGCCCGGGGCCAGCCCCCAACTCACTATACAGCTGGAGAAGCCGATGCCCCCCAGACGCGGACACACGTAGTGCCACACGCCGATGCTGCCGCGGCGGATCCTCTGGCCCACAGCCAGCTCCAGGAAGAAGAGTGGGATCCCGATGATGATCAGCAGCACCAGGTAGGGCACCAGGTAGGCACCTGCGGGGGAGGGAGAAATGTCAGCGGGTATCTGGAGCACGGTGCCAGGGTAAAGGAGGGCCGGCAGCCAGGTCCTACAGTCCCATCCATATCTCTGATCATCTCAGACTGTCACCGGTCCTTGTTCCCCTCCAGGAGTGTTCTGGCTCCCATGCGTGTGACCTACCACGTGCTGCCCACTCAGACCGGCCTTCTTCTCCTTGACTCCCCTGACCTGAAATGCTAAGGGAGGAAGGATCCAGACGTACATCAACACCTCCCACTCCCAAGGCTGGGCCGAGAGACGGACAGGCAGGCAGACACTGTACTGCCTCTCAGGAATCCACATGACAAGTCGCAGGCAGACAGACACACTCACCTCGTGACATTCTCTGGGGACACCTGTTCACAACCCCGCCCACCCACAGAGCAGCCGCCCAGATGGAGGGTCCCCACAGGCCCAGACCCCGGGCACAGGCTTCCCCACGTCCGAGCCAGATGCTGACGCCACGGACTGGGCAGCTCCAGGGAAGCAGAGCTTGGAAGCTCTCCAGGGAGAGGGGGTCTGACCAGCGTGGCCATGAATCTGCAGCTGATCGGAAGGAACAGGAGAGAAATTAGCAGTTCAGGAACGTGTAGCTGGGAGGATCAGAAAGGACAGACTAGGTCTCGCTGAAGATTTCAGATGATAAATTCACTCGCTGTCCCAGGCCTCGCTGCAGACACAATCTCGTTTCCAAGTGACAGGGCGTTTAGCAGGAGAATTAAAACCATGTCCGGACACAGACGAGGGATCCCTGCGGAGAGCTGTGCCAACGACCCAGTCCTATTAGTAATGCTGTTGGCACCGCCCGGCCTATCTGTCAAATGGTGTCAAACTAGCCCCAGTCACCAGTGCCCTGATGGTCACCCAGACCCCCAGACCCAGCCCTGAAAGCTGGGAGGCTCCACAAGACCCCGAGCCACACTGCTCTGCCCCTCAAAACACGGCATCCCAGATGCTCCCCAACACGTGCCCAATCTGCCAACAAGCCCAGGGGATTCACATCTCCTGGGCACAAGACGTGGCACCTGGCAGCAGTCAGCGGTTGTCTACTCTGTACCAGGCACGGGCTGTGGGGGTGTCAGGGCAACGGAAGGCCCAGACGCATGCTGGGGAGAGCTGGCAGGACCCACAGGTTCACGTGAGCCATGTCGGCACGTGTGTACACACACACGCCACATACACACACACAGAACCAAAGGGGGGGGGTCCAGTAGCGCTAACTTGGGAAGGCCTCCCGACGGAGCCCCACATGGTAGCATCGCGTTCACCAAACACACACGTGCACAGAGTCACGTGAACACATAAATTCAACTCGTCACCAGCAAGTAGTCCCATCACGGTGCTAGGAGGCGGGAGGGCCTGAAGGACTCCTGGTTCTGTCTTTTAACCTAGTCTGCCTCTCGGCCTTGGGCTCAGAGAAACGAAAGAGAAGTGGTCTGTGGGAGAGCAAAGGGACACGGCCACACGAGTTCTGTATTGCACTTGTGTGTCCCTGGATGGGTGAGACATGCAGGGAGATGGGTCTCAGGGTGTCTTCGGTGGACGCTTCTCTCCTCCAACCAAAGAACCAGGGAAAACCTGCAGGTAAGTGCTGTCCAAAGAGGGGTGCTGCAGCCAAGACCAGCCCCCTACCATCCGCCACCTGCCACCGTCTCTCAGGCCCCAGGCCCACTGACTCGGAGCTAACCTCTACCACTCTGAGGCCCAGCTAACCGCAGTGCTCGGGGGGCTGCGAGCCGGGCGAGCGGACCATCTGGCTAATCGGAGGTACCTTTTCCTATCGACCCTCCTTGAAATCAGTTGGAAATGCACCATCTTCTTCTTTAGGGAATACAACTTAGGGACACACCTGGATTTCTTTAGATGTTCCAGTGGCTTTCAGGAGCCCCAGGGCATCAGTCAAAACAGCTGGGAGCACTGCTCAGGGCATTAGGAAACTTAGCATCCTGGGTCACCAACAGTCTGTGTCTCGGCCTGCACTCTGGCTCTGTTTCTGGCCGGCCCTGAGGTTTATTCCTGGGACTTAAAAGACCACTGTGGTCTCGACCTATTGAGGTGCAGACTGAGTAAGGGTTGAGATCCGGACTCAGGTGGGCGGAAGGGATTTGCTATCTGGGCAAGGCCCTCCAGAGGGATTCAAACTTGGGGGCAACGCACAGGTCCTTCCTACCTGGGAAGCAGCAGGTGTGGTGACTGATGCTCAGGCCCTGGGGCCAGACTGTCCAGGTCTGAATCCTGACTTTATCACTCGCTATGTGACCCCGAGCAAGTGACCTAACCTCTCTCTTTGCCTCGGTTTTGCAGTCTCTAAAATGAGGATGATGACAGCTCCTTCCTCACGTGGGTTTGCTGTGTGGATTCGATGGTCGAACCATAGGAGCAGTGCTGTGGTTGTTCCAAACACTCAAATATCCGCAGTTTCATAAATTTCAGCCTAATACACAGTAAGTGCTTAGAACAGTGCCTAGCACCTAGCATTTAATAACAATGGCCAGCACAATGCAGTGTGTGTGTGTGTGTGTGTGTGTGTGTGTGTGTGTGTGTGTGTGTGTCTTACTGCTAAATTTACAGCTGAAACTTACTGGATTTCGTTAACCAGTGTCACCATAAGAGGGAAGGAAGGAAGGAAGGAAGGAAGGAAGGAAGGAAGGAAGGAAGGAAGGAAGGAAGGAGGGAGGGAGGGAGGGAGGGAGGGAGGGAGAGAGGGAGGGAGGGATAGAGGGAGGGAGGGAGGGAGGGCGGGCCAGTAGTCGCTCTTTACCATGTCTCTGTTGGAGGGTGTTAAGTATTCTACGCATAAAGCTCCTTTCATCCTGCCAGGGATCCTGCAAGGAAGGAGCTGCTAATCTTCCCATTTTACAGATGAGGAACGGAAAGATGAAGCAGCCTGCACCGGGAGCCGACTGGCTGGGCTGGGACTTGAACCCAGGCCGTTCCAGGTTCTTGACAGATCTGGGCGATTCCTGGGGCGTCTTACTCTGCAAGCCCGACCTCCACCCGCAAGGGTCTCATCCTGCCTGGGGAAGGGGTTCCTTTTCACCCCGCAGCCCAGCCCTCTTGCAGGGCAGCCCGCAGGCCGGCGGCCTGCCTCTTACCGCCGCCGTTTTTCTGGCACAGGTAGGGGAAGCGCCAGATGTTGCCGAGGCCCACGGAGAAGCCGATCTGGGCCAGGATGTACTGCAGCTTGCTGTTCCAGGCCGGCCGGTCTTCTGCGTCCAGCTCCTCCTCCGCCGCCTCCTGCTTCCCGCCCGGCCCACCGGCCACGTTCAGGACGCTCTGCTTGTAGTCCACGGGCTCCTCAAGGGCCAGCAGGTCGGCCACCGACTCCGTGACATGCTCGCCGCTGTGCTCACGCTGGGTCACCTTGCTGTTCTTTGGCATTGGTGCCACCGGGGCCACACGGCCCTGCTCCCAGCACAAGGAGAAGGTGGGATTCGGCTGTCGTCAGCTCCTTCTCATCCGGGACCTGTGAAGCCAGGTGAGCAGGAGAGGGTTAGCTGGCCACACCAGCGAGGTGGGCAGCTCAGGCGGACACAACCAGAGCAACTCCCCAGCACACACTCGGAGCCGGGCAGAGGCCTGGGGTATGGAGCTGGGCTTCCTCCCCACGGGGGTGACACCGAGGAGCCCTAAGTCTGCAGACTCCCTTTCCCTTTGCCTGGGCATCATTAGAGGGGTAAACCTAATGGGGTGGAAGAGGCCACACCAGACACCAAACCCAAATCAAGGCTCGTGCACAACATCGCTCTTTTCATAACCAGGTCTGAGACCGTTCAAGACCGTGCGGCCCCACAGCCTTCCCTCCTAGGATGGCGCAGGTTGTGCCCAGTCCAAGCCCTCTTGTGTTTTGAGCCCAGACCACCTGGTGGGACCCAGAGAAGCCAGCATCTGCCTTCTTTAAGGTCTTTCTGTTCAAATGCAATTCAATGACCAGCGGCATCACTAGTTAGAAATGCCGACTCTCAGGCCCAATCCAGACCTACCGAATCTTTCTCTGTATTTTATAGGATTCCCCAGGTGATTCAAAGGTTTATTCACATAAAAAAAAAAAAAAGCTAGAGCTCTCACCATGGGGCCCCCAGACACCAGCCCCTGTGGCCCCTTCAGCACTGACCAGGCTCTGCTAAGGATTCTGGCACCGGAACCCTGTGTTTGCTCAGGGCCAACAAATCCTGGGTCATCGCTCACCCCTGATATTATCTGAGGGCCGCCACGGCCAAGAGCCAGTTCTCTGTCCTTTAGAGACAGTTTTAGAGCAGATGATGTCTGCACAAGGCAGGTGGGGCAACGCCCTCCCCTGCTCCTGCTATTCCTCGTCCATCTTTTATGCTTCCCCTTAAAGAAATAAAGCACCAAGGAAGTGAGTCCTTTGAAGGATCCCACTGTCCTGCTCTATTTCAAAGCACCTCCTCATTAAGAAGAGGTCACAGAATTTAAAACTAAACACACATGCAGCCCAGCCTGCAGTTGTCCTGCATCTTTCTAGGGATATAAATTCCCCAGCTCTACAATCACTTAACTGAGGAAGGAGCTGCCTCTGGAAGCCAAGCTCCCGTCTGTTCTCTCCTCCGATGCGCCACCTGAACGGCATGGGCAAGGCACTGCACGGCAGAGGCGTGCAAGGCTGCCCTCCCTGCTGGCCTTGACTCAGACCTCCTGGCTGACTCCAGCGCACCTGACCTTAGAGAGGGCCTGGGCAGCCGGATCCTGCTAGTGAACCTGGGAGGCCTGGCAGATGGGGACAGCTGTCAATGCTGGTCCATGGGGTCAGCCAGCCCTCCCTACTCCAGGCCTTGGACCACATCAGTGGGTGACACTTCCTTCCCTCTTCGTTTTTTCTAAGGGGGACAGTGAGTCTTTAGGGACTGTTCCACCCCAGCTACAGTCAGAGGTCTTGGGCTCTGGAGAAACTGGGCAGAGCCAGCCTGCCTCGAAGACCTCAGAATTCCCTAGAAGAAACGCATCTCTCTGTTGGGACTCCACTTACTAGTGAGTCAGCCAAACATCCCATTGTGTCCTGGAGGTGCCCCAAGGTGGAACTGTGTGTTTGTGGACCCTTCCGCCCCCAGCCTCCGCGGGGGTTCCTGCCTTGCCCACCAAACACGAGCAAATGGTACCCTGAGGGGTTGCACAATGCGGCGGCCTGTGTCCTTGCCTGGGCTGCCAGGATGAGCCCCTCCCCTTTTCCCAGTCAGCAAGTCCCTGTCCCCAGAGCACTCAAATGGAAAAAGCCTAAGTCACATGTGAAGGCTGCTTGTCCAGCTACCCCGTCTCCCCTACAGCCTACATCAAGAATTTTTATCAGCACTAGAGCAGGTGAGAGGGTCGGTGTCCTGCCGAAGACGGCAGTCAGCGGGCTCCCTCCGCCCAGAGCCTTCCCCCGGGTCCTCTGCCTGCAGCAGGATTTGATCGGAACAGTCTGCAGTGCATTAGGTATGATTTACTGCTTATCATGACACAACTGGAGAAAACCGAGGGGGATTCTGCAAGTCTGCAGAATTTATCTCGATGCTGACCCGTTAGAGAACGTAATTTCTCCACAAATAGCCTAGCGAGTGGCAGCTCTGGTCACCAACAAGAAAAGGGCTGTGGGTCAGGAAAAAGCATCATTTTAAACGAGGAGGACTCAAGGACAGAATTAGCACCTTCTGCCAAAGCCAGAGGATGCCACACCAGCATCGCTGAAACCGCAGGCATCAGCTCAATTTGAGCTTCTTCCTTCTCCTCAAGGAGTCGCTGATGAGCGTGAGTACCCTGCACTGCGGGATGGGCAGGGGCCTCCTGTGCCTTCGGCTTTGCAGGATGCGGAGTGCTGGTGCAAACTGGCAAGCTGGGGCGCTGGGCTGGGCTGCAGTCATGACTGGAAACTGTGCCCAGTGAATATGCTCAGGCGACAACACCTGAATCCAACACTTACCTTATTAAACCCTGAAAGACCCTAGCAACATGCTCGTTTTACATAGGAGGAAACTGAGGCCCAGAGGGAGGCAGTGAGTTGGCCTAAACCACTGGGTGAGACTGCACTGGGGGGTGGACATAGCAAGAAGACTGTTGGGTGGTGAAGAACAGGGGCTTTGAAGCCAGACAAACCTGGGTTGGAGAGCTCCGATTTCATTCATTTATTCACTTCATTCATTCATCCTCTTACTCACTTTGACACATTTCCTGAGTGCCTCTGCTGGAATGTTCTCTGCCCTCGAATATTCCCTCCCCAGGAATACTTCTCTCGACCACAAAATAGCAGCCCTCCGGCTTGCAACCCTGCACCCCACCCCATTATTTCTCTTTATAGCAGGCATCGCCACTGGCCCTTACACAGTCTATTTCTTTCTTTAGCACCTGGCCCTTCCAAATAGAAATTCCACAAGAAGAAACACTTGGCTTATTTCGTTTGCTGCTGTATCCCCTGCGCCTAGAACAGAGAGAAGACAGTGTGCCTGGCTCATCTCACACAGCTGTCAGCGCCCAGGTTTCCTCCCTCCTGTGCTCGCTCCATGTGTTTAAAGGGGAGGGGGCAGCATGGACTTGGAACAACCCTCCCTCTCTGCACCTCCCTCCCCAGCTCCCTGAAGCCTGGAGTTTCGGTGCTGGTGAAATGTCAGCTTTTAGGAAGTGGGGAGCCAATATGTACCCAGCCAATGCCCCCAAAGCGTTGCCTGGGACAAGCGCCAGGATGAGAGAAGGACCCAGGAGGGGTGATTCCTCTCTGTGTGCAGCCTGGGGAGGTGGCCATGATCCAGGTGGCTGGGGAGGTGCTGGTCCTAACCCACCACCCACCGACGGTGCAAACCAGTACCACTGCCCTGACCTCCCTGGGTTTCAATTTCCCTGTGTGTAAAATGGGTTGGTCTGGATGACCTCTGAGGCCCCTTTCAGCTCCGCATACATCCAGGCAGTGCCCCTTGTGCATGTGCGTGTGAGAGCAAGGCATGACCCAGGCACTAGACGTCGGGCTTCCTCAGCCTCTCCGTCACCCCACCGTCATCAGTGAGAGCTCGCTGGGGTGTCGCGGGAATGCTTTGACAGCCGCAGCCCAGCTGCACTTGAATTACCCACCAGGAGTAGCTGGGTAGGTTGTGGAGTTGCTTTTCCAAGCAGCTCGTGAGATGATGAAGTTCCACGGTACTCGCTCTCTCTCAAAGGAATGCCTCAATTACTTAAAGCACGATGCAGAGGGGGTGCTGAGAAAGCCTCCCTGGCAGACCTGTCGCTTAGCAAACGGTGCAGCCTCCAGCTCGGAATAGCACACGTGAGAGAAGCAAGGCCTGAGCCAGTGAACTGTGCATCGTCTCAAAAAGAGAAAAAAATAGCCCGACTAGGAGGCAGACAGGTAAAAATATCTCCCGCCAGAGGGCAGAGGGCTCCACAACAACTCTGCAAGCATGGCATGCAGCAGTCACCTCAAGGGGGTGGAGGATGGCTCCACCTGCAGCAGCCAGAGGCCCTTCTGGAAGGCTGAAGTCGCCCCAAGCACCCGCCCTCTGGGGTCAGGGTGTCTCTCGCTCTGGAAGGCTGTGCTAGGGAATTCAAGAAACAAACAAGGGACTCACTCATTTTCCAAGTCAGCCTCCTAGCAAAGCTGAGAGAGAAGCGGCATCTTTAGGAAAGCAGGCAGCCAAGGTGACTACAGAGGCCGCAGTGCCCTGCCTCTCCCAGCCCCGAGCCCCACCCCGCTCCCCAGGGGCATGCCTAGCTGTGCTCCCCGTGGGTGTCTGCGGCTCCGGAAAGAGTGTTGCACGTTCTTAACTGCAAGTCAGGAGTCTGTGGAGTTCCCAGGTCCCCAAGCCACACAGCCAAGGTCTAACTCGAGACTACTCTGGTGAGAAGGAAGCAATGTTGGGGTCCCTTCTTCTCAGAGAACCTGACAGCTTCCCGATTCCCTGCGACAAGCGGTGACAGCCCAACCCGTTCTAATTACCTCGGAGCCTCTGAGCTTCCATTTAGCCCAAAGCAGGTCGGACACTTATCGGAGACACAAACTGTCCTCTAAATTATTTTTAATTGTTTTATTGAAAGCTCTGGCTGTCACCTGGGGCAAAGTGCCCCTGCCAGGCCCTGGCCTTGACTTGGTGGCTGCTCTCCTTGGGTTTTCTCACCCAGGACCCCAGCACCGTTCTTGACCTCTCCCTCCTTCATCCTCCATCCAAAGGTCGCAGAGTCCTCTCTAGTTAGACACCTGCAGCAGGCTCCCGACTCGCGTTTCTTCTAGGCCTTCAGAGGCAGCTTCTTGAAATACCACGTTGCCCCACTCCCACTTGCCGTGGCATTTGCAGCTCCTCCGCTGCCCCCCCATTTCCCAGCCTCCACTTCCAGTCTTACCCCTCCCGCCCACCACTCCCTCTGTATGAACCCCTCCCCGTCCTCTGCCTACTGCAGCTCTCAGTCTCTAAAGGTGCAGCTCAAGGTCCACCGTCTCGCCTCCATGACACCTTCCATGACTCTCTAAGTGAGAATTAATGTCCCTTCTCAGCCCACTCCTTGTAATACTATTTTACACTTTTCCCATCTGGCTTTCTAGCATAGCTAGCTGTTTACATGCCCGCTTCCTCTCCTAAGTGCCGGTGCCTGGCACACACAGGATGAAACGCGGCATTACAGATGTCTCAGGGTCCTTGCCTTCCCACCCTCCCAGAACAACCTGCTTCCTATGTTGAAATCCTGACCGCTGCCTTCATCTTCGAAACAAAGGAGCAGGCCTGGAAAGCCAACCGTTCTGACTAGAGAGACGCTGAAACCTGCTCCAAGTCTGTGCGCCCAGCTGGGGGGAGCTCTAATAGAGCACAGCCCTGCAGCACATGTGGGGAAGACCCCAGGACTTCGAAGCCAGCTTTGTGTTCCTTATTCATCTGAAAATAGGGAACAGTGCTTACCTACCAACTGCATCTGGTCACCACATGGACAGAAGGAGAAAGAGAATGAAAAGCTTACCGAGAAGCCAGAGAACGGTCATCTCTGACCCCGTCTCATAGATTTGCTGGGTTTGCGTTGCGGTCTCCCAATCATATCTCCTTTGACCCCATCTCTGCTTCTGCAAGGCCAAATCCCAGCATCTCACCATTATACGTGCTCAATAAATATGCTATGAATGCACTGAATGAGTGAATCGATGAACTCATGCATTTTTGAACTCCCCAAATGTTCTAGAGTCTGATGTAATTTTCCAGCTTCAAATTTTTCCCATTTCCTGCCATGATAGTCTGATCCCCAAAACATCTGATGCTCAAGGATGCCCCAAGTGGCAGTTTAAAGCTCAGGTATTGTTTGGCTTTGGTTAATTGGCTCTTTGCCTCTTATTAAGCCTTACTTTCTCTGCTTTGCAGACAGGATCCATTCTCACCTCCAAGAAATAAACACTAGATGGGCACAGTCTTGGCACAGAGTGTTCCAGGGAGCTGGTGGGACTATTCTAAATAGCAACTCAGGCAAAGGAGCCAGTAGAATATTCCGCAGCCTGTCTCGCCTTCCTGTTGCATTTTCTCAGCATGTCCTCTGCAGTTGGTATTTTGTTTTCTTAGTCAAGGAGGAAGAGAAGCAAGAAAAAGGGCAGATGGTCCAGATGGGGAGGAACTGGCACTGGAAAATGCAGGCGGGGCCAGTGCAAACCATTTTACCGCTTCATGTGGGGGAGGAAAATTCATGTGTATAGGGGGCATGAGCAAGAGCAGCACCTGGCTGCCCCACAGACGCATTCACCTTGCACTAGAATTTAGGTGCTGAGGGCACTTCCGAAGGCAGAGTGGGTGTAGTAATGACAACAACGGCAACAGCACACGAGTGATACCTCATGGGGGCCAACTCCATATCAGCCACTGCATGGAGGTGCCATTTTCTCTTTAATGCCACCAATGACTGTACGAGGTCGGTACCACTATTATACCCATTTACAAATGAAGAAGTAGCGTGTTAGAGGGTGAATCATCTGTATTTCATAAAAAAAGCCCTCTGATGCTCATACTTTCTTGAACTTACCAGAAAGGGTCAATGGAAGGTTTTTTCACCCAACTAGGTCACCACTGCCTCCTGACCAATGGCTGATTTGAGACGCTGCCGTTTGCACATCATATCTTGATTTTAAGATGTGACACTATGCAAAAATATGCATCTAGAAATTGATGGAATAAGGCAAACAGTCAAAAAGTGGAGGCCCTGGGTCCCCACAAACCATCCGACTCTGGCACATGACTCTCTACCATGAGCTTGTCACAGAAAGGTCATGGGTTTAGATTCAGGGAAACCTGGATTTGAGGCCCAGGGCCACTTACTAGCTACAAGTCCTTGAGAAAGTACACAACCTCTCTTGGTTTTAGCTCTAGACCTAAAAGATGGGGATGAGGCTCCAACCTCACGGGTTGTCATGAAGATAAAAAGAGATAATGCAGGGGGCATGCCATGAACCAGAGCTGTCTGCCTCTTTGTGTGAAACCATTGGGAAAGCAGGCTTAACCCAAAACCGAGGTGCATCCACCCACAGTCCCGCAGTGTCTTAGAACTGATGTGGAACAAGCTCGTGGGTCCTGAGGACATGGGGGAGGGGCTGGCAGCAGGTGCAGGAGCTCAGTGCTCTACCGACTTCCCTCTTCCCTCTTGGTCTGAAGGAGAATGGAGCCCAGGGACTCCTGTGAACTAGAGATACTGCTGAATATGGGATTTAAAAAATTCCTCTCTATATTTTTCTTACTTCTCCCCTTCCTTTCTTTCCTTTACTTCTTTCAACAAACATTTACTGAACACTAACTACAGACCAGGCCCTGTTCCAATATAGCCAAGCAGAGCAAACAATATGCCCGTCCCATATGATTTATGTTCTAGTACAATGGGACAAAAAAAAATCAGACAAATATATAATTAATAGGGTATAAGCAAGCATACACTATACATATAATATAGATAGATAGATAATAGATAGATAGATAGATAGATAGATAGATAGATAGATAGACAGACAGACAGACAGATGATAGATTGATAGATAGCAAATAAATAGTGTAAAATAAAAGGGGACAAAATGAGTCAGGGATGCTACAATATATAGTGGGGTTGGAAAGCAACTCCAAATAAGACCTGATAAAGTGAGAGAATGAGCCATGTTGATATCCTGGGAAAGCATTCGGGGCAGAGGGAACAGGAGGTACAAAGGCCCTGAGGCAGGACAAGCATGCTTGGTGAGTACGAGGACCAGAAAGAAGGGCCCTGTGCCTAGAGCATCCTGAGCAAGGGAAGAGTGGTAGGTGCTGAGACAGAAGGACAGCTGTGCCCCAAGCAGGCAGGACTCATAGGCCATGGAAAGGACTTTTGTTTCCTTTCGAGGGTAACAGGAAGTTGTTGGCATTTTTGATCAGGGGTTGACTCTAGTACAAGTGAAAAAACAGGGGGGAAGCTAAGATGGTGGTGACCCGGGCCAGGCTGTTAGATGAGGTTTAGGTTTTAAAGAAAGAGAAAAACAGAGGACTCTGGGATGCTAAAGGGCATCCAGATGGGTCGAAGATCCATGAGACTGTCCCAATTTGGAAAATAAAATGTTTTAAAAATTCAGATGTGAAAACAAAAATCCTAGGAATGACGAGTAAAGGCCTTACTCCCTCCTTTCCTCATTCACAGGAGGCCCATGGTGGTGACAGATGGGTCTTTGTAGCATCTGCCCAAATCCTCTGACCTGGATTTTCTTAAAGCTGCTATTTTCTCTCATCTCAGAGAAAGACAGAGAGATCCAAAGGTGTCCAATTATCTGAGTTACCCACCAGACTGCTGAAGAGCACTTGAAGGAATAGTGATCAGAAACCCTTAATTACAGTCCCAACATGATGTCTCTTTCCTGAGAACCAGAATCGTTGGTGTCTCCTCGCCGGCCTTTAGGGCAGCTTTGCGGAGGGGTGGGCAGAGAAGCGCTCCTAACGGGAGCAAGTCACAGGACAACAGAGATCACAGCGAAGGGGCAAGCATTTTTGGAAGACCTACTATGCTTACATGTTATTTATCCCCCTCTCTCCAACAGCTTGGGATAAATATAATTCTCGTTTTGCAAATGAAGAAGCCTCGGCTAAGGGAAGGTAACTATCAGGTACAATATTATCCAGCCATGAAGTGAAAGAATGCAGATTCGAACTGTGGTCTCCCAAAATCTGCAGCCCATGTCCTTCCTGATATACTGGTGCTTTCCAAACTTTTGCATATCGTGACACACGGAAGAGCATACTGGTATGGCACACTGGGGTACACAAAGGCCGTTCCAGGCTACTCCGAAGGCACCCTCATTTCTGGGCCACATGCTACGCATCTGTGGCACTGCTTGGGAAGTCCTCCAACGTGCCATGCTTCGTTGCAAAGCGATACTCCCGAGTCTCATTCAGCAAGCCAGCCCTGGGACACGTCCATCCTCGCTTGGCCAGGTCCTTTTCCAAAGCCAACAATATAAAGCAGTTTGGGGAACTGGTCAAGGAGGTTCCTTCCACCTGTTCTAAAGGAGTCCCCAAATTACCAGGCGGCAGTTGTCGCAGCGGTGTGCCAGGACCGCGGACAGCGCCCACCAGGCGGTCTGGGAGCCAGCGTGGCTTCGCCCAGCACAGGAGCACCCGCTCTCCTTCCTTTAGAAGGAGGAAGACAAGGTCCATGTCCTCACTGGATACTCACCAAGCAGCCCCTGATGAAGCCCCTCCACCAGGTGACTGTTGGCACCTCTTGTGAGGTAGCCCACCTGGAGTAGGATTTTAAACCACAGGAGCCCAAGAGTCATAATTAAAGAGAAAAAGCAACCAGCGGGACTTTGGGGTATGGACCAATGAATTCTACTTGCAACTGAAGAAAGAGGTGGTCAATTAGGGGTGCCCAGAATCCAGCAGAAATTCTAATTAAAGCAGTAATTAGAAATGATGGAGTACAGCGGAAGGCAACTAGTTATCTTCAAATGAGCCATGAGTAGGTTCTGGAAGGCGGAGTGGCAACTCAGTGGGCCAAATGCAACTGATGAGGTGACCCCAGGGCCTAGGAGCTGGGGCGCTACTTCCTCTGGCCCTAGGCTTGCCTCACTCTCACTCCACAAGAAAACACAGAGCAAACAAGGCTTTGAGTCTCACCTTCCACGTTAGGGACCCAGGCTGCCCACAACTCACCTGACTCAGAATTATTCTCTAACCAAATATGCCTGGTCTGAACATGAGGATGAAGTGATACGGGGATCCGCCTTGCACCTGAGCTCATGTTCTCACACGTGAGTTTTCTGTACAGCGTGAATATTCCATTATAAATTCTGAAGTACCTGGATTGATCCATGAATAAACAATGTTTTAATCTTTAACATTACTCACGGCAGGGGGTGGCGGGGTTGATGACTGTCAAAGCACTGGAACTGCACAAAATGGCTGCCTACGGAGCACCGGTTTCTGAGATCTCTTCGCACCCTCCCGGGGTGGGGCAGCACTAATGCTTACATTCCAGTTCCTCACCCTCGCTTCCAGAAACTTCTCGCTGAGATCAGGGTGGTCTGGAGGTGCCAGGCAGGCTAGGCCAGCATGGGCCTCTTCCTCCAGGGTTGGCGATTTCTCAGAGAGAAGAGATGGAGGAGGAAGAGGAAGCAGGTGCCAAGTTTCCCAGAGCAGCCAAGGACGCAGAGGTGAGAAGAGTGGCTCTCTAGGGGACAAGGCCAGGAAGCAAGCAGCATCCCTCTGAGCAGCGCATGCCAGTAGCCGCTGTACATAGCCCCGGAGTGTTAGCGGGTTTGCTCTGGGGTCGCATCAGAAAGTGCTGTACGGCCCTGGCACACTCTCTCCAGCAGAGAAACCTGACGCAGCAGAGCTCCCACCAGCAACTGGACGTCCTGATTCTGCAGATGCAAATATCCTCAGGGCAGCATCGTCTGCGCTGACTCTTCCCTCACTGCTCCCAGCACCAACCCCTGACTTAGACAAACTTGAAGGAAATGAGGTAAGCAGAGGTAGAGGTCAGGAAGAGAAAGATGGATGGAACAATAAAGCACCAAGTAGGAGCCTGGGATCGTCTTCTGGCTTCCAACCCACCTGGAACCACGCACCACAGTCCCCAAACCTTGGAGGTGTAGGTATGTTCATTCTCGATCAAGTTCCCATTGGAGGCTCATCTCCCCCTTTCTCGGGGTACTGGCTTAAAGGACAGGCCCACAGGTTAAGACAACATCGTCTGGGTAAATGCCTAGGTGGTTGGCAAGCATTTATTGAGAATTTATTATGGAGCCATAGCACATAGTGCTTAAGAGAAGGAAGTCTGGAATCTGCGAGAACTGAGTTCAAATTCACTCACTAATTGGGTGACCTTGAGCAAATGAGTAAACGTCTCTGAACCTCAAGACTCCCATTTGTAAACTGCCGAGAGCAGTATCTGTCTCCTGGGATTATAGTGAAGATTAAAGAGAGGGCGGATAAATAAAGCACTTAGCACAGTGCAGGAGCCTCAATAAAAATGTGGATATTGTCACTGTGTGCCAAGCATGGCATGAACTGCTAGAAGCCTGAACTACACTCTCCTAAAAGCTCACAAAGTCGGCATTTCCCCACAGATCACTGTCCCACCGGAGTTCGGGAGCATGCACTGACACAGGTCCACCCATGATACTGTGCTTTTGACCTCTGGAAGCCTGGGACACCAGCAGGGGCAGGCTGATGGAAAAGGACTTTGCAGGGGCTGAGTGACAGTTCTGGATTTTCCCCCCATCCCAGCACTCCAGATGTGTAGCTGTGAAGACTTCTTGAAGCCCAGCCTGGGAACAAGTAATAACTCAGACCTGGTTCTAGGAAAGAAGCCCAAATCCATCTTCCGTTTAAACTATTCTGCTGCTTATCTTAGAGGCTTTAAAGGGATTAATGATGAATTGCCTGGCTGCAGCAAACCCGGACAGGAAAGGAGCATGAGGGGAGGGAAGAGGCACAGGAGAAGGAGCCTGCTTCTCAGAAGTCCTCTCCTCTCTGTCTCTGGTATTCTTGGAATTTGCCAGATCCAATGGGAAGGGTGTTGATTTCCAGGGTGCGTGTGCCGCACACACACATACGTGCACACACACACATTGCCAGGAGTAGATTGGAGTCCCCTGGGTCAGCGTGGCCTTTTATCCAACATTGAGGATCCCTTTATTTTCTTGCCTTCTGAGACACACTTTAGCTCAGTGCCAAGTCTAGACACATCACAGAGGAAGGAGCAAGGAGCCCAGGAGCTTCAGGGAAGACAGGGGACATATTCCTTACCACCCAGGAAAGGCCAGCTTCGCTTGTCCTGGACAATTATCTTGCAGCTTCCAGCTCCATTATGGATGAGACAGGTAGAAAAAGCGAGGACAAGATCTGATCAAAGGGCAGGGACCCCCGAAATCCACCCGGCAGGTGCTGCACCTTGGGACCAGGCCTCAGTCATGAACAACAGGCAGAGCTCCATGCTGCCGTCTCACTCTGGAGCTATTGCAGTCAGTCAAGGGCACCCCTGTACCTCCAGCCCTGCTCTTACTCTCCTAGGGAGAACTGAGGGTTGGAAGTAGGTCAGTTTGAAGCTGAGTTATGAATCCTTTCAACCACATGTGAGGCCCTGCCACTTTCTTTTGTCTCCACTCCCTCTAACACCAAGGGCAGGGAGAGAAAGAATTACCCCCGGTTAAGGCCCATAAAGAAAGGTGGGAACTCACAGTGAATGAGCATCTGCTCTGTGTCTGGATACAATTGAAAATCAGGGGTGCCTAGGGGTGCCTTTGCCACACTGGGCTCAAAATAAGCCTATGGCCAAGGCACCATAGGCGCCTTGTTCTTCAACTAAGGAAACCAAGGCTCCAGAGGTAAAACACCTTGCCCACTATCACCCCACTCTGGCACAAGGCACGGCACTGGGTCATTCTGACCACAATCACAGAGCATCCCCCGAAATCTCTCCTCCAAACCCTCCCCCAATCTGACCCTGCTCAAAGGGGCAGAGCTCTAGGACCCTTGCCCAGGACCCAGGTGTCTTGAGCTCTCTTAGCTCACTCCAAGGACTCGCTCACCTCTGGCCAGTGGCTCCCAAACCCTGGGAGCTCCAGCCATCCTTGGTCACGAATCCTGGTACCAAGTCCCATTCAACTCACAAGCAACTGACACAACTCTGGTGTGACTCAGACCAAACTCTCTCCAATCAGAGCCAGTGGGCACGATTTACCTCCTGCACTGAGTCACCCTCCAGGCTGAGCTGTAGGGATCCACTGAAAGTCACCACCTACTTAGCCACAGCTGCTCCATCCGAGAAAAAGCCAGCAGAGGAGCTGGAGCCTCCGACTGTCCCCACGGATGGGCCATGGCCAAGGACAATCAGGTGTGACCTCTAAGCTCTTCCTGGCCAGGTGATGGGTCCATCTCGCTGACGGTTGGAAAACGTAAGAACAGCAAGAGATGCAAGAAGCCCCCACTGATAACCTCAACACACTGTGACCTTGTTCTCCAGACGCAAATCAGTATGTCCAGCACACCCTAGCAGGATCTAACCAAAGTTTAGGATGAGATAACAGGACTTTCTTAGTTTCTGGCCTTTCCTGTAAACAAGTGCCCTCAAAAGAATCTTCCTAACTCCCCTACCCAACCCCACCTGCTTCTCATTCACAGCTACCTGGCTGCCAAGGTAGCTCTGGTTAGAAATACCCTCGTCTAAACAGCCAGTTAAATATTTGCCAAAGAAAGAAAGAGAGATAGGACCAAATTCTTTTTCTAGCGACTGAGTCCTGTAAGGTGGAGGGGCCTCGGGGTTTCTGAGCACTGGGAGCCTCGACAGGGCCGTTTGGGCTTTAAACGGAAACAAACACGAGGCTTCCTCCTGCCGCCGCGGCTGCGCCCCAGGAGAGCTGCGAGCGTCGCCTGAGAACCCGGGGCTCACAGGTATGGATGTGGCCGAGGCCGCTCTCCCGAGGCGGCGCCCCCTCCCCCCCCACCCCGACCTGCACCCAGCGCACGTCCCCCACCCCCGCCCTGCGTTCCCGGGTGCGCTCCCCTCCAGGAGGATGGGCCCCCGCCAGCTCCGAGTCCAGCCCAGCGAGGACCAGCCGCGGGATTGGGAATTAAATATTCATCTCGGGCATGAGCGCTCTGCTTCTCCTGACCATGTTACTGTCAAGGTCACGGGCCTGAAGCCGGGCGTCTGGGACCGGGGTCTCCAGCGGAGCAGGCGCCTCCCTCCAGGCGCGAGCTGCGCCCTGGGCGCGGGGCGCGGGGAGGCGAGACCCGCCGGGCCCCCTCCGCTGCGGTCCGCGGGCGCTCGCCTCCCAGCTCTGACCCCCGTCCCCTCCGGAGAGAATTCGGGCCCAGCGGAGCCCCGGAAGCCCGAGGTCCGGCCCGCGGGCACGGCGCTGGGCACTGGCGAGGCGCGGGCGGCGCGCAGGTCCCCGGGCTCGGTCTCCAGGCAACGGAGCCGGGAGCAGCGGGAGGAGCGGGGGGGCCCCGCGCGGCGCCGCCTCGCACCCCAGTTCCGGGCCCCGCAGGCCGGGGCGGGCCGGGGCGGCCGAAGTCGCGACGGCCGGCGGGGCAGAGCCGGGCGGGGCGCGGCGGCGACTCACCTGTCCCGCGGGGCCCGCCGCGCGGAGTGGGCGCCGCTCCCGCGCGGAGGCGCAGCCGTCGGCGTCGGGTGGCGGGCGCGCAGCACCCCTCCCCCGCGGGCGGCTGGATGGGGTCCGGCGGCGGCGGGCACGGCCGGGCTGGCTGGGAGGGGACCCGGCGCCGCGCACCGCGCACCCGCGCCGCCGCTCGCCGCTGCGCTCTCCCCGGCCGCCCGGCCGCCCGGCCCGGCGCGGCCCTCCGCGGAGCGGCCCGGGGACGCGGGTGCCGCGGCGAGGGGGGCGCGGGGAGCTGCGGGGGCCGCGGGAGCGCGGGAGCCGGGGCCGGTGCGGCGCTCGCTGCGCCCGGGCGCGGGCTCTGCGCAGCCGAGCGGAGCGGGGCGGGGCGGGGCGCCGCGCGGCTCCCGCGCCCCCGGCGAGGCCACCCCGGCGGCGGCGGGCGCCGTGACGCAGGCCTGACTCACCCACGCGCCGGCCCGCGTCAGGGCCGGGGGCCGGGGCTGCGGGGGCCGACGCGGCGCGGGGGTGGCGGCGAGAGGACGCCCCCGACCAGGCGCCCCAGATGCTGGAAAGTCGTCATCGGGGCCCCTGCCCTCGGAGGGGAGTGAGACGTCAAGGGGCAAGGCCCTCCTCCCGAGCCCAGGCCTCATGGTTCACCTTTTCCGGCTCCTCTCTTTCGGCCCCTCCTCATGCCCTCAGTCCGGTCCAAAGCGGTCGTTCCCCCTGTCCTAGGCACTGCGCCTCTCCGTGCCTTTGTTCCCTCCCTTCTCACTTGGAAAGCCTTCCCCCTGCCACTGTCCTTCCATCTTATCATCCTGCAGGACCATTCCCTGTGCAGTTCAACTCTTCAAGACATCACTCCTCTATGGGGCTCCCACTGTGTGCATGGGTGGCAGGGGGTTGATAAGATCACAGGGATGATGGACGGTAGGGAACCCCTGGGAGAGGCAGAGTCGGGTTTATCCACGAAGCCACAACATAAGGCAGGAAAACTTAAGTTCCTATAAGAGGAGGAAAGTGGGGGACAGTGCAAGGAGAGGAAGATTCTGACTGAGCTCTGGGCAGACCTATGGAGGACGTGAGACAGGATCCTGGCCTCTAAGGGTGGACAAGACTTCAACAGTAGAAGGGGCAAAGGATGGCCCTTCTGGAGGAGACAGCATGAGAAGAGCAAAGATATGACAGTGGGGAAGGTGTGCAGGGGGATGCCTGCCTGAGCTGGAGGAGGGGCAGGGTGGTGAGACAGACGTGAAGGTAGGAGGTAGGAACTATGCTCCGTGGCCTTGAAGAACTGGTTGGGGAGTCTGGAATGAATTATCTCTGCTCTAGGGGACATTAAAGGGACCTTGACATTAGAGAAAGGTGTCTGGGAGGGATGGGAAGTAGAGGCTGTCTCAACAGTGCTACTGCAAGGCAATAGAACCATTGTCACGAACTCCAGAGGCTCTGAGACTTTAATCTCACAATCTAACAAGTTCCGTGGATGTTGGCAGAAGACGTAAGATTCCTGGGCCAAAGACAAAGGACTTTATTACTCATGATATAGCAGGCAGCATGAATTTCACAGTCAAAGCGATTTCCCTCCAACTTCCCACAGGAATGTGGGGGTGGGCCCAGGTGATACTGCATGTGCTGAGGAACCCTGAGCTTAGGAGATCTCAGACTTTCATAATGAGCTGCAAGCAGACCTGCCCGACCTCTGCCCCAGATGCTGTTAGATTTATTATCCTCAGTATACTGGACAGCAAATAAACCTGTCCTCCACGGGGGAGACACTATCTCCACCTTCCAAAGCTGTTTGCAATGCAAACAACCTTAAGATATTCCGAAACGAAAAGCCATCGGTGCCTCTTCTTTTAGAAGCACAAATATGATCGCATCCTTCTCAAGCTTGCAGAGTTTTGCCACCATCTCTAACAGGTCCTTCAAGGCCACTCTTCATCTCTAAACTCATTTCACACCCCTCTCCCCATGGCCTTCCCTGAAGCCCACCACCTACACCAATCTTCTCTCAGTTCTCCTACTCGCCCACTCCATCCTGACTCAGCCTTCAGCCCATGTGCCCTTTCTGTCTGGAAGCCTCTAAAGCCCCCTCGGCCTCTCCCTCACCCTGCAGACTCGCCCACAGGGTTCACCTCAAACCCTAATGCTTTACACCTCTCTGACCATGGATAAGGATTCAGTCAGTCTCCCAGGTGGACATTTCTTGTCCTTTGGAGCCCTTGTCACAATCGTTAACTAAATACTTGGTGGTGTGACTGGCTGCTAAGTGATAGTCACCTTGGCTAGTGTGTAAGTCCCTCAGGGCAGAGACTACTTGTTCAGGTGAGGCCATGTCATTCTCCAACACAGGATGGACTCCCCATAAAGATTTACCTAAAGAAGAGGTAAAGTGGTTAGAACTGCAGGTGTAACGTAGAGGAAAAAGGGCTAGAGACACAGACTTGGAACTGTACACATAAAGGGGGTGATGAAGCAGAGGGAAAAGTGGCCCTTTGGGGAAGCTTGTAGAAAACGATCGAGAGGCTAGAAGCTCGGATGGGGGACAATGTTTACTTCTCAGGGCCAGAGGAACAAGAAGGGTCAGGAAAGGTTACAGAAGAAGAGTCAGGAGTTGTGGGGACAACATATATTACAGAAGTAGAGAAGTTTGAGAAAGGAAGGGCAGTCCACAGGGTCAAAATCTGTAGCCAACTTAAAGGAGATGAAGCCTGGAAGGTGTCCTTGATGACAGCACACATGGGGTGATGAGCACGAAGCCGTATTGGAGGCCCTGAGGTGGAAGTAGCAGCAAAATCTAAAACACAGTTGACAAGAAAGTTCCCACCCACCTCTGTTGCCATCTAAGTGTATCTTTAGCAGACGCGATAGGCTTGTTGCCATCCTTTAAGAGATGGTTATCCTGTTGTGGCCTCTGAGGGTAAAGCCAGTCACTGTGGACATGTGGAATTTTACCCGAAGGGAGAGGCTGATGCCAGCGTAATTCCCTGGGGGAAATGGAAACTGGAAGAAGAACACGGGCTCCGAGTTCTTCCGGGGCTGGCCCACATCAATGACACTCCGGATTCCTTACTTCTCTTCGCTGGCCCCTGACCACCATCCCTAGTAAAATGTGGTTTCCTTTCCTTCGAGACTCCTCTTGGCTACATCATCTCGGCAGTCCACTAGAGTCAGCAGGAGACATGGAGCAGATTTGCGGTCCTGAGTTAGAAAACGAGTGAGAAAGCGAGGTCTCGGCTCGGAGAGGCTGAGGGAGCAGTGCAGGGCAGTAGCACAGTGGCTCAGCTCGGCCCCTGCAGTCACGGTGCCGGTGTTCCTGGTCTCACCCCATGGTACTAGCTTGGGACCTCTCAGGGCCAAAGTGTCCTGTTAACCCATGTGTTAACCCATGAAATGAGGTTAACAATACAAATGGGGTTAACTCATAGAGTATAGAGCAATAAATGAGATTTTCCAAGTATAACAGACTTTGTATTTTTGTATTTTCCAAGTATAACAGTATATACTTCCATTTATAACAATCTGGCACATGATGAGGACCTAATACGTGTAATGTCTTGCTGCTATGGTGGTGATGATGAGGAGGATGATGATGATAATGATGATGACAATGATGTTGGTGACATATGAGGAGCAGGGCCAGGAGCTTGGGAGGGGTGGGTGCTTCTGGCTAGGGCTTTTTGTCCTGGGGTCCTGAGTGGATGGAACAGAACTTTGAGCCCAAGGAGGAAGCTCTGCCTTGCAAAGCAGGCTGCCCGGCAAGTCACCTGTTCAAACTTGAGCCGTGCATTAAGAAGGGAGCAGTGAGAACCTGAACTGGGAGGGACTTCCCTAGGCAGAGTCAGGACACAGTGGGCAGCTGCCCCTCCTCACCTGGCTCATCTGGTGCCAATCTTGGGGGATGGCAGCCCTTCCTACAGCTCCAAGTCCCCCTACTCCTGTCTACATGCAGCAGCCAGGTTTTTCAATTCCAACTAGATTATATTTGGGGAAAACTACTCTGTGTCAGGCACTGTGCTAAGCTCAGTCAGCTTATGGCTGAATTCAGAGGCACGGTTTGCAAATCAGCCAAGGATAACTTGGAAGGTGTTAAAGAGCTAAAGAAGTTCCTCTGTGTCGGCCAGAGCCTAACAAAGGCCCCAAAGCAGTCCCAGAGCTGTGAAGACAACAGTGACCTTCATCCAGATATAAGAGAAGGCACATGGAAAGGGGGCTTCGTTAGTAACTAGGGGTTTGTGTTCAGCTCAGTTTTTGCTCTGAGTATTATCTCGCTTGGAAAATGGAATAGGATTTTCTCTCTCTTTCTCTCTCTCGATATATATATATATAGTCAAGTAAGAATCTTTGTAGAAACAGCACAGTTGAGTTCATTACATTTACATTTCTGCTTCTTCTCAAAATCCATCATTCTCAGTTTCATCAGAGTTTATATTACCAGAGTTTTATTTTACTTCAAGCTCTGAAAACGAAGCAGCAATGTGAAATGGCTGCTAAAATGGCTAACTTAAGTGTGAGCTGCATTTACGGAATTACCGTTCTCAGGTGCGGGGATGGGTATGACAAGTCCACCTAGTTCTTTATCTGAAGCTAGAAGCCCACTGTAAAGAAATAGAGAGTAAGCAGGGATGAGCTCATGAAGGAATTCACAATGTTCCCAGCCTCCCAGACCTGAATCTATCCGGCCCATTTAGAAAGGGACAAGTGGGAGATGAAGCCAGAAACAAGCTGGATTCTCTAACAGGGAAGCCTGGCATGTCAGGATGGAAAGCCCTCTACTGACCTTGGAAGGTGATAGGGAGCCATGGAAAGTTTTAGAGCGTGATTATACAGAATGACCTCCTATGTAGGCTTAAATGGGAAGTGGTCATCCAGAACCCTTCAGAAGCATCTCTACTCCCTGAGAAGAGACCCCAGTCTCTACTTGCAGGTTTCACCTCACAGCAGCTTCAAGAGAGTCCTGACCTTAACTCCCCAGACAGCAAAGTGGATGTCTCACTTTAAGATCTGAGGGAACCTAGTGGTGAGAATGGTTGGGGGAAGTGGGGAAGAATTGGGAAGGACCGTGAGGAGAGAGGCAGTGAGGCTTCAGAGACCCTGGAGGACCAGAGAGAGGCCTCCAAATTCTTTCCTGTGACTCGGGTGAACTGCTCAGTCCCTCATTTTCCCAGCACTGCGAGGCTGTCACCTGAGGTAGTAGAAACAAAAAACAGACAGCTCTTCACAGGAACAAGAAGCGCCACACGAATACAGACTGACCCCAATCTTTTGCATATTGAGACTTAATAGTCTAGAAAATTGCCCCAGAGAATTTGACTCCACAGAGTCCTTACTGAGCAGAGTGGGGTGCCCCAACCAAACACACCCCTGCGTGACCACCTAGAACACAAATCCAAATGAGTGATCAAGGGACCCTTCGCATCACCAAAGAACTGGCCTCGTTCTTCTTTTCTGAGACAGTGATGTACAGAGTCTGATCAATTCAGGTTCTGATCCAGCGTTACCTTGCCAGGTGACCTTTGACAAATCACTTAATATCTCTGCCCTTCAGATTCTTTATCCAGGAAATAGAAATCGTAATCCGTTTTCTAACCTCATGGGGTCATTGTAAGGGTTAAATGAGATAAGACCCTGTAAACTCATGGCTGTATTATCACTATTGCTATTACCTCTAGTTCATAAGCAGCTCACACTTACTAACTCTTTGCATTATGAAATAGCCCCCTACCATGGTTTTTTTTTTTTTCAATGTAACGTGCATTTCCCCTTAAAGGCTGAAAGCTTCATTTAAAAACAAATTCACAACTAAAAAGCTTAAAAATATATGTAATTCAGTAATGCAATTGGATGGAAAATTAACATGTAAAATATCATAACCTTCAGATCGGCAGTAACTAATGAGAAGATATAAGAAATGCTTCAGTTACAATAGCAAAAACAAACAAAAAAAGAAAAATACTTAAAAATAAACTTTAAAAGATATGTAGAAAAATTACATAAAGAAAACACCTGAATGCTACTAAGAGATCCCAAAAGATGCTGAAGGAAAGAATGGACATGTTCTTAGACTGGAAAAGAAAACATAATAAACATGTTAATCCTCTAAATTAATCTAAAATTAGAAGATGACTCAGTGCAAATAGCAAAAAAGTATTTTTTTTCTTTTTAACTAGACAAGTTGACTCTAAGGCTCATATAGAAAAAGAAACAAAAGCAGACTAATTATTAGCAGGACTAATGGGCATGCCCACCAGACAGTAAAGCATATTATAAAGCTACAAGTTTAAATTAGTGTGATCCTAGTCATGAGAAATACATGAGGCAGAACACAAGGTCCAGAAATGAACTCAGATTCAGTCACTTAGAATATGACAAAGATTACATTTCAAGTGAGGGAGGAAGACATATTTTAAATAAATGGTAGTGTTCTGGTCATTCGAAAAGAAATAAATTTGAATCCTTTTCTTATTCTTTATACCAATATAAATTGTAGATACGTCAAGATTAATAAACGTACAAAAATAAGCCATAGGAATGCATCCAAAGCAGTATTTAGAGCGATATTTATAGCCTTAAAATAGGTATATCAGAAAAGAAGAAAGATTACAAACAAACCAAAGAACCATCTCAAAAACTTAGGAAAATAGACCCCCCAAAAAAAACAGAAGGAAGGAAATGATAAAGACAATGTAGAAACTAATGAAATAGGAAAGCAAACACACAACAGAGAAGATCATCAAAGTCAGAAGTCTGTCCTTTGAAAAGTCTAATTTTTAAAAAACAAAACCATAAAGTACTAATGGGGTGAGGAAGATCTTCCTAAGTATGATGTCATCACAGGCACTCCCTTTTCCCTTCTGCTTTATTTTTCCTCCAACTCATTTATCACCATCTAGCACTTGATTCACTTTCCTATTTGCTTGTTGTCTGCTCTTCAGCCAGGAGCACTGTATCCTGAACACCAAGAACAACCCTGCCATGTGGTAGGTATTTAGAGATACCTGTTGAGTGACTATTTAAAAAGAGGGGGAGGTATTTCTTTAACATATAAAGAGTTCCTAAAAATCAGTAAGAAAAAGAAAGATATGAATAGAGAGTTCATAGAAAATCAAAAAAAAGAAATTCTTACGCATGTAAGAGGATATTCAGTTTTATTCATCATGATGAAATGCAAATTGAAAAATGAGATCCCATTTTCTAGCTATTATGCTGTCAAATACGTTTCTTTAAAAAGGTCTATAACACACATGTTGCTAATAAGAGAAGAGTTAAAGTATACAGTCTCTGTGGAAGATAATTAAACCATATTTATCAACATTACAAAGGCACATACCCATGACCTATTAGGTCCTATCTATCAAAGTTTTGAAGGTACAGACTCATTTTGCACATGCGTGTGTTTAAAGATATTCATTTAGAGATCCTCTTTACAGCAGGGTTTGTCATTTTTAAAAATGGAAACAATTTAGATGTCTCTCAACGAGAAACTTTTTAAATCATTTATGGTACCTCGATGCACTGGAATTCTTTGCAGCCATGAAAATGAATAAGTCTGCTCTCTATGTCCTGATTTGGAAATGTCTCCAAAATGTACCGTTAAATGAAAAAAAGATGCAGGATGCTGTGGAAAGGGTGTGACCATTTGTGTACTTGTAGAGGCATGAAATATTTCTGGAATGATACATAAGAAGCTGATGATAGTGCTCGCCTCTAAGGCAGGGAGCTGCATGGCTGAGGGCAGGCAGAGAAGAAAGATTTACTTTTCCATATACCTTTTGAAATTTATCCTGTACCGTGTATATTCAATATATCTAGATGTGCTTCTATATGCATCTGAAATCTCTAGAAAGGGAACGCCTGAAACTGGCCACAGTGACTTCCTCTGCAGAGGGGACTGGGACTGGAGGACCCGGGGAAAGGAAACTTGGTACTAGACTTACTCTGGTTTTGTTTCAATTTTTTTCCGACCGTGTGAATGTATTATTACCTGTTCATTAAATAGCAGAATGCATTTCTCCTTGCTCCTCTAGACTGTCCCTTTCTGCCTCTCTCCCCTGGGTCGCACCTGCCCTCCTGATCCCTCTGTTCCGGCACACTCTGCACGGACTGTGGAATCAGACCAGTCCAGGTCCTCATTCTGACTCAGAGCTCCTGTCCTCATCTGGTGAATGGGGACAACAGCAGATGAGTGAGGGGTGGGTGTGGTGAGGGTTAAGTGAGATAACGTATATTCAGTGAGTGCTCCATAAAAGAGAGTGACCGTTGGCATCCCCTTGCTTTTCTGGAACATGGCTACAGCACCCCTGGAGGGCTGAGTGGCTGAGCTCTTCCAGGTCTTGCTCTAGAATGTATACTTCCCCCCTTCAGCAGCTACCTCCAAACTTCAAAGGAAGAAAGAAGTGGCAAAGGCTTTGAGTAGTCACAGTGTCCTCTGAGAGCAGCAAGGACATTCCTCTCACTGGTACTTGGGAGAGTGGTAAAGGAGGATGTCCCCAATTGCCCAAGGGGCCCAAACTCCCAGAGTGGGAGGAAGCCTCCTTCGATGTAAATAGAAGGAATCTGGGGTCTGCTCTTCTTATGGGACAGGTAGCAGCTGGGAGTGGGGTGGGAGGGGGCTGTGTGGCCCCACTCCAGGATTGTGGGGTGGGGAAAGAATCAGATGGAAAAACTGCCTCTTCCCAGGACCAGCATGAAGCTTTCCATTCCAGAGTCAAATATAGACCCATTTCCATAAAAGCACCAGCCTGCTTCTATAAATACCTCAGCCAGTGTTCCGGGGTTCTCATGTGACTTTGATGCCTACCTCCTTGTCTGCGGGGATCCGTCACCATGGTAACCAGACCCCGTGACCAGCCACTCTTCATTCATGGCAAGTTGCCGCATCCTGGATTGGGGGTGGGGTGGTGAAGGGGGGCTGGAGGGCGGGCTGAGGAGAGGGAGAATGGGCAAGAACAAGGAATAAAGATGAAGAGCCCAGTCTTAGAGGAGACTGCAGAATTCCAGCTCCACTGCAAGGATGCTCTGACGGCATCATCAATCTCCCAGAGCTGCCTGTCAGGAGATGGACATTTTCATTCGAGAAGCTACAGAAATCCTTGTCTTTGAGTCAGAGACGCAAAGGTTCCAAGTTGGAAGGCACCTTAACCGTGCTCTAGGCCTCTACCCTTGCTGTCAGATGAAGAAAATCGGGTGCAGAAGTGTGGAGTGACTTGTCCAAGGTCACGCGGCAACTCCGTTACAAACTAGGGCAAGAACCAGGATGCATGCCGTTAGCAGCTTCCTCTTCACCTAATTCAGCTTCAGCTCTGAGCTGTGGGTGCAAGGGCCACAGAGATGTGTGGCTATCGAGTGGAACCTAGGTATCTTTGCTCCCAGGTTATCCTACCCAGGTGGAGCTGCAGGGCCTCCGAGACAGGTGAAAATCATGCATTTAGCCTGTGTCAGGACTTGGCCCTGAACTCCCCATCCCTGGCTGACAAAGAGAGAGAGGCTAACAAATGACAAGAAGTCCCGCAATGTTGAACAAAGGTAGATGTAATCCTTGGAAATCTATGGAAATCTTTTTTTAATCAGAACATCCCAGGTCTTCCCCCAACCAGTAGAATCCTTCAAACGTCATCCAGTCCTCTGCGCTTTCTTGCTCGGTGCTGGGGATAAGAAAAGGCAGGAAAAAGCCCTTCCTGCCCTCCCAGAGCTGCCCTCTTTAGGTGCACATGGAGAAGCAAATAGAAGAGAATCTGGTTAACCTCTTACTCTGGGGACATTCCAGACTAGAAATAAGGCGGGCCGTGGAAATCAGGGAAGGCTTCCAGGAGGAAGTGCAGAGGAGGACCCAACCTGGCAGGTGGGTGGGAAGGAACATTCTCAAGGACACTGGGTGTTGGCACAGGACTTGGGTGTGTGGTCAGGGGGACAGTGCTCTGACTGAGGTGGGCTGAGAGGAAAACTGTGGCCACGCCTTGGGGCAGGACGCTGCCAACCAGGGAGCTGATTCATTTGGTTCGATCTCATGGGTTCAAGCAGTCAGCAGTGGAGGGTTCCAGAGGAGACAGATCCAGAGAAGAAGAAAAAACTCTTGGCTTGAAATATTCTTGAAGAAGACAGAGAATAAAACCAGACATCAGCCGTGGGCTCCGTCACCACCTGGCCTTGGGACATATGTCCAGGAGTCTCCACGGATGTGAAAACGCACCGTACTGGAGGCTGGTAACAGCTGGAGTGGCCCAGGGCAAGGTTCTGTCTCCCTTACCCATCACCTAGGCTGTCTCCCTTACCCATCGCCTATGCAGTCTCCCTGGAGCTGAGGACACAGGGCGTCACCTGCCCCCTCCCCACCTGTCAGCAGCCTGAGAGAGGACTGGTTATAAAGGCCATCCTCAGCCTCAAAGGCGAGACCGGCTGGTCTGATGAGGGAGACCTGGGCAGACCCTGCACAGACCCTACTTCCTCTGTGCTTTGCAACCAGCCGGGCACCCACGGCACGTGTTTACCAAGACCACCAGCTACTGGATCCAGAGACAGCACCCAACCTAGTTCTTAAAACCGTCCCCTGGCTCAGAGCAGGGGTGTCAAATGGAAGGACAGTCATTCAGCGATGGCTGGGGTTAGCTCAGTGGTGCGGACAGAGAACCTCTTTGCAGACAGACCTGACTCAGTCCTGGCTCTGTCCCTCACTCGTGTGGCCTTGGGGAGCTTACACAGACTCGCTAGGCCTCCGCTGCTTGTCTGTCACAGGGGATGTTGTTACCGACTTTGAAGAGCAGCTGTGAAAAGTAGAGACGGTGATGACAAAGTGTCTGGCGCACAGAAAGTGATTTTAAAAGGCAGCAGCCTCCGTTTCCGTGGGTGGATGGATGCTGGGTGCCCTTGCCTGTGGGTTCCCGGACTCCATGCTCATTCGCGCCAGAATTCCCCGAGTCGTCTCACCTGGCACCTTCCTGGGTACCATCCAGTTTGCCTAGAAGCTTCTCCCACTTGGCTTCACGCATCAGAAGCCCTTCTGTCCTTCAAAGCCCATTTCAATGCCTCTCCTTCCTGCTGTCTTACCCGACCGCCTCCAGCCCACAGGGTGTCCTAGGGCAGGGGTGCCCAACCCACAGTCCGTGGCCTGTTAGGAGCCAGGCTGCACAGCAGGAGGTGAGTGTTGGGCAAGTGAGTAAAGCTTCATCTGTATCTGCAGCCGCTCCCCAGCGCTAGCATCACCGCCTCAGCTCCGCCTCAGATCATCAGGCATTAGATTCTCACCGGTCCCTGGTGCCAACAAGGTTGGGAACCGCTGTTCTAGGGTGACTCTTCTTACTGGCCATGGTGCGGTCCTTCAGCACACAGCCTACCCTGCCATTCACAGCAACGACAACTAGAATAATCACTGTGGAACACCATTTACTGCACTGAGAACCTAACACACGTGAGACAGGGTGAGTGACTTGTCTGTGGTCACATAGCTAAAGGTGGCAACGGCGGGATAAACACGAACACAACTGGTTCCAGAGCTTTTGCATCCTCACTGTTGATTATACTCTTGCTTGACCATCTTCACTCTCTCCAAGGATGTTATAAGCCAGTGTGGTGTGGCAGAAACACACACAGATCCTGGAGTCAGCTAGAAACGGGGTTAGAGCTCACCTCTGCCACTGACAGGTTGGGTGACTCTGTGTAAGTCCTGAACCTCTGCACACCTGTTTCCTAACCTAGAGCTGTGAGCTGTTCAGTTAGATTATTTGACGTGCAGTGATGGGCCAACCTAGTAACAACTGACATCGCCACTCAGACGTCCTGTGCCCCCAGGAAGTGGGTTTGCAATGAAAGCCCTGGCCAGGTCTTAAGAACAGTCCTGCACCAGCATCATTCTAAGGCCTCCTGTGCGTTTTTCATCGTCTTCCCGACACCAACACTACGAAGCAGACACTATTGGCATCCTCATTGTACAAAACCAAAGCTTATAGAGGGTAAGAAACTTACCCGGTGTGACATAACCAAGCAGTAGAGTTCGGATTTGACCCGGATCCACCCAATCTTTATTCCATGTGGCCTCTCTGCAAGGCACAGGATGGATGATTCCTTGCCCACTTCTGCTGTGAGGTAGTTCAAACAGGAATCACAAATTCCACTTTACAGACGAAGAAGCAAACGCCTGAGGGCATTAAGTGACATGCCCAAGGTCACAGCCCGCTGGTGGCAAAGTCAGTTCTAGAGCTCAGGGCTCTTAAACTCGTGCTCCGCTTTCTCCCTCACTCCCTACTGCCTGTGGCTGAGATTCTTGAGGTGGAGACACCGGGACTCTGGGACCACAGCCAGGAAGTTGGCCACAGGCCTCCCCCTGGGCCCAGGAAGCCTCCGACCATGGAGAAATTTGCTTTGAAGGCAAAGGATGATTGACTCCTGGCGAGGAGCGTCGTCCCTGTTTCTGTTCCAGACGAATGGGAAGCTGCTGCAGTTTCCATGATAAATCTTTCTGCTAAAGATGATACATCACTCTGGACTGGTTATGTGCACAGTCTTTGGACGCGATTCAAGTCAATTACAGGGACCAAGTTCTCAGCACTGAGCAGAGATATTTTCGAGTAGCTATAATAGAGTCAGAGCCTCCTGGGGATCCGGCTGGGAAACAGGTCCACTTTGAGTTTGATGTGGGGGTGACTGCACGGTGGCGAGACCTGCCAGGGAGCCCTGCAAGAAAGGTGTCCCTCACTCTCATCATGATGGCCTCCACTCTGTGTTTGCCCCTGAGGTCATCATTGCAGGCTGCTGGGCCAGCCAAGGTTATTCAAATCCCGAGCCTAATGTGCCCTCACCCTCAGCTGCCTGGATTTAGGGAAATAAGTTCCCATTCCAGGCCAAACCCCAAGAACAGAGCTGCAAACAGGGCCTTGCTTCTCCAGCTCCGAGTCTCAGAAGCACTCCTTATGTGAGCCCCAAACACATCCAGGTAGTCGCTCTGCACCCCCAGAACCTCTCAGGTATCACAGCTTGCTGCAGCTGGCTCATGGGAACTGTTCTGGGCCAGCAGATCCAGCCTTCCCTTCTCCCCCAAACCCTAAGTGAAGCACATGCTGGTCCAAGGCCAGGAATTTTAAACCTAATGTTTTTTGCTCAAAGATGGTCTTCCTTTGGCCTGAATGTGGCGTTTGGTGTTTCAGAACCAAGGTTTAAGGTCCCAGATAGGACTCTGGTCTGGACGATGTGGGCTTTGGTTACCGCTGTGTGGCTTTGGGCAGGTCTTTAACCTCTCTGGGCCCATATTTCCTCTTGTAAAAATGTGGCCAGTGATTCTTTCTAGCTCCAAAATGCTAAGATTCATCTTACAGGTTTCCAAGAAGGCAGTTGGAGATGGCTAGAGCATAAGATGAGGGGGCTGGGGGTGGTAAGAAGTATGGAGGAGACAGATTAAACAGAGAGGGCAGGGGTCTGCATCACAGAACTTGAACGTCATACTAAAAAATTTAGGTTTTATTTTACATATATTGGAGAACCAGAGAAAAATTTTAAGCGTAAGAGTAGAGTTGCCAGATTTAGCAAATGAAAAATACCAGACAGCTAGCTAAATCTGAACGGGACATCCTGTGTTTTATCTGGCAACCCTGCCTGGGAGCGATGGAGAAAGCCCTTTGGCCACGGAGTGGAGAATGGATTGGAGAGGACAAAACTGAAAGCAGAAGGACCGTTCAGGAGGTTATTAGTATATCCAGGCAATAGTTACAAAAGTTAGGATCGGCTGAACACTTGCTTTCTGCCATGCACCGTGCTAAGCATTTTGTGTATATAAGCTCATTTAATTCTCATAACGCGGTTAGCACCATTCCTATTTTACAGGTTAGGTGACTGCTACACAGACAGGTTAAATAACTAGTCCAGGTCACGTAGCTAGTGAGGGCTAGAACTGGGATTGGAGTCTAAAATTCCCACACTTAACCCTTGAGACATCCTGCCACCCCTGCAGGCCATGAGAGCCTGACCCTGGGCCATGCAGTGGGAACCAGGTGACAGTTAGAAGCTGTTGTGAAGCCCTCGCCCCTGGGGTGGGAGTTGGGATACTGTGGCTAGTAGAGAAGTGAGAAGGAAAACTCAGGGATCGCATTATATTCAGCTCACATGTTCAGATCACTTGATAATTTTCAAAGCAGGAAGTGGGGCTCATAAGGAAAAGAACTAACACTTGTGGGTTTACAGTGACCCTGGAGGTATTTAGGAGGCACACCAACAGGGCGTGCTGGCTGGCTGGATGTGGGGTAAGGGCAACAGAGGCATAACGGAGAAAGGGTTCTGGCTTGAGAGGGCCTAGGGCAACGTTAGGCAGGGAGAACCTTGGGGATAATGAGTAGCATGGAAGGTCTGGGCCCAAGGTTGGGTGGGGGTTGGAGAGAAGACGCATTCGGTCCAGGACATGCTAAGCCTATTGGAGGCAATCGAGACCCAGGGAGGTGAAGTGACCATCCTGGAGTCACACAAAAGGTAGATGTTGGGAGTGGAATGGGGACAGAAGTCTCTTGACTGTATCTGGGGTGCCTGGCACACACAGAGCCCTTGTCTAGATGCAAAGACGGGACAAGGATGGAGATACCCCCAATCACAGAGGATGGAGACACCCCCAACCACAGAGTCCGGGTCAGTATTTAAGGCCCATTGTCTGGTACAGGGCCCAGCGGTCCAGCGCGCTCAGCTCAGAGCAGATCCTGCCCCTTGGACTGGGAAACTCTGAAAGAAAAGCCGAGGGTAGAGCCGGGCTGGATCGTAGGGACTGTGAGCCAAGAACGGTCTCTCAGCAACAGACTTTCTCCATCTGTAAACAGAGAACAGTATCCACAGCAGTCATTTTGAGGCTTAAAGGAGATAAATCGATGGAAAAGCGATGCACCGCACAAACGTAATTCATGATTGTCCTATTCTGTTCTTCTGCTTCCGTCACTGCTCTTTCGCCCCTTCCAGCCTCCTCCCGCTTCCCTCCCTTCTCTGCCCTCCTGTTATCTCAGCTCCCTGCCTCTTTATAGGATTAGGACAGAGACCCGGGCAGGGAGAGTCTGCCAGGCCCTAGAGACAGCGCGCTGCCTCGCATCTCAGCCAGCCTAGCTCACGCGTCCTCCGGTCCCCCAGCCCCCCACCCACCCTCACCCTCACAGGCCTCCTCTCCAGCTGACCGCCCTGGTGACCCCCCTCCCGGCTCCCACATCCACCCGCCGCCTAAGGAGCCCCGCCCACTGTTGCCCCCCCCCAGGGGGCCGCCGCAGGTGGCAGTGGGGACAGCAGAGACGGATGCAGAGGCTCGGCCCTGATGGCCTGGAAATGTACAAAGACGATCCCTAAGGACCCGACGAGATGCTGACGTCACATGGAGACTGAAAATACCTTCTGGAAGGAAAGTCACGCGGCACCAGCACCGTGCAAAATGAGCCGCTCTCCCAGCTGGAAACGTGGATGGAGAGAGGGCCAGGGACGTAAACCCCGGGTCCCCAGAGAGTGGGGCAGGGACATAATCCCCAACTCCCCGGAGTCCAGAGACATGAACCCCGGCTCCCGGGAGTCCAAGCCACAGGGCTGGCCACTGCAGCCTCTCCAATGCCTACTGAGAGGACTCGGGGTCCCCCACACCCTATGGAGGGCCAGGACACCCACAACCCCACTCCCCCGACACACAGTCCTAAAGGGCAGGCAGTGTCCTGAGAACCGAGAGGCACCAAGAGAGGACTTAGGGGGTGGGGGGAGCACCCCTCCCTACCCCTACCCTGCCCAGGGTGTCTGGCTAAGCCTCAGTGTAGTGGGGACAGGACCTCTCAAACCACACCCGGAGGGGCCCAGAGCGCCAGGACCAACGCTGCCATGCGGGGGCCGAGGTCCCTGCAGGCACTAAGCTGCCAGACCCTTGACATCTGGGGGAGCCGTCTTGCTGCCTCATTTTCTCCCCTCACCCACCCCCACGAGTACTTATCAGTTGCCACTTGAATGCAGAAGAGGCTGAGGTCCAGAGCTGCTGGGCGGCCTGGCACCTACTCCATGGGCGCCCGTCCCAGGGAGGGCCCGGAACCCCGGAATCCTCTGGAGCATGTGGTTCTCAAAGACAGGACTTCCTGCCGCCTTCAGAGGTCCAAGTATCCCCCCCGCCCCAGCCTGGTGTGAAAGGAGCAGAGGAGCCCCAGGCTGTGAGGGCCAGCCATGGGACAGCCAGCAGGGCCTGAGGGCCGGAGATGTCAAAGGCAGGGGTCCCTGTCCCATCCCTGCCCTGGCCACGCCCACTCGCCCAAACCCCCTCACCCACTTCTTGGATCTCTGGGAGCTCCCCAAAGTGAAGCAGCCCCAGGGAAAGTGATGGGGCTTCCCCCCAGAGTGACCAATGTTAAATTTTCACCACTCTGTGGCGATAGAGACAAAAGAGAATTTAAGCTGTTCTGGAAAATAAAGAAATTTGAGGTTCTTACCTTCTACCCACTTTCACATCTCCGGGTCCTGCTCCCTCTTCTGGTCTGCCCCTCCAGCCTCTCTTTTTAACCCCCCAGATCTGATGTTGTCCACCCTCTGGATCCCCCACCCCCAGCACCATGACCCCTCCATGGGAAACAGCTCTCTCCTCCCAGCTTCCCCACAGATGGCCCCCTCACACCACCGGCTTCTCAGGCAGAGGTGCCTTGGTCATCTCTGCAACCACCGGGTTCAGCTCAACCCAGCCAGAAGGAGGGCTTGGCTCACATTCGTGGACTCTAACCAAATGAGTTTCCCTGGGGACGGCCACCGGGGTACATACTGGTGTCCTGAGAGCACTTGGCTCTTCCTGCAGGCCCAGAGCACCTGCCTCTGTGGCAGCTTCTTCTGAAGGCTGTGAGCCTGAGTACTGCTCAGGACAGCCAGGTCCAGCCAGGACAGCCAACCCCAAGCCGAAGCTTTCTGATGGTCCAGCACGAACCCTCACCAGCTTTGTACTGGAGAGAGGCCCCCTGGACTCAGAGCCCCATGAGGGCAGGGGAAGGGTCTGATGGTCACTATTCGGTGTCCATCCCGGCACTAGTGCCTGGACCAGCGGGTCAGCCAGGTCTTGCTCAGTCACTTATTGGCCAAGTGATCAGTCACTTCAGTTCTCTGAGTCTCTAAAAAGTGGGGATAACCTTACCTGTCTCTCCCACTGTTTAGATGTGATGGACCTGGGATTGCTGCTGAGCCAGAGGATGGCAGGAGTTCCATGAACACTGAGAAGTGCAGACGAAGGCAGAGCTCACCCCGCCACGCACCTCCCCACCTGTTCACAAGGCTCCTGCTCCGCCGTGTTCCAGCAGAAGCCCACTGTATTGGGCAGAGTTTAACCAAAGAAGCAGAACCAGTAGGAGATTACATGGGTTTATTACAAGGAGTTGGTTTATACAAGTGCAGGGGGCTGGCTAAGCAGGTCTAAGGTCCATAGGGCGGAAGGGAAGGTCGTGGGCAGGCCGAAACCCTTGTCACAGACCTGTGTCCCTCCATGGAAGGCCTAAGCCTTCTTATCACAGGCTTCTCTATAATTTCAAGTCATCTGATGCAGGACTTTAACCACAAGTGCAAATTCCCTTTACAGCAGCACCTAGATTAGTGTTTGATCGGATAACTGGGAGAAAGAACAGTGTAAACTACTGCTGCCTCCTTTTCTGTTGTCCAGCTCCCCTGAGAGAAAGACTGTCACTTGCAGTGCCCTGACCCCACCCAGATCCCCTCCCTCTTTCCCACAGGCCAACCACCTTCTAGCTTGTTGGAAAGTTAAAATCTACATTCTCAGCTAAGGTTCATCAAAACCTGCTTCTCCAAGCAGATGCACCAACATGCACCTTGGCAGTGGCAATGAGCCAGGTGAGAGTCAGCTCTCCAGGGTGGCACAGGAGGTGCTGGAGTCCCCAGGGGCACCTGTAGTGGCAGGACTGAGCTTTTAAGGAGCAGGCGGGGAGCAGTGTGGGTGCTCCTCTTGGCCACAGTGCTCCTAGGCCTCCCAGGGGTCTTGCCACCCACCCTGCAATAAGCCCTTTAGATGTAACCTGGCCAGAGGGGCTCCTGTCATCTGTAGTTGAGATCGGTGTGCAGAAAGTGGAGGAATAGGATAAGCCTTAATTCTGCCCAGCCCTTAGAGTTTACAGAATACTTTTACATGTGTCATGTTTATTAGCTGTTGGTTAAGAGCTTAATTACCCCACAAGAAGGTCATTCTTCTTCCCATGGAACAAACAAACCCACTGAAAGGCAGAGAGACCAAGGGACCAACCCACACTCTCACAGTTAGGGGGTGTCTGCAGACTGGACCTGAGTCTCGGGTTCCGGCTCTAACACTGTTCTCTTCCACCATCCTGACTCCCTCTCCACAGGGCTACCATCGACACAGCGCAGACGAGGGAGGGGATGAGGCAGCGCAGAGAGATGCAGAGTCCGGAGAAGGACTCCTCTGCTTACGGTGACTACGCATCCTCCTCAAAGGCCCCTGCCCTTGACGTCAGCGACGGGGCTGCTCACACAAAGTCCTGGGGTCTGAGTCCCGATGCTGCTCTCCTTACAGCCCAGCTCTGCTGGAGGCAAAGGGCAGCGGTGGGTCAGGAAAGACAGACATCCGGCTGGAGCCCTCTCTGTCTCCCCAACTGTCACCAAAGCCCCCTCCAGGGTCCCTCTCCTACTATGTGTGTGTGGAAGAGGAGCTGCGCTTGGAGTTGATCAGGGAGATAAAGCGGGAGGGGGTAGGGGAGCCTGAGAGGACCAAAGCCTGCTTTCTCCACCTAGCTATCATTCAAGTTTAAGTAGCAACAGTGGCCTGGGGTTGGCTGCATGAAATCAGGGACCAGCGGATGGCCTTGAGGGCCTCCCCCTGCCCTTTCTGATGAACATTGGCTTTGATCCTGGGCTCCCTGGCTCATAAATAATGTCCCAGGCGTGGGTGCCCTGGGACATCTCCAAGGGCGGCTGGCTGACAAGGCCAACTCAGCCGGGTCTTGAGGACAGACCTCGCCCTACTGCAGTACTGTGATGGGTTTATGGCCAGCCGGCAGACAGTAGTTACCTCAGATTTATCACCCTTCCACAAGGGCAGAGGGAGCTGCTAAAAGCTGCCAGGGAGCCCTTAAATCACCGCGACGGGAAGTGCTGTCGGAGGGAGCAGAGGGCAGTAGGTGGGAGCCATCCTGGGGGCTGGGGCTTCCTGCTGGCTCCTCCGGTTACAGTCCATTGCAGAGGGGGATTTACAGCCCTGGAGTCCCCTTGGAGCTAAGTAGCCCCCCAGAGAGGAGCCAGCAGAGACTGCAGAAGCTGAGCCAAAAGAATGAGAGTGCCCAGGGCCAGCCGGGATGGCGCGTGCAGAGATCTGAGAGGAGGTGCAGGGCCCCAGCGCCCAAAGTGCTGGCCACCGTGGCTGTGAGAGGTGGCTTGCTGCCAAGGCCGACACTGCATAGGTGCCTGCCGTGACAGTCCCACCTCCCTGGAAACATGTCCATCTGTGACAACCCTGTGTGTGCAGATGACTGTTCTGAGGTTTCTATCAGCAGAAAGGTTCATGGGTGCAATGAGGCCATTTCCCATTGCACCTGAGCCCCGGGCTGGGTAGACGCACGTATGGATCAGCATCACACATGCAGCTGGTGAGTTCTGAGTTCCTGGCTGTGCCTGCCCACTGGGGGAGCCTAGGAAAGTGCAAGAGAAAGACACAAGGAGGATAAGGAGAAGAGCTGGTGGTGTTTGATAAAAGGGCAGCTACTGATGAAAGGAATGGGAAGGAAGAGGAGGTGGGCAGGGCGGGTGGAAGGAGACATAAGGAACAGAGGGAAAGAGCTAAAAGCAAGCACCCAGATGTCTACACAGCGGAACCAACTCAGCCCAAATGTGGTCAGAGAGACCGGGAGGGAAAGGGGAGAGAAGAGGTACAGGAAGAAAAGCAGAAAGGACAGGAGGGGAGGAAGGTGACTGAATAAGGGAGAGCGGGGCGAGGCAGCGGCAGGAACACCATATGCTCCAGAAGGCACCGAGCCCGGGCTCTGCAGCTGTTCTCGCCTCAGCCGTCTCTATGAGCGACAGCTGGCTTGGCGCAGGACCCTACCCCAGGGCAGTCTGCCCTGCAGCCACTCCCCTGCCACAAGCTGGCAGCCACCCAAGCCCAGCCCATAGCACAGGGAGGGTGACCCAGGCTGGAGCAGGTGATCCAGACCAGATGCCGCCGTGGAGAGTTTACAGAGAGGAGGGATCTCTGTCCACAAACAGGCGTGGGCTGGCTGCGTGTCCAGGCACCGTTGCAAAACCCAGCTGCCATGCAGGGCACAAATGAGTACACCACGTGTCCCTCTCCATGTCCCGACATGTCCTGTGAACACCCCTGTCCCAACAACATGAGGCATCCCTTGAACAAAGCAAGGTCGGTTTGGGCCACTTCTTCCTGAAGCACTCACAGCCCTGGGCTGGGCTCTGCAGCCTTCCTTTCTGTCTTTGAACTTGCTGCGTGGGATCTTCTGGCCAAGCAGGTCAGCTGGGCTACCGCAGCCTGAACCCCGAATGGCAATAGCTGGACTCAGACACTGCGAGTTGTGCCGAGCTCAAAGCTCCTTCTGCAAACTGGCTCTGCCACCATAGCCCCCGCCCTGTGGGTGTGAGGGGTGTCGACGTGTTTGTGGGTGTGTGTCTGGGATGTATTTGCATGTCCGTGTGTCTCTGGGTGTCATGAGGCACCAACAAGGTCAGATGCTGGGTGTGCTGAGCCAAGCGGCCGTTCTCAGGTGTGACATGTGGAGCCCTGAGTGTCAAGAAGAGTCTCACGGGTGTCCTTCAACTGCCCTCGTTCCCAACCTTCACCAGCTCAAATGCCACCTCCTCTTCGAAGGCTCCTTGAGACTCTGCGGGAGGGACCTCGCCCCATCTGTGTTCCCGCAGCTCCTGGGCTGAGTCTAACCCTTTAGGTGGCTTATTACCAGTGATTTCACTCAGGCATACGAAGCACGTGACACAGCACCTGCAGTGGCCGACAGTCCCCCTGGTGTTCCGGCCCGTATGGTATCCCCTCTCTGAACGTGGGGGGGACCCCGGACTCATAGAACCAGACATCTCGGACCTCTGGAGCCCCTGAAACATTGTAAGCTGCCTCCTTCTTCAGCATCTGCAGGAACTTTCATCCTGACAGACCATTCCTCGTGCCATCATTCAGGACTTTGGGCTAAAGCGACATGGCTACCTAGAGACACATCACAGCTCAGGCCTGGGCTATGACAGGACAGCGGGGCTTCCCCAGGCCCCTCCGCTGCCTGGCTCAGCCAGGGACAGCAGGGGGCACAGTTGTCCCTCAACAGCCTTCTCAGGGAGATGTGGCTCCTGGGCTACCAACCTCAGTCCTAGCACAAAGCCTGGCACACAGTAGGACTGATAAAATAGCATGCAGACCAGGCAGCTGTGTCTGTTTCCATCAGAAAGACTATTTCGCCGGGAACCAGGGACCAGAGGGTGCCGGTCTGCAGGTGACACAGGAGAGGTGGGAGAAGCCAGATTTCTCCACGGACAGAAACCTGTCCTGAGGTGCCTGCTCCTTGAGCAAAGTCGTCACCTGTAGGGACCTGAGTGTCGTTTCCTGGTGGAGAGGGGTGCTGCGGGGAAGAGGCGGAGCTGTGTGCCCCAGGCTGCGGTTTAAACAGAGTGCTCTCCCCATCCCCACTGTCCCTCCAGTGGTGGCAGCAGAGAAGGGGACAGGGAGCCTTCAGCTGCTTTGCTCGCACGGGTTTAAATTCGCCTTTGAAATAAGGTGGAACTGGGCACAGGGAACGATCCCCACGGCAGGCAGCCCGAGAGCTGGGATCTCCACACAGAATAGGATCCGAACCCAGCATTAGAGGGTGAGGCGCAGCTCTGTCCCCCACCTCCCGCCTCCCAATACACCCCTGCCTGCACGTTCGTCCGTTAGGGGCCAAAGCCTGTCATCCCACCGTGGGAAACACAGCACTGAGTAAAAACTATCCCTGGGAGGGGTGACAGACAAGTTCTCATTAAGCTCAAGCGCTAGGGTGTCCCCTCCTGCCCCCAGCTCTCGTGGGGAGGGACAGGGGCAGGGGCCCTTGGAAGGGTGGAGCCAGCAGCGGGAGGCAGGCACCTGGTATGGAGGGACAGAACGACTTTCCCTCCTCCCAGCTGGGGACTGGGGTTCTCGTCCCCTGCCGCGCTGGTGACAAAAGCAGCGGAGGTGGCTGCTCTCAGCGGCCCTGACACTCCCACTAACGAGAGAGAAAATAAAGGCTCCGTCCTTCGTGCCAGCTTCTCTCGGCAAAAGAAATAAAACGGCCCACTTACTTTTATCGCCCATAGATTTCCTGGGAAATGGACTATTAGTTCCCCTAATGTGAAGATAATAGGCTCATCCCCTTTGCAAATGGCAAAGCCCCAGCACCTACACGCTCGCAGAACTGGGCAGGAGGCCGCTCCTGTGGGGACCAAGGGCCTGGGAGCAGGGGCAGCAGGACTACGACCCGTCCAGGGACCAGGGGGGCAGGCTGGGGCTCCTCCACCCCCAGCCTGCAGGTGCTGGCTGCAGCCACCCGGGTGGGTCCTCGGTGCCCCTGACTTCCCTCTTCTCTTGGCTGTGGGAGCAGGGGCTGGGGTAGCGATAAAGGGAGAGGGTCGTTAACTAAATGGGAGCGTGTCTCACTCTGGGTGTAGGGACAACTGCTACTAAACAGGCTCACGGCACCAGGGAGATGGTTTCCGGGGTCTCTCCCTGCTTCTGCTGCTGACCTCACCCCTAAAAGACATCACTCAATCGTACAGTGCCCACACCTAAGCCTCACAAACACCGAGGGGCAAGTAGACACTATTATAAACGGCCCCAGTTAACAGGTGAAAAACCCGAGCATCAAACAGGTGGACTCGGGGCAGGCAGCAAGACAAACAGCTGAGCAAGGACTGGAACCAGACACCGTGCCCTGCAGGCCCAGGACAGACCCAAGGAAGTGGTCCTTACTAGGTCCTTTCAGACACTGTCTCCATCCCCTTCTCTGTCTCCATCCCCTTCTCTGTCTCCATCCCCTTCTCTGTCTCCATCACCGAACAACAGCACTTCGGGGACCTTGGAGGGAGGGGTACTAGGCTCGCAGTGAGCTGCCTGCCCTCCTCACACACAGGGTGGGGGGCTCCTCAGCCCTCAGCAAGGTCTATTCTCACACACCAGGATCAGAGAGAAGGGCCGGGTTTCCTGTCTGCAGACACTGGCCCCTCCGTGCTGAGGCCGGGGCACTGCGAGGTGGCGGCTGGCATCTGAGCACTTAGTCACACAGGTCGTACTCTAGTTTTATGTTGCTGCTTTACTCGTCACGTTGATGCCATCCCTCCACCGAGGCGGCACGCTCTGGGAGGGCAATGACCCCACCTGGTCCCATTTTTGTTCCCAGGGAGCCTGGGCTGTGCTGGGCAGGTCATGGGGGCTCCGTGGTACCTGTGGGTTGATGCCTCGAGGCAGGGTGGGGCATGGCTCTGTTCCCAACGGCCATAGTGAGTGTCTGACATTGCGAACTGCCCTTTGTTCCCGAGCTTGTTTGCTGCTATGCCTGGTCTGTGTGCGGCTCTCTGTGACCTCCAGGTCTGGCACACAGTAGATGCTCTCCTCCCACTCCTGTCTCCGTTGTCCCTGTCACAAGCTGCAGAGGCACAAGCAAGCAGACAGCAGGGAAAGCCTCAGCCAGAGGGCGAGGGGCAGCTATCTATATTCCCCTTCTCTTGGCTCTTGGAGGTCTGGGGGTAGATGCCATGGCCTGGGGATGGAAGAAAGTGAACTCATGTTATCTTTCTGTTCCAAAGGAGAGAGAGCATCTGCATAGGATCTTGGAGGTCTGTTAACAGCCCCAGGGGTTGCTGCTAGGCATCCTCAGGCAAACTGCCCAGCCCAGGAAGTGGTGCCCAGCCTGTGAGGGGGATGTGGCCTTTGTCTACCCTTTCAGGCTGCCCATGGGGTGACCAGAACCCTTTCTAGGGGATGGTGATGGGGTAGAATCATTCGTGTTTCAGAGGGGGAACCACAAGCCCAAGAGGTGACGGAAGGGTCCAAAATTCCCGCAGGTGCAGGAGTGAGGGTGCATCTACACCAGCAGGAACTAGAGGGGAGTCGCAGGGAACACTTAAGGACGAGGCTGGGCGAATCTGAGCGCGCAAATGAGTAGTACGGTCGGTTTACTGATCAGTCTTCTCCTCTTCCTCCTTCTCCTGCTCGGCTGCGGGCTTCGAGGCCACAGCCTCAGGCTCCACCTCCCCTGCAGGCTCCACTGGTGGCTCCTCGGCCAGGAGGTCCCGGGCCAGCTGTTCCAGGTGCCCCAGGCTTATCCTCCGCAGGCGCTCCTCATGCTCCTGCCTCAGCAGCTGCAGCACTGCCGAGGCGTCCTGGGGCCCAAAGTGTTTGGCGAGGACCTGGGCCAGCTGGTGCCACAGGGGCTGGGGCTGGAGGGCCTCCTGGGACACCGTCTTCTCCAGGGGCCGCACGATGACACTGATGGAGGCATTGGGCCCGATGCAGTAGTCAGACAGACACTTGTCATCGGCCAGAATCTGGCCACGGAAGAGCAGGTGCTGCCGCTCCTCGGGCACCTGCAGCCGCTCGGACACCAGCTTTTTCAGCATGGCCACGCTCTCCTGCCCCGACACCTTCAGGCTGCATTTCCGGCCCACGAGCAGCTTGACCGTCAGAAACATGGGGGCCGAGAGCGGAATCAGGAGGGCCCCATGCTCCAGTGGCTGGCCTGAGGGTGACGGGGCCTGCGGGAGAAGGTGGCTTCTCCCTGTCCCTGGAGGGTGGTGGCCCCAAGGGCCCGGCCCAGGAGGGCAGCCATTGGCTAATGCACAGTGATGTCACAATGCCTCAGGGCGGGTCTGACCTTAGGGAAGTGAGAGGGGCGTTTTGGGCACAGAGCATCCTTCCTCCACGGGAGGGAAAGGAGAGGAGACAGGAGAAAAGGGGAGCCAGGGAAGAAAAATAACATCCCAACGGATGCTTTTCGTGCTGCGAGCCAGCTGACACTTATCAAGTGACCTCTTTCGGTCACACGCTTACACGCTCTCTTGGCTTGGGTGTCCCAGAAGCAGATCCCGAGACAGGGATCGGAGCGCAGGGGTTTAGTTGTACTTAGTTGGGAGGCGGCCCCAGGAAGCACCGGTAGGGGTGAAGCGAGACGCGGGAGAGAGGGAAGCCTGCGCTGACAGGCAGACTGCCTTTGAGGGCCGCTGGGAACCCTCAGCCCTGCTGGCTCCCTGGGCTGCTGCAGGGAGGCGAGGGAGCAGGACACTGTGCGCTGTGTCCTGCCTTCGGTTAGCGGGTGCTGACTCCTTGGCACCTGTGGTCCACATGTGTGACCAGAAGAAACCCTTGGGCAGGGGCAGGAAGGGGCCATCAGGTTGAAAGGAACATGGGTGTTGAGGGGACAGGACGGGGCCACCAACATCATCTGCTTCACACATGCTGCCTTATTTGATCCTCACGACCTCTGAGGCAGGGACTGTCATTTTCTCCATTTGCCAGAGGAGACCACGGGCTCAGCTTAACCATTCAGCATCAGGCCGGGCAGCTAGTGTCTTCCTCGCCCCCGCGTCCTGCCTCCTACAACATCTGTTCGGAGCCCTCTGCTCGCCAGGCAGTAAGCAGGCGCCCAGGGCCCCAGGTGGGTGAAGAAAGGACCGCCTGTGGGGACGCCACTGCGTCAGCAACTTCTGAAGCACAGGGGGAGCTTGTTGACAGCCCTTTATAAGTGATGGCGCATCTAACCCTTGAGGAAGGTGTTGTCATCTCATTTGAGAAATGAGCGAGCATGGAGACCTGGTTGACACCCCATAGCTGGTGGGGTGATTTCATCAGGCGTCCCCTCACCTCTCCCCAGCTCCCCTCACCTGTCCCACCTTTCCCTCCCGCCTGGACCGCACTTGCATAACACCATTGCCAACACCCTCGGGCTTTCCAGACCCTGCTGGTCCCCAGAGCCCAGCCCTGATGCCCCAGCCTGGGGCCTCCACTTCTCCCTTTTGGCTCTGGCAGCCTTGGGCAGGGGAAGAAAACACCCAGGGACTCCACAAACTTAGCTAGCCCTCCCCTTCTCCTAACCCGCATGTTCTCACTCACGACAGGTGACCCAAATCCGAGTCCAGAGAGAAACTCAGCTCATAGTTCAGGATTTCCCTGACATCTTGCCCCTTTCTCACCCACCTGCATGCTGCCCAGTCCGGGTATGCCTTCCCCGCCTTCCTGCACCTCTCCTCTCCCCTGCCCGATGAGCCCTCTTGTTATCTCCCTTGTTATTTCCGTTTCTCCTGGAAAGGTCTTCAAACTTCATGTCTCCCAAATCCGCAGACCCCTCCCTGTGGCTCCTCTCCTCCTTCCAGTCCCACCCCCTCATGTCCATTCCTGCCAAAGCCAAAGGGGGCTTCCTAGGTCAAAGTTAGGTCAAGTCGCTCCTCTGAGCAACATCATTCACCTTAATCCTCTGCTTTTGGAATCGAAAGGAAACCACCTCCTCAGCCCGGTGTCCAAGGGCATCACGACCTGGGCCTGCTTCCCCAGCCTTCCCCGCTTTGCATCCTCCACTCCAGCCATAGCCACCTGCCATTTCCTCTACTTGCTTGTCTCATTTGAACTCTCCCAACTCATCCTCCAAAATGCTGGTTCAAGACCACCTCCTCCATGAAGGCTTCCTTGCTTTCCGCAGCCCCGAGCAGATGTGATTCCACCTCCATAAATTGCACAACTGCAAACTCTCCTTGCACAGCCCTGAGTGGATGCACTCAGAACACGTCTGTGTCTCCCTCCCTTCTCTCCGAGTGGGTCTCATCGTCTTTGTAGCCCCACCTCCCGCACATTGAAGGCCTCAAAGATATGCCTGTTGAACGGAGATAAAATTTAGACGTGCTGAGCCATGCAGGAGGGCGCAGGCTGTGGGAGGATATTAACCTGCCTGCAGCCTCTCCCTCACCCCCGTTTTCTCCCCTAGAGAGATGAAAATCCGAAACCACATTTAAAATAAATCAAAGCGATTCCACTCTTTACCAAAGGATCTTCTATAGTATTTTTTAAATATCCAGCTCCCCTGGTGCATTAGAAATAAGATAAAATTTGCAAATGTGCGCGCAGTGTGTAGGGGCCTCGCAGACCACGCGATGGCCAGGCGCGTCTGCAGAGCAGGAGCAAGGGTGGACAAGGCTCTCCTATGGCTGTCTGGGGGTCCCAGCCTCTGGAGGGGAGGACCCTGAGGTGGGAAACTGTGGGATGGACAGGGGAGTATAGCATGGGACACACCCAGGAAGGCTTCATAGAGGACGGAGATTTGTGCCATTCTCTGCAGGCGAAGAAAGGAAAAAGTGGAGAAGGTGGTCAGCTATCTCTCCCAGGCTACAGAATTTCTGAGGAAAGGGCAGGAGGTCTGAGCATGGAGGGAGAAGAGATCTGGCCCGGACTGTGGCCAGGACACCGGCAGCCACTGAGGGAGACATGTTGGGCCTGGGCTTCTAGAAGCACATGAGAGCTGCAGCTCAGGTTTCATCTCTCCAAGGCCAGTGCCGCCTGCAGGCAGGTTCCCTTGTGACAGGGGCTTTGAGGGCCACAGCTGCTGGGCCACACTTTCCAAACCAGGCTCCCTGGTCTAGAGTCCAGGGTCCTAAAGGGCCATGAGGACAGAAGCTTTGGAGTTAGGGGTGTCCCGGGTAGCTGAGCGAGTTGGTCGCCACTGTCTGTGCCCAGGACTCCTACTGCCCTCCCCAGGGCAGCGGGGGGCACTTTGCCGGGCCTTCAGTTCATACTTGGAGGTTGGGAACGTCATCATTTTCCCCGTGTTATTATCGCTTGTCTTAATTATGGAATTAGCATGAGAAAACCTAATTGTATAGTCAGCCTGTGCAATCAGACAGTGATTGCTGTAATTAGGGGGCAGATTAGCAGGACTGAGAGGGGTCTGTGACTTGAGGGGAAGGAACGAACGTGTGCTGAGAGCACGCTGGACAGTGGTGGGCTCGGACCCCTCTCTCAACTACTGCGAATGCAGTTGTGTCGGGAAACAAGCACAGCGTCTCAGCCGGGGGCCGGGGGAGAGGGGCTGGGACAGGAGGGAGCTTGGGACAGGTCTGTGAGCCCTCAGCTGCCTGAAGCCCGGGGCAGCGTTACGGGGGCCTGACTGGACGTGGGTACACTGAGAGTGTGAACTCCATGAGATCAAGGCCGGGTGGGTGTCCAGCCAGGGGCCTGCCTTAAGCAAGCCTGATCCTCCAGTCGCACTGCCAAATGGGAGCGAGGTCACTGCTCAGCCTCCCTCGCAGGGCTGCTGTGTGGGCCAGGAGAGGCAGGTCATGCCCCCAGGACCTAGCAGAGTGTCTGACCCATAAACACGTTTAGTGTGTGTTTACATCGACTTGTAAACGTGAGCTCTGCCACCCTGCCAGGGTGAGCTCCGCTCCACAGGTAGGCAGGCGGAGCGGCCTCTGCAGACCTGGCTGGCCAAGGGGAAGAGGGGCCGAGAAACACTGGCCTAAGGCTGGGCTCTGGGCGGTGGGGAGTCTGTGGCCACTCCCTGTGGCTCAGCCCACCTCACCCCCCCAGGGGGCAAGTTTTTAAGTTATTACACTTCCATAACACCAGGCTTCCAGGGGAAAAAACTGAGAGAGAAATAGTGATGGAGATAAAGTGAGTGGAAGACAGATGGAGTGGCAAAAACAGTAGAGAGGGGAGAGGAGAGGACAACTGGAAGGCTGAGCTCGGGAGAGACAGGCAGGGGAGGAGAGCAGGGGGAGATAAAGCAGGGGGAGAAGAGAGAAAAGGAAGGGCAGAGGAGCAGCACACGGGGCAGAGGAAGAAATTATAAAAGGACACTGTGCCGGGAAAGAAAAGATGGCAGGTGGGGGAAGGAGCAGGAAGGAATCGTTGCTGCAAAAATAAATAAATAAATAAAAGTGCAATGTCTCTGTAGGCCTCCCTGCTGGGAACAGCGTCCCTCTCCCCTCTCTGGTGGTCTGGAAATGCTTCGCGGGAAAAGTCTGGCAGAGAAAGTGGAGTCCAGGCAGCTGTCCACTGACAGGAGACACCCCTGCCTCCTGCACCCCACACCAGCCCCACCATCCACCAGCATGTCCTGAGCACCCGGGACACGTGTGGGTGCTCTGCGAGACCCTGGAGGTGGGACCACCGGCTAGCAGGAAGGGCTGACGCTGGCGAGGGCTGCCCTCAGGCCCACCCCCGTGCTGGAGACCCCATTCATCCTGTGCTGCCTCCCGTAGCTGTCATCAGGGACCCTGCCCCTTTGAGGTGTCTCTCGGGGCCTAGTCCCGGAAAGGACAGGCAGCTCCTTAGGCGGCCCCGACACCAGCCCCCATAGTCCCTGGCACACAGTGGGTGCTGTTTAGATAAATGAGGCCCACTTCCCACCACCCCTCACCCACTGGCCATCTCAGCAGCTGCACCAAAGCGGTTCTGTGGCTGCTCCAGGGGGACCCCCCAGCCTTCCCTCCACCCCCTGCCTCCAGGTCTTTGGGAGCTGAGGTTAAGGTGGATGGGGCTGAGCCTGGAGAAGGAGGACGGCAGACGGCACGAGCCACAGGAGTCTTCCCATCTCTGCCCTCACCAACTTTGGGTGCCCCAGCACCTCTCCCCGCCTTGGCCCTAGCACCCAAAATCCTACGCCCTGCCATGTGCTGCCGTCCTGAGCCCCAGAGAAGTCAGATCCTGCCTGGCGTCGCTCAGAAGTCTGGCCCACACTGGACTCAGGCTCTCGCACCCTCTGGAAAACCTCACGGGGCTGCAGCCGGCTGTGACCACTAGATGTCACTGGTGACCTCCCAGGCTGGCTCCAGCGGCTGATGCCCACCAAGTGGCCGGGGCTCCCTCCCTCTTGGGGCCTGGGAAGGCAGGACTGGGCCAGGTCCAGAGCCTCGTCCAGAGTCGCACCCCCTCCTCCAGCTGGCTGCCAGGCATGCCCTGCCTGCCCTCGCGGGTCTCGCTCCAGGCAGCCATACGCTGGGCACAGACATCAGTGCCCACCCTGAGCTGGGCACGGTGCCACGTGCTGAGGCTGGAAGAGAAGACGGTAAGACACATCCCTGTGGAAGGGACGTAGATGCTCAAACCTATGCATAAACTTTACCACAAAGGGAAGGAGCTCCTGATCCAACAGAAGGTGGGACCAGGCCAGAGAGGCTTCGCCAAAGTGAAATCTTGAGCAGGTTTGGAGGAGGAGCTGCCCCAGTGAAGAAGGGCGACGGGCACCCTGGCTGACGGCCTGGCACGTTCGAGTCCATGTGGAAGAGTGTGGGACTGGGTGTAGCCGGAGGCGGGGGTGGTATGGGATGGGCAGGGGGTGAGAGACAGGCAGGATGAAAGGACAGGGCCCAGCTGCTTTCACAGTATTCTCTCCTGGGGCCAAAACTTCGACCATGGCCCACATGGGACATCACGGGGCCCATCCGCACCCCGCACTGTGTAATTCCAGCTGATAAAAAACAGTCCGCTTCAGCCTGTAGCCACGGTGTTCACCTAAACACACTAATGCTCTCTGAACTTCAGGTTATAACCCCCCGGGACTGGGACTCAGCAAGACGACCCCTAGGCTGAGGGGCCATCAGCGAGCACTGGGAACCGGAGTGCGGGGCTGTCGTTCACCTGTGCATCCTTGCTTGTGATCCACGAACATTCCTCACGTGCTATGTATGTGTCAGATGTTGGCCCTCGACAGTGGGGAGTAATCTGCCCTGCAGATTCAGCTGGAATAGAGGTGATGCTCAGACTGAACTTGGGCTTGGCAGGTGGGCTGGTAAGAGGGGGAGCAGCTTTCTCCAGTCCTAGAAAAAGGCACAGGCATGAGCATCTCTGGGGGGGAAACTGAGGCAGAACTAGCCTTTGCCAGCTCAGTGACCCTCAGGGCAGGACAGAGGGACCAGCTGAAGAATGTCCGGCAGAGGCTGTGGGCGGCACCCGCTCAGCTAGTGTCAGGTGGCTAGGGAACTGCCTTTCTCGCTTGAGGCCAGGGGCATCGAGGGCCGCTGATGTGCCAGGCCAGGGGAGGCATTATAGGGAAGATTCTGGTTCATTAGGATGGGTGCTCTGTGACATGCCCTCCAGTTCCTGAGTGCCATTTCCCCCTAGGTTTCCTTACAAAGTGCTTCTTGAAAAATCTACAATCTTATGTCCATTGCAACAATGAGGGAAAAAAGATTTATTCATATCTAAGCCAGAGTAAGTGGAGAAGCAGAGGGGTTCCTGGGTCGGGCGGAATGGTGGCAGTTACAGAGACCCAGCTGAGGGCCAGGGGGATCCCAGAGGGCCTGGCATTGGCACGTATCCCCCCAGGAATGTCTTTGATGAGCGCTACCCTCCCTCTAGGGGTGAGTGATCCTTTGAAGATCTGAGTCATCAATCAGCGTGGCAAGAACCCTCCACCACGCAGCCAAGATCAAACATGATGCGTGACAAGTGAGCACAGAGAAGGTACTCGCGCAGAGCCCTGCCCTGAGCACCTCCTGCTCTTGGTGGCCTTGCACGTCCCCAGCTGAGTCTGGATGAAGAAGCCTGTGGCCACTCTAGATGCTGCCACACTGATTCTGCAGGACCAAAGGGGCTCCTGGTTCTCTAACAGGGAAGCTTGTGCCATCCTTTCTACATGGCTACCGGCCTAAAATGCTAAGGCCAGTCCTTCGATGAGACCAGGCTGGGCTCTCTGCCAGACAGGAACTGACAGCCCCTACACGGGATCTGGTGGGAATCCTGTGGGTTGACAGGCTCTTCTCTCCAAGCTGCTTCAGGGGGCACAAACTAGTTGGGACAAGACTCTCCGCTCCCTGAGCTATTCAAAACCGTAATGCACCCTCTCGAGATCCCACTTATACCTGACCCTTCCCCACCTCCCTGCAAGGACAAGGCTGGGGAGGTGAGTGAAAGGGGATCTGAGTGCAGAAGGATGTAGGATAATATTAGAGAGAAATTTCTGAAACGAGGCCGGGATGCTGCTTCCTGTAAACTTTTAGCAATAAAGAGAACAAGCCCCGTTTCGTTGAACCAGTTAGCTAGAAGCAGGGAGATGGGCAAGATGACCTTAACCGGCAGATGACCTTGGTGAACTCAGGCAGGACAAAAAGAAATCTGTACTCTTGTCCACCAGGTCTCACACTAGTGCAACAGGAAAAGGCCAGCTGAGATCTAGTCCTCATGTTCAGCTCAGCAGAGGTGACCAGAAGATGCTGCAGTAGCCCAGCCTAGGGACCCTGGGTGGTAGATCGGAGTGTCAGAGGGGAAAGGGGGCCAAAAAAGCAAGTCCTGCCACCTCCATCGAGAAACTAGGGCCCAGAAGTAACTCGCTCATTTCAGCCCGATTTGGGAGGGGTTTCAACACCCACCGACCCCCGGGGAGCATGCCTGCCAGGAGAGGAAGCGAGGCAGGATAGGCATGGGGAGCTGGGTGTGGGACGTGGTCCCCAAGGCCCCAGCCAAGTTTCTAGGCCCCAGATGAAGAGTGAATCGCTGGTTCCCCCTGGAGGGGAGTAGTCAGTCACTCTGTAAAAGTTTATTTTTATACGTGTCTGATCTATTTCACATCCGCTCTGATATTTTGACACACGTACAGGAAATGTAACTCTCCCCCATATGGCAGTGTTTGGTTGGCCAGACCTGGGGAAACTCAATAGGGTCACAGAGGAGCAAAGGGGAGTTGCAGCGTCAGGAAAGAATGCCAGAGGCCTGAGGCCACGGTGGGCACCTGGGGCCAGCAGGCCAGGGACAGGGATCATGGTGGGGTCAGTACAGAAATCCCCCTGCCCGGGTACAGGCCCCGGGGCCCCCATGCCTAGGAGCCTGAGTGTGCTCTGTCTGTTGCTCCTAGCAGATGGACTGAGGATGAAGCAAGTCCAGAAGAGGGCTACGAGAGCCAGCAGCCCCGGGCACAGACTCAGAGAGACAGAGACAAGTCGGGCCTGAGAACCCAAGGCCGAGAGGAGCAGGCCTTCCTCCACGTCCCAGCCTCCTGGCATGAGGAGGTCAGGGGGCCCACAGCTCAGATGGAACAAAGGGGCAGGGAAAAGCTCTACCCTGGCCTGGGCACTGCCCACCCGGAGCTTCCCCAAGTACCAGACTTCCCTGGGCCTTGATTTTCTCCTAGATAAATTGGGGTTGATATTCCCCAGCTGGGGGGGATTCAAGGGGAGAACGCACGTGCCGCCTCTTGAAAGGGTCTGTTAAAGGAGCTGGGCCCGGCAGATGCCAGTTCTCTCCCCCTGGGGAGGATACTGGCATGGCCCTGCCAGGGCGGTGGGAGGATGAAATGGGAGGACGTGTGTGGGTCACCCGGCATAACGCCTGGCTCCAGGCCTTGGTTCTTTCCTACAGGTCTAGTCCTTAACAGGCACCCAGCACAGAGAGACAACCCAGCAGGCCTTTAAATGGCGGTGACAGTCCTGCGGGGGCGTAGGGACAGCGTGCTGCGGAAGAACATAGAGAGGCACCTTTCTCCTCCCCACGGGTCAGGGAGGGCCCTCCTCTGCTCTCCCAGAGAGAAAAGTAAACTCAACAACACAGTTATTTTGTGGGGATTTTTTTTTTTTTTCATTTAAATTCACAGACGTCACATTCCTACAGGTGCCCCATGGAGGCAGCTTCATGGACCAGCCTCCCCGAATCATGGGGCTCAGATGAGGGCTGAAGCCTGGCCCTCTCCCATGACCCCCTGGTGCTGGCATCAGACACAGGGTGTGGGAAAGATGGGGTGTGAAACGATCTCGGAACAAAGCCATCATGACAGTCCTAGTCCCACATGCTTAAAAACCACACCGGGGGCCTGACCACTGCCTTTTGAGGGCTCTGCCTCTGTCTCCAGGGAACTCCTTCCCCCGGCTATGGGTGCTGCTATCCTGGAATATGTCACCGCCTTGGTCACCACTGCCCCAGGGAGCTGGTTTAAGATCCCAAAGAACCAAGGAAGAGCCCCACAGGCTCCGCTGGGTAAGCGGAGTGTGACAGCTAAGAAGTCTCTAAGTGCCTCCTGCCTCCCTTCCCCTCTGGGACCCAGGGGTCAAAGCTCCAAAAAGCCAGGAGTATCAGGAGGTGGAAGTTGCACTTGGCCTCACCTCACCCCATACCCCCACCCACGTCCCTGTAAATCCTGGCGACACAACAGGAAGGCCCTTTAACTAGCACATAAAAGTGCTTTGGGCTTTCAAAGGCCCACTCTGCGTTTACAGGAGCCTGAGACTTTTATGGGCCCTTTCCAGTCCCCTGCCTCTGACCTGCCGACGCAGCCTGGCTTCTAGCTGCGGTGTGGAGAAGCGTCGCGGCCCAAGCCAGGCACCATAGGTCAGGGAAGAAGAGTGAGAGACCCTTGGACCTGGGAGCAGAGGCCGCCTCAGCAAGCCCAGGCAGGCTACCCGTGCACCCTCTGTGGCCGGGCATTCCGCTGGAGCCCCCTCTGACTGGCCCTCTGCCCTTCAGAGAGGACAAGAAACAGGGTCTCACTAAGTTAGTTATTTAGCAAGTGGCCGATCTGCAGCCACAGTAACTACAGACCCAACCCGAAAGGGGCCCAGCAAACACCACCGAAGAGCAGAGAGGGTCTTGTCCTAAGAGGTGTTCAGCTCGTTCGGGGGAGGCCAGGAAGGCAGTTCTGGAGGTGGCCATGCAGTAGCAGGCACCTTCGTGGTTATTATTATGTTTAAACCTCGCCGTCATTCTCCATTTCACAGGCACAAAACTGAGGCTCCGAGAACAGGCATGGTTTGCTTGGAACCACACAGCTATTGGACGATGGATCTAGGATTACCTCCACCTGCCTTCAAAGACGAGAAGCATCGAGAATTCTGACAGCAGCCGCATGTAGCAGAGGGCCAGCATATAACGTAGTATATGTGTGTCAAGTAGACAGCTTATTAGTACAGACAGTGCCAGACGCTGTCCTCCGTGTCTGTGTCCTAATGTGCACGATGACCCTGTGAGGTAGGTTCTCCTAGGACCCCCACGTCACAGATGATGAGACGGAGGTGCCAAGAGATTATACAGTCACACGACTCGTAAGCGGCCGAGCAAGATTCAAACTCAGGCACTTGGTGTCCAGATTCTGTCTGTCGGCACCATCGCCGGATGCTCCCTCTCCTTCATGCTCTATGACGGGTGGTCCCGCTCCCCCGACCCCGACAGGAAATTCAGCCTCTGGTGCAGACAGTAACAGGGTCCTCGGGGGCCTGTGAGCCTTGCCTAAGAGAGGAGAAGGCGTCCACAGTGAGTGTCTGGGTCTGGGTCTGGGTCCTGAGGAACTCCAAGGCCAAGTACGGAGGAGGGATGTCACAGGACGGGGTCAGCTGAGACAAGAGGATCCTGTCTGGTTTCCAGACTGGAGAGAACAGAGGCCTCTATTCGGTGGAGCCCCCGGCCCCCGGCTGGGAAGATCCCTGGAGAACGCGCCCTTCCTCCTGACCTGCCCTGGGAGCAGCAGCTGAATCTCGCTCAGGGAGGGGTCCGTCCGCAGTTGTCAGCACCCCACTTGGACCCTCGGCCGCCCCAGCCGCTGGGGGTTTCTTGGCCAGTACCTGGGCTGGCTCTTCCCTCTGGCATCGCCAGGAATGTGTTTCTGTCATCCTATCCTCCCTCCCCGACCCCAGCCCAGTGCAGAATTGGATTAAGAACAAAAATATGAGCTGTGTTTGTTTTAATCAGCTTCAAGACATGGGGGCTTTTCAAGAAAAGGAGAGCAGGCCGGAGCTGGCCCCGGGGCAGGCGGGCCGGGCGGCACTGCCATCCAGGGGTCAGGAGCACGCTGAGCAGGGAGTGCATCTGCAGGTCAGATGCTGCGCCAGATAAGGGCCAACGGGAGAGGACTGGAGGTCCGGGGGCTGGGGATGGAGAGGGGATGAAAAGGATGGGAAGGAGGGAGGGAAAGACACAGGTTTTCCCTGATAGCGCCCATCATCTCCATCCTGGCGTGAGGCAGGCGGAGAGGGAGCGCCCTGGAGCCTAGAAGAGCCCGAAGGGAGTGATTTCTTCCAGAAGAGGGGCTTCCTCCTGGCCTTTGGGTTGGAGGATGATGGGAAGGAGGTGAGGGAGGGTCAGGGATGGTCTCCACCATCCAACCCCAGGTAGTGAAAGTCTCCACCACCAGCCCCAGGTAGAGCCCCTGCCAGGGGCTGGCACGGATCCTGAGGAAAGGTGTCTGAACGGGAGCCGCACGCCCAGACGTGCCAGCATCAGCAGGGACAGGTGCTAACGTTAAGTCAAATACACGGAATCCAGTGAAAAATAGGAGGCGTCAAGGTTTGGTTGAGGGAACAAAGGCCTGATGGAGCAAGAGACTGTGTGTGTTGGTGGGGGGGGTGACATCACTGGGCAGATTTCGGGTTTGGTGAAGACCTAGAGGCCGTGGGGTGCGGAGAGAGGGCTCTGAATGGGAACCGGGAACCCATGTGCTCTGGGATCCTTGAACCTTTAGCAACTTCTGAAAAAGAAGCCCCTGTGGCCATAGAACTGTACTCTTGCCATATAAGTGGCTGTATGTGCATTGGCCCGGACAGGCAAGGAAAGGGGCTCAGAGAGGCTCAGGGACTAGTCCAAGTTACACAGCCCAGGAGAGACAGGCTGGTGCAATTCCCTAAGGCTCGGGGTGTCTGGCCAGTGCTCCAGCTGCTATGGGTTGATTATCGGCTAATTCTCAGGTCCAAGTATCCAGATAGGAACAGCAAGAGGGCAGGGCTGCCAGAGGCCCCTCCCACAACCCTCTGGTTCCTGGAACAGCAGGCACCACAGAAAGGCCTGCATTGTCCCTGGCCTCACACCAGTCACACACTCCAACGCTTTGGGCCACCCTTGGCTGGAGGCGACTGAGCGGTGACAGCTGGAAGTCTGGGCCAGTCCCCACTTGCCCTTAGACCAGAGCATGGGCTCCTCAGGAAGCCCCCGTGTCTTCTAATTCATGTCTACAGGAGGGTTTCGGTCCATGATGATGCTTTACCAGTCTGGGAAAAGTCAGCAATAAATTCTTCATATGGTTCCATCTCGTCAGCTGTTAAATTTTAAATGTCATCCCTTTTCTGATTTGAAATGCTGTCTTTCTCGTTACTAAATGTTATAACAGCAGGACTTCTAGAAAGTCTATTCTTGGCAAAGTTAACATCGTCAAACCTACGCCCATCCCTTTCCTTAAAAGCAATTTTCGATTGGTCCATAAGCTCTGCAAGGTTGGGAACAACTGGACGATGATGATGACGATGATGATGATGATGATGATGAAACATTCGCATCTGGCCTGAGGCCCGGGTCAGGGCTCTGATGCTACAGGTGCTTCATAAATGAAGATCACAGTCTGGTTAACAGGACCTGGGGTGGGGAGGTCTGGGGTTGAGATCCTCAGACGGCTGCAGGCCTCAGCTAATCGTTGGCCTTTCAGTCTGTTTCCTCTTCTGCAAAGAGGAGGCGACAGGACTATCGGGCAGCCTCTTAAGATGAACCCCAGTGGCAATATTCCACGGTTCAAGGAAGGACAGCTCTGAGCTCCTGGAAAGGAGATCGGGGGACAGTCTCAAGCTCCGAGCAGGCGGGCAGCCGCTGCCAGCCGTGCCTCAGGCAGGAGACTTAAGGAGAAACGAACTGGTAACAATAGCAAAGGTCCGCTCGCCAGGAGAAAAGAGCTTAACTGGACATTAGCCAGGACTTAGGCCCAAACCAAACGACTGCCCGTTATCCCAAACCCGTGGAGGCATCTCCCAGCCCCTCCAGGCCGGGATCTGTCACAGAGCCTCCCTCCCCCACGAGTCATGCACCCATCTGCAGGTCAAGTTGATCCAAATTACACAGTAAAACTTGACTTAGCCCCTGCTCTGCGCCAAGGGTGGGGACACATGCACTATCCAGGAAAACAGTACGAACAGTAGCGCCGAGTCACTTAAATTTAAAATACATGTATTCACGTGTATCTGCCGTATCCAAGCCTGTTCAGAGGCAATTAGACTCAATAAAACGTGACCGGTCTCTACTCTCAAGGACCAGTCTTTGCAAAATAGCCCTATTGACCTGAGGGTAACACAGAAGAGAGAGAGAGACTCGGCGCTCCCCAAGGGAGCATCCTGGTTATCAGAGAAGGTGGGCGTCCTGCACGGACCCAACAACAGGGCAAAACCAGAGGCGTGAGGTGTGGATTGTTGGCCCTTGATGGGGTAGGACGGAGACATCTCTCTGAACACTGGAACGAGACTGGAATTGGAAGGGAAGGGGCCAAGGCCGCTCTGCCCCTCCCTGAAGCAGGCCCTCACACCAACTGGGATCGGAGGGTTGTGCCTGTCCCCACGTACCATCTCCAGGGTGTGGGTGACTCTTCTAGCCTTGGTCTGGTTGGTCTTTTTCCAGCCTTTCCTAGAAGCAAGATCCACGTGTGGTTGATTCACGTGGAGGACACAACTGCCTCTGGTAAGTGTGGAAGGGACAGGGGAGCTGTGGGGGCAGGGTGATGGCAACCCTTCCACCCCCCTCGGGCGGCCCAGCTCTGCACAGTCTCAGACCCATTCCCCAGACACCGAGGGACACTCGCTGCTGACACCATGGCATTGGGTTTCCCCTGGGCTGGCTCAGGCTACCGTCACCAGGCCTACAGGAAATTGCTGCTGACACTCAGGGACGGGCCCCGGGAGTGGGGAGGGTGGGATTGTGAAGTCGGTGAGTTCTGAGCAGGGAGGAATAGGGAGACAGCTATAGGTCTGAGGGGAATTCTGGCCAAGAAGGGTGGAGTCCCGAGTCTCCATCCTGTCTCTGCCCCTCCTGGGCTTCCCCAGGAGGCCAGGGAATCTTGGAGTTTGTGGCCATCCTGGCCTCGTTGGGTGAGGTGGAGGAGAAGGAGCAGCACTGTCCGAGGGTGACGGGACCCCGTCCACATCCCTACCCCCCAAGGTTGTACAAACTCGCCCCTTAGCATCCATCCAGGAGGAAACTTCACCTCTCCCCCAAGATGAAAGCCCCCACTCCTGGCTGTGACATCCGCCCCAGCTGGATCCTGGACTGCCTACCCACCACCCAGCCTCAGGCAGGAGGAAGAGGAAGGCCAGAGGTAAGAGCAGGCCCTGTGGAAGCGTGGGAAGGGCCGGGCCACAGGGCAGCCAAGCCTGGCCACAGGGTAATATGGTGATGGAGTTGGGGTCTCGAGGAGGGTACTGAGCATCTGCCTGAGTACGAGGTAGTGCAGTGTGAGTCCAGCCCGGGACCCCAGAAGGCAATGGATAGTTCATTGTACCAGGCTGATGGCCTGGGCGTTTCCCGTTCTTGCCAACACCTTGGAGTCCACACCCCAGACAAAGCCAGGCCTCTCTCCTCAGGGGCAGGAATGGAGCATCTACATGGAAGACCAACCCATCCATCCACTCATCACCAGGTGTTTCAAGCCCGCCATGTGCCTGACACTGTGACAAACATGCAGAATTGTCCCCCAAAGCCCCACCTCAACCTCTGGGAGACTGAGGAAGGCACTTCAGAGCAGGCAGGGTGGAACAAAGGCTGTTTTCTAACTTGCTGGCTCTCAAATTTGGTATGAACAGACCGTGAAATTATAATTTTACATTCTTACTTTTCATTTAGCCAAATAAGGACAGTGAAGAACTGACAAAAGAAAGGTATTTTAACACTCTTTAAAAAAAAAATTAGGACAAAATCAAAGATAGTCTTTCTCAATATCAGTGAGTGATAGAGATTGAAGTCAGGGTCACTTTGGGGGAACTGGCTGAAAGGGATGCCCAGAGTCCTGGGGCACACTGGTCAAGTACTTTGCTCACATAAGTTACACCTCAATGAAAAAGCGTTAAAGGAAAAAAACACGCAACCTCTAATTGTGTATCTGGTTCAACCGTCCTTCAAAAGTGAAAGAAACTAAAGATGCTCTCAGACAATAAAGCAGCTTAACGGGTCAGAGAATGGCGGGGAGAGGTACGAACTCAGGAAGGGCAGGAGACCTCGCCTAGGAGAGGCCAGCGCAGTGGAGACCTGAGGAAAGGAAAGGGGGGAGGCAGAGCCACGTGAGGATGGGGAAGAGGGAGTCCAGGCAAGCGCAGGGCAAAGGCCCCGAGGTGGGCTGGGGTACTGGGACCAGCGTGGCCAAGAGCAGTGAGCTGGGACCGAGGGGGTGAGGTGAGGAGGGAAACACATGGGGCCTGGGTCACGGGAAGAGTTTGCACCTTGTTCTGGGAGCCATGAGAAGCCACTGGAGGAATCTGAGCTGAGGGGGTGATACCATCAGATTTATATCTTCAGAACACTCCTGGCTCTGGCGTGTGGCGGACAAGAAGGAGCAGACAGACAGACAGACAGACGGTCCAGGCGGGAGAGGGCGGGGGCATGGACCCGGACAGCGGCAAAGAGGTGGGGAAGTCAGCGGGTTCTGAAGTCTTTGGGGGTAGGGGGGCAGGTAGAGCCCATAGGACGATAGATGGATTGGGTCTTCCCGACGAGGGCAAGAAAGGGGCCGAGCGGGTTTGCTGGCCTGAGCAACTGGAGCGTGTGGGTGCCTTTAGCTGAGGTGGGGGACCCGGGAGAGAAGCGGGTTTGGGGAGGATCGAGGGTTCTGCTTTGTTTGGACGCGCTGAGTTTGAGATGCCTATTAGGCCTTCATGTGGAGAGGACAAGTGGACAGCTGGACACACACGTCTAGAGCCCATGGACGTGGGCAGAGCTGAAAACAGCCTTTAGAGTCAGCAGCGGCGGGAAGTCTCAAGCAGCCTGCCTGCTCCCTTGCTTGGGCTCGTCTCATAACCATCATGGAAAATTCCCTGTAGCTCTAAGGAAAGTGGAAACAGTCTTTTGAGGGTTGTCTCATTAAGGTTGGAATATTCTGGGCAATACCAGGGAAGGCGAAGCCGCCCCCCACCACCACCACCGCCCCCTCGTCTCCAGCTACTCCATCCATCCTCTCCCTGTGGCCTGAAGGATACGGCTGGTGGGGCAGAGGTGTGATGGCAGGGAGCCCCGGGGAAGGACTAGTCAGGGATTAGCTGAAAGGGATGCTTTGGGCCAGTGGCCAGGGACCAGTCCCTCCCAGGCAGGCCCTCTCAGTGCTCCTGCGTGGACCTGGAGACAATATCTGGAGGCGCCCTGCATGGAGAGTGAGAAAATCGTTCCTCTCTTTCACATCAGATTACAACGTGCCCTTTAAATAACAGCTGCACCTGGTCACTAAAAACATGGCCAATGGGGCTTTAACACCCTCTGCCACTTCCTAACATTCCTGTTTAAGGGAAGAAAGCAAACCGTAGACGCCCAGCCTTCTGGGGACAGCGATAATGTAATCACTTTGCCATGCTTCTCTGTTTATGACAAGTGCTACTAGTGTTCCCTTTACAGTAAGGTGTAAAATATTCTCTTAAAAGATATTCGTGCCCGTGTGTGTGTGTGTGTGTGTGTGTGTGTGTGTGTGTGTGCTGGGTTAATTCAAAGAAAAATGTTAATAGTACAAGTGGCTCTCAGATGTGGCCCAAACTGTGAAGGTGCTATCCACGTGACTGAAATCTGAAAAAAAAAAGGCTATAAAAGATGCAGAGATGAAAATAAGAGCCCTGAGACTCGTATTTATATGCAAAGCTCATAATCACCCAAACCACCCCAAGATCAAGGGCGGGAACGTTTTCCTTTCCCTTCACAGTCTCTGCCGGCTGCAGGTGGATGGCTCCCCCTTCCATGTCGCTTTTGGTATTTGCTGCGACTGGATTCCCCTCAAAGGGAACAGTCTCTGAACGTATAATTCTCACCAACCCAAGACTACAAAATTGATGTTATTAATGCTATCCCCCCAGACACTGTAAATTCAAGAAATGCCTTCTGAGTCAACAAAGATTGGGACGTGCCTTTAAACGACAGCTGCGTCTGATCACACTTCTAGCTCGTGGAGATGGAAGTTCTGAACAAAAGCGTCCCCAAACGGTGTACTCCTCGGAAACGAGGATGGGATCTGGACGCGACCTAGGACCCTGAGCAGTGCCTGGCCTAGGTCACTTGCCCGTCAGATGACAGTGGCTGTGTCAGGTCCCCAGACCCAGGCAGAGAACAGGGCTCAGGAGGAAGGCGGACAGAAGGTATTCAGATGCCAGTCCTGCTGACCTCTTGGGACCCCCAGAGAAGCCACCACACCCTTCCCTGGAGACCTTTTGGCCCAGCCATGTTATCCCAACAAGAGGAAGTGTGGGTCCTGGGATCTCAGCACCTCCAGCTGCAGACGGACTGAGGGAGACACAGCTGTCTTGCCCAGGGCTGTGTCTCTTGTGAAGGAGAAACATCCGGCCAATTCCATCAAGAATGTCAGTCAAAATGCAGGGGAGGGCTCAGTCCACTCAGCCACCCGTCCCGGCGGCAGGCGCTTCGACCGTCCTCAGCCAGGACATGGAGAAGCCCATCTCTCCGGAGCGGTGGCCTCTGCAGCCCCCTCGTCCCCACAGTCCTCTCCTACCTAAAGCCTTGGGCTGGTGGCCGCAGCCTGGGGGAGGCACAGGGACCGGCAGGATGTGACCCAGGATGTGGGGACTGCAGGCTCTGTGGATTGCTATGCGGGGGTGAAAGGGCAAACCTGTTTCCAGTCTCCTTATCAGGAACGGCCGAGTGAAAGGGAAGTGGGCAGCCCTGGAGGTCAGGCTAGGGGGTCATGGCAGGGCCAGGGCTCGGCCCAAGGGATGGAGAGGGACCCTGCCAGGCAGGAGAGAGAAAGCGGGGAGGACAGAGAGAGGGCCAAGGAGAAACCAGCTACACAACCCTCCCCAAAGGGGAGTAGCAGCTAAGGTGGCCGGCCATCAGGTTTTCCTGGGGCCGAAGGGCGAAAGGCTCTCTGGGAGACAGACCTCTGGTTGAAACGCAGGGTGGCGGGTCACCCTAGAAGCAGCCCTGACTGTCAGACCTGGGGGCCTGTCAGACCACGTACCACCTTGTTTGAATATTTCTTTACTTCTCCCTACCCTGCCTTCATTCATTCGATAAAAGCGATGAAGTGACTACTCTGTGCCAGGCCTGCTGCCAGGCACCGGGGACTCAGCAGCGGAAGGACGACATGCCTTCTGCCATCCAGAGCATGTAGATTCTGCATCCTGCAGAGCCTGGCTGGAATCCTTGCTTTCCCTGCTGCCTTCCCAGCCAGCCCACTGCGTGTGGCCTCCAGGCACCTTTCTGGAAAGCTCTTTTTTGGTCTGTCCTACCAAACCCTTAAGGTGGGGTCTGTGTCTCACTCCTGGTTCTACCTCCCACTGAGCCTGGCACAGGGCCCTGAGCAGGACAGGTGCTTCATACGCACCTTTGGATGGCGGGGCTAAGGGATTGAGGATGGGGTGCAAGTGGGGACACCTCGGCCACCTATGAATGCCCGCAGCCTCTCACCCGCACCACCCCACCGCACACACACACAGAGGCAAGGGGGGCACACCTAGTCTTTAAACCCCATTCTCCCTGACACGGCAGTGAGACACCCACCTTTTTCAGCGGGAGTGGGAGGCGAAAACAAGGCGGTCTGTGGCAGACCCCAGCCCAGGTTGGAGGAGGGTACTTCCCGAGGTGAGGGAAGGGAGCTGGCTTGGTCTCCCCCAGCTGAGAGGTCTTGCTTTGGGCTCCAAGGTCCTGTTTCCTTGAGGTCTCACCAGCAGGGAGCCCATGATACTCAATGCACCCATTATGTGTGGAGGTACCATGGGGTGGCAGAGTGAAGCCTAGGCTCCCTTGGTCATGGTCTTTGCAGCTAGAGAAGCCAGTGAGCAGAAGCCAGACAGCTGGGGCGCAGCAGGGACTGCTGTGGCGTGGGGGAGGGTGGCCAGCACAACCCCAACCAACTCCACTGTCTACTTGAGGAGGAGGGAAGTACATAATCGGAGTCACCATGGGGCCGTAAGCTTCCTGCAGGCAGGGGCTGTGTGCACTCATCCTGGTGTGTCAGGCAGGGCGCTACGGAGAAGGGGCTCCCCACCCGTCCCAGGACAAGGCCCATCGGGCCTGGCCCTCAGAGAGTGGAGCCCCCTGTTTCTGTCCTGCCCCCTGGTGGCATTTTGTCATGTCGCAGTAGCGGGGTGTGAGGTTTCTGAGCTCAGACCCTTGGAGTCCCCGTCCTTTGGGACCTGGTCTTGGGGTATCATTAGCATAGGGTCCCTGAGTGTTCTATAAACAGCTGCGACCCAGTCACTCCCAACCAGCTGGGGGGGGCGGGGAGAAGGAGCAGGATGTGGCAAGACAACGCCAAAGAGACTGGCAGCCTGGGACCTGAGGCGCGCTCTCCCCACCGGCCACAGACAGGGAAAGCGCAGAAGGGACCTTGGGATCTTCTAAAACCGAAACTGTGTCCAGAGTTGGATCATGGCTTAATCGTGGTCTTTGGTTCCCAACACATTCCCACACTTGCATCTAATTGTTTACGTAGCTGTTTTTCTTAGGGTACAAGCACCTAGGAGCCGGGGACTTCCTTTCTCCTGAAGCAGCAGAGCTGCCCGCTCTCCCTGCGTTCCTTCCAGAGGAAATGTCGCAGGGAACCGCAGCACCTGAAGCGTGGAACTGCCAGAGGGGGAGGCTGGCTGCTGCCTGCGCTGCCCCAGCAAGCCCCGAGTAGGTCGCCCCTTAGAATTCTGTGGATCGCGGGCTACACCACAACGCCCAGAAGAGCAGGAATCTCTCTGCTCCGTTCCTGTGCCCCAGTGCCCAGCGGATGCCCAGCACAGCGCCTGCCTCACTTCAGTCACTGGGTGAAATGAATCGAATGAGAGAAACTTGCTCCACCAACTACTCAGGTCAGACTGGGGGAGGGGACACCGAAAACTGCCTCTGCCTCCAAAAGTCTCCATTATCCGCCTACCACCTGCCCACCGTTGCCCAGGCCCACGCGGTCTAACCCTGCTTGTCCCGCACGACTTCCAGAACAGACACTACCTCCTTCATGAAGCTTTCCCAGATGTCTCCAGCCTGTCAGCTTGCTGCCTTTGAACGCCGGAGCCGCTTTATTATCCTCTCTCCTCCACTTTCACACTCACTCAGCCTTCAGGCCCAGCTATTTGCAGACGTGTCTCCTGTCCCCAGTAATGCAGATGCTGCCTTCCTCACGGGTGGGACTGGTCTGAGACTTCTCAATCCCTCTCCCTGCCTTCACAAAGTAATAGTCAATACATTTGTTTGAGAAAGAAGGAAACTCTCCCTATGATCCTCAGGACACTATGTCTCCAGAAGGGCTTGTTAAAATTCTCCAGGAGGGGCACCTGGAATTAATTTGACCTACTAAGATATTAGAAGACAGTGGTTTATCAACCCCATAAACCGTCACCAAGCAGAGAGCATGGAAGGGGATTCACGAGAGGGACATTATGGTGGAAAAGAGACATCTAGGGCCCCAGTCATGACAGAGCTGTGTGAAAAGGATGGGTCCCTGGCCCTGAGAAGGAACTAGAAAGTGTGGCCAAGGAAGAGCTGGAGGTAGGGGAGGCAAGAGGAGAGGAAGCCTGGAGGAGGGTCCTGGGTCCCACAGCGCTCGCTCCAGTCTGCCTCCCCACCCCTCTCCTCTCTCCAGTGCCAGGCAGGCTGGGACCGAGGGGACTGGTTCCCTTTTTCTCCCCAGAACATCTGGGGCTGCATCAGACATAACGATCTGGTAAAGAAAATTGTTATGGAAAACTGTAACCGTGAGACGTTATCAAAGGCGTCTTTAAAGTCCCTTCTCAACCCCCAGCCGGGTAGGGGGAATTGGAAATTGGAAAACTGGAAGACGATTACAGGACCATCAAAGTGGCCGAAATGCAATCCAATCTGCAGGTTTAAGGATGGCGAGCAGACCCCTGCCTCAGCCCAGAAGGCTGCAAACCCACTGTTTAAAAACCAAATCAACGGCATCCCCAGATCCGGGTCTGGAGCAAACAAACTGAGCCCACAAAGGCTTCCCTGGATTTCCCTTGCGTTGGGGAAATCTGAGAAGCCAGGCCCTGGGGAGTGGCCGAGCCCTGGAGAAGGCTCCTAGCTTCCAGGGCTTCTATCTTCTCCTCCCCACCCCACCCCACCTCACCCCCAGGCTGGGCTCCTGCTTTGTCTCTCCATCCTCTCTAGGTCCTTCTACATCTTTCTATGACTTTCTTCTTCCATCTGTCCGTCTCTCTCTTCCATGTCGCTTTATATATGTTTTTCTAAGTGTTCTCTTTCTTTTTTCTCTACTGTTTCCCCCTTTCCTACAATCTGTCTTTTTGTGATATCTCTATCCTTATTTGTGTGAATTTCTCTCCTTTTTGTGTCTTTCAGCATTGTATCTCTCTCTTTACATTGTCTTTTTATTTCTTTCTTTCCATCTTTCCTTCCTTCCTTCCTTGTCTCCTTTTCTTTTCTTGTCTTGTCTTTACTTTCTTTTTTTTTTCTTTCTTTCTTTCTTTCTTTCTTTCTTTCTTTCTTTCTTTCTTTCTTTCTTTCTTTCTTTCTTTCTTTCTTTCTCTCTCTCTCTCTCTCTCTCTCCTTTCCTTCCTTCCTTCCTTCCTTCCTTCCTTCCTTCCTTTCTCTTTCTTTCATGTCAACAACCTCTTCTTGGCCTCTCTCTAATTTTCCACCCTCTTTCTGCTGTAATTTCCAACTATGGATAAGGTGAAATCCTCCTTGGCTGGTTTATTTACCCCTGTGAATCCTGGATCTCACCCCCACGTGTCCAAACACGAATGACCCTCCGTGCACGGGCATCCAGGGACCCTCTCCCCACGACCGGCACCATGAACTGTCCAGCGGCAGCATCCCCGTCCCGGCACACACAGGCCCCGACAATGGCCATGTGGTTCCACCTCCGGCGGCTCCGCAGACACGGAAATTTATGTCCCGGGGGGTGGAAAGCTGCAGCACAGAAACCGATGCGCGCAGAGAACGTCCCAAATGTACAATCCCCTTTCTGTGGGGCGAGAGGAAAGAGACTATGACTTTGCTACTAATAAAGCTCTCCCCAAATCATATTCCCAAGACGCGAGGCTTCATCTCCGTTCAGGTTCGCGGGGTCGTCGCGCCCTGGAGGGCGGCTGAGATTTCAATTCCCACGTCTCGCTGGGAACCCGGGGAGGTTCACTCCGACCCGCAGGATGTGCCCGGGCCCGCGAGAAAAAAGAAGAAGAAAAAGGAAAAAAAATAAAAAGCGCCCTTGGAGCCATTCCCCTTCGAAGCATCGGAAACGGGGAAGGAAACACGCGCGCGCAACGGGCCTGGAAGAAAGGACCTGAGAAAGGGTCAGCGAAAACGAAAGCGGGCGCCGCAGGAGGCGGGAGCGCGCGGCGCGGATAACCGACGGGCGCGGCGATCCGCGGCCCGCGGCTGGGCCAGGCGGGCCGGGGCAGCGGGGGCCGGGGCGGCCGGTGCCCGCGCGCTGTCCGCGCACCGCGGCCCCGCTCCCCGCTCCCCGGGCCCCGTGGCCTGCTCCCCGCACCTCGCTTCCCGGGGCCCGCACCCCGCACCTCGCTCCCCGCACCCCGCGCCCCGCGCCCCGTTCTCCGAACCCCGGGGCCCGCGCCCCCTCGCCGCCGCCTCGCGCCCGGCGCCCGACCCGCGGGTCGCGGTGGGTGCACCAGTTCCGCGTCCGGCTCCCGCGCGCCCCGGCCCGGCCCCGGCCCCGGCCCCGGCCCCGGCCCCGGCCCCGGCCCCGGCTGCGGAGAAGGACGCGCCGGGCGGCCGGCGGCTCGACTCTCGGGGATCGGGGAGCCCCCAAGCCTCCCCCCCCAGACGGAGGGAGCAGCCAAGCGCCTGCTCCCTTTGATCTGCTTTTACGGCGACTTCATGTTGACGTTCAATGTAAACGCTTTCCTCTATCTCCATCTCATCCCCACTGGGGGCGGGGGGCTCCCGGAGTGCCCGCTCCCGGGACAGTCTCGGTGCGCGCGGACACCGGCGGCCCCGGGCCGCTCCCCGCATCCTCCCTCCCGCTCGCCCCGAAACGCCCCGAAACGCGCCCTGCGGGAGCCTCGCTGCCGCCCTGAACGAATACACATCTCGAGGCAGGAGGCAAGGCCCCAGAGGCCCAACTCCAATCAGCAGACTTCTCGTTCGTCCGTCCAGAGGGGCTCCCCTAAAAGCCCGCAACGCAAGGCTCTGCTGGACGGAGCAGGGAAAGAAGGCTCGGGGACAGACGGGTCTCTTTGGGGGACGATCCTGTCCTTGGCTGATGGGGGCACCCGGAGAGATTCTCTGCCTCTTTCTATCTCTGTTCTTGGTACATGGGATCGCGCGGGACCATTCTGGGGTTGGATCACTGTGAACCCGGCCAGAGCCCCGGAGCCCAGTCGGGAACAGAAAGCTGTCTCTGCCGCCCTCCCCTCCTCTCCCTCCCTCCTTCCTTCTCTCTGTCTCCTTTGTCTCCATCATCCTTTGCCAAACATTCTCTTGATCTGAGATTCCCAGATCTGCTTTTGCAACACTCCAGGGAAACTCCAATTATCTCTAGGGCTTTGGGAAATGTTCAAAATGGAATAAACTTTAATTAACTTTAATGATTTAACTGCAGGTTACAGACCCCTGATCGGTTCAGATAAGCAAAGGTGGATGTTCTTGAATCAAACACAACATCCCAGGTTGTCACAGCTCCTTGAAGGTGAGGAATGCCAGCTTCAGAAATTTCAGGGCTCGGGAAAAGAAAAATAGGCTCCCAGGAGGGAAGGGGCTTAATTTATGACAGTTTGAGACCAGGGAAGGCTGTCTCTGACAAACAGGCCAAGGTCTCTGTCCTGCCCTGGGCTTCCTCCCCCACCTTTTGCCAACCATCTCCATCTAGGCCTCTGGAGTGAGTTTCTCCCTTCCTCCCCCACTCTACTCCCATTTAAAATCCGTCAGTAAGTTCCAGTTTACACTGGACAAAGCAAACTGGTTCCTTCCCTGTTTTCTAGGAAATTCAGACCACAACAGAATTTTTGTACGAATTTCTCAGGAATTTGAGCCGATGTACACATGCTCTCTATCACGGTTCTGCTCTTTTAGCAGAGTTACTCACCCCAGAGTCTTGGAGGGCCCCTCACTTCTCACACCACCGGGTCTAGGAAACTGCCCTTCTCCTGAGTTCAGGGATGGGAGTCTCAAGAGGTGACCAGATGGCCGTGGTGGATGGAGGACAACTTGCTCTCACTGCATCTGACAAGGGACCACATGTTTCCCTCACAGAGAACAAATCTGCCCCATTAAAGCGTTACTCCGTTGGGGAAAACACTGATGCAATATTGGAAACATGCTGGGCCCACTGTGGGAGCGGAAGGAGAGGCAGGTCTCAGGAAGGCAGCGGGAAGGCCAGTGGGCGAAACTAATCCTGCCACGTCCACCCCCGCTTGGCCCCGCAAACGCAAAGGGAGGGAGGGATTACTGACCAAACATCTGCCCTGATCTCCAGCTGATGGGGCTGGTGGTGGTGTTACCGAGAGTGCACCTGGGGATGGACAGGGGAAGAAGGTGCTGGTGACTTGCAGGTGGGGGAACGTGGCCTGGCTGCCTGCGCTTGGGGCCCCAACTGGAGAGTCCACTTTCCAGATCCTGAACTTTATAGCAAATACCTCCATGGTCTGGGCCCCTGCAACACTGCTGATCTAAATAGCTTATTAACAAACGGAAAATATATAAACACCTAACAATTGCCTCTAAGAAAAAAATTTATTAACACCCCCCCCATGCTATTTACAAAATAAATAGCTGAGACCATATGGGTGAGGAGGAGAATGGCTGGGTCCTAATTAGCTGTATGCTCTCGGCACAAGTTTGCTCTCTGGGCCTCTGGTCCCCCAGTTTGAAATGAAGATGACAGCCTAGAAAAGTGGTTCTCACACTTTGGACTGCATCAGTATCACTTGGAAAAAAATTGCAAAAACCTAGATTGCTGGGCCCCACCCTAAGAGTGTCTGACTTAGTAAGTCTGGGGTACGGCCAATAATCTGCCTTTGTAATAAATTCCCCAGTGCTGCTACTATTGGCCTGAAGGCCACACTTTGAGAACCTCTGGACCAGAATGATGTTTACGGTGCCATCAGAGCTGACACTCTGTTCTATCTCCATGCCCCTGCATTTCCGCTCACCAAATATGAGAAGGCTGATGATTGGGGAACCAAATGTGAGAGGGCTAATGTTTTGACACTCAAGCTTATACCCCCTGTCATCAGTATGGAATAAGTCTTTCAGCTGGCCAACAGGGGACAGTCACCCTTCCCACTGAGGGGTTTCTGACCTCTCAGCGAACATATTCCAGTCTGAATTAACCCCAGCTGGCTGACTGCAGGGCCTGAATCTCCAACAGTGGCGAATGCTGGTTTTCCTTCATACTAAGCAGGGCTGGGCCTAATCCTAGCTAAATCCCAAGCAGGCCCGCTGTGCACAGGGCTGCCTTCAGAGTAGCTGGCAAGAGACCAGGGTACATCTCCCGGCTCCTCGATGTGGCCTAGTGTCTGCCAAACACTTGTCCCAATACACACACATGGACACGCACACACTTCGCCACACACGGAACCCCTGGTCGTCAGGAAAATTCGTTTTACTTTGATGTACCTCTCGCGGCACATTTGTTTCAGCCCCTCCCTGAGAGCCATGGCCTTATTTATCTTTTTGGCATGGCTTCTTAGAATGCTTCCATTCAGGCAGCAGCAAAATCACTCAGCTCCACCGTTTTACGAAGTTTATCAAACAGCAAAATATCCGGTCTCTTTGTCCAGTGGATCTGGCGTGAATGTGCCTACAGAACTGCTTTTCCCCAGGCGTCCTGGGGTCTGTGTGTAGTTACACAGAACCTTCCCGCGAGGACCCCGCCGAATCCAAGGCTGGCCTACTTAGGCTGCAAGGGCCCCTAAAGCAAACACAAGGCTTGGAGGCTTCCAGCCTCAAGTACTCCACACGAGCACACGCTATGTTCACACCCCACCGGAGCCTCGGACTCCCTCTACACCTACACCCCACCCAGGTCCTCCCCAACCCCCCCACCCCGGCTGCCAAGCACCCTCACCCCAAAGCCAGAGCGCTTCTAAAATCATTACTGTCAGCTCAGGCCCAAAGTTTGGGGCCTTTGTGGAGAAAGCCTTGCAGCTGAGGGCTTGGGCCTTTCCCATCCATTTAAAGGGGCCACGTGTTTTGTAACCACGACAGGTGGACTCAAGATAGGCCTGGTCCTCTCCACTGCTCCTGCGCCCCCCGCCCAAGCATCCTGCTTGCTTACTTCCCAGAAATCATGCCAACCCCAGGGCTGTGTTCTCTACCTCTAACCCCATCTGAGGCCTCTCAGCCAGAGCTGGAGGGGTGGCCCAAACCCTCTGAGAGGCCCGAGAGCCAGCGACCAGGCCCACTCTCACTCAGCCCGCAGTGTGCCCAGTGCCGTCACCCGGATGGCATCAATCACAGGATTCCAGCGCCTGGCAAGTCCATTCAGAGCTCTTCTCCCTCTGTCCCAAAGTCCAGAGAGTAGCCTGGGGCTTTGCAGATGCCCTGACTTTGCAGTCGACAAGGCATGCTGAGCAAAAAGACCCCTTTATGGATGGAAATCTGCCTCAGAGGTTCAAAATGTACCCTGAAGACATATCCCTGTGTCCTGTCTCTGCAGTCCCCCTTCTCTGGGCTACTGACCATCCATATGCCCCCACCCATATGACAATAAGTCTGGTCATTTCTTCCCACCAAATACCTCTTCCTTCTAGCCATCCCTCTTCATTCCCTGGGCCACAACCCAGGTAGGGCTTAACCACTTTGTGTCTGGATCACTATCCCACACACACAGACTGTCAGCTTCGCCTATGCCCCCGGCTACCTTGGGCAAGTTACTTACTCTCTCTGGGCCCTGTAAAATGGAGATAAAGGGGCTAGAATAAAATAAGATAATGTACTTAAAGGGCCTGGCCCACAGTGAGTGCTCAATAAATGTTAGGCATCATCATTACTATTATTACTCTGTTCAAACTACCAAAATTATCTTCCCAAAGTACAGCTCTCATTCCCCTGCTACATAATAATGGTGACAACAACAGTAATCACACTAACATGTACCAAACCCTTCTTATGGGCCAGGCCCTGCTCCAAGTGCTTCTCAACACTCTCCTACAGCTCCCTATTGCCTGAAAGAAAGTAGGCTCGATTTTCCGCACCTGCCACATTCTGGTCCTACCCAGCCTCGCTACTGCCATGTCTGCTGCTTCCTCACAAGACCCTCTGCGGGAGGCAGCCAAGCCCCCTGTGCCTGGACACACCCAGTCCACTTGACCCAGGCTCAGCCACTACCCTCCTCTCCTACCCACATACCGCTGGCCTTTTGCATGTTCTCAGGCTACATCTTGGAAATTTCCAAGAATTCTCTGTGATGGAGAGTGGCCCTTTGCCTTTGTCCCCAGGGCTGTGCAGGTGGGAGTCCAGGGATTGGTGCTGATACGCTCACGACCGCCCAGTGGTTTTCTTCTCCACCTGGAAGTGACCTTGGAGAATACCAGCCCCTTCCTGCACATGTCTGCTCCTCAGCAAGGGCAGCCTGTCTCACACCAGCAAACATCTTGCATTACTGGGTAACTGCTCATGTGTCCAAATCTTGTCTCCCCGGGAGAAAAAAAAAATCTAGTAAGAAGGATCCACCCAGGCTTCGGAGTGGAGGTGCACTTTTAGTGCCCCCCTCATTCTGCCCAGCACAGTCTCTGCCCTGAGTGCTCAGGTCCACTGAACGGCCGGAGGGACATCACAGCCCTCGTCTGCCTGAGAAGACAGCATGGCAGCACAGCACACTGGAGATGCTGCCAACTTGTGAGGCCACCTGCCAGGGGGTCCCCTCCTGGTGCTATCATTTGGGAAATATGTGACACTTCGGACACTCTGAGTGCTGCATTCTCATCTGTAAAGCAGAAATGATAATAGCTGCCTCCTGAGCACATCGTGTGAAATTTCTTAATGTAGAGCGCCTCATTCAGACATAACGCATAGTGGGTTGAGGTCAGGGCCCCTTTGGTGAGCCAACAGCAATGCAGATAGGGAACTCCAATACCCTTCTAGAGCAAAGGTGAGGCTGCTTCCTTCCTTCACCCACGTGAATGAAGCGTCTCATGGAGCCCTGAGATCAGCTCCCTGTACTGAGGGAGCCCCCTAAGAGTTTGCCTGCTGTGACGACTGAACACTCAGGGTACGAAAATACCATGGCACACCTTGTCCCCATTCTGAGACCTTCTGGGTCTTCCTCAGCACAGGCAGTATGGTTCTCACTGCCCAGTAAGCTTTGCTACTTGCCTGCCGGACACCCCCTCATTCCCTTTCAGACCCTCTTCCCAACCCATCACCGTAGCCGCTCCTTCAGGCCTAACGCTTGTCATTAAAACCCTATTTTTGGAATGAGGCAACTCAGGGAGGAACCCCGGCGACACTCAGCAGCCGTGGGACCTGGGTAGGTTTTCAACTAGTCTATGGTAGCAGCCTCCACGATGGTCCAGGGAGCCACACTGTGGAACCTTCTCCCACATGAAACCAGGACTGACCTGCGTGGCCCATAGAATACAGCAGAAGGAATGGGTGTGAGGTCCCAGGCAGAGTCCTAAACAGCACTGCAGCTTCCACTTCAGTCTTCTGGATCCTTCTGTTGGGGAAGCAGGTTGCCGGGTTGTGAGGACACGGAGCAGCCACATGGAGAAGCCCACACATGGAGGAGCCAAGGGCTGCCATCAACAGCCAACAGCCACCTCGGAAGCAGTTCCTACAGTCCGTGTCAGCCCTTCAGCATACGGTCACCCGGTCGAGATCCGACCTGGGGTCATGACACACCCCAAGACAGACCACTCAGCCATGCTGCTCTGAATCCCTTAGTTTGAAGCCACTCAGTTTTGGGGAGATCAGCTACGCAGCACTGGGTGACTAATACACAGACCGATCTGTTCCTTCCTTTGTGAAATATCAATACCAACTCGATAACACTGGAAAGATGAGATAGGATGGAGTTTGCCGGGCACGTCACAGGTGTCCTGTAAATGGGTCGTATTATTATCATTGCCCATCGCACTACTCGCCTTTGCTGGAGACGCCAGAGGAGGCTGGGCAGAGGCCCTTTCACCCTCTTCACTTGTTTTTCTCCCTTCCGTTGTAAAGTTCAGGCCCGGTCTTGATTCTCTCTTCCTCCAGTGCAGGATGGACACTGGGCTGGTGTGGGTGTGTCTGTGACGTGGCAGGGAGCTGCTTCCAGAACCCTGGGGCGGGTCCTGCACACATTGCTCAGGGTGTTCAGAGGTGTGTGTTTGCATTTCCTTTGAAGGGCCCCAAATGTGATAATTACATACTTGTTAGCTCTGGAAAATAACAAATCAGGAATCTGCACTCTGGAACCAATGGATTTCCTGCTGCAACGAGTTCAAGGGGTGCCCTGGCCAGCACTTCCCGGGGAGAGCCAACGCCCTCCTCCTTGTAGATCATCCACCAGGCCTGTGTGGCACACTCCTCTGCCCCTCCGCTCGCCACCTAGCAGCTGCTGGCGAACAAATGTGCTTTTGTTGTTGTTATTTTCATGTTGTTTTCTTAATATCTGCATGATGGATGTGGGTCCTGGGTCCCTCCTTAGAGTAGGGGGACCTCTAGAGTCTGGGGCTTCCTCCTCCCTCTCTCCCACTGGTGAATCCAGTGCAGATGCTGTGGACCGATGCCTGTGGACTCCTCCCAGCCCAATCCCAACTCTCTTCCTGCCCAGGTTCCAGCAATACTCACCAAATTCACATTTTCCAAACCTGGCTTCTTCTCTCCCACCTCTCTCCCTGCCCCCTCCATATACCTTCCCCTGGTTAACCCCCACTCAACTTTCAGGATTCAACCTGGAGGCGGTCCACCACCAGCTGCCCCCCAGCCCAAGGTGCTCACTTCACGGCCCCCACGACCTCACGCCCTCCGGCTAGTCTGGAAAAACCCTGAGATTAAATAGTCTGCGTCTCTGACCCCATCCTCACCGTGCAGCCCCACTGGCTAGTACGTGGCAGGCATTCAAGAAATGTCTGATGAATAAATGAATGCCTAAGATGAATTGAGCAAAGCGTTAAAGTTGCCAAGAAGCCTAAGCCTGCTCCCTTCTGTTTTACACCAAGCATGAGGTAATCAAACACTCTCCCATGAAACGACTTATTTTGGTCCGTGCTGACACTTGCCACAGAACCATTTACCTTCACACCGAGGCAGCGAGGCAGACATCCAGGAAAACTTGCCCTCGACACACTGCCATGTCCCAGGCATTGTCCCACCTCTCGGGCCCCTGCCCCAATTCCAACCCAGCCCCAGGGAGGTGGGCAGAGGGAATAAGCAGAGACACAGAGGCTCAGGGTGGAGTCAGGCTCAAGAAAAGTCTGGATCAACACTGTCTCATTCGTTCCACTAAAGGTGAACTACAGAATCATTCAGTTTTCCAGGAGAAAATCTGAGGTAGAGACAGGATAAGTGCCTCTCCCAAAGAAACAGAGCCAATCAACAAAAGAGAAGAGAAATAGCTCTCCAACTTTCCCAAAATTTCACCCCGAAGCACTAACTTTAATCTGGACCGGCAGAACCACCACCAAGGATTCTGGGATTTTGCAGCACGAAGACCCCACCCCCTTTCTTTCTTTTAAATATCTTGGGTGAAGAGGAAGCACGGGATCTGAATGGATCTGAACGTTTATTTACCATTCCTCAGTCTGACCTTCCAGGAAGAATGTCACTAATGAGAAACAATCTATTTGGGCGTCCAAACCCAGAATTTTCATAGGGATCAATTTAGGATTTCAGAGTCTGAACAGGACAAGAGTAATACTGTCTATCTTGCCTTCAGTGGGGGGAGGGGGGGAAGCAACCAAGTTTTTCCTGACTGGAAGGAAGTTCTGTAAATGTCAAATGTCAGACCTGAGGTTACATCTTTCCCGTTGTTCGGATTCCTTTTGGATCTCCCCCGGGAGAGAAAGGAGAGCATTCACCTTCATATGGTGGAGGCTGCGATAAGCCGAAAATGAAAGGAAAATAGTAGTTAGAACTGAAGTTCCTCTCATTCAAGAACTGACCTGGCAGTTGAGGCTACGAGCCAGGAACTCTGCTCTCGAGAACAAATTCCATTCTCATCCGCATCCACACGATTTATTTTTTTTTTCCATTTTAGAGGCGACGTTGCCATTCCCACAAAGTGTACACTCCATGAAGACAAGGGTATGTCTGTCTTGCTCTCTGCTGTATCCCAGTGGCAGCAATGCCTGTCACATAGTAGGTCCTCCTATTAGATGAATGAATTGAACAATTAGCCAGTTGCATAGAAACAGTAGTCAGTATTTCCATTTTCAAAGTAATTATTCTCGGGGGATGGAAAGTTATTTTTTTTTTCCTTAAGTTTATTCATGATAGGACCTAGAATTTTCTGGATCATCCCGTCAGCTCATCTCGCTTAGTCTATGGACAATACATCAGGGACAAACACTGTTGTAACTCAAGTGGTTATTAAACAGTGTGAACAGTGAACTTACAAATTCTCTTAAAACCCTGCCTCACATCTGGCTGTGTCGTGGGTCATAAAACCTCTCAGGTGTTAGACACTCTGTTTCATTTAGTCTCAGCTTAGCAGAAACCACTCTCCACCGACTGCCCGGCCACCACAGCTGGGTGCCGTGAGTCTCAATAACATGCCACTTGGTGAGCAGGAAGGCAGCCGTGCGGCTCCTTCCCAGACCAACGCTGTCCCTGAGCACTCTGGCCTTAGCTTCTTCCCTTTCAGGAGGATGTCCTGACTTTCTTCCAGGAAAAGGAGGTTGCACTTTGAATGGTTTCAGCTTTGTTGTGTTAGCTGAGAAGGACTGAGAGAGATAGTCAGTGTTGGGAGGGAGACCGTGGTTCGCAGCAGAAATTCTGGTTCTGCCACTAAGTGGACAGCTAGCTCCTTTCTGTAACCTCAGTCTCTCTCTCTGTAAAACAGGGATCATAATCGTGCCTACTTCGTGAGGTTGTTGTGAGGTTTAAATAAGTCAATGCATGTAGACTACGTGACATAGTGCCTACACACTGTAAATGCTATGTAAGTGTTAGCTACTGTTTTTATCTGTAAAATGAGAAGTCCCTGTGGCTCTTCAGGACCCCTCAGCCCTCCTAAGAAGGAAAACTTAGTAACTCTGAGGTTGCTATTTTTTTTTTCTATTTTCTATGCACCTGCCCCATCAAACTCTTCCCAGACCACATACGGATCCAGATAAGAGTTTGCACTAGTGCTTTAAAAGGGAGCAGCAAATGCATCCTGTTTTGCATGGTCCTGGGAGAAAAGCCTCCCAGAGCCGGCATTTCCATCTACGTTTCCAACTTGAATGTAATCAGGGGATTGCTGCTGCATCAGTTCAATTGGTGACACCATCTCAGCATGGAAATTGGTCTGTTCAGAAAGTGAGAGAATGGCAGGAGGAATTTCTGGGCTTGGGAAGGGGTGTGGGTCCCTAGGTCTTTCTGCTCAGCCCAGCCTCTGGCCCATTCAATCTAGCGTCAGAGCCTTCCACCAATTCAGTGACGTAACCAAGAAATCTGGGCTGCTGTTTCTGGATATCGTTACATAATAATAATCTCTTAATTTAACACAGTTCATCACATCCATCAAAACATAAGTGCCTCTTCAATATCCCTCATTCACGGGCGTGGGCCATTTTTGTGATGAGCCAGAAAGTGTTATCATGTTATCACCGAAGGCAAAACACTTGGCATTTAAGTCCGGCTGCCGTGTTTAAACTGTTGGTGGGGACATTTCTCCTTTGTCATACTTGTATCTTCCGCAGCAAGTTACTGGATTCCTTCCTTGACTAGAAGAGGTGTCTTGAATTGACACAACACTTGAAAGGAATGCAAAGTCTACAGCCCTATCCCAATAACTATTGAAAAACCTTATGAATGGGCAAAAGTGATCAATACAAGTTCGTTATCCAGAGCTGGGATCCACTGGATCCTGAAGAAAAAGATCCCTCTGGTGAGGCCAAAGAGGAAACTTAATTCTGAGCTGAGCCTCCCTCTTGGCTGGAAATATCAGCCCCAGGTGCTCACATCTCACTGACCCAATCTGCAGTCTGTGATTAGGGGCCCTAATGGCCATAATGCCTCCAATGTGGTGTTTAAACCAATAAGGCTTCAGAGAAGTTACGGTATGTTTAATAATGGCTTAATGACTACTTGTGAGATGCAAGGCTTCTGGTTCCTGTTTGGCCTTGATTTATAGCCCCACTCCGGCTGAGGACAGCCAAGAAACCCCCTCTAAGCCCCCAGCGGAAGAGGGAGGTGTTCACACCAGGCCTCTTGGATTCCTTTAAAAATTGAGGATTCAAATGAAATACAAATGATGTTTGACTCCCCATCCCTCTCACTGGTCTCTTGAGGCACTGAAAATAAAAATGGTGTGACCCAGACTTAGGGACTCCTTAATGCACAGAAGTGAGAAGGTTCCTAGGGCCCTGGGGGTATTTCTTCCCTCATCTTAGGTAGAGTGGGGGTTGCTTCTCTTCTCAGAAATTCTAAGCTACTGCCCTAGTCCTATGCTTCCCTTTGGCTAGAGAGACCCAACTCTTGGGACATGTTTCTAGCCTCACCTGCCTGCAAAACAGCAGGCCTGGGGCAGCAGGCCCTGAGGTCTGTGCTGCGGGCAGGCTCCCTTCTGGAGGTCCCCAGGCACTTCCAAGTCAGCTGGCCACGGAAAGGCATCCACTCCCCGCCGGTGATTCAAACGCAAAACTACAGATTTCTCCACCTGCTCCAAAGGCAGCCTCTGCTGCACTCTGAGCTGCCCCTGTGAGTCTCCCTATCTGCTCTGACCCTGTCTCTGCGCCTGGAACCCTCCAGGAAAATATAAAAAGCCTCTGAGAATTGACTCGGTCAAACCTCTGCAGAGGCTGGTTCAAGGTCCCACAGCTAACTCGCGATAGTGCCCAGCCCCCAGCCCAGATCGGAGCCGTTTATACACACTCTCCCAAAGACTCCTCTCCCGGAGAGAAACAGGAGATCCCTCCGGAGGTGTTTTTGCTGAAGCCAACGTTTCCCAACTCCCAGCCAAGAGTTCGGAGGAGTCCTAGCCCTTACCTGCCCCCAGGCTGCTGTCTGGAGACTAGGCCTGCAAGTTTTCGGGGTGGGGTGGAGGGGAGAGGGGAGGGAAAAACTCTCCCCGCCAAACTGCCTCACCCCTCTAGGGGCAAGAGCCTCTAGCCTGGACACCAGGACCCGGGGTGCTGCTCGGAGCAAAGGACTCACCGAGTCGGGCCGACAAAAGGGTCCTCCCCTCTCCTCGAGCTGCCTCGGAAATGCGGACTGGGGTGAACCCGGGGGCTGCCGGGCTCCGAGGGGTTAACCCGCGCGGGGCCGCACGTGACGTGGATGGTTCCAGCATTAAGTCAGAGGCGCGGCCCCCTCCCCGGCCCCCCGCCCCCCGCGTCGCACGCCGCTCCCGGGGGCCCCGCGCCCCCGCGCCCAGGTCCCTCCCCCTCGGCGGGCGCTCACAGGCCGCGCGGGCAGCGCGAGCCGGGGAGCCCCGGCGGCCTGCGCGCCCCGAGCCGGCATGGACCCCGAGCGCGGCGCGCCCTTCGGCGTGGGGCCGGGGTCGGGCCCCTACGCGGCCGCGGGGCACGAGCCTCCGGGCGCCCCGGGAGCCCCCGCCGCCGCGCCTCACCTGCGCCCCGCGCCGCCCCGCGGCCCGCGGCTGCCCCGCTTCCCGGCCTGCGGACCCCTGGAGCCCTACGCCCCGGAGCCCGCCAAGCCGCCCGCCAAGTACCTGCAGGACCTCGGGCCCGCCCCGGCGCTCAACGGCGGCCGCTTCTACGAGGGCCCCGAGGAAGGTAACGCGCGGTCCGACCCCTCCCCGTCCCTCCGGCCCGGCCCGGCCCGGCCTCCCGCTCCCGCTCGCCTGTGTCTTAGCTCCGTGACCCTCTCACCCCGCGCCGGGCCGGGCCGGGCCGGGCAGGGGCCCGCGCGAGGCGGGAGGCAGAGCCACGCTCGCCCTCGGCGGCGGGAACGGAGGGCGGGAGGTCGGAGAGGGCGCAGCGGCGACAGCCCGGGGCCCGGGCGGCGCCTAGAAGGGGGACTCAGCTCGGCCGGGGTGGCGCCGGAGCCGCCAGCGACCCAGCGCCCCGGACCGGGCCCAGGGCCCAGGAGGAGTCTGAGCCCTTGGCCCGGATGCGCGGAGATGACCGCGGCGTTTCTAAAGCGTGTCTGGCGTCTGATGCGGGGCCCGAGGTCGAGCCCCGACCCGGAATGTCCCAGCCGGGCTCCGCCGGGGCCGAGGCCTCCGCTCCGCCGGCCCGGCGTCCGTGGGGAGGGCGCCCGGCAGCGTGGCCACCACGGCCGGCCCCTCGGCGCCAGGGCCACGCTCGACACGCAATGACCCGGCCTCCGCGTCGTCGTGCACGGCCACGGCCACCCTCTCGCCGTCTCGGCTTCCTCGCCTGGATCCTCACCACTGGGCCTAAACCCTGGGCGCCCAGGGCTCCTGCGCCGGTGCCCCGTGCGCTGAGGCCAGCCGGACCGCGCCATCCCCCGGGATCGCGCCTGAACGCCCGGGGCTGGGCACGCGGGTCCTGAGCCCCGCCGGCACCGACCGCACGGGCGCTGACCCGTGGGAGCCCCGGCGCCCGGCCCGCCCCATCGGCGCTGCCACATCCCGCACCGAGGCCCGGCGCTGGGTCCTCCGAGATCGGCCCAGCGCGCCGAGGCCTCGCGGGCCTCCACGGAGTGGCCAGGCAGCCCCGGCCTTCGCCCCGCCGGGGCAGGAGTGTGCGGGGGTCAGCGGGGGAAACGAGCGAGGCCGCAAGAGCTTCGTGTCTGCGCCCTTTGAAAGACGCTGTCCTGACACAAACCACAGTTGGGACTTAATGAGAAGCAGTTGGCCCGGCTCCTCTGATCCCAGCCAGAGGCGGCGGGCGCGCAGCGCCCGCGGCACCGCCGGGGACAGGTACGCGGCCCGGCGGGGCGCGCGGCGTCGGGCAGGACGCAGCCCGCGGGCCCACGTTCCCGCCGCGCGCGCCGGACCCCGCACGGACCGCGGGGCGCCGGGCCCGGAGCAGAACCAGCGGCCGGAGGAAGCCAGCGACGGCGAGGGGGGCGACAACGAAATGCGCGGAGAGAAAACCCAAGCGTGCACGCAGCGACGCAAAAGAGGGGAAGGGAAATCGAACAAAGCACCGGAGGAGAGGGAGCGAGGGCGAGGGGCACGGGCAGCCCGGCGGGCCGGGCAGCGCGGAAGGGAATCAGCGGAGAACGGACAAAGCAAAGGAGCAGAGAAAACAGCAGCGGGGATCGGGCGAAGCGGGTACCCGGAGGAGGGAGACGACGGAGGGAGACAACGAAAGGACGACCGGACCGCTCCGAAGAGCCGAGGAAAAGCAAAATGAAGACCGGTGGCGGAAGAGTGAACGGTGCGAGCCGAGCCGAGGCCGGGCCGGACGACAAGGGGACGCCGGGGCAGGCCCGGCCGCTGCCCGTGCCGGGTGCCCGGGTGGGACTCGGCGAGTGGCGCGCGCGGGGGGCGCACGGCGGCGGGGGGACCGCCCGGGCCTCCTGGTGGGACGCGGCGGGCAAAGAGAGAACCCGCATTCCCGCCTCAGGCCCGGCTGTTAAAACAACGGGCTCGGAGCGTTTCCGCTTTAGCCCGGCGGCTCCCCATCCGCGGCGCGACGTCGGCCGCCGCCGGGCGCACAGTCCTGGACCCCGCGGCGTCCAGGTGGGGCGGGCGCCCTCGCGACCTCTGCGCGTGGCAGCTCAAGGGGCCGGGGAGGGGCCCGGCCGGCCTCTCCCGGTCTGCCCGGGCCGCGCGGTCTGTCCCCTCGCTGGGCTCCCTGCGCTCGGAGTGCGCCCGCGACCCTGCAGGCCCCGCGCCGGGTTCACCGTGAGGGTCTGGCGTCCCCCCTGCACCGCGGGCCTCGTGGAGAGTTCCAGGTCGTCTTCCCCCGGCCGGCCGAAGCCTCTAGACCGCGGCTGGGACACCGTAGGGAGAGCACAGGCCCGGCTGGGCCCTGCGCACAGCGCCTGGGTCCACGCCGGGGAGCCCCGGCCTCGGAGGGCTCTGGGGGTCGCCGGCGCGGAGCGAGGCTGCTGCGAAGGCTCAGAGCGGGCCGGCTGGCCCCGCGGCCTCAGTGGACGCCACCGGTTGGGGCGATGGGGCCCGGGCAGGCGGCTCAAGCGGTGCGGCGGGGCCTCCGAGGCGGCCAGCCGCTGGGGCTGGGGAGTGGACGAGCGTGACACGTGGGTCAAGGATCCTAGTCCTGGCTCCTGGCTCCCAGGAAGGACATACTGCTGCTGTGGTTGTGTAGGCCGCGGACGCCCCGGTGCTGAGCCCCAAGCTGTCAGTCTCCCACATGAGCACCCAGTGTCCCCACAGAAGATGCAAGTGATGCCCATCCACTGCCTGTACACACCTTGACTGTCCTCCCTGGGCCTCACGGTGCACCCTGCCCTTACAAGCTTTGATTCAAACTGCTCGCTTAGGAACTGCTCTGCCTTTGCCTCGACGGCTGCGCTCCACTGATCTCTCCACCTTCCCTTCTCTGGGCCTGGCTCCTCAGAAGGCTGCTGAGTGTTCTTTGAGGTGTACCCCTCTCCCCCCAAAAAGGGAGAATGCCAACTTCCCCTAGAGTCCCCCCAGCAGATGGGAAGGTTTCAGGGCAATGCCAGTGAGAAGGGAGAAGTCCTCTAGACCCCTGAGGGCTGTAGAATGGGTGAGCATGGGGGTCCAAAGGTCAGCCGGCTTGGCGCTTTTGGGATTAGCTATTCTGAGAAGTCCCACTGCGGTCATCCCTGACTCTGGCAGCTGGGTGGCTCAAAATCAGGAAGGCAAGTATTAGAATCCCAGATCTGGTCACTTCCTCTGGGCAGATTCTACTGGGACAGACACTGAGGGGACAAGAGGCAGAAGAGCAAGCCCCAGAGCTTTGGGGAGCCCTCTGTAGTGATGTCAGTGCTCCCCTACCCCTCATCCCTGAGTCACTCACCCTTTTCTCCCAGACACCAAGACCTCTCCCTCTCAGGCCTGCTATGTGTGGGGTGTCCCTGTAAGTCTCCCAGTCACCCTGACCACTTTTTATTATTTGGTTCAACTTTTATGAGTCCTCTTTCCTAAGTTCCTACCAAATGGAATTACCCCTAGAACAATAACAAAAACCAAACAACAGAAAAACAAACATGTTGGGCGAGAATGGAAGCCAAGCACTGGAGCATTTGCTCCCTCATGCTCCACCTGAGTTGGGAAGGAAACCTGGGACCTGGGCAGAAGGCAGGCCCACCTGATTCCCAGGCCTCCAGGGTACACAGTGTGCTGCTTATTTCACTGCCTGGGTGGTCCTGGGACGTCCCTGACCACCTTCCAGCTGGCGGGGCACCTTGCCCAATGTGTCCTCTACAATGGAGACTGGGAGTTATCAGATCCAGAACCCCAGAAGCCCATTTCTCTGATCCCATCCTCAACTGAGGACAGCTGTGATTCTGACACCAAGTTCCAGGGAAGAAGCTGCCTCTTGGTGCCAGCCCACTGGGCCTCCTGGGGGCCAGGGAAGGGGCTGTGTGAGTCAGTGGGGCGTCTTTGTGGCGTAACTCCTGCCATCCCAGCAGACTGTTGTGGAAGGGAGATTTAGTGGCCATGGCTGCTGGGGGTCCTCACCAGGGAAGGAGGGTGGGGCATTTAGGGGGACCTATTTTTCACCATGCCCTGGTCTCAGCAGGGCTCCACCAAGCTTCCTGGGTGAGGGTTAGCACTACCGAGTGGGGCTGCTGAGAGCTACTCCCAATCTGCATCCAGGTCCCCCCTGCTTGTCGGAAGCTCCTGAGGCGGGAGGGGACAGGGGACTGTGAGAATGATGAGCTGGGGGCTGTCCCTCTATTGCTGGGGCTTAAGTCCTTGCCCAAACATCACAATTAGGGAGGAATGAGACAGTCCCTCCAGAAGCTTCTTTGCCCCATCTTGCCCTTCATACCCCAGGGCTGGGAGATTTGACACAGCCCTGAGATTTGGGGTCCAGAGAATGAGGCACAGCCAGACCTGTCAGCATCTGTGTCATGGGCATGAGGACATGGGAACCGAGGCCCTCAGAGTCAGGGACAAGGAGGCACTTCCTGGCAGGGGTGGGGAGATGTCAACCGCCCCATCCTCGCCACCTCTCCCTCCCACCCCTGGACGACGCCCTGCTACAGCGCCAGTCCTGGCACCTCCACACCCTGTGGGATGCACCACCACAGAGCGCTTCCCCGAAATGAACCCCCTCTGCCCAGCAGATCCGCCCAGACCACAGACGACAAGGTTCCCCTGGGCCCCCTCCCCAGCTGGAGGCAGGCCTCCTAATGCCAGGCTCCCGTGGAGGGTGGCTGCTGGGAGGCAGGAAAGAAAAGGGAAGGGGGAGGCGGGGACTGAAGCGTCAATTTTCTCCCCCTCCCTCTATTCCACCCACAAAACCCCCTGGTTGGGTTTCCATCCTCCTTTTTGTGTTTCCATTGCAGCCGAGGAGAAGGCCTCCAAAGCTGCCAGCTTCCCCCAGCTGCCCTTGGACTGCCCAGGGGGCCCCAGAGACGAGCCCTCGAACTTACAAGGCTCCCCAGGACCTTGCCTGGCCAGGCTGCGCGTCCCCCTGTCCCCGGGACTCGCAGATTCCATGGAGCTGGTCAAGAACAAGAGCAAGAAGCGCCGTAACCGCACGACCTTCAGCACATTCCAGCTGGAGGAGCTGGAGAAAGTCTTCCAGAAAACCCACTACCCCGACGTGTATGCCCGGGAGCAGCTGGCTCTGCGCACGGACCTGACCGAGGCCCGGGTACAGGTGAGGGCGCCCCAGCGCGGGGCTCTCCAGCTGCCCCGACCACCCAGACCTCTGGCCGGCCACGGAGGGGCAGGGAGAGGTGCATGCTAGCGCCACACAGAGCAGCCTTTCCCAGGTGCCCGTCTATCCCCGACCTGCCCCTCCTTGGCTCATCCTCCCTTCCCAGCCCAAGTTGAGGCTTGGTGCCTGGGTGCAGGCGGGGGCGATGGCCTCTGGGAGTCAAAAGACCCGTGTGGGAGTCCAAGCTCTGCCACTTACTCGCCGACCAGGTGATTTGGGGCACGTCATTGAATCTCTCAGTCTCAGTTTCTCGATTTAGGAAGAGAGAATGATCGTACTACGTGCTTAGGGAGGAGCTTTGTGGAGCACAAGTGGGCCAGCGTTCGGAAGCAGCGAAATGCTGAATGCATCTCAGGGCGGCTCCTGAGGGGGTTGCCCAGAATGGGAGGGTCCCCACTGGGGGAGGGAGGGTCTCAGGCTCTGTGATATTCAAAGCCATCCTGGGCCAGCAGACTTCAGTTCAGGTCTTGGCAGGGAGAACCTGGCTGGTGGGGAGCCCCTCCCCACGCAGCAAACCCTCCCCAGCAGAGATCACCCCCCAGGCTTCTGGATGGGGCTGTGGCCAGCCTCATGGAGGGGAGGGAGCGGTGCCCGGGAATAGGAGAGAGAGAGGGATAGGAAAGTCCATGTCCATGGGATGTTGGACCTGAGAAAGAGCTTGAAGGTGGCAAGCAGCAGGTGGGACGGGAAAGAAGGCTTCAGTAGGAGTTCGGCCCAAGGGGAAGGTGGCGGTTGTGGCCTTGCTGTGACTGGCTGGATGCGCATTTCCTGATGCCACTGAGCAGGAGGCTCTGGGTTGAGGAGCAGGAGGCTCTGGGTTGAGGAGGCTGGTAGGAACAGAGCTCGTGCTGTCACACCCTGTGTAGGGCCTCTCCAGAGGCTGCGAGGCCACTGGGACAGGGCCAGCTTTGGTCAGATACGGGGACCAGCAGGCCAGTCTATAAGGAGGCCAGCTGCCATCTGGGCAGCTGCCGCTGGATTCCACATAGGACTGGAGAGGCTTGGCTGTTCCCCTTCTCTGCTGGGGCCTCCTGCTCCCAGGTGGCATCCAAAACACACTTCTAGGACTGTCCGCAGGGTTCCCCAGGGCCCAAGGCCATCAGGATGAGATAGCCAGCTCTGCGGAAACCTGGTTACATAAACCGCAGAAGTCCAAGACATCACCTCTCTAGAGGCCTCGGTGAGCCTCTGGGCGGGATCTGACTGCTATGCCTAAGTTCTGGGAAGTGGCCCACTCTCCCCTGCTCCGCCCCAAGGCCTTTCCAACCCTAGAAGGGCCCAGGGGGAGCCACAAGGACCCCAGACTTAGTCCAGAAGCTTCCCCGATGACTGAGGCTCTAGAGTAAGGATATTTTCTTTGACAGGAGCGTGACGCCCACCCAAAGGCCCTGCCCTGTGGAGAGGAATAATAAGGCCACCCGTGGGACAATGCAGAGGGGAGGTCCAGAGTGTACACGGAGGCCTGCAGTGGGGACTCTAGGAGAATGGGTGGTGACAGGGAAGAACTCCCAGTAAAGCAATCAGCTTCACTGGCTGGTGGGGAGGCGCTTCCCTGAGCCTGCCCCAGGTCTGCTGTGTCCAGCTCCTTAGCTCAGGGCCTTACCTGCCTGTCTACATGGGCAGGAGTGAGCATGGGGGAGTGTGAGGGGCCGGGCTGGGGTTACTTTTACACATGCACATACACGCACAGAGCCTGACACGTAAATGCTTACTGAACGATAGACGTGCAAGGGCTTGCACCAGCACTCATAAACGCAAGAGTCCTGGGGCGTCCACCCAAAGACAAATCCGTCACAGATAGGCACTGCTGTGCGCAGCGCACCGAATGCCACCCCCAGCTGCCTGGAGCTCACAAATGAACGGGGAGAGACTCCTAAACACAGTGGCCGTAGGTTGCAGGGAGAATAACGAGAGATGCTGCGTTATCATGGAGTCCGGTGGAGGTGGCCCGGTTCAGGCGTATGGGGGTTCGCAGGGGGTGCGTAGCACAGGCAGGGAAAACCTGGGCACAGGCAGGGAGGAGCGAGGTAGCAGAGTGTTTCAAAGGTCAACGGGGGTAGCGGCAGCTAGGAAGAGTCGAGTGTGGTTGCCTGGCAGGAGATGTAGCTGTAGAGAGTGCCAGGGCCCAGGGGCCTGGTCATACAGATGGGCTCTGAGCTGAGGTTTCCAGAAAGCTGCTGAGGGTTTAAGCAGGACAGGGACCTGAACAGAAATATCGAAGAGTCCTCAGATGCCATGAGGGGTAGCTAGGAAAAGGAGATGAGGCAGGAGGCCAGAAACCCAATATATGCACTGATGGCCCAAGGAAGTAAGTGCCCAGGGCCTCTGAGGTCGCGGGTCCCCGTGACACCCTTACCAGACACAGTCAGGCTGGAGGAGTGTGTGTGTGTTGGGGGGGTGGCATATGGGACTAATAAGTCCACTCTGGGCTCAGGCCTCTCCTAGGCCCCATCGCAGGCTTCCCTGGCCCTGGGAACGATGTGGATTTACAAGCTCCTGCGGCTGAAGACTCCAGATCCTCCAGCCAGGAGCCGGCTCCCCACCCAGCAGCACACAGCTCCCCAGCGGGCTCCACTCCTCAGGGCGGCTTTTTCATCCCCTCAACCTCTCCTTTCTGCCCCCAGGTCTGGTTCCAGAACCGCAGGGCCAAGTGGCGGAAGCGGGAGCGTTATGGGAAGATCCAGGAGGGCCGGAACCCCTTCACGTCTGCCTATGACATCTCTGTGCTGCCCCGAACAGACAGCCACCCCCAGGTGAGACCCCCCCACCCGAATCCGGGCCTGACCAATTCCCAGGCGCTGATAGAGTGTGAGCCCTGGCCTGCGGGAGGCCGGGAGCAGCACTGGGTCCTGTGGGACGGTGGGCCAGTCACTTCTCTGCTCAGTGGTGCTCTTACCTGTCTCCTCAATGACGCAGGCAGAACAGCTGCCACAAAGGAATCTCTGAGGACAGTCTCATTCTGAGAAGCAGCGGCAGAGGCCTCCGGGGATGCCACTACATGTACCAGGGGTGGGAGGGCAAAGAGAGAGCCCCTAGGCAGGGAGGCAGCAGCTGGGGCTACTGATTCATGGGCTTTCTCTCTCTTTTCAGCTGCAGAACTCCCTGTGGCCCAGCCCGGGGTCTGGGAGCCCCACCAGCCCCTGCCTTGTGTCTCCAGAGGGCATCCCCTCCCCGTGCATGTCTCCATACTCCCATCCGCATGGGAATGTGGCTGGCTTCATGGGGGTTCCAGGCTCCCCCGGAGCCCACCCTGGCATCTACTCCCTCCACAGCTTTTCGCCTGCCCTGGGGGGCCACAGCTTTGAGCCCTCCCCGGACGGCAACTATAAGTCTCCAAGCCTAGTCTCGCTCAGGGTGAAGCCCAAGGAGCCGCCCAGCCTGCTGAACTGGACCACGTGATCAGATGTGTGGACAGGCGGACGAAGCTGCCACCCCTTGCCTGTTCCCAGCTGCTCCCACCCCACCCCAGCCTGAATGCCAGAGAAGACATACCTCTGCTCCGGGCCCCAAATGATCCCCAGAGGCCGGGGCAGAGCAGCTGGGATCCTCAGCCTCCTGCTGAGTCTTTTCTCTTAGAATAAGGCAGGGATGCTCAGGAGAAAGCGGGCTTCGGCTCGGGGAGGACTCTCCCTGCCACACACTGGGTCCCTCGCCCCAGCGCGGGGCTGGAGGAGGACACTGCCCGGCCTCCTTCGGACTTCGTCCAGGTTCCACTGTCATCCCTTCAGCTGAAGTGGCTCCTCATTCAGGGAACCCAGAGAAGTAGGAGGAAGACAACGCAGGGTGACCCAGGGGGAGTGACTTGTGACTTGGGGGAAGGGCAGCCAGGCCTAGGCCACGTGGGCCGCCTCACCTCCCCCTCCCACCACCAGGCGGCCTGGGACGACGGGCCTGGAAGCTGGAGGCCGGTGCCCAGGCTGCCCTGCTCATCATCCCTTCCTTCTCCCCTGCGCCCCACCCAGCACGCCATGGAGCCTCTCCCACCCTCGACAGGGCAGAAATTCCTCCAGAAACCACCAAATCCTTGGGTTCTCTGCCGTGGGACCAGGCCAGAGCTGTGCTGTAGAAACAGTAGGCTCCCTGGTTTGCAAGGATGGACCAGATTTCCACAGACTCTGAGCCCCTGAGATCCCACCCCCCACTTCTGTAAAGATGCTTTTGTTAAAAAAAAGAAAAAAAAGGTGTGCTGCCCAGCATAATAAAGGTGGCAGTAATTGCAGATCTGGTGATCGCATACCCTCAGGGTTTGGTGCTTGGCTGCGCTAGGGTCAGTCTGCGCCCAGGGTCTAGGCTGGGCCAGGCCCTCCAGAGGGCTTCCTGTCACCCCTCAGGGATCTCTGTGGCTTTGGGTGGCGTGGGAGGCAGGGAGAAGAGCTCCAGGGCTGCTGGGCTCATTTGGAAGGGAAAAATGGGCAATGGAAAGGGGAGTGAGAAAGCTGAGATAAGCCTGTGGCTGGACTGACAGTGGAAGGGAGGTGGTACGGCAGGCCAGGGAGCCCACTGAGGGCCCTGAGCCCCCCTGGGCTGGGACCCCAGAGCTGTGGGGGTGGAGCAGCTCCCCAGGAGCACGTCTGAGCTGTGGGGCAGAGACGAAAGCCAGGGCTCTCCTGCGGTTTCAGAGTATTACCCATTCCCCTCTTCACCCCCACTTTCTGCCTTATCTCCGCAGCCCTGGAAGGCAGGAGAAAAGCAGCCCTGGCCCTCCCATCACATGGCCAGAGGAGCTCAGCCTCGGCTGGCAGCCCAGCCCTCCCCACCCTGTGCCTCGTCTTGAGGGTGCAGAGAAAGCCAAGCACAGACACAGTGCCGGGTTTATCCCAGAGGGGCACGAGTCCCCTGCCAGGCTGGATCTTCCCACCAAGACAGTCAGTGTGACTAGGCTCAGGCACTCCCCGGAGGAAACCAGTGTCCTCCTCATTCAGGTGGTTTCTTTCCTCTCAGTTCTGATGCTGGCTCTGGGGTCCAGGTGAGCCCTGTGTCTGTCAGGAAGGGAAGAGTCTGAGTGGGAGGGAGAGGCAGCCCCAGCCACCTCTGGTGAACAGAACCAGCTCCACCCAGCTGGTCAGTGATGAACCCATGTTTCTACGGCCACAGCTAAGACCACTGCACTGGAGGTTTCTTCACCTAGGAGAGGCCAGTGAAATTTTTGTGGGGATGTTCTGTCCCACAGAGTCAGACAGAAGCAGAGAAGTTTGTTCTGCAGATATTGAATGAGCGCCCACTCTGTGCCAGGCATTGTGCTGGGTGCCAGAGACAGTGCGATGGTCAACAAAAACATGACTCCCTCTCTCTCGGCTCAGAAACAGATGGAGAAAAGGACGAGGAAAAGGATCTGGAAAAGCAAAGGAAGCAGAAGTAGGGGAGAGACGACAAGAGAAGAAAAGGTTGAGCCAGAGATCACTGCAGCCAGAGAGGGAGACGGGCAGAGGCCAGGAGGGGCCCCCGTGGGGGAGGGGGGCCTGGTGGGGAGGGCACAGGGAGGCCGGAGACCAGCTACTGGCTCCCATCCAGGGGCATCTGCCCACAGCTCATATTTTTCTGTCCAGTGACAGCTAAATGAAGGGAAAGCTAACTTTACAACTGACTGCTTCACACGTAATGAATATGAATGGGCATCCCGGAGCCTGTTCCCTGGGATTATCTGTGAGCTGACGGGTTCTCCCACTGACTGGGCCATCCCAGCCAGCCGGTCCCCTGGCTGGGACACAGGCGGCCCTTCCACCTGCTTCCCATTAGCCATCCTCCCATCCCCCACTCCTCCGTACCCAAGGCATCTCAGGGCCAAGACACAGCCTCCAAGTCTCCGGATGCCCCTGCCCCCAGGCTCACTGTGTTTTCCCAAGGCCAGGCTGGGACTCTGGTCACCCCTTCTGGAAAAGGAGAAGTGGCCGCATCTGGAATCTCAACTTTAAGAGCTGCTAGGCTCAATCTCCCTTTGCTAAGGCTCTTCACTGGCCCAGTGAGGCCCACCAGAGCAGCCCTGCCTCTCGGTCCTGGCAGGGGCACAGACGGCAGGCCCGTCAGTCCAGGCTTCCAGTCTCGGTCCAGCATCAGGAAATGCTTCTCATTAGAGGCATTCGAGCTTCCTTCTCCAGCTCCCCGATCATTTACACATCACCCTGAATTACAGCTCTGAAGTGCAGACCCTCTGCAGCCCCGGACAGAAACAGTGCTCAACAGCGCCAGGAACCGGGGGCTTCCTGCATCGGGCAGAGGGAGGACATACCTCATCCCTGCCCCAGTCTCTGCCACAGGCTCATCCTGGCCGGTTTCACCAGGCGGACCATGAGCACAAAGCATCTGCTCTAGGAGCCCTTGTTTCTGATGCTGGGGCCCCTCCCTTCCCACTCGCCAACTGCAGGCTCCCCTCACCCAGTCTCTTCTCCGGTAGGAGAGCACTAGCTGGGACCAGTGGGACCTGTGTGGCCCTACAGATGCCCATCTCTGTACCTTCCACATTCGTGCTCTTACTTGCTTTTATGGCTATCCATCAGCTGCAAGCTCATTTAAGAACAGTGAGAGCGGCTGGCATCCTATTCACCTGGACGGATACCCAAGGCACCTAGAATGGGATCTGGCCCAGAGCAGGCCCTTCGAGGTATGGCGGGTTTGCTAGATGATGGCTGATCTCATCGAGAAGCCTTTTGAGAGGCTCCTTCTGTATTCAGTGCAGTGACCTAAAGATGAGCCATGTAAGAAGGCCCACAACAGGGTGCTGGTCCTTACAGGTCTCTGGTTTTCAGGAGACACAGGCAATGGATGCAAATTCACAACTTAGAGCTGTGAATTAGCAACACTAAGAAATGCTACTGAATACTAATGCCAGTCATTTATTGGTTGTGTTGTTTCTTGCCAGCCAGTTATGTAGGTCCATCATCCATCATCTTATTCAGGCCTCCCAACCACCTTGCTGTTATTAAAACAATTTTTACAGGAGTCACTGAGGCTTAGAGCTTGGTGAGCTCAAGGTCCCCCCATGAGTAAATTTCATAACCCAGATGGAACATCAAGGCTCTCTCACTCCCCATCGGGGCTTGTTTCATAGTCAGCAGCCTGAGGCTAACATCCCAAGTGTCAAATGAATGGCACAGCTCCTGCTTCTCTGAGTAGTCAGTTAAGAAGACAGACAGACAGACAGCCTAACAGAGATGGCAGAGGCTGCCATACCCAACTCCTCTGGGACCTGGAAGTCAGACATTCAGGCTTGGGCAGAAAAGGAAAAAAAAGGTAGCAGCGACAGCCCCCAGGTTACCTTGAGGCAGGAGACACATTTGGGGCACACCAGAGACCAGGCCAAGGCCAAGCTTGGGTGGCCAGTGAGGACCTACAGCAGCTGACATTTGCCAAGAATCTTCGTGCCAGGGACCATGCCTGAGCAAACACTAAGCACTGACTAGGGTAAAGCAATGAGCAAATGAGTGCTCTGGTGGTTAAGTGCTGGGGAATAACAATGATTAATAGAGAAAGGGTGTGGGGGGAGAGGAATGCACACACATTGCAAACAGAGACCTTGGTTTGCATCTGGGCTCTGGCTCTTGTTATTCTGTGACCTTGGGCAAGTTCTTTACCCTTTCTATGCCAGTTTTTCATCTACAAAATAAGCACTGTAATAACACTACCTTTGGGGTTATTATAAACAATAAATGAAGTGCTTAGAACAGTGGCTGGCGCATAGTAAACACTCTACAACTGCCAGTTGCTGGCTACTGTGTGGAAAATGAGCTTTCTGGAAGCATCAGTCCTGGCCCTGCTGCCTGTTCGGCACCCAGGAGGTGGTAACTCTTTTGATTAACAGGGGACAGTTCCCATGCTGAGGATGATAAAGCCACCAGGTAACCCACCCCTCAGTGGAATGAAGGAGCACTGGGCCCTGGGTCTGGTTGGCAAGTATCAACATCCTGTGGAACTCAGCCTTCTACACCGAGCCTTCAAGGGCCCTGCCCATCTTATTACCCAGATGAGAAAGCCACAGAGACTGGGTGGCCACTTGCTCCAAAGGATATTTCTGTACAAAGACCTGGGTTCAAATGGCTAATCTGCCACTGGCACACTGACTGCCCCTGGGCCTGCAGATGCAGGGATTCCCTGCCCAGGCTCTGCAGCCCTTGGAGCTTTGAGAATCTATGTGGGGTTTTTTGTTTTGTTTTGTTTTTGCACAGATTTATAGGTAGATATTTACAGACCTTTACAGACCAAGAGGAAAAATGGCACCTCTGGTTAAGGTTAAGCTTCATAGAAGAGTTTGGAGAAATCATAAAAGGAGAACAAAGCCTCAGGCAGGCAGGTTCCATGACCAGGCTGCCTCATGGAGTAAGAATGTGAAAATCCATCTTTTACAAACTGAAACCCCAAGATACATGTTTTCTATAGGTCCTGTCAAGAAACAACAGAAAACCCACCATGTACACTAGAACTGTGTCAAATTCCCTTGTCCTGTGCAAGTGACTTGGGGCAAAATGCCACCCAATCCCAGGGCTTCCTATCTCACAGGCTGTGTGACTCCATGAGGAGCACTCTGCTGGCTGTCGCCCCTGCACATCAAGGCCTGTCCTGGCAGCCCAGCTCGGGGCCTGGACTGGGGCTCAGCAGCACCCAGGCCCGGCAGGTGCTCAGTGGAAAAATCAACATGGGGGAGATGTCCCCGAGTATGCTTCCTTTGTAAGTCAAGACTGAGTCAGGAGGAGGCAGACGTGTCCACGGATCTGGTCAGGTGCAGGCTCCAGGAGGCCTCAAACTCACACCTACACGAGGTTTTCCTTGCTTCTCCCCGAGCCCTGGGGGCTCCTGTGCCTTCTGGCACTCTCTTTTCCACTGTGACACTAACTCCCGATGGTCTGCTTCCCCAGGCTTTGAGCACAGAGGTTTCCTCAGTCCCAACCATCTGCTCAGTGAGGCCCAGAGTGCGGCCCTCTCTGACTCAGCCCTCCCTCCCCAGCACTGAAATTGCTTTGCTGGAGGCCAGCTCAGGAGTGTGACCCAGAGAAACCTGGGGCGCCTACCGCAATGACATCAAACCCAGGGTGCAGGACAACTTGTCACTCCAGTAGCCCAGAGCTGGGCTGGAGCAACCTCATATCGCTGTGGGGAGAGAACACTGAATAAGTGCCTGCTCCCCTTTGCCCCCTCAGATGGGAAAGGTGGACAGCTTGGCAGAGGACAAGTGGGTGACTTTTCGATGCTGGCAAGAAGACCCACATTCTAGACCTGGAGGAAATATTCAGGGGCTATATTTCCTGTAGACAAGGCAATGGGGATTGTTTTGGCTTCCTTTTAATGTAAACAGAATACACAAACACATTAAAAACCCCAACATGACACAAAAGAATCCACACAGATTTATAGATAGATATTTACAGACCCTTGCAAACCAAGACGGGAAATGGCGCCTCTGGTGAAGGGAAGCTTCTCTTCCTACCTCAACCCTGTCCAAGTCCAAAGTGCTGAGGCAGCTACAGGAGCCTCTGCAGCTCTTCCGATGAAGTTTAGCGAGAGGCTGTGATGACATCAGAAACCCCCAAAGCAAAACCAGGATTCCGAATTTCTGGCCCTGGCCCTAATCCTAAACCCTCTCCATGGCAAGCTGAGTTGCCAAGGATTTGCATCTCTCAAGAAGAGTCAGCGTGACCCCTGAATTCAGATGCAATGGGTTCCCAGCCCATCCCAGCTTTTTCCAGCCTCGAGCTGCATGAGAAATGAGCTGCAACCAACCGTGTCCGAGAAAGGAGAATGGGGAGGAGTGCAGGAAGAGAGGATTCCAAAGAGAGCGATGACTGCTCCTGAGCAGGATGCTGGGGATCAACGAGGCCAAATCCAGACTCAGCCACAAGCCCAGGGCTGGTTGGGAGGGCACAGCGGGGCTGTGCTGCCACCTGGAGGGGGTCGGGAGCACTGCAGCAATGAACCAGGACAGGCCTCGAGGCACCTAGAGATCACCCCTTCTGTCCTCATTAGTCCCCTGCCCAGAAGCCTCACTGCAGCAGCTCTTCCCAGGAAATGGGCTTGGAGAAGACCTCCCTTTCCAACCAGAGGTCGTAGTTCATCTGGAAGTCCTCGGGGAGGTCCACCCGCTGGCCCAGGACACTCTGCAGGCAGTTGTCCACAGGCAGGAAGTCAGGATTGCTGTGGGTCCGGTCGTAGCGCCGGGCATTGAAGCGTTCGATGTTGGCACGGAGGGCACACTCCTCCGCCTGGAAGTCCCAAGGCCGGGCATCGAGATCTGGGACAAAGCAAGAAGACATGGTTAGGAGCTAAGTTCTTGTGGCGGCACCCACTGGGTTCACTGCAGCTCAGGGCCAGGCCATCCCAGGCTGTCAGAAAGGAGCAGGAAACCTCTAAGCCCCGGCCTCAGGAACGCTGACAGGTCTTTCCTAGATATGAAGGAAAGTCAGGTAAGAGGAGAAAAGCCAGATCTACGGAAAAAGAGGTTACACTGCAGTCTCCGTGGCCCCAGCATGGGAGAGCACAAGCCCAACACGCTTCTTTGAAAGACACCTTCTCCTCAGCTCTCTGGGATGGGAGGAGGAACCTGCAGATCCCTTCATCAGGGCACTCTCTCCATTCCCTGCAGGGTGCTGGAAGTACAGACGCAGTCACCTGGCCATGGCGTAATGGACCAGGAACTGCACTGAGTTGGTAGCAAGGTCAGGGAACACTGGGAAGAACCTTCCGCTCTGCCAAGAGGCTGAAGTGCTGCTCAGAGGGGGAAAAACGTGCAGATACAGAATGGTTTGGGGAGTATGGCGAGTGGGGGGGGTTGTTGGGAGGAACAGAAGCAGGGACAACATGGCTAATGTGCATAGACCGAGCGCTCTGTGTGCCCAGAGCCCTGGGTGTGACAAGGCTCGGCTGAAGAGAAGCTGGATCAGATTACAGAGAAGATACCTTGGCTCTAAGGAAGTCAAACAGCTAATGAAGATTTTACTCAGGAAGGCACCACCACCAGATCTGCAAGAATTTTGGTGGCCAAAATCAAGGCAGTTGCAGGGGGGGAGAGAAAAGACGGGAGAGAGTCTTGTGACAATTTCTGGAAAAGGAATGACTTCAAGGGAGGGACAGAGGAATGGGGGGTGATGACAGACACCAAGTCTGGGCAGCTTCTCAAAGTCCTTCCCAGAGCTCCCATCCTGATTCCTCACAGGGCAGCTTAGAGCAGAGAGGAAAAGATGTCACCTCTTCTCCCTCACCCCACCCCACCCTGCTCTGTCCAGGGCCTCACCATTGCCGTAGGCCCAGTCGTCATTCAGCCGATGCCGCACCTTCTGGTAGATGGCAGACATGGTCTTCATGTTGCTCTTCCGCCACTGCCGACCCAAGTACTTGGTCTGCACCTTGAGCAGCTTCAGCACGTAGAGCTGCATCATGGCCTGCTTCACCTTCAGCGCCCGCTTCAGGATGGGGGCTGACTTGAACACTACCAGCATCTGGGAAGAGACCCCAAAGGCCAAGCGGAGGGCAGAAATGAACGCCTGCACCTCCACCTGCTGCTTGCCCGTTTTGGGGTCGTGGGCAGGATGACCAACTGTTCTAGGTTCCCCCCCCCCCCCGACTGAGGGGTCTCCTGGGACATGGACTGACTTCCACTTCTAAAACCATGGAAGTCCCAGCCAAATCAGGATCACTGGTCACCCTAATTACGGGCCATTTCAAAATCTGAAGAAAGCCATGACTTCCTTGACCAGAAATAGTACTATGTGTATATTCCTCAAATTTCAGAGGATTCATGGACCTCCTAACCCCGATGGCAACGACAGACTCAGGAGTAAGGGAGACTCCAGAACCCTGGTTATGGTACCAATGGAGAATGAGAGGACAGAGGAAATTCCTTCTGTAAGTGTGGATTTGCTTCAGTGCATGACTGAGCCTCTCCCAGTTTGACTCGTCAAAGAACCAAGAATTAGCCCTTAAAATGCAGGGCTGTGGCCATAGGAGTTAGGAGAAAAGAATGCAGCTGCAGCAGCAAGCCCGCGTGGGGACCCCTGCCTCTGGTGCAGGGGATGGTACAGGGAGTGGCTCTCTCTGATCTCCAGCTCCATGCCTGTTTACTGTACTGACTCACCATCGTCCTTGAATGCTTCCACTTGGTCAGCTTGTTCAAAATCCGAAGGAGATTGATACATGAAAAGAGGTTCCTCCAGCAAAACTGGTTATTGTCACCTGCTTCCTGCAGGGAAAACACAGGAACCATCATAACCCTCACAGTGGCGGGGCACTCAGCCGTTCCCAAGGCCCTCAACATGCCCGATCTCAGAACTGCAGGTCTCTCCGCCCCTGCACCAGGAACCCTCTCCTCTCAGCCCAGGGGGGGCTCCATCCCAGAAGGTGGCAGGGGTGAAGGGGGACTCCCTAGAACTTTCCTGCAGGAAACAAGAGTGTGAGATTGGGGGCTGTGGCCTCAGCCTCCACACTCTGGGGCGCCAGGTTCCCTCAGAGCTGTGGCCCCAGAGCTCCAGTGTGGAGAAAGAGAAAATGCTCAACCAGGTGAGCTGAGGGTCAGCAGCCCCTGAAGATCATGCCCCAACAAACTTGTCACTACATCCAAATCTTTCCACACTGTGAGGTCCCCCTCCCCCGCCATCCTGTGCAATTAGAGTGCTTTAAAATCCAGGCATCCACAGTGACTTCATCTGTGACAAAGCCTCTATCCTAGTGTGAGGGAAGCAGGCTCTCCACCAGCGACCCTCACGCCAAAGGGAACCATGGAGGAGCCTCGCCACTCACCAGACTTTCGGCAGTCAACTCGGGCAGCTCACGCACCACACAGTGTGGGTAGTCCAGGACAGAAATGCTGCAGAGGGCGAGAGGTCAGGGACCCACCATGAGCAAAGGCTGGCCTCTGGGATGGCAGCCATGACAGGGCTGGCTCCTGGTTCTCCTCTCTCACTTTCTGGAGTGGAAGCAGGAATCTACCTGGTGTGCACCACCCTGGTTTCCTCAGCTCTAAGATGAGGAAATACCTGCTCCAAGAGAACTTGTAAGGTCTCTCGGGCCAGAGACCAGCTTATAATACTATAGAGGGTAGAGACCCTGTGGGGAAATCTGAGGCTGGGAGTTGAGTTCACAAGGCAATAACATATGCCAAGCCCTACTGTAGACAGAGCGTGGCAGACGGCTCACCCTGTGAGGTACCACACTGATGAGCAGGCACTGTTAAGTACAGCTGATACCAGGTGAGAGGGGTGGGGACTTAAGAGTCAGCAAACAAGGCATGGCAGTGCACATGCCCAAGCTCCTTAGAGAGCAGGTGGCCTGGCTGGTCTCCTCAAAAAAAAAAAAGAAAAAAAAAGAAAGAAAGGAAAAGGACAGGAGGGCGGCAAGACAGAACACTGAGGCTAGGACTAGAGCCCAGGATGAGATACCTGTCGCTAGACTAGCTAGACTGGCAGGGTCCATGCCTCATCTGTCTTTGAGTCCTGATGCTTGGCAGAGTGCTGGCTTGTAGGCTGAACAGGCTGAGAGAAGCCAGATGGGAGCCCTGCTGTAAGGACACACCCCCCCTTTCTATCCCTGGCCCTTATCACCTGTTCTTGGCAGTGATGTAGGACATGATGTTTTGATTGAAGAACTTTAGGATCAAAGGGATGCAGTTGGCAAACACCAGGTGCTGGGCCATGTATTCAAACTGAAAACAGAAAAAAAATAAGCATGCCCCTTGGGACCTTGGTTGGAAGACTGTCTTAGAACATTCATGCAGAGCTCAAGGGGGTTTGAAGGCCAAGGCCTCTGTTCTTCAGGGCTGGAGGAACAGAACTGCCTAAGGCCCTGGCCCAGCGGACAGGAAGGCAGGCCCTGCAAGTACCTGGTAGATATGGTTCAGTTTAAAGTGCTTGAGCAGCAGCAGCAGGACAGCAGAAATGGCCTTAACAATGACCTCTTTGTGGCGGTTCACATCCACCCCCAGCTTCATGCTCTGCAACACTGTGGTTCTGGAAACACAATTACCTGATGAGCCAGCAGTATATGCCGCACCTCCTCTCTAGCTGCTCACGGGAGAGATGGGACTCCCGAGCCTTCCCTGTGCAAAGGCTCCCACCTCACCAGCCACCCATGGATACCTCAGAAGTTAGGCCCAGGGCGCCTCCACCCCCTTCCCAAGCAATCTGGCTCAGCACAATTTGTTTCTTCTTTGTGATGCCCATGCACATTCTTAGCCTATTTCAAGATCTCCCCTAAGCTTCTGCCATCATATGAACACGTTCTGTGGAATATCAGTATACCGAGATGTTTCATGTGATGGGGAAAAAGGGCTTCGGAGTCAGATAAATTTAGGAAGTATGAAATTAAATCAGTTTTTTAAAAAATTTATTTTTCAATTACAGTTAACATATAATATTAGTTTCTGATGTACAACATCGTGATTAGACATTCCGATCAGCTTCTTAATCCAGGTCTTTTCATTGTAAATCTTTAAAAGAGAAGATACAACATTTGACTCTGGAACCCTTTTTCCAAGGACCATCATAATGACTACTGTTCCATGACACTCACTTTGGTGTTAGCTAAGCTCTGCCTCCTCCCTCACCTGGCTATCACACCTGACTCAAGGAGCCCAGCCACCAGGGAGCTGGGCTCAGAGTTAGCTGCTACTGGGAGGCAGGCAGGAGACCACCAGGACAAGGCCAGGTGTCTCTTAAAGTAAAACAGATCTTAGTTTGTATTCTCACATCAAACAGATGAGGTCAGTGCCCCAGCAAGGAGGAACCCCTAAGGATTTCACTATCACTCTGAGCGTTCGCTACCATTCTCCATGCCATTTCCTGGCAAACAGGAACAAATTCACACCCAGCCCAGGTTGAGCTTGCTGGCTGGCAAACTGTACAGAAGCTGAACCTACACGTCCTAGATGTCTAATCACATAGCTTTCAAGGGAGAGTTTTAGGAAATGTCGAATACGGCCTGATTTACTTTACAAAGGGAGAACGGACTTTGCCCAATTCACTCAGGTGTGCACTCAGTGGCCGTCTACACTAGAATCCAGGCTAGCTGGACTAAAGCATATCTCAAACCAGTGAAATTAAACAGTTAATCTAGTACATTCTCTTTCTTCTGAGTCAGGAATATTGTCAACTTAAACTGCAGAGAAACTGAGCCAAAAAGAAAAAAAAAAAAAGAAAACCAACTTAGCAAATGGTGGGACAAACAATTCCCTCTTCCCCTCTATTCTGCTCCCCTGACCTGCTCCATTTATAGGAAATGTTGTCACTCACGGCATCTCCTCAGGCAGTACGTCTGCTAAGATGTTGATCGAGTCTGTTTTGGCTTTTGAGGTGGGAGCTGCGGCCAGTAGGATCTTCAGCAGTGCGATCTAGGAAGGAGCAGACCAGAAAAGATCTAGGAGGAAGTAGCACAGATAAGATCTAGTGGGACCAGGTAAGACTTAGAGGGGAGCAGCAGAGATAAGATCCAGGAGGAAGCAGACCAGATAAGAGTGCCCAGGTACAGAACTAAGTGGAGAGAGGCGGTCCTTCTGGGGGGGGCGGGGGGGGGAGACGGGGGGGGGGGAGGCGGCAGAAAGAGAGGCTGAAAAACACGGGCAGGGCATGCTCTCAAGGCCAGTGTAGTGGGGAGGGCAATCCCATGGCAGGTACCCACTGATGGCCATCAAAAGGGTCCCAGACCCAGGTGTACTCACCATGTACTGAGGCAGGCTGGGGAGCAGGCCTTGGTAGAGGGTTTCTGCAGGGACTTGCTCTACTTCCTCTTCTCCCTTTTAACACAATGATACAAATACAAACCCCAGGCCCGACCACAAGCCCCTGAGCCAGTCAGCTAGCTGGCTGGAGGAGAATCTGCAGTACCAGTGGAAACGATGGCGTCAACAATGATAGCAGACCTTGAATAATATAACGTGCCAGGCATTAATAACTCAGTCAATCCTCACTCTAACTCTAGAAGAATGTACTACCATCATTCCCACTTTACAGATGAGGAAACTAAAGCACAAAGCAATCCAGTCACTTGCCTAAATTGTCAGTCACTAGGTGGTGGAGCCAGGATTCCTTAACCCCTGCACTAAACACATGCCACCCCTGCAGTGGGAGCTAGACTGTGAGCTTTTTGAGGGCAGGGCCTGGGCCAGCTTCATGGGCTAAAGGCCTTCCACTCACCCCCGAGAGAGGAGAGCGAAGGTACTCCTCTTCCATCTGCGCCTGGACCTCTGCAATCGACGTGTACTTGTGCTGGAAGGAAGAGGGGAAAGAGGCACTGAGAGAGCAGTTCTCATTCTCTGGCCAAGTACCCCACATCCTGGCAAAGACCCTGCACTATCTTCTCGGAGAGGGCTAGGTCACCACAAAGATCCCTAACTAAAATCCTAACGCCCAAACATTTAAGAGTACCAGCCTCTTAAAATCAGTATAAAAAGCACACAATAGATTTGATAAAAGCAAATTAAAGGCAAGAAAGGGGCTTTCAGATAGCAACAGTGACAGGAGAAAAACTATTAAAAGCAGAATCAAGTATTCAAGTACTTAGAATCACATACCGAAGTACTCAGAATAAAGCACCGGAGTATTCAAAATCAAGTGCTCAAAAAGCCTAGCTGCACGTGGCCCACTTAATATAACACATTTCAAAAATATATTTTAAAAACATAAACATTCACACTCCAGATATGTAGTTAGGAGAGACACCCCTTCCCCACCTTGACGTTTCCTCCCATGTGGAGCAACACGGATGTGCAAAACCCTGGTCTCCCCCTGCCCCTCCCACTCTCTCCTTGCTAATCGGTGAACCCGGGGAGGAACAGGACATTCTTAGCCTACACTCTTTCTCTTTCCTCTTTAACAAGAAGAAAAACCCGTATTCTCTTCCGCTCCTCCACTAGGCACAGCAGGGTTCTGGCACTGCCTGGGTCCTGGCAGGTGAGGCCGCCTGGGGACCAGGACACCTATTGTTGCTACGTTCTTATGCCTCATTCTCCAACTGTTCTATCAGCAATAAAGCCAGAATTTCAATCTCTTATTCCTCTATCTCAATTGACTTAGAACTTGAGCAAGGAAAAGGGGGACTATTTAATGGGCTCCTTAAAACTCTAACAACTGTCAGGTAATACAGTCTTTAATGAATCACCAGTAAAGCCACAACAAAAGCTCAGCCAAAATTAAGTAAAACTTATGAAGAATTGTCTTAAAGGGTATTGCCACAGTCCACCCATTCCTCCACCCGAGGTCCTCCAGCCACACAATAGTCTAAAACAGCTTTTCCCAACGGGCTGGTCTCACCTTACTCACTTGGGACCAAACTAGGCCAAAAGCCACTTACCTGTTTCAGAGTCTTGATGCTTTCGTGGATTGGCCTGGGCAACCCCACCACTGTGTCCGTGTCACTGGAGAACAAAGGAGGCCCTGTGTAAAGCCTGCACATCAATTCACTTGGGTCCCCAAATGACAAAGGCCAGGAGAGTGAATTTCTCGTTACCTTTCTTTAAAAGGAACTCAGATCACACTCACCTGCCTAGAGTATAACCTATGAATTTGCTGCGGCTGGACTCGAGGAACATCTCAATGTCTTTCTCTCTGCCAAAAAGAGAGCAAGGTTTTAACTAATGTTATTCCAAGGTATCATGGTTAACAAAATATAGAACATCCAGAAATTGCAAAGCCAGAAGAAAAAGTCTCTCACATTTTTTCTTTTTAGAATACAAAGGAAAATGAAAAAGAAAGAACTGAAATTTTCAGACTATTTTAATGTCCTTCATAATAGTGCTGGATCAATAACCTGGAAACATATTATGTGTTTACTCATAAAATTAAGATGATACAACAAACTTAGAAGCATATTTTATTCAGATATTATTAAAAAACATTTCAAATATTTTAAATTGTTATAGAACTATAAGCTACTGATTTTTTTCATGAGTCACATTTTCCTATCTCAAACGATCTGCATATCTTGCATTATCTGATGACCTGTTTTGTACTCCTGCTACGGATCATGGAAAACTGGAACTCTACCTGGATCAAGCAAATCACTCCTATATCCTTTCACACATTCATCTATTTCTTAAGTTGCTTTTTCAAACAGATACAATTTACATATCATTCTCATATATTCAGGTACCTTCCCAACCATTAATTCATGCACATATATCTCAAATATCTTAACTATGAGTCTAAATAAACTCTTCCTTAATCTGTAATTTTTCTGTTAAATACCATATACAACCCCAGGGTGGGTGGAGATGGCCTCGTTTAAATATCCGTTTTAATTTTTCCCATCCCCCTTCACTAGTATCACCTGTAACCAAGAGGTTAACTCCCATTACGGACTCAATAGCCACATATGGGCTTCTCCGTGCAAGGCTACCAAGGCCAGCCCTAAGACCCCCAGGCCAGCACAGGGTACTTTAAGAGCTTGGCCCTGCAGAGGAGTCCATGTGGTGACTCAGGCCAGGTGCCAGGCCGGTGGGAATGTAGGCTCTGGTGTCAAGAGTGTTGTTCCAAAGGCCTGAGACTCACCTGACTTTGGGAGCCCATGGGAGCCCCTTTGGGCACGTAAGCCTGTCAGTCTGGGGGTGCTGTAGTGGCGGAGGCATCACCTCGTCCCGCTCAAGAGGAAACGTCTCTCCCTCCAGACTGTTGTCATCATCGTTCTCTTCTTCCTCTTCTCGAGAGTCATCGGCTTTGTAGGGATCCCGCTCGTTGAAGGCATCCAAATTGTCCTGCTTTATCAGAGCCTGAACACAGAGGGAGGGAAGAGCAGAAAACTGATAAACGAGAAAAGGGCAAGGAGGCTAGAGAGGCTGTAACACGGAATGGTGGTAGGTAGAAAACCAAGGGCAGCAGAAAACCAGAGAGAAAGTCAGGGCTGGACCCAAATGACAAATCATTTCTTGCCCCGCCCCCTCAAAAGTTTCACACCCTGAGTACCCACTATAAATTAGGTCCTGGGCTGGGGACACAGTGTCCCTGCCCCGGAGGCCTTCAATATGACTAGCTCATCAGAGGAAATTTCCAACAACCCCACTTGTCCAGGGACCATGACACCTCGTACATGTGCCTCAAGAACCCCCAGGAGTCACAAGGTCCTCTGTCGCCCTCACCTTGTGCTCCCGACGGCCCCGTTTCTGTTGCTGCTCAATCAGGTCAGAGGCAGACGCTGGTGGAGAGGCAGCCCTCATGTTGCGAATCACTTTGATGCTGTCTTCAGGCAGTGGGGGCAGGCCCAGGACGGTGCGCTTCTCAGCCTTCATGCTCTGCAGCTCCTCAAAGCCTCCCAGGGTGCACTGCAGCAGATAGGGCACAGAGTCAGAGTCAACACATCTGTGAGCAGGTAGGTCCCTGATCACTGTGTCAGGCTTAAGAGCACCCATGACACCATGACCTGCATCTTTACAGGCTCACACACCTTTGAACAAGGGACTAACCCCACCCACAGGAGAGCGCAGTGACATCAGGAAGAGACAGGAGCAAACGGAGACTAACTGAGCCTGGGGCACGGATACATTTGGCTCTGTATGAACGACATGCTCTTCAAGAAAAAAAAAAAAGGCAGACTGAAGAGCCTAACCCTTCCAGTTCCTAGAAAAGTCAGTGAGACTCATTTGCTTCAAAAGCTGTACATGCCGACCTTTCAAAGTCAAGTGGGAAACATAGCTGACCCTTGAACAAAGTGAGGGGTGGGGTGCTAAAAAGCCAGCGCAGTCAAAAATCCACATACAACTTAAACTGGCCCTCCACACGTGTGGATTCAAAACCACAGACTGAAAACAGAGTGGACTCTTGAACAAGAGGGGTTAGAATTATATGGGTCCATCTACATGTTAAAAACCTGCATATATCTGGACCCATGCAGTTCAAACACATGCTGTTCAAGGGTCCACTGTATATTGATGGATGTTCAAATTTAAAACAAAGCGTCATCTAAACATCCCCCTAGAAGCCAAAACTTCAGTAGCATTCAGCAATTTTAGGTCACTTAGTTTCACTGTTTCTGAGCAATTCGGCTTTCCTCTCTGGCTCTGGTGAGGCTTCAGGAGGAACCAACAGAATGTGTGGCCAAGATAAAATGTGTAGACCACACTAAAGGTCTAAAACTCACTGAGCCCTGGCTCCACGGATCTGGCTCGTTCTAACAGAAGGTAAAACCCAGAGAGACTTCCCTCCTATCCTGTCCCCTCAAACCTGAGTCCCCTTCAAGGAAATACTCACCAACACTGTCTTCCAAAGCAGCAAGAGAACCTTCTTCATGGGGAAGTGAGGGGCATGGCCACTGCAAAATTTGGTCACCATCCCAAACAGCATGATGGCAAATGGCTCATTATTATACAGTGGGGAACCTGGAGGTAACACAAAGGCTTTAGGACCACAGGCAAGAATAGGACCCTCCCAAAGCCCACCAGCCTCAGCTCCGAGGAAGGGCCTCAAAACAGGAGCCCCAGGTTTCTACCCAGCTCGGCCCTGAAGGTCTGTCGCATGGTCCTCCACTCAGCCTTATCGCCCTCACACTCCTGGTGAACAGTCTCCACAATCAGGTACATGATGTTGAGTAGGACCCTGGGGACAAGACAACAGAGCAGAATGGGGGACCAGGGGAGCGCCCTGGCTACCCCCCCATCCCAGCTAACATGAGAAAAGCCTGTGCACAAGGCTGGCTGGCAGGCAAGGGCTGTAATAGAGGACGCTGAGTCCCACACAGCACCCTTGGTGTTTCCTTCTCTGCCCCACGTTACTAAGGCTGGGACCAGATTTGACTCTGTTCTGTTTCCAGTGTCTAGCAAAGGGCTTAATCAAAGCAGGTGTTTAATAAATGGTTCCTAAATGAATCAATATGAAGAAGAATGTCCAGGCCAATTTACTGCTCCAAGCTTCGTGGAATGAAAAAACACAGATGTGGGAGTGCGCTGTGGAAGTGGGCGTTGGATCTGCAGAAGCAGAGCAGGGTTGAAGTGAGAATGAGGTGTTACCTTGATGGAGTGAAAATTGGGAGTGAGAGAGTGATGCCCAGGGACCCAAACTACAGAGGTGAACACCACCCAAGGCCAGTCTGAAAACTTCCAAATGCACAAAAAGAGACAGATTTTAATCCTCGCACAAGAATGAGAAGATGATCCATCTTGTTGTCAAGCAGTTGCTACTACTTCCTGGGCAGCCATGGAGCATCATCAAGTTGTCAGGACTAACCCTACACAGGTGGGCGTCAAGCTGCGTACGAGAAGGTGGGAGCCCAAAGAGCCACACTGTGCTTCATCCAAATATAAAATGCCACAACACTGAGTTCTCAGCAGCAGTGTGGGCAGGAGGCCACACTTCACTGTGGCTCTATTATAGGTGGCTTCACCCTGGATTTCCTCTGGGAGTCTCAACCCAGAGACCCCCTAGGGAGAGCACTCAGCAGGGCCAACAAATCCCATGTGGAGCCCATCACACTTGCAGGTTAGTTGTGTCCAGAAGAAACACGTACACACAAGGAACCGAAGAATGGGCGCCCCGCCCCAGCCCTGCTCGGATCTTACTCTCTGGCTAACGCTCAGGGAGCCCAAGCTGCGGCCTCACCTCAGGTCTGTGCTGTCAGCCAGGGAGATGGCCGGCTTCCTCACCGCACTGCTGCAGGCGGCACTGTTGCTAAAGGAGAGATTTCGCGTGAGTGCCTGCACCCAGGAAGGAAGAGAAGTGGTTCCCCTGACAAGTGCTGCTCAGTGGAGGAATAAAACGCTGATATGCGCTTCAACTACACAAGAGGCCACAGGACCCGGTGGGTAAGAATGCAGGCCATGGACCAGACCACCAGGGTTTGAATCCTGGCTCTGACACTTACTAGCTACGTGTCCAGGGGCAAGGTACTTAACCTCTCCATGCCTCAATTTCCTCATCTGCAAAATGGGGATGGCAAGAGCACCTGTGTCATTAATGTGAATTAGTACATGTAACGTTCTCAGCACAATGCCTGGGACATATACGCTGTTCTTATTTTTTTGATGGTGTTGTCCCTAGACGAGCAGCAACTGACCTGTCCACCAAACAAAGGCCTAGTGACGACACAGGCTAGAGCAGGCTTTGGATGAGCCCATGTGTCAGACCACTGTCTGGCCTCCTGCTGAGGGGAAACTGCAGTGGAGTCTGCAGGTTCAAGAGAGAATGCAAAGTGAGAGGCCTCCTTCTGAGGGAGTACAACAGGCCTGGGATAAGACCTGCACCGTCTGGCAAAATCTCTGGTGTTAGCGAGCTACAGGGACCCCCTCATCAGTCACAAAGGTTTGGGTGAGCAGCTTCCCTGTTATTCATCCCAGCTGTTCAGAACAGGGCCTGGGACCAGCCTCTCAGCCCCATGTAGCCCACTGAACCCTCTCAAGACTAGGTAGTTCTGTAAGCTCTGTACCCCTAACCCCTGCCTCCCTTCCCTATTCAAGACCGTCAGAAGAACTCACTCTATTTCCATGTTCAGGAGCTCCACCAAAGCACTGAACGTGCCCACCTCCAGGAGCAGAAAGACGTTGTAGCGCATCCAGGACTGCACCTCCGCCTCGGAGCTGCACTCCCCAAAGGTACCTGCAAGCACAGGGCACAGCTCACTGAGCCCCTCCCGTACCTGGCTGGGCCACGTCACTGAAGGAGGTACCAGGGACCACTCAGTACCTTGGGCAACATAGAGAATTGCCCGAGCCACCTTGAGTCTCTTCTCCCTGGCAGTGACTTCCAAGCCATCCAAAAGCCTCATGGCATGGGTACGGTGCTGGTTGGTGTCCAGCTCAGTCCACTTCTTGTCTGTCACTGTAGGGAAAGAGACCAGTTAGTTATACTTTAGCCCAGAAAAATCCTCACACTGGAATGAATGCTATGTTAATCCACCAAATTCAGGACTGCTACGGGACCAGAAAACCCAGAAAGTTAAGTCACTCCTCACATAAGGGATAAGGTCACATGCTGCTCTGTGAATCTGAATTTCCAGACTGAAACACTGCTATTTTTAGTGCAATTTTAATCATATAAAGTTTCCTTCCCCCCTCCCCCAATACTCATGTTCTGAAAAGCCATCCCCAGAGTGTTTGCAAACCCACCCTAAATATCACATGTGGCCTGGACTTATCAGACTTTATAGGCCACTCCAGGATGACTTAGGTCATTCAGATGACTAGGAGAAACCCTGCAGCTCTCGTGATGTGGGGTAAAAGGAACCAAGAAGTAGCGGGAATCATCTCACCATGGATCCGGAAGTCCTCCTCAAAGCATTTTCTATTCATCAGGAACTCTGGCCCTTCCGTATAGCTGTAAAGCTCTGTCAAGAACAAAGTCTCATCAGCTCCATGTTCATATTCCACAGCAGGTCTCACACATAGCAGAGAAGGTAAGGCATTTGCTTCTAGGCTCAACTCTGTCCCTGAGTCATGAGCACTCCTAGACTATGTTTTCTAATTACTAAGGGCGTCTTCGTGCTCTGATGTCCAGGAAGGAAAGAATGCTGACTTCCCTTGCAGCTGATAACCAGAATGCCAAATAAGGATAAATCCAGGCATTTCTAGTTCAGGGCACATCGATCCCACCACGCCAAGCCAGAGGCTGACTGCCACCATGAACATGTGTTTTTCAAATGGCTGCAACCCCCCGAAGAGGACCTGTACTATGGAGGCTTGAGAAACAGCTCACGTTAGCCTCATGTTACACATGAGCAGCAGCAGTGGACGTGCACAGATGCAGGAGCACCTGCTGGCATTCCTCATGACCCAGGAACATCACTGTCCACACTAAACTGACCACACAGAGATGCTTCATTAAGAGAAAAGGAAAAGCCAAACATGAGATACGAAAGGCTTGAATCCAATAACATTACTAGGACTAACTAGGGGGAAAAACGAACTTCAAAATGACATCACTTTACTGAAAACCAATAAAGAAAAAAAAACCACCCCCGGATAACATGAAAGTCTATGCTTTACCCGAGAGCTCTGCAGCCCACTTGTCTGTGTCAGCATATTCAAACTCGAGGTCTGGTGACTCAGAATAGCCCTGTTGAGAACAAGAGAGAGAGTGATGCCCAAGATCATGGCGAGTATTTTTCCAAAGAAACACATATGCTCCTGGAGACACTGCTGTGTTGCAGGATACCACTGCCGTCACTTTTCTGATGTTTTATCACAACATCTTGTCTCCTAGGCTAGTTCAGGTATCTCAGAGCACCTTGCACTTTTCCTTCAGGGCACTCATCATAACTTACATGCTGGCATGTGTATTTGTTAAGCGTCTGCTTTTCCATAAGACTGCAAGCTCCTTGAAAGCGGGAACTTTGTCCATTTCACTCACCTACGATTTCATGACGTCCCGCACACTACTTGGCATGAATGAGTGAATGAATAGTTTATACTCAAATACCTATCTGTTGGACTAATGAACACAAAGCTTCTATGCATCCTGTGCAATGAATGACCATTCCACATGGTGCTAAGATTCCACAAGCCTCACTTCTCTCTGGCTAGTAGATTATCAACAGCTCAGGACAGAATGAGTACCGACACCCTCAGCCTTCCTGCCCTTCTCTCAAAAGTGAGTGAGAACTGACAGAAAGAGAAGACAGAAGCTGAATAGAATGGCTTCCCTCCCACACACAGGAGAGAATGTGACAAAAGGAACATTTTTACTGTTGGGGATAGGTGACCACTGAGAACACAGCATCTTGGAAGCTTTGTTCTGGGAATAGGTAAAGTCCTCAGGCTTAATTACAATCTACTTGAGATGACAAAGACAAACCCACAAATCCTGAATGATGAACTCTATTGCTTATGCAGAGGCAACAGAGTGTACACTTTCACAAGGTACTGAGCCTCAGTTTCTTCCTTTATGGAACGAGGATGACAAAAATCTATCGTGAAAGTTTTGAGGCACAAAATGCAATTATGTAGCACACAGTGGGCTCTCGTCAAGTGTCAGCCTCCCTGTCCTCCAGGCATTGCTCAGGCTCCCAGTCTCCTGATTTCAGCTATGACTCTAGAAAGAGGCGCGCACAACACTATCTCTAAGAAAACGAATTCAGACAGGTCTCTCGGCTTGAATGTGCTCACTAAGTGCCGTTCCATGTGTTGAATCTACATGGAAATTAACGGGTAGAAACAAATTGAAATGCGTAAAGATTATTCATTTGACCATTCATGACTACTTAGGAAAATATAAAACTCATTTTAAAGTATAACTCCCCTCATGATGAAGGAGCGTACACCCCTGCCCCTTTCATTAAGGCTCTACACTTGAACAATTATTAAGTAGTCACCACTGATGTCCGTCCCATCACTCCATCGAGCAAGGGCTCCCAACAGGTTGTTTTCATTGCTTTTTCAAATAATTTACTCCAGGCTCAGAGTTTTATCAGAGATTTGCACCTGCCAACAAAAGACAAGAGCCTGAGCTCACATGCCGTCATGCGCCTAAAGCCGGCATCCTGACTCCGGTAGGAGTGGGTACCCTGCCCTGGCCGGCGAGGAACTCCCTCCCTCTCGCTCAGTAAGCGCCTGAACTGTCCGTGCCCGTCATCTCCTGGGAGTCGGCGCCGCGGAGCCCTCACGGTAAGCCTCCGGGGACGTGCGCTCAGGAAGCCACGCACGCTGTGACAAGTCTTCATTCATGAATTCGACAATGGGAGGCAGTGGGCGGAGGAGGGATTCCTTAACCCGGGCGAGGTGACTCCGGTGCCTCCGGAAGGGGGAGCGGCGGGAGCGCTGAGCCCCGACTCGCGCTGAAAATGGGCATTTCTGATCACGAACAGTTCGGCGCCGGGCGCACCCGGGCAGCGCCCGCCAGGGCCGGCCAGACCGTGGCCCAGCAGGGCCCCCTCCTGCTCTCACAGCCTCTGGGCGCTGTCGCCACCATGAGGTCCGTCCAGCTTCCAGGTGCCTTCCCAAGGGTGGTCGCTCGGCCCCCCGCCCGTCCACACGCTCCGGCCGCGCGCGCCGCACAACGCCCAGGACCAGAGAAGACGGGGCTCGGGGGTGGCCGCCCGGCCCCGCCCCCGGAGCGCGCGCAGGTCCCCTCGGCTACCCCGGGGCGGGCCGGGGACGGCTTCCTGGGGGCGGGGGCCGCGCGCCGGCGCCCCCAGCCCCGGCCCCGCAGGGGCCGAGCCGTCGTCCCCCGTCCGCGGGGCTCCCGGGCGGCGGGGCTCGCGGCCGGGCACCCGGCACCCCGCGCCCGCCCGGGGCGCGCGCCTCACGTCCTGCTCCTCCCGCTGTAAAGCGCCAGCGCCCTGCCGGGGCCCGGCCGAGCCCTGCGGGAAGCGCGGCGTGGACGCGGGGCGGCCGCCGCCCGGGCCCCCCGCCGCCGCCGCCGGCTTCGCCCCCCGCAGCCCCTGACCTCCGAGTCCTTGCGCTGGTTGCGGCTGAACTCGCGAGCTTTGCCCGCGGGCAGGAGGCCCGCGCCGGCCCGCGGCGCCCCGGGCGGCGGCTGCGCGGCGGCCGGCGGCGGCGGCGGCGGCGGCTGGGGCTGCTTGTTGTTCGCGGCCAGCGGGCTGGGGCCGCCGGCCGCCGGCTCCATCTTGGCTGCTCCACACCCCCGGCTCCGCTCGCGGACTGCGGCCGCGAAGCAAGTCTCGCGCGATCTCTTCCGATAAAAACACGCCATGTTAAGTGTGGCGGCAAGGGCTGGGCGCCATCTTGGCTGCCCCACGGTGGAGAGATTCCTCCTTATCACCTTTCTTGGTCCTTTTAGTTTCTGCTCCCTTTCAGTTCCAGGTTAGATGTCGTTTTATCGGTGAGGACTCGCATAGCTCCTTCATTTTATTTGTCCCCCTCTCCGCCCCCGCTTCCTTTAGCATTGTTTTGCACTTGTCACTTTAATGATCCTGTTCAAAGGTTAGGGGATATGGTGGTGAACAAAACGGATCCGTTCCCAGACTTCAGGGAGTTTACAGTCACATCGGGGATACGTGGTAAACAAGTGGATAAATCAATAAAATAATTACAGTTGCGACAAACATTCATCGATAGATTTCATTCAACAAACACTTAATGGACGTTTCCTACGCTCCGGGCAGCGAGATAGCATGAGGAACAAATCAAGTTCCTGCACTAATGGTGTACCACCTAGCGGGAGAGACAGACAGTGAGCACACAGATATAATACTAGGGAAGCAAGTGCTGAGAAGAAAAAGTATAAGGGACAAGAAGGTGGCAATGGTGATGAGGGGAGCATGGCTGTATTAAGTAGGTATATCAGGCCCAGGATGGTTGGGCCTGAAGGTGCACTTTTGAATGAATTCCGAAAAGAGAGGGCCATGCAAAGATCCATGGAGGCCACTTGGGCAGAGGGCCCAGCTCATTGTAGAGGACCTGGGGTGGGTGTGCAGGAACTGAATGAGCCAGGGAAAGACTGTGGGAGCTGAAGGCCAGATAATGGTGGGGCCAGATAAATGCTGGGCCTAGAAGAGCATGGAAAGGAATTTGAATTTTAGTATAAGTGAAATGGAAAACTACTGGAGGTGTTAAACAGGGAGGCGTTGTGGTCTGATCGAAAGACCAGTCTGGAAGCTTTCGGAGGGATTGAAGAGTTGCAGGAGTAAATGAAGGCAGATAGGTTAGAAGACTGTATAGACGGAAATAGTGGTGGTTTGCACCAGGGTGGAGCATTCCGTTCATATATTTCTACATTGCGTAGGTAGACTCAATAGGATTGCTGACAGGCTGGACTCATCAGCAGGGATGGGAGAAAGAAAAATAGGTTGATGAGGAAGATCAAGATTTCTGTTTTGGACATGCAAGTTAGAAATGCCCATTAGACATCTTAGAGGTGTTGCACATAATAATTACCTGTTATTAGACTGTGAAATCCTTAAAGGCATTTTATTCATCTTTGTCTTTCCAGAACTACATCTTCGCTGCTCCACACCCCTAGCTCAATTCTCGGAATGCCTGTGATGCAACTTTTGCATGATTTCTGCCAGGTGCTTTAGAAGTCTCTGTTAAATAATGGGTAACTTCAGAGCCACCATATTGCTACTTCCTCCTCCTGTCTTCTGCCCGTTCTTCCTCATATCTGGTAATACACTTTGTAATTAGCATTTCATCCGAGCTGGGCTGGACCAAGCTGTTAGGAAAAACTAAGAAATTTGCCAAAAAAAAAAAAAAAAAAAAAGAACCAATGTCGAAGCTTCTTGGATAAAATCACCAAATCTCACACAGCCCACACACAACTGACATCTAATTTTAATGACCATAGTTTGGTCAAATTCTAAGACTGAACTCCACAAGCTCTATCATTTGGGGGGTAAATTTTAGACCTTTAAAGACCCTACACTATTTCAGCTACATTCAGAATAGGGAAGATTGTGATTCAGTAATTCCATTTCTAGTAATGGATCCTAAGGAAGTAATCAAAGATTTAGACAAAGATATATGTGTGATGATGTGCCAAGCAGTGGTATTTTTGATAGTGTAAAGTTGGGACCACCAATAACAACAAAAAAAAACCAAATTGGACTTCATGAGAAATTTTTAAAATTTGTGCATCAAAAGACACTATCCAGAGTCAAAGAACCACCCACAGAATGAGAGAACATATTTCCACATCATACATCTGATAAGGGATTAATATCTAGAATATATAGAGAACTAAAACCCAACAAAGAAATAAGCAACCATATTAAAAAATGGCCAAAGGACTTGACTAGATATTTCTCCAAAAAATACAAATGGCCAATAAGCACCAATGAAAAGATGTTTTTATGTTTAACACCACTAATCATTAGAGAAATTTAAACCAAAACTACAATGAAATACCACTTCACATCCATTAGGATGATGGCTATTATCAAAAATCAGACAACATGTATTGGCCAGGATGTGGAGAAACTGGAACTCTTTTGCACTATTGGTAGGAATGTAAAATGGTGCAGCCGGTATGGTAGTTCTTCAAAAAATTAAAATTAGAATTATCATATGATTGAGCAATTCTATTTCTAGGCATATACCCAAAGGAATTGAAAGCAGGGTCTCTAAGAGATACTTGTACACCCACATTCTTGACAGCATTATTCACAATAGCTAAAAATCAACCAAGTGGTGATGGAGGAATAGATAAGCAAAATATGGTATACATGTACAGTATTATTCAGCCTTTAAAAGGAAATTCTGTGATATGCTACATGATGAACCTTGGGGACATTATGCTAAGTAAAATAAGTCATTTAAAAAAATGTATGATTCCATCAGATTCTGAGAGACATAAAGTGTAATGGTGGTTGCCAGGGATCGGGGTGAGATGGGTAGGAGAACGGGAAGTTATTATTTAATAGGCATAAAGTTTCAGTTTTATAAGGGGAGTTATGAGGATGGATGGTGATGATGGTTGTACAACAATGTGAATGTACACTTAAAAATGGGTTGTTTACTTAAAAATGGTTAAGATAAACTTTGTTATGTGTATTTTTCTACACACAAAATTAAAAAATCAATTGAACATAAAGATTTACTTCTGGAAAAAATGGTAGGGGTTACAGCATCTTCATGGTTCACTTGATTCTGAGGAAAATTAGAAAAGAGCAAAGACGTTGTCAGCTAGATATTAGCAAATCTGCTGAAAATAGAAAAAAGCCACCAGTGCTGCTTTGCTGCCATTGTAGTTGTACATGTGACAGAAAAAGACAGTTCCTACTTGCCATATCTACTAGACTTGAGAAAAAAAAGTCTTAAATAAAAATAAAAAAAATACACAAACCCATCCCCTCTGTTGACAAATTTCCATGAAAGCAAGCCATAAGAGCGAGTGCACCTCAGAGAAGGCTGTGCTCAGTTGACCTGCAGTCAGGCAGCACGCTCATATTTATCCAATCCAAGCCCTTATTACACTTCCCCTGACGAGAAAACACCTGAAAGTGACTCTTTCCGAAGTAAGATGACCAAGAAACACACAGGCAAGAGAATCGTTGAAGAGAATGGACCTTTTGTTTGGCGTTCCTGCACTGAAATAGTGGAATCAGTGATGAATACATGTGAGACCTTTTGTGATTTAACAGCAACCAAATCCAAAGCACAAGGGCCCCAACTGCTCATCAGTGAATCTTGGAGCCCCAAGAATGAATAAACTGACTCACTTTGGCTCAGGCTCAGGAAGCAGCGGTCAGTGCACCTGGAGGCAGCAGGTCTGTGATGCTGTCAGGGCTTGCCTTCGGGAAGCATCAGGGAAGTCACGACACGTGCAGTTTGGGTCTTCATGTCAGTGCCAAGTTTCTTCTGCTAAAGACTCTTTGTTGAGAAATGAAAACCACGGGGAAACTGCTTGAAAGTTCCCTTGGGGGAGGCTCTAGGTGACTTTGAAGGGCCACAGGAAGCCAGAACGACTTGTGTTCAAATCCTAGCTCTGCCTATGAACTGCAGTGTAACTTTGGAGATTTAATTTCCAATTGGTCCTGAGAGTTTGTTTCAGTAGGGCTGGGACAGGATCTAGGAATCTGTATTTTTAACCAACCCCACATGTGACTCTGATACTAGAACCCTAAATTTGAGGCTATTTCCTAGAAGCCACATTGCCCCTTGTCAAGCATGGACCCTAGAACCAGACTGTCTGGTTCAATTCCGGCTCCACCAATTCAGGAGTTGTGTACCCTTGGTCAAGTTACTTCACCCCACTCCCTCAATTTTCCCATCTGTAAAATGGGGGTAATAGTAGCATCTATCTCATGAGATTATTGTGAGGATCAAGCATGCCACTTAGGTAAAGCATTTAGAATGGACACAGTTACACAGCAAACACTACTTGTGCTCTAATTATTTCAGAGTTTGCAAGCCTTTATTCACAATTCCAAAATTTTAAAAAGTCTAAAAATCAAACAACTTTTCATGAAGTTTGGCACATATTAATTTGGGAGCAAAACCTGATGTGAACTAATGGGAGGCCATCAATAGTCATTATTCATCCCTTATTCTATGAATGTTAATAAACTAAATTGAAGAAATATTAACAGGTTTATGAAATGCTGCTCCACACCCCCTAATAGGTATTATGTACTATACTGTATATTCATGTGTTTCCTAAAAATATGGAATATTCTCAATTTCATAACACGGGGGGTTTGAAAAGGAATTGTGGACTTCTATTTTATCATCTTTTGTTGGCCTGAGACCCTGTGAGACAACCAGACAATGTGAGAAAACACGCCACCTGGTGATTGCAGGGAGCATCACGCTCCAGGAAGGCAGGGAGCCGGCAAGGCCGGGGGATCAGACAAGGGCCCCTCTGGCCCACAATCCAGAACAATTCTTTTTAGAACATTTTAAAATGTCTTTAAGGCTGCTGTGTGGGCGGAGAAGCTATCATTTCAGTTAAAAAAATTAATATTCAAATTATTAAAGCAACAAATTAAAGACATTAAGTTGTTTAAAGTTCAGCTTGTAGATCTTATTGTATTTTTATAAATCTAGCAAATATTAATCACTTTTAAGGGGACTTTGAATATTAATAACATTCAAATTCATTTATACATTTTTAATATATTTGATTTCTTCCTTGAGTAAATTCTAAACCAAATGCAAACAAAATAAAAAATAATACTATTAAAAGTTCTCATCGTGTAGTTTACAATATACACAATATGTGTGTGTGCATATATATATACATATATATATAATTGATTACAACTTAAAATTACTAAGTCTAAATTTATTACTCAATTACACATTCTAAATTGAAATCACAAATTACCTTCCATAGAATTTTTAAGTTGCTTTATCAGTTTACTGAGATTTCCTAATCCCAGAATGAATCTTGCCCAGGAGGCAGATGGCTTACGCAACTGTTTCTTATCTTTTACTTTCTGAGAATACTTTCTCTCAGTTTCTCTCTGACTCCTCTTCCCTAAAAGAATGCAACTCAAATGCCCTCCAACATGTCTTTCCCTTTATACTTAGCATAACCTTTATGCTTGGGTCAGCAACCTTTTTCTGTAAAGGGCCAGAGGGTATTTTGGACTTCGTAGGCTGTTTGGTTGCGACTACTAAACTCTGCCACAACAGCATGAAAGTAGCCAAAGACATTACATAATGAAGTGAAGCAGAGTTTAAAACTTTATTTATGGACACTGAAATCTGAATTTGGATCTATCTGCATGGGTAAAGAATTAACAGTACTTGTTTCACCAGTCTGCATAGAAATCATTAACTTTGAGACCAATTTTATAAAACAGAAAAGGTATTACTTGCAAATATTATTACTAGATACACTGCCGTGTCCTAAGACAAACAACTTCAGAGATGGGAGAGCTTCAGGCCCCGCCCCTTCAGAGTGGGCGGGGTTAAAGTTTACATAACTTTGGAGATACTGTTTACGGGAAATTAGGAAAGTGTCTTACAGGGGAACTCTGCAAGTGAGGAGCTCTGAAGCTTAAGCAGCAGGTCTGCTTGTTGAAGGAAGTTAAGAGTGGAAATGCCTCAGCACCGAACAGCCACACAGAGCTTAAAACACTACCGAAGAGCTCTGATTCCAGCCTGTTCCCCTACATGTTAGGTCCTCAACAAATCTCTATTCAAATATTGCTGCTGACCCATAACTTGCCCCACCACAGAAAACAGGTTCTAATGAAGTGATGCTGTTCAACCAAGAAGGACACAGACTTCCAATAAGGTCTTATCATTTTGACTTTAATGATTATTGCTCATCTGCAAGGATTAATATTGCATTCATTAAAAATCGTTCAATACAAAATAAACTTGTTCCCCCCAAGTTGCTCTCCACATGCTCCCTCTGATGCCAGACATTTCCACAGTGTCCTTTGTTACATGGCTTGACAGAGACGGAGCCCTTACCTATTATTCCTATGGACACAGTAATAGATATGGGAGCAGGGGCTAGGCCAGAGGGCAGCAGGACCTGGGCCCCTTTCCTCCAGCAGAGCTGATGCGAGGGATATCACTATTGGCCAGGCTACCTCCCCTAAAGGATGTGGTGTTCTGATTGGCTGGTCTCATGCCCTGGGAAAAAGGGCTTGAACCATTAGCATCTATAGAGAAGCAAGCAAGGTCATACTGGCAAGGAATGGGAAAGGGCTGGGTAGGGAGAAACAGGAGAGGAAAGGGGAAAAGTTTTGGCAAGACCATAGCCCCTGCTAGGAAGTTGCAGGGTGAAAGCTTTCCTTTCTTATATTCCTGTTTTAATGTCTGTCTCTCTGATCAATGGCAGTAGAGAAATGCAAAATTTCTAGTACCTAGCACTAATGCCTGACCCAATTTTGAAGGATCACAAGCTAGAACAAGTTGAGGATTCAGAATCCTGGATAATTATATACTTAAAGCTCATGAGCGTAGAGCTCATGTGACCATGCAGAAATGCTGGTAAGCAGGGTGCATGGTGCGGGGAACACAGCTCTCTGATCTCTGCGAGAGCGTGAGCTGGGACGTACTGATCACTTTCTCTACACAAAAAACTGCCCTTTAAGATCTCAGTTCAGGAACTTTTTGTGACCTGTGTTGATCAAAAGTGGTACCACTTCTGCAAAAACTAATGTTACACGGGGCCAAAAGTCCCAGCAAGTGATATGGAGTTAGATTTCCCTCACCGTGGCCCGTTGTATCCTTCCTCTTCCCATCCACATCTACCTCCCTTTAAATATTTTAGGTTGCAGAAGCATAGCTGACCAGAAATTTGCTCTTAAAGGATAAATCTTAAGGACAGAGCTCAGTGCTTTGTACTGAATAATGGCTCAAGAAATTTGCCTTCGGCACAAGCTGTATGGGGCAGAGCTGATAGAATTTGCTGCCATGGCCCCAGTTCACTGAAGCTACAAACTGTGGGCTAGAAATAGATTTATCGGAGTTTGAGACCAGCATTTCTCTAGACTCAACTCTGCACTCTTAGCTCCAAAGGTTTGAAAGAGAAACTGATAACTAGCCTCTCGAGCAGGAGTTTCTCAGTATTAACTTTTAACTTTTTTTTTTTAAATACAACACATATAAATGCTAGGAGCCAAATTCAACTTAATAGAGTGCAGTCTGGTTAAAAACCTGAAAAAAGAGAAGGTCTGGGTGGAGTGGAAGAACTGTACTAAACCCTACCGGATCTTAACAAGCAACACTCACTAGTACACATCTCTGAACCAGACAAACCACCTTCACACAGGAAACAGGGCTTGGAACATCAAGGGGGAATTAACATGCACCACCTACATCTAACCTACCTGGCTGGTAGGTACCATCCCTGCTCCTCTGAAGAAATCAAGGAGCACTGATTTCAGCAGCTAGGAAATGGGCTCTTTTAAGGCAATTTAGACATTGCAGATTGTTCCACATAGAAGGTACCTTAGCATTTCCTGTTAATAAGGTACCCACTTAAGACTAAAGTCCCCAGAAATGGTAAATCACCTTTCTGGGCTGAGAGAATCCTTCTTTAGTGACTAGGGTGAGAAACCTTGAATCTCTGTTTCATCTAAAGAGCCATGAGGCAAGTTCCTGTGTGGTCTGCAGAACTTAGATAATGAGATGAAAAAACAAGAATGAAATTATAGAAAAAAAAAATCAAGAGGAAAGGAATAAGAAGAAAATAAAAGTTATCTTCAAAAATATTTCTTTTAGAGTTGTGTGGTTCATGTGGACTGGTCCCTGGTAATGTGGTCCATTAGTATCTGTAAAGGAAGAGATGGACTGCTTAGCATTGTGTCTCCCACATCGGAGTCCCAAGAGAAGAATCAGAAACAGATACTCTCTCCAGGGTCCCTCCTCAGCCCAGGCTGGGGGTCCCGACACTCATTCCCCAGGGATCACTCTTCCCTATGCATCTATAGGGCTCTGACAATGCCCTCTCTGGTTTCATCTCTGCTCCTGATGATATGAGTTGTGGTTTCGACTGTGACTATATATTAGAATCATCTGGGGAGCTTTTACAAAAAAGCCTGGCCCCCATCCCAGACCAACTGTATCAGAATCTCTGGGAGGAAGGAACAAGCGCTAAAGTTTTAGAAAACCTTTACTTCTTTATATTTGCTACTTGAGATACAATTACTGTGCCTACTCTGTCAGTTTGAAGCAAAGTTCTTGAACTCTTCCAAATCAGGTGTAATGTCAGCTTTAATTTAAAGCTGGCTAGTCAGCCTGGTCTTTTCATTTGCTTTCCCCCAAGTTACCTGTAATAATTGGGTTTGAACGGCCCATTTTTGTTGAGTCCCAGATATTTTGCTTGGTCATCTGTCAGCTCTGTCAGGTGGGCATCAAATGATGGCAGGTGCAAGCTGGCAACGTACTCATCTAGGAAGAACAAAGTGGCAGGGGAGCAGATCCCATTTCAATTACGATTCTCAGGGTATAACTTCCCCCTATTTTCATCTGAAGCTTTTTTAGACAGACGACAAGGGATAGAATAACTCTGAAAGAATCTACAACTAGAAAATACCCTAAGCAGGGTACTTCTCTCAGTACACCCAGAATACGTCCAGAAAGCTACTTGCCAGGGTGGCAAATGGGGTGCACTTGTACCGCAGTGGCCAACGTGCCATGTACTACTCCCACTGTCCTTAACTGGGTTGTAGTCATAATGTGAATCAAAGGGGACATCAGTGAGCTCAAAAGAGTCTTGTGTCATTAACATTTATTTAGGATAAGATCCACACAGACCTCAAATCTTAGGATCAGAGATTTCTAGGTCAGTGGGCACAAATTTATGACTTTTCCATAGATAAGCTTCTTAGACTTTACCTTTATAAATATAAATTTTTTGAAAAACCAATCTGAGATAAGCTGTTGGAGATGAGAACAAGAAATTTTTTAGCTTTAAGAACACAGGGGTTTGGGCTGACCAATTATAGGTGGGAGGTGGCACCACTATTCAGAAAGGTAATGAACTAGAGATGATGTAGGCTGTTTGCATATCTACACAGAGGATGGACAATAAAGCCCCTATTTGTTTCCTTTTTTCTCCTCTTGGTCCCTGGCTGTCTGCAGTGGTAGTGGGAAGTTTATTGAACTTCCTAAACCTACATCTACCCTAAACCTTCATCTACCCTAAACCTTCATGCTAAACATTTTTACTCTTTAGCAATAATTCGTACAATTCTCAATGTATGCACAATTAGTCTCACTTTACTGATAAAGAAGAAGCTGACACTCGTGGAGATCAGAACTTGAGGTCCAAAACTATTAAGTGTTAGTACAGAGATTAGAACTCTGACCCTAAATCCAATACTTTTCATGGTACTCATTTTACCAAACCATGCAATAATAGTCTATGATCAATATAGGTTTCTAGTATTTTTCACTCACCCATTTTCTTAGGAAGCAAATATACATCTTGTTTGTATCGTCCCTCTGGTGCATTATAGAGTTCTATCAGTGCCAAAGCCTAAATTGGGAAAAGAGGGTCAGAAAACACAAAAACACTTCCTAGACAGGGACCGGGCAGAGCACATTCTCACTGGAACTCTGACCTAGGCCTGGTTCCACTAATCTCAGTGCAAGATACACAGACGTGTCACATACCTGTGTGGTTGCTGTGATGGACAGAACAAAGGTGGGAACTGTGGAGCAGCTCAGATTGAGCAGACGACCCTGGAAAGAAAGCCCTGGGATGAACTGCGTTGTGCCTCTGACTCAGAGTTCAACGTCACACCAGTCAAGCAGATGCAGGAAAAAACTTTATATCCCTCTGGACTCAGTTGGAAGAGGGAGAATTACAGCTCCAGATCAGGATTCTAGGTTTTACCTTATTTTCTGCAAGTCTACCTGAGTCTGACAAGCCGAAGACTCAGCTGTGGTCAGGAAATGGTATGTTATTTGGTAAAAAGTGGGTATTGTTTGAGTCATTCTCTTCTGGGGACCGGGCCAATTGAGAAATATATCTCTATCCAAAAGCAGAGTTCAAGGAAACGCAGGCCTATATTTTTTCCCTCTCCCCCATGGGTGTGGCTATGTCGCTTGTGCGGCAGCAGCGAAGCCCTTCTGTGAGTGTACCTCTGCTAGAAGGACGACACGCTTGCCATCTGGCCAGATGACATGGTCCACCTGCGAACGGACTCGCTCCCACGTCAGCTCCGGAGTGCGGAGGCTGGTCTGTAAGGAAGACAGCACAGATGACTGTGGCTGTCACAGAAGGAAGGGGGGAAAATCCTAGCAATAAAGAGTGAGAGGCCTCACCACATCAATTTCCGTGTTGGAGTGGCCCATATTGCATACGATACAACTGTTTTTCATGCGGTCCAGATGCTCCCGCGTCACTACATTCTTATTCCCTACAAGCAAAAGAGAGTGGCTGAAGAGAGATGCCGAGGAGCAAAGGTGCCAACTGGTTTTTGGTCAGACAGAAAGGGGAGGTTCGCAGGTCACAGGGAGAGGAAGTTTGCAGGTTGTCAGCAGTGTGTGGCTGTGAGAAAGAAAGTGCACACTGCACAGCAGCTCTTAGGCTCAGCTGTTTGGTTTTGAGATTAAGCAGGACAGAAAGCCATCAGGGAAAAAGGCTCTTTGTTCTGGAAAACATGCTAAGGTTCTGATGGCTTACTCTAGTTCTGAGATTCTTATACCAAGGGCGAGTGTCACTTACTTTACATGAAAGTCCCTCAGACCAGAAGAGCTAGCCTGAGTTAACACTCCGCCATGCACCCGGAAAGCCCTGACACTCACCTGTGCAAGTTATCACAACATCAACTTGCCGGATGACTTCATTTAGCTTCACCACCCTGAACCCATCCATGCTGGAAGAAAAGGAAGGACACTATGAGCAAAGCAAGGAGGCAGAAGGGATGGAAGATGGCCACAAAAATAAAACAACCAAATTTCCTTCTAGAGTCTGATCTAGTGCTAACTCTCGGGGATGGTAAGTGACAAGCTGTGCTAAACTATACACACTGGTCTCTTCTGACCCCCCAAGAGTCCGTTCAAATAGAGAAGATGCCAAGAAGCTCTAGGAGTGCCTGCGATTACAATGGAGAGGATAGAGCAGTCTTACCCTTCTTCCCCTTTGAGAGATTTCTGCAAGGAATGGTTACCATGATCAATCATGAACTCTCAGGAACATAAAGTACCTGGAGTGACTCGAATTCCCCGTCCTTACCAGGCCTGCAGAGCGCAGATGGGGTCGATTTCTGTGATGTAGACAATTGCTCCGAGGGCCTTGAGAGCAGCACAGCAGCCCTTTCCCACCTGCAGAGCGTGAGAAAGAGTCAGGTTGTCTGGTCCGTTCAGGCATGGATGCTGGGGCAGGGAGGCTCTTTGGGAAATGGAAATTAAACTCCCTGAAATCATCAATCCTTTAGCAAGCCCTTGCAAGGACGCTCTAACCCAAGCAGAACAGAAACAGATCTCGATTATGCTGTGACTGAGTCAGGGAGGTGATTTAGCAGACACTCCAAATCATAGCAAGGACCGGGGCCCAGGGGAGTAATAGATATCAAAGGAATTAAAAGTATTACCTACTATTAGGGAAACAAGGCCGAGGAAGAGCAATTAGAACCTCTAGTTTCTTATTCCAGAAAAACCCGACAATAACTGTCATTTGAGATATTATCTAACTCAAGAATGGCCTAGCAGCTCAGGAACCTGTGGCTCATTGCTGATGACAACAAAATCTCCTTCACCGATTAGAGTTTAGAGACCATCAATAGCAGGCCACTACAGAGTCCACCCTCCACTCCACTGTCAGTCACTAGTGGGGTTGAAATGCTACAGTTGCTTGAATTATCATGAAAGGTTATTGTTATAAATAGGGAGAAGTGATGCCAACATTCCATTTCACAAGGCAAAGTGGTGAAATCTGAAAACTCACTCTGGATGTCTTCATTCATAAACTTGAACAAAAGACTGGTGCTATTATTTTGAGATACATTATCTAAAAGCATATTTTAAAGCCTCCACCAGTGACTCTGTACTGACAACATAAGCCTTCACTCAACATTTCTGCTTAAGTCTATAAAGACAGACACTGAGACCCAGCTATTTACCTCACCATAGCCACAGACCACCACTTGTTTCCCACCAAACATCACATCTGTGGTCCTCTTCAGGCTGTGGAAAAAGACAAGGCTCAACTCAAACATTATTAGCTCAAACACAGTCCCTCTGCACCAAATTAAAGTGTGGGGCCACGTTCCTCCAGAAGGGCAACTGGAAGCTGGCTGAGCTCAGTATGAAATGGACCCCTCTAACAAGCTTTTAAAGCTAAAAGAAGACCAGGGACAAGACTGGAGCGACACAGACCAACACTGCCACCCAACCCAAGTCTACCGCCAAGGACTCTGACCACGTGTACATTTCAACCTACCCATCCAAGATGGATTCTCGGCAGCAGTACAAGTTATCAAACTTCTGTTTGGTAACAGAATCATTGACGTTCATGGCTGGAACACAGAGCTTCCCAGCTTTGGAGAGCTGATACAGCCTAAAAGGGGAAGAAGCCACAAAAACAAAGAAAAACAAAGTTAGCCGGTAAAACATAATATGTGGCAAAATCTACCTAATTCTCTTCAAGCTCCATGCTGCCCTCCCCAGTCTTATTTATTGCCCAAGGACATTTGTAAATAAGATGATTTCTTTGTCATCCCTCCTCACTTCATTTTCTCCACCGCCCCTCCCCTTTTTTTCTAGAATGAAAAAAACCCTTTATATTGAAGATTATTTCTCTTCCATAAAAGGTGATGTATTCCCTTAGACCAGCATTTTCTCAATCTTTAAAAGACCCATGCTTACTTTTGATAAACAAAGATTATCAATGATTCTGACACAATACCCTCTGTGTGTGTGAGAGAGCTGTGCAATGTGCTCCCAACTGAGAAACACTTTTTCAGGTATTTTTTAGGTATTCTGACAAGCCAGGAATATTTTGCCCAGGTTTATTTTTGTAGTGTGTATAATGTATAGTTTTACAATAGCATTTTTTCCTATTTTAAATATAAAATTATGATACAATATTGAATATAGTTTCTCAAGATATGCTCACTCCCTACTTCCCAACACTGGTTGAGAATCACAGTGGAATAAGTGGGAGAGAAAATGTGAGGACTAGAGCCTGAAATAACTTCCTCTTAGGGCCTTAGTTTTTCGAAAGTAAAAACTCAAAAGTTTGATCTAATGAAGACACTCCCATTTAGTTACTACAAGTCTGAAACACAGCCCTAAAGCCTGACAGAGACCAGAAGAATCTGCTGAGGCGAGGACACAAGGGGCGGCTACTCCAGAATCTGTTACCTGTGAACACCAGTCACGCTCTCTTCCACAATGCCTCGGATCTTCTTAAACACGTTTGGATACTTCTTATAAACCCAGTGGGTTAAGTCTCCCCCATCATCCAGGATCTACAGAACAGCCAGAAGACTTCTATGGGCATTCAGGCTGCTAGAGCTAGGGGGAACTTTGAACCCATTTTCTGGACTAGTAAGAGAGCCCTGTATGTTTTGGAAGAGCACACCTCAGAGCTCCTGGGAGCAGGTTTAGACATAGTCTAATTGGAAAGGCAGTCAAATTTGTTGGTGTAAAATGGTTAAAGGGATTCCTGAGTTTGTTCTAGGCTCCAGGGAAGAGTATTAGGCTAATGCACACTCAGTTTTAGTCTAGAGTCTTGAACTGTATTGCCCTTTGAATGGAAAAGGAGAGCTGGGGCAGGAAGGAAGAAACCAGAATCCTACTCCATAGCAGTACCACATCATTTCCTTCTATTTTATTCTGCCGTGTTTGAGCCACGTGTTCAGTTAGCCTTACCCTGCCCCCACCTGTCCATTCAGTACTCAGACCCATTTTGAATAGGTATCAAGCTGAACACTTCGGCAACGAAGTAAGTGCATAAGACCAAACATCCAAAACATATTCAGGGAACCATGCTTTGAGGGAAAAAAGGAAACAAATCTATTGACAAAGGTGTAGAATAAATATGCATGATTACCATGTTGGCTTGCCACCCATCCATGTTCACACAGCGGTCAATACACCACCAGAAGTCATCTTCCGATTCGCCCTTCCACGCAAACACTGCCACTCCTACAGAGACAGAAACAAGTCAGGGGCTTCCTCCTGGGGGCCTGTCCTATACCACTGTCACTTTCTGTGCTCCACGTGAAAAGAGAAAGGCTACAGAAACTATGCTGCAAAGGAAACAACTTAGGAAGGGCAAAAAAATCAAAATAGTACCTTTGGTTTAGAAACTGGTTAAGAATTTAAGGGATTTTGTTTCTAACAGTATTTTGGAACCTTAAAATGTTATTCTTTGGCCAGTTTTACACTTGGAACTTGACCCTAAGGAGATAAAATGCAGTGGAAATCAAAATAAAGTTGTTCATTAGAATATTATTTATATTAGCAAATATCTCAAAAGAATTTAAATGTTCAACATGAGGAAAACAGTGAAGTAAAGTCACACGTCCATATGACTGAGTATGACAAACAACGCTGTCAGAGTTTTCAGTGACATGGAAAACTACTTCTGATAGTTAGTTATATTTAGGTTATAAAATTGTACACATACTGAGATTTATTTTATTTCTGTAAAAAGTGACTAGAAAAAAAATTAAGTCAGATATTATCTCTGTAGCAGGTTTTTTTTTTTTTTTTAACTTTCTAAATTTTTTGCGATAAACACCAGAAAAGAACAAACGAAAAAACATAAGCATTATAAAGTTGCTGTCTGAGGATCCTAAGAAGATGGGGGATTCTTAAAGAAACTTAATGATTATTTTATTCTGGACATTTTAACAATAAAAATTATTTTGTTTAACTGAATTCACAAATGGCCCATATATTTTCAAAGCAATACTGAATACCAAAGCATCTAAGAAACTATCAATATAGAAGATGCTTCTTATACTCTCTCGAAGTGATTAGACTTACGGTGAAAGGAGACCTATTGAGCTCATATAGCTCATACAGTTTAATATTCTTCTATATCCATTTAACATTAGCATTGGGCATTTTCCCATGGAACTGGATTCTTTTCAAAAATTGTTGTTAATGACTAATATTGCACCACGGACAAAGATAATTTTATTATCTATTTTCTTCCTGTTGATAATTTTATTGTCCTCCAAATTTTACAGCATCTAGGCAGACAACTGTAAAGATAACTGTAATAAATAAAAATTCTGTTTGGATAATTACTTTGAGGCAAAGTTGGTAAAGAGAAAAAAAAAGAAAAAAAAATGCTGAACTCACCAGCTTCAGCCAGTGCTGCAGCCACTTCATTCTGAGTGGAGTAGATGTTGCACGCAGACCAGCGGCACTGAGCCCCCAGGGCGCAGAGAGTCTCAATCAACACCTGTGCAGATGTACAGCAGGACAGGGTGAGGAGGAGGAGGTCTGGACAGGAGTGGCATGTAAAAGAATACCCAGCGGCTCCCAGGTGCTACACAGGGTGTTCCAAGAGGGTGTGATCCTGCTAGGTCCCATAGCAGTATCTAACATTACCCAAAAGGGATGTTCCGAAAAGTCTTAACACTTTTATAACAATCGTGTTTTTTAAAATCTAGATCTCCCCACATCAGGTTTCATAAAAGCAGGGTCCACCTATACAAGCTAGAAAACCTTATAGTGTGTGACAGGGAAGTCCCACCTAACCGCACTGGGAGGAAACCGCACAGGGAAGGAAAAATGAGTTAAAAAAAATATTTTTCCCCCTCATTGAAGTCTTTCTCTCTTCTACCACCGAACTCACCGCTGTCTGGGCTGTGATGTGTGTACAGCCCACTATTTTAGCACCAGCCAAGGGCTTCTCCCCCTGAGCACGTTTCCTGAGTGAAATCAGAGCAGACATGTCTGTGAAAGAACAGAGGATTTGAGCTAGGTCTGCACTAGCAGTAACATCAATTCCTGCCCCAGCAACAGCTGGGACTGGTCTGGATCTGTTGAAATACAGTGAGAATACAGAGAGAAGTTAGAAAAACTCTAAGCATAGTTCTGTGATAACTGAGAGCTTCAACAGCAAAACCACAGAAGAGGGTTTTTATCCTATCATTCATATTTTCTCTCTTCCTCTCCTGTTTCAGCCTTATAGGCAGAGGACTGAACAGAGATTAAATTCCCAAAACTGATCAAATGGAGGGTGAGCCGAATTACTCATTTGGGAGGAGAAGGAAGTTGTTATGGCATTGGCTAATAGGCTCCTAGATAAAACCATCATACCAAGAAGAGAGCTTTACCCTCAGCAGAAACCACCTGCTTCTGTTTTTCCAGCTTCTAACCCTACTCCGTCGGTCTCTCTGGTTTCCGTACTCCCTCCCAGTACGGAACATACTTTCAGTGAGAAAGCAACAAAAGAGTAAAGAGACCTTACTGGGTGTGGAATGGAGAAACCAAGATTTAACTGATTGTTAGTCACTTTTACTCTTGCTCCAGCAGAGGGTGCTCAGGACCGGAGATCAAATGAGACCCTAGGTCACCACATTCTGGGTTGAAAGCCCTCCCACATCTGCTGCTTCTGGGAATCTGAGTCTCAGAGACTGGCAGCTATGGTAGGATCCCACAGAACTAACCACCATGTAGCAATGACCCAGGACTTGCTGACTCTGCAAGCAGATCTCGGAATATGGTGTCACAGGGGATGAGAGGAATAGAAACTACTCTAACTACCACACGCTGAGAACAGGAAGCAGGGAGAACAGGAACAAGAATCCTGAGGCCAAGTTCCATACAGAGAGATCTGTTAGTACAAAAGTCCAGGATACTGGATTTCCCAGGAGTCTTTCAAGCTAGCTTTCAAGCCTTAAGCTGTTTGTGGATCCTGGTGACCAGCAATGGGTTGGCTTCTGGTCCCCTACCCACTCCCTTTCTTTACCTTGCTCTGCAATCTCAATCTCCCGGCGTCCAAATTCTGCCTGCTTGATGTTCTTCACGCAGAAATTGCTGCTGCCCTTGGAGTTGGTTTGCTGCTTCTCTCGGGGGGAAACCTCATCATCAGAGCTATCTGTATAGGATGCAGCTAAAGGCAGGAGAGAAAGATACAAGGACAGAAAAACCTCAATGGCCCCAACTCCACCGAGTGCAGTCCCCAAAGGACTCTTATTTAAGTTAAGCCAACACTTTTAATTGGAGTCACTCTCAGTACTACTTTTCCAGAGTTTAATAAATGATATGAATGAAACTGTTGTGGACTTTTAGGGTTGCGGCCTTTTTACCACCTTGATGATACTTTTGCCATTAGTGCCTGTGATGAGGAGCTACTGATCCCAATCTGGCACTAGCCCTAGTGAATCCCAGATAATATGAACACTTGGTCCCAACTGGAAATGGAACCAGACATCACAAAAAGGAAGAATTATTTAGGGCACATAAGGAATGCTATATCTATAGATGACCAATCTCTAACTGAAGCATATAAAATATCAATCAGAATTATGTGGAAAGTTTGGTAAAACACAGTTGTCTAGGCCTCACCACCTGAAATCCCATGTAGTAGGTCTCGGGTGGGACCCAAGTCTAACAAGTTCCCAGGTGTTGCTGCTGCTGTTGCCCAGTGGACTCACTCTGAGAACCACTAATATGGATGAAAGTGACAAGACAGTCTTTCAAGGGTAAATTTATGCTAGGTTGTGCTTAAAAAATATAGAGGTAGAAAGGAACGACCAAAAAGTGAACAGCTCTCATTCTGTTATGAGCCCTAAGATCACTTAAGAGGTTCAACTTTAAAAAACAGCTTCATGTAAAAGCTACAAATGTCCTTTTGGAGAGAGGCGGAGGAGGATGTTCAACAAACACTCCTTATCTCTCAAACCATTCTTTACTCTCTGAATTGAGTATTTCCCTGAACAATGTAATCAGGTCTCTCTCACTGACTTCTATATACTGCTTACCTAACACAAATACTTCTGTCCTGCCAATACAAATACTCCTAAAACTAACTATTTTCTAGGGCAATTTGACTATATCGCTGAGATTTTTAAAATGCTCTAGTAGGTTCCCAAAACACGCGACTAACAAGATCTTTGACAATGTTGTTAAAGCTTCCTCACTCATTCCACCTTTTTCCTCATATAACCCAATTTTTCACAATTCTTTCTTAGCTACAATAAGCCTATCCCACCTTTTGTATCTGTTACTCCAAGACACCTTCTCATTTGATAGCCAGTATATTTAGTACCTTTTCTTGCACACAGGCTCACAGTGAGTCTGTATATCCGTTTATTTCAGTACTCAGCCCTGTATACCACCACTTGCTCTTGTCTGCCTGTCCTGTCTATACTGGGTTATCAGTGGCACAGGGCAGAGAATAAGTATATAAAATTTATTTGTTTACTTGTTTTTTATATTCCTTATACGTCAAGTCTAGTCCTTAATGTTAATAACACAATGCAAACAATATAATGGCAAAAGACAAGAAATGGTTTTGGTACAAATTTCTTTGCTGACATTAATAGCAACCTCTGACTTTGGGCGAACCTCTTAATCTTTTAACGTCTCCTCAGTTGAACATGAGGGGGGCTTGCATGCCCTGGTGGATCCTTCGTTGTTGGGCTCCTCCACTACTCAAATTCTAAGCTTCTATATACTTTTCCACATTAATTTTCTAGTTCCCCCTCTAACGTTGAGAAGGACAGAATTCAAATCAGAAGAGAGACTATTTGTACAGGGTTAATACAGGAGAAGAACTAAAAAGAAACGGCACTGGAGCCACATTATAGTAGTTTGGATCTTTCCTACTTCAGAGGTTGACAGGAAAGAATACTTCAACGTCAAGGGTAACCTCGTAAATGAAAGAAACCAAAATACTAATTTTTACTGTTATAATTCAAGCAGTCTTTGAGATAAAGAAAAAGTTAGATAGAGTATATCTTACATAAAAAATTAGAAATTATGCTCCCAATAGAATGCCTCTTTTCAAGGCCTGTTCCACCAGCCAAAATGCCACTGATTTACCCCTTGTGTAACAAGGGGCAGATACATGTGGGAGTGGGAACCCGCCCAGTACTCCCAACCAGGAACTGGCCTCAGACCTCATGCAGAGGCAGCTGGGGGAAGAAAGCCTCCAAATGACAAAAGCTTCCCCAGCTACAAGGCTGGCTGGGAACATTCCCATGGCCTAACCACTAATTATCAGCTTTCAGCACAAAGACAGGCAGTCCTGACATGAGGTATTTTCGGATTCTAGATAAGGGAGCCCTGGGGAGAGAACTAGCTTAAGGCTCTGGAACAGAGAAGAGAGATCAGAGAGGACAGGAAGCGCACCTACCGGAACTGTAGCTGTCAGTGGAGGACTGAGAGATGGAGCGAGACAAAGATCTTCGACCAGTCTTGGTGGGGAATTTGGAGAACTCCTGCATGTCATCAGCAAACTGGATTTGCTATAAGAGGAAGACAAAAAGTTGAAAATTTAGATTCCATGAAATGCTCCATTTTTTAAGGTTGTACTCTGTTTTCTCTTAAAGTTGTTATCAACTTTAAAAGTTGTGGCTCCTACAAAACCAGCAACTCTCCCTGCCAGAATGAGGGCAGGAAGAGGCCACTTTCTGCCTCCTCCCCAAATGCCAGTGACTGTCTCTGTCCAATTGTTTCAGCAGAATTTTTTTGGGGGGGAGGGGGCCGGGGAGCTTAAGACCCAACTTCTTTTGGCATTTTCACAAATCTTCCTTTCCACATTCCATATAGTTTTTCCTCTTATAACCTTGATTCATTAAACTCTTTACCCTTCCTCCTGACTCAATAAAAAAAAAGGCATAATCTCATGGTTTTCTTTTTTATTTTTTTCAGAATATTCTCTTATAGTACATTCTTACCCTGAAGTTAGCAATGGTTGTCTTTTTTGAAAGAATTATGAAGAGATGCCTTGAAATGGTGATGAACATTAGGATGCCAATAGTCAGAGCCCAATCATATACCTATACTTCACAGAGCCAGTGTAGTACTTCTACAACCTTCTAAATCCAGTAAAATACCAGAATATACTACGGAAAGAGAAATTTAAAAACACATAACATAGGAAGGACAAAATAATGACTTCAAAAGCTTCCTCAAGGGAAAAAACCAGAAACAGGTAATTGTTTGAAAGATACTTGGAAAACTGGCTTTAATAAATAGCAAATAGTTTACAATTAATATTACTAAACAGACAAACTAATGGGTATTTCTAAAGGATATGAAAACACTTTCTTCTATAAATGGTTTAAACGTTCCTCCTGAATTCCTACTTAAACCCCGATAAAACTTTTCTTTAAACTTCAGTCTCCAGAAAAACAGAATTGGGAATGTGAATTGAGATTTTCCTCACAATCTCCAAACGGTTCCCATGGAGAATCCATTAAGTTAAGTCTTCAGTAAACATATCTGGAAATGTAAGCTATTACAGATGAAAATCTTTTCTCCATAATGCTAGCAACATGGTTACAGTCACTGTGAAGCCAGGAACAGTAATCTGCCCATTAGTTATAGTTGCAAAATGTTCTCCTTCTCTGCCACGTGTATCCTCCACCTGGGGTCCCATCAGCCAGCACTGTAAGGATCAGGCTTAAATGTTCAGCCTAGGCATAGGCAGCTAATACGAACAAATCAGTTACTGAATTAGTAGGACTCCAAAGGGAATGAAGCAGTAGTCAAGGGAACACAGATTTGCTTCCACTCCAAGAATGAAAGCAGAGAATAGCCAGAGATACTACTATTGGGGAGCAGGCCTAAGAGAAAACCTGAGTTTACTTCCTCTTAAAACCCACCTTGGTTCAACATCCAATAAGACAAGATTTTTTCTTTAGGCTATACTGTGAAATAAGGAGGCAGAGTCCACAGGCTGTTAATTAAGTATAAGAACAGATCCTAAAGGCATGGAAGGGAAAGAGGTACATATCCTGGCATCTAGCCCAGCGCCTTGCACATGGAAAGTATTCAATAATTATCTACAGAATAAGTGAACCTTTCAAATTTTTTTCTGTAAGATAAATTCAAATTCCAAAAATAAATAAGTAAATAATAATGACTCAAGCTAAATAACATATTCTGCACAAGAATTTGATTAACAAATACCTCTGTACATCTGAAGCCATTTTTTTTTCAGTTTAGTTGCTAAAACTGGATCTTTAAATAGCTTGGATGTCAAAAGCACAACTGCCTTTCAAAAACAAAAAACAGAACGCCAAAACCAAAGATTGAAGTGGCCACAGGTCAGCATCTACCCTTCTAGATAGGATTTCCCACTGCATGTTCACATGACTTTTGCAGTCAGCAAAGCTAGTTTTACAGAAGAGACTAATCCAGGACCAAAGTGATGACTTTCAACCCAATATGCAGTTATTTTGGTGACAGAAAAAAGTCAGTTAAGAAATCGTCAATGCCTTCTAATGCTCTCCAGTGGCAGCCCTTTCTCCCTCAGCCTCCTTGCTCCTTGCACGGCAGCCTAGGAGGCTGCTCTCTTTTCATGGATATTATGGCTCCCTCCGCTGTTCATCTTTTTTCAAAAGGTTCTGAGTATATTCCCAGACACCACCTCCAGGGATGGGGGAGGGAACTGCAATAACATTTGCAGTTTTTAAAATAAAAAATATAGAGGCGGCTGTGGCAAGATAGAAATGTTTCTTAAGTAACCTAAGAACTGAATTAATAGCCATAATCCCACCTTACATTAATACAGCTCATCAGTCACCTAAAGCTTAGCAAAATCTTTCCCATCTAAAAATATTACTGTGTTGCAAGCAGCTTATTCAGTACAATGTCCCACCTCTCCAATAATGAATATCGTCCATACTGGAAGTGGGGAGAATGTTAACTCAAGCCACAGTATGGATGGGCAGCTGTGTATTCTTGTCTTTGATATGTTCAGTGCTTATAAACAAGGTGGTCCAGCAACACACAGATGCACAATAACCTTGTCTTCTCTCCCATCCCCAAACCTCCATGCTGAGGAGACCCTGCATCACAACTGTGGAATGCAGAGCTGCTCTGCTGGCTCCCACCAGGCCTGAGAGGCGCACAGCTAGCTTTTGTCTTCCTCCTGGTGAAGTACCTCCTGGTGTGCTGTTCACCTTTCATATTATAAATAAAAACACTGTTGCCTAAAGCAATTTTTGGACAAGTTTCGTCTCTAGTAAAACCAGATCTCAATAACAGTCTTCTAACTGGGCTGGCTTCACTGCATGTATACCAAATATGATTAGTTAGGTAAAAACAAATCCAAGGCTGCAAAGTCATTCTGTTTACTTCTCATTATCACGATTTCTTCCAATCATCAAGTCTTAATTAGTGTCTTTTAGTGTTTCTTCAAATCTAGGTCTGTAAGGAATGCTAGGCCTATGATGTAGGATGAAGAAGAGGGGGAGGGAAAGGGACATAGGTAGTGGAAGTCCAAAAAAGTATCTGAAAATCAAAAAGTCCCATTAAGGAACTATTTTGTGTTTGGATACTCACCACTCCATAAACAGCCTTACCCACACCAAGCACACTAGTATTCCATTCTTGAACAAATACCACATCTGAGAAAGGCTAGGTCAGACTGATCTATTCTCCAAAATAGCACATCCAAATACAGAAGTCTACTTGCTGTGCCTTAGAAATCTGATTAAGTATCAGGCCAATTTAACATGCTATTTTAGAGCACCACTTAAATAGCTCCGTGGGTACAATAGTTGACCCTCTTCCACGTGATACTGAAAATGGCAAAGAAAAACTCTACAGCAGAAACAATCTGGGGGTATGGTATATTGTGGTATATCTACCATCTTACCTAGTGGTTAAGTCCGGCGAAAGAGTGAGCTGAAAGAATTGCTATACAGACCTTACCAAGAAAAGGAATCACGGACAACCTAAAACAGTAGTAAGCTCCAGAGAAGATAAATTGTTGTATATCGCTCATTGGTCCTAATTGATACTTTTTACCATTAGAAGCTGAGAAGTGTACTTCCACAAACCCATGGTCTATCTACTCAGATGTTGTGCACACAACTTTGTCTTCTAGCTCCTGAATCAGAGTCACTAGAATTCCACTACGACAGTAGGGCCAAGGGATGGTGATCAAGATAATACTCACAGACTGTTATATTTTTTTAGGCAACACATTTGGTAGGTATCAATGCACCCAGTGACATTCTGGAAAAGATGTGTGGAAGAAAACATGGAAGGAATTCCAATCTGTAGATGTATTCCTGCCCACGGTGTTATAAAACACAAATGGTTCTGTCACTGAATTTTACTGCTGCTCTAGGAACATGTTAGGTACCATAGTCGTCACAGCCTTATCTAGATGTTTCTAACTCTGGCCTCCAAAAATCAGAGGTTAGGCTAGAAGTCGTATTAAACCTGTTATTTCACATGCCTATCTAACAACTTTTAATTTTCTCCTAAGGGTGAAGAACTAGACTCAAAGATAAACAGCAATGATTGGGAAAAGAAATCATTAAGAAAGCAGAGCTCCGAAGTGAGTAGAGGCTTGTCTTTCTTACTGCTGAGGATTGTTTGAAAGGGTCAGTATTCCTCTTCCAGCACACTACCGACTTTCCGAGACATTCCCAAACTTATGTAATTTCAGCAGGTCCTCCTTCCCCGTCTCAACTTTCTCAGGTTCTTAGTTTCCCCAGACGGGGCATGAATTTCTAGGAAGAGGGAGTGGGCAAGCTGACTGATCACAGCACACATGTCCCTCCCCCACCCACCCATCTGCTTCTCAACAGTAATAGGATATAACAACACATGCACTCTGCTAGAATCCAATCCTAGTCAGAAGAAACACTCCTTTCAAAATGGATTCGACTTGATCTTTTAGCAACATTGGTGGGAAGAAGGGGGAGGCAATGCCAGGGCCCACACGGCTGAGTCACTAAAATGGTGAGGAAGGAACGTAAAGCTTGAAAACTCTGCCAAAGAGTGGTTTTACCCTTATCAGCTACTACTCCCCTATCTTTACATAAAATAACACACTTTATTGGCTTCTATTACCTCCTAAAGTGATCTAGTGAAAATGAGTAATCTGGGCCTCCAACTGCCAACTAGACATAAAATTAAGGTTAAAAAATGGCTGCAAGTAGGACAGAGAAGGGCTTCCTAATCTGAAAACCACAGTTTACAACAGAACATGACACACATCCAGACTGTTTCAATGCCTATTTAGGTATCTTCCTGTCCACTGTCCTCATACTCAATCCACTACCAACATTAAATGAAAATACGCCAGTCATTCTTTGCTCCTGACACTGAATTATCATCCACTCATTAAATTTTTTTGTACAGGTGACTGAAGAAATCTAGGTTCCTGGAACCCACTCATGACTTTAGCAACAAACCAAAGGTCCCATCTCACTCCCCACCATTGTTAAACTTTCTATGTATCTTTCCAAGTTTATTATAATCATTTTCAACATACAAAAATTTTAAAAGAATAGTATAATGAACACCTGTATACCCTCCACCTAGATGGACTCTTTCCATTTTCCACATTGTTTCTTTCTCTGTATATATACATACCTATACTTTCAAATGGTCCTGCAAAAAAATTGGTTGCAAACATGAAAACTTATCAATTCTTTAGAATGTATCTACTAAGAATGATATTCTACAGAACCATAACTTAAGAATATTAACAATTCTCTATCATCAAATAGGCAATCTGCATCCAACTTCTCTATCTGAAGAATACATTTTATAGTTGTAGACCCAACAGTCTTCCCAATTTCTCCGATCCAGGATGGAATGAAGGTTCATGCATTTGGTTGTTGGGTTCCTATAGGTCTGCTAATCTAGAACAGCCCTCCTGCTCCTGACAACCCCCCATCACCCCCCCCCCCACTTTGTGATATTGACTTTTCTGGAAAAGCGCAGGCCAACTGCCTTATAGAATCTCTCATATTCTGAATTTTTCAGTTTCCTTCCTATAAACTGAAAGTTCAGTCTTGAGGTCTGATTAGAAATGAGGTTAAAATTTGGACAAGAATATTTTATAAATGATGCTGTATATTTCCCTTTGCATTCTATCATGTGGGACATAGCATCAGGTTGCTCTACTGTTAGTGACAGTAAACTGAACCCTTGGTTAAAGTGAGACCATCAGTGTGTGAGAGGTCTATTTTCTCCTTTGCAAGTAAAGGTTAACTTGTCAGCCTGTGAATATCCTGTTCCCTAGTGACTCTACCATTTGTTCCTGTCTTTGCCTGAACCAGTTATACTGGGGAGGGGGTAGTTTAGAGAAACATGATTTTTTTTTTCTATCATTCATTCCACATGTTAGCTGCCATTCTTTGGTAAAGGAAAGCTTTTTTTCTCTTTTTTTCTTTTCTACTTGTCATTCATATTTTTATTTATTCAATGTTACACTCAATTACATAATGAGTACACAGAACGATCCAACTGTCCCAAATTGGGCCAATGGGAGCCTCTTTCAAGCTGACTCTTCTGTCCTTTTGATGTGACCCCATTTAAGCACTTCTTTCTCTTCTGACATAGGAAGATATACCCGGATCACCTTCTTCTCTGCTTCAGACCAGAAATCAGCCATTTCTCCCGGGAGCCCTGACTTCTTTCAGTGGAGAATAGTATTTAGAAACTAATATCTGGGTATAAAGTGTGCGAATTACTATGAGTAGTGTGAGTGCTCACACATTTTCAGTGGAGAGAAAAGTATTTTTGTTTTACCCATGAGTTCATATGATAGTTTCATTTCAAATTAACATGACTAATTTTAACCTTTAATTTTCCTATCTGTACCTCTTTCCTCTTATGTTGACAATCTTGGTCTCTAACAGCAATAATATATTTTCTTACTTGCTTTACTCTGTAACATATAATTTCAAAATTATAAGACTAACATTATTACTGTTACACTATACAATGAAGTATCGATTATTTCATTATCCTTTTTGTCATTAGAATATATTTCACAAAGGATGTACAGTCGAAGTATTGTATAATCATTTGATATGTAGTTAGGATCATTTGTTTATAAGCAATTTTAAGGTTTCCCTTCTTTCCTCCTTAATTTTATTTCTTGACATATAAACACATCTCCAGAGTTTAAAAGGTATATTCAGAGAGTCTCACTTCCATTCCTATTCCCCCAATTTTGCTCTCCCTCTCTCCATTTTCACTGGTTTCTGGTTTATGCTCATTTTTAGAAGTACAGAAAAGCAAATACATATTTACATTCTTATTTTCTCTTTTTTACTCAAAAGGTAGCATGCTAAAATACTCTGCATCTTGTTTTTTTCACTTGGCAATCACTTTGTATTGGTTCACAGAGTAAAATAACAATCAACAATTCGTGAATATTGGGAAAGACAGAGCCAGGTTACAGGTTACTACTGTCCACCTTACATGTTTGTAATAAAAAGTCATTAGCCTGAGTTCGCAGTCCTCTTTAAAGCCAACCTTGATTTCAAATGGAACTCACAAGAAGTTAAACTGGCAAAACTTGCTGCAAGGTATGATGGTATGTTCTTTAAGATGAAAACTTGTCAACTGCTTACAAATAAGTAAATCTGTATTCCTGAAATGAATCTGTATGAGAAGAAAAGTTAACACCAAAAGCAAGCAATCAGTGGACAGCTCTAGAAGGATGACGAAGTCTCCCTGGCCATTTTGGAAGGTGTTCACCTTCCAAATGTCATATGTATGATGTCTTAGCTTATCAAGAAGGAACAGGATTGGATATGGATAAGAACAATTCTTTTCTTGATCTGGAAGTCTAGCTTGAGTGAAGCAGAAAGACAATTACATCTTACAAATTCAAACCCTCTTCACATACTTGCTTGAGTGAATCCCACCTGTAAGTCAGCTCAGCATTTGGAAAGGCCATTATCTAACCAGGAGTGAAAGACATGAAAGTTCTTGCCTAATAGTATCTGGCCAAAAAACTACAAGGAGCTCCCAAAAGAGGTCAGCTTTCTGAACCCTAGACCAACATCCAGCAAACCTTAATGAGATGGAAACCATATCAGTTTTTAGTCACCATCCACTGCTTCACATAAAGTACAGGCTCAAAGGAAGAAAAAGCCATCAAAACTCAACATTAAATAAAATAACCTGCCTTTAAAGACTTAATATTAAACAGTAACCATGTAGTAACAGGTATTTTGAGTGGAATGGACCTTTCAGAATACATTCTATAGGGAGATTGGATAATTTCAAGTCCAAAGGACAAGGTTAAGTCACTTTAAAGATCAGCTGCAGTTGGCTTTAGTTTCCATGGTTCTTAAAACACAAAATATTAAGCCTCTAGAAGGAGAGACCAGAGACACAATACATGGATAAGAATCTACCAAAAAAATCCGTCATGTCAAAAACATAATTTTATTTTTCATTCTAGAGAGGCAATATTTGCCATCCTTCTTGACTTTCTAACTTGAGATGTAGATATGCAGTTTTAGATAAAAGTCTAAAATCACAACCTTATACAGCCTGTAAGAAACAAACTGGTTGAAAGGGAATTGTTGGCTGCGATTATGGGACTATTTAAAAAGAAGAGCTACCTACTGCTCTGAAATGAATACAACCTGAGCCACCACCAGAATACAAGAGTTTCTTGACCTATGACTTTCTGAACACCAATTTTCTAATGTGTAAAGTGGACAGATACACAAAGATAAAAAATCTCTTGCTTTACACTGTATGGCATACCAAAAGACAAAATCAAATTTTGTATAGGAAAAGTTATTTGGCAAATTTTACCAACAAATAACGCTGTTAGAACATCACTGATCTATATATTTTTCAAACCATTTTTGCTTAAATCTTGGCATACAAAGAACAAGTAAAACCAGCAGTAAGCTAGGACTTTTACTTAAAGCTGATTAGAAGTTTGAAATCCACACTTAGCAGTATTATGAAAAGCAAGGACTGAATGCCTAGATTTCTGTGGCTTTCTGGTTTAAGCACTCTGCTCGACATTAGTGACTTGCGTCTATGATTTCTGTATACTAGAGGATTTATATTTTCAAAACATTTTGGAACCCTTTGAATGCTGGATCTACCCTTCAGAGATGACAAAACAGAACAGGGGTGTGGTTCCATAACTTGCTCAAAGCAAATTTGCTACCAACACTGAGATTTTTTTCTTTTTTTAATGCCTACAGCACCTGGTCTTCCTAGGTGGTCTCTCATCCAAGTACTAACTAGGCCCGACTCTGCTTAGCTTCTGCGATCAGACGGAATTGGGCATGTTCAGGGTGGCATGGCCGTAGACAGATTTTAAAAAGTGAAAAAATCTCTATTTTGGAACAAGCTGGGAGAACAGCAGCTTTCTCCTTTACCTTCAAGGAGTCAGTTTACAGAACAGTGTACTATTGCACTGAAGCCTTCTGAACTTATCAGATGAACATCTGTGAGGTTAGGGAAGGAAAATAACTCTTTCAGTTCTAAAATCTAGACCGATTTTGGGAGAAGTGAAATGATGCAAAGAAATGTATTATTTTAAAGTTGCCAATGAACTGCCCTTAAGAGGTATGGCTGTTAGAGTGAGGAGTGAACAGAGCCCGAACAAGCACCCTGGCATATCCCTCCACTGTCTTTTGGGGAGATTGGGGAGAATGAATGGACAGTCTAATCCTGACCACTTCATAGGATGAAAGGAATGATCCAACATTTCCTATTGGCATCAAAACTAATTTAGTAACTCCACCTAGATTTATTTACACATGGAGGATTTCATTTGTTATGGTTAAAACTACTCAATAATTTTTCTTTCTTTTGGTTATCTGAGAAGCTTGCTATTTTTTGAAAGAAATAACTTTCAAACATGCAATAGAGAATGTATTTTAAATGTGCTTTTTAAGGCAGTTTATTTATTCTATGCAGAATGATATGGGGGAACTTCTTTCCCACTTAGCACATTCAGAGATATGCCTTTCAACTGAGAATATTCCACTGTTTTCATTTGCAGGGTGCTACTCAAACAGTACCCATTCCAAGTCACCCTGCATCTTATAACATGTATGAAAGATCTAGCAAAGTTGGATTTTCCCAATACAAAACAAGTTATATTAAATTTGGGGACCCCCAGCAAACTTTAAAAGAGATATATTTATCATTGATGCTTTCCCACTTGCTGGTAGCACTTCTCAAACTGAAACTACAACTAAAAAAAGTTTTTATAAAGTTAATTTTATTGACGTACTCTGGGTTTAATAAACATGACATGCAATTATTGAATATTGGTTTCATATCCATGGTAGACATTAGAAGTACTCATTTTTTCTTAATGAATGAAGAAAAAATTCTGGTTATGTGGTTTTTAAGAATAGTAGAATTTTTCTAAAAACTGAGTAGCAGGTTTTAACTAGACAGCTTCCACAAGCTGAACAGAACCTCAAAATAGATTTAAACAGTCCCAGGAAGGGAGGTCTGAAATTCCTTTGATCACTTTAAAGAGTTTTAAAAACAGAAAACTATTGGTGGTGTGATCATTTGGCCCTTGATTAAACAGCTTTGGCTTTAATGCATCACTGAGTCAACAACGTCCTTCTATTAACAGCAGATTGGAAGGCTGAGTTTTTCCACCTGCTGGAGAGCAGTTAGGACTGGAACCGCCTAGAGCCTCCTGGCTCCTCTGGGGAGGACTGTGGCTCCACTCTCCAACGGGCTTTGAGTTTACAGAGGTTTGGTCTTGACGGCCTTGGGTACAGCACTTACTCAGCAATTGATCAGTGTGGTTCTGGAAAGTTCCCCTTAGACCTCAGGACGAGAAACAAGAAGATCCCTATAAAGACCACCCTGAGGAGGTCTCAGTCTGTGGTTACATTAAAGATCAGGTTTCATGGAGGTAAATGCAGAACTGGCACAGGACTCTGCGTGCTCTTTGTGCTCCAACCTTTAAATTGGGTCTCGTTTTTTTCTACATAAATTTTTCTCCCAGTGGCCCAAATGAAATTTCATTCATGTTTCTGTAGTAGATGTTACACAGTGTACCAACCCTGAGACAGGATTTGGCCATTCATTCAAGTCAAACACTAACTTTTCCAGGAACAGATATTAATATTGGTATATATAAAGCAAAGCCTTATCTGCTCTCTTTTAATTCTGAATTCTATTTGATAATAACACAAAAGTAACAGACCCCTTTAGAACTAAAAAGAAATCTTTCTCTGGGTCTCAAATCCACTCATTTTGGCTTAAGGAGATAGCTGCCATCCTGGCTACCTAGCTTACCAGCTCAGGTAACTGTCTTTTTGGGTTCTGCCCTCCTTTTTTACCCTATCGTCTTTCTCTAATCTCTACTCTCTGGCTATTTCTAGTCCCTCAATCAACTCCTCCTGTGACCAACTGTGTTTTGAATCCAGAATTTCACTAAAATGACCTCTTATGATCTTTATAATTTCACTACCACTGTTAGTCTGGAAATTCATAATATGAACTATCATGTTAAGGAAATCCCTAATATAGTCTGATGTGATTTTTCATCCCTTGAGTCCAAAAAGCTCAGCTAACAAGAAACTAGAGGTGGAACACAGAGTCAAGAAATGGATTGGTTTAGTGGAGGCCTAGCTAGCCCTCAGAATTTTTCTAGAGACACCCACAAGATCTTTGTTATTGCCTTGGCTGTATGAAGAAACAACTCAATCTAGCTACCTAAGAGATAACAGTCACAAACACCAATTCATGGCCTAACTTTATCCAAATCACATTCCTAACTATAGGCAAGCATTCTAAGTGTTCCGCCTGGGGTTCATGGAATGGGCTTCCGGCCGCCAATTCTACCGTGTGTGCAAACTGTTAAATACATGCACATATTTCTCGATAGTGGCCACAGCTCAGATAGAGCTCCAGGTCCCACATGATTAAGAACCGCTATACTAAACTTACATGACCCAAATGATAACCTCACAGGAATATAAGCGCCACGGGATATGGATCTCTGTCTTGTTCAGTGATGTGCCCTAAGTACCCAGCACAGGTCCTGGGACACAGGAGGTGCTCAACCCCGAGCTGACAGGGCTGCATGATTTCTGGCCATAGCTTACTCGGAATACCCTGGAAAAGAAGAGTAAGTATAGGTTATTTTCAGGACTCAATATTTTTCCTCAAGGCCAAAGTCACCCAAGGTAGGTGGTAGCTAGCTGTATTACCATCCCAATGTCAGATTTCATAACAATGCTGGCCAGCCTTGCTAGATAATCTGAAAGAGTGCTTCTAAATCTGGGATCTTTCAAATTCAAGCTATTTCAAAATGCACATACCATCCCATTTCCTACCTGCCCCTTACCCGCAACCCCTCCTCATTTGGACTAAGTAGGTCTGGGTTAGGGCCCCAGTAACAATTATTTTTAAACAGCTCCTTTAGTGACTAATACCTTCCATTCCTTTCCACTCCAGGAGAAGTATTGATCTGAGACAACCTAAGCAGGATCTGAAAAAGCAAACACAAGCATACTGAGTTTACCAGGCTCTTAATAAAGCAACTCGAGGAATGCAAGGAGCGAATGGGTTAGCTATGTCCTATTTGGAGATAAATAAGGCAAAGGATTAGAAATTCTGCCTTTAGTACCAACTCCATCTGTCAGGTACAATCAGTCCATGAGAGGGATCCACAAGGGTTTAGGACAACATGACAGAGAGCTTGTCTGAGGAAGAGACTGCATTTTTACAATGGCTTGGTCCAAACTCAATAAAAATTGGCAAGGTGCTCTCATTCCACACATGCCCAGCACTCGGCTGATCCGCTCCCTGTGGAGTCAGAAAAGAATGTGCAGAATTCTGAGCCCTCTACTCCCCAGATAGGAGGGGTTCCTTCCCCTGAATACAAGGGTTGAAACTAATCTGGTCAACTCCAGTCCTAATTACAAACTAGGTAGAGAAACGAGGTGCCACCCAGCATGGGTGCGCTCCTAACCTTTGATTCCTAAACAGCCTTTATCCCATTAAAAGCCAAGCCTTTGCCAACCTCAATTCATTCTCAACTGGCAAATAAGAACAGAAACCACCCCCCCACCCCCCCGGAGTAATGTTTCCTTCTCGGAAATCCTGGGGAGGGGGTGCAATAGGGTCAGTCCCTCCAGCTTGCTTTTTAGAACACCATGTTCCCAACCAGCTCGGTCTTTTCTGTTATAAACCTGAAGTAAACAGATTCTACAGCAGCTACAAGTCTGTTACCAAGGCCACTGTATTGATCAGTATAATTAACATTCACAATTCATCTAATCCAGCAGGACAAGCCAGCTGGGCTGTTCTCCATAAGAACTGAACACTGGGAATCTTCATGTCTTGCTTGCTAAGTCTGGTACTCTGAAACTGGGCACTAAGCACTCAGCACTGAATTAGAAATTGGAGCCCACCTACCTGGCCACCCACAGGAAAATGAGTTAGTTGCCAGAACAACTGAACACATCTGTCATCTCTCTGAAGCACAAAATTCTGAAGGTCTCCCTTTCCCCTGAATCCTGCCGAGGTCACATACTTTAGAGAAACGTCACACACAAAACCCTCAGTGCCAACTAGAGTCTGAGTTCCTGGTGAGGACAAGCACTGGCCCAGTTCCCAGAAGGTGTACTTCAGAGACAAGGGCATATATAGCTTTTGAACACTAAGCACGGCCTTTGGTTCAGAGCTTGTTTGAGGGGCAGGTGGGGTTGTCAAATGAGGATAAGTTTTCTAAGCACTGTTGAGCAGAGCTGTTATTACTTCCTGGACTTCAACGCACATTCTAAAATGAAACTGTTCAACTCACCACTGGTCCCCAAATCTCAAACACCCTAAGAGGAAGCCTCTGTTCCTTAAATCAAGAGCACGTGTGAACCAGAATACCAGTGTCAACTTTGGGCAATGTCCCTAATGCTAAGGGTTTAATAATTGGTGGGAAATTCAAGTTACCTTTTCCATCACGTCCAAGGACATCCCTATGCTTCTAGCCTCCTGCCCTGTGGTTCACATGCTAGCTACTAGGCTAAGAAGCTAGAGGCCACATCTTCTCGACAGTCTCCTCCCTTTCTTCTACTTCTGGCAGAATAAAGGGCTCAACACCAAGACACTGGAAATTCTCATCAATTTCTCACTTGGTACTTCATTATCCACCCATGTGGGAGGGGTCTAAGAAAAACAACCCGGGCCAACTGAAGAGGAAAGTGAGCCAAAGTCACAAAGTGAGTCCAACTCACTTTCTCTTAGGGATAATCATCTCACAATGTTTTACTCAATAAGCAATTACTGACAGTATGATATGCCAGGCACCACATACTATACACATGTGTGAGATATGGCATTACCCTCAAAATGTTTGGTCTAGAGAAATCAAATGAATAAAATTCAGATATTAAGTCAGTCTTGAAAATAGTTTGAGAAGTGTTACACTGAAATCAAACCTATACATGAGAGACACAGGAGAGCAAATTTCTTTGTTTAGTTTTGATATTCAGTCTAGTATGTGAGCTCCCCACTCTAAACACTCCTATGGGACATTCAGAATCAGCTCTGGAGCTTTAGGGGCACCCACAGTTCAGATGAAGGGCAGTGGGGTTGAGAGTACAAAACCCCCAAAGTCGCTGGTTTCAGTGTGCCTAAGTTCCTGAGTTGAAACCTCAAGACACTTATAATGAGTCTCTTGGGAAGCTGAGGAGCATCCCAAAGAGGGGGTGACGAAGAACACCAACAACCTCAGCTTTGTTCCAAGGACAAATTTCAAGCTGGAAACCTACTCTTAGCAGTTTCTGAATCTGCAAAGGAACAAGATATCATGGCTTAGAGGCCTGCCGTTCTAAATCAGGGTTTTTAAGCCCAGGATCAGGGAGTATCATACATCCTCTGAAAGTGTATGCAAGTCTTTGTGCTCCTAAATTTTCCTGAGGAAAGATCCAGGATTTTCATAAGATTCTTAAAAGAATCTGTGACTCAAAAGATGAAGAACCATTGCTCTAGAGTCTCTAATCCAGTGAACAGCTCAGGAGCAAACCCTCAAAACTGGCAAAAGAGACAAAAGTTCTCTACCTTCCACAGAGCTGTCTACTTACTGACCTCTCTTCTGAAATCAGAAATAGAGACACAGTGTGCACTTTGAAAATTCAAGATGAAAATCTCTTTCCTAGAACTCCAAAATAAAGCCGTCATGAGAGCCCAAATAGGTTTTCTTCACAGCCTTTGAGGATGGAGATGGGGTGGAGGTGGTCAGAGAGGACAGAGCAGAATCTCTGTTCTAATTTTCTCAAAAGGTCACATGCATTTCTTTATTTGTTTGTTTGTTTGTTCTATTATTTTTATTTCAGAATCCAAAGATAATGGGAACAGGTCACAGTGCAAAAACTTTGACTTGAGGTCAAGAAAGTCCCAGGGGGAAAGGGATACAGTAATTCCCACTATGCCCATAAAAACCTGAGTCCTAAAGCTTCACCTTAATACAATTAATTAAAGTACTAGAAGAGTTGGAGCCATTTATTAAAAACAGCTACAAGTCATTATTCAAAGCACAGGGATATGAACAGCTTCATTTAGGAGGCCAAAATAAACGAAATATGGTTACACTCATCTCCTCCAGGCCTTTAACCCCTTCATTCTGCCACTCACCAGTTCACCATCCAACTCACAGAGCTGTGCACCATGCAGATCAGCACATTAGCATTTTCCTTGGCACCTTGAGCACACAGGCTCAGTGGGATTCCAGTGATGCCACTGCACACACACAAGTTCGGGAGAGAAGAGAAAAATACATCAACAATAAGGCTTAATCCGGCTGGGCAGTTCTTCAGATTGTAAAGAACTAAGCCAAGATGAACAGCATGGAACAGTGAGAAATCCTCAAACCCTACTGTTTAAGCCTCATTCTAGCACACAACTGAGTACAGGGTGTCCATTTTAAAAGAAGTGAACCGGTTTGGGCTGGTCAAGGAGAACATTTTAAGCCCATTAAACTCTACAGGTTGAATAGAGGCACATTTGCTGAGGCACTGGGGCTTTCACAGCAAGAAAGCAGGAGCAAAAAAAGCCAAATAGCATATGATTTCACTTATATATGGAATCTAAATAAACAAAACAAATGAACAAACAAAACAGGAAAAGACTCATAGCTACAGAGAATGAGGGGATGCTTGCCAGAGGGGAGGGAGGTGGGGAAATGGGCAAAAAAATAAATAAAATAAAGGGACTGAGAGATACAAACTCCCAGTTATAAAATAAGTCATGGAGATGTAATGTCAGCACAGAAAAAACAGTCAATAATATCACAACAATCTGTACAGTGACAGATTTCTAGACTTATTGGGGTGATCGCTTCATAAGGTATATAAACGTTAAATCACTATGCTGTTCACCTTAAACTAATATTGTATGTCAACTATAATTTAAAGAATGAAAGAAAGCAAGCAGAAGCATGGTTAGACAGTCCTAGATTTGTGGATCTTTCAAAGTCCTTTCCAATCTCTTCCCCAGCACTTCAAATGCTACCTTCTACCAGTAGCTCATTAAGCTTTTACTCTGTGGTCTGTATGGGCAGTAAATGATTAACCTCACTATATATTGCTAAGCAATACCAATCACTATAAACATTCTGAGATAAAGGCATTTGATGAATCCTTTATAAAAACTAAACAGAGATAGGAACAAACATGAAACCAATCTGTATCAACAAAGACCAGGGTGTTCCACCTTAGTTCTGTAATTACTGTGGAGTAAAGGCCACACATAGCTGCAGGAGAAAATCAGTTATATATAATTAGGAGCAGGCTGTTTAGAACAGAGATAAACAGTGCCTGGGGGAGGGAGCTGCATACATAGGGATGCAATCTGAAGTTGACTATAAAAAAAGATAGTCACAGCTCAGAAGAGTCTTTAGAATAGTTTCATATAATTTAAAGATTCTAGTTTGGGAAGATTCCCAAACTATTGCAGATTGAAGAAATACACTCCTGGACTCAGCTAGCCTGGTGTCTGGCAAACACCCACATTCTGGGGGCACACTGTGTGGAATGGGGGATAAGGTGGTAGAGTGGTCAGGTAGAACATATCCCATTTCCATCACAAGCTCAAGTTATCTCATTGTCTATGTACCTGCTGGAAATCAACAACTATTTTAGTGTTCAACAAGTGTAAGCTCTACGCAAAACAACATTTTGTCAGGGTTGAAAAGACATTCCAACCGCAACATCTTCGTTTTGGCTCTTAAAGAATATTTTTAAAAGCTAGGCATTTTTCAGAGTACAAAGAGTTACTCATTGAACAGCACTGGATAACAAGTATAAACTAGAACTGTATCAGGTAAACCAGGATAAATGGTCACCCTAGATACAAAGGAGTATTTACTATATGCCAATCCCCTATAGTGCTATTACTATTCCTCATTTTACAGATAAGAAAATGAAGGCTCAAAGTCCATGTCCTTGATCAGTGATATGCAGTCTCAAAGAACTTAAAGGTGGGGGGGGGGATGACAGGTCGCCTACAAAGAAATAATTAGAAAGACAACTGACTTTCTTTTTTTATATAATTAAGGCTAGGAGGCAATGGAAAAATACCTTCCAAGTGTTGAGAAAAATAACTGTCAACATAAAATTGTGTACCCAGCAAAACTATCTTCCAAGAATGAGAGTGAAATAAAGTCATTTACAGATAAAAGGAAGGAAGGAAGAAAATGGAGGCTCAGATAGGTTAAGCCACTTGTCTAAAGTCATATGGTTATCAGATGGTGAAAACTGAAGGTAAACTTGACTCCAAAAACCAACTGCTTGACTTACATTTTGCTATTACTCACAGTTTTAGGAACAAAAAGGGAAAGTTAAAGAGGTTTCATGTAACAGCCAAGCAACAGTGAGATAGCAAGAGAATTCCTTGAATGAGTCAAAGGGAAATATGGAATCAGAAGAGAAAAGCTGATCACAATTCTGTGTGAATTTTTAACTGCTTGTCATATGCAAGGAACTGATAGTGTTGATAAGAATCAGGAAGAAAACTTGTGGTAAGAATCTGACTTTAACTTTGGATTCTTGGATTTCAGGATGAAAAATCTCTGGTCAATACGAATGTGTTGTTCTTCATACATGATGGGGTGCTTCCAAACCACCTCAACATAATATATTCTGAATTATTACAACCAGAAAAATGAGTGATCCTTCTTTATAAATTTTAATACTCAGATTCCCAAACTGGAGAAACAGACAAGTATAGATGACTTTCACTGGCCAGTTCCTTTAAATAACAGCCCCAAGAGGGCATTAAATTGCTTGTTTACAGACCATACTACGTGAGGTGACACTTATTTAGTGTCACAGACAACTTAAGATTTACATCCAATGTACCAAAATACATTAAAAACTTTATGAGCAACTTTACAAGATTATATTGATTAGCACACACTAGATCCAAGTGATATCCACCAGATAAAACAAATGGTATACATTTGTACTCTTGCCAGCAAGGGATCTATCTAGACCATGAACAAAATGCCCTGTTACAAGCTAAAAGTCTAAAGGAAGTTAAAACAAAGTAATATGGAACCTAGTGTTGAGCTAACTAAAGAGAATTTAAGAATGATAATCAGTATCTGTGGAGAAATCTAAACAAGACAGTTTCTTTTCACACGTCTGACTCCTGTTCAAAGACTGCCACTAAAACAGTAGCTCCTCTGGGAATAAAGGGATATTAATGATGTGGAGAAGAAACATCAACCAACCAAATCTCTTCTCAGTGACTCTAAGAAGTACTGGTATAAATTCTGTAAAACTGCACCAAGAATTAGCCGTAACATAACCCTAAAGAGGAGCATCCTGGACTCCACCTAAAAGGTTAACGTCTAAGTACTCCTCACTGGAGATCTACCTGGTATGCCTACTGAGCCACAGCTTGCTCCTTTAATGAATTAGTGCTAGATATGCTTTATTCAAAGAAAGAATATCCCACCATGAAGATCAAAGTTAGTTTTTTATATATTTTCTCCTTTTCCCTCCTAATCTGGTAATATAGGTCTGACTGCACAAATCCTAGGTCAGTGCCTTAATGTATCACTCCAGAGTCCTCCCAAATGTTCAGAAGTGCAGAAAACAGCATATGTCCTGATAGGCCTGCCAGAAAAGAACCATCTTCTACTTCAGGAAGTTTCATCAACAAGCTAGAGACTGAAAAACAAAAAATCAACTTGATACAATGTCAATTTCTAAAGGACCAAGGAAGCTATCAACTCTGCAACACAAAGTAGCAGAATAAGGGGGATAAATACCTAGTGATTGTGGGGAACTAGCTGACTTATTTGGTTTGACTGCCAACATTAAACAAGGATCCTCTTTAGCTGTGGTACAATGTACGTTACCCCTACAACTCAAGGACTCCTTTCCTCACCCATAATTTCCTGGCATTACCATCTGAAATCATCAGTGCCAGTCATGAACAAACCTTACCACATGAATCATAATACAGCTATTAATACTGTCCCATGAAAATTTCCTTTAGAACTTAGTGTCAGCACAAGTTGTCTTCCTGAAGATTGGTATTATTATTTCCTACGTCTGTTAATGAGACACTGGGATTCCCTTTATCTTTGGGCTCCAAGGAAGCTTAGAGTTGCATGTGATGATCAGCCTCATCAACTGTCTTAGCCCTCAGGGTTAACAATTTTTTTCTTTCCATAGTTTTGACTTCCTATCTATATTGTATGTGCCCTGTTACAAGCAGCTCAAATGCTAACTAAAAAGAGGGAATGTAATGCACTAATACTTATTTTTAAAAATCACTTTTGCTTAGTTCCATACCTTTGCCTAGCTCTACTTGTTGCAAACAAAAAGTACTTATTTGGCAGATGAGGAAACTGAGGCACAGAAGCTCATTTGCTTAAGGTGGTACCCATTTAGTCAACTTCTTGACACCCAGATCAAGCCTTACATCAAACCAGCAAATCCTATTATCTACATAGCGCTGTGGTGGACCCCAGGACATCCAAGTAAGCTATCTTAGTTGTGGAATCTCGTATCTCTGCTTTTAATTGATGGACATCCACTCTTTCACAAAAGAAATAAAATTTTACCAGTTACACTGGAATCTGATCTCAGGACCATCAAGGTCACCCTGAAGTAACCGACAGCCTCTAAGTGGCACCAGAAATGTCCTCATTTCCCACAGGGCCCCAGGGCTTGGAATGACCTAAGAATCACTTGGTCTAGAGCCACACCAGAATCCTTCTAGGTAAAAGACAGGCCCATTTAAAAATGCCTTTTTCTCACACCATTCTGTATACACCAAGCTTTATTTCTTCTCTTGCTTTTCTCATGCTTTCTCACGCCATCAACACATGGCAGAGGTACAAAAGTGACTTAGGTCATAACGTCCATTTCAGCTGAAAGTTCTGAAAAAAACAAATCACCTAGTACTTGCTGCAACTTGACCTTGACTAGCGCTCAACCAACTCATTAACTAAATAAATGCCTCTTATCACTCACTAGGCAAAGGATAATTAGTCATCATAAAGCACTTTAACACAAAGGGCTGCGTAAATGCTAAACAATAAAGCTCAGAAAGAGCAAGATTAATATGAAACACAGGGATACATTTACCAGCAAATGGAAACTTACAGGGGGTCTTCCCACATTCCTAGCAGAGATAGCTTCTGTCAGCTAACAAAATGAGTCTCTAAAATCATTAGCACTTGGCCTGACAATAATACACATTAGCAATATTCCTCCTGGGAAGAAAAGCAAAGGGATACTTATTCCTTGTAGGCAGCCAAACAGATGTCTGAATTAGTAGTTAGGCAGGTGGGCAATTAATATTTGAGTACCTACTATATGCCAGGTATGGAGCTAGGCATACAACATGAACAAGTGTCCCGCACCTGCAAGAATAAAGGCTTACTAAAATAAAGGCAAGTATAAAGAAAGGTGCCTAATCTCTGAAGCAACCAGACAAAGGGGGTCAGGCTAACGGGGAGAGAAGAGTTCAGAGAGTTAGGGTATCAGGGCTTTCCCATTCTTTCCAACTTATAATGGGTACTATCCTTAAGCATTCTGCTTATAAAGTCTGTAACTGTGTCTCCAAATAGTACAGATTACTAAGGTTTACTGCTCAACAAAGCAGTCAGCTGAACTGAGAGCAACTAAAAATAAGGTTAATAAGACACCTTAGAATCAAGGGATCTTCTACCTTTTTTAAAGGCATTCTACTAATGAGATCTTAATTTTGTGGGAAAATGGAGTTAAGGCACACAATAGTGGCCTGTCTTTTCAATCCTGCATTTGATTTTTGGAGTGGTAGATTAACTTCCTTTAAAAAAGTCATCTCTCCCACTTAAGACAGCTTTCCTAGTTCAAGTGTAGGAGCTTCAAGGACTGTAACTATTCCTGCAAGCCTGGCTTTGTTCAGCTTATACAAGCACTGCATCTATCAAACACTGTAGGGTGGAACAGCCTTGAAACACATTGTTTTCAGACAGGAGGGAAAAATATTCATCCAGTTTTTCACTGGTTTCAGAAAGGTCACTTCTCTGCAAATGTTTTCTGGTCTACTGTTAACTGGATGCCAGGTATGTGGAAAGTCAAGACGTGGTTGGCAGCAAATGCTCAGAAAGCACGAGGGATCCCAATTCCACCACTCTGAGAGCTGGTTAGACTGAAACCTCCAAAGGCTGCCATTTAATCTTCCACGACAAGAGAATCAGAAGGGCGTCCTTTGAGCCCAACCGACTGCACAATAGATGAAACTTGTTCTGCCTCAGTAAGTGCAGTCAGGAATGAGCAATCGTTCAGTACCACCCACCCCTCCAACCCACCCAAGCTCCCTTCTCAAGGGAACTCAAGCGATCTATTCACATGACACGATGATCAACCTGTATCCATGACAGTGTCTGCTGTGACCAACCTCCAAATGTTAATTTCTTACATGAGTCAAAGCAACTGGGCCGTAGGTGAAAATCAAAGTTTTATTTTCAATCTCATGCTGCCCTCATGGCTTTCCCCTGCATAGAAGGGCTAGCCAGCTAGCTCCACGCATTTTCTCCTCTCGTCTCCAAGCTGGCACGCAGCTGGTGAATAAAGCGGCCACGGCTAAGATTTGCCCAAAGAAGCTCTACCAGACTTGCCCACTCACCCGAGGGGAGATTTTCTGTATATCCCCATCCCCTGGGGCTGGCCAGAGGGGTCCACTGAGTTGGCTCACCCCTTACCACTCCCGTCTTCGAGGCCCTTTCATCCAGGAAAAGTCGGGGGCACATGTAAAGCCCGGCCCTGTCGGGTTTCAGAAAGATTCCGGAGGACTAGGGCCGAGGGACAAAGGAAAGTGAGGTCAGAGGCGGCCTTTCCACCTCGGGATAGGCCTGGGAACGCTCAGCCGGCCCCCTGCACCGTCTCAGTCTCGCCCGACCCCAGCCAAGCCTCGCCCCAGAAGTCGCGAACTCGCTGGAGCCCGGGACTGGCTCGCGCCGCTCCCGCGAGGCCCCGGCCCGGGCCCCCACGGCCACCCGAAGCCCCCGCACCTTCTTGGGCGCCTTGGTGACGGTGGCCATGAAGGAGTACTTCTCGGCGTCCTCGATCTCCTTGGCCTGCTTCAGCTCCTCCCCGACCCCGGGCAGCGGCATCGCGTCGGGCACCGACATCCCCCGGCCGGCCGGGCCCGCGGCGGACCCGTCGCCCCCGCCTCTCTCCCTGTCGGGCTCCCGCCCGCCCGCGCGCGCGGCGCCCTCCGACGCGCGCTCGCCCCCCCTCCCGCCCGGCGCCGCGCCGCGCCGCGCCTGGTGCCGAGGTGCTGGGGCGGGCGCCTCGTCCCTCCGGCCGTCCAGGACAGCGGGACGGCGGCAGCGGCGACAGCAGCCCCGGGAGCAGCGCGGAGCTCCGACCGGCCCGCGCCGACACCTCCGCCGCACGCCACACGCACGCACGCACGCACGCAGAGTGAGGGCAGAGGGCGGTGACGCCACGCCGAGTCCTGGCGGCGCCGGGCGGGGCAAGGGGCGGGGCGGACGGCGCCGGCGTGACGTCATCACGCCGGCCTGGGCCCGCTGGGGCAGCCGCCGCCAGGTGGCGCCCGCAGCCCTACCGGCGGCGCGTCGTCCCTGCGGGGCCGCTGCTGCTCCGGGTGGGGGGGTCGTGGGGCCGTAGTAGGGTCCCCGTCAGGGCCCCAGAAGGGCGCACGGCGGGGGAGCTTGGGAGCAAGGGCCAGAACCGCACACGTCCTGCGGCCAGTCCTGGGAACGCCGGGGCCCGAGGCCGCCCGCTCGCTCTCTGCCCCTTCCCCAGGGGCGGGCAGGGTTTGCCTCTTGGACTCCACCGGAGCGCGAAGGGCAGACAGACAGGGCAAGCGTGACCCCTTGTGCCCCCTCCACCAGGGCCTCCGCCGGGCTGGCCTGTTTGCAGCCCTTCAGGCCGCAGCGCTGATGTTCTCTCTCCGCTGGGGCAGGGCGATGGGTCAGGGGTGGGGAGCAGGAGGGGTGGGGGCGTTCCCGACTGCAGGGCGTCCCCAGCCCACGCCACCCCAGCCCTCGGCACACGCACACACACAGGCTCCCGCGTATCTGACTGTCCGCGCCCGGGGTGGCACCCAGGGCGTTGGTGGCGCATCCACATGCTGTGTCGTGTCGCGTGCTAGGCCCTGGACAGTAAACATGCGTGGGTGCAGCCTACGTTTTGCAAGTCTTCGTCCAGCTGGAGAGTGGAAGCCTATTGTAACTTCATGTCAGCTGAGGTAGCCTGCCCTTAGAGATTCAGGTGACATTGGCTTCAACGCCCACGTCCTGTGGAAAGTCCAGTGCCCGCCCTCCCCAGCATTTCTGTGAATTACGGGGGGGGGGGGGGTACTTGGATTTGGGCGTTATCTCTGTCTCTAATTTTCTGCGTCATCTGCAGTTTTATTCACTATTCTGGTCTTGTGACCACTTCTTTAGTTCCTGCTGTCAACTCACACAGGGAACACAGCCCATTTCTTCCAACCCCTACCCCTATTCCAAAACCGCAAAAAATAATGCTGTAACGTGTAGCGGAACTTTTAATGAAAATTTGTTGGCCCCGTGGGGATGATTACATCACACGGCAAACATTTACAACCACATTTCTGAGATGTTCTGAAAAGTTATTTTGGCTCTCTGGTCACCTGGGACTTCTTATTGGCCACACCACCCACCACACAAACCTTCCTGGCCCATTGTGTCTAATCTAGTTTCCTCCTTCCTGTTACTCCCTTCCCATCCTTCCATCTCACCTCCCTTCCTTGATTGACCCTAGAAAGCCAATTCCTCTACTATGCTGAGCAGTAAAGTCTTCCCAGGGTTCTTTTCCTAAATTCTCCTCCTCAAGCCTACCTTTTTGTATTCAGAAACCTACCAGGTCTCTGAGAGGGTCAGCTCTTTCAAGAAAGAAGTTATGGTTTGGAGTGACATTTTCCCCACTGGCTTATGTTCAAAGTTGGGGAGAGTGTGAAATACTTGCCCCTGGGGCCCTGGAAGTCTTAGTCAGAGAAGCACATGTATCAACCACCCAGCCCTATGAGGCCGTCTATTTGCAGCAGCCTGTGGAAGCTCCTGCAGATCCTGGTCTTGAACTGTTAGGATTTTCTCATCCACCCACTCTTTCAAGCCCCTCGACTTCCCTCAGAGGTATTCCTGTAGCAGAAGGGACAAAGAGTTTGAGAACCAGAATGTCACCGTTCTCCTCATCTCTCAGCTAGGGCCAGGGGCCACCCCCGCCCACCCAGGACAATATGGGTACATGGCTTGAAGGAGCTTTCATCCTGTGAATTTGCCCAAACTGTCTTCAGAGCCCAGGATCAGAGCTGCCTGCTCAGAGAGCAGAGGCAGAGCCCGCTGGAACAGAGGTGAAACTCCACATTCTTTGAATCAGAAAACACATGGCTTAAGTTAGCTTATTTTAAATAAATAAATGAATACATACATACATACATACATGTGTACGTGTGTCTGTCGTTTGGATTCGATTTTATAAATCCCCATTGTTTGAGAGCTTATTCTCTGCCCTATACGTTAGCATTCCAACCATGAGATTCCTTGAGACTGAGGTTTAGTCTTTCTTTTACTCCTTCTGAACCAAAGTAACAGATTTTCCCAAACACCAGGGTCATAGAATGGTAAAGATAGGGCCAGGCCTAGAGGAAGCAGTACCTTTTCAGTTTGAGCTAAGAAGGAGATCAACAGATCCAATTCCACTTACCTGAGTGCCTGGCCCACAGGAGGCTGGGAACACTGGCCTCTGGGAGTGGAAATGCTAAGACTGGAAGGCAGGAGGGGTAGCACTCCCTGCCCTGGTGGAAAGGCGGCAGGCCTATGTGTCAGGCCAGGGTCAAGGGCGTTACTGGAAACAAGCCCACTGCTGAGGACATGGATAGCTGCCATCTGTGCTACCATGAATTGGCTGGAGATCAAAGAGCTCACCCAGCCAGAGAGGGTGGCACCATAATATTGGTGAGAACCATTGCATGCTGCCCCCTCCATTTCTAGATGACCCCACATGACCCAGCTAAGGGGGTCACCTCATAGATGATAAGAAATGACCTGTCTTCAGTCTACCCACCCACCTATCTGACTATTCAGCACCTCTAAGCTGGGTCAGGTAAGTGAGACCCAGAGCTCATTCCCCTGAATAGCAGAATCCTCACCCAGATCAGAAAAAAGACCAGGGGTCAGTATATGAGAAGAGCAGGGACCCAAGGATTGGTGCACCCATCATGTGTGGTGCGGGGGACACCTCCAAAAGGCCTCAAGACCAGAGGGGAGGCTGCTCTAGAAAGCAGGAGCGATGACTTAGGAGATGCTGTCACCAGAAGTGAGGTAGCACTGGGGTATCACAGTTGGGCTTGGTCTGTTTAATCAGATTTGCTCTTCTGTTCATGCGCTCCCCCTGACATTACCCTCTATATTCATTCTTTTAAAAAAAAATTCATAAAATATACATAAAATTCTGAAAATATGCCTGGAGCAACACTAGATATTGAACTACAGGAACAAATGAAGTCATGTTCTCTACTTGGGGACAAAAGGTAGGGGTGAGGTGAGGTGGGATGGGGATGGAGGGATGAGCAGGATAGACTTCATTGAGGGACATACTGCCTGAACTGAACTCTTGACAGAGAAGTAGCTGGACAAGGTAGAGCAGGGACTCTGGGCTGAAATAGTAGCATGAGAAAAGGCAGGGCAACAAAACAGCTTGGCATATTACGAGAATTAAATATTTCAGTGCGGGTGGGGCATAGGGTGCAAAGCAGGGCAGAGTGAGATCTAAAGCCAGAGCCAGGTCCTGCAGAGCCTGGTAAGCCATGGGTGGATGTTGGTGACGTCCACTAGAACGGAATATGGGAAGAGAAGCAGGTCAGGGTGGAGGGGGTCTTAAGACAAGGAGTCAGCTTGAGACATATTGAGTTTGAAATGTCTGGGGAGTGCACTGTCCTGAGTCCCAGGGGAGCCCAGGTTGGCACTGTTCACACGCATGTGCTCCCTGCCAGGCCTACACCCCACAAGAGCAAGACTGTGCTCTCTGCACAGGCCCTTCACTTCTTGTAGGCTGGGTCCCTCTTTAGTCCAATGGCAAACTGCTCAGTGGCTTTATCTCCTCCCATCTTCTCTTCTGTCCCAGAACCACCATGGCGCAGAGATCTGGGAGGCACCCCTGACACTGTGATTGCTGTGAATGGTGCCCCTGGAGCACAATTCCAGATCACTAATCGACCCCGCTGTTCCCAGGGAACTCTCACCCCTGGCTCCCCACACATACTTGGCTCTTTCTTCCCACAGGCCCTTGATTCCCCACGTCCAAGCTTCCCTCCCTCCCCTCTCTACAATTCCAGCCCTTTTCTAGAAGATGGACAGTTCCTCAGGGGCTGAGAAAGACTCCTTGTCATTCTCTGCCTCCTCCTCCGCTTATTATGATCATATTTAGTATTTATTTCGCATTTATTATTGTTTTGAACAGAAACTTTCTAGAAAAATAAAGGCTGTGAAGATAAAAATCTCTTTACACCTCTAATTCGCTTCTGGTTCTTATCGATATGCACAATCTCGCTTTTACATACCTGTGTCATTTTGTGTTCTGCTCTGATCAAATTACAATATTTTGAAACGCATTACCACATACAGAGATTGTTAACTTGTCAGCACTTCCCAAGTGTTCCATCATATTGCCTTAGGAGTTTTCTTAACCGTTTTCCGATGGTTGGGCATCTGAGTTGTTTCCAACTTAGTGCGATTTAAATACAATGTATATTAGGGTAGGAATCAGAATGCAGTTTACTTTCACGCAAAACAGACAAGGTAGGATCACAGCACCAGGTCCAGCCAGAGAGGAGCAAAATGTAAATAATGGGGCCATTGTCCTGGCTGTAAACACGGCCAAGAGAAGGCACCTTGTGGCTGTAAAAGGGACATACGGTGCAGTGCCTGGAACTCGTGATGGCTGACTCATAGGGAGGCTGCGTGGTGTGGAGGGAAGCCGGATATTGGGGCAAAAGGAGATGTGGCCTTAAGTCTTGATTCTGCTACCAACTTGGCTGCTCAAACCCTGGGCCTTTCTGGGCCTCTGTTTCTTCATGCAAAGCCAGGTGATAGCTGTCCCTCTGGGGCTTATGATGATCCCATCCAACCAAATAATAACTATAAAAGAGTTTTGAACAAGTTACAAGTATTGTGCAAACGTAAGTTACTAAGATGCGGATCCAGGCTAAAAATCTGGAGGGAAAGGAGGTATTGTTGCAAATTTGGAATTCTATGTCCAGCTTCCCAGAAGGACAAGAATAAGCAGAGCCCTGCGTGCTGCAGGGGAGGGTTGTGTTGAGGGTGCTGAGGACTTGTTTACGCGAGGATAGAAAAGGGAGGGCTGGACCTGCCCCAGCCACTACCACTTTCCTGGCCCAACGTGGGCCCAGGTCTGGCTACTATGTGTCCAGCAGCCCCCCTCAAAGCATCCTCACATGCCTTATTCTGGATTGGAGCAGTGAGCCTGATTTGTCTTTCTTAAGTTCTCAAAGCTGCAGCTCATAAAATTTGAAGCTGAGAAGGCATCCAGAAATTGTAAACAACATTCAAGGAATCTTTTTCTAATGATTCTTTGTGCTACTTTGTGTACTTTTTTGCACATGCGTGCACGTGTGCACGTGTGTGTGTGTGTGCGTGTGTGTGTTTCTGGTGAGGAATTTACCACAAAAGCAGACTCCAGAAATTGTGAAATTGACCTTGGACTTCAGCCTCTGCCAGGTCTCTGCCAGTCATAGGCTTTGTCTTAGGAGCTGTGCTAGGCACCAGGGAGCCTGCAGTCAATGAGAAAAACACAGTTCCATCCTCATGGGGCTTAGAGTCAATAGCAAGACTTTGTCACGAAATCTGCCCACGCCCCATACATTCTCAGAGAGAAGGTTCTCTCCTTACTCTCTCCATATGCCCCACCCTGAAAAGAAGTAGATGGCATACTTTCCCTGCCCCCGAGACTGTGCCAGACTCCAAGGTGGTGAAGAGGACAACTGCATCTTGAGTTCAGATCGACATATCCACCCTGGAGTTGCCTTGAGTCTTTTAGAAGTTTCTGGAATACCATCTCCCCAGCAGAGACTCTGTCCCAAAACAATAGAGAGTGCGCTGGTGAGGTGGAGGTGCCAGTTTATCGGGGTCGGGTTCTGCATTGCCTGCTTGTGTCTCTCGCAGGCATTGCCTCTCCACCCACTGCCTGCCACCTACCCCTAGGGCCTGCACATGGTCTTGGGACTGGCAGACATGATGCTTGGCCAGGCCAATTAGATACCATGTTAAGGGCTAGCAGAAGGGCTTGCGTTGACTAGAAAGGCACTGGGGTTGGGTGGAGTGGGACAGAAGCTACAACTTCCCTCATCTTGAGTGTCCAGGGTCTTGCCCACTTTGCCCCAAAGCCTCTGCCCTGTGCCGGTTTGCTGGAGCTGGAGGAGAGAGAGTGGTCAACTGTTGGTTGTGCGGAGGCTGCTGCTGGGTGGGAGCCCGCCTTCCTCACCCTCTCTGGTGTACAGGGCGGGCCCCATTGCATCACCCTTGGAGCCTCTGTTCCTGACTTTGCAGCCAGCTGGGCCCCTGGAGGAGGGACTCTCCCTGTTTTTTAACAAACCATTAACCATTTCACCCTCCTAGTCCTCCCTACAGCCAACCTGGATTCCCCAGGCTGTCCCTTGCGCCTGTTCACCCTGATCTGGGAAAACTCTCTTCTGCTCCGTGATGCACAGGGGTTCTGCCCGGGCAGCCTTTCGAGCATTGAAGACTCCACCTCACCCAATGCCAACCTGGCCTCTTCTCCAGGAAAAGAGTTAAGCTCCCTCATCCCCACCCTCAGCGTGTGTCCCATTCTGCAGCAGTGAGGGAAGACTCCTTGGCCTGTAGCATGAGCTCATGCCCCTTTCACACTCCATAGCCCGGACAAAGGGTCAACATAACGTTTTAGACCAAGAGCAAGAATGGGGCCCAAGCCAAGAACCAGGAGCTTGGATGCTGGCCTCTCCCCACAGACCCTCTGACCATTTCCTGCAGACCCGTTTGGGCCTCTGCCCTCTTTAGAGGGTCCCAGGGAAGGAGCGGGTGGAGCAGGGGTCCTAAGGGGCCCAAGGGTCTGATGGAAGAGAGTCCGGAGGACACAGTGTTTCCTGCTCCTCTGAGGGCTGGGCCAGGAGCGGGCGGGGCGAGGAGGAGTGTGGCCAGGCCTTCCAGTCACTGAGGCCCAGGCCGCATTCCCGGTCAGGCTCAGGCCTTTCATCTCCCAGCTCCAACATCCCCCTCGCCACCCCACCCACTGCAGGGCCTGAAATAGCCTGAAAGTTTATCCAAGCCTAGGCCCAGGGCCCACTTTTAGTTCCACAAACACTTATTTGGCTGCACCTTAGCTTGAAGACTCCTGGGCTGGATCCTGTGTGGGCACGGAGATGAATGAGGCCCAGGTTCTGCCTTCAGGGAGCTTGCAAAATGTACTCTGATGGCTGCAGTCAAAGGCATGAGATGCCTGTGGAAAAGGTGGCTTCCTAGGGAAGGTGTGGGGGTGGCCTTGTGGAGGAGAGTGGTTTTTGTTGAATAACAAAGGATGCGTAGGATTTCAACAGGCAGGAATGAGGGGTACTCATTCTAGGGGAATAACAAGAGCAAAACCATGGAGCTGTGAAACTTAGAATAGGTTCTGGGACATTGCCTACAATCTGGTTTGACTGGAACACATGGGAAAATATTGAGCTGCTTACGGTTTCCATGGATATGTTATTTAATTTGCCAGTGAGTTTGTCTAGGCTCCCTATAGGCCAAGGGCTCCCAAGGGGCAAAGACCTATTGGTTTACAGAACTGTATAAACCAGAAAATGGAGGAACAGAGATATGAAGAAACTTTCTGGGAGCTATAAATCACATTAGTGATTTAAGTGAGTGATTAATGAATGAGTGGTTAGTGAGTAAGGACTAGAACCAGGATCCCCACCCTTATCTGTCTTGGTGCATGCAAGTCTGGTCCCTTAATCCACAGAGCTGACTGGCCCAGCAGAGTCTGGCACTCCTTAGGGGCCAAGAAGACATTTTAAATGAACAGCCAGTGATCAAAGATGAACATAAAGATTTAGCCACCCGAATATTTCTCATGGTGTCGCAGGGAAATAATAGCTAGCTCCATGACACTTGATGGGAAGACGTGCCAATAGTTTTTATTTTTCCAAGTTTACTTAAATGTGATTAGAAAGCCCATCCATAGTGGGTAAGGAGTTTAGTATCATTATTAGGGCTTCCTCCCTTGGCTCATTGGATTTTACAAAATAAACAAAACAAAAATCCCCAGAAAAGCAAAGGAAGGGCTGGATCTTATGGAACCGAGGCACCTGGTGTTTATTCAGTAGAGCTGGCCACAGTTACGGTTCCTTCTGTGCTGCGTGTTGAAGGCTGGTGCTTTCTGTCTGTGGGCCCTGCTTCTCCTGGCAGGCTGTTGAGCTGCCCACTCACAGCGGCCTCTCCCAAGCAGCTGGCCACCTCGTGGTTTTTTTTCTAGCCACTTCCTCAGAGTCATCTCCATACCAGGTTTTGCCATCCAACAACTTCTCAACTTCTGCCACTTGTGGACATTCATGATGTTCCACCCTCTTCTGCAGTATTGGATGTCACTGCTCCACAGGTACGGCCCCCGCTCCCCAACTGGAAAACCAGCTCCAATCCTCTTTGACCTCCAGAACTGGAAGCCCTGCTGCCCTCCTGGGAGGATGTGGGAAAAATACTTCACATTCTTTCCTGAAGATTCCACAGCCAAGAAAACCAGATATGGCCGATTTCTCAATCAGGTTATTCTGCCATATTAAGTGTTCAATTAATCACCCTGTTCCACCTCCAGTAGCAAATGAAAAATTCAGCAGCAGGCAACTGAAAATATGGCAAAGGTTATTATGCTGTGCAACCAGGAAGAAGAAGGTTTAATGACTTGAAAAGTGGGTCATGATGAAAAAGCTGAAAAGGCAGTTTTTAAAAATAGCATACGGTGTGAACTAATTTTTCAATAAACATAAAATATATATTTATACCAAAAAAAAAAAGAACTGAAAAGATAAATATAAAAATACTTTTTTCCTCTTTGTGGTGAGGTTACAGGTCATTTTTATTTATCCATTTGAGATTGTTTTCATTTTCTAAAAATTCTACAGTGAGTGCATGTTGCCTTTTTTGGATGAGTATTTGAAGGGAATTTTAATTTTAAATGATAAAAGTAATGCATACTCTTAAAAAAGAAAAAAGCAAACAGATGTATGTCACAAAAGTGAAAGTCCCCTTTCCCCATGCACTCCCCAGGCTCACCACTATATCTTTGTATTTTCACACATGTATTTATTTTTTTTATTGCACAGATAGGATTATCTATGTTATTCTACAATCTCGTCTGGTGACTGTTTCCTAGTAAAACTGATCTAACAATGATACCTATCTTATTGAGGGGTTTGTCACAATAGAGTGAGCTAATATATATAAAGCACTTAGAGAAGTACCTGGCATATAAAAAGCACTACATGAATTTTAACTCTAACTCTCTTAATGTACTATTTAATTTCTCACTCTACTTCATAGACATCCCTTTACATTAGGATTATATCAACTTAATACTTAGAGGAAATTTTTAATTATTTTTTTTAAAAATGAAACAGATGTATAGCTGACTTTTCATTTTTCCTCTCATCTCTTGGAAAGTTCTCCCCTTTGTCTACTTCACATTGATAATCCAGACTGGCCTTTATCATGGGCCTCAGATGGGCAATCTATTCAGCCAAATGCCATGCTTACCTAGAAGCCTGTAGCAACCCCCTTATACTGGGGCATATGTTCCAAGATTCTCAATAGATGACTGAAATCACAGATAGCAAATGCCACTGGCTTAGAATCCAGGAAGTGTCTTCACTGGGATGTTTGCAGAATCATCACTTCTTAGGTTCTATCTTTTTTAAAATAAAGGATTGGTCCATTAATAGGATCATTATACTCGTATCAGAAAAAGACATCACAAATAAGTTGCACACTAATATCTTTCATGAGCACAGACACCAAAATCCTCAACAGAATATTAGAAAATTAAATCCAACACTAAAAAAGAAAAATAAAAAAATATACCATGTCCAAGTTGGTTGATACAGATAATTTTTACTATTTAAAGAAAAAGCAACATGATTATGGCAATTGATGCATAAAAAGCATTTGACCACAAAATTTAACATCTATTTATAATTTTAAAGAAAAATAAAAGGCGTATGGGTTGGAAAAGAAGAAATAAAATTTTCCCTATTCACAGAGAAGCCCAAAGAGCTCACATACACACAAAAAAAATCACCTAGAGCAAATAAATGAGTTTAGTTAGATCTCAGAATGTAAGGTCAACATATAAAAATCAATTATATTTCCATATACTAACAATAAAAAGTAGAAATCAAAATTCAAAAAGCCAATATGATTAATAATAGTTTAAAATAAAATATTTAGATATAAATCTAAAACATGTACAGGATTTATATGCTGAAAAGTACAAAATGCTCAAGAAAGGAATCAAAATGGACCTAAATAAATGGAGAGATATACAGGGATTATATGACTCAACTGAGTATAGAGTTAATTCTCTCCAAATTGATAAATTTAACTTAATTTCAGTCAAACATCAGCAGATTTTTGGAAGATATGCACAAGCTGATTCTAAAATTTATACAGAAAGGCAAAAGAACTAGAATAGCTAAAGACAATTTTGAAAAAGAAGAACAAAATTGAAAGAATCACACTACCTGATTTTAAGACTTCCTATAAAGCTACAGTGATAAAAACTGTGGATTGACAATAGGAGAGACACATAGATCAGTGAAACAGAATAGAGAATCTAGAAATAGACACACACAAATATGGCCAATTGATATTTTACAAAGGTGCACAGGCAGTTCATTGCAGAAAGGATAGTCTTTTTTCCAATAAACTGTGTTGGAACAGTTGAACATCTATATGCAGAAAAACGTACCTGACACCTTATACAAAAATCAACTTAGAATGGATCCTGATTTTAAATGTAAAACATAAGAAGAATGAAAAGACAAGCTACAGATTGGAAGGAAATATTTGCAAATCATATGTCCAACAAAGGATTTGTACCCAGAATATGTAAAGAACTCTCAAAACTTGACAGTAAGAAGGCAAACAATCCAGTTTAAAATTGAGTAAAAGACTTAAACATTTTACTAAAAATAAGCAAATAAGCACATGAAAGTATATTCAATATCATTAGCCATTAATAAAATACATATTAAAAACCTCCACGAGATAATATGACATTTGTTAGAATGGCTAAAATAAAAATACTAACAACACCAAGTGCTGATGAGGATGCCCCCATACATTGGAACAGGGTTATAATATGTTACTGGTGGGCATGCAAAATGGTCCCGGCCATACGGAAAAAAACAATTGGACATCATTCTTATAAAATGAAACAAATTACCATGGGACTCAGAAATTGTGCTCATAGGTAGTTACCCAGAGAAATGAAAATTTACGTTCACACAAAAACCAGTACTCTTAATTGCCAAAAACTGAAACAATGCTAATGTCCTACAACAAGTAAAACTGTGGTTCATCCATACAATGGATTAAAATGGAATAAACTGTTGATACATGAAATAACTGTGATGAACCTCAAAAGCATCCTGCTGAGTAAGTGAAAAAAATACTCCCATTCTCCTGATTACTATTATTGTAGTATGTCTTTCCCCATCCTTTTACTTTTAATGTGTATTTATATATAATCAATATTACACTTAGAATGGGTCTATGTAGACAACATATAGTAGAGTCTTGTTTTTAATTCACTCTGATCTCTCTTTTAATTGGCTTATTAGATTATTGACATTTAAAGTGATTATTAATATAGTTGGATTAATATCTACCATATTTGTTAGTATTCTATTTTCTGTTTGTATCCTTATTCTTTGTTTCTGTTTTTGTCTTCCACTCTTTTTTCTGGCTGTCGTGGTTTTAACTGAGTGTTTTACATTATTCCAATTTTTCTCTTTTCTTAGAGTATCAATTCTTTTTTTACTTTTTTAGCAGTTGCCCTAGAGTTTGCAATATATGCTTACCACAAATCCTAGTCCACTTTTACATAACAATATACCACTGCAGAAGTAGTGCAAGTATCGTACAATAACAAAATATTCCTAATTTCTCCCCCTTTCATTATATCTTTATTGTCATTCATACACATTATGTGTATATATCTTATATTTTCATTTATGACAGATGTATACACATAATCAAAGACATTGTTGCTCTTATTTTTTGAACAGACTTATCTGTTAGATCACTTAGAAAAATAAAACGTTTTAATTTTATCTGTAGTTGTTCCTTCTCCAGTGCTCCTTTTTAAAAATGTAGATTCAAATTCTGACTTATGTCATTTTCCGTATTTCTGAAGAACATCTTAATATTCCTTGCAAGTCAGAACTACTGACAACAAATTCTCTTAATTCTTTATTTCTCTTTAACTTTTGAAGGATAATTTCACAAGGTCAAAGATTCTAGGTCTCTCTCTCTCTCTCTCTCTCTCTCTCTCTCTCTCTCCACTTCAAATATATTTCCCTCTACTGTCTTCTTGCTTGCATGGTTTCTGAGAATTCAAATGAATTCTTGTCTTTGATCCTCTATAGGTAGGGTGTTTTTTTCTCTGGCTTCTCTTAAGATTTTTTCTTTATCTTTGATTTTATGCAGTTTAAATATGATATGCGTAGGTGTGGGTTATGGAGCATTTATCCACATTTTTTGTCGAAAGCCAGTAAAAGGAGCTCTGGTAAACAGGCCTTTACTGGTGTGGTGGTGAGGTGTGTGTGTGTGTTGGGGGGGAAATTCTACAGTTCCGTGATTAGATCTTAGTCTTTTAGTGGGTCTCTGCGCCTGTGCTGTGAACTTCACAAGTTTTTCTCAGTTTTCTCTCCCCTTAGGATGGCTAGAAAGGACTGGAGTTGGACATTTCCCTTCCCCCAGGTTGATTAAGCTTGGCTAAAACCTCAACAGATTAGGCTCTGGTAAAACAGTTTCTACTGAAAACAGGCCTTGTGAAGAACAACGGAATGCTCTGGCATATTTAAAAATATTCACTTTTCCACTTCACCTGCTGTAAGCAAGAGGGGATTTTTCTCTGATATTCTCTGTGAGAACCTAGTAGAGCTTCTGGAGCTAAAATGCACGAAAGCATGAGCTCCCTGGAGTTTATTTTGTTTTGTTTTGTTTTGTTTTGTTTTTAACTCAGACTTGTCTACACTGAGCCACTAGTAATTCACCAATTGCAGTTGAGGTTTTCTACCCCGGTGCTGGCTCCCATGGAGGTTTCTGCTCCAGTAAGTTGTGATTCTCTATATCTGGCTGTCTGTTTCACCAATACTGAGGGCAGCAGTTTTCCCTGTGACCTCACTTCTCTGGTGAATCTAAAAAGGAATTGTTGATTTTTGTTTATTTAGCTTTTTCTTTGAATGGAGTGATGGTTTTCAAGCTCCTTACATGCTGGACCGGAAACCAGAAGTCAACTTTATGCTAATTTAACAAATAAAGGACTCTTTAAAAATAGTTAAAGGGTAAATTTTTATGTTTTGCTATGTTATGCATATTTTACCACAATAAAAATGCTTAACCAAATTTTTAAAAATGAAAAATTATAAATAAGAATCAAGGTGTAAGGAAAAAGATGATTTTTCTAAATGCTTGCAAGATATTTCTACTTGACAATGCCATCAACACATCAAATCCAACACATTTTGAGTCCTTTTTACTTACTTTGCCTCCTATGTCCTTGATTTTCATCGCAACATCACTTTCTATTGGTCACCCATGCTCCAAACTGCACCACCTTTCATCACACCCTCTCCCTACCCAGCTATCAGTTGTCATGTCATGTCTTTCCTTCCCTCCTGTTGCTCTTCCAGTTCATCATCGATTGTCAGGACTTTTGTAATTGCTTCCTAACATCTCTTTCCCTTAAGAGTCAGTTTTGGAGTCAGAATGACCTGTGCTTAAATCCTGGCTCTGCCACTTATTGCTTTTGGACTTTGGATATTTAATATTTAACCTCTTTGAATGGCAGGCATCATCTGTAAAAATTAGGTAATAATAATGCTCAACTTGCAGGATGATTGTGAGTATTGGAAAACACCACGTGTCAGGCACTGAGTCTTAAATGCATTATCTGTCATTTTTATTGAATGAGACAGTGTATTTAAAGGGCTTGACATGGCGCTGGGTGCATAGTAAATAGTCATTGCTGGCTACTTTATCTGATTATTCTTCATCTTGGTTAATTTTAGGCACTACTGTCAAATTAATTTTCCTAATGAGCAGTTTTAATTATGTCCATCCCTTGCTCAAAATCTTTTTTTGACTTCCTCTCGTCTCTTGAATAAGCCAAAATTCCTTTGCAAAGTATTCAAAGACTTCTTGATCAGTTCCTCCTATCTTCCAGATCTTATCTCCTGAATTTCACGACTCACTGGACCCCACACATACCCCGGGTTTTCTTTCTCTTTAGCTTTGTTTAAACTGCTCTCTCTCTCACTGGAATGCCCTTCCTCCTCCTATTTTACTCAGTAAATATTTACTTAGTAAATAGATGGTGTGCTTTGGAAAAGCTCCCTAGAGATGTCTGTTCTTATGCCTGGCCTATACCCTTCCTGTGGTGGAGACACACAGGGCAGGTTATGTTTACTTTCTGCAGGGTTCTCATTGGGGGAAATATACATACAGAAAGGTTTTAAAGAAGTGACCCCTACTCCACAAGCCCCTCAACCCCTCCCAAATACTGAGGCCACACAATACCGATGTCAAGAGGTGATACCACTCAACTCTTCCTGTTCAGTGAACCTTTCAGTTGAGAACATATTTATTGAGCACTTACCAAGGGCTCTGTAACTTACTGCAGATGTGGGGGTCAGAACACATTTAAGACCATCTGGCTGGTGGAGAGAAAGCTTGTGCAACCGTGGCAAACAGTGCACAAAAATTCAGAATCAGGCTCTAAGTTCTGTGATGCCAAAGAGAAGTCTTTGACCAGGATGAGCCTGTGTGCTAGAGAAGAGGTCAGAGGCTGCAGCCAGATGAAACTTTGCAACAGCTAGGCCTGGGCTGAGTCTCCATGCCTTACGTGCTTTGAAAATGCATGGTATGCTAAGGCAAACATCCGATGTGTGCTGGAGAGATGCAAACCAATGAAATCCCCTGTTCATGTGATAAGCCTGGCCGAGTACAGCTCCCTAAAAGGCAGCTTCCAAAAACCACTGGTAACTTGCTGCTAATAATGGTATAGATGCAGGTGGAGAATTTTCCCCCACGACCAGCTCCCGAACATTAGTGGAGTCCATTTGGTCGGGCACAAGCTCAGTTGTTTAAAATACTAGGATGTCCTTAAAGATAATAGAAGTAATGAGCCCAGATTGATGGAAAAATGGGCATTTGTAGCCTTTCAACTTTACTCAAGACCTTAGCCCAGCTTAACTATCTAGGTTCTTGACAAGTATAAACTAGGTTTTATTCCCAGAAGATTCTCCATTTGTGGGTTATTCAAAACAAAATAAGAGTTAAACCTGGAGCACAAGCTATGAAATCAGATGGATTTGGGTTGAACCCAACTTAACTGCTTGCTTAGTTCTGTGACCTTGAAACTCAGAAGTATGCTTTGAAGTTTAGTTTCCTCATTTTGACAACTGGGCCGGTACCACTGATGTTAAGGTTTGTTGTAAGGGTTTAACGAAATGATGTGCATAGAGTTTCTGTCAGAGTAGTTATTCAATATCTGATGGTTATTATTATCATAGCAATTACGGGACATTCCACCCACAACACCCCATTCCATGCCCAAAGGGTCTACTCCAAAGCTACCTAAACTAAATTTAACAGCTTCCTCTGTATTTCCCCTATACCTCCTAATAATAATAGTAAATAATAATAATAAATAATAATAGTAACAACACAGCTGTTATAGAGGACCTATTACATACATGCCATGCCCTGTGGTAGGACTCTTTATATATATAAAATGGGTTGGATTTGCTCAATGGAGTGCCCCGGCTGTTGCTCTTACTGCCTTGTCTGCAACAACCCTGCCTCGTTTGTCCTCCACTAGGATAAAGGCTGGCATAAGGCCACAGTTGCATTGGTGCCAGATCTGGAAGGTATAACTCTCCCTGCTTCTGGACTCAAATGAACATTGTGTCATGAAACCTGGGATATGGCTTTCTACCAGCTGTGCTAGGTGATGCAGCCCAGAGTGCAGGGTAGTTAATGCCTCATGGGACAAATGTTGACCTATGAGAGACTGCAGATGGGAAGGAATTGACAGATAAAATCCTCTCCTCCCCATTCTCACCATGCCCCATCCCTGACACTGATGTAACAGAGTGACAGTGTGAGATAACAAGAGTGCCTACCTCACAGGGTGGGTGTAAAGATTAGATGTGATAAAGCAGGTAAAACTCCTACATTGGAACTCTCGTCATTATTATGCATTCATGGTGACTTGTATACACAAAAACGTACCTGTGAACATAGCTTGGAGAATCAGAAAGGGCTGGATCACCTCAGGAATTTATAGCCAAGAGTTAAATAACCAAGCAAGATTTCACCTAGACTTGTTCTTTTGGTTGAGAACATTAATTTGGGAGGAGGATGAAAGAAGGCCTTCAAAGGCATTCGCACTGCAGATGCTGGGCTGGCCTGCAGAGGTTGGATGCTCCTGAGCCTTCCAGCCAGGCCTGCTACCAGACAGGGTTCTCACCAGAGGCAGCCTTCGGGCCCTGGCTGGAGGCAGTTCCCCTTGAATTGTTTCTTGTGACAGAGGGCTGGTCCTAAATATGCTCCAAATGGGACCACTGGGGACTAAAAACATGGATGCCTCACAGACCTATCTGCTGTGGCAGATAGATCCAGGAACACACCCAAGAATTAAGGAAGTGGATAGTGTTTCCCCACCCCCCACCCCCAAGTGATAGCCTGCCAATTGGTTGAAAGTTGGCAGTGTCAAAATTAAATCCTGATGGTTGTGAATTTTCCCTGGGAACAATTACAGATTTGGCTGCCTAGGGTAGTGGATGGGCAGGCAAGTGGAGAGTCGGAGTGAAGGGACTGGAGGAGAGAGAGAAATGTCTTTAGGGCACTTTTAGGCAGCCTTGCTATGCAATTTTGCTGTGTGAATTCCTTCTCTACATCCCCAAGAGAATTTTGCTAAAGACTGACTCATCTTTTAAGGCTTTTTTGAAGTCAGATTTAGATTCCTTTGGAATGTTGAATTGGGTGGTCCTTAAGGCAGAAGCAATCTATAGACATGGGATTATTTATTCATATAATTATTTACTAAGTATCTACTGTATATGAATCACCATATTAGGAGCTGAAATGTAGAGGTGATTAAAGTACAGTCCTTGCTCTCAAATTGCTCAGAGTGTGCTCGAGAAATAGGCAAATCAACAATTAAAAGGTAAATTATGAGTGTTGTGATAATTGTGATAGGCTGAATAAAGTCTCCTTGAGAGATCTACATCCTAATCCCTATGAATGTTACCTTATCCAGGTAGCCTGGAACCACACGTGTCCTTAGAAAAGAGAGGCAGAGGGAGATTTGGCCATAGGAAAAAAGGAGGGTGATATGAAGCTAGAAGCAGAGCTTAGAGTGATGCATTTCAAGGATGGAGGAAAGGGCCACAAACCATGGCATGCAGGTGGCCTCTAGAAACTGAAAAATGCAAAGAAAGGGATTCTCCCTTCAGAGCCTTCAAGAGGAACCGGCCCTGATGTCACCTTGTCTTTAGCCTGGCAAAACTGATTCCCGACTTCTCACTTCCAGGACTGTAAGAGAATAAATTTGAATTGTTTTAAACCACATGTCTGTGATAATATAGCATAGCAGAACAGGAAATGAATATAATCTGGTAAGTGAAATAAGGGGTGCAGAATGGAATTGATTCCCTGTCTTCCTGTTGACACACAGGTGCATACAGGTATCGGAAGGGAATTCACAGAGGTGTTGCCATGGACTCTCCCAAGGTGGGAAGGACTGTCAAAGCCATTTAACCCAGACATCAGAGGTGTGGAAAGTGAAGGCATCATCCAAGGTTTTACACATTCATTCACTAAGCAAACATTTAGGAAGTATCTGCCCTGAGCTAGGTCCTGTGTTGAGCCTGATGGAGATTTGAAGATGAATACAGCAGAATCCTTGTCCTCAAGGAGCTTACATTTAGCAGGGAAGAACTTGACATAAAAGCCCTGGGTCGTCATTGCATCCGATTGGTGACTTAACTTCTTTGGGTTCAGAACTTCTGTATAACTTGTACTTCACCAGATTAAGGGATTAAACAATGCAAAATTGATTTGTAACCCGTAAATCATGTTGTAGGGCTGAATCCTGGTCTTTTCACAACACCTCTTCATTTGCAGACCTCACTGGGCTTGTCCGTGTCCACGACCTTCACCTTTAAGAGGCCCCCAGCTCCTCATTAAGGTGCCCAGGCTATGTAACTTGTCAGAGCTAACTAAGCTCATTGGTGTGGTTTCAAGAACAGGCTGGTGTTTATTAGTCATTTTTTCTTTCTTTCTTTCTTTCTTTCTTTCTTTCTTTCTTTCTTTCTTTCTTTAAAAAATGCTGCTCAGGTATAAAAAAGAAAAAAATTTTTTTTTAATTTTTAATTATTTAATTTTTTATGGTGACATTGGTTAACAAAATCTAAAATGTTTCAGCTGTACACTTTAACAATAAGGCATACATATATTTACACTGTGTATTCACCTCCTATAGTTAGATTTCTTTCTGTCACCACATATTTGACCCCCTTTACTTCATCTACCTCCCCCCTCCCTCCACCCTCTACCCTCTAGTAAACACTAGCCTATAGTCTATGTCCATGAGTCTCTGTTTATTTATCCCGTTCATTTGTTGCTAAGTTTTTATCTCTCATATAAGTGGTACCATGGAAAGACCTCAAGATAATCATGCTAAGTAAAAAAAAAAAAATTTAAATGAGAAAGTCACTCCTTGTCAAATCATGCGAAAAACAAAGAGAATAGTTTCTGGGAGAGAGAGATGATCTATCATTGTGAGCCAGATAGGAAAATGCTGTTTAAAGTATGTCCTATTTGGATCTCTGTTGATATTCCCATATCAGATTACATTGTACTGAAAAATTGGTGGAGAATGTTTGCTCTGGATCAAAAGTCCCAGCTCGGGGTTTGGTTCCTGGTTAAAATAAAGAGGGAGTTCAAGTCTGGTGAGGGTGTGTGTCAATGTGCTTCCTCTACCCCTGAATTTGAACTTTTAAATTAAAGAAATATGATTTTTAGGGAAGCTTCTAAAGCCCATTTCAAATCTTTCTTCTGTGAATTCTTCCATGATCATTAGCTAGAATGACTCTCTCTCTCTCTCTCTCTCTCTCTCTCTCTCTCTCTCTGTCTGTCTCTTTTTCTCTGTCTCTGACTCTTTTTGTGTCTATCTTTCTCTCTCTCCCTGGTTCCCACCCCCCTTCTTTCAAGGGTAGGCTTCATTCTGTATCTCTCAGGATAGTTCAGATTTCAAATATTGTGCATTACAATCCCTATGTTAGAATGTGCTAGAAATGCAAATATTTTGACAAGCAACAGCTTCTGAAATACTTTTGTATGCTCCAAAGTAATCAAATACTTGCACAGTGCTGTTTTTAGGACAGTTTAGAAACAGGTATTGTTATTATTCTCAATTTACGTATGAGGAAACTTAGGCACAGAGAAATTAAATGGCCAGCCCAAGGTCACCTCGGTCAGATCTTGTGGACCAATTTTTAGCTCAGAAAGTATGGTCTCCACAATCACTTATCTCTTCCCCTCCTCCCTGGTCTTGTCTGAAAGCTTTGTATGTCCATGTTTTTCTTCTTCTTGTGGATAGAGATGCTATAGTTGCATGCTTTTGAACACTCACTGTACCTGTCTTGCACAGAGTGGAAGCTCAAAAATAATTGTGCATTGCTTAATCAGCGCAGAAAAGCATAGAGAATAAAAGAATTAAAAAAATCTATAAACATCCTATTGACACCAATAGACAGATTTTCCAGACAGAAAATCAACAAGGAAATAGTGGCCTTAAATGACACATTAGACCAGATGGATTTAATTGATATTTTTAGACAATTTCACCCCAAAGCAGCAGAAATGCTTTTCAAGTGCACATGGAACATTTCCCAAGATAGACCACATGTTAGGCCAATAAATAAGTCTCAATAAATTTAAGAAGACTGAAATGATATTAAGCATCTTTTCTAACCACAATGGTATGAAACTAGAAATTGTTTACAAGAAAAAAACTAAACACACACACACAAACACACAGACACTAAATAACATGCTACTAAGCAACAAATGACTTAACAATAAAATCAAAGAACAAATCAAAAGACACCTTGAGACAAATGACAATTAAAACACAATGATCCAAAATCTATACTATATAATGAAAGCCATCCTAAGAGGGAAATTTGTAGCAATGCAGGAAACAAGAAAAATCTCAAAAAAAAAAAAAACCCAAAAAACAAAAAACAAAACACAAAAAACAAAATCTAATCCTAAACTTAAAGGAACTAGAAAAAAGAATAGCAAACAAAGCCCAAAGTGAGTAAAAGGAAGGAAATAATAAAGATAATAGTGGAAATAAATGAGAGTCTTAGAGAAAAATCACAAAAGATTAATGAAGCCAAGAGCTGTTTTTTTGAAAAAATAAACGATAGATAAACCTTTAACCAGACTCATCAAGAAAAAAAGAGAGAGGACCCAATAAATAAAATCAGAAATGAAAGAGGAGAAGCGACAACTGATACTGCAGAAATACAAAGGATTGTAAAAAAAATACTATGAGCCATTATATGCCAAGAAATTGGGCAATCTGGAAGAAACAAATGAATTCCTAGTACCGTGCAATCTTCCAAGACTGAATCAAGAAGAAACAGAAAATCTGAACCAACCAATCACTACTAAAGAATTCAAATTAGCCATCAAAAAACTCCCAACGAACAAAGGTCCTGGACTGGATGGCTTCATGGGTGAATTTTACCAAATATTCAAAGAAGTATTAACACTCATTCTTCCCAACCTATTCCAAAAAATTCAAGAGGAAGGAAGGCTCTCAAGCTAATTTTATGAGGCCACCATTACCCTGATTCCAAAACCAGACAAAGACATTAGGAAAAAGTAAACTCTAGGCTGATATTCCTGATAAATATAGATGCAAAAACCCTCAACAGAATATTAGCAAACCAAATTCATCAATGCATTAAAAAGATCATACACCATGATCAACTTGGATTTATTCCTGGGGATGCAAGTTTGGTTTAATAGCCTCAAATCAATTAATGTGATACATCATATAAACAAATTGAAAGATAAAAATCATGATTATATCAATAGATGCAGAAAAAGTGTTTGACAAAATATAGCATCCATTTATGATAAAAATTCTCAGCAAAGTAGGAATAGAGAAAACATACTTCAACATAATAAAGCCATATGTGACAAACCCATAGCTAATATCATATTCAACAGAGAAAGGCTAAAAGCATTTTCCTTAAGATCAGGAACAAAACAAGGATGCCTATGTTCACCACTTTTATTCAACATAGTATTGTAAGTTCTAGCTACATCAGTCAGACAACAAAAAAATAAAAAATAAAAGTCATCCAAATGGTAAAGGAAGAAGTAAAACTGTCATTATTTGCAGATGACATGATACTATATAGAGAGAACCCTAAAGATTCCACCCAAAAGACTATTTGAACTGATAAGTGAATTCAGTAAAGTAACAGGATGCAAAATCAATATTCAAAAATTGGTTGCATTTTCGTACACCAGTAATGAACTATCAGAAAGATAAATCAAGAAAACAATTTCATTTGCAACTGCATTGAAAAAAGTGCCTAGAAATGAATTTAACCAAAGAGGTAAAAGACCTATACTTGGAAAATTATAAGAAACTGGAGAAAGAAATCAGGAAGTTTCAAATAAATGGAAACATGTACCGTGCTCATGAATAGGAAGAATTAACATCATTAAAATGTCCACACTACCCAAAGCAATTCACAGATTCAATGCAATCCCTATTAAAATGCCAAGGACATTTTTCACAGAACTAGAACAAATAATCCTAAAATTTATATGGAAGCATAAAAGACCCCAAATAGTCACAGCAATCTTGACAAAGAAGAACAAAGTTTGAGGAATCATGCTACCTGATATGAAACTCTACTACAAGACTATAGTAATGAAAACAGCATGGTACTGGCATAAAAACAGACACACAGATTAATGGAACAGAACAGAGAGTAAGCCCAAAAGTAAACCCACACCTATGTGGTTATTTAATCTATGACAAAGGGGGAAAGAATACTCAATGGCCAAAAAACAGTTTATTCAATAAATGTTGTTGAAAAGAAAGGACAGATACATGCTGAAAAATGAAACGACCACCTTCTTATACCACATACAAGGATAAATTAAAAATGGATTAAAGATTTAAATTTAAGACCTGAAACCATAAAACTCTTAGAATAAAACGTAGGCAGTAAACCCTCTGACATTGCTCTTAGTAATATTTTTTCTATCTTCTTGGGCAAGGAAAACAAAAGAAAAAGAAAACAAATGAGACTATGTCAAACTAAAAAGTTTCTGCACAGCAAAGGAAACCATCAACAAAATGAAAAGGCAACCTACTGAATGGGAGAAGATATTTGCCAATGATACAGCTGATAGGGGGTTAATATCCAAAATTTATTTTAAAAAACTCAATGACTCAACACCAAAAAACAAACAATTTCATTAAAAAAATGAGCAGAGGACCTGAATAGATATTTCTCCAAAGAGGGCACACAGAAGGCCAATAGGCATATGAAAATATTCTCAACTAATCATCACTAATCATCAGAGAAATACAAATTCAAACCACAATGAGATAGCACCTCACACCTGTCAGAATGGCTACCATCAATAAATCAAAAAACAACAAATGTTGGCGAGGATGTAGAGAAAAGGGAACACTTGTGCACTGTTGGTGGGATTGCAAATTGGTACAGCCGCTATGGAAAACAGTTTGAAGGTTCCTCAAAAAATTAAAAAACAAAACTACCCTATGACCTAGCAATTCCAATTCTGGGAAAAATTCAAAACACTAATTTGAAAAGATATATGTATCCCTATGTTCACTGCAGCACTATTTATAGTAGCCGAAATATGGAATCGACCTAAGTGCCCACCAATAAATGATTAAAGAAGTGGTACATATACACAATGGAATATTACTTAGCCATAAAAAATGAAGTATTACCATTGATTTGTAACAACATGGATCGACCTAGAGGGTATCAGGCTAAGTGAAAAGAGTCAGACAGAGAAAGACTTCACTTGTATGTGGGATCTAAAGAACAAAATAAATGCACAAACAAACAGAAACAGACATAGATACAGAGAACAACTGATGGTTGCCAGATGGGAGGGGGTCGGGGGGGCTGGCTGAAAAAGGTGAAGGGATTAAGAAGTATAAACTGGTAGTTACAAAAGAGTCACAGGGATGTAAAGTACAGCATAGGGAATATAGACAAAAACATCGGAATCACTATGTATGATGCCAGGTGGGTACTAGACTAATAGAGGAGGAACCACTATATAAAGTATGAGTGTGCAACTACTATGCCGTACACCTGAAACTAATATAAAATAATATTGATATTGAATGTCAACTCTAATTGAAAAAAATTTCTAGATTAATCTATAAAAATTATAATGAGATGGGTAAAGAGTTGTGATTAGATTAAATATAAAATTGATATAAAACTATAGACATCATGATTTTAACTTTATAAAAATATAAATATATCATTCAATACTGGACGGAAATGCAACAGAATGTCGGCAGTGGTAATCACTAAATAGTGTTACTAAGATAATTATTCTTATTTTCTTATTCATACTTATAAATAAAAAAATAAAAATTTAAAAATATATCATCTACTTAAGGAGAAGCAGGAACAATATGGAAGAGACTGGTTGGTTGGAGATCGCCCTAGTCATCTGTGGTACTCCCGGGGTTGAGCTATGTGAGTGGGATTTGGGTAGTGGAGTAGCTTCTCTGTGTGTGTGACATCTATGCTGATAGTATACATATGAGGATGTAGTTTAAGTGATTACTTATAAAGGAGGAAATTAAAGTCTCTTTAGTGAGTTCAAATGGCCCAGGGACTTTGAAACTGGTCCAAGAAAAGATGAGGTTATCAGAGCTAGAAAGGGCCTCTGAGGTGCTAAAATCTAATCTTTTCTTGTAGATCAGTATCTGATGTCTGCTTTGCTTAGGGTGTTGATGTGAGTTAGCCTAGACGAGACGAGGAGGGGGAAGTTGAAATCATAAATGAGATACTCATTTCCTCCGTCTGACTCTGGTCCTGCCGCCCTGACGGGAGGCCCTTCAGCATGCCTCAGACTGCTGGCTGCTGCAATGGCCTAGCCCTGCTGCAGGGACCTGTCTTCACTGCTGAAGACACCACCGGCCAGGCCAGCTTAGCCAAAGAGTCTGCTCTGCTGGCCTTTCTGATAAACTGTTCTCCACTCTCGCTAGGCCCATGTGACCAAAGACTGGTCTCTGTGACCAAAATCACCATTCAGAGACTTCAAACAACCAGTGACCAAGCAGCAACTGACCAGTAATTTGTTCAATTGGTCGAACTGCATGTATGTTTACATCTTGCCTCAGAAGGTAATATTTTGTGGTTCTGTGGATGACTTCAGGAAAATCACAACTTCACATGCAGAAGTTGAACTTCTACAAAATAGTTTAAATTATATTTTCTGATTGTAAAACTAATGTGAAAATTTTATTAAAACTGAAAAATACAGAGAGAAAAAAGAAAATAAATCCTCATAACTCTAACCCTCTATTAACATACTTGTTTTCCCTTGCAACTAGTATTTCCTTCTAATCTTTTTCCTCTGTATTGATGTATGGCATACTATTATTATATGACAAGCACTCTCTATATTACTCAATATTTTTTAAAAATTATGATTACTAAAGCCTATATAAAGTTCCTGTAACGATGAATCACCATTATTATGTAACTTTTCTCCTAGTATCAGATGTTTAAACTGTTTCCAAGTGTTAAGGATAAAAATGTCATGAGGACAAAGGAGACAATCAACCCTATATACTTCCTAATCAAAGAACACAATAGCACCCATGAAGTATGCTTGTCAAAAAATTGAACCTAAATCTGATCAAGTCTCCAGATCTAACTTTCAATTTATAAGAGCGAAGGACACATTAGTGACACTATGACCAAGGAACACATTAGTGACACTATGGCACTGCAACCAGAAAATTCCAAATTCTGTGAAATGCTACAGGACAAATGAATCAGTTTTTTCCCCCAGCAGATAAATTGCTGGGGTAGTGGTGGGGAGGGGGGAGAGTGGGAGGATGAGGGGAGAGGTAATCTATGAATGAAAAGAGGTTTAAGAGGCCTATCTACTGATTACTATATATGAATGATATGTAGGTCCATATTCAAAGTCTAAAAAATATTTAGCAGAGAAATTGAAACAGCGATGTAGATATTTGATAATATTAAGGAACTAGTCATTTTTTCAGAAGTGGTAATAGTATTGGTGGTTGTGTTTATAAAACGAATTCTTACCTTTTAAAGACATATACTGAGAAGTTCACATTTGAAAAGATATTTTTGGGACTGGCTTCAAAATAACGGGAGGCGGCAGGGGATAGTGTGTGGGGTCGTAGAGGGGTCAAATGTGGACATAACTGTTGAGGCTGTTGAGTGGTGGGTGCATGGAGGTTCTCTCTACTTCGGTACATGCTTATATTTAAAAGTTAGGAAAAGGAGCAAAGGACAGGAAGCCAGCATCTCTGGTGGCCAAGTGCTGAGCTGTGGAGTAGAGAGCCCTGTCCTCGAATAAGAAAGACCTCATTTCTGTCCCCCTGTTCAAACTTATTGGCTCTGTGTCCTTGGGCTGCTTCCCTAACCTCTCTGTGCCTCAAAGCCCTTACTTATCAAACTGACGTTCGAAAGCCTGCATTGCAGGTCGTCATGAGGAGGAAACATGATCTCATCTGGGAAAGTGCTTAGAAAACTGAGGAGCATTGCACATTGTGTCTTGAGAGAAGAGGGATGCCTGTAGGGAAGGGGCAAAGAGAATGCGCACCTCTCAGCTCTGAGGGGGTCCAGGCTCCCGAGTGGTTCTCTGACAGCTGGAGGGTGACACTGGCACAGAAAATACTCAGGAATACCTTTTCAACTCCCTCGTTTAATTATATATAAATACGTGTGTGTGTGTGTATGTATGTATGTGGATATGTGTACACACACACACACACACACACACACACACACACACACAGTTTAATGGTTGCCCTGGAGATTACCATCTTAACTTATAACAAGTGGTCTAGAGTAACACCAGTTTGATGCTGATGGTCTACAAACGCAGCCTGCTCAGCCCCAGGTGTCCGCTGGCAGCAGCCTGTCAGAACCAGGGACCGGGCCACAGCAGCCATAGGCCTTGCAGGGTCTCAGGAGCGAGCCTCTCTGTGGTTCGGTCGCTGCCGTGGGGCTTTCCAGGATGGCGTGGCCCATCTTGCTCTCTCAGCAGTCCCAGCATCCAGGACAGCAGAGCCTGGTCGTTCTCCCTTCCCAGAAACAGGGGCGGAAAACCAGGGGGCAAGAATGCATCCCTGGCGGAGGGGGATATCACCGGGGTGGGGAAATGTGGGCTCTTCCCCCAGGGGCTGGCTGGGACCTGAGGGCTCCCTGCTCCCTGTCCACATTTTAATGACTTTAGTGCCCTCTTCAAGGGGTCGTCAGACACCCAGCCCACCCAGACCCCAGAGCCCCATCGACCCCTTCTTACTGCTGCCTGCAGTCTGCATGAGGTTAACCTCAGGCTTCTATCTGGTCGCCTCTGATTCACTTTCCTGTCTCTGGCCGGATAATGGTTTGGGGTTTGGCTGGGCCCTTCTATTTGCATATTCAAAACCAGAGTTCCTGACCTGCCATGTTCCAGGCACCCACTGGACCCCAGGGCCGCCTTTGCCCCCAGTCTCCTCCTTGCCCTCACCGCCTTCCAGCCAGAAATCCCTGAGCTCTATACAAGGTACCTGAATCCCACCCTGGCAAGAAGTACCCAGCTGTACCACCCTCTGCTGAGAACAGCCAGATCCTGGTAGCATCCAGGGTCCCCAGTGCTTGCCTGAGAGGGCTGCATTTGGCCTGGGCACCGTGGGACCCACTGGCAGGGGCGACACCAGAACACACTTGATTTGGGGGCTGTCCTTTGGAGCCAACAGGTGCTTCCTTTCATTTAAACTCGGTGTACCTGGCGTGTGCTCTTAAACCAGTTCTACAGATGAGAAACCACAGGCTCAGAGAGGTTAAATACTTGCCCAAGTTCACATGGCTGAGCAGTAAGAGATCCAAGCCAGCTACCTAAGTCCTCTTGGCTCTGAATCTAAAGTCACTGTTGGTCCACAGATCAGACACATCTCAATCAGCACCTCTGGAAAGGCTTGCCAACATTCTCAGGCCATTTTTTTCTAGATACCTCCTGAGGCTTCCGGAAAGGCAGGTGAGGGGTAGGTTTGTTTTGTTTTGCGTTTTATTTCTTGCCAATCCTTGCTTAAAGACCTTGAAGTATACATTCCATCCCCAGCCCAGTGATCAGTCACCGGGGGGCCCTTCTGCTGAAAATTCCTCCTCCCCGTGGCTGGTGAATTATAGTTATTCGATATATCTTTCATTGGTTAATACTAGTAAGACCCTGGAAAAGGCCACCATGCCCCTGTTCATGCGTTCAGCACTGCATTAATCTTTGGACACACATTTATTGAGCCCTTACTGTGTGCCAGATACTCTCAGGCACTGGGATGCAAGGGGGAATGCGGCCCAGTTCCTGCTGCAGTTCACAGCCTGGTGGGACAGACAGACAAACAGGCTCTGAGGGAGTACAGGGGAGGAAGGAGCTAAGCTTGAGTGGGCCTCAGGGGCCTGGGTCAGGCTGGGAAGGCTTCTTAGAGGAGGTGACTTTTAAGTTGGGGCTTGAGTGAAAAATTATAAAAGTGTCTTCAAAAATCTCTTCTGAGAGAAGAGTTAGCTTAAAGGATAAAGGCCTTTTGATAGAAAAGGAAGAATTTGCTCAAGGGAAGTGAGGGTCAGGGTGGTAGTGGAGATTAAGGGTACAGAGAGGGAAGACTGAGTCACCTGGGGCCTTAGATCCTGGCCAAGTTGTCTTGGTGCTTGTCCTTGCTGTCTAACATTGGTGTCCTCAATGCAGAGACCCAACATTTGGGCCTGCACTGTCCAGTAGGATTTCCGTGATGACTCAAATGTTCTATTTCTGTGCTATCCAACATGGTAACCACATGTGGCTATTGAACCATTGAAACGTGGCTCGTGACCTGGGAACTGAATGTTTACTTTTATTTCATTTTAATAATTTAAACATAAATAGCCACTCTATCAGACAGTGCGGTTCTTCAGGCTTCTCACCCTAATGAATCATTTGAGATGCCTTTAAACATTTCTGATGCCTGCTGTCTGAGCCTCACCCCTGAGATTCTGATTTTGTTAACCTAGCGTGGGGCTTGGGTATTGGTGTTTCTTGAAAAAAAAAAAAAACTCAAGTGATTCTCAGGTGAGCTGGGGTGAAAGCGGTGATCCAAAACTTGGTGCACTGCACTCTCAGGGGTGGAGAGGCCTGGTGTCATAGCCGGGTCCAGGGTGTGAGTTTGGGCTTCAGTCGCTCTGGCCCTCCCCACACCCCCTGTGCCCTGGGAAGGCTGCATCCTTGGTCTCCTCCCCATTCTGAGTAGCAAGATCCAGCCCTAAGCCCCCTCACAGCCTGCTGGCTCTCTCCTCCTGCCAGCCTCACCCACCTCCCAGCCCAGAGACAGTGCCCATGTCAGACAGTGCCCTGCTAGGACCTGGCCAGGGCATTCTCACCTGGACAGCAGAGGTCACTGGACAAGGAACCTGGTCCTTGGAGGCCCCTCAAGCCGTTGGACAGAGCCCAACCAGCCATTTTTCCAGGCCGGGCTAGGCTGGGCTGAAGCAGGGGCTTGTAGCCAGGCCTGAGATTTGGCCGTTTGTGTCCCTTTTCTATTAAACAGATATGCAAATGAGGGTGCCTGGTGCAGCAGGAATGCAGGAGGCTTTGGTCACAAAGCCGGGACTCACAGAGAGCCCCCCTTCCCCGCGCATCTTAGAAAAGCTTTCTGGGCCAGGGGTTGCCCAGAAGCCGATGCTGACCCCCGTTTTTGTCAACCACACCACAAAAGCAACTGTCCCCACGACTCACACGTGGCAGTTTGTGCACTTCTTTTATTATTAAATATATAAGCAGCTTCCTATTTTTTAAATAGATATTTAAATGACTTCATATAAAATAATTCACCACTTCCAAGTATAAAAACAAAATCTCACAGTGTGTGAGCCAATGTTCCCTCTCGGCTTTCTCAGGAGAAAAAGAAGGGGTTCTTGTGAATGTGGCCAGGGGAGCCACCCAGAGGAGGCTCTGGGCCCCTCCCACTCCTGTGTCAAGAAAGCAAATCCAACCCGTTGCAGAAGCTCTTTGCTTTCCTGACTTTTAAAACACTATACGTTTAAGAGGTGGGCGTGGAGAAAGAATGCTTTTTTTTTTTTCTGCAGATTTTTTCCTTCCACTTTTAAATACATATTTTCTAGCATCAAATATAGAGTCTGTGACTAGAAAAGAGAGCCCTATGGGGAAGTCCTCTGCTGTCCTTCCCTTTGCTGTCAGCAGTAGGCAGGGGAGGCGGGGCCAGCGGACCCTCACTTTCAAGGGCAGGAAGCAAAGGTCCTGGGCCCCAGCCCAGCAGGTAGTGGTGGGCCCAGAGCATGAAGAGGCACAGCAGCATGAGGGGACCAAGGGCAACGGAAAGCCTTGTCACCTGCTGCCCTGCTCTAGGGCACCGGCCACGGGCTGGCCCAGCAAGCTGCGGTCCTCAAGGCAAACTTGGAAGCAGATGCCTAGGCCTTCCTGGTTCCTCACCTGCCCTGCTTGCCTGCTCAGAGAGATGGTGGTATCGGGTGCATGGAGGTGAGACCTAGAGGTATCACGACCTACTGGGCTCCTAATAGGGACAACCTGCTCAGCCCCAGGTGCCTGCTGGCAGAGACCTTGCAACTGGGACTGGGACAGGGGTCCGCTTCAAGGAGAGACTAGGCTGGGGGGTAAGAAGTGCAGATGCCCCCACAACCTTGGGCATACCCATAATTTCAAAGACCCATTTTCAGTCAGCTCACCTGCCACCTCTCCCTATCTGTCTGTCTCTGCTTTCCCCTCCATTTCTCCCTCCCGCTAGTCACTTCCCTCTTGGCAATGTCAAAGTGCAAAATGCAGAAACCTGAGCCAACGATGCAGCCTAAAGACCAGCTCTGGCTGGCAGCTCAGGCAGTTCTCTCACCCTGATCCACCCCAGGAGTCAAAAGCTGGGTCAACAGAAGGTCAGGGCTCAGGGGCTCCCTCAGTCGACAGGCGAGGCCAGCTCGGGCACTCAGTGCAGGAAGCTGGGGACAGGCTGGAGGGGTGGTAGGACGGACAGATGTTCGCTCACGGGGATAGATGGGCAGGCTGTACAGCAGGCAGGTTCAGTATTCACAGTGCAATGGCTTCCTGCGTGAGGGAAGCCTCTGTGCGGACTCCCAGAGAAGCTCTAGCAGGGCCGGAGGATGGCAGGGCTGAGGCCAGCCTTGGTCTTCCCAGTGGCATCGCAAGCCAAGCCAGGCAGGCCCTGAGGGCAGGGCTGGCCTCCCCCAACGCCTGGCAGCCATCAGAGGACACTTAGGGTGTAGACCAGCCCCGGGCTGTCGGTGCAGACCAGTAGGCCTTCTTCTCCTGCCTTTTGGGCTGCACCTTTCCGAGAAATCCAGCCGACGCCGTCCCACCCTGTAAGCCTCATACTTCTCTCTGGAGACAAGTCCCTGCTCGTTGTTGTCAGGATCCGCTGGCACCAGGCGGGTCCTCTGGGCACAAGGGCTCTTCCGTTCACCCTGTTCTCACAGATCCATGGGCCTCTGGGCCTCTGGCCCAGGTGTTGGATTAGGGGGTGGTGGGAGAAGAAAACAGCCCCCTGCAGAGGGTCCTCGGCCGGGTTTGCCAGCATCCCTTAAGTGGACGGGGGCCTCCAGGGCCCACGATAAATATCAGCAGCGTGGGGGGCATCCTCCGGTCCTCTCTTAGTCCACAGTCTGAGCGTCAAGGGTGGAGGGACCCCAGCCTGGCTGCTCTGGTCTAGTCCTGGGAGGCAGGAGCTCTCATGGTGGGCAGGCCATATTCCCAGGAGAATGGCTGAGGAAGAGAGGGGTGGATGCCCCCACAATGTCTCCTGCCTCGGAGAGACTGTCCTGTGCACCCAGCTGTAGGGGAGAGAAGGAAACCATGGTCAGCCAAGTGGGAGTGGAGGGAGGTATAGCATTCCTGTGGGCTGTTGGGGGTGCTGTAGGCAAGACTTCCTCCTGTCCCTTCTCTCGTCTTCCCAGCCACCCCAGACACCACAAGGGACCAGAGGCTTTCCCTGGCAGTAACCCAAGCCGCTGGCCAGACTGTCCTCACTTCCTACCTCCTCCTGGGGAACCAGGAACCACAGAGGAAAGAAACTGGGCCTGTTGGAGGTCTGACCAGGGCTGGGGGTGGGGGGCATTGCTTAAGCACAGAGGTGTGACAGAGAGGGAAGGGGGCACTTGAGTGTCCTTGGACCCCTCCTCAGACAAGATTGTCTTGCTGGCCTTGGTCCAAAGAGCCAACAGTGCATCCTGCTAACTCTAGCAAAGAAGAGGGATTTCTCATTCCCCACTCCACACCATCCCTCAGAGAGGGTCATCACACACAATATTCGGGACAGCGAGCAGAGGTAACTAAAGAGGAAGAACTAGCAGCAGTTTCGGGACAAGGAAATTCCCTCCCTGCCACTTGGCATGCTCACCCCTAAGCAATCTTCCTTCTGGATGAGCCTCCCTACATCATCTATGGGAGTCAGGGCCCCACTCTGTCCCCACCCCACCCCCATCCTTGTCCACTTGCCCAGCATCCTCAGAACACTTTGTTCCCAGACCAGAAATCCCCTGGACTCCATCCAACAGTTTGACTTTGGACCTTGTGTGGCGCTCCTCTCCCTGGATGTCTATACTGGCAAAGCCCGTGATGGGCAAGGAGGAAAGATGGGACCGTGACCTCTGGCTCCCAGCCCATTCCCATGCTCTAGAGGGGAAAGGAGGAGGGAGCCAACTGGACCTGAGCCATACTGGGTACAACGGGGTCACAGGCCGTGGTGGGCCCAGGAGGCAAACACCAATGAGCAAGCTTTTTGGCCTGTTGCCCTAACTCCTGGTTCCCTGGAGCAGGAGGGCTGGTTGCTGCTGTGTTCTTTCTGAGGGTCCTTCACTCATCTCTCTCTCATCCGAGTGGCCATCAGTCTGGGGGCTGGCCCTGAATCACCCTGAGACTCCTAGTGCCTGATCTGGAGGCCACCTTACGGCTGCACCTGTTGATCCAAGGGGGAGTCTGGATGTGGCTCTGCCTTGGGCTCCCGCTGAGAGTAGGCACACAGGGAAAGAAGAGTCGGCTGTAGAGGAGATGGCACAAAGGGCCAAGACCAGGGGGCACTCAGAGGGTGGAGCAGCACTGAGCCGCAGAGTCCCCAGGGACCTCTCAGTCCACCCTCTGCTTACCAGTCCCAAGGGGAGCTGGGTCATCCTCACAGCGCTACCAGTGTCCCCATCCGACTCACTCACCGTACAGGCAAAGGAGACCCCAGCATTCCAGATATATTACTTTCGCTCTTGTCCAAGCACATCCCCCCGTTTTGAACATTTGTCAGATCCCCCGTCTCCTAGGAGTGGCCCAGACCTGTCACTCTACATGTGGGAAGGCCCTAAGGCACTTGCTGGCGTTTGGCACGGGGTATGACTGGAAACTTGAATGGGTCACCTCAGCCAGTCTGCTAGCCAGTCCATCAGCAAATCAGGCAAGTCTGCTTGTCAGTTAGCCAACAACTAACCAGTTAGGTAGTGCCAGCTAGTCAACTGGTCAGTCAGACTCACCTGTCCTGTTGGCCAGCCAGTCAGTTAGTTAACTGGTTAACCAGTCAGCCAGAGGCTGGTCACTTAGAGACAACCGTCCACAGTCAGCTGGTCAGTCAGCCCTGAGGCCACTTGGTCATCATTTAGTGAGTTCTTAGCAAGTGCAGAGAAGCTGTCTTTGTATCAGAACCCAAGATAGAAAAAGAAAGGCAAAAAAAAGTGGAAGACACAGTCCCTGCCCTCAAGGGGCTTACAGCTTTCTTAGGGGTACACGGCACACAAGTTAAGAATTTTAAATGTATAAAACAACATCCAAATACATGCAAATCGATATAGTATTAACCAAATACAAAAGAGCAGAAGGGTATGAACTGAAGGAGCAATCAGAGGGCGGCAGAGAGGAATAAGGGGAGGAAGCAGAGGCCGCCTGGAACCAAGAAGCCAGGGGCAAGGAGCAGGAAGGGTCCCATCTTTATGAACAGCGTGGGCAAGGACAACCAGAGGCACCATTAAAGTACACAGACACACGGGAGGGCTGGGGAGATGGAACTGGGATGGAGAACAATTTCAATAGGCTCGGGGGGTGGGGGGTGATGGGCAGGAACCAGCAGGGGGGTTAACAAGGGTGAATATAAACCACGCTTTGGTCGAAACGATTAGGTTGTCCAGGCACCGGGTAGAGAAGGTTTACGGGAAGCAGAACTAGGGGTTTTAATAGACCACGAGCTCAACATATGACAACAGTACCACGCAGCTGTTAAAAGCAAAAAAAAAATAACTGATGCAATCTCAATCTGTACACATGGCAGAAAACTGTCCAGATCAAGGAAGGTAACAGTCCCACTGTACTCTGAGCTGGTCACACAACGTCTGGAGGACTGTGCCCAGGGCTGGGCGCCACATTCTCAGAGGGACACTGACAAACGAGTGTGTCCAAAGGAGGGCGACCAGGATGGTGAGGGGTCTGAAAACCATATCATATAAGGAGTGTTTGAGGGTCTTGGCCACACTTAGCTGAGAGAATTCTTAACGGGGTCATGGATAACTGATTAGATACTGGAGGGCTCTCGCGAGACTAGGAGGGAGGGCCTTCTTGGGGTGGGGGGTGTGGGGAAGCCGGTTATACCTCACAGCAGGAAGGACTTTCTCATGGTGCTATTGGGACATAGCGGGGAGCTAGCCTGGGGCTGACAGCATGTGACTGGGAGCTGGGTGACTCCCTGTCAGGGATGTAGAGAAAGGGAGCCCCTTTCGGGCAGGATGCTAGGCTAAATGACCTCTGAGAGCCCTTCCAAAACTGACATTCTATAGCTCCATGAATCCAAAAGCAGGAAGGCAGAAATGATCTTGGTGGAGGAGGGTCAAATCAGGGTGCAAGCAGGGAGGGAGCTGGCAAGAGGTGTACATCAGGGGCAGCTGCTGGAGGAGCTTGGGAATCAAGCTGAGAATGATGGGTTTGAAGTGGCTGGTGATGCACAGCTCCTGAATTTCCCCAGGAGGGTAAAGACCCTACACAAGAAGATTTGGGTGGTTCTAGGATGGAAGGTGGCAGCAAGACTAAAGCCCAAGGCAGAATAGCCGAATGCGGAGGTGACAGTGCTTGACCTCAGATGGGGTGATGGGAATAGAGCGGCAGCAGGGAGACCTGAGGACCCAGGAGAAGTTTTGCCAGCCCTGGTGATGGATGGAAAGGAGAGTGGGAGAGAGGGGGGTGAGTCAAATGTGTGGGCCTCGGGGGAGTTGGTGGTATCACCAACAAGTTAGGGTGACTGGAAAAGGATGTAGCTAATTGTAAGGGGTGGAGAACGATCCAAATCAGAGTCTTACCTTAGAATTCCCTCTACACTGGCAGTTCCACCTGTCTGTCCTTGTCCTGGGTCAGGGGGCTGTGGGTAGAGCGCAAGGCTGGCATGAGACGTCAGCAGCAGCTGAGTAGTGAGGGAACCCCCTAAGTTTGTCCCTCGCCTCCCTGCACATGTGCTTCAGCCCCCTCAGCTTTAGAAGACCCAAAGCTGCTTAAGAAATAAGGCACTGAGAAGAAATAAGGAAAAATCCCAGCAATCCAGGAAAGACTAGAGACATCCTTTCTCCTCTCTACCCCACCTCCTGTTCCGAGTTGCATTTCCTCAGAGCAATGAGAGAAAGTCTCCCCCACATCTACAGGGGAAATAGATGCCACGACAGGCCCCTGTTACCTGCATAACGCCCCACCCCAGCCTCTCACCTGCCCTCTGGTTGCTCCATGGGAGAATCCACTCTCTGAGGCATTCGATAGCTCTGGAGACAGAAAAGAACAGACTCACTCAGCCGCTCGGGGGACCGTGGCCCACGCCCAGGCCGCGCTGTTGGAGGAGCCGGATGAGTTCCAGAAGTCTCTCCCAGCTTCCCAGAAGTGGGATCAGCCAGAGGGCCAGGGGAGCCTCCTGAAGCCTCTCTGTTGGTGATGTCTGTTTCTGGCACCTGTACAGGCTACCTGCTATCCCATGGCTCTGCAGAGCCCCTGGGAACACCCTGTCCCGGCCTTCACACAGCATCACTTTCCTCCCATCTGGGTTCTCATCCTGCTATCGACCCACGAATATCCTCTCCCACTCCCTGCTGCCCCAGCCCTTCCCATTGACTTTCTAGATGAGCCCTCCCCATTCTTGAAGAAACCCCCATTTCGACCTCCCCTCCTCTGTGCTCAGTCAGCCACCTGTCTCTGTGACTGAAGAGCCCAGGCTGAACCCAAGCAGGCGTCCCGCTGGCTGGACCTGCTCCTGCACCCGCCTGTGCCACTGCCCCGTGAGATGCGCTCCTCTCCCTCACTGAGCTCTTACCCGCCGCCTCCACCTGTAGAACAGGAGGCCACCAGTGGCCAGCAGGACCAGGATGACGCCGCTGGGCATCAGCAGGCGAAAGGTAAACCCGTGGATCTGGGGTTCGGGGGGCTGCTGACCCTTATCGCCTGCATCAGTCAAAGGAACGGAGTTAAAATGAGCAGGGGGCTTGGCCACCCCCTTGCTTGCTGGACCTCCTTTCAGCTCTACGGGGCTCCTCCGGTGCCTGGTGCTCCTCTTGCCCTCTGGCTCCCCAAGGGGCAGCACGTTGCCCCAGGAGTGGCTGCTGGGAAGGCCTGGTCCAGCAGAGAGGGTGGAGGGGCCGCTGAGACTCTGCAGGCGCAGCGGTGGGGTCCTGGCAGAGCCTGGCTCCTCGTGGTCTCTAGGCAGAGCAGATGGACGGCCTGTCTTCTCAGATGCGTGTCTCTGAGCCTGGCCAGTGGGTCTCCCAGGGCCCACCTTGGGTAGGTGGCTGCCAGTCACATCTACTGACTGGGGCCCCTTTGCTGATCTGGAGAGCAGAGAAGTTGCTGAGACGAGGTCGCGGGGTCTGGTGGTCTCTGCCTGGACGCTGCCTCCTCCCAGCCTGGAGGACGAAAGCTCTGGCCCTCCAGTTACAGGACCCTCACTGGCTTCTCCGGAGGCCTCTTCTAGGCTCCAGTTAGTGCCCAACACAGAGTCGAGAAGGTCCTCCATCCCAGAGATGGGGGTCCCGACAGAGGAGAGGGGCTCCGGTGAGCCTCCAGTGGGGCTTCCCTCGACGCCAGGGGTCTCTGGGGTCTCAAAGCTCTGGCAGGTGCTCCTGGGTGGTCGCTGCTTGGCACTGCTCAGGTCCACTGCGCGAAGGGGCTGCTCACTGGGCAAGAGGGAGCTGTCCTCTGTCCCCTTAGAGTCAGCCCAGGTCAAGCCAGCCATAGGGGCCATGGAGGGGGCAAGGGGCTGCTGAGGGGAGACAGAGGCCAGGTCACTGCTAGGGGTGGCTTTGGGGTACAGGCAGTTGCAATCAGGCTTGGTCACCACATCTGAAAGAACCACAGAGAGAGGGAGAGAGAAAGACGGGGAGGATATAGAGTCACCAGGCTTCAGCACAGCTTTCTCAGAGGGGGTCGAGAAGGGGATATTGGTCTGCAGATCCCCACATCCCCTGACTCAGCCCTTGGGATTAGGAGAGGCCAGGGCTGAAGCTGATCCTCGTGACACTGGCTATATAAGCAGGAAAGGTACAAATTGCAGAGTCTTATGGGCAGAAAGCAAAGAGGGGTTCAGAGGCACAGACTGGGGTTCAGGATCAAGAAGGACCAGAGAACAGCCGTTCTCGAAGTTCCAGCTGGCCAGACGCCAAGCCGGGGGTGATCAGTGGCCAGCCAGCAGGTTGAGCAGTAGTCTCCAAGACTAACACAAGACACCCTCAAGCCCCAAAGACAACGTATCGGCTGGAAGCACCAAGGTGGTTTCATGCACAGCGAGGGACCAAACAGTCACAGCCACAGACAGGAACAGGCTGAGGCTAGAGTGTGGCCAAGGCTTGAGGCCTTGAGACTGAAGCCAAGAAACTGGACTTGGCCATTGGCAGGTGGTAGGGCCTCAGCCCCTGCCCCAGGGAGCAAAGTGGCATGTAGGAGGGCACACGTGGCACAGGACGCAGAGACGAGGACACGCAGGGTACACGTGTGTGCAGCTGGGCCAGCACTGGGAGAGTTTGAATGATGCTCAGACTTCAAATCCAGCCTGTCCCTTGAGGGGACACTCAAGGCATCCTGAGGACTTCTGCAGCCAGGGTATCCTGGTGATTCGCAGCAGGACTCCTGGAGCAAGGGCCCTGACTCCCAGACGGACCCTCTGCTCTCTCCACGGAACCCCCCGTACATTCAGGCAGCCTGCAGAGCTGGTGGGGACGCTTCCATGCCTACAGGGCTCTCCAAGAGGGGCCCCTTCTCCACTCCCTCATATCACAGCCACCGGCATGATCCTTCTTGATGCCTTGACATGCAGACATATGTAGGTATGCATGCACACACATGTCAGACAGACATGTGCCTAGGACCACTCAGAGGTACATGAAGCCACATATGTACATGAAACAAGCACATCTACACACACAGGAGCACGAGCAGCAGCCAGGCTGCCTCCCGGGGGTCCCTCCAGTCCCCTTCTCACCCCCCAATCTCTGCTCTTTTCTATACCCCCTCCCCCGCCGCACTTTCTGGCCCCCTCAGTGCCTACCTTGGCTGGAGCATTTAGCAAAGCTGTTGCTGCAGTTCTTGCTGAAAATGTTATGGTCCTCTTTAAGGAGATTCTTTGTTTCACTAAAGACATTCTTGATCTTCTCCAGCAACTGGAGGGGTGTCTCACTGAAATTTCGGACACAGACCTGGAAGGAGAGCGGGGCCCCCCTTGGTGAGGATGAGCACTGGCCTCTGTCTCCAGGTTGCTTGTCAAATGTCCTTGGCCTTTCTCACATCTGTCTTCTTTTTCCCCTTTCACTTTCCCGCTCCCCTCTTCCCTAATTTTCTGCACAATGCGTCCTGAGGCTATGAGATATGTCATTTATTCACGGATCCATTTAGCACACATATATGTGCCAGGCATATGGTAATCACCTGGGAATCATGCAATGAACAAGAGAGGTGATCCTTGGCTGAATCAGACACCGAGACCAGCAGGGCATGGGCACTAAACCCATTGCTGCAGGTGCAGTGAGCCCTATGACGAAGTACTGGATGATCCGAGAGTATAAAACAAAGAGAACTAAAGTAGAGCTCAGGGAAAGGCCTCCCAGGAACCGACTAAAAGATGAGCAAGACTAAACCAGGAAGGGATGTGGCGTTGGAGAGAGTTCTCCAGGTGGTGGGGGCAGGCTGTGCAAAGGTCCTGAGGCAGGAAAGCCTGAACTGTTGAAAGACAAAAAGAAGGCTAGAGTGGCTACAGGACTGCCATATAGGAGAGTGGAGAGATGCAACTGAGAGAGGTCCTAAGGGCGAGGTCTTACGGGGCCTCACTGGCCATGTCAAGACCTGTTAACCTTATCCACAGAGCAGAGAAGAGACATTCGAGGGATTGTCAGGGAGGTAGGTGGTGGTGCGTGGTGCAGAGAGTGGCCTGGGGTGGGCCATGAAGCTATGGGCCCTTCTCCGGCATCAGCATGTCTTAGGAGGGCCAAGGCTGCCTCAGCTCCGTCTGTTGAGCTATTCTTTTCTCTTCTGCTTGTGTGACTTGGGCTCCCCACTCCCACGGGAGCACTGAGAAACTTCACACTCTGCTGGTAGTCCTCCCAGCTCCTGAGTGGCTCTTTCTCAGGCTCCTTACCAGGCTGTCCTCCTCCACCTGACCTCTAAATGCTGGCATTCCTCAGGGACGTCTTGCCTCTGCTTCCTCTCTTTCTGTTTGCCCTGATCTGGCACTTGCCTCCAACCGTGACTACCAAAGACATCCTGTCTCTGGCTGGGACTTGCGCTTCCTGCTGGCCTCCCAGCCTCCACACCAGCTCCCCACCATCTATTCTCCACACAGCGACCAGAATGGTCTCACGACGTAAACGAGGTTAGGACACAGGCCTGTTCACCATGGCTGCCTTCGCACATTCTTTAGGACCTCAGGTGCTCTGGCTCCCCCCTCCTGTCCTCTGTCCCCTTCACTTCCAAGCCTTGGCCACGCTGCCCACACTTTGGGTTCCTGAATATGCAAGTTCCTGCTCACCACTTTGTGCACTGCATTCTCTGTTCTGGAATGCTCTGACCAACCTTCTTGCTTCCTGACTTACTCACCCTTGGACCTCAAATGATTATTTTCTTACTCAGAAGCCATCCCTGTCTCTTCCTCCACACCCCCTTATAAATTAGTCCTGTTTCTCCCTCTCAGGGCCTAATGGAGTTCTTTATGGCTCATGTCCTCACCGCCTTCAGGTCTCCCCTCCCGATTCTACTTCCATCTGACATACCACATATTTGATTTATATATTTCGTTAACTGTCTTTCCACCCCTAAATGTAGGCTCCAGGAATAAGGGATTTTCTTTCTGTTTTGTTGTTGTTGTTGTTGTTGTTGTTGTTCCCCAGTGTCTAGAACGGTGCCTGGCACATAGCAAGCACTCGTTAATTATTTGTTGAATGAATGAATAGTCCCCATGGTTTGCAATTCTGCTTGCTTGTGCCGTTGTTTGTTTATAGGCTGCCAACCTCATGTCACTATAAGCTCCACAAGAGTCAAAACCATGCAGTTCTCATTCCTAGAGAAACTGAAGGCCTAACACTGTGCCTCCTGCATGGTTAGTCTTTAGCAAAGGTTTGTGTAAAGAAGAAATGAATGAGAGAGTCAGGGGACAATGGTGTGGAGTGAGGAAAGTGAATGTGTTCTGTGCATGTGGGCAGGGAGAGGGGAACACCACAGCCACCGCCTGCCCTTACTCAGTGCTCCCGGCTCCAGGACCCTCCTACCTTGTCCTGCTCCGTATCGTCATTGGGGAAGCAGACCTTCAGACTCACGGAGAGTTCCTGGAGCTTCAGGATGGCGTTGGCATTGGAGGTGTTGTCTTTGAAGCGCATGGTATCCTCCATGATCTCTTGCACCAGGAGAAATGCCTTCTTAAGGTAACAAACGGGGTCTTTCTGAAAAAGGGGAACCTGGAGTTGATGGTCTGGCTGATGCGGCCTGGGAACCCAGGCTCTCTGCCAGATGGCCACCGTCCAGGCTGATGGAGGGCTGTAGCCGGCCCTCCCGCTACCCGGGGGAAAGGCCACAGGCCACAGCGCTCTGGTACTTAGGAGGATGCTGCCCTCAGCTGGCCTTTCATTCCCTCTCCTTGGGAACTGGCACTGCTGGTGATTGGGGTAGAGGAAGGAAATGTGGATTCTGGTTAGAGAGAGTTTCAGGTTTTTGGACGATGAGACTTTAGCCAGAACGGGGGTACATAAGGAGGGCAGGCACTGGGGAACTTCTCTTTCTATCTCTTTACCATATGGTTCCTTCTAATCCTCCAGGCCATAGAGGTGCTAGAGATACCTCATGGTCCAAAGAATAACCTCAGTGTTTTGTCTCCCTGAAGAGATGGTGGTTGCCTCAATAGAGGCTCTGCTTTAGCTCTATATTCCTAGCACTTGGTCCAATAGGTTCCTAGTAGATGCTTGTTAAAGCATTAGTGAGCAAGGAGAAGAATGAAATAGAGAGGTTATTATTTGGACTGCGAGGTGGCCTCCAGTACTAATAGAACTACGTATGGGTCAGGTATGAAGAAACTCAGAGATGGGTGCAACTTCTGGGTATCATGGTGGTTTTGCGTGAAGCACAAAGATGAACAAACAAAATAAGGGCTGGGGTGGGGGCCCTTGGAAAGGCATTACAGGCATCAGAAAGAGCTTGTGCAAAGGTCCGGGGGCAGGAAGGAGTCGAGAATGGAGGTAGTGGGTGGGGCTGCGTGGTGGAGGCTGCAGTTTATGAACCCCGGGCTAAACGGCCTGGGCTTCTCCTGGAGTGAGGGAGGCCCCTGACAGGTTTGGGGAAGGGAAGGGAAGATAGCGGGTTGGGGTTCCAAGAGCTCCTTAAGTGGAGAGATGAGGGGTGCATTGGTAGCAGGGAACACATGTCAGAGGTTCGCTTCTTTAAATAGTCCAAGTAAATGATGGGGTGGGGCTGGGCCAGGCCCCAGAGCTGCTGGGATGCCGAACCAGCAGAACTTGGACTGGTTGGGGGTAGGACAGGAGGAAGAGGGAAAGGGCTGGACTGACTCCCCGCTTGCTGGCCTGCTGGATGGAGTGACGTCCTTAAGCAAAGCATGTGACACAGAACTATTGGTTTGCCTTAGACCTTAGAGCCAGGCTGCGTGGGTGCACATCAGGCCTCTATCCCATGCTAGCTGTGTTCCCTTAAAATCTCTGAGGTCAACAAACAAGATGAGTGTGCCATATAGTGGTTCCGTCAGGCTTAAATTAGAAAAGCACCTGGCATATAGTAAGACCTTGACACATGCCAGGCCAGGAGAAGGGGGCAGTAGGCAACTTAGTCCCTCAACCTGTCCAGCCCTGGCCCTTGGTGCCCCAGACTTAAGCATCCGGGGATCCTCATACCCTCACCCTGCCCAGCTTTAGGATTTCTCCAGCTTTCACACTCCCATGTATACCTGCCCTGGGAAACACATAAAGCCATAACTCACCAACTGTTCCTGGTCTACAAACTCAAAGTCAATTCGGCACGAGGTCTCCATCTGACTGTCAATCTGTAAGAGAGAGTGACCGAGCGGTGGCAGGTCATCTGCAGCTCAGCTGAGCTTGCCTGAGAATGGGAACTAGAGTTTCTGGGTGAATCAGGGTTTGATCCTCATCCACCTACCCCCCAATCACACCTAGAAAGACAGAACCAAGGCTAGGGGAAGACCTGTGTCTCTCGCATGCCCAGGTGAGGGCAGTAGAAGAATAAGCCTCTTCCTTCTACCTCCCACTCCAAGAAACCGGACAGATGCCAGCTTGTTATAGGAAAGAACTGTCTAATAGAGGATACAGGACATAATCTGCTGTGGAAGGTAGTAAGCTCCCTGTCATGGGTGGAATTCAAACAGAGGCTAGACAAGTTCTGGGGCTTCCGGATCTGTAGGGGCTGAGAATAAATTCCCTGAAAGCCCCCACTGGCCCCAGAGCAGTGGTTCTGTGATTCTAAGCCTCAGAGAATGCTGCGGCTCTTTGGTCTACTTTGGGTTGCTGCGGCAGCTACATGCAGGAGGAAAAGTTTAGGGGTAAGAGAGGCAGGAGGCCCAGCTTACAGGCCCTAAGCTCAGGGCCCTAAAGCTGGCTTTAACCAGTCATGTCCCACCCTGCCTGACTGGCCAGAGGGATGGTAAATTCTCTTCTGAGCAGGACAGCAGCAGGGACAGCAAGCCGATTCTGCTTGGCAGAAACATGTTTGGAATTGTTGACGACTGCTGGCCAAAGAGAATGAAGCACAGGCTCCTTCATGACCTGGGTGAACAGGCCATCCCAGCTCCATGGCTCGGGCAAGAGCCAGGGACATAAGGGTAAAGGGCTGGGAGTTAGGCAGGAGCCTCCCCACCAAATATGGCTGAGGCCCAGGTCCCAGGTTGGCATCACATCTGGGAGTCCAGGAGCTAGAGGCAACATCTGGACACCACAGGCAAACCAAGCTGGCTCCTCAGAGGAAGCATCCCACTGAGGGACAGACGGCAGGCCTCAGAAGCCTTTTCAGAGTCTATGATTGACATTCCAGACAATCATTCACCCAGGCAACCAGCTGGAAGCCCACCCTGTCCCTTGCTGGCAGGGAAGTCAGAGATGGCTTCATAGTTGGGGTTGGGGTCAGAGGCCCTGACCTTAAGAAGGTCAGCAAGGGGGAGTCTCATTGGAGCTAGGTGGGGGCCACAAGCCATGTTCTGCGCAGCCCTGTTTCGCTGCCTGCCACCCCTCGTTCTGACCTTGCTCCTTGGCTCCCACCTCAGTTTCCCCGGTGGGGAGAAGGTGAGGTAGGCATGTCCACTCACTCACCAGCTGCTGCAGAAGCTGCAGGTGCCCATCCCCAATCATGTAGCTACAGTGCTTCGACTCCTCCTTGGTGATGCTCCTGGTCACCAGGAGACAGAGCAGCAGCAGCTGGGGGCCCAGCCATGTCTGTGAGAGAGAAAATGTCATTTCTCCCCAGGAACCCCCATGCCCTCATACCTGTAAGGCTACAGGCTCTGCCCCTCCCCCCAGGTTGCAGCATTCCCCAAATACAGCTTTCTCAGGATTGCCTAACAGCCATGGCACAACCTTGCTCTCCCTCCATAACAACAAATGTCATCTCCAAGAGGCCCTCCTAGATTGACCCAGGCCAAGCCTTCCTAACCACGGACATGGGAGATGTGCCTACCGGTCTAAATTCCATTTCACAGGAAACTCCTTCAGTGAAAGACTTACATCTAACCATTATTCTGTTCCTACAACAGAACAATCAAACATCAAACACTGAGCCAGGCATCTGGTGAACTGCCTACTCCTCTTAAGTTCATGTTCGTGTACCAGCTTCCAGACTTCGAGCCAGAGACATTTTCCCTGGGCCCGGCCCTTCCTCCTATCTGATTCCACACAAGTCTGGCTCTGCAACCGGAAAAGCCAGGGGCCCAAACTCAGTTTCACTGGGAGCCCATCCTATGCTGGAGACCTCTGGAGCCCTGCAGACGTGTGTCTCAAGGAGTCCAAGCAATTCATCAGAGGCAGGCAGCAGTGCCAGCTGTAGGCCATCCGCGGCTGGCACCTGTCTATCTGAACCCCATTAGGCTCTGCCACCAGTCAGCTTCATTAGGCTCTGCATCCAGCCAGCCAACTCTTAACATGTCAAGGATGTTTCCTGAGATCTCTCCGTGTTTTCAGCACCAACCTGGCCCAGCAACTGCTCACCAGAGAGACGGAACCAGCTCCTGACGTGCCCCTTCCTTCCTCTTTCCTTCCTCCTCACCTCCTCACCCTCTCCTTGGCACTAAGTCTTCCCTTCTCCAGACAGAGGTAGAGAAAAACCCTTGGGCTTTCTTTCCCCAGCTGGAGGTCGCCTCTTGGCAGCTGATGTCCCCAGATTCAAGGCAATGCTGTCAGGATGGGGTGAGGACTGACATCTTCCTGGGCCTTGGGCTCTGCTCTGGTAATCCAGATGGATGAGACAAATACTGCAAATCAATAGCGCATTGGAAGGACACAGGGAGACTATGGAACAGCACACAATGACATGCTGATTTACATATAACTGAAAGCTCAAATGTTTGCCTGCTTTCACCAGGGAGGAGAGGCCCTGACTGAGCTACTGGGAAAGTTGCAGCGAGGAAGGACCTCAGCGAGGCTTGAAAGGTGGGGAGAAGTTGATGCAGAGAGAGGGAGCGTGAGGCCTGGAGGGAAGAGGTGCAGGATGGCCCAATGCCCTTTGGCACAGGAATGTGGTGAGGGCCCGGGCCTGACCTGAAGGAGAATGTAGAAGAAGAAGGACAGTCATGGGACGAGCGAAAACAGTCATGGGGGAAACTTTGGGCTCTGTTGGGCGGTCAAGGAGGTAGCCCTGAGTGGGAATGACTGCCCAGGTCCTCGGGAACTTCTGGTTCAGGACCCACTAGAAGAATCCGGGACATGCAGGAGGTTCGTCTGCTCCAGGCTGGCTGCCACTGAGGTTCTGAACCCCAGATGTAAGCTGTATGGAGGAAGGGGCCTGTGGGGAAGGGGATGCTCAGGAAGACATCCTTGCCACAGGCACTGCAAGATAGTGATGTCGGAGGGCAGCAAAGAGAGGACAATGCTTACTCCCAAGGACTGCCTGTCTTTTGGAGTTATTTCAAGCATTAGTGTACAATGAGTGTAGCCACCACATGGCAGGCTGACTTTGACAGTGGACAAAGGAGGCCACCCCTGCACCTGGGGTCCCAATTTTGCCTCAGAGGGGGATCTGGACAGGCACCCAAGGGTTAACAGTCTAGCTTGCATCTGGCTGGGCTGCTGCTTCTCCCCCCTCTTTTTTTCCTCCCACCCACCAGCTTTGGCCTCTGGGGCAGCCAGGAAGTAATCTCTGCTGCAGGCTCAGAGAGATGCTGGGACATCTCGGCCCAGCTGTCCATCCTCACCTGCCTTCCATTCTGTTCCATCTTCCCCATCAGCAAGGTCCCTGGAGAGACCCCGGCATGAGTGGACCCTCCATCTGCCCTGTCCAAAACCAGTCCCCTTTTCTTTTCACCTTTACTTTCCTCATGGTCTCACCTCCAGCTCCTCATCTTTGTCATGCCACCTATCATTTCACCCTCCTCGATGTCCCCTCTCCTCTTTCTCAGTTGGACCCTGTGGATCTAATCTTCCCTCTCCATTTCACCCCACCTGCAACTCCCTCCCTGACCCTGCAAACATGTCTCTGCTTCTCTCTGCCCTTGTTTCTCCTCCATTCTCTTCCAGCGCTCCTCAGAAGCATCGGGAGACCACTCACTCACTGTCCATCAACAGTGCCACTCTGCACCTTCCAACAGCTGCACCCGCTTTCGCCTGAGAGGGGGCAGGACCCCTCACCATGTAATCCGGAGCAGCCCCAACCCCTGACCGCAACAGCTCCCCAACACCAAACCCTCCTTCCACCTTCCTCTACCACCACCCCCGAGCCCAGGATCTCCCCCCATCGGACTGACCAGGGTTTGCAAGCAAAAGCTTCAGAGTTAGCCCCCCAGACACCTCTGGAGCCCAGTCCCCAGCCACCGCCCCCTCCCCCCCCAAAAAACAGACCTGATTCAACCACTCAAGTCCCCAGCAACTCCTGCCTCTGAGCTGGGACAAGCAGGAGCTTGCCCGCCCCGCTCCGTCCCTGGCCAGAAGCCTTGGGACCCTACAAGCCGCGGCCCCAGAACTCGCTCCATCCGAAGCGCCCCCTCGGCAGCAGGGCCTGGAAGCGCGTGCGGTGGATGCGGGAGGCGAGGGCGATGCCCCCCGGGGAAGGCGCCACGCTCGGCCCCTTCGAGGCAGCGGGTCGGAGGGACGAGGCGGGGGCCCGTGGCCGCGAACCCCCCACCCCCCTCTCTGTCGCCCGCGGGGGGCTCGCGGCGCCCTCCGTGCCACGCAGCGCGCAGCCTTCCCTTCCCCAGAGCAGCGCCCGGCCCCGGGCGCGGCTGCAGGGCCGCCGGGGTTCAGCCCGAGGGCGGCCCCGCTCGCCCCCCGCGTCCCGCGTCCCGCGTCCCCGCGTCCCCGCGTCCCGCCCGGCCCGCTTACCGGGGGAGGCCCGCGCCCGGCGGCGCGGCGCGCGCTCATGCGGGCGGCGGGGTCCGGCCGCGCGGGCCGGCGGGCTGGCCGCTGGGCGCCGCGGGGTGCGCGGCCCGCGAGGGAGGCGCCGCCGTCCGGGGAGCGCGCGGGCAGAGCGGGCCCCGCGGACTTTCACTTTCCCCAGCGCCGGCTGCACCGGCCGGCGCCTCGGCGCGGCCTTTTAAAGCGGACTTCGTGGGGGCATGTGGTTTATGGGAAATCACCCTGGCCCCGCGCCAGACGCTCACACACTCACACACTCACTCGCTCGCTCACACGCGCGCACACACGCGCCGCGCGCCCGCGCGCCGACACCGACGCGCACCCTCTCCCGGGGTGCCCGGGCCGCCGCCCGGCCCCCACCCCCGGGCCGGGCTTCCCCGCCCGGCTCCCGGGGGCCCGGTCGCCTCCGCCCAAGCCCGCGGCCTCGGGGGGAGCGGCGGCTCCACCTCCCGCGCCCGCGCGCCCCGCGCCCGACGCTCCTTCCTTCCGTCCCCGCTCGCGAGGCGGCTCCGGGGCTCGCGCGCGCTCTCTCTCTCTCTAACATTCCTCTCCAGGGACTTTCCCTCTAGGCCTGAAAATTCCCAAATCCGAGCAGGAAACGGGCGAGCGCAGGGGCCAACGCTGGAGCCCGGGGCCGTCCCCGGCCGGCACGGCGCTGCACCTGGGGGAGCCCGGAGCCAGCCGCCTTGCAGGCAGCACCCCCTCCCCCCACCTCCGGAGCCCCCAAGCGTCTTGTCTTCAATTCTGGGGGGGCAAGGTTCAGGCGGGGAGGCTAGCCATCCGGCCAGGAGGGCAGGGACTGTGTCCTGGGACGGGGGAGCTCTGCTGTGTGCTAGGAGGCAGTTTGGGCACTTGACCGGTGCCCAGACAGTCCCGGTGATGTCAGTGCTGGCTGGTCCCCATGCTCTCCTCTGACCGCTAAAACCTCGGGCGGTTGGCATCTGGGTCCGAGATTGGCACCTGGGCCCGAGATTTCCTGTGGTGCTCTTGGAAATGCACAGACTGGGAAGATGAATCACGTTTTGTTTCTACATGGAATGACCCTAAATGAGACCTAAGAGGATGAGCCTATTAAAAATGCAGCTTCAGGGTTTTTTCTTTCTTCGTTGCGATGCAATGTTTCAAACCCATTGTGAGACCACCCATGCCTGCCTCCTGGGAAATATATCATATGTGTCCTGCTTGGCCTGGAAGAGGCATCTCTTGTCACTTGTCCCGGCCCCAAGTAGTGATTTTACACTTGCATGTCCTTGCTCATTATTGGTCCCTCTGCTTGGAATACTCCTTATCCCACCTGTGTCTAAGGCAAACTCCTCGGCCTTCAAGGCTGAAATCACACCACATCCTTCACCAGCAATGCCTTCTTCCCCAGGTGGATCAATGAGTCCTTTCCCTGTATTCCCACTGGACTTGGCACTTTCCTCTCTGGTGGCTCTGATAAGTTGTCATTCGTTCAGTCATTCTCCACATTATTCGAGAAAGTATTTAAGGTGGTACTGATGAATATATTCGGCCCCCATTCTGGACTGAGTCCTCCTCCAGGCCGGTCCGTGTTCGCTTAGCTCCAAATCAACAACACCTAGCACCTAGCAGGTATCCAGTTAGCAGTGACTGAGAAGAATGAGTCCATTAGGGAATCATTAATCCATTTGACAAGTGTGCACCGTGTGACTACTATGTGGCAGGCCACTGTGCTGGTCTAGGGTAGATGATTATGGACGTGGTCCTTGATTTCATGGGCTTGGGAGCAGTCACAGCTAAGAAGTGTGGGCAGGTACGGGTGCTCGGAGCCCTGAGGAAGGAAGAGAGAGAGAGAACCCAGCCAGAGGAAGGAGGTTAAGGGTTTACTTCCGCCGGGCATGTTTATCAAGTGGTCCCTGTACAATAACGATTTAAAATAACATGTTGACACCACAGTTCTTAGGACCGATAAGAGGTTACAGAAAGCACAGTAATATAAGAAGATAAATCTCTTGATTTCTTGGAAGGGAGTCAAATTTTACCTGCTTCCTTCCACCCAGCCCTGCCTTGGGCTCACTGAGGAGCAGACAGCTCTGCCTCCGGAAGACAGCTATCCACCCTCTCAGGGCAAGGCTTGGGTCACCATTCCTCACCAACTGACATTCTTCACATACCCCAGTTTGAACTCTGACTCCACCACTCACAATCTACCTGACCTGGACAGCTCTGCTCCATCATTTGCTGTGTGACTCTGGACAAACCTCTCTTGGCCTCAGAGGCTTCTTCATCTACGAAATGGGGACGTTAATTTATCTTTCTCACCAAGTGTTCAGGAATGAATGGGTGGTGCCTGTGAAGTGTTTAGCACAGGACCTAAAGGTAGTGAGTGCTATTCTTCTTCTTATTATTATTATTATCATCTGTCCACTCATATGGGTCTTGAGCAATGACACAACATGGTGCAATGGGCTTGGGAGTCCCATCACCAGAGTTTGTCACCAGCTCTGCCACTCATTTGCTGCGCAACTTTAGACAAAGTCCTTTATCCTTCTGACACCTCCTTTCCTCACGTGTGAAATGGAAATGATAAGCCCTTTCCCCAAGGAGTGGTACTGAGGTCAAAACGATGATGTACGGGGGTCTCCAGGGTGACAAACAGTGCAAAGTAAGTGCTTAGTTATGAAAGAATGCTTCGGAATCATAGGCTTTGGGACGCTGAAGCTGCAGAGGGATGACAGGGCCCTGGGTAACTGTGACTCTACAGTGGGACTTGCAGCTGTCTCATCTCTGTTACCTTAAAAGGAGAGGTAGCTAATCCACTTGACCTCAGGCAAGCTTCACCAAAAAACGTGGAGAAATCAAGGCTGGCAGGGCTAGTGGAGTGCCTGCTGGGACTCTCCTTGGCAGCATCTCCTGTGGTTTCACCTGCACTGGGCAGATATTCCTGCTTCTGCCCCTGGCTGGCTGGCTAGCTGGCTGGACACCTTAGTCAGGCAGGTCATGGCTGGATTTTAGAGCCAAGCCAGCAGAATGGTGTCATCTGTATGTGGCTCCATACCTGTGCAAGCCTGCGTGTGCCCATCCATGGGCAGGGAGGGTCAGAACCACAGACACGATCTGGGCTGGGGTCCTCGGGAGTGAGTTCTGGAATGAACCAACTTTGGGTCTCTCCCGTGTGCTCTCCCTGGTCAGATTGCTGCTGTTCTCCCTGCTGACTAGTGGCGGAGTCATGTCCGGAGCTGGGTCCTGGGGGGGGGGGGGCCACTGAGGAATTTGGAACAATCTGAGATTTAGGGTTTCGATGACTTTCTAATGTAACATCATCAAGAAGGCAGTGCTCAGCTGACCCCGGTGGAGGACAGAAGGAAGTACCGGTGGGACCCTGCTTGCCAGAGGAGTGAACCAAGGGTAGGAGGAGATTGAAAAGAGAGAAATGGTGATGGATGTCAGGAAGTGGGAGGAAAGCCCCATTTGCTAGTTATCAAAATGTCATTTCCTTGAAATTACTTGACAGGCCATTTCCCCTTGGGATCTTTTTGCGAGAGTTGAGTTCTATCTATCACAAAGGGCTTTCCTTTTTTCTTTTTCTCTTTCTTTTCTTTTCTTTTTTTTTTCATTCTCCTCCCTCCCTCCCTCCCTCCCTCCTTCCTTCTTTCTGCCTTTCCTCTCTTTCTTTTTTCATATCTTTGCCCCTTCTTCTCTCTCTCTTTCATCCTCCCTCCCTCCTTCCTTTGCCCCTCCTCCTTCCTTCCCTTCTACATACTCTCTCTATGTCTCTCTTCCATGAAAGTGGCCTGTGGCTCTTTGGAAAGTAGACCAGAGTGGATAGCAGCAGCCTTGGAAGCCTAGGGCTTCAGAGGACAGACATGCTGCTTTCCTGTCCCCGTGGTCCTGACAGGTGCTGCAGAGAGAGCTGGAGGGTGCCGAGAACCCTGACTCTCCCATACCCATCCTGCCCACTTTGGTCTTTGGCACTGCAGGCTGCCCTTTTAGTCATGTCTTCTCCCTTTTTAACGGGGGAAAGGAAGTACAGCGTAAAAGGTAGTAAATCAGCCGTAACAAAGGGAGGCTTGCATTGGCTTTCTCATTCATTAAACAGGAATGGTTGCTCCCAGACAGCTGGCTTCCCAGGGCTACTGTGAAGACCTTGTATTTGGAAAGCTACCAGGAACCAACATTCGGTACTTTGGAAAACCACTGTTATAGATGTTGAGATCACCCCTTCCCCAGGCTGGAGGAGAGCCAGCTGTCCCCCTTGTCCCTATAACTGCAGAAACATCTGTGCTGGCTTCAAGGCCATGCCACCGGGAGCCTTGCCCTTGGAAGGCAGGCGCTGCTGGGGGGCTGTCTGTCTGAGCAGCCCAGCTCTTCCCTGCATCCCAAGCTTCCTTCAGCTACCAGGCTAAGCACCGTCTCCTGCCCCAGGGAAGATAGGCTCTCTCAGGTGGCTCTCATGAACGCCTCGGAGCTGATCGATCAATCTAAAAATAAAGAAATGGCTTATCCACAGTGAATTCTGATTTCCTGAGTGCCTTCCCTATCCGCTAGAGTCACAACTGCTCAGCTGAGGACCCTTCTAGAATGAAGGTTGATTCTAACCCTCTTCAAAAAAAGAGAATCACAAAGAGAATGATGTGTCTGCTGGTGTCTAAGCAGACCCACTTCCTATCTTTGGCCCTGTGTGACTTCAGAGATACCTGGAAACAGGAAGTGAGAACCTATGCCATCTGTGTTCGTCATTAATGCAATGAACATTTTGGTGCGCCGGGCCCTGTGCTCATCCTGGTGAGTGGAATTATGTGCTCTCCCTTCCAGCCTGCCAGGGAGATAGACACGTTAGGGACAGTCCAAATATGAGCAGTGATGATGGGGAAATGTCCACGTGCCCCAGGGGACAGAGTGGCATGGCTTCTGGAAGTCGTGAAACCTGGAGCAGAGAAGAGGAAGGAGTTTGGAAGAGTCTGGGTCCCAGACAGCTCGTGTGATTGAAAGTCATTTCTGGCCTGGGTTCTTTATGTGGTTTGCCTAATGTCAAGACTGCTTCCACTACCCTTTCCTGTTGATCTTCTGGATCCTGCGGGGAGGGTCCCCGCTCTGGGGACAGGGAGGGGGCGGGGTGGTGGGGCTTAATCCTGGAGCCAGAGAGGTGGACAGGCCTGTGCTCACACTTAGCTGGACCCCGGAGTTGCTGACAGGGGCAGGAATGCAGCATTCCTAAGGAGCGTCTTCCCTTCCCCTCACCACAACTGGCCCACATAACTGCAGCGGCCAATCCACCAATCGCTTATTAGAAAGCCTCCCGTTGGGAGCCCAGCGCAGCCCCCGCCCCTCTGCCTCACATTCCAGCCCCTGAGAGCTGCTGGGATGCTGGCCCCACAGCAGTCTGGCCATCATGCCTGGAGCCCCTTCCCTTCTGTCCTTCTAGGCACAGCAGTCTGGGGCAGAGTCCAGGCAGGGACACTGTGTGGCACGCAGGCTCTGTTGGGTTAAGTAAGAAATCTGTTGCCAGAATTAAAATCTTCTGCAAGACTGCAGTGCCCAGCTCTGTGCTAGAAGCTGCGAGGGGCCAGAACCAGATGGTCTAGTCCTCAGCATGAGGAAGGAGCACAGGGTTGGCTGCAGCTTAAATCCTGGACGTGCCATTTACCGACAGGGACTTTTGGGAATGTGCTGGGATGCTCTGAGCCTCAGTGTCCTCATCTGTAAAATGAGGATTATAACTTCATGACCTCGCCTTGGTAGCGACAGGATCAAATTTAACATTTCCTGGAAAACACTCCGTACCCTTGGAAGACTCCTGCCAGTGTTGGCTATCATTAGTAAAGGACTCTGGGTTTGAAATCGGAACTCTCTGTTCTGATCCCAGATCTGCTAGTTTCTAGTGGTGAGACCTAGGGCCAGGTAGGGACCGCTGTTGAGCCCCAGGTTCCTCACCTGTTAAATGGAAATAATACTACCTGTCTCAGAGAGTTTGTGAGCAGTCAGTACGAGCTGTAACCAGACCCTGTTGCAGAGTGGGTGTCCAAAGAACGTTAGTTACAATTTGTCAACAGAAGTAATAGTGCTGATACGGCCAGAAGGAACCGGAAAGTCGACCAGGCTCACACACATCCTCTGGTCTACTCAGCTTCAGCTCAGCATGCTGTAATCGCTCAGTAAATATTTGCTAATTGGTTGAGAATGATTGATCCTGACTCTGGTGCCAACGTTCCTTGAAAAAGCTAGAACCCCCAAGCCTCCCTATGCCAGACCCTGGGCCTGCTCTCCTGGAGGTCAAACTGTCTCCTCTGGAGCCCTCTCCCCTCCTTTCACCCTGCCTTGGGTCAGATGTTTGCCCCCCTAAAAGCTCATAAACCACTATTGCACTAACTCTTGTCTTCAAGTACACAAGGAGACTGTCATGCCAAAATTATTTTATTATGAAGAAAGCAGAAAACCATAGGAGAAAAATATTTTTGGAACACAGCAATAGAAATCATATTCCAGTTTTTCTTGAATTTAAGAAATAAGCTCATGGACCATATGCCTAGTTTTTTAAGCCAACTTCAAGTAGGGGTCTTCCTAGAGCTGAGTTTGGGGGGTCCTAGACTGTGGGCTCATGTCATCTTGAACACTCTGTGCCCCTACAGAGTCTCACTCCTTTTTCAGATGGGAACCAGGACTTGAGAGAAAAATTGGACCTGTACCTCTGAAATCACTAGCACTTTTCCAAACATTAATTAACTCATTTGTTTAATAAACATTGAGCACCTACCAATTGCCAGGCCCTAGGCCTTAGAGCTAAAATAATTGAACAAGACCCATCCCTACCCTCAAGGACCTCTCAGGCTTGTAAACACACCCTCCCACACAGAATAGCAGCACCGTTGGGTGTTGGGAGGTGGTGAGTCAGGAAGGCTTCCAGGAGGAGGGGACCCTTGAGTTGCATTGAGAGCAGACGTGCACCAGGTGCAGAAATGATGAAGAGACATTCTAGAGAAAGGGAAGAGCATGCACAAAGGGCAGGAGAGGTAAGCGACAGTGTAGTGGGCTCCGGGCAGTGTCCTTATTCTAGAATGACTGCAGCTGGGGAGGATTAATAGAAGTGAGAGAGAGGCCAAATCAGCTTCCTTCTTCGGGTACCTGTAGATCTTATGCCTGACGTTTGACTTCACCTTGAGGAGCCACCCAGCAAGCTGAGGGATGACAGGATGGGATCCAGCCATTCAAGGAATGTTTTCTGAGCTGAGGGAACTGTCCTTAGTTTCAGAGGGGCCCGTGCAGAGGTATGCATGGTGCTGCATAGACTTTTGTCCTCAGGAAATGCAGCATCTACTCAGGAAGTGAGGGGAATGGGGAATGACCGCGGCGTAACCACATTTAACAGTTAAAGGGGAAAAGAACAGAGAGAAAGAGGCTAAAGAGATGGAGACACTGAGAGAGCAGGGTCCTGGGAGCAGGTGGGGCTAAGATCAAGAATGCACAGAGAGGTTTGTGGGGTCAGGACAAGGTACAGTTCCGCGCTGAGGTCAAAGATGTGGGTTTAGCAGAAGGAAAGGGGTTCACAGACTGTGATGTTGAGAAAAGTGTGGGTGCTCGGTGGCAGGTCCCGCTAGGGAGCGAAGAAGGGGGCCATGAGAAGGTCACTGCCTCCTTCAACAAATGAGACAAATGACTACTGAGCACCTCCAAGGCCCAGCGATGGACCAAACCCACGGTTCCTGCCCCAAGAGCGCACGCCTTCCTCTGCCTGGCCGGCTGCCGGACTCCTCCCAAGTCTTGGTGTTGAACTCATGTCTCCTAAGGCCATCTGAAATGTCTGCTCGGGAAACTTATCCATTGCAGTCAACGGGAATACTTTTTTCCTTCTCCAGACCCCCGGGTGCTCTGGTCTCTGCCTCTCATGTGTGTGTCTCCCTTTTCTTGTGCACTTCTTCCCCATCCTCCAACTAAACTCCGAGCTTCTTGAGGATAGAGACAGCTTTTTACCTCCCCCGGGACTCAGATGCACTAGTGTTCCATAGAGGTTTGTTGCATGGATGAATTAATGAATAAATGAGTGAATAAATGAACTTCGGGGACCCAGGTCATTCCCCCCACTGCAAATGACCTTCCCTTGCCTGTTCCTAGGCTAAATTCCTCCATTTCACCCCACTGTGGCTTGTTCTAAGGATGGCTGCTCAGTCACATGCTTGTCACAGGCCCTCTGCACTTGGATGAGGTCATAGACCATGGCAGCGTGCCAGAACAGAAGGGTTTGAACTCACTCCATCAGTGAGCCCAGGTATGAGCAGAATCCGGATGCCTGTGCAGGCTCATTGAATGTTCTGGAGACCTGCATGCTTACTGGGATGCTGGAGCCGTCCTCCCACATGGCCTCTCTCTGCTCTAGCCCTCGTGTCCCTGCAGGGCGGTCCTGTCAGTGGGCGCTGGCGGCCACATGGCTCATAGGAAGAGGCTCTGTGCCCCTCTGTCTGATGGCAGGCCTTCCTCAACTGTTCCGAGCCTCCGCTTCAGCTTCAGCTTCTGTCATCCACCAGCAGACCCGACAGAAATTGGATACCCATGCGCTCACTGTATCTTTATTCAGTGGTTTACTACAGACTGGTTTACGGTTAGTTGCTGGAATTTCCAAAATACAAGACAGTCCACTCTCGAGGAGCTCACAATCCAGCAGGGATAAAGGAAGTTAGACAAGTAAGTGGACAACCACCGCGTCTGCTCTAGGTAGTGCCAGGCAAGAAGCCCAGTGGAAGCCCCACAGAAGGTCAGGAGGGGCTTGCAGGGGAGGGGAGGGGAGGGGAGAGTAAAGATGGGGAGGAGTGAGCCCAGAGAAGAAGGGGAAGGAGGGAAGGAGAGGGCCCTGTAGGCCGAGGGAGTAGCAAGGGCAGATGGCAGAGGGGAGAGTGGCTCAGTGTGGCCCAGTTTGGGCGACAGGAGGTTTGATGGGGAGGGCACTGGCAAGGAACGCCGGGGCTGGGCCGTAGAACTGACACTACCCCATCCCCGTCTGTGGAAATAAACTCCTCCTTAGAGCCCATTCAGCTGCCACCTGCAAGAATTTCGTTTTCGCCAAGCCGTGTGGTTTCGTCCTTCTCAGAGCCCCGTGGCGTTTGTACTCTTGATGGCCCCTGTTCATGTCCTAGCTTATTTTAGCCTTGTGTGTGTGCCTGCCACCTGCACCAACTGGGACCTCTTCTCAAGCAGGACATGTCATTTTGCCACTCTCCATAAATATCCAGAGAGAGCCTACTGTGGGTTTGAGGTCCGGGGAGCACAGCGGAGACCAAGAGGGACGAATGGAATTGAATGCCTAAGTCCCCACCCAGATCACCTCTTCCTTTATCAAGCTCACCATGAGTCATCAGGAGGTGGCTCGATAAGCAAGGAATCTGTCTGTCTGAGGGGAGGGCAGTCGTCTGGTGACACGCGGCATGTCTTTTGACAAATCCTGTATCCTCTCTGACAGGCATAAAAATAACTCCTCCCTCAAGACCTTGTCCTGAGCAAAGGCGATAACAAATGTGGAAACGCCAGGCAAACTTTAAAGCCGCCTCAGAGGCCAGAAGTTTGGGCGTGGGGTGCTTTCCCGCTGCTTTTCACCAGAGTGCACCTCCCAGAAGGCGCTCAGCCTATGTCAGGCTCCCCTACCTGGACTAGGTCCTCCCCAGCTTGCCCCCCTCCCCCCACTTTTGCATTCTCTATCTGCCAAGAGGAACTTCTAGCACTGCTAGGAGGCCTTGAGAATGGGGCTGTGGGTCCCACGCTGCAGTGAGCCTCTGAATCTAGAGGCTCTGCTTCTCAGGTTCTTTAACCCCCAGGTTGCACTGCATCCAAATGTTAACATCAGGAGAGGGGGAGGTTCTTGAACATGTTCGAAAGGTGGGACCCTAGAAGCCAGAATTAAAATAAAAATAAATAGCGGTGCCTGCAATCCCTAAGGCCCCTTACCTGTGTACTGGGTCCTTGACAAGCAGTGGCAGAGGTCAAAAGCGTAAGGTTTGACTAGCATGTCAGGGCCTCAGGTTCTAAGTGGAGAACATTCTACACCCAGTCTTCAGATGGAGGGAAGGGGGTCTTCATTTATGTTGCGGGGGAACAGAATTGGGGATCTCTGGGCTTGGAGTCGGGCCATACCTCAAAACCAATGGCTCTCCTGGCCTCCTAGCTGCCCTAAGTTTCTGTTTGGGTTTTCCTCTTCTTTTTATAGGCCACCCCCACTAGGCTGAAGACCCTTCCAACCTTCCCTCTCACTTCCTGTCCCTTCCTAAAAAGGTAATGGAATGTGGCAGCTGCTGCTGCAAACGTGGGCCTTGGAGCTAGACCATCTGGGTTCAAATCCAACTTCTGTCCTCATTAGCTGTGTAACCCGAGACTCGCTCTCCCTGCCTCAGTCGCATTATTTGCAAAACAGCAATAATAATAGCCCTGACCTCAATGGCATTGGTATTGGTGAGGATTAAATTGGTGAGGGGTCAGCAGACCTTGTCTTTAAAGGGCCGGATAGTAAATGTTTTTGTGTTTCCCTGTCACAACCATTCAACTCTGCCGCTGCATTGTAAAAGCAGCCTTAGACAATATATGCACCATCCTGAGTGCAGGGCAATAAAAGCTATTTTTCCAAATAGGCAGGGAGCCAGGCTTGCTCTAAGGCCTATAGTTTGCTGGCCCTGAATTAAAACGTGAAGAAAGTGCTTGGCATGGAGTAGTTAGCACTCAATAAAAGTTAGCAGTTAGTATTCATTTAGGAATAAATTAAATATTTGAGTACCTACTCTATGCCAGGCACCGTTCTAGGTGCTGGGAGTACGGCTGTGAACAACACAGACAGACAAGGAACCCCGAGCTGGTGGAGCTTACCTTATGGAAAGTGGGGACAGGAAGAAGTGAGGAAACAAGTAACAGAAAACCAGAGAGTGGTCAGGGCTGTGGTAGTGACATCAGGGTGACCTACATTCGAGATGCGATCAGGGATGGCCTCTCAGAGGGTGTGACATGTAAGCCCAGGAGAACAAGAAGTCAGTTCCGTGGCGTAGGGAGAAGAGAATTTTGGGCAGAGGGACACACCAGCTCTGGCTCCTCTTCTGCCCTGAGCCCAGGTCTGAGCCAGCAGCAGATCTGCAGTGCTAGGAGGATGAGGAGGAGATGGGGGACAAAAGAAAAAGTCAGGGTGCTGCGGTGGCTGTGGTAGGGTATGTCCCTTCACCCTCTTGATCCTCAGCCCCTTTCCCAGGCTCTACCCCTTTTCTCAATGTTCCACCCCTCAGCCCAGGTCTCCCCTCCCTTCCCTCCTCCCTCTGGGTGGCTCAAAGCCAGGCTCAGCTCAGGCCTGGCTCCCATTTCTGCTCTTCACACCTGCCTCTGGATCCAACACTTGTCGCCAGAGTTTCCCCTTCTACCGCCCAGCAAGTGAGCAGGAGGGTCTGGATTCTGCTTCCTCCTGTGCACAGGAGGTTGAAACTCCAGATGCAGGGGACAGGGTGGGCTTCACTGGAGCCACTCCCAGACACAGACCTGGACCTGGGAAACAACTTAAAAGCCCTGGTTTGCGGCCCCTAAACTCTGGTTGGAGAAACAGCTGTGTACATATGAATTCAAGACCCTCTTCCAAGCCTCCTCTCTTCCCTGCCTCCACACTCAGATATGCATCTCTCCCATTCGTTTTTAAAAACTCCTTTAATGAGGTATGATTGATACACTAAAAAAAGCAAAACACTGCACGTATTCAATGTATACAGTTTGATGAGATTAACACAGGCAGCCGCCCCGTGAAATCCTCATCACAATCAAGGCATTGAACGTATCCATCAGCTCCAGAAGTTTCCTTGGGTTTCTTTTGCTTTGCTTTGCTTTGCTTTGCTTTGCTTTGCTTTGCTTTGTTTTTGGGGTAAAAATACTTACACGATATGTTGTCTTAACAGAACTATACAGCGTCGTGAACTATAGACACTGCAACTTTCTCTTATTAAACCTTCTGACTCACAGAAATCTGTGCGATGGCCTAGTCCAAGAACTAGGCCACCGTGTGACATCACTCTTCTGTAGGGAACAAATTTCAACAACTTTCGCATCTGGAGCCAGCCTGTCGCGGTGACTGCTACAGTGGGTAAACTCTTGCCAGCGACTATGGCAAGGGGAAGGGTTTTCCGACCTGGTCCGAGTTCCAGGTTATACCCTTCTGGGGTCCTGTCTCCTCCTTCAGTCCTCACTTCTTTAAGAAACCTTGCCAGACTTTGTCCCCAACTCTGATGCCCTCGCTGGCTCCAGCATCCCCCTCAGACGCATGCCTCAGGCCAGACTGGGAGGGTTGGTCCTCCAAGGCCCTCATGCCTCCCCAGAGGGTTTCCAGGGCTGCCTGATGCAACAGTGATTCGCATGGTCAGGCTGGCTGCCATGTGCACGTTGGGTCCAGAGCGGGTAGGCAGGCAGCATGGGTTGGGGTGGGGGCACTCCCAGCCCGTTCAGGGGGGCTTCCTCCCGACTCTTTGTTGTCCAGTGTTGCTGTCTTGGTGCCTGGGAAGCCAGTAGGGGGAAGGGAAAGTCTGACCTCTCTTCCTGTCAACAATGACTTTTTGCTTGGAGCCGACCCTTCTGGGGTGAGTCACCAGGAAGGGCAATTAGCTTCTGCCGGTGAAGTAGGAACCAGTGGTATGAGAGAGTTCTGCGGCTAGAGGGGACTCTCCCAGCTGAAAGGGGGGCTCAGAACAGGCTTCCTGCCCCCCGCAGTGAGGACAGTCTCCAAACCCCGCTCTTTCCCCCAGGCTCCTGCAGGTCACACCAGATTCATGTTCTTAGTGGCTTTGACTATGTCACAGCTTGCTTAGCATCTTTGAAGGCTCCTCACAGCCTCTAGAATAAAGTCCAAATGCCTTAGCTTGGCCCCAACCTCCCTTTTTGACCTCTGTCCCCCTGCGCTCCCTCACGCCCTTGCTTCGATCAGGGTGGCCTCTTTCTCTCCTGAATGTGACAGTGCCCTTGGCCATCTTATACGTTTGCCTTGGCTCTGCCCCTCTCCACCACTCTCTATGGCAGAACGCCTTCTCCTTTCCAGATGCCCCCATACTTTGAGCTCCATTTCCATTCTCACGTCATCCATCCCATTCATTCAAAAAATATTTGTCGAGCACCTTCTCTGGGCCGAGCCCTGTGAAAAGAGCTGAGGTCACTACTGCCCATGAAGGCGAACGTGGTCCGTGCTCACGGGGCCACCAGGCTGTGGACAGTGCAGAAACCTCGGCAGGCCCGTTCAGCATGGCAAGGCAAGCTCAGGTGCTAGGGAATCCTGGAGAGGAGCACCTCGCCAGCCTTGAGAAGATCACGGGGGGCTCACTGGAGGAGGCAACTCCTGGTTTCTTGAGGAATGAGTAGGAGTTGGGTACGTGAGGGAACCGGCGTGAGAAGCAGGCAGCAAGGGTGCTGCGACTGGAGGAAGCCGAAAGCAGGAAGGCCCAAAAAAGGAGATGGCGCATTCTAGGAACTGAAAGTCTGGGTCAAGGGTGTGATGGGGAGTGATGAGAGAAGCTGGGAGTGACCCAGTGGCCCCCACACAGTTTGTGCTTTATCCTAAGAGCCATGAGATGCCGATGAAAGGTTTCTAGCAAAGGTGCACGATGAGCCGATTTGCACCTTCGATGGCCCAGAGACTGAAGCGTAGACCACAGATGGACCCATTAGGAGGTGATTGGGCCTGGGCAGGGCTTGAACCCAGCGATGGCGAAGAGGATGTCTAGAGCCCTGTCCGGTTAACGGGACGTGGCAGTTGCTCAGGCAAGGCGTGGAGGCCAGCGGAGGCTGCGGCTCCCAGGCTTCTGATTACGTGGGTGGGCAGCGGGGTCATTTTACTGAGAGGGGCAGGTGCGCAGCAGGGGGATGGCAAGTGAAAACTCGGACGTGTTCAGTGTGGGCTTCCAGAGGGACAGTCGAAGGCGAGCCACCTAGGGGAGTTGACAAAGCGAGGTCTCCGGACAGAGGCCTGGGCTAGATGGATAGACTGGGGGACCTGAGCTGTACATGGTCATTGAACTGTGAGGAAGGGAGATTTCCCTCTTCCATGATGCTGTCCCCCTCCCGGCAGCTTCCTGTACCCAGCCATGGCCCCCCTTGACATGTCCCACGTTGCCTTGTGCTATTGAGCATTTCTTGAAGGACGTATCGTCTTTCTGATCAGAGAATTAGCACAGATCAGCCAGTTAGGGGACTCTTGCAACGTCCTCATGACAGGGGTGAGATCCTGACCCAGAAAGAGAGGAGATGGCGACAAGAAATATTTAAAAGGGGGAGTTAGTGGGACTTGTGATGGCTGGGTGTGTGGGATTAGGGAGAAAGAGGTGGCACAGCTACCCCCAGCTTACCAGGCAGGCATGAGGACAGTTTAGACTAGAGGAGAAGAGGGGACGCGGGTTTGGGAGGAAGAAAATAGATTAAGTTTTGGGCCGGCTGAGTTGGTGGTGACGCCCATGGAACCTCTAGCTGGAGGAGTCCAGTAGGTCACAGGACCTAGGCGTCAGACGAAGGGGAATCTGGAGTTACACATGAGGCAGGCTTTACAAGCTCGTCTCACCTCAGGGCATTTGCACATGCTCTTTCCTCTGCCTGAAACACTCTTTCCTCAGACGTCCATTCTCATGGCTTGTGCACTCAAGTAATTCAGGTTTTTACCCGGAATAGCCCCTTACCCCATCACTCTCTATCTGCTTACTCTGCTTTAATTTTCATCAGAGCTTTTACCACTCCCCAGCATTCTATCATAAAATAGTTTATTCGATTTTCTGCTTCCACCATTGAAATGTGACCCCCTTGGGGCAGAGGCTCAGTCTGTCTGATTCACCTTCACCTGAAAGGACCCAAGAAGGGCCCAGAGTGGGCACCTGGGGGACACTGGTGACCGAGTAACACACCAGGGAGTGTGTGTGACAGCCCTGGCGGGAGGGTGTCTCAGTGGAACCAGAACTACAGTCAGAGTGGGAGGGGGTGGGGCCTAGGGCAGGACCTGGGAGCTGCAGAGAGGAGCGCTCGGTGGAAGGGAGAGGCTGGTCAGGAGTGGACCTTGCATAGGCGTTTGTGTTTGCACCCCATGGGAGCCGGGGAGCCCCAGGTAGTACTGGCCGTGCTGGGACACCTAGGGAGCTAGAGTCCCAGCAGGAAGAGGGACTGAGAACACAGAGTGCCTCGGAGAAGTCTAGTCTGGAAAAGTCTCGGGAGGAGGCTGCTAGTGGAAGCTTCTGTGCACTGTGCAAACAGACTCCAGGCATAGCGGGGAGGAGACCAGGAGATTGGAAGAAGAGAGGAGGGAAGGCGGGAGAGGAGCTGATACTGCGTGCCAGGCTGATAACCCGGATGATAGGGGGGGAGGGGATGGAGGTGCAGAGGGATGAGCAATGATGAATGATGATCGCAGCTTCCTGACCTCTCTCCTGGTCCCACTTTGGTAGTGAACGCCTGGTACAGAGTAATCTTAAAAGCAGAAATCGGATCATGTCACTCCCCTGCTCAAATGCGTTTCTTAGAATAAAACACTAACTCCCTAACAGGACAAACAAGGCCCTCTGGGCCTTGGCCCTGCCTTCTTATCTGATTTCACCCTCCCTTACTGGCCCTGCTCACTCCACTCTAGCCAAACGGGATCTGCCGGTCCTTGAGCCAAGAGCCGCCCTGTCTCTGGGCATTAGCCCGCTGTTCCCTCTGCCTGGAAGACTCTCCCCCAGATTGTCACCAGGCCCCCTCCCTTACTATACTCCGGTCCCTGTCCAAATGTCACCTCCTCTCTCTTAGTCACTTTACCTGAGCATCCTCAGCTGGAATGATCTCACCCTCTGTCACCTTACTCTGCTTTATTTCTCTTCGAGGCATAATTATATATTATAATTTAGTAATTATATGTATAATATAGTAAATGCTTTTTCATTTGTTTGTTAATCCCTTGTTCTTCTTCTTACTAGAGCGCACGCTCCGGGAGGACAGGAATGTCTGTCTGTCTTGTTCACTGCGACATCCTTGAGCGTGGAGCAGCGCCGGGCACACAGGAGGCACTGATGAAAGCTGAGCTTCATGGATGTCTGAATAAATGAGTAAGGGACCCTGTAGAGCTCATTTGCAAAGAGCCCTTATGTACAATGGCTCATCACAGAAAAGCTTTGCCAAGGGGGGCACCCTCGTGTTACAGAGGGGCAGGCCTAGGCCTGGAGCACTCGGGTGACTTTCCCAAACAGAGCTGGGGCTGTGGCCACTGCAGGTGAGCACAGACCAGACCCCAGGCTCGTCCTGCAGACCCTCCACAGAGAGAAGAAACTCGACCCTGCCCCCCACTCACTTTCTCCCAGCCTAAGTGGAGAGATGAAAGGAAGAATGTGAGAGGAATAAAGACAGACATGCTGGGAAGGGAGGAGGAGGGAGAAGAAGTGTGAGGAGCCAGGAAGGATGGGGAGGGGTGAAGGGTGGGACAGGGCCCCGTGTGGAACCTGAGCGCCCTGTGCCAGGAGCCTGGGAGGGGCTAAACAGGGACTTGCCTCAGGAGGGGAGGCCCTTGTTAAGAAAGCTCTGACCTCACGGTGCTTTCTCCCTTCCACTCGCCCCCCCACCCCCAGAAGCAGTTGGGAATTCCCCACTTCCTGGTAAGAACTATAGAGGCCTGGGGGGATTTTCCTCAGCCCAGGAATTTAGGACATTTTCCAGCTTTTTCCATAGCCTCTTCTACCTCTGCATACCAACACACACACACACACACACACACACACACACACACACACACACACACACGGGGGTGTGCAGGGAGAGTCTCGGTGACCTCTGCACCTGCCTTAGGAGCAGACACTCTCTCCCCACATCTACCTAAACTTAGAGAACAAGACCCCTCTGTCCTCAAGGTGGGTGGCTCAGTGGCTGACACCACAACTGTTGAACACACAGCCTCCAGAAGCAGGCTGGGGCCCAAGCCACTGCTGGGAGAAGAAGGTTCTGCGGCTGGAGCTCAGCGCCCCTCTGCTTGAGGCCTGAGTCCTGCCTCCACTTGCTGGAAGTGTCCCTTCCCCTCTCCTGGCCACGTGCAGGAGACAGTGGCTGCGGGCGTGGGCCGGGAGGCCTTGATCAGCCAGCCAGCCAGCGGACCCCGCAGGAATGAGCAATGCCTCGCTGGCGTCTGGACCGCGACAGCAGTCATGTGAACTGTGTGTGAGCCCCTGCCCAGGCTGAGACGTATCCCCGGGCAACTGTTTACTCACAGGTCCCCAGAGCACCTGCTACTTCCGAGCAACTCTCGTAATTCATTTCGGCAACTGTTGACTCCACCAGCCTGGTGTAAGGCTCGGGAAGGGAGGGTACCCAGAGGATGGAGAAGGCACAGCTCCCGCCACCTGGGAGCCGGAGCTTCATCCCAACGGATACCGTGGGTGCTTTCAGGACACGCCAGGCTCTCGGTGGGAGCGTGGACACTCAGAGATAAGTAAAACATCCTTCTGAACCCAAGGGACTTAGCCTCCAGCTGGGGAGACAGACATTAACTGGAGATTCCACTCCGTGGGGCAATGACCTGGTCCTTCGCCTGTCACAGCGTGTGCTGTGAACGGGGTCATGCGCTGTCACTGTCCGGCAGCCCGGCAGCACCCCCCGCCGGAGCATGAACCCCGTGAAGGCAGGGACAAGTCTCCTCTCTCTCTGTATCCTCAGCATCTCACACGAGAAAACATGTTTGCAGAATACATGTTGCACGAGCCACTTCCAAACAGTTAAGTATTATTACAAAACTGAAAACACACGCTAAACAGAGATGCTGGCAGTTTCCTGGCCTTGTTCTAGAGAGAGTGCTAGTTCATTCTGAACGGCGAGGACTGGACAAGGCACCAGGCGGAGGGCTTGACTGCCGCTAAGCCCTACAGGATGCGGTGGGGAACAGGCTGAGGCAGCAGCAGATGTGAAGTCTCAGAGTCAGTACAGAACATGGCTTATTCGAGCCCAAGTGGTGCATGAAGGGAGGAGGAGGAGATGTGGGTGGCAGAGACCATGAGGCCAGGTCAAGAGCAGTGTGAATACCATGCTAAGGAGTTTGATCTTTGTTCCGTAGACGCAGAGACCCCTTGAGAAATTTTTAGAATGGAGACACATGGGCGAAGCAGCATTTTAGGAAGACGATCCTATTGGCTGTGAGAGGGGCCTGTTTTGAGAAGGCTTTGCTAGGAGTGCCCTGTCCTCGGCCTCCGCTTCTGGGGAAGTGGGGGAAGATAGAGAACGTCAGGGTGGGGTGGGGAAGGAGGGAGGAGTAGTCATTTAGGAAGCAATAGTACTGTTAGGAAAAAGATGACAACCGTCTGAATCATAACAGGCCAGCAAGGATGGAGGCAGAATCCGTGACCGATTGAACAGGGACAGGGAGGCTGAAGTTTCTAGCCAGAGTGGCCCAAAGAACATAAAGGGAGCGGGAGGAAGAAGAGATGCCATTCTGGACGTGAGTTTCCTGGGCTCTCGGGCAGCACTGAGGAGATGTTCAGTCCTGACGCGCCTTGGTGACAGGCTGTGGGGCCTTCAGTCTGCGAGGACACGGCAGAATCTCTTTCTCCTCTGAAGGCATTTCGTGGGCCCCTCCTAGTTCTAGCTCCACGCCCACCTCTCCCCACAGCAACCCACGTGGCCGGATAAACAGAGGAGTGTTGCCATGAGAGGTGAAATGTGTGGAGGACACAAGGAGGCCCTGCCGTCACCGCGGATGACTTCAGTGTCCATGTGTGACCCTGCCCACACCCTAGCCTCTCAGTTGCTTGGTTTCTCCATTTCTGACAGCCTCCTGTCCCATTGTGCCTCTCACCACTCCCCAGACTTAGTCACTACCCAGCACTCCCCCCACCCTGAGGTTGCCAGTTCTGACATCCTTCCATCCTCTCTGAGTAGGCACTCACTTCGCTTACACCGTCCTCGGACCCCTCAACTGCCTCCCCGTCCAGCAGCCCCTTCCTTCTTCACCCCCTCTCTCATGGCTTCGATGCGCAGCGCAGAATCTCGTTCATTCTCCCCTATAATGTAAGTCCTCTTGGCTGTATGTAGTTCCTGGCAAAACCCCAATGTGGATGGGCCCGCTCCCCTTTTCCTCCGGCCTGTACCTGTGTGGTCGATGGTTTCTGCTGGAGAAGACCACACCAGCGAGCTGCCTGGGTCCACCACCAAGCTTGACTGGGGCCTCAGCGATGCCTGCCATGCTTTCCCTAGTCAACCCCTGTTCAGCTCCTCATGCAACCACTTTCCTAAGCCTTATCCCCTGTCCTCAGCCCCTTAAGATATCGACTGGCATCTTAATTCTCAGAGGGTGACGCCGCCTCTCACTTCAAAGATAAATAGAAAACTCAAGGCAGGAAATCTTTCAACATCTGCCACTGTTTCCACCAATCTGCCTGGACCCTTCCTCTCCGCTTTGCCTCCTGGTTTCATGAAGACATATATCCTTCTCTCTAATCCTGCCACTTATATCCTAGGTTCCAACCCTTGCTGACATCTCAAGGACCTTGCCTGTCTCTTCTTCTCCTTTATCTTCAACTTCTCCCTCAGTCATGTCTTCCCATCAACATTTAAACAAGTTCAAGTGTCTAATATCAAATCAAGCCCTCCCTCCATCCTACCTTTTCCTCTAGGTACCACCTTCTCCTCTACAGGAAAATACCTCAAACCCTCCTCATCTCATTTACCCCTCAACTCACTGTGACATGTTTTTTCCCATCATAAAATGTAAAGAAACGGTCGTCACCAAGACCACTCCTGACTTCTCCATACATTCGGTGAATGCTTTTAGCCCTGTGGGTTTGATGTTTTTCTGCTATGGATCTATTTTTTCTTTTATGACTCGCTCCTGTTATTTTCCCCTCCTTTCTCCTTGATTCAAACTCCAAATGTTGGAGTTAGTCAGACTCTGACCTAGGCCTTGTCTCCCTTAAGCCCCCCTATATCTTTGATACTCAGGTGTCAAAATTGCCAAGCATACACCTCTGTCTAGGCCTCTTTCTCTAGAGCTTCAGATCCAGGTATACAGTGGCCTGCAGGGTTGTCAGATTTGACAGATAAAAATACAGGATGGCCAGTTAAATTTGAATTTCAGATAAATGATGGAAAAAAAATTTATATAAGTATGTCCCGTGTAATCTTTAGGACAGATTTATCCTAAAAAATTATCTGATGTTCACCCGAAATTCAATTTCACTGTGCATCCTGTCTTCTCTGGCCATCCTGCACGATGTGACATCTTTATCTGAGGTCCGACAGGCACCTCCACTGCCTGTGTCTACAACCAAACTTCTCATGGGACAAACTTGACCATACACTGGGTTATACAAGTGAAAAAAGCAAAGTCCTCCTTGATGCTTCAGCTCTTCTTTAGCTCCAGAATCCTCCTAAATATCTCTAAAATCTGACCACTTCTCTCTAGTGGCAGCAACCCCCCCTAGTCCAGGCCACCCACCACTTTTTACCCGCCACAGTGTCCTCCGTGGGACATACTTATACAAATATGTTTTCATCGTTTATCTGAAATTCAAATTTGACTGGCCGTCCTGTATTTTTATCTGCCAAATCTGACAACCCTGTAGCCATTGCCACAGAACAGACCAAATACCTCACTGAAATGTGCATTTCTGTCATGATTCTCACTGGTTTAAATTCTAAAGTCTGAAGTCCTTACCACAATCCCTCATGCCCTGCGTGAGGTGGCCTTTGCCCACCTCTCCCCCCTCTTGATGGGCCACTTTCTCAACACTTTGAAGCCACCCTGAGTCTCTTTCAGTTTCTCTCTTGCCTGCGCTCTCTGCCTAAAACAATCTTCTCTCTCTCTTTTCCTTTTAGTTCTTAATAATTCTTTAGTGTTAGCCCTGACCTTCACTCCCCTCCATCCCAGGCTTCTCTTTTCTAGTACTTGTCACTCTCAAATCACCTGCTCCGAGCCTGATCCCCTGTTAGACTGTGGGCTCCCCAAAGGCAGGATCCTGTCTGTTTCTCCATCGTATCCCAAGCCCCTAATGTAGTCCCTGGTCCAAAGAAGGAGCTCAATTAACATGCCAGGGGGGACTGAGAGAGTGGCCTTTCTCTTCATTCCGCCTGGGAGGTCTCGTCTTATCTTCCTGTGAGCTCTCAGCAGAGCATTCCCCAGAACTAGGATGATTTCCAGATGGATTTGGAATTTACCCACCGCTGTGTCCCCCAGTGGGGTGTCTCAGTCCTCCAGGTCCAACCAATCACACCCTGTCAGGGTTGTCTCCATACTGAACGTCAGTAGGGAAAGCAGAAGGCAGAGTGGCCGGGGACGAGGAGAGAGGGAAGCCTGCTGCAGGATGATGGTGGGCCTGATGCTGGTCAAGCGAGGTGACCACCCAGTCACCAGGGCGGCTTTGTCCTCAGGCCTGGATCCCGAAGTGTGGCCTCTCTCTCTCAGGATTCACGGGAACTCCCAACAATGGCTGTGTCGAGCTTGGGGACTGCGAAAGCTTCCACATTCACCTGTCCAGCATGCTCTTGCAAATGAGGGCCTAGCATTGCAGGAGAGCTCGGGCCTGTAGAGTCCCCAGCAAGCAAGAGACCATCAAAGCTGCATTGGTGGTCAGACCGTGGACTATCAACGGGGAAAAGACAAGGACAGAATTTGGGGAACACCTGGCCTATTAAGGGATTTGGAAGAGTCTACTACCCAAGAAGTGGAGAAAGAGGAACTAGAGCTAAAGAGGGAGAACCGTGAAGGTGCAGAGGCCGGAAGTCCAGGGGATAACATTTAAAGAAGCAAAGGTTGAGCAATGGTCAGCTGTCCCAAGAGGGTGATCTTTGAAAAGTGGAAGCTGGGGTTGGAAAATGGGACGTCAGTGGGGACTTCTGAAGAAAAAATTAGCTTATCTCTCTGTTTCCAGTCACTTCTACCTTCACTCTGATGACCCCTCCACGGGCAGGGGGCATGCTGTTTACTTCCTGCCCGTTTCTGTGAGTGGGAGAACTGTTTGTGACTTGACAAATGGTCAGGAAAAAGGAGGAAGTGGACCACAGTCAAGCAGGTCACGGCTAGCCCGTGGTCAGTGTCCAGTCTCTAGAGCCTGGGACTACATGCTGAGGAAATTGGGGTATGGCCCCCACATTTCAGAGGATGGCCACCAGTGGAGGGCTCCAGACACTGAAGCGTCACTCTGCCCTTTCTCAGGGTAGGGGCTTTCTGGCTGACCCCCTCGATCTTAAGAAATCACCTGCAGTCTGTGGGCTTCTCCGTGCCCCTCCTGCCACACCACCCACCCTGTTGCCTCCCTCTTCCCCCTTTTTGTATCTCCAGAGCCTGCCTGCATAAAAGACCACAGTCTCTCCCGTTCTCCACTTCATTCTACCCCCAAAGACCAGCCCACAACACACTTCTTTACTTACATCTACTTCAAGGAAGTAAATAGGAAAACAAACAAGCAGTCTATCCCAGTTGGTAGTCACGAGGTCTGACAACCATCCAAAGCACTTATGGCTTCCTGGTCTCTGTGCCTGATCTCTCTTGGGAGCCTCCATGGGCCTTGACCCCATGGCTTATTCCTAAGAGTAAGGCCTTCTTCTCCCCTCCACCCCATTTCCAATGCGGACCCCCTTTCCAGTGGACCCCTCACCTTTAAAGGGTACTCTGTCCCTTGGAGCCCTCAGTCTTCATTTCACAGAGATTCAGATTCAATCAAGATGTCCCAATGGGAGGCATTTTCTCCCAGAAAGACACAGGACTGGTTAATCATCCATAATGATATTTTACAAATAACTTCTTTATCAAAACACTCCCATGCTCAAAAACCTTCAGTGGCCCCCCGTGGCCTGGCAGCTGGGTGGGAAACCCTGCACAGGTGCTTCACTTCATCAGGGCAGGCTCTGGGAAGAGAAAGAGACTTCTTTTGGGGGGAAAAAGGTGAGAAGGAGTCCACTGGCTTTCTTGCCCAGAGTCCCCACTGAACCTGGGCACACCCCCTCCCCACACCGCCCGCTGCAGGCTTCCAGCACATGGAGAGTGGGAGTTTGGACAAGGAGGAGAAAAGGTGCGCTGGAGCGAAGAATGGGCTCAGAAGAGCTTAGAAGACCTTGGCCTTGGGCTCCTGTGCGGCCAACTCCAGACTACACAGGATGAGGGTCAAACTCAGCGGCTGAGACTCCAAGTCTCATCCGAACATTGCCTTGAGCTCCACCACCTCTACCAATAACTCCCACAGACCTTGGGCAAATACTCTTTTCTCCAGCCTTAGACTCCGTAAGCGCAAACGAGGGAACTGGAGCCCATGGTCTGTTCCAGCCCTGCCATCCTACAGCGCCACGAGGTCCTTCCCGGCCCCACTTCCACACAAGCCTTCCGCTCCAGCTTCATCGACCTCTGAACACTCTAGGCCAGAAAGGACCACGAGACTTGTTCCCACTTGCCAACTGGGATCCGTCAGTGATGGTGCATTGAAGAGGCGTCCGCCTTCAGTCGGTGGGAAACAGTACGACAGGCAATTAACGACGGCCTCCGTAGATGGGATAGAAGAGTGGTGTCGCGTGTGCCACACATTTGCCAGACTCGACCTACGCTCCTTCAGCCTTCCAGCCATCGACCCCAGCCATCCCCCTTCCCGGAATCCGTTTCTCCTTCCTCTCTACCTGTCCACCTCCTTTCAACACCCACATTCCGCAAGCAGCAGAGGACCTCACAGCCTTCAGAAGCCTCTTCCTCCTCCCTACTTTGAAAGGTAATGACTTTCGAAGGACCTCTGGTTTGTTTCTAGTTTTTAGAGATGACGGATATAAAGCTGCTCTAAACAAATGAACCAACAAACGAAAGAATGACTCTTGTTTATTTGACATTGAACCCAGCCCGCCTGGTGCGGTCAAGTTCTTTCTAAAGGATTTCTGGGTTCTCTCCCCAAAGAGAATGTGAGCTTCTGAGTGGCAGCGTCTCTCTTAAACCACTCTGTCTCCTGCTGACAGTAGCCCAGAGATGGGCATGGAGCAGATGCTCAGAAAAGTTTGCTGAGTGCAAAATGTTTGCACACAAGAAAGATCAGATGTTCAGATCCTGTCCCAGGCTTGGGTGCCCGAGCTAACTATGCAGCGAAGGGGCAGATCTGATGGGCTCAGTCACAGACCTAACGAGATCGGGAGACTCTTTCCATGGAAGTCTGTTTCAAAATAGGATACTGACTTGTCAACGAGAGGAGGTGGGGAAGTTCCAGCTTTGGGGAAAGTATGAAGCTTCAAAAGCAGAAACCGAAGGTCTGCTTTGGGAGATCTCACTGAAGAACACTCCTCACTCTTCCCCTTCCGTACGTGAGACCGTTTCCACTTTGCCAAATTGCTCTCTGCGCGTGAGCATCCTGCCTGTGTGCCCTCTCTGCGCAGGCTGTGTGTGCTGGCTGCCTCCACGCTGATACTCAGTTCATCAGTCAATAAATTTAAGAAGTTGGTGTGGTGCCCTGGTGGCCGCAGTGTGAGGGCCTTGAGAGCTGTAAATTCAAGACTGGAGCTGAGATGCCGCTAAGGCTTTATTCAGCTGCGATTTATGGAAAGTTATTCTCTCGCTTCTACGGCTGGCCCTGTCATGTAGGGACACCGTCTGTGTGGTTGGGGTGGAGGTGGGGGTGGGGGATGGGGGATGGTAGAAGAAAGAAAGGAAATAAAAGACCAGACGCCCGAAGTTTAGGCCCAGGGGAGAAAGACCCTCCCCCACCGCCTCCTATTGTGTTTGGTCTCCCATGGTTTGCTGTTTAATCATTCCTAACCACGGTCTGATCTCTGTGTGCTTGTTTACTCCCATGTTTTATAGGCCCCTGGAAGGCAGACACTGGCTCCAATGTCTGGTGCCTGCCCCATATCCCACCCCAGCCAGGCTCTTAGCACGTCACGGGGCTCACGGGCAGTCTGGATACAGCTGGTTACTGGGCTGGCTGACTGGCCGAGTGGAGAGTGGCAGGGGTTAATTAATCATAGAAGGAAGGCCTCCCAGGAAAGTCCCAGTTCTCCCCCCTACCACCCCCCCATTACCCCACCATCCTCTGGGACCCACAATCATGTCTGTAGCACCTTCTGCCAGCTCGATGTCTCTCATGCCTGATCCTACCACTGCTGGCTCAGACAGGCCTCTCTGGGGAGATGTCACTAGCCTTCGGTTCTGAGTATTTCAGCTGGCTTCGGGAGCAGAGCCTGCTCTGCAGCCAATCTGAATGAATTTGGCCACCTCCCTGTTTTACGAGTCCTATTCCTACAAACATCTCCCCGCCTTCCTGAATAACTCATGGCTGGGCTTCCTCAGGGGGAGGAAGCCTGACATGTCCTCAGCCTGTTTCTTCTCCAGGCCTTCGCCCATCCCCTCTCTCACTGAGCAGATCTTGCTGGGCCCTGAGTCTGGGCATGAGTGGGGCATTGACATGGACAACAGAAAAAAGTGAGGAGGGCCCCTGCTCTCCTGGAGCTCCAAATCCATTGGGGTGACCAGATCACAAGTGTCATTGCGAAACCCTGCGAGGCAAAGCTTGCTTGATAAGCACCACATGTGTGCAGACAGTGCTCGTCCCAGCCCAGCCTGGGCTCTCTTGGGTGGGCCATGGTCTGGGAGGGACCCATGCAAGACATGGGAGTTCTTCCAAGAATATGGAGACCTGGTCAGTGTATCTACTCATCAGCTGTGTGACTTTGGGCAAGTCATCTAACCTCTCTGGATTTGGGGTTCTTTACCCACAAACCAAGGCTGCCTGATATCCTAGGATTCTGACAGTGCGCGGCACAGAGCTACAGCCCAGTTGCTAGGCAGAGAAAAGGAATTTGAGAACTCGCTGAGATGGAGGTGAAGGTTCAGGCCAGCAGTGAGGGGTGTGGAGCCTGTGATGCTAAAGACAGTTCTTCATGACCACTAGGAGGGAGGGTCACACCTGAGAGGCCACTGGGGCCAGAACCATACTCTCATCTGGGGACCAGGTGCCTCAGGTCTGGGCCTCGCTTCACCTCTGCCCCACCCCAACCCCAGTTCCAAGGCTGCAAGGGGCAAGGAAAGAAGAACCTTAGCTGGAGTGGGGGTGGGGGTGCTTTGGGAGCCACATCGGCACCAGCAGGGACAAAGAGCTCTTCCCCCAGCTTAAGGCTGTTTATTTGCAAACAGCAGTGTTTGTCTGGCCACTGTTCTCCTGCCTCCCAGGCCAACAGAGGCTGTCTGTGTGCCTGCCCCACCCCCTCGCAGGCTCCATCTCTGGCCTCCACCGGGGCCTAACGCTTGTGCAAATTGCCTGGCTCTTTGCAGAGGCTCCTCACACTTGGAATCTGAGCAGACTCCACTCCAGATCAGCAGCAGTTCAGGACGGAGTCGAAGGGGAGGCATCCAGCTTTGGGGACAGCCAGCATTTGTTAAGCAGGGAAAGTGTGTCCTGTCACATCCCAGGTGCCTGACTCTGACCACACACCCCCATCCACATCTCAGGGCCAAGGTTCAGAGATGGGCCTGGTCATCATCCATCAGTGATGGAGATTTAGGGCCCCAAGTACCTCTGAACTGACCTCCTGAGTTTCCGAAGCCCTGAGCCCAGATCAAACCTCCCTGAAGTTTTGGCAAAGTCAGGGTAGGCTCTGTACACAGTATCCCTCTGTGAGGTCAGATGACCTTGTTCTAGCAATTCCATCCTTTGGGATAAGCACCTTCCCTGCATCAGTTTGAACAAGGCGTCTTCTTCTCCAATGGGGAAACTTGCCTAAGATGCCGGGTAGGTCCAGGGGCCAGAGCAGAGGGGAGACACCCAAGGGAGGGGGTTCAACTGCAAACCGATGGAGACATCTGGTCTCCTCCTTGCTGAAAATGAGTCCCGGGAGATAGGCATCCAGCCTTGGAGCAGAGACTTAGGGGTGGAACAGGGAGAGAGAATAATTCTAAAGAGAGACAGAGAGTCTACGGCCATGCCGCCCTGAACAAGCCTGATCCCATCTGACCTCAGAAGCTAAGCAGGGTCGGGCCTGGTTAGTACTTAGATGGGAGACCACCTAGGAAGACAGGTGCTGTAGGCATAAAAAAATAAATAAAATAAGAGATTGTAGGCTGACTTGGTCCTTGCAATCTGTGAGGTCAACCAAGGGTTGCCTTGCCAAAAAAAAACCCAAAAAACAAAAAAAACGACATCAAAGAGCACAGAAGTTGCCCTGCTCAGCCTCAGGACCACCTCTTAAGGTGGCAGAAGCCCTTTGCTTGCCCGCATGCTCAGTCTCTGTCTGCTCTCTGCCACAAAGGACAGGGAAGGCAGAAAATTTCTGAAGATGTGGCAGTGCCATCTCCTCCCATTGCATTCCCAAGACTTAGACCGTCCCAGCAGTCTGACCCCATCTCAGGACTGGCTGGGAGGCTCCAGAGAGGGCAAGGCCTCTAGTGAGAAAGCCTGACCGACCCAGGGCACCTCCTCAGCAGACGCGTGACGCGTGGGCCCCGTCAGGAAGGGGTTTGAAGGTGCTGAGGTGTGGGTGCTGGAGGTTTCAAAGATCTTGGGCCTCTGGAGCTCTGAAGTCGGGCAGCTGAGGGTATGTATAATCAGGAACCCCGACTGTGTGACCTCTGAACCTCCTTCAACCTCTCTGAACTTCAGTGTTGTCCCAAAGGGGTTTGATCCCTACTCGGCCGTTACGAGAATCCAGGCAGACGGTGCGTTCGTGCGGGTACCTGGCGTGGCGTAAGCGCTTATGAAATAGGGAAGATAATAATACACTCGGTTGTATTCAGAGCCTATGACAAGCTGCCAGACAGGGAACCTGGCCACGAGCACAGGGCCAGACAAAGGGGGAACCAACAGGACGACTCCCGCTGAGATGACCACAACTGCTTCCCCATGCCCTTCCTGCTGCAGACCCGTCCTTGGGAAAGAAAACAGATTTAAGCTGAATTCCTTGAGCATTCGGGGGGCTCCCTCACTCTCTGCCTCTGAGAGGAGACCACACTTTGTCTATGGAGTGTTATTATTCCTTCTCTAATAAGCTTTCCTTTTGACTCTAACTCCGGCGTGCACCTGAATTCTGTCCTGCGTGCGGTCTGGACCCTCACTGACCCCACTCTCTCACCTCTCCCTCGCCTCAGTGTGGGACTTGAATCCCTATTGAGGGGCATTTGCCCTGTCCCGCCTCACTTACACACGTTTACAGCCTCCCTGTGACTCTGATGAGTGTCAGGTTCAGGATGCAGCTCCTTAGCACAGCCTCGGCAAGGCCCTTAGCATATACATCCAGAAACCCGAGCCTGGGCTCCTTGCTAAGCCGGCCCTGAGCGGCCTCGTTTGGGAAGGTTTGCGCAGAGCCAGGCCCAGGGCAGGCAGAGCACCATGTTGATGTGCAGAAGTGTCTCAGCGTCATTCTTGAAATCGCCCTTGGAAGGAGGTTCAAGGTGTCCCTGAGCTGGGGTGGCAGTGTTCAGACTGCTGAAGTCCTGCTGTGTTGATGAATTTCCACGCTTCCAACCGCTCCTTCCCACACACAGAGGCACAGAGGCACATGCGTGTATAACCTGCATACACGGGCACACACGCACACATACAGACACACACACGTGTGCGCGCACATGCACAGACTGCCCCCACATCTGAGTGAGACCAGGGTCACCCCTGAGTCCACCAGTTTTGCCTATAAACTGTGAATCTGGTGGTTTGGAAGGCAAAAGAAATCCTGTAGGAAAGTAGCACCCCGAGTGTGGGCACGTGATGGTGGAAGGGGTGCCTCGGAGCTGACTGTGTTCACAAGAATCCCAGATCTTTAATGCGACAGCTGCTGCGGGATGAACCCAATAGCCTCTACCACCTGTCACCTCCCTGACTCAGGGCCAGTCTGTCTGCCCAAAGCCTCTGTGGAAGCTCCCGAACATCTGAGACCCGGCCACCCTGTACTTAATTCAGATCTCCAAATACGGAGTTTTCAAGTATCTTGAAAAGAAGTCCCCGCAGATATGAAATATCGGGCTTTGGGAGCGCTACAGCTTTGAGGCAGTTTGATGTAAGGGAAAGGGGAAGTGAAGTGCAAGGTCGACAAGGTCAGACGAGGTGAGGAAATGTGTCCTGAGTCCTGGGGACAGGAAGTGCGCATCTGTCCCATGGTGTCAGACTAGCCTAGGACATCTGGGCTCTGCCTTAACCTACAGAGTGACCAGGTCACTGAAGTTACCCTGTCTGGGCTGAGGGGACCAACACCGACGTGCTGTAGCTGTGAAGTTTGGATGGGGTCAGGGTGCCAAGTGGGTGACCCAGGACCTGGCCGGAGTAGGTGCTCAGGAGCTGTAATAACACAGATGGCCTCAGTTAATGGCAGCTCTGTCTTTCCAGCAGCTCAGGCCCGTAGCTGCGCAGTCATGTCTGCCTCCTTCTTCTCTCGCGTCCCCCAGCAAAACCACCAGCACATCCTGTCACCTTTCCCTGTAATCCAGCATCTCACCTCTCCTCACCACCTCCAGTCACTCTGCCCAGATGCGTCCTCCCCTGGGTCATGACAACGGTTTTTCCATCAAAGCTCTGATTGGTTCCTTGAGTCTTTCCTCAACATAGTAGCTAAAGGGACCAAACCCTCCATGGCTCCCCATTTCACTCACCCACGTCTGTGCAATGGCCAGCAAGACAACTCGTGACCTGCCCACCCCCGTCACCTCTTGCCCTCTGCCCCCACCATCTCCCTCTCACTCCCCCTGCCCCCCTCCTTACTGACCAACTCCTGATCTCAGGGCCTGGGCCTGGGGTGCACGCTCCCTATACCCTTGAGACCCAACCTCTCCTTCCCTGTGAGGCCCGTTCCCCACGCCAACCCAGGACCCTCTCCCCTCCTCGCTGGGTCCCGCAGAGTCACACCTCCAGCAAACAGTGTGACTCACTGGCCCATGCTGGTTAGGGCCTGTGGCCTGTGTTCTCTCGCTAGAACCTAAGCCGCAAAGCAACCTCCGTTTCGTTCGCTGAGCGTATCCCAGGCTCCCAGAACTCAATAAATAGTCCTCGTGTGAATGACACAATCTCGCCACAACCTCGCGAGGTGGTTAAGGCAACCGACTCCTTTTAATGACAGAAAACCACAGGCTTTCTACCGTTGAGCTCTGATCCTACCCCCTGGTGCCTGGAGTGACAGAGCGGGGATGACAATGAAAAAGTCGCTCCCTGTCCCTTCGGTCCCCTCCCCTTTATGGTTCTCTCGCCCTGGGCCGCTGTCCCTTTTAACACTCTGGCACAAGCACAGAGGCAAACCCGTTCCCCTGGCCCTCCTCTGCACAGCTGGGCCAACTCGGAGTGTTCTGAGGTTTTACTACTTTCTACTGTGCGAGAAATTTAGGGAAATTAACCCGGGAAACAAAACAATCAGAAAAACAGCCTGGTTTATGAAGGGCAGAATCCCGGTCCCGTCCTCAGAGCATGTGGGCTCCGTCTTGTTTCCGGTTCCTTCTGAGATGCCTGCTTTCTTGTCTCAGTTCAGGTTCTCTGCTCCCCACGTTCCCCTCCCCACTTCTCACCTTGAGGAAAGCCTTCCTGACGCCCACACCTGCCTCCCTCCTTCTAGGTCCACAAATGCACTTAACATTTTAGCTACCCCTGCAGGAAAACCCTAACCCCGCTGTTTCCTAGCTGTGACCTAGAGAAAGTCGTTACCTGGGGACAGTGTCCTCTTCCATGAAGTGGGCAGGCTAGTGCCCTGACCCTTGAGTCCTGGTGGGAGGCACAGATGAAATAATGGTGTGTTGGGTGTTGGGAACTTTCAAACCCTGTACAAACCCAAGTTCAATGGAAGGCTTGCAGGTGGAGTTAGGGCTTGTCCCAGAGCTAGGATGACAAAGGAACTCGAAACAAGGAAAGTGGGTGCTGTTGATACATCTGGTGTCTGCAAAGGCCACCCTTGCCAGGACAGTCACTCCTGCTGGGGAGCTTGCAATCTGGTCATAGACAAAGGAGCTTTACTTTTAATTAAACAAAGTCCCTTTGGTGTCCCAACTACATGCAGATGAAGCTGGGAATGGGGGAGCTGAAGCACAGAGAGACACTGAGGTTCAATGTGGGGCCACGTTTGGAGTTTCCACTGACCCTGGCACAAGATCCCATGGAAGCCGATGCCCTGGGAGGGGCCACTTTGGAGGAGAATCCCCATACGCTCTTGGGAAACTTTGCATGGCATAATGAAATCCATAAAGTACCTACTATGTGTCAGGCACCATGCTCGGTATTGGGGACACAACAATGGACAAGATGAACAGGGCTCCTGCTCTCAGGGAGACAGACACTAGGCGCATGCACAAATAATGATTATTCCCCACAGAGGCAAGCGTTCAGGGGATGCACAGGGAGCCATGACAGTGCACAATAGGGGAACTCGACTTTGTGCAAGGTGGGGGTGTGTGTGTCAGGAAGGCTTTCCCGAAGGCGCCGTTTAAGCTGAGAACCAGTCACAAGGCACTGTTTGGTTATTTCTAGCAAGTCAAAACTGGGCTCGCCATATGTCCCTGCAGCCCCCAGGAAGCTGGACAGAGAGTCTGGCCCCGAGGCCCTTGGCCAAGGTCAGGCTCCAGGGTGGAGGGTAAGACCTGGCCGTACTGGGCCGGGGAGGTCCTGAGGGTGCAGCCCGGGCTGTGCCCCCACAGTCCTTCTGGACCCAGCCCACCCCCCAGCACAGCCGATTCAGCACAGGCTGCAAGATGCTGGCCGCTCAGCCCGCCGTGGACGCAGCGGGGCAGGGCTCCATGACCTCACTGTAATGGTGTCCTACAGTCCAGCCAGCAGGAGGAGAAAACAAACACTGCAAAGTTCCCCAGAGTTCCCAGATGCCTGTCCAGGAAGACTCAGGGCTCCAGGCTTCGGGCAGCGTGCCCGGCTCAGGAGGCCTGAATGGAATTCGAAAGAGCTTGTTTCTCACTGAAGAATTCTAAAGATTGCTCAACATTCCTTCGACCCCGGGGGCTGGGTTTTGGCAGGAGGCGCTGAGGGCTGGGGACCTGGAGCCTGTGGGCCTGCTGTATATGACTCAGGACTGTCAGGGTAGAGCCCCTCTGCTCTGCTCCCTGAGAGGCACTGTGATGCTCCCTGAGATGCTGTGGAGATGGCCCCCTGCATGCTTGTGCGCGCACACACACACACACACACACACACACACACGGGCACAGAGGTGGAGTGGACTTTGGTGGGTCTGGAGGGAAGGTGGGGGGAAACCTGCAGACTTCAACAGAGGGGAAAGGATGTTCCTGTCCCCTGATGAGAGTTGCAATGTTGCCAACAGGGCCTGGGACCAGGGGCCCAGATTCTCAGGCTCTGGTGCAAAGGCCTGTCTTCCCAGCTGTCAAGGGCCACGGAGGTGCTCACAGAAATCAGCTCTCTGTGGCCGCCAGGAAGATGAGCTCCCTTTTCCCAGATCTCTGTCTGTGGAGCTTAGCTCAGATGCCCCCCTCCTCCAGGCAGCCTAGACCCTGCCTGGATTGGCACCATCTCCTCCGATGAGGCACTTACTTCTCACATTACACACCAGATGCCACTTAATGACAAGGAGCCATTCTGTGTCATTAGGCGATTTAGTCATTATGGAAACATCATCGAGTGCAGTAGGCTAGATGGTCTAGCCTACTACACGCCCAGGCTGTGAGGGACAGCCTATTGCTCCTAGGGTACGAGCCTGTATAGCATGCACCTGTACTGAATACTGTAAGCACTTGCAACACAATGATAAGTATTTCTATATCTAAACATAGGAAAGATACAGGAGAAATACAGTGTACACAGATTTAAAAAAAGAAAATGGCACACCTGTATAAGGCATGTGCCATGAAGGATGCTCTTAGGACTGGAAGCTGCTCTGGGTGACTCAGAGAGTGAGAGGCAAGTGAATGTGAAAGACATTACTGTCCACTTACGTGGACTTTATACACACCGCACCTTCCGGCTACACTAAATTTTCAAATAACACGAGGTGAAATTGAGCACAAGACGGAGTGAAGCCACCAAGAGACGCAGGACACATGAGATGCACGAGGCTGCTGCTGGTGTAACCTGGCACACTGTTTCACAGCAAAGGTTTTTATAAGCAGAAAGAGTTCACTATAAAATAAAGATAAAAAATAGTCTCGCAGATGCATAAACCAGTAACGCAGTCACTCATTATCCCTTATGATGTAGAGTACATGCTTCTATGTGCTATAGCTTTGTAAGACGGGCGGTGCAGTAGGTGTGTCTACACCAGCATCACCCCAAACACGCGAGGAATGCGTGCACTTGTCACCATGGCTGCGATGACACTAGACTCCAGGGATTTTTCCATTCCATTCTAATCTCATGGGGCCACCAGGGTATATGTGATCCATTGTTGACTGGAATATTGTTACGTAGTAAAAGGCTGTGGTTGTTGCCCTAAATGTCTGCGCCTTTGCTGAGGAGGAATTGCTTTGGAAGGCAGGATCCTTTTGGTCCACATCCATATAATTCTGCAGGATGCAGCAGGCACCGAGCTATAGGCACAAGAATAGGGTTTGGACTAAATAAGTTAGAGCATACCTGTTTGTTGGAATGCTAAGCAGCTATCGGCAATTACATTTTCAAAAATACTTTCAGATATGGGAGAATATTAAAACCAACAAGCTTCCACCCTGCAGAGCTTAGTCACTCTTAACATTTCATCATGCTTCTTTTACGTATTTTTTCCTATGCAGATATGCAAAAACAGTAAAATACTACCGGATGTGATACGTGTGAGATCAAAATTAAATCGTGTTAAGTGTGGGGTAGCATTATTGTGAGAATACTGGAAAGTGGTTATTGTGAGGAGTCCACATGGTCACAAAAAGCATAAAATGAGGATATTGACAGCTATGCTGAACTCAGAACTCTGTACACTGTACCGAGAAAAGCCTCAAATGACCCTGAGACTGTTAATTCCTAACCTCACTCACCTCGTCCTCAGAAAGGAAGGGCAGAGGGCAGCCGGTTTCAGAAAGAAGGCAGGGAGAATGGAAGCCTAGTGATAATATCCAGTTTTGTGTAATCACTGAATTGACATTTCTAATGAAATTAGAGGCATACTGTAAATAAATGTTTCGTAGACTTTCTTATTTAATTTACATGTTAAAGAATATCATCTTATTAAATGTTATTTTAAAACATCCTTTATTGTATCTTTTTTTTTTTAAAAGATTTTTGTTCTTAACTTTTGATTTCTCCTCCAATTCATAGGGTGCAATTGCTGGGTCAAAATGTATAAATATTTTTAAGGCTATTGAAAAATATTTCCAAATTTTTCTCCATAAAATTTCTTCTAAATTACACTCAGCAGCAAATGAGAGTATCACCTGCAGTGCTGTCAGTGGATGGGTTAATCATTGTTAAAGTGAGCAGATGGATCTAGAAGACCCTTCCAAAGGTGGAATTGGTGAGATTTGATGGCTCCTGGGGTGTGGGGGTAAAGCAAGAGAAAGAGGATTTGGTGGTATTGGTGTCCTTGGCTTGGGTATATGAAAAGATGAGGAAGCCTTTAGAGGAGAAAACAGGACTGAGATCTGGAGAATGGAAATTCCATTTGGGAATACTGCATGCTTAAAAGAAACAAACAAAAACCCACATAAGATTCAGAAGGGAAATAAGCAAAAACATTTCCCCCAAAGAAAATGTGCAAATAGAGAAAGAATAACAAAGGAGCAATCTCATCACGCCATTAACTAAGATTCATTTGGTTGAAAATGATAGAAATTTACGTTTTACAATCTTGGTGAAAGGGGAGAATTGAAGGAAGATTCTCAAAAGACTGGAAGAGCAGTGATTCGCCCAGGACCAGATCTCATACGATGACAAGATTTACTCTATCTCCCATCTTTGTATTTCTCTGCAGGTCGACCTTCCTCTCTCTCACACTGGCACAGGTGCATGGCTTTCAACAACACCTGTGGCTCACCTTTCACAGCCTTGCCTTGAGGGAGCTACTAAGACTTGCTGCCTCAGGTCTCAGAGTCAAAAATCTCAAGGAAGGTCTCTTATTCACCCCACATAATGCATCAGCCACGGCCTAGGGTGAACCGTTATGACTGGCCACCTTAGGTCAGGTTCGCTTCCTTGGGCTGAGAAACAGTGTCTGGGGCAGGATTTAGAAGAGAATGGAGCATGCATGTGAACCACGTGGTTAGCTGGGAAAGAACGCTGCTCAGAAGAAGGGGATGCTCTTCGGGGCATGTAAAACGATTCCCAGAATCCAAATAATTTTCTTTCCATACCAACGATGACCCCAAAATGTTTTCTTATTATAGGGCAACCAGCTCCTTCCCAGTGGGATGCAGCATCCCGCTCCAAGTCCAGAATCTACTAGATGGAAAATCTCTTTTTCCTCTGCTAGTTTTAGAGGTTTCCTTGTCTATTCTTGATGCTCTGCAGATTTAGACAACATGTATAGATACGGATTTATTCTTTATTCTACTCAGCATTCTCAGGGCACTTTTTATCTGAGGAATTCTGGAGAATTTTTCACTATTATTATCTCTTCAGTCTTCTGACCATTTGCTCTAATCCTTTTTTTTTTTTCTTTATGCTCCTCTTGAATGGGGCCTTTCAGACTCTTTTCCAAGTCTTGTAATTACCCTCTCACTATTTTCAACTTTTTATCTCCTGTGCTGTTCTGGGTGAACTCCTCAGCTGCATCCTCCAAAGCACTAATTATTTATTCAACTATGTTTTTGGTCCAGAGCTTCCTCCATCCATTCAATTTTTATTTCAAGTACTGGATTTTCTCATTTCCAGGGTTTCTAATCGTTCCTCTTGCGTATCCACTTACTCTTGTTCATTCCTTCCCTCGTCTTTTGAGGATTCTAAACATAGCCATGTTTTTACAGTCATTTTCATCCTGCTCTGCTATTTTCTTTTCATCTGGAGACAGTATATCCCCTGCTGACTGCTTTCGTTGGCAGTCTCTCTTCACATTAGTTTTCCTGTTTCTTTTCTGTTCCCTATGCACAACGATGTTGATCTTTTTCTGAAATGTGGCTCTCTTCCATATGTCCCTCTTTCACTGTAGAGGCAGCCTCCAGTGAAGGTTAAGAGCTCAGAGTCTACAGAATGCCTGTGTGCAGATTTCGGCTCCATGACTTAATAGCTAGCTGCACGACCTCAGGCAGGTTTCTTCATCTCCCTGAGCCCCTTTATCCGCATCTGTAAACTGAGGGGTAATAATAGCACCTACTTAAAAGGGTCAAGTGGGCTCTTAAATAGTACCTAGAATACAGTGAGTGGTTTTTATACGTGGTAGGTATTATTTCTACATATTTGGGAAAAATAAGTGTGTTTCGATGTGAATAGGAGTGGTGCTTAAGACATTAACTTATAGGGCCATTTGACAGCCTGTTCAAGTCCAGGATATTCCTCTTTGTCAAGTCTTCTCATAGCTCCTTAGATCTTGCCCCCTGCGGCTGTGTGATTACTACAACCCCCAAGACCTCCAAGACACCTCTCGTTCAATGCCGGTGGGAAACACGGTAACTATTATAAATGTTACCCTTTAAAATGGGTGAAAAAGAGGCGACATACAGTAGTCACTGGTCTGGCATTTAAACCACATCCAGCTGGACAAGGGGTGATGAGGTCAGGGCTGTGGCTGGTGACTTTCACTGCATCTTGGCAAAGAGGGAGTTCTCTAGTCGCCAGTCTGACCCTCCAGGCTTTGCCTGTTGGGAGCCTTGCCCACACCCACAAGACCCCTCATGAACAGGGGAGCGGGGTGGATCCCCCACTCAAGGCTGTGCTGTCTCACCAACCACTTCCTGTGCATCTAGGTACCTGGGAATTACTTCGTGATAGAGTTTCCCAAACCTGCTGGGTGACAGGATTCTCCTGGGGAATTTGGTGAAAATACAGATTCTCAGTCACACCCCAGATTCCCTGACTCTCCAGAAAGAAGCTCCTGAGAATCTGTTTTTAATAGTCACCCCAGGTGCTTCTTATCATCAGGAAAATTTGAAAAATAACTACCTTAGTGATTGAGCAATCACACAGCTCAGTTTAGCAGGCTTGGATTTTTGCATTTGACCCTGAAAATCTTAATTGTCTGACTGTGAGTTTCACTGGGGGTGGGAGAGGGTAGAAGGGGTCGCTGTTGGCCAATAACCAACCCCAGAAAGTTGGAAGGCATGAGAGGCCTATTGGAATCTGCCCATATGGCTCCGGTTTCTTAGAGCAGCTCAGAGACTCTGCCTGTTCCCTGGGCTCAGCAGAAAATGTGGGGATGAAGGCCTGGCTGCCCTGCCTCAGTGCCGTCCCTGCTCTTGGACTTCCACTTCACACTGGGGTGGGCTGGGTACAGGTTGGGAATTCCTCATCAGGCAGGGAGTGCACACATGAGGTGCGTGGCTGGTTGTGGTCCTTCTCAGCCATCACCATTCCCGTTTCCAGGATTCTTCGGCTTCTTAGTCAGTCCAGAACCTTGGGTCTTCTCTTCTCTCTCCCAACACCTTACTGAAGACTGGGAGAAATCGCTGACATGCTATCATCCTGTATTTTCATATCAAGTCTTCCATAGTATAAGTCTGAATGGCATAGGGTCTGCGTCCCAAGAGCCACTAGAAAATAGTCTAACCAACCACCTGAATGACCTAAAACTGGGGACACCATTTTCCCAGCCTAGGATCTGCACATGCTCACGGCACCCCCTAACCCTTTCTAATTCAGCCATCTAAGGACCCATCAATTTCCACACCCAATTCGGGTTCCAATTTCTGTATTAGATTCTTTTAGTGGTAAATGAAAAAACACAACTCAAATGAATTTGTGCCAAAGAGGTGTTTACTGAAAGGGTCACGTCGCCCGGAGAGGAGCAGGGATACAGCTGACTAAAACCACTGAGACATCCTCCCTGCCCCTCTTCCTTGCTTTTCTCTCCATGTCAGCATTATTCTAACAGGTTTTATGCAAATGGCGAAATTGTACTTTTGACACCTGCTGTGACTCACCTCTCCCTCTGTACTGACACCGAAGGATGGGGCTCGTTTTCTGCCAATCCTAAAATTTCAAATGACAAAGAAAGGCTCTGAAGGGCTTAGCTTGGCTCAGGTATCCAGTTCAACTGGGAACCACATATTGAGAAGAAAGAGAAGTACTTCCCAGAAGAGTCTTTTCTGGGTAGACAGAACAATAGATGTGTTCTACCCCCAACATCAAAGAAATGCAAATGAAAATGGCAATTAAATATCCTTGGGATGAAATGAAATGAAGATGCGCGATGCAGTTTCCTACGTGTGTGGGAACAAATCCCCACAAATGTGGTGGCTTAAAATAAAACTGTACTCACTCACGGTTCTGCGGTCAGAAGTCCGACACAGTCCCACTGGGCTACGTTGAGGTGGCGCAGGGCAGGGCCGTGCTCCTTCTGGAGTTTCTAAGGGAGAACCCATCTCCTCGCCCTTTCCAGCTTCTAGACATTTCCCACATTCCTTGGCTAGTGGCCCCTTCCTCCTTCTTCACAATGAGCAACTCAGAGCCAAGTCGTTCTCACGCAGCTAGCTAGCTGCCTTTCTGCTACTCTTCCGCCTCCCTGTTCCACTTTTAAGAATCCTTATGATGACCTTGGACCTGCCTAGATAATCCAGCTTAATCTCCCCATCTCAAGTTCAGTCATTAGCAACCTTCACACCCCTTTGCCATGTCAGATAACCTACTCGTAGGCGCCGCTGGGGAGTAGACAAGGACCTCTGGGGGGTGGGGTGGGGCAGTTCTTCTGCCTCCACAGCTGGGAAGAGCACAGTGAGCAGATCCTTTCAAATTCTCTGGCAAAGGTATAAATTTGCATACAATTTCTGGAAAGTAAATTGGGAGTTTGGTAAAAATAGGCCTTAAAATGTTCATATTTGTTCATTTAATAATTCTAATCATTCCTAAAGAAGTAATGCTAAATATAAATATATATGGTGGAATTTAGACACTAAAATGTTTATCATCTCTTTCCTTATACCACCAAAAACCTGCAAGCAACCATAATGTTCAGTGGCCATTTTGTATTTATTAATGAAATAAAAATATGTGTACACCCTAATGTTAAGTAAAAAGAGGAGGATGTCTGTACTTTCTGCTCAGTTTTGCTGTGAACCTAAAACTGCTCTAAAAAAAAAAAAAAAAGCCTATTAATTAAAAAAGAGAGAGAGAGAGAGGAGGAGGATACAAAACAATCAGATTTCAAAGAACAAAGGTACAAAAAGGCTCGGAAAGAAAAATGTTAACAGGATTACTTATGGGTGGTGAGATTATTGGCAGGTGATTTTTTTCTCTGTATCTGCCTTTTTACTTATTTTTACATTGGCCCTTCCAGGTGCACATAATTATATTAATCACAATCCTTGTTTCATGAGACACCCTTATGGTGCCTTCAGGCATGGCCACTCCTGCTTATTTATTTGGTTAGTTTGATAATGGAATAAGGATCCTGACATGCAAAACAAAAGCATCCCTAACCATACCCCTCCCATTCACTCCACCCCCACAACTTCCCCTTTTCAAGGTAACCATGATTCTGAATTCCATGTTTCTTTTAGCTTTGCTTTCTTCTTTATAGAGTGTACTGCATCTATTATGGGATTGCTGCCATAAACATTTATTGCGTGGGCATCGTCTTCAACTCATTTGGGTAAATACAAAGGCAAAGCACTAGTTTTATAAGAAATTGACGAACTGTCTTCTAACGTGGCTGTACCGTTTTGCATTTTTACCAGCAATGAGTAAAAGGTCCCCCTGCTCCACATCCTCACCGGCGTTTGGCACTGCTAGAGTTCTGGATTTCGGCCGTTCTGACGGGTGTGTGGTGGTATCTCACTGCTGCTTTAATTTGCAGTTTCCTGATGACTATGAGCTTGCGCATCTTTTTATATGTTAGTTACCATGCATATATCTTCTTTGGTGAGGTGTCTGTTCAGACCTTTTGCCTATTTTTTTTACTTGGGTTGTTTTCTTCTCCCTTTTTGGCTTCAGTAAATCCTCCCTACTCATCTTTTAGATCTTAACTTGGTGATCCCTTCCTTTCTTCACAGTTAGCATAGTTGCAGTTTTGTACTTATTTGTTTAATTATCTGAATACTGGCCGTTTCCCTGAGTGTGTAAGAGCAGTGGGCACATCTGGCTCTGTTCCCTGGATGGGCCTAGAACTGTGCCTGACATGTGGTAGGTGCTGCACAAACATTTGTAGAGTGAGGAATAAACTGTCAGCCTCACTGAGGATGAAGGTGGAGTGGGGAGAAGCAGTCGTGTAAGGAAACCACTGTGAATACAGAGAGAGCCCAGAATTTTGAGGAGCATGTGCAACAGTGGGAGGAGGCAGAGGGCCGAAAACAAATGACGAAAGCACAAACCTGTCAGACTGGTGTCAGGCATACTGACAGGTAAAATGAACTGAGGTACAAACATACGACTGAGACCGCAGAAAGACTGTTCTAGAAAATGATTTGGAGCGAAGAAAATAATAAGGAAGAGTCGGGCCCCACACTTAGTAGAAGGGGCATCCTGCTTAATGCGTAATTTTTTCTCCCTCGAGAAGAGTGATTCTCAGACCAGAAAGTGAAAAGACAAATTCCAGAAGAAGAATGGCAAGTCCAAAATCAGTGACGAGGCCTGGGAGCATCTGGCTACATCGCGTGAGCTTGGTTTTGGATAAATCTGCCAGAACTCGAAGACATGATTGCACAGCCACTGCCCATGATTTCTGAGAAATTTGGGAAAGGAGCCAATAGCTAGGAAAACGTGAAATGTTGCTCAGTTTTAAAGGGAAAGAATATACATTGGGGCGAATTTAATCACTTCTGACTTCCCAGCCTGACCCTGGCGCACGACAGGGTTAGGATAGGAGCCCACGCGTGGCACTTTCCGTGTAAGCATGACGCTGGGGGAGATTCTCCGTGGCCTGCGTAGAGAGCGAGGCTGTCGGGACTGGTGCAGCGAGACCTGTGCGGGCCTTCTGTTTTCAGCCACGATACAGATGGTGGCAGGGAGGGCGAGTCTGGGCTCCCTCGGCCAAGCATTGCGCAAACAGGACAACCATATTCAGGCAGCAGGAGGAGAAAGTTTTGTTTGTCTGACTAGGCTAACCAGTGTCCCCTCAAATTCATGGCCAGCTGAAACCTCAGAATGGACCTTATTTGGAAATCGGGTCCTTGCAGATGTTGTTCATTAAGATGAGGTCATCCTGGAGGAGAGTGGACCCTAAATCAATACAACTCTTATCTTTATTCTAAGGACCGGATGACACATAGAGACACTCAGGGAAGCAGGTCATGTGACCGCAGCGGTGGAGATTGTAGTGATGAAGCTGAACACCAAGGATTGCCCGGAGACGCCGGAGAAGCTGGAAGAGGGACTGGAACAGACACTCCCTCAGAGCTTCCTGCAGGAACCAATCTCGCCGACACCTTGATTTCAGACTCTGGCCTCCTAAACTTGGAGAGAATCCGTTTTTGTTGTTTTATGCCACCGAGGTTCTGGTCCTTTGTTACGGCTGTCTTGAAACAAACCGATTTGGGCGTGTGGAGATTCAAGAGATTAATCCGGAAAATAAGAAGTGATGTGAATCTTATTCGAATCTTTATCCGGTAAAGCAAGTTACATGAGCTACAGATTATTAAGGATCTGTTTTATCTCTTTTGATAAATCCAGAAAGTGCTGAAATGACAACCGCATAATATTTTTGTATATAAACTAGAGGAACGTGGGTTAGATGATAATACAAGTATGAGGATTTTCAGCCAGCTCGGCTGGACCTTCTGATGGCAACCTGCAGGAGATGACATGCCTCTGTCCTTTCCAGTGACCTGAATAAAACTTTGAATATTCTTATCGAATATGTAAGTAATACGAAGTTGGTAGGGGCAATATGATCGATGACAGATTCCACATTCAAATTAATCAGGATAGCTAGGATAATGAATCAAAAGTCCCTAAATGGAATTTTATGGGAAAAATGTGGAGTTAAAGCTTTAGGTTCAAAAAGTCCATTTGTGAGAATGAGCTGGAGGAGACCTGGATTGAGAACTCACACGAGGACGTTTTTTGGAGAGTCACAGTTCATACCAGCTTCAAAGAACACAGCAATGTGACTTGGTAACTCAAAAAGGCACTAGTTTAGACCACATTGATACAGATGTGCTAAAAACAACAAACTCATGAATCAGGTTCCTCACCAATATGTCAAAGTGGTTTTAATACAGGTCGTTGAAGTGTTTGCTGGGATAAGCAGATGATTAATGGCTAACGTTGGTACACAAGAGTAACCAAGTGAGTGTGGGAAAGGAGGCATTTTTCAGGAAAAGGCTCAGCACATAGGAAATCTGACATGCATGAGCAGCCTTGAGATTTCAAAGCATTCCTTCCCAGTGGTGCCATCCAGGCAGAGGGGTCAGGGAATCTGAAGCAGGCAAGGCAGGAGCTGCAGGCCCAGCCCCTGCTGGGATGACAAGGTGAACCAGCATGTGAATGCCTAACCACCCCCACCACCACCTCCCACCCCCACCCACCGCCCCACGCGCCAGCCCTCTTTCACTTCTGCCTCCCACCTCCTGCAAATGCTTCTCCTGAGCCATCCAACTCCCAACGAGGCAGAGAAGGAAATTCTGGGAAATGTAGTTCCAGCTGAATTATACTATGCAAATCCAACACGGCACCTGAAAGTCGATTTTTAACTTTTCGTTTAGAAATCGTATTAGACTTATTTAAAAAATTGCAAAGGGAATTCCCGTATACCCTTCACCCAGCTTTCTCAAATGTTAACATGTTACACAACCACAATATGAGTACCAAATCCCGAAAATTAACACAAATCCTATTAAAATGAAGTTAATTGTCCCACTAAACTCTGTTCTGGTTCAGAACCCCATCTAGCCTCCTATATGGTATTTACTTTGCATGTCTCTTTAGCCTCCTTTAATCTAGGACAGTTCATCAGTTTCCTGAAAGACTTTTCCAGAGTTAATCTGACAAACCAGAAAATGTCTAGTTTGGCGAAGGTCTGGGAAGCAAGAACCTGGAGGAACCCTTAGCAGAATGAGTTGTCAGCCTAGAGGAGCAGTCTTACAGGGACACATTTGTTGTCTTTAAAGTTCTCTTCAAACGAACGCCTGCAGAAGGTGGAGAAAACTTATTTGGTTTGCCCCAGGGGATGGACATAGAACCAAGAGGAGCTTGGAACGACGCAGAACATTCTATCACTGAGAACTACCTAACCGTATTCTGGGCCTTGGCAGCACTGAGCTAGATCAGGCAGACAGACAGGCCTAGATGACAAGAAGCCAGGAAGAGGCTGGTCAGAGGTAGGGTGGCGGAGAAGGAATAGCCGTGGAGCAGCCGGCCAAGGCCCTTGTGACTTGGGGATGTCAGATTTAGGGAGAAAGCAGTGCAGGCCGTCCCGGTTGGCACACCCAACAGAGGTCAAGGAGACAAGCAGGATCAAAGGGCACTTCCTCTAAGAGGTTTGCTGCCAAGTCTGCTATTAACAGGCAGCTTGAGACATTGCCCACAGCCCTACCTGCAGGCCATCTGTCCAGTCCGTCCACTCATACAAGCTCTTTGACCACTCATGAGAGGGAGGGCGCCTCTGGACAGACAGAAATTGAGTCCGAGCTGGCAGTAGAGGTGCAGGGCCCCAACTAGAGAATAAGCAGGCATGCTGGCGGCCGAAAAAACACCAAATCTGTGGCACTGACATTAATTCTATCTATTTGAAACACGTATCATTGCTGAAAAACAAACCCAACTAAACGGCAGTCAGGAAAAGCAATCAGCTAATGAATAAGTAAAGATCTCTTTTACATTTCCAATTTTCAAAACCAATCCATGGTTGAGATTTTTCTGCCAGGGGAGCTCAGCAAACATTTAGTTCACCAGCAACCTCATGAGAAAGTAGGTAATGACTGCACCACAATGCAGCCTGTCGATACTGTGGCCTTGTCCACCTCTCTGGCCACAGATCTGTGGATCTGTCTGTCATTCATCCATCATTTGTCCCTCCCATCACCCATTTTTACCTTCATCTCTCCAGCCCACGTTCGTTTAACTTCCATCACGCACCAGGTTCCGTGTAGGATGCTGGGGGCATACTAATGAGAAAAATAATCTTTCCTGTCCTCAGGGGGCTGACGGTTTGGTGGAGGGTGACAGGTGGGGCGAACTGGGTGAAACACAGACTTAAGCTAAGAAAGTTTAATTTCCATTGAAAACTTACCCAATTGAGCAACTTCTACAGATGATTCAAAGTCATCTGTAAGAAATGAGTAAAAGTTGTTTGAGTTTCCACAGGCAGGTTTAGATTTATGTGACTCATGAGGCAATCTTGGCACTGGGATCGGATTCAACGAAATTCAGTTTATAAATATGTATTTAGCGCCAACTAAAAGGGAAAGGATCAATATCTCAGTACCTCCCCATTTCAGACTCAAGATTATGAGAAAGTCTCTGATAAGCCCATATGGTCCCACCCAAGGACCATTGTTGGGAAAAGCCACCAAGAACTGCCTCCAGGAGGAAAGGGGACTGGGAAGAGGTGACTTGACTTCCAGTCCAACTGCCCTAGCAGGACAGGGCTGTGTGTAGGAGATCAAGTGTGGAGCTTTCTTGGCCAGGCACGACACTAAGAGTATGGGAGTGTCCTCCCTGGAAAAACCACCGTAGCCTGTGCAGAGATCTGAACTGTCAACACCACTGTAGCCAAGAGCCGGGTACTGTCTGTGGTCAATGATCAACACTCACGGTCATCAAAGGACCTGAGTTCCAGATACTTCTCTGTCACTCACTAGCCGTCTGAATTGGCTCCAGTCCCCAGCCATAAACTGGGGACATTACGATTCCTTCCTCAACAGAGCTCTTTAGAGGCTTAAGGACTAAATTGAGAGATTGTGTGGGAAGGCTATCTGTACCCAGAACCAGGGCGTGTTTCAGGAACCAGCCTGGCCAGCATTTTCACATCCTTAGATGGGTAATCAGGCATCACCTCCTACCAATTTTCATTTTGACCTTGGGTGAAAAAATATTGATAGAACCTTGAATCATTCATTGTTTTGTCCTACTTAGACAGTGGTGTCCATTGCTCTCTTAAACCTAACATCTCTAAGCCAGACTTTGCTGTAAAATGGGGTGACACAATGTATCTCAAAAGGCACTTGTTAAAATGAAACGAGGTCTCAGGTGTCTACCAGGAGGCAGGGGCCTGGCACGTGAAATCAGTGCCTGCTCCCCTCCCATCTTGCTCGGATATTTAGCCTTAATAAGCACACACTACTCTGTACTCAAAAGCAGTTAAGCACACCCAACGTTAATTGAGCACCTACTGTAAAACAGACTCTTTTTGTGTTAACTCATTCCATTCACATAACAACCCTATGGGATACGTACGATTACTATCCTCATGTTACAGAAAGGAAATAGGAGCACAGAAGAGTTAAGGACTTTGGCCAAGATCACATAGCTGGTAAGCAGTGGAGCCAGTGTAGGAGCCCACACATTCCACTCCTAGAGCCCTTGCTCCAGAGTGATGAACAGTGCTGCTGCATCACTGTGGTGGAACAGAAATTCAGTCCCAGCTCACCTGGAAATCGACGGAGAGTAGTGAAATGCAGGCTGCTTCCAATTCCTGCTAGACCTTGGCCAAGCAGGGCCCAGTTCCACCTGCTTTTTTCTCTGCCTTCCTAAGTCATCTCAGCAATGTGTCTTAGTCTGCTTGTCTCCCTTAATTTGTTTATGATCCTCACCTCAAATCAGAAGTAATTTGATCTTTTACACAAGGTAGAGGGAGAAGGAGAGAGAGAAAGGGAGGGAAAAGGAAGGGAGGGAAGAGGGAGAGAGAGAGAGAAGGGGGAGAGAGAGAGGGAGAGGAAAAGAGAAACAAGATAAACATAATACCATGTATTATAGTAGCTTGGGTCCAGCTGGACTTAAAAGATTAGGCCAAATGAAAGCGGGGGTGGGGGAAGGGAGGAGGATCCTCCTTTGAGTAACATGTTTAGAAATTATCATTTTGTTCCTGAGAGGCACAGTGCAGAATAAGAATTTCCAATATCAAAGAAGCTTGGAAAGGATAGAGACCGGGGCCCCAGATACAATCGGTATGAAAAAGGAAGAGAAGCCTGATGCAGTCGGTACCAAGGTAGGGGAGACAGGAAGGAAAGACACAGAATCCACGAGGAAACCGGGGTCACCATGGAAACCCTTGAAACTGCTTGATACTGCCCAAAAGCAGAAGAGAAGGGAGAGTGTAGACCAAGATGTGGGTGGGCAGGGTTTGCCTGAAGGGGCTCTGCCTGGCTCTCTGCCCTGGTGTCAGAGACAGGGAATATCCTGGTTTTCATAAAAACTGGGGCAAACTATCCCATATTTATGCTTTGAGCATTGATCATGCATCTGCCCTTGGTGAAGCCAGGATGTGAAGATGAACCAAAAAGGACACACCTGCCCTCAGGACGTGTACTGTCCCCTGGGACGGACAGACTGTCAGACAGATGATGGCCGTGTTATGCAATGACTGCTTTTGCAGACTTAGGGTAAGAGGAGCGAAGAGGAAACAGGGCCAGGTACAAGGAAGATGATGTCTGGGTCACAGTTTGGAGAATAACGTGATGTTTTCCAGGTGGGTGGCACTGAGGGTCATTCCTCACACAGGAAACTTCCTTTGCAAAAGCGCTGGAATCTCAGCTAGTTTGGCCTGTTCTGGAAAGCATGGTTGGAGCAGAGAACCTGTGTGGCAACGTGGTGCCGGATGGGGCTGGAGGAGCTGGAGGATTTCAGATCGCAAATTATGGCCTTTTGTTTATTCTGCAGGTGACACTCATTTCTGACTATTTGCTAAGAACCCTGAACAGGGCAGACTTTGCCTGCCTGGTGCTGCTGTGAACCAAGGCAGTCCTTTTCGACATTTTTCAAAAACGACAGGTCACAACCCATTAGTGGATAATGAAATCGATTTAGTGTTTTATGACTAGAATTTTATTATTTTTTTTTAAATAATGAATAGTCCAGAACCGTGCCTTTCACGTGACCTGTCATGGCCAAGTTGCTATTTATTTTTTTTTTTCTAAATTCAGTCTGTCACAAACTGATACTTGGATGTCACAGCAATGTCAAATTGCTATCAAAGTTTCTAAAACCATTTTTTAGCAGCTTTACTGAGAAATGCTTCATGTACTATACAGCTCACCTCCTGAAAGTGCACGATTTAATGGTGTTTAGTGTATTCACAGAATTATACGCAATCACCACCAGCAACTGCAGGACATTTTCATCACTCCGGAAAGGAACCTTTTATGCATTAGCAGACCCCTCCTGGCCCCCTCCCCCACTGCATGGGTAAACCACATGTAGCGCCTTCATCAGCTGATGGACATTGGAGTTGTTTCACCTTTTGGCTGTTATGCATAATGCTCCTATGAACACTTATGTACAAGTTTGGGTGCAAACATATGTTTTCATCTCTCTCGGGCACATACACCTAGGAGTGGAGTTGCTGGGTCGTAAAAGTCTGTTTATCTTTCTGAGGAGCCATCACACTGTTTTCACAGCAGCTGCACCATTTTATGTTCTCGACAGCAACATATGAGGGTTCCAATTTCTCCCCATCCTCAACACTAGTCAGTTCCACTATCCGAGTGGCTGTGGGGCCATATCTCATTGTGGTCAGTGCGTGCCTTTTCTCGACAGCTGATGATGTCAAGCACCTTTTCGTGCACCGAGCACTTAGTCTTCATTTGTGCATGTATTTCCTCGCTGGCCCGTAATGAGCGGTTCACAGTTCACTTCCTACAGCACTGGACTGGAAAATGTGAGTGCACCACATAGTGTGAGGTTAAGTGTTGTTTTAGAAAATGTTTGTTTCAGTTAAATCCATATTTCTGTGTTCAGGATTGAGAGATACAATTTATTGTTATTTCTTGCTGTTTAAAAGTCTTCCCGACATCTATATTCATCTAGAATGGAACAGGCCACGTTTAAAGAGGGACATTGTCCTTCCAAATGCACCTGATGGCCAAGTGCCACTGTCCAAGCCCTGAGAAAATCTGGCGGCTTCAAAACATGAAGCTAATAAAAAAGGGTTTAAGTCCCAAACCAATTTAATTAATAGAATAAATCCACTATTTTGAACTCAGCGAAACATTTCAAAAAAATTTTTAAAGACTATTTCCATTGCGTTTTAATACTCTGTGAATTTGATAAAAGTCTGTATATTACTTTGGTGAAAGTTTTTAAAGCCTGGTTTTAAAGAGTTGGTTTGCTCTGAGGTATTCCTCAAAAAGAAGACTGCGTTTTGCAATGTATTCTTAATGAGAGATGTGGTACTTACATTCCTGTCCACTTCCCTTTAACAAGTATAGCTCTGTGACATAAAGCATACCTTTGTGATATCAGGAACTGTTTGTATTTTACTTTTATCAGCACAAGAATGCCAGATAGAATTCTTAAGAAAATTAAAAAAAAAAAAAGCAGATTGGGACTGGGTGTACCCTCAGTGGGTGCATGGACACACGGCTCACGTGCGTGTGTTTCCATGTCTTGGTGCACATGTGTGCACATGCGAATGTCTTTGCTGTAACGGACGACGCTTCTCGCCCATGCTCATCACAGCATGATTCACAGCAGCTGAGCTATAGAAGCAACCCAGATGTCCACGGATGGGTGAGTGGGTCTTTTAAAATGTGATATATACGTACAATGGAATGTTATTCAGCCTTTCAAAATAAGGACATCTTTTCACATGCCATAGCATGGATAAAACTTGAGGACAGGGTGCTAAGTGAAACAAGCCAGTCACAAAAAGACAAATACCATATGGTTTCATTTACATGGGGTACCTAAAGCAGTCAGACTCACAGAAACAGAAAGTGGGATGCTGGTGGCCGGGAACTGAGGGGAGGGGGGACGGGGAGTTGTTATGTGATGGATAAAGAGCCTCAGTTTCGCAAGATGTAAAAGTTCTCAAGAACTGTTACACAACAGTGTGAAAATACTTGATACCACTGAACTGTATGCTTAAAATTAAGATGGTAGAGTTTGTTAATTTTTTCATCACAATTTAATTTAAAATTAAAAAAAACTTTTTAAAAGATGATGCTGCTTGGAGGTCACACCACTTACCAGATAGAACTTGGGTGTTGGACCTGACCAACCTGAATTTAAATCCCCACACTACCTCTTCAGAGCCGTGAGACCTGACACCTGAGTGCTTTCGACAGTAAAATACCTAGTTCTGAGTGCCATCAGGAGGGTTAGCTAACGGTAAAGTGCCTGGCAGAAATCAAGGGAAATGCAAGAAGCCGTGCCTTCCATGCGCAGTGTGCGACTGACAGCCCCTTCCCATTGCTCTTTTGTCTGTCTGTCTGTCTGTCTGTCTGTCTGTCTGTCTGTCCGTCCACCCTCTGGTCTGCAAGAGCCCTCTGGAGCTCCCTTCTGAGCCTTTCACCAGCTCAGCCTGGCAGCCAGAGGCCCACTGTGAATTTTTAGGTGCGTTCCAAGGAAACCAACAGGGACTTTCTGTACCCAGAAAAACTCCCCAGCCTGTCAAGGCCTCATCCCTTGGCTCCAGGCTTTGCTGTCATAATACTCATGCATTCCTGAAACGATACTAACACTCTTACGGTTAAATAACTTTATGGTTTCCTAAGCATTTTCACATACAGGATATCCATCCAAGCTTAGGACAGATTACGTGGTTGGGTTATAACCTCTGCTTTTACAGATAAAGATTTTAATGAGCACCTACTGTACATCAGGCATTATTCTAGGCTTTTTTCCCATGTTACCTTCCTCCATTTAGCAAGTTGCCCTGGGAGGACTTGGAGCCAGGTCATCCATACATGCTGCTTTCCCCAGAGTGCCTCCGCCACCTTCTGAGACGTTTTTGCCTCAGTGTAGACCATAAGGCCCTTTGCAGACAGCAGGTTTTACTGGGGCAAAGAGCATGACAAGAGGAAATCTAAAAGAGACAGGCCTGCCAACGGAGGAGCGTGCGGTCAGGGATGGTGGCAAGATGAGAGGCCGTAGGAATGAGAAACTCAGAATGACAGGGTCTACTCTGGGCCAGCCGCCCTATCTGAGTTTCCCGGCCCCTCTTGGTCTTTCTTGAGACCCTCCCTCTTTGATGTAGTGGGCAAGGTCACTGGCTCGGGAGGCAGATCATTCTGGGCTCAGGTCTCTGCTAAGTCCTGGCTCCCTAGCATACAGTGAGGATGATAAGAGTACCTGGCCCTTAGGTGGCTGTGTGGATTCAGAGAACAATGCACGTGAAATGCTCACCCCACTCCCGGCACATGGTTAGATCTCAGCGAATACTGCTGTGGCTGTGTCAGCCTTCCCTGCACCGACTCCCACCTCCGTCCAGTCCCACCACAAGTCCCTCTCTCATCTCTCTCTTCTCATCTAATCCCGCTCCAGCCGAACCTCCACCCTTGAAAAAACTGCAGGGGATTGCATAAGAACTGGAGAGATGGCTAGGACAGGAGAGGAGTGAAGTGACAGCGAGTCCCTGCCATATCCACTTCCTCGTGGAGGACAGGCTGACCCCTCAGGCCCAGCCTCAGGGACCAAATTCAAACTCTCTCCTTTCTGTTTACTTCATCAGTATCCTGGCATTTAACTTGGCCCAAGTGAGAGTGGCTGTGGGCAGTCTCAGTCCTTTAGGAGTGGCATCGGCCCTGGGCTGAGAAAGCCACGGGTGCCAGTTTCCCAGGGAGGCTATTTCCTCTCGCAGAGACTGGCTCAGAGCAGTAGGAATAAAAGCCAGCAGGCCTGGGGAGAGGCCCTGCTGGGCTCGCACTACCTAGGGAGCATTCTCTGCAAGCTCAGTCTGATGGGGTTTCAGCATCCTCCTGCTAGTGGTGGGAGCGACATCCCAGGGGAAGTCACCAGTCCTCAGCTGTCCTGCCACTCTACCTAACCCCCTGTCCGAGTCACACTCACGCATCTTGGAATATTTTCATAGGGCAGTGGTGGGGGGTGGTGCATCCCTCTGTGGCTGCTTTGCTGTCATTCTTGAGGAGACAGCTTAACTCATGCCCTATCCAGCTTCAGGCCTCCTTAGCAAGACTACAAAGAGGTGGTCTTGCCGTGGGTATCATGTGACACCATGTGAAGACCGGGCTTTGCAGCCAAGAGGCTTGCATTCAACCCCAGCCACACTATTTACTGCAAGTTCCTCAGCCCAGTGGAACCTCGGTTTCCTCACATCTGCAGGGACTGTCACAACACCTGCTACACAGGCTTCTGTGGGAGTTAAATACGATGCTACGTGCAAGTACCTACCATGCTGGGTACATACAAATAATGCTTGACAAATGTCTCCTCCTACTTCCTCTGGAAGGGCCACCACAGGCCATAGTTTTGTCAGTCACCCAGTAGCATCCTGCTCCTTTTGGAGTGTTAGTTGGTGGCCTAGAAATGATTAGAGGGAGGAGGAGAGATTGTCCGGGCCCCGGGAGAAATTCCCAGATGCGTGAGGGAAACCATAATACTTGCTCTCTGTAAGCAAACCAGGATGGTGCCGCCCACACCTCCCCCAGGTCCCACAGACGTTGGTCCCACAGCCACCCCGCAGGCACAGCTGCAACGAGTGCCTTTCTGATAAGAAGTGGAGGCTGTAATAGGGTCCTTTTGTTCAGATGGCCCTGTTAACTATCAAAGGCCTGCTCCTGAAATAAAGCTACAATTTTAAGAAGATTCTGTGTCTGTTGAAGGCAGAGTTGCACCTTTTCAAACCAGTCTGATGTTGACCAACGCGTTCTCCCTCCCTAAGGAAGGGGCAAGGCTGATGAAGGGCTCTGCCAGTTTCCTCTTCATCTGATCACCAGGCCAAGGGCACGGTTAGTGACATCAGGGCCAGAAGCTGATGACTGTTATGTGAGATGTTGCATGAGACTCTGGGTACAAGCACAGCTGCTATGGGACACAGGTGACAAATAAGGCACCAAACTGAGAAAAGCCAGCACCTCCAATGGCTCTTACGATTGTCTTTCCCTCCTGATACATTTTTAGGAAGTAATTGCTGGCACATAGGAGGGCTGTTGATTGCAGAATAGTAGGAAAGCAGACACCAGAGCCAAGGGGCCTGGGTGTGGGACGAGTCACTGAACTTCTCTGCCTTAGTTTCCTTGTCTACAAAATGAGAACGATAGCCCCCTCCTAAGCCATGTGCGTAGAGCTTAGCTCAGGGCCTGGCACAGTGTATAGGCATGCTCCATAGCGTCAGCTGTTATTTTTTAGCCACCTAGGCATGCGGTCATATTAGTGAATAATTAAAAACTAGCCAGTTCTTCTTCTGTTATCCTACTTTCTATTTCCACTTTCTGTTTTATCTCACTGGCTATAACGTAGGACTTTTTGGGGAATGGTGAAAACATGTGGAACTTTCCAGCAGCTAAGATAGGATGGATGTTAGGTGAGAGTGGCTGGGTGTGAGGTAAGATGGCTCAGCTGCAGAGAAAACCCTAGAAAACCATACGGAGGGACCCCAGCTAAGAGAGATTTTAGAATCAGTGTCAGATAGATTCGAGGGTGATAATAAGCATAAAAACAAATGACAAAAACCGATTATCAAAGCAATTTTTATTACAATTAGTCATGTGATGAAAGAGCAAGAAGGGGAAAATTCATAATCTCACTTTACGATTGGTGTTGCGATAATGGATTTGGGAGGAATTTGCAAATACTTTCATTTTCTACTGTATCTCCGCAGGCTGTCACAAGTCAGCTATTTGCAAAGTACTTGATGATGTTTGTAAAAATGTTTCTGGTTTACAAAGCAAACTCACACACGTGGCCTTCCTTTGCCTTCACAAAACCTCTGCGGTAGATATCACGGAAGCGTCGGATGTGATGTGGGGCATCATGGCACGGGGGTCCAGAGCACGGCCCAGGATTTTAAAACCTGCCTTACTTGTGGTGTGACCTTTGGTAAGCCCCTTGACCTCTCTGTGCCTCAGTTTCTGTGCCTATAAGGTGGAAGCAATACTGTGATCCCCATCATGGGGTTGCTTAGAAGTGTGGTAAACCATACCCTACAAGGGTTGGCTGTTACTATGAATATTGAGGAACTTTATGGCTTGCAAGGCTCTCTCCCTCTCTTGCCCATCCTCCTTTGATGCTCACACGCCTGTCACATGTTTCCTTGCAAACCACGCTGTAGACTTTAAACAGTGGTCTGTCCTGCTACCTGTGTGCCTCATGAATCCACCTCAGTCCTCAGTCCCCCGCGCCCTGGGGACCCATGAAAGACCCTCCGAACAGGGAGCCACATGGCTAATAGTGCTCTTAAATGCCTAGTCCTGGGCAACAGGCCAGAGCCAGGCCCGCACACGGCAGCCAGGGAGTGTGGTCGCCCGGCCTACGAGAGGACCTATTTCTCCCCACACCGCAGTCTTGGTCTCGTGTGGCTTAGCTGGGCCTTGACCCCCTGCCTGCCCACAGGAGGCAGCCTTTCTGTCGCACACTGGCACACACAAACAGGACTCCTGACAGTCCTGGTTGGGGGCCTGTCCTCCTCTCTCATGCCACTGAGACACATACAGAGGAAGGACAAACCACGCAGGAACCGGAGGCAGAGGTCACTAAGCACACACCAGGTGCAGCTGCCAAAGGTCTTGGGCAGGCTAGGGTCCCGCGGGGAGGCGGCTGGACACCTGGGGAAGAAGATTTCCGGGAGACAGAGGTTTTGAGGAGCAGCTGGAAAGGCGTCTGAGAAGGAACCGAACACGCAGAGGAGAGAAGGAACGGTGAGCTTGCAGGCAGACGCGGATGTGGCCTAGGCCCACGGCAGGGCTGTGAGCAGCTATCTGGCCGCAGTGGAAAATCCCAACCAGAGGCAAGAGTTTAGTTCAACAAATATTTATGACACCTACTTAACTTGGTGGAAAGAAGAGGGCCCAGCTGAGTCACTGGGCCTGGCCCTGGCCTGGAACCATGGCCTTACTCACAGGGACCACGAGGGCTGTCGGAGCAGACAGGGACTTAGAGAGGGAGCAGGAGCCAGGACAGGTGCTGAGGACCACCTGGCCCCGAGTGATGCCTACGCCCTGTGGGGACCTGAGCTCGGCAGCCAGCTGAGGCCCCACTCTCTGGCAAAGGACTGCTGAGAACAGACCACCAGGAACACTGCTCCTGCTGGGTCGGGTGACCCCGGGGGTCTGGTACCATAATACAGCACGTGGCAGGCAGGCCTGAGGAGGTCCATCGGCAGGCGCTCAAAACTAGAACGTCCCTTTCCTGCCTCCCCTCCAGTCTCACCTCCTCAGGTAGCCCCAAAGCTGAGGATGCTGAGACTGGGGGCCAGGGCGGTGGAGGCAAGGGAGGTTCAGGGAGCACTCCTGCCTCCCTTGTCTGTCTTCCACTGTCCTTTTCTTCACATCCTCATGATTCTACTCCCAGCCTCACTCAACTGCTGCCCCATTGTCCTATGTTGCCACAGGGTCCCTGTCCCACTTGTATTTGCCAACCCTATCCCCTCAAGCCTGGCTGTCCCAGCACTCATGGCCCAAAGGCCCAGGAGTCGCACTAGAACATCCTTCGGCTGCAGTTCAGGCTTTGGTCCCCTTGCCTGCGAGCTCCCCACAGCAGGCCCGCAGAACCCTGGGCAGGAAGCAGCTGGTCGCAAACAAAGTGACCCCACAGAGGATATGGTGACAGTCTGCATGAACACTGACCTAATTGGGTGAGCGCAGCCTTCTGGGGCCATTCCCCAGGAAGCAGCACCCCAAAAGGTCAGTGCGGTCGTGGGCTGCTGCTGAGGGCCTGTTCCAAAGACGCCCCGTGTTTGCAGAGCTGTTTCTATCCTGCAAAGCGCTGCCACTTCTGATCCTTACAGACACCCCGGAGTCACGGCAATCCCATTGTACAGATGAGGAAACTGAGGCTCGGGGCTGAAGCTCTGCAGCTGCTAAATGGTAAAATCTGGACTGAAACTGAGGCTCGTAGGATTCCGCAAATTTTACATTAGGCCGAGGTCCAGATGACGGGTTGGCAATTGCCCCCCATCTATGGCAGTTGTCCCCGCTTATTTCTGTCCTGGCACACACCACACTCTGTGGGTTGCTCCTTCCTCGTGCCTTCTTCAGTCATCCCAACCCTCATGCGCCACCTGCCCTTCGCCTGGAAAGTCCTTGCCCATTCTCTCCTGCAGCCAGTCACTACCCTTTCTTTCAGAAATGCCGCCTCCTCTGCGAAGCCCTCCCTCGGACCCACACCTCTCTGCCCCTGAACCTCCGCATGCCATGCCTTGCTGTTGACCCTTTCAATGCAAATTAACCATTTGTGCATCCTTGCCCTCCCTCCCCCATCAGCCAGGACCTACTCCTCTTCCTCCTCAGTGGCTGTTTGCTGAAGGAAGGAGGAGAGGGGGAGGGAGGGAGTCCAGACATTCTGGTCTGTGTCGTTAAGAAGGAGCTTGCATCAGGAAGGCATCCCGTCGTCTAGAGAAAGCAGGAAAGAGTGACTTCACTGGCCCTTGAGCCATCTGAGGGTCCGTCCTGCTCATCTTTGGCCCTTACCTCTGTCCCCACCCACGACCTCCAGAGAAGCCACCTGGGTTTGCTCTCAGACCACCCTGCCATCCTCAGATGGAGCCAGGGTAGCAGCCCCGGCCTGAACCTGTGACTCACTCCAGCCTTCCGGGCCCTGTGTTTGGTGAAGACATTGGTGCAGTGGCCCAGCTGCCCTGCCTCCCTCCAGCCAGGGGCCAACAGCATGACCTTCCCTTCTGCAGCGCCAGCCCACACCCATGGGAGCCCCTCGGAGCACAGCTCCATGGAACCCCGAGAGAAGGCTACCCCAGTGTGCTGTCCCGACCTGCGGGGCGTCAGATCCGTGGTCCAGGAGCCTCACACAGCCCCTACCTGCAGACTCACGCCCTACCCCCCCGCCCCGGGGCTGTTGGGCAGCTTGACATTCTAGCATTAGAATCCATCCTGGTGAGGCCCAAGCCTCGGCCACCCTCCGGGTTATTTACACCTTTCTGAGGAACAGGCTGGCGGAGGTGGAGACCACTGGAAAGGGCAGGTCTGGGGGAAGGCACCAGCTCCTGGGCTTGATATCAGGACCAAGAGGGGCCCCTGGATCCTCAGACTGGGAGAGCTGGACGCCAACAATGTGTTCTCCTGAGAGCAAAAGGAAAGGAAAGCTTGACCTCCCAGTCCCGCCTTGGGGCGCCCCTGGATGCTAGATCCCGGGGGGAGGGGGCAGGGCCAGCACCTGAGGGATTAACCTGGGCCACGCAGCTTCCCTGCAGAAAAAGGTTCCCAGACCTGTTCCTCCTGGGTATAAGTAGAGGTGGGAACCATGGCTGGTTGGTGGCTCCTCAGGCCCCAGCCTCCCTGGGCAGCCTCACACCCCCACCCTCCCTTAAACCCTTGTCCTAGCCCCAGGAAGCCGTCAGTGCTGGCACGGGGCACAAGCCACTGACTCATGCGGGTGAACCACGGCCTCCCCAGCCTCGCACACAGCGGCCCCATCTGTTTCTTCTCGCACCTGCTCACCTCTCCAGCCAAACCGGCTCCACCGCGGCAGAACCATCTGACCCGGGCCAGGACTGCCGCACCACTGGTCCCAGCTGCTCAGGACGCTCGTCACCGGATTCTTCCTCAGTGAGCGGGTTCTCGGCTCCGTCCAACTGGCACCCCCTAACTGCTCTCAGCTCTTGCGGCCAGAGGGGGCTTTTCCAAAAGCAAGCATGACCGCATCTCACTCCTGCTTAAGGCCTTTCCCTGGTTGCCATGGCCCTGGCGTAGAGGCCTGGCATTCAGGGCCCCCGCGGGGCAGTGGCCAGGATGGGATGTGCCTCTCCCACCCGCCTTCCCTCTCACTGAAAAGTCTCTGCTCTGTCACCTGCCGTGGTCTGTACTATCCCCACCCCTGGCAATGCCTTTCCCTTCGTTTCCCGTCTGGCTCATGTCTTCTTAAAGAGTCTGCTATCCAGGCCTCTCCTGACCCCCGGCAAGCTAAGCTGTCTCCCACCACGCCTCGGATGGCAGCCGCCACTGTTGGGCCGGCCAGAGCCAAGGTCCAGCAGTTTCAGGGGCTCAGCAGACTTGTGTGCAGCCTGCGAGATCCCGGCAACCCGCTGCAGCCAACCCCCAGGCCTGCAGTCATCGGTGACCTGGTTGTCAGGTGACAGACACAAGGCTAAGGAAAGACATGAGGACTGAAGGCTGAGAGGGCACATGACTCGGCTGCCCTGAGGATTTCAACTCCTCTGAGAACAGAACATGTCTAGACAGTTCTGTCTGAAGAGCCAATCTCTCTCTCCTCACTCACTCCCACCCTGGCTGGTTCACTAAGCAGGACACATCTGGAGGTGCCGAGCCTGGGGTAGAAACCCCTTCTATGCCCAAACCCCTTCCCCACTCCTCCCCAGCCCCTCTTTCAAGGCCAGGAGAGAGGCCCAGCTGGACACAAGCGAATTCCCTGGCTCCCCACAGCCTGAGGCTTGTGGCTCCCTGAGGGGTCCTGGGGATTGAGAGTGAGAAAAGCAGTCTGATGGCCCCTAGGGCCAAGTAGGAGAAAAACCACCCAAAAATGTCTGGGGGGTACGATGAGGTGGGAGGGATGAAGGGACCAGATATGCTAAGAATGTAGACTCTGGAGTCAGACTCACCCTGATTCGACCCCTGGCCGTGGCCTGGGTGAGGCCCTCTCCCTGGATCTTGGTCTCCTCATCTGTAAAACGGGCTCACAGTAGCGCCTGAGAAGAGCTCAGCTTGGAGCCTGGCTGGGAGAAGTGCTCAGCCAGCGGCAGCCGCTCCCACCTCCACTTCTTCAGGCTGCAGCCATTCGTGGGGTCCACAAGGATGGGCCTGCATACCTCACAGGGCTGTGGCAAAATCAGTGGAGTCACAGGTGGGAGGAGTCCCCATGGTCGCATTCAGCCTCTGCGCTCAGGCCGCCAGGCCCTGAAAACACCGACCCACTCCTAGTTCTTGACCAGACGCAGAGAAGAGAAAGACAGGGCCACGTGGCCAGCCCACTGGCTCACCCCCTTAAGCACTTCTCCACCAACCAGGCACCCCAGGCTCCTAGCCCTTGACCTTCCCTTCTGCTTGCTCTGCCCTCCCTCCCCTTGGCATCCCCAGAAGCTGGTCTGTTTTCCCTACCAAGCCTGTCTGCGGGCCTCACTTCCTTTCTGGCTGGTGAGGCTGGGCCTGTGGGGTGGCCACGGCAGGGTGGCCAAGGCCATGATGGCTCGACACTCAGGGTCTTACTCGAAAAGGCCAAAGTTTTCTGTAACCATTTGGGTTCCTCAAAGCCATTGTCCAATGCCAGGGTAGGGGGCTCTTCCCTTGGACCCCACCCATCCCCACCACCATGGTCCTCCGAGCAGGGGAGTGAGGAAGGGGAAGGGACAGTCACAGCGTGCAGTGCTCAGCAGAGTTGTAGCTGAGGCTCAGCCCTCCACTTACAGGCTGTAGCGTGAAGATACCCCCTCCAGTATGGAGACATCAGTGAATGAACAGCGAGGCACATCCATTACCCCGTGGGGCGGCTGTTAGGAGGCCCGAAGGCGAGAAGGGGAGTCTGTCCTTCCCGTGCTCAGAACTAGCTGAAATTGAGCTGTTGGTCCTGCCTCAAGGGATAGAACAGAGCCAGGTGGCAGGGGATGCAGTGCCCAGACAGAGGTCACAGGGCAAGGACAACAACACTGGGAGCTCTTGTCCCAAAAGGCAGACCTAAGGAGATAGAATCTTTTAATTACATGCTTAGGCTTCCTGGGCTGCTGGCCAGGGTACACCCAGCTCTCAGCCTTCTCTACGGGCCTCCCTCTGCCCTGACCCTCTCAGGGGAAAGAGGGGTGCAGTGACCCCAGGACAGCGGAAAGGAGGCAGCAGACCCAGCTGGGGCTGGACTTGGACTCCTGTCTCTGGGGGACTCGGAGGGGGTGAGGGGAGGGCAATGGGGCCCAGATCAGTTCAGGGCTCTCCTCGTCACTCACCCACTCGGGCTCTGCCAAGACCTGGGTCAGGCTGGGGATGAGAGCGGCACCGGTCCCACCCGCCTCCCCTCCCTCCCAGACATACAAACCTCCAGATTCTCTGAAGACCAACTCATCACCCTGCATAAGACAGTGGAAGGGAGAGTGTCTGTGGGTGAACTAGAGAGTGGAGCCCTTCTTTTCCCGCCCAAGATACCGAAGAACATTTCTTTTTTTAATGTGCAAGCTTTGCTAGACAAAAAATAAATAAATAAAAATTGTGTCAGATCTGTCCAGGCCAGACCTTTGAGCTTGTGACCCATTTGTCTAGTTTCCTGTCATCTCTGGAGGATCCCAGCACAGATGCCACCAGATCCATCTGCATCCAAAGAGCCAGAGAGGCCTGTTCGGGTGGGGCCCACAGGGCAGGGCCCTGCCTTTCTGAGCAGGAGCTTTTTGGTGCTGTTTCTCTTTAAATCGGGCAAGTACTCTGAGATGAGTGTGTGTGTTTTTTAACTCTTATTTGCCAGACAGAATCTAAGTGAGAGCCGGTGAGATGGCGGGAGTGCAGGCTGTGAGGGCTGGATTTCCCTTCTGAGGGCTTGCCGCCTTGCTCAGAGGAAACTCAGCAAACTGGCTTGGATTTGTAGAGCCATGCCTGTTTACCAAGGGCTTTCACATATCAAAGCGCCTCTGATCCCTAGGCTTACAGAGGGGAAGTCTGGAATTCAGAGAGAGTAATACCTCACCCCAAGCCCTGGAGAGCAAGCAGAGAGGCCAGGTCCCCTCCCCCCATGCTCTATGTGCTGTTCATCTCACCCAGCCAGGCCCGCTCTGCACAGACCCAGCCCGCATGGGTGCCTGCCCTCTTCACCCCAGGGCCCAGGGGAAGGCTGCTCTTCCTCCCCTCTCCTCTCCTCTCCACCTTCTCCACAGAAGGCAAGAGAAGGAGACAGCTTGGGTCGTCTTCTAGGTGCTTCACGTGGAGCCATCCTAGTGGCATCTGGTCTGTTTATCCACCCAATGTGTGGACAATGTGAGTGGGCTGGAACTCCGTTTGGCCCATGCCCCAGCCTGAGGACTTCACACTGCTTTCCTTCCAGTGCCCTTCGAGGTCTGCACCCAGAACCTGAAATCTCATTTCCCGCCTCGCCCTGCAAAGGCCCCAGTAGGAAGAGAAGAAGATGGTCAGCGCCGAGGTAGAGCATATGCTGGCGGAAGACCTCTCCAGGCCACTGCAGCCTTGACCTTGAGAGAGCGGGATGGCTCCCCTGCCAGTCAGGCCCAAGTCTCAGCCTGGTCCCTGCCCAGAACAGCTCACCTGGTGCAGAGAAAAGACCTCAGCCACCTGCTGGCCGGCGGTAGCTTTCCCAACCCACTCCGACCAGCCAACGTCCTAGAGGAGGTGAGAGTGTAGGTGCCCTGGAGCCCTTCGGCCGGGGTTCAAACTCCCGCTCAGCCACCCATTCGCTGTGTGACTTTGGGCAAGTTTTTCACCTCTCTGTACCTCAATTTTCCCATTCTTAAGATGAGTACAATACTATAGCACCTACCACATAGGTTAGCTATGAGAAGCACATGGGTTAATACATGTAAGGTGCTTAGGACAATGCCTGATGGTCCGTAAGACCTACCTAAGTAGTCAGCTCGTTAGTACTATTATTGTCAGCATCATTATTTTCCAACCCAAGAGAGACTATAGATACCAAAGCAAGCAAAAACCTAAAGCCCCTGAGGAAGTTTCATAAGAAGAGAGAAGGAGGCCTGTTCCGCAAAGGACTGCACCCTCCTGTTACCTCAGGTGGAAACAGTCATTAATAGTAGTTCCCTCTTAGTCCAGTCATAAAGCTCCAGAGCACGAGGGGGTGAGAAATTTTACTATTGCGGAAGCGAGAAATGTTGCTATAGGGTGGAATTCCATTTTTAGAAACCGGGAAGTTATTTTGAGCAGAAGGTTGGCGTTTGTTATTTTTTAATAGTCTCTGCACTCTAACAATACAGGCATGTGCTTGCCCTGAGGAGAAAGGAGGGCACAGTGGGGAGCCCTGCCATGCTTCTGTGGTTGCCAGGCAACCCCTCCGGCCTTCCACCCCAGCCGGAGCCTTCCGGAGAGCCCAGGGTGGGCTCCACGAGCCCTCACAACCCCTTGTCACAAATGCCAAAGCACGTTAGATGTCTCTGAGGCCCTCTCAAGGGTGTCTAGAGAAAGCAACCTCACTTTCTTTCCAGCCTGAGCAGTGTTAGGGAGGTGAATCAGCGGGGAACAGCCACAGGCGCGCCTCACTTTCTAGAGCTATCTTAGCTTCTCGTGGCTGCTGTAACGAATCATGATGAACTCAGTGGCTTAACTGAAATTTATTTGATTATGGTACTGGAAGCCAGAAGTCCAAAATCAGTGTCACTGGGCCCAAATCAAGGTATCACAGGGCTACGCTCTCTCCAGAGGCTTCAAGGGACAGTGTAATCCGTTCCTTGCCTCCCGCGGGCTCCTGGCGGCTGCTGGCTTTCCTTGGCCTGTGGCTGCATCACCCCGGCCTCTGCCTCCATGGTCACTTGGCCTTCTCTGTGATCTGTGTCAAATCTGCCCTTCTCTTGTAGGGATACTTGAGGTTGCATTTAGGACCACCTGGATAGCATGCCCCCATCTCATGATTCTCCATCTTATATATATAAGACCTTTTTTTTCATATTATAAAGTAACACTTGTAGATGCCAAGGGATCAGGCTCTGTTATCAGTGGGGATCATTATTCAGTCCACGATCCAAGCCAATGACTTTCTCCAATAAGACTAGCTAGTGGGTCTCCACTCGGCCCTCTGGTGTCCAGCTTCCTCATTCTCCCTAGCAGCACACAGCAGAGTAAGGATGCTGACCTCAACGCCCTGCCTGTCCCAGGGGTGTCTCATGCAGGCCAGGCCTGGAGCTTCTGGGAGGAGTGTGGGGTGTTGGACTGCACCCTCAAGCAATGACAGCTCCCCCGAGGCCTCCAGTTACCCCCACAGAAGGAAATGGGAGCTAAAAACAGAAGCCAGGATCATAAGAACTTTAGAAAAAATATATATTTATTTTGTTTTATTGCACAGCATAAAAATTCAATAAAGCAATAAGGAAATAGAAAATATTAATTTTTCAGAATCCTAGCCTCCAGACATAATAAAAACTTTGTTGTACAAAACAATCTTCCTTCTAGACCTTTTTACATTCAGATAGAGCCATATTATACTTAGGTTTTTTAAATGTGAAATTGAAATTATGTTATACATCCTTTTCTTTAACCTGTTTTCTTTTTCTTCAATAAATAATATATTTTAGGCACCTTTCATGGTAGTATTGTAGCATTTTCTCATCTTTCTAGAGGCTGCTGAGGCTACCACTGTGAGGATGAACTGTGAGTAGTTACCCCTTTGATGGGCATTTGGGTTCTTTCTAATTTTTCATCTGAAACAGCCGTGGTGAGACCATTCAGTGAGGTGCTGGTACCTGACTTGTTCACGCTGCGATAGGAGACTCACAAAGAGGGGGAGGCGTTTTTCTCTCCCCTCCACACCACCCCAATTACTCCAAAGCAATCAAGCCTTGGGTGAAGAAAGTCAGTTCCCAGGGAGGATTAATTAATAGGCATTTGTTTTCCAAGGCTGAGCCTCACAGAGACAAGGAGATGAATTGTCTGAGAAGGGGAGGGCCTCTGCGTTTGTCAGGAGGCTTCCACGGCAAGCCCACTAACATCTCTTCTGAAACTAACTCATGCGATAGGGAGAATCTGTTACCTTCCGCACCAGAAAAGCTTAGGGGCTGGGTGGGATTCAGGGTGCCACTCCGGTACTGTTTGATCCAGGCGTTTGTGATACCATCAGGCTCTGTTTTTGTTTTTCTGTGATTCTCTTGGCACAGTCCTGGTCTATGGGTTAGCTTTGCCCACAGACTCATTTTCCTCATTGTAGTAAAAAGAGCTTGAAGCATTTCAGGGCCCACACCCACTCATGGCACTATCCACAGAAAAAGAAAAATCTCTGTCCTAAATTCCCAGCGAAACTCCTGAGGTGCATCCTGATAGGACAGGGTTAGATCCTGTGCCCACCACGAAACGAGGGATGTCCTCAGTGGTGACGAGGGGGAGATGGGATGTCCTGTGCTCCCTCTGGGGTTAGAGGTGCAGATGGCTTTCCCAAAGTGAGGGGGATTTTCCAATAAAAATTAGGAGGTCGGGAAAAGGGAAGTAGAGAGGAGTGGGAAGTGAGGAGCCAACCTGTAGGGCTTCATGAGAGTGGTTAAGGGTGGATGGGCTCCAAGCAGTCCTGCGTAGATAAGGAGGAGGAGGAGGTTTTCAGGATTGTTTGGGGCTAGGCCTTAGACACAAATGTGCAAGGAACAAATTCACACCAACTCCCCAAAATGCACTGTGAACGAGCATCCTGGGTTGTGGGTGCATACCCCTATCCCAGGATAAATTCCTAGAAATGCAAATGCGGGGTCAAAGGGCTCCGTGCATTTCAAACTTTCGTAGATATTGCTAAGTTACCCTCCAATGAGGTTTTCACCTATTTCTCCTTCCGACAGTGCAGCCTATGAAAATGTCCACTAACCATCTTATCCGTAATACTAAATAGGCTCCATCTTTCTAATGTTTGGCATCTTGGTACATTTCATTTGATTTTTTAAAACCATAAAGTGGGGTGGACATTTTTTCATACACTTACTAACTTTTTAGAATTCCTCTTCCATGGATTACCTGCTTGTGGCCTTTGTTCCTTTTTCTGTTGAGTTGTTTACCTTCTTGTTAATGACTTGTGAAAGCTCTTTGTAGATTAGGGATACAAACCCTTTGTTTAATCTGTTCCAAATATTTACCCAGGCTGTCCTTTGTGTTTTGACTTTGTATATAGAGCTTTTGTTTTCCAGAACTTTACAAATTTTATGTGGTTCAATGTATTCGGCTTTTCTGGTTTTCTGCTTAGAAAGGCTTTATCCACGCCAAAATAAAAAAAAAAAAAAAAAAAGGCCACCCATGTTTTCTTTCATGGCTTCTGTGGGTAACTTTTTTATTTTTCCCAAGGCGGGGCCACAGGGGGCCAGTTTATTGCAGTTAAATACCTCTCTCTCTTTGTATGTGATATGTGTTTTTTTGTTCACTTTTTCATAAAGAACATTAAAACACACACTTTATAACTTCTGTGGGTTTCCTTACATGTTTACATTTTTTCCCTCTATCTGGAATTTATTTTATTATGTCATACGTGTAAGACAGGGATGCATTTCTCTTTCTCAGATGGATAGCTAGCTGCTTAGGCTGTAAGGACTTTGTGAGATTCCAGAGCCTCTGTAACTTTTCAGTGGCTGCGATTTCTGTTAACATCTTGTTTCCTTTGAGTGACTAGGAGGGATCAGAAGGAAAATAGCTGTTGTTTATCTTCAAGTTAAGGGACAGCCGGTAAAGGGGGTGACGCGAGACTGAGATGCAGTCCTCAGACAATGTTGAAAATAGGGTGCTGTGCCCAGAGGAGGAAAAGCAACGGCAGAAGGAGGGCGGGAAGAGTCCTGCTCCTCTTGGGAGGAGTTCAGGGAGCAAGAGAAACATCCCTGTAGGGTCCACCACACCCCAAACCAGGGAGCGTGCTGTCCTTCTTCCCTCCTGCTTCCCAACCTTTGCTCCAGAAGTCTGGGCTCGTTGGCTCGTGTTCCTTGCCCAGAATTTCTTGACCACCTACTCTGAGCCCAAGGAAGGATCACCGTGTCTGGTCCAGTGATAGTGGAAGTACATAGCAATGACCCTGAAACAGGGAGAAGAATGCTCACGGGGATAGCCGTTTGGGAAAGATTCCCCTCAGACGTGGCATTTCAAATTTCGTTCTTTGGATCTCTAAAAAGAATTCCCTGACTCTGCTGGGAAAATGGAAATGTCCCTATTAGGAACAGTCGTGCCCACCTGTGCTTCCCCTGGGAAGGCCGCCCTGGCAGTGTCACCTGCCCCCTTTAGGAGAGGTCAGAGGTCAGGAGCACCACGAGGGAAGGGCAGCAGGGGCAGCAGCCATTCTGGCGCCATCGCAGAGGCTGGAGGTCAAGGGCTCCTAAACAGCCGGTCCCAGTGGCTTCCACAAGCGCATGTGTGCATCTCTGTCCACATTGCTCTGGAATCTTCTTTTAGGTACCCTTCCTCACCGGAAGGCACAGATCATGCATCTCTGCAAATGGCTGAATGAACGCCTAAGTGGCGGTGGAGAGCGGGGTGCAGTGCCGGGGCTGCCCAGCCTGGCTGAGGACCACGTTGGGGTGGAGGCCATCAGCAGGGAAGGGAGGCCCAAACCCTGTCGGGGGAGCATAGCCCCTTGCATCTGGGCTGCCACCTCCAGTCCACTCCTGCAGCCCTCTGCCCCTGAGTTGGGGAGCCCCAGCAGGCAGCCCCCCACCATGAATGGCAGCTGCTCCTACTTCGAAAGGCCCGACAACTGCAGGCTCTGTCGGTCACCCAGCCGCATTCCCTGAGCCCTTTCCTGCTGAGTCACTGCAGCCCCTGTCCAAGCTTCCTGCCAGCCCCGCTGAGACCAAAGGGGAGGAAGGAGGAAGCTGAGGAGACTGCATCAGGACCCAGGAATGCTGTGCTGGGCGGCAAGTGGGGACAGCGTCCCAGCTTCTGCTGCTCTGAAGGGATGACCAGGAGCTGGCTGGTCTGAGGGACCGAGTCGATGCCCACCCCCGTCCCTCACTCAGAGCCAGGCCCTCACCAACTTCCATTCCATCCCCCACTGCGTGTGTGTGTGTGTGTGTGTGTGTGTGTGTGTGTGTGTGTGACAGCTCGGCCCACGTGCCTGCAGGTGACCACGTGCAGTTGTGTGTTCTCATGTGCCGATGAGTGTGGCTGGAGGTGACTGGGGTTGTATGGAGTACTGTGAGCTTGCATGTGAGCGTGTGTGACTCACAATCCCTGTGCATCACGGTGTCCAGCGGTGGGGGTGGCTCCCTGCGGGTGTATGAGTGAGTGTGAACCTACGCGGTTAGGTCTCACTGCGTGCCGGAGTGTGATTTCGTGTGACCGTGTGTCCTGGCCTACGGGTACACGCTTGCCGGTGGTGCAGCTGCCGTGTGCGTGATGGAGCGTTTTGCGGCTGGCGGCATGTGACTCGGTGGGTTCCGAGTGGTTCTTCAGGACTGTGCGTGTGTTCCATGGCACAGGCCCAAGCGGGTTAGGGGTCTGCGGCCCCTATCCCATGGTAGGTGGGAGACAGGAGTGTGTGGATCTGTTGTGTGCTCTCCCTTTTCGAGGTTCTAGCCTTGAGGGCCATGGAATGGCTCCCACTTGTGCAAGAAAGTGGCCTCAGCCGGGCTGCAGGATTCGGTATTCCTGTGTCACTGACAAGTTTTAGCGTGTTTTCTCGTAAGCCCTGCTGGGGTGAGCCAGCCCATCTGAGCCCTCCCAGAGCCGGCTCCCCGTGCTAACAAAGTCTCAGCACCTTGGCTCAAGCCCAGCCTGCCTCCCACCCCTGCAGGGACACAGCCAGCCTCGCCTGGCCCTGGCCATCTGCTCGTCCCCTCGCCATACCTAATCTGGGTGCAGAAGGAACACAGGCAGCAAGCGCCCCTTCTTTCCCCACTCTCTTTTACCACTATTTGTTTTGTATGTGTGTATTTGTGTGGAGAAAGTTGTCTGTTGCTTTGGGTTTTTTAAGGCTTTCTTTTTTAATCGCTTGCACAGCCCATGCCTTTGAAGGGGTTTAACCACCAACTCCTTCAGGAAAAGCAGAGGGAGTAATAAAATCATCCTGCACAAGGGACTTAAAAATGTTTCGGATTTTAAAAGTTCTCACAGTCCTGGCTCCGGGACTGCTGCCTCCACTTTTCTATCTGAGGAGGGTGGGTGAGCTTCCTATCTGACTTGCCTTAAGGAGACCCACCCTGCCCCTGACAGGTGAGCCCGCCCTGGCAAGACCCTCGCTTACTACCCCACCTGCCACAGCTGAGATGGCCCTCTGCCTCTCTAGAGAGACTCCGGCTCTCAGGGCCATGTCTCTGCCCAGAAACTACAAAAAAAGGATTCCTCCGGTTTGTCTGCGGCAGATCAGAGCTGGGCGACAGCTGTCCAGATGTGCAAACCTCCAACTGCTTCTGCATCTGCTGGGAAAGGGTTTATTCTCAGGACAAGATGTGCGACGGAGTCCGCAGGAAGCCGGAGCTTCCTGGTGGAAGAAAGTACTGGAAGCCAGGGTGGAGGGGAAAAAGACTCGGTGAAGGTGGAGGGTCAGAGTGTCCCGTATGGAGAACGGGGCTAGGGCCGAGGCAGTGCGCCCCACCAACACCAGTGGGTGCACAGGCCTGGGCAGCAGGGGTGCTGGGGACAGGAGGCCGGGGCCAGTAGCTCGGGAGACCTCAGTCCCGTCCTAACTCTGCCACCCACCAGCTGTGTGACCAGGAGAAGCTGCTTTCCCTCTCTTGGCTTCAATTTATCCACCTTGAGATGGAAACAACAGAGGAAATGTGGGGCCCAGAGGCCTGAGCAGGAAGGCGCTGGACAGACATGACTCCTCATCCTGTGTCTCGAAGATGACGGCCGACCTCTTCTCGGGGATCAAAGGCCCTTCCCAGCCCAGATGGCCTATGTCTCTGAAAGAATCCGTCTTTTGTGACCCTATTGAAACCAGCCACACCCGGATCCCATGGAGACTGCTCAGAGGGGCTGGTGGGAAGGGAGTTGAAGGGTAAGCAGGGAAGAAAGCCAGGGGAGCCAGCCCAAACACGGCAGCCGCCGGAGCTCCCCGCAGCAAGGCCGATCACCAGTACCCACCACGACGCTTCCCGTGCCTCTTGACTTGTCGCTCCAACGTGCACCTGCTCCCTCCTTCCCCACCACCTGCCATGTCTTCCCTGGGGTTACAGCTCTGGACGCAACCCCTGGTTGGAGCTGTGGCTCGACACGCACGGACCATCGGAGCTAAACGCAGCACGCTATGCCCGACAAGCTGAGCCCCGGAGGCTGACAGGATTAGCAAGATCCAGGCCTCACTTTCCAAGAACTTCCAACCACAATAATAATAACATCTACCGATGGTGAGGTAAGCGCACGGCAACTCCACCGGCGACACCCAGCAGGCCGGGGACCAAGCGTGGATCGATGCGTCCTCTTTCAAAGCGGGCCAAGGAAAAGACAGCTGCTTCTGGTTGCCTCTTCTGACATTTTCTGAGTTCTTACGAAGCCCCCGGCACCGCGTGAATGCTGCTGTTCGCTCCTTCACGCTCTCCAGAATTCCGGGGGATAGAGATTGGTGCTGTCAGACACAGACTCGGAGGCGTCCCCGTGACCCCTCCGTCCTGGGCTCCTGCTCTCATGTCCTTCCCTCCCCTCGAGGGCACCTGCGACTTGTTTCTAACTAATAGAATGACCAGCGTGCCTGTCTCTAACCGGCACTGGTAAGTGGGGCGGAATGTCACCCCCATGATTGTTTTCACAAAGCCCAGACCTCGCTGACGGACCTCCTCTCCTGCTGACTTTCAAGAAGCAAGCTGCCATGTTCTGAGAGGGCCGATGAAGAGGGCCTCGTGCTGAGGAGCTGAGTGGGAGGCTTCTGGGAGCGGAAAGTAGCCCCCAGCCGACAGCCAGAAAGACTTTAATCTTATAACCATCAGGGGTTGAATTCTGCCCAAACCTGCATGGCCTAGAAGTGGTTCCGTCCGCACTGCAGCCACTGGACAAGAACGCAGCCCTGGCCGACACCTTGACTGCAACCTTGTCAAAGACCCAGCTGTGCTGTGCCCGGGGTCCTGACCCACAGACACGGTGGACAGCAGATATGCGCTGTTTTAAGCTGCTAAGTTTATGGTAATTTATTACAAAGCAATAGGAAACTCATATAAGTATTGTCCCCATCTTATGGATGAGGGACCTAAAGCTCAGAGACTGATCAGAGTCACACAGTTAGTACCGGGCACAAGAGGGACGAGAGTCCAGTCCCCAGATTCCTCAGGCCACTGTTGTCTCCGGGACCCAGCCTGCCATGCCGGTCATTGCTCTCTCAGTGACCTCCTAGGTCCACGGGGAGTAATCCGCGTAGTATTAATTGAAGAAAAAAATTTTCCATTTCAGTTCAACAGTGTGTTTCACCCCTACCATGTGCCTGGCACTGTGTCAGATGCTGGGGATGCAATGGTGAGCACAGATGCAGGGCCTGTTTTGGGGGAATGGAGGGTACAGTGGAGGATATAGCCAATGGACGAGGAATGTCAGTGTGATGAGGGTCACAGAGTCAGGAGGGGTGGGATATCCTGGGAGCGTGCAGTGGGCAGCCTGCCTAGGCCAAGGGCTAGGGACAGTCTTTTTGAGGAAACGACACGCAGGTCCCTTGGGTGTGGGCCTGAGGGGTTGGGGTCAGCGCCTCTGCATTGCCAGTGCATGACTGAGTGGGTGAGTATGTGAGCTTTCTTGGTCAGGGGACCCCAGGGAAGAGACATCTCCCAGCAGTGTGAAATCACCCTGTTTCTGTGCAGGGGCAGTTGTTGCTCAGCTGTGACACTCATCCCCTAAACATGCCAGACATCTGGCAGGGGGAGAAGTGCAGGTGGGGGTGGGAGGTGAAGCAGGCAGATGAGGGATGGCGGGAGGTGTATAAGCAGAGCCGAAGAGAAAGCGGGAATTAGAAAGGAGACCCCCCCACACCCACTGGATCCCGCCGCTTCAGTCTGTGATGACTCAGCAGACCTAGGCGTCCTTGCTCATAAGCTGGAGGGTCCCAGAGGAAGCAGACAGCACACTCGAACCAGGCGATGTGAAGAACATTCAGTAAAGAGATTCTTTTCAAAGATGAGGTCAGGCCCTACGAAAGGACGCAGGAAGCGGGACCAAAGGCAGCCGTCCATTCCGCTGCTGGGCCTGGTGAGACAAGGCAGATGCCTGGAAGTGCTCCACGTGCAAAGGGCCACCTGACGGGAACCGTGGCCTCAGCTGAGGGCTATACCAGACTGTGAGAACCCTGCAAGGCAAGGGGTGTCGGGGAATAAGTGCTCTGGACTCCCTCTCCTCTCTGCCTCTCGGATGCTGTCGGGGCTCCCTTCTGGTCACTGCTGAGTAAAGGCACTCACCCAGCACTGCAGTCCCCAGGGCACCCAGGGTGCAGAGCCGATAGAGAAGAAACCCAATCCTAATTCCACCAGCTGGGGACCCTGCTAGCCACTCAACCTGCCGGGGCCTCAGTTTCCTCCTCCACAGAGGGATGGCGAGCATGCTTACAGCCAGCCAGCTTGGGGCCCCATGCGCATGGGCTGGCAGCCAGCGCTTGGTTTCTAAGAACGCAGAATCGGGGCCGCTGAGATGCCTGGTGCCAGGCCAGATACCCTGGACGTATGAACAGTGCACTGACGACCAGAGGCTGGCGCAGCAGGTCTTAGAGTCCCTGCTAGGGCTAGAAACCATAAACACTCTCACCCGCACCCTCTCACCAGGGCCCTGAGGGGCACAGAGACTCGTAAACACACACTTAGACTCTCTCTTTCTCTTCCTCTCCCTCCTGCTCCTTCTTTCCCTCCTTTCCTCCCTCCCGCTGCCCCCAGATCCCCCAGGCTGCAGCCTCTGAGCCCCTCTATAGAGAAGCAGCCTCGTAGCCTCGGGCATACTGGGAGCCAGGCTCTGTACTCAGAGGATTCTCAGGTGGCTGGAGGGTGGGCAGCAGGACCAGGTGGCCTAGCTCTGCCTCGAATCATGGGCTCCCCTGGGAAGAAACTTGGCAGCACTAGTCACCCTGCAGGGTGAAAGTCCTCCTGTGCACCCTGGACATGTGTCCTTTAGGTGGGGCCCTGGCAGCAATGGTGAGGGAGCCCCCTGCCCTACAGGCACCTGGGGCAGCTGAACAATCCATCAGTAAATAGCCACCTGTCCACTGGCCTAGGTCCCCATAGAGCCCTGGCCCGGCCTGGGAGAACTTTGGAGCCTCATGGGCAGATTCCAGGCCCCCAGGCCACCTCTGCCAGTCTGTGAGGTTGCTTCAGTGACAAAACAAAGGCCCCTGCAGGCCTCTGCCCTCTATTTCTTTATCACCACATCTCAAGTTCACAGGAAGAGGGGTTTTCAAAACACCAAAGTCAGGACTGCCCTGAGGTTAGATTTTTCAAAAGAAAGGAAACCAAAAAAGATCAAAGAAGTGCAGATGAAGCAGATTATGGTCCCGCTGCAGTGGAGAGCTAAATGCCCCTCCCCACCCACCCAGGGAAGGTCGTGAGGACCTGGGCAGGAGGCTGACTGCTTGCTTGCCCAGCTCTTCAGGGTCCAGAGGAGATGCAGCTTAGTGGGGGTGCAGCTCAGTCTCCCTCCAGAGACGACAGAGGGACAGGGCCCTGCGGAGGCCGGGGGCAGCACAGCCCTGCCCGGCGCCCACTCCTGGTCAGTCCTCTAATGCCTCTGCCCAGGGGTTCCCAGGTCACTCCCAGCGGAGACCCCGTCTCCTCACCCAGCAGGATCCCTTGCCAGCCCTCCCCTGCACCTAACCCAGCTTCCACGCCACGCAGACAAAGGCCCATTTTCTAAATCACGCCATCTCTAGTGTTTCTTACATCTCAGGTGCATCCTAGAGCTCAGAATGGGAAACCTTAAGTTCCCACGTGAGGCTGAGGTGACATTCACGAGCTGCTCACAAACAGGTCATCTACTCGCGTGTCGGGTGGGTGTCGGGGCGATAATGCTGTTTTTTTAATGGCCCTTCTGTTTCTTTTGCTTTGTTTTTCTGGCTACCTTTTCATTTATTTTATCTTGTTAGAGTGAATGAGTCCTTTCTTTAAGAATTTTTTTCTAAGTTGTGAAATATTTAAAATAATTGGAAAAACATAAGGAATTATATAATGAACAGCCTGGTACCCACCAACCAGCTTTATCCATTCTTAACATGTTGTCAAATTTGCATTTTTTTCCTTTTTGTTATGATAAAATATTCTAACATAAAATTTACCATTTTAACCGTTACATTATACATACATTTAAAGGGCCCTGTGACCTCTCTCTTTCCTGTCCCTTCTTCCCTAAAGGTAAAATCACTATTCTGAATTCAATTTTCTTATAAAAGAGATAGATGTTTTACAATTAAAAATATTTCCCCGAATTGAGGGGCGGGAACGAGCCCTGCACCGAGAGAAGAATAGGGTCCTTTGATGGAGAGTGTAGAAAAATAATTCGACTCATTCCAAAGGTAGAGTCGAAAGCAAAGTTTATTAGAAAAGGGATAACACTCCGCAGAGAGAGGGTGGTCTCCTCTCAGAGGCAGAGTGAGAGGGACCAAGAGAGGTGATGACAGTGAGAGACAGTAAAGAATACTGAGATAAAGACAACGAGAGGGACCCTGACTACTCGGGGGATTTGGTTTATATATCATTCTTTTTAGCTCCTGTGAGCCATAGTTTAAAGGACTTTGTTAACCTATTTCCTTTAATATGGACATACAGTGAGGAAAGTAAGAGTATCTAGAGTGAGAGGCTTTCTGGCAGTTCCCAGGCCTTACTCCATCGGTTCCCCATGGTTTTAGCCATAGGAGATGAATTATTTCATTTTGTGTAGGGCAGCCACTTCAAGACTCCTGTTTTTCCTATATTTCCAGGAGAAATATATTCCTTTGTTCTGCAGGTGTCTTCCTCCTCTGGCTGCAGGGCTCATCAGCCTATCTGTAATCTCTGAATGCAGCTCGAATTAACATTTCTAATTCTCTTGCCTCCTCCCTACATTAGAAGGTCATAAAGCAAAAGTGAAAATCTCCCTGCTTCCCCCAACCTTACATGCAGTCCCCCTAAAGTAACCATTGTGAAAAGTTTCTATGAATTTCTCCAGGTATTTTGAATACACACAGATGAGCTTACACGATGCGTGCAGTTCTCCGACGGGCCTTTTGTTTCCAGTTACCTCTGGGTCTTAGACTTTTTTCCTTGTGGGAGCTAATAAATCTCTATTCCTTTAAACAGCTGCATGCAATTCCACTTTATATAAAATAGTTTCCCACGGATGGACATTTAGGTGGTTTCCAGCAACTTCGCTCTTCTAAGCAATCCTGCACTGAACATCCCTGACGTACAGTTTTGTTCAGTTGTGGGAATTCTGTATACCGGTAGAATAAATACCTCAGAGTGGGGTTCTGGATTAAAGGGCATTGAACATTGGACATCTTGAAAGATACTGCCAAATCCCCCCCAAAAAAAAAGGTCAGCTTAAACACCAACCAGCAACATGTGAGCTCCCGCCTCCCACATCGACCGTCACCTGCCTTTTGTTTATCTCCTTCTGTGAACTGTCTGCTCTTATCCTTCTCCCTAGCATTTTGTGGGTTTATTTACTTATTTTTTACATTTGAGTGTTTAATCCATCTGGAATTAATTTCAGATGCAAAGTGAGATAGATATTCTTTCCGGCTAACATGGATTGAATTAAATACCAAGATAAAGGGAAAAGATTACTCTGCACTCCTAACTGGCCACAGCTACCTGATTTTGCCTCCTCACTTAGAATTTACTCACCTCGAGGCTCTAGGGTGAGAAATGGAACAGCCATCATGGATAGGCTGAACACAGATGCTCTGCGAATATTCAGTCAGCTGGGCATTCAGGAAATGGGCAGCAGTGGGTGCATTCACTGGAACTTTGGTTTTTCCTCAAGAAGAAGTGTGTTGTACGTGTGGCCACAGAAGTAGACTGAGGCAGACTGTGAGCCTCCACCCAAATCCATCCTTCCTCTTCCACTGCAATGGAGCTGAAGCCAGGCACGTGGCTGCCTAACTAGGGACGGCGCTCCCCTGGCCCTGCACATGTAGGTGGGGTCATGGGATTACATTCTCACCAGGAGCATGTGAGTGGGACTGGCACGTGCCCCTCTGTCTATGGTGATTTTAAAATATGACAAAAATTGCTTCCTGTCAAGAGGTATCTGTGACCCACCACTTGAACCCAGGCAGTCTTCACCCAAGAGCACAGCGGGAAGTAGTGTGACTTCTGAGGCTAGGGCACAGGAGGCTGTGTGCTTCCACCTCGCTCTCTGGGAACACTCACTTTTGGAGCCCTGAGCCTCCATAAAAGAAGTCCGACTCCCCCGAGGCCACCAAGTGGGAGAGGCCGTGTGTTGGTACAGTCCTGGCAGAGCCCTGTCTCCTAGCCAAGCACCAGTGCGTGGAGAAGCTTCTACACGACTTAGCCCCAACCATTTGAGTCCCCTCCCCCCCCCAGTTATTTGGGCCTTCTCAGCTGAGGGCCCAGACATTGTAAAGCAGAACAGCAAGCCATCCTTTCTATATTCTGTCCCAATTCCCCACCAAGAAATGGTATTTTATAGCACTACATTTGGGGGTAGTTTGCTATCCAGCAATAGATAATTGGAACCGAACCAAGACCTAGAAAATTTTCTCCCCTTCCTACTGGCTCCAACCCAGGTGCAGCAATGACCCAGCCTCAACTATGCAGATGACAACTCCCAGGAATGACAGAGCCGCACAGTGGAAGGAACCTGGGTCCCTAAAGGGCCGCGTGGAGCACTGCTGCCAGCTGATAAGAAGCACCACAAGGGTTATGTGAGAGAGGAACAAATGTCTTTATTCCTTAATGCAAACAAACACAGCAGAATATAGCAGCGAGCAAGGAAGAAGGGTGGAGGGAGGAGTCCCAATAACGGATCCGTCCCCACCCCAATTGTACCATTGGTTACTCAATGACAGTTGTAATCCGTTCTCAGTTCCAAGCCAAGACTTACAGGGAGCTGTAAAAACAATTCCCAGGGGCTCTGACCCACTGCCAGAGGACATGGTAGGTGGCTCTGAAGAAGTGATGCTTTGAGACCAGAAGGGTGAGTAGAAATTAAGTAGGATGGTAGGGAGGGAGGTGGGGAAGAATGTTCTGGCACCAGAAGTGGGTAGAGCATGTGTAAAGGCTCTGAGTCAGAAAGGAAAGGATGAGTTTGAGGGGGAGAAATGCCAGCGTGGGCCTTGTGGGTCAGACTAAGGATTCCAGATATGATCTCTGAGACATGAGCATTCATAGGGTCACTCCAGCGGAGTGACCCAATCAGGTGAGCCTCTGGCAGCTGTGAGGGGAACAATGGGGGCAAGGAGACCGCCAGGAAGATAATGGAGGTTGTGGAGATAGAAGTGATTAAGTTTGAGAGATATTTGGGAGGTGGTTGATAGGATTCGGGGTGGGGAGGTTGGGTAAGGAAAACTTGTGGAGAGAGAGGAGTCAAAGATGAAACACCAGTGAGACGATGTCTAGTCTATGAGCAAATTAAAAGTGTCATGGCCAAAGGACACCCAGACATGACCAAGTTCAAAGGCAGCTCAGAGCAGGAGAAAGGGGATTGGAATTGTGAGTGGGCACCTTTGAGCAAGTCACCTTTCACATCTTTATATTTTATCTCTAATATGGAAACAGCCTACTACACAGGATTGCTTTAAGCATGAGGACGATGGCTGCATCCCTTCATCCAAAAACGTTTAGTGAGGGGCTCCTGTGGTATGCAATAAATAAGACTAATAAAGTCCACGTGTGTTAATGAACATACCAAGGAGAACAAACGAAGTAAGGAGGGGAGGTAGAAGGAAGGGATCAATGTTGAGGTAGGATGTTGAAGGTATGTACTCCTGAGCAGAGTAAGCCATGTTCTGTGGAATCTTGGGGAGGGGGGACTTTCCTTTAGAAAAAGAATATTAAAATATCTTATTTTTTTAAATTTTCAAAAAATATGTGACCATATACATAGAATTCGAGGGCCATGGACAGGGCAGGTGTGAGTGAAGGGCCCAGCTTCTCAGTAAGTCCACCTCTGCTCATGAGTAATAGAGCTGCGAGAAAGGGAAGAGGAGGGTGACTGTGGGTGTCCCAAACAGAACTTGTTTTCTGTGACTTAGAGCAAGTCATTCAGTTACTCTGCCCCTCAATTTCCTGATCTGTAAGTGAGGAAAGCCATGTCATGTCCTTATAAGGTTTTAAGGAGTAAGTAAGGGAATGGAGGTAGAGTTCTTGGATCATAGTAATACATGGTGGCTATTATTCTCATTTTTATTCCTGCTCCACGTGGAGGGAGGACAGTGGTCTCAGCCTTAGGGAGGAACCAGAGAGAACCAATGGGCCCGGATGACTGGCAGGCCCCATCCTGCCTGTGAGCACTGGGCCCAGTGGCTCTCGTGTGGAGCAACCTGTGGAAATCACACACCCAGTGAAGACTCAGCTGCCTCTACAGACATTAACGTGTGCGTAGAAGAGTGGAGGCTGGGCACACGCCGACATTGTCTTCTTCACATTCCTATCACAACCGTCTTCAGAGGCTTCTCCCGCCTGTGCACGATGGCACCTGTTAAGGAAGAACTGATTGCCCCCAGTTGCAGAAGAAGAGGCAACAGTCCCAAACCATAAGACCACTGCTGTGCATGTTAAGTTGACATGGCATGTACCATCGGTGTTCTAGAAAAGTCTCTGGCTGATAAATTTCCCTGTAGATGTTTCGGGAGACAAACTCAAAGGAGAGAGGATGCATCTACAGCATGGGAGCTCATTTCTTGAAATACCTAAAATCGTGGCGGATAAAGATCGCCGTGTGACCGCCAGTTCTAAGACTGTGATGGTAGCTGTAGGAGCCCACCAGCGAGAGGGAGACGGGTGTCTCGACCTGGTGCCGTGTTAGTGTCTTCAGACTCATCATTCCTCAGATCATCAAGCACAGGCCTGATTGCATCATAATTTCCACCCCAGTGGATGTTCTCACGTATGTTACCTGGAAGCTCAGTGGATCTCCCAAGCACCGTGCGATTGGAAGTGAGTGTAATCTAGAATCCGTTAGATTTTGCTATTTTATGCCTGAAAACTCGGCGTTCATACCTGGAGCTGCCACGGATGGATCTAAGGAGAACATGGCACCGCAAGTGTGGCTGTGTGGAACGGATGGCAGGCATTTCTCACCAGGAACTGAAAATTTGGGAGGAAGTACCTCAGATGGTGGTTGGTGGTTGAGAGTGCCTATGAAGTCATTGGGCTAAAAGGATACACCAGCAGAGCTATGGGATGACATGTGGCTGACCTCATCGAATCTGCGTAGAAAAATCTATCCGGGGTACACTGAGCATCAGCGATGGCGAAGGGGGTGCATGGCGTTGAGAAAGAAGTCCTCCTGAGCCTCCCATGGATCCTGGATGCTCAGGGACTAACCAGTGTGACCAACCAGTGGCCGAGGGCTGAGGAGGTCGCTCAATTCAAGAAAAATATAGACACCCTATGGGACGTCCAGAAGGACCCAAAACACTCGAAAACCTCTGAGGTTCTAGGCTATAGAAATTCAAAAACTCCAATGTGACTAACCATCAACCTTTAGTTTTCATCTGTGTACGCAGATCAGTTTGCTTTTCTCTTCCTAGGTGTGTGAATTGGGGCTCACTAAAGCCCATGCTTGGTTTAGTGCTCGCAATGTGAGCCCTTGAACAAACAAAATTAACTCTTGTACAACAACAACAACAACAACAATAATAATAATAATAACCAAAAAAAAGAGAAAAAGAATGAAGGCTGGGGGCTTGGGCAGACCTGGATTCTGATCCTGCCCCCACCCCTGCCAGCCTGTGAGCACAGCTAGTGACTTCACGCCTGAGCTGTCACACGGTGGGATGGTCCTAACGCCGCTGCACAGTGAGGACACGACGTTCAGGCACACACGGAGCATGAGGACACCATCCCTGCCTTTCTTTCTTCTCTTCCCTCAGACACACGCTCAGGGACCTGGACCAAAGAAGAGCGGAGGCTGTGATGGCCTCAGGCACCCAGGCCCAGGGCATGTGGCTGCCACAACAAATGCACTCAGGCATGTCACAAAAGGAACTTGGCCCCTGGTGGGTGCTGCTGACATTCACTGACCTAAAAACAATTAAACCCATAATCAGAGGGTGTTCAGCTGCTGTGGGTGGTGTGCCCACGCGTCATAGTCATCTTCTGGGAGTGTCCATCAGCCGTTAGCCCTCAGAGTTCTGTTGCTAAGAGATTATAAATCAAATGGTGTTTCCAAAAAAATAACCACTACAGAATGTTCCAGGACCGAGCCATAATAACAGCCCCGACAGAGCGAATATTACTGTTACTGATAACTCCTTACAAAGAGCTGAGGAATGGGGTGACTGGGAGGTAGCCGTGCCATACACGTCCTAGGTGAGTGACTGGTCTGCCCAGGCTTTGGATATAATAAAACAGACTCGGTGATGAAACCGTAAGGGACAGTATATAACGTCTTCACGATTCCAAAAGTTCTTCAATCAACCAAAATGAATGCGTTGGGGGGCCTTTTATGCACGTATTCTGTGCGTGTTAACGACCGTCTCAGCCACATGCAGTTGTAGGCAGTGACTCGGTCTAACACGGCTGTAGCCACCCCGTTTGGCACGAGGCCTGCGTGCAACAATTGACTGATTTAACGTAGCCCTTGCCGCCTCCACTATTGCTCTGTTGCTGGGGCAACAGGAACCAGTCAACCAGCAAAAGTTCAGGATAGAGCAAGGTGGAGCTCTCAGCAACAGGAAACTCAGCACACTAGGCACTCGCAAAGAACGGACTGTCATCCGGCACCTAGAACGGCTCGGCTCCCGAGATTTTCCTGAGACGATGCGGCCATTCTGCACTGTGTCCTCAACAAATGCTCCTGGGTCACCGCCAGGTGATGGCTGCAGGCAGATGGGTTAGTGTAAAGTACCTGTCATCTGGGGAGAAATGAAATCCTGGTGTCTGCTGGGCTCTCTCCAGGCCTGGGAGCAGAGCAGTGAGATGCCAGCCTGACACTCCCCATCACCCACCTTCCACCCCTCTCAGCCCGCCGCCAGCCCTCTCTGCCTTCCATCTGGCCAGACCCCTGGCTGTACTGACTTCATGGTCTCCAGTTTATCTCACTGGGTAGGTAATGGAGGACAGTGTCCTGTCTCATTCTGCCGGGGTGGGGAGCCAGGGTCCAGAGAGACAAAGTGAAGTGTCAAGGTCACAGAGCCAGTAAGTCAGAAGGCAGACTCGTGCTTCTAGCCCCAAATCCCAGGATCTTCACTGCTCACCAGACTGCGAGCACCTTGTGATACGTCGCACAGGAAACGGCCGGGTGTTGCAATGGCTCCCAGGAAGGGGTCACTGTTTCCATGGGCCAACCCTGGTGACACGCAGTCACTGTGTGGCATCCAGGCGACCGGAGCAGAGCCACAGGCACTCTGCCTTCCTCCTTCCTCCAAGGGGCAGAAGAAAGGGATCATGAATCAAGCAGATCATTAGGATCCCTGCCTTGGAAGCTTCTACACTCACTACCTGGGTGACCTCAGGCAAGTTACTCCATCATCCGCAGGGCTGTTTCCTTTCTAGAAATTAGGGCAAGACTAGCACCGACCTACTTTGTAGGGTCAGAATGCATGAGATTAAACAGGTAAGAAGTGGTCAGCAGGGTGCGTGAGAAACACTTTCATTGCTAACGCCAGCAGCAGCCACAGCTATGAAAATATCGCCATTTTCACCATCACCTTCATCGACTTCTGCTCAGGACCCGGGGTGCAAGTGGGCATGGGGACTGGTGGCAACTGGACTGCCTTGGTAGTCCCCGGTGGTGACTGGCCTGTACCATGATGGCCTCTGGTGACAACGGGACATCTTTCTCAGGGCTCCATATGATAGATCCTTAATTTTTCAAAAGCTGGACTCAAAGAAGGGAGAAGCAACGTTGTGGGTTTCCTCCCTGTCTAAACACATGTGCTTCCAATTGGCTCCCCTAAACTGGAATTCCCCGAGGCCCAATCCAGGCCAGCTCCCTCCAGTGCCCAATGTCCCCACCCTCGCTCATGCTGGGCTCCTGCCCTCGGCCAGGCCTGGGGGGCTCAACAGCCCACTGCTTCCTCCTCATCCTTCATCAGTTCCATCCCCTGGAGCAGGACAGAGCCGGGCAGCCCAGGGCCCCTCTCAAGTCTGTCTGAAAGTTGCTACTCTGGGAATCTTAAAACCCTAGCCCAGAAAAGGGTATCTAAAAGCGGGCTGTGGGGAGGGGGAGGTGAAGGTTGGTGGGGGTTTTTGTTGCGAATTCGCCAGCCCTGCCATTTGGCATCCGCCCCCAAAGCAGCGGCTCCAGTTATGCTGTGGGGTCAGGATGCTGTTTCTGCCGAGTCATCCTTTCTTGCCCAGAGGGATCCTGGCCCAAAGCCACATTCCTAGTGGGGTGTGAGTGCCACAGGGTATGGAAACTTGCTCTCACCAGCCCCCTACGTCTCCAGCCCTGCACGCAAGGCTGGTCTCTCAGCAGCCTCTGCCGGCAGCAAACACTCTCCTCCCAGGCTGCATGAGTCGCCCCCGGCTCAGGCCCACCATGGACACTGAGCTCTGGGAGAGTGAAACTGCCTTGGTGCGCCAGTGCCCGAGGGAAGAGAGGAGAGGCTGGGCCACAGGAGAACTAAGGAACAACCTAAAATTCCTGCCTGCCCGCTTGGTGGGACCCTCCTGCCAGTGGGGGTCCAGCCGCCCCATTAGGAAGGAGCCTGCTGCCCTGGGACAGCACTGGGCAGAGGCCAAATCTCCAGCCAAGGAGGAGATGAGGCAGTCTAGGAGGCTTCAGCCCTGGGCCCACACTGCCCCCCGCCCAGCAACTGCAGCACCCCCTTATTGTGCAAACGCCCAGTGTCCCAGACACGCGAGCGGGCCGCACCTTCTGCGGAGCTGTTTCGGGAACACATTACGAGCAACAACGACTGTGCCCAGGACAGGGCAGCCGTGGCCCCGCCCCGATGTCTCCCCATCCTTCTCAGGCCCACCTCCGAGCCTCCACTCGTGGCAGACTACCTGGTTAAAACCTGGGCTATGTGACCTTGAGCAAGTTACTTTATCTCGCTGGGCCTCCGGTGATTCATCTGTAAAATGCGGGCCTGATTCCCACTTCATAGGGATGCTGAGAAAGGTAAAAGGGCTAATGCTGTATGTGAAATGTTTGGAACAGTTCCTGGCACAAGGAGCTCAGTGTGTGTGTATGCATGTGTGTGTGTGTGCGTGTGTGTCCGACAAGGGGACAGGCCCAAGGTCAGGCCACCACCCTGAGCCTTCTCTTGTTTGCCAAGGGTTTTACACACCCCTGTGATGCAGATGAGGGAGAGGGGCTCAGGGGGTGAGACACCACCCAAGATCGCAGCCCTAGTCCATATGGGATCTAAGAGCAGAGCCTGGGTCTTCTGACTGCAGGTAGCGCTGTCCCTGCCCCACCTCACAGAGCTGGTCCCCAGGCACCTTCAGCCACCCCAAGGCCATCCCCAGAACCTCAAAGTTCCCCTAAGGCTCAGTACCCAGAAGATGGGGCCTTCCTGGCCCTTCAGATTAAGTAGGGTTTGTCTCTCAGATTCAGACAGGGTCAAGGAAGGCCTCAGGATGGAGGGTGCTGGCCTCAGGACGGGGGGCGCCAGCCTGGCAGAGCCCTGAGGAGGGCCCCGCAGGAGAAGCCCAGCCCAGGAAACTCTGAGCAACGCCGGCAGACCACAGGGCCCCCAGGCTTCCTGCCCTCTCCACACAGGCTGCCCTGTCAACGTCAACGGGTTTATGAAACCCAGTCGGGCGGGCAGTGGGAACTCGAGGGGCCCCAGGGTTCACGGTCTGTGGTCACCCTATTCGTCTGCAGTCCAGCAGAAGGTGGCTTTCTAAAGACAGCCGCCCTCACTGTAATTGCATCCAGCTGCTGCAGGAGACAGACACCTGGTGGTGGCCCCACCGTTCCAGGGCCCAGGCCTCCTCCCTGCAGGCCTATGTTCCCTGGGCGCCCACAGATGCAGGGCCTCCCTGGGCATGGCTGTGGGGGGGGGGGCTCTGTAGTCGAAGGACTTTGGAGTGAGAGATAGCATAGGTTATAAGCCAAGTTCACAGCTTTGGACAAGTTGGTTAACCGCTCTGTGCCTCAGTTTCCTCATGTGGAAGACGGTGATTTAAAAAAGCACCTACCTTCTTATAAGGATTAAATAGAATAATGTACGTGAGAGGTATGGCACAGTGTCTGGCTCACAACGATCGAGCTCTCGATTAACACGAGCTGCTGTTTCGGTAACCGGAGTGGCAACAGAAAACTGGGGTGCAATGCCATTGCATTTCTTTGATTTTGCAATTTTAATTAAAACCATTCAGACTCCATCTCCTATACTTGAAGGAAGTTGATACCTTCCTCTCGAAGCTCCTCGCCCTTTGAATTGCCCGAGAACCCCACATCCTACGCACCTCAACAGAGGGAGGTAGGAGGCCCATCTGCCGCCCCGGGGCCAGGAGAACTGGAACTCTGACGGGTCCCACTGCCTGTTGACACTATTCCCACATAGTCAGAAAGAGGAAGCTAGTCCCGTCCCACCCAGAGCCCCGCGAGGCCACATCCAGGAGGGTGACACCAAGTGTGGCCAAAGGCTGCCCTCAGCCCTGCTCCGGGGCCAGTGCCCACACGTGGCCATTCCCAGTTCTTGTCCCTTTTCCCTCCCCAGGACCCACGCTGGGGTTGGGGCCACTTCTCCTTTCCAGAGCCTAAAGCACAAATGGTCTCATTATTCCTCTGTGTCTGAAAGTCCCTGGAAAGCTGCACGCCTTGGCCACCCCCGGTGCTCATCCTCGACGGTTCCCCTCGGTGCTGATTCACCTGCCCACAGACCACCGAGGTAACTCACACGCAGGACAGAGAAGCGGCCTCGATGGGGTGTCAAGCCGTAACGCGACAGCAGGGAGAAAGCAAAGTCGAGGCCAAGGCTTCAGGGGAGCTCTGTTCCCTTCATAGTCCTGGGGTACCACATGCGAGCTCTTGGAATAGGGGGTGAGAGGGCTCAGTACCCCCAGCATCTGGCTCCGGAGCCTGGACCCCACCCATATGTCCATAAGGCTCAATGAATGCTTGTCGACTGACTGACTGAGCGAGAAGACCCATCTGAAGGAGGGCTTCCAGCAGAGATGCTGGGTTGCACAGAAGAGGGAAAATGAGCAAAGGAAACCAGGCCAGCGGGGAAGTGACAGGCCTGCCGGGGTTGAGGGGACAGCCTTGTGAGAGCAGAGGAGAGAGGACGCATCTCTAGGGTGGCGTGAGAGCCGGGGGCAGTCCGAGGGTCACCGAGGCTGCTGAGAGACCCGGGAGGCATCTTTGGGAGGAACCTGGGGATCGCTGGCCTCCCCAGGTGCACGGTGGGAGCTGGGGAGCGTGATGGCGTGACCTAGGGAAGGCAGCAGGGGGATTCAGAAACAACTCTCCAAATTGTAATTCTGCGGTGTGGAGGGACCCCTGGGTGTAGCTCAACAGCAAGCAAACCTCCCTTAACAGTCTCCAGAGCTCGCTGCGGGAGAAAGGCCCCCACCGCCCAGAGGCGGCTCCACCGTTCCCTGCGGCCATCCCAGGGCCTGTGCTAAGTAAGATGCCAGGGGCCTCTGGGGCCTGTGCAGCCTGAGGCCGACCTGGGCTCCTTTGGGAGCAACCTCAGAGGGCCATCGGGGTCACGGCCATTGGAGCCCGATGACCTGGATCAAATTCCAGTACCGCCACCTACCAGCGTGTGACAAAGTACCCTCTCTGAGCCTCAGCCATGCGCCCTGCCCCCAGTGTGGACCTGCTGAAGCTGTGTGCGAGGATTCGGGGGAGAATGTAACACACTCGGCACGGGATCCAGCACGTGGCTCGGAGGATGATGGTGGCCTCGCTTGCCGTTGCGCTGGCACAGGTGTGCCAGCCAAATGACCAGGTAAGCATGACGGAGACCCCTCCTAGCCCTGTGCCTCCAAGAGCCCTCCTCCGGCCGGGTCTCCAGCCCGGGCCTTGGCCAGGGAGCACAGGAGGTTTCTCACCGTGGCAGGGAAATTGCTGGGTTGGGGGTGTGGGCAGCCACAGTGACCGTCTCTCTGCAGGACGGATGCGGCTTTGCTGACAGAGAGTCTGCGGCCTGGACATGCCAGTGGTGCAGGCCTGAGGTCAGCAGTGGGGAGCCGGGCCCACCACGGCCTCGCCGCTCCCGGCAGGGCCCCACCGGGAAAAGGCATCTGCTTTCAATCAGCTGCCCCTGGGCCCAGGGAGGGGGCAGGGGGCTGAGACCTCCTCTGCAGGGCCAGTTCCCGCCACACAGAATGGACACCGAAGGCAGAGAAGGCAGAGGGAAGCTCCAGGGACTCGGGTTGAAGAGGAAAGGACTAGAGATCGAGGTTTATTCTTAGGTCGCTGAAACGAACCCCCTCACTAGCACCCTCCGCAAGGCCGTGGCTAGGCCAGCGCCATCAGCACCCCCAGACCTCCCAAGCTGGGCCTTCCCCTCATGTCCCATGCCTGGGGGCGCCCTCCCTGCCCTGTGCACAGCTGACACCTCAAGAACAGCCCCCTGACCCCACGCTGGGTCCCCGTTAAACACCCTTGTAGGGCATGAGTCCGTTTGGTACTTATCTAGCTCCGGCCCTTTGACTGCCCGTGTTCCTTCACACCCCGAAGTGCTTGCACAAATGGGACCTTGGCTTGTGGTGCCGTCCCCACTGTGGGGACCATGCTGATGCCCATTGGTCTTTGGCGTAGGATCAAGGCCACTTTGGTGGTGCAGTGTCCTGCTGCCCGACCCAGGCAGAGCAAACAGCCCTCTGGGCCACCACGGCCTGAGCGCCCACCGCCACCCAAGCCAGCTCCCTGCCCTCTGCATCGCCCCACCAGGCTGTGGCTCGGAGCCGCAGGAATCACGTCTTACTCCCCTTTGCCCCTGGGACCCACGGGGCTGTCTCTGGAGTGTCCTGGGCCTACCTCAGTATGCTCCTTTGGGGAATGAATTAAACAGAAGGCCTGGTTTCATGGGTGGCAGCGGCGCTTAAAAAATCCCCAAAGCACACCAAACAAATTGGGAAGGCTGGGGTTTGTGGCCTTATCAAGGGCTACATTTTGTCGCATCTACCCCCCAACCCACACACTGACTGGGCAGCTCCAGGACACACCGCGCCTCAGTCGGGCCAGCTCTAGAAAAACAAGAAAATGGAAAAAAATGTTATTTTGGGAGACCCTCCTACACACACACACACACACACACACACACACACACACACACACACACACGGGGGTGGGGGGCACACCAGCTGTGACCTAACGGCCCATTCGCAGGTGTAGGACCAGGTCCCGTGTGTTGGGGCCAGGTTTGCCCCTGTCTGCCCTGCTCTGGACTGAAGCCACGGTCTTCACCCCACGCCTGAGTGTCGTCCGTCACCGGCTGGGAGGAAGCAGAGGCTGAGACACCCACCGAGTCGCACCGTGCGTGGCGTGCCGTTCACATCCACGGTCGTGGTGCGATTGCAGGGTTAGCGAGACAACCTTCCCGCCGACCAGAGCACACCAGGGTGAACCGTTTGCCGAGACTCCACCGGGCCCAGGGTGGGCTGAGGGGGCCGAGGAGATAACATTTAAGGAGAGCAGAGCCCGGCACTGTGTTACCTCCTGGCTCTGCAGGTGAGTCCTTGGCCCAGGCACGGAACCCCGGTGGGTGGGCCTGCCCCTGGGCTGTGCCCGCTCCCAGCCCTGGGTCCACTCACCAGACAGCGAGCAGGGTAAGCCCTCCAGCCCTGGGAAGCTGGGGGGCGCCAATGGGAAGAGGCAGGGGAACTTCCCCCCACCCACCTCAGTCCCCAGTCTCCTTCCCCAGCCCAGGTGGGCACCCTGGGCTCAGTGCAGGTGTCAGTCCCCCCGGAGCCCACACAGGCCTGGGAATCTGGAGCTCCACGGGTGTCATTCACAGATGTCAACTCGGAGTGCCCCTTGGCTTCCTCCAACTCTGCCTCCTGCCTCCTCTAGCATAGCCAGCGCCATGGATCACCTTCCCACGCCAGCCCCCAGCAAGGTGGCAGTCCCAGGAAAAGTCAAACCATCCGACTTGGAGGCTCCTCAGTCAGCGGCAAGGCTCTGCCATGTTTCTGGCCTCCTCCCTCCACTCTGCACCCCACCCTCACAGAGATCTCAGAGTCACCCTCCCACATGCACCTCAGAACCAAGAGGGAGCAGTGTCACCCAAGTGAAACCACCTTTAGATTAGGGGTGAGTGCCCAGAGCCTGAAATCGTGACCCCAACCCAGGGCTTCACGCCCCACCTGTCCTCCCCCCCACCATCTGTGCCCCTCATTCCCCCTTTGGACACACAGGCCCATGTTTGCGAATAGCACCCCACCCCCAATCTGGGGCTCTGCCATCTGCCTCTCGTCCTGCCCTGGGGCCTACGCCCACCCTCAAGGGAACTGGACGTGGCTCTGGGGAGACATCCCCAGGCAGGGGACTCCCCCGTCAGCCTCCTCCTGCCGCCATCCTGCCCTCCTTAGTCCCCAGGAAAAATCACCACCGAAGTCCCATCGGGCCTGGCCTGGAGGTCGACTCAATAAAAATCAATTTAAAATTTATAAAAGTGGTGGTAAATAATGTAACAGCAGAGTGGGGCATATAAAAATTAACATTCTACCCACCCTCTTCCCTTACCCCATCCTATTCCCCAGGGAACCACTCTTACCAATTTTGTGTTTATTTCTAAGATATAGCCTTTAAAAGATAAGCATATTTGGCTACAAGTCACTGTATGTGCTTTGTTGAAAAATGACAAATGGGACTATACCATGACCGCATTGTTTTACATCAAGAATTTTAAACGCTGTTAAGGGCGAGGCTGAGCAGGTTCCCTGTATTTGTCTGGATTTCTTTTTTCCCCTCTTTTACTGCAAATCCCATGAAATCGGCCTTCGGCCGTTTTGGGGACGGTTATTCATCTTTTTCCTCATTTACTTGGAAGAGCTCTTTGTATATTAAGGAAATAAACATGCGAACACACTTTTCTCCGTTTTCTCAGGCAGATCCTGGCGTATGGACCCTTGGGGTACTTATTAAGATGGCATGAGATGGCCAGGGTTTCCACACTGCGCTGATGAAATTCCAGTCCAAAGCAAAGCCCTGGGATTTTTTTTTTTTTTGAATCCCAGGAGACTCACCAGGGCTGATGTTGTGAGAGATCGGAAGCGGCCTGAGGAACCCTGAGGGCCGGGCTGGGAGCCGGGGAGGGCGCAGGCCAGGCTGGGCCCCTCGGCGCAGGCACTGGAGCGGCAGTGTGGCCTGCAGCGTGGCCTGCACCTGTGCGCGCCCCGTCCCGCTGCGGATTCTTCAGCTCTGCTGAGTGGGCTGAGTGTTTGTGCATTTTCCCCGTTGTTTACAGGCACTTGGCCATGTGGGTCCCTCTTCCCAGAAGAACTTCTCTAAAAGGCAAAGAAAGAGCGAAAAGGCTGACGAATAGCTGGCTGTTGGAGAACGGGTTTGTGATGGGAGGATCTTAACAGCCTGGCCGGGGATGCTGGGGTCAAGGGCAGGCTCTTCTGGGAGAGGAGGACTGTTTTTGATCTTTTTGCAGTTCCTCCCACCCCGCCCCCACTCCCCCCCACCTTAAATCCAGTCCCACCTAAATCCAGCCACATGGTCCTTACTCGGGATGTCGGCTCTCAGGAGCTTCTCGGGGGAGCTGTCACTTGGCTTCCCTGGCCCTCAGTCTCTCTTCATCCGTAAAGTGGGGACCACGGCACCTGGAGGGTTGATGTGAGAACTGGAAACAACACAAATAAAACATATAGCGCAATCCTTGCCATACAAGGAGCGGTCGTTGAAAAGCATGGAGTTAAGTAACCTTACTGTGGTGATCATTTTGCAAATATATACAAATGTCGATTCATTAGGCTGTCCGCCTCGAATTCACATAATGTTTCATGTCAGTTATTTCTCAAGAAAGCTGGGCGGGGTGGGGGGGTACATCTACCTCTCTCTGTTCATCCTTATGCTCTAGATACGGCCTCACCTGTGCCCGTTTGGGTGAAATGCGCCTCCTTCCTCTCCCCATCCCGCACCACCTAACTCTGTTTCAGGTCCAGCTCCCTCATCATCTTTGTCAAAACTTCTGCGGCCCTTGCTGGCTGAGTCACAGGAGCTGTGTGCCCCGTGCCCTGGGGGCCAGAGGCCATGATGCCACCTTGGCTGGACGCGCTGCCCTTCCCTTCCCATCCTCATGTCCCTGGCCCTAGCGCAAAGGCTGCTGGATCAACCTTTGTCAGATGCCCACATGAACCATCACCCCTCATGCTGACGACCTTTCTTCAGCCTTGTTAGGGAAGGGAGTGACCCAGGGAAGGGGACTTCTTTACCTCTCGTCACATTTCTGGATTCGGTGAGGTTCCAAGGCGCTGGGGTGCCTTGAGGGGCCCAATGCAGATACCTAGTGATGCTGGGGCTGCCGGTGCTGGGAGAGGGGCTGGGATACCAGAGGCAAACGGGCACAGCTGGGGTATGCTCAGAAAGGGTGGGCACCCACCCCAGGCCTGTCCCACCAGGTCACCTGACCTGGCAGCTTCCATGGCCACACACTGGCCCTTCAAGGAAAGGAGCCGGCCTGCCTCTCCCCTCCAGCACGCCCGGCTGGCTTTTTCCCTCTGGGCCTGGTGCTCCTCCTGCCCACTCCACCCCAGACCTGGGTCAAGGAAACATGGTAGGTCAGTCCTGCCCCCTGCTGGCCTCTGAAGGAACAGCCCCTCAACCTGCGAGGCAGTGGGGAAAGCTCTGGAACCCGGTTCCAATGTCCCTCCCTAACTGACTTCCCGGCGCTCCCTCCTGAAACCCATGGCCCAGGAAACGCAGCGGTTCTTCGTCTCAGGGACACACTTGCCTGCGTGCCCTGACCTCCCGCCTCTGACAGACTATCACCCCTTTGACAATGCCCTTGCCTTTCCTCTCTGCTCCAAGATCCTGTTCGAGTGTCACCTCCTGACTGCCTGGGCCCAGGCATCCTCCTTCTGCTGCATTTGTCCTCTAGAACTCCTTGGTCAGAGCTCAGCCCTGTCACCTGCAGCCTGTGCCCATCCTGGTGTCATCTGCAGCTAGACCAAAGGCTGGAGCCTGCACAAGCTCTGGGCCCTGCACGAGGTCGACGCTAACCAGTGATGGTGGGGAAGGTGGGCCACCCCAGCACCTCAGGCTTGCATTCCTCCCAACAGTCCCGAGGGCCCCGGGGAGGTTGGTAGTTCCCTTGGGACAGAGAAGGGTGGACTCAGTTTAATGCGTAGGTCCCTCATCAGCCTCCAGGCCCCTTGCCTTCCCAGAACTTGTGATGTGGGAGAAATCTGGGCCCAAGGCACGCCAACAACCCCCACCCCACAGAAAGGCTCCTGGGCCACTCCCTCTTCTCCAGCCACTTCTGCTGTCCCAACTTCCGGTCCCTTTTTACATCCATTTATTCATTCATTTATTCAGTGATTGCCTATGAGGTGCCAGGCACCGATCTGGCTGTGGGTGTTACACAAAAAACACAAACCCTGTTCTCAAGTCCCTCGTTATCTAGTGGAAGAGAAAATTAAGATCTTCACCGGTGTCTTGCATTGACAACGGAGCTATAAGAAGAGGCTGTGCCATCTCAGATCACAACCTCTGGACCAGCTGAGGGGCAGACAGGGGTCAAGGGCGCCTTCCAGCTGAGGGCTTGCTGGAAGTGAGATGGGAGGATGAAGAGGCATCAGCCAGGCAAGGACGGGGTGGGGAGACAAGCCTGGTGGGTCTGGGGTGTTTCTCTGCAGCTGGGTTCGGGTGTGAACTGGAGAGGAGGCGGAGGCAGATTCCATGTACCATGAGCAAAGCTAAGGAGTTTGATGGTTTGGGTTTTGTTTTTTATTTTTCCTTAAAACAACAGGAGCGACTGGAGCATTTGTAAGCAGGGGAGTGACATGTGTAGCTCTGAATTTTGGAAAGAGCTGTTGAGCAGATGGGGAAGGATCAGAAGGGAGACTCCTTGGGGAGGAGACACCACATGGGGGGTTGGGAGGCTGTGGTGGGATAAGGGGGAGGGGTGTGTCTGAATTAAGGCAGTAACAGCCGAGAAGGAAAACTGAGCAGAGTGGAGATTGAAAGAAAGAAAAAAAAACACGGGACTCAGTGACTGGACTTAGGGGATGGATAGTGGACCATGGACTGAGAGGGGACAAGGAGGAGGAGATGAAGACTGTGGAGAAAGCATGATAAGGAACATTATCCAAAGACGACAAAGACATGGTCGTGTAGCTGGGCCAGAGCTGCAGAGAGACTGGGGCCTGAGCCATCAGCAGAGGCATCTTCAGCTCCCAGACCACGGCTGAAGCCACGGGCGTGGATGCCCTCACCCAGGGACAGTGGGTAAGCAGAGAAAGGAGGTCGAGAGGGAGGGCCCTGTCCATTTTTGAGGTTCTATAGCTAATCGTGGAGAGGAATGGGAGGCAAGAACAAACTAGTAGAGTTAGAGGAAAGGCATTCGTATCAGAGAACATGAGTTCAAAGCCCAGCTCTTCTAGATATGTGGCCCCTTCTTTTCTCCAAGCCTCAGTTTCCCCGTTCATGAAATGGCCCCATTAATACCCACTTAGTTAGCACTGAAAGGAAAATACCCATAAAGCACATCTTAGGGCTCCTGGCAAAGAGGTTCAGTAAACGAGAGCTACTCTCACGAACGGCAAACACAGAGAAGTTATAAAATTTCCAGAATCTTTCAAGTCTGCCAGTGCCCCTGACTGGAGGCCCCTTTGGGCCTCTACCGACCAGTCTGGTTACCTTCTGGATGAGCGAATGCAGGCAGGACCAGCTGTCCCTGCAGCTGCCACCTGCATCCACCGGCAGCGCGGAGGTGTGATGGGGTCACAGGGGGTTTGAGGAGTCAGGGAATCCTTCAGGACTGAACTGCCAGCTCTCCTCCGTGTGGGGGCCACACAGGAAAGCTTCGAGGTGCCCACGCAGTGAGGCGGCCACCCTGACCTCAGTCTCCTCATCTGTAAAATGCCAGGCTGAGCAGAGCCACCTCGGAGGTGCCCGCCTGGGATCCCACCTCGTCCTCCGGTTTCCCGCCTGCGATTCGCCCACCGCCCAGCAGAGGGGCCCCTACGGCTTCCCAGGCGGCCCGGAGCCGGGAAGCTTGGAACCCGCCGCCGTGCGGAGCCTGTGGCATGCTCAGTGCCCTGCCCCGCCAGGGCCAGCGTTCAGTAAGTAGTAGCTGTGACCGCGTCCACTTCACAGATGAGGAAACCGAGGTTGAACCAGGGGTTCAGGCACCGATGATGATCCGGATGGCTCCAGGAAGACAGGATGCTCTGTCCACATGTCCGAAGGCCCCCCTAAAAGAGGGGCCCAGGCCAGGGATGCAGGCCTAAGGAAACATGTTCCACCTGGCAGAGCTGGCTGGCTGGGACAGGGACGGGCCTGGCTGTCTGGGAGCATGCAAGCATTACAAAGGAGTGTTTCAGGGAGTCAGGAATTAAGGGGTGAAGAGTCTCTCTCTCAGGCCCCCTCCAGCTCAGGTGGGGCGCACATTCTGAGAGGACTGAAGGGCCAGGCACAGGGGACGCCTGTCCTGAGCCACAGAGGCCACTGCCCTTGCGGGGCCTCTGCTCCATCCAGGGCCTCCTGGCCGACCACACTTCCTGGAGAGGATCGGGCTCAGGGCCACAGAGACAGGGCATTCTCTCCGCAGGCTTCTGGGTCCCCGTCACAGGCCAAAGGGCAGCTCCCACCGGCTGTTCCACAGCTGGCCCCTCCTGCTGACCGCTTGTTCTGGAATCCTGGGCAGGCCTCTCGGAGCAGAGCCTTTGGTGGTGTGGGTTCTGTGCTCGGTTCATGGAGCTACGACCCCTCCAGCCTGCTGGGGAGGGCAATGAAGCCACGACCGCTGGTCAGGCTTGTTCTGGGAGCTCCGTAAGGCTGTCTGCCCAGGCCTCTACGTGGACGAACATTCTGGGTACAGAAGTCACTGAGGGTCAGAGCTGCGAGGGCCAGGGCTCCTGGCCCCAACTGCTGCCCAGTTTCAGAGCAGAGCGTGGCAGGATGCTGGAGGGTGCTGCCCGTTCCTGGCACAGGAATACCCAGGGGACTGAGCAGAGAGGGAGGGAGGCAGCCAGAGGAACAGCCTCCCAGGTCCAGTCTGGTCAGGCACCGGCCTAGCACTGGTCACTTCTGGACGACACGCTTAAGGCAAGACGTTGCCATTTTGAGGATGGTAGAGCCCTGACTCCCATCCAAACACCTGGGGAGACCGTGAGGATGGAGAACCTGGAACTCTGTCCTGGGCCCTCCACGGGTACAGTCTAGGACTTCGCGTTTTCAGCCCGGCTTCCCCGGGACTCCCATGGAGTGAGGGTTTGAGAAACTGTGCCAGAGAGACCAAGATGGCACCTACCTGGATGCCCTGCACCCTGAGGTGGCTGAAGGAGCTGGGGAAAGCCTGCATGGGGAAGAGGTGCTTGGGGGGGACGGTGTCTGCTCTGGTGGCTCCACAGCGAGAGTGGGGAGCAGCAGGAAAGGCTCGCAGGAAGCATATTAATGGGGCCCCTCACCAGCTCCAGACACGTGACCCCTGTTGTCGTGTGCAGTCCTCAGGGTTACCACCAGCCCCTTCGACAAATGGTGAACCTGAAGCTCGGGCAACGCGGGTTCCAAAGCTACACGGCTAAGAGCCAGGGCCAGGGTTCAAACCGAGGGTGTCTGACTCTGTCTGAGGCCCTCACGCTGTGGTGTGGCTGCATGGCCTGCACCGCCGATGAGCATCTGGTCACTCAGGCGGCTGGACAGCAGCTGGATGGTGCAGAGGAGGGCCTCGCTTTGTGTGTGGGCCAAACAATGTGGGGGTGAGGGAATGCAGGCCAAGAAACCAAAGGGAGGCTTCTAGACTCCTGGGCTGGCTCTGTGCTCCCTAACACACACACACACACACACACCGTCCCCAAGGCTCAGGGAAGGCCGGGACCATGTGTCCAGCACCTCTCAAGGCCAACCAGGGTAAGGCCTGGCCCCAACCAACCCAAAACCTGCATGACCTCTGAGGCGAAGGCTGAGATTCCCAAGGGCACAGCCCAGGATCTCGAGACCCCCAAGGGGCCACAGGGCACAAGGGGGAGAGCTGAACCTCCCACCAGCTTGTGGGGCCCCCAGCCACTGACCTCAGCCTTCAACCACCACCCCGGGGCAGGACAGAATCCCAGCACTGCAGGAGGAGTAACTTTCTGGAACATTCAGGTTTCATTTTATTACTTTAAAAACTGCCCTTTATTTTGAGCAGGATGGAGTGGGAGTGGGGAGGCACTGATTACAAAAGTAACACGCTCTTTGGGAAAAAGTTGGAAAATACAGACAGGCACAAAGAAGAAAGCAAAACAGAAGCTGAATAAATACTTAGAGTCACATGGTGACATTCTTTTTTCTATTTTTAGATTTTCATGATTACAGTTTTTTTCCCACAAAATCAAGTATCACCATTTGAAATAGGCCTCTTTCACTGAACACTGCATCACGAACACTTTCTGTACTTAGAAATGGCTTCTGTTTCGATTTATATGATTACAGCTTTTGTTTTCATTGTTTTCGATGTTTCATTTCTATAATTTCAATTCATTTGTTCGTTTCTTCCACGAAGCTAGGACCCTACGGGATCTACCATTTCGTACCCTGGCTTTTCCATCCGATGCTGCCGGGCATACTTTGCTCCACGTCACTAAATAGCTTTGGACGTGCGGTTTCGAATGGCTGCATCGTGGTCGTCTTGGGCAGCGGTTTGAAGAGGAGTCAGGAGCGAATGTGCGTGATGGAGGCACTGGGCAAGCCACCGACCAGGGAGGATGACCCAGGGCACTGTCCAGTGTGGAGCTGGGACAGAGGCGAGCTGGGCCCAGGGCAGGCCCTTCCCTTGAGGTCACTGAGGAAGTACCCTTCCCAGGGACTGTCCCTTCTTCCCGAGAAGCCCTTCCCAGTTTGGCCAATGGTCCTCTCTAGCCGGACTTTCTTACGAGCCTGCTCTGAATCATAGTCCAAGGTCCAGGCTTCTGGTGAAGGGTTTTCCAGGTGTCCCTGAGGACCTTTCCTCCAGGGATGTCTGGGCAAGAGGGGCTGGGCAAATCTAGGTCCCTGGGACCACCTACCTCCCTGGATGAGGGGCGGGATGCAGAAGGCGCAAACCTCAAATCATCCCGAAGTCCCCCCTCTCCTCACCCCCATTCTAGTCTCCATTCCGCTGCCTTCCCATCGTCCAGGCCCAGTGTCCTCCCCCATCACTGCATTAGCTGCTCCTTGGTCCCCCTGGCTCTGCCCCCACTCTCACTGCAACCTGTTCTCCTCGCCACAGCAGAAGGATGTGTCTAAAACACAAATCGGATCCTTCCTCTTTTCTACTGAGAACCTGCAGTGTCTTCCAATCGCCCTTGGAATAAAACCCAGACTCCTGGCCATGGTCCACAGAGCCTGGGTGCCATGGCTACTGCCCATTCTGCTCAGCCCTCCCCTTCCCCCAGCTAATCCCGCTGCGGTCGCTCTGGCTTCCTTCCCAGCAGCAGGACCTTTGTCGGGCTGCTCTGCTTCTGTGGGCATTTCACACACTGGCTCCTTCCTGTCCTCCATCTCAGCCCCAAGCTCCCTCCTCAGATCCAAAGTACCCTCCCACTCTCATGCTCCCCATCATACCGGCCTCTTGACTTCCTCCCCATCGCTTGTCAGGGCTTCAATTACCTTTATCTTTATGTGTGTTTGTTTCTTCTGCCTCTGGAATGTAAATTCCAAATGCAGGGACGTCATCCCTCCTTTTTACTGCTCTGCCTGGCTCAGAGGAGCAACTTGCCCCCATGTGCCAAGGACTGAGGACAGCAGTGGCAGAGATGGGGTCTGTTTCTCTGACTCCCCAGCAGCCCCATGGCCGGTATCAACCCTCAGTCGCGACCACCGCGACTCAGACCCCAGCCCCAGGTCTGACATGGAGACGGGCCTCGCCCACGTGGTACACCAGAAAGACCTCTGGCTGGACCTTGCTCTGGCGTCTGGTCCCATGAGCCCGAGGTGCCCCTAACTGGCCCTAGATGCCCATCCCTGGAGGCTGTTCAGCCACCAGCAGGCCTCTCCCACCAAATGCCAGAGCCCTGCCCTGCCTCCCTCACTGCCCTTTACAAAGGCAGAGCCCTCTTTCCCCAGCACTAACCAGGGCGCGCTCTGGAGCTTCCAAGAGGCTGGCTTCCTGGGCTGTGCCAGGTGACTCGGATGAGTTCTTTGGCCTTTGAGCCTGTAACCTGCGTGCCTGGGCCTGTCCTCCCCACACCCCCACCTCCCACCCCACTCCTCAGCAGCCTCTCTCTGTGCTCTGAGAACCACCAAGTGTCAGGGCCTTCCCGGGAGGCAGCAGACCAGCTGCATCCTTGTCACACCTTAGTGCAAAACCATTCAGTAACTCCACTCACCACGGGTGATAAAGACACGCATGTCCCTTGTCACCAGCCACGACCTCCCCCCCCACACACACACACCTCACAGTACGATTTCACCCACCCATCCAGCAGGGTCGCTACTCCCTTCCTCTGGCCTCCCCTCCCCACTTCATCGCGTGGCCATGCACTCGTGTGATTTTTAAGAGCTGCCCCTGCACTCCCTCCTCTGGGAAGTCTTCCCTGAAGCCCCTAAGTTGAGTATGTTCCTTGGTGCCTGGAACACCACAGTCCTTCACAAGTCCTTCTCTCCTCTAGACCGTGGCAGAAAACTATCCTGGGTCCTTGGGGATCCTAGTCTGATGGGGAGAACCCCCTCAGTGCAACACAGGGACGTGTGCACAGTGGTCTAGGGGCCACGGGCCGGGGTCCCCCGCAGCCCTGGGCAGTGGGAAGGCTACCAGAGGAAGCAGAGTTGACGTGTAGACGTGAAGGCATCTTAGGGGTTTCCCCAGGTGGATGAGGAAGGGAAAAACGTCCCAGGCAGAGAGAACAGCAGGTATCCAGGTACTGAGGCATGACTCGTCTCGGATCACAAGTCGTTCTCTGGGCTGGGTGTAAAGTACAAGGGGCAGGGAGCAGGAAGATAAGGCAAGGCTCCGAGGCAGGAGCCTCAAGTTCATGAAGCTCCTACGCCATTCCACAGTGAATGTGGCTCTTGGATCAGAGTAAATACAAGTCTCTCGTCTATTCACGATTTCATGTGCTGCTGCCGGCTACTTTATCAAGGGGATGGTTCAGGGGCGAAATGACCCAAAAGTGGTCCAAGTCCCAGCTATCAGGGAGCGTAATATTGAAAGCTTTTATAAGGAATGCTTTCTAAACCCTTTGAAATCTAATTGTTGGGACTTCTGGGTTTCCTGGAGTTAATAAGAATTTATAAATTAAATTGTAAAGGTCTTCAAAGTTTTAATAAATGTATCCATAAGTGATGGATTTTAGACAGAGTTTGAACGATCAAACTTCCAGGCCAGGAGGATCCCCTGCCACAAGGAGAGGCGAGGACTGATAAGGACAAGACCTGAGGCAGGGAGGTGGGAGGGAGACGGCTGCAAGGTCACAGGATCTGAGCTCAGGCAGGAGCCTCAGGGTGGGAGGAAGGAGGGTGTATAGGAACTTGCTAAGAAGGTGGGACTCGGGATGGGTGACGGGCTGGGTGTGGGGGCTGAGGGAGGACTGGGGATGGTCCCAGTGCCCTGCTTGGACACCTGGCTTGGTGTCGGTGCCTTCACCAAGCTGGGAACATGGGAGAAGGAGCTGGGTTGTTTGGGAGGAGATACTGAACTCAGGCCGAGTCCCAGGGTGTCTCCCAGCATCTAACTCAGTGCCTGGCAGGCAGGGAGCCCTCACTCTGTGACTGTGGAGGGAAAGAATGAATGAACACATGAATGAACGAACAACGAATGAATGCATGAATGAATGCATGAATGAATTCACCATTCAAGGAGATGCCCTCTGAGCCCCCACTTCCTTCCTCTCTCCCCTGAGTACCGGCTCCTGCCTCCCCAGGCAAGACAACTTTGCCAAAGTATGGCTTTGACACCCAGAGCTTTCTTTGTGCAAAAGCATCAGTTATGGCCCCTAAGTCCCAGAAATTGGTGGCCCCCTTCCCTGCAGTGGCTCCACTCTGCAGATGTCCACAGTGCCTGGCGCTGAAGAAGCCCCAGGCTGCCGTGGATCCTGTCTGAGGAGACCCACTCCCAGGGGCTCTGCAAAGGGCAAGATGCCAAGAACGCGAGGGGTGCTCCTTGCCTCCCTGCGCCAAGGTTTCGTGTGCACCTCTGCAGGGGGTCATGGCCTTCCGCTGCCCCAGGACTCCGTGAGAGTGACCACTGCGCTCGCGCTGATGTGAGGAAAGGCCTGTGGGAAGGATGGGGCCTGGCCTGAGCCAGGCAGGGACACGGTCTCAGCTGGGCACCCGGGCCAGGGCTGGGGGTGGGATGTGGCTATGGCCTTGACGAAGTTGGGGCTGGGACCCAGGGAGGAGAGGGTGAAATGGAGGGACAGGCTGTCCTGCCCTGAAAGAAGCTGAAGGACCAAGCCTCTGAGCCCCAGAGGACAGAACTGCCGGGGGGCGGGGGGGGGTAGGAGGGCGGGTCCCCTGAGGCCGTGGCTAGGGGCTGGCCCAGCAGGCACCGGATCCCCAGGCCTCTCAGCCGTGGCCCGGATCCAGCTTCTGGACTCCAGGCTGTCCCAGGCAGTGTTGGCTGGGGTAGGGGCTGGAGCGCAGGCTGAGATCCCCTGGGATGACCCCAGGGCACCAAGGCCGTGCTCTCAGGCCACAGGACTCTCCTCACCCCCACCGGGGCCCTGACCCTCTGCCCGCGAGACCCCTCACCGTGCTGCCATCTCCCTCCTCCCCCTCTCTCCTGCCTTGCTCCTGTGGTTTCTTTCTTTCTTTTTTTTTTTTTACCCCCTGTCACCCTTGTTAGATTGTGAGTGCCCAGAGGACAGGCAGCCTGGCCCACCCTAGGGACAAAGAAATGTTTTGGTTTTTAAACAAAATGAAGCACAAGGACTGAGTAGGCTCATGAAGAGGGACAGAGGCAGGCCTCAGTTTTCCATCTTTGCCAAAGCTAACCAGGCATCAACCAAAGGTCTGAGGGCATGGGGTAGGGTGGGCAAGATTGAGAATAGAAGAACAAGAATGGGGTGGGGGGCCTCCTGCCAGGTGGAGGGGACAAAATAAAGGACAGAATGAAGTGGGCCCTGCCAGAAGGAAATCTCAGTCCTCCATGTAAGCCCATGGTGGTCCCAGTGCCTGGTCCCCATCTGTTCTTACGAGATCCATGTCCTGCCCCCAGGCAACACCTGGACACACACAATCATGCATTCACACATGCAGCACATGCACCCACAGGCGCTCATGCCAGCTTACACCTTCCCCGAACGCTGGGGTCCACCTTAAGCTACCTGTCCCCTGACCAGAGAAACCAGACTTTCTTCAGCCATGGGTACCCTCTCCTTCTGGTCCCAGTGCTCCTGCCTGATGCTGACCTGGGGCCTCAGAAGAGGTATCCTAAAGGCAGAGGAAAGAGGAGGACACGCCCTCACATCAGAGGCAAGCAGAGGAGGAAGCAAGGGTCTCTGGCTAAGCTTGGGACACTTGTCGGCACAAGCACTGCCACAGGCTCAGTCTTCGGTATTGGGCAGGTAGTAGCGTAGGAGGCCTCCCCACCCATCAGAGTCCAAAGAGCACAGGTGTGGCTGCCTCATGACCATATTGCCATAAGGCCCTCCTGCTCACCCAGGGCCTGCCTGATCACAGGGCTTCTCCTGTGGCCACCAGCAGAGAAGACACCACCAGCACCGGATCACCAGCCCAAACACCAGTCCCCTCACAGGCACCAGCCACCAGGCCTTCCTGGAACCCAGGTAAGACCTGGCCCTCAGGCAGGTCAGGGTCCAGCTAGCTGCAGGGGACACCAGGGTGGTGCAGGAAGCTCAGCGGCTTCCTAGGCCAGCGTCTCCAGCCAGGAGGAGTAGCCCCCAGCAGGGCCCGGGACGCAGCTGTGTGCCGGCTGGCTGGGAAGCAGGCCCCGGGAACCAGGCAGGACTCCGGAAGCATCTCTGGGCTGTTGCTCCCAATGACCTTGATGTAAACACGCCTTCCCTGCTCCAAGCCCCCAAATTCAGGGTAAGTGGGGGAATCTGGACTGCATGGTCCACCCCACCCCCAGGGGCAAGGCAGGCCAAAGCCAGCCTCCTGCCCCACTCCTGTTGGCATCTTGAGCAAGGAAAGCCACCACGGGGACCCGCAGGGACTATCCTGGTGTAGAAGGAAGTGGGGAGCAGTGCTGACCAAGGCAGAGTTCATTCCTTTCTTTTCCGTATGTAGCAGCAGGAGGTGTTGCAGCCGAAGGGAGGGTCTGGGGAGAGGACAGCAGGCTTCCAGCACCCCTCACCCTTGGAGAGGAAAGGGGTTCTTCCAAATAAGGAAAGCAGAGGCCTGGCTCCTCTCCCACAATCTCATAATTATTTACTAGCCACTCACTTCCCTATCTCTGAGTCATCTTATCAGATCCTCAGCTATTTTCATAACAGTCCTCGTAAACTGGAGTGTGAGCTGCTCTCTTACCCTTTGCCCAGGATATTCCAGAGTTTCTGTATGATGCGGGCATGCCATGCAAATGAATGGGCACCCTCAACACTGACACCCATCACCTCATTCAAATAACACATCTCCTTGACCCACAAGCCCACCGCCCCGCCCCCCCCCCCCATGCAAACGCACGTATCTCATTTACCTCCATCCCGTTTGGACGTGAATGTCCTCCAGACCACTCTGTCCAGTTTCCCCCACCTACCCCTGATGGAGGTGGTGGTGGCAAAGCAAGTGTGTCCTTAGGAGCTCATAGCCCGTGCTGGAGGGATGTATATAAACAATTCAAGCACGGAGCTGGCAGCCTTCCAGGGCTGGGTCCATTCTCTATTAAATACTCACTCGTGACCTCAGGTCTGTTACCCTCTTTGGGCCCTCAGCATCCTCACCTGGTACATGGGATGATAACAGCACCACCTTGGGAGGATGTTCTGGGGACTAAAGGAGTTGATGAATGTAGCTTCTGTAGAACGGTGCTGGGCACATAGTGCCAGGGAAGCATAAGCGGCTGGAAGTGAAAATTCAATGACATAATGTTCATCAGGGCTTTGGCACCAGGCTCACAGCCCAGACCAGGATGGACAAGGTCTGACATGGCATTAGGGGGCCATGCTGGGCGGGGTGGAGTGGGATGGTCAAGGTGATCCTCGAGTTGGAATTTAGGGTTGGATGGGAGGGCTCTGGGCAGAGGGTTTGGCAAATGGAAAGGCAAAGGGAGGGGAGACGTGGTAAGACACTTAGGAGAGTGCAGAGAACTGGCAAATCCGCCCCATTATAAACGCGCATGCACACGTGCACTCGCGCACACGGCACACGCACACCCCTCCTGAGTGGGTCCCCACTGAAGAGCCAACACCGGCCTCCTCCCAATTTGCAGGTTGAAACAGGCTTGGACAGAGGTTTGCTTTGGCAGGAAAGGCTGCTGATGCTAACACCGTGACTCGGGGAGCTGGCGCAGCCCTCCCCTCTGGCATCATTCACCCTCGGGCCCAGGACAGATCTGGTCCCGGGTCCCTGACCGCACAGCTGTCCTGGGCCCATTGGAATGAACCTTATTAGCCAACTATCGGGAGGCCAAGAGCCTGCCCTGGGGCCTGCCAGGCCCAGCCGAGACAAGGGCTCCTCTGTGGAAAGCAGGCCGGAATGGCTCCAGAAAGGCCCCTGGAGCCGGGGCTGCGAGTCTGGTCCTGGAGGCCCCGGGCGAGGGCCTGGTCCAGATTTCAGGCCGGGTCACAAGCTGCGATAGCAGTATCCGGCCCTGCCTTGCCCTAGGATTCCTCTCCCAGCCCTGACTGCTGTCCCTGTGGTTCAGTTTGGGTTCTAGGGAGCCATCTCTGCAGTGTCACCATGTCCCGGCCCAGCAGCAGAGCCATTTACAGTAAGCTCCCGCTCTCATCCCCTCTCCCCGTCCCTCCCCTGAGCCCCCTGAACCCCAGCCCTCTGGTCTCTCCCTCCCCTCCGTGACCCCCACCTCTGCAGTTGCCTGTGTCTCACCTTCTCCTGCCCCACATCCCCTCCGTTGTACCCCCGCAGTGCACCGGAAGGAGTACTCCCACAGCCTCACCTCAGAGCCCACCCACCTGCAGCACAGGGTGGAGGTGAGTAAGCCAGGGCCCCGGACAGTTTCCTGATTCGACCCGAGTTTTCCTGCGTGTCCAGCACCCTGCCCAAAAGCAGACATGCCATCAAGCCTCTGCCATGGAGGCCAACAGCCCGACCCAGCCAGATCGGGTGGGCTCGGGTCCCACAAGCTGAACAGAGCCAAGTGCCAGGAAGGAGGACCAGGCTGCTGGGCATTGGCAGGGACACTGGGCTGCAGGTTAAACTGGTGGATTCCTGTCCCCAGGCAGGAGCCAGTAGTGAAGGCAGAGGTCAGCAGGCACCTGCAACCACCCTGCCTATCTCCCGGCCCCAAGGGACTGCTCTTTGCCCAGGACCTGGCACGAGGGGAGAAGGGAGGAGAGGGGAAGTGTCTGGGCTTGGGCTCCCCAGGTGGGTGTGAGCTGCCTGGAGGCTGGGGTGGAGGCTCTGGCCCTGCCTAGGAGGAGGACGCTGGCACCATGAGATCTAGTTGCCTGCAGACAGGAAGGCTGTGGTGAGGAGAGCGCACACCTGGTCAGGCTGAAGCCTCTGGGTAGAAACTGGCCCAGGCCGGCAGCAGACTTAGGGCTGTCATGAAGGAGCCAGGAGGGACCCTGGCGAGGGTCTGGAGAGTCCACAGGGCAGTGGAGCTAGGGCTACCCGAGCCAGCTGGGTTGTGGACAGGGGTACTGGGCTTCGCGTGTGGTTGGGAACTGGCTTCGTTTAAGCCTGGCAGGCAAGAGCAAGAGGAGGCTTGCTTTGGATGCCAGGGCATTTGCTCATGATGTCAGAGGCCCCTGAATGCGGCAGCTCTGTCTGGAGAAGAGCCGGGAGATGTGCAGAGGGCAGGCTGATGGGAGCAGGGGCAGGAGGCAGATGGCATACCCCCAACACGGGCCTGGAGGGGACAGCGAGAGGCAGGACCATGACTTGTGAAGTTTGGATGGGAGAAGGGAGGGGTCTTCGAGGAGGGAGAATAAGAGCAAAAACCTGTTGAGAGGATCAGACTAATAGTGTGCAAGGGAAGCTGCGATCATCACAGACCTCCCTGGGCAAGGATCAGGGAGAAGGTGGGGCTTGGTCTTCTTCCCGAGACACTGGGAGGTGATGGATGAGCAGAAGTAGGACAGATATTATGGGTCTAGGAACCAGCACATGCAAAGGTACAGAGACAGGAATGCTAGGTCAGTGAGGACCAGGCTGGGATGGGAGATTCCCAAAGGGGGCAAAGGAAGCCAGGGACAGAATGTGAGGGTGTTATATCCCCCCCAGAGGAGTTCAGACTTCATTCAGCCCACGCCTGCCACCATCCAGCCTCCTCAGCTGGCCCGGACCGGAACAGGCCGTGTCCTTCCTCCAGGGTCCTGAACCCACCTGTGCAGCCCCTCAGATCCTGACTTGGAAGCCCTATCCTAGCCCAACTGCTTCTGGCCCTTGCACTGGCCGGTGAAGCCTGCTTCCTTGGGATGGCCTGGGACCTCCCCCACAGGGAAGCCAGGCCATGCATCCTTCTGCTGCTGCCCTTCCCCCTCCCTGCCCACCCACCTGTGATCCCTCTCTCCAAACCTGCTCCCAGTCCTGGGCCTCCTCCTCTCCCCTCAGCACCTGATGACGTGTAAGCTGGGCACTGAAAGAGTCCGGGAGCCCAAGGACGCCATGAAGAAGCTACAGGAGATGGACGCTCAGGGCCGGGTGTGGAGCCAGGACTTGATCCTGCAGGTCAGGAATGGCTGGCTCCAGCTACTGGACATCGAGACCAAGGTCAGTCCTCCCACCATGCCCCAAACAGCAGGTACCACTCCCCATTTACAAAACACACACCACACAGACCTAAGAAGGGTCCAAGGAGATGATACCCCAGCCCCAGGCCACTGGAGGGCTGGGGCAACCCATGTCAGAAACTCCCAGGAGCCACCGTGGCTCTCAGTGACCTGACAGCTACCCTCTCCACCTGGCTCAGGAGGAGCTGGACTCTTACCTCCTGGACAGTATCCAGGCCATGGACGTGGCACTCAACACCTGCTCCTACAACTCCGTCCTGTCCATCACTGTGCAGGAGCTGAGCCCGCCGGGCACCAGCACTCTGCTCTTCCAGTGCCAGGAAGTGGGGGTGAGTGGCCAGGGGTGAGGACGAGGAAAGAGTGGGTTTGAAGCCCAATAACCACCACTCTCCCTCCACCCCCACAAATGCACACACATAGTCTGCCTGACGGCTGCTTCCTCCAGGCAGAGCAACTGAGGACCAGCCTGCAGAAGGCCCTGGAGGAGAAACCGGAGCACAGGTAGGCAGCCTCTGCCCCAGACCACCTGCAGGACCTCAGAGCTGGTGCCCAGGTACGCCAGACCCTGGCCCGCCACACCCTGGCCCCACATCTAGGAGAGCCCAGGAACCTATGGCCCAATGAACCTGGGCCTGGAGCTGGGGAGGGACCCGGCTGGGACCAGGGCATATATGGGCATGAGGAAGGGGCTGGGACTGGGCCCAGGGAACACTGGAGGCCATCGCCAGAGGCTGACACAGGACCTGAGAAGGCCCAGAGATAAGCAAACGAAGCAGGGTGCAGTCAGGGAAGGGTCCAGATGGAGACCTGGGGGAAAGTGTGGGTAGAGCCTCTGTCCCAAGGACACTGTCGAAGCTGTGAGCCCACTATGTGTTCTGCAGACCCCGATTTGAAGCCCTTCGCCAAGACCAGGACAGATGGAGGGGAGCTCCTCTGGAAAGGCCATTCCCCAGGGAGCAGGCACGCCCCCTAGAAAGGGGGTCCCCTCCAGAACAGCGCCCCTGGATGGACCCAGAGCACAGTAAGTTTGAGGTGTGGGGAAAGGGGGCAGAAGGTTTAGAGCAAAGATCAAAGAAACCATGGTCCCCTTACATTGCAGATATAGCACCACCCCTAAGGTCCCTGTCACGCCGCCATTCCAGTGCCCAAGAATCAAGCGCCTTCTCTCTGCCTCCTCCATATCGGCCCCCATCCCCCGAGGACACAGCCAGGGATGAGGTGACTGCAGATTGTCTGGGGTCTTGTGGAGGCTTTCTGAGCCTGGTTGAAGGGAGGACACCACCCCTCCCCCTCTCCTTGGGAGACCAGGTCCCAGCGTGGCCAAGACAGGTCCTGGGCTGAGGAGGGGCAGGGTTGGGAGTTCTAGGATGGCCTGGACTGCCCGCTCAAGGCCACTGCTGTTTGTGGTCCAGGAGGTGTTAAACCATGTCCTAAGGGACATCGAGGTGTTTGCTGGAAAGCTGAAGGAGGCCGAGGCAAACAGCAGTCATAAGAAGAAACTGGGGAAGAAAAAGAAGTATCAGCAAGGTGAGTGCTGAGGACAAGAGAAGAGCAGGATGGGGGGGGTTGTCTTGAGATAATGTGTGACGTGCCGCCTTCTCCCCTTCCCCCGCAGGGGTGACACAGGAGCAGTACACTGATTGTTTCCAGAAGATCAAGTACAGCTTTAACCTCCTGGTATTTTACTCCCCACAAGTTCCCAAAACCCCCTTCTGCAAACTGCTTCTCCCCCCCATCCCCCAGTCTCATAGACATCCCAGGGTCTCTAGCTTTTCCTTCTGGAACCTCCCCTCCCCATTCTGGGGACTTTCAGAGAGTGCTAAGCCCCCAACTAAGGCCCAGAACAATTAAGGGCCTTGGGGGTCCTGCCGCAGTCGGGGCAGGATCAGTGGTGGTGATGGCATCGCCCTGTGTCCCCAGGGGAAGCTAGCCGTCCATCTGGAGGAGACGACTGCCCCTCAGTTCGTGCATCTCATCTTCCAAACTCTGAACTTCGTGAGTTGGGGATGGACAGGATGGTGAAGAGATACAGGCGAAAGTGTAGATGGAGCAGAGGCCAGGGTGGCAGGCTGGGGGCAGAGGAAAGCCGTGGGGTCTGCCCCTCACTCACCCAACACACCCTCTTCAACACCATCCCTGCTGTAGGAGCCAAGGACTCCGGGGCCCTAAGGGAGCTGGTGAAAAGCAACAGGCCTGAGGCGATGTGGCAAAGTACTCTGGGCCTGTTCCCACCCCAGCTGGGCCCCGTGGGAGCCTAAACTTTCTGACACCTTCCGTCCCTCCTCTAGATCCTGAGCCAGTGCCCTAAGCTTGACCTAGCTTCCCAAGTGATCTCACCTCTCCTCACCCCCAAAGCCATCGACCTGTTGCAGTCCTGCCTCAGCCCTGCTGAGAGTAACTTCTGGAAGGGGCTGGGCAAGGCCTGGACCACCAGCTGGTGAGTGAAGACAAGACTAGAACTGAATTGGGGGCACAGGGATGCGGCAGGCTCTACTTCGTGACAAACCAAAAGTGTCTCAAAATAAGTTGGGGGACTCTCCAATGGAATTCCTAACTTTTCATTAGACTGAGCATGAAAAATGTCTTTTCAAACCCACCACTAAAGAAAAGACATTATCTCAGAAACAGAGAACAATTTTTCCCAAGAGACCAGAGTTGGCAACCTTCTGCTAAAATATTTCCTCATCTGTGTCAAGGACAAAGTGAAAACTTTGTCTCACTCCAGCCCAGAATTAAAGTATTACTGATGTAAGATGCTGAAAATGCAGCACCAGTAAGACTTGGCAACCGACTGACCGAGGAGTTGAGAGAGATTGATTGCATGTTTGTGGGGCCATGAGACGGGCAGGCAGTTGGACGACAAGGCCAAACCGATGAGCGCCATGAGGAGTGGGGGCTGAAAGCGGCTTGGATGTGCTGAGCTGAAGTGTCAGTAGAACACTCCATGGAGACAGGGTGGCCCAACCCGGAGGTGAGCGGTCCAACCTGGCAATGTGTGTTTGAGAACAGTCAGGAAGGACAGAAAAGATAGTTGGAGTCAGCTAAAGGCGAGCACTCCAGTGCACGGCCTTGGACTCACCTAAACAAGCAGGATCTGCTCTACCCCAGGAGAGAAGGAGGGAAACTTCTACCCGTAGGTGGAGAAGAAAAAAGGGGTTAAGGAGGCAGAGAGACATTCCTGAGAGTTAAAGAAGGAAAAACAAAAAAGCAGAGGCGTAAAAACCAAGAGCGAAGAGGGTTTTAGAAAGAGAAGTCAACCCAGAAACAAGCCTTGTGAGCGCTTCTTTTCAATTCAGCCCCATGAAAGGATTTGTTGTCCAGCCCATCTAAAGACACAAATTACAATTCAGTGTAATCTCTCTCTTCAGTCGTGGCAGAATATAAGGTGTGTGTGTGTGCGTGTGCATGTGTGTGTGAGCATAAGGTAAGGGCATAAGGCAGAGTTTACCATTTGAACGTCTTTAGGAGTGTAATTCATCCGCATTCGGTACATTAACAAGATGGGGCAACCATCACCACGATCCATTTCCAGAACTTGTTCATGATTCCAAACGGAAACTCCCAACCCCAGTCAACAACTGACAAAACTGCAGTCCCTCCCTCTCCCCAGCCGCGGGTGACCTCCCTTCTACTTTCTGTCTCTGTTTGTTATTTTCAATACAAAATTAGGTCAGATGCGCCCTAAAGTGTTTTCTGATTGCTTAGAATAACAAAACAAAACAAAACAAAACTAGTGAATGAGTGAATGGAAAGACAAGAATACAGAAAATAGACTAAAGAGATGTAAAAATCTTCAAAAGAGTTGGATTTCAGGCAAATTATACTTAGGAGACTTGATTTTAGGCAGATCGACCCAAAGCTATAAATAACACTAAATGCTGTGGTCCAGAAGGATGTGAGCCACACGAGGCCATTGGATTTGGCCATGAGGAAGTCAGCGGGACTTTAGAAGAACTGGTCTCCATCGGATGATGGCAGAGGTGAAAGCCAGGAGGCAAAGGAGTAATAAAAGAACCAGAAGAAAGGAAATGTAGGCAGAGCGTGTAGGCCCATTCTCGAAAACTGAGTAAAGAGAAGGCAACAGGATGACGGCTCAAAAGGAGGAGTAACCGGGTCAAGGGCAGACTCGAGCATGTTTGTAGGGCAAAGAGAAGAAAGCCGTCAAAAAGATTTTCAGAAGAGAGAAAGATTTCTTTGTTCCCAGTGAGGAAACGTTTTTTAGCTGTTGCCTATGAACCGCCCCACAATTGTACTTGGGATAAGAGCGTTCAAGTTCAATATCGCCTGAAAGGCCGACATTGGAGAGTCATGTGCGGTGCACTGTGCGGGAAGCGGTAATCCAGGGTGTCCCAAGTTCAGTGACAGAGCAGAAAAGGAGATGTTCACCTCCGCCCCCACCACTGTCGTTTGAAGCCCCAGTCAGTGCCTGTTCCTGTGGAGTGGGATATCTGTACTTCGTGGCAGAAGCGGAGTCGGCCGCACCTGCCCGCACTCTGGGGTCTGTTCCTGACTCACTCTGTGCTCCTTTGTGGGTGTCCTGGGGCCTTTCATCTGTGCACATGGGCCAGGTCCTTCTTCACGCAAAAGACCCTGAGGCTAGGCTCTGTCATCTCTTTTCTCCCCGCATCCCACAGCCTGGCTCAGGCTGTACCCAGCTTTATTCTCTCCCCAGGGATGAGTGGACAGGCGACACACCGCTGCCCTACCAACCCACGTTCTATGATGATTGGCAGCCTCCAGAACCTTCCAACCAGGTAAGGGAAGCTTAATGCAGAGCCGTACTCAAAGCCCTGGTCTCTGGCTAGTTTCTGCCTCGCTCGTCCAAATCAGGGTCACATGGCAATTGAGTGGCAGGTGGGTGCATGTGGGACCCTATACCTACATCTGGGTGGTGAGCAGGCAGAGGAGGGGACGGGAGGCAGCTGTGCGCGAGTGGGTCTGCGGTCTGATGCCAGCTCCCAGCGTCCATGCTGGCTGACTCCTTGCTCTGCCCCCACAGGCTCACTCAGGATACCAGGACTCTCCTCCTTCACAGTAAGCCCTGGGCTCAGTCGGGACTTCGTGGCTGTGGGGAGGGAGGGTCCCGTGGATGCTACATCTCAGAGACCCTCACAGCAATTTTTTAGCCAGACACGTATATGTACAAGCACATCCCTCCCTACTTTGGGTGAAAAAGTGGGTTTTTACCTTCTCAGGCTCCAAATCCTTCTCGCAATACTGCCCGTGCATGCCTCTGATTTCCCTGGGCTCAGGTGTAAAGTGCTCAGAGAGGAGCTCAGATCTAGAAGTGTCCACCGCTAGAAGAGTCTTCAGCAATCAGCCACATTTCAGACTCCTCCTGCCTGCAGAAACCCCCACCTAACACTGACCTGCCATGAAACTCTGTGGAAACCCAAAAGTCACCCCCAGACTCCAGGCAGGAGATATCTAGGGTTCTGGGGCTGAGACAGGGGCTCAATGTTTGAGACCCATTCTCCAGCCGTCCTGCCCTTCTCTCTGGGGTGAGAAAGGAGTTGGGGAGCGCTAGGTCAGGGAACATATCACACTTGTCTCAAGAGGAGACACACAACCACGGCCCTCAGCCGGGGGACCCCAACCTTGTGCCCTTCTGCCCCAGACCTATCGAGCCAGCCCTGAGAATGCAAGTCCTATATGAGTTTGAAGCTAGGAACTCACGGGAACTGACGGTGACCCAGGGAGAGGTGCTCGAGGTGAGGCGCGGGCTGGAACCTAGAAAAGAAGGTGGTGGTGGGAGCTTCAGGCAGGCTGGAGAGGGTGATGCGGGTGTGGGGCTGCTGGGGTGGGTGGCCTAGAGAGGGGGGAAAACAAGTGGGGAAGGGCCGAGAGGGAGAAAGCTTTGTGGGGGAGGGGAGGCTGGCCGGACAGAGGCTCTGGTAACAGGTCGTGACTCTCGGCAGGTCCTAGACAAGAGCAAGCGATGGTGGCTGGTGAAGAATGAGACCGGACAAAGCGGCTACATTCCCAGCAACATCCTGGCACCCCTACAGGCGGGGGCCCAGGAGCACTCTCAGGTACCACCCAGCCTAGACGACCCAGAAGCTCTAAGGCCTGTCTTGGGTGGGGGCAGAGAGCATTCAATGACAAGTGTAAGAGGTAGTCCTGGTTCAGTTTAATCGGTGTTATCTCGTGCTCAGTGTGTGCCAAGCTTATCCCCGGGCCAGAGCGGAGAACAAGCCTGGTCCCGGCCAGACAAGCAAACTGTGGAGCGAGATAAGTGATTTGGTGGCAGCCTAGAGAAGGGGCCCACATGAGGCAGGTGTGGGTGGCTCTGGCACGAGACAGACTCTGACCCCCAATTCCCCCAATTCTAGGCTCCAATGCTTCGACTTAGCTCAAGGCCTGAGGAGGTCAAAGCCTGGCTGCAGGCAGAGAACTTCTCCACTGCGTGAGTGCCTAGCCCCGGGGCGTGCGTTGGGGCAACGAACCTCTGTAACGGGTCTGCACAATAATCAAGGAAACCCAGAGCCCCAGAACATACATCCTGACCTTCACGATACTCAGCAGGGCCTCAGGAGCTGCCCCATCGCAGCGCTGCCTCTGCTGAGTTAGAGAGAGCAGAAGAGGGGGTGCGTCCGTGCCTCTGTGAGAGCTCTAAGTGGGGAACCACTAGCATGGGGAAGGCAGCAGCGTCAGGGGACTCAGGTGCAACCTCAGGGGCCAGCCGCCCCTCCCCACCACGAGATTCTCTTCCAGAAAACGTTTTCCTTCAAACCTAAGAGTTCTGAAATTGAATTAAGGCAAAATGTATGTCTCACCTCCTTCACCTCCAGATACCATATTTCATGAATTCTCCTGGAACCCCAGCCTCCAGCCCAAGCAGCCCCTTTTCTACCTAATTCCTCAGGCCCAGGTCCTTCTGCCCCGCTCCCCCCACACCCCCCACCGACAGCTTCTCTTTCTTTGCTCCCAGCACCGTGAACACCCTCGGGGCCCTGACGGGGAACCAGCTGCTTCACATGAGACCCGGGGAACTACAGATGCTGTGTCCACAGGAGGCGCCACAGGTCCTGGCACGGCTGCAGGCTGTCAGAAGGATGCTGGGGGTGAGGACACCTGCGTTCCTAACCTAATGTGGGCTAGTCCCTGGGTGACAGTGAGTGTGCCAGGTAGACAGATAAGCGAGCAGGACACCCCTGGGGTAGAACTGAGTGTGGCAATACCAGACACAGGCTCTTCCTTCAGGGGCTTGACTTGGTGTGCTCAGGCATGCCTGGAGGCTCCAAGCTGAGTGTTGGCATAAGCTCCAAGGTGGAGGGTGAGGGGTCCCCTGGCTCTAGCCTCATCTCAATCCTTTTATTTCCTCAGATCCACCCTTAGGCACCAATTCAGACACATCAAGACCAAGACTTTTTCATAAGCGAGATGGAGGATCTGGTACTCTTTACAGACCAAGAATTCCTCTTTCAGGTCCCCAGTTTGCAGCAAATCCCACACCAATCTCGCACAGCAAAGAGCAATGAGCAAGCCGAGAGGTTGGGGCAAATGGTGTCCCCTCTAATTGTGTTAGGAGCCTTCTCTAGTTACCATCTATTTATTGTCTCTTCTAACCGGTAGCACGTGTGCCTAGATTTGTCAGGACTCTGTTTAGTCCCTTTCCTTCCCAATAAAAGCATCTTCAAGCTTGTCATGTGCCTCCCTTGAGCTTCTTCTGGGCCTGGTGGGGGCCAAAGGCAGGGAGGCAGGAAGCGCTGGGACAGCCCTACATCCATCACGGGACCAGATGAAATGTGAATGGGATTTCCCACTGCAATTTGGAGTGGAGAGTCAGAATTTGAGAAGTACGGCCCAAGTTCTGCTTACTCTCTTTCTAAACAAACTCCAAAACAAAGCTGTGCTCATCATCTTTATCCTTCTGTGTGTATTTCTCCCAGTATATTCCAAGGCACCCGTCAGAGCCAGGGGCACAACACTTCACAGGAGCAAGGAGTGTCAGGGCTGACGGTGGTAGGTTTTGATGAGTCACGCTGGCTGGTAAGCTAAAGAAACACTAATGGGCATATCAGGTGTTCTGGGAAACTTGCTCTTGTGATAGACCAAGGACCAGGAACAAAAAACAAGCAAACAAAAAAAGTGTTTTAGATCCGTGCTCCCCGATTTCCCAGAAAAGATCGAAAAGAAGTGAAGGGTTCTTGTGGCCGCCAGCCCCCGAAAGACACGCGGACCACCAGAACTCAGTGAGTCATAGGACTCACACTCTGTATTCAGCCAGCTGGGGCTGCCAGGGGTACGCAGACCCCAAACGAAGCAGCCCCGAAATGTAGAGGTACCGGGTTTTGAAGCCCCAAGTCCTGCCCACCGGCCCCGCATGCGCACAGCGAGGGCAGCGACTCCCTGGCGGCCTGAGTGGCGGTCTGCGTCTCGGGGCTCGCCCACCTCCCCCTCCCCCTACCCCACCCCCGCATTCCAGGCACCCATCCCGCTCGCTCTCCGGCATGACCAGAGCCCTCGCTGCCCCGGCCGTGCGGACGGACGGGCACTGCTGCCCGGGCGGCGGCTCCCACCTTGGGGAGCACAGAGTCCCGGCCCCGGGGTCCCTGCCCGGGTCGGGCGGGCGCGGGGCCCCGCCGGGGGAGGGGGAGCGCGGGCCCCTCGGGGCGTGGCCGGGAAGGGGCGTGGCCCCGCCGGCCCCGCCCACCGCGTCGGGTATAAAGCCCCCCGCCGCGCGCCGCCCGCAGGCCCCGAGGCGCGGGGGCGGTCGGTGGTGCCATGTCGTCGTCCGGGCCGGCCGTGGTGCTGGGCTACTGGGACATCCGCGGGGTACGCGCCGTGAGGGCGGCCGGGCCGCGGGGGCCGCGGGGGCGGCGGGGGCGCGGCGGGGGGCACCGCGGGGTCGCGGAGACGGGGCCGGCCTCGGGGCCCGGCCGCCCCGCCGAGGCCCCCCCGAGGCCCCGACCGGCCGCGGAGGCCGCCCCCGCCCCGCCCCACCGCCTGGGGTCCCGGGCCCCGAGGAGCGGGCCGAGGACGGCCCCCCGCCCTGGCCTGCCTCGGGGGGCGCGGGGGGGGGCGTTTAACGACCTGCCGGGCGGCGGCGGGGGCTCCGCGGCGCGCGGCGGGGGCGGGGCGGGGCGGGAGGGGGCGCCGCGCGGGCGCTGACCCCGGCCCGTGCCCCCCAGCTGGCGCACGCCATCCGCCTGCTCCTGGAGTTCACCGACACCTGCTACGAGGAGAAGCGGTACACGTGTGGGGAAGGTGAGGCCGCCCTGGGCCGCGCGGGCCAGCTGCCCCCCCCCACGGCCCCCCGCCCCTGGTGCCCCGAGCGGGGCATCCCTCTGCCGTCCACCCGGGAGCACGCGCTCTGCCGAGTCCTGTGCGGGGGAGGACATCCTTCATCTGGAGCCGGATTCCCTCTGTGCCATATGGCCTAGCCCCACCCTAAACACTTAACCAGATAGGCCCCAGATTTTAAAATGGTCAGGCCTAGGGGGGCCTGGGAATGCCAGGTATCGGGACTAGAGTATTTCTTTACACCTCCCCACTGTCCTCGGTGGACAGTTAAGGAGGTCGCGTCCCCCCTCCTTCTCTGTCTTACAGCTCCCGACTATGACAGAAGCCAATGGCTGGACGTGAAATTCAAGCTGGACCTGGACTTCCCTAATGTAGGTGGCTTTAGGAGACGAGGGGGCAGAAGGGAAGACCGTCAAGTGTGTCCTGGTCTTTCCTCGCTGGACCAGGGGGATCTAGAATAGGAGCTTTTAACCTGGATTGAATAAATATAATTCAGGGATCCTTGAGTTGAATGCAGAAAAAATATATTTATTTATAAGCACTAACTAAAAGTTGACAGCTCCTTTTATTGTGGATATAGGCAATAAGTGATGCTGGTTATGAGCCATGGCTGTGACTTTGTCACTAGTAGAAATCGGGTATTTTCGCATTACATGTGTTGCGGATATTGTAAATAAATATTTACATCTATCATACTTTGATAGTGTGATCGTTATTACACCTGCTTGTCATTTAACTCATTAGTAGGCACAAATTACTCTTAAAATCTTGTTTCTTAATGGTTTTATAAATCGTGTAAATTTATGGAATTTGCTTTATTTGAGAAAGGGTCCATGGCATGCACATACATATATACACACAGGTTAAGAAACCCTGTCTAGTTTCAGGTGGGGACCCAACTGCTACCTTTAACTTATTTTCTTTCTCTTGCTAACACAGCATTTTCTCTCGGCTGTTCACTTCCTTGCAAGTCTCACCTTCCCCAAGAGTGAGAGGTAGGGAGGCAAGAAAGAGTCAGGTTTTTCATTCGACCTGTCCTTTTCCTTCCAGCTGCCATACCTCGTGGATGGTAAGAATAAGCTCACCCAGAGCAATGCCATCTTGCGCTACATCGCTCGCAAGCACAATATGTGTGAGTGGGGTAGGGTTGCTGAGGGAGACCAGGCTGGTGGTTCACCTGGGAATGGATAATGCTAAGAGTGATTTCTTATTGTTTGGCCTGTAGGCGGTGATACTGAAGAAGAAAAGATTCGAGTGGACATTATGGAGAACCAAATAATGGACTTCCGCTTGCAGCTAACACGTATCTGCTACAACCCTGACCATGTGAGCTTCCTTAGCAAACAGACGTCAAGGAAAAGCATATAGCAACACAAGGGTTAATTCTCCATTCTGCTCTCCAGAACTCTTAGTTTTGAGGTGTTGTCTGTCATATTACTCTAGTGTTGGCCCCTCTTCTTTCCAAAACCCCTCCTTTCCATCCTGCTTCCCCTACCTGAGGGCAGCGAGAGGAAGATCCCTGGAGAAGGTGTCTATCACTGAGTGTCCATCACTGACCCATGCCCTGATTAGCTATGAAGATGGGGATAGTTGTTGTCACTCTTTTTCTCACTTTCCCAGGAAAAACTGAAGCCTCAGTACTTGGAACAGCTACCTGTACAACTGAAACAATTCTCCTTGTTCCTGGGGAAATTCTCATGGTTTGCAGGAGAAAAGGTAGGAAGGGAGGAAGGAAAGGGAGAGGACACCTTTCTGTCTCTGTAGGTGCTCATGAACTCCCCAGACCTGACCATCTCATTGTCCTTGTAGCTCACCTTTGTGGATTTTCTCACCTATGATGTCTTAGATCAGAACCGCATGTTTGAGCCCAAGTGCCTGGAGGAATTTCCAAATCTGAAGGCTTTCATGTGCCGTTTTGAGGTAATGCTCCCTAGACCTTTCTCTTACAAAAACACTCAGGCTCCCCATTGTGGTAGATTCCTGCCTAATACCAGCTTTTGCCTAAAGGGATCAATGGTTGGACACCTCCAGACCATTAAGTCTTGGGAAGGGCCTGGCTTACACACCCTGAATGCACTGTCTACAAGAAAAGGGGTGGCGAGGAGCAGGCAGTATAAGAATGTCGCTCTTTTGGAGTGGGTCTGTTGGGCTATGTCAGAATCTTTAGAGTTTTGTGTGCTTTCCCTTCAGGCTTTGGAGAAAATCGCTGCCTACATGCAATCTGACCGTTTCTTCAAAATGCCCATCAACAACAAGATGGCTCAGTGGGGCCAAAAGAGAATATGCTGAGCAGGAGGCCAGCTTCCACTGCTTGTTCTATTCCATCCTGTCCCTGTGGGGCCTGTATTCTCTCTTCTCTGTTCTTCTCAATAAATAGCACTTAGGCTACTGGTGTCCAGCTGGATTTCTCTTGGGAGTAAAAGCTTGGGGAGAACAAGGCTGTGTGGAAAATTACCAAGTTGTAAATTCAGTCCCTGCAACACTGACACACTGCATCCCCCATGTATTTTCAGTGGCTAGAGGGTCTTGCCCAAGCCTTGAGAGAAAGTACTAGAAATGAAGGTGAGATTGCACAGTTGGAGAAAACAGGTGTGTTAAATGGAACTCGAGCCCCTATGAAGACCTGGTGAAGGCACCAAGTAAAACTGTGGGACTTGGGCTTACCAGAACCTGAGTTCAGTATCAGACCCTTTTCTATAAGAATTTAGTGTGATAAAGACAGTATTTCAAACTGGTGGGCTAACCAATACACAGGATTGGGACAATTACTTACCAATTAAAAGTAATAGAACCTTATCTCACAGCACGCACTACAATTCATCTAGAATTTATGACCCAATGCTAAATACAAAGCTGGAGAAGTATTAATGAAAATGTAAGAATGTATGTGATTATAGGGTAGGAAAAGTGTCAATGAGAAAAGAAAAAGCCATAAAAGGAAAGATTCGCTAACTGAACAGTCTCAGATTTTTAAAATTTTCTATGATAATGCACAAATAAGTAAAATTAAATAAGTGAGTTAAAATCAAACTATAAATCAAGACAACTCAGCTTTTAAAAGTGGACAAAAAATCAACAATTTACAGAAATGGAAATATTGATGGACAAAAAAATGTTTATGATCCAAAGAACTGCACATTACAAGGAACCACTTTTCCATCTATCAAATGAATAAAAAGAAGTTTAAAAATATTGGCAAGGCTTGGGAAAGTGGTATATGCATTTCCTGCTGGTGAACTTGTAAGTTGGTGTTTGGAAGACAATTTGTCAATATCTTCTCAAATTCCAGTCATATCCTGTGACCCAACAATTCCATCCTATTAAAAACTCACCTTATACCTATTATATGTCTATACCTATATATATATATTAAGACCATGGCATTGTTCATAATATAAGTGGAAATTGTGTAAATTCTCATTGATGTGATGAAATACCATGAGGCAAAGAAAGACTGAACTGTAGGAACTAACATGTGAGGATCCCCAAGACACATACATTGTCAAGTTTATAAAATTGGGTTTGCAGATTAGTGTATACATTTATGATACCTTTTATGTTTTAATAAGGGAGGAAATCATGAGGTAAGCATGTTCTACAGTTAGATTTATGGATGTGAAATGCATAAAAAAAACTGGAACACCAAACTGATACTTTAGAAATAAGCTAAGGTTTTCGGTTTTTTAACTGGGAGACATTTCTTCATGACTTAGTGTGTAATAGAAGGTAGTCTTAAGAAAAGAAAGCAAACATAGGGAAACTGACTCCTGTGAAAATTGAATTGGCACCACTTGCCATTTGCAGAGCAGTCTTTGAGTGTTTCCAGTCTAAGACAGTGACCTGAGGGTCAGGACCCAAGGATCCCTTGAGGGAGGGAGGGACAGAGGGCAGACTGGCCAGGAGAGCCAATCATGTCAGGAGCACTGCCTCAGGAGGGATTAGTATAGACCCAGATATTAAGCAGATAATTCGACTACCACCTTTGCCTCCGTGCGTGCGTAGTTGTTAGCTATCCATGGAAGTATTTTGGGTATGGGATGCCTTTGGCCAGAAGAGGTGTAAAGCTAGGAGTTTCTCTGCCATCCGTAACTACTGACATGAATTTCACGCTGAAGTGTATGGCCTAAGGAAAGACCTCGTGGATTTAGGGGAGGCAGAGATATTGAAACTAGATGGAGGATATGACCAGAAATTAGGGAATGTGTTGTTTATTGCTGTATAACAATATTACCACCAATTTAGCAGCCTAAACCCACACACATTATCTCAGTTTCTTAGGTTAGGAGTCGGGGCACAGCTGTACGGAATCAGCTGCTTCAGGGTCTCATCCGAAAGCTGTGGCCAGTGTGTCAGGCAAGGCTGCGGTCTCATCTCAAGGCCCAGCTGGGGAAGGCTCTGCTGCTGAGTCCACATGATTGTTGGTTGAATTCAGGTTCTTATGACCTGTTGGAGTGGGGTCTTCAGGTTCTGACTGGCTGTCAGCTGGAGGCCAACCTTGGTTTCCTGCAAAAGGGCCTTTTGCTTCATCAAAAGCTGTAAGGGGGAGAAAGAGGAACACTACAGTTCTACGTGATGTGATGTGATGTGATGTGATGTGATGTGATGTGATGTGATGTGATGTGATGTAACGGCAATGACATCATATCACCTTTGCTGTATTCCATTAGAAGCAAATCACTCGTTCTGCCCACACTCGATATGAGGACAAGAAGGTGGGATTATGGGGGTCCATTTTAGACCACAGGGAAGAAGGCAGAGAAACATGAAATCGGGCCTGCAGTCTTCTGAGAAAGACCGGTCTGTGGGTGAAATGCATGTCACATGAATTCCAGATAGACAATAGACAAATCACACATTCCAACCTTTTCTAGTTATTATATTTGTTATTGAAAATCCACTTAACAGTTCTCCAAAACCAATGAACTTACTGGTCCGGGAGGAGGGAAGGCCACTGAGAGAAAGAGATCCATTCCACAGGACATTGGTTCCCACAGGGCCCATCCCTCCCTAATTCTAACACGAGCCAAGTGGAGAATATTGTCACAATGGCTGTCTTCAAGCAAGAAAGGAAAAACGCCCTATCACTCCAGAGGCACAGACGCCACACAAATGCTCAGAAATTACTATATTAGTAACACGTTTGTGCAAGTAACATCTTTAAGAGCTTTAAAAAAAACCTGTGATCAGAGCAGTTTCCCAAGAAACATTAAAGAAATTCATTTGTATTTACTGAAGACTGACCAACTGGATTAAGGCATTTCCAGTTCAGAAGACAATAGCTTCTGTGATTTAAGAAAAATTTATTGTGCAGTTATTTCATTGATGGGACAGGTTGAGCAGGGAACATGGATGCCTGTGGCCATGGATCTGCCTTTGAAGTCAGCCCGAGGACTTCTGAGAAAATCCGGAGCCTGGACTTGTACAGAAATTGCACATCCAGAATCTTCAGCGGCAGGACTAGGTTGAGCAATAAGCCACACTGATAAAAAGGGATTCAGGGAGTTCGGATAGGTGGTAGGGAACATTTAGCCAGAGATTTTTCTAATGTACAAATTTGCTCATGTCATTCCCCTGCTTAAATACAATTAATGGCTTCTTAGGCCTTGGGAAAAAGTCCCCTCTGGTGTACAAAATCCTTCATAATCTGACCTCTGCTTCCTGTCCAGCTACATCTGACAGGTCCCTGCCCTGCCCCCCTGCCTTAGAGAACTAGGTTCCAGCCTTTCTGAATTCCCTAGGGAGCTGCACAGATGCTGGGGTCAGGCTGCCTGACTTCAGATCCTGGCTCTGTCACGACTCCTGTCCCTCAGTGCCTTCTCTGATAAATGGACCCTCCCTCACTGGGTCGTCATGAGAAGATACTCGTTCTAGAGCACCTACTTAGAACAGACCGATGTCATATAAAGTTATAAATATAAATTATCCAAAAGCACCATGTTCTCTTTTACCTTCATTCTTTTGCACTTGCTGTCCCTCTGTCTAGAATGGTTTTGCTCCAGCCACCTCAGCCTGCCTAATGCCAATTCATCTTCTAAGGTGAGCTCAGAAATCGCTACCTCTGGGAGACCACACCTGATCACCTCTGTGGAAATTATTAGTGACGGTCGCCAGAGATTTCTGATTTTCTTCTGGGGAAAGTTTCACTACCTTCTTGAACTTGTGTGTCCTTGTGACTTGCTTTGGCCAATTAAATGCAAGTAGAAATTACATTTTTCAGGCAGAAGCATTAAGATTGCCTTCACGGCTGCCACATCTGCTTCCAACGGCGGTGATGTCTCTGAGAGCAGGTGCCCAGCTGAAGCCTCCCGGAGTCCAAGTCTCTGACAGGCTACAAAGCACTGGGTCCCCTGTTGACCACATGGGACATGAAGCTTGAGTCAGAAATAAAAGTGTATTAAGCCACTGAGATTTGGTTTATCCTAACTGACATTCCTCCACCTCCCCAGGCTAATTTAAATGTACCTATTTTAAATCTATTCCCATGGGATTCGACTTTCCCCCTCAATCAGGCAGTACTTACCAAATGAATTCTAATTGCTTGCTTAAATGTCTGTCTCCACTACTAAACTGTAAGTTGACAGTATTTTTAAATTAAGTTTAGTGGGGTAACATTGGTTAATACAATGATATAATTTTCAGGTGTACATTATAATTTGACATCTGTATATTCTACTGTGTGTTTACCACCCAAAGTCCAGTTTCTTTCAGCTAGCTGACTATGTTTTAAGCAAATTTTATGTGTAGTGCTTGTATGGAACCCGACACAAAGCAGGCACGCACGCAGTGCATTGATTCCCTTTGTTCTAATGATAATTGGAAGGAGAAAAGAAGTTTGCTTTTATTTGCTTAATGCTCTTAAGGAACTTCTTGAGATTATTCTCTGTTCCAGTTGGCAACAGAACACAAAAAAATGGACCACCCTGTCCTTAAAACAGGTAGAGAGAGAGAAGTACGTGGAGTCAGGACAGAAGTTCAGGTACAGGGAGGGCCCAAGGACCAGCAAAGAACTCTGAGGCTGGAGAGTGTCATATGATTTTGTGGTCTGGCTTGTTCCTTGCTTAGGTCAAATTGAAACAAAACATTTCTGAAAACCAATGCTGATAGATTCTTTGGAGTTTTTCAAAGGAAATAATTCCAGGTGACTCACATGTGAGATCTGAATCCGGAAGAAAAGATTAAATGGATGTGTGCATGTTTGAATTTCAAGTAAGTAGGTACCATTATGTGACCCCACATGAAGACAGAGGGTCAACCTGGGGCTATTAGAAGGGAGTGTTTACAATGGTGTGGAGGGGTGGGAATAGAACAAACAGGATCATATTCGTTTTAAGTCCCAGGAAAACTAGAATAGGTCTGTACTTTATCTTCTGTGGTGTAATATTTCCAGTTGTATTAACAATTTGTTTTTTAACTGTGACGGAAACTCCATCTGCTGCCTTCCAAAGTTACATTTCTCATGGGAAGTAGAAGAAGGTAGAGAATTCAGGGTGGCTGTTGGGCCTTTTGGACAGGACTATGCCTTATCGAGGGACTTGGGGGGTTACCCCACAAAGTAGAGTCAGTTGGGAGAAGCCAGATCTCATTAAGTAGAAATACAACAACTTACATTTACAAGAATTGTTCTGGAATTCATCAGGATTGGCACCTCTTATTCTCTGCTTCCAATTCTCGAGTTACCGTGTGGTGGCAGGCAGGTCTCTGTGTGTCAGTCATAGATAAAGGTTTCAGTCATTATGCCACAGGAGTTAGAAAAATATAGGCTAATAAAGCAGGATGACAGTAAACCTGAACGTGGGGTCACCAGAAGAATGGAGACAGGAGCTAACCAACCCAGGGAATGACTCTAGGTTGCTGCTATCAATAACAATCACAGCCTTATTTTGCATCATCTCTTCTGAATCCTCTCACCAAGGAAGGGGCGTTCTATAAGTATTGTGGATAAATGAAAAACGGTTTATCTGTAAATCTGAGAGCAGGCTGTTTCCTGTACATCATAGAGCTCACCCCATTTTCTTTTCTTTTTTTTTTTTTTTCACCTCCTATTCCCTATTTTATATAGAGTTAATTAGGGGTCATTGACCTATGTCTTAGTCTGTCATTTTCAAAATATCGATCTGAATGTTACCCAGAGATCCCACACTTAGAAGGGGGTGCAGTAGTTGATGACACCTTAGGTTGCATCTGTTTGAGGCAAAAGACTATGGATGTGTTTTTGTGCAGGAATAGTTGCATTATGTTAGGTGAGAGCCTTTTATGGTGATGGCTGTGGGGCATTCTCTAGAACAAGCCCAAATGTAGCTAGGGCTACCTCCTGACTACTCAGCCTCCAAGGCCAACTCCCTGGCCCTCCCAGGGATTACATGTGCTACCTGATACCCCTAATAAATCATGTTCTTGTTTTAGCAATAAGGAACCACAGGTGATATTCCACTCCCCTTAGGTCTATCTTAAAATAAATATCTGGACAAATGCCCTACAAGACTCTTTCTCCAAATCTTCTGTTATGAGCTAAGCCTCAAGGCTGTGCCTGAACAAGGCCCAACGCCACTATCCAGACACTGCTTGAAGAAACTGTTCATCAGATGGCAATCTGATGAAACCTTTGCAGGTGTCATAACATAAAATGCCCACACCACCTCCTGACCACACAGACTGGTTACCCTTTGGCCCAACACACTAGGCCTGATGGAGTCAGGTTAAGTTCTTCAAAGAACAGTTAGAACCTATTAAATACTCATTCTGCCAGCCCTGTACATTGAAAATCTCCTGAGCTTTATTCATGATCTCCAATAGCTGTGACAGAATTTGCCTGAGTGTCACCTAGAGATAATTTAAATTTCCAGATTTTATTGACTAAAGGTTTGGGCGGTAAAATGGATATCAGAGATAAAAGGTCAAGTGAGACATGGATTCTCTCCTCAGTAAATTTGCGACTGAGCTGGAGAGGGAAACAAGTGAAACAACAATTGTGCTACAGTGGGACAGGTTTATTGAGATATACTGTGAGAGCACAGAGAAAGGATATCTACAGCAGGAAATGCTTCTGAGAAAGGGTGACAGAGGGTAGTCTACCAGGGCCCCACACGCTCAGTGGACTGCTCTACTGCCTTCCCTACCACCCAAGAGCCTCCTGAACCATGTCACAGAGTGCTACGAGCTCAAAGGGGGTGTTCCATGAATGCTGAATTAAGGAGGGAGCCAGGCACAGAAGGCCCCCTCTTCTCTAGAGACCCTATGCTGAGGCACAAGGTACATGAAGTAGAGACATAAATGAGCAAGAAACTTTATGATCAACATGTTCCCTTCCCTTCCACCAAATACACACACACCATCACTATCACCACCATCACCATTACCCAAACCCTGCGTACTACGGAGGAGAAAATGGACACTCCAATATATCCAACACACTTTACCTGAGTCCAGTATCCAAAAAGGAACAAAAAGATTAGTAGGTGTGATTAAGACTTTACTGGGGATCAGGGAGGACTGGTCAAACACCATAATGGAAAAGTAGGGCCTTCGCACCAGGCCAGCGTTGGTCTTCAGGGCAGTGCAAGGAGCCCAGGGCTGAGCAATACAGGCCAGGGGTCTAGTCAGACTCCTCAAAGCAGAGCAACCACTGAATGGAAGGTTGGTCTGATTGGCTTCATTGCTAGAGGGTTAATTGGTGGGGTAGGAATACCACTGAAGAAAGGTGGAAAATTGAGCTTTAGAGGGCCCAGATGGAAAGAGGGTTGGGAGGACAGCAAAGGGGCCCAAAATAAATCTGGTGAGTGAAGAGAAGGAAGTGAAAAAAAGAAGGAAGCAAGACAGCTGGGTCTAGGGGTACAAATTGCTCCATCTGTTCTCCAGGCTCATAGTACTTCTAGCTCCAAAATCACGGCTATACAATGACCTGTTTGTTGCCCCACACTGCAATGTTAAGAAACAGAGGACCTGGGAAGAAATGGCTGGACTTCATTTAGGCAGAGATCTTCTTCAGGCCCTGAAGGTAGAAAAAGAAGTCCTGACCTCAGGGTATCCTGCCCCACTGGGGATCCCACAGAGACTGAACTTCATGTAGGGAATGCACTTGGGAGCCAAGTCAGAATCACAAAAAGTACAGGACTCCTCTCCCCTTACCCCAGACATCTCTCTGGGGATGTCTTTGGGGAAATGCCTGATCATTACTGGGCCCTTTTCTCACTGGGTTGTATTTTTTGATATATCATTTTTTGTGTGCAGGAAGGACAATGTCAGAATGGAGACCTCACTGAGAAAACTAGAGATCCTGGGTAATCTCTAATTGGAGAAGGCATAGGGCAAATGAGGGCCTGAGGATGATGAGTAGAAAAGAAAAGAGGAAGAAAAAAAAAGACTGCAGACTCAGACATAACAAGCACAACATGGGGTGCTCTCTCCCTTCTCCGGGACCTATTTGTTGCCCCACATGGCCATCCTTGTATACAAAGCACTTGGGATGAAGCGACTGGACTTCACGTAGGCAGAGATCTTCTTCAGGCCCTGAGGGTAGAAGAAGGCCAGACCTCAGGGTCTGCTGCCCCACTGGGGATCCCATAGCCCCACTCCAGCCACACGAGTCCCTGGAAGGGACCCTGGAAGCCTTTCTGGTGGGGTCAAGTATTGGGGCACATGACAGGCATCCTGGGGTACACAGCTCTGAAAGGCAGTGCATCCAATTTCCTGTAACTGATGTGATACCACAGTACGAGGAACCACACATGAGACTCCACACTGATCCCGGTGCTTTAGATCCAGTGCAGACCTTGATACAGGTCTGGAACCTCCACACAACTCTTACGAGATCGTTTCTACTGTCACCATCCACAGAAGGGGAACTGAGGCAGCTGGAGCTGAAACACCATCCTCATGCACACACAGTGATTAGTGGGAGGGCTGGAAGGACCCTGGGACTCACACTTTCTCTCACATTCTGTGCTCCTGCCGCTGCACTTCCACACTCCTTCCTAACACAAGAGGCCTTGACCCTCCCAATCGGCAGTTTCCTTTTTGCGGGGGAGGCTCCTGGCTTCCCAGGGTTTATCTACACAGTAACCCCAGGCAGAACAAAGACGCTCTGAACGTGTCTGTGCAGCTTGCAGAAGCCAGAGCTCATCCAGTGAGTCAGGAAAACAGCATGGAAGCTGAGAGGAGGATGTGGAGCAGGAAAGCCAGGCCAGGCCAGGCCCTAATTACTCCAAGTAAAGGAGAAAGTCCAACTGTTTGGCTGGGCTGGGCAGCCTGGTCCTCGCGGTACACAGGCAGTACCACTCTGGCTGTCAGACAGCGGGACCCCTCATGCTCCTGCACATTGTTCCGTGGCCAGCACCACTGAGCCCTGTCTCTCCTATGGGGAGAGACAGACGACAAAGAACATGCAAATAACATATGAGACAATATATATGCAGACGTCGCATGCAGATAAAGTGCCCAAATCTTTAAGCGTGCAATTCTGCTGCTTTTTACATAGGAATGCCCTCGTGGAATCACCACCCAAATCAGAACAGAGAGCATTTCCAGCACAGCACAAGGTCCCTTCAATGAGCAACCCCACACACAAAGTCACCATGCGGCTGACCTCGATCACCCTGGATTCTTTTTGCCTGTTGACTTTCATGTAGATAGAATTGCATGGTCTGTATTCTCTGTGTCTGCATCCTTTGGCCAACACCGTGTCCGTGAGTCATGCTGTTGCGTGTATGGTAGCACATTTATTGCTGATGTAGTGTATTCACTGCAGTATAATATTCCACCATATGAATAATAAAATTACATTTATAAACCACACTGTCTGCCCACTCTCATTGGTAGACATTTGGATAGTTGCCGGTTATTGGCTATTTCACATAAAGCTGCATGAACGTTACTGTAAGTCCACGTCTTCTGGGAGGCATTAAGCACTCCTCCACATTGGCATAGAATAAGGAAGGGGTGGGATTTCAGGGTCTTAGGGTACGTTTAGTTCTAGTAGATGTTGTTTGTATTCCAAAATGCTTATCCCACCAGTAATGAATGACTGTTCCAGTGACTCAGAAATTCAACAATGATCGTCTATCCTATTAATTTTAGCCTATGTGGGAAGGTAATAAGATCCAACTTGTTCATAACTTTTCCAATATCTAATGACGCTGGGTACCTTTTCATATGCTTATTGGCCATTTAGAAATTATCTTTGGGGAAATGCCTGCTCAATACTGGGCCTTTTTCACTGCATTTCATTTTTGGATATATCATTTTTGGGTATATCATTTTGGGGGAAGAGCCCTTGTTGATCTGTAGTATTTTCTCCCAGTTGAGCCGTGCCTGAATAGCAGAACCACAAAATCACCATTATTTATGGCAGTGTGCTTTGGAAACTCCTGACCTAGTGCACACTCCCTCTTAAGCAGCCACTCAACACGTACTTCAAAATCACCTCCAGAGGAACCTATGCTGCTGCAGGAACAGTGACTGGTGAATGAGAGTGGAGGAGTCTAGGCTTAGAATGCTCATGACAGGATGTGATGGGGAGAAGCGGCCCCTAGGTCCCCACATAGACTTGGACACTGCAGAATTGCAATAACGTAAGTTTAAAAAACAGGCCATCTACAGAGGGATTCAAGTCGGGTTGGCATCACCTTTCTCATTGGCAATGCTGAATTCTGGAAGTGGAGTTAATTCCAGCAGAGGTCTTCATCCCAGAATTCTGTACCCGAAAAACATTTTCATTCAGTGCACACCAGAATAGACATTTTCGGATATGCAAAAACTAAAAACATTTTATCACAAGTACCTAGGAAAAAGAGACAACCGAGACACAAGGTCCTAAATGACAGTTGTGCAACAAGCCTAGAGAGAGCCTTGAAGACTTGAGAAAAGAGTAGATGAGATCCTAGAGACGTTACAGATGTGATAAAGCCAGACAATGTAGAATGAAAAGAGAACCCTGGTTCTCTCCACTGGCGATTTCCATCACCCTGGGGACTACTCACAGAACTACATCATGAGCCCCCAGTAATGGAGGATGAATAAATGAGATCGAGACCCATACAGAAGCCTCCCATCTATAGAAAGGCTGGTGAGAGGCTTCCCGCTCCAAGGGTGTCAGAAATGGGCCAAGAAGTCTCAGTACACCTTACTACCATGCAGGATGTCCAAGCACCACGCCACTGCCAGCAACCCCTTGGAAGCAGCAGGGCCAGTTGGAAAGTTCAGGTGTCCAGGAAGGAATGAGACAACACACAGCAGGTGAGCTTAAGGCTTTTACTGGGGATCAGGCAGCTCTGGGCATGGATGACACTGGGTGAGCAGGGCCTGCACACCAGGCTAATACTAGGCTTCAAGGCAGTTCTGGGAGCTCAGGGCTGAGCTCTAAGAGCCAGGAGTCTGGTCGGGACACTCGAACCAGAGCAACCACTGAAAGGAAGGTCAGTTCATTTGGCTTTAGTGCAGGAAGGACAACATCAGGATGGAGACTTCGCTGAGCAAACTGGATGCTATAGAGCTTTCGGACCCTCGGTGAAATGGGATTTGGGAGGGTAAAGGGATAAAACAGTTCTGGGAGGAAGTAGGAAAGTAAACGGAGAAAAGAACAAGACAGCTCATTCTGGGGTTCAGTAAATCACACTTTCTCCAAGGCTCAGCACAGTAGTGGCTTCTCACTCCCATCTCCAGGCTGCACAGGCCCTACTTGTTGCCCCACACTGCAATCTTTGTATACAAAGGACTTGGGATGAAGCGATTGGTCTTCATGTATGCAGAGATCTTCTTTAGGCCCTGAGGGTAGAAAAAGAAAGCCAGACCTCAGGGCCTGCTGCCCCACTGGGGATCCCATAGCCCCACTCCAGCCTCACGAGTCCAGGACCCTGGAAGCCTTTCTGGTGGGGTCAAGTGTTGGGGCACATGACAGGCATCCTGGGATACCCAGCTCTGAAAGGCAGTGCGTCCAATTTCCTGTAACTGATGTGATATCGCAGTACGAGGAACCACACATGAGACTCCACACTGATCCCGGTGCTTTAGATCCAGTGCAGACCTTGATACAGGTTTGGAACCTCCACACAACTCTCTACGAGATCATTTCTACTGTCACCATCTATGGAATGGAAACTGAGGTAGCCAGAGCTGAAACACCCTCCTCATGCACACACAGTGATTAGTGGGAGGGCTGGAAGGACCCTGGCACTCACACTTTCTCTCACATTCTGTGCTCCTGCCACTGCACTTCCACACTCCTTCCTAGCACAAGAGGCCTTGACCCTCCCAATCGGCACAGTTTCCTTTTGCATGGGGAGGCTCCTGGCTTCCCAGGGTTTATCTACACAGTAACCCCAGGCAAAACAAAGACGCTCTGAACGTGTCTGTGCAGCTTGCAGAAGCCAGAGCTCATCCAGTGAGTCAGGAAAATAGCATGGAAGCTGGGAGGAGGATGTGGAGCAGGAAAGCCAGGCCAGGCCAGGCCAGACCCTAATTACTCCAAGTAAAGGAGAAAGTCCAACTGCTTGGCCTGGTGCCTGAGCCCACTCTCACTGGACACCAACCTCCCTCATCCCTACTCCTGTTCCAGCCACTTAGGCCTATGACACTCAAGTGCATGTTTGCACTTTACTCCCAAGATAGAGAGTACCCAGAAAGTTCTACAGGATTCAAGATCCCGGGATTGCCTGTACCAGAGGCCCAGCCCTAACAGGCCACAGACTTTGGCCCACAGTTATCCTCCATCGCTCCCTGCCAGACAGCCATCCCAGCTCTTGCATAATCCCCAAGACCAATTAGCCTGAACCAGAACCAGAGCTGATGAGAACTAGCTGATTAAACAGATCTCCTACTGGGGAGTGGGTAAAAGAAAGAGATTGGAGGCTGAAAACCGGTTGGACTAATGCCTCAAACTACCAAATCCTCAAAAGTCAGACTATGTCACCTCCTGCACTGACTAAGGGGACCAGTGATTAGCTGAGAGAAGAAGTCCTGGCTCTGCATCTCCAGCAGCTGGGTGGTAGCATTCCACCACAGAGCCTGGGACCTGGTCTCCAACTGCACTGAGCGCCAAGAAGGCGGGCTCCAGGACTAGGTCACTTTTGTATCCCCTCTGTGCCTGACATGTGCCTCATACAATGGAAAGGGAATATCAGTGAACACCACTTAAAATAAATGACTACCCATCTCTGAGACAGTACCTCAGGTATCGGAGGGAAGAAAAAAAGGAAGAGAAGCAGGGAAGAAAAGTGCCCATCACAGAAGACCTCAAGTAAAACCCTTTCCCAGGGCACCCTCATAAGTACACACATCACAGCACCGACACCCCAGAAATCTCAATACTGACTGCCAAAGGGGATCACAAAGGCAAAGCTGTCTGGACAAAGCTGTCTGGTGACCAAGAGTTGATATTTTCAACAATTTGGTACTTATATCGATCATACTGTGTCTCAACTCTGCTAATACTACTCTATAAAACCTCATGAGCATTTAGCTTCATCCACACTGTCCTGAGCTGTGAAACCCGGGCTTTTCCTTTCACTGCAGCAAAGGGGAGCGACTACTGCTGCCCGCAGAAGCCAATGCGAACTGGGAGCCCAGCACAGCCGCTACTGGTTCTGTGACCTTGAGTGAATGACTTATCTTCAGTCTCATTTCCTTACCTGTAAAATGGAGATAATGTATCTTCTACTATGCTATAAAGATTATAGCTGGCAGAACATACGTAAAATTCTAAGCACAGACCCTGGCATATAACCAATCCTCAACAAATGCTACTTATCCTTCATTTTCGTTCTATCACTAAAAAGCATCAAAGAAAAGAGAAGACAAAAGAGGAATCACCTCAATGCGGACCACAAAATCCTTCAGGTTTGGGAATGCGTCCAGGCACTTGGGTTCAAATATACGGTGCAGGTCTAGGATGTCATAAGCCAGGAAATCCACATAGGTGAGCTGCAGAGAGGCAGACAGTGAATGGGCACAAACCCTGAACCTGGGGAGATGTCAACTCCCCCAGCCCACGGGCTCCCCCTTACCTTGTCTCCTGCAAACCAAGACCTCTTCCCCAGAAACTGTGAGAAGAGCTTCATCTTTTCAGGGAGTGCCTTCAAGTAGTCAGGCTTCAGTTTCTCCTGAGGCACAAATTGCCTGTCACCACCCTCAGACACAGGCTCCCTGAGCAGAGAGGACAGCCTCCCAGGGCTGGTCCTGACTGCCGGCTGCCGTCGATGAGCAGCTATGTCCCCCAAAGTGTACCTGGGTACAACTTAATCAGACCTGCATTCATTAGATTCCTGCTGGGTACCACCTCCCATCACTGAGAAGAAACGGGAAAGCACAGAGAAGTTCCACATTGTCCTGAACCTGGCACCACTCATCTCAAAACCCCTTGCTCTGAGTCAGACCCAGGAGTGTTATGAGGCCCTGGCAGAGCTCTAGACTCAGACATGAGGCAGCATCAAAGAAGCAAATAACAAAATGACCTAGGGAAAGAAGTTGTAAATTCTAGCTGGTAGGTGACAGAATGAACAGTGAGCACTTTCTGGATAGACGAGAATTTAAGAGGCTGAAAAGAAGGTAGGAGGGGCACAGAGTGCTGTGGATGTCCTGTATTGCCTACTGGGCAAATGTGCTGACACCTGCAGCGACATGGTGGTGACACTGGCGTAACGTGGTAAACACACTGTTAGGAACGGAATGTTCACCCTGTGAACTCTGGACTTATATCCTAAGATTGCTAGAAATCGATTTAGAGATTTTACTTCAGGCAATTGGAGCTTATGAGGGTCACTATCTGGCAGTATAGGGACCAGCTTGGAGGATCAGAAGCTACAAGGAGATCAAATGGCAAACAGGAGTAGCTTAGATGGGCTATCAAAACCTGTCCAGCCCAGTCCTACCGGAGGGGACTTACAAAGTCAGGGCTATAGCAGACTGTGGCCAGCTGATTGGATACGTCCATAGCCTCATTCTCCAAAATGTCCACGCGAATCTTCTCCTCTTCCGTCTCCCCACCTACGGGGCATACAACACAGACTCACCCCCACCATCCTACCCCAGTCAGCCCAGGGGCATGGCCACCTGACCCCCAGCACCTCACCCACAACCCCACTCACACAGGTTGTGCTTGCGAGCAATGTAGCGAAGGATGGCGTTGCTCTGGGTGAGCCTGTGAGACCCATCTATTAAGTAGGGCAGCTGGAAGGGCAACAAAGGCAAGTCTGTAGAACAGGGGCTCCCCTGCACCCCCTCCCTTCATCCAGGTAGAGATGCAACCCGGTAGGCACGAAATCAATATATTGTAAAATGAGTGGGGCTGGACACACGGCATCATGGAAAAGCAAGGAAGAGACCCAGGAAGCTGAGAGGCTGAGCTGAAGGCCCCGAATCTGGAAACTTCTAAGCTGGGAAAGGAGATCCCAGAGCAGAGGGGTGGCTCACTTCCCCATAGCACCCCCGTCCCCAGCACCTACATTGGGGAAGTCCAGGCCCAGCTTGAATTTTTCGCTCAGCCACTGGCTCCTGTCATAGTCGGGAGCTGCGGTGGAGAAGATGGAGTGAAACGAACCTCGCCCGAAGCCGACCCTCTTTCCCGGGGAACCTACGGGGCAGTGCCAAAGCGCCTGGCAGGTGGATCTGGAATCCCAATCACTGACTCTCAGTCCAGGTTTGGGGAAAAACGCTTGAAAGCCTCAGGCACCTACACGGGTCAGGCTGACACAAGGTGCAGACAAGCCCTAAGGGAAGCCTCCCAGGCCCTGACGCGGGGGGCCCAGCACTGCCCTCCCCTGTCCTGCCTGAGGAGGCCAAGCTGCACCCTCACAGGGGCTCGGCCAGGCGGCCAGGGCACAGGTGCCTGGCGGCACAGGAGCAGGCGCTGCGCTGGAGTCGGAACAGGGGGCGGCTGCCATTACCGTCCCCCATCGTGTACTTCTTCTCCACGTAGCTGGAGTCTGTGTACTCCAGGAGCAGGCGGATGGCGTGCGCCAGCTGGGAGAGAGGGCCGCGCTCAGCGGTGGGGGTCGCGACGGCGCGGCTGACCCTCCGCGGCGGGTGGCCCGCCCCGCGCCCCCCGCCCCGCGCGCCCACGCACTCCCGGGGGAGCGCCCCGAGGCCCGTCTGGCAGCGCCGCCCGCACGCGCAGCACGCGCAGCGTCCCCCGTCCCGCACGCCCCTCGCTCACCCCGCGGATGTCCCAGTACCCCAGCGTCATGGCCATGGTGCGCGCCGCGCGCCTGCAGCCCGCTCTGCCGCGCCGGGTCGGCAGCTCATCCGGGTACCGGGCCCGGGGGTGGGGCCGGCGGAGGCCCCGCCCCCCGCCTCCGATAGGCCGCGCCCCCGCCAATCACGCAGCCCCTCCGGCCCCCGAGATCTCGGCTCGCGAGACTCCGAGCCGGAGCGGGGCGGGACGCGAGATCCGGAGCCGGACCCCGAGGTGCGGGGCCTCCCCGCCTGGGGCTCGCCGGTCCCCCCGCGGATCCCGCCCGCGCCCAGATCCCGGCCCCGCCGGGAGCCTGCCCTCCGGGCCGCGGGCAGGACGGGCGTGGCTCGGCTGCGCCCCTGCGCTGCACGCTCCCCAAGGGCTCGGGGAGGCTCCCGCCGAGGAGGCGCCCGCGGGGCGCCCCCGGACCCGGAGCCCAGATCCCCACCCGTCGTCACAGGAACGCCGGCCGGCCCTGAGGGTCCCCAGCGGCCTTTGTCGCCAGGGGCACCCTGCACTGGGTGGACTTTGGAGAACCCAGCCTATCAGTTAAGTGGCTGAGAGTGATGAGGGTCACGGAGGCATCATCTGCTGGTCCCCCACCTATGAGAGTGCCCCTATGAGAACCTAAATCCAGAACCAGCTCCTGCGAAGGGGGAGGATGTCGAGGTGCAGCCCCGGAGATGTCCTGCCAGCCAGCGAGATGTGGCTCACACTGCCTGGAAAAGTGACCCCGAGCACGGGGGTCGCAGAGAGGATGTGAGGGAGAGTGGGGGACACCTGTCTTCTGAGGGGCCGGATGCCAGTACTGCTGCAGAGGACAGCCGGAGAGGGGGTGGCCAGCAGGAGCCTGGAGGACTCACAGGACCAGCCAGTGTGGGCCCTGCTGACCCTCCGCTGTCTAGAGCATGGATTCCAGCCCCGATCCTGAGTCCTGACTCGTGTGCTTCGGGGTGCGAGAGGGTGGCTCTGGTGGCCTTTGATGTCCCTCTGTGACCTGTGGTGCAACTCCACAAGAATAATGTCATACCTGCCAACTTTCCTCATTGAAGGCACTAGACTCTTTCAAAACTCAGAAAATAGGACATAGGTTGGCCTGTGGTTATTTCCCTCTTTTTAAAGGATATTTATTACAAAGTTTGGTCGATAATGTGAAATCAGATGGACAGAACTTTAAAAAACAAATGGGCTTACAAGTAAAGCACGAGATTGGTGCACTACAAAAAAAAAGTTTTAAAAGTAGGTAATCATTTGTTAGGATAGCAAGGTATGAACCCAGTATTCAATAAAAGTTTTAAACCGTCATGATAAATGTGGAGTAGAGGTTAAGGAGAACACGGAGTTTACCTAATTGCTATTAAATAATAGCAGTCAGAGGTTTGGAGATCTCTGCTGTGTGGGAAACTGAAGGACTATATCACCAGAAGCCAGCAGAGCTTAATCCCTGTTGGAGACACACCCCACCCATTCAGGCCTTGCCAGCCATCTAGGCTCCAGTTGGTTCAGGCTCAGGATGCAGTCTTGGGGTGAGAATGAATTCCAGCCAGGTTTGTCCACAGGGAGGCGATAGCAGCCATGCACACACAGAAGTGCTTCCCCTCTTTTAACAGTTACAGTTTTTACACTACCTTAAGGATTTGCCATTCTGTGTTTTATACATCATAAGCTTGGAACAGAAACATTACTGGAGTCCACTAAGTAAACATATTTTTTAAAAGCTGATATTAAACAATATTTTTAAATAAGTAGAACAGACAATGTCACATTAGCATTCATCCGCTCAGTCATTTCTTTATTGAAAAAACAATTGAGCCCCTGTCATTTGGTAGGCACGATGAATAAGATAATCTTGACTACTAAAGAATGGAAGTCAGGTGGGAACGACAGGGGAGAGATGTTTTTAAATATGAGACAGATTTTAGTGTAAACTGGAATAAGCAGGTTGTAAAAGAATCATCCTACTTGATTTTATTGATATTTCTTCAAAGTATGTATAACTCACATTTATTTCAATGTTTAATATTCGAAGTGTTTTTGGTCTCCATTGAGAAGTTTGGTGATGTTTTGGTGACCAGAAATATGCCTTGGGAACTTAACTATTGTTTATATCAATTAGTCAGTGGTAAAATTGGTTTCCTTATCATTGTTTTGCTTAAAGTTGCAGTTTCCAAGAACTTTACAGAGGACTCAACTGTACTCTCGCTTTTCCCTTTGTTAAAAGTGCCAACTCTAAAAAAAGTGCCAACTCTGCTATCATTCATTCAACAAATGTTTCAGTACCCCTATGTACTGGGCTCTGCATTTAACTCGAAGAGAACAAAGGAACAATCCCTGCCCGCAGAAAGCCTATGGGTTAGTTTTGTGCTATACAATATGGTAGCCACAGGCCACATGTAGCCACTGAGCACTTGAAATGCGGCTAGTGCCACCGAGGAACTCAATTTATTTTATTTTATTTGAATTAAATTAATTTCAAAAACTGATAATTTATTCATTGAAAATCTTTTAGATGTGTTTGGTTGAGTATATGAATCAATTTTTTCAACTGTAAATGTTTTGAAATCTAGATACAGGTCAAGTATATCCAATGAAAAATTTTAATTTTCAATTTAAAAATTTAATTGAGATGTGCTCTAAGGAAAGAATATACCTTGGATCTCAGAGACATAGTGGGGGGAACACTTGTACCATATCTCATTAATAATTTTTAAATTGATTTACATGTTTAATTGATATTTCGGACATCTTGGGTTAAATAAGATACATTATAAAAGCTGCTTTCTTCTTGCTGATGTGGCTGCTGGAACATTTAAATATTTCCACTGCATGGAGCTCACCTAGAGTATGAGCTCAACAAAGAAGACCTACCTGATGTGGCAGCACCGGGGGGAAGTCTGCATGTGCCTAGGACATGAGAGAAAGGTCAGGAAAGTCTAAGGGAGCAAAGTGTAAGTGACCTTGGAAGGCGCACTCAGATGTGGGTGTCGCCATTCAGGACAGAGGGAGTACACAGAAGCATAAAGCAATGGGCACTTTCCAGGGACTGCGCGGAGTGTGGAGCGATGGTCAGAGAGGCCAGTCTCTTCATCTGGCAGGCACCACCCGTGGTCAAGAACACATGTGAGAACAGCAAGGGCATCGTGGGTACTGGGGAGTCGGGGCTGCCCCTCTGCCCCTACGCTTTGCCTCTCTTGATCTAAGGGCAGGTTTGTGCTGCTTGCCTTGGGCTCCATAACTGAGACAGACTGTGGTACACTGGCTTCTGAAGTCCATGTGCAATGTCAATGTGCACTTAATTTAGCAACACCTCAGCTGTGCCCCTGAAGGTAGTGCAGGGCTCTTGGTGCCTGAGATATAGAAGATCCTAAATGCTTACCTTAGTCAAAATGGCAACGTACCTTCATGCTATTGTTGACAAGGCGGGAGAAAGTGATGGTGAATTCCACTTCTCAGACGTGGAGGTTGAGATGAGCACTGAGAAGTCTGCTGGTTTGGCCTTGGTCGGATTGCTGGCAGACCAGCTGGAGGGCTCTCAGAGGCTGCCTGATGAGGGCACCACAGTGGCAGCTCAGTGGGGTTGAGGAGACTCTGGAAATAAGAGATGGAGAGGGGAACAAGGCTCATAAAATGCAGGTGTTCGGAGCCTGGCAATCTCATTTTAACTCTGGGCTACTGAGCACTGATTTCCCACATTTTTCTGTGGAGCATAAAAATTGGAGAGAGTAAGAAGTATTTTTAGCTTTTTATCAATGTACTTTTTTCTTGCGTTCTAACATCCAACATTCGAATATCAAATCAACTGATTTTACAATCAATGACACATTGTAGTTTATTTGTAGTTTTTTTTAATTTCTCATTTGTGCATAAGATAGCAGTGCTTCTCATAATTGATGGGATAGTCTGTGTGCTTTTCCCCTCCAAGATGGCTTATTGTTGCAGCCCGTTTCTCAGAGCACACTGGCATATTCTGTTAACATTTTGTTATGCAAAATGTGTGAAAGGTCTAGAAAGTCCCTCCAGCACAGACACAGGATGACACTGATTTCTTTAGTGGACCGAGCGGCCAAGGGCCACGGTGGTCTCAGGAACACCAAGGTAGTGACAGCGGGCTGTGTCACAGGATTTTAGGACGTGGAGCTTGAGTGGCATGTTTCTACTCTGCCCCTCACCCACAGCAGGTGGCTAGTCGGTCAATCCCTTCACAATGAATAAAGGAAATTTCCTGCACCTGGAAAATTAGAATTATAATACCTGTCCTATCTCCCAAAGCTACATAGACAGTGATCTTGAGCTCAAAAGAGTTATACCTAATTATGATGTAAACAAAGAAAGCTATTGATGCAATGGGTTAGACTACGGACGAGAAGATGGAAGAAAGTATGTTAGAAAGACACAGGCACTTCCTGGCTGGCTCATTCAGGCAGGCTCCTGGTTGGGTTGCTTAACGCACATTTTTTAAAATCAGCCTTTCCCACAGCTCTGTTGACTTAAAGGCGGCAATTCCCAACCTTTCCGCACATTACAATCACCTGGAGAATTTTTTAAACAATACTGGGCTCCACCACAATCCAGAGAAGTCGGAATCCCCAAGGGTGGTGGCATCCAAGGTTGTAAAAGCTCCCTAGGTGACTGACTCTCTCGCGGAGCATGGTAAGTAGTTGCTTTACAGCGTATGCTGTCTCCTTGTCAGAAACGTAATATCCACACTCCAAGATTTTGTCAGCAGATGTAAGTCTGAACTCTCTGCTGCTTGATACTTACCAAATGCTCGGCTGAAAGAAATAATATTCCTTATGTTGTTTCTGCAATCCATTCATTCCTTTAGAATGGCTTAAAACCTTGGGTTAAAACAGACTTTCAGAAAGTGATTCTTCATACCACACTTTAAAAACTGGTGATAAAATTCACCATCTTGACCTAGACTACCCTTTGGAGGGGAGCCCCTCATAGGATGGCTTTAAGGGAACAGAGCTTTGGCCTTTTGACGACTGCCTGCTACTACTGGAGACCTGGGGGGACATCCCCTATGGCACTAGAGACCTCTGGCACCACAGGAAACAGGTGTTCCTGCCTGGAAAGCCAAAGGGATTAACAGTAAGGCTATTTTATACTGTTCTTACAAAAGGTACCCAAAGACCAGGGTGTCCCTTCTCCAATTGTTTATGATAGATCCTCGGCAAGGAAAGAGCCTGAGGGGTTTTAAGTTCCTCTTGCTTTGTGTGTGTGTGTGTGTGTGTGTGTGTGTGTGTGTGTGTGTGTGTGTGTGTGTGTGTGTGTGTGTTTCCAAGAGAGCTGCAGCCCACAGTGCCAGCCCTGAAGAAAGCAATAGGTTCTCCACCACAGTAAGTTGCCCAGGGTGTTGCAAGGAGAGGCCTGGGGACATGTGTTAGGCCCTCCTGAAAGGCCGGTGGACAGAGTCAGCCATGGATCATCCATCCAGACTGTGGAAGAAGTGCCCCGTAGGGAGAGGGCAGGGTCAGAGCAGGCAGTGTAGACAGAAGGGAGGCAGAGCCCTTGTGGCAGGGAGCCTTGTGCTGTCCCTCACATTGGGATCCAAGAACAGCCTGGCTCAGGAATGGAAGGCAGGCCTCATTCTGGTGGATCCTAGAACATTTTCTTCGAAGAACGCTGCAGGAAATAGCCCCCTGAAACCTGCCGTTGTATTTTCCCTCGTGGATACTGTGGATGATGTTCACGATAATGAGATTCCTTGGGAAATGTTCCCTCGGGGGTCAGTACTGGAACAGGGGGGCCCTCCCCAAGCCTCTGGTTTGCATTTTTTATTTATAGGCACAGAATTTCATATTACATTGTACTTCACTCTTCGCCTTGCCTTTTAGGAAAGCCACAGCCAAATTTTGTCATCTGGAAAGAACAAGGAATCTCATGATGTTTATTCGGTGTAAATCTGGCCTCTGACTCAAAAGATAGCCCAGAGCATGGAAGAAAAGTTTGCAAGTAATATATCTGATAAAGGCCTGGAATCCAGAGGTCATTCATTTCAGTATTTAAAATGTCATTAGTTCTATTTTTTCTAAGGACTGTGGCTGATGAGAACAAAAAGATTTTGGGGTAAAAGGCAAACTTTACAGAGTTCCTTAACAACAGTATCAGTAAAATGAGTGTCTGCCATTATTAGAGAGATAAGTGGAAAGTCCCCAGGCTGGAAAACAGAATCAAGCAAATTTATTTTATTTATTTTATTTTATTTTATTTTATTTTATTTTATTTTATTTTATTTTATTTTATTTTATTTTATTTATTTTTTTGCCATAGCTCTCTGGCAAGGAAAAGCTTGAATCTACTCTGAGAAGAAAACGGGATATAACCAGAACTTATTTCTAATCCATTGCAAGAGGCATCTGTAAAAAGAACTGAGGGGCCTTAGAGACTTCGGTTCTCGTGCACATCCCACCTTAGCATTCCACCAGGATCGCATCATTGGCAGTAGGACGTGTTTAAAAACGTCTTGGCAACACCCTAACGTTAGCCCACCGATGTTGGTTTTGCATCGTTGCCAGTGTATCTTTGCTATTATGAGTAATAACAGGGAGTGTTTTGCTAACCTCCATTTCAAATTATGTGGTGGTATGAGTCAGCCATTCTGCGAGCACCAAAAACTATCCTTATGCAACCTTTTTCACTTCTGAATTTTTCCACTTTCCACTTTTCCAAATCAGGGGTTTTCTCGACAGTTAAAAATAGCCTCTTTGAATTCCTCCAGGGCCTCTGTGTGATTACAGGAGCAATTGTCTCAGTTACTGCTGCTCATGTAGCAAAGTGGTCAGCCAAAGGAGTCATTACCCCAAGATTCCAGGTCTTGCTGTTTTGAATGATGTTCTACTTATTTATTAGGGCCACTTCCTTAGGTAAGAGCAAATCAGCTAAAAGCTTTTATTTTTTTTACTTGTCCACTTGATGTTCTGTCAAAACTAGAAAACTCTTCATTTCTAAAGCATTCCACGTTTGCGTGCTACCTCTAAAGCACGTCTGTTAGTGTATGTGCTTATTTTTTGACTTCTTACCATCTGGCAGGCCCTGGTGAGGGCAATTATTGTAGTCTTGGGAACTAATTGAACTTCTGGAGTGGTCATATTTTAAGGGTGAATTTAGGTCCATGACAGCACTTTTTAATATGAACAGATAAAGTTAGGCCAGGGTTATTAGGCCAAGGTAATTTCTAACAAAATTATTTAAAGAGAATGGGAAAAGCACTGAAAGTTATGAGAATCATTTGGTAAAGAAAAAAAACCTTTAACAACCTGGGTATAAAATAACAGTCATTTTACATGAAATTCTAAGTTTACTCCTTTGGTACATTATTTTGGTAACAGATGTATGTAGTAGGATTTACTAATAGGCCTTTATTTGTATGTATTTAGACATACGTAAATATATAAACATAAAATAGATAATGCTTTAAAGCTTTTAACTATCATTTAAAAGCTTTTAAAGCTTTTACAATATCATTGACTTATCAGTATAGTAAATAAAATGACATATATCATATTAATTTACCATTTGAAGAAACTTTAATAATTTTTCTAAATGAACAATCACATCTTATTCCATATATACTGTATCCGGTACAATTAACCATTTACACTAATTACTATCTTTAATTTGAGTAAATCTGTCTTTTTTCTTTAGTCACAAAAGAAACCTAGAGGAAAGAAAGGTTAGAAACTATTATAGCTATTTCTTATCTCACATTATGTAAAAGGTTAAAACCAGTCGACATCTATTTATCATCCAAAGGCATTTGCATATTTTGTTATTCTACGGGCTTTCTTTAATTGCTTTTAAGCTTCTAATGCAATGTGGACTCAAAAATTGCCCCGCTGAAATATTCTTTAGCTACAGCAGCTCCAAACAGGAGAAATCGTCTCCCAAATCATCCCCTTTAGACATTAGGCAGAATTAGTTCCTGATGTTATTCCGATGCCTTTTGCACTTTTTTGTTAATGGTTTAACACCAAAACACCAACAGAAACTGACTGGCAAATCACTCCATCCAAGAACTTCATTCAGCATTTAGCTAAGCATTTTAAAGAGACTCTGAAGACCAAAAAAAAGGACTGTCCTGAGCAACTGTTGTGCTGTTTGTCTAGAGATCATTTTGCTTAATGCGGAAGCATCCCCTCCTTTGTTTCCTTACTTTGGGGATTAATAAGTGCTTATGCTTTAATTTTATGGCTCGTTTTTGCATCTCAGGCAAGGGCTGGCTTGTCCCTCATTAGTGTTTACTCAAGCTCCCAACCCAAACCTTGAGGAAAGCAATGGTGGATTGTCACACCTGTCAAACCTGAGTCTTTGGGGTCAGACCACACCTTCTTTATTTCTTTCCACATTTCTTCTCAAACAGGTGAGCCCTCATGGGCTGCCGGAAGGAAGGGCATGTTCAGAACCATCACACCGTTTCTCACATCCTCGTTAAACAGGCACAGCATGCTCGGACAGTCCAGAAGGACTTTCTGCTTCATACAACCCATTAGCCTTCAACCCTGGAAACCTGATTCCCTTCAGTGCCCTCAGTGTCATGAAAAACTGGAATTTGAAAACGTGTAAATCAGACCTTTACTGAAATATATGAATGGGATACTCTTCGTGAAACTGAAAAATCAATAGTGGCAGAGCTAAGTGCCCCAAAGGTATTTCATCTGAGTCATACAAATACCTACAGATGGCCAAGGTAGGAAAAGCTTCAAAGTAAGCAGATCGCAAGATGGAAAAGAAACTGGTCAGACACTCTTTGAAAACAGGCTGAGGCAAGACTGGAGGCTGGCAGGCAGCTTCTCACTGTGGCCTGGGTTCGAATCCTGACTCTGCCCTCCACCAGAGGGGGAGCTGGAGTAAATTACTTAATCTCCTTGTACGTGAGTTTCCTCCTCTGATCACAGCAGTACATACATACCTCACAGGGCTCCTTCATCTACCAAGTTTTTATCAGGCATCTGCTCTGTATCTTGTGAAACTCCGAACTGGACCAAACAAAGTTCAGACTTCACAAAACTTTCATTCAGTGGGGGTTATTTTGGGGATTGAATCCCCTAATACATAAAAAGCACGTAGAAGAGCACCTTGTAGGTGTCCGCACCTGGCTCTGCCGCTCTCTAGCTGTGGGGCCTCCAGGAGGTCTCAGGAGACTTGGGCCTCTGAATTCTCATCTCAGGTTCTTCGAAGCTCTGTTAGCCTCTGAAATTTGATCCTGCATTTGGATGTGGGCCTTTTACCTATTTCCTCTGAGAACAATATTGCCTCTGCCTTTCCCTACCCAGACACAGGACACAAACCAGCTCCTGAAACCAGCAGAGGCTGGAAATAGTCCTTCTCTTGCTCTTTGCCCAAGGGTGCCGGTCCCTAGCACCATGTAGCAGCCCCCTCTGTCTTGCACCCTGGAAGAGCCCCTTCCCCTGGCCTCTGCTCCTAGATGCTTTGAGGAATAACAACTTCTTAGCAGCCAATTTAAGTGTAACCAAGATGTTTCAGAGAGAGCTATGCTCCTCTTTAAAGAAGGGGCCCATTTGCTTTTACTAATAATCCCAGCCAATACTTATTGAGTTCCTATGATGTGCCAACTACACAGACTTTCTCACTGAATTCTGAAAACATCTCTTTGAATTATGTATTTCTTCCCTCATTTTATTAATGAAGAAATAGGGGCTCAGAGAAATTAAGGACACACAGCCAGTAAGTCAGAGGTGTACTTGACTGTCCAGTCAACGCCAAGGCTCTGTCCAGGACACCACACTGCCTGCAGAGCGAAACCACAGGACCGCGGGAGCCAAGGACAATCCAAGTCTGTTCCCAAACACCAGGGGAGCTGACACTGGACAACTTGGCAGGAAGCAACAGGCCTCCACGTGCCAAGTACAGTGGATGTTTCTTAGGCTGTTTTGTGTCCTTTGTATTCGTTATCAGCGAGAAACAACTTCCCAAGGCCAGAATATTCCAGTGTAAAGTAGATCTTATAAACACTTGAGGTGGTGTAAACAGGCAACAGGTACGCCAGAGAGAGGCCAGAGCCAGAAAGAATGTGCTGGAAAGCTTCAGAACAGTGCATTGGGACCCCAAAACTTTATTGACCTGCAAAGGCCCCTTGTTTTAAACCTCTGAGCTTTTGGACAACACGAGAAGATTAGCAAACCTGTAAATATGAATAAATACAAAGAAAGTGTGCATAAAAGGATGGGGCCAGGTTGGGGGCTGGGGCAATGAGTCAGACCTGGCAGGTGCGCAAAGCAGGCTACACGCTTGGCCCCAGGAGACTGGAGCGGGACCTTATATACACTCGAGAGGGCTGACCTGGGGTGGGGGAGCAGCAGGAACCCCCAGCAGCCGTGATGGTGGTGCTGGGATCTGCCCATGATGGAGCGTCAGGGTTGGGGGGTGACACCCCCCAAGGTCCGGCAATGAGAGCTGGGGTCTCAGTGGAGAATGTGGGATTCCAGAGCAACTCCCAACTGGCTGAGGACTCACCGCCCAATTAAACAGAAAGCAGAAGTGCTGAGGGTTCATGGGGGTCTGGAGGGAAGAAACAGCTGTGGCCTTGTGGCACGGAGGGGTCAGGACACATCTGAGATGCCCAGATCTCCGAACCTTTGACAAGGAGACCAGCCCCCACTCCCCAGCTGCTGGTTTGATCCTTCTCAGGCTCAATCTGCCTCTCAGCACTGGCCGGGCCCTGAAGGCATCGGCAAGGGCGTTGGTGCAATCCTTGGGGCTGGCTGAGCCCCCCTGAGCTCACTGCCCAAGGAGCAGCACCCTAGGCCGCCTGGTGACCGAGAGGGCGGCAGGTTTAAGTCATCGGTGTGAAGTCCTAAGTCCCGGGCCCATCCTTGGGGAGGCCCACCCCAGCAGCAGTTCCTGGCGGCCAGAGGTGCAGCTCCCCGGTGGGCAAGGGTCCCTCCTGCCTGGGGAATGCCCAGCTTCGCTCTCCTCCACGCCCCCCCCCCACATTCCCCGGCTTCCTGAGGACCCCTAGGCGGCTCCCCGACCTGCTCCACGGCCCCTGCAAGGACTACGCTTCTGCTCGCGTGACAAGGACAGACCATTAGGCACCACCTAGGTCATCAAGATATTCTATAGTTTCATCCAAAGGACATCTTCAGGGCATCTGGGCATTTGTGAGTGGTGTGAGGTTGGAGTCACCTCTTCTCCATATACAGGTTCAGTTGACCAAGCGTCGGCTCCTGAAAAAGCCACCCTTTCCCGCCCCCGTGTTGGGGCAGGGAGTGATAGCAGCCTCTCTTTGACTCAGGGCAGGGCGGCGTGGAAGACATTCTGCCTTCTCTGAGTCTCGGAAGGGAGTGGCACTTAGTCCCGTATCAGTCATAGCCAGTGGAGGAGCAAATAGTCCCTAGGAGGAAAATGATTCTGCTCGGGAGCCAGGAGGAGTAAGGAGACCAAGAACCAACCCCAGGGACTGGAAGAGGTATATAGATGATGGACGGGAAATTCACAGGATGAGGTTTGGGCTTGGCAAGCGTGAGACAGAGCATGGGGATGAAGAGTTGACCTTAACTTTGACTGGGTCACAGAGACAGGACAGCCCCAGGGGACCATCCTAGAAAGCGAGGGTTATTAACCAGGTCTCAGGGCTGCAACCGCAGTCAAGATGTCCGATAGGCGGGAATCCACTGAGAGGAGTCGGTGGGGCCCAGGACAGAGCCAGCCTTCTAGTACAATCTGAAGGACCAGCGCCTCACCACCACCACCACCCCACCACCCCATCTTCCCACTGCCCAGCCCCATCTCACCCCCCACCTAACCATGACGGGCCCCTTGGCCTCCTCGTTCACAGAAGCCAAAGGGAGAGGCAGTGGGGCACGACAGAGCATCGCCTCTGGAGCCAGACCTCCTGGATTAGCATCCTGGGTCCACTACTGACTAGCTGTGTGACCCTAGGAAGGGGTCTTAACCTTTCTGTGCCTCTATTTCCTTCTCTGTAAATAGTAACAGCACCTACTTCGTAGGGCTAATTTGAGGATTAAATGAGATCGCACATCTGAAGTTTCTAAAACAGAGCCTGGTAAGCTCTTAATAAATGTTGGCCATTGTCATCATTATCCTTGATGGCTAAATTCAGGGCCCCAAACTCCCTGATAGTGCTGCTTGCTGAGCACCCACAGGAAGCAAAATACTAAACTAAGCATCATGTGACGAGCCTCCCATGCCAGCGGACTCAGCCCCTGCCTCCAAGAGAAGCAAGGAGACCTCCCTGGGACCCATCCTAGGGAGGCACTGGCCTGTGGGTCAAGGGCAGTGCTGTCCTCTACTAACCTTCGGGACACTGACCCCACACCAGAAGATAAAGGGGAGACGCCCCCAACCCAGCCCCAGGGTGCCTTCCTCCCTCTTCTCCCTCAGGAAGGTTTTCTGCATCCTTGCAGAACCTCCTCCTTGGGGTCTTGGCCAGGTACCCCAGACCCCAGAGCTTCCTCCCCACCCTGACCTCCACACCTCATACGAGCCTCTGCAAAGGCTGTTAGCAAGGGGCCTCCTCTCTTCAACTAAGACTGGGGTGTGGCTGATACGTGGTGTGTGTGTGTGTGTGTGTGTGTGTGTGTGAGTGTGTGGCAGTGGGGGAGACAATTCGACCTTTCTCAAAGCTCTGAGCATCACAGATAAGACAATCCTGTTGGAGGAGGCGAAGTGAACTCCTGCAGAGATCGCCTTAACACTGAGATGTTCCAGAGAGCCAGAGCAGCCAGGACCAGTCAGGCTCGGGCATGTGAAAGGTGTGGCCTAACCTCACGTGGTAACTAGAGCATGGGGTGGAGTGGGGTCCAGGACAGCACAGACAAAGGGCCAGAATGTACGTGTCTCCAGACTTGCCCAGGGGAAAGGGTGTCCACGTCAGCAGGCCCCTGGGCAGCTCTGTCCAGGGGCTTCCTGGCTTAGCCTAAGCCATAGCTCTCGCCAGGGGGATTCATACGTGAGCCGGGCCATCTAGTGAGTAGGTGGGGTGGGACCCACTAGTGTCTACTACATGAGATAATGGGCATGGACGCCTGCAGAGGGAGCCGCAGCCCAGCTCAGAGGCAGGGACCGCCCAGAAGCCACAGCAGTCCTCCCCGTGGTCTCAGTACCGCAACCCTATGGACCAGACGGGAACTGCAAAGGGCACCCGTCAAGGGGCAGGTGGAAGCTGGAATCCCGCCTCCAGCGGGGATCTCGCCCCGGCTCGCTGCAGCCACCTGGAGGCGGGGACGCTCTATTCTTTACCCAAAGATGCCATCGGTTCCGTGAGCCACCAGGGCCACGTCTGCTCAGAGGGCCCACCTCTTCCTAACTCACACAAAGGTGGCGTGCGGGTGAACATCAGCCCCGTGCCTGTGCATGACCAGGCGTCCAAGCAGCGTGGCAAGGCACCTAGTACACAGGGACAGAAAGTGACAGAGGGAGAGCGAGAGCTATACACCTGGATGCTTGTGAGGGCTCCAGTGCCCAAGGCAGACCACCTTTGGAACACTTAAGCGCGGAGGCACCCAGGTGGCACCAAGCCTGTTCAGCTACAAGACAGGGTTGGAGTGGGTGACGGTAGCTTCATCAAATTTGTAGATTCACAGAGGATGCTGCTGGGAACTCCCACTGAGCCAATGGCATCGGTGATAAACAGCTGCACGTACCCCTTCAAGCTGCCATGCCCAGGAACCCCAGGACCAGGCTGCCACCTACGTGGAGCAGGGCATGCACTGACAAGAGCCCCTGGGTGACCAGGAACCGAAAGCCAGCCTGTGCTCTGCTCCCAAGATGTGCTCCCCGGCATGAGGCTCTGTCCACCCAAGGCCGTGCCTGGGGGCACAGGAGGGCAGAGGAGAAGGCAGCCCAGGGCTAGCACAGGCTGTTCCAAACCCTGGTGCCATCTCGCTGCTCACCAAGCCACTGCTGGGGGACTTTGGGGGGGGAAATCCTGTGTGTGGAGTCTTGAATTCCTGATCTGAGCTGGTAAGTAGCTTCCCAGGTCTGCTGCACACCTCCTCGGACCTGGGTCAGAGGGAGTTGGTTCCTGCGGGCTGGTCATCTTTCTTCGCCATAACAGATCAAGGGTCTGCCCTGCAGAGCCACCTTCCTCCCCCAACAGCCTCTTGAACACCATCTCCAGCTTGACCTCTGTTAATATATTTACCCACTGAGGCCTAAATGAGTCCTGCAAAGGAGCCTCCCCTCTTTTCTCCTCCCTTCCCCCACCTGGGCCCCAGCACAGGCCTCTCCCGCAGAGAATCTCTCCTGACTCTGGGATGTGAGGACACAGCGCCAGCAGGAATCAGCCTGCTGCGGGGTGGGAGGTGGGAGGAGAGATGGAGACTGCACAGAAGCCGTAGGCCCAGTGAGAGCAGGGTCCCCCACACCGAGAGGCAAAAAATTTTCTCCAAAAAGGAGCAGCAGTCGACGGGCCCCGATGTCTCAGAAATAGCAAGGACACCAATGCAGAGAACTAGCCTTGGAAGGGAGGACCAGTGAGGATGGTCTGGGAGAAGTGGCAGAAGCCCAAAGGTGGGCAGGGGCAGGGGACGGTCTGATGAGGAAGAGGGGGACAGGACGTGCAGACCACTTTAGTAAGAAGCCGCTCGGGCTTACTCCTCACTGGGTGGGTAACGCTGCACACAGGGCAATGCTGCCCTCCCAACAGGAAAGGGAAATGCAGGCTACTGGCCTGGACAAGGCCACTCAAAGCAGCGACGACCCAGGCCGACAGTTGCTGGTATTGTTCAAATACCTCTTCCTTTCCGGAAGACCTGAAGGCCTCTCACCTCAGCTGGTTAGAGGTTGCCGTGTCTCCGATGGTGTGGGATTCAGGTGCTCCAAGTCTTTCAAGATTCTGGTTTGTCAGTCCTCTAGAGCACATGAACACCTGTTCTTCACCTTGGACTCTGGAGTCAAATAGGTTTGACTTTGAATCCTGGCGCTACATGCAAGGCTGGGAAGGGGCTGCTACTCTCTCCCCTTTGCATAGCAGCCCCAAAATTGGGAGGTCAGGGAAGAGAGGCCCGGCTGATAAATAGGAGACTCAGGTTTCGAATCTGGATCAGCTTCGGATCTGCAAAAAGGAGCCAGAAACTCCAGCCACCCACGGTCACTGCGCAGGTCTAGAGAAGACTCCTGTGGCAGGAGTGGGAGCTGGGAATCTGTCCAGCCTGGTCAGGGAGGCCGGCGGGGGGGAAAGGCCCAGGCCAGACCAGAGGCTGAGCTGGTCCCCGGCCCAGAGCAGGACTGCAGGACAGGGCCATTGACAGTCCCTTACAGAGCGGCCTCTGCTTCCTGGAGCCGGCCCCGCACCGCCTTGTAACAAAAGTGAAAATGCAGCCACATTCCCTCATTAAGTATAACTCTCCTTGGCTTTCAATAGAAAAGGGCTTTAATAAATTTGCTTTCGAAATCACTTGATGATAACTCATTTACTTTGCTATTGGCTATGATGTCTCTTCAATCATCCTGCAGTCTGGAACTCTTGCCAAAAATCCAATTTACAAATTGTTTTCAAATATAATGACATTTCTGTGGATACCAAACTTAACAAATATTAAAGTTGACGTGCTGCTTTCGGAAGAATTTAGTTAAACGCTTAATTTGACGTTGTCGCTTTCATATTCTGCAGCCCCAAAGTTTTTCTTGCAGGCCTTCGTTTCCCAGGCCTTTGAAAGGCCGCCCAGCCCCCTGGACAGAAGGGTTTACCCCGGAGTCCGGGGCGCTGGGACCCTCCTTATTTGTAGATGTGCCGGGGCCCCGCTGCGGGAACAGCTGCAGGAACACCCACCCCAGACAGTCCAGGGCACCCTAATTAGGGCAACTTGATTCTCATTTTGAAAACAAAACGATTTGCCAAACGTTGAATTCAGTGTGCTTTAATGGTTAAGCCTTTTTATTGGAGTTTCATATAAATACTTTTATAAATGAGGTAATACTCTGATGCGGCAAGTGTTCGGGTGTAAGGTTTGGAACTCGGGATCCCAGTCATCCTAACCAACCCCTACCACCCCTCCTTCTTGGGGTGGGGAGGGCACTGTTCCCCCTGTGCTCCCCTCAGGGAGGGGGTGCTCCAAGAGGCGAACCAGGGCAGGGCAGGGCAGGGTGCGACGAAACTGGCAAAGCCCTGGGTACCACTAAATCCCCAATGTTTTGTGACTGACAAGGGACAGTCCCCGCATGTAGCCAGTTACTCAGGGCGAACCCCACAGGGCGGACTGAACCAGGTGGGTCTGTTTGCTTGCTTTATTGCTCTCTGGGGCCTTTTAAAGTTGTTTTTCAAATTTCCTCTGCCGTCCAGAAGTGCTGAGGCCCTGGCTCCCTCACAAGGACACCACACAACCCCGGAGGCAGGGCAGAGGAGGCAGATGTGATTCCAAAAAAATAAAAATAAAAAAAGGGAAGGAAGGAGGTGGAAGATGGAGAGTAAGGAAAAGACTTTCATCTCCGTTTACATCCTTTAATTTCTATCAGAAAGCAATAAAATAAAATTCTATCTTGGACCTGGTCATTTCACTCACAGGCATCTAGGCTAGGGGAACAGTCTGCAAAGCCTTATCTTCAAAGATAATAATAGCTAATAGCTTTTGAGTCCCTACTTAGTGCTTTATATCCAGAGACCAAACTGACTGAATGAATCCAAAATCAACCCGTGAGGCATGGCCATCATTATCCCGATGAAATGGGTGAGGACCTGGAGGCGCAGAGACGGGCAGTGACCTGCCCAAGGTCACACAGCTGGTGCTGGAGTCGTGGAGCCACAACTCTAGTCATTCCTAGCCCAGAAGAGCTGTGATGGTAAACTATGGTGAGGTTCACCACGGGACGGTGACCAGTAATTAAAATTTATAAATAGTATTTTAATGCAGTGTGCAAAGACTTGTTAAAATACTTTAAGACCACAAAATTACACATATATGATCTCAACTCAAAAATGCCTTTTTAAAAAAGAATCGAAATACGTGTATATATTTTTTAAATATATAAATATATGTCTCAGGCATGCAGTAGAGGATTAGCAAATACTTGCTGACATTGGTAGATAAGTGGGCTTTTTTCCCCCGTTTCCAATTTTTCCATACTTTCTAAATTTCTGTCATGAAAACTGTCTTCAGGGAAAAGTATTAAGCCTCACTGTTTTAAAATGATTTTCTCTCGATAAATGTAGAAAAGAGAAATTTCTGAGAAACGAAAAATCCAGAAGCAAGTTGTTTGAAAAGACAGAAGGGAGACCGCTAATTCTTGAAATTGGTAGAATTCCTACAGCTGGGTCTCGGCACACACCGAGAATGGACAGGGACAAGAAAATGGGGTGTAGGGTCCTGCGTATGGCAAAGCCAAGGAGTAAAGGCAGGGGGTTTCCTGTCTGAGTGTGGGCACATGAGGCAGGCCGTCCTTGCCTCCAGGGAACCTTTAGAGAAGACACAGCGCATTTTATTATTAAGTGTATACGCCTCCTTGAAAATAAGTTCCCCTCACCCTGGAAAAGCAACCTACCTTGGGCACACGAGGCCCAGTGTGTGTGTGTGTGGGGGGAGCCCTGGCTGCTGAGCACCCTGGCTTCCAGTCCGGGTCCTACCACAGGCCATTTGCACCTCCTGAGCCTGCACCTTCAGCCAGAATCAGCCAGCGTTGTACTCTCTCCAGCTCATCATCCAGCCCTCGTGTTCAGTTCTGTGGTATGTAAATGGCTGGAACAAGAGAGGCCTCTGGAGACTGAAGGGCCCTGGCTATGGGTATCGGCCAGGAGCGAGCCTGGCTAGCGGCCTTCAGGTGGCAGGGGCATCAGCAGAGCTTCTGCTCAGGGGAGGGAGCGAGCTGGTGCAGAGGCAGCTGGCCGGGGTTGGGCAAGCTGACGGGAGGGAAGGAGGAAGCCAGCCTTCTGCTCCCTCACCAAGCCCTCAGTTACTCGGGCCCCGCTGTTCTAGGGCTAACTGCATCTGAAGTGGCCAGCCTGCCATTCTCCCTACTCAGCAGTAGCGGCGGCGGCGGCAGCGACACGCAGGACCCTGCACAGCACAGGGCACGTCCCACTTTCCTCCTTGGAGGTGCTCCAGAAGTTGTGTATGAAACATGGGACAGAAGCCAAGCTGCTAGATTTCTGGGCCGCACCTTCTACCTACTGAATCAGAATCCGAGGAGTGGGGCCCGGAAATGGCCTTTGAAACAAGTTCCCAGGAGATCCTGATAAGCCCAGAGTTTAAGAACCACTGGCCTGGGCCTGCTCGAAAGTGCATACTGCCACGTTGCCATCCTGCTCGTAAGGCTGCTGGAAGCGGCTGGAAGCAGAGAGCGGGTAGGAGGAGCAGAAACCCCCATCAGAGGGGGCATGCTGGATGGGGGCCTGGCGGGCTCTCCTCTCCCCCACGGTGTCGTCCTTCGTCAGTTCCCGCATCAGCTGAGCCCCGTCTCTCCCCTCAGAACTTGCTTTCCCTCCACCAGAACGTTCCTGGCCGCAATCTCAGCCACGCCCCCCCCCCCCCATGGCTCTCCCTCTTCCAACAGAGACCCCACCTGCCTCATTACTTAAATAATCTTTATTTCTCATGCACTAGGAAAGACGGGACTGTATGAAACACTGCATTTCACAGCCAAGGCCTCGGTCTGGAAAACAACACGGGGAACCAGCCAGGATCCAGGTCTGGTCAGAACTCTGGGGACCATACCGGGGATACCACGCCCAGGGCTGGTGGCAGATCTGGGACCCTCCAGCTGCAATGGCCCCAGACACGGCACAGGGCGGCTGCCCCCTCCCACAGAGGCACAGGAAGCTGACACCAGAGGAACACGTGGACCAGAGGAAGGACGAAGAGGGCTGCCAGGCAGTGACTTGGCAGAGGCAGTGTGGTCCAGCACCTCCGAGGCCTGAATCCAGGACGCTGGGGCTACGACTGAGCTCTCAGCTCAGCTCTACCCATCGCAGAGCTGCCGGAGCCCCGCGAACCACCCTGCAGCCCTGTGCCCACAGCGGACGTGCACAGGCCCCACCTGACTGTCCCCGAGCCATGTAAACAAGACGGGGCCTAAACGCAAGCCCTGGTCCAAACTCAGATTTGCCAGGCAGGACTCCAAAGGCTAGAGGGGCCAGCCCTCCACCACCGTCCCGGCCCCCAAGGACCACCAGGCTTCAGAGGATCCTGGGACAGGGCCACCAGCAGGGCAGCCCTCGAACCTGGGCCATTGGGTGCCACAGTAGGGGGAGCAAATCCTGGGCACTGCTGTCACTGGGGTGGCACAGAGACAGATACAGGTCAGAGACATGCAGGACAGAGAAGAATGAACACATGCAGAGACCACAACAGGCTGGGAGGGGACCAAGGACTAAACGTGGTCACGGCGCTGAGATGTGGGGGGCAGTGCGGCGGCCAGGCTCACTGAGGCCCCGGGCTCATGGTGACACCTGGCTCCTCTGGGATGGTCTCCAGCGTCTCACTCTGGACTGCCTGCGTGATGAGCGCCAGCTCCTGGCACAGGGTCTCGTAGCGGTAGCCCACGCGGATGTCTGGCACATTGGTGCGGCGGATGTCATTGCCCTCGGGGCCCTCCTTGGTGTAGTTGGGTCCCAGCCAGTGGCTCTTTACCTGCAGGGTGAGGAGGCGACAGGCAGGGCTGCCGCTGGCTCTGAAGGGCCATGTCCCAGGACCCCCAGGACTCCCCCCAATGCGAAGGCCAGGCCGGCGGGTATGGTACCTTGTGGGAGAAGCCGCTCATGAGCACACTGTTGCGGGCCAGCTCACACATGTCGCAGGAACTGAGCTTCCACACCTGGGTGGCGATGCTGTACTCCTCCATCAGCGGCTCCTGCACAGGCCAGGTTCTCTCACACAGGTGCACCAAGCCCTGCCACCTGGTCCCTCCCCACGGGACTTGCCACGCGGCACGCTGCACTCTGCCAGCAGGGGGCAGCACAGGCCTGAGACCCCGGGTACCTGGGTGTCCTCGTCCCAGGACACCTGCATCTGCCGCCTGGCGGGTTCTGACCTTGGTAAAGTGGAACTGCAGGGGGTCATCAGTGGACAGCGAGACCACGAGGCCGCGTGACAGGTACTCGGGTAGCGGGTTCCGGTGGTAGCTGAGGAAGAGGCTGTTGTTGCTGAGTGGTGACATGGCGATGCCGATCTGGGCCAGGTAATACAGATACTGCAGGACGGGGGCCTAGGCAGGCGACAGGGAGGGAGAGCAGGTCAGGCGGCGTCCAGGCTGGGAAACACACCAGGGTCTGGGGGTGCAGGCCACCATCGTGGTGGGGGAGTCCCGGCTGGGCCCGATCTGTGGAGGGTCAGTTACAGCCAGCACCCACGTTGGGGCCCCCACATGGACGCTGGGGCGTGGAGCAGTACGGACTTGGGGCTGTGTGAAGAGGAGGATCAGCTGTTGAAGGGGCCCGAAGGGTCGGGAGGAAAGTAAATGATTGGGAAAGAGACTGGGGGTGCAGCCCTGACCTTGCGCAAAAGCAGCCCATGGGAGATGTTCTCAGCCAGCATGAAGGCCGACACCAGGTGGTGGATGGGCCCAGCCTCCCCGCAGTGCGGCCGCAGCACAAAGGTGTGGAAGCCCCGTTGCCTGAGGGACATGAAGACGGCGTCAGCTCCCAAGCCCAGGCTCACCATGCTCCCCAGTCCCCACCCTGAGACGTGTGTGCCTGGGACAGGCGGCAGGGCTAGATTCTTGGCTGCAAGGCAAGGTGTGAGCCACGTAGTACCAAGGGCAGAGAAAACCCATCAGGTCCATCCTGGAGCCAGAGGGGGGTCAGGTCTCCGTGGGCCCAGCCCAGAGCAGGGCCAGGGCCAGGCCTGTTGCATGAGAGGGTGAGAAACAGCAGGGCGAGCAGAGGTGCAGAGCCCGCACCTGCGCAGGTGGTTCAGCATAGCCATGTTGGCATAGGTGTAGTACAGGTAGTAGGCGTAGGGCGGGTTGTCCTCCTCCACCCAAGCCTCGGGGAGGGGGCTCTCCAGGTTGAAGACGTGGTTCTCAGGCTTGGACTCATCATCCACGCTGTCAAAGCCATCCACCTGGCACAGGACCCTGGGGTTACGCCCTGAGCTACCACCAGGCCTGAGGCAGGCTCTCTTCCCCTTCCCCACGCCCAGCCCTGTGCCGCCCCCTCACGTGCTCCAAGAAGAGGTGCAGCTCCGGGTGGCTGGCGGGGTGCACGGTGGCCTCGAACAGCGGCAGGAAGATGTTCTCCAGCATCTCCTGAAAGTTGGCCAGCTGGCCCTTGGTACGGTACACGTCACTGCGGGAGAGACGCAGGCACATAGGTGCATGCGGGTCAGGGCTGATGTGAGGGCACCGGCAGGCCGGGAAGGGTCGGACTTTGCCCCAAGATCACAGAAGCACTTTCGAACCATACTGGGTGGGCCGAGCTGGACAGACCATGGGTGGAACCAGGGAGGCCCCTCCTTTCACTGAGAGGACTCGCTGGGATGGGGGCGGTCAGCCTCCCAGGAGGGCAGGAGGCTGGCCGTGGCCCCTGGAACTCTGCACCCATGCCCCTCCCGCCCCCAGGGACACTCACAAGAGGCGGGGCACCTGCACGAGCCAGCGCACGTTGGGGGAGTGCACGCGGTGCATCACGGCCCAGCGTGCCAGCTTGTCCCACTCGTCCCTCGAGCGCCCGTAGATGGAGAGCCGCAGCTCCGCGTTCTGGTATTTGCTCTCCTCCAGATCCGACATCACCTCCTGGGCACACGCAGGCGGCCACCGTCACCCTCCACCACATGTGCTCGGTCAGACCTCCTCATGCCTCTGACCCGCCCTCCTCACCCACCCCTGGGAGCCCCCGATACCCCTGCTCCTGCTCAGGCAGGGGAGGGCTACCCAAGGCCCACGCTGCCCTGTACCTGGGCCCTGGCAGCCACGCCTCCTCACCTTGATGATGTGAGCGAAGTATTTCCCAGAAACCCTGTTGTCCGTCTTGATGAAGATCTCTCGGAGGACAGACTCCCCAATAGGGTTGTATTTGGCGTTGAACTTATCGAAGCGATGGAAGGTGTTCCTGTCCTGAGGGAGACAGGTAGGCCCCGGTCACCCCAACCCTCGGCCCGTATCCTGACCCAGCCCCTCGGCGCCCACTGCTGGGACAAACCGCGTGCACGTCGAGTGTGTCCACACTCAGGTCGTAGGCGGTGAGATTCATGCTCTCGAAGACCTCCCGCAGCGTCTGCTCGCGGCCCTGCTCCACGTGCACGATCTCCTCCAGGTGCCGCTTCATCGCCCGCTTGATGAAGCGCAGCAGGTGCTTCTGGTTCATGCAGGAAGAGGCATGGATGTGTGTGTCCACCTGGGGTGAAACGGGGGCTGCTGAGTCGAGCCCTGGGTGGTGGGCTGGGAGAGGCCTCTCTGAGCCGGGTGCCGGGTGGGGGCCCAGAGCCCCTGGGGCAGGCTGGCCTGAGGTGCAGGGCCGGCCTCGGGCGAGGACCCACCTTGCGGATGTTGTAGAAATCTCGGTGTGGCACCTTCTTCTGGGCGGCCAGCTCTTTCATCTCGTTGAGCAGCACGTGCATCTGGAACTTGGAGCTCAGGTACTGCAGCCGGCGGTAGCAGAACGACTTTCTGGCAGGAGGAGTTAAAAAGACAGGGGCTCAGGGCCTGCGGGGGGAGCCTGGGGGGCCCCGGGGAGCAAAGCAGAGGCGGCGGCAGGAGGGTAGAGGACTGAGGCTGCCAACAGGGCGGCAGACCGCAGGACAGTCGAGGAATCGGTGACTTTAAGTGGGAAGACACTGGTGAGAGGTGTCTGCGGCAGGGCTGGGAGGGGAGCTGAGTGTCTGCGACCGCTGGGGACTCACATGGGGCCGTTGATAATCAGGGCCATCAGCACATTGACGTCGGCCACGAACTCCTGCAGGTCGGGGTACGGCAGCTCCACCTCTGAGCAACTGGCAGGTGCGAGGAGCTTAGATGACGTGAGCAAGTGGGCCCTATGGGCCCCCCGACTTCCCCCCCCAGCATACCCCATCCCCTCTTACTGCTCATCAGGGTCCCTGCGGGTATAGACGTGAACCACGCCCCGCACCATGCGCAGACCCAAGCCCAGGTCCCCAGGCATGGTGCTAGGCTCACAGTGCTCGTAGGGGTGCTGCTCCAGCGCCGGCGGGTGCACAGGGGCGTCTGCAGGGTGGGGAGGGTGGGGTCAGGGCCAATGCTCTTCTGGGCCACCACCCACCGCCCAGCCCAGGAGCCCAGCAGAAGGGCAGAGAACCCAAGGCCCCAGCAGGACGGATCCTGCCCCCGTCTCTACCCCACACCAGAAGGCTGCAATGAGGCTGGGCGTGGGAAGACACAGGCAGGGCGAGGGTCCTGGGCCCCGAGCTCGGGGAGCCAGGGACACCAGGGCTGGGACAGGTGCCCACCTGCAGACACAGGGGTGTCGGGGCCCTGCTCGTAGGTGCGCGTCTCCAGAGGCTTCTCGGCCAGCTGCTGCAGGTGGCGGCGGGTGGTGGTGCAGAAGCCTTGCAGGGACAGCGCCATGTACTTCTCCCGGATGAAGAGGGCCCGCACCACACTCTTGGCAGCATCCAGCAGGTCGGTGAATGGCACCTGGAGACGAGGACGCGTGATCACTCTCCTCAGTCAGACCCAGGCTGGGCTTCCTGTCACCTCCTCCCTGCAGCCTCGACCCCAGAAACACACCTCTCAGTTCCCAGCACACCAGCCAGCTCCCTCAGACCCTCCATCCCTCCAGCTCTGGAAAGAGAAAGGCCCTCTCTAGTCCCACCCTCGACTCCCCACGCTGGGGGAGCCCCCTGCAGCCCACGGCCCTGCCCACACTCACCCCACACTTCTCCTCCCCAGAGATGGTGACCCGCTGGAATTCCCGCTCCAGGACCATGTCACGCTCCCTCAGGCCCCGGTCACCCTGCCCCTCACCCTGCTCCTTGTAGAGCCTGTGGAGAGGCGGGTACAAGGAAGGGGGTTGGGGCCAGCAGTGGGACAGGCCCCAACCACACGTCCCTGCATCCCTCTGCCCCCCTCACTGGAGGTCCGAGTCACTGTCCGTCTTCAGGAAATCTTGCTTGGCCCGAAGCAGGATGTCCGGCTCCAGCCTAGAGGTCAGGGGACAAGAGGTTGGGCAGATAACGAGGGACAGCCCTTGCTCCCAGGTCCCTGCCCCATGCTCAGTGCTGTGCGTGTGTTGTCACACGTGATCCGCACGGGACTGGGGAACTCTGCACTGCGGGTGCTGTTCTTGCCCCACATTGGAGATGGAGAAAGCACACCCAGAGGTGAAGCAGCATGTTCCGGGCCACACTGGCGGGCAGAAGACGGCACCAAAACCCAGCAGCCTGCCCCACGGCCTGTGCTTCCAACCACTGCTCTGTGCTGCCTCCCCGGAGGGCCCCAAAGGAAGGATGGGATGGGAAAAGGACGGAGATGAGGCTCTAAGTGTCCAATGGAGACGGAGGGATGCTGGGCAGGCTGCCCTATGCCCCTCCCCCACCACAACCCCCAGTCTGTGTCCCACCCCCTCCCACAGCTGTCTGGCTGTGTCCCCCACCCCGATACTGCCTGGCTGTACCCCCCCCGCAGCTGCTAGGTGTGCCTTCCCACTCCAGGCTATATGGCTATCCACCTCCTGCCCCAAGGCTGTCTGGCCGTGCCCCCCCACCTAGAGGCTACCTAGCTCAACTCCCACACCCAGGGATGCCTGGCTGCGCCCCCCACCCCGCAGCTGGCTGGCGGCCTGCCAGGCTCTGGGGCCAGGGGCTCACTTGACATCCTGGCTGATCTGCCGCTCCAGGCGCTGCCTCCTCTCCTCCAGCTGCTCAATGGGGCTCTCTTCAGGGAACTCGTAGGGGGCACTGCGGAGCTCGCTCTCAGCCAGGGAGCGGCTGAACAACTCCTGGTGGAGGGGAGGAAGGGTCAGTTGGCCTGGCCCTCAGCCCCCAGGCCCTCCCTTGCAGAGTCTGGGGAGGACATGATGGCAGCAGGAGCTGGGGGTACCTGGGAGAGGCTAGGGGTCAGGGCACAGCCAAGCGTGACGTCAGGGGATGGGGAGCAGAGCCGGAGCACGGGGACAGTGTGGAGGGACCCGGGGTGAGGTGCCAGGCGATACCTCGGCGATCTCCTTGCATTTGCCATCCATAGACGTGCGCAGGTCGAGCGGGAAGTGCTTGAGGCAGGGGGCGGGGCCCGGCAGGGACCGGGCAGACTGCAGCGGAGGGGCCCCCAGCCCACCCCGCGCCTCTGTGGAGACAGTGATGCCAGGGTCAGGGGGTGGAGGGCAGGACCTGGGTGCACGGGAAGCCCTGGGCCCCGGCCCACCCCAGGCCAGCCCCAAAGAGAGGCCAGGACTCGGAAGGGAAGCAGTCCCTTCTCAGAGGCCCTCAGACATCCCAGGCTCGGGGGTGGGGGTCCTGAGTCTGCCCCGAGAACAAGTGGGTTCAGCCACTCCAGGAATCAGAACCGGAATACTAGCCGCTCCCTCGGGCCATCAGAACCTCCACGTGAGAACCTCCTACGGGCAGGCACACGTGTGTGTCCACACACACGCACGCACGCACGCTCCAAGCACTCAGTAAGGACCACAGCTTCCAGGGCAGTCAGTCCAGGATCGGACGGACCTGCCTCTGGGCTAGCAGATCCTCTTCTCAGGCCGGAGCCCTAGCCTGATGCCTTGGACCTACAGAGCAGGGGGAGCCACAGCTGCCACTCAGCTCTGATCTGGGGACCAGCCCTCGAGGGAAGAGGAGGAGGAGGACGTGGAGGACCTGGTTGGCAGCAGGAACCCTACCACCTCCCTGGAGGCCTGCCCTCTCGCCCAGGACCCCAGGGCTGCCAAGACGTGGCCTGGCCCCAGCCTGCCCCTCCCACTGCTGGCTGCCCCTCCAAAGGGAGCTGCCATGAACAGTCTGCGCCACTCAGAGGCCCCAGGATCTGGGCCGGAGGCCCCGGGGAGGGCCAGGGGAAGGGAGTCAGAGAGCAGGGGCTCCCCCCACGGAGGGCAGAACTCCTGGGCTGCACCAGTAGGAGGCTGGGTGGGAGGCCTCGAAGCTACAAGTCTGCAGGGGCTGCCTGAGCTCCCAGACCACCCTGAAGGACCCTCAGTGGGCCCACCAGCCCCACCCTCCCCAGCAGGAAGCTCCCCACACCCAAATGGGCTCTCCCATCCAGCTCTAGGGGGCTCCTCCCTTCCAGCTCCCTCCTTTCCTTCCTCCACCATGACTGAGGGTCATACTAGAGGCTCCGCCCAGGTAGAGCACCTTAAAAGTCTCTAGGCCCACTTTCCGAGGCCCCAGAGTCTAGTCCCAAGGCTGGACAAAGGGAAGAGGAGGTGCCTGCCCCAGATCCAGGACCCAGCACCCACCTGTCTTCGAGCCTGCCTGCGTCGTACCTGCAAAGTTCAGGCAGCGCCAGCCAACAGCCCTGTGCCCCTTGCCCGCCTGTTTGCTGAGTGGAGCTGCAGCCAGTCCCCCAGGACAGCTCAGGGGCCGGCACGGGCTGTACCAAGTGCAGCTGCATGCAGGGGAGACCCTGAGATGACGCCAAGCAGGGGGCTGAAGGAGCGCAGGGGAGCCCAGAAATCAAGGGAAGGAGCATCAGAGTTCGAGATAAAAGGAACCCCAGCCCGAACAGGGCCGTAATCTCCACAGTGCCAGGGCCCAGCCCAAAGGAGGGCCCCCAAGGGGAAGGAGCAGGCCAGGCAGGCAGGGAGGGGCCAAGCCTCCTTAAAATGTACTGCCCTGGGGTACAGTGAGTAGGTAGGACCTGGCGGGCCAAAGGGTGGGGGTGGTGCAAAGAAAGGGGTCAAGCAGCCCTCATTTCCATACCCAGCATCCCCATGGTACCCTCCTCTGCCCAGTGGCCTTGTTTTGCTTACCACTGTCCTCTGGGGCCCTGCCTGTGGGTTCCCTCGGGAGACAGGGCCTCTCTGCCTGGGAGAGGAGCTGGCTAGAAGCTGGGAAGTGCCTCAGTCCAGGTAGGGACCAGTTACTGATCCTCTCTGAAGCCCAGGCCCCCTAGACTTGAAGCCCTGTTTCAAACCTACCATCAAGGATGAACTGCCCAGGAGGAGAGGTTTGTGGGAAGGAGGACTAGACTCGAGCCTGACTCTGTTCCCACTTACTAGCGAGTCTCTACCTCTCAAAGGCTTCAAGTCCTGTCTATAATGGGGTGATAAGCAGGTCCTACCCTGTGTAGCCACAGCTGCCATAAGGCTCACAGAGATACAGCTCTGTGAGTATTCTGTAAAACACCATAATCTACAATTATGAATTCCTGAGACCCTTCAAACATGTCTCACATGCAGTCCTACCCATGGGGAGGGTGGGAGGTTCTTGGGTGCAGCAAAGACCAAGACAACTGAGCAGTAAAGGGCAGCGAAGAGAGAACAGAGTTTGGCAGGAGTAGAGATGGGGGTCGGGGGAGGAGGTGGGGGAGTGACACTATCTCTTACCTGAAAGAGGGTAGAGCAAGAAGAGGGAGAGAAGGCACCTGCTCTGCCCCCCAGGGTATGAGACAAGGTCTAAGGTCCTTGCTTGCCCAAGAATTTTGACCTTACACACCTCCTCGCCACCTCCAATCTCCTCCAGAGGAGGCCGTCTATGGGGCGATCTGTAAGGTGTCCAGCAGGAGCTGATTCAAAGGCCCTAATCTCAACAGCCCCTCCTAGCAGGGTGCCCTAGGGCTTCTCAGAAATGCTGGGATGACCGGGACAAGTTCCAGCAGCCAGAGCAATCTTCCCAGCCTGCCAGACCACTGCACAGGGCTGTTGGGATTCATTGGGGGTGACAGGCAGTAATCGCCACACTCCCTGGGGCCAGGCCTAGAAGACCCAGCTGCCTGCTGGTCCCCTCTCAGGGTCTGTGTCGCAGCACCACACACACACACATACACACGATCACATGGGGAAGTGGCGGGGGTGGGGGTCGACCAAAAGCCAGCCAGTCCCACCAATGCCAAGATTCTGGCCATGCCATCCACTTTCTCAACTAGGATTCCCCTCACTCACTGCCAGGACTGCCTCAGAGGTGCTCAAGGCTTTGACCTACAAATATGATGCTTCCACCTTATGACCAACCCAAAGATATATAGATCCAGCTCCAAGGAACAAACCCTCTGGATGACACAGACCAGGCACAGAGACCACAGACCCAGAGGATAGTACAGATCAGGACACATCTTCAATGGCGTAAGAAAACACAGGAGGTAAATGATCAGGCTATAGGTACAGAGAGCTGCTGGGAGAGAGACTGGCTTGACCTGGTCACCCAAGTGGGGGTGGTCTTTCTTTAGCCACAAGGCCTGGGGACAGCAGATGACAGGTAGATATCCCTCAACAAGCACAGACCCAGGCAGTCGAGCCTTTAAGGAACTGGGTACAGCCGCACCAGGATGCCAGCTCTAAATGGTGCAGAGATGCCTACACAGTGGGAGCCGAACCAAAAGGTGCGGGAGCACACACGGGTAAGCGGCAGACCCAGCCTGAGCACCGCATAGCATGGCCCAAGGACATCCCATACTCCTGAGGGAGCTCACAAGACAGACTAGGAATGAGCACAGAGCAAACAATCAATATGATCGAGCCCCCAGCCCTGGGATGCCGTCGGCAAAGAGTGTGCCCTGACATCAGACCCGCAGTGAGGGGGTCAGATATCTAGGGTCCTAGAAAGAGGAATTAGCCACAGGAGAACAGCCTGAGCCTGCCTGGCAAAGGCACAGCCACCAGCAGTGTGGCCAGTCCGCAAACCCCACACATCCCCCACTCCATTCACACACACCCCACTTGCAAACAGTCCTAGCACATCCACACACTGACACGTGTGCAAACACAGCTCTTGAAGCACCCACACCCACGCCCACTCCCAGTTACAGAGGACAGCATGCCCGACTCCCTCCACCCCAACTCTCTCCCCACGCCACCTCTCAAACCGGCTGTCCCTGGGACCAAGGACGAGGGGCACCACAGCAGAGAGGGTGCAGGAGCTACTCCCGCCCCCAGGGGACCAGTGACCAGAGCGAAAAATGGTGGAGCAGAGCCAGTGCCCGGGCCAGGATGCACACACTCACCTGGTACTGCAGAAGAGGGCTGCTGGCTGGCACGCTTCTTAAAGGGATATTTGGCCTTGGGTTTGCCCGGGCCGGATGCATAAGATGCCATGGCTCTGGCCGCGGAGATGGCGGGGGAGTCTGAGCCGCAGCAGCTGGGCCTGTCTCTGCCTCATCCAACCCCTTCCTCCGCCCCGCCCCCAGCGGGAGTGACTGATGCAGGAAGCAGAGGCCCCGCCGGCGGAAGAGGCCCGGGCCACGATGTCTGAGGTTGTCTAGGCAACCTCCGGGGGGGCCCCCATCCCCGCCCCTTGTCCCTCCCGCCTCTCCCCCCCTCATCCCTGGAGTGACGTGGGCCTGGGGGATGGAGGTGAGAACCAGACAGGGAACGGGCAGCATCGAGCGCTCCGCTAACCCTCTCTGGAGACTCGGAGCCCTCGTCCCTGCCCAGGGCTCTGGGTCAAAGACTCAAAGTCCAGGCTAGCTGGTCCAGCCAGCCCGGGAGGAAAAGCAAATACAATAACCAGGAATCCACGGCGAGCTCCCCCATTCTGCTCCGGCAGGCGCAGTCAGTGGACAGCCAGCCCCTCCGGGGCAGAACCCCCTTTGCCTTCTCTGTCTGAACCCCGGCCCCAGGGCAGCCCAGCTCCGGCAGGAGAGAGTCAAAGGGGGAATCCCAGCCGGAAGGGAGGCGCCTGTCTTGGGAAAATTCCACTGTCCAGAAGAAGCTGCTTAGTAGGACGGCAGGGAGGCCAGGAGCTGGGGCTGCTCTGGGGTCTGGGAAGGGGACGGCGGCGTCTTCGGACTCGTCTTCCCTCTGTCCACGCTCAGGCTCCGCTTTCCCAGCCCCCCCCCACCCCCGGGGAGCTGGTCTCACGGCCGAGGGGTGCTGGTGGCGGGGGAGTGTCCACCCTCTTGTCACCCAGGGAACCTGCACTCCGCGGTCCCAGAGACACCCCCCCCACCCAGGCCCACACGCACTCACCTGAGGCCATGCCGCCCGCGCGCTGGGGGTCCCGGGGAGGCTGCCCGCCGGGATGCGCCCGCAGGGACGCTCTGGGCGCGAGGGAGGGCACGAGGGCTGCGGCCCGGCCTCCCGGAGCCCCTGCCCCGGCGCCGAGGTGGCAGGAGGAAGGAAGTCCTTCAAGACGGCCAGCTGGAGGGGGCGGACCCCGCGGACCGCGGCAGCAGCACCGGCCTGGGAGCCCCCCGGCCCCGCGCCCGAGGCGGCCAGGCCACGTGCTCCTGGGGCGGCGGGACCGGAACTCGCCGGCGCTGCCGTCCACGCCCTCGGAGGGTTCGGGTCGGCTTCCCGGAGTTGGGCTGCGGGGGAAGCCACGCAACAGGTGCGACCCCACCGAAACCCGGCCCGCGCCGCCCCGCGACTCCGCGCCAGGCCCCGCCCACGGCCGGCCCCGCCCACGCCGCCCGCCCCGCCCTCCAGGCCCCGCCCCTGCCCAGTCGACTCCGCCTCCCGCCCCACCCCCGGCAGGCCCCGCCCCCGTCCTGTCGGCCCCGTTCCCGCCCCTGCCCATCAGGCCCCGCCCCTGCCCGGCCAACCCCAACCCGCCAGGCAGGCCCCGCCCCCTGTTCGACCGGCCACGCCCCAGGCCCCGCCCCCTGCCCGGCCAACCCCGTCCCCGCCCAGCAGGCCCGCCCCCAGCCGGCAGACCCCGCCCCCAATCGACAGGCCCCGCCCCCTGCCCGACCGACCCCGACCCGCCCGGCAGGCCCCGCCCCCTCCGCTTTTCGCTTTTCCCTTTTCCCGGCGCCACGTGCGCCGCCGCGCTCCGCAGGTGGCCCCGCGGGGTCTGCTCGCGTCCTGTGCGCCAGCGTCCGCGTCGGTAAACGCGCGGGTGATCGCGCCGCCTCGCCCAGACGCGTTATGATGAGGAGGAGAAGCTCAGCACCCTGCGCGGCGCCTCCAGCAGTTCGGGCCCCGCGTTCTCGCGCCCGGCGTCTGCTCCCGCCCGCCGTGTGCCCTGGGCTCTGGCTCCCCTTCCCACATTTATCCCTCCATTTGTTGGTTAAGCGCCGAGGCTCTGTAGCCAGAATGCCTGGGTTCAGTTCCACCCCCACCTACTTCCTGACGGACTTAGGGAAAGTCACTTAACTTAGCTGAACTTCTATTCGGTCTATAAACTGAGTGTAAGAAGCCCTGCTTTATGGGATGGGTGTTAGGGTAAGTGAGCTGATGCAAGTGCTTAGAACAGTGCCCAGGCTGATACTCCGCAGTTAGTAATTGTGTAGTAGTGCTATGGCCTTGGTTCCCTATTAACATTACAAGTTGATTCACCTTGCAGCCTACAAAGAAGCGGAGTTGGGTTGTTTTGGGGACTGCAGACACTCCACCCCACCAGCACCCCCATTCCCAAGTGGCCAAAAATCAGACCTAAGGACAACTTGTCTGGGAAAGTCCCTAAAACTTCACTGAACATAACTAAGTGTATTAACAGCAATTAGCCTTTCCTATTTCTCCACTTTGTGGCAGCCCTTTGCCCCCCACACCCAGTTGTACTAATGCTGTTTGTCCAGCTTCTCCCTGTTCTCACCACCCCCACAGACAAATTCCTTCCCAAACTCTGCCTCCCTCACCACTTCCCAGGCTGGACCCTGAACCCTGTTCTCTACCTGCGTTTCGGTGCCACCTCCCTTGTTCCCTGCCTACTGTCCTCACATTGGACAAACTAAAAAAAAATACATGGCCTCCATAAACAGAGGGCAGGGAGGGGGGGGGAGTTTACCTTACAAAGAACCAATAAAATAAAAAGAAAACAAGGAGTTACCATGTTTAACCATCAAATTAGCAAACATTATGGGGAAAAAAAGTAACGCAGGTAAAGGTGTAGTCAGTGAGCTGGGACACACACACACACTACTCGTGGGTGTAAATACTGACATAATCTTTCTGAAAGTCATTTAGTAATATATAATTAAGAATCTTTTGAAAGTTCTTATTATTTGACCCAGTAATTCTATTTCCAGGAAATTGTTCTTTAAAAAGAGTTACCAGAAAAACATGCAAGAAGTTGTTCATCACTGATATGTTTATCACACAGAAAGGTTGGCAATTTAGAGATCCAATGATAGTGAAATGTTTAAATTATGTCATATACATACACTGAAATACAACCATTAAAAATAGTTCTTGGAGAATTTCTTACTGAGGTGGAAATGTTTACGATGTAAAGTTAGGTGAAAATACAGATGCAAATACGTACATACAGTATGGCCCTAATTATGTGTCATATATGCATAGAAAATAAACACACCAAAAAGTTTACAAGTGATTATCTGTGAGAGGCGGAATTATAGGTTATATTTATTTTCTTCTTCATGCTTATCTATATTTAAAACACCATCTACAATATACATTCATTACTGTTATAATCAAAGGAATGGAAAATGACAAAAGTCTGTCTGTAAAAATCTGTAACAGGTTCCACATCCCAGCCCCAAGAGACTCTCCTGAGTCTTGGCCCCAGACTAAATTGGTCTGGGGGTCCTTAGGAATTTTGAGGCTGTTGGGATCCCAACAATGAATAATAAATCTCAAAATTAAGAATCAAGCACCTGGTAATCATGTAAAATGTCAACTATGTTCTGATAAATACAAATTTTGACATAGTTTTAAGCAGGTCAGTTCTCTTCAGAATTACCCCTTAATCCAGACCTACCTATTTACCTACCTAACCAGCCTACAGGTGTCAACCTCTGTTCTCCACCCTTCCCAGGCAAACTGGTTCATTGGTCCCATGTGCAACACCCTGTAACCCTCCCCCATTTCCAGGCCATTCGGTATACTGTCCCTGATAGGAAGTCTGCCCTGATTACACCTAAGCATCAATCTCCCCACCTACGCAACACCAGCAAGAATCTCAGGGAGGTTCCATTGCCTACAGAGAAAAAGAGTTCAGGAAATGAAGGCGTGAGTCATTCCCTATGGTTTCTCACACTGGGGCCTTAATAATGTTTATGAGCCTCTGGGATCTAAACATAGCTTCCTTCCCCACTAGCCTATTTGCCAAATGGTTGCTCAAATGTCCCTCTAGAATCCCAGGCTTCCACAGCTTCTGGGGAGAACTGCTTCTCTAAGCTCCGGGCTGCAGCTCACTGGTGATGTCAGCTTTCTCCTGGGGCCAGAACACTGTCCGCAGATATCAGATTTGGGAGAGAACACCTGCAGCCTCAAAACAGATCTGTGGCCAGGACTATTTCCCAAACCATACCCTATGCCTAGATCCTTCTAGAAACAAGCCATTCAGCTCTTTTATCAGCTTGTCCAGCAGCCTGCCCCCACTCACCCAGCATTGTTTACAGTGCCACACAGCTGCACCCTTCCGAACTTGTTTGTCTTCTACGCATTTTATCCCAACCCTTCATCGTTCAAGGCCCTTCACTGGGTAGCCCTAATTTCCCTTTCTGTCCTCATCTCCCACCCCTCCCCCCTTGCCCCTTTTACTCTGTCACTCCAGTCCAGTCACATCTAATGTCCCAGTCTTCTCTGAGCACGCTTTGTACCCTGTGCCTCCTCCGTGTCTTTTCTCCCCAAAACGCCTATCCTCTATTTCTATTGTGTTCTGCTTCTCTGCTGAAAGTCTGTTCATTTTACAATTGCTCCCTCCCTTCCTCTACTATAGAATTTATCAGTCTGACAGATGTGTGAATCATTGTCTTTCCGCCTGGGGTGGAGGCTAGGTTTTAAACAGCTCTGAATTCTCCTGCACTGGCACAGTGCTCCTTTAATTAAAGTGTTTCTCTGTGAATTTACCCCACCTCTTTCTTTGGACTGGAAAGTTCTGAAGGCAATTCCTCATTCTTCATGTCCCTTCCCCCCTCCAGCTGGGACATGGCTTTATCTACAAGTTCCTACCACTGAGTGTAAGACAGATCCTGAGATCTCCTCTTAACTCAGAAAAAGGACCAAATTCGTTGGGAAATGGTGATTCTTTTTTCATGCAAAACGATTTGATTATAAGGGCTGTGGACTAGGATACCTGAGCTCTAGGTGATTCTGATGCTAGCTTGTTTATTAAGAATTGCCTTTCTGTGCTGTGGTTCATTCACCTCTAAAATGGGAATGGCACCTACCTGGTTAACCTATTCTACCAGGCTGCTGAAACTCAAATACTATCAGGAAGTAGAAATGCCATCAGAAAGGCACAGGAGCTAGGAACAGGAGGCAGGGCATCACTGGTGTCAGGATGGAGCATGAAGAATTAGAGGTGGGTCTTTGCAGTCAGAGGCCAGGTGAGGGTCAGGAGTTAGCTTACCCAGCTTAGTCGTGGGAACGGGGAGCCAGAAAGCTAGGGAACAAGCAGAAGCAGCACAGAAGTTTGCAGAGGTGGTAGCTGAAAAAGGAACAAGCTCATTTCCCCATGTGTGAAAGAAGTCAGCGGTCCCCTTCACGAAGCCAACGCTTCTGTTATTAAGCTCATGCATTTGCCTTGAAGCCCATGCATTTGCCTGTCTTTTTCGCCTAAGTGTTCTTTCACTGGCTGCTTATGTGGGGGTGGTAGAAAGACAGATCACCAGATTGGTCTGTTTACTAAGCTATGTGACCTTGAACAAGTTACTTGTTCATCCATTCTGTAAATTGGGAACAAGAGCACTTACCTTGAAGCTAGTGTGAGAATTACGCTGATATAAGCCATGTACATCGACCAGCACAGTTCCTGCAGCCCCGTGCTGTGAACAGTGCAGGCTTCGGCACAGCTCTGGCCTAGGTGTAAGTTACCAATGTCGTGGGTAGGCTAGGGCAGGCATCATTACTGAAACCTTATAGTCAAGATTCCAAGACAGTCACAGTTTCAAAGACACTCTACTGGTTTCCCATAAGTCAATAAGCACTTGCCAGTTTTTAACTGGGAAAACATGATCGCCATGGAAAGCAACTTGGCGGCTGCTATTTCTCTCCATCAGCCCTGAGAATCTGGGCTCCAGGCCCAGTGCTTCTCAGTCGGATCCCCAGATATCAGCTGAAAGGTGGTGGGAAAAGGAAAATGGTCACTGGTGGTTCAGGGTCCCCAGAAGGGTGAGACCTAGGTTCTACCTCCCCCTTTCACAGCCCACTGGCCACTGCTGCACAATCCCAACTCTAAAAAAAAAAAAAGAGAGAGAGAGAGAGAGAAAGTTATGTTCTTTGAGCTCAGTGGCTCTCTGCCTTTGCTGCATATTAGAATCACTTGAGGAAATTTAAAAATCTTCATGCCTGAACTGTACTCTAGACTAACTCAATCAGGATTTTTAAAAAAATGATGACAATGAGATTAGTTTAAAATATAGTTTCTCAGGCTCTGGAATTAGCACTATTCCTGGAACTTATTTAAGACACATTCTTTTAAAAATATGTATAATACTGGAACATCTTTGAAATCAAAGTGATCTTCCAATCAGTGACATCTAAGTTTTGATGAAATATACACACAAACATCCTAGTTGATTCTTATGATTAGGAAAGTTTGAGAGAAAAACAGTTCCCTAGTCTTGCCTAGGCCGTGCTTCCAGCCTTTAATGTAATTGAAGTCACCTGTGATCCTGTTAAAAAAAATGCAGGTTCTGAAGGAGAAGATCTGGCTTAAGGCCTGAGATTCTGCATTTCTAACAAGATCCCAGGTGACCTGTGCTGGGCCTCACACCACATTTGGGTAGCAAAGTTCTAAAGTATCTCTGAGGAGGCTCCCCCAGCGACTCATTTAAGTGAACGGAAATAACTGGCACAGAGAAATAGGACCAATGGAGACCGGTCTTCAGAGTGTCTGCGAGGCAACTACCAGATGGCTCTCTAGCAGTTTGCTCCGTGAGAGAGCACAAACCCCCACACGAAAACCAGCGAAGTTCACTCGCCAAGCGAAACTGGGTTTAGTAGAGGAGGGGATGCAGTCCCATTCTCTGCACCGTATACCCTTTTTCCTTCATTCATTCACCAAACCTTTATTGAGGATCCATTAATAAACCACAAAGTCTGAAGGATTCTGAGATGAGTCAAGTTTGGCCCCTGACCTCCAGACCTCCAGGGAGAGGACAGTCAAGGGGAAACCCATTTGAAAAACAAAGTACAATTGAAGCGATGAGTGCTAATTACAGAAGAATGTACAGAGAGGAGCCAAATAAAGCGACAATGCTAACGAGCTTCCCAGAGCAGCAGCCACCGAAGGAGCTGGAAGAAATATTTCTAATCTTTCCAAGGAAGGCACCACCCTAACAAAAACTCCTTGCCAGGACCCGCCTGCTGTGATGGAGGCCTGTGTTCGGATGCCTTGAAGCCCTTGAAACCAAGACACTAGAATCTGGACTCTGAGTGGAGCTTCCTGTTTGTGCCTCTAACCTCTAGCTCTGAGATGCCAGTGAATCTGACAAATAAGTAGACTTTTAGGGGGTCATCCCCTCAAGAAGATGAAGCCACCATGATCTTATTCCAGAGCTCCAGGACCCACATCCTATCTTCCTGTGTCAGAATCCAGCAGAAATACTTGAATCTTTGATCTTTGTCATACTGAGCTCTTAATTGGCTTGGCCCATCGCACTGCTAGATATAAAGGCTACAATCCCCAGACTAAGCAGGTCTCCAGCTGGGGTAGCAGTCTTGGCCAAGACAGACAGGGAACAAGAACCCGCAGTCTGCTCCTTCACCCAGCCCCCTATAGTCAGCGTTTTAGGACTGAGAAACTGATACAAGATCCCAATTTACTTTTTCCTTATGTTCCATTCCACTGACGGGAAGCCCTAGAAAGCTGGAGGAAGCAGCCCAGGGGGAGACAGCAGAAAGATGGGGAGTGGAGTCAGTGCTGAGGACAAAGAACTGGCCAAGAGGTCCAAGGAGCTGGAAAAAAAGCTGCAGGAGGATGCTGACAAGGAAGCCAAGACCGTCAAGCTGCTACTGCTGGGTGAGCGAGATGGGAAGATGAGCCAGAGAAGGAGAAGGCCCTGCTCCTTCCTGCTTACCCTGGATGGGGAGGAGGGAGGGCAGGTCATTTTTCTTTCCCCATCCAGTCTCAGGCTAGGGGCTCAGGAGCCCTAGAGTGAAGCACGTCCACCCCCAGGGAGATGCAGACGGCTCATCCTTGAACCAGGAACCATGTAAGGGTCAGGATGGACCCGCCCATCTCCAAATCTAACCAACCCTAACACCTCATGGCTTGGCAAATACTGTGAACCCTGAGCTTGCAGACACTGACCCAATCTGCAGTCAGAAAGGTGACTCATGGAGTCAGAAAAGCCCAGCGGACTGAGAAGCCCTACCATATAGTCGGTGTCATGTTGTCCTATGGACAAGCCCACTTGCCAAGTATACCGGTTCCTTCTCATTGCTTTCAGTAAAAATCTTAGAAGTAGGGAGCTCTGGGAGGGCCGATGGAGTCTTTAGCTACAGGGGTGCTTTCCTGGCTCTCGGTGCAGTAGCAGCCCCTACAGCCCCTGCCAGATGGGAGCTTCGTCCCCTAGATGAGCTTCTAAGCAGATCACAGGTCTGGGCTGACAAAAGCAAAGCACCTCAGTGGCCAGTTGGAGAAACTGATCAGAGCTGTAAATAGAACAAAGAAAACAGAGAGTTTGGGACAGCCAGCTTTGAAAAAAATCCCCAGTGCTAGTACAGAGGGAGGTAGCTGGAGCAGGTGGGGTCTATACAGCAGAAGACTGGCGGGCTGCTCTGGACTTCCAAGCCTATGAGCAGCCTGGGAACTGGAGCCCCAGGCTAAGGTCACCCCCCCCACCCCCCACTGATCTGTGGCATGGCCCTAAGGACACACTCAAGGAGCATTCTTCTGTCAGCTGGACCCAGACTTCAAATTGCCCAGGAGGCTAAAGAAGGGGGAAGAGAGATGGCAAGGCCACTGGGAGATCTTTTAAGCCTAATCGGCTTCCTTCTACGGTCAGGATAAGCAGCTTAGAGGGAACAAGCAGAGGCTAAGGCAGAGGGCATTAAGGCACCAGGGGATGTACAGGCTGAGGGAGAGGGCTGAGGGTGTGTGGGGTTTTGATGGAGGAACAGAGTTAAAGAGGGTATGATTAGGACATTTTAGTTAACCAAGGAAACAGCATGCTGATGCAAACACAGCATTTCAGTGAAGTGACCCAGCTCTCTCCAATCCTGCCCCAAGATCATTCTCATTCTCCTGAGTGAAAATGGTCAGAGAGGAGAAATGTGTTAATGGAATTCTCCTGAATCTGTCCGTGGTTCTCAATGAGCTTTCGCTACACCCCACAGCCCCGCCACGATGGAGACATTTGGAAAAGTCCAGAGACATTTTTGGTTGTCACAGCTGGAAGCGTGGAGTGCTGTTGGCTTCTAGTGGGTGGCGGCCAGGAGCGCTGCTAAACACTCTCCAACACGCAGAACAGAGCCCCACAGAAAAGAATCATTCAGCTCAAAACGTCAACAGAGCAGGGGTTAAGAATCCCGCTCTGAATCCCGACTGAGTGGCCTGAGCTTGGGGCCGGCAGAAATGGAGAGCGGCGAGCATCCCTAGCGCTCTCCCCTAACTCGGCTCCCAGGCAAGCAGGGGCCACCTCCCTGGAGGGCTGGGGAGAGCTGGCGGGAAGAATAATCGTTTCTCCCGGCAGGTGCTGGGGAGTCTGGAAAGAGCACTATCGTCAAACAGATGAAGTAAGTAGGAACAGAGCACTGAGGGGCCCGGGGAGGGGGAGAAGTCATAGTCAGGGAGGCTCCTGGAGCAAGGGTGCTTCAGCCTTAAGGAACCCGCACGTCCCTTGCCCCTCATCTCCACTTTGGGGTGGCGGTAGGAATAGATTGGGTTATTATGACCCATTAAATCTTCCCAGGTTCCCAGTCCCTAAGGTCTGGTTTCTCAGGCCAGCTAAGGGCGAGACGTGTACTCCTCACAGGATCATTCACCAGGACGGCTACTCGCCGGAAGAATGCCTGGAGTACAAGTCCATCATCTACGGGAACGTGCTGCAGTCCATCCTGGCCATCATCCGGGCCATGTCCACCCTGGGCATCGACTATGCTGAACCGAGCTGTGCGGTACGTGGTTAAGGGTGGGAGAAAGGGCTGATAAGAAGAAACAGACCAGCGGCCAACAAGCTGTGAGGAAACATGGGTCAGAAAAGTGTGGTGTAACAAATCCCTCCTGCTGAGCTTCAGCTCTTTCTACTTCAGTCCTGGAGGGGGTATGCAGTTCCTACCTTTGTAATAAGAAGTGCTTACAAAAATCTGCTCTCAGTTTCCTCGGCCTTTTTGGCTTATTTTATCATTTAAATTGCCCCCCATGGCCATGGAACTTTTATCATCTCAATCCACGCAGCAGAGGGCCTACATTTCACAGCGGCACACTTCTGGACGGAGCCAGAGGTCGGAAACACCACAGAGGAAGCCCCGGGGACCTCTGCTCTCCGTCAGGCATCCCAGGACTGGAGAGATTGCCACCCTCTACATCTCAGAAGCCCACTCAAAACCTAATCAGTATGTTTTCTTAGACTCTCACTGGACACTGACGCCACTTCAGGCTTTCGTAGCAATGAAAATTCTTTCCTTCCAGCAGTATTCCCAGAAGCTTCCCGAAAGGCCAGGACTCCTGTGTAGTTCTCAGCCAGGTTTCTGCCTTACAGGACGACGGGCGACAGCTCAACAACCTGGCTGACTCCATTGAGGAGGGTACCATGCCCCCTGAGCTGGTGGAGGTCATCAGGAAATTGTGGAAGGATGGTGGGGTGCAGGCCTGCTTCGACAGAGCTGCAGAGTACCAGCTCAATGACTCGGCATCTTAGTAAGCCTCTGATTGGGGAAATGGAGGGGTGAGGCATAAGCCACTTTCTAGAAATCGCACCCAGCCTAAATTTCTGGTCACTGAGAGCCGGACACCCCAGGGCTGAATTCATTCTGTACACCGTTTTATTAGGTGCTTCAGCAGTGTTCTACTGGGCTTCGAATTTAATGCCTTTGGACAGGAACATCTAACCCTATCTAAAGCCATTAGAGTAGTTCCCACTATTCTGTATTGCTTTTCTCCAGCTAGCTGCAGCCTACAAAGCAGAAGACCCAACATTCAAAAGAGAAGTGCTCTGTTTAGCAGCCCTCTTAATCCATTCACGTAGCCGCTCCTTTCAGAACTAGGAACACTAGGCCAGCCCTGCAGTTCTGCCACACTCTCCCAGGAGGCATGTGATTCATGGTGGCCCTTTCAGGGTTGAATTTTCTAGCTGGTAACCCAGGCTCTACTTAGGCCAATAGCCAAAAATTAAAGTCCCCTTCACCCACAGCATCTCATGTCAGGGTGCTGGGGCACGGGTCACAGACTGCCAGAGCAAACCACGGAAAGCTGGTCAGAGATTAGAGAGAACCAAATTTGCAAAGCTGGCTCCAAAAACCTAAGGCACAGAGTCTATCAACATTATCTCTAACAGCAAAGTGTCACAGATGGGCATAAGCTTCAGAGTCAAATAGAACTGGATTTAGCCCTTATTCTGTGGCTTACCCTTGTAATTACGTTATCCTTCATGCACACACGCACGCACACACACACACGCACTCACTGAGGCCCTGGCACTGCTACCTGTATTAGGTCACCACCTCATTTGATCTGAACAATAAGCCTTCAAGTACTTTCTATTGGTCCCATTAACAGATAAAAAAGTAAGGTTCAGAGAAGTTAACTTACTTGCCCAAAGTCATATGGGTAAGTGGCAGAGGCTGGATTTAAATCAACGTCTATTTAACCACAAAGTTGAATGTGCTTTTACGATATACCATAATGCCTCTTGACCCTGGACAAATTATTTAACTCCTCAGAATTTTTCCTTCATCTGTAAAGTGGGATATGAAAGTTAAAGTCTTATGAGGTTAGATGAGACTTTAAATGTGAACATGCCAGGCATACAGTAGGCACTTGTGTTAATTTTCCTCCCTTCTCAGTCATATATCACTTCACATCTGCCTTCCTCCTGCCTCCAACTTCTTTTTAAAACTTTTTTATGGTAACTGTCAAACACACAAAAGTAGAATAATATCATGAATCATCTGGCTTTAAATGTTATCAATGCGTGACACTCTGATTTCACCTCCATCCCCCACTGGATTATTTTGAAGTAAATCCCAGCTAGCCTAAAAATTTCATTTATATCTCTAAAAACAAAAACATTTTTAAAGAAAGATATCACAACATAATCATTACACCTAAATATTTAATAATCCCCTAACGTCGTCAGATATGCAGGTCAATGTTCATTCAAATTTCCCCAATTATGTCAAATGTTTCCCCCAAACTCAATTCAGGATATAACAAAGCCCGTGCATTGCAGTGATTCATGTCTTACATGTCTCCACGATCTCTTTTAATCTCCTGCTTTTTGATGAAACTTTTGGCATCCATTTGAAACACCAAATCTCATTCAAGGTTCTAGAAAACTTTGTGGTCAGGTAAAATGCAAAGAAAAGTTATCTGACTTGACTTAAATGGGGTGGAACCTGCCTTGCATGGGCTTGGCCCTTGGACCACCCTACACTCACTTCCTTTTGTAAAGGCACATGAGAATTTGAAGGAAAGAATCCGAGATTTTACAATATGGATTCCAGTCTTGGTTCTATCACCAAGTGAGTTGTATGACTTTGGCTAAGATTCTTTACCTTTCTTGGCCTTGGCTGTGGAAAACGTAACATCATCAGTGCCAATCACTTTTCTCTAGCTACCTGAACCAATTAGACCGGATTACAGCCCCCGACTACCTCCCTAACGAGCAAGATGTGCTGCGATCCAGAGTAAAAACCACAGGCATCATTGAGACCAAGTTTTCTGTCAAAGACTTGAACTTCAGGTAAGTATGTGGTCCCCCGAAGGCACCACAGACACCTCAGATGTCAATAAAGGGCATGGGCACATTTCCTGACCACTAACATCCAGTCTGAATTGGTGTCCTACTTTCCCCCCTTTCCCACTAACTGGCCCCAAAGTGGCTTCCTTTCTGGGGTAAACATCAAGTGCATGTAGGTCATAAGCATACCTATGAAATAGCTGTTTCTTCCCTCAGGATGTTTGATGTGGGAGGGCAGAGATCAGAGAGAAAGAAGTGGATCCACTGCTTTGAGGGAGTCACCTGCATCATTTTCTGTGCAGCCCTCAGTGCCTACGATATGGTGCTGGTGGAAGATGACGAAGTGGTGAGTTCCACCATGACCCTTCCTCTAAGCTTCGTGTCACTTCAGTGCCCCAACACGGGTGATTTCAGCTAATACAGACCCTCTAGCAGTCTTCTAACAGACCAATCAATAACTCGGGCAAATAATCCTAGAGAAACCTTCTGAAGATTCTTGTAGCACTTTAGAGCTGTAGACTTACTGAAAGTGAGCTCAGTCTCAGATTAGACATCCAAGTATCACTTGAACAGCACAAAGCTCATAAAAAGAACTAAGTATTGAAGGGATTAGGGATTTCCCACTTAGGAAAAGGAGTTATACTTTGTGCTGTCCAAGGGTGCCTATGGGAGTGAAGGACAGGAGATGAAAATGACAGCAGAAAAAACACCGATAATGTGTCCCTGACACAATATGGTAGGGTTTGAACTACTAACTTTACTTGGAAGCCTAAACATATACTGAGTGACTAGGAGAGATGGCAAACAAGGTTTCTCACATGCCACATAAATTGGCAGCTGGAGGACTACCTTAGGGTAATTCTCTGCAGACTGTAGTTTTACAGACAGCTCTGCACGACAGGTGTCAGCCCAGCCAGTTACCCTCCGAGTTTGAGATAGAGGATGTCGAAAGCATGGATAATGTTAATTTCACATACACACCTGCTCCAGAGGCCCACAGCTTACTGATAGAAGACAAAGCTCCTATCCTCCCGTCCCTCATTCTAGTTCTCCCTCCTCCTTAGTGGTTCAAGTTCACGTAAGAGCATTGTTAATACCTTCTAGCCAAAATGTCTTACAGACCCATTCATTTTTCAAGATCTATCTTTAACTCAGAAGTCTAAAAGGTCTCACAGGGTTTTGCAGAAAAGTATTAGCAATGAGAAAAAGCTACATATTAGATTTGTTTTATTAGATGAAAAGATGGAGCTTAAGTCAGCTAATGGCATAGACCCTAAAGTCCTGCTCCCTAAAAACAGGCTGGTCTGGGGCACTGGGCAACCTCTGGACTCTGTGAATAAATAGCACCATTTCTCACTCACTCAAAATGGCAGAGAAGGAAATAAGGCAGAAGGTGTGGCACTGGGAATTCTCCAGCCCTCGCCATTTGGAACCAGGACGAAAGAATCCCTATTATTCTTATCCAAACTGAGATTCAGGGGTTAACAGAAGCCTAACAAACCATCCTGGAGATGCAAAAGGGACACAAGCTAACTAGGGCCAGTTGCACCCCGGCATCATCAGCACCTGTGGATGGGAACCTTCTCAGCTGTGCCTGGCTGCCAAAGATCTGTATAACTTTTACTGTACACCTAGATGCCAGCCACTGTCACACTCTACATACATGATCTCACTCACGTTTCATAGCAATGCTAGGAGATAGGAAACTGAGACTCAGAAAAGCTTGATAATTTTTCCCAAGTAACACAACTATGATATAAAGATGATTAAGCCAGATTTCTTTGGCTATAAGACTCCACCGCTATTCCCTACCTTTCCTTTTACAATTGGAGCATTAGTCTCTTCAAGAAGAGGAGGTAGACAGGACACCTCAAAAGCCCACTCTGGTACCTCTGCTGGTTATTTCCTCTTAACAGAATCGTATGCATGAGTCATTGCACCTGTTCAACAGCATATGTAACCACAAGTTCTTTGCGGCTACTTCCATTGTTCTCTTTCTCAACAAGAAGGACCTCTTTGAGGAAAAAATCAAGAAAGTCCATCTCAGCATTTGTTTTCCAGAGTATGATGGTAAGTGTCAACGGCTGGAGACTATGGTAATGCTTACTTAGTAATGACTGGCGATTAGCTCATTTCCTATACCAAGCAGACATAAAGGGACTTGTCTTTAAGGAGTACTAAGTGTGACTCCTTAATTTGGCTGAGTTGAAGATCCTTATTCCTTTAATATTCACTCCTCTTATGACCTTTATGATGTCCAAGTGATACTTGGATGTCTAATCTAAGAAACTTGGGCACTTAGTTATGGGTTTAAATTCAGATGTCTCTGGAATAGAGCACAATTAGATGTGGGAGAACCACCATTGAGATACCTACCAGAAACTAAGGATGGAGACATAGAGACACCTCTTCTTAATTTCTTTGCTCAACTCTAGTGAGAAACACTGGAATGCAAGAGGGGACCCTCCCTCCATAAGTAGGCCCTCCACCTGCAGCTGTATGACACATTTTGAGAATCAAGTCAGTCACCTAAAACGTTAAGTGGAAAACTAAGAAAGGTTAATTTATCCCACTTTTTCACTATTTTTCTGGAAAACCAGGAAACAACTCTTATGAGGATGCAGGGAATTATATCAAGAGTCAGTTCCTTGACCTCAACATGCGAAAAGATGTCAAAGAAATCTACAGTCACATGACCTGTGCTACAGACACCCAAAATGTCAAATTTGTATTCGATGCAGTTACAGATATTATCATCAAAGAAAACCTCAAAGACTGCGGGCTCTTCTAACTTTCACTATTTCTCAAGTATACCTTCTATAAACATGCTTGGAATCTGGGTAATTTCAAGCAGAAAATTACGGGTCAATATAGCATGACATGGAGAATGAATGCCTTCTCCCTTGGAGATAGAGTATGCATGATTGCAACTGTGTCTTACACATTCTTTTCAAAGTGGGATAGCTAGTGCAGTGTTAAGGGCACAAGGCCAGGAGTCAAAAGACCCAGGTTTCAGTCTCAGTTCTGCAGTTTACTACAAAATGTAAATATTTCATTTCTCTGAGCCTTGAATCCCTTATCTATAAAATGAAGATAAATTCTCTACTACTTCACAGGATTATTCTGATTGATCACAAACATTATGAGTGAAGGGAAGGCATGTAAAGACTGTGTTCATCACAGAAAGAAATCCAATATAAAGCTGCCATTTATGAAATTCAACACCAGGTTTAGATGATCCCAAACAAAACAGCAAAAAGTTAAGAAAAAAAAAAAAGCGCCTCAATAAATGTACCAGTCCTTTTTACTAACAGACCTTTATGTGCTTTAGCTCGGAGATCTGGATCACTGAATAGCAGATGTGTTTGTTAGTTTCTAAGGCACATATCTAAAAACTATCATCTTCATTAAACAGAGACTACCCCTCCCCCCCCAAGCTGCCAAAAAGCCTCTTTTTTTCCATCTCTTTAAGTGTTTCTCAGCTATACAAGATACTTTCTGAATAAACTTGGACATCAACACACTCTCACTTACAGTATTGATTTTATTGCTGCCACTTCCCTATCACAATTTAGAATAAGTGAGCAATTCTAAAATTCTCATTTCAACTGCTATATGTTTCAGGGGAACAAAACAGGCAGTTGATCTTGCTTCAGGCACTAAAAATCTTTGCAGCTGTGTCCACGTTTTCAGCCTGGCTGAAAATAACATCTCCCCAGCAGACCAACAAGTAAATTATCCCTTTGAGGAGAAACAAAGCTTATATTTATCTTGACAGGAGGTGGTGAAGTCAAGTATAGATTTAGCATTTACAACTACTAGTGAGGAAGGCTCTTGGCATCAAGATGTAGTATATAAAAGAGTCAATTAAAATGAAAATATGCTCCTTGCCAGAAACACACATCACACTTAGGCTACTACTAGCAATATTGATACTAGAAAGCCATATGAACTTGAAATACACTGAAGAATAAATCTGCAGCTGTTAAAATTGGATTCATTTAATAGTCTTTCTGATTCCTTGAAAAGAAACCAACTTTGGAAAATTACCAGAGAAGTGAGGGAAACTACTCTGCCTACTGCCAGTCAAAAAACTTAAGCCAATGAAAAAACCTGAGCAATACTAATATTTTACATCCAAGAGCTGTTCAGGGACTATCTGAATGGTATGCTCTATCCCTAACCTGTTTTAAGTCAATATACAGGAGTTCTGAAACCTTTCTATTTTTTTCTATCATGGATCTCTCTGGCACACTGATGAAACCCATGGGCCTCTTCTAGAGTATTTAAAAACAAACACAATTTAGAGAATTACAAAGAAAAGCAACCTACTGAATTCAGTTCTACCTATGCAGCTCTAATGTTCCAGGTTAAGAATCCACGCTACAGCTATGTCCTTATCTATACAGGCCCCAAATGTAATTTATTCCATTTATTCCACCTTCAAATAGGGTAGCCCACTCCCCCACCCCCAATAATACCAGATTGCATCTTTTTATTGACTTTTCATTATCTGACTCAAGGCAGGAATTGGTTATGGGCCAAACTGTAAAAGCCTAACCCAGACTGCTTGGATGCTGATGTTCTTCTGGAACCTACCCTGTAGTATGAACTGACCCTATTGCAGGAAAAGAGCCAGTGGGGTAGGTCCTCTGGTAGAACAATCTGTAGCAGAACACAGGTGTTATTTTAATTCTCGTTTTCTCTGGTAGACATTGCAACTTTTAACTGGTATGTAAACAAATTCACACAAGCCACCATCTATGAAAACTTTACAAAAAAGTTTATTTTGGAGGCTGGATGAGGAAGTAGCAGTGCCTATGGCAACTGCATTCTATAGCTGCTTTACTGAGGTTAGGATCTGGTTAGGTTATTCATTTTACAATGTTTTCAAGCTAAAACTCTTCTGGCGAGTCTACATGGGATAAAACTTTGAGGCATTGGTCATCCATTCACCTGTACCTTAAAACAAAGTCAAAATAATTTTCTTGAACTCTTGGCCACCATTGGGCTCTCATAAAGACAAGAGGACATCACATCAAATGCTCTGGATAGGCTTCCAAGAGATATTAATCCTCACCCCAGCTTGTCTGTCAGGCCCAGAGAGGGTTCCCAAACCTTACAGTTTAGAGCTAGAGACAAGTAGACTGGCGCTTCTTCTACATGTAGGCTTATTTTTATCTCATAGACTTTGATTCATGTGCATGAATAGTTCTCTTTGCATAAAATAGCTGCGAGAAAGCTAACCAAAATTAAGCCATATACTCACTCCGCTGTCTTTTGCTTCATTTTAAATTTACACTAACTATACTGCTGAATTTTATGTATTTTTGTCATTAGAAATTTTTTGTAACAATGTAGGTCAGAAACAAATATTCAGCCCTATTTTCATGAACTACAATCTTAATTCTTAGAATGTTAAAACTAGAAGGAACATATAAAAACATTCCAGGCCCATCGCTAGTGATTTATAAATAAGAAACTGAGCCCACAACAGTGGAATATCTATTATCAAAATCACACTGCTAGCCAGGAGCAGAACGATAACTCCAAAACGGGTCTTCTGAATCAGAAGCCATTGGTCTTTCTATGTGCACCATGCAACCAACAGCCCATCATACACTGTAAGGTCAAAGCCAATTTTTCAAGCTAAGCTCCTCTTACTCCCAACCAAATTCTTGATTGTTTTGAAATGTCACCTTAAATCATATTTAACAAAATCATCTCCAAACTAAATACAAATTGGTCTCAAAATGGAATGTGACATTAGCATAAAATAAACATAGAAAAAACAAACATAGAAATAGCTTTGTCTGTCAGAAGTCTAACTTCTTGCTCATACCCTTAGAGGGCAGAGCCCATCATGCATTCCCTTGTGTTGCACGATTAGACACTGACAACAGTAAACCAAATGTCCATTAGGTTCCATTTCATATGTAAAGCTAATAAAAAATTTTTAACAAAAATACAAATGATTGACACACAAGGACACATACTTCATGATTCCACTTATATGAGGTATCTAAAGTGGTCAACTTTATAAAGACAAAATAGAATGACGGTTACCAGAGGCTGGGGGGAGGAGTTATTGTTTAATGGGTATGTTCCTGGAGATGGATGGTGGTGATGACGGTTGTGTAACAATGTGAATGTAGTTACTATTACTTAACTATACACCTTAAAATGATTAAAATTGGCAAATTTTATGCTATGTGTATTTTACTGCAATAAAATAATGGAAAAAAATTGGAAATGTGCTTTTACGTCTCTGTGGATAAAAGGATTGAGGAAAAGCAGCACACTGCAGTCTTAAAAGCAATGTAAAAGACACTGACTTGTAACAGTTCCTATCCTGATAAAAAAGTTCACTTACATGTACCCCAAACAGTCCAAACCAGGGTAACCCATTTCCAAGGTGATAAATAACAGCATTCAAATCCCACGCTCTCCTTGGAGATGTGCGGCAGCCCAGAGTGAGCCGGCCATGCTGGGAGGAGGTGTGGGGAGGGGTGAGGAGCTTGTAGCTCCCACTGCCCCCTCCACCAGGTGCAGCCAGGAGCAGATTCCAGCAGGACTTCAGCACTGGGCCAGGAGCTGCAAGCATGCCAGGGCCTCTGGTAGTCCTGCTACATGAAAGCCTGAAGACATTTCTAAGGTCTAACAGATATACTGCAAAAAGGAACTGTTCTGCCCTTTGGCCATGAAAAAGCACTAGTTAAAAAAAAAAATAACTGAATTTAAATGCAAAACAAAGCCCTTTTTATCCTGCTTCACAAATTTTAGAGCAATTTATAGCTGAAATTAATTTCAGGTCTTCAAAATATGAGAAATGATGCTGAGAAAAGACCACCAGCTACAGTGAATATCTGTTGGTATTGCCTTAGATTACCTTTTTGTAGTACAGTATAATCCTGAGTATTGCGAATATTTATAAAGCACTTATATATTCTATTTGATGAGAACCACAGGACATCATAGCAGGAAGGAGTAATTAAGTCTGTTTTAGGTAACAGACAACGGATGTTAGACTGAAAATTTTCATTGCTAACTGGAAGCAGGGAAAAGACCAGAAATAGCATGCCCAACAACTCTCCTTCATAAAATTCACAGAGGTCTCAGGGCCTTCATCCTACATGAGCAAAAATGAACAGTTAGAACAGGTAATTTCTTGTGATTTGCTGTGTCTTCTGGGAATCTCTCATATACACCAACAAGCTTCTTGGTAAAATGGATAACTCAAGAGAATGGCTGCAGGAACAGGGGGACAGTAGAGGATAGAAGATAAAGAAATCAAACTGTATAGAATTTAACATTCTGTCAAAGTTCTTACAGCTAATGAATGCTAATACAGAGACGGTGTATTTAATATTTGATTATCTCTATGTTGTTGATTCTCACTTGATTTCAGGCAGAGAAAACATTAGCACTGGGCATACACAGCCCTTAACATCTGACTCCTTGATCATCTTTACCTTACCCCTTTCCCAAGCTATCAAAAACTTTCAGTACACAATTTATTGAGGCTAGCTAGCTTTGCTCTTCATACACCAACTGTAAATGAACATTCATGTTATTTACATACACAGGTACCTCTGTCACAGAATAACCTTTATTTTGGTGTATCTTTCAATTTTCACTGCATAATTAAATGCAGTAAAATATACATATTTGCAAGCCCCAAGTTTCTGGTTTTGTCTGTAATTTTGTATAAAAATTAACTTCCATCTAAAATGTAGGAATGTTCTTTGAAGAGTTCTCATAATAATTTTGGTGGAAGGCACTTTTAAATCATGTACTAAAGGTGCTTCTTATTGGCAAATAAAAAATAACTTAGTTGTTCATTCACTAGTGATTTTGAGATTATCTGTCTACTATTTGTGTTGATCTTTAATATTAGGTCCTATTCAGTTATCACCAAATGTTGGTCCAGGTTAGCTGCATCAGAAACACCTAAGAAACTTATTTAAAAATACATGTCTCAGACATCTTAATGTAGGAGTTAACCAATGAATTTATGATCTTAATCTTGCATCTCCGGTATCTACTCCTATATAACATTCCTTATTATCTCTTATTCCTGAGAAGATTGGAGTCAGGCCACATCTAGGCCTCACACAGTATCAGAAAAAAACTGTCCTGCTATGACTTGTTCTAAAGAGTTCTGAAGTATGTTCTCCTCAGCAAAAGTAACTCATAAAAGGTTATCAGAAAATTGGGTATGGGGGCGGGAGGTGTTTAAAACCTAAACAAAGGTTAAGGAACAAAGATCTTGATAGTCCTGGAAGACAGTTCCCCAGTACCTCACGTACATCTTCCTTTTACTTCCCAATAGTTAATAGTGAGATCAACTTCCAATTTCAGGCCTCAAAGCAGCCTGGTTTTCTCTTGTGCTTGGACAGCCATGAAGCTATGTGGACGGCTGTGGCTGGTCTAAAGTCAGAGTTCTCATTTGTACTACAAAGACAAGTAAATAAAAAAATTCCCTGGTGGTACTGAGAAACTGATATAACTTTGTTCTTAAAGTCAGTATTACATATGAAAGATTTCACAAGTAATAAAAGTGAAGGGAATTAGTGCAGTTTTAGGTTTTTATAAATGAGAAGACTGCAGTTTTTTGAACATCTAGAAGGGGAAAAAGAAAAATCAATTAATGGTGGAGTTTACCTGGAATGAGACTAACTTTACCTTATGTGTAACTGCCAGTACAGCAAGGAGCTCTGCAACAGTAAACTCTGGAGCTAGTCAGGCCAGGCAAACAATGTCCAAAGAAAGTTAACAGCTGCAAGCAGTGGCCCGGATATAAGAGTGTACACAAATGAATTAGAAAAACCAGCAGTTATTTTTAAATACTCCAAAATGTGCATATAATAAAACACAAATGGCATACATAAGAGAATAAAAAATATTTGAGTTTTTTAAAAAATCTGGTCCATCTATTCTTAGAATGTAGCACCCTGTGAAAAATAACAATCCATCAGTGAAATAATAAAATGGTATACTAAACTAGATTTAGAGATCAAACTGTCCAAGATGAAAATGTCATCTCAAGATCCACTTATGAATACTTGTAAGAGTTCTTGGAATTTTCATGCCATGAGGTGAAATCTGTTCTAAGACTAAATTCTATAAGGTTAGGGAAAACTGGCCATTAAGAAGAAAATACTTCCTCTTTACAGAGAGCCTAATAGATGGCAATTCTACAGCCCAAGGCTTTAATCAGGTGAAGACATGACTGTTAAAAAATAAAGCTATTATTGCTGTCCTTCCTGCTAGGGTCTATTAAATACTGTTCTTTATTAAAATTTCATTTTCTTAGATATGCTGACTTCTTAGATAGTCCAAAGCCTGGCCATCTCAATTCTGAAACATAATGTATGACAATCTCCAGCATTCTCCACTGACAAGACAGGATTGATTACAAATATCAATCCTTTTTCTCCAGGCTAGTAGATATGATGTTTCATTCCCACATTCTGGGTCTGCTGTAAAAAAAAAAAAATCTTTTATTTTAAAATACAATAGTGATTTGCAAGGCTGATGATCAGAATAACCTTTCTAAAATTATAGATTGCTAGTCCACTGGCCAAGAATCAATCTCTAAGATGGTGATTTTGACTTAAAGTATATTTGAAAACCACTGACTTATATTGTGTCCTCAAGTAAAGTGCATTTAGATAAGTTATCTGGAATGCTGTGGCAGGGGAGGTGATCTTAATGTAAATATAGAACAAGTATAAATGGCATAGCAGCAGAAAAGTGGAGAACTACGTTTTTCATTAATAGAAGGGCTACAAAAATGAACATATTAGATGTATTCAAATGAAAATATAAAATGCATTTCAAAGTAAAATTAACTTTTTTGGATTAGCTGTTATTTTAGGTTAACACCACCATCCCATTAGCCCAGACTACAAAAGGACTACAGTTAAAACAACAGTGGACCAGGTCTCATTCCAGATGATCCTATATTACAGAATACAATAAGAAAAAAATATATTCAAAATGAACAAGTACTATTGACCCTATTTACATTGTGGGTATAAGTCAAAACACCAACTGAAGCTAATTTTCTTTCAGATCCAATTTTCCCAACCCTAAACCCTGTTAGATAATACAGTTTTCCATCTGCATAGTTATACTTTTTCAAAAAGGTTTAAGAAAAAAAAAAACTACCAACAAAGGCACTGAACTACTACTGTGGGTTGCTTTCTGAACCAGCTTTGATGACCAGGAAACTTATTTTTTTCTTTAAACTAGTGAAAGGTCACATTAAAATATGAAATAGAATTCAATCCTAAAAGATTGGACCCTATAAGGCACTGCTCAAACTACTGATATGGAATGTTCATAATGCATTCTCTTCATTTGCCTTCTTCCAATGGACCATTCAATATTTAATGACATTTGCTGTACATTGTACAAAAGGACCCGCAGGCTGAGGTGAACATAGCTCTCCACACGACCAAAATGTAAATTTGGAAAATGGATTAGGACTTCTTATTGCTTACACAGATATGACAAAAGACACTCAGTCTGGCCAAGATTCAACAATACTATTACACCAAAAGACTAGACCTTCAGGGAACCATTCTTCCTAAACCCATTTTCAGACAAAGGCCAAAGCACACTCAATGGGGCAAAAACAAATAGTAGAAAATATTCCAGAGAGGACTAGTTACAAACAGGAACAAACCTGGACTCTTTACTCACCATTTTAATACTGCCGCCAACTATAACAGATTAAAATCTGTACACATGACAAAGTGGAAAAAGGTCCCAAAATGCAAGTTTCAGCAAAAGAAGGCACTAACTAAGGATTACTACAATTAACATTGCTACAATAAAAACAACGGCAAACAGGGGTTTGGCACCACATTTACAAAGTAGAAGCATGCGCTATTAATACACTTCAGGTGTTTCCCAACAGAGACAGCCATGGGAGATGAAAAACAAGCGGCTATCTTTCACAAAACTCCCCATGACAGACAGACAAGCAAGAATCAAAGCGGTCAATTTAGTAGCTATGTAGCAGCAAAGTCACTGGTTCTGTCTGAAATTTAGCAATTTGCATTTCTGATTGGCAGATGCCCTGTGTGTGTCTGGATTCAAGAAGCTGACTTTATCATTCTAAAGAAGCATTATTCTAGTAATCAGCATAAACCAGTTTAACTTTCAACCCTAAGCTTTAAAAAAAAAAAAAAAAAAAGCTAGAATCCTATTACAAAATTGTCCAATACAATTACCATTTAGAAACCATAATGGTACTTTCGACAGGTTAGTAACAAAAATTTCATCCCAAAATGCCATAATTATTGCCCCAATACTATGAAGAATTAAGTAATTACGGAAAAATTGTTTTGACCATATCAAGAGTTAAAAACAGAGTCCTACTAAGAGGAATATTTTCAAGATGATCTCATCATGTGCATAGTTAAGACTCTGTGTTTTAATAAATTCTTTTGCACACAGAAAAATAAAATTTAGTAAAGTTATTCTTGATGAAAAAAACTTTAAAAAAGAACTATTGGTCATCTGTCAAGAAGGAAAAAAAAAGAGTAAGCTACATATTAAAGTTCTGGAATGCAGCACCTCAACTTCACATCTGCCCTAAACATTTGAGATTATGAAATCCAAGTGCTGTCTTGATGAGTAAATCATACTTTACAACTGTTCCAATTCCAATGTCTGACTTTAGCATCTCGTGTCAATTAAGAGTTCCCTAATACAGAAGATTGTGCTAAAGAGTGCTAAGATTCTGCATGCTGCTGCCATTCCCTGGTCCCGTTCATGCTTGCAGCTGCCCAATGAGACAGCAAGAGAAGTCTGGTCTCAACACTCCACACTGTAATAACTAGAAAAAAAGAACATTCTTAATTAGAGAAGTTCACAAAATCAAGAGATTATCACTTTAGTGCTATAACTAAATTGGTCAAAGTTTTACCTTTCACTGATAGCCACACTCTTCAATAGAGTCCACATTCCTTTAAGTTGTTTTTAATGATGACGTCTGTAACGGCATCAAAAACAAACTGCACATTCTTGGTGTCTGTGGCACAGGTGAAGTGGGTGTAGATCTCCTTGGTATCTTTTCTTCTGTTCAAATCTTCAAACTGGCACTGAATGTAAGCAGCTGCTTCTTCATATGTATTGGAACCTGAAGCAGACACCAAATATTCTCAGTTCAAATTATAACAGCTGCCTGAACTCAGTACCCAGTCAGGCCATCCGCCATTTACTTATAAAGAGATGGAACATGACTAAGCCAACTGAATAGACATATTTCTATATTTCTACAATCATCAGATTTTTCTTGAAAGCAGACCCATCACTGTAAGTAAAACAAAATCATCAAAAGATCCAGGGAAGCAAAATTTAAAATTTCTCCTTCCCCTTTCATTTACTTTTCAGCTAAAAAAATCTAGAAAATATAAAAGGAAATTAGGGAAGAAAGAGGATACAGCTCTAGAATATACCTGCTTAAAAGGTCAGAGAGCCTGTGCTGCTTGGAGTGATCGTGAAATAAACAATTCAAAAGGGTAAGCCATATTTCTTTTCAAAAATCATTCCAGTTTTAAAGGAGTTTAGCCTCAAAGCCTTATGACAATAATTTAAACCACCAAAGGTAAACTAAGAGATGCAAAGAGAAAAGGCCTTAAATTATACACTTTTTGGTAGCAAATTTTGTCATATATGAATTATATCTCAATGAAGCTGTTATTTTTTAAAATGTAAGGGAGACCAAAAGTAAATTCCATTTCCAACATCTGTATGTAACAGTCCTAATCACCTGCTTCCTACACCATCTTGTCTACCCGTGAACCTTCGGAGTAACCCTAGAGACTGGCTGCAGAGCCAAGGAAACTCAACGAAAACAAAGTGCACAGTGACTCCTCTGAACGAGAGGCTATTTTCAGTGACATTAAACATGACAAAAAATACCAACAACTACGTATATAAAGAAGACTAAATAATAAAGAAAAGCTTAAAAAAAGAACAGAATATTATTTAAACAGAATATTTAAAGAACCAAGAGAAGACAGCTTGGTAGGTACTTGAAATAAGTTTCTTGAAATCCATATCACTTTTTTAAATTTAAGCAGACAGATGACAGAAAATCAATTTAGTCTGGAAGGAACAGATGATGATTCTTGGGAAATCAGGACTGCGAAGATCCTTAAGAATAAAGCCAACAGAAAATTGGCTTGGATGTTCGCACCTCCCCTCCACTCCTCCCCAAAAAAGTGACGCTGATAGTGAAGGCTCTTTGCTGTGGGTGAAGATTCCCAGTTGGAACATTAATGTCAATCCTTTCACTTGGATTTCTCTCATCCTAAAACTTGGCTACTTTCTATATTAACTCACCTAGTTCTCACCTCCCACCTCACTCTGAACAGAAGACCACATTTCCAACTTCCCTGAGAAACAAGCCATGGGGCTTACATAAACTGTAATTTCAACTTTGTAGCCCAACACCTCCCTTAAAAAAAGTTACCAATATCTGCACTAATTATTGCACTTTGGGCCTTAGAGATGTCTTCCTTCTGGTTCAAATTCAATTGCTTTACCCAGACTCTTTTTAAAGATGAGGTGAAATTCACTCAACATATAATTATTTTAAGGTGTACAATACAGTGGCATTTCCTGTATTCACAATGTTATGCAACCACCACTTCTCTGTCATTTCAAAACCTTTTCACCACCCCCCAAAAAACACCCATTTCCATTAAGTAATCCTTCCCCATTCCTCTACCCTTCACCCCACAAATTCCTGGTAACCACCAACCAGTACACTGTCTCTATGGATAGGCCTATTTTCAATGTATCACATAAAAGGAATTACAAAAATGTGACCTTTTGTATCTGGCTGCTTTCACTTAGCATCATATTTATGAAGTTCATTTAAGTTGCAGCTTTGCTCATTTTTATTGCTAAATAATACTCCATTGTATGGACTTACCAATCTACCTATTCATCATGCCTAGACTCTTGAGTCCTTCTTTTCCCATCTGCTTATGAATCGTGCTCCACAAATTACGTGAACTTTTTATAACCTTTTTTGCTATACTCTTAAAACTCTCCTTCCCCTGTAATCCAAGCTGTTCAAGAGCAGGCTTGCACTTGGTTTCATTCCTTCGTTGCCTACTCAGTAACTCACTGTACCTAGCTGTATGCTCATCACTCCACTGATAATGCTAGTTTTCAATGTGTGCCTTACTTTGTTTTTCAGCACACATTGTTGACTGCTCCTCACTTTTTAAACTTTCCTTAGTTTCTGAAGCTTTGGCTCTCCTGGTTCTTCTCTTTGGATCCTATATAAATCTTTCTTCCTTTCCTGCTGACAGAGGCTGGTGTCCGCTCACATTCCATCCATAGTCCTTTCCTCTCCTCATTCTGTATCATCATCCTATGTAATTAATTTCCATGTTGTATTTGCTCATGATCTTAAATCAATTTATCTTAACCCCCAACTTCTCCCTAAGCTTAAGGCAATGTATATAAGTGCCTAACAGATATCTCCATCTGGATGTTCCAGATACTTCAAAATCAACATTCCCAAATACGAATTCAGATGACAGAATCAGCACCCATCAAGACAGAACTCTGAGAGTACCTTTGACTTTTCCCACTTCCTTACCCCAGCTACACTGTTTTACTCTACTCTCCAGAAGGCATTTACAGTGTATGCTCAGCAAGTGAGAGGAGAGCTCCCTTTCCCTGGAAATACCAAAGTCTAATCTACAGGGCACAGTGGTATAGCCTTGACAGTCATATTTATTTGTATCCCTGTCCTTGACTGACTGACTGAACTAAGGATTTCTTCCTGACTTATCCTTCGCCAGGATCTAGGAATCTGAACCCGGGGCCAACTGATCCAAGTCTAGTCTGGTCTTTTAAATAAAGGAAATATAGAAAATGTGGCAGGGCCATCTTCTATCACATAAACTGAGTAGTAAAAAAGTTAGTAAGGATAGAGAGAATAAAAATGACAGAGAGAGAGAAGGAGAAAAGAGATTGAAAACAAAGTGTTTCCAGGGTTAACAGCTTTCTATTTCCTAGGTCTAAGTACATTCTTAAGACCTGTCTGCATTCTTGCCTTTGGCTTCTTTGGTATATCCCTATATCTTCACCAAAAATTTTTATCTGCATCCTATGAAGGGTCCTTACTAATTCAACTCCCTATTTTTATTACATAATCTCTCTAAAGCTCAGTTACTATTATATCATGTACCCTAACTAAAATCCTTCAATGGCTCCCCAGACTCAGCATGAGAAGCTAGGCCCTCCATGAGCATCCGTGCTCATCTCTCCAATCAGTCCTTCTTACCACTTAAAGCTCCAGCACTACCAATTTCCTTTTAGTTCTAGAACAAATCATATGCTATTCTCTCTTCCTAAATGCTTTTATTCCCCTGTATGCATAGTGATTTCTAATTCCTCCTCTTACTGTATCACTCCAAGTGTCACTTTTTTCTAGAAAAAGATTATACTGACCCTACGGAAGCAAACACTGCTTCTGTTCCTCTTTAAGAAAAATTTTATACTACAATGAAATTCTTTATATGTCTTTCTCTACAACTAATGTCAGTTTCTTGAGTACAAAGACTGCACGTTATCCTTGTATTTTTTTTAACATATTTATACCAAATTTTGTTTTTTATCTTTCTTTATATTCCTCAAAAGATAAAAACAGAAATATAAAAACCAGTAAACTCGATTATGTCTAGAATAGCACTTTAGCCTTAAGAGGACTTAATCACATTAATGTGGACACCTCTACCCATGAATGCTCTCTGTAAAGATACACAGGCATTGTCCAAAACAAAAAACAGTTGTAGAAACATCACTGAAGTGCTGATCTAAGATGTGCATCTCCAAGAAAATCTCTCATGACCCCTTACCTGTGTATTCTGGGTAACAGATAGTTAATGGACTCCTCTTTATTTTTTCCTCAAAAAGGTCTTTCTTATTGAGGAAGAGAATGATTGAAGTATCTGTAAACCATTTGTTGTTACAAATGCTGTCAAATAGTTTCATGCTTTCATGCATTCGGTTCTGAAAAAGAAATAAAAGATGATAGGTCAGCAGCAAAAGGTAAAAGTGGATTAACTGTTCATGAAAAAACAGACCAATAGTTTTAAATGCATTGAATGGCACTCATGGAATTAAGTCAGACACTGATAACAACAAAAGCTGGGCTAGTCCTCAGTTTTGTAATTCTTAAGAGGCTAGGAGGAGAAAAAAATAACTGGTGACAGAGGACTTAATCCTGCCCACATAACTCAAAAGAAGTGTGCTGTTGTATCTCTTAAGAGTTAATAGGGCATGGATCAATATTTTGAAATCTAATCTCACTGATAAGGAGAAAAATTAAGGATATTAAGTTTTGGTTCAATGAATACATGGATGCCCCAAATCTTCCTAAGAGTTATTTTCTATTTCCTCACTGCATGACACAGGCTTTTTACCAGAAGCTCCAACATACCATCTCCTCATCCTCAGCCAGAACAAGGTCATAATCACTGAGGGCCACACAGAAGATAATTGCTGTCACTCCCTCAAAACAGTGAATCCACTTTTTTCGTTCTGATCTTTGGCCACCTACATCAAACATCCTGAGAAAGAAGGAAAAAAAGAACAAATTCAGCAAGGTCACACACACACTTTTCCCTAAATTGAAATAGTTAGGGAACTTCACACTATTGCTTATTCTAAACCCCCTTTATAATAGAAAAACAAATATAAAATGTAGTTGAAATAATTTTCTGTAGTTAAAAGTAAAAGAGAACATGAGAAAATTTAGGAGTAACCAAAATTTTCATGTTATATACATAACTGAGCTTCCTCTCTATCAAAGCTTATCTGATGCACCAAAAGCCGGCAGAAAAAGCACCAAAATGGATTAAGGGAAGAGAAAAAAGACAGAAATAATAAAAAGCTGAATAATACAACTTGATAGTAATAACTTTTATTGTGTTTACCATAGTGCCAGACACTATCTAAACATCTTAAGTACATTAACTCATTTAACCCTAATATTGCTCCTATATTATCATCCCCGTTTTACAGATAAAGTGAGGCATAGATACATTAAATAATTTGCCCAAGGGCACACACTATTAACAAATGGGAACTGGATCTGAACCCGGCACTCTAACTCCAACAACTAAGCTCTCATCCCCACCATCACTCTGCCTTTCAAATAATTTACCTCTTTAAAAGAGAACAATGAAAAAATATAAATCCCCAACCTACATTCTGCTTCTATAGACTCTCCCTACTGATTCAAAAGTTTTCCTTACTTTTTCTTTCTTTTTTTGTTACTGAGGTATAATTGAGGTATGTTTTCCTAACTTAAAAGGAAAAAATATCTGAAATTAATTATGAAAAAAAGTAAACTGTATTTTTTGGTAGGATTCTAGGAACCCAATATCTAAAAACAAAACCAATGTTCCCCAACTCCAAGTCTTATTTGAACCTAATTAAAAATAGCAAAGCCTCAATTATTCACACACTTCATGTTCCACTCTGGATTAGTTTTAGTCCACTGCTCCATTCTGGAGGTCTTATTTGATATCAAGAGTCAACAGCTCAACTTTTGTCAAAAGTGTCCTTCCTCATCTACCTCCTACAGTAAAAGGAACAACCACACAGCTTTGTCTTTAGTTGGTACTTGGGTCTGAGGGGGTATCAAACAATGGGTAAATATCTTGAGATATATGTTTGATGACAGTGATAAAATTTTTAAAGGTTGAACTCAATCAAGCTGGTTTAGTGTATCAGATCTACAGTGATTAGGGGTTTATTTCCAGAGAATTCTTCCTCCAGAGATTAAGAGAAACAAGAGACAGTTGAGTAACCTCTCAATGTGTGTTTGAGAGGGAACAGTTATCTTATCTCTTCATGACCCAACTTTTTCTTTTGATTGATCTTGCAGTTATTTTCGACCTTTGGTCATAATACCTAAAATGATGCAATCAGAGCTGGCTTTAACACAGGGTCATATTATAGGTTTTAGGAAAGTTAACATATATTATACCATGAAAGTCTTTCAAGGGGAGACACCAATAATTTTAGTTAACTTCTCTATTTTCTTCTACAAAGTCCATAAATGTGGTCAAATACTATGAAGTCCCAAGGTAGGCTTTTAGTACATATGAACATTTACAATATCATTCACTAACAGATCAACATTTTGTAAACATTACCTCACAACTGAGAGGCAAGTAAGCAATTATACAATGCCTTGCATATAGTAGATGCTCAAAAAATGTTTGAATAAATGGATAGTGGTTTTGCCTAGAGAGAAGAGGAAAAGGAAGAAATAATAGTACTTCATAACAAGATATCTACATGCCAACAATAAAGTGGGTGCAGCACCTTAATAAGATCTGGCTACTGACGCTGACATCAGACCAGCAGGATTTACCGAACTAAAGATCAATCTATGACATCAACAAGAAAGTTTCTCGCACTAAATAAAGGTCACATCATTTAATTATAAATGGATTACTAATCTTATATTACACAGACACCTTATTCTTATGGTTTCATGGGTGATGATTCATGTGGCCTTTCCTACTCTTTTTAAAAACTAAAGATAAGCAGTTCTATACTATAAACATGCATCAGAACGGCTATTTTCCTGTACCAAGTATCAAATCCATTTTTGTGTATTAAGATTTCAAGACCTCAACTGGTATCTAGTAATACCTAAACTCTGAGTGGACTGAACAAATCTCCTGAAGCAAGTGTTTTCAGAGAAAAGAAAAATGAGAGGATCTGAACTAGAAGTTTCATTTGCATTAAAAAAGAAATAAAAACATTAACTGATTTTAAAAAGTTACATTTATGTGCAACAATGCTCAATATCACATTCCACATAAAAGCATAATGAGGTAGCTAAAAAGAATATTACACACATATATGTATATTTTAATATATATTGGAGGGGAGAAGGTTTATTCCTAATCTCAAAAGTCACAAAAGCAGAAAACAGGAACCAAAAAGATAGTTCCAATATTTACAAAAGACCATTGATGCAGACAAGCTGAAGCCTATTTGAGTTACTAATGCTGATAAGAAAATCCTCTGTATTAGAATCCTAGAATTTGTTCTAAGACAATCATTGTTTATGTCATCACACTGTGCCAAATACCTCTAGCCCCAGTTCGATCTCCTATTCTGCACTGTGTTAAGAACTCAGTTGTGCAGAATACTGTGCACAAATCAGTCCAAGAGCCATGACAGTATCGACCCCACTCCATTAAACTTAAAAAGAAATGCAATCCAGTAAGAAAGGATTTACCCTGGTAAGAAAAGAATTTCTATTTTAATACTGAAATGGCAGAACAAAGCCACACAGCTAAACCAAAAAACTGGTTTTCTATCCTTTTACAGTATTGCTGTTACCCTTGAAACAACAAACATTCAATACCTGTTTTGGTGATTCCAACAAAAATGCAGCTGAAAAGAATAAAATTAAAAATAAAATAAATTGGTAACCATATGATTACTTTTACTGATATTAAAGTCATAATTTAATTGTGAATTTAAGTTCCTCCAAAGGACAAAAGATTTTATGCTATTTGGAGAAAAAAGTAATGTCTGGGCCCCCACAGACATTTATACTGGCTGATAACTATAGTGGTGAATTTCTAAACCAAGGAATATTGCCTAGAGAAAAGTTTACCCTGATTAAGAGACACTAAAGGAAAGATACTTGGGTTTGGCACATCTAGCATAAAGGCTAATGACTTACTTGAAGTATAGCTCTTTGAAGGTGAAATGTGTTTCCACAATGCCTGTGGTCTTCACTCTTGTTCGCAGGACATCTTGCTGAGTTGGAATGTAGTTGGTTTGGGATATTCTATCCAAATCATTTAGGTAACTAAAAAAAACATACATTTTATTTTTACCTGGTGAAGCCAACCATGTGCAGAGCAGCCAAGAGACAAAACTAGTTCTTTCCTAAAAGTAGATTCTGAACTTGTCACTAAAGTGGCAAAACAAAATCAGATTTTCAGTATCAAAGAAATAATGAGAAAAATGTGAACCTAGAATAGGACAATTAAAGAAGGTTCTATATATACTACACAATGAACTATGCGTTTCACAGTTCAAAAACCGAACCAAAACAAAATCCCTCTGACATTTAAAGTTAATGGGTCATTTGTATGTTCAAACATTTGATAGATCATTAGAGAACAGTGTTTGAATTACTAAAATTTTAAAAGCCATGCTTAATGAATAGCTCTGTTTTCATTCATTTAAGAGAGTTGTGCGGTTTTTTATCTAAGCCAAAAAACAAACAAACAAAAAAAATCTTGTAATTACCGTCAAAGAAATTTGTCAATAAGATAATTAAAAGACTGCTACAAACCTACATTAAATTCTTCATGATTTCAGGGTTCCTAAAGATTTTATTGGCTAGAGAAGTGAAGAACATGTGGCACCATTATATATGAATTATTAATAATCTTCTATAAAACTACTGTCTTAATGTAAAAGAATCAGTCAAGCTTAGATCAACAACTATGAAAAAAATTCTATAAATCATTATATCTTCATGTGCAGCTGAAGGATTCAGAGCTTACTGATGAAAAAAATTACAATTTAGTTTTGATGACTACTAGAAGAATTATTTAAACTACCAATATCTTCAATTAATATTATTAAAAGATAGGCAAGAATCCTGAAATGATTCTAAAGTCAAATTTTTACTTAAAGAATAAGTATTTTTTAAACATCATTTAATTCTTATACCAATTAAGTTAGATGAGAAAAGTAGGAAAATATAATAATGGAGAAAATACCTTAATGCTTAAGTGTCTTCATTTTAGTAAAAAAATGGATACAAGAACTCACCAAGCCCCAAACATGCATATTAAAAAAATATATTCTGAATATAGGTCTTATAAATAAACATGTTGTAAAAAAAGCGAAACAGGATAGCGTGTTATAGCTCAATAAAAGTATTAATTACAAATTTTCTAAAACTTAGCAACACTTAAAAAAATTTCCTTGACAAGTAGATGCTTCACCTTCATTCCAAGACTCAACATACTCTTCCTTTCTAAAGTCAGCTACTGTGATCTGGTGAAAGATTTCTAAGTGGTGACTAGTACAAGAAAAATCCATATTGCACCCAGTCAGAGAGAGTCAGATGCATAAAAAGGGATATCACCATTTTATATTCCCCCTTAGCTGGCAATCAATGCAAAGCCTTTACGCAAAGGGAATTTACTGAGCTGGAAGAGATCCAAGATGCAGCTGCAACAGATTTTTCTCCTCTTTCACTTGCTTATTATAAACTTTCACAGAGCTGCTTTCATGGTGCCAAGTCTCCCATTTACATTTCAAGAGGAAACATTTTTTCTCCAAGTCATAAAAAATGTCTAAGGCCTCTATAACCAAACTGAAACAATCTTTATAAGGGATCCTACAGACTTCTAAGAGTGTCTGTTATTTAAACACTTCTTTAAGGATGGATATGAGTCACCAAGTTATTTTACTTATACTTCTGCAGAGGAAAACTACTTACTATGAAGCGGAATCATTGAGTTGATATTCTCTGGATCTGCAGAAGCAAGCCTGCACCCCACCATCTCGCCATAATCGTTTTATCACTCCTGCTAGTTCTGGAGTCATGACTCCTTCTTCAGCACTGCCAGCTAAAACAAATAACTGCCGGGCATCATCCTGAAGAAAGAGAGACAGATGATTCTCCATTTCTTAAAGACCTGACAAGAACACCTTTAAAACACACATACTCACACATGCATGCGAGCACAAACACAGTTATATTATTTTAAAAGAGGCATTAAAGAGACCTTCCCTGGAAGGCAGTCTGAGAGAAGTCACCCTGCTTCTCAGTCCACTACAGTCGTAGTGCAGAGCTGAGCTGAGGGATGACTTCACTGACCCCATCACTTGACACATCATCTTCTCCAGCAAAGATCTAACAGGCCTAAAAATCTCTATCCTGGTTACTCAATTTCTGCCAGAAAAAAACTGGCCTGTGAGACAGACACATGTAATTCCCTCCCATTCTGTTCAAGGAAACCTACAATAAAGACAGAAATGAAAAGACTAGCGCGTAAGAGGTAAAGTCGAAACATGTCAACGTGAGTAAAGTGAGTTTAAGAAAAAACTGTTCTCTTCTTCCCCCTGCAGTTCAGAGAGAAGAACAGGAAGAAGTGGAGACAGGCACTTAAAATGTCTGGAAAGCCTGGTGGGGGAAATAAATCCCTGAGGGAAAATTCAGTCTCTAGATTTCCCCAAAGGAATACTCTTCCTCTAAGTAAGATAGGAGGGAAAAGGCAGCAAGGGGAAAAAAAGTTACAGAGATTTGGTCAAAACTTCATGAGTCATGAACATAGCTTTATAAGTGGTTATAGTTTTTAAACCTAAAATATGGGAGGGAGAGAGGACCGTAAAAGGGCTATGAAAACTGTGACTTTTTCGTTTTATTCTTGTCAGATAGTGTAAAAATGAGGTCTCATGGGATGATTGCCTCACCTCAATTTAATATTCATCTGCCTCAAAAGACTTCCAAGTAACTATAAAATTTAGATACTAAAAAAGCATTTACTGGGTAAAGAAAAAGTAAAGGAGAAAGAAGAGCAATCAACTGTATCACTAGTAGTCATCAGGACAATAAACTAGCAAGCAAAAAACCCTTCAGAATTTAAGTGAAGTCACAACCCAAAACTCCTCAGACTTGTGTGTCATTTAAGGAGACCAAAACAAATCTAACCAGTGCGTGCCCCAATTAATTCTGCCAAACTCAGGGTCTTTTGCCCTAATGACTCACCGAGTTAATAGTCCTTTAAGATACTTTCCTCTATTCTTTCTAGTAATACTTTAGGCACGATTCTCTTAGAAACTTTATCTAATGTCTACATTCCCTTCCTCTCTTTTCAGAGATAAAAATTATAAATTAACAAATGACTGAAAAGCTGAAAAAGTACCGAAATTGGCAAACACACTCAACAGTGAGCATGTCCTTCTATGTATATGGCATAGTGCTTTATTTAAGATTTCAGTCCCTTGGTTCTGAAATTTGACCTACCTATACTTATGCAGACATTAAAAAAATACCTCAATAGGCATTACTTTTTAAAAAATACCATGAATCTAATTTTAGAAACTTTAAAATAGAGCTATTGTTACATAATTCTGCTGTTCTGACTTTGAAAACACTGCTTTAGTAGGAAGCATTTTTCACTTACCACTTAATCTCTTTCACTAACCAATCTTGCTTCCCCACAATAAACCTTCTTTATAGGTCTATAAAGAAGCCACACTCTACAATGAACATCATACCTTCACCCTATCCCATGTCGATTCCACATCCAGCTCTAGGCTTTTCCATTCTCTCTAACTGACCATAAAAAAGAGAAAGATAAGAGGAGCTATAAATATAAATTCTTAACATATGAAAAAAAAAACTTCAAAAAATTATATAGAATTGTAGATTAGGATTGGTGGATGCTGAAAGCCAGATGATTCAGGCCTGAAAGGAATAATGTCAAATGTACCTGGTAAAATAGGAGTGTTTAGGACCCAAAGATTAATGACACTGATTTGATAAACTAAAGAAATGAAAGGAGAAGGGATGCTATAATCTGAATGACTGTGTCTCTCCAAAATTCATGATGAAATCCTAATGCCCAATGTGAAGGTATTAGAAGGTGGGGCCTTTGGGAAGTGCTTAGGTCATGAGGGTAGAGCCCTCATTAATGGGATTAGTGCCCTTATAAAAGAGACTCCAGAAAGATCCCTTCCTCTTCTACCACGTGAGGACACAGCAAGACACCTGCAACCTGGAGAGGGCTCCACCTAGCCATGCTGGCACTCAATCTTGGACTTCCAGCCTCCAGAAGTGTGAGAAATAAATTTCTGTTGTTTATAAGCTATGGTATTTTATTATAGCAGCCCAAATAGACTAAGACAGAAAATGTCAATTCCATCTGGTTACAAAGGAGTGTCAAGACCCAAAGATTAATAACAACTAATTTGATAATGTAAAGAAATGAAAGGAGGAACGATGAAGAGATATAAAGTAGAACACAGAGAGGGTGAGAAACAAAAAAAGGAAGGAACTAAGAGAAGTAAATAACTGAGGTGGAGAAAAAGCCAACAACAAAAGGGAAGAGAATAAACACAATATCACTGACCAGTTATCGGGCACAGCAAATACAACAGAGAAAGAGTTGATAGGAAAAAATGAGAAAGGGGAAGGGGAAAATAAGAACACAGGATAGAGCTGGTAGAAAGAGGAAAATACCGAAAAGAAGGAAAACAAGAGATAAGAGAATAGAAAGACAAAAAGAGACTTTATTCTTGCCCCATCTGTCACATTTTACCTGCTCAGTGGTTTAGAAAAATAGTCTCTAATTTTTGTGATATGGCACCTTTTTACAAAAACATAAAAGTCATGCCTCTCACATTTCCTCCTCCCTTCTTCTTTTGCTATCTTCCCTCCACCACTTGACAACCCTTACTCTAACTCCTCTTCCCTATGCCATTTCTAAGATTTCCTAGTCCAATACCACCCAATTATAACCACCCTTGTACTATTTTTCCCTTCAATTTTTCCCCACTTATTTACTGAATATTAATTTCCATTTGATGAGCTGAGAGTTGCTAAGCAGAGTCCCTAAGCTACTTCATCAACATATAAGTTTGCCTTCCCAGGCAACTTCCCAGGTCACTTTCTTTTATTGCCCACAGTACCTAAGTATTACACACTGATCACAGCTGATCTTTAGTTTAGAAAATCATCCTATACATTCCCAGCCTTCTCTTGGAATTTAGCTGATGACATAAAAGATGCCCTGCCTTCATTTTGGCTCTCTCCCCACTGCAATAAATATCCTAATTTACACACTGGACCTCGGGCACACTAAGTATTGCAACTAATTAACATGATTTTTGACTCTCTAATATGTGCAAGAATTATACTGGACATGATAGAATCCAATTCTATAGTCTATAGATCAATGTAGTATAGGGATATGGTATTCCTGAGTACCTTAAAACTGCCTCTAAAATTCAGACTTAGTATTCATAACCTTACCAAGTTTATTCTGAGAGACTCATATTTACCTTAATCTCTACACCCCAGAAAACAGAGCTACACATCATGGGAACCTCTTTTAGATTACACCAATTTACTGTCATTTGTTACTAGAACATAGAAAAATAGTGCTGTAAGAGAAGCAAGTGAATAAATTACCACAAAAACGACAGTATAGCCACAGAATCCCTTTCCCTAGGCTCTTCTTTGTGTGGTAATCTAATATCTCCTAAAGCAGAATATTACTAACACTTCTCAAATGAGCACACAGAATTTTGCTACATCTTATCTCGTTGCTTAAATTCATTTCCCTAAAACGCAAAACAAATTTTGCTTAACTGCATCTACTGAAAACGAGCAAGTAAAGAGGAAATGAGAAACACTTACTGCTCTGGCAGCTTCCCCAAAGTCAATCTTTAGCCGTCCCATGGCTCTTATGATTGCAATAATGGACTGGATAGTATTGCTGTAAACAACTACTTTATATTGTTTACATTCGTCCTCTGAATAGCCATCCTCATGAATGATTCTTTAAGAAGAAGAAAACCACAAATCATCATGGACTGAAAAAGATAATACAGATCTGTATGCAGAATGAGAAAAAGCAGTCTTACAAAAGGCCGTGTTTCAACTTACTTCATCTGTTTCACGATGGTGCTTTTACCAGATTCTCCAGCACCTGAAAGAAAAGCAGACTTTGAATTCACACAAAAGCTTGAAATCAGTGTAAGTGATAATTTCAGATTAATGAAAGCCACAGGTCCTTGGGGAAACTCTGCTAACGCTTTCTATCAGAAAACTACTGAGCTTCTCCATTAGAGTTTTCACTTTCTTTATATAACTCAGCAACCAAATATAATTCATTGAAAGTCTCAGGGCCTACTTGATATCACTGAAGAAGATAAACCAACATAATACCTCTAGGAACTCATCCTTTACATGAAACATCAAGATATAGACAATGAATGAACACGGGCAAAAATGAAATTAGTTTTTGGCCTATTCTCTTTTATTAACTTCTCAGTTATGGGACTAAAGATCAAAACAGAAGGAGAGGAGGCATTGTCCCTACCACTTTTTCACTGTATACCTCTCCCCCCTCAACACCATGTTTCCTTCCTCAGCCAGCTGGAATCACATTAATGACCACAAATGTCAGATGGGCCCTCTGATCTCCTTGACATTCCACCTGTGTTTCCCTTGTCAGTCCATTCTCCCACCTTTCAAGATGCCTATTTCATACTACCACCTCCCAAACTTTACAAATCCATTTCCATTTCTGACTCTCAGCTAATGATCCTGCCTCTTTTACTGGAAAAATTAAAGCACTCAAAAAAGAAAAATCTCATTTTCCCATAACCAAATCTACCAATCTATCTGCACTTTGATGAGTATTCTCTACCTTTGTCAATGAACTGTCTCTGCCAATGTCTAAAACTAACCCCTCCAACTGTGCACTTATCCACCTCATTTCTCCTACTCAAGGACTTTCCACTGAGTTGCTCTCATCAGTATGCAAACGAACTTACTGTACTATTTATTCTCCATCTTACAATCAACTCATCTCACTCTTACCTCCCCCTTGACTCCAGACATCTTCCTCTAACTACCACCCTGTTTTCTCTCATTCTCTTTACAGCAAAACCCCTCTGAGTTGTCTTATACCCACAGTCTCCAATTCTATACCTCTAAATCTCTACTTAACCCACTCCAATCAGATGTTCATAACCACCACTCCACAGAAACCCATTTCAAGGTCTCCAATAACTTCCATCTAATGGGGTCAAGTCTCCAATAACTTCCAAACCTAATGGTCAAGTCTCGGTCCTCTTCATCTCTCAAGGAGAATTTATCCAAGTTGACGACTTTCCTGCACTAGACAAGCTTCCAGACCCCACATCCTTCTGGTTTGACTACTACCATACTCCTCCACAGTCTCCTCCCTCCCATCTCTCAATTCTAAAGGCTGTGTTACTTCCTTGGCCCTTTTCCCTATCTACATTCATTGTCTAGGTCATTTCATCTAATCTCGTGGTTTTAAACACCACTCATAAACTGATTAACAGTTAACATCAAGGGAGGACTTGCCCGCCAGACACTGTTCTAGGTACTTTGCTTGTATTAATTTATTTAATCCTCATAATAACCCTGCAAGGTAGATATTATTATTATCCCCACTTTATAGATAAGATAAATAAAGCAGAGAGAAGTCAACTAGTAAGTGGCAGAGCTGAAATTTGTATTCACACAGTTGGGCTCCAAAAGCCTATATTGCTTATGTCAATAATCTCTAATTTTAGATCTCTAATCTTGCCTTCTAACCTTGACTCCAGACTCATATAATCTAAACCACCTACCTGATACATCTCATTAGATTATTAGTAGGCAACTCAAACTTAAAATGCCCCAAACTGAGTTACTACTTCCCCACACCTACCCCCAAATCTGCTCCACCCTGTTTTCTCATCTCAGTAAGTGACACCAGCAATCATCCAGCTGCTCAGGCTAAAAAATGGTAAGTAACATGTAACTAACATACAGATGAAATGTGAGGGCCAGTACCAATACTAAATATCAGTTTAGCCTAATTTTTAAAAATAAATATAATTTGAACAGTCTTTCTTGCACGACAATGGATAATCATGAGCACATGGGAAACCACTGGCCTCCATCACTGCAAAAGCTTCCTAAAAGGTCCAATGCTTCACACCATTCCTTTCCTGTGGTCAGTTTTCCTCTTGGTAGCTAGAATGAACTTAGTAAATCAGATCAAGTCACAACTCTGCCTAAAAACTCTCCTATGGCATCCAATAACACTCAAAATAAAAATCCACAGGCAGTAAGGCCCAATATGCTGTGGCTCCTGTCTACCACTTCTCTCTCAACTTCTAACCTCCATTTTGTTCTCTCTGCTCTTGTCAGACCAGCTTTCTTACTTTTCCTCCAACATACCAAACTGGTTCTCAAGGAGCTTGATCCTGACTCATGGTCTTTGCATTTACTATTCCCTCTGCCTGGAAATTTCTCTTTCACTGAGGTTTCTGCTTCCTTCAGAACAACCTTCTCCGACTCATCTATCGAAAAAGCCCTATCCCAATCACCCTCTTTCCCCTTAATATGTTATAATTTTTCAAAATACTTGTGTCACTTCTTCACATTACGGATCTGTTCATTTCTTGTTTTCTCTAATAAAATAATAAGCTCCATCAAGGTTTATTTATTCTTATATTCCCAGGGCCTAAAACTGGGCCTGACATAAACTGGTTATGCAAATAAATGCTGCTAAACAGATAAATAACTAACATTTAAAAAAAACATGATCCTTTACTAAATATTTCTCTATTCTATCGACCAAAAATGTTAAAATAAAATTCAAAAAACTTAAATATTCCAGATGTCTACATTTTTACAGAATCAAAAGGGACATTTACATATGACTTTATCCCTGTTCTTATCATCTAATCAGGAACAGCACTAAAATAGTTAACATTCAAATAGAACATAGGAACTTTCTAATGACACTGTTAGAAAGTAGTTTCTCCCATGTATACCTAAAAAAAGAGCAAACCGTAATGACTCAATTCTGGGGAAGAAAATACAACAGTATACCAGTTATATATTAAACAGTTTAAAACAATTCCCAGACTATCCCATGTTAGCAATAGCTACAAATTAACTAAGAAAAGTGGAGATTAATGAAGCATTGTGCACCATTCTTTTATATACTGAAAACAGCATTTCTATCATTTATATTGGATTATTTTAAGTGAAATAACCAATAAGTCTATTAATCTCAGAACCAATTTCTATCCACTTTATCAAGTTTTACCCTATGAAGGTGCTGATTATAAAATATGTGCGCGAGCACATACTTCACCGAAGCTTTTATTAGGTATCCAGTTCCGTCTCTTAAAAGAAGGAACCTTTTACTGACCACAGAATACATGATTTGTTTCAGTGGGTGTTCCAGGGCATTTTACACACATAAAGAATGAATCGCTTTATACCAAAGTCTCTGGCCTATCAACTTCTAGATCACCATGAAAAATGTCAGCATCTTAACTTTCTTCCAAGTACGAAATCTAAGAGTCATTTGGAACCCACTCACCCTTCTCTCCTTACATCAAGCTGTAACAAAATCTTCTGTCTTCTTATTCATTTCTCAAATTAATCCTTTCTATTCCTCACATGTCAGAGCTTGATGTTGCGCCTATTATGTGTTACTGCTATAATTTTCTCAAAATTCTAGCTCAAAGCCCCTTTTCCTCATCATTTCCAAATGGCACTATTAAAAAAGTATTAGTTTATCTAATAATTAACCAAATTCTTCTAACATTTTCTACAATCCTTTCTTAGGTTTGAACTCTTAATTTTTTACCTAGATCCTTTGTGCTCTATTGCTTCTGTAGTATTAAGTTCCCCTTCTAATAATATCTCTTAGGTTTTCCCCAAATGCTTCCCCCATCTCATCTCTTTCTTCCAATACATATGTGTTAATGGGAACTTCCTAATTTTATCTACATCTTTTTTACCTAGCTTCCTTTGAAATTCATCACAAGTATAAGGGAAGATTCATTTGCCCATCTCTACCAAAGTAGTAAAAGGCTACAAAAATGGGATTGACACAAAGGAACTGCAAAGACAGAATCTATGGCTTGGAGAGGGAGAAATTGAAGATGACAACAGGGAGGAAGGATGGAACTGTGCAGAGGACAGAATATACAAGGGAGAGAAGTCTGAATGGTCTCGGAAATGGGAGGGAATGGGATTAGTTTGACTTAGATTTATCTTTAAAAGGATATTTATCTAAAAGACATCTTGTATCAACAGGAAGAGAGGATAAGGGATAAAGCTACAGATTTTTGAAAGAAAAAGGGCAAAAGAAGCTAAATTAGATGATCTTATTCTCAATAAAAGAAACAAGGCAATCTGCAGAGAATAAAAGGGTAAAGGCCCATGAATTCCTAATATAAATAAATCATCATAATGAGTAAACACATTTGGCTCATATACACACTTGACTTTAAACATTAATCCCGAAAGATAGCTGATCCTCCAAAACACTGTGTCACACTGTGTTACAGTTCTCTTTTTCCCTCTTTCATTTTGACTAAAAGAAAACTTAAATCCAGTCCACAAAAGGTACTGACTATATTATGCTCTTTTAGACTTCTGTGCCTTAAAGCACCATGAATTTCCTCATTGTATAACAGGGGTTAACAGAACAGTGCTTGACACAGTAAATATTCAATAACGTTAACCAGCTATTATTTGTGCATGCTGTTTTCACTGTTCAGAATACCACCAAGTAATACTAAGGTCCAAAGAATTTAATAAAAACTTCTTGAATACTGATGTTGGTTCAAAATTCCAGTAGAAATGTTATAAGTATGTAGCAGCTCTTTCCCAATAATAAAACCCTAGATAGGATCTGGATTCACACTCTTAAACTGCAACTTATAACCTAACAGCTACAGCAAACTACGTCAGAGCATGAGTCATTTTCTCCACCCCACCCTGAGGAACAAAAAACTCTTCCTTAAATATATTTTCAACCCTAGATAAAACTGTCTACTACCTCTCCTCCCACACGCCTCACCCATCTGTACCTCTACAGCTTTTCCTTGGTTTCCTCACAGGTCCTCGAACCAGTACTACGTGTACTAGTGGTGATTCCAGAGGCACCTGAAACATCTTCTTTTTCTTTTAAATATCTGTTTCTGTGGAGATTCCTGAACCATCTAAAAGCCCAGCATTCTAACTGCAGAACAGCCCCTTTTCCGGAGGTCTGCACAGCCAGGTCCTAATATGGCACCATGTATGTGGATAACCCTCTGACCAGTGCTAGACCAAGACACTCTTCTGGTCTCTCTGCAGGCCTCCATTATCAGACATATGAGAACATACAACTTGAACAGGCATAGACAGCCTTTCTCCCACAGCATGGTGAAAGCCTGGCCAGCAAATAAATGTGCTTTTCCATTCCAACTTATTCTCACCTTTCATTTACAACTCAGTTACTTAAAAAGATTTTTTTCTTTTTAGTAAATGATACCATGTATAACAAGCTCCATGGAAGAGTAGACTTTAGTCCAAGCTGTGCCATTACTAACTGTGACCTTTGGTAAGTCACCCAGCTTCACAATGCCTGTTCTCCTTATGTATAAAAAGTGGATGGCTTTGGCTTAGATATGCTCTATGGTTGCATTCTAATATTCTGTGACTATAATTACTATAATCTAAGAGCATACTAAATCTCTAATTCGGACACACAGAAGCTTGAAATCAAACCACGACTCTACATCTTCCTATTGACTCAATCATTTGCAATAGCTACCATAATTCAGTGATCAGCATGTTCTCCGATCATGGACTCCTGACCAAGAAGGGACAAAGAGTAGAAGGAATTAAACAGTACAGCAACACTAAGGAAGTGAGGGCTGTCGGACAAGGAACCTCCTGTATTCATGCTCATGGGTACCTATAATTACAGAGTCTCCATCCAACTAGCAGAACATTCCAGTTAGACTGCCATTCTTAAAGGAAAAAAAAAGTGAATATACTTTGCTGAAGATCACAGAACAGTTCATGCTAGTTCCAACTATGATCATCTATTGCTCTCAGTGATTCCTTTTGATTAACAAGTTTACGTAGCTAACAAACTAAAAATTCTGATTAAGGTGAAATGACATTTTATTCAAAATGCTTTTCAAGGTACCATTCTTAATACAAAAACCAGTTGCTTCCTAATTCAGTAAAAAAAAAAAAAGAAGCTAGAATTACAGATGAAAAAAATGTAATGGAACAAATAAAAATTGTTCCTTAAAAAATTGTTAGTCCTTTTTTTAATAAACATTTTATGTTTGTGTCTGGAACCACTGGATACTAAGACTTCAAATACAGATAAGCTTAGAAATTTATGGTCTCATGAGAGAAGCTAGATCTATTTTTATGAAATTAGCAAGTTTCCTTAGCTGAAAATGTCAGAATTTATTCACCCAGCCCACTGTCCCTCTAAACATGCATATGAACATTCCTGAAAACTCTATTCAGTTCAAACTCTGTTAAAGCCTTCTCCATTCTCTCTGAAAGTTATGACTCCCACTGTGATGGCTGACAGAGATTTATTCATTTCCCTTCAGCATCCATTCCCAAGGTTATTTCCAAAATTGCATACCATACTGTCCTTCCCAGCCACCTCACCTCAACTTACCTCCAGCCAGCTCTGGCTACTGTAAAAAATATTTAAAAAATTATTTAACTACTTTTCAGCTCTTAATCTCACTTTTCATAAACTGCTAATTAGTTTCCTTGGTTTTAATTAAAATGTCAATGAAACTCTTTTTGATACAACCTGGAAACCCTTCCACACCTGTGTACTTCTCCCAAAAGAGCATGCTGACTAGGCTCAACCTGATCCTGCAGGCTAGTGTCCAACAGTGTAACACTAATACTTCCTTGAATTATTGTAATTATTTGGGTTTATACCTATTTAGGACACCAATAGTCCCAAGCTCAAAAGCACACTCCTCGAAAGCACAGAATATTGCGCCTTTATGTCCCCCCTCCTCATCAAGAGCACAATCTAGGACAGAGTAGGCACATAATGACTGTGGGATGAATGGCTTGAGTTTCTGTGAGATTCAGTGGTTACCTAATCACATTTTGCAAATGCCAGTTGCAATGGGTGGAATTCTCAATGTGGGCAGTTAACAAAAACAGAAAATTTCCATTCCTCTGTTATCTTTACTCAGCCCACACTCATTCCTGGATAAGCCTTCAACTCTAACCCTACAACTATACCTGACAATAAATCTGGACTCACTCATAAGCCTCTTTCTATTCTCTGTATTCCCCTTACCTTATCCCAGCACCCTTCTACCCACTACCCACTTCAGTGAAATTGCCACGAATCTGTCTTGTCCACACTGTATTCCAACACCTTAAAAAGTGCATGAAATGTAGTGAGTACTCATTAAATACTTGTTCAGTGAATGAATAAATAAATATCTTAGGGGTAAAGGATGGCAGTGAACTGCAACTGGGACAGAGAAAATAGTCTCGTTTCAGAGAAGATTTTTCTAGGAAGCAATCACATATCAATCACCAAAAAGGCATAAAGCACAAATAAATGTTTTGATAAAACTTAACTATTAGATTTTCAGAATATCTACCTTCCCATAACCTCTTCTAGAGAAATCTGTACCTATGTTATCTGTGCAACTTAGCTCTAAAAGATGAGTAGGACCAATCAAATTATCTGAAGAATCTGCACAGAGAAATACAGAAAAAAATCATCCTAAACTACAAAGTCACAGTGTATAAAAACCTAGGCTACCACTATAGGGACTTTATGCTTCATAAACATCAATGTCATAAAAGAGGATTCAGGAAAGTTGGTCTGGAGAGAAAACAGAATAGGAGATGTGCACAGACTCTTAACAATACCATGAGAGAGGAGAGAGAACACACACAAGAGATAGAAAGCAAGGAAAGAGAATGAATGGGACCATGGAGGCAAAATGAGGAAGAGACAAAGAACAAATAAAGACAAGAAAGCAAAAAGAGGCAGAAATAGTGAAGACAATGAAAAAGAGACAGAAACAGAAGAGGAAGACAGAGACAGTAGCCTGGGCAAGGCCAGAGCTGCCTCAGTTCTTGCACCGTGGTTCTTCTGCTCTTCCCAAATTCCCATAAAATCTCTCTATATTCTAACAATAATTTCCTCCCAATTCTTGCTTGAATGAGTATTCTATTCCTTGTGAATGGAACTGGCTTTAAGTTCATTAGGATCAATTATCCTTTTATAGCCTTTAATATTTTTTAAGTTGCTTTTATTAAAAACTGAATACAAAGGGAATATTTATGACCTGTGTATAACAAAACAAACATGTGCGCACCTATCACCAAAGCGTAAAACATTAAATATTACCAGTTATCTTTGAAACCACCTATGTCTCTCCCCAATATTAATTCTTTTTTAAGTAAATATTTCTAGAAGGTAAATATGCAATGAGAGATGGGAGATATTAAAAGAAAAACAAAAAAAAAACCTAACAACCAAAATATGTCTGGCTTACACAATAGTTTATATATTTTTTTCAGTTTTACACCTTTCTCCAATTACATAAACATGACCCTATCGTTTCATAAACATTATAAATCATAAAATAAAAATTATTAGCCATTTTAACATTCACAAATCACGATGTTAATTTGATTAAAAGAGGGAAAAAAAGAGGCAGCCAATTTAGCCATGTAGCACTCCTCAAAATATCACTTAAGAATATGAACAAGAAAAATAACACTTAAGAATATGAACAAGTGTTGCTGAAGATTATGTGTTCTCTTTGGGCAACTGGCCAATTAAGAGAGATAAGTGGGGTTTCCTCCTTGCTTTTGCAAAGTATAAAGAGAATGCTTACGGTAGTCATCTGAAACTAGGAGGGGGATTAACCTCTCTGGCCACCTCAGTGTTTTAACTTTGACCTCTGGTAAGTGTCCTTTTACTTCTTTGAAAGCAGGTAAACATAAAGCCATTTTGATGCTAAAACTAAATTATATAGTACACAAATACAACAGGACTGAAAACTAATTTTGCAAAGGTATGTCTCTTACTAGTCCTGTTGCAAAATTTTCTAGTGAGACAGAAATGTAAAATATTCAAATCAACACTCTCCTAATCTCCTGCATCCCTTTTCAGCTTTATCCCCTCCCACTTCTATACCAACCCTTCATTCCTGGTAAATGTAACTACTTGTTCACTCATGTTTCTGAGCCTTTGTACATACTATTCCTTCTGTCTGGATATGCTTCCCTCCAGTATCTGCCTTAAGAGTTCCTACTGATCCTTCAAGGTCCATTCTCAAATGTTGCCTCCTCTGAGAGGACTTCCTTGACATGTCACTTTCTCCTTCCAAAATTTGACCACTCCTATAAATTATTATTTATTTGTATACCTCCACAGTTTGAACTGCTCGAGAGTTCTATTTCTCATTTATATCTCCAGACTAGTAAAGTATCTGTGCACATATGGCGATCAGAGAGAACTAATCATAAGCAGCTTAATAAATGAATCCCCTCTGGACCGTGTGACACTGAAAACCAAAAAGCTAAATAAAAAATAGCCTTGACTAAATGCAATGCAGTGTCCTGCATTAGATCCTAGAGCAGGAAAAAAACATTAAGTGGAAAAATTGCTGAAATCCCAATAAAGTGTGGTTTTATTAATAGTAATGCACCAATATTAATCTTAGTGTTGACAAATGTATCATAGCTATGTAAGATGCCAGAATTAAGGGAAGCCAGGCGAAGAGTATACAGAAACTCCATGCACTGTCTTTGCGGCTTTTCTATAAAGCTAAAATTATTCCAAACTTTAAAATTAAAAATACTTTTAGTCTAGAAAAAGTTGAACTATAAATATTGATGAGCACCTGAATGTGGATCTTAATTACAAATATAACAAAAATAAAAGAATAAGAAATACACTTTTTTCATAGAAGAAAATTATTGAATAACCTGAAATGAAGCAAAGTATGTGAGGATTTATTAATGCTGCAATATGGTGACAAAGATTTACATCGTTAAATTGAAACTGATCATTATTTTTTGAAATATATAAATGAAAATTGAAATGACTTCCATAGAAAGTTGTTTAATGCTGCACTATCACATCACATACTTCAGAACCACATTATCTATGTAAATCATGGTAGTAACTATATCCTCACATCAAGCAGAGCCCTGTTTTGAAGTTAATGATTCCTATGTTCTACCTTCAGAAAATAGAGGGGAAAATGTTCTATTAAATGTATATCACTCTAACACATTCCTTTTGTAATTTATAGTAAATTGAAAAATGTAATTTCCAAGGTCCCAGACAAAATCCATTTTCATACAACACGACCCATGTAATAAGAAAATATAAAAACTAAGGGTATGAACAAGTGACTAACACAGAAATCCAAATACAGAGTAACATTTCCATAAGTTTTTAGAATTAAATAAAATACTATTTTAATTTTAAGACAACCATTACAGGAAGATTAACTACAAGGTGATAAGAATCATACTATCTCGCTAATTTCAAAGAAGTCTGATTTAACTGGTCCCTACATTACCTGTGTAATAAGTGTTAACAGCAGGCCCTGTGAACAATGCAGAAGATACAAGCACATTTTAAATATACAAACAGAATGTATGTTTTGATCTTGGTGAGACCTGCCTGACTCTACAGTTGTAGATTTACATGAGCAGCAAAAAAACTTACAGCAGTACCTACTTTTAAGTTAAGCAACAAGAATTTTTTGAGATATAAAATACTAACATCATTTTAAAAACCAGAAGACTTCTGTATAATTATTAACAAACGGTCACATAAAGAGGCCCATGGCAACAAACAATGAATACAATATCTCAGCTAATCCTTAACAATCTTAAACTTTTGAGTATCTTCCAAGTCTAACTTGGAAATCAAAGGCAATTCATGTCCAAAGACTATATCCTCCTGAAAACTGTCTCTAAGATCACTAGACTGTTATTCCTGCACAAATCAAATTTGGTCTTTTTGATATCTTTCTTCTTTGCTCAGTTCATATGAGATATATTCATTTGTTACAACTTAAGACCAAAACATAGGAAATAGGAAATTTCATTTACATAGAGAAATGCATCAAAACTAGAACAATTAAATAGATCCTAACACAATGTTATTCAGTTCAAGTAGCTTGAATTACAGAAATGATACAGATGATGCTAACTAAGCAGGTAACAGGATAGCCTGCACAGATAAAAGCTTAAAGATAACTCTAACTTGCTAAACACTGAAAAAGAATTATACCAAAATGAAAATAATTAAAACTGGAGAAGAAATTGAATACTAGAACAATTTTTCCTTATATTCCTTTGAACATTTATATTATGGACACTTTATGAATCTGTCTTTCAGGTTAACTTGTTTTTAACTACCCTCCTAAACAGCTTCATTGCGTTAAACTAAGTTAAATCAAACTCAAGAATAAGAGAAATAACACCACAAAAATAAGCTTTTTTATAACTTGCTGAAATACTCCATCTGGTTGATAAACTTCACGGACAAGAGACCTCTGAGAAAAGACCTCATTGTACAGAATAAGGAAAATGAAGCTCAGAGATTAGAACTGACCTCCCAATTTTCAGTCTTTTTGCTCTTTGCTCTATATCGCATGGTATCTCCTATTTCTGAATTGAGTTACCAGTTCAAAGAGATGTACTTTATTAGTGCTAGTCTACCGTATTCCGTTGACTGGAAAACAAATATTAAAACAATTTCAGTGTCCAGTATCTAGACATTTCCTAGGAGATTCCTATTTTTATTTTTTGGTCTTTACTGATAATATACTAGCTCCTGAGTACTTAAAGCATCTCTTACGCCCCACTTCCCCTGACCAGCCCCACCCCCAATAAAACAAAACTAAACTAAATATAAAAAGAAGAGAGAGCATGGAGAGCTAAATTCTATGAATAATCTGCTTTGTTTTTACCTACTCCCTAAAAAATACCTCTAAGCAGGGTTATTAACAAGGAGCAAAATAGTCTATGTTACCTCTTCCCTTAGCTTTGGACAATTTTCTGGTGCCCATAAAAACAGGAGGGGGAAAAACAAACATGAAAAAGCAGGGATGATGAAGCACAGACCCATAATAATTGTATGAAGGTAATTAAATTCAGGTGACATTAACTATTCTGAGTTGGATGTGTTGATAACGGGAGTTTAAAATCCTGCATCCTATCTCAGGTTGAATTTAATTATATCTCCTAACCACACAAAATGACATCTTAATATTGAGAATTAGAAGGCATGTTCTTATAAATTAATGAAAAACCTAAAGCAGCTATATATTAGTTCAATAAATCTATCTCTTTCCATTAAGTTCAACTTCTATTTAATGACTATAAGATGGGAGGCACAGTCATTTATTAATCATTAACTCTAGAGCTATCCCTTAATAGAGAATTTGACCCACCCAGTCCTTGAAAGGTTGAGCCTTATGGAACTCATAATATCCCATCAACTCTGCTATATTCTCACCACAGCTGACTAGACTGTGATGGACACCTGACAAGGCTGAGCCAATCTGTATTCTTTTCCAGGATCTGGAATGTGAATTTTGGGTCAGACAATATGGGCACTCGAACTACCAGGAAGGGGAGCGTGTGAGCCGGAGGTATCGGAGAAAGCCGAAGCTGAAAATTGTGTTGGTGGGAGCAAGGGCAAAGAAGTCATAAGTGAGCAGAGAAAGGTGATCCAAAGAGGTGACTTGCTAACAAAGCAGAGCAAGTGACCATACTGCTTTAGGAGAAATTGGGGGAGATGGCATGTATCACAAACCATGTGCATAACACCTGTGTATTTCATTTCTTATCTTACCATGGATGTCTGATGCCTATGAAGTTGCCTACCATGCCCTTTCAGTAAAACCAACCCTGACTGGAACAAGTATGAGTGAGATTCTGTTCCTCACAGGCAAAACACCTTAGCATTATATAATAAGTCCTGCGGCAGATATAAAAATGAGAAGTACCTCATTCTGTCGGCCCTCAAGAATCATATAGTTAGGAGCAGCTAAGTAGACAAATAACTACACTCTAAGGCAAATAAGACTACAAGAAGCATATAAGTACTAAGAGGTTTTAATGACAGGGACAGATCATATATAATTCAGATCATCAAAAAGGTTTCATGGAGGAAAGGGAACTAAATAGTTATCATAATAGATAGTAGCTTGGGGTATTTTTAAAATGTGTTACTAAGAAAATGAAAATATTGAAATCCTACATCAGTCGACAACAAGAAATTAATTTTACTGGTCCATGAACTCCAAAAATCTGAAAATAACTGAGTCATAGAAGTTGGAAATTGGTTATTAAACTGAGAGCAAGAGTTAAAAAAATGAGTTCCGTTTCCAGCCTAGATGATTTTGAGAATGATGACGCTGGAACAGGTGGATTTGGTAGCAAGAAATGAACAGAGGAGGCAAGTTCTGTATTGGATATACTGACCTGAGGTAAGTGGCAATGAGTAGTTTTTTAATTCCCTGGGAAAATGGGAGAAGAAGGAACTATCTGAAGTACAGAAAACAGATTTCTCAAAAATTCTAAGTATAAAACTGTCCTCTACTAGAGGAAATAAAAGACTCTTCATAGTGTCTAGGTCTTTTCTTTTGCATTTTCAACATATTTTGCACAGCTACTGATTTTCCTGGTCCAAGATGAGGGACTTTAAAGAATGGAGGTTAGGTAGTACTGGGGAAGAACCTGATGAAAAGTATGGTCCTTTTCCTCAGAAAAATACATATAACGAAAATTGTGCTAAAAGGCCATTGATATTCTGAAGTCTTACGGATTGTTTTTTTTTAAAAATACAGTAATATTCAAGGAACACCTATTATGTGCCAAGATAGACAAGAGCAGTTAACTTAGTCAAATTAGACTAAGTTCAATAGCTTCACAGTGACGAAGTAATGACGACTTACAAGTACATCAAAAGAGGCATTCTACAGCTAAAAGAAAATTCTTTGTATACTGTGATGGTGCATTTTTCTTATAGACATAGCAAGGAAGAAAACTTTAATTTCATATGATCGTTATGATACGGTTGCATCTGCCTCTGCAACCTATTTGGATTTAACATGCTCAAGAATACAAAAAGATTTTACTTAAAACAAGGAAATTGATAAAAATTAAAAGCAAAGGATTTCGTAGCCGGATTTTTACTTACTGCTTTTGAAGTTCCCTAAGTCATCATGTGTTTAATTTTGTTTTTAATTAAACATACTATTTAGAAAGTCTGGGACAAAGATTTTTCTTGACATTTGAACAAGTTCTGCTTGACCAAGTTCTGACTGCCAAATCCTGCCATTCGAAAAAAAGCCTCACAGTTTACAATTGATCAACACAGACAATGTTAATGCCTTAAGTATTGTGGCTTATATCAAACCAAAAGCTCAAGCTCCAATGCACAACTTTACTCCTACATCCAAAGAGCTGTTACCAGGGCTTCTGCAATCTACAAACCACCAAATACATTAACATGAAGAGACTAACATGGGCACCCAAAATAAAACCCAATTCTGGAATACAAAATTAGGTCATGGTGGTGCATCCTGTCCTCTTGAGCTTTACAACATGGAAATTGGGAACTCCTCCTGAAGTGACTTCTTTTTCTCAGAAACCAAATTGTTTAAAAAAGTAAAGTTCAATGGCTTACAGAAACCATTATGCCTGCTTATCCTTCTCCAACAGATCCCTAGGAAATACTTATAGTGAAGGAATGTGGCTTGATGTATAGGTAAGCTGATGCCAGGGCACTTAATATGACTGACTACTGAGCCTCTAGAAGGCAGCCTCTCAAAAATTTTAAAATTAATCATGCCAAGTAAAATGCATCTGATGATACATAAATGCCATTTTAAACAAATGCCAAATAAACAGTAATTCCTATTTTTAGTTTGAAGAGACCAGAAAAGATAAACCAGCTCATCAGAAGTCTGTCACAGCTTTTATGGTAAATATGTCCAATTCTGTAATTTACCCTAAGGTAATTCTGTTCCCACTGTATGTCTTCCCTAGCAACTATTAGGCAACTACCAATGTGTAATCTATTGTCCACTACTTTTGCCACAAACCTCAAACAAGCCAGTCCTTAAATTTCCTCAGCTCACACCATTTCCCCTTTTTAAAAACAAGGAGTTACAAAACCCTAAGAGAATAAAAATGATAGAAAAGGTGGAAAAGTATACACAGCCTCTGCACCCAAGCTCTTTTCCTGTACATCTGGGAACTTGTAATTTATCTCCTGTTTCTGGATATTCTAGAGTTCCTCCACCTGACCAACAGTTCAAAAGTCCCACTCTCTAATATATGGCAGGGTCTTTTTGTGACCACTCTGTCCTAGTGCCTCTTTTTGTATTAATCATCCAAACCTTCCAGCTCCTATCCTGGAATAAAGTACCACCACGCTCTACACTTACAAGGCCTCTGTACGAGCCCATCACGCTCGTTTCGTCCTTGCTACCACACACACTCCAAGCCCTTCGAAACCTTCTGGTATCCTTCCCTTTATGAGCTTTACCACACAGTACAGCCTCACCGTCCTATTGCCCCACATCCCTAAACCAACTCACGCTTCGCTAAACGAAATTCCAGCTCCGAGTCACACCCTCTGCAAGCCTAACTCCTACCACCCCAAAACCCCACCCCTCATCACGCCCTCCGGGCCTCGGCCTCCAACCCACCACCCCAGCCCCCGCCCGTCACGCCCTCCACTCCCTTCGGGGGTCCTTCCCCGTAAGACCCCCCCCTCAGGCCCCCAAGTGCCTTAGGCGCCCTCGTGTGCCCGCCAGCCCCGCCCCCAGCCCCTCACCGAGGAGCAGCAGCTTCACTTCTTTGGCCGCTTTCTCCCCGTCCTCCCGCAAGTTGCGGTCGATCATCTTGCTCCGCTCCACCGCCGCCTTGTCTTCGGCGCTCAACGTGCAGCCCATGGCGGCGGCGGGAGAGGGGACCAGGCCCGGGCTCACTCACACACCGCGGGGACGGCGGTCCGGCCGGCCGACACAGCGTCTACTGCGGGGCGGCGGTCCTCCTCGTCAGCTCCCGGAGCGCCCGGAGGACCCGGATATCCGGCGTTTACGACACTTCCGGCAACGCCCCGCGGCCGTTACGGCTCGCGCTTCTCTAGGGTAGAGGAGGCGCAACCGGAAGCGGAAGTGCGGGGAGGAGGACGGCGCGATCCGCCGCGGTTCTCGCGGAGCCCCGGGGTCCTGGGGCGCTCCCCCTGTGCTGCTCGGTCTTAGTCCCCTTCCACGCTCTCGGCTGTCTTAACTCGATAACGTAGAGAAGCTGGGGGGCTGGCGTCAGTGCGTGGCGCCCTCACGAGGTCATGCGACCCTGCTTCTGGAAGGGGAGGTTGGTGCGGGGATTCCCAGGTGAGAGCCCGCGGCCCGCGCGGGAGTTTCTCCTGGGAGTTTCTCCCGGGCCAGAAAGCCCCCTTTAGTCTCCGGCTGGGGAATGCGGGTTCCCTGCCCCAGTGTAGGATGTGTTTCCTGCCGGGGTCGTCTCACCCACATCTATGGGGTGGGAACAAAGTACAGAGCCTGGTCCCCGCCACGCTTCTCATCCGAGGTCTGTACGACCGACCGCGCCTAGGACTGGAGCGATCCCTTTCCGCCCTCTCTGGCCCGCTGCCTCCTCTCTGGTCCTTGTGCCATAATGTGCGGATGTCTGTCTGTGGGTATGAGAAGGCCCGGCTACTGTGTTGGCAAGGGGCCTCTCGCAATCGCTAGCAGATACTCCCTGAAATGTAAGCGGGTAGTTCATGAAGTTTTCATGCCGTCCTTCCCACTGTAAGCCAGTCGAGCGCTCCCAGACCGTCTGCGTTGGGGGCTTAGGGTCTCTACAGAGATTCGTTAGCCTCAGCCCCACACCCCAAAACCAGTGCATCCTGTAAATCTAAAATTTCCTGTTCTGGTACCACACAAAAAGGGAAGTTGTAAAATTTGCCTCTTGGCTCTAGTATCAGGTGAAAATTATTAAATCCCCTATGAGAACCCAGACTGAGTCTTTTTCACTCGTAATCCTGGGTACTACCGTGAAAGTGACCCTAAATTACCTTTACTCTCCAACAGTCCTAAAATAACTCCAAACAGTTTAAGGAGGGAAATTCTTTAATCACTTTTTCCTGTGATTAAAGGTTTCTTTCCTAATAGAATCTAAACCTTCTAATATAAGGTCCCAACAGAAAGGTCTACATGGTGATGAGTCAATAATTAGATTTCTTGAAAGCCACCTTTAACTGCCTCATTTCCCATAACAAAATCAGTTCATCAAAGTTTGAAGTCTCCTATTCGTTCCCTAAGAAGTGTTAGAATAGAAGGGACTGCTTTCCTGTGATCAATATTTGTGGGGAAGAAGGGCAAGAGGAAAGGGAAGAAAAACCAGTATTTATTGAGTACCTGTTAGCCAGGTATGGCTAGGTGCTTTCACCTGTCATCTCTGAATCCTCACAACAACCCTGTGAGGTAGGTAATGTTATCCCCATATTTACAGATGAGGAAATAAATAGGCTCAGAGAAATTAAGCGTCTTTCTCAAGTTCACCCAGTGAGTACGTAGACCTGTCTGACTCCAAATTCGCCCCTTTCTACCCTGCCAGATGTTATCTGGGGAGACCTGACAACAAAAGGTTTTTATCTGGGATTAGGAGTTCCCCAACACCACCAGGGTGCAGAAAAAAGTAACTGACAAGACAAGTTGTCTCAACCTGCTGATTCTTCAGTGGGTTTGGGAGAAAACTTTTTAATCTAGGAACAACTTTCACAGCTAAGGATTACACATCGAATTTACCAAGCGATCCTGAAAACTCCTAGAAGATGGTCATGGCAGAAACTGTCGTGAAAGTTCTCAGCATAATAGAACAGAAATTTCTATTTCCTTCGTGATCCACTCAGGGAAAAATAAATGGCAAATGAACCAGCGTATATCAAATTCTGTAATAAATGCGAGTGGGATCACAGTGTCAGGAAATTTCAGCCTGAATCAGAGTTATCCTTGCACTTAAATTTTCTCTTTTGATGTATGGGGAAGGGGTTAGAGGGCAAAGTCAAAGGAAAAGGCAAAATAATGAACAAAATGGCTGCCAGACAACGTTTAATGCCCTCCCAGCCACATACAGGCGCCTTTCCTATTTCCACTGGACGCACACTGCCACCTACTGGCAATGCTTGGGGACAACGAGCAGATAGGTGATGTTTGGAAGCCTTTTCCCGCTACCCAGCGAGTGGACTCCCCCATTAGGAGTTTATCTTAAAAGGGAGGAGAGAGAGGAGAATATATTTTGCAATCATAAAAGATTCTCCTCGGCGTATATGCCATCTAAGGGATTTTCTCAATGTAATAGGCGCTAGACTAGAGTAAGTCTAGTGGTAGGAAGACAGAAACCTGGAAATTTTCCTAGATCTAAAGGTGGAAAGCTGTTTGCCCAGTTTCCTTTAATATATTTTTTTTCAACTACAGCTTCATTTACAACCCCCACACTTTCCACAGTCTATAGGGATCCGCCATGTAGGTAGTTTGCTGCAATGGACTGAACTCTCAGAAGTGAGAACCATGAATGTATTCTCCAGTGCGTTTCTCACACACATTCTGTGGTGCTTCACCAGATGTAAACAAACGCTCTGTTAAAATACAAGGCACCTGATCAAATTAGACTATGAACTCCTTGAAGGTAGTGACTCCATATCCTCTCCGTGGGTCCCAGAGAATACTGGATATTCAACTATTATGTACTGAATTAAACTGAAGGAGTCAATGTTGTTATCAGTGTAACCTTTATAGTAAGAATTATTTATTGGCTGTTCAAAGGGGAAACTAAACCATTCCCACCAGACTATATTCCCCTTTGATGCTCAATGAGCCAGAAATTCATTCAAATACAGACTGAACCACCCTCTGGTCCTGCCTCTACCTTTGAATGTTACCTGATTCAATTGAGGAAAGTGGATGGACAAATAGTCCCAGATGGGTGTCCTATCCAGTTTGCAATTATTCCCCCTCCTTTGAAAAATACCACCACCAATAGCAACCAACACAATTCCCATAGTCTCAATCAGTGAACAACCAAGCCCCGCTCCTGTGCCCTCTCTCCAACCCAGAACTGCAGATAGGAGAGAGATTTAAGTCTTTGTCTCTGAAGCTAATTTGGGGAGCGATGAATGAGAGTAGGGAGGCATTTAATGAACCATGGACACCCCGCCCTACTCATTCCCAACCTTAGTCTCTGTATCCTATTGTCCAGGGGCTGGAGGTGAGTCACTGCCATGAGGAGACAGACAGGGAGGCCAGTCCTAGAGAAAAAAAAAAAAAGATTTACAGTATTATTGATCAGGGTAATTACCTGGCCTCTCTGTATCCAACTACCTTAGCAATTCAAATGCTAACCCCCACCTTCAGCTATCCAACCCCCAATCTTTCTACTTCTTTAAGTAGACAAGAAGAGCCATCCTGTCCTTGTCTTGCCTCTACTGAGATCCAGCCCCAAGCTCAACCTCCCATGTGCAGGAGAGAAACAGAGAAATAGAACAGAAGGACGGTTCTTGGAGGGTGAGAGAGAGAGCTACAGTCAGCTTTCTTGTTTTCTACTCCATGTACCCTCATTGCTATTTCCAGCTGCTTCTGACCAAACTCAGGAAAGGAATATAGCCAGGTGGTCCTCAGTTCTAAAATTAGAAAAAAAATCTATTAACTCAAATGGAAACACTTGGCTGTAATTTAGTTCTTAGCAAGGGGATGGAAAGACACAGGTGATTTTCTTACCTTGCTTGGGCGCAATTACTGCCCTGGATAATTACACTGAAAAATAAAATATCCTAAAGAGTCCCCGGAACAACTCCAAACCGGGCCTGCTGCCCTATATTCTCCAATTCCTACCCTTAGAAAGTTTCCTTGCTTCATGAGGCATGGAAAGTTCACTGGTTGAAAGGTATCATCTCACCTTCGTGACCCTTTACTCTCATCACCATCTCACCAGGTTCCCTCCCCAGTAGTCAAGGATCATAGCCATGTCCAAGGCTTTTGCCACATGTCCATCCTGTTGGCTCTGTTTCCGACCCAGAAAACACTAAGCAAATGCTGTGTGCAGAGACCCCAGCCCCAGCTCCAGCTAGCGGGGAAACAAGGTGTTCCTTGCAGTCCTAACCGGCCCCCAGCCCCATCTCCTTCCAAGTGTCCAGGAGGCCATCATGATTCAGGTCGAGGGGAGGGGGCAGGACGGAGGTAGCTGTCTGACATGATCATGTCGCTGGTGAGTTGTTGTTCCAGGAACTCAGAGGTCTCCTCAGCTATTTGACCTGGAATTCGAAAGTCAACAGCAGCTGGCTCCTGCTTGGGGCTGGGGAGGGGTCGGGAAACCCAGGACTCCGTGGGACAGCCAGTGCCCTGCAGGAACTGCAGGAAGTTCTCCTCAATGGAGCCCTCCCGGCTAGGCAGCCTCAGCTCCTCCTCCGGAGCCTGCTTGAAGAAGCAGACAAACTGCTTGCTGAGTTCCCCCCGGATCTGCCGATTGAGACATCCATAGAAGAAAGGGTTGGAAGTGAAGCAGAAGTAGCCGATCCAAGTCACCACATTCTCCACCTGCCCAGTGGAAATGGGCTGTGCGCTCAGGGCAACGTAGAGATGAAAGGAAAAGTAGGGCAACCAACAGAGCAGGAACTGTCCGCCCACAGCCAGGAGGACCACTGCCGCCTTCCCTCCCCCAAACGTCCGGTGTGGGGTGGTCTGGTGGGCCCCCGAACTGGTGACCATTGTAGAACGGCTACTGAGGGACTCGGAGCGTTGTCGGGGCGTCTCCATCCACGTGGGCAGCGGTCCATGCTGCATGGCAGCCACGCGGGCTACTCGGAACATGCTGCAGTAGACCACGAGGATGAGGAGCAGGGGCAACAAGAAGTAGAGGACGGCAAAGACCACCACGAAAAGCTGGCAGTAGGCATTGCGGCTCCATTGGAGTGAGCAGCCTGGGGGGATGCTGGGAGCTCCCTCCTCCCGGGAGACCCTTCCCAACACGGGCACGGAAGCCATGGCCAAGGCCTTCACCCACACACCCACCAGCACAGAGGCCACCAGCCCCAGCGTCATGCGCACCTCGTAGCGCATGGGGTGGACCACGTAGTAGTAGCGCTCCACATTGATGGCCGACACGGAGAGGATGGCCAGGCTGACGAAGCACACGCTCAGGAACAGGTAGAGGCGGCAGGCGACCTCTCCAAAGAGGTCGTGGTCAAAGAGGGCGGAGCTGGAGAGCATGGCCAGGGGCATGAGAGTCAGGGCAGCCAGCAGGTCCACCAGGCAGAGGTGGAAGACGAAGACAAATTTGCGGAGGGCGGGCGTCTTGGCGATGACAGCCATCACAGCGGCGTTGCCAGCCACGGCGGTCAGGTCCAGCAGGAGCATGAAGAAGAGGCCCACGGATTCGGAAGCCACGTCCCGCAGCGCCACCTCCGGGACCCCACTGGCAGTAGAGGGACCCGGGGTTTGAGGGCCCCTCCCCAACGTGGAAGAGTTCCCCGATGACTGGGGGATGGGTGAGGACTCCATGGGGCGGAAAGGGGACACCCAGGGCACCTCCTATCACAGGCCCATCCCCCATCCTAGTCCAGTGACCCTGGGATGGCAAGCCCAGGCCCCAGCTTTCCAATGCTGTGTCTGGGGACAGGGGGGGAGGGAGCCTCCTGCTGGAGTCTGTCTCTCAGGCAGGCTCTCACTGCCAGTCTTCGAGGCTGGGCTGCTGGTTCCCAGCACCAGGCCAGCAACTGAGGGCTCAGGAGCTCATCTCTCGGAGAGGAGGTAGCTCCGGGTCCACCTTGGTGACTGCGAAGACTCGGGTCGAGGCAGCCTCAGCTCCTTCTTTCCCACTGCCTTTCCTCTGTTGTCCATACCCTTCTCCCCTTTCAACAACTGTTATCCAGAGATTCTAAACCCTTTCCCAGGGTCCTGCTGAGCTCTGGGACAGATCCCCAGTTTCAAGGTTGCTTATGTAAATTTCCTGATTTCTTGTCTCCTCAGAATGGCAGGAGCTATTGGGGAGCAGAAGGAGCACAAGATTTGGCTTCCAGTCCCCAATCTGGGAATTGCTAACTCAGTGACTCTTCCAAACTTCAGTTTCCTCATAAAGGCATCTGTAAAATGAAGGGAATAATATCTACTTCACAACCGTGTTTAGAGAATACCGTGAGATTTATTAACAATAATACTAATAATAAGCAATGACATTACATGATGCTTTCCACATGCCAGGCCCCGTCCTAAGCACTCTCTGTATATTACCTCATATTAATCCTCATGCCATCCTATCACCTAGTTATTATTCCTATCCCTAATTTGCAATCGATGAAACTGAGGCCTAGACACATTAAGTAACTCACTGAAGGTCACAAAACTAGTAAGTGGCAAAGTCTGGGTACACTTGGGTGGTCTGGCTCCAGGGCCAGTACTCTAGTCCACCATGCCACACTGCCCTCCACATCAGATGGACTGTAATCAGCGTTCAGTAAATAGTTGTTGAATATGAACCATCTCTAAAAATGTCTCTCGCTGCTCTGGGACTGCCACTAGGAAGAGATTCCCCTGGGAAGGGGAAGGACTGTGCTTTAGCCTGCTCTGACGACACCACCCCCGGGGCAAAGAGCTGACACTTTGTGTTAAGAAGGAAACCGGGAAGTCAGCTCGCCCAGCATCCTCTGCTCCTAAAGCCAAGCGCATAAGTCACCTGAAAGCTGCCCTTCTCTACCTACTCATTAACCTCTCAAGGCCACTGTGTCCCTATAGGGGTGGATCTGCTCCTAACCTCCCACTCCCCAGGGCCCCAGATCTCTGGTCACTGGAGTTGACCATGAGAGGACCCCTGGCCCAACACCACCCTCTTGTTCCCGGATTATTACCACATCACAGAATAGGGAGGGAGGAGCAGGCATCTGTGTAAGAGGGAGGGAGGTGTAAGAGTGGGTAGATGGCCACAGTCGTGGAAGTGAGCATGAAGCAGAAAACTGGAAGAAACTGGGAGAGGAAAAAGTCTGGGGTTTCAGTGTGTCTCATTTCTCCCGATCAAATGGCAGGTCGAATCTGTGTTATGTGCCTCATTGTTCATGCTGACTTTGCATATAATTGAATCAAGCTGCCCAGTGTAATTTTATTTTTTTTTTCATTTCCGTATACTATTCCTGCAGTCCAGATTCCCTCAGTATAGTGTGCTAAGGTATGCAAATGAGAGGCAAACTGTGGACATGCCAAGTCTAATGGGCTTTCTGTAGATGAGTCACAAGTTCCCTGGGTCCCAGTTTCCTCATCTGTAAAATGAGAGGGTTGGACTGGACTGCCTCCAAGGCTCCTATATATGATAACATTTGATGGCTTTATAAGTTTCTGGGCTATGGAGAGCCTGGTGGTTGCTCAATTAAAAAACCCATCATTGCTCCGACTGCAATAAAGAGGACAATGTTGGGCAGAGAGACTCCACTCCCCCCACCCGTAGTTACAGCCTACCCTTGGCTTTGGCATTGCCACCAACCTTGCACTAATTTAACTTCTAGCATACCGAACAGGCAATAGGTGCTCAGTACAATTTTGTGAATTGAATCAAACTCAAAGTGATCAGTTGAATCCCTGCCGCCAACACATATTCCAAGAACACTCAGCCAGCTGCGTGCCGGCCAGGAGCCTCTCTCCTGGAAAGAGTAACCTGGGCTCCTAGACTCAAGACAGCCCCAACTTTGGACAACCGCCTAGAGACGTGCCTCTCCCCAGGGATAACAGAAAGCTCCTTTCTTTCACAGTTAAAATGGCCACGTAGACTCAGGGGCTGCAGAAAAGATGAAGGGAGAGAACCAAAGTACACACATTAGCTTCTCATAAGCCAGACTACAAGGGGAAATAAATGCAGAAAGAAATGCTAGGAGAGGCATCCTTGCCCTTTACTCCCTGTGCTGTGATTTCTCCATCCCTTCTACCCGAGGCCAAGGAGACGTGGCTCTGAGGTCCTGGGGGCTGAAGGAGTAAAGGCCCACCAGGTGTGTGTGGACATCAAGGGTCTGCCAGTGGGCCCACCCAGGGTCCCAGACTGAGGGATGCAGACGTGCTTTCCATGTGCCGATGGCAGGGGTGCCGTGCAGCCATAATGGAACCCTAGGCAAGAAGGATTTGGATATTCCTCTTTACCTAGCTCCCCCGGCCTTGCCGGTATCCCCACACTGACTCTTAAATTCCAGGACTCCAACTGACCTCCTAACAGATGGACTGACACACCCTGCTCCCCAGCACTTTCTCACTGATGAGCTGGGGTTGAGGAGACGAGGGCTGTGCTGTCAGGGTGTCATCTGGAAAGCTGGGGAGCCTCACTCCTCTCCAAGCTCGTATCACCATGCCTTCTCAGACGCTATCGTCCTCCCACTGCTTCCTTCCAGCAAACCACCCCCCACTTCCTTACCTTCTGGACCACTCAGTACTTGAAGGTTTTGCCACCCTTGGGGCTGAGGTCTGGGCCTCTAGCAGGGTCATGGTCAAGTTATAAATGTCCCCGTTTCAAGATGCAAGATGCACTTCAGTGCCCAGCCCAAGGCCACGGAGGCTTCAGTAGGCTTCACATGCACCTATTTCCCAGCGACAGAACTGTCATCCCAAGGACCTGACCCTGGCCTTTCTTCAGACAAGAGCATGCCCTTCCTAAGCCAGCAGAGATTTCCAGGGGGATGCAACACCTCTCCCCAGAAGAGTTGCCCACACCCAAGACACAGAGTCGCCCATCAGCCTGGATGCCAAAGTGCCCATTCCTAGGACATGGGGGACCCATGTCTGTGACATGGAGCAAGATAGATGGGGAACCCTGTCTGCCTGCGGGATGTGGGTACTCCGGCTGGCAGGAAATCAACCCCCCATCTCTAGGCTTTAGAGATGCCCATACCCCAACACTGCCTTCAGGATACCTGGGAGCCATCCCTGGCATAACTGCCCACCATAAGGCGGGGTGGGCTGGTCCCAGGATGCAGAGCGACCCTTTATAGGGCACCTCAGCATCCAGCACCAGGCCCCAGGTCTGGCCCCCATTCCTGGCCTAGTCGGCAACTCCTACCTTGCTGAGCCGCTCCGGGTTCCCATGTGATAGCTCCTCTCAGCTGATGCTTCTCCAAGGCTGCTGAAGCCTGAGCCACTGCAGTGAGCGTGAGAGGCAGCCGGCAGAGCAGGATGCTCAGAGAGCTTCTGGGTCCTAATGGCCTCCCACTTCCCACCCAGCCCCTAGGAGCCACTTCAGGTACCAGTGCCCCCAGGCTAGGCACCCAGGAGCTGGCCTTGCCCCTCCTACTTCTCTCAGGCTGCTGGAGTGTCATCTCAAAAGCCTAGTGAGGCCAGGTGATGGGAGGCATGGTAGACCATCCTGGCCAGCCAGATGTAGTTTTAAAAAGCACTCATAGTCAGAAAACCCAGGTTTAAGGCCTGGCTCTGGCACTTACTAGCTGTGTGACCTTGGGCAAGTCACTTACCTTTTCCAACTTTGGCTTCATATCTGTTCAAAGAGGATATAGGATAGATTATCACTTAGGTGCCTGATAGCCCTGAGAGCGCATGGTTCTGTGTGACCTTAGAACAGAGGTGCTTTACAGGAGGCCGGTTGGTGCAGACACAGAGCCCCAGGCTCAGGCCTGGCAGTGGCTGAGACCCCATGGATGGCTCAAGGTCTGGATCCTTTGAAAACTGCTGAATGTGTACGGAGGACAGGTTTCAGAGTAGCAGTCAGGGTTGAAGGAGTACTAAAAGCCTTGTCCTAACCCTACACTTGTCCCTCAAAAAGCATATTATTACTATTTTATTAGACTGTAGGTTTACTTGGTGTGGGACTGTGAGAGCTGATGGAAACGGAGGGATCTAACGTCCCCGTGAGCCACCCTGTGGTACCACTGCAATCTGTTCCCAGAAGGCAGAGTGGGAGTCAGGTACTCGAGATGCTCCAATTGGTCTGGATCTGTAGAACTGGACAGAGCTAGGCGACATCATCCATGGAGCATCCAAGGCCGCGTGACAGATGAGCCTCTGGAGGTGAGAGGAAGGGGCATGGCCTCCCACCAACTATGAAGAAAACAGTCAGTCCCCCAGGTACAAGACCAACACTCAAGGAGGGGACCCTAACACTGTGCAGCTGTAAGACACCCCGCAGGCCAAGGTGCCCTGCTTCTGAGGCTCAGAGAGGTAAAGAGATCACCCAGGACCACACATGGCAGAACCATGAGCCCGGACAAGGAATTTAGGTGTGACAGCCACTCCGAAGCCCTCTGCCCTGGGACGTGCCCAGCCAGAAATTCTTTCTGTCTCTGAAAGAGAAGAAAGGACATTTAGAATTGTGGACCACACCCAACCCAAAGAGCATAAGAACAATGAATTACCAGGGGAACTCAAGAGAGGGCAAGGTGGCCCCAGACCCCCAGTCAACAATGAAGAGGCCTACAAGTGGTTGGGCCTGAAGCAGTGATCTCCACTGTCCCCAGCCACCCTTTCTTGAGCTCTTGTGAGTGTCAGGCCCTCCACATACAGCCCCTTCCGTCTACAAACCAGTTCAGCAAGGCAGCCACTACTCATCTTGTTTAAGAGATGAGGCAATGTGTGCCAGAGGTTAGGTGACTTTCCCCACGTCGCGCAGCAAGTACGTGCCAGAGCCTGTATTTGAACCCAGGACTGCTGGAAGCCAAAGCATGTAAGCCTTCTCCCATGCCCCCACAGCCTCTCTGGAGGCCTGACATGAGACTCTGGGCTGACGCCCGAAAGCTAATTCCATAGACGCGGCCACTGTCTTCCAGGAAATAGCCTACGACAAAACTAGACATACCTGAGTCCAGGGAAATCAAATTAAATATCAAATTAAACCTTGTAGACAGCAAAGTGATTTTTATCAAACCCTGTGCTTTCCTGTGGGCTAGATCATCCTGGCATCAATCAATCCCTCTGGGATCAGGTAAAGCCTGTCCCTGATCGGCACCCACATCCTCCCTGCAGAGGCCCAGCCCAGCCCATGGCCCCGTTCCAAGTGTTCAGAAGAACCAGAGCAGACTCGACCTCATCGGAACAGGATGAGAGAAAGAGCACTGGATTGGTCAGAACACCTTGGTTCTCAATGAGCTCTCCTCTGTTTGGTTGGTTGTAAGAACTTGGCCTGTGAGTTGGCCATCTGTGTCTTAATTTTTTTATCTGTAAAATGGGCAAAATTCTTCACTCTCCAGCTAATCTAATAGGGGTCGGGAGCCTGCAATACAAACATAGCCTGGGGTGGGTTGGGGCAGGTAGGGGGAGCAAGTACAGTTACCCTGACAGGCCATATAACTACTGTGGTGGCCAGTGGGCGAAGTCTCAGGGTCCTAAGGCCCCTCGCAGAGAGCCTCTGGGAAAGGTGGTTCCATGAGGCAGAGAACCCTAGAACGTTCTCTTAGTCTCTGGAACCCATCTTAGGTCAGGAGTGTGTGCCCGGGTTGGAGTGGGGGTAAGAAAGACTCACCGTGAGCCTAGACAAGGAATTTGAGTATGATCCTGGCCTGGAGGGAGCTGATGATGATGATGATGATGATACTATTTCTTGAGGGCACAGCACAGTCTGGGGAGGCACTTCTTAAGCTGTATCTCATTAAATTATCCCAATCAGAGTTTGGAATAGCTGTTGATATTACATCACGCCCTCCCTTCCCCCATCCCCCAGAACCTTCCTTTTAGAGCCTAGCACAGGAAGGAGACGGGAAAGACCAAGGCAGAGAAACTTGGGGTGGTCCTGTGAGCCACATCAGAGGTCCATGTCCCCCATGCTGCATGCATACCAGGAGTGGGATCCTGTAACAGGCCTGAGGCGGTGACACCCCTCTCCTCAGTGTCATGGTGGGGCCCTTGGTGCTGAGGTCTGACTTCTACAGCCCAGACTGGATCCCTGGTGCAGCCCTGCCCGACCTTACCCACCACGCCTCTGAACACCCACCCTTTCCTGTCCCCTCTGATACAACCTTAAAGTGGACCTTAAAGTGGACCAAGGTCCTCTTTCTTCATCTATCCATTTACTTAAGAACTATCTGTTGAATGCTTTTTGCATGCCCACAGCCCTCGCCTGCTCAGCGGCACCTACTGTCCCCCTTCTCTACTCTCTGCCTCTGTCAGAACCTGCTCTCAGGAAAGAGGCTGATAAATCTACTCGCACTGAGAGCAGCTTAATGTGTTCTCTCTCCTAGGAATATTAACAATTTAACGGGGAATGGCGGGAAGAAGCTCAACGTTGGGATTCCAGCACGACCAGGGCTGTCCCTGAGGTCCCGTATCACAGGCCGTCTGTTCCGCCGCCTACTCCGCAGCCCGGCCTCACCCCGCAAGATGCCAACGTCGCTTCCTCCCTGCACCCACCTCCACCATGGACACCCAGCCCTTCCTTGGAGGAAAGCAGGCTCACAGCTGGGATGCCCCCCATGGCTCACTCCCAGCTCTCCCAAGCCCCCTGTGCCTGCTCCCTAGGCCCCCAGCCCCTGCCTGCCATCTGTGGCCAGGCTGAGAGACTGAGGAAGGAGACGGAGGGAAGCAGAGGTGAGAGCCTCTCCATTCTCTTTATTCCCCACAGTCTGGCCTACACCCCCTGCCATGAGCCAAGATCCAACAGTATATTCAGCCTGCAGCTGCCACTGGTCATGTGAGCCCATTGCTAGGTTACAGGGACCCAAAAATAAATCCTTCCCAACCAGATTAGAAACTGGGGGCCTTGGATGAACCAGGCTCAAAAGAGTGGCAGGAACACCCACAGTGCATGCAGGCCAAGCCTGCTGTAAGACCAGGCAGCCTACCCCATGCTGCCCACCACTGCTCCATCATCAGCTGGGGCTCAAGGCTGGACCCCCAAAGAAAAGTTCCCAGAGAGCTCCTGGGTCCTTGAGAATGACACAGTAAACAGGTGTACAGGCTGAGTGGCCCTTCCTCGCTAGCAGTCAGGGACGGCTTGGACAATACCCCTCTGCCTGTTCCTTCCACCCAACCTCCCCGCCATCAGCCTGCCTCTCTGAATGAACCCCCTCCACCCCCAGGGCTCTTGCAAAGCACCATCAGCGTTTGTCCTGTGACCTGCGGGCCACTGTATACTGATTGTCCTTTTCCTGACTCAGGAGGGGAGATCTAGCGGTAGCCACAGTCCTGGGCGCTTTCACATGAGTTGGTGTCATAACAGTCTTCTGAGCTGATTTCAATAAATGTACTTATGGATGCGGGAACTGAGGCTCAGAGAGGGTAAGTGACTTTCTCAGAGCCACACAGTTGAGGCAAGGAAGAGGACAGGGAAGCATAGCAAAGGAAATGGGAGGGGGGTTCTGAAAACCCTTTCTTGGGCCTGATAACTGTGCACTTTACTCACTCAGTATTAGGGGTGTTGGCCTCCAAGCCCGGCTGCAGCCTACCCAGACCACCTGTCTCCTTATTCATGGCTTTGAACTCTGTCATCTTCTCTGGTCCAGGACCCAGGTGGGGTCATTCCTGGTGCTAAGGCCTGGGGTGGAGGGTCATGTACAAATCCCTGTTGAGCTTTACCCCTCTACTTCAGAACCTCAACATAGCAAAGCTGAAAGAGTCATAGGAGATCAGGTACCTGTTTGGACAAACAGGCCCAGAGAGGGGGACTAACTTGCCCAAGGGCACACAGCTAGAAGGTGAAGACGATGTGACCAAAATTCAAGCCTCCAGATTCCTATCCCTTTTTTGCCTGTCACTCAGGATGAAGATAGTTGGGGTCTGTCATACCTAGCACTGGAGCCAATGCTTAGTCTCGTTCCTCAACCTGCCACTACCCAGCCACCTGCTCCTCTTTGGCAAGGTGCTTTCCCTCTGTGGCCAGATTCTGAGGGGCCCAGATGCCCTTCTCACCTCCCTGTGCAGGCCCTTGCCTCCCCATTCTGAGCACACTCCTGTAGTCTCCCGAAGCCTCAGAGCACCCCATTTCCACCTCCTTCAGCTCCCAGCAGCCCAAATTGCAGGCTCCATTTCACTCAATTCAAGATATGTTTATTGAGCACATAGTATATGCAAAGCTCTGTGTAGGAGGCAAGAGAAAGGGACACATAGATGAAACAAATACAAACGTTGCCCTTTGGGTGCTTATGATCTAGAACAGAGATGAAACAGGTTATCAGCTTCCAAGGAAAGTCAAGGTGCTGTGCAGATTCAAAGGAAAAAGTGAACCCACTTCTTAGGAAATCTGGGAAGGCTTCACAGAAGAAGTGGCATGGGTCTCAAAGGAGGGGTAGAATTTTAACTGGGAGTAATTGAAGAAGAAGAGGAAGAAACAGGCCTAACAGAGACATGGAGACAGTCAAGTGTACAGAATATCAGGGCACTGCGGGCTGTCCAGTGTGACTAAAGAATAACTTGCATGTAGGGAGATGAGAGAATAGAGAGATTGGCTGGACTGTGGAAAGCCTGGTAAGCCAGGCAGAAACGTCAGCACAGCGAAATGTGTTGAACGAGCAAACACAGGCCACAGACGGGCCCACCTCTTGTCTTTCAGTGAGCCAGTCGATAAGTGTTTGCTGAACCCACGAGTTCCAGAGCAAGGGAGTGAACTCGAAGCTGGGATGTTTTTCTTGTCCTTCAGGCCCAGAAGGAGGAGAAAAACGAAAACAAAAACATATGGGTCATCAAGGAGATAGCATCTGTGACCACGCCACAAAGTGAACTCAGAGAAAAGGGGAGGTCAGAGTTGAAGGGATGTAGAGATCGAATGGCACTCATGCTTCCCAGGTGAGGCTCTCAGAGTTCCGGCCCAGGTCCCCATGAGTGACCTGCACGTCCATTCTGTGGGGAGGAGGCCAAGGGTGAGTGGTCATTTTAGTGCCTGGAAATTCTCTCTATATTCATGGTGTCATAAGAAGTTGCCCAGCCTGATCTGCAGGGACGGGATGCCCTGGGCCACCTGGCTGCTATTTCTAGCAGGGTCACCCAGCTCACCCCAGACCGGCTGCTCTAGACAATGAACGAAGAACTGGGCTGGGTTTCCCAATCTGGGAACTCTCAGCAATGCCTGGCCTTTGACTCTGGGGCTCCCCTGCTCCACATCTCTGGGATAGTCCCCTAAGAGACCTCAGTCTCACTGAGCCCTGGGGCAGCCTGACTCTTCCTTCTACAGGTTGGACACAGCTGGACACGGGGATCTGGGCCCTGTGTCCTCTTTCCCAGACATTCTCCTTTTCTCCAAAGTCCTCTCCCTGCATTCTTGAACCATCTAAAAACAGGACCTTTCCCCTCATTCATCTCTCATGCCCCCTATGTACAAGGGAGGGCCAGTCCCAACCAAGGTCTCCTTAGAGATAGAGGAATGGCTTGCAAAGAGGCCCACAGAGGAGGGTGATGGTCGGCCCTCACCCACCTACCTGAGAACCCTATCAGAGAACTATGAATGAAAACTTGATCTCTTGGGGTGCAGTGGGGGGTAGATGGGGTAAAGGGGGTCAGGTACGTGATGATAGAAATCTAACTATGGGAGGTGAACACCTAGTATCAATACATATATGCCCTACTGTTAAAGTGCACAGCTGAAACATTGGATTTCATTAACCAATGTCGCCATAAATAAAAATATATTTAAATTAAAAGAAAGCTTGGTCTCCCAGGTGGCCTAGCCTCTAAAGCAGCCCTGCGCTGGGACAGGGGTCCCTGGGTGGTGCCCAGGTGCCCTGACAGCCAGCTTCCACAAGAGGGCAGTGTTGGCCAAAGAGCTGCAAAGAATCGATGGCAACCACTGGGGAGAGGCTTCCCCCGCCCAACACATCCGCTTGGTCCCTCCTGGGCGACTTGCTGCCCTGGGCGCCCTGACTTTTCACCTTTTGACCTCCCACAATTTTGGCTGGGAGGGCCAGCCAAGGGGGCCAAGACTCTCAAGAGAAAATCCCTCCTACTCCTAGGAAGTGGTTAGGGAGAGATGGACAGGCTGGCATCCTGGAAGGGGCCTTGACCTCGGAGTTCGGAGGCTGTGTCTGCTCAGGGGGGCAGTGCAGTTGGGGCTACTCTCCTAGCTTCTCGGAGCCCCAGCTTCAAATGAGAGTTTGGACCAGGCCCGTGGACACTTTCTAAGGTCCTGCGCAGCTCTAGGTTTTGAGTCCGGGTCAGCAGCTGCTGTCCTTTAGTAGCTTCTTGCTCCAGGGCCCTGACAACTTGGGATTCAGACCCTGGGGGGTAGGCGGAGGGTGCAGGACACAGTAGTGGGTGCCTGCTGTCCATGAACCAGGTCATTCCTCTGGGAGTCATAGTCAGGAAGAAATTCATTCTTAGGACTGGGAAGGGTCCCAGGGGGATGACCAGGGTCAGCTGGACCCCAGAAAGAGTCCTCTAAGGAGCTCCATCTGATTGGTTTGTGTGCATCTGTGTGAGCGGTAGGAGGCTGGAGGCTGGCCGAAGGCTGTCTCCTCCAGGCCTAGGCTACCCAGAAAGCCATGGGCCAGATTGGGCTGCCCTAAAGTAAAGGCTGCAGAAAGCCTAGCCCCACTCCCTCCAGCCTTTTTACCCCAGAGCCCTCAACAGTCACCTCTCCTCCCTACATTGTTCTGACTCCTGCTTCCAGCTTCCGGCCCACACCTTCACCCCAGAAAGCAGAGCCCACAGCTTTGATTCTAGGGGAGGGCCCCCACCTGGCTTCCCATCTCTGGACTCATCTTTTCACTTTCTCTCCTGACCGGCTCTGTTCCCTGTGCCTGTTTGACCTCAAGCATTCTCTCCAGACTCCTGTAATTTCACACCAGGCCCCTGGACACAGTCTGCCCAGCACCTCAGCTTCCTGAATGGGTATCTGATCCAGCACCTGCGGCCTGACCCCACTCTGTATGGGGTGTGTCCTGTTCCTCGTATCTCATCTCCTCTTTCTTCCCTGATGGCCCAAATTCTCACTTTTGTTGTCTCTTATTTGGCTTATCTCCTTTGATCTCTCATCTGCTCTTAGCACCCTGTACTCAGAACTCTCCAGGTCTCAGACTCTTTGTCAAGGGCCTCTGCTCTGCCCACCTCACTGTCTCTGCCTCAGTGTACACCTTTCCCTTTCCATCTCTCTCTTCCCTCACTTCCTCCTCTGCAGTGAGTGCATTGAGAACCTGATCCATTCCTCCCTGGACCGAGTGTATAAATAGCAGACGGAGGCTGGGCTAGGAGCCAAACTTGCTACCAGCCTCTTCCTAGCAGCCCCAGGCTGGGCAGGGTCCTGAGCAGGGTCTCTGGGGCAGGGAGTTAGAGGGCTGGGATTGAAGGCCACTGTACAGAGTGACAGACTATGGCAGAGAGAGTGATGTGACAGCAAGCTAGGAGTCCAGAGCTTCACATGAAGGCCGAGTTCTCCCCAGCATCCTATGCACCCTCACCTAACATGGTGATGGCGTCCCTACTTCTACTGCTAGAGAAGAAGCTCTGGGTCACAGACTCCCCAGGGCCAGTCTCGGCCCTGCCCCCTCCTCCAGGACACAGATGCGTGGGCCCAGGTGGCTGCCAGCAGACAGCAGCTGGAGACTGGAGTGGAAGTGGTGCCCCCAGGAAACAGGCTGCACTCACCCCAGCCAGCTCCCTGGCCTAATTAGAGACCGGAACAGGCATTGATCGTCCCTGAGCTCATTATGTCACAGCTGGGGAACAGCTGGCCAGTTTTTTCCAGGCCATTAGCTGCGCCATGAAGTGGAGAGCAGGAGGGGGTGCGTGCCCAGGATCAATACCCTGTCTGTCTGCGGGGGAAGCGGCCTGGTGGCTGCCTCCTTTGGCACTCCAGGCTGTGCTTCTCTCCGGGGCTGCCCTACGCTGAGCTCCCTGGAGCTCACCCACAAAGCTCAGCTCCTTCCAGCCTGGAGCTGGGACAGCCAGACTCTGACTTGTGGCTTCTGGGCTGACCCTGACCTGGCCCACGTGGACCCTCTGAGCCTTCTCTTTCAGAGGATTAGAAGGGGAGGAAAGAGGTTCGGATTACCCACACTGGTCTCAGAGGAGACCATAAAAGTCCAGCTCTTCTCCACCTCCACAGGAAGATGACACCTAAGGCAGCTGTCTCTGCTGGCCCCAGGCCCACCTCTCTGTGCCCCTGGCCTCAGCGGGGTTTGGTTTCCCGTGGGTGGGGAAACGGCAGGGATGCTCTGACCCTTGGGGAATGGCAGGTGGTGGAAGGAGGGAGGGAAGAGTTGATAGTTCTCAGTCTCTTTCTCCCTATTTCTGAGCCAGGTCACAGGTCAGCTGGGCAACGCCCGAGGCAGGAAAGTTGTCCACCCTGCCGACTCCAGGAGGCCCGCTGTCAGGTCAGGGGAGCTCAGCCACTTAGTGAACTGGCTTTTTCCTTGTCAGGCTGGAGGAGATCCCCATAGCACCCCAAGCCACTCCCTCATTGTCGGAAGGCAGAAAGCAAGATCTGACCTGCCTGGCCGACTGCTGTCAAGTGCTTCGCTTTGATTCTCTCTGGTCCTGTCCTGTTCCACACTGAGTGCTCATATAGCCCCAGGGTCTCTCAGGTCCCTGGGCTGTGGGTGCAGGCTTCACTGCCAGGACAGTTGTGGTGCCTGCTGGCTCCCCCCACTCCCGGATCCTGCCTCCACCCCGACCCGAGCACCATTATGGGAAACAGCACCAACCACCAGAGGTCCTGTTGGGTCCAGGTGCTGGATTCCTGGGCAGTTTCCCTACCCTGCTGAACAGAGGCCAGGCTGTACCCAGTGCCCCCTGCTCCCCAAACACCCATTGTAGCCTCCGCTTCCGGATCAGCAGTGAGTAGAGCACAGGAGTCAGAAGGCCTGAATCCCAGACTCGAGTTCCTTCCAGACACAGCGCCAGCCCTGAAGAGCCAGCCGACTGATGTAACCAGAAGTACACGAAGACCAGATGGGCCCTTAAAATTGACTCTTCTCGTCACAGATGAGGAAACTGTGTCCCAGGGAGGAGAAAGGATTTGCTCAAGGACACCATTGGCTAGAGGCACATCTGAGACTAGGTCTGCCAACCCCCAGGTGGTCAGAATTGGCTCTGTTCCACCACGGGGCCTCGGCTCCAGGTTCCAAAAGCCACTGCCTGAGCTCTAGTGGTTTGCCCTTGACCCACCGAGCATGTCCCAACGAACCCAACAAACCCAGAGTGCACCCTCTTTCTCAGGGCTCCCCGACGGGGGAGCTGGGGCCAGCCAGAATGCACGCTGGTCACACCGCCACGACCAAAAGCAGTGAACTCTGTCAGGTCAGCAGCAGCAGCCGCTTCCCAAGGGACTGAGCAGAGCCCCGCCGGGCTCCGCTGTGTCTGACCTTGATCCGTCTATCTGTCTGGATCCAAGAGCAGGGTAGGACAGAGGGGGCCAGGGAACGGCCTGGCATTGCTGGAACTTCCTCCGGCCTGATTCTCAGGCATGGAGTGAATTAGAGGGCGTTACGTAATGCTCCTCCAGTTGGTGCTGTGATGACACAGTAAATGGTCTGGGAATCACAGAGGCACATAAATGAGTTCCTGGGGCCAGGTTCCCCAGGCCATTGGCAGGATGGCCTTACCCTCATGTTCTTCTCTCTCAGCTCCAGAATAGCCTTAAGCAGCAGGAGCTGAGATGCTGAACTCCTGTGGCTTTAGCCAGACCATTGCCAGGAGAGGGTGACCAGACAGCCTGGAGATGGAAGCCATGGGATGCTTCTGGGAGGGAATCTAGTGGCAGGAAAGCTCTGAGAGGCCAAGGACACTGGAGGCAGCATCCCCTGGAGGCAGGAAAGCGAGTGAGAAAGGTGCAATGAAGTCAGAGTGCCCATGGTGAGGGGAGCCTTTGTTAAATTCCTAGCTCGATGTCCCATTGGCGCCATCATTAGCCCTGTGGACTGGGCAAGCCCTGGTCTCTCTGAACTCTGTGACCTGTGAAAAGATGCAGAGAGCCGTGTTTGCCTCACAGGTCGCTGTCACTTTAAGGCTCGCCAGAGAGAATGTCAGCGGGAGGCTTTGGAAAGGGCATAACACAGGAATGATGATCTTTATTTCCCCACTCAGCTAAGGTCAGCTCATCCTCAGCGTGTGGCATTAGGAAGGACCCTGATCCCTCGGTTGCCAGAGGATGATTTGTATCATAACATCGTGCACACAAGTATCTTTGTCATGAGGGACAGAAGCAGAGGAGCTTTCTTTCTAGAAGAGACTACCAAGGCCCCACCAGCAGATGTCTATGAATTTATAACAGCATTCATCAGTCCCCACAGGGTCTCTCCGCTCACAGAGAAGATGCCTAAAGTCGGGGCTTCCAGGACGCACGTATGCACTCACATGTATGCACACACATGTGCACATATGGATACAGACACACGCATCATAACAATCCCTGGTGGCTTTGCCATCAGCTGCCTCCCTCCCTAGGTGCCAGGCCTCCTCAGACCTCAGTCCAGAAAGGAAGTAATCTCTCTGAGAATAACAACATTGTGATGCAACTGGAGGAAGAACCGAAAGGCTGTCAGGACTGAAGGGACAATTTTACAGTTATTACTTGTATTCTGGGAGAAAAAAGATGCTACTCCTGATTTATATTCAGTTTCACGTTTTATGACTTACAAAGGACTGTCACATACATTATTGAACTCGCATGGCACTCTTAGGAGATGCATGCTATCATTAGAGGCTCAGAGAGGTGATGTGCCTTTTTCCAGATCACCCGACTGGTAGGCGACAAGATCAAGACCCAATCTAGGTCATTTATCCCAAACCCTATCTGCTTTCTTTGACACTCTCCTGCTTAACCTCTGAATTTCCAAGTCTCATCAAGTGTCTCTCCTGATTGAGTCCAAAGGTACAGATGTTCTGCATACTATACATTTTAAAGGATTTTTAAAAATGTTTTATTTTGAAATAATTTCAAATTTACTGAAAAATTGCAAGAAATGTACAAAGAACTCTTGTATACCCTTCATCGAGTTGCTCAGCTTGTGTTATGTTTCAAATTTTACCACACTTGTCTCATTGTTTGAGTCCCACCCTCCTTCCCTGCTCATATATACATACCACGTCACGTCTGATCCGTTTAGGAACGATGTCTCATTCGCTCTTAACACATCAGTATGTATTTCCTAAAACCAAGGATGTTCTCCCGCATAACCACAGTACCTCACAATCAGGAAACCCACACTGATACAAAACCACCATCTAATCTAGAAACCTCATTCAAATTTTACTGATTGTCCTAATAACATTATTTTTAGGCCCAGGATCAAATCCAGGATCAGAGGGTACATGTAGTTGTCTTGTATTTCCAGTCTCCTTTGGTCTGGAACAGTTTCTTCGTCTTTGTCTTTCGTGATCTTGATATTTTTGAAGAATACCATACAGTTGCTTTCTGGAATGTCCCGCAACCTGGGTTTGGCTGATGTTTCCATGTGAGTAGACTGAAGTTCTGCGTTTTGTCAGGAATGCCATAGAAGTTGATGCCACATTCTCAGTTCCTCCTCACAAGGAGCACACACACACAATGATGATTTTTCCTGTTTCAGAAAAGTAAACTTTTATCACTTGATTAAGATGATGTCAACCAAGTTTCTCTACTGCAAAGTCAATTTCTCAATTCGTAAGTAATTGTGTGGAGACACTTTGAAATTGTATAAATATCGTGTTCCTCATCAAACTTTCACCCACAAGTTTTAGCACTTATCAATGATTCTTGCCTAAATCACTTATTACTATGATAGTTGTCAAATGATAATGTTCGAATGACATCTTTTTTTCTGTATGTATCAGCTGGCATTCTAACGTAAGGCAGTGCCTTCTCATTTTCCTGTTTATCTATTAATATCTGTATTAACTCATTTGTTCCCATCTTATTTAATGGAGTACAATACTAAATATTAATACTAAAATTATTTATTTTGATGCCTAGATTGTTCCAGACTTGGCCTGCAGGCGTCCCTTCAAGCAGGATTATGTATCCTTTGATATGTTCTCATTATTCTCTGAGCATTTTCTTACTTTCTAGTATAAAATGCTCTAGGCTCGTCTAGTACTTTCAAGACTGATCAGTCTTGATTCTTTTTAATGGAACATGGTGTTTAGGATTCAAGATCTGGGTGATTGGTGTGCTTGCTGCAGTTGGGATAGCATTGCTTCTAGGACCTCTCAGACCGAGCTAGGAATATATATGAACACACACACACACACACACACACACACACACACACACACACACACCTACATGTTAATTACCCCAACTTTGATCTAATACCACAGGGTTTATTCCCTTTCCACAAATGTAACTCCTTTCACTAACCATGAGAAATATGGCTCTCCTTATCCTCAATATATTCTGTTTTCTCAATTCCTCTACTTGTAATCAATTTCCTAACCACACAGACCATCATCTTCTCTGCTCCAGACTCACCAAATGTGCTGGCTAGACTGGCCCAGTTTTTGCCCCAGCCCTGCAGATCACACCAGCCATTCCAGATGAATCTTCCATCCAGGTCAAAGGAAAAGGGAGAAAATAGGGCACATTCTAAAAATTTTTTAAAGAATTGGATTTGTTAAAAAGTTCGTCTTTACCACATATTGAAATCACAATCATTCAGACACTTGTCATATAACCCAATATATGTCCCAATAAGAGCATTTTTAATTAATGTTTCCAATAAAGTAACAGATCCGGTGTTTTTGAAATTATTTCTAGATTAATCTGAAAAGCAGATTATGTGTGTATTCTTCATTCTACATTTTTTAAGCTCTTTCATAATCTGTTTTCTCATTTTATTTTTATTTATTTATTTTTATTTATTTATTATTTATTTTTAACACCTACAGCACCTAGTCTTCCTAGGTGGTCTTCCATCCAAGTACTAACAAGGCCTGAACCTCCTTAGCTTCCGAGGTCAGACTAGATCAGGCACATTCGGGGTGGCATGGCTGTAGATGCGTTTTCTCATTTTACATGCATGCTAATTTTGTGAAGATGACAAAGCAGAGGCCCTTTGCCCTACTGATAATTCTAGAAACAAAATTTCAAAGAAGGTATGTCAGAGACTGATTGGTTGCTAATCAAACCATTTCCTTTTACCTTGTGGGCGCATAACTTGACTACACTTTCCAGCCTCCCCTACAGTCAGGTGTGGTCACATGACCGAGTTTTGGCCAGTGAAATGTGGGCACTAGTAATGAATGGCACTTCCAGACCTGGCCCATAACACCTTCCACACAACTCTGCATGCTCCCTCCTTTCCATCTGCTGACAGAAGGTTCCCAAGCCTGTACTGGTTAGTGGAGCCACAAAATGGACAGTATTGGGTCCCTGAACCACCCTGCAGAAGACCACCAACCGAATATCCGCATTAACCTGCCATGCAAGTGCGATGTCAGCTTCTACTGTGATAAGCCATTGAGATTTGGGGGTTATTAGTCGGGTCACTTAGCTCACCCTAACTAATACACAAGTAAATGAACTGCCCAAGTTTACCCTTTTAGAAGTGATAAAGCATAGTGTTGCGTGTGACCTTTTGATCCCTACATGAGGACTCCTCCCATCAGATCAGCCCAGGTCACATGCACTCATACCTGTGGAGTCTGTAACCCTATCGTTCAGAATCTTCCACTACTCTAAGAGTGACATTTTCCTCCTTAGCCGAAGTGTGACTCTAGCCCCACCTTTCTGCTCTTCCCTTTTCCAAGGAGACTGTGGCCCGGGTTTGCTCTTTTATGAATGCATCTTCATCTCATGAAAACCTCTAGTTTGTCTCTCACCTGACCTCTGCCCCAAGGAGACTGATGCCCTGCAAAGGTAAATCTCTCCTGTGAAAGGAGATAGCCCTTCAGTTTCCCACCACTGGATTCTATGGTCTGTGTGGAGACAGGGACAAGGCCTCTAGTCTGGGGTCAGGCCAAATGCCTGGGGGGCAAGTTGATTTCCTCCTCTGAACACAGTGGCCAGCCGCACTTACTAGTCACCTCTACATCCTCGCTTTCGAAGGCTGATACCACTGGTTTGTTAAGCCAGCACAGCCCGACTGATAAATTCAGAAACAAAATTTCAAAGAAGGTTGCTAGAAACTTAAATCTTTGTGAAGAAGATGTTCCTCCCCTTTTTCCTTCAGGCAAGACAAGTTTTCAAGACTGAGAGAGTCACGGAAGACAGGAAAAGCAGGCAGGGAGGTTGGAAGCAATTACACAGTGAGGAGGGGACAGGCTCAGCCTGGGGGTCTGGCCCCTAGAGGCATGCGGAGCTTTCCTAATATCACAGTCCCAATTTCACAAAGTCACAAAGTCATAGTTCTAGAGTGAGGCAAAGCCCAAGGTTTGCCTAGACTTCATTTCAGAGAGGGATGCCTAATGCTCATTCTACAGAGAGAGAATTGTCGACCAAGGTGATTAAGGAGCGTGTCTGAGGTAGGACTAGAACCCAGACCTCCCAGGTCCCTGACCATGCTCTCGGCACTCTTCTCCTCTGCCTGCAAGTCTGAGGGGAACCACTCAGTTCAGTAGCAGATGTAATTAGGATACTAAGTGCTGGAGAGTGTGGTCCCTAAGGACCCATCTCTCCGTGACCTTGGCCAAACCCCAAACCTCCCTGAAAGCCTTTCCCTGCTTCTGGGAGAAGCCAGCCTCCATCACTAAGGTCTGACACAAACAGGCTGTTGGGGGTGAGTCTCTCAGTTCCTCGGTGGAGCAGGAGCAGGAACACCTCCACTTAGAACTCTGGGGCATCTGAGAAGAGAACGTGTCTCCAGGCTGGAAAAGCATGGAAATTTCCCTGAACCCAGAAGCATGCTTGGAATAGTATCAACTACGGCATCACCCGGCCTTGTTAGTGAGGCAAGCCGCAATCAGGAGGTAATTAGCTTGCTGTTATTTATTCCCGGCACTAATCAGCAGCCCACGGGTGGAGAGGGCTCCCACCCCCAGAGCCATGGGGGTTCTGGGGGACCTTTAGTTACCAGCCAGGAAATAAGTAGCAGAAGACAAAGGGCTGGGAGAGGAAAGGAGGGAGGAGACCCGATCCCAAGACCCAGGCCTTGCAGACATCGGCACTGTACGCAGGTCCCGGGGGACAGGTGGCGGGATGGCCAGGTGCCCCAGGCAGCACTGTGCTCCTCCACGTTCTGTCTTGGGGTTGGGCTCTGGTCGATAAAGGGCAGCTGGCGTTCAGCTCGCTGTTCTGCCTCACTGCAGTCAAATTGCCTTTTCCAAGGCGACTTTCACTAAAAGATGACATTTATCAAAGGCTCCTGAGTGGTGACCTTGGTGGGAGGGAGAGAGGGCGGGTAATACTGTCTGTGGAAGCAGGCAAAGAAAATGAGGAGAACCTGGAGGGAAGGAAATGCTTTCATGCCTCAAAGTTGTCAGAACAATCATAGAGAGGTGGCTCTAGGTTTGAGGACAAGCTCAAAGCACTCCCTCCTGCCCCCTTCCGCGGCTTCACCAGTGCATTCTCCCTGCCAGTCCCAGCCTCTCTGGCCTAGAGAGTGGACTGAAGACGCTCCACTCAAATAGCAATCTCTAGGCAGGGCTCAGATCTATGATTTGATAACTTTGCAAAACACAGAACCTTAGGATGAGTAACAGTTCCAGAATTTCTACAAGGAACAAACGAAGATACTGCCATTTGGCTGGAAGGCAGGCAGTGAGGGGAGTGGGAAAACTTGTCCTGAAGCTGTGTTTGCAAAGCAAGTACATTGTTTTTTTTTAAATGCATTTGGAGTGGATATGTGTTGGATAATGCCCTTCCAAGCCCCTTCTCATCCCCAGCACTGTACAGGATGCCAGAGTTGGAAGAGGACTTAGGGTCATCTGGTCGACTTCTGACCCTACGTAGGACTCCCTCACAAGGCTGCTCCCTTCTATTCTCCGGCTTCCTAAGCTCTTTACACGTGGGCTCTTACATCACCTGCCGCCAGGCATTGTGACCATCTGTGTCTCACTTTCCTTTACCAAAGCATGGCACTTGAGAACAGAGACGGTGTCTTGTATTTCACGTTTTTACTCCTAAACACTCACAGACATTCTTGTTATGTGAGTGGGGGTGTGTGTGATAGAATGAATGAACAAACAAATGAAAGGACATCTGTGCAAAGTCGTCATCCAGCCTCGGCCTGAATGCTCCCTGTGACGATAAACTCATTACATCAAAACAGAAAAGATCCATGATTGGACAGTTGAAATGTCAGAAGATGCTTCTGCACATGGAATGGAAATCTGCTTCTCGGACATGCCTAGCCAGTAGGGCACTTCCTCTCTTTAGGGACCCAGAGGAACAGAGGTCCTCAATCTAGGATTCCATGGAGAAGCCTTATGAGACCCCTGCCCCTAAGAAATGTAAACAAAATGATGCGTGTCTACCTAGGTGCTTAGGAGGAGTGAATCCATTAGTTTCACAAAGGAGTCTGTGTTACCAACTTAGAGCCGCACTTCATTTTTTACTCCCTCTTACTCACAAAATGTATACTAGACGAACCAAGAGGCCTCAAACTGCTTACTCTTTTAGATTTTCTCTCCTTACTTTCCCAAAGAAAGCAGATCCCAAGTTCTTACATATCTTAGCAAAACTAATTCTACTTCTCTAAGTGCAGATGATTGGATGGGGGGTTAATTTGCAGACCGAGTTAACCATGTGTGGGTCGGGGCATACAGAAGGCAGAAGGAAAGGGCCTCATAGGAATTTTGCTCAAAAGGGTGCTCCATATTAGATGGTAGCAATTTGACCCATTCAGAGTCTTTTATTGGGGAAGTAAACATCCTAGTGGTGCCCATAGAAGGCAGGTAACTTTGGAATTGCAAGCCTCTTTTTGCCATTTCAAACCACTGTTCCGATTGTTCAAGTCTTAGAAGCTCTGAGCCCACAGTGACTATAGCTAGTGTGGCAACTTCTTAGCTACAATAAACCTTTGTGGGGTCCTGCAATAAACCTCTCTTCCTGAAACCTATTAGGTATAACTCTGCTTTGCTGTTCTAAAAATTCTAATACACAACCCTTCAACTTTCCGAAGTGGTTACTATGGCTTCCTTCCAAAGCAAAACATTCTCATTGCTAAGAAAACCCTCCTATATGAGCTACCAAAGTGTTCACGTACATCCCATAATCCTCAGAAACCCCCTATAATAGTGATTCTCAAATTTGGGGGTACAAAAATCAGCTGGCTTCTCTGTAAGTGTAGATTCCCAAGCCCCCATCTCCAGAGGTTCTAAGCAAGTCTGGGGTGGGCCTTGAAATCCTCTTTTTAAACAAGTTCCTTAGAGATTCTGAGAAGGGCCACCCAAGGTCCACACGAGAACACTGTCCTAATGGTCAAATGCTTCCTGGGCTCTTTCCACAAAAAAAAAATCTGATTCAGTGGGTCAGGGGCTCTGGAATTTATCCTTCTAACAGGGCAAGTATCATACCTTCCATTTTATCTATGACGAAACTGAGGCCTAGAGTCACTTATCCACAGTGGTTCAGCTAGTTGGTAACGGAGGTGAGACTGGAATCCAGCTCTCTTGACCCTCAGTCCAGGGCTCTTCCCATTGGGCCACAAATTCCATGCCACCTACACGGAGTCCTGAACACAACAGGCACTTGGTAGATGTTTGTTACCTTGAACAGAATCTACACACTTTCTTTTTCAGTCCCAGAGGGAGGAAACTATTTCTAAAGCCTATTGACATCCCATTCCATGCAGCCTCACCCCAAGGCATATAACACAGAGGTCTGCCCTAGGGGTTCAACAGATGATTGTGAGATGATGCATTATGTGATTATTGGACTGTTTACTGCTTCATCAACCACCTCTGGCTGTGTACCCCAGATTGTGAATGAGTCACCAAAGACTGAACTTTGATAGTCCAGCTATGTTCTGACCCAATAAAGCAGGAGCACCTTCACCCATGGTTTTAAAGGAGCTGCTTCCTGTTCTGGGGGAACCAGGCCTGCCCTTCCTGCTGGTTTGGTGTGTGCCTTCATGGAACTAGCACAACTGACTGTTCTCATACTTTCCCTGAGCCCTTCTCACTCCTCAGCCTCTACTGTGGCTTCCTAATCCTAGCCTCCCACTCTTCCTCAACACCTAGACCTCTGTTGTGCCCATAACCAGGGCCTAAACCCCTATAGAGCACAGGCTGCAGATTAGAGCTTTGCCCCACTTCTGTCTGCTTTGTACTAGCCCTGGAAATGGTATGGTGCATTGAAAAGGTGCCCTAGCAGGGATGACGGACACAGCCCACTCCCACCTCCTCACGTTAATAGAGTGCCTACTGTGTTAGAGCAGGAGTCCCCGACCCAGTACTGGTTCTTACAGCAGGTGAGCAGTGAGCCAGGGAGCAAAGCTTCATCTGTATTTGCAGCTGATCCACAGTATCACCGCCTCAGCTCTACCTCAGATCATCAGGTGTTAAGATTCTCATAGGAGCACCGGTCCCTGTTGGCAGAAAACTTAGAGAATCTGTTAGGTACATGAACTCATTAAATACTAACAACATAGGTATTCTTATTATGCCCATTTTACAAGTTAAGTAACTGGCTCAAGTTACAAAGTGAGTGGCACAACCAGGATTTGATCCCAACTAGCCTGGCCCCAGAGACAATGCTCTTAACCACAAAGCTATAGTCCCTTTCCATGTTAACTCAGCTCTGCCTTGAACCGACTTGTGAACTTGATTGCTAAGGAATTATTCTTCACGGGTAAGGGCCAGACCAACTGACATTATGATAAGCCTGAGAACTGGCTAAGAACAGTAGAAGTGGTCAAAGAGTAGAAACTTCAAACATAAATGAATATGTTAGTCAAAGACTTAGTCAAATGGTCTTAGATAAGGGAGAAAAATCCTTACCTGTGAGCTTAACATTTAGCTGAACTTTAATCCTTTCCCAAATCATAAAAGCATTGACTTCCTAAACTGGAATATTAACTTTCCAAATATAATACAAACTAGTCAAGGATTCATATGATTTGATTAGCTGAGAAGTCTCACATCAGAATTTTAGATATAAAGCCTTTAGAAATCAAAAGAGAAGTTTGCACGTATAGAAAAAGAAAATATTTTCAGACTTATGATAAACCTTCTTAATGAAAAAATCACTGAGCTCCTTTGGGAGGACCTCCTGGTCATCCAGGCCCACGTGGCAGGAGCTCCCAGAGAGTCTTGTTACAATGCTTTGCAACCAACGTCTTCTGTCTCTGGGATGTCTGGTCAGCTACAGGCTGACCGTGGTGGGGGAACCCTATCCCTACAAGTGGAATAACATTTCAAACCATGAATTTATTTGTCAGCAATATTTCATTTATTTTATTTTATATTTTATTTTATTTATTTTATATTTTATTTTATTTTATGCCTACAGCACCCGATCTTCCTAGGTCATCTTCTATCCAAGCACTAACCAGGTCCGACCCTGCTTAGCTTCCGAGATCAGACTGGATCGGGCATGTCCAGGGTGGCATGGCTATAGACTTGTCAGAAATATTTTAAAGGCACATCTATCTGAGGACTCAGTGCAGGACTATTTTGAGATGACCATACATGGGCTTTAAGAGTCAAGAAAGTCTCATGATTTAGCTATCAGGAATGATCACCTTTATGGAAACAGAATAACCCTGACCATGAGCATGAGCTATAGAATAATCACGGTGCCTTCAGATTTATTGGACAAACCCGAAGAACCCAGGACAATGAAAGGTGTGTATGGCACCCCTCTACCTGCACCAGTGGTTCCTCTTCTGCTCCTAATTAATATCTACATCCTTGTGGTTTCTGCAGCTCAAATTGGGCTCTGGGAAGTGTGCAGGGTTGAGGTGGAAAAGGGTAAGAAGTAGCAAAATGGGAGATGGATGTCAGTTGTCCAAAAAGAGAAAATATTTGCCTCCTGAATAGTAAATAATGAAAGTATCATAAATGGCAAGCTAAGATCTCAAAAGGGTCAGTGAAATGAGTGAGGGCTTATGGGGGTGGGGGTGAGGGAATGGCAACGGGAATCCTCCAGCCTGAGCATTCTCAGGGACAAGTCAAAAGTGCCAATGGGGTGAACGGCCAGATTTAGAAAGGGCTGTAAGCAATACTGAAGAGAGGCCTCACCTTTATTGTGACCCTCCCAGAGACAGCTCTGTTTTAGAACCCCCTTTTTTTGGTGATACCCCAAGAACTACAAAAACTGTGCTGATATTAGCGACACTACTGGGGTTCTCCACAAAATGCAAAAATATTTTTTAAATTAAACAATTTTTTTAATTTAAAATTTTATTTAAAATGTGTAAATATTTTGAAATTGTAAAAGGTTAAGCCAAAGAGGGAGGGCTTGAAGATAGGAATGAATGTTCCAAATGAGCAATACCCTAGACTGTGGGAACAAGGCAGACAATTGTGCAAGGTGATCTGTACACATGTCAACATTAACCAGGGCTTCTCCTGACTCCCACAGAGAAAACTACGATTTTTAAAAAGGTGATACTTAGAAATGATAAAGCACTTTCCCAACTGTTAGCTCATCTGATCCCCCAAAATAATTCTATGACATAAGCTCAGGTGCTATTCTTGTTCCTGTTTTATAGACAATGGAATGAGATTTGGTGGAACGAAGTGAAATGCTCAGTCACACAGCCAGTACACAGCTGTGACTTGTTGGAGCCCAAACCCTCTGCTCCATTCTCACTCCTACACCAGGCACTGAGACTAACGTATAACATTATGCTAATTTAATGCAGTTATTAATTGATGAATTAATTCAACAGACATATTTCAGGAGCCAGACTGAGGACAAACCCCTGCCCTCAATGAGCTTGCAGTCTAATGGGGGAAATAGACATGTAAACAGACAAAATAGTGGATGACAACTTCAATAAGGACATACATACAGCATGAAATGGAATCACAGAAAAGGACACCTAATTTACTGGACACCTGTGTCCAGTAAATTAGACTGCATTGTCCAAAAGAATGGTGATCAGCCACATGGAGTCTTTAAAAAGAAATCAATAGGTAGTTAGTTTCTAAATAGGATGTTTTCTTCCAGTATTTTCCAGCTCTGATTCTGATGGCCAGTACTAGTTATTAAGAAAAAATACTTCTAGTGTAGAGAAGAGCAATTCATCCAGCTTATCCATGCTATTTTCATATAACCTGGTAGACATATCCAACCTCTTCTGCTTGAATGCTGAGCTGACCAAAGAATCTTTCAGACTATATCTAGGAACACTGGGTTGACCCATTCCAGCAAGAGGAAATAAATACTCACTATAAATAACCTGTTGCTACTTATCCTGCCAAGGTCCTCTTTTTGCTGTAAATAGTTGCTCTGGTCTAGAAGGCAGCTGCAGGAAAGTTATTGTGAATCAGTTCTCTATACCAGTGCCATCCATGGAATGAAACTTTCTGTGATCATGTTTAATACGTGGCCAGTTATACGTGGCTATTGAAGAGTTCAGAAGGGGCCTAGGAAACTAAGGAAGTGATTCATAATGTTATTTAATTTTAATTAAATAGCCATATGGAGTTAATGGCTCATGATTCAGACAGCACAGCTCTAGACCTTTGCTATTCAAAGTGTGGCCCGTGCAGCTATTGTGTCTGCATCACCTTATTAGCATGTTAGAAATGCAGGATCTCAGGCCCCACCCTAGACCTACTGATTCAGAACTCTCACGTTAACAAGATCTCTGTGTGATCTGTATACGCATTAAATTTTGAAAATAGCATGGTTCCTTTTGGATAAGCTGGGAAAAAAAAGGTGGGGGAATGACTGCTGGCCATATCTCCAAACTGCAGACACCTACGCTTGGGATTGATGTCCAGCATAAGTGGCCTTCTTTTTTTCTTTGTATCTGTCTCTCTTCCGTCCCTTAAACTCGACAGAAACGACAGGGAAGGGAGAGAGAGAACCTGGACCACTGGGTCTAAGGAAAGTTAGCATAGGATATGGGGATGAGGGGAATGAGGTGGGAAGTGTAAGGTAAACGCGCGCCTAGAAAAGTTTTAAAAGCCAGCCTTTATTGGGGGAGGGATCCTGGGCGAAGTTCTCTGATGCAGCGCACAGCTTTTATGGGGTTATGTGGGGGCAGGGATATAGGGTGGGGAATGTTAATCAAATGCTAATTGAGCATCCGGATTAGTGTGGTGGCACCTAGGGTTTTAGGGTGGGCCCTTATCAGAGGGTCTGGATTCAGTATCAGGCTGGGAAGTCTCCAGGCAGGCATCTGGCTGGCCCTTCCCCCACCAACCTAACAGGAAGGACATGTGTTTTTCAGGGCCACTTTACAAAATAAAATGATGAAATTTCCTTGATAATTATTGGATATGAATGATAGGCATATGAGAATTCGCTGTATCATTTCCTCCACTTTTGTGTGTGTGTGAAATTTTTTGAAACTAAAAAATGGAGATGCGATTTCAGGGATGATGTGTGTGATAGCTGGCCTCCAAAGTGGCCCTACCATGATCCTTTGTGTAACCTCTTTCTATACTGAATCAGAGCTGGTCCCTGTGACCGAAGTGAAGGTGACAGGTGTAACCTTGGAGAACTAGGTCACCGTGACTTTTGCCTTGCTCTTGCTCTGAGGGAAGTCAGCTACCATGCTGTGCGGACACTCAAGGAGTCTTGTGGTGAGGTCTTTAAGTAAAGGAGCCAAGGCCTACTGCCAACAGCCAGCCAGCCATGTGAGTGAGCCACATGAGTGAGCCTTTGTGGAAATTCATTCTCCCGTCCCAGTCAAGACTCTGAGTGACTGTGGCTCCATCTGATATATGACTGCAACTTCATGACAGACTTCCACGCTAGAACTGCCTGCCAAAGCACTCCTGAAACCGTGACCAAAGAAACTGTGAAATAAGTGTACATTGTTGTATTAAGCCAACGGAGTTTGGGGATAATTTGTTATGCAGCAACAGAGAACTGATGCGATGTCATTTTGGGATTCCCCACTCCCCGATACCCTCCTCACCTTATTACCGATGCCTGAAACGAACAGGAAAAAGACCCTTTCACACTACGCATATGGTTAACATGCTAATACCCCTTGAAGAGATAATGCACTCACTTAAATTCATGACAAAACGTGACAGGTACAAATTCTTTTTAAAACTTTAGCAGGCTAATGTATTGAGACATTAATGTCAGTCTTGCTCTCGCTGTTGTAAGAAACTAGAAAGAATAAAAAGATAATTTCTCCCTCAGGGTCTTACATCTCCCTTGCCCCATGCTCAAGCCCCAACAACACATACTGTGAACAGCTTCTTGGTATTTCAAAGGCCACCCTAAAGAAAACCCCCACACCTTCATCTTGGGGATTAGGCTATAGAGAAACTATGCTAGAATTGCTCCAGAAGAGGAGGGGAAAGAACTGGCACTGGCTCAGGGACAGAGCAAGTGGCCAGGCCCAAAGGATGAATGACTTCCTCCAGGCTGCAAGAAGTTTTGAAGTTTTCAGGAATGGAAACCTGTTCCTGGCTTATATGCAACGTGTGCGTGTGCGTGTGTGTTGGAGTGGGTATTACTGCATGGGGTGTCTGAGGAAGCGAGTTCCGGGGGGTCCCTGGGCACGCATCAAAGACCCCCACCCGCACTCCCTCCCTCCCCCCCGCCCTCTGCCTATCTGCTTGCAGACTGTGGAGCTGTACTCTCCTCTGGTCCCCCAAGGGTGGTGGACTAAGGTCATCAAGACTGAAAATTTTAAAGCCCCACCTTAAAAAGTGGGGACTTCACAGCCCCAGGGAGCGGAGAGGCGAAACCTCCGAAGGTGACTAATACATTTCCCGCCAACAGTGACAGGCGGGAGCTAAGCCAGGTTTCTTTCATTTGTAAAATTGAGAGAGTGTGACGCCTCCGGCCCCGAGTCCCGTCGCGTACTTTCCCCGCGAGCAGTTTGGTTGGTAGACGGAGGGGGGAGGCGGATAAGGAGGTGGGAGATGCACAGCGTTGAGGGGCCAGCGCCCCCTTCCCGACCCCAGGTGCCGACCCCCCCCCGCTCGGCGGGAGGCCGCGGGCCCGGCCCCCCGGCCCGCACGTGCGCCCCGCCCCGCGCGCGCACGCGCCCCGGGGCCCGGCGGCGGCGGCGACGGGCGCGCGCGCGGCGCTCGCGGCCCCCACGTCGCTCCCTCCGCGGGGATCGCGGCGCCTCCCGCTCCCCGCACCGCTCGGCGCGGCACCCGCGGGCCCGGGGGCGGCTGGCGCGGCCGGTGGGCGCCGGGAGTGGGGCGCAGCGGGGCCCCGCGGGCTCCCGGGAGGCGATGTCGCGGGGCGCGGGCCCCCGCGTGCGGCGGGCGCCGCGACAGGCCGGCCGGGGAGGCCGCGACGGAGCACCCGGACCCGCCATGGGCTGAGACGCGTCCTCACCGAGCAGGTGCGGTGCCCAGAGGTTCGGGGGGAGCCCGCGGGGATAGGCCCCGGGACCCTCCGCCTGATCGGGCCGCCCCTACCCCTCCCGTGCCCTCTTGACCTTCCCTCCTCACCTCGCAGAGGCGCTGCGGACCTCAGAACCGGCCCGGGCCGACCCTGAGACACCACAGCCCCGGCATCCTGGCCCCCCCCCCCCGCATCCTGCGCCCGGGCCCGCGCGCCCCGGCACCCGCCTCCTCCTCGGGGCCGGGATTTTGAGTCCCCTGCCTGCCCGGCTGAGCGTGGGGGGTGGCAGGGGGTGGGGTGGGGTGGGGAGGAGGGTGGAGGAAGAGGGGGAGCGGTGCCTCCCTCCAGAGGCACCGGTGACCACAAACCCGTCCTCTCCCTATCGCGCCTGCAGCGAAAGTGCCCGTCCTTGCCCCAGCAGAACATGCCGGGGTGACTCCCTCCCGGATCTTCCTGGTGGCCTTCCTCGCTCTCTCCAGTGACAGACACTATGCAACCCCAGCGTGACCTGCGAGGCCTCCGGCTCCTGCTGCTGTCCTGGTTCCCGCTCCTCTTCCAGGTGGCCAGAGCCGGCCGCCCCGCGGTTAGCTGTCCTGCCGCCTGTCTGTGCGCCAGCAACATCCTCAGCTGCTCCAAGCAGCAGCTGCCCACCGTGCCCCACGCCTTGCCCAGCTACACGGCGCTGCTAGACCTCAGCCACAATAACCTGAGCCGCCTGCGGGCCGAGTGGACCCCCACGCGCCTGCCCCACCTGCACTCCCTGCTGCTGAGCCACAACCACCTGAACTTCATCTCCTCTGAGGCCTTTTCCCCGGTACCCAACCTGCGCTACCTGGACCTCTCCTCCAACCAGCTGCGCACTTTGGACGAGTCCCTGTTCAGCGGGCTGCAGACCCTGGAGGTGCTGCTGCTTTACAATAACCACATCATGGCCGTGGACCGCTCGGCCTTCGAGGACATGGCCCAGCTGCAGAAACTCTACCTGAGCCAGAACCAGATCTCCCGCTTCCCTCTGGAACTGCTCAGGCTCCCCAAACTGACGCTCCTGGACCTCTCCTCCAACATGCTGAAGACCTTGCCGCTGCCTGACCTGCAGAAGCTGCACGCGTGGGTCAAGAACGGCCTGTACCTCCATAACAACCCCCTGCACTGCACCTGCGAGCTCTACCAGCTCTTTTCGCACTGGCAGTACCGGCAGCTGAGCTCCGTCGTGGACTTTCGGGAGGACCTGTACTGCATGAGCGCCAAGAAGCTGCACAACGTCTTCAACCTCAACTGCAGCGAGTACAAGGAGCGTGCCTGGGAGGCCCACCTGGGTGACACCTTGACCATCCATTGTGACACCAGGCAGCAGGGGATGACTAAAGTGTGGGTGACACCAAGTAATGAACGGGTGCTAGACGTGGTGGCCAACGGCACAGTGACAGTGTTCGAGAATGGCAGCCTTCATTTCCAGGGCGTGCAGGTGGAGGATGGAGGTGTGTATACTTGCTACGCCATGGGGGAGGCTTTCAATGAGACGCTGTCTGTGGAGCTGAAAGTGTACAATTTCACCTTGCACGGACACCACGACACCCTCAACACGGCCTACACCACCCTAGTGGGCTGTATCCTCAGTGTGGTCCTGGTCCTCATATACCTGTACCTCACCCCTTGTCGCTGCTGGTGTCGGGGTGTCGAGAAGCCCTCCAGCCACCAAGGAGACAGCCTCAGCTCTTCTATGCTTAGTACCACACCCAACCATGATCCTATGGCTGGTGGGGACAAGGACGATGGTTTTGACCGGCGGGTGGCCTTCCTGGAACCTGCTGGATCAGGGCAGGGTCAAAACGGCAAGCTCAAGCCAGGCAGCACCCTTCCGGTGCCCGAGGCAGCAGGCAAGGGCCAGCGGAGAATGTCAGATCCAGAGTCGGTCAGCTCGGTCTTCTCTGATACGCCCATTGTGGTGTGAGCAGGATGGGTTGGTGGGGAGGTTCTGCCCCAGGAGAGGTAATGCACCCCTGAAGGATTTGAGGGGAAGGAAGAGAGGGCTGGCTGCCCGAGGGAGTGGGTTCCCCCTGACCTCAAGGGAGTTGGTCGTGGGTACAACAGCAGGCAAGACCCCAGCCAGGGTGTGGCCGCCACGATTTTCAAATATGGATATAGTAATCCTCAGGCAAATGCTTCACCCCTACCCAAAGCCCTGGCATTTGTCAACTTGTAGAGGAAGAGGGGCGTGTCCGAATGGGGTGGGAATGAGGAAGGGGTGGGAGGAAGAGCAGAGTCCCTAAACTTTTTTGAGGTCATCCCTAGCTCCTCAAGAGAAAATCATTTGGGAGAAAAAAAATCCTTTTTTTCTCTCTGCCCACCCACACCTGTGAATTTGGGTGTGTTGGGGGAGCTTCCACAGGAGCCACATTGGGGAAAAGCTGTACTATCTTCTTTGGTCAGGAAATCACATTTCACAGCTGGGGAAATTGGAAACCTTTGGGATAACGAGTCAGGAAAAGGCTGAGACCTCAATCAATAACACTCCCCAAAGCTGCTGTGAGACTTCCCACTAATGCCTTCCTTTTTCCCGATGAGTTCTGGGTAGGTGGATCTTTGCAGGAGCCTGGCCTGTTGCCTGTCAGATGTGGCAACAATGTGAGATGTGGTGTCTGTGCCTCGTCCTGGGACCAGTGGCATGGAAGGGTACAGCATGAACTGAGGGGTCTGTGTCACGCATAGCATAGATGCCAGCACAACACTCGTAGATGGGGGATAAACTCCAGATTGGCTAATTTCCTGGTTGGTGAAACCCTTGGCTAGCACTTGGTTCCAGTGCCTGTGTGTCAGACCAGGGTGGGGACTGCCGAAGGGAGAGCTTTTATGGATGCCTGCCACAGATGTGGGGCCACTTCACACTAGGAGGGTAAATCAGCCTCTCTCTCATGTAGCATCCAGCTGGACCTGGCTTCCTATGTACGCCATCTCTTCATTCAGTCTCCTTATCAAGCTCAGGTGGGATTCTGAGTTTTCCCTGATATGCTGCTCTGCAGAGGGTGGAGTCCTGGAACGTCTGGCCCCAGCTAGGTTAGACTGGGTTTGGGGATGGAGGGGACCGTGTATCTCCTCGGTGTTGACAGAGCTGCCTTGCTCCTCTCCAGGATCAAACCCGTGCTGCAAAGCCAAAGCGTGCGATTCCATCAGCCTTGGGGTCGGAATTGGGTGGTCTGTGCCCTAGAATGGCGGTTGGGAGTGTGGCTGAGAGTTGTGCCTCTCCACATGGTTCCAGGCAGTCTCGTAACAGAGACAGTCAGTGGCACTGAACTTTCAGAAGGGGAGCTCTGCCACCCCCGCCCCTTTGAGCCAGAGGTCAGTGCAGTTGTGGTCATTAGGCCAGAGGAACTTAAGAAGAACCGGCCCAATGTTCCAATCCATTCAAGGTTACAGAATATTTTGGGTAGGGAGATGGCTGCTCCCTTTAACTTCTCCATATGACTAGACTGCAGGCCTCGGGAGATGGCTGCTCTGAGCTTTGGCAAGGGGACAGGCAGGGTGGAGGTGAAAATGTTCTCATGTTGGTCTTTTTCAGTCCTCCCCTCTCTCACCAAGTTCCCTGTCCAGTGGAAGTTCTCCAGATCTTCTGGTGTTCTGAACTGCTCCTTAGGTTCATTTACCTGCGGGTGAGGGCTGCTTGCTAGGAGAGCCTGACTCCTGCTGCCTGTTAGGATTGGGGAAGGGGACTGGAACTTAACATTTTCCCCGCGTCTGCGCCTGGGAGGTCAAGGCTGCTGTCCATCCTTTATTAGTAACTAGTTTTGTCGAGAGGTGCAGCATTTCCCTCAAGTAGTTGCATGCTCATAGGTACGCATGCTCGTAGGTACGCATGCACACCAGCACCTTGACTTCCATCAGGACAGTGATTCTTTAGTCCCCACTAATGTCCATTTTCAGAATGGTCTCCACCTGTGCGCACAACTTCATGCACACAGGTTTCCTGCCCTATAGTAGAGACAGTGATCACGCCAGGCTCCCCAAAGACAAAGTCTTATGCTTCTAATTTCTGAACTCTCTAAAGCTTCACCCACATCTCCATGGCACTGAACAACTTCTCTGCAAAGCCCAGAGTTAGGAGAACCACAGGCTAAGGACCCGGGAGAAGGGGTGATGGGGAGCTAGGCGGTTCTTCAGATTCCTCAGTGACCTTCCTTGGATTAAAGAAAATACATATGAGAAATAAGTACAGCTAGGTCAGTGAAGGACCCAGCAGGAAACTGGCAGGGGCCAAGCAGCTATACGTCGCTCCTTCTCTGTTAACTGCCCTGCTCAGGGGCAGGAGGGGAAAGTTGGGTAAATTCCAGAGACTTTTCTGTAGGAACCAGGACTGCCTCCTCAGACTTCCCAGGGAATCTGGGAAAATCACGTCACCCTGCTGCAGTTGCCCCGTTAGGGCTCTGAAAATCTTCACAGTGGATGCCCAGTGGGACATTCTAGCCAAGTTCCTGAGGACTGGGAGAGCCATTTTCTTCAGAAGTCCTACCCAAGTTAGGGAAGAAAGGACTGAGGCTCAGTAAGTCTCCCTACTATTTCCACTAGTTTGGCCCTAGTTCAAGAGACTGGTAGCTGTGCCTGGCTGCCCCCGACCAGGACACTGGAACATTTAGCCTCTTCTGTGGTTTCAGCTGATAGAACCCGAAGGTAGTTTTCTACTTGTGGGACTGAGTCCTCAGCGCATGTAAGCTCACTAGGACCCTGTGTGGGAAACTGCCAGGTCTGGTTATGAGAAACGGCTGAGAGATCACCCCCCTCCCTTCCCCCCACCTCACCTATAAACCAGACATGTCTCCCAGGAAGCAGCTGTCCCTGGAGACAGAGTACGACAGGGCTCTACAGTCTGTCTATGTGATTATTTGTGACCTTTTTCCTTTGCCTGTATTTACGGGGCTCCTAGGAAGGGGCCTGGAGAGAGTACGCCCCAGCTGGGGAGGGAAAAGCCAATTGGTTTGTTATCTATGTGTTCTTACCTCTGTAATTGCTTATAGCCCTGCTGGCAAAGCAAGCTGGCTTCCCCGTGTCCAGGACCCTGGTCCTCCCCGTTGTGTATATACTCAGCTGGCAAACCTTGGAGCCTCTGGGCTCCGAAAACTAGACAACGATCATTAAACCTGGCTTGAGTCTCTGTTCTGACATAGTCTGTGACTGGTTTATTTCTCTTTTCAGCCCAAGGATGGGGTTCACTGTACCTCAGAAGGGTGTGGCCTATGTAGAGAATATTTCAATGCTGTTACAGGACATGGGTAGGATCCACATCCAGGCATTAAGGTCAGCAAACTTTTTCTGTAGAGCCAGACAGTATTCAGGCTTTGCAGGCCATGCAGTCTCTGGGACAACTTCAGCTGTGCAGATGTGGCAGGAAGGCAGCCACAGACAGTACATAAATGAATGAGTGTGGTTCTGTTCCAATCAGACTTTATTTATGCACATTGAAATTTGAATTTCATTTCATTTTAATATATCTTTTGTGTTTTTTCAATCATTTAAAATGGAAAAAACTCTTATTGGCTCATAGACCACACCAAGGCAGGAAGACGACAGGCTGGTCTGGGCCCACAGACCATAGTTTGCCCACCCAAGAGGTAGCTCTCAAAAGAAATGTCACTGATGCTTTAGGAGGGCGGCCAGAAATTCCATGGTGCGGGCAAGAGCCTGTGGCTAATGCAGCCCTTCTGGATCCCTGGGGGAGAAGGAGGCTCCCTGCAGAGCTCTCTTAAAAGTCTAGCTCAAGCCTCCTCCGAACTGCACTGTGGAAAATGCTTGGACTGTGTTAAAAGAAATCACGGAGACCAGCTCACCTTCTTAATATTTTGATGATCACTGGTATATTTTCATGTTGCAAATGATAACCATCTTAGTTTGGCTGGAAGCACATCCATCTAACGTGTGGGTTAATGTTCCTTGACAGTTAATGTGTCCCCGGCAGTGCACAGAACAAGAACCCTCTCCTCTGTCCCCCGCCCCCCACACACAGTTTCTTGGTACAGACACAGCCCACCAGAAATGGGACTGGATTCTATCGAACTCTGGACATGCAAATACTTTGGTACTTCTGCAAGGGGACTGTCCTGGCAGAATCCGAAAGGAGAGAGGAAATGGTATAAGGAAAAAAATCCAAATTTGAATAATTACTTTATTTCTTACATTGATAAAATCTCAACGTTGGGCGTCTCTCCTCTGTCAGGACAGTTGCCTTTTTCTCTTCAGGAGGAACAACCGAAGTGATGAGGGATGAAGCCACCTCATGGACGGCCACATCAGATCGGCCTTGGCAGTCCATGAATGACAGATGCTGATGCTAGAGTAGCCCCTAATCTAAGTAGCCCCCTAAGCATTTTTTATCTTTTCAAAGCAGTTTTTGCTCTGGCTCAGTGAGGCCAAGAGGATGAAGCTGGCAAGCGAACAGGCCCGGGGCAGACTACTGCGGGTGCTCCCCGCTCTCGTGGCCTGTGCTAAGCCCTTTCTCTGGGCCTGAAGTTTTGATGCTCCTCTCTCCATTATCCCAAGGAAGTCCACGGCTGCATCTCCTCCACCCCACCCCGACCACAGGAAGTTCCCGAGATTCTGGCCAAGGTGTGCAATTTTGTCAGCCGTGTCTTGCAGCACTTTCCCTAGCTCCTCTTAGGTGGCATTTCAGGGGAGTGGACGGGGCCCACGTGACGGTTGCCTTTTAGCGTAGAAGATGCTTGTCCAGTGGATCGGCCAGCCTAGTCTCTCTCCCTGGTCTTAACTCCTTCCCTTTCTGCAGTTGTAGTTCTTTTACCACTTATCTTGTCTCCCAGGAAACCACTGGGGAAGCTTCACTTTCCCCACCCACCCTGCAGTAGAGGCTCAGGCCTGTGCAGTAGGATGGTTGGCTTTGCTGGTCTGGCTGGGGTGAGCCTATGCCTGATGCTTCCTCTCCTGGGGATTGAGAGAGGAAAGCTAAAGCAGCTGCTACATCAAGCCCCTTCTTCATCAGGTCTATACACTGTTGGGTGGAAAATATCAAGTGGTGAAGATATTTATGTCTGCATCAGCCTTGCCACTGTCCTAGAGTCACAGAAGGTATGAAGCATGCTTTACTGGACCAGGCTTCAGTGAGCCAGGATGTGGAGCCCTGCCAAGGGACTTCCAGGTGCCCTCCAGTGCTGGAAAACATAAGGTAGGTCAGTCGTCAATATCAAAGTTGGGGGTGTGTGTGTACATGCATGTAGGCGTGCAACATGCATGCAGCTTTGGGAGCACAGGAGGAGACAGAACTTTGTGCTGCTTTCCCTCTACCTCATACTGCTCCCCCACTTGGCTGGGGTTTGCTTTTGTGTGGGTCTAAGCAGAAAGATCTAACCCAGGCTTGTGTATCCTTAGGAAGCTGCATGAGATAACCGGAAACCCATGAGAGAGAAAAAAAAATAATAAATAGAGGGGTGCTGGGGGCCCGTTAGTATAATTCAATGAGACAAAGAGTTGAATTCTCTGGAATCACAGCATAGTCTGAAGTAGTAGCTACTTAATCTACTTTCAACAGAGGTTTAAAAAACCACCTGGGAAATTCTGACAAAAGCAGGTAGATTAAAAACTGGGGCTCTTATTTCCTGCACAGTGGTGACTAGATAACTGAGTCTTCCGGGTGGCTGAGTGGGGGCAGGTCGTCTTACTAGAGGTAATCTGGGTCGGCTTTAAGTTTAGCCTGGTGCTGGAGACCCTCCTTCACCCTCCAAGGCACGTCTGGGGCACTGTCCCCCTGTGTTAGCTGTATCTTCCCTGTGCAGACTGCTGGCTAGAACTGCTGAGGCAATGCCCACAGTGCCTGACTGGTATTTTTTTCTCGATCCCAGAGCAGGAAAAAATAATTCACATAAAGACATACTGAAGCCTCCGTGCTGTTGTTGTGCCAGCCTCAGTGTCCACTCCAGGCAGACTGAAGGCTGTTTTCAGACAAGTGGAGTGAAAGTATTCCTCCCTTAATTTAAAACCTAAACAACTGCTTTCATGGGATATGTGTGTGTCCCTGGGTGCATGTTTTAATTCCTTTGAAGTGGAGACAGTGATTCCACTCCAAGAGTCTGAAACAAGGAAAGAAACCTACGGACAAGCCTGACATGAGGGCCTGAGGCAGGTGCGGCTCAGCCTGTGGCCATGACGGTAGGGGTGACAGTGCTGTGTCTGTTACTGTTGATCCTCCCTCCCGCCCCGGCTTGCCTGCTCCTTTTCCCTCAGAAAAGCAGAAACGAGCAGGAGAGATTTACATGGACTTGTGATCAGCAGCCCCAGACCAACCAGCTCCAGGAACTCCAGGCTGGATGTGGGGCTTTAACTGTACTGACTCCCAGATTTCCATCGGCTTGCAAAGGATGGGGCAGGCTGCGCTTAGGGCAAGCTTCGCTAGAGTCACAGCCTTGGTGCCACTCCTGGAGTGGCTGGGAGCTGACCTTGCATCTACAAGGAGGAAATGTGTCTGTGTTCTCTTACAATGGCCAGTAGCAGTACAGCCCCTTTGAGACCTGGGTCCCTTTGGCATCATTATCCATAATTGTTTACTGCCTCCCCCAAAGAAGTGTAAAGCCCAGAGCCAGACAAGTGAGAGAGAAGGACAACAACATGGTAATGCCACCTGTTTACATGTGTTTAATGCTTTGAACTTTCCAATGCCGGTTGACATGCACTGTCACCTCACCCTCACAACATCCCTGTGAGGTAGGAGCGGTAAGTGATTTGCTCACGGCCACACCAGTGTCAGGGGCCGGGAAACCCGCACTGCAGGTTTCCTAGTTCCCAGGTCGACACACTGTTCGTGACGCACAGTCTCTTTATGCCAGACACAGAGGCAGCGAGAGCTTCTCTACTCTCTAGGCCTGTAGGGAAGGCCGAGGTCGGGCACCAGGATGGGCTGTCCTCTGGAGGCCAGGCCGGGTAAACAGAAGGAAGGGCAGAAGTACAAGAGTCAGGGTCAACAGCCACCACTGCCCCTACCAATGTCAGGGAGCACACAGTGTTCCCTACATCTTGACCTTTGTCAGGTAAAAAGGCCTTATTCATTTATTCAGAGGACTCTCGGGGCACATTCCCAGAGGAAAGACGCCTCAAGCATGGCTGGGAGGTGAAACCCCCATAGTACCCTCCATCTGTGACACTCTGCAGCCCTGGAAGAGGAGGATGGTGAGGGCTGGCTGACTCAGCCTACAAGGGCTTAGAGATCAGGAGCTGAATGGCCCAGCGCTGTTCAGCTGATGATCATTATTAACTCTGAACAGGTTTTGGCACAGCAGCCAACTGGCTCAGGGAGGATGCCCAGATCTCCCACAGCGAGGTTTTAAAGACAAGACTCATGGTAGCACAGGGGTGGAAAGGTGGGGACAGTAAGAAAGCAGGTACAGGCCACTGTCAGAGAGGGTGGGGAGAGAGGAGGCACAGGCTGGCAAGAGACAGCAGCCTATCTTTAATGCAGCTGGAGAGCTAAAGTGAGGCTGGGAGCCTAGTGACATTCAGCACCACCCCCAGCCATGATGGAACTCAAGGGGATGGATGGTTGTGGGACAGATGGGGACCAGGGGTGGGGGCATCTGAACTCAGAACAGTAATCCTATTATCTGCAATTGGATACAAAAACCTTCTATATTCCTAATGTCCTCAAGGTTGAGTTTGAATATAATCGTATTTGGAATCAGGATTTAGTGAACTTGATATGCAAATATGTGCAAATGACTCGACTTTTTTTTTTTTAAATTTGAGCACCCTGGCTTTAAAAAAAAAAAAAAAAAGGCAACAAAAATAGGCTGACTACTAGAAGCTTTCTTTAATCAGGGGACAAGGGCAAAAGGGCAGCCATTTGCTTCTCCCCTAAGGCCTCTGCTTCATTGCTGAGGTGCCCAGCTAATACCCCCATGGGAGGTGGGGGGAAGAGAGCCTGGTGAGAGGAAACACACAAGCAGGAGGCATATGCAGCCAGCAGCCACCAAGGTCCCAGCTGGAGGAAGAGTGCCCTGGCACTGAGGCCTAATGGTTGTCCAGCTGCCACCCCAGGATGTGAGGGCAGGTGGTGACTGTGGAAGAAATGCAAAGAGGGGAGGGGAGGGAAGTCTCCCCCCCCAATCTGGCCAGCCGGGAAAAAGGGCTCCTCCTGGTGACCTACTCCCAATACTGCAGTCAGATGGTTAAACAGGAGACCCCCTGTGCCCTCCTCTCTGCCTTGTGCCCCTGCCCTACTGGTCAGAGAGGTGACAGCTGCAGCCCCTTCCTCCTGTGGAATATAAATGACTTCTCCCTTCCTCCCAGGGCTGGGAATAGACATCAGCTGGCACAGCCCACGCAAACTGCAGGCTGCCAGCCAGCCTGCCCGCCCGCCAGCCCCCGCACCACCTGGGAGGAGGCAGCACCTCAGGCAGGCTTTCTGGCGTTGCCTGTTTGGCTCTCAGAGCAAGCTGGTGAACCCTACCCGGCCCTCTCTCCCTGCCGCAGGCAGGGTGAGACTCCCAGCGCTGGCAGAGAGGAAATGGAATCCCTGATCAAAGCCACTGCAGGTGAGAATCTGATCCATGCAGCCCCAGTAACCATCTCTCCCAAGTACCGACCGCACTGGGTAGTTTGAGAGGGGAGAGGGGGCAATGAGAGACAGGAACAGCAAGGTCCCCTTTAGACGCTCAGGGTCTAGAGAGCTCCTGGGAGATGTCATCCGACCAAGGAGGAGCCCAGTGAGTCCAGTCAGAGGACGCCTCTGCCCCTGCTGTCCCCCTTCCTGTACTGCTAAAGCACACCAAACTTCTTGTTTCTCTGCCACCTAGAGAAGGTCTTGAATCTTCAAAAGACCTGGGACATCTAAAACGCTGCCATCAAGGCATGCCTATCCCTGCTCCCAGGACCTGAAACTCCAGCCCCTACACCCTAGGCCTTCCAGAGTTCCCACCTGCCTCAAAACCAGCTCTCCTGGCTGGCCATCTTCCATCCTTGCCATGATCTATAGAGGTCCCATCTCGCCAAGTGAGTCAGATCACAGTTAACCAGCCTGGCATCCAGCCCTCACTGCTGAGGGCAGTCTGGGGAACTGCTTTCAGTTTGGAAGAAGGACGGGGTCTCTGCAGGGAAGAGGGCCTGGCCCTCACTTGCCAGCTAACACCAAACTCAGCCCCATCCTGGGCCAAAGAGCTGGCGAGAAACAAGTGAGGAAGCTTAGCTGACAAGGGAAGAAAAGGGACCAAGGGAGATTGTTTGCCCTAGATCAAAAGAGCCCTGCCCCACTTCCTTGGCTCTTGCTTTGTTCAAAATGCTTCATAAGAGCTCCATGAAGCTGTTTGCTAAGGCAAGAACCTGAGCCACAAGGGCAAAACATGAGACACTTAGCACAACTTTGCCATTGAGAATGGAAGTCGGGGAAGGGGCACACCCAAGTGCTGCGGCCCTCAGGCCCAGATCCCCAGGCGGGCTGAAGGAAGACCCTAGCTGGGCCAAGAAGCCCAGCCAGGAGCCAAAGGCTTGGGTAAGCCAAGGCCCTTTGGCTCCCTCCAAAGCTTTAAAGTGACTTTAGTGCCTTTACTTCTTAAGAGTTCAGGAGACCCTCACCTGGGCCCCTTCTCTCCATGGGCCTGACCCCTTATGCCCTGGTTCAGGGGCCAAATCAGCAGATTCCTGACAGGCCACAAGCACAGACTTGTCCCTCCAGAGGTTCAAGGGGATAGTGGATTTAAGAATTACATCCTGAGTCTGCTGAGCGGTCCAGCCCATTGTCCAGAGCTGGGAGGGTGTTCTGTGACGTCAACCTCACAGATGCTGAATGTTAGAGATTGTTTAGAAATATTCATTACACCGTTGAAGAAACTCAGGTCCTGAGATATATGACTTGCCTAAGGTCACAAAATAGAGCCATAACCCATAAATAAGACCCATTGGCTCTGTCCACTACACTGTTTTCTCCAAAGTGACCCAGAGAGCCACAGCTGCCATTCATAAGTTATAAGAACCCAACTCTTCATCAGGCATGCAAGCAAGAAATGACCGAAATACCATCACCACTGCCACCCAACCCTTCTCTCTCCCATCAAGAGTAGAGGCTTCAGGATCAAGCTCCCCATCACCCTTGCACCCAGTACATCTCCCCATTTCGGCCCCCTGAGTCATCATCAGCCATAGCAGTGTGGGTTTCTGCAGCACCTGGCCCAGCCAAGGAGGACAAAAACCCTACCACTTTGGAAGTGGATCCCTTGAAGGTCTCCAAGGGAACCGCTGAAGTCCAAGTCAGGTGTCCCATCTAGATTCAGAATTTGGAGAAACTCACATTTCCATTTTCTTCCTTGGCAAGTAGGCACTGGAGATCTGGTGCATGATCACCAGCGCTGGATAGAGGGTCAGTGCCAGGCACAGGTACCAGGCTGCACCTTTGATCTGGGCCTGAAACCACACTGAGTACATTCCCAGGAGCACCGTCACTGTAGCCATCAGGTAGACCACGAGTCCACACGTCAGATGATAGAGCTTGAGGCGGGCCACCCTTGAGACCCTGGCTGCCCGGGGAAAGTGGAGGCAGAGCCCACACAGCGCCTGACCAACAGTGGCCAGCAGTGTCAGAGCCCCTACCCAGCTGTGCCAGGACACCAGGTGGGGCAGCTCACTGCGGGTCCTGCTGGAGATGATGAAGCCCAAGCCCAGGGCTGCACAGAGAACGGCTAGGGTCTGCCCTGCCCAGTGGAGTCCGATCCGGGCCTTTCGGGAGCAGAAGAAGAAGGGGGAGTGTTCGGGTGAGAAGAGCAGGATGGCCTCAGCCATGCAGAGGCAGAACTGTGAACACAGGAGAGGGCCAGTGAGCCTAGGCCCAGCTTGGAGGCCTAAGAAAAAGTGGTCTCACACATCCAAACAAGAAGACAAAGGGTAAGGGCTAAAGAACTCTTGCCTTATAGGTCAGCATTGCTGGGCACGATTGAGAATGAACACCTGGGTGGAAGTCTAGTCATTCAGGCTGACCTCATGCCCCCGCCCCCCTCTTCCTCCACAATGACTCTCATATCTTGCCCAATGGGAACAGCAAAGGCTAAACTTCCTCCTGAACTTTGGGGGAGAAGTGACTGGATATTACTCCTTTCACTTCCTCCTTTCAGGCCCTAGGAGATTAAGAAATATCTTCCATGCCCCCCCACCTTCTTCAACCACCTGACACTACCTACAGCCCAACCCTCTGTTTCCCACTCTCATAGGTTCCAGGGAATGATGGGGCCCTGTCTTGTCTCTCCCACCTCTCTAAGCCTTAGCAAGGCTGAGCCTTCTGAAGGCTGGATGCTCCCCTAGGGGCATATCCAAACAAATCAGCTGCAGACAGAAGCCCAAACTCACCGCCAAGGCCATGAATACAGGGTGCCAGGAGAAAAGACCTAAGAATCAAAGAGAACAGACTGACGGCTGAGCACCATTGTTTCTGCCCCTGAGGCTGGCTGGAGCGCAAAGAATCCGGCTACAGGGGCAAGTGGACTAACCCCCTACTGTTCCTAATCAGAAATCAGGACCTCAGGGCAAGGTGGAGCAGCCAAGGGGCCTTAGGGTGAGCAACCTGGAGGACAAACAGACGCCAGTTCGACCTGGGTTTCCCATCGGGCACCTCGCAGCTGTCAGCCTGGTCTTAGAATAAACCTCGTCCTCCCTCCTGTACGTGGAGTCTCCATGGGGGGCTCTCTCTGCTCATGATGCACTGGTGAGTGCAGCTGTCTGTCTCTCCTCCCCGGCACCCAAGGCCCCACCCTCCCGGGACCCAGCCCGCGAGCTCCGCCCCGCCCCGCCCTTACCCCCCGTCCGCGGGCCGCCCTTCCACGGCAGGGGTCCCCCTGCCCAGTCTCCCAGCGCTGCCCGGAGCGGCCGCGGCCGCGCCTCGGCCCCGCCCCGGCCCCGCCCCCGGCCCCGCCCCCCGGCCCCGCACGCTCACTGGTTCCGGGCCGGGACAGCACAGCCAGGAAGATGGTGAAGCCCAAAGCCACCAGGTGCGCCAACACGCCACTGCCTCTCCGCAGCCAGCGCGTCAGTGTCGGCTCCCTCGTCGCAGCGGGAACCGGACCTGCCTCCAGCGTCTGCATGGCCGGGCCGGGCCGGGCCGGCGCACGCTCCCGCTGCCGGGGCGCGTCTTCCGGGTTGGAGCCCGCGGCGGCGGCGGCGGCGGCGGCCGCGCGAGAGGCTCCTCCCCCCGACGCCGCGGGCGACGCGGCGCCTCACGCGCCAGCGCCCCCTGGGGGCTGGGCGGGGGAGCGCATCTGCCCGGGCGAGCCCCGCGGGCGGAGGCCGGCGGACAGCTCCTGGCCCAGGGCGCCTCGAGCCAACCTTGGTGTCTTTTTTCACGTCTGCAAGGGCCCACGTCTCGTTGTAGCCTGTGGAAGTTACATGCATGGCGAAGGACTTCGGCCAAACCCCCAATCACAAATGTGGTACACTGAACCGAGAGTGTGAAGCCAGTATTTTGAGTAGTTTTTACAGAAATACCAGATTTCTCTGGCTGCCCACTCTCTCCTACCGTCCCTTCTGTGTTAAAGGAATAAGATTCCTTCCTGCCTAAAAGCAAGGAGTTTGAAAGAAAAGGACAAGCCAAAAAAACAACTAAAAAATCAGTGCCCTGTGCCTAATTGAATTCAGGTTTGAGGACCAAAGGAGGGAGATGCAACAGTCTGATACACTATCTGCACAGTAGTTGTCCTCAGTGAGATAATGGAAAATCTAGGGCACTCCCAGCCCTTGCCGCCTCCATGCCATCTGCTCAGCCCTGGGGAGCCAGGCAATCCTGAGGGACCAGGGCCTCCCACACTCCTGCTGCCTCCCACAGCAAGGGAAGTTCTGTAAGTGATCATACCTTTTCCCTCTTGCCTCCAAAAACAGGTGTGGTTCAGCTCAAGAAGGCCCACCTGGGAGGGACTGTACCCCCTTTTTAAGGGAAAACCCACTGGCCAGGGGGAGAGAGACCACAACAGTTGGTCTCACAGAAATCAGGGACCAACTCAAGATCCAGTGGTGGAGAAAATAAAGCGGAAGGGCAGGAACAGCTGGAGAAACTGAGGCAATTCTGATGGGATGGAAGCCCAGGGTTGCTAGAAGACAGAAAAGGGCCGTAGACTGACTCCCACAGACCCTCAAGGCAAAGATCCGAGAGTGGAGCCAGAGGTGTGGCTCTCCAAACCCCCAATTAAGCTTCCCTTCCCAGTGAGACTGGTGTCTTCTCTGGGGTCAAGATTCTGGAGAGCCTTACCGAGCCACATGCTCATGATCATGTGTAGAAAGAAGACAATGTGGAAACCCCAGCCATTTCCACAGTTTCAAGGGACAAAAATATAGGAGCCTGAGACTTTTGCAGGCAAGCAATGGGAGCTGGAGTGTGGCTATCACCTCAGCCTCCTGGGGTGAGGTTGGGGACAGTAAGGACCATCATTTGTTACATTTTTTCCCCATCCTTTTCTATGTTTCCATTTTTATATTTTCTTAGCAGAAACAGAACAAGGAGACAGTCTTGAGGTATTTTAAAGAGTTTTTTTTTCTTAAAAAAAATAATATAAAGTTATAAAAAGCGGCAGCAGCCTGGGGCCCGGATCTGGAGGGGAGGAGGTGCTGGCGGCTCCATCACAGTGGGCAGGCACTTTCTCGTTAATGGGCTTTTGACTGCAAGAAGACAAGAGGCAAGAGACACAGTCAGGCTGGGGGCCTACCAGTCCTCCTACCCACTAAACTGTGTAGACCACAAGAACTAAGGTTTAATTTCCTCCTGCTGGCCTGGTGTGGAAAGCTGGGCAAGGAAGAAGATGAATGCCAGCCCAGCAGGGCAGCCTGGAGAACATCCATGCACACATACACACACACACACACACACACACACACGCACGCACGCACGCACTCAAGCCCTGGGCAACGGTCAAACTCACTACTCTCATGTGGGTGCCAGAAGTGTTGATATGAATCTGGCCCAAGCCGAAACCAGAAGAGCATTCCCCCTTCCCACCTCCAGTAACTCCTTCCTGGCTGACATCATATGGACAGCTCCTAGCACGCTACTCCAGGGCTCCAAGAGCAGAGGCAAATAAATCTGGATGCTGGCTTTACCAGAAACCCTGGAGAACTTGCCTGGCACCTGAAAACCTGGAAGTGGACACATGTGCAAGGTGGGCATACATGCATATGTGGACCTTGAGTTATGTCCCTGCCCTTCCATGCCCCGATGCCCAAAGGCAAAACCAATGAGTGAGACTGGCCCACGCACCCTGCTACTCAGTGTGTTAGGCCACAGCTCAGGGACCCAAGCTCAGCCTCACTGCCCAAACCGGTATCAGAGCTCATGGAGTCCAACTTCCTTTCCTTCATGGGACAGAGGTAGCTCCAGTTCCTGGAGTAAGGGCCACAGCCAATTCAGAAAGTGGCCCTTTGAATGAAGCAAAAGCAGGGTGGGTGAGGGGGAGGCAGAGCCAGCCTCTCCTTAACCCCAAGGGAGAGAGCTGGGGCTAGGGAAGGCCCGTCAAACAAAAGCTGGGGTCACCTTGCAAAGAGCTGATCCACCTCTCCCTAAAGAAGGTGTCCCAAGAACTCCCTTTTTCCCTTCCCTGCACAAACATTCACTTAGCATCTTCTCTGTCAGGTTCCCCCCATGCACTCCACCCTCATCCATCCTGACCCTTCCCTGTCCCTGCTCTTCAGGGAGCTGTGCGGGTACCTTCAGTGTAGAACACTTCTCCTCAAAGGCCAGGGCCGGACCCGGCTTCTTACGGCGCACAGAGCAGGCCACATCGGCAGGGGGGCCGGCCTGGCAGTGCTTGGCCTTCACTGGCCGGCAGTAAGTGGCCAGGTTTTTCCGCTTCTTGGCTACCTCCTCCTCAGAGAGGCAGCTGGTCGGCAGGGCCTTGGCTGGCTGTCCAGCCGCTCCCCGATTGTCCAGCTGAGAAGCCTTGACTGGTGTGGGAGGCTGATGAGGGGAGCTCCGGCAGTCCAAGGGCCCTGCCCTCTTCACTCTTGGCCCCACTGTCCCATTAAGCCCCATGCCCAGGGCTGTTTTAGTCTTGGCTGAGAGGCCCCGGCAGCCAGGTTTGCCTTTTCCAGTAGGTTCCAGGATGCAAGTCCGTTTGAAGGTAGTGGGGCCAGGGGACAACTTTCGCTTTCGAGAAGGGGCCTCCAACTCAGCCCCATCTTTGCCTTTGGACAACTTGCTGGCCTTCGAAGGCGGGAGCTTGCTGAAGGACGGGGATGGTGTGTTGGCAGGCAGTGGTGAGGTGATGGCCTGGCTTCCACCCATGCACTCTGCCTGGCTGCAGGCAGCTGCCACACTGGGGGAGCCTGCAGGATAACTGGGGACAAGGCTGTCCTTGGTGGGAGGTGTAGAAGCTGGGCAGGCAGGTCTAGGGGGTGGGCATGGAAGGCGGGGGCAACTGCCTGTAGAGGATGGGCTCAGGGGAGCAGATTGTGGGGAGGTGACAAGGTGAGATGGAGGCTCCGCTGCCGGTGGGATCTTCCTGCAGCAAAAAGAGAGCCCCACTGTCATGCCAAGCAAAGGAGGGGGCCTCTCCGGGGTCCCTCTGCCCCGCCTAGAAATGGCCCATGAGCTCTGGCAGTGCTGCCATCTGCTGGAAGATGCTGGAACTGAGCGTCGGGAAGAAGGCACAGAGGGAAGGCAGGAATGAACTAGTATAGAGACCTATTCAGAACCTCATTTTAAATCTCAGTTTGGACCTGCTCTACCCCTAGTTACCCAAAAGGTGCTGGAAATGATGGATAAGAGTCAAGAGTCACTCCCAGACCACCCATTCATGCCTCGCCTTGGCCCAGCTGCCCACCTCCTCCTCCTTTTAGCTGGGGTCTTCCTGGCAAACCGCCAAGCCACATCTATAGATACGTATGAAAAATGAGGACTTCTAAAACCCATGTATGCTTGGGGCCTGGGGAGGGAAATTCTGAGCCCGAGACTCACTTCCACATGTGCGAGCTGAGGTGCCGTTCCAGCATGGAGCTCAGTGCCGAGCAGAACCGGTCCAGCCGGCGGCTAAACACGTAGCACCCTGGACTCACCAGCCGGCTCCCAAAGGTGCAGAACTGGAGGCAGAGTGAAGGTACATGGTTAGTGGGACCTGAGATGCAGGGATGGCACCTATACACAGGCTCTGACTTCCTCCCCACACCGTGGGACAGGAGGGCTGGGCCACCCAACACCCCAGGTCCCCGCCCCAGGTCCTTACCGCCTGTGGCCGCGGGGGCCGGGTTGCATAATGGCAGTCAGCGGGGAGGTGGAGGTCCTCAGATGTCCCCTCCTCCTCACTTTCCTCACTGGAGGCCTGGGCCCCACCCCGGGGCAGGGGGAAGGGAAACAGGCCTGGGTCCCCATCACCACCACAGGGGCCTTCATCATCCAACTCACTCTCAGAGGAGGCCCGGGACCTGGAAGGGCCAAAGGGGAAGTGAGGGAAATGTGTCAGGGTTGGGGTGTCCCTGAATCCCCCAAGCTCGAAAAGCCAGGGCAGACACCCTGCTGGGCAACCAGACAAAGAGGAAGGGAGGTCAGGAAGGGAGGAAACAACAGAGCTCACAAAGTAAGGGCCAGAAAGATCGGGGGGCCACAGCTCCCAAGGGGTTCTCTCCCCGGCCCCTTCACTTCCCAGGCCCTGCCTCCTCAGGGGAAAAATCTGCTCCAGATTCGCCTCCTCCAGAAAATCTTCTGAGTTTAACTGCACCCAGCTCTGGTCAGCCCAGTCAATTCTCTCAACCCCCTTCTTGCATCACATATTCCTGTGAGCCTGTCTGAAGCTGAGCCTGTGTCTCGTGTCTGCCCCTCGTGTTACAAGCAGAGATGCGTGTGTGTCTCCTTCGGCAAGGCAGGCTCTCCCCGGGGTCCAGCGCAGCCTCTGCACACGAAGGGGCCAGTGAATGAATACACAGTAGGACTGCATTGCCCAGGACCCTGACCCTTTCGGCTCCCCAATTACGAGTTTTGGCCTGTCAGAAGCAACTAGGAAAATGTTCTCATCCTGGGTGTTGGAACTGGCACACTACAGAGGCTGGGGCACTGTGGTATGCTTGGTTAGAAATGGGGAGTCGCCCACTCCCACACCCGCCCAGGGACCCCAGGCCTCCCCCCCACACTCAAGGCAGAGTAAACAGCATTTTCCAGGATACTCCCTGGGCCTGTCTCCAGGGATCCCTGATGGCTTGGGGTCAAGTGTCCCCAGGTGAGAAGGGGGCTGGATCCTGGACATACCTGGGCAGTACACAGTATGGGTAGGTCTGCTTGGCACGAGCAGAGAAGGTGCTGCTGGGAGCGGCCGCCGCTGCCACAACCTGGGCCGAGGAGAGGGGCTCCTGGTGGGGACGCTCAAGAGCCGGCTCCTTGCGCCCTGGGCTCTTCTCCTTGGGGGACTCCCCTTTGCGGGAGTTGGCCTTCAGCTCTGCCACTAGCACGTCAAAGTCCTTAGCTCGGCCCTGGACCTCCCGGCGCTGGTGCACCGAGTGGATCTAGAATACAGCAGGATGGAGGGGTGGGAAGGGGGGTGTGAGCTGAGCAGGGGTGAGGGGCAGCGGTGTGCTCTGGCCTGGGCAAGCGGAGAGAGAGGGGGTGTGAGTGTGTTTGTGGGTGTGTCTGTGTGTCTTCGTTTCACTCCCCTACAGGGCAGAACCCTTCCTCAGTCAGGACAGGGAGGGGTGGGCAGGGGGAGGGGTACCTGAGGCCACCCCCTGCGTGCTGCCTCCACCCTGGGTCCTCTGCAGACAGCTTCCTCTCCCTTTGCCCGGTCTTGGCTTCACCCCCACCCCTGGTGCTGCATCTTGGAGACCTTAATTCCTCTCCCTGCCCAGGGCCCATGCCCCTCGCTGCGGTGGGAGCGGGAGTTACCTTGCAGGTCAGCAGGCGGGTACAGATCTTTTTGGTCTCCGGATTTATTACCCCACACTGCCTATTGAGGTCGCACTCCTTCCCTGTGGGGAAAGTGGTTCCCATGAGCCCCAAGGCCATTTCCAGAAGGCCGCAGAAGAGCTGGGCCAAAGTCAGAAGAACCCCCAGCCCTCTAGTCTGGGCCAGCAGCTTCCAAATAAACTCCAGACATCTGAAGCTCTTTGCCAGATGCGAGAACCATCTCCGTCCCTGTTCCCAGCCCGGACACTCCTTTTGGGGACTCTAAGCCCAAAACACGGCGACGCATATCAAAACACAAAAGCAGTCACAGACATCTGGGATGCCAGTGAAACCAGCTGTGGGAGGTTTCTGGTGCCCTGGATCCAAGTGAGAAAAGATAAAGGTCACCAGCTTAAGGTGAGGAAGAATAACCACTTGCTTGGGCACAGGCTCCCTTAGCCTTGACCTGGGCTGAAGAGAAGCTTCCCAGAGAGCGAGCAGTTCAATGTGTGTCCACATCAAGGGGTGACCAGGGGCTCCTGTACCCTGGCAACCTGTGACAATCAGGCCCACTCCTTCCTGCTCCCCTCTCCATCAGGTCCAAGAAGAGAACAGTCCAAAGGAGTCCCCACTCTACCTTCCTGAACCCCAAGACCACGACTACTCACGAGCCATCTTCCGGTGGGTTTTAGGGGGCAACCTGGCCCCAACAAGCTCCTTTTCAGGGGGGCTGCCGTCAGCCCGGTGACTGGGGCCCTCACTGGGCGTCATCTCGATGCTCTCTCTACCAGGAGGTTCTTTAGAAGGGGGAGCCATGGTGATTTTTCCAGGGGAGTCCTTGGTGAGGCTGCCTGGCTGGCTGAGGAAGGCAGAGGGCGGGGCCACCCTAATTCCGTGTCCGTCGGGCTTCGGAAGACTGGACATCTTCTCCAGATTCACCACAGGCACGAAAAGGCTACACATGGAGAGAGGGTGTGGGCTGGGGGTAGGGAGGCTGGGCCTGAGCCTTGGGCTCTAGTCCAGAGCCATCGCCTTCCCAGCCCTGGAACTTGGGTGGGCTCCAGGAGGGATGCAGAACATGGGAAAAGGGGACCCCATCTTCCCTGGAGCACATGGAAGGGAGCTGCAGAATGGGTTGGCTGCCTCCTGCTATGATCAGTGCTCGTCGCCCCACAGCTGCCTCCATCTGTGTCAACCCCTCCCTGGGCTAGGGTCAGGGCCGGTCTTTGGGAGTCTCCAGCCTCTCCTTACCAGAGGTTGTCCTTCTGGGTCTTCTCAGGAGGCTGGTGGCCACGGCTCCGGGACCCCTGGCCCTTCTCCCTGGAGGAGGTTTTGGTGGAACCTGGGGCCCTACAAGCTGGGCCCTGCCCATTCACTACATGGCATTTCTGAGAGCTGGCAGGGGCTGGAGGTGGGGGTGGGGCCCGGGCGTAAAGCTTGCTGAGGGGCCCATGTCTTCTTTCTGTCACCAGGAGGTGGAGAGAGTAATCCAGGTGAGTGGTATCAACTGCCTCCTTCCCCAGCTTTCTAACCCTGCTCACAGACTCATGAAAAAGAATCTGGAGTTTCCAGAGCTTGGATTTTAAACGTGTCTCCTTCCCATATGAATTTGAGCCTTCGAGGCTCAAAATTCTAGGACTCAGCTTCCTGAACCTCTTAGCTCTTCCCTTAACTCCACTAGATCTGCTGGAAGTTTATCAGACGATAACCCCAACCTGCCACGATCCTCTAAAGCTGGCCCCCAGGACCTTCCTAATCCCAAGGCCTCCCTCCATCACACACGAGTCCCAACTGACCCTGTCCTCAGAGTTCCATGTTCCACCTTCCCTTGCCCCCTCTATCTCCTCCCTAGGGCTCCCCTCACCGCAGTGCTTCTGGAAAGCTTGAGGCTTCACCACTTGGCTGCAGTGGTTACACACAACCAAATAGAAGTCGTCATGGGCAGGGCAGTGCCCGAAGATGGACATGTCTGCAATGACAGAAGCCCATATCACTGGGGCTGGGGACCCCAGGGTTTTTCTGTAAGGTCAGTAAGCACTCCCACCCCACCACTGAGAAGACACTTCCCCTCCCAGCTGACATGACAGGCTTTCTTCTGCTGGATGCTCTCAGCTTCCAGAGTTCAACCTAACCAGTCCCTAAGAAGGGGGGCTTTCAGGTGAGTGGGCACCAACCTCCTATGATAAGGATCTCCCACAATGGGTCACACAGGAGCCAGGGGAACGGGCTTACTCAGACCTATCAAAGCGAGGACCCCTGGACCTGCTCTTTGAATAGCCACCTCCTGGGATGGGGTACAAGAGGGGAATGTGGCCCTGTCTGCCCTGGGCCCCGCCCTAATGTGTTGACTCCCACCTTCTTTAATGAGGGTCATGGCATCCAACTTCTTCGTGTTTTTGTTACTCTCCTCCAACTCAGCCCCTGGAGGAGAAACAGCTCAGAAGGACCATCCCCTTCCCAGAAGCCCCATATCCTACCTGACCAGGGCCTGCAGCTGGACAGTAAAAAGCCCACACTCCCTGACAAGTTCCTGGTGCTGAGGATCACTCGGAGAACCTTTCAGTGGGTCATTCTCACGTGCCCTTTCTTCCTACATCTGCTACCTCTGGAATGAGCTGAGCTTGTTAAGAGGGATCCAGCCACCTTTCTTATGGACACTTTACTCCAAGGTGCAATGCAGGGTTCCAATGCTGACTGAGTGATTGTGGGTAAATACCATCTTTCTGGCTTGTTTCCCCAGTTAAATGGGAAACAGTCCTTAACATATTTTACTATAGATTCCCAAGTCCCTTCTTGAGATTTTTCAGATGTGTCCTTTCTGCTACTCTGTAGCATTCCAAACAGAAATTCTCCCAGGTCCCGATCCCCATGAACTCAATTTTGTTCCACTAGGGTTACCATGGCATTGTCAAAGTTACATCCAGCTTCTCAGGTCCTACATTGATAGGACGCCCACAGAGCAGAGAAACTGTTGTCTTGGGGCCCTTGGCATGTTCAAAGTTCCCTTGGTCAGCTATGCAAGCCCCTCCCCTTTTTAGGGGGGCTTTGGGCAAGGGTTGCCCTTGTACCTCAGTTTCTGGATGAATGACAAAAACATCTTGGCTGTGCAAAGCAGCTCTTTTCCCATCCCCCGACTTTACTCCTTTCCCCTCCCTCCTCTACGCCCCCTCCCTGTCCCTTGAAAAAAAAAAAATCAATTCTGAGTCACCAAACCCGTCTGATTCCATTTCCGGTTCTCAGTGCACCCAGACCCTGACAATGGCCCCATCCCTGCCCACCCAGCAAGTGGAAGTCCCCGGGGTGGCCTGGGCTCCCACTTAGGTCTGCTTCTGAAGCCTACTAACAGATTTGCCTCTTTCTAGGATGAGAAGATTGTCGAGAGTCTATATCATCTCCAGATATAAGAGGTGGTGGGTTAGGCATGCAAGAGACAAGAGGCAGCTCCCACTCTCCAGTCCCTTAAAATGCAGTGATGGACAGAAGTAAACTGGGAGCCAGACATCGCAGAGGAGAACAAGTGTCATCAGAACCGCATGGAGCGGTCCTCCTCCTCCACCTCTCTTCTCACTTGCAAACTTCTTCAGGGGCGTGATGCCTGCTGTCACCCTAAAGGCCACGAGGCCAGGTGCCCCCTGGGGCCCAGGAGACAAAGATCAGAAAGGGCTGTCAGCCTGCTCACCAAAGACACTGAGGGGCCTAGAGATGATGGGGGTCAGGGGAGAGAGCCAAGAGGCAGGGCAAGAGGCCCGGGAAAGGGCGGTGGGTTGGAGGCATGGATGGATGGACAGACGGGGGGAGGAAGGGAAAGGATGGATAGATAGATGGATGGACCGACGAACTAACGCGGAGGGGGCAGGAGTCCAATAGCACCGCAGACGGCAGTCAAAAGCCGAAAACGAGCAGGAGGTGTGGGGCAGAAGGCAAAGGAACAAGGGGGCTGGAAGGGGGGCACAGAAGTGGGGTGCGTGGGAAACACGTGGAGAGGACTACTGCGGATGGGGAAAGCCCGAGGCAGGTGCAGGAGGGGCGGGAGCGGGACGACAGCAAGCAAGGAGAACGATAAAAGCGAGCAGATGTGGGGGCAGGTACTGGGCACCAGCAGAGTCAGAGGTGGGCAGGGTGGGCTGTGGGCGGGGGCCGGCGCTAGGACCCGGAGGCGCGACGGTGGCGGAGCGGGCGGGCACTAGGACCCGGCGGGTCCTTTGTTTGGGGGGCCGGGGAGCCGGACGGCGGCTCCCGTCGGCGGCTCCCCTCTGCTGGAGGGGGCCCGTGGGGGGGGAGGGGAGGCAGGGACGGGGTCCCCGGACTCTACGGTAGCTTCACTCACCGTCGGCCGCGGGCAGGTCGGCCCGTTCCACCCACGAGGTCCAGCTCTGTCCCGCGAAGTCATCGAGACTCGGCACCCGCCGCTCCAGAGCGGCCATTGCTGCCGCCGCGCGTTCACGCACCGCCATCACCGCCGCGGACGCGCGCCCGCCCCGGCGCCGCCGCCGCGCGGCCCCCGCCCCCCCCGCGCCCCGCCGCGGGCGCGCCTCCCCTCCCCTCCCCCTCCCCGTCCCCGCTCGCTCTGCGCCGGCGCGGCGCGGCTCGCCTGTGCCTTACCCTCCCTCCCGCGCGGCCTTCTGGGAAATGTAGTCCTAGGCGGTGCTGCTGCCTACGGGTCTTGCCGCGACAGCCCTTCCGAAATGCACAATTGCGGGGCTAAAAGAGACCAAAGCCCCAGCATCTCCCCTCTTAATCCTTGTGCGCGCATTCTTCCCGCCACCAGCCCACTCTTCAGAGCTCACTGCACACACACACCCCAGCCCCACGCTTCTTTCTGCCCAAGACGCCCCTCCAAGCGGTGCCTCCTCCAGCTGCCTGGCGCCCGTGCCCGGGCTGGCTGCCACGAAGCGACTTCGCTCCCCTGTAGATGGAGTAGGGTAGGTGCAGGGAGGTGGGCGCTGTGAATCAGAAGGGCAAGGGGAGGGAGTCTGTAGGATGTACTGAAGGACACAGAGGTTGGAATGGGGGAGGGTCCACAGATCCCGTGTTTTGCCTCCTCTGTGGGGACCCCACGCTCCCCTGATGCGGAACAGAGGGTTGGAGTGGCGTTGTCCGGGTTCGGGAGGACCGAGCGGAGCTGACCAAGATCACCTGTCAGGATGACAGAAGGCTATCTCCGAACCAGAGCCAGCCCCGGAACCGGGTTTGCAGCATCTCTGCTGATCTGTCTCTCTCCTCCTGAGCACTGCGATCGATACCCTGTACTGCCTCTTCCCAAACCCTGGCTGGATCCTGACTCCATCCATCACTTTGGCTTCTTTTTCTAATGACTATTTTCTCTGCTGGAAGGGCTGCCAGCAGACCTCAGCATAGGGAGATTTCTCATCAGATCTGTCATTTTCCTTGCTAAAGCCTGGAAAATACCTTAATCATCCACCTCTTTCTTCTTCTCAGCTGATAACATTTCTTCCCACCCTCATACAATCAGGAGACAAAAGCTCGCCCCTCCCCATTACATCAGAAAAGATATATTAGTTCTCTTATCCGTCCTCAACCCCTCACACCTCAACCCATATTCATTCCTTCACCTAAGAGGAAACTGAATCGAAGACAAATAAATCAGGTCTGTGACTTCGAGACCTCAGATTTTCTCACTTTCACTCAAGGAAGGTTTAACTACCTCAAGGATGCTCTCTGAGGGCAGAGATTCTTAACCTGAGAACCAGAGATAATCCCTAGGGGGTCCAGGAACCTGGTGAAATTGCATGTAATATTGTGCCCAAGTGTATTTTTTCTAGGGAATGTAGGGTGTGATTGTCAGAAGGGGGAGAGAGAGGTGCAAGTTTGTTCAGCGAGAACCTTTCTAGTCAAGAGGGCAAAGCGTATGGCCTTCAACTTCTGACAGGAAGCTTGCCTGGGTCACTGATGGAAACAGTATTGTGGAAGCCACTATCTCTCACCTTTTGAGTTTGCTCTGAATTTGTTAATGAGTCTCAGTTACTTTGGATTAATTGATGCCACCAAAAGAGATGTCACCAGACTGGGGCCTGCAGGAACAACTCCTCAGTCTGAAGACACTACTGCTTGGGGTACGGAGTGGAAAGGAGTGGAATGATGTTTTGATGGAAATGTATAGATATTTGTCCGAGAACGTAAAGTGAGGGATGAAAGAGAAAAAAAAAAAAAAGCCCAGAAGGGCTCCAGTCTTGGCTCCTTCGTGGCAAATGCTTGAAGCACTGTTTATTCCAATGTGTAACAAGCACCAGAAAACAACATGCAACATTCTCCCCCCACCCCTGATCTGCAGTCCTGGAAGTAGACTTATGACCATGACCATGATAGTGATGAGAACTCATGTTCGGGAAATGTCCCAGGTGGGCACCCTGGCAGAGTCTGAATTTACTAGGGCAAAGGGCAAGTGCCTTGCCTCCTGCAGCAGCTGAAGAAACCAGACACCTTCTACCTCTGGCCCCACTAGGCAAAGTGGTGATGCCAGCCCTGGTTGGAGGAGACATGAATCCTGGGAGGACACCTCTGCCCTTGGGCACTTGGCCTAGCCCAGCCCTGTAGAGGTAATGAGGTAAAGTAGTCTTTCCTCTTAGGGTGACCAGAGAGAGAGAGAGAGGCCATAGCCTAAATCAAGGTTCTTCTGGCTGAGAACAAGCCAGCCTCCTGAGGAGGAGAAAGAGCCTTCTCTGCTCTACAGAAAGTTATGGGCTAGTAGCACTTGGCAGGAGTACATACACGCCCACCCCTTTCCCTAGTGAAGGGCCAGCTGCTAACTCTGGCCCCAAATGAGAGCACTTTATCCATCACATTTATAAATATGTACACAGAATCCAAACAAAGTTCCGGTAAAAGCTGCTCACAGACCCTCACAGGGGCGAGCTTGAACAAAAAGTCACCCTGTTGTTCTCTGTATCCCCAGAGATGTAGGTAAAAATTCCTCCCCCCTCCCCATCCTTGAGTAACCATGGGTACAGCTCAGAGAGGTTCAGACTTAGAAACACTCTCATCCTCATTTCCTCTTTTCCCTCCTCAAATCTTTTCCCCAAAATCAAAACAAAATAAAACAAAAAACTAATCATTTCACTGAGGAACCCAGAGCATTTAAGGATGTAAATCTCATGCTTCCCCTGTCATGTTGGGAAACTCTGACCCAAAGAAGAAATGATTGGCCCAAGGGCAAGAGTCCTGACTCTTGGGTTCCCGACTAGTACACGTCACTACAAATGGTGTTAAGGGAAGTGAGGAGGTTGAAGGGGTTGACTCAGTCCTGAGGAGAGATAGGCGAAGGGCACATTTACCTCTGGGATGATAAGTGAGCTAATTGGCACTGGATTGGAAAATGGCTGGATTCTACTTTCTTTATCCTTCCATGGGCACTCCTATGACCAGGGAAGACTGAGTGTTTTGAGCTGAATAGGAGACAAATAGCCCTCACCGAGTCAGCACTGACTCTTAGGCCCGGGGTCCAGAGACAGACTAAAGGAGGTGTCAGGAGGAGGAGATACACCAAAGACAAATTTGGAACTGGGTCCCGAAGTGAAGAAGCACCAATAGCATCAGCCTGCCCTGGACTGGCAAGGTCGGGGAAGGAATGGGGAGGGAATGGGATAGACAAATGAGGAAGCAAGGGAGGAATGGAGAGCAAAGGGAGAGGGCACGTTCTTTGGTAAAGGTGAGAAGGCGGTAGATGAAAGGGGCCAGAGAAGGAACAGTGGGGTAGGGAGGGAAAGGGAGAGAGTGAGGAAGAAATAGGCCCATCCATATCTTGGGGCTTTGGGGTAACTTACCTTTAGGATGGCCCTTTGGGCCCTTCCAAAGCCCCTGTCTGGCCCCATGGGAATGAAAGAAAGGCCTGGACAGACTTGGGAAAGGCTCTTGAATGCCTCAGACCCAAGAGGCTGGGGAAGGGAGATGGGCAGAGAAGTTAGAGAGGAGAAAGACTGAGATGGAGATGTTCCTAGACCCCTCATGTTGTGTTCCAAGTGTGAGACCAAGCCCAAGAAGGAGTTTGGCAAGGAAGGTAAGGAGTTTCCAGGGCCAGTGTGAGTTCAGAATGTTGGTGGAAAGTGCCCCAGCCTGGAGGGGCGAGAGGACTGAGGAAATAGAAGAAACTGATTCCCAGCAAGTTTCCTGGCTTTAGTTTCTTAAAGTTTCAGCTCAGTCACAATTAATCTGCTTTCCATTGAGTCTAAGCCTCATCAAGACCCTCCTCTGAAGGCTGTTTTCCAGGCTCGTGGGGCTCCCCAGTTCACATATGGTAGGAGGCTCTTTGGGCAGGAAGAGGCCAGAAGAGCGAGAAGCATACTGACCTCAGCCTGTCTGGGGATCAGTGCAGACACAGGTGGCAGGCACTGAAGAGGGTCACTAATTCACTGGTGGGTCCTCCCTGCAAGGGACCAGGGAGAAGGCTGCCAGCCAATTTTCCCTACCCTCAACTTTTATTGAAGCTGGACAGAAGGATAGAAGTGGCTGCTAGAAACCAGTCCCAGGGCTCTGGTCTTCTGCACCCAACCCTCACCTGCAGCAGAGGCTGTGAGGGTCCATACAACCAAGTAAGATGCCTGGGTCCAGGCAGTAAACCAGAAGCACTGAGCTCCTGCCATCCGCGACTCAGCAAGAGGAGGGATATGAAGCCACTGGGAGGGCTGCCCAGGTTTCCGACAGCTGATGCCTGTCCATCCATTGATGTCTCAAAGCTTAAAACCCAGGATGATGGGGAGGGAAGTTGGAGGAGGAAGAAAGGGGAGGTCCTGGAAGCCGGAGATGGTTGAAAAGGTGCTGTTCTGTTCGGGAGTAGTCAGGCTGGGGCTGCTTACTGCTTCTCCACGGCTCCCTGCTCAGCTGTGCTCTCCTGGCTGGGGCCCTGGTCTTGGTCCTGGCCCTGCCCTTGCCCGTGCCATGGGGTCTCCTTGAACACAAACCAACAGTTCCCAGCCCACAGGAAGAAGTTGATAAAGCCGAAGAGCTGCAAAGACATCAGGAGAGTTTGTGAGAAGAGTAAGGGGGCATCATGGGAACAGGGTGGGGGGCGGGAGGGGAGAGACTGTAGATGAGGTGGGGTGTGCTGCCCAGAAGCACAGAGGGCTACAGCGACTAAAAGACAGAGAATTGGATATTGAGGCAGAGTTCAAGGTCACCATCCACTAAGAGGTTCTCTGGAGAAAGTGTCTAACTCTAGGTATAACATGCACCCAAACTTGGTGGCTGGAGTGTCTGGCCCCTGGAGTGTAGCATCCTGCAAAGCACAGCATGGAGCAAGGGCTCAGCAGCACTTCCCACAGCACACGTGGGGCCTGTTCCCAGAGCCTTCCTTCTGCACGGTGGCTGTGGCCAGAGCTGTCCAAGGTGATCCTTTTCCCTAGAGCCAGGGACCTGGTCAGGGACCCAGCCAGGGCTATATTCAAAAAACTATTCGAAATAATTTAAAACCTATCAGCAGGAACTATTTAGGGGGAGGCATAATGATGTCTGCAATTAACTTTGAAATGCATTCAAAATAAGATGGATTGATAGATGAAGAGAGGGAGATGGATATGTGATACGTGATAAAGCAAATCTAGTAAAATGTTTATGGTAGTCTAGCTGATGAGTACATGGGTGTTTACTGTAAATTCTTTTAACTCTGCTGAATAGGTAAAAATCTTTACAATAAAATGTTGAAGCGGGCGAGTAAAACCTATCAGCAGGGTCCGGCAAGGTCTAGAAGGCTCCCTGGTGTGCCAGCCATTAAACCCTTCATTTGGGGGCCTTCGGGAGGTTCAGGTCATTTTCAGGGCAGGCCTGAGGTGGCTGGGATGACAGTGGGCATTTGAGACCTCAGCTATTTACCAACTGATATTTCAATGGTCCGACAATGGGGATGGCCAAAAACGAGCATGGCAGCTGGACCCACCATTGTCAAAGCCCTTTTCCAGTCTGGAGGCCTGAGTGACAATGAGCCCTCCTCACTCACTTTGGGTCTGCTCTCAACTTTGAGCCCTGTGCTCCTCCTTCACACACACATATTGTAAAGAGGCAGGAGGAGTGGGAGGTAGTCACAGACAGCATGCCTGGAGGTGGGAGAAAAGAAACAGGAAGGAGTGTGCAGAAGGAGGAAGGGACAGGAGGCCAAGTGGCTCTCAGTCTCCCACATTCCAAAATGTCTTTGAAGGGTTAGCTAGGGGCCAGCACCCCACGCTAGGCACAGGGGGCACTGGTTTCAGGTGCAGGGGATACCAGCTGTGGGGATACCTCCTCTGTTCTCAGAACCTGCTGCTGGGACAAGCCTGGGCAGCTGGGATGGTGCTTCTTCCCCCAGACCCCTTCGGTGGCCACAGGTCTCACCACAGAGAGGTTGGCCAGTCCCATGGAGGGTGTGGCCCCGGCACTGCACACTGCTTCGTCTCCATGGCACACGGACATGGCTGCAGTCAGGCTGGATGGCTGTGTGGACCCCTTGACGTCGGTCAGGCCCTTGCCCCAGGCAGCTGCAGCTACCAGCCAGAAGAAGGTGAAGGAGACAGTCACACAGAAGTCCTGGGAGGAGCAGAGCAACAGGAAATACAATCATACCCTATGATTCCCCACTTCTTGCCATAACGCACTCCGGTCCTGGGGTGCCAGGACAGCCACCTGCTTCCATTCTACCTAACACTTAGAGCCTTAGGCATCCCAGATCATCCTGAAGAATCTTCTCACTGCCATCCAAGGAATCCTGCCACCGATGGCTCCCCTTGCCCATGCCCTCAGAACTGAGGTCAAGGAACAGCGTACTTGTTACTTGACCTCATCTGCTAGTCAACGTCACCCCCAAAACCCAAGTGGCCTAAACTCCCCAATCTCCTTTCTCAGACTTTCCTTTAAAATTTTTAACAGTTTTTTATTTTTTTAAATTTATTTTTCAATTACAGTTGACATATAATATTATATTCGTTTCAGGTATACAACATGGTGATTAGACACCCCAGTCTTTCCTTTGATCATCACTGCTCAGAGTATACTACACAATAAGTAGCTTTTCCAAGGACACACAGCTAGTAAGGGACACAGGGTTTGAACCCAAGCAGTGTGACTCCTGACCTGATTCTTGATGCTACTGTGAGCAGGGTGAGCAATGGGAGGTGGGTAGGGGCAGGGTCCTCCTGAGACTTGGGCCTTCCACTGGCCCGAGGAACTGTGGGAGCCACAGCATCCAAAGGGACACACGACGAAGAGCTGTGAGGGAGATTCAGGAGGTTCCATATACGGCTGTTGGAGATCCGGGAAAGCCAGCATGTTTGTTCCCCCTCCAGCTCTGACCTCAGCCTCAGAACATGCATCTCCCCAGTTTCTCGGCCCCATCCTGGCACGTGCCCGCTCACCACCAGGGGGAAGCGCCTGTTCTCCGTGTAGAGGCTGTGGAATCGCAGGTAGAAGACAAGCGCAGCCATGGTGTAGAAGAAGGAAAATATGCCCAGGGTCACGAAGAACTCAGCGGGGGCAGAGAAATCCCCCACGAGGTTCATGGTCTTGGAGGTGGACTCATCGTCACAGAGGGGCATCTCATACTGGACCCGGTTCAACCTGCAGGTGGCAAGGGAGGCCGCCCTGAGCTCGGGGCAGTCTCCTTCCTGTGGAGGTGGGGCCCCTCCCTGCCCAGGGGTGGTCTGTGCCCACTCTCAGCCTCCCACTCTCACAGAGCACAGAAGGGGCCGTGCAGGAAGGACTGTGTGGAGACAGGAACACCCCTAGAATTCCAGTCAAACCCTGCCTCCCATTCAGCTGCCACCCTGCACTCACCCACCCTGCCCCATACAGTGACCGTGGATTTCCAAGTTTCTCCAGGGCCCTTTAGGTCACAACCAATATATATATAGTCCACCTATTTCTGGTAGCCAAACCACCAGGGAGATCAGCTTCATTCTGGCCCCAGAGAAAGCACAGGCCACAGTGGCCCAGTTAAGGTTAGAATCACCCATTCTTAGGCCTTCTTTAGGCCCCGCAATGAGACTCTATTGGACAAAGCAAGAGAGAAAAACAAACACCCTAGTATACACAAGAGATAGTTAATCTAATTTGGTTGCTGCTGCTGCTGCTGCTGCTGCTGCTGCTGCTGCTGCTGCTGCTAGGAATTTCTGAAAAGGTGAGCCCTGTCCCCATTCTCCTCTGAAAACTTGGGCTCCCCTAGCTATTCTCTTCTACCTCCTGGTCAAGGTGAGCCTCCTTATATGCTGGTGGTACCAGGTGAGCACCCACATAAACACTATAGGATCTAAGTAATAACAAGCACTAACAAGTACTTCATGTCAGGGAGCAGACTCCCAAGGCAGGGGAGCCAGGAAGGCAGAGAGATCGCCCAGCTTGCCCCGACTCCTCTAAGCCTCCAGCCCGAACTGCGTGGATTCTGTCTGTAGGAGCTGTTGTTACCTGCTATTGGTTGTCTATGGACTGGAACATTATGATAACAATGGTCTGTCCCAGTTTCCCTTATATTTTTCTCTGGTCAGTTTGTCTGAAATTCCTAAAGGGCAGGAAGGATCATGCCCTGGAGTGGCATGCCACAAAAGGTCTAGGTTTCTGGAGGAAAGGGAGACCTAGCAGGTCCTGCCGATCCAGCGAGAGAGGCTGTGTGGGGTCAGGATGGAGTTCTGCTCACCTGAAGGGATAGCCGAATGAGACAATGATGGAGCTCACGTCCTTGGGCTCGTTGTTGCAGCGAACTGTCGCTCCTGTCTCCCCGCTGTAGGAACCGCAGCACCCAAAGGCGAAAACAGCAAAGAGCTGAGGAAGAGCAAAGCCCTTTTGAGAGTCAGAAGGTCTCAACTGGCCAAGGAGCATCCCTTCAGAACCACCCTCTGGCTCTCAGCAGGTGCACATGGGGGATGATCAGGTCCCTCATGGCAGGGACCCAGGGCTTCCATTGTTCTCCCAGCCGTAGGGCGCTGTTTCCACTGTGCAGGGTGGAATGAGGCTGACTTTGGGGGGTGTCTGGAAGGGACATAAAGAGGGGGGAAATGGACAGTTTCCAGGTCTCCCCATTGGATGTGACATTGGGGACCATACGTAGCCTCTTTAAGATGATGACCAGCACAGATCCATTTAGGCTTTTGGAAACTTCTAGCTCAAAGCTGGACTTGAATTTCCTTCCCCAGGGAGAGGTACCCTGAAAATAGATTCCCCTGCGCAAACCTAGATTGAATGCGCATAGAATTCTTTCCTTCTCCTTTGAAGCTGTCCATCATCAAAGCTTGTCATTACCTTGCGGCCAACTTCCATTGGCTTCCTGCCGCAGTGGAGGTATATCTGGAGGGGCCAAGGGGGCAGGGGCCATGCTGCTGTCCCATGGTACGGCCAGCCTAACCCCTGTTCCCCCGAAAGCACCTTTTCTTGCAGCATCAGCGATGGCTGGGTCCCCTGAGAATCCTGGCTCAAGCCCAGAGACGAGCATCCTCCACTTGCTTTATCGGCCTCTGCTGTTTCTTCAGTGGTGTCTCCCCTTGTCATTTGTTGACACTGCCATTTCTCAGGGTTAAGAGCTGGAGGGTTTCAGGTCACTTGAACTGTTTTCCTCTCATTTTACTAAACTTCCTGTCTTGAGTGAAATGAAATTCCCTCATCCTATGATTTCCAAATTTCTTTCTGGGAGAACACACTTTGATTAGAAAAGGAAGTGAGAAATCAGAATCTCTTATCCTCCCACATCATCTCTTCAGGCTCTTTTTTCTTGGCTTGTCCAGGATGTGATCATTCTGATTAAGGAGGGAGCTTATTCTGCTATTTGCTCATTTTCTGTATGTTGCTCTGTGATTTGGTGTCTCAGACATTAAGCACCTAGAACACAGTTAATCTATACCCAAGTCCTGCATATTATTTGGTTAATGCTTGACAGTGGCATGGAGTGAAAAGATACCTGGATTAGGAGTCTGGAAATCTGGGTTCTAGTCCTGGCCCTGTCACAAGTTAGCTAGGTGGCCTCTAATATGTCACTCTGCTCTCTGAGCCTGTTTCCTCACTTGTAAAAGGAGGGTTTTGGAATAGGCAATCTGGAGGCCTTTTCCAACTCTGCAATCCTCTCAGTTTCTGAGGGTGATGCTATCAGTGTGATCTTGGCGGGACCTGTCAGCAGCAACGCTCTGCCCCTGCATGGTGTCCTCTGCCACCGGCCTGCCTTGCATCACCTGGCCAAGCACATCTCCTCCATGCTGGAGCCACTGACCCCTCCCCCCAAATGTCATAATGAGCATCACTCTCTTTCCAGGGCGTTTAGTTCAGACAAATAAGAATTGTCTCCATTTCTAAAAACATCCAAAAAAGGAAACAGTATGAGCTCTCTCCAACGCCCAAATAACTTCCTCATCTGACTTAATTTTGGAGGCTGCTGTAAATCTCTGGGCATTCATCTTTCTGACAGAGCTGGAGAGAAGTCACCCAAAGCCTCTGCCTCATTACCCTTTCCATACTCCGAGTTGCCACACTGGTGTCACAAAGCAACATCTCTACTTCTTCGGAGGAATTCTCTAATCTCTTGTTAGCTCTACGATTCTCTGATTCCTCTTAGAAGTTTGCCTATTCCTCTTAGTTTCTGGTATCCAACTGGACACAATTAGGGTGCCACCCTCTAGGAAGAGCAGCACAGTTGGATGTCTTTTTACCCATTGGCAGTTAGTCAGTGAATGGCTCCATGCAGATTCCTTAAGAACGTAGGTTTTCCTAACTTAGAGCAATGAACACTCAGTTATGGAGCCTTCTCTTCACCAGCACTCTCTTGACAGGCTCTCCTGAACATCTTCAGAAAGATGACATTTATTGCACTTCTGTTCTAGGCACACTGCTCTAGGCACTATTACTTGGCAGTAAACAAAACAGAAAAAAACCTGCATCCTTGTGGAGCTTATATTCTAGAACTGCTCTATCCACAACAGTAGCCACTAGCCCAGTGTGCCTATTTAAATTTACATTAATTAAAATTAAGTAAAAATTAAAATTTAATTGCTCGGCTATACTAGCCACATTTCAAGTTCTCAACAGCCACTTGTGACAGCAGGTACCACACTGGACAACCTAGTATAGAACTCTTCCATAATCATTACAAGTTCTGATGTGTCTAGATGATACCTTAATATTCTCACAGTTCTGAATCCTGCTTCATGATTCCTTTACGGGCAAAATATACCCATACTAACTTCAGTATTAATTGTATTCTCTTCTACTCTTCTTTGAAAGTCAAGAATCTCTAAACACCCGATATAACTCTTTATTCACCAGAATATATGATTAAGTCTGAATATCACACAGTCAGATGGTGCTAGACAGCAGAAAGTTTGCTATATAAGTGGACGAAGGGAAAATCTGAGAAGAATCTTATGGGGTCACAGATCACAGATCAAAAAGGATCTCAGAGATTATCCAGCACCACCGTCACATTTCACAGAAGTGTAAACTGAAGTCTCAAAAGATTAAGTGACTTTTCCAAAGTCACATTTAGCCAATGTGGGAGCCAGGCTAAGAATTTACATATCCTAATTCCCTGTCCAGTGTTCTTTCTGTTACATTCATTCATTAATAAACATGTACTGAGCATCTACTTCATGTCATGTGCTGTAGACATGAAGATGAATAAGACCCAGTGCCTGCTTTCAAGAGTTCACACCGAAAAAGGAGAGTGTCATGTTCAAATTAAACACACACACACGCACACATGCACACACACACATACACACCTTGCCTCACAGAGTTATTATGGCTGAAAAAAGATCTATTTGCAGGAAGGACTGTAAGGAGAGAGGGAGTTGTTCTGCACCGGGGATGCAGGAGCAGAGAGAGGCACCCTCTCCCAACCCTCTCTATCTTTCGCTTTCTTCCCTAACTGTACCAGGTGACTGGGCCACAGGGAAGAGCAGGGAAAGAACTGAAACTGCCCTGTTACCAAGCACACAATTGAACAAACTGCTCATAAAGAACAGGAACCAAGGAGAGATGGAATCCTCAAGACAAGGAGGGACCTCTGGGGTTCTGGTGTCAACCAGCCCTCCTCCTCCTGAACCTGTACTCCTGGGGACAGCAATGGTCACACGCTGCCCGCCACCTCCACCTTCTCCTGCCTCTGCATCTCTTTTGTAAGGTATCAGAATTGCCTTGCCAATTTAAGGATGAGGCTCCACTTGAGTGCTGACTTGCTCGTTGGGGATAATCCTGTGTCAGTCCTGAGAACACTTAGCATCCCCAGTCAATACAGGGCACACGGGAGATAAGTTGTCTCCCAAATCCTACTCCCACAACCACCTCATTGATTTATGGACTCTGGTAGTATATTTTCACATTCCCCGCACTTACTGATTTGAAATGGCTGATTTTCATTACAGAGACCCCCAGAGCCAATAAGTGACTTCGGCACATCAGAGGTGAATTATTGATCCAGGGCACACCCAGTTAATAATAATATGATTTCTTTCTTTTCTTTTCTTTTCTAGCCTACAGCACCCAGTATTCCTAGGTGGTCTCCCATCCAAGTACTAACCAGGCCCACCCCTGCTTCCAAGATCAGACGAGATCAGGCATGTTCAGGGTGGCATGACCGTAGACAATAATATCATTTCTTAAGGGAACAACGATTTAGTAATCCAGGAGATTCTTTTGTATTTTACCCTCAAAGTGATGATTTGGCAGTGACATTTGAATAATCCCACCAAAGGACACATCTAGCTGACAGTCTGCATAAGGGAGAAAGTTAGAGGTCAGGGGCGGTTTACGAATAGGAGGGAAGGAAACCACACTTGTGGAATACCTCCTGGGCTCACCATGATATTCCTGAATGCTCAGATGCTTTACAGATATTCCCTCCTGAAATCCACCCAGTGAGATTATGAGATGGGTCTTACCCTCATTGGCAGATAAGAAATGGGGGCCCATACAATTTCATCACTTACTCTAGGTTCCCCGGCTAGAAAGCAGAGGAGACTGGATTTAAACTAGAGCCCATCTGACCTTAAAGTCTGACTTTTTATTTTTATTTTTTAAATTAGTTTCCCAGTCATTGGTCTATGCTCATATTACTTCATTAGCTTAGTACAGGCTTAGCGAGACCAGAATTGGAGTTGGGGTGAGAATGGTTAATTTTTGAATTTTAAAAGGATACTCTAAACCAAGTCCCTGACTGCAAGAATAAAAACATTACTTTCTTCCCACCAGGATTGCTATAAAAGCTTTGCTTTTTAGTAATAACGACAACAAAAGCTTTCAATTATCATTACAATAACTGCAAGATTTGCGCTTTTTTTCCCCTTCTTCTTCCTTTTCCAGTCAGGAGCATTTGATCCCTCCAAGCAGGAAATGAGTGAAAGTCCCAAATGACATTTTCACTGTCATTTCTGGTGCTGGTTCCTGTGTACTTTCACGTTAGCTCCTCTGCAGAGACTCAAGGCAAGTGAAACTCATGCTCTGAATCCAGGCTGTGAGGATGGTGGTAAAAGCAAATCAAGTTTCCCAATGAGGTTGCCCTTCAAATGAAGGCTGAGCTCAGAGTCCAGGCCAGAGCCCCTGGACTTAGCATTGTGAGTAAAAGGTACATCCCCTCTCTAAGAAGTTGAGGATCGTAAAAATTGAATAGGTCTTAACTCTTAGGGATCAGTGCTGACCCTGGGGGGAGTCTTGATCATTTCCCTAGGCACTACTTTGTGCACCCTTTATAGAAATGTGGTGGGTATTGGGACAAGGGTGGGGGGAGGGGTTGAGCGAAAGATAGAAAGATTGAAAAGGAAGCTTTTCAGAATCCCCCCATGGAAGATGATTCCATGGTCTAATAACCTCATTGTTTCCCTTGTCCCTTGACAGTCTTTCTCAAATTTCCCTTAGATCCATTTGTCTAGTTTAATGATAAAATTGTACTCTTACATTTCAGGCTGTCCTCCTCCAGATCACTCTTAATGGCTCCCTAGTTCTGGATGGCAGTCACGTGGAGCCTTAACATCATTCTTAAATGGCCCTCTCTGGTCCTCAGGTGGTGGGTCAGGACAGAAAAATGGGGGGAGGTGAAAGAGCTCAGTCAGCAGTTGGTCCAGTTGCTCTTGAGGCAGAAGGGAGAGTGGAAAGTCCCCACCAGGTCCTGGAGTTTGCACTTGGAAGGTCCCCAGGTTGGCCCAAAGCCCCAGTCAGGGTCTCAGATATCCAGAGATAACCTCAAATGCACTGTTGCTCCTGAACTCTAGATTTGATGATTTCATTCAAATGATGATTTTGGGATCAGTGACATGGTGCTAAATCCTGTCTCCAGTGAGTTAAAAGCCTTTAGGAACTCAATCCTCCTCAGTATTAACAGCAGTGTTCCCTAGCTAAATTCTGTGCTGAAAGCACATTAATAAGTTACTCACACACCACTTGGTGTGTGGATAGTCTAACTTAAATCTCTCTGTGATAGTACACTAAATGCTCCCATCTAGTCTTTATGATTTGAAAGAGTGACTGCACCTGTCCACATTCCTAACTTATGCCTAGGAGGTCTTGGGCACTGGGAAGGACAAAGAGCATGCCATTGTCTCAAAGTACCAGAGAAGCAAGGACACTGTATTTCCCCTAGACCCATTATAGGGGAAACTAAGGCTCTGAGAAAGTGATTGCTTCAAGGTCACAGGGTAAGTCTAAGGAACGGCAATATTCTCTCACGCCACCCTGTTTATAGGAGAAGGGGACTCTAGGGTTGGTGTGATCAACATTTGACTAATGTTGGAAATTGAGGTTCAAAGAAGTGACTTGCCCAAGGTCACATGGCGGAAAAAGGCCGGAATCCAGGTCGGAATTCCAGGTCGGAATCTGGAACCCAGAGCTCAGCTTCCCAGCCAAATCATCTATCTTCTACATTTGGGCCACACCATGATTTTTTATTCTTTTTTCTTTCTTTCTTTCATTTAAACCTAGAGCCATGCACTCCATTCCTTCATTCATCCACTCCCGCACTCAGTGACAGGACCCTGGAGTACTCTAGTGACCTCGACTGGTCAACCACCAGCCAGGGACGCTGCCCCCTGAGTCCAACTCCAGGATCAGCCGAATCCTGGTGGGTTTGGGTGCAGGACGGCTTCCATCGCCTGCCTCTTTTCCTTCTCTGTGCTCCTCCCCCCTCCCGCTACCGAGGAGAGGAGTGGTATGTGCAGGATCAGAGTTCTGGAAAGGTTACACCCGGGTCCTCTCGCCCGGGTGAAATGTGAGCGCCTTGGGCAAAGGCTCCTTGCACATAGAAGGACCGAATCCGGGACTCGCATGCCTTTGCTTCTCACCCTCCTGCCGCCAAGCGCTGGAGCAGCACCCCAGAGCGCCCCTCCCCCGCCCACCTGTCACCGCCCCCCACCCTTCCGCAGCGGCCGGCCGCCCCCCACCCTGGCCACATTGCTTCGGGTCCGCGTCACAGTCCCGGCTCCCGAAATAGCCCGCGGCCGGGGCAGCGACTCACCCACTGGAGAACCTTGATGAAGCCCAGCGGCTCCTCCAGCCGCCGCCAGCGCAGCCCCACGAGCAGCTGGTCCACCTGCGGGACAGAGCGCGCGGGGATGGGGGTGGCGGGGGACCCCGGGAAGGCGCCGGGCCCCTCCCCTCCTCCCACCCACGCCTGGGAGAGGGGGCGGCGAGAGACCCCAGGGGCGCGCGGGGGGTACCTGCGGGCGCCGCGGCTTGTCGGCGGGGCGCCCCGAGCCCTCGGCGGAGGACATGCTGGCGCGGCGGGGGGCGCGCGCGGCGCGGGCGCTGGACTCCCCGCCTGGAGGCTGCGGGGTCCGCGGCGGGCGGGGGGTCGCGGGGGGTCGCGGGCGCTGCGGTTCGCGCTCGCCGGGGCCGCGGTCGCCGCGCTGCCCCTGCGGCTGCACGAAGCCCCCGAGTCCGATTCAAACTTGTCAAACTCGCGAGTGAACTTGGCCTCCGGGTCACGTGGCGTGCGCTCGGGAACCCTCCCCCCGCCCCTCGCTGCCCCGTCTCTGCCTGTGGGCTCCTTAAAGGGCCCTCTGGCCTCTGCGGACAGCTCGGCCGCAAGGGGGCTCGAGTCCTTTGCCAGCAGCCGCCAGGGCCAGTCCCGAGGGAGACGCCGCGGCCGCCGCGACCCTCTGCAGGGTCGGGAACTAGCCCGGCGCTCCGGGACGCACCTGTTCCTCGCTTGTCTTTCCCGATTTCCCCGGGTTTGGAGCCGTTTTCCCCTTCTTCCACACCCCAGCACCCGGACCCTAAAGGATTTTCATAATGTGTCATCAGGACTGCAAGTGCTCCACCTTACAGCTAACAAAGCGCTTTCCTCCAGAAGCTTTGAGAACCGATCCCCACGAAAGGGGCAATAGAACATTATCGCTCACTTTTTATTCTGTCTGGTTAGGCGTTGCTTTAACTTTTAAGCAACAAAAGGCATTCTTGTGTAATAATATAAAAGATATGAATCTTTTAAAATAGAAACTCACTTTCCCTTTTTAAGTCATTACCACTTAAATGAGTGAAAATAGTCTGAGCCATTGGGGACTCTGAGAATGAAATTTTTGTTGAAAAGTTGACATTGTTGCATTACGATCGACCTTAAATCGATTCTTGACTTTCAAAAAGTATTCAGCAGGAGCCCCGAGTGAGCAGTCATAAATTTTACACTCTCGGGTTACCAGATTGTAAATGTAAGTGGTGAAAGGTTAAGTGATTTGTCCAAGGTCACGGAGTGAGCCAGTGGGCGGTGCCAGGAGCAGAGAGCCCGAGTACCCCTCATATTCATTCACCTCCTTGCAAAGTTATTCTTGGAGGTCTTCTCTGGTACTTCAGAATGACTGCTTTTTGAACAAGAATTTAGTTATTATTAATCAATTCATTCCCTCACTGAGTAAGTGCCTTCCCGAGGCTGAGGAAGGGGCTGGGATCTGGCCTCTTGGACTTGAAGGAAACTTCTCTGGAAGATTGCCATGCAAATCTAGGCTATATAAGGAATAACTGAGTCCTCAAATCCAGTGCTTAATAAATTAGTCTGCAGTCTTAGGTTCCTTTTCTATGGAATAGGGATGACAATTTCTGTCCTACTTACTGCATAAGGTCATTATGAGGGCTAAGTGGTGTGATGTATGTAAATGACCACACAACACAAACATGAAATAATACTTCTTACCAGTGTCTACTACAGTATGCATAGAGAATACAACACAATCAGAAAAGCAGAATTCAGCAAAAGTCCACATATCCACCAACCATGCTTGCTAACACTGCCTTGTCCAAAATCCATTCTTTCAAAACAAAAATTGCATGTAAAGTTAAAGCCCTGTTTGTACCTTCTTATCATTCCTTCCTTCTTCCTTCCCACAAGTAACCACTATCCTCTCCTGAATTTTTTTACAAGCCTCTTGCATATTTTAATACCTTTACTCTATATGTAACTATATCTAGAAACAATACACAGGCATTCATCACAGTACTGTTTTTTTTAAATGGTTTTAAACTTTATCCAAATATCCTTCTTTAACTTGCTTTTTTAGTTAATGAGAGTCATCTAGACTAATATATGTATCTTGAGTTCATTTTAGCTACATGGAATTCCACAACATACATAGACCGCAGTGTACTCACTAATTCTCATATTGATGGATATTTATTTCCAAATGTTTACTCTTACACACAGTTCTGCATTGACCCTGTACACATCTCCTTGTGCGCATGTGTGTAAGTTGCTATACAGCACTGAATTTCCAAATTTCTTTCTGTTTTTATTTTCTTAAACACAAACCCTGGTAAGAAATAAATTTTTGTGACCCGTTATATAAACTGAAACAAAAGTTTTACAAAATACTCTATGTTTTCTATTCCATTTCATTATTTTCATGGTAAATTAATGGTTCACTAATAATGATTTCTACGAGTGGTTTGATAAACATTGCTCTATACCTAAAAATGAGCTGGCTAGGTCATAGGATGTGAACATTTCAACTTCGAGTTTTGGTAAATATGTATACACATGTAATCACCACCATGATCAAGATTTAGAAATTTTCCATCATTCCAAAGAGCTCCCACCTGCCAATCCCCAAACACTGATCTACTCTCCCCCATCACTATAGTTTTGCTTTTTCTAGAATTTCAAATAAATGGAATTATGCAGAATGTACTCTTTTGTGTCTGACTTCTTTCGCTTAGCATAATGATTTTGAGATTCATCCATATTGTTGCACTTATCAGTAGTTTGTTCTTTTTTGTTGTTGAGTAGTATTCTATCATATTATCATTCACAGTTTATGTGCCAAAGTATGCTTAGGTTGTTCCCCTGACCTTTTTTTCAGTTATGAGTAGAGCTGCTATAAACATTCTGGTACAGGTTTTTGAGTAAACATGTTTATTCCTAGGGTATATTCACGGAAGTGGGATTTCTAGGTGCTATATAAATAAATATAACTTTATGTGGAACTAGCCAACTGTTTTTCTAGAGTGGCTGTGCCATTTTTCTTTCTCACCAACAATGTATTCCAATTGTTTTGCTACTTCTCCAGCACTTGGTTTTATTAGTTTTTTTTTTTTAATCCTTTCTAAAGGGTATGTATGGTATTTCACTGTGGTTTTAATTTGCATTTCCCCAAAGGCTAATAACGTAGAACATCTTTTAATGTGCTTATTTGTCACCTGTGTACCTTCTCCCCTGAAGTGTCTCTGAGTCTTTTGCCTATATTTTAAATTGGGTTGTTCCTTACATTTGAATTCTGAGAATTCTTTATATATTCTGAATGCAAGTCCTTTGCTGGATATGTAATTTGCAAATATTTTCTCCCAGTCTGTGTTTGCATTTTCATTCTTTTAATAATGTCTTTTGTTGAGCAAATGTTTTACATTTTGGTGGAGTCTAATTTAGTTTTTTAATGGAATATGCTTTTGGTATCACATCTAATAACTTTCCTAATTTTAGGTCACAAATATGTTCTCCTATGTTATAGATCATGTAAATGTTTTATAGATTTATGATTTACGTTTAGGTATTTTTGAAGTTTTTTTTTGGTACAAAGTTGAGATTTAGGTCAAGGTTCTTTTTCTTTCTCTCTCTCTCTCTCTCTCTCTCACATATAGATGACCAATTGTTCTAACACCAGTTTTTGAAAAGATTATTTTCTTCCCATTTAATTGCTTTTTCACTTTTGTAAAAAAAAAATCAGTTTTTTTTTACATATTTGTGTGGGTCTATTTCTGAACTATTTAATTTATGGGTCCGGACCTTTGCCAATACCACACAGTATTGGATACTGGAAATCTTAAAATAGAGTGATATGATTCTTCCAACTTCTGTCTCCAAAATTGTTTTAGCTATTCCAGTTCCTTTGCCTTTCGAATAAATTTTAGAATCAGCCTGTTTATGTCTACAAAAATTCTGCTGAGATATTGATTGGAATTGCATTAAATCTGTAGATCAGTTTAAGCAAAATAGTTATTACTAAATTGCATTTTCTAATTCATGAACACAGTATACCTCTCCATTTATTTAGGTCTTCTTTGATTTCTTTCATCAGCATTTGCAGTTTTAAGCATATACAACATGTACATGTTTTAGTAGATTTATACCTGGGTATTTAATTTTTGGGGAGCAATTATAAATGGTATTACTTTAAATTTAAATCTCCATTTGATGATTGCTAATACATAGAAATATGATTATTTTTTTCTGTTGATCTTATATCTTGTGGCCTTTCATTCCATGAGTTTTTTAGTAGATTTCTTGGGCTTTTCTATATGGGCTATTATGTTGTCCATAGATTGGGACATTTTTATTTTTTCCTTTACAACATGTATGCCTTTTATTTATTTTACATGTCTTATTGCACTGGCTAGGGCTTCCAGTACAATGTTGGATAGGCCTGGTGAGAGTAGACATCTTTGTTTTGTTCTCAATCTCAGGGAAAAGTGTTCAGCATTTCACCATTTAGCGCCATCATATTAACTGTAGGAATCTTTTTACAAGATTCTCCTTATCAAATTGAGGAAGTTTCTCTGTATTCCCAGTTTACTGAGAGTTTTTATCATGAATGGATGTTGAATTTTGTCAAATTCTTTTTCTGTATCAATTGATAATGATCATGGGCATTTTCTTCTCTGAACAATTAGCATGGTAGATTGAATTTATATATATTAAATTTCTAGAGCAGTTCCATAGGTTCACAGCAAAACTGGGCAGAAAATGCAGAGAATTCCCAATTCCCTACTCCTCCCACACAGCCTCTCCCATCATGAACATCATGAATCAGTATAATACATTTATCTGTTGCAGTCAGTAACACAACCTTGACACATCTTTGTCTGCTAAAGATCATAGTTTACATTAGGGCTTATTCTTTGAGTTATATATTCTATGGGCTTTGACAAATGTATAATGACATGTATCCACCTTTACAGTACCATACAAAGTAATTTCACTGCCCTAATGATCTTCTGTGTTCTACCTATTTATCCTTCACTCCTCCCAACTCTCTTGTAACAACTGATCTTCTTACCGCCTCCATAGTTTTGCCTATCCAGAATATCATATAATTAAAATAATTCAGTATGTAACCTTTTCAAATTGGTTTCTTTCACTTAGTAATATACCTTTAGGTTCTTCTATTCTTTTCATGGCTTGATAGCCAATTTCTCTTACTGTTGAATTATATCCCATTGTCCCATTGCATGGATGTATCACAGTTTATGTATCCATCACCTGCCAAATGACACCTTGGTTGCTTCCAAGGTTTTGCAATTATGAACAAAACTGACATAAACATCTATGTGCAAGTTTTTGTATAGACATAAGTTTTCAGCTCATTAAAGTAAATACCAAAAAGTGTGACTGTTGAATTATGTGGTAAAAGTATGTTTAGTTTTGCAAGAAACTGTGAAACCATCTTCCAAAGTTGTACCATTTTGCATTCCACCAGCAATGAATGAGACTTCTTGTTGCTCCACATCCTCATCAACATTTGATGTTGTTAGTTTTGGGCTTTAGTCATTCTAATAGGTGTGTTGTGGTATCTTATTGTTTTAATTTGCAATTCCCTAATGACACATGACATCAAGCACCTTTTCATATACTTATATAACATCAATATCTTTGGTGAAGTGACTGTTCAGTTCTTTCCCCCATTTAAATTGGATTGTTCATTTTCTTAATGTTGAGATCTCAGAGTTCTTTGTGTATTTTGCAAATATTTTCTGTTTTTGGATTGTCTTATCCTCTTGACAATGTCTTTCACATAGTAAAAGTTTTTAATGTTAAAAAAGTTCAACTTTTCAATTTTTTTCTCTCATAGGTCAGACCTTTGGTTTTACATCTAAAGTCATTACCATTGGTGAAAACTCAGGAAGGGGAAAAAATCATCACCAAACCCAAGGTCATCTAGATTTTCTCCTCTGTTATCTTCTAAGAATTTTATAGCTTTTTATTTTACATTTAGATCTATAATCCATTTTGAGCTTACTTGTGAAGAGTATAAGGTCTGTGTCTAAATTCACTTTTTTTGCATATGGAAGTCCAGTTGTTCAAGCACCATTTGTTGAAAAACCTATCCTTTCTCCATTGAATTGCCTTTGGTCTTTTGTCAACACTAAGTTGCCTGTATTTTTGTGAGTCTATTGACTGATTATTGAATATTAAATCAGCCTTGAATTTTTGGTCATGATGTTATTCTCTGAACATTTTCTCTTTTTGTATTCTGTAATATATATTTATATATTATATATTTCTGAGTTCAATTTTCTAATATCCTGAGGACTTTTGTATCTATGTTCAAGAGGGTTATTGGTCTGTAGTTTTCTTTTTTGGACTGTCTTTGGTTTTGTTATTAGGGTAATGATAGCCTTCTAAAATGAGCTGGAAAATGTTTCCCTCTCATATTTTCTGGAGAGCTACTGCTTCTTAAAAAAGCAGTATTATATTCATATTGTTATCACATTGCAATCAAACCAACTATTCATTCAAGGTATCATCACTCTCCCAGTATTTTTTAAAATCCATGACTGCTTGCCAAATTTCAATCCTAATAGTTTTTTTGTTCATTTATTTTAGATAATCTTGGAAGACACTAAAGACTTCTTGGACTTCTGGTAAAATGACTTCTACTATTGGGGATCCTAATTCTGTTGGACTGGGATTTATAAACAATTTGTAAAAGACTAATACATTTCAAAAACCCACTTAATCTTTGTACATGTTTCAGAAAAAAAGTTTAAGGGGAAAATATATATATATGAGAGTAAAAATCATTAACTGTCATTATAATAAAAATGATAATTATTGTATGAAACAATTTAAAGATTTCTATTTTTCTGAAACTAGTGTAGAGAGAGCATTCTTACACAAACAAAGGCATAGAAGTCTGAACTATTGAGAGATATTGGTGATCAGCAAATATTGCCCTGAAAATTGGATGTATGAAGAAATGTTTTAGACAATAAAATTGGAATACAGTTGGGAGTAAGGGCCTTGAGTGATAAACCCTTAGAATTTATTGACCATTCACTCTTAGATTTTGAGCAGAAGTGATAATACAGAATAGTAGTTAAAGACCCAAGCTCCAGAGTCAGATATATGAGTTCTAAACCTAGTTTTGCCATTTAGTAGTTTTGTTTCCTCTTCAAGAGATTCTTCTAAGCTTTAACTTACTACAAAGGGCTTTTGTGAAGGTTAAATAAGATAATGTATATAGAGCCTGGTGCCTGGCACATAGCGAATGTTCAATAATAAGTGACTACTTGATCGAAACTGTATCTCAGAAATACGACTCTGGCAGCCATGTGTATCAGTGATAAAACATATGGCTTTCCTTCTTAAACAGAATCAGGGCCTTCCAAAGTTTGGGCCAAGAATATTTCAGGAAGCAGAATCTCTAGGTAAAATGGCATGTCTCTGAAATTAAGATTTGAGGCTACTCTGACTGAAGGTCAGGGAAGAGGAAGTCATAATTACATTACTGTTTCTATATTCCAGTGTTCTGGTATACTGTACCATTTTTAAACACTGAAATTCAGGTATTTTTGTTGGTGTAATAGTATTCTTTTAGACATTGGTCAGCAGCTGCATTGGTCAAACCTGCCCAAACCCCTTCCTCATCACTACCACCACAAGCCCTCCCAACCCTTTCTACCACCCAGTGCCAACAACTCCCTATATCTTCCAAACTCTTTAATCCTCCACTACACTGTCTTGGCAAAAATGCTGAGCAAAGACTTGGCTGGAGGAGCCTCTAAAGTAGGAAATTTCCCTTTAGGAAACAAGAAAGAGTTATACCCAGCTAGGGCCTTCTCTCTCGGGCTCACAGGAGAGACATTATTATCAAAGCCAGTATTCCTAGAAACTCTGGGGAGTTTAACTGGGCAGGAAACATCTTTTTATTTTTAACTTTTTTTTTTTTTTTAATGGCTACAGCACCTGATCTTCCTAGGTGGTCTCCCATCCAAGTACTAACCAGGCCCAACCCTATTTAGCTTCCAACATCAGACATAGGGCTTGTTCAGGGTGGCATTGCCATAGACCATGGACTGTGACTCCACTGGGGTGTGAACTCAGGACCTTCTGCGTGTAAAGCAGACATGCTAACTGCTACACCATGGAACCATGTTCAGGTCTTCCAGATCAGCTATATCAGAGATGATATAAGTGCAAGTGTGTGGGGGTAGGAGTGGGGATACCAGTGAAATCCCAGAAAGCTGCAGAGCCAGTAGCGGCCAGAAGGCCATTTTGTCCTGTATTATAATTTTTGTTTTAAAATGTGTTAAATAATAGTTTCATTGATTTTTTAAAAACTTTATATATTCTGAACATGTGAAAAGTATTTTGGCTTTGAATTAAAATAAAATGAAAACAATAGTTAATATAATTTAATAATATAATAACTATGTACAGAAAGAGGAATCAAAGATGGTTTAAAGTGTGAAAGATCATTGAGGACATAATAGGGAATGTCATCAGGACTATTAAACATTATCCTGTATTGTAAGATATGGGTTCACGACTAGGGTCCCAAACTGTGTTTTCTTTTTTTCTTTAATGAGAGAGGAGAGAGAGAGAGAGAGAGAGAGAGAGAGAGAGAGAGAGAGAGATTTTATGGTTTTCCTTTGCCTTCCTTTGGTATCAGCACCAAGTGCCAAAGTACTGGATTTTATTTCATTAAGTGTTCAGAATTTATATTAAAAAAAAAATCAGGAAACTGCTAATTCACATGTCTCCACGCAAAAACTCTCTTCTACTGTTGTTTGTAATTTGCTTAAACAGAAAACTAGATGAACTGGTTAAGACTCTTGGTATAGATACCCAACTCAAACACACGTAAGCAAAAAAGGTAATTTGTCAACCCCTGAAAAGTCCAAGAATTATAGTCATGACCAGATCCAGGGGCCCAAATGAGTCAAGGGACTGGTCTGACCTTGGTCATGAGCCCATTCCTAGACTTTGCAGGTAGTATCAGTCCTACCAAACCCACAAAATTTACAGAGAACTAGTTTCCCCAAAGGAAGATCAGGGTGTTTTTGCCTAAAAGATAAAGAAGAGTGAATAACAGATGTTCATTACATCAGATAAGTAAACCTGTTTAAATTGCATCTAGAATCATGGCAAATTGGCTCTAAGTGAAGATCTAAGCATGTTACCATAGATAAAGCCCATGAATTCTAGTACATAAACCTTGTGGCATCTACTTTGGTGGTTACAAGTGGTTTTGCAGAGCTGAGGACATAGAGACATTCTTTTGCAGAATCATTTTCCCTTGTCAGCTCTACGAGTGTGGCCATTTCTTAGGGTCTTATTCTCTAATTGTCACATAAATGATCTCTGGAGAAGATGAGCTGTACCATAATCTGACAACTTGTATTTCTCTTTTGGAATTGCACCAGCAAATCATTAGGTGGCAAAGAAAGCATCACAGGATACCTAAGCCATCTGGAATACAGATAGAGCAACTCTTAAGTCTGGAATTTAAGAACTGAAGAAATCTGGGATTGCTTTCCAGAATGCAGCTAATATTCAAAATGAGGAGTCAATTCAATAAATACCAAATGAACATTCTTTCATTACTGATTGTTTCCACAGTATTCATTTCCCCATTTTTCCAACTACAGTACCCAGATTTTGCACAAATCAAGCCATTGATGGCTAAATGGTTTGAGTAAGATAAATCCTGCTTCTGGTTTTAGGAGTAGGCTCTGAGTGACTAATGGCAACACTCCTTCCTGGTCATGGTAATTCATTCAAGGATGGGCACATGACCCAACTCAGACCAATTATACTCAATTTTTGAACATCTATTTGAATGAATAAAACTATTTATCTCTATCTCTACATCCCCCATCTTCCCTCACCCCCTCAATTGGATATAAATCCACAAACACATAGCCTCAGGAACCACTGGCAGCCATCCTGCACCATGATGGGAGAATTTGATGAGAATCAAGTGTCTTGAGAAAAACTGCAAGAAAAACCAGGTCTTGGTCCCATTATCTGAGTTGCTGGATCAAGCCATGCATGAAGCCATGTACTTGTGGACTTTTCAGTAATGTGCACAAATAAAGGCAATTTGAGTAGGATTCTCTGTTAACCTGTTATTCTGACACCAAACCCAACTAGCAATACAGTTAATGATGCTAACTACCCAGAATTAGTACTAGACGCCACAAGTTTAAGGGCATAGTTCTTTGCAAGACTGCCCTTACTTTAGGTAGCAGCCACACTTTGGGGGTCCTCAGGTCACCCACACTTCTGGTCAACTAGAGAAAATCTGGGGATTCCCATGACTCCCTCAGGTTCAATAATTCACAAGAATGACTGGCAGAACTAAAGAAGTGCTACACTTACCATTATGGTTTTATTTAAGGGATACAAATCAGAGCCAGCCAAATGAAGACACCAAGGGTGAGGTCTGGGAAGATCTCCAACACAGATTCCATGCCTTCTCCCCATGGAGTCCGAATGTTTCACCCTCCCAACACACCTGTGTTCACCAACCAGGGACTCCTCTGAGTCTCAGTGACTGGAGAATTTATTGGGATTTCATTACATACGCATGATTAATTATATCATTGGCCACATGACCGAACTCAAGCTCCAGTTATGTTAGAGATGTTTCCTCTAGCTCTCCCACTGTTGTGAGTTCTTTCATTATTTGATTATTTGGGTATGGAGCTCAAGGGAGAGGAAGGGGCTGGACATACAGATTTTGGAATGATTAACATATATGAAAAGGACAAATGTGGTATGGATGAAATTGTTTGGGGACAGTGAAAAACAGAAGCCAAGGAGAGAACCCTGAGGTACCAAAAATTTTAAGGAAATAAGAGAAGATCTAGTAAGGAAGACTGAGAAGGAATATCCTCTTTTTTTTCCAGTTATTTTTATGCCCATAGCACATGGTACATGGCTTCACCTCTCATGCCTGGAAAGCCCTCCCTTCCCTGGATTCATACCCATCTCTCATAGTACTTGATATAAATCTTCATTAGCAGTATTTCACTGCATTTACATTTTATGTCTGCTTCTTTCATCAACCTGAAAGCTCTGCCAAAAATTATTCAGCTTTCTATCTACAGCTCTCAACCTAACGCTTAGTAGGTACTCAATAAATGATATATGGAGCAGGGAGAAGTTAATGCATAGAGTGTGTAATATATAAGCAATAGAAAATGTGAATATGCCATATTTATATATATAAATATATATATATATATATGTATATGTCTATGTCTATGTATATGTGTATATATATATTAGAAAGAATTCACCAGTGAAACCACCTAGAGTTATCTTTTTAGGTTTTAAATTATAAATTTAACTCCTTTAAAATATATAGAATTTTCTATTTATTTTGTTTCAGTCTTAATAATTTTTCTTTTGACAAAATTTTCCATTTCATCTGAATTATCAAATTTATTGGTATAAAAATTTACAATATCTTCATATTTTTAATGTCTATAGGACCTGTAGTGATGTCCCTCTTTTTATTACTGATATTGGTAATGTGTTTTCTTACATTTTTTCTTCATTAGTCTTTCCAGGAGTTAATTTTTTAAGTCTTTTCAAAGATTAATAAGTCTTAGCTATGTCAATTTTGTTGTATATCTGCTTTCTATTTCATCAATTTCTGGTTTTATCATTAACTTCTTTTACTTTGCATAAATTTCCTGATCCTTTCTCTAAATTTCCCTCTGAGCTCTGATCCTATGGGTAGTTCTCCAGTCAAAGTGGCCCAAGGAGTCCCAAGTCTCAAAGAAATGAGCCTCTTATTACTGCACCATGCTCAGTTATCACCAAGAAACAGATTATAGGAAGTGCAGCCTCAGTTGTGAACAGTGGTAGATCCAGGTCAGTAGCTGTGGTCATCAATTAACTATGGTCTGCACAGCAGGAAATCCAATGGCCCATTTTCCGAACTATCACAGTTTATTCCTTTGCCCCACAGACCTACTTCGTGATGCAGATTTGGAGATGCTCTTCCATGGTTCCCATGGGCCTTTCTTCCTGAGGGGAAACTTAGAAAAGAAAGGTCAGTGAAATGAATATAGCAATTGGTTTTGGGGCCTCAACATGGGCATTCTCTCCTTTTCCATGTATCCAATCTAAATTCCCCTCATTCTCAGTTATCATTTTAGCAGGTCTTGTTGGCTTAACTGGTGGTATGATCCAAACCTTAATTCCTAAGGGCTCTGAGCTCCTGACAACCATACCTTTCTCAGGCCAGAATTGCTACATGCATTCACAGTTACAATGGGGCAAGAGAGTTTCAGGAGATGCTCCTGGAATGAGTCCAAAGCACCCAGCAGCAGTCTCTGCTTATAGTACAATAGGACCCTCGCTGTGTCCCTTAACAGGAGTGCAATTTCTTTGGGAACCAGTACATCCAGACATACAGAGCCCAGATTTGTGGGTATGGAAAGCACAAAATCCTCTAGTGGGTCATTGGCAGCAAAAGTAAGTGGCACTATTGCTGCCTCCACTCCTTGGTAAGTGGACCCACGTATTTTTCCTGTTGGGGTCATAAAGGCCTCTGATTTATGTGTGCAACCCATCCTGAATGATAGCATCCAACTTCCGAGTGTTGCTTCTGACTGGCACTTCACCTGTGCCTTCAGAAAGTCATTCTAGCTCTCTCTGGGGTCAGCTCTTTTGGATGGTGTGGTATGACCAGTGGATTGCATGGTCACGTGTCCACTCCTACACCTCTTTTACCATGAAGCAGGTGCTCAGGTCGAATGTTATGACATAGGATCCTTATGCCTGTGGATCAAGCATTCCATAAACCCCTGTACAGTAACTCTGGCTGAGAATCTGTGGGTGGAAAGGAAAACCCATACCCAGAATAGCTATCTATCACTGTGAGAATGAACCACTTCAGGAAAAAAGGGACCCAATGTAGTCAACTTGTCACCAAATAGACAGTTGTTCTTTAAGTAATAGTGCCACATTGGGGGATCCACACTGGTCTCTTGCTGACAGGTTGGACATTTAGGGATCAGTAGCCACATCAGCCTTGGAAAACTGAAATCCATGCTTTTGGGCCCATCCATAACCTCCATCTCTGCCATTGTGGCCACTTTACTTATGTGCCTGTATTAGTTTCCTAGGACTGCCTTCATATAGAATGACAGATCTAGTGATTTAAGTAAAAGTTCTGGAGGTCACAAGTTTGAGATCAAGGTGTCAGCACGTTTAGTTTTTTTCTGAGGGCTGTGAAGGAAAATCTGTTCCATGCTTCTTCTCCAGCTTCTGGTGGTTTGCTGGCAATTTTGGCATTCTGTGGTTTCTGCTACATCAACCTGATCTGTTTTTATCTTCACATGGCATTATCTCTGTATCTCTCTCTCTTCACTTGGTGTCTGTTTATAACTCTAGTCATATTGACATAGGGGCCCACCCTACTCCAGTGATGTCATCCTAATTACATCTGCAACAATCCTATTTCCAAATAAAGTCACAATTGGAGGTATTAGGGGTTAGGATTTCAACAAACTTTGTGAGGGATATAATATTACCGATACAGTGCTCATTGTGCTGGTCCAAGAACAATGGCTGATTAAAGCAGTTAATGACAACTGGATGAGTCATTCTATCTACTTGTTTAGTGTCTCTTTCTTGGTGGATATGAGAGGTGATACAAAAATCTTCATGCTTCATGCCCACTCCTTATATTCACCCACATGATTCTATCCCAGACTTCTTTGTCTTTGATCTTCCAGTCCTTTTCCTTCCAGGTCCTCTACCAAATGCCAGGTCATTGACACATGCACAAGAATCTATATATATATTCTTACTTCAGTCTGCTTCTCCTTATATACAAAGCAAATGAACAGAAACAATGCTTCCAACATCGCCCATCGGAAAGATTTTATTTTCAAAGCCTCTCAAGAAAATGACCATAATGCAGCTACCATCTAATTTTGGCCTGCACCCACATACTGAGCTGACATATCCATAAACCAAACTCAGGTTTTACCCTTTCTCCTTCAGCTGGTTATATTAGTCCAGCTGTGGCAGGTGACATAGGCATCTGGGCTACCCGGTCATACAGCTTAGCAGTGCCATAATGCACTTGAGCTCCATCCATGATGTAACATTTCCATCTTACAGTACATGCTGCTGGGTCTATATGGATCAATAAAACCCAGTCTGTAACAGGCAGTTCTAGACACATGGTTACTTGGTACCTTATGGTTAAGTGTTCTATCTCCAAGGCCCAGTATCACTCTAGTAGTTGATTCTTAAAATGTATATAATCCTCAGTTGCAGATGGCCTGGCCTTGTTCCAGAATCCCAGGGACTGCACTGTGATTTTTCTACTGGGGCTTGCCATAAGCTCTGTACAGAATTTGACTTCTCATAGTCTGGAAGCCAGAAGTCCAAGATCAAGGTATCATCAGTTTGGTTTCTTCTGAGGCCTCTTTCCTTGGCTTGTACATAGCCACCTTCTTGCTATGTCCTCATATGGCCTTTCTTCTGTGCACACATGCCCCTGGTGTCTCTTTGTGTCTAAATTTCTTAAAGATACCAGTCAGACTAAATTAGGGTTTGCTCTAGTAGCTTTATATTTAACTTAACTGCCTCTTTAAAGGACTTATCCCCAAATACAGTCATATTCTGAGGTGCTGGGGGTTTAAGACTTCAACATATAAATTTTCTGGAGGGCACAATGCAGCCCAGAACAAAATGCAAAAGATTCATTAGGGGAAATATCTGTGAAAGGTAAAAGGAAAGGGAGCAGGAGAAGGTGGGAGAGTCTGCAAACTGTGACACAGGTCTGACACCTATAAAGGAGAGAAAAGAAAGGACTGAGTAGACAGCATCCCAGACTATATAGCACAGTTCTAAGAACCTTTTAGCCAAGCTTATGCATAGGCCTCAAGCCAAAACTGCCCATCAGAGGAGTTTCAAATATTGTAGCAATGAAGCTGCTCCAACCATGCTCAGTCATCGGCCAGGATAGGCCAATTATTACTTCTTGAGGGACCTGCAAGAATCAAAGCTTGTTAAACCTCCCAATAGCCTTGGCTAAAAATCTTTGCTTATTTTTAAATATTCTTTCAAAATGACTGAAGTAAAAAAAAAAGAAAAAATCATATAAAGGCAAATTGGCCAAATCTAAATGTCATTTTATGTAAATGACAAATTGTAGCTGCCAGAGATAAATGAACAGTTGGCTTTGGGCAGCACAATATTTAGGAAAAGCAAAGGGACCTATATTATATTGATTTGCAATCACTTAAAAAATTCTCTACATGTCTTTTGCCATTTGCCCAGGAATATCTGACACAAAGTGATCATATATGATTTACTAACAAATCTGAGTATTTCCAGTATTTATTGGGTTATTTTTATCAAACTACTTACTTCCAGTGGAATTTTAAGGCTTCTAAGCTATAGAATGAAAAATATCATTTTTTCTTTTTTTTGTAATATTAGACCTCTGTGTTTTATCTCTAAAATAATTATGGCACCTTTCAATTAGGGGATTCCTTTCTCTCTTTTTTTGGCAAAAATGTGCAAAAAAGTACTAAAATATCTGTGAGCTTAAATTCTGTGGCTGAATGCAGAACTTTCATTAATATCCAAATGATCTGCATTTCTTAAAAAAACAATTCTTCTCATTTCTTAGTATTTCACTGAAAAGGTTATGACAAGCTTCTACTTAAAAAAAAAAAACCCACAAGGAAATAAAAGAAAAAGAAATACTAGTTTTAAATTAAATTTTAAGAGTGGTAATTTGATGTACTGAATTTTCTACTTTAACTCTCTGAGTGACACATATATTGATCTCTATGTGGCTACTACATTTATAGCAATCAATACATTCTTGTCTATTTACTCAGCAAATATTTCTAGAGCATTTATTATATGCCAGGTTAAATAAGACACAGCCTTGGTCCTCAAAGAACTCACATTTCAATTACTTTCCTTTAAAAAAATTATTTTTAGTGTGGTAGAATACTTAACAGAAAATTTACCCTTTTACCATTTTTAAGTGGCATTAAGTACATTCACACAATTAGGCAACTATCACCACAATCCATTTCCAGATAGGTTTTTCATCATCTCATACTGAGATTATTATTATTAAATAATAATTCCCAAAATCCCCTTTCTTAGTTCCTGAATCTAGCTCATTCTCTCATGTATTACTGTATCCCCTTCCTTTCTTTCTTCTATGGCTCCTTTATTTTTTTTCTCAGAGGGACACGTGGTTCAACTTTTAATAAAAGTTATTTATTTAATTGAATATGGGCAGATAAAAAACTATAGTAGGGGCTGGATTTTTATGCCATAACGACCCACTTTCTGAGAAAACAAAATGTCCCTTCTTACCCACAATCAGGTACCTGCACCTTCACCCGCTTCATTTATATATAGGGCACAAACACATTTACCAAGAGGAGACTCCACCTTCAAGTAATTTTGTGAGACATGCACTCCCTTATCAGATGTTAGTAGGGGCTGCAGAGCACCCTGTATTCCTGGGTGTTCAGAAAATATTAGGTACATATGTAGTTACTATATGTTAATTTCAAAAGAACTTTGAAGGAGCAAGCATGGTGAATTTAACTAACATTGTTAATAGAAAGGTCACATTAGCTAACAAGAACCCTAAAGGATGCCCTCAGATATCTAACAGATCCCTGAGAACTGCTACTTGGAATTTCTCCTCAGTTTTATTAGTATCAAACATCTGATTGGCTAGGGACCACAAGATGAAATTCCTGATGAATTCATGAAGGCAGGGAATAAACGATGGAAAAAATATACTGATAACGCAAAAGGCATATTTCTACATTTCCCCCACCTTTTTCTGAAATGCCTTCGTCATTTATAATCCTAATCTAGGGCCGGGTATAAATTTTACTTGAGAGATACAGGCTTGGAGAGGTTAAGGACTTGAACATCGGTATATTAACTGAAAAAGGAAACCTTGGCACTTTCGTTTCATTTACATACCGCCCATTAAATGATTTAACCGGTTATCTCTTTTGAACAAATAATTCACTTACAGTCTTTCTACGAAGATGTGAAGTTGCTCTTCTACCCTTAGGGAAGGGAAATAAGCATTAAAAAAAAAAAAAAAAAAAGGCGGCACCTTCAGCTAATTCTTCATGAAAAACAGCAAAGGCAGGGAACAATCTGAATTCCAAATCTAGAGCTCCGGGTCACTAGGTATAAAATCTGCCCTGGAGTAGAGGTGGGGGTGAGGGAATGAAAGGGAAGGCTCGTAAAGTTACCTTGCGGAAACTTGAGGACTTTCCGACAGGTTAAAACCCACCAACTTCCCTGAACAGCAATGGCAGGGGAGGGCCGAAGCGAACGGACTCGCTCGCAGCGCCCACGTCCACCCCGGAGCCCTCCAGCCAGCACCTCGCAGAACCGCACCAGAACCGGGAGACCCCGGAACCCGGCGAAAGGCCAGGCGGCCGGAGAGCGCGGAGAACACGGAGCCGACGTGCTCTGGCGGGGGTTACGGGAGCCGGCGAGGGACCAATCGAGTCAGGGCTCAGATCGCCCTTTCTCCGCATGAAGCTCCCCCGTTGCCCATCTTGGGCCAGGTCCACACCTTCTCTCCGGGAACTCTCCCCGCGCACCTGCAGCCACCAGCGCCCGCAGCAACCACCTGCGCCAGGAAGCGGAAGGACGACGCTTGGCCCGCCCACGCCGGACTAACGGAAGCCGGCGGGGAAGCGCTCTGGCCCAATCACCGTGCGAGAACTACGGCCAGCCAATAGGAGGCCGGCGCGGGGGGCGGGCGCAGGGGCCGCCGGCGCACGCGCAGTGGGGAGCAGGGACTCCGGTGTGCGGCGGTGTAGGTGCGGGGAGTGTGGTGCGCTCGTGTCGGCTCTCAACATCCCCGCGTGGCCGCTGTCGCCTTTTCCAGCCCTCGCCATGTTCCTCACCCGGTCGGAGTACGACAGGTGTGTGCGGCGGGCGTGGGGGTGGGAATGCGGTTGGGGTTATGGCTGGGCAGGCAGGCCGAGGGCCCAGCGCTCGGCCTGGGTTCTGCCGTGTCATGGGGCTGCCCAGGTACCCGAGGCTGGTCCAGCCTGGGGATCTCTTGCGCTCCGAGCCGCCCACCGTGATTCCCTAAGCTGCACTCGCGCCGATCGGCCTCACTTGTCCTACCGCTGAGTCACGGCTGGGTCCTGACCCGGTGCGGAAGCGAGCAGTTTTGCTGTGTGCTTGGGGAAGAGAATGGAGGGGCCGGGACTCTGATCTTTAACCTGGGGAAGGCCAAGGGTTACCCCCTTTCCGGTTCATCTTTGTGCCGCCTGGAAGAAGAAGCACTAGCGTGTATTTAATGGGTTTGATATTTCAGCTCCTCCTTCCTTCTAGGAGAACAATCTCGTTTTCCATTTCTTAGTAATGGGAATGGAGCAGCCTTTTCTTTGATTGAGATGTAGGATGTATAGTTTTTGCAAAATCGCGAAGACAGTCTCATCTCTGCCCAGATACAGGGTATGGAGTCTGATTTTATAGGAGCTGGCATTTAGAGTGGTTCGCAAAAGTTTTCTCATTATGCTGACTCCACTACACCTATATGCTTTTTTGACGTTTTAAAGAGTTTTAAACAAGTTAAGTGTGTGTTGAAGGCTAGATGTTTTCGCAATCAAAGTTGTGAGATTGCTGTATTTACTTAAAAAAAAACCTTTTAGGTCTTGGAAATGTTAAGTAATATTAAATTATACATATTTATACTGTAGACATTTTTACTTTCAGTTTTCGTTTTAATCAGTTTTCACATAGCGTTTTTTTTTTTTTTCCTTTTAAGCCATGAAAGCAGATGTTTTCTTTGTACTAGATGGCTTGAGAAGCTGATTTCTTGTCAAGTATACTTTGACGCTGTCAGAAGTTTTTATCATCTGGTCCCACTTTTTTATCCTTTTGCATACATAGAAGATGTATGTGAAGTTTTAAAACTGACATATTTTTCCTTCTGTCCTATGAAATAACTGTTACTCAATATTAAGCTTCCAGAGCATTGAAGAGAATCAACTTTGGGTGATGATAAACTTTTGAGTTAGGATGTGTGTGATGGAAGTTGTTATCCTCATCAGAAAGCCTTTATTAAGTAAGGTTTTATGATACTTTACTTAACATCTTTATTGCCACTTTGTGCTGTTTGTTTTTGTATCTTCCTGAGAATGCCTAAAATACCACTATTTTTTATTCAAAAACTAGCTAATGTACTTGAATGCACTATTCTAGTTGCTAGTCATACAGCAGTGAACAAAATCAAGATCCTTGCTTTCATGGGAGACTGTCTTTTAAAGAACTATTCACAAAAGTAACTACAGTATGAATCAGAAATGTATTCATGTCAGAGAAACTCAAATGAACAGTATGGCGATTTTGATGAGAGAAATTACATTCGATATTAGGGGATCATGGAAAACTCACAAAAGAGCTGATATTTAAACTGAATCTTGAGAAAGCAAGATTTGAATAAATGTGGATAGTGAGAGTCAACACTTTTAAGACAGAGAATATAGGATGAACAGAGGGGCAGTGGGAAAGTGCGTGTTTCCTAAACATTGCATGTTTGGGAAATTCCAGTCTGTTTGGCACATATAATACATGTGTGAGAACAGTGGGAGATATGGGAAAAAACATGATGGTTCTAGATATTGAATGGTTTTTAATGTTAGGTTAAGAAGTTTGGGTCTTACTCTGGAAGTAACTCTGTGCCATGAATTCATTTAAAGAAGTTATGTGATCATAATTATGTTTTATAGATATTAATTGACGCGATTAAGGGAAAGAATGAGTAAATACCAGAAGGCTATTACAATGGTTAGGTGAAAGGTAATGAGGGCATAGAGAATGGAAGGTAGCGAGTGTCGAGTTACTGTGGAGGAGGAATTGATATGGCTTGGCATATGGTTGATATGAGAAAGATAGGGAGGAATGAGTTCGATCATTTTAAATTTTCTAGCTTGGAAAACTGGGAGATTGGAGGTGTTTTAAAATAAAAATGAAGTAGGAATAGCAAGAGGTGGAGCTGATTTTGTAAAGATGGCTGAATTTAAAGATATTTCAAACTGGAAAATGTTGAATGTTCAGCGCTAATGGGATATCCAAGTGGAAATGCTCAGAGGCATTTAGATTAATAAGGGAAGAGTTCAGACCAGTGATAGAGATTTGGAAGTCGGAGATGGTACTTGGCATAAATGAAATAACCCATGGAAACAGTAAAGTTTGAGAAGAGGGTCAAGAATAGAGCCTCATATTATGAGGCTGGAGTAATATCTCACTAGGATGAAGCTCTTGAATTAGGGTAAAAATGCTACATTCACATAATACATTACACTTTACAAAGTTCTTTCGTACTCCATGCAATTTAGTAGTAATTGACTTGTGGCAGAGGCAGATAGGATATTTTGGTTTTTTGGTTTTCCATTTGAGGGAATTAAAGCTAGCAAGTAACAGAACTGGAACTTAATCCCAGCTCTTCTGTCCTTGGACTCTTCTCTCTCATTTTAAAAATGTGTTCCTTACAGTCATAAACTTTTTAAATGATCTTAGGGGGTATTAGCTCTGGGGTAAAAGGGAGACTGGGGTGGTGGGATTCTCCTTCTGTCCCAGATTTAGCCAGAATAGATAGTTCCCAGAGGCAGTTTAGTGGGATAGTTGAAAACTTGGTCACTGTAGTCAGATTGCATAAATTCTAATTCCAGCTCTGCCTCTTACATGCTGAGCGACTTTGGGCAAATTACTTAACCTTTGTGCCTCAGCTTTCTCATCTGTAAAATAGTATCTATGTTAGACAACTACTTCATAGAATTGTTTTGAAGATTAAGTGAGTTAAATCATTTAAAGGTTTATAACAGTGCCAGGCATATAGGAGATATGTAGTGAATGTCAATTTGTATTAATCTGTATTATATTTGGGGGACATATATAAATTTTTTTTGTAAAAAGTTTTTGATAAAATAAATTTGAAAACACTTATTTCTATACTACATCATGTTATATGTTTAAAAATCTCAGACTGTGTAAACCAAGGATCATAACTATTTTTATTCATTTGCTCAGGTATTTTTAAAGTGTCCAGTGTGTGCTGAAAGGTTTTATAGCTAAGACCATAATCGATGTTACTTCTCCATAGAGATTTCCAGCAACCTGGAGCAAGGAAAGGTGGGGAGTGTTTTAGAGACAAAAGCAGTCAGTCATGGAATTGGTATAAATATATATTCAGTGAATGAACTGGGTTAGGCTTTAGGAATCCACAGATCTCAGTCTGTTGTTAATACTAAATCATACAAATAAATAGAGAAATGCACCTGTGACTGACTTTTACTAAAAAGTAACATATTAACATCAAATTCGCATAATGGGAAGAGGATAAGGATAAATGCCCATTTTCTTAGGAATTGTCTAATAGTTTTGGGACATGAATTTATCGAAGGAATTCCAGATTGATTCAGGATTGAGACAGAAAGTCACCTGCCCTCATTTTATCAGTTTGAAGACTCTGAGTGCGGTAGAAGTGTTCTGTGTATTGAAAAGCTGTTGATGTGCAAGAAAATAACTACAGATTGTTGTGGACAAAGGAGAATAATGACAACATGCACATCTTGTAGCCATCTGAGCTAGATGTCAAGAAACTTAATTTACTGTCTCTGTGCCTATTTTTTTGACAGTTTTTAACACCAATTTTTTTTTTTTTTAAATTATAGGGGTGTGAATACTTTTTCTCCTGAAGGAAGATTATTTCAAGTGGAATATGCTATCGAGGCTATCAAGGTACAGTATCAAGTGGCATGATTTTTTAATTTCATGGCAACCTAATGCTTTGCTGGAAGACCATTTAGAGTAAATCTGTTTTAGCTATTACTTTAGAAAATGTTATCTCTTTTTAACCACACTATTAACCATTTTAGTAACAATTTCAATCCCATTCCTAAGATCTATTTTAAAACTTTTGAACATATAACTGTTTCATAATTATGTAAGGAAATTTTTCTCAGTTGATTGGAGGGACATGTCTGTGTTTATAATCTTGGCTATGAAGAAAAGATGTAGAAGCCCAGAGTTAGCACCTGGGAGATTTTTAACTTATCACCTGTATTCTTGTTGGTAAAATTGTAACTTTGTACTAGACACTTTAGGGACTGATAAGAGATGTGTTCTGTAATTTAGTAACAAAATTGAATAGTTCAAACCAGTATTCAAAAATTGGTTAGAAAGTAAGCTAAAATTAGTTATTATGTAAGATCTATATTTGTTGTTAGGTCATGATAATCTAGATTCCAGGCATCAGTATTTTTAAGGACTCCCTAGTGATTCTGCTATCTAGCAAGGGTTGAGAATCACTGATCTAATCCAACTCTTCACTCTGTGTTTCGGTCACCTCTCCATTCTCACAGCCTTTACAAATATCTAGTGACAGTATTTTCTCACTAGATAACTCATTCTCTTTGAAAACAGTTCATAATGTCTTAGAAATTCATCCTTGTATTGAATCAGAAGTCTAGCTTCCTGAATTTCAGTTGGTCCTAGTTTTATCCTTGAACCACACAGGATGCTAAACCTCTTACATAAGACAGATTCACACATAATTGAGAAGAGCTACTGTGTTTGTTTCTAAGCTACGTCTTCTAGAAGTGCGTTGGTGGAAATGGTTGTATGAGAATCTGGAAAAGAAAAAGAAATTCTAGTAGTTGAAGACATACATGTGAAGGTTGGAAGCATTGTGATAGGTAGTGGGACAGAAAATAATGGGCCAGGTACAAGTGCCTGTTTCTACTTTTGACTGTCTTTGCTCTGTATTGAAACTGTACATTGCTATGAAGTACGGGACTATCACAATTCCAAGCTGTGACATTTATAATGAGCTTCAGCTAAGACAACAGTTCTGTAAGCCAAGAGCAATCCTCATTTTGCGTCAATCCTCATTTTGGGGGGTTCTCCTTTTAGCCCTTAACTGCTAGTGATTTTCAGATTGCTTAATGATAATGAGATGTATCTAATCTGCAGCCGTTGGTTGGGCTGGGATAGCAATAGTGCTATGGCCCTTAGTGGAGGCGACTTACCCCTTGTGAAAATTCAGGCTCTTTGGCCTTTAAACAGCCTGATTGTTGCCTTGGCAACTTATGATTAGCCAATGAGAAAACAGTTTGATAATTGTAAGGATTTAGTAGTATGAAAGGAGCTGGAGAAATGACTAAAAATGTCTGTAGAAATTATCATGTAGAGGCACTAAAATGGGTGGAGTGGGTAAGATATAACCAGCAGAGGTGGAAGAAAAAATGCCTTTAGAGTAGGATCCTTGGGATAAGGAATGGAAATCTGTGACAGTGTCCAAATTACTGTATTACACTGAACATCTGGACATTGATTACTATGCTAGTGAGTTATATTAAAGAAATACTACAGAGTCAGTTCATAGGTTCCCTCTCTTCCTTTCTTCCCCTCCCCAGGGGCAGAGAGCTGGAGTTAAGGCAGAATTGTAATGTTGAAATATCTGGGGGTAAATGTAAGTGTACAAAATAAAATTATCTTGATTTTGAGATAGGTTTTATAAAATAGCTTGTCTCATGCAGACTATTTTGTGTGTCAGGTGTATTAATGCATAATGATTCATGGAATTCTTTGGAATCCTTTGCAATAACAGGCTCTAGGAGTCTGATGCTCACACTGGCAGTCTTTGCTTTGTAGAGCTAACTAAAGATAATGGTAATTTAGCGGAGTGAGCACATACAGGCTTGAAAGGCTTTGTGAATGATGGGTGCATTCAGATAGGCAGAGGGAAGCATATGTTCTAGGGGAGACAGCATGAGCAGAGGTGCAAGGGTAGGGGATGATATGGCTTGAGAAAATAGGTTGGGCTATACATGAGGGATTTTGTTGGAGAATAATCAGTAATAAGTTAGAAGAGAAAAGTATGATTAGGTTTTGAGGGCTCTGGAATCTTATTTAGATTTTATGTTATTGGCAGTATAGGAAGATACTAGTTTTTCCAGAGTGAAGAAGTAGAATTTTATTAGATCACTCAGGCCATAACATGAAAGATTCATTGGGTGGAAAATTAAATGTTTAAGATTTAAGTTAGGAGCCTATTGAAGTAATCCAGGCATGGGATAAGAATAACTTAACATTGATCAGTCATTTATTATGTGCTAATCACCATTAAAAGCATTTTATGTATTGTATTTATCCTTCTTGATGTAGGTATTATTTATCCACATTTTATAGATAAGGAAACTTGAGACATAGAGGAGTAGGTGACAAGGGTGGTGGCATGGAGATGGAGATATGAAATTAAGCTATATTGTGGGCTTCGAGTGACCTCGAAAAATTAAGTTAATATTTTTATGTAAGTGGTTTGTCCCCCTCTCCCCTGTCTCCCTGCCACCACCTACCCTGGTCCCCACTTTTTAAAAGTAAATTTATTTTCTGGTGGTCATATAGTTTGAAGAATATCCCCCTTTGGAACAGATCAAGATAGCAAAGGTGAAAAGAAACCAGGTCTGGAAAAAAGAGTTTTATTACTTCCTTGCCCACTATGTTTTAGAACTTTAGAATCTGCTTCTCTCCAAAATATTGGCATTGAAGATGATCATTTTCTGGATATTTTCAAGACCTTATTGAACTTCCCTTTCAGAAGCTCAAAGTTCTGTAAATCAGTGTCCTTTCCATTGAAAGGAACAGTACCTTATTTATTAGGGTGCTCCTCATTCTTTTTCTGGGTACTAGCTATGGCTGAATGAGGTGCTAGTTTTGTTAAGATCTACAGAGAGTGTCCTGGTGAGTATTGTGACTGTTCTTTGACCTGTACATGATAACCACAACATGTTCTCTTAAGCTTGGTTCTACAGCTATTGGAATCCAGACATCAGAGGGTGTGTGCCTAGCTGTGGAGAAGAGAATTACCTCCCCACTCATGGAGCCGAGCAGCATTGAGAAAATTGTAGAGATTGATGCTCACATAGGTAAGGGGTGGGGAAAGGCTGCTTGCTCTGTAGAGTCTGGCCTGGGTTAATTAGTCATCTTTGATGTTCCAGGGGAGGTTCATTATATGAATTTCTTACCCCCTTGTTAGCTGTTGATTTCCTGGTGGTAGGCCAGTGTGCATCACATCGGAGTAGGAAGCAGTTGTAGGACTCGCCAAACCCGGAAGGTCCTTTCTCCCTCAAAGTTAGACTTGGCAAATGTGATGGTTGTTGAAATAAGTTAAGGTTGAATCATTGGCCAGTTTTTTATGATGGCGGAGTCTTCACAGATACATAACATTAGCCCTGGTGGGAGGCCACCGGGAGTAGAGGATTCTGATGATGCAGAGAATTGAAGACCTTCAGAGTGACCAGCTTCAGAGAGTAGAAGAATGATAGACTTTGACCAGATTAGTCTTCTGCTTCTGTTTTCAAATCTATCTCTTTACTCCCTGTCTCCCCCTATTTCTCTTTTTGTCATGTCTGTTATAATTTCCTGCCTTAGCTTCTGGTTAGTAAGTAGTTCTACTTATAGCATAGGATTTTAGTTGATTGTCTAATTTTTTTTAACCTTTCTAGTCATCTAATTAATGAAACATTGGTAAAATAATTAATTGCTTGAAGGTATCAGAACCAAGTTTTGTGGTAACGCTGGGAGCTTGGCATTTTCTCTTTCATAGGTATAGAAATTGGGATTTAAGATTAGAACATTGTATCTGCTTTATCTCAAATTACCAGTCTTTTAGAAGTAGGTCACTGTCACTTCATTGGAGAAATTGAGAGCCTACTGTGTGCTAGACATGATGCTAGTCACCAGGGATGCAAGGAGGAACGAGACATAGCCCTTGTCTTCTAGGACCAGTCTAATCGTGAAGGTGGATGTGTAAATAAGTCAATGCAACTAAGTGATGTGGGTATTAAGAAAGGCTGGAGTATGTGCTCAGTAGGTGTACTAAGGAGGAAATAATTAACTTTGTCAGGGGACAGTGGTGGTAGGGCTTTCAGAAATGGATTCCATAAAAGTGATGCCAGAGTTGAGTTGAATTCTAAAAGAAAAGGAAATGTTTACCAAAGAGCAAGTGGCTGGGTGTAGCAGGAGAGAGCTTTTTAGTCAGAGGGAATAGAAATGAGCTAAGTCTTGGTGGTGTGAAATATGAAATACTGGTACAAGTATCTTGGTATGACTGGGAGATGGACTGTGGCAAGAAATGAGTCTGGAATCAGATAGTCCTTTTTACCATGCTGAAGAGCTTGAATTTGATCTTTTTGTATTCGTGGTTTTAAACATTGAAGTATTATGATCAGGTTATGATTTTAGAAAGACCATTCTGGTAACAGTTTTGAAGGTAGAGTGAAGGGGCCTGAGACTGGAGGCAGCGAGTCCAGGTAAGAAATTTTTAAAAATCCAAACAAAGAGTTAAAGAGGGATTTTAACAAAGGCCAGGGTAGAGAATGGAGAGGTAAGGACTAATGCCAGACAGGTTAATGAGATAGAGATTGATAGAATTTAGGATTTGATTGCTTGTGGGGGGCCAAGGAATATGGAGTCTAGAAGGAAAATAACTTGATTTGAGTTTGTGGTATGCCCAAGTAGATATATTAAGGGAATCTGGAACTTTATAGGTCTGAAACATGGGAACATGACTCAGGCTGGAGATTTAGATTTGAGTCATGGTATATAAAGTAACAGCCATAACCCTAGCATCTTGGACAAACTTTCTTTCTAATGTAATTAGTTGGTTTCTGTTTGGTCAGGGAGGTAAAAAGGGTTTCGATTTTATTCTAGGTTCTTCCATCATAGCTGTTAGTGACATGGTTATATATTTCCTTATTTCTCTTGATGGGTGTTGGTATTTGCTTAGTTTGAAGGTGTCTCATGATCTACAGAGTGCTGAAGGATGCTTAAGAATGTAATATGTGGAATTCATATTTGATGAGCTGTTCTTCTCTGCCTTCTATCCTACTAGCTGTACTTATGTGTCATTGCAGATAGTTTTTTATTTGTTTATGATATAATTGTACTTTGTGTTCAGTGCAGATGATTTCCTGTCTAATCTCTTGGTTTTATTGCTATGGGGTTCCTGAATGGCTGCCATTATTCCACTCCAGAATTTCTTTATTTCCTGAGTGGATGAAAGAGTTTTACAAGGATTTGGCCGCTGGGTCACTGTTGCTTTTACATTGCAGGTTGTGCCATGAGTGGGCTAATTGCTGATGCAAAGACTTTAATTGATAAAGCCAGAGTGGAGACACAGGTAAAATTAGCATCATCTCTTATTTTCACCACGATGCTTGAGTTGCTAGTGATACAATAGCTGCCTGGGCTGCATTTTAGGGCTCTGTGTTAATATCAGATGTAGCTTTTCGGAGTGATTTGGGTAGAATTCCTAGTTATAATTTTATGAGGCTCGAGGTCTAGCCATCCAACCATTGCAGCTTGAAGGAGGCCCTGCTAAATAGTGCTCGCAGTCTCTTGCTTCTTTTTGATTTGTGTTATGTAAAGCAAGCAGTGTACTGCACTCTGTTCCCTAATTGACTTTCTGTAGAAGCACCATAGCAGGAGGTAAACACAGCTAAAGGACATTCTCCCCCCAGCTGCCTTTGCTGCTGGGCTTGCAAATAACAGCTCTCCTGTGGTGAGTAATGATATGTACCAGGTGACAAATTCTGGCCAGGAGTAGTGATTCTTTTTAACTGAGCACCTGCTGCCTGGAGAGTAGATGAGTAAGAAAAAAATAACTGATGGGTAAAAAATTTTATACTTATTTGCAAGTTTGCTGTCAGTACTTATGTAAGAATGTCATTTAATTTAAACACCAACAGAATGATAAGGTCTTTGAGGGAAAGTAGCACTCAGGTATTAGCAGTCTCTTCTTGAAAAGACCAGCCTTGTTGCTGTGAGGGGTTCACTGTTTTTCGAGGAAGAAATTGCTGAGAGTTCTTTCAATATAAGAGCTATTTCTCTTCCTCTCACATAGTCCTAGGCGTTCAAGTTTAGTGTTAAGGGAAACACACTGGAACTTGAGCCTTTGGTTTCCAAGCAGTTCCAAGGGGGCCGTGTGTGGTGAGATGGCGGGCTGCTTTCATGCCCTTCCTATTCAAAAGGCAGACCATGCTTTGCTCTTTTTCTAGAATCACTGGTTCACATACAATGAGACAATGACAGTGGAGAGTGTGACCCAGGCTGTGTCCAATCTTGCTCTTCAGTTTGGAGAAGAAGATGCAGACCCGGGTGCCATGGTGCGTGTGATGCTTGCGTCATGTTTTCTTGCAGTTCTGTGGGACATGGGAATCTGTCTTCAACATATCTTTTCCGGCCCCTCTCGTCCCTCTGCTTTATAGCCATTTATCCTAATACCTCTTGTTTTTTGGTTCTAGTCTCGTCCGTTTGGAGTAGCACTGTTATTTGGAGGAGTTGATGAGAAAGGACCCCAGCTGTAAGAACCATTTTGCCATTTTTTCCTGCCTCCTTTTGGGGAGAATTATTGTAATTTGGGATGGGGACTGGTAGTTTAAATCAACTGGAAAGATTATTGTAGAGCTGTGAAAAGCAAAGGGCTTCTACCTCTGAAGTTAGGTGATTCTGTGCTGTTTATACAAAGGTGGATTTGGGGATTCTCTGAAGAACTGCCCTATTGGAATCAATCCTAATTCTGGAAAGGATTAGAAGTAACTTTGTTACTGTAGTCAGGATGTGTTTTAGAGCTTTGCTTTGGAATGTCGATTTGACCTCTATTCTCAAATATTGTTTAGATAGTCATACACAAGTGCCATATGTATATATATAATATACTATCCTTCTCTTCTAAATCCCCGAGAAAGCTATTCGTTTTCTTTAACACTTTTTTAAAAATCTCATTTCTCCAGGCATAGAACATCTTTGCAATCTGTGCCTCAGTATTTTGGTGGTTTCCTGGCCGCAGGCCAAGAATTTATATTTTTTAGTGAGACGTTTATTACATAAAAATTTCCACCACTCTTAAGCATTTTAATCCTCTTTTGGGGGTTTTCGCAGGTTTCATATGGACCCATCTGGGACCTTTGTACAGTGCGACGCTCGAGCAATTGGCTCTGCTTCAGAGGGCGCCCAAAGCTCCTTGCAAGAAGTTTACCACAAGGTAATTAAGCATTCTCACAAGTTTTATTTTGTTATTTTAAATAAAGATGTAACTTACCTACAATAAAATGTATACATCTTAAGAATTCGGTTCTATGAGTTTTGACGATTATGTAACAGCCTTGTAACCACTACCTAAAACAAGATATAGAACACTTCTGTAACCCCAAAATGCTCCAGTACATCTCTCATCTTTCCTTACAGTCACGGTTACCATGATAGATTAGTTTTGTCTGTCCTTGTACCTTTCATAAGTGAAATCATACTGTTTGTATTTTTGTCTGCCTTTTTTCATTCAACATATTTTTTTTTGAGATCCATGTGTTTGCACATATCAGTAGTTTATTGCTGAGTGGTATGTCGTGGTATAGATGTGCCGAGTGGTATGCCGTGGTATAGATGTGCCACAATTTATCCTTCATCTTCACAGCTCTACTAACAGTAAGGATTTATACTTACTCATCTAGCTCTTGAAGCAAGTAGGTGTTTGGGAATTTTTATCTTTGTTAGATGAGAAGACTTGGTTTTTGATAACTTCTGTGGTCAAAGGCTGCCGTATTTATCATTCAGGTGGTTCATATAGGGACGTCTGCTCACATCAACCCCTAAAGTATTGTAAAATCAATACTTTACATGTAGAAGAAATGAGGAACACAATAGGGTGAAAAAGATTTTCTAAGCCATTGGGTCACCTTTGTAGATCATTTGGTAATGATTATTCATTGATATCACAAATATCGTCTTGTTTCTAAGTTAAAAGAAGATAACTAGAGAATATAGCTTTTTCCCGTTCTTCAGAGATCACTTACCAAATTAAAGTTGGTGTCTTCATTCTGGTTCAAAATAAGACTTTATTTTCTTCTGAATAAATGTATTCTACTTATTTACCATTTACTTGAATTCTGGAGATACTTGTAATGCACTATACTTATTAAGATATTTGGTTTAATAATATTTGCTGAATCATTTTTGCAGGGATATATAGGGGAAATCTTTGAAGGAAAGAGGGATTATGTATAATTAATAGCTATTTTTCACCTCTTTGTTTCAAGTCTATGACACTGAAAGAAGCCATCAAATCTTCACTCATCATCCTCAAACAAGTAATGGAGGAGAAACTGAATGCAACTAACATAGAGGTATATTTCTGTTTTATTGCTTTTAATTCAGATATCATAGTTCCCATTGTTAAAGATTGAATAGAGCAAGGTAATCACATTTTTATATGCTTAGTTATTAAGTTACTGATATCTTTTGAATAGCAACTTAGTTAAGTAGTAATGGTAGAAGCCAGACTTCCATGAGTTAGAGTGAATGGGAGGTGAAGTGGACAAAACAAGAGTTTGCTGCTTTCTCAAGACGTTACTAATGACAGCACAAGGCAGCTTTAAAGAAAAGGATTTTTGCTTTTCTAAGGGTTAGGAAAGACTTGAAAATACTTTTATAGACTGAGAAGAAACTAGAAGGGTGGAAAGAATGTTAAAAGAAAGAGAAGCAGAGGTTAGTTAGTGATGGAGGGTAGATATTCAAGAGGAGGCAAGGCATGGTACAAATGAAGGAGTTGCTTTCGAAAGGAGAATTCATTTAGCATTATGTTGAATACCTATTGTATGCCAGGTACTATGCTAGGTACCAGGGATACAGACACAGAAAATCCAATTCTCATTCAAATTGTATACTTTGTAGTATAAAGGACATACAAATAATAACAACTTGGGGTGAGAACTTCCATAACAGCAGTAAGAATGAATTGTCACACGAACATGTAACTTATACTGGGGCATTAGGAAAACTTACTGGAAGAGGGTGAATTCTGCAGAAAGGAAGAGAATGGTACTCCAGAAAGAGGGAACAGCCATGTGCAGAGGCTCAAAGATGTAAAATGACATTGTACATTAAAGGGAGCTTTAAGGATTGTGTCTGAATGCTGGGGTATGATATGTGTAAGATAGGGAGATAGCAAGAGATGACACTGGAGAGGCATGCACCAGATTCTAAATGCCCTTGTGTAGGATGCTAAGAGGTTATAGGAGAAAAGGAGGTAATGATAAATAAAGGTTAGATCAGTTTGGAGGTGAATTGGGAGAGAGGTTCTGTATTTCTCTGATGCTTGTTAGCTCACCTGCTGAGAGTGGGTGAACACAACAGTAAAATTAAGAAAATGAGAAATATTTGGAAAAGTCAGTTGGGTAGCAAAAAGGGAAAACAGGTTTGAGTAATAGGATTACTGGGCCACATTAAAATACTAGCTGAGGCTGGAATCGCAGAACAAATTGTAGAAAGTCAGGATAGTGGTTACCCTTGGAGGCATAGTATGTATATATGTATGTATATTTCAAGGCAACTGAGGGTTGTAATCACAAATCAGCAATTAAACCAATCATCACGTACCAGGATATTCATCAGCTGTATTCAGCGTAGACTGAGAAAACATATGTTTGAATTGGTTCCTGGTGGAGGATTGACTGGTTGGTTGTGGGCAGAAGAGTGGAGAGTACTGGAGGGTGGTGGTGTCGGGTGTCTCTCCAATGGAGCCAGGTTCTGTAGGCTGCAGTGACAGGAGCAATATTAGATTCTCAAACAGTGGGCTGGCTGGAGGAAGATCTGAGAGGAGTTGAAGAGAGGATTGGGGGTGGAGTGGGAGTAGTCATTTGGTTTGCTCCTTGAGCAGTAATGGGGAGAAAGGGGCTTAGAATGGAAATGGAAGACCTTACTTCATAGATACGTTGTTTTTTTTCCCTGCTTCTTAGTAAAGATTTGAAGATACTTCCCTTTCTTGCCAATCTGTGAGACAACGAGGTGCAACATATGCAGTGATACACCCTCTGACTCTTAGGAGGGATTTTGTCATTTCTTTTGGTGCTGAATGAAATAGGATCTTGGCATTTCTGCTGAGACTAAGTCCTTGCCACCTCAGATGTAGCTCTGTTGATTTCGTAGTGAAGGTTCTGAGGCCTGCTTGGCTCATCTGAAACAGCAGATATATATGCTCTTTCAATTTCACTGCAACTGCAGTGCTGCTTTGAAGAGAGGTGTGTGTCATCTGTTCTCTACTATCAGCTGCTTTAGTCCCTGACTATAGTTTTTCTTCACATTAAAAAAGAACACTTCACTGTCCAAGACCGTTTAGTCCACCAGTGCTCCAACTCATGATGTCCAAACCTGACTATCTGTCAGTCTTTGGATATGAGGCCCATGCATCTGTATTCTTGAAATCTCATTGGATGATTCTGATGGTCAGTCTAAGAAGGTCAGGCATTAGGGAGCCACTGCTCTGAAGCCCATCCTCCTCCATCTCTTTTTAGGCCCTTGCGTCATCAGTTGTCCCTTGGATAACTGGCCTCTCCTTGGTATCTGCTTTCCCCTCAAAAACAGTAAATTTCCAAGTTGAATCGTTCTTTAGAAAAACAAAAACAAAACCCATCATTAACCCTTTCCTCTATCTAGTATTGTCTTTTGTTTAAAAGATCAACTTTGTTGGGGTATAATGTACATCCTGTAAAAGGTGCCTATTTTAATTATTATAGGTCAGTGCATTTTGACAATGTATAATTCCATTGTCTGTTACCACAGTCAAGATAGGAAATGTCTCCATCATCCCCTAAAGTTTCCTCATGTCCCTTTTCAGTCACTTTCTTTCTGCTGATCTGCTTTTTGTTATTAAAGATTTGTTTTGCATGTTCTAGAATCTCATATAAATGGATCATACAGTGTGTACTCTTTTGGGTCTGATTCCTTTCACTCAGCATAAAGATTCTGAGATTTATCCACGTTGTGTGTATCAGTAATCGGTTATATTTTATGTCGAGTGCTCTCCATTCATCTTGTTTTTTAACCTTTATCGTTAGGTTTCTTCCAAACAGAATCTACATTCATTGTCTTCTCTGCCTCACCTCATTTGTTCTTTAATCACTAATGTTTGTTTCTGTTCTTATTATTTCCTTGAGACTGGTTCTTACTAAGAAAGCTCCCGTTTGTCAGATTTCATGGACATTTTTTAGACCTATTATTTGACCTTTCTGAAGCAGACACCTCAAATTTTTGACAGTTGTAAAACTAAACTTGTTATCTTTCCTGAAAGCCATTTTCTTTTCTCGTATTTCTAATCCTGATTGATAACACAAACATTGTTCCTTCATTCACAGCAGAAACCTGGAAGACATCTTTTCCCTTCATTAAATTGTCTTTGCTTCATAAATAAATCAGTGCCCCTTCTTCCTTCCTCCTTTCAGTGCCTTCTTTTGTTCAGGTCCTGATTTTCCTCCTGCCTCTAACCTTGTTTTCCTCCATTTTATTTCATTTCATTCCCCTCCATTTTGCTACTGAAGTTGCTTTTCTGAATTGCATATCTAATCTTGATTGTGCTTAAAATTTTTTTTCTGACTTCTCTCATAAGATAAATTCCAAATTTCTTTCCATGGCAAAACAACTACTCTTAAGTTGTGTTAAATCTGTTAGGCACCTTGGTAATAAGCATTTTACATGCAATTATTTCTTTTAATCTTCACAAAAACTCTATAGATATATATTTCTATTTCCATTTTACAGAAGAGGAAATAGGCTTTGGGAGGATAGGATGCTGCCCAAAATGACAGAATTGGTAAATGGTGGAGTCACTATTTGAACCCAGGTCTGATTTTGGGTCCTGTCTCTCCGGGCTCTGTCCTCCTACACTCTCTTCATTTCATCTCATCCCATATACAGCCTCTCCTCTAGCCACTTAAAATTACTTTTAGTTTTGCAAATACATCATCTTGTTTTATGCTTTTATGCAATTGTAGTCTGCCCTTCTGCTCCTCAATTGTCTGGCCACTGTTACCATGCATCAAGACGTAACTCTCAAGATTGCTTCTCTTTGAAGTCTTCCTTGACTCCTCCTAGAACACTTGTTGTGCCTCCACTATACATGCCCTCTGCTCTGTTATAACACTTACCTGACATTGAGTGCGCTTGTTGTCGAGCACCTTAGCCAGAGACTTTCTTCACCTTTGGGTACCTGTGCCTGGTTCAGCTAGTATACAAGTGCTTAGTCATTAATTATTGATTGAATCATGAAAGAAAATACCTTTTACCTACCTCACAGAGGTTTTTTGAAAGTGAGATAAATAGAAAAGTATCTTTCATATGCTTTTGTAAATAAATTTCTCATTATGCAAATACAGGGGGTTGTTTTTACTTGTCTAGTGATGAGTACCTACCTGAAGGCAGTACTTTTCAAGTCCCATTAGTGTTAATTTGCAGCCCGGTTCTATGGGACTGTTCTAGTAAGAGTTTTCATAGTTTCTGTTTCTTAGCTCCAGTGATGATTTGGGAGGACTAGTCTATGAGCCATCATTGATTTGACAAAAAATTCTGTAGTTCCTCACTCTTCTCTGATTTATTGACCTTATATGTCTGTCTGTCTGTCTTCATCTCCTTAGAAGAAGCAGTAATAACATATGTTTTAATTTCCTTGAACTAGAACTCAAGGACATGAATGGATTATTTAACATATATTTTGCAATATATTTGGGACTCTTATGATATTTCATGTAATTGGATAGATCGCTTGGGAGATTTACGTGGAGACTGCAGGCTTTCAGAACATTTTTTTAGGCTGTTACCAGACCAGATCTTCAGGTGTTTTAAGATGTAGTCTTTTTCTAAATTTTACCTGTAGATAAGGCAAATAATAATAAATACCGTGTGACTGGACTGTGCCAATTATGGAAGTTTTCAAATTATATTAACATCAGTAATAAATATCACTTAAAGGGCTCTAGTATGTTTAATTTTAAAGTTAAAGACAATGTGAAGAAATTACATTTAAAACAAATAAAACATCTAAACTTTTTAAGCACATGTGAAGTGACACCTATTCTTTAAGTATTACCCCAAAACATGGACTGTATTGTCAGCAGAGATGAAGAAAACTTGATAGTTTTAAATGTGAAATTAACCATCTTTTGACCCTAGCTTTTTATTATTTAAATAGATAATAGTCTGTACTGCTAGTTATTACTAATAACTTCAGTCACGATTGATTTCCTGACATTGTTAATGGAACCTTTTCATGGCCAGTCCTTTGAAGAAACAAAGCAAAAAAGGACAACTTTTTGTTGTTAGGTCTCCATATGACCAACTTTAGAGAAAATAATATCAAACAAAAATAGTTAACAATTATTTTGTGCTTATTATAATGTTCTAGGTATCTAGATTTAATCGTCAGAACTACGCTGAGTTGAGTGCTATCATGGTCCCCATTTTACTGATGGAAATGGAGGCACAGAGTGGCCAAGTAACCTGAGGTCACACATATAAGCTTGACTTGCCAAGTGTGACCCCATGTAATTTGCTGTTGCTTTTGTGGTGATCCTTGTTGAAGTAATTTCAAGAAGTGACAGTGACACCGACACCAGGCATTTGATTAACTATGATGTCGTGGGTTAACCTCAAAATAGAAAATTTTGTCAATAAGAATTTTTATTTTGGAGTCAGAGAGCTATTTTCGGGAACTGCTGCCGGAAAGGCTATCCCTGGACCAGCGGAGCCCTTGGATCCTAAGGAACAGCTGTGTCACCGGCACAGCTTCTCCAGCTCATGCTGGGGAAGCAGCGGGCTGATAGAACCCAGCGTATTAACCCTTCTGTTTTCTTTCCAGCTAGCCACTGTGCAACCCGGCCAGAATTTCCACATGTTCACAAAGGAGGAGCTCGAAGAGGTTATCAAGGACATTTAAGGAAGCGTGATCCTCAGAGCTTCTCTGGGACAGTTTCGGTTCTCCTAATTGCCCTTAACTTTTATTTCCAGTTCCTATTCCTTGGAAAATCCCCAGTATATGTGCATTTTTTTATGATGTCTGTACATAACGGCAGTTCTGAAATAAAGAAAAATTTAAAGTATTTGTTAATGACTATTCTAATGCAGTCTTTTATTCAAACTGCTTATGTTATTAAAAAGGATAGTGGTATTCATATCCCTACCCTCTCAGAGTATCTATTCTGAAATAATTTTAGTGGCTTGCTGCAACAGAATCAACTATATCTGAGTTCCTGAGTGTTGGCAATGAATGCAAACTAATGTAGCTCCTCACAGTGGTTTAAGATGTTAATACCATTGTAAAGCCATTTCAATCCTATAGTTAGTTAATCTTGAGTAAACAGGTATTTTTGCTGCTTTTATATGAAGTAGATGCTACTAACTGACCATCAAAAGAACATGTTTTGAGGTTTTCCCCAAACCCTGATGAACAGTTAGAATACGCCAGCTATGTTGTACCAGTTCTAGTGTCTTAACAGACAATTTGAAAAGAGATTAAAAAAAAAATTTAGTTAAGGACAATAAAAATTGAATTAAATTACAAAATGAGTATGAGAGAATGGTATAATTCTTCAGTAGTTTATATTAAACACTTTGGAATGTACTATGAACTTCCTCCATTAGAGCTGCCATCATATGACTGGTTGAGATTAAAGAATCAGTCTTCTGGACCCTCAAAAATGGCCCTATAAAGTAGATCATATTATTGTATTTAACATGAAGAATCTAAGGCTGTGTGACTGGACAGAAAATTAAGTTAGGAGCTGAACTCAGATTTCCTGGTTTCAAATAATCAACTCTTGGTTTTACAGCGCCAGGTCCTTTGAAGCCTAGATACCTACTGAGTAATGGGGAAATCTCATTGAGATTTGAAATGTACTTGCACTATCTACAGTATGGCTAATCAACATGTGGATAACGCAGAATTGATTGTGTATTGTCTTCATTAACATTTGTAGGAAGTTCTACTCTGTGATGTCAAAATAAATTCAGATGATTTAAGTAGACTGAATTTATATTAAACTCACCGTATTTCCAGCAGAAAACAGCTTCTGCTTATATACATTTGGAAACTCCTATGATGGGAAATATTTAGGAGAATTTTGCCCTAGACATACACATAAGGAAAGTATGGGAACTATATTGTCACTAATGTTCTGGAGACTGACTTCTACTGATTTTAGCCCTGTTATTAAATAAAAGATCATGATCATGAGATCAGTTTCTCTTATGTTCACCTATTAACAAATTCTAATAGAAGATGCCATTGAAAAATCCTGTCTCAGCTTCCACTTATTCCAATTTAACAAATCTGTTCAGCATCTACTTACTATATGCCAAGTAATGCATTAGGCCTTGGGGATAGACCTGTGAAAATAGCAGATATGGTCTGTCCTCCCATAAAGCTTCCGGCAGGGAGAATTAGACAATATGCCCTTTAACTTAGTGTAGGTTAATGTGGGAATGGACAAAACATGCTGCTTTAGGGAGAGGGGGGAATTGGGTCTCTGAATCACCTGTATTATGTAGGGGAAAAAAAACCCAAGCAGTAAGGAATAGCTCTTAGCATACGTCTCAGCTTCAGCTTGCACTGTTTTCCCTCCCATGGCCTGTCCAGGGTATTTGTACCCTAGACTATTGCTAACAATAAATGTCATACCCTCTATAATTCTAATTTTAGAATTTGTGAAAAGATAGAATTATAGCATTCTCGATAACTTTAGTTGTCTGTAGAATTTAAAAACTTTCTACAAGTTTTTTTCTTGTGTCCAATTTAGAGAAATGATATTAGGAAAAGCAACAGTTTTGTGATATATAACTACTTTCTATTCATCTCTCTGCTAGAGATTTAATTTTGAAGAACAGTAATGTAACTTATTTTAGTCCTGCAAGTCAGGTAAGATCTGTGTGCAGTGTTTCACAAAGGAAACCTGACAGTGCAACTACTGAAACAATCCGCTCAAACATTTTCTCAGTGCCATATGCAAGGTCCCATGTCCCCAGCAGTTGATATGGTTTGGGGAAGGAAACGTATATTATGTAAGCTTATAATGATAACTAAAAGCAATATATTAAAAAGTAAAGGTACAGATTAATTGCAACTATTTAATATTGAGTTAAAAGTATTTAGTAGTTTCTCCAGGAGATGGCACTGTTGAGTTGGCTTTTTTTTTCCAGACAGTAAGACAATAGACCATTCATCTTTGTGTCACCAAACAAAGAAATATTCCTGTATAGTCCCTCTTCTTCCCCCAACTAATCACATGCTACTGGAACTGACTGTCTTGTGATCTACTCCGTAGTTGGCATAGATTAAAAAATAAGCTGATATATGGTCCAACGGAAAGGAACAAATTGTTCACCAGTTTTCATCTAGCTTTATCATGTCTGTAGCTGAGAACTTGGAAGACGTAGTGATTTTCTCATCCTGCTCAGATGCCATTCAAAATATTTTTCACCTCTCCCGTCTTATTAATGGTCGTTCTGGAAAAATGTAAATTTGTAAATTATTTTTATTCTTTGCAAATTTAAGTGACAAGAATTTTACTGTAAACAGCTTAGGTGCAGTGCACCATTTTACTCTACAATGAATATATTCTCATTTGTGTTTATCTCCAGTGTACAGTTAAAAGTAATTTTTAGATGCTTTTTTTTTTTATTTGGGGGGTAATGTTTTGCACACTTTGTATCTTTTTATTTGCTGCCTTTTCTACCCAACAACTAGCCTTCTGAAGGGATGAAATCAGTTAAGGTTAACATCAAGAACTGGTTTTACCTGCATTGCATGTTCTAGGAGTTATGTGTTTGCTGTTTCCGCGATAAAAGGATAAGCGTAGGAGTTTATTAGAGGTGGGGTGCTAATTCAGGGGACATCATATACTGAAAGCCAAACTTGTGCAAATGCTCTCACTGCAAGGTTCAGGCACTTTAGTAGAGATAAATATGCACCTATGAAACAATCGTGTCTGATGCAGCATTGATGTAGGCAATCTTGCTGCCCGCTTTGACCCGCCGATGTCCAAGCGACTTGGTACCTCCAGAAAAACCCGTAAGCAATCCCGCCTCCGGCCTAGCTCCCTGCAGAAGAGGAAGGGGAGTGAGGCCGTACGCGGAGAGACTTTTCCCTTCGAGCTTGCGCGAGTCACGGATGCCCTGCTGTCCGTCCCCTCCGCAGGACTGAGCTCACACAGTTCGCATTCCCCTTCCCGGCAGCGAGCCGGTTTGCTTCTGCAGACAATGGGCGCTCCAGTGCGCGGGGCTTAGAAACCTGAGGCGCCGGTCCGTGACGAAGCCCCCTTTCCCCGCCGAGCGAGCTCAGGGATTCCGAGATTTTCCTCGCGCTGCCGCCACCCAGAGAATTTGGGGGGGGGGTGTCTCGGGCGGAGAGGAGCCCAGGCTAGAGGGTGGCCGTGGGAGCCGCGAGGGGTCGGGGCGCCACGGCGCGGGCAGCTTCGCGGGAAGGGGGACGGGCTCCCACCCGCTCGGGTCTGGAAGCCCGGCCCCGGGGCCGCGGGCGAGGCGGGGGATGACCTCAGCCGTCTCCGCCACGTCCCAGCCAATCCGCCCCGCATCTTGGCTCCCGAATCCAGGACCCCCGAAGCCCGAGGCGGCGCGAGCCAATGGGGAGCCGCCGAGGGAAGACGGACAGGCCACGCGGCCAATCGGGGCGGAGAGGCCCGGCGGCGCGTCTCCCAGCAGCAGCGCCGGCCGCGGGCCGGGGGCGTGGCGCCGGCGGGGGGGCGGGCGCGGGGCGGCAGGTGTCGGCGGCGTCGGCATTCGGCGGCGATGGCGCGGCCCGGGGCGGCTGCGGCCGGCCCGTCGCGCTGGCCCCACGGCCTCGGCCTCCTCCTCCTCGTCCTCCCGCTGCTCCCGCCCGCGACGCTCGGCCAGGACCGGCTGGACGCGCCGCCGCCGCCCGCCGCGCCGCTGCCGCGCTGGGCCGGCCCCGTCGGGGTGAGCTGGGGGCTGCGAGCCGCGGCGCCCGGGGGCCCGGCCCCGCGCGCCGGCCGCTGGCGCCGCAGCCCGCCCGGCCGGGACGAGGACTGCGGCCGCGTCCGGGACGCCGTCGCCAAGCTGGCCAACAACACGCACCAGGTGAGCGGCGCGGCGTGGCCGGACGGCGCGGCGCCGCCCCGGGCCCCCCCCTCCGGCGCCCCACCGCGCGGTCCCCTCCCCCCCGCGCGCCGCACCCCTCGGGCCGCGGCCCCGGCGCTGCGCCGGGCGCAGTCCGGCCGGGAGCCGCCCCCGGGCGGGCGCCGCGGCCCGCGAGGCTCCCTCGTCACAGGGGAGGCCGGCGTCGCCGCCCGCGGCATTCTGTGCTCCGCGGTGCCAGAATCCCCCGGCGTCGTCTCCGTCCTGTGTCCGACGTCGGGACCCGACGACGCCGGAGCCCCCCGGGGCGGTGGGGCGGTCCCCTCCGAAGGGCTGGCGGAAGTGGGGGCGCGCAGAGGCGGCGGTGGGGCCCCTGGGCCGGCGCGTCCAGGGTGGGCGGCGGGCTCCGAAGCCCCGGAGCAGGTGCTAGGTGAGCACGTGCCTTTGCACAGATAGAAGGACCGAGCGTGCGAGTGGGATGACAGTACGTGGCCTCCCTCCTCAAAACGCCTTCGGTGTGACTTCCTAAGGAGGCACCGGACTCTGACCAGGAAGTCTGGGCCTCGGAACAAGGTTCCCAGCTGTACAGGAACACATCCAACCCTCCGCCTTGACCTACGTCCTGCCCGAAAACTTTGTAAACCGTGGCAGTCCCGTCCCTGCCACCCTTGAGGAGACAAACAGCCCTACCTTTGCGCACTACTGGATCGACAAGGCCAGTTGTTAGGAAGGTCCTGGCTCCTTGCTCCAGCGCAACGTGGTCATCGTCCTCGTGTTTTCTCTAGAACGGATGATTTCATTATCGCTACTCACATTGCATAACATGTTTTCAACTTAACGTATTTTCTGTAATAGCCCTTCCTCTTGCAAAGAGATTTGCAGTTGGGGACAGGGATGAGTGGCTAAATGCATTTGTCCTTGAATAGCCACATTTGCAGTAGCCGAATCTGTCTCCCCTAGAACTGTTTTCCTCTGCTGGGACCATACCTGTTACCTGTGCAGGATCCTCAGATGTGGGACCCAAGGCAATTGCAGTCAAGGCACAGGCAGCCTGGTATAACTTTGCTTCATGCAGTCCAAGCAGCAGCTGCCTAAAGGTAGCCAAGGTAGTGCTTAGAGGTGAGACAGGTTAGGTGCAGATAGGGTAGTGTGAGTACTGGAAAGTCTTCCTGTTTGACGACGGGAAAAGAAATGCTGCAGACTTCCACCTCACAGTGGGGAGTTGAGAAGGGCTTTACAGCACTGATGCTTAATTTATAACAGGACCATTTCCTCCTTGGAGCCAGCTGGACACATCATCCTTACCCTACATTTCAAATCTTCTGCTGCTTTTGGATTCATTTCTTTAGTCAGAGTCTTCCCTCGTTAGTTTGCAACGATATGTCATTTGTAATACATTGATTTCTATAACAAGAGGTTGACAAAACTGGCCCAGGGGGTTCTTAGGCCACATCTACTCAAAAGCACATCTGAAACCTTCTTGGAAGTTCTTGTGTAAAGAATAGTTCCTCTATTTGTTTCTTTTTATTGTTACTGTTTCTAATGATAGCTTTTTTTTTCAGTGTTCCTCCAGTGACCTAATTTTTAATCGCTACTTTTGCATTTGTTAATCAATCATGGTCTCTATAGATCCTGTCCTCTTTGGGACATGCAGATGTGGTTAAAGTGAAGCAGTTGTTGTCAGTCTTCACTTTAGAAGTGGTCAAGTAAAGCAGCCTAGAGAGGTCTACCGCCGTAACCAAGAATTGTCGTGTATAGTTGATTCTGCTTTTTCAGTTCTGTCTTTTTAAAAGTCACAATAAATCATCCTGAACTATATTGAAGAGATGTAGTATTTTAGGACCCTTTATAAACAGTGTGAAATAAAAATGTCAGCATGACAGAAACTTTTTATTGGTGATATTATATATGTTTCTACAGCTAAGGAAGTGCCATTCGCAAGATGACAGGATTTACTTCTTATGAAAAATCGGAAGTTCTTGGTTCTCTTCTTACTTGTTATGACTTGCTTGTTATGACATTAATTCAGAATGTATATGAATATCTCCAGATGTCCGAGATGCACTGTATGCTGGGAATGCTGAGACACAAAAGAAAACTCAGATTGTAAAATGAAAAGCCTCAGAAGGTTTTAGCAAATCTCCTAGTTTCAGTGTCTTATTTGGCTTCTGAGAACATACTGGCATTTCACTCTTCAGAAAGTAAAAGGTGAACTAAAGCATGACAGTGCTTTTACATTCCTCTGGTTTTAGGACGCTCGTGCCCTAATTACTTAAAACTCAGACTTCTCCATTCATGGAATCCAACAAGTATGCATGTGTATTTACAAATACTCATTTCTGACACTCAGTAAATATCCTTTTGCCTTTAACTCCAAATGTTTCATGCCACACTTTTAACTGATTCTTTCCTTTAAGTGCTTGGAGTATTCATGCCATGTATAACCTTTGTACATGAGAGAAATTGAACAAGCCTAGAAGATTTTATAAATGTTGGTTGCTAAGTTGGATTGCTTCAAAACATTCCTCCTGTAAGCACCCCTTTGAGGTTAGGCATGAAACACTGTCTTAAAGAAACAGATGAAATGCCTTGGACAGAGTTTCGGTGATGGCTGACATAATTTCCTTCCTTCTCAATCCTGTGTTCAGACTATTTGACAATTTCCTTAAAACTTTTAAAACATGATTAGCAAAGCCAGAAACTGTTGCTCATTCTCTGTCCTCCCTTTGCTCCTGTCACTAACTACTACTTGACACATTGCTTCCCAAATTTTACCCCAACATCAAAGCCTCTGGTTTCTTAAGTAAACAGGCCCCGGTCTTGTCAGGTCCAAGAAGAATGTGTGTGTGTGTGTGTGTTTGCTGGTGCTGGCAGTGCTGGGTTCAGGCTGACCGGACTGAATGTGCCTATTGGAGGCTTTGGGGAGCTGCCACTCTTAGCCTCTTGTGGATCTTTATCACACCTGGAAATCTGAAGGTCAGTGCTGTTAACTGCCCCGGAACTTTCTGACTGCTTTGTTTATTCCAGTGCTCAGCCTCTCTTCATACCACCTTCCCCAGCACCCCCACCCTAACCTTCTGGTTCATCTTCTCTTCATTCCTATTTCATCCTTTCATTTTGGGGGGTCAAGGAATAGGAGTTCTGCAGTATCTCCTCCTTGGTCCTGGTTGAGCAGAATGAGCAAAATCCTCATGAGGATTCTACTCCCATGCAGTATACTGACCAGATTTTAAACCTGATGTGGTGTTAAAATGACTTATGCATGGGGAATTTCAGTTGGAAATAGCAGATTTGATGAAGTATATTTACCTGGACAAAGGTTTGTCTTCATCTGAGTTTGGTTGGGGCGAGGGTGGAGAGCTAGCCAGGTAGGACAAATAGCTCTAAGGGAATCCAGTGTAACGATTAGGTGACTGCTCTGCAGACTCAAGTATTGGTGCACATAGTGATTGTAAATTAGAAATCTGAGTCTACAGACCGTGGAAATAATGGGAAGAAGGCTTATTCTTCTGGTCAATTCCTATTGCCTATTCTTGTAATAAAATAACAACAGGCTCCATCCTGCTATGTTGATCTGATCTTTCATGTCTTGTTCACAGAGGCTCTTAACAGTTCTTGCCAACAAGCTTTGGATTCTCTGTGGGTGACTGCAGACACTGTGCTCCCCAACTTTGTCCTAGTTGGCCTGTTCCCCTTGTGTGATCCTGACATGCAGGGCAATGCTCAACACCGAGTCTAGTGGGCAGAGCAGGAAGGTAATGTTTCCCCTTAATCCCTCCCTTCCTATTCACCCCTACCCCTCAAGTTCTGTTTTTACAGAAAGTAAATTGTGTTTTGAGACTGAAGAAGTGATGCTCACATGTATTATTTGATTAAAAACTAATATTAAGGTGGCCAAAACCATCAAATTTGACATGTAATTAAAAATACAGCTTTTCCAGCAATGGGCTATGAATCAGTGGCTCTGAAAGTGTTTTGAAATAGATACTTCATCTGTAAATTTCTGAAAGATTTCAGTTCTTTTTCTATCCCTTCAGTAACCAGTTTCTGTTGCATGATTTACTCTTAAAAAACTTGTTCTTCCCACTGTCTGTGGCCTCACTGATCTGCATGTAGGTGGGTTTGGGGAGTAATGAGGCTTGAGGAACAAGCTGGTCAATTTCAGTCAGTTCTAGGCAGGTTTTTATTGTTGTAATGGTGACTACAAAGCTAGGTTAGTGATATGTGTCTTTGAGCTTCCTGTGTTGAATGAACGCTCATCACAGACCCTTCGTACCTATGCAGATTATTAGATAAATCCTGGACATGTGGTGGTTTTGTTTTTGTTTTTGTCAGATTCCCTGCCCCCTGCCTCAAAGAGTGAGGCTATTTTTTCCTTTCTACCTTCAACTCTAGTCCCAGGAAACCATAGAAAAAACAAAATCTTCCATTCCGAGCTGGTGGTGGTTTGCTGAAAAAGTGTTCTGTGAATGTAATTTATTTTCTGTTTTGCATTTCAGTATCTGGCCCTCAGTTCTTCATCTACAACATGAGAAGTTTTGGACTAGATTTAAAATGTCTAAAATAATTTTGTGATTCATAAGGGAGAAGAGGAGGCCAGAGGTTGTGATCACTATGTTTATTGGTTGATTCCAAATTTAGAAGCAAACTGGGGCTGTTCTGCTTTCCAGTTGAACTTGACCATTGCACATCTGGGGGTAATTTGTGACCACCTCCAGAGCTTACTTCAATGAAATATGAGTGCTCTTAAAGATAGCAAGAGGTTTTTTTTTTTTCCACCATAGAATTATGAAAGATATTTGACTCTTTTGCTTTTTGGGTAGTACTTTATCGTTCTTTGTTGGCTGAGAAATCTAATGCTAATCAAAGCTACTAGCTTGGATAGTCCAAAAACAAATGCAATAGATAGATAGCAATAAATTTGTTTTTTCCCCTCCCTACAAGTACTCTGCCAAAACTTGGGCTTTTTTTTTTTTTTCCTGGCTGCCTATGTGTTCGAAAATAGATGGTCAGCTTACCATTAGTATACTCAGCGCTGTGCTAGTTAGAACTTATGTCTCATTCATCGGCTTGATTTATTTTCATCAAAAGAAAATGTATGTTCTCTTCCTTCTAGGGCTTATGAGTACTATCTTTCTTATACTTGCTTTTGTTAAGAGTTTTTTTCTTTCTGTATGTTCTAAAAAACTAAGTGCCAATATTATACTTGAGCCAGTTTGCAAGTCTGGTTCAACAGTAAGATCATCTTAAAGAACCAAGAAAAATTGAACTGGGAAGGAAAATTTTAATTTAGTACTTCCAAGACAGGATAGTTCAGGTTTTTATCTGGTACTTACTATTTGTCAAAGGGTTTCAAATCTTAGACATGTTGTATACAAAACTCAAAGGAGATATCTCAGTGACCAGCTCTGAGGCCTGGCTCTACTGCTTCATAGCTTTGTGACCATGGACAATCACTCAACTTCTCTGACTTGCATAGATTTATTTTTTATTTTTAACTAGAAAAGCAGTTTTAAGATTATTTGAAGGAGAGAATGAGAAGTTTTACCAAAATGTTTTGTTAAATGTAAAGTATTGTCAGTTATTGAAACACTCACTAAACTACATGTAATAGAGTCCAGGCCTGTGATAAGCAAAGTTAAACATTAAAGATACTTGCAGTGGTGCCACCTTAAGGATTTAGGTATTCAAAATTTGCTTACTGAGAGTTTGGAAGAATTTTTGAAGAAGGCGTGACCACTATAATGTGGTTTGGGAAGGCCTCAATGTGAAGAGAGAATCAAAGCATGGAGGTAATTCTTAGGGAGATCTGTAAAGGCATGGAGGTAGAGAAATCCAAGACTTGCTCAGACAAGGTCAATGGAAAGTTTCTGTTGGGAGACGTGGTTGATGAGTATGATGAGGAAGTAAAGTTTCCAGGAAAGCACACAGAGAGGTTAAAAAAAAAAAAAGGCTCTTTTTATGAAAGGGCTGGGAAGAGAGGGTGGTACAGGTGGGGAATCTGTTGTTAGGACTTACTGGGGAAAGCAGATAGTGCTAGACACGAGGCTAGAGCTGGAGAAGCCAGAGTTGGAAATGGGGAGCCAAGAAGAGTCATCTTTTTAGAAGTCGACCATTACTGTGGTCTTGGAAGAGTATGTCCAATAGGAGAACGGAACAGAGAGCAGGGCAGCCATCTTTTACACTGGGAGTGCTAAGCGTTCCGAGGAACACTTCTGGACGCCTTGGTCTTGTTGAAAGAGTACGTGAGCTGAAGTATGAGAAACCCATAGCTATAAGACAGTGAAGCCCATGAACGGACTTTTCTGAACAGTAGTGAACAAGGATAAGCTTGAACTCTTGCTGATAATGTGCTAAACTGTTTGAATCATAGTTAGGCTGATTTGCTGGTCAGATCTCTTACTTTCATAACGAAGCCAAATGACTTGCGTATGGGCCAAGAGCTGGGAGTAGAACACATGTCCCAACATGGTGCCGCAGCATTTGCAAATGTTTCACAGTGCCGTTTGAAATTTGCTTTAGAGATAAGGCAGTTATAGACCCCAGTTGGAAGTCATATAGTTGTGAGGTCTTCCCTGCTCCTTAAAGGTCTCAGTACCCTCAGCAGAGTTCAGTTAGCCTTTCTAAGCCTCGGGTCCCCATCATATAAAATGGTGCATTATCATGAGACTTAGAAGAGAAAATGTTTTGAAAACCCTGAAGTACCATATACATATGATTTATGTGATTTCTTAATAAGCCTGTTGGTCTGTTACTGCATCCACCAGGCCCAGCTGTCAGCCAAATAATCCCGATAAATACCAACTCTAAAGGAACGTGTGCATAAAAGGACACAGCTGAGGCATGGATGTGTTTGGTTTTATCACTTGGCAGGTGGGGTGACAGGCTTGGGCGGGGGCGGTGAGAATGAGAGTGAGTCAAGACTGGCAGAAATGTAAGAAGAGTCTGTTCTTTTTTTTTTAACCTTCATAATTACATCAAAATTTTATCTTGTTAATATGATTGATGGTTTTTTGAGGCAGTGGTTAGGAGGGGACAGGATCTCAGGGCAGACCTGGATTCACACGTCAGTGGTGACCATGGATGGATTAATTTCAGTGAACCTTAGTTTTTTCATCTATAAAATGGGTGTACTAATATTTACCTCTTAGGGTCATTATGAAGATTAAATGAGACTGTGAGATTCAGTGTGTATTATCCTTTCCCGAGGTCACCTTTCGGTGATTATCTTCATAAAGCTTCTGATGCATTACCAGTTAGATGCTCACATATTTGTGTTTATGCTTATATTTCTTTTCCATAGCATATTCCTAGAGAATTATTATGGGTATTCATAGGAACCAAATCTGGATTAAGATATATATCTTATTCATGTCCTTGGATTTGGGGTTAACAAAAAGGGGAAGGTGAAGGAGAGATTATCCAAAGTCTTTCTTGAAGCCCTAACTAATCTCACCATCATCAGATACCTGGTCATCTGGTAATAATAGTTTCAAGTATGTAAAGTTACATAGTTACATAGTTTTAAAAAATTTACAATTATAGAACATAAGACTACTTATAATTTAATAACTATTTCTCTCCTTTATTAAGCTTTATTTGATTGGAGTTAGTGACTGTGGTTTTACATTGACACCTCTGAAATTGCACCTTGACTATTTCACCCTCATCCTTTAACTGAGCAGCCACAGTTAGCTTTGCACTCTACTGACCTCTGTGAAGTTGTAAGAAATATTAATGAGATGTGGTAGGTACTTCTCAAAAACTTTGCTTAGAAGCATAGAAGACCAGAATGTTAATGTAATTATTTTTATTTGTGCTTATCTCCTTAATATTTCACCACTTCCTGGTTATGTTAACCTTTTGTTCCAGGTAAAATGACCTTCTCACCGTTCTCTGTCACTTGCCATGTGTTGTGTTGCTTTTCCATCTTTGGTCTCAGAGCATTCCTCCTGTCTGAATGCCCTTTTAGCTGTTTTTTTCCCCCTGTTCTCTCCTGCATTCAAACATGCTAAGTAATCCAGCACTTAACTGTAGTGTTCTGTCTTGCATTCACTTTCACTTATTAAATATTTATTCCCCAGGTTATAAACTCCTTGAAGGTAGAGGCCACACTTGGACTAGGAGTCCTTCCCCACTTCTGCCTGACACAGTGCTGGAGAAACAGTAGTCATTAAGAGTATAGTTTGGAGTCAGACAGACATGAGTCTGAATTCTTGCTCTGCCACTTAACAGCTGTGTAACTTTGGACAAATTATTTAACCTCTCTGAGCCTGCTTCATCTAGAAAGTAGCAGTGGTGCCTGATATAAGTGCTCAGTAAAGTTTTGATACTATTATCACTATTCTTTAAATCAACAATTGATTATTGAGCACCTGCCTCATGTTAGGCATTGTACTGGCTCCTGGGAACTGATACGAACACAGCAGACAAGATCCCTGTAGAGAAAATGGACATTATGCAGATATGTAATTATAAATATGATAAGTACCAAGAAGAAAAAAAAAATAACTACAAGAGAATAATTGATGGGAGGTCCTTTTAGTTTGGGGCATTCAGAAGGACTTACTGAGACATTACTTAAACTGATACTTGAAGATGAATTTTTGCCAGTAGGAGTATCCTAGGCAGAGAGAACAGCATGTTCAAAGGCCTGGGGCTGGAAAGAGCTTGGTGTGCCCGAGGTCTGGAAGGAGGCCAGTGTGGCGGTGGCAGAGGGAGTGAAGGTTTGTCCCTGCACCCAGTGGGTGAGCAGCGAGCCTTTGTGGTTCGGTCAGCTGGCAGCCAGGGCATATCCCTTCATCACTTTCTTTTCTCTGAAATGCGACTAAGATATAAAATTAAATGCTAACAGTTTTGAAATTTAGCTCATTTATTGGGCATGATTAGAAATGAATGAATTACCCCATGAAAGTGAATTTTTCAAAAACTAAGCCTACCCTTTTAAGTGACAAAGGTTTTGTTTTTGTTTTAATGGAAAAATTTCTAAAATACTTCTTTGCCTTCTTAGTTAACCATGTGACCCTGGATCAGAAGAGAGTACATTATGCTATAACACGACTCACATTAATGGCGTTAATGCCCTTAAGGGCTGTTGAGATATATGGGGCTATTTTTTCCCATTTTAAGCAGCCCAGATTTATAAGCCTTGTGCTATTATCTTCTTGTGAATTTTACTTTTTTCCTGCAGCAGTCATAGTCCCCTTGTAACATCCTTTCCTTCTTGCTTCTGTCCCTGTCTCTAGAGACACTTATCTCCAAATTTGATTTGTTTCTTCTGTAAGCTATGGAAACAGATTTCTAATTTTAGGCAATTCTAACAGGCTCAACAAATTGATGTAGAGTGATGGTCCACAAGTTTCTCTTAGAGGTCAAAAGCATAGATTTTTATTGCACGCATAGTAGCATCAGTGGTCTCCTCTTTCACCAAGTGTCCAGGTTGTTGAGGTTTCCAGATAATGGAGGTGGCTTTTCTCTGCTTTTAACATGAGTATTGTCAAGCAGGGAGCTGATTTTTTTTTTTTTTTTAATGAAGACAACAGTGGAAAAGCAAACTGAGAGATTAAATTATTGATGAGTCATAGAATTTTAAAACTCATAGGGACTGGAAATGTTCCAGCCACCTGGCCTTGGTGGTGAAGTTAGGTTGAGTTGCTCAAGTTCACAGGCTTTAGGTAGAACTGGAAATGAAATTTAGGTTGACTAAGTCCAGTGCTCGCCTCTGTATCTCCTGTCTCACAGGAAACTCTGAATAATTGAATAGGTTTGAAAACTTGTATAATATTTTTATGTTTAGCTTTTTCATTTCTAAGAATAGACTGTGAGAACTAGAACATTTGTGATCTTATTTTTGGCTCATGTTTTTGTGATCCTAGCAGTGCCATACTTAACAAAACTGTATTCTGGTAAGACTTTCTTCCTGCCTGTAGGAGCATCGCCCAAGCTGTGTTCTAGACCTTTCTTGCACATCACTTTGTCCTATCTATTCCTATGTTCCCTAGTTGAAGTTTTGAAACCTAAATCTTAAATTTCTAGCCTTTATGGGATCACCAGTGCCTTGTCCTTGTCTGTTATTTCATTTGATTTGTATTATTCCAGTGAGCATAATTCAGGTTTACTCTTAAGGAAACCTAGATTCCCAAGGGAAAATGTTTGTGCCTGCTTTACCAACCAATTAGTTACTGGACTAGGCTTTAATACCCTTTGGTAGTTTAATTTTCACTCTTACAGGCTATCTTCTGTAGATTAAATGTCTGGTATGTTTAGCCTTAATTTTTAGACTTCTGTGAGAAGCATGTTTATAGGGTAATAAGCTAATGTGCACAGGACATGTATTATCACTGCTAATTCTCCGGTGCCCCAAGTAGGGTCAGGCACATGGTAGGCACGCCCACGTATTTGTCAGAAGCAGGAATGTGTGTGAAGGTTGGCATCTGTGAATTCACTCCCTTGTTTACTTGTCAGAGAGGTGGTTCTTGAGGGCATGACGGTCAGGTCTTCTGCAAATGTCTTTTAAACTGAGGACTGCCATATGAAACTACCACGCTTGCTTGTGCCAGTTCTTTCGGTATTTTACTTTTGATCAGGTGTGTAACTAAAGATGGGCAGAAGTTTCTCATTACCAAGTTTTTTTTCCCCAAGCTACAGTGACTCTTGGGACTGGCTTCAAGTTCTCCAAGCTGTAGTAACAGTAATTTAACTAGGCTTCTGGTTTAATTAGATGTGAAGACAAAGTTATTTCCATGAAGAATGTTGTGTTTTGTGGCCCTTCTCTTTTTCTAAGTGGAATGAGGGATTAGCCACATGACCACAGAAATGGACATCTGTGTTAGTTCATGGTCCATAAAATGTGTGGCCCTAAGGCTTTAAAATGGTGGGCAGTAAACTCTTTGATGAGTCCTGCATCAGCAGCTATCAAGGTGGATGTATTTCAAAGGAGGCAGTATAAGCTGTCCCCTACTTTCTAACATAATGAGTCCTTTAAACCCAATTTGGTTATAAACACCAGCCAGTGACTCCCTGCTGTCCAGAGCTCCCCTCCTCAGGGCAGTAAATGGCTGTCAGTGACATCTGGGACACTAGAAATCCCTGATCTACTAGAAATCCCTGTTCAACATGAACATGGCTCTGAAAAGGTTAGTGTGTCAGTAAATAATGATGTTAGGACGTGGCATTAAGGAGTCTACCTTAAATTAAATCAAGCCCACCGTGTGAGTGTGGTTTAGGGTCGAGAGGCTCTCTAACTTTCTGTTACGGCTGTCTGCCAGTGTAATATAAGAATAAGCTGATATGGTCTATCTGTACTTCTTATACCCCCCTTTCCTATATCCTTTTTTTTTCCCCAAAATAAAAATAAATGATATAGTTTTTTTTAATGATTCTTGTTAATTGGAGATGGGGTAAGGAGTAATTCAGTCAATCCAAAAAAACTATAAAGAGCATCACTATACATTCTACCACTTAGAGACAGTTGCTGTTAATATTTTGGAGAACATCATTTCAGATTTTTTTTAACTATAATACACACACACTATTTTATGTACTATTCTTAACCTTTTACTCAACATGTTATAAATATCTTTCAATGTCAATAAATACCTGAAAGGTTTTCAGTAGCATCTGATATATTGTTTTATTACTTACAGTTTCAGTTCTTCATCTAGAATATACATACAGATATAGTAATATCGCATGGGGTTGTTATGTGGATTAAATGATAATTTATCTAAGATGCTTAGTACAGTAGATGGTGCAACCAATGTTCATTTGTGCCAATTCAACACCATCGGGAATCCCCAGTTTGCAGTGCAGTAAAGAAGGAAACTATTCATTGCAAAACAGCTCAGTCTGTGATATAGCGTGGCTGGTGAAGAGTGTTACAGCTCAGTTATGAAGCAACACAGCTGGGAGGCAGCCCTGCGCTGATCCACTCTTCTCTGCCCTGATCTGCTCTACCTGGCTCTAGTCTGGGGAGACTTCTTGGGTGTTTAAGTTCCAGCCACAGAAAGGCCGTCTTCTATCTTAGGTGAAAAGTGTGCTCCCTGAGCCCGAGGGGAGCTGACTTATCTAGAGAGGTCTCTGCCTTGGTCCCTGATTGGTCCTTCGGGGACTCCAAATCTTCACAGTGTAATTGGTCCAAAAGGCACTGTCCTGCTGGGTTCGAATGGAGCCACTCTGAGCAGCCCACGAAGGGCTGCTGGGATATGCCTGCACAGCGCTAATTGGACAGGGAAAACCTGCGTCTTATTGGTTGAAATACAGTTCCAGGAGCTTCATCAAGGGCTGCTTACATGGCAGGAACACGGCGCAGGCGGGCGGTTCAGCGCAGGCTTCTTCCCGAAGTGTGGATTGCAGGAGAGGTCCCTGCTAGGCTCTTTTTAAACTTGAGCCCAGTTAGCCACCAAGAGTCCTTCTTTGTGGGTATCTTCTTTCTCAAGATCCACAGTGGCCTACAGAATGTGCTCAGTAGTAGTTAGCTGCAGTAAACGTCCAGGTGCATAACATCGTTTGTAAAAAGGTATAATTATCCCCTTGTGATAAATTCCTAAGAGTGGTATTGCTGGGTCACATGGTGTGGGCATTTTGAGTTCTGATTTACATCACCAAATAGCTCTCCAGAAAAGTTGTAGCAGCTCATGTATTTCCACCCACAGGGAACATAGGGGTTCCGGTCACCACCCCTCGCTGTATACATTTTGTCAAGCTTTTCTGAAAGGTAGAACGTATCTGTCACACTATTTTTCTTTGATTTTCTTTTAATTAGTAAGATTAAATAGCTCTTCATATGTTATTGGCTATTTCTGTGTCCTTTAGTGAATTGTTTATTTATGTCCTTTGCCTATTTTTGAGAATTTTTGCCTTTATCTTATTGATTTGAAAACTCTTTTCTAAATTAACCCTTTGTCATGTTGCAAATAATTTTCCTAGTTTTTTTTTTCTTTTCCTAACTTTCTCTTTGGTATTTTGCCATTAAAATTTTTTTATATAGTTAAAGTAATCCCTGTATTTCATGGGTTCTGGTTTTTGTATCATTTTCTATAACGGTCTTCTCATGCTAAGATTATAAAAATATCCACTTATACTTGTAGGATTTTTATGATTTAACTTTTTATATTTAAATCTTCACTCTGTGTGGAATTTATTTGGGAGTGGGAGTAAGAAGGGATTTAGGAATTCAGCTTTTTGTTTTCCAAATAGCTAGATTTTCCAAACTCTTTCACCAAGTTGCATGCTAACTTTATCATACACTAAAAGAAACCTGGCCCAGTCTTGGACTTTGTTTAATTCCATTGATCTGGCTTGTCTATTCCTGTGCCAGTAACTGTGCTGGGGATTAATATACCTCTCTCTAGATGTGGTCAGTTTCATGCTCACCTACTCCTGATAGATCCAGTGACATTTTTTGTTTAATTATTTTTACTTTTTAATTAGAGTTCAGTATTATTTTATAATAGTTTCAGGTATACAGCATAGTGGTTAGAATTTATGTAATTTACAAAGTGATCACTGGTTAGTCTAGTACCCACCTGGCATATGGGAGAATGATTGTGGGGCTGGGTGAAAAAGGTGAAGAGATTAAGAACAAATTGGTAGTTACAAAGTAGTCATGGGGATGTGAAGTACAGCATAGGGAATATAGTCAATAATCTTGTAGTAACTACATAGTTTTAAACTTCCTGATTTCTGAGCTTCCTACCCTAGGGTATAATTAAGTAATCTGAATTACTGTATTTACTCTCTAGCCTCTCTGGATATTGGGTTTTAGATTGTTAATTAGACAAACAGCATATTTACATAGTTTCCCTTGATTTTGACCTTCTAGGTCATACATTTGGCTACCTGCTTAGCAATATGTAGTGGCCAGATTATGTTCTCTATGTGCTAAATAATCTACCTCTTAGGCATATTATGTTGGATCAACACAGGTATTGTTCCCCAGAAATAAAACACGCTTCAAATCCCCCCGCCCCCTGCCCCCTTCTCCATTTCAGTTGTCATGTATACAGCTAACACATAACGTCGGTTTTGTAAAAGTGCTTACGGTAGACATTTACGCTACCTTCTGTTGGCTGGCTTCTTACTTCTCAATGTTTGTCTGCGTGCAGTATTTTAACATTTTTTGTGTGTTCAGTATTTTAATATTGTAGGAGTTATTCTGCCTTACAGTTTTTTTTTTTGTTGTTGTTGTTGTTTTGTAGCCACAAGCTTTGTTCTCCACTCATATTTCTTTTATTCATCTTACTTTGCCTTGATTAGAACAATTGAACCAGAACTTATTGGTTGATTATGTTCAGCTGAAGATACCACTGGACACCATGCCTGTTTAAGTAAATGATCCTGTGGCCTTGTCTCAGCTTTCTTTGGGTATTTCAAGCAGAGCACTTTTCTTCTACACACATTTCCTTTTCTCTATTTTCTTTTGATTCTCACCTTAACTTTGTTTATCCTGATTTTGAAATTCTTATTTAATGAGTACTTAATAGCATCTACTGTATACTCAGCACTTTACTAGTTGGTGATTTTAACATATTTTATTTGTTACCCTTTGGCAACTTTCAAAATACTTGCATATATCTTTATGTTTGCTCTACCTGCACAGCTACTTATCACCACCAACTTGCTCTTGCTTCTACGTGCTCCCACCTCTGCAAGCCCTGCTTAAATCTCAGTTATGCAGACCTTTATTTCTTCATACTCAAATACTTGAATTTCTCTTCTGTTTAGTCTACTCCTGGCCAGTGCCTTTAAACACTTTGGTGTGTTCAGGGCATCTTTTCCTAATTTTGACTATGTGGATGGAGTTGGTGGTAACTACAGCCTCTGTGGCCTCCCTAGACTACAAGCTCATCTCTTCAACTGAAGGAGACATCGGGGCTCTGGCTAGGTTCCCCCGCCCTACACTGTGGCATGAAATTTCTCCCCAGATAGTAAGCTAGGACAGATACAGGCCCCTGTTTGTTTCCTGTCTCTCTGGGACTATTGTCCTTCATTGACTGAAATCCAAAGTCTTGAAAACTGTTATATATATTTTGCAGTTTTTGTAGTTCAGGTGGAAGGAGAAATCTGATCTCTTATTTCATCTTGGCCGGAAGCAGAAGTCCTCTCAGTGTAGAACTTTTTATATTTCATACTCATTTCTGCCATGGGGAAATTAAGAGGGTCTGGCTTTACCTTTACACTTCATCATCTTCCTTTTCAGAGCTTCACAAGTTCTTAAAGAAAATGAATTTACTATTTACTGAGTACCTTCCATGTAGTATATATTAGTTGCTAAAATGAATAGGCTTGATCTCTGCACTGGATAGGCTTCAGGTCTAGTGAGGGCGACAGTCGATGTTCTTGTTGCTATAATTAAAAGTAATAGTATTTCAAAATATCTAAGATGCCACCACAATGTAGAATGACCTGTACATTATGTTAAATATGATAAACGATTAAGCATTAGAATTGATGGCTTTTTGTTGACACTTATGAATTCTGTCTCCTAACCATGACCGGGTTGTCCACCCTTTTCTGGACATCTGTAATCCTTCTCTCATTGAAGGAGCAGGACTGTGTCTGTGCTTTTAGTCCTCCAACTCTCCTGGATTTATCTTCTTTCCATGTAACCTTTTCTTACTCTTGAGCTTTGGTCTGTTAGATCTGATTTCAGTTTTCTGTTTCACTTCCACCAGTATAAGAATGTTAAACACTGAAATGTAAAGCTACATTTGCAGTAAGTGGATGAGTTTGTTTATTTTCAAAAGTAAATTTTAATTGGCTATTGGGAAGAGAAAGAAGGGAGGGTTAATAGTAGCAGAAGACCACAGTTAAAGTTGATAACTGGCTTGCATTTCCAAAGGAACCCTCTGGATGATGAATGAGGTCACTTGGCCTTCGGGTTGTTTAGGTGAAGCTGTGGGTTGCTAGTAACATCTTATAATCCTTCTGCAACGGGGTAAAAGGAAACAGTGAGTAATGCCAGCGTGCAGTGACTGGGCCAGGTGTGTAGGGCATTGCTTCAAAAGTGAAAGCTGCAGGTCCTGACTGGCTCAAGATGAACTATATTGTGGCCTGATCGAGATAGCCAGAACTCCAGTTGTAGAATTTTTCTTTTTATCCTATTCTGTTGCTGTGACCAGACCTTGGAAAGATAGCCTGTGTTTAGATGACTGTTAGCCTGTGTGGTCCGTCCAGTACTTGTGGTAGCTCTGGATATTCCTCCTTCTAAAGGAACTCATTGATGTCATTTCAGACACTGTATCCTTACTCAAGAGAACATGCCGTCTTGCTCTGTGTGGAATATCTTACAAGACACACTGCTGTGTCAGTTCTTAAGCTTCTGGTTCCAGATGTCTCTAGCAGCCCTACTTTCCCTCAGATGCTTGGCCAGCTTGTGTGTATGAATAGCCTTTCTGTCCTGCAGAGGCTGTGAGAAGCTCTGCCTCAGCATTTGATAGTTAACAAGCATTTAGTGAGCAAGCCCTGTGTGAGGCAGATTGTACAATTAACGGAGATTGTACAAGGGATTCCTCCAACCTCAAAGGTACTTACAGGCCAGAGAAGAAATAGGTGAATTCAGAGGCCCATTCAGGAAAACCACAAAAGAAAATTAGACGATAAGCAAAACAGTGTTTGGAGTTCTGTTTCTGCAAACGTCTCTGTTGGGGTTGGTGGCTTGAGTGACCAAGCAGCGGGTGTCCCACCATTTATAGACATGTTCTATTTTGAGACTGCGTTTGTGGTTTGGGAAGGATGTATAACCATTTTCAACAGATGTTTATTGAGTTGCAAAGTATCGTGTTAGGCACAGGGAAAACCAAGAAGTATAAAATTATATCCTCTGCTTCTAAGGAACTATTTATATTTGGAGAGGCATGGCGTTTAAGGTTTTAAAAATCTTAATAAGATGTAAGTCTCCAGAAGAGAAAAGCGTAACTGTCAACACTAAGAACTGTTTACTAAACTATTAACCCCTCTGGGGAGTGGGGCTTGGAGTAGAGGGCTTGTGGCAGGAAGAGAGGAAGGATCTTCATTTCATCCATGTACATTTCTATATGTTTGGAAATTTTTACCAAGTGCCAATATGGCCTTTTTGGAATTATTTTTTTATCAGTTAAAAAGAAAAAAAAAAAAACGATAGAGACTAAAAGATTATACATACAGTGTTAACTTTGAATATCTCTATTTGATAGGATTATGAGTGATTTATATTTTCTTCATTATACCTCCCTGATATTGTCTACATTTTCTATAATGGCTCTATACCATAAATATAAGTAGTTTTTAAATAGAGGAAGTATTGGAAAACCAAAACCTAAAAGCACCTAAAATGATTATTAAAACTACATTTCAACATGCTTACCGTATTTTAGATACAACATACTAGCTTTCCCTTTTTTTATCTCCTCACTCTCACTACAACTCTCTTAAGGTTTATTATTATTATTAATTTTTATTATTTAAAAAGGTAAAACAAGGGCATTTGCTTTTGCTCTGTCCCTTGTCATTTTGAGTGAGTTAGCCTAGAATCAAAAGGAATCCAGCTATTAACTATTCAGCTATACTATGTAGGCTGGCTAGAAAAATTTAAATTATGCCGATTGGGTTACAATTATATCTGTCAATGTGGGCTGTGATCTCTTGTTTTAAAGCAGCCTAAGAATACTTTCTACATCTTTATATTTAGTTCTGTTGGAGAAAGCAATTAGAATGTCCCATCTCCCCATCTGGTGCAGTGAAGAAGGCTCATCTGCTTGGCTTACTTTGTATGAGAGAGAACTAAAATTTTCAAGTTGTTTGTAATTCAAGTTAAGTAGTTAAATCTTATCTCTCTCAAATATTATTCTGGGAATCCATATCCCTTTATAATTATAAACTTAATTACTTTGAAAAATAATAGTCTTTTGAATTATTTAAGGAAGTCAGAGATTGAAGGAGAGATGTCATTTCTAAATGATTTTTTTTTTCCCTTATAGCATGTGTTCGATGATCTCAGTGGCTCAGTATCCTTGTCCTGGGTTGGAGATAGCACTGGGGTAAGTAATATTTTGAGGCTGTGAATTCAGCCTAGCAAGAAGTTGTAGATTCGGGGCGTTCAAGTTCAGTCACAGAAATATATGTTTGCGGGACAGACTTTCAAGAAGCTGTGTCATTTAGGTTTTGCTTTAGAACCAGAAACATCTTGTCACCACTTTCTTCCATAATAGGAAGATAGATACCATTCGAGCCCTTGGTAGCTACTTTGCATCAAGATGAGCAAGAAGAAAGGAAAGAGAGTGCTATTCGCTGAGAAGGGAGCGTGGAAAACTGCACATTGCGCATCTTGGCATTTTTTCTCCACTGTATTAATCCTGTGTCCTTTCTCACAGTGTTGAAGGACTGTGGCACCCATGGGCTCATGTTTCATCTGTTGTCTCTTCCTGTATCACTCAGTAGGTGCTGCCAGTATTAAGAGGATGGAAGGAGAGTCACTCAGCTCCTCATCCCTCCTAATGTGGAGCTTAAGATGCATCAGCCTCAGGTCTTGAATCAGGACTTGGCCTTCCCTGATTCTGTTATTGTCCTGCCTGAACACGGGCAGGGGCCACAGCTCATACTCTCTGATTTTCCAATAATGTGTGTATCATATCACTGAGGCGCATGAGGGCTGTGTCAGGAGCCCAAAGAAATATAATTCAGATGCAGAAGAGCCGGTTATAAATTTCTTACCTTAATTTTTAAGCTTCTGGTAGAATTTTGTAAGTGTATCTCAGTTTCTTCTAAAATTTGAGTTGGGCCTGAATTTCCATGATTTATCCATTCATTTAAGATAGTTGGTATCTCCAAAATTTCTTGTTACATGGCTATTTTGAGGCTCCCTAGCCTTTTGTACTAATCTATTAGAATCTTTTCCTTATGTATATTTTTATATAAAAAATTATTTGAGAAATTAATTTCATGGAGAACCAGCAGCAGGGAGGAGAGACATATTTGACACCGTGACCTCTGTTAGAGCACCCACACTGTTATAGCCTCTGTCAGCAAGAAGAGAGATGATTCTTGCCTGAGAATATCTTACAGTAAAAGGAAGGTTAACTCCTTCCTTTACTGTAATGTGTAGTTGATTAGCTCTGCCTCACTGCTTCCAGTATAGGACATGGGACCATTTCAACAAGTGAGCTGAGACCTTGAATCACTGAAGCCTAGTAACTTGGTCCCTCCTGGTTTTCTGACACATTACAATATGGGCTACAACAGAGCAGGGCTATTGGCAACTTTTTAGGTGTTGATTTAATTCCATCACAGGTAAATGTGATGAGGCTATCTTTCTTATTGACTGAATGCTTTTGTCTCTCTCCAGATCGTTCTGGTCTTGACTACCTTCCACGTACCACTGGTAATTATGACTTTTGGACAGTCCAAGCTATATCGAAGGTGAGATGCATAACATATGGTTGGGGATTGGCTGAGTAACGCATTGTGAATATAAGTTCCCCGCTTTTCCAGATTGGATGGAGTCTAATAAATTAGAAGATCTTCCAGCCATCTTAAATTTTCACCAAACTGTTACATTCAGCACACTTTTTGATATTTGCTTAGCAACCTGAAGAAGTATGAAAAGGAATCTAGTTTCAGGAGATTAAGTTGACCTGACTGAGTGGCAAAACAGTAAAGGAAGGTATAGGAGTGGGGGAGGGGTGTTTGTTAATTTAAATGAATATTTGTGGGAAGGTAGCATGGAATTCAATGATTTTTTATTTATTATGAGCATAAATAGTTTTTATATCCCTAAAGTAACAATCCTGTACTTCCAAGTGAATATATTTATCTAACATTTTGAGCCCCAAGCAGATTGTTTCTAGATCAGACAGGTTCTCAGCTCAGACCTACCAAATTACTTTGTGGTGTCCATACTGGCGAAATATATGTTCTGGAACCATAACCTATACTCTGACGTTCGCGAAGTTTTAGAATTGTCTTCTCAAAGGTGCAGCTTGGTTAACTAGTAGGTTCTTTTCCTTAACCATAAGAGTCAAGACCAGCTAACTCCTGGCAATTGCTCATTGTCTTCTCAATCATTTTTTCCTGCCCCATGTTTCCCCAAGAGTCCTAAAGAAATGTGGCACCCTAGTAGATGACCTAGAAACTACCGCCAAGGCCAAGGGATCTCCCAGCAGCCATCATACTTTCTCAGGGCTCTTTATTTGACTGTTGGTCTTGGCCCAGGTGGGAGGGAACCCATGTTGAAGTTCTGGATCAGCCAACCTTCCCCAGTAGGTGTGATCCTAGCCTCTTGCTCCTCAGCCTGGAGCCAATGCTCTCTGCTGTTCAACACAGTACTGTTGGTTTAAAGATAGGCTAAGAAGGAATTGCCATCTTGGAATAGCTGTAAATTCCACAAAGGCAAGTTTTTTGACTACCTTGGTGTTCTCCATCCTAGCCAAACAACTGACACATGGTAGGCAGAATTCCATACTAATTGAATGAGTGACTGCCTTGGCTTTTCTGTAATTTTTGGACTGACAATATTTTTTTTATTTCATAAGGATTAACAATGTATTGTAGAATTCTAGTGCTAGAAAGGGCCATAATTTATAGCTGATTTTATTTTTTTAATTAGAACAATAGCTTAACCATCAGACAGATGAAAGTATCTTTTTTGGGAGAGAAAAGTACATTAAAAATTATAATTTCATGCAAGTTATATGGATCTCTGATCACTATACTATACAACTGAAACTGTATGCCAACTGTAATTGAAAAAAAACTCATTGAATTGTACATTGTAAAAACAAGCAATTAATTGTCTATTATATTTCAATAAAGGCAGAAAAAATTGTAATTTCACTAACTCCAGTGTTTAAGAAATCTTGCTGTCATAAACTTTTTCCCTATGATACAATTTCTCTTACCGATGTCTCTTCCATTATAAAAGCAGTACAACCATATTATGAAACATTTGGAAATTTTAAGGGAAAAAAATTCACCCTGGTATCGAGTGTAATCTTAATTTATTTACAGTTTGTTATCTTGATTTTATCCTTTACCATATGGCTACATAGTCTTGGGAAGCAACAAGGTACAGCATAAAATTGCAAGGTTTTCTTGTCAAATAGGCCTGGAATTGAATCTCAGCATTGTTGTTTGCAAGCAGAATGAACTTGTGCAAGTCAATTATCCCACCTCTTTTGTGTCTTTTTTGTCATCTGTAAAAGAAAGATGATAATAATGGCCACCTTAGACCAGTCATGAGTTATACTTTGCAGTGTCTGGCTTGGAGTAAGGACTTGGTGGGGTTAGCTACTGCCATGCCTCCAGCCAGCCATGGCATGCAGCCAGCGTGTACTGGTGCTGCTGCACTAGCCGCTAAAATGTAAAGCCTTTTGTGCCAGTTGGTAAGAAGTGATTGTCTGCCCCCAGATTCCTCCATGGCTTCTACAGGTGCACACACACCCCTACCCCTGCCAACATGCAAGTTTTACTGCCTGGCATTATGACCTGTATCCATTCTGATTGGTGAATGCTCACACCATATTTTTCATATCCCCTCTGCTTGTAACCTATCATTTTTACTAGATTGACAGAATTTACTTAATCATTATTATCTTGGACACTTAGGTTGTAGTTAATTTTTTTTCAGTATTACTAATGCTGCTGTGATAAATATCACACATATATGTCATAGAGGATGCTAATTGCAGTTCACCCTTTAGTAGCAAATGAAAACCTCTTATCTGATTGACTTCTACATTGTTTGAAGGCTATTCACTTAACTACCCCTTCTCTAGGTAGAATTATCTTGTATACCTGTTGCTTCAGCCACTTTTCTTCTTGCCTTCTGAATTCACTTTTTATTTTCTACATTGCTCTTTAACCATGTGGCCAGAACTGGACATCACAGGTTCCCAAGTCAGACCCACAGGGAGTGAAATGTGTTTTCATGACTTTTCCATCATTTTGTTTTTCAATATTGTGCTTACTTTAAGACAGCCAGAAACAAAACAAAAAATGGCATCACTAGGTCATTGTTTAAATACCTACGGCCATCTGACTCAACTCTTTTTGTTCTGTATTTGTCTAGTCTGTGAGAAAACCCTAACATACACTTAACTAAAGAGCAATCCTATTTGTTTCTGGTATAGTATCATATTACTAAGGTATCTTTTCTGAATGTTGCACAGCAGTATTTGTTGTTGTTGTGCATTTTCACCAATGTCATTTGGAATAGTAATTATTTCCTCCTTGCTGTGAATTGAAAAGTCTTCCAGAGTTTAGGTGGAAAGTATAAATATGCCTGTTGCTTCTCCATCTGGCCTGGCCTGATGTGGCTCATGTTATTGAACACATATCACTGAACAGCCAAGAGGCACATTTTGCTTCATAAAAGGGAAAGGGATGGAGAAGTTTGATCAGTTCGAGTCCTGACTGTTGAGGTTGTCTAACTGAGAAATAAAATAAAAGGCTGTTGAATGCACTCTGAAGACTCTTCTGTTTTGCATAGCTTTGATGATTGTATCATCTATTGGATTACCTTTCTCCACTAAATCTTAGGTAGTCGAGAGTTCAAACAAAAGGCAGCTAATTGCATGCCATTTGCTCTGAGTAGTACAGTGTGGAGGCTCACAAAAATAGAAAGAAGTTGTGTCTGTTACCTGTTCTGAGTTAGAGAGAGTAGACTTTGGTCTTTAGGTTGTGAAAAAATAATTGTTGAGAAGTTTGGTAAATAATAAAGCCTCATAGGAATCATTAATTAGATAAAAATTGAATAATATGTTAATATCTTCAGTTTAAAAACATCATGTTTGAATAGTATAAATTTTGATTCTCTGTAAAGGAATATTAATTTATATAATAGATTGTAAAGTACGTTTGCCTCACAAATATGAAGTTAAAAAGGAAATAAACTCGCTATAGTTAAGATGATAATTTGATTTTTGCCAACTAAAAGATGTTTTGTTCCTTTTATGGCCTCTTGTAAGATAAACACAGTGAAGAAAATATAAGTATTGTTCTATACCACTATTCTGTACCTAATTACCACAAAGCTGCTGGGCTATTTTAGTTGTGATTTTTATTTTATATTGAGAATTTTTCAAATTTTAGAAATTAATAAAAGAATCTCTAATAGATTTTACATCAAAGTTTATTTCATAGTTGATGTAAGTTTTTCAGGTTGTTACTTGAGGTTAAAAAAAGGATAACTTAAAGGTACACAACAGATATTAAAGCAAAGTACAGTAACCCCCCTTCTCCAATGCATCTTATATGATATATTTTTTAATGATATGCTTGGCTCACTTTTCACTGCTTTAGACAGTGGAGTAAAAAAGAGAGTCTAAAGTATTGGGAGTTCCTTTTACTGTAAATTCAAATCCTACCAATTTTACCTGGCAGCGAAACTAGTTTCAGGGCTATGATTCTTTTGGCACATTTTAATAAGCTACATTCTCCCTATTGATCTTTTAACTGAAAATCTCAATACAGTCAATTCTCATTCTTCATAATAGTTATGTTCTGCATGGTCTCCATGAATACTGAATTAGTGAATACTGATCCATCATTCCCAGGGGGAATACAGGGTCAAGACCCTGCAGACCTCTGGTCACAACATTCATCTTCATCAATTGATCAATACATAACATTGTTTTATGTGTGTTTCCGATTAAAGTTACCTTATGTACTATATGTTATTGATTCATTGACATTGAGCTCACAACCAACTTGTGTCCAAAATAAGCTTATCTAACTTACATATTTTCTCTATAAGGTACATCAAAGCCTTCTTATGATCAGGAACACTAAACAGCACTTGAGCACTATCCTTGAAGGCTATTTTAAACAGCATAATCACCAATAAAAAGCACAAAAATACAAAATGCATGGTACTAAATAGACTGTGAAGGAGACATTTATACCATAAGAGCTGAAACAAGAAGGCAGAGCATCCCCTTGTTGGACCTCAGCTGAGAACATGTGCACTAGGTCACTCAAATATTTCTCTGCCCTGTGCATGTCTCCAAATGACTGCAAGAGTGCCATGAGTATTAATTTTGGGGTTACAAATAAATTTTAGTGAATAGGCAAATTTGCCATATATAATGAGAATCAACTATATAAGCTTTTTCAATTAGTGAAAACTACAATACTGTAGGTTCAGCCCCTGTACAGCACTCCTCCACCATAGTCACCAGCCGGTCTTCACAAGCAATCAGCTTGTGGGTCAGTCCCTCCCACTGATGTGCAAAGAGCAACCAAGGTTCAACTACAACAGGAGGGCACACACAACCCATACAAGGGCACACCTGGAGCACCTGGCTCAGATGACCGTGGAGACTGTGCTACTGGGCTCCACGGGACACAAACGTAAGGCCACTCTGGTAAGGCCGGGAGACACAGCAGCCCTACCCAATATGTAGAAACAAATAGGGAGGCAACCAACATGGGGGGTGGGGAGACCAAGAAATAAGTCCCAAATGAAAGAACAGAACAAAGCCCCAGAAAAAGAACTAAACAAAATGGAAACAAGCAATCTATCAGATGGTTACAAGGATACTCAGTGATCTCAGTGAGAATTTCAGTAAGGAGATAGGACACATAAAACTGGAGATTGAAAACATAAAAAATCCCAGTCAGAAATGAAGAATACAATAACTGAAATAAAGAATACAATAACTTAAGTAAATAGAGTCAACAGTAGATAAGATAAAGCAGAGGACTGAATCAGTGATTGGAAGATAAGGTAGCAGAAAGTACCCAATCAGAACAGCAACAAGGAAAAGAATCCAAAAACGTGCAGATAGTTTAATAGGCTTCTGGAACAACATCAAGCGTACCAACATTCACAAGGGTACCAGAAGAAGAAGCAAGAGATCAAGGAATTGAAAACCTACTTGAAGAAATAATGACAAAACCTAACAAAAGGAAGAAGACATACAAGCCCAAGAAGTGCAGAGTCCCAAAGAGGGCCACTCCAAGACACATCATAATTAAAATGCCAAAGGTTAAAGGTAGCGAGAGATTCTTAAAAGCAACAAGAGAAAAGCTATTAGTTGCCTCCAAGGGAGCTCCCAAAAGACTGTCAGCTTCTTTCTCAACAGAAACTTTGCAGGCCAGAGGGATTGGCAAGAAATGTTCAAAGTGATGAAAAGTAAGGATCTATAACCAAGATTACCCAGCAAGGCTATCATTTAGGACAGATGTAGAGCTTCTCAGACAAGAAAAAGCTAAAGGAGTTAATCAGCACCAAACCAGCATTACGAGAAATGTCAGAGGAATTTTTTTAGGAAGGAGAAAAAGAAAAAAATCAAAACCATGAATAATAAAATGACAATAACTATATACCTATCAGCAATTACTTTAAATGTAAGTGGATTAAATGCCCCAATCAAAAGATAGGGTGGCTGAATGGATAAGAAAACAAGACTCTTACATATGCTGCCTACAAGAGACCCACTTCATATTGAGACACAGACTGAAAGTGAAGGGATAGAAAAAGATATTTTATGAAAATGGAAACAAACAAAAAAAGCTGGGCTAACAACATTTATACCAGACAAAATAGACTTTAAAACAAAGCTGTAATGAGAGACAAAGAAGGACCCAGTAATTCCATTTCTGGGTATTTATCTCAAGAAACTCTAAACACAACTTTGAAGGGACATGTGCATCCATGTTTATTGTAGCGTTTACAATTGCCAAGATATGGAGGCAACATGGATGTCTACCAATGCAGGAATAAATAAATATAGAATACATATATACAAAGGAATATTAGCCCTAAAAGAATGAAATCTTGCCACCTGCAGGAACATGGGTGGACCTAGAGGATATTGTGCTGAGTGGAGTAAGAGAATGGCAGATGCCATTATGATTTCACTTAAATGTGAAATCTAAAGAACAAAATAAACAAAGCAGAAACAAACTCAGATACAGAGGACATTTTGTTGGTTGTCAGATGGAAGGGGTGTTGGGGGTTGGGTGAAAAAGGGGAAAGGATTAAGAAATGCAAATTAGTGGTTACAAAATAGTCAAGGGAATGTGAAACAGCTAAGGGATGTAGTCAATAATATTGTAATAACTGTATGATGACAGATGGGTACTAGTTTTATTGGGATGATCACTTTGTAAGTTGTGTAGATGGCTAATCCCTATGTCGTACACCTGAAGCTAATATTATATGCCAACTGTATTTAAAATTATTTTAATTATTTAAAAAAATACCTTCACAGTAAAAAAAAATCCATGAATAATGAGAATCAACTACATAAGCTCTCTCAGTGAAGACTACAAAACTGTAATTTTTTAAAGAGTTTGTTGTCACCCTTGTTTTTTTTAATGTTGCAATTTATAGTGACTTAATCATGGCAAAAGTGAACTAAAGGAATAGAGAAATTGTTAGGCCTGAAAACCAACCAAACAAGAATATCTGTGCTTATTTGAGAAAAATAAATATGTAAGATGCTCTGAAATATTGTACGACTCTTATTGTCTGCAGGTTACGTGCCTGGTGTCACAAGGTCTCATATATTGTAAATGAGAAGTGCTCATAAACACGGGTGTAATTCTAGGTTACTGACCTTTGGGTTGAACATCAACCTTTGACTCTTCTGGAAGAACCTCCTTTTGAGTGCTTCATCTCCCTAAGAATTTTGATGCTGTAGCTTACCAGAAGTTTGTGTGATGATTAATTCTCTTTCATTTGTTTTAATAATTTCTAGATTTTTCTTGTTCTTTGGGTGTATTAGGCTCTATTCCAAAAACATTTGTATCCTACCACTATTTTCTTATAAATGTGCATATTCTTATGCACTAATTTACCACAGATGTGTGCAAAAATGATCATTTATTTTTGGAAATCAGAGCAGATATTAGGGTTGGTTTATAGAATTATTGTTAAAATGACTTGTTTCTAAGGCAGATGGTTTCACAGGGTTTTAACTTTTCATTTGACTGCTCTCTATTAATTTATCATCTGGACTTTGAAAAGTAGATTTATTTCTCACGGGGTTTCATTGGTTTCCTCTTGGTAATACATCTTGTGTGCTGATATATATGCTGATAGAAAATGTAGCTACATTTAAATAAAATGTCATGTGAAATACATCCCTGAGCCCAGCATGGACTCCACAAAGTCCCACTTCAATGTCAGCAGGTCGACCCTCGTTCATTGAGCTCCATTTGTTTTAACTGGTTAAATACCAGAGTGTTGTAGCAGATGATTTGTTTTACTCACATCGCTTTCTTGCTCTGGAGGTCAGGGTTGTGTTTGTTGTGCCAAGTTCTTAAAAAGCCAGCATACTTGCCAGCAGATTTGTGAAGGTTCCCTGGGGTATATCAGGAAGGAGGGGAGATTTGTGAGCCGGTGATTATCAAGCTGCTGCCAGCCCCTTTAGAAGGTTGTCTGAGCTGTTGATGATATGTTCACTGTAGAGCTAGGAATTGTTTATGCACATCTCTTGGCCTGCTGTCAGGAAGATAAGAACTCTTCTTGTACTTTAAAGCCAAAAAGGCGGAGTGGGGGGACACGTATGAATCTGTTGGGTGGTGCCTGATCCCTGTTTTATTTATCTAGGAATTTTCTCTGTGTGTATGCAAAGAGATGGGAAGAGTCATTCAGATAACTTAAGTTTACATGTGGTTTGCTTTACCACACTGTCAGGGACCCAAACAAACACTCAGAGATACTTATCTCCTGTGTCTATCTCCAGTTTCCTCTGAGCTGGTCGTTACTGACAGGCCACAGACCCTGGCAAAATAGATGAAGACTGCAGGTTGTAAGGGAAAGACTCCTCACAAATAATGAAAAGTTGTCTCTAGTTTGGGGTTGAGAGTTAAAAGAATTGGTTATAGCTTCAATTTTCCCTTAATTAACTGGTTGGCTTTTGATAAATTGCCTCCCCTTGAACCTCCTCGTTTGTGAATTGAGGGAGTTGGACAGGATGTTCTGATCGTCCCTTACATCTCCCATGTCCTCTGGTTCTGTGATTCTTGCTTGTGGAGGCTGCTGGCAAGATTGTACCCCTTTGAAGTCACATATTCTATCAGCAAAGACTACTTTACATTGCATTTATCACTGGGCAACTAACTTGCAATACAGTGGTCTTCACTGATGGATATTTAAATTTAACGAGTCTTAAGATACATTCTCTTTTAAGAGAATGGCACATAGTATTAAACCTGTTAGACACTGATTTTCTTGCTTCTATTTTTCAAAATCTAAACATGGAATTGAAGACCTCTCGAAGATATTGTTGGAATGAACTTTTGGGAAAAGCTTTAACTACCCAAGAGCTGAGGTTAAGTTTGTTTCCCTAGCTGTGTTTCCTGAGCTGCATGTGTCAGAGACTTGTGCCTAGGGATACAAACCTCCTGGGGGAGGAGAGACTGCCAGACTCCTGCTGCTTAGCTCACAGCTTTCTCACGAGTACTCTGCTCAAACATATCAGTTATGAGGCTTTTGGCTACACTTAGCAGAGATCCCAACTTAAAACTAGGGAATTAATGGTTCATAACTAAATCCAGAGGAAGGACGGGCTTCGGGGTCAGTCCAGTCCAGCGTTGTAGGCGCTGCTTCCCTGATTGCAGGATCGTCTCAGCAGTGCCCTCCACGTGTGTTGGCTCCATTGTGCCACAATTCCCATAGCAATGTTTTGCTTTGTGTTCATATACTACAATGTTGGGGGTTCTCGACCTGGGCACTGTTGACATTTGGGGCCAGAAATTCTTTGTTGTTGTGGAACTGTCCTGTGCTTTGTAGTATATTTAGCAGCATCTCTGGCCTCTACCCGTAAGATGCCAGTAGCACCTCCACCCTGAGCTGTGATAATCAAAAATGTCTCCAGATATCACCAGATGGTTGCGTAGAGGGCTGTGTGTGTGTGTGTGTGTGAATGTCTTAGCAAAGTCAGTGAAAGGAAGATGGAAGCTGGGTAGGAACTCAGCAGTGTCTATGACTACTGCATTCTAAATTTGTGTTTATTTTTCTTCCTCTCAGTGAGGACTATGGAAAGAACTTTAAGGATATTACAAATCTCATCAATAATACCTTCATTCGGACTGAATTTGGCATGGCTATTGGTCCTGAGAACTCTGGAAAGGTGAGACTCATTCATGCATGTGTAGAGCCACATGTGGGCTGTCAGATATTAATGTTGGAATGATCCAGTGATACACAGCAATATATTTAGTTTACTATTACTATATTTTAAAATTAAACAATTTAATACAGGTCACAAAAGAATGGAATTCAGCACTCAGTTCTTTTTTGGCCCCTAAGATGCACCAAAAACACTTCATGTGGCAGTTGTTTAGCAATACAATGTCTAATCCTTGAGACAACATTTTAGTCTTTGGGAAACTGGCTAATCTCAAACTGACCAGGCTCAAATTCTTAGGTATGATCCACTAGCTCAATTCAGGATAATATTTTTTGATAAGACTAATACTTGTGTGGGGTATACCAACAAATCTGTTTTTATAACTTTCCTTTCAGAACTAAAGTTTTCTTAACTAATGTCTGGTGAAAATGGTATAAGAACTTCCTGTGCTTTTGTAGTGTTCTACCCTGAATCTGAACTTTATTCTTCCTAATCAGGTGATTTTAACAGCAGAGGTGTCTGGAGGAAGTCATGGAGGAAGAATCTTCAGATCATCAGATTTTGCAAAGAACTTTGTTCAGACCAATCTCCCTTTTCATCCTCTGACTCAGATGATGTACAGCCCTCAGAATTCTGATTATCTTTTAGCCCTTAGCACTGAAGTAAGTCTAGTTAAAGAACTTGTCTTGCCTTTGGATTTTTATTTTCTCAAAATATACTGCCTTAAAAGAACCCTGTATGTAATGCTTTTATACAGTATTGGACTGCTTTCTAGTGACTTATGTCTTAAAGTATGTTTTTTTTTTTTCCTATTTGGTCAAGGGCATGATTTTCATGTTATCTATTCAAGTATGATGTCTAGTTGTCATTATGGTTTTTTAAGTAAATGGATGTGTGCTAGTGGAGTAATGAACTAGAAAACAGTTTAATCATTCTTTTTATGCAAGGGACAAACACAAATTGTCAAAGTCCTAATGTCATTGTTTCTTCCTGTGGCCAAACCACATCTTTATAATTTTTTTTTTGTTGTTTGCTGCTTAGTATATCAAGCATATTGATTTCTGTCTTCAACATTCATGTATTAAATATCTAGAGTCTTAAATTCCTACATCCCTATCACATGACTATACTCTCCTCTGAAATCAGTGTCCTCCCACCTCTCTTTTGAAAGTTTCCTGAGGAGCATGTTCAGCTTTTCCTTTCCTGAGGACCAGTGTCCTTTATCATGAATGTTAAAGGCCCAAAGTGGCTGAGTTGCTAGACTGTGAGGATTACTATTATACTTTATATTCGTTCATATGGCTTTCTCTCATCTTATTTCTTAGAGTGTGGGCTACTGACCAGCAACATCAGATAGAAACCCCTGAGAGGCTGGTTTAAGATGTAGATTCCTAGGCCCCGATGCAGATACTGTACATCGGTGACTTTTGGTTGCAAGGTGGCTAGTATGTTTAATAAGCCGAGCCTGTACACTAAAATTTGAGAGCCACAGCTGTGGTGACCGTTCTGGGGACAGAAACAGGGTCATCAAATGCAGACAAGTCAGACTAAGCAAAGGAGTGGCAAAGGGAGGATGAGGACACTGGAAGAGAGGTCTGCACTCTGGGCCTTCAGTGTGCAGTTCTCTGAGCAGAGGTAAGATGGGAGGGCTCAAGGAAGGTTGGAGTTAAGCTTAGCCAGAGAAGGCTGGAGGAGGGAAGCGAGTCTGCTGCGTGGGCTTCACATCTTCAGGAAACAGTTCCTGGAAATCAGCCTCCAGCAGCTTGAGCTGAAGGCCCTTCAAGGGAGCCAAGAGCCCTGAGGAGGGGACAGAACTGTCAGTCTCCCTGTCGATCAGCCCATCACTGTTACAGAATATCTTAAGATTATTAAAACAGGCTATCCTCAGAAAGAGGTGAGCACAATGTGCTTTTATACTTAAATTTTCTTCCAACTAAGAGTAACTTCTCTATAATTCAGATAGAGAAGATGGACCAGTTTGTACTAAAGTGCAAAGAGGTGATATCAGACCCTTTCCTGTTTCTAAGTAAAATTAGGTAAATTAGAAATTCTGGAAGGGGAATATTATAAGCACAGGAAAGGTTAAAGAGGAACGGTCGGGGGTGGGGTGAGCACTAAGGGTAAATTCTGCCTAGATGAGCCCCATTTAATTCCAGCTGTCCCAGGACATCACTGTCCCACCTCCACTGAATCTGGGCCCAATAGGCTTCTGTTGCTATTGTAATCAGCACTGTCAGTCTTTGTCTTACTAAAGTCTTCACTGCATGTGAAAGTTTTGGCCAGTTCCTCCTTTTGGGAACTCCACTTTGTTTTTTTCCTTTCTAACCATTCCTTCTTGGTCTCTCAAACACCTTTCAACCTAATCTTAAATCTCTACTGCTCATTTCACTCTGAGCAACTTTCTACTCTTCCCTGTATTACTACTATAATGTGTAAGATTCTCAAGTCCTGGTCTCTGGCCCTGGCTTTTTCCTGGGGCTTCAGAGTCCTATCTTGCTGCCCCGCACACCTCTAGCAGGATATTGCACAGGCACCTCAGACTCATTCTTAACTAACTTTTTCCTGCTCTTCTCTTGACATACTCTCTTCCCTTAGTCTTTATACTGGCTAAAGAGTCTACAGTATACCTTATCCCTCAACCAAAATCCTAGAGATTGACTCACATACACACACACACACACACACACACACACACACACACACACACACACTATCCTACAGGAAAAGTTGTCCAGTTTTACTGAATCTAGCTTAAAAGCCTATTCCTCAACATGGCTTAGAGCCTCACTATCCCTTCATGAACTAATGTGGCAGTTTTTACTGCTTTTCCTGGTTCTGATTTGGACCCTCTGAACTCTGTCTTTCTCATTGGCATCCAAGTATTCCACATAAAAGTAAAACTGACCATGTCGTTCCCCTTTGAGTACCTCATATGAAATGAAGAGCAGATTCCTCCATATGGCACAGGAGGGCCCTGCATTTGCTCTTCCTTCCCTCACCTTGCAATTTGTGCTCCATCGATGTCTGAAGGCTTCGAGTGTCTTATCACCTCACTGCCTTTCCTACCTGGTTCTAGTCTGTCTTTGTGCCATAGCATCTACTCTCCCCATGTGCCTTCTTTAGGTCACACTGCTCATCATTTAAGATGTAGTTCGGCTGTCTTCTGCACAAACCATTTCCGATGCGGTCAGTGTCCTTCCTCTCCCTACTCTTAGCCCAGAGACTATGCTTCCATAACACCACATTGTATCAAGCTTTCTCATCTGGGACCCTTGTTAAGCTGTGAGCTCCTTGAGAGCAGGTAGCGTGTTTTATTTGTCTTTGTATCCCCAGTGCAACATCTGGTACAGTGCCTGGCACGTGGTGGGCACTACGTAAACATTGGTTATTCTGCGCTTCCAAGACCCTGAGGGGCCCCTGCAAACCATGTGTGTGTTTCTATAGCTTGTGCAGCTCGGATGGAACTTCAGCGTATTTTTATTGTTCTGAATGATTAGACGTGAATTATTAAAGGTCATATAAGCAGCTGCACAAGATAAAGCCGGAATTTTGATAAGTAATTTATAATCTTTCAGAATGGCCTATGGGTGTCCAAGAATTTTGGGGAAAAATGGGAAGAAATCCACAAAGCAGTATGTTTGGCCAAATGGTGAGTAATAGAAGACTCCATCTGCGCATAGCCCGAGCCTTTCCAGATAGCCCTGCCAGAAGTCACACAGATCAACACTGAGCACTGACTGTGTGCCAAGTACTCCTCAGGGCGCCACAGGGGACACAAGAAAGGGGTTTTACACAGACCTTGACTTAAAGGAGCTTCTAATTCTGCTGGGAAAGAAAACTTAGTCTTGCTAAACGCTAGAACTTTAATAGAAAACAAGGCATGTGGCTGAGTAGCTGCTGCCTGCAAAAGGTTTATTCTCCATAAATGGTGACGTCAGTTAGAATAGTAGAAAATACAGCTTTGATTTGGGGACTTATGTACTTACCTGTACCCAGATTTATATTCCCTCATCTAGAGATCCATTTCAGTTAAAGGAATGTAGTGTGGAATCAGGAAGAAGGCCAAAGAGTTTGCAGACTTCCAGAATCACACCATTCATGCACCAAACTTCATTGACTTCTCTCGGTGGGACACCCCATACCCAGGTGCCTGCTGAGAGACAACACTCTTACTGGGGAGTCAGGTCACCTTTGTTTCAACCTGGCTCTGCTGCTACTCAGTGGGTTAACCTCTCTGGGCTTTAGTTTTTCTTTCTGTCTATGAATGGAGATTTGTTTGAGGAATTTGGGGGATGGCTAAGCAATAATTGAATTAAGAGCATTCGTACCTCTAAAATTCTGATTAGGCTCAGACCCTTGTTTAGAGCCTGTTTGTTCTTTCTGTTTGACTAATTTCAGCAAATTTGTTAATCTAGTTTCCCAGTTAATAGCAGATTGCTGCCAGAGGTGGGGTATGTGAGTGTGAACAGCAGGCACGTACCAGAAGAACTGTAAGCAGACAGAAACTGAGAGGACAGAATGGAATTTAGTGCTAGATAAAGAGAGCACACATACCTCAGTGACTTCTAATGGGAACGCTGAGCTGTTAGAGTTTCACATGATGTACATAACACCAATCCGTAATCCCAAGGAAGAGTTTAATGTTTACTGTCTTCTACTTAGGGAGGCGGGGAAATGTATAATACAGATATTCCCAAATATGTCTACCAAAATTAACTAAAATATTTTAAATTGTTGCTTAACTGAAGTGGGCCTTTTCCAGAAAGGGCTAGTTTTTACAGTACCAGTATGGTATACATGACACATCTGCTTTCCTTGTATGTGATTTAATTATGTTTGTACCTTATATGGTCTTATCAGGAAGGAAGTAATTTTTAAAGTAAGTTAACAAATTGTTTCGCTTCTGATGGATCTAAAATATGTAGGATATATTCAAGAAAGATGGTAATTTTGATCATTAAAATTCATCTTTACATATGTGTCATCACAGTGTACACTTTAACTTAGTTTTTTCAGTTATGCCTTAATAAAGCTAAAAAAATGGAAACTCATCTTTAAAACTGAAAAGTTATTTCGAAAGGATGTTTTATTTTGTATTCTATACAAGATTTTTTTATTTTACTTTTGTAACTCGTTTCTTTGATTAGTCTAAATACAAGCCAACTGAGTGGCTGATAACTGTTTACTTGCTTTTTAGTTCTTTAATTTCTAGGAATTGACAACCTGAAGTTCTTAAAGAACATGCTCAGTGCCAGCCCCTTTTGCTGCTGCTGACCTATAAGTACCATCATTGTCTAAATCTAGTTGCCTGCAAACTCCCTTTCCAAATTAGAATTTAAATAATTCAACCTCTGAAAGAACTAAAATTCTTTAGCTCATGCAAAGCATTGAACTAGGTTCTGAAGGGAAGCAACAAAGCATAAAACTTAGTATCTGCCCTAAAGAACTCAACAGTCTAATAGGAGAGATAAGGCATGTACTATGCAATTAAAATAACCAAAGGGGAGACAAAGGAGTGCCAAGTGGCTGATACAGAGTGGAACAGTTCCCTACAGCAGTTTCTCACCCTCAGCACTAATGACATTTTGAACCAGACAGTTTGTTGTGGGGGTCATCCTGTGTATTATAGGATATTTAGCAGCATCCCTGGCTTCTGTTCTTTAGATACTAGTAGCAACTCTCCTTCTTCCAGCTGTGACCAAGAATATCTTTTAAGGAGCAAAACAGTCCCTGGTTGGGAACATTGCAAATAAGCCTCTAGTTGGGGTGACAGGGAAAGCTTCATGGAAGAGCTAGATTTTAAGCTGGAGCCTGAAGATAGTAAAGGTAAGAATAGGTTACACAAAAGAAAAACATTTTAAGAAGGAAATACTGTGAATAAATGCAAGAGACAGATTTAGAGAACATAAGTAGACCAGTTTGACCAGCTGGAAGAGCTGCCATAAAGAAGTAGTGGACTGTAGAAAATGCCTGGGGCCAGGATGTGGGAACCTTGACTGTGAGGCTGTGAAAGAATCAGGCGTACAGTATCCGAGACGGTGGTTTTGGCTAATACCAACAGATAAAGCTTATTAAACTTGTGGGGAGCTTTGTTACTAAGGTCAACACAGTCCATTAACAGTCTTGAACCGTGTCTTTTCCCTGTCTTTGCTTCATTGTAGGGGATCAGAAAGCACCATCTTCTTTACAACGTATGTGAATGGCTCTTGCAGTAAGTATGTTTTAGTTCCAGAGGAATGTCTTATTGTCCATTTATGATAGAATATTCTAGGATTTTAAGAGGTAGAAACATCAAAGATCCTTCCATTCTTCTATAGTTTTAATAGCTGAAGATAGCTGTTACTGATATTTAAAACCTTAAAAGTACAACCAAATTTCTATACTGTGTCTTGATCAAATGAAAATACGGGCTATACATAGATACAGCATACTTAATCTTAGCCACATATTTACATAAGGTAAATGTTGGGCTACAAACAATAACAAATTGAAATGCATAGTGATTTTTGCAAAGGAACATAGATTGCGTTTGGGTCAGTGGAAGCCATTGGCTTTCCAATCAGTGGTACAGTTTCAAAGCAGAGCATAATCTTTCACTTATTTATTCAACTAGTTCATTTCACTTATTCATTCATTCATTCATTCATTCATTCATTCAAACACCTATAGTAGTATGCTCAACACTATTCTAAGGATGGAGAGAATAAGGCCTGCTCTCACAGAGCTAAATGGAGCTAAATTTGAGTAGGGACGTTGTTGGATGATCAACAAGAAAAGCAAAGTCAAAGAAGACAACTTAAAATAGGATAAGATCATTTCAAACTATGTCATGAAGAAAGTAAAGCAGGCTGCTGTGGCTGTAATGTTTTAATGCAACACTGTATTGGAATTTAGTAAACTCTATCTTTCTCTCCAGTGTGAAATCTCACATGTACAAATAAAACCCAAATGTGAATTGCCTATGTCTAATGCCATATAATTTTAAAATACTTCTAACAACAGTTGTTTGAACCTAGAGGCTCACCAGTAAGTGAAGTTTTAATGAATATTTTGTCTTGCTTAAGAAGGTGATCTTGGAGCCCTGGAATTATGGAGGACTTCAGACTTGGGGAAAAGCTTCAAAACCATTGGTGTGAAAATCTATTCATTTGGTCTTGGGGGACGTTTTCTTTTTGCCTCTGTAATGGCCGATAAGGTGGGTGTTCACCTCTTCTCTTTGGGTTCTGATATTTCTGTAAATGTGCTTCAAATAGATCCCTTTTACTATTTGTACTGATAGTTTCTTGCCTTCTTGCAGTATCTAATATCACTGTAAGATTTGGGGGTGATTCTTTTTATAGAGGCTGAATGACTCTTCTAGGCTACTCTGCACTTCAGCCTATCACCACCACATGATTTCTGGCATCTGTTTTGGGGTATGTAGACCTAGTATTTGGGTTTCCTCAGACATGGATATTTGAAAAAAAGCAGTCCACTTGCTCATTATCCAGGAACAGTAACAGAAATAGGTAACATTAATTGAGTACCTCCTGTATACTAGGTACAACTCTAAGTCCTGGGAATATAGCAGTGAATAAAAGAGATAAGTGTCTTTTAAGTAGAGGAGGTAGATACTAAACTAATAAATATAATATTTAAGTAGGGTAGGTAGATACTAAACAATAAATATGATAGAATATCAGTTAATGATTAAAACTATGAAGAAATCTAAAACAGAAAAAGGAAGCAGAAAGTGGCAGGCTATTTTAGCGGGGGGCGGCGGGTGGTGGAGGTGGGGGATGTGGTTTGGATGGGTTCTCTGAGACCTGACTGAGGTGAGAACATTAGATGTGTGGACATCCAGGCTGAAGAAAGAGTAAGTGCAAAAACCTCAGGCTGGAGCATGCTTGAAAGATGGGAGAAAAGTGAGAAGGGCAGCATGGCTAGAGCACAGAGAAGGGTGGTCCAGGGGGCCAGCAGCCAGATCATTCGGGGCTTTTGCAGGTCAAGATTAAGACCTTGGCTTTTATTCTTTTTGTGTTGGGAAGCTGTGAAAAGGTTGCAAGCAGAGGAATGATGTAATGTGACTTTTCTTTTGACAGAATAGGTGTGTGCAGAATGGTCTGATGGGGCAGAAGTGGAAGGAGTGGGAGCAGCTGGGAGGTGGTTACAGTAGTGTGAGGCATGGTAGGTTGGACCAGGTGCCAGCAGTGGATGAGGGGAGAAAGTGGTAAGATGGGTAAGATGGTAGATGTATATTTTAAATGTATTACCAGTAGGATTTGCTGATGGATTAGATGCAGTTGAGAGAAAATGAGAGGAACCAAGGATAACTTTATGGTCTTTGGTCTGAGCGACTTGGTGAATGGTGGTGCTGTTTACTAAGGTAGCAAACACTGTAGGAGAAGCAAGTTTGTGGGAAGAAAATCAAGAATTTAGTTTTAGATATAAGATGCCTATTGGATATCTAAGTGAAATGTCAAATAAGCATTTGCGTATTTGAATCTCCCACAGTTATATATGATATTTAAAGCCATGTGACTAGATGGTATCTTCTGGAGGAATGAATAGGCAGATAAATGCTGAGAGTATTGAGCACACCCTGAAGCACCCAGCACTGAAAGTTTGGAAAGAGATGGACAACTCAGCAAAGAAGACTTGATGGGAGGGATGGACCAGTGAGGCAGGAGAAATAGGACAGTGTGATGTCATGAAAGTCAAGTGAAAAAAATGTTTCAGGAAGGAGGAAGTGATCAGCTGTGCTGAATTCAACAGGGATGCTGAATTAGTTAGATGAGTGCTGAGAATTACCCACTGGAGCTGGAAAAATAGAGGTTGTTGGTGAGCTTGATGAAAGCAGTTTCACTGGGAGAACTGAGATTAAAAGACTGATTAAAGTGGGTTCAGAGAGAATTGGAGATGGGAGAGCAGACTCAGTAACTACAGATAACTCCCTCCAGCAGTTTTGAAATAATCTTCCCAACAACCCTATAAGCTAATGCTCTGTTATCTTGATTTTTATTTGAGGACATTGAGTAACTTGCCTAGAGTCACCCAGAGGTGGTAGGTACCCTGGTGGAAATCAGACTGATTCCAGAGATTGTCTACAAAATTAAAATTCTACCATGTGCTTTTGAATTCTAGTTTCTACCTATAACAATGAGAGTAAGAGTCAATGTAAACAACTAGGTATAAGTTAGAAAAATAAGCTAACCATACTTGTCACTGAACTTTAATGAGTATTTAACATATGGAAGCCCTAGGACTAATTCTCACACCGTGGCTAATTGTGCCTTGTAGCTATTTTAAAGTATCAGAAAGTAGGTGTTAATTGCATCCTTAACAGACTCCTTTTAAGAGTTAAATATGCCCTGATCAGCTTCTGTTTATTGATTTTTGACTCTGGTTGGCCTCTTCCCAGCCTGTGCACTGTTCTCCTCATTATGGCTGCTCTGAGAGACTTCCTCAAAGTGGAGACATGTCACATCTTGACTTCCCTTGTGACCTCCCAAGCATGGATTTTATCTCCATTTTCTAGATCCTTAATTATCTAATTCTTTGGATTATGCCAGGACTGTCTCAAAGGAAACAAACCTCTATGCAGTAATCATCATTTTAAGAATTACCTGAGCAAGGATATGTGAATGGCTGTAAAGCCAAACAAATGATGGTCCCATCACACCCTTGGCTCTACTGAAGGAAATGGGAATGTCAGAGGTTGAAAGGATAATAGCTTTTAGGCCACACCAGGATGAAGAAGCCAAAGAGGAAGCCAAGATAACTTTACTTAAAATAGAATGGATTGTCTCATCGCCTGGAAATTTGCTGGAGGTTCGAAGACGCTTTGGTAGTTGGTACTGGGATCTTTCATTTATAGCAAATATGCCCAGTGAGGAAATGTATAATGATACATGTGATTATTAAATAATAATGTTTCTATTATGTCCCTGCACATAACACCCTGGCAGAAAATTAAAAAGATAAATGTTGTCATTTGTTTCAGGATACAACAAGAAGGATTCATGTCTCAACAGATCAAGGGGACACATGGAGCATGGCCCAGCTCCCCTCCGTGGGGCAGGAACAGTTCTATTCTATTCTAGCAGCTAATGATGACATGGTATTCATGCATGTAGATGAACCTGGAGGTGAGAGCTTGTCACTGGCCCACCCTTGAAATGGTAGATTTAAGCTCCGAGATTTACTTTGAGTAGCTTTCCTTCTTACATGTTGATTTTTCCTCTTACCCCTAGGTATTTATTAGTTTTTACGGAATATTTTGTCTTAGAGATAATATGTAGCCTCAGTTAAAAAGGCTACTTGTTTTGACATTATATGATTTGTGTGTGTGTCCAAGTGTTCTAGAGCAATGCTGCTCAGAGAATGGCCAGGAGACTGGTACTGTTTTCTGCAAACTCATTGTTACGAAGTAAAGAGAGGAAGTGAGAGCAAGCCATTTGACACAGTAATTTGATGTCTGTTGAATCTAATGATAAAAGAGTTGATTATATTTTGTCTGTCTTTTGGATTTCACTTTTCTAATGATTAATTTTATATTTTACAAAAGCATTGGTTTGCGACATAATGGAAAATTAAAAATTGATTCTTCACCACAGGTAGTTTGATAAGTATTGTTCCAGAGTATAAAGATTTAGAGATATGTAAGATAGGACTCTAAATACAGTGCCTCTGCCACCAAAATATATCTGGATAGAGCTTTTCTGTAATATCTGATTAATTCATTCAACAAATTCAGCATCTCCCATGTTCCTGGCACAAAGCTGAGTACTAGAATTAAAAATGGTCCTGAAGATCTTGCATATTAAACTGATTAATTCTCAGGATGTGTCTACATCATGAAAAGAGATAGTTGACTAATGTGCAGTCCTTCAGGGGTGTGTATGGTTAGGTTATTGCTATCTCTCTGTTCCCTCCCAGGACTTAGAGTTTTCATTTGTTTGCCTGTTTCAGATACTGGATTTGGCACAATATTTACCTCAGATGATCGAGGGATCATCTATTCCAAGTCCTTGGACCGACATCTCTACACCACCACAGGCGGCGAGACGGACTTTACCAACGTGACGTCCCTCCGTGGCGTCTACATTACAAGTGTGCTCTCAGAAGGTGAGTCTTGCCACAGCTGAACATGTTGGCTGTTGAGGATTTGGGGGAGATCGATGGTCCTGTCCCCCTACTAATGTTGCTTACCTAGCCAGTAGCCTACCCATGTAAATTCTGGCTCTTTAAATAGTTATGGTAAATAGAACTAAGAAAAAGCAAAGCAACCACAAGGTAGAAAGTAATATTTTGGGGGTTCTGTGTTGTTTAGCTTATGAACAAATCTTCTATATTGGGAGGTTTATAGAGGGGCATAGCATTAGCCAGCCAAGATTCTTGTGTTCTGCCCGGTGGTTCTGCAGCACTCACCTTTACTAAAGCCCACTTACACAAATAAACACGTTACTCTAAGTACAAAGACTCCTAAGGTTTTCGTTGTTTGTGCATTTATTTTTGGTAGGAAGCACGGGATGTTTGTTTTCATTTTGTAAAGACCTTGAAGTGGTCCACAAGGTCCTAAGTGATGTTGGCCCTGTTTTCTTCCGGACCTCACCTCCATCTTGCTCACTCTACTCTGATCACTCCAGCTCTCTGCCAGTCCTTAAGCACGCCAGGTTCCCACACTTGTGGCTTAGAGATATGCACTGACTGCTCTCTCTGTTTCCCCAGATACCAGCAAGGCTGAGACATATTTACTTTCTGAATGAGACCTGCCTGACTACCCTATTTTAAATTTTAGTCTGACCCTCCCCCACTCACTCAATCCCCCTTTAGCTGTGCAAATTTTTTCCATAGCACTTATTTTCTAACATACTATATAATTTACCTGTTTACAGCATCTAGTGTTTGTCTCACTCTACTAGAATGTGTACTTAGCAGAGATTTTTTTTTTTTCTGTTTTGCTCACTGATATATTCCCAAAGGCTTAAAATAATTTTCACATAGTGGACACGTAATAAATATTTATTGAATAAATGAATTTTCCTTCATTTACTTTCTCATTTGATTTTCCTTCAAAGCATATTATCTCTGAATTTAAACCTGCAACAGTTTGTATCATTGAAAATGGAGAATGGGGAGAAAATGACATGAGGAAAAAAAGAAAAGAAAAGGTATAAAGATAGGATACGAGACAAAATTGGAAATTATTGATTCAGACTTAAGTACATACATTCCAATCTTGAGATTCCCTAAAACAGGCCCAGTATCATAGCCTTGTCTGAATAAAGATGAGGATGCCTTCCCATTGTAGATTTTACTTCCAAGACAAGCAAACAAGAAAGGAGAATAGACATCCATCTGTTTGTGTTAATAAAGAGATAAAAGATATCTTTTTCAAGAGTGTCAGTCTAAATGATTTCTGGAATCAGCAGGGTCTCGTTCAGGTGAGAAGCCTTTTTCAAATATCACATTTTGAGTGTTGCTCACTTTCTCACCAACATTGAAGGTTATAATGGTGTCATATAGTCTTAGTTAGGAGAGAGTTCTACAGTGATACACTGTAAGCACCCTATTAAATTCAGTTTATCATGTTTAATATCATTCTTTTCTCATTCAGATAATTCTATCAAGACTATGATTACTTTTGACCAAGGAGGAAGGTGGAAGCACCTGAGGAAACCTGAAAACAGTGAATGTGATGCCACAGCAAAAAATAAGAATGAGGTTTGTGTTACTCCAATTGTCATATGTATTTGGAGCAAAGCAGCCATTACACGCTTCCTGAGCCAGGCTTTTGAATAATGAAGTTTTGTACTTGAATGAGGTCCACAGATAAAGGTGGAAAGTTTGGGAACAAGAGTAATGAAACTAATTTAGAATGTAGGAAATAGGAACTGTGAAGAAAAGCCAAAATACTATGGATTATTTGTCTTACAAAGAAAAGCATAAATGAGGGCAGTGTGTGTGTTCTATTAAACTGCTGAGTGAAAACAGAATAGACAGTTGGGCCTTTGATTAGTGAGGCGTCAGCATGGCCACTATGAGACATTAGGAATTCTCCAAAAACCGTAGACCAGCCAGCCATTTATGAACAGTGCAAACCCAAACTGGCCGGAAACAAATGGAAGAGAACTTGGCCTTCTCCTCTTCTTGGGCGCCACATAGCTAGTGAGTGTGGGTGGTAATTCAGTGCGTGAGAAAGCAGGAGCTGACCCCAAGGAGAGACAGAACTAGAAATATAAAGGCGCTGCTCCAGCAGGAGATCCCAGATTCCAAAAGTGACAGGTCTTGACAGGCAAGAAAGGAAAAAAAGAAGACAAGCTTTGTGTCTGGCTCTTTCAGAATTTGAGAGGAGCTTAGGGAAACACTCAGGATTTTCCTCAAAAAGAATGTGTGTGTAGTTCTTGAGCTTTCCTCAGAATACCTGTGGCTGACATACATACGCTGCTGTTCCAGGCAGGGTTTTTTGTTTTATTTTAAGAGCCTCCGACAGTATGAGATAAAGGGCACCTACACCACCCCCAATGCTCTCTCTTCTCCCTTCTCTATACTCCTTAGTGCTACTGAGTCTCTCTTTCCCTTCTGTTCCCTTTTTTCATCCCTCTGCTGTGACTTTACCCTGAGCCTGCTCTGTTTACCTGAAGCCTGGGGAAGTACAGTGGCCTCATTAATTGCCTTGCCACCCTCACACTTCCATGCCTCTCCCTCCTCAACCCTCTTCATGGCTCCCCTTTGCCTGTGAATAAAGTCAATGACCTGGTGATTGAGCCTACCTGGCAGGCTCTCTTTCGCCTTTTCCTTGCCATTGCCCATTTGATCACTGACATGCCTTTGTTGTCATCCTCTGCTGCTCCTGTATGTTTCCGCCTCTGCGGCCTTGCCCACGTTGTTCTTAGGGACACTGTGCCTGTCTCTCCTACCCTCATTCATTAGGATTAGTGGAAACCTTAACCATCTTCACTGCCCATCTTCAGTTAGAACTAGTCATTCTAATTCATTTCATTAATAGATTGCTCAAACCTCTTTATTTCAGTAAAATATACGACATAAAATTAACATTTTAACCATTTGAACCTCTTTTAAAGTACTAAACTTCATTCTGCTTTATACCTCAACTAGTTTTTAAGAAATATTTCTTAAAGAGAGGACTGTGTCTTATTTTGAATCACCATCACATCTTGCATAGTATCTAAAATATGTCAGGTATTGATAAAGTTTATGTGGAATCATGCTTTAAATATTGATCAGAGGCTTTGGTGTAATGCGTGAATAAAATAAATTAAGGCAGTTTACACTGGAGAAAATAATAGCATAATTTGCTCCCAAAATATAGTAATGGATTTCAGAATCAAGAATATCACACTGAGCCTATAACTGAACAAGAAAAAGACAATCCGAATTAAAAGAAATGTACAAATTGCCAATAAGCACATGAAAAAATGCTTGACATCACTAATTAAGAGGGAAATGTAAATCAAAACCACAGCAAGAGGTCACCTCATGCCCATAGGATGGCTGCTATAAAAAAAAAGTGTTGGCAAGGATGTGAAGAAGTTAAAACCCTTGTGTACTATTGATGGGAATGAAAAGTGGTATAGCCACTGAAATAGTATGGTAGTTCCTCAAAAAATTAAATATAGAACCAGCATATGATCCAGCAATTCCACCTTGAGTGTATATCCAAAAGAATTGAACAGAGGGCCTCAAAGAAGTATTTGCACACCCATGTTCATAGCAGCATTATTGACAAGAGACAAAAAGTAGATACAATCCAGGTGTCTACTGACAGATGAATGGGTAAGCAAAATGTGGTACATACATACAATGGGATATTATTCAATCTTAAAAAGGCAGGAAATCCTGATACATGCTACAACATGAATGAACCTTAACGACGTTATGCTAAATGAAATAAGCCAGTCACAAAAAAGACCAATACTGTGTGGTTCCACTTGTATGAGGTACCAGGAGTAGATACTCATAGATAGAAAGTAAAATGGTGGTTGCCAGGCACTGCGGGGAGTGGGGAATGGGAAGTTATTTTGTAATGGGTAGAGATTCAGTTCTGCAGAATGAAAAAGTTCTGGAGAAAGACGGTTGCACAACAGTGTGAATGTACTTAATATTACAGAACTGCCCGCTTAAAAATGTTTAAGATGGTAAATTTTATGGTATGTGTATTTTATCATATTTTTTAAAAAAGAGTATCCTACTAAGGTTTGGGTAAGGTTCAAAGCTTTATTAGGTTCTGTGGGATCAGTACAAAATTGCACCTTTGGTTTTAATCTAAACTTTGATTTCTTTTCACAGTGCAGCCTCCATATTCACGCTTCCTACAGCATCTCTCAGAAATTAAATGTTCCGATGGCTCCTCTCTCAGAGCCCAATGCTGTTGGCATAGTCATTGCCCATGGTAAGCAGCCCACCCCACCCTCCCACCCAACAGGAAGAAGTAGCTGACTACTTTGGAACTCAGCCACACCCTTGAAACCTGTAAGAAAATCAGCATAGGTGGCTTTTACCATCCTTTGTAGAATGTCTTGTGTGATAATGGTACTTTGGGGTTTTTATAGACCCCCATCAGAGAGAGCAACATGACTTTCCCCTTTCCCAAATTTTCAGCAGCCTTTTTTTCCCATCACAGGAGACATAATGGGAAATAATAGGGTAAAATCATTCAAAATTATTCTCTTGTCAGGAAATCTTCTGTTTCCTTGCTGCTTTGTGCTGAGGAAATGGCGGGCTGTGTTGCAGGTAGTGTGGGAGACGCCATCTCAGTGATGATCCCGGATGTGTACATTTCACATGATGGGGGTTACTCCTGGATGAAGATGCTGGAAGGACCCCACTATTACACCATCCTGGATTCCGGAGGCATCATTGTGGCCATTGAGCACAGCAGCCATCCTATCAATGTGATTAAGTATGCATGAGCTCGGCTCCACCCACACTATCCACATAGAGGGCAACCGTGGGAAGTTTTTCAGTTTATTGGGAAGTTATAGATCCTGAGTCAAATCTGTGCATTCTGAAGAACTGCAAGAAAGGTTCTGAAAGGGATTACATTTAGAGCAACTCAGATTAAAACACTCCCTCGAGGTAACACTTCTTGTCACTTTTAAAAATGTTCTTTCCACAAAAACATTTGGAAGTGTTTAAGCTCTCTGGTTGGGGAATGACTCTTTAAGTACAAGTTTTTATAAAGTAATTTCTGTTTTTTTGATTTGGAAACCCATTCTTTCATAACCTTTGCCCTCTCTTTCCTTTGAAAGAATTTTTATAAAGGCATTTTCTCCTATACCCTCTGAATGGATCCTTTTTCCCTACCCTGTTTAATAGTTGTTAAAAATTGATATAATTGTCAGTTAGTAAGCCATCTCCTAAATATGAGGATTCCTCCCTGGTTTGAGATCAGACAGCCAGAGTGGCTGTCTCCTGATATTCTGATAAATGTTGATCCCTTGTCATGATGTTTTGGGCTTCAGGTTCTCCACAGATGAAGGTCAGTGCTGGCAAACCTACACGTTCACCAGGGAGCCCATCTACTTTACAGGCCTTGCTTCGGAACCTGGAGCAAGGTCCATGAACATCAGCATCTGGGGCTTCACAGAATCTTTCCTGACTCGCCAGTGGGTCTCTTACACCATCGATTTTAAAGATGTCCTTGAAAGGAACTGTGAGTGTCTTCCTTGATCTTTTCTACCAGAAACTTATAAGCCTCTTTTCCTAAATAACCAATTCAGCTTAATTTCTTTTTGCTGGAAAAAGAAAATGCATATGAAAGAGGATTAAGAGATGTTCCATGTGGGTAATCAGGCAATGGAATGGTATCAGAAAAGCAGCTCCCTCTTTGGACAAGAGAAGTAAAATGAGGGCCAAATATGTAATTTAGATTATTTTATTAACTACATTATAAAAGAAGAGGTAAAATTAATTTTAATAATATAATTATCTCAGTATATCCAAAATATTTTAAAATGTAAGCAGTATTAAAAATTATCAATGAAACATTTTATATTCTTTTTCTTCTAAGTCTTCAAAATCTGGTGTATATTTTACACTTACAGTAAATTTCTATTCAGACCAGCCACATGTGGCTACAACTATCATATAGAAATACCAGAGATTAAGCTTCATGAAATTACTGCAAGCATGTGAGCATGTGTGACAGACCAGTTGAGTATAACTTTTTACTGTTTGATCTCCATCACATGAGATTTTTTCTGCTTATAAGGATAATGCATGCTTGTGTCTGACTAAAATTATTTCATAACATATTAGGATTTTTCATCTGTGAGTACAGCAGAACTGTAAAGAGGAAACTTTAAGGAAAGAGTGTGGCAAAGAGCATCTAATTAATTGTGTCACTTATCAAAATGTTGATAAATGAAGAAATTTTCATGCCAAGAGTTTTGGCTTAAATGTCAGTCATAGATGAGTCACTAGCATGGCTACTGGGCAGGCATGAAGCCCACACTGACCATTTTCAGAGTTTTTGACTTCAAACTAGAAGGCATGATAAAGGCCCAGAAAAATAGCTTCAGAAAAGGAGTAAATGTTCAGTGCAAAAATCATAAGCAAATCCAGGCCCCAGAACAAAAGATGCAGACATCATACTGAAAAATAAGGAGAAAATAAAAAACTGGAGAAAAGGTGACTACCATGTGACCCATAGTTACTTGTTGGCATAATATGATACGTAAGGTTTCAAGGTTTCAAGATGCTTTAGTTGAATTTTGGTCCTGACTATTATTAAACTGTATTATGGGTCCATTTCCTCAGAATATTAATTCAGTGATTCCTGGAGGAAACAGAAGAACTCATTTGAACATTACTTTTCTATAAAATTTTTAAATATGATCTAATACTGGAGAGTCATTATTATTTAAATTCATTAAATGGGCTATAAAGGAGCTGGCTTATGAGTTTTCCGCTCAGCAGGCAGCTCTACAGTTATCCCTAAAGTTTAATGTCATTAAAAGATTTGTTACGCACCTGTTCTTTAACAGGCTCTATGCTGGTCTTCATATCCCAAAGGATAAAAACCTAATCCACAGTCTTTAGGACATAGCCTTTGAGTCATTTTTCCAAAAGTCGATGATACTACATAAGCCAGGTTGACTGCTATCAAGACTTCATTTGACAGCCAGTTGACTAGAGTTAAAAGTCTAAAAAGAGAATGTTTTCCCTTTGTTCGAAGTAAACTAACCCATAGTGAAATTGACTGATGTCTTGTCCTAAAGGAAAAATCTGATTGCTGACCTCTGACAGCTCCTGCCGACTAAGGTACTAAGGTACAGGAGCACAAGACAAATAGCAGCCTCTCAGTTTAGAAGGAATCTAGAGGTCCTCTGCCCAGCTTCCCACTTCGAAACAAATAGGGGTTTTCCTGATACTCAGATAAGTGATGAGATGCAAATAATTCTCCTTCGGTATGAAGAAATGCTACTTGCTAGTATGCTCCAACTAATGTAACTTTTGTTTGCAGTTCCAAAACAGAGCAATAGATTGAGGCTGACACCCCCAATTTTCTACTCCTTGTTCTTCCTATAGCCTGGCAGCTACATCACATGGGTGGGTTCTGTGCCATGCAGTTTCCTGAACAACCTGTCTTTCCTTTAGGTGAAGAGAAGGACTATACCATATGGTTGGCTCACTCCACAGACCCTGGAGATTATGGAGATGGTTGCATTTTAGGTTATAAAGAACAGTTTCTACGGCTACGCAAGTCATCTGTCTGTCAGAATGGCCGGGACTATGTTGTGACCAAGCAGCCATCCGTCTGCCTCTGCTCCCTGGAGGACTTCCTTTGGTATCAGCATCCCTCAGCTCCCTGTCAGCCCCTTTCCTGTACTGGAGAAGGGGGAACGCAGTTGTCTTATAGAGTTGAAAATATTTAAATCTTTTTCTTCTCCTTCCCCAAGAACAGAGAACTGCTGCTTCTTACTAAGGAACTTAAGGCATAGAGAAAGGGAACCAAAGTTGTTAATAATTGGACAGATAATATTAGCATATAGATAGCTAATTATTGGACAGAACCAGCAACAACCAGACATTCTGACTTGGCAGTGGTAGGAAAGAGAGAGGTGTATGAGGAAGAGGAGAATGAAAAGAATAGAAGATGATAGGACAGAAACACAAAGAAAACTGGTACAGGAGCTAAGAGAGCATTGGACTTTAGCAAAAAGGCCAACAACCTGAGTTCAGCAGGTAGGGCGCTATATCTTGGGTCATCTGCAGGACTAAAGGCAGAGAGAGTGGTTCTGTCCTGAGACATGAGATGACATCGGTGTATTTACGGTCCCTATATGTCCCTCAAGGTTTAGAGGCCATTAAGGTGAATTCCCTAGAGTTCAAGACCATCCAGGCTTAAGGATCAGTTTTGTGGCTGGAATGGAGTTAGTTGATTATCCAAGGGCAAGGCAGTCCCTAGGTAGCCTAAGCAAGGAGGCAAATTAGAGGGATGGCTTTACATCAGATGTTAATCTTATGGATACTGACAGAAGATAAAAGTGGATCCTAAAGGATTGGAACAGAGACAGATAGATAGCAGTCATGTCCCCCTACATCATATTCTCTCAAACCACAGGTGACAGAAAATATGGGTCTTAGGGAACCTGAGTCTGACCCAGTGTGGCTTATATCTGTCTGTGGAATGGCCAGGGGTCCTCCCTTCTCTGTTTCCACAGGAAAAATGTCACTCACATCACTGATGCCATAAAACTCTTTAAGCACTGTTGCCCATCCTTGACTGCACATAGGCTAGGCTCTTAATTTTTGAGCTTCTCCTGTTTTCCACACATGCTGCGCTTCAGACTCCATGTCATTGCACATGCGGCTTCCTCTGCCTGGAAAGTCTTCCCACAGTCCCTGCTAGACCCCCAAACCTGATGGATTCCTACTTGGCCTTTGATACTTAGCTCAGATATCAGCTCTTTAAAGCTTTCCCAAGTTTTCCCTCATCTAGGCTCCCACTGAACCCCCATGACTGTGTTTTAATCATCGTGTATGGGTTTGGTTCCACCACTGAGCTCTGGACTCTTGGAAGGCACGTTATATTTGATAATCACATGGAAGTAATGATAGCAGCGGTAGGTTATGGAGCACTAACTGTCCCGGGCACTGTCCTAATTTACGCCTAACCTCAGCAGCCCTACGAGACAGTACTGTTATCTTTTCCATTTCACAAAGGGAAGAAATGAAGGTGCAGAGAGGTGATTAACTTGCCCACAGTCAGCCAGCCGTGAAGTGGTGGAGCCGGGATGTGAACCCAGAGTTCGGCTCCAGAGCCCGTACACTGAGACACATATGCTTGAGAAATGTGGACTTTTTGAGTGGCAAGGGTATTGCCCCGAAATTTTGGATTGACTACCTAACATTTTTAACTGGAAGTTTCCTTCTGCTATTGGAGAGGTAATGGCTTCTTCATCTTAGGTTCTCTCACCATCTCACCTAAATATTTGTCAGAAAAACTTTGAAGTACAAGCAGCATCTCTATACTCCCCAAGTATTCATTGAATATTTGCTGTCCACAGGGCAGTGCAAAATGAAAACAGAAGGTTTGTTTTAGACCCTCCTGGTAAGATGCTCACAATTATGTTGTAAAACAGAAGGTGGCAAGTGTCCCCAGGAATTTAGAGAAGGGAAAGGCTACTCCCCCACTAGAAGTAGGCAGGTCAAAGAAAGCTTGAGTGAGGAGGTGGCATTTGAGCTGAGCCCTGACACGGCAGGGTTTGACCATGCACATCTGAGAAGCAGGGTGCGCTGGAAAATAGGCTGTGAGGGGAAGTCACAGTAGTCAGGATAATAAAGTGAGTAGCGGGCGGATGCTCAGGCTAAACTCAAAACTCCAATGATGAAGGTAGTGTCATGGACAAGCATAAGGAAATAATAGGAAAGACTGGCATGAAGGGAAAAAAATTGTGTTTTGAACATTCTATTTGATTTAGGTATAATGTCTAGCAAGTATTTGGAAATGGAGGATTAGAGCTCAAGAGAGGTAAAACCTGGAAGTAGCTCACAGAGGGAGAACAGATACAAAGTAAGAGTGAATTATAGAACCTTTGGAAACGTCTCATTTATAGGGTAGAAAAAGAGAGGAGCCGTCAGTGACTAGAGAAACAGACAAGTGCAGCTTCGCAGTGCGGAGGTAGGTGGGAGCACAGCTGTGTCAGGCGCCACAGAACAGGTGGTCAAGGTAAACAAGGCCAGAGAGGGCGCCCTGGGTTGGATGGATGACTCGTGAGCCCTACCAGAGGAGCCTCGCATTCGTTTTCAAGGTTGCAGAGGGGTTTGAAGCCAAAACACACAAAATTACAGGTAAATGAGTAAAACAGTACATGTAAGGCAGAGGAAGGTGAAGGAATAGGACAGATGCTGGCTAAGGAGAAACCACCAGGTGAGTGGTCCTGAAGGTCCCTCCCACACTGTCGGTGAAGCAGGTCCTGGGGCAGTAGGCAGGATGGGGCCAAGGATGCTAAGGAGGAGGGTCAGCTTGGAGAGGAAGCAGTATGTTATTTCTTGGGGGAAATGGGAGAAAGGTGAGCAGATGGGTGGCACAATGGAGAAAATGGAAAGAATACAGGGCAGGACAGGGCATTCACACTGGAGGCGAGGACCATCTAAGAAGCTAAGTGGGTCAGAAATGGAGAGGGCAGGAAAGGTTTGCCTATACCCCACGGTACACCTCCGAATAGCTTAATGATGAGTTACCTGGAGGTAAACAAAAGAACTACCAAGTGTCCCTGAGTTTCGATCAGACTCTGATGCCATTGTTTACCTGTCTTAGTTGCATGGGTCCCCATTCCTTCCCTGCAGTCCTTCCCTTCCCAGAGCCTGAGCTATCTGCAGGGCTTCCAGCCTCGGGGCTCCTAGCTACTGAGTCCTGAGTCAACCAGGCCCCATCCATAAGCTACTCACACCCCACCACCAACTAAGCCCTCCATGTCTGTTTTCCTAAATGGACCTTTTTTATAGATGTCATAAGCCTTTCTGAGCTACTTTTTAGAAACCCAAGACTGGAATATTAACCATCCACTGCCCCACTTAAAATCTTCATTGCTAGTCACTTACTGTCGTTCAGCAACTTTGAAAGATACTTTATTTGTTGACTCTTGCAGTGATTTTGGCTACTTCCGTCCAGAAAATGACTCCAAGTGTGTGGAACAGCCAGAGCTGAAGGGCCACGACCTAGAGTTTTGTCTGTATGGCAGAGAGGAGCACCTGATAACAAATGGGTGAGATCCCTTATTGTGACAGATGAATCACCATTACTCAGAGTGAAAAGCTGCTTCTCTCCACAGAGAGATCTGAGCAAGGTTTTAGAGCACTCTAGAAAAATAACTGTCTGATAGGGAAAAAAGAAAAAAGAACTGTCTAATAGAACTTTCCATGATGATGGAAATGTTCTGTAGTCTGCTGTGTCCAGTCTGGTAGCCATGAGCCAGTTCTGTGTGGCTGTTAACACTAGTATGACTGAGGAACTGAATTAATTTTAATAGCTACCATATTAGGTAGTACTGATTTAGAGGAGCCTCAGTGCCCCCCTCCCCTGAGAAACACTCCCCCTGCCATTTTTGTACCACGTGTTAACACACTTTCCCAGGTCACAGCTCCTTGGCAGTCACCTAAGGCAGAAAGGCAGGCATGTCCCTGCAGTGAGGCCAAGGATGCTTGGTCTATTCAAGGCCTGAAACTACACAAAATATCCCCAGACCTCCCTGTGGATCTCCCCCCAGGTCCAAAAGGTGTTGTGAGGATGAGAAGCTTTTCTGCAGCTTTCCAAATCTTGTTTTCAGAAAATAGGCAAGAATCCAGGAATACATCCTTTTATTCTGTTAACAAATTTTATCTGCCTTTCAGGTACCGGAAAATTCCAGGAGACAGGTGCCAAGGGGGAGTGAATCCAGCTCGAGAAGTAAAAGACTTGAAAAAGAAATGCACAAGCAACTTTCTGAATCCAGAAAAGCAGGTATGTTAAAGTAGATCTGGTTCAGGTGCAAACGCGGTTTTGTATTCTACCAGGAATAGTCAGTCAACGCATCAGGAATTTTATTACTTAATTCTGAGTGGCCAAACTACTTCTGTCAAAAGAAACTGTTAGGATGACAGATGGGGTCACATGGCCCAATTATAAGCTCATATACTGAACACTTTGGGTTTTTTTTGGGGAGGGGATTGTATTCCATAAAGTTCTGAGTCTTAGAAGCATGGAGTTGAGGAAATTTCTGAGGCTTAGGGTCATTACGAAAAAGACTGAAGAAGTTTGGCTGTAAAAGGCTGGAGTTTGTGCATGTGTAAGAGAAGAGCACTGGACCGTAGGTAGGGTGGGTCTCTGTGCCCAGTTATGCCAAGTGCGTTCTTTGTAATATTGGGCTGGTTTTGATTTAGAAGCAAGTTATGGGGTTGATTATAGGTTTGTAGTACTGAACTGTCTGGCTGGGATTTAGGGATATGTTAAGAGAAAACTTGATAAAGAAGCACGGGACAAGCGGTGTGACTTAGGTGAATAAACTGTGGTCCCCAGTTTTCTAATCTGTAAAATGAGAGGTGGACAATCTGTAGTCCCTCATGTAACTTCTAAAAGACAAGGACCTGACCAGGGGTGGGATTAAGAAGGCAGTGGGAGAAGAATGTGTGGGTGTCTGTATTTGTCAGGGACAAGTTCCTCCTTTTCTGTACCCCTGCCCTGCACTCCTGGTGGCTGTCCTCAGAGTGTTTGTGTGTGTGATTGCACAGGACTCCCATCCACAGGGACACAACTTGTCCCAGAATCCAGCTTCGTCTCCTCTTGGATACATTGAAAACACACACCCCCTATCTCCCACCCAGAAGCAGGTAGGTCACACTCAAACAATGATATAAAAAGGCTTATTTGTAAAAACATACCAAAAATTAAGTAAAAAAATAAATCTTGATGTCATATGATGACCTGCCTGATATAGCATTGGCACAGCTGCTTCCCAGGTAATGGCCCTTTTCTAGATTCATTCAACCCATTATTATCATACTCTCCCCTTCCTGCTCCACCCTTAAAAGCTCCAAGACTTATAAACGGTTACAGTGGGGAAGTCAGTTACCTTTTGATCTAGGTTTCCAAGGCTTCCAGTGTAACTTTGACATTGAAGCCACTGAGTTTGCACCATTCTGACAGCTTCAAGGCAGTTGAAGTTCCTCTGCCAGCTGTGATATTCTGGTAACGCTGAGATGGTTCATCTTAGGGGTTGAAGAGTATCATCATGCAATATCTAAAGACCAGATCATTCAGAAAAATAAGGGGAATGAGTGGCCTCCTTGAATTCAGCCCTAGAATATGCAAACCTGAAATTTCTTGTTTGTGTTTTAATTTATCAAGAATTCCAGGTCAAATTCTGTTCCAATTATCCTGGCCACGGTGGGACTGATGCTGGTCACAGTTGTAGCAGGAGTGCTCATTGTGAAGAAATATGTCTGTGGGGGAAGGTAAGGAACGTGGAAGTCGATCAGAGGTGCTGCATTCAAACCAGAAAGTCAGCCAAGGGTGTATGGTTGAGTCTGCCCTTGGCAATAACCAGCCAGTTGAAGTGGTGTCCTGAAACATCAGGCCTAAAGCTTCTTGGATCTTATAGTTTCCATAGCCCAGCTATGGGCCATGCTTCCTACATGTGTGACTCATTCTGTGAGTGTACAAAACTCAGAAAATCCACAGTCCTATGAGAGATGCACCTCTCCTCACTACGTGGGGCGTAACAGAGCGTTCTGTCCACAGGTTCCTGGTGCATCGGTACTCTGTGCTGCAGCAGCATGCAGAGGCCAATGGCGTGGATGGTGTGGATGCTTTGGACACAGCCTCCCACACTCACAAAAGTGGTTATCATGACGACTCAGATGAGGTGAGTCTATTTCTTTTTTGAGAGGTGGTCCAGAGATACAGAAAAAAAGTGATTCTTCTCCTATTCACGTTCAAGATACAATTGAGGCAAAGGGGGGTATAAGCTAGAAGCAACAACTTAATGACTGTAAGACTTGGTCAGCCACATGTGAGATAATTGCTTTCAAAAGAGGAATTTTTGGTCTATGTCTGTTGTTTCAGGACCTCCTGGAATAGCTCCTTCAAGGACCTGGGACTCAGTGTGGATGATGGAACCGCAGTACCTCTTACACTCCCTGTGGCTCCGACTTGGGGAAATAAATTTCCCATTGCAAGGGACCCAGCTCTGTTTCTGCTGCTTCCGTCAAAGCCAGAAGGACCTCCACTAAAGAAATGTAGGGGGCGGGTGGGTGCAAAACCTTAAATGCTCTTATGGTTGGCTCTGAGAAGAAGGGAAATTTTTAATTCTTCGACTTCTTATTTCAAGTTCTGTCTTTTTGCAAAGTATGGGGTCTTTTGGTTTTGTTTTGTTAAGGGAACTGAAATGGAATTTAAAGGGAACGTTTTACTAACCCCACCCACTCTTGCATGTTTTGCATGGTACCTGCCCTCGGGCACCTGCCAGCTCCAGCATCAACTCTCACAAAGTACTTGGTGCTGTCCCTGGGCTCTGCTGGTGACAAAAAGCAGATGCACAGATTAACACAGAGGCTGAAGTGACTGGCACAACTTGGGCTGTCTTTCTCCGCCCTGTTCCAAGAATATCGCACACCAGCTCCTCACACAGATCCCTACTTTTCTCTCTTTTTTTTTTCCAGGGACCATAGATCACAGTGATTTTTCTTTTCCCTGTTTAATTAGGCAATACCCTTGTTAATTGCCCTTTGGTGACTAAACCATGTGCTTCCAAGACACTAAATCAGGAAAACTCAAAGGACAATATTTTTAACTTGGGACAGGAAAAAGGGAGCAGCAGAGAATTGACTAGATTTAGCACCTATTAAAGGAGGAATTCTTCCTTCTTCCGAGATCTTTCAAGCCATGCTTTGTAAGCGTGCCAGTGGACTTACTCAAGGACAGGGTTCAGGCTTGCCCTGGATGTCTGCCCAGGCTGAGTGATCGCTTTGCTGAGCTGATGATGGCATGCAGGGTGTAGTCCCTGAGACTGAACGCCAGTCTTCCATGTGCCCTTCTCCCTGCTGTATTGGCTCACTGGCGAATCATTATAATGACTGCTTATTTGAGTCCTCATAGGTGGCTGCTGTACATGGAGCCAGGAAGACATGTTTTCAGATTAATAGGCTTTTTTTTTTTTAATTGGCATTTTATTACCAGGCTCTCCTCTCCTCCTCACCCCTTTTTCCCAGTTTTGCCAAGCAATATATTGGCCTAAAATTTTCAACTGAACCAACTGACACTTCCAGTGCAGATGATGTTTTGTATGATGCATTAAGTTCATATTTTAAATTTAAATTTTCCATTTGACATTTTTTTAAATTAAATAAATTATAGAATGTAGTGCGGTAGATTTTGGGTTGGCCATATAGGAATGGAAAGCTGCAATAACTAGTTTTAATACAACTCGAATATTTGCTATACAGGAATATACTATAGTATGTTTCCAAGGTCTTGGGAATGTACTGTGCTGGTCACAGTTTCTCCCAATAATTATGATTGGGACTTTCTTTGGTAAAGGACATTTTGCTGCTCATTCATTTTATGGCTAGAAAGTCAGTAAAAAGTAAATGTGCCAAATTGACTTTTGTCAGAATGTGTGAGCAGATGGCTAAGTTCTTTCCTCACCAGAATGGAGTAACAGCAACAGGGGAAGTGGGGGAGGGAGTGGATGGAGAATTTTAGAGACTTTGAAACTACAGTAAAATTAAACAAGTCAGGAAGCTTCAGTTAGATATAAAGTTAGGGTATTTTTTGTGATGAGAATACTTGTTTAAGAGCCAGAGAGCACTAGTCTTTCATTCATTAGCATTGTTTTTAAATTAAAAATAATTAAAAATAATTCCAAAGATTAACCTGCTCACAAATGATAAAGTATCAGCCATTGTCCTAGACACCCTTACCTCCTGCTCAAAGCAAATGTGATGCCCAGAAAAGACCTAATTACACCCACACCTTTTCTTTCAGCATGTACTCACTGGGCTAGGTGTGCCGATATATGTTGATTCTCTGATCACTTTAAAGATGTCGAAAGTTCATATTTTTCTCTAACCGTATAAGAGTAGGGTTCTTTACATATAATGATATCTGGGATTTCTGTAGAATTTAGCAATTTTCAGAGCACTTACATTTGCCTTATATCGTTTGAACCTCATGACATTCTTGTGAGATTTAAAAAAAAAAGGCAGGGGTTGTAATTCTTATATATTTTTGGGAGCTGGAGCTGAAGTACAAAAATTGAGTAGATTGCCCCAGGGTCCCTGTGTGTGTTACGAGCAGTCCTGGTTGGTTGTCTTCTGAACTCTTGTCATTTTTATGCATGCACATGCTGCAAACCTGGAGAGGGGTTCCTGCTCACAGACGACCTGCCATTCTACAGGGCAGACACTGGTGGCATTTCTCTCTGAGCAGTGTTTGGCGCCCCTTTGCCACCTTGGTAAACAGATCATTTTATTCTGTTTCTCGTGGCCGAAAACAAAAGTAACGATAATTTTAAATGTGTTTTAAAAACTGCCCCTCAGCTTATTGAAGGTCACTATTCAAGAGTGCAGGATGCTGAGTCACCTCCATTCTCCTGGTTTCCTGTCCCTGACTGGCTACCTGGCTCAGTTGTTTGAGGACTGCTAACAAGCCTGGTTCATTCCCTTTTATTCCCTGGTTAGCTTTCTGCATCAGCCTGCACACTCACAAGTGTACGCCCTCAGCCAGTGAGTAAAACTGCCTAAATCCATGATGCAGTTTTCTAAGAAGAAAAGATTTCTCATTTGTCCTACTGTTAGGTTATGAGCATCATCTTTGAAAGTAAAGCATTAGTGTATCATTGTGTAAAGTCCCAGGCTTGATGGCAGCGAAAGGGATTATTTCTGGAGGTTTCAGCAATAGAATTTAGCATCTTAAGTTAGATTGGATGTATCAGATTGTTCACAGTGGTCTGAGCTTGCAAATCCAGGTGAAGAATTTGCCATCGTTCCTGCTCTGTGGATAGGTGTCTTGGACCTGAGGGAGCTTCTGGTTCTTAGACCAGAGACCAGGGTTCTATACAGCCAGGCTGTTAACTGAATGGGAACACCACTTAGAAGAATAAAACGTTTAGTGGGTGCGGCAGTTCTGGGCTGAGCTCAGGAGATTCAGTAGATTAACTGAAACTGAGAATTTGCCATCTGCTTCTGAAAAGGCATTCTAGTGTGTGTGTCTCACTCTTAGGTCTGCCTCGGCCTCTACATGCCCAAGCTGGCCTTTCATCTCTGATTGGTAATGCGCCAGTCACCTCCAGCTCCTGCTGGTTTTCCCATGGCCCTTGTCACAACACCAGGATACAGATAGGAGTTCAGGGTTGTCCACACCCAGCCAGGTGACAGGGCTGGCCTGGCTTCAGTCATTTCTTTATTTTCCAGGCAAATCATCTAGGTAGAGAGATTCTTTCCTTTGAGGAGAACCCTGAAGAGCCCTGCCCCTTTCTGCAATGGCTTATAGCTCATCCTGCTCGTTATCCATACAGCCCCCGCATCCCATGCAAAGCCTGGACGCTTGGAACTGCTAAAATAGGAAGAGATTCAGCTTTTCAGTTTGGCCACTACCTTCCCTCAAGCAGGAAAATAAACGTGGACTTAAGTGTCTTTTGAACAAAACCAAAGTTTCGTATTTGTTACATGATGGAATGATCGGGAGGGCCAGACTTTCAGCACTGGCACTCAGCAGGTACCAGACTTTCCGTTCCATCTGCCACCAGTTGCTCAGCTCACACAGCGCTGGGAGCACCGTTCTGCCCTAGCAGAGCCCAGGCCTTGTCCTCATGGAGGAAAACTGACATAGCAGGAGCATGTGGATTTCTTGGTTATAACATTAAAACTCAGAACATTAATATGAAATTGTCTTCAATAACTTGCTGTATGCAGTTTTTCACAGCAGTACATTCTTAAGCTAATAACAAACTAAGCTGTACCTTTATATATATGTACATATATACATGTATAAACTGTATAGTGTACATGTTAATGATTTATTGATATATCCCAAATCTTTAATGCAGTTCTCTTCCTGTGCATGCCCTCAGCTTGTGGTCAGGTGACTTGAATGTTCCCTGATGATTCTGCCCACCTCTTGTGTTTGGATGTCTAGGGAAGAGGGTTTTGGTCATACCCTCTTTATCCTCGTGCACAGAAATGCTCAGGGTCCCCATGTGCCTGTTGTTCAACCCTCTCTTGTCTCTTGTTCCCTTTCTGAGCATGTTGTCCCTCCTTGCTCTATATCTTCCTTGCCTCCTTCCCAAGCTGGGGGACAACTGCCTTCCTACTAAAGTGTAAAGCAGTATTAAGATCATTACTGCATGTGTGCTAAAAAGCCCAGTTTTCTGTTCTCTTGGGACAGAAAATTGCATGTGAAGGGGGATAATCAAGTCTCAATGACCCATGTCAGTTATACAACGAAGCAAGACCCCATAATAAAATTCCACAATATGGAAATAAAACTCAAATTTCTTTAGCATTGTGTAAATAAATCTGGATGTGTTTAACTTTGTATTGGTAATTTTCTGTATATTTGCAATATTTGGGTTAGAAATAAAACAGACTGGGACTTTGTTTCCTGACCTATTGAAATGACTAAGTTACAATTTGTTAATAATGATAGCTTTTCCAGTTTTCTAGCTTCAGCAATCAGACCACACAAGCAAATAAACCAGTAAAATGCCAGGGCTGTGCATTTGTACTACGAAAGGCATAAGATAACTTATGGAGGAAACTACTCACTTTTTTTTTTCCTCTTTATGCTCATAAACATCTGCTTCCCATGGGTATTTGTAAGACCAACTTTCTTGTTCTTACCCCCAGCAAGTTTGACTGACCCACCCCACACACCTTCTCAGGTTTCAATTACTTTTCCTCCAGACGCAGCATCATATAATTACTCTCCTGAATTATGTGTTCCTTATAGCAGGTTTGACAAATGACAACACTGAAGTTGAACTTTGGTGTCAAGATATTTCTCTTGCTGCTCTTACTCAGTCCTTCCTGATCCATTTCATTTAAAGACCTTCACAGAGTTGCGGCCTTCCTCGCTTCCAAAATAGTTCCCTTAGGAGCCAAGGCTGAGCTGGCTGGCTCCTCACTTACCATCCTGGGGTGATGTATCCATGGAGTACTTATTCTCGCCTCAGTCTGAAAAGACCTGGCTCTTGAGGAACCCACTATCTGGTGGAAAAGTTTCTCTCCCAGTAGATGACCTAAGGTGGTTTTAATTTCAGGGATTTCTCTAACAATATTCTCAGACTTCTTGCCGCAGAATCATTAGGTTGCTTTTTGAAATGCAGATTCATGGATCCCACCGAAACCTGTTCAGTTAGACTTTTAATGGACAGACCAGACCCCAGGAGTATGCATTTTTAATTGGATTCTTTCACACCTTCATTGCAACCTAGGGCTAAAACCAAAAAAAAAAAACAAAAAAAAAACCTGGGCTGGTTTCTGAAAGTCCAAGTTAAATGGGGTGTAAGGGGTAGTTTGGAGTCCCCTGGTGTGGGGATTGTCTGTACTTACAAGGGCTTTGGCTAGGTCAGGCAAGAGAAAGTGGTGAGAGAGGCCTTCACATTAGCCCTTATATGGCACAAGTGTAGCTTCTTACCAACCGGCTCCAGAGGTCAAGCTCCACAGTCACCTTATTCGGCCATCTGAGCTCCTGATAAACAGGTTCCTGGACCCAAAGTGTGTCTACAGGTTATCCTGGCCCTGAGCGCCTATACAAATTGCAAAGCAGAGTTCTGGGCTTCTGTCCCACACCCCAAGACAGTAACACAGGTTTCTGGGATCCCACTGACTCTGCCCTCAAATTGAGGGCTAAAGGGGAAAAATGAGTAAGGAGTCTATTCATTCAACCATGCTCACCTCACTTTTTTCCATAAAAAAATAAAGGCATAGAGAGTGGTATATGGGAACTAAGCACTTTCTGCTCAACTTTGCTATGAACCTAAAACTGCTCTCAGAGTCTATACAGAAATATATACACAAACATACACCCAAGAGGATGCTGGCTTCTGGAGATAAGGGTATGATGGGAAACCAGATAATTTGGATGGAGGGTACAGCAAATGTAGAATAATAGTTTGGGGTAAGCCTGGAAATTAAAGGACTTTTAGTCTAACACCTACAGTGGGTTGGCCACTTTTCTGTATTCTTGTGATTGTATCCTCAACACACTCATGGTATCATTATCCCTTGTTTCATAGACCATAGACCAACTCACCAGAGGCTGTGATTTGCTCAGGGTCACCTAACTAATGAGTAAGCAGTATAGCCAAAAGTCACACCCCAGTCTTCTGACCCTATGTCCCTGGCTCTCTTCCCTCCACAACTGCTGCCTCTTACTTTATCTGTACTTTATCTCATAGGCAAGGGAGCTTTCAAAGGGGCAAGTGCTGACCTGACCTAAAAATAGCTTACGTTTATCAAGCACGCAGTTGGCTACACTCTGCTAAGCACTTTACACAGATTACCTCTTTTAATCCTTGCAGCAGCCCTTGGTTATTATTATCTCCAGTTTTTAGGTGAGGAAACAGACCAAAGAGACCAATATGTTTGCAAGTCACACTGCCGGTTGGTGGTACAGCCGCAGTGAGCCCTGGAAGTCTGCCTCCAGAGCACGGACTCTACCTTCCACTGCCACTAGGGGGAGGTGGGGAGCACGGGGCCGCACCCTGGAAAGGTCGGGTCGACAAGACAGCTCGTTGAATGTGGGAGCGGGGAGCAGTTAACCGCATGCCTGTCAATCAGCTAATCCCGGGAACCCTCTCTCTGGACCCTGTCGGATGATCTGGAGGTCAGGAGTCGAGATGTCACCCAACCCTGACAGAAGCCAGGGGCCCCATTTGGATGGTCTGTGCGTGGAGGAGAGCGGGGAGCTGTTTGAAGCGCAAGCTCTCTCCTCCCTCCCTGGTGCTGTGTGAGGGGTGTCATCTCACTCCCAAGATAAGGGCCACCTCAGCCCTCCTCCTGGGGCTATTCTGGGCTGCGGTCTGATCCCCCTCTCTTCCCCTAGCCCCTGCCTCAGCCCTTTGGCTGGGAGTAGCTGGGTGGGGAAAGGCCAGCCCAATTACATAACTCTGTGGCAGGGACCCCTGGAGAGGCTGGAAGCAGGTGCTCAGCCCCTCCCTCACCACGGACAGTGAAAATCTGCCACTGGAGCCCAGCCGCGGGTGGCCCGGCATGGAGGCAGCCACAGCAGCAGAGGTGGCCTCGGGACCCACGCTGAAGGTGAAAGAAGTCAGCCCAGCTGATGCCGAAGAACTCCAGACTTCACCTCGACAGGGGGCCGGCAGCCCCATTCCCCAGCTCCTGTCCCCAGTAGAAGGTGACCGGTAGGGGTGAGGGAGGGCGGGGAGGCCGGGTGGTGGGAGTTGGGAGGACACTCCTATACCTGACTGCACCTCCGTAGGTTTACGCAGAGGTGCATGACTTCATAGGATGGGATTAGGATGGAGGATTATTAGTTGGAGCCCCCACCCCCTTCCTTGTGGATTCTTACTTGCTGCTCAAATGTCTGTTGAGTTTTTGCTTTTTAGCTGAGAATTCAGTGAATGGTGTTTTTGGCACTTTACAGTGACTAAAAATGATCTTATATTTTTACCTTTAAAAAACGTCTGTCACAGGGACTGGGAGGACCTGACGATAAACCAATGCCAGGCAGGAAGGGAATGGGGGGTGAGATGGTGGCCATCTAGATCAGGAGAAGAGGGACATGAAAAGCCTGCATAGCTGGGAGGCTAGCTAGTGATACTCTTTCCCTCGACAGTGCCACGGTTCCAGAGCCCACCCCAACACCCCCAACTCCCAGGGGAAGTCCCGTCCTCTCACATTCTGAGCTCCACGAAAGCAGAACCTTTCTGTGGGAACATCTGGCTTCCCCTCCCTGGTGATCTCCGCGAGCCTCTCGGCAAAGAGGGATCTTGCAACTAGGAGGTGGCGGATGCCCCTTCTGGTCCCAAGTACCCCTACCAGCAGTCATGCCGCCTACCCCTAGCTGTCCTTGGCTGGGATCTCCGTAGCCAACAGCTCTGCGACACTCACCTGGGGTGTCCCCACTGTGCCTGGCTCAGCCGACCAGAAGTGGAAGAAGGGATAGAGAACTCATTTCTTAAAAGCCTTGGCTCAGGAGGAAATATCATTTTTACTCCCATATCACTGGCAGAACTAGTCTCACGGTCAGACAGCCAGGGAGGCAGCACTGCTCAGATAACTATGCTATGGAAAAGATCATGTAAAGTTTGGTGGGCAGTAATGTGGTTCCTGGCCTAGAGAATGACCAAGGAACCCAAATGGAGAAGCGGGGAACAAAATCCCTGGAGGAGTGGCGGGCACAGATGTGAGACCCTGCAGGAACTGGAAGGATGGTTTGAAGTCACTGGGAGTCATGTTGGAGAGAGTGACAGTGAGCCAGGGCTCAAGAGGAAGACTACTACAAGGAGAGGGGTGATGAGTATCCTCACAGAAGTGTCACCTATCTCTATGTCGTTTTAATTTTTTACTTTAGTTTCATGGTCTTCAAGGAGGTGACACTTTGTCTTTCGCAAGGTGCTCCCGAGGTCACCACACTGCTTTCTCATCACACTCCCCCAGACAGGTTTCTGATAAGGCCAAGGCCACATCGTAGGTATCTGCTAATGTTTCTCTAAGAAATGTTGGTACTGTTTGGATCCCTGGAGATCTCTGGTTACATTTCAAAGCCATAGCTCACCTTGTGCATGCATCCTCTTCTGGAAACTATTCACTCACACACATGCATGTACTCAAGTCTTATGTACACATGCACATACACACGCACACACACTCACATGCACACAGATGCTCTCACACATTCATGCTCTTCACACACGCATGCACATACGCACCCCCTTCACTCTTCAAATGTGTCCATCTTGTTTCTTCACACTCCAGGCCACAATTAATAACATCGTCCGAACGACACAGCCCTTAGAGAGCTGCTGGAGGAAAGTCTTTAACCTTGTGAAAGGCAAGTATGAGAGAATATGAACTATTTTTTCCCATGAGCATAGAATAAGAAACTTCAGCAGGACGAAATAGGGTAGAACCAGGAGGAATTGTCTAATGAGAAGAGTCGAGATCTTTGGACTTTAGTCTCCTTCTCTAACTTCTAAGAAAGAATTAGACAACAGTCTGAGAGAAACAGTGCTAAGGGAGATACAGCTCAGAAGTCGAGGGCTCTCAAAGGACTTTTCAGAATGTCTTCTCCCCAAGACTCTCTGAAGGGAGAAAACCAAACTGTGGCTCCCAAACCCTGTCTTAGAAAACCTAGGCTCTGCTTTCGGTCTCTAGTCTTTGGTTCACACCCCTCTTGCATCTGAGGAGGGGAAGGCCATGTTTCCCCAAGGTCAGTACAATTAACACCTCGCTGGACTGTGGAAGTGTGAAAAGAGATGCCCCTAATGAGCCCTCCTATTAACATTCTCAGCAAAGGGTCAGATTGCTCTTGTTTGCTGGGCAGGCCTGGGCTGAGCTGGGGGAGCGCTTGCTGCTCCTGGGACACCTACAGCTGTCACTCTTCTGTCACCTGCTGCACTTTGTCAACTGTGTCAGCATCAAGCCCATCCTCTGCCCTCCCACCAGGGCCTGGAGCCTGCTGAAAGCCATATCCTCACCTACTAATCCTGTCAGAACATTCTAGTAACTTAAGTTTGTCCACTATCGATTCATCATCGTGTCAGGGAATTCCACACATAAGCAAATAACTGAGACAGGAGCCCTCCAGGGAGGGAGAGACACATCCTAGCTGTCAGCCTTTCATCCCTGTCTCTCTGCCTCCACTGGAGTCCCCTCTGGGTCTTAGGGCCTTTCTGCTCAGCCTCCTAATTCCCCCATCTTAGGTTACATTTCACATAAACTTATTTTTCTCTTTAGTTCAGGTGAAACAATGCTAACATTTCCCAAGGCATTTTTCTAAGAAACAAAAGAAACACTAAGTGGGAACAAATACATGTACTAATCTCCAGAAGCCCATTTCCTTCCTGAGGTCTACGCAGCGCAGGGCTCAGCTGGCACACCTTCCAGACACGACAACCTGGATCCTTTCTTGGCCTCAGCCTTTTCATTTCTTGAGGGTTTCTCTCCACTTTCCCTTCTTGGCTTCCTCCCGCCAGGGACAATATCATGGTCAAGGCCTGACTATGGTGCCCAGGCCCAAGTGGACCCACTCCCTGAGTGAACAGATCGCCATGCTCAAGGAATGGGTCCCTCAGACACATGATGAGCAGGCAGGAGTCCTGGTGCCAGCACGACTTCACAAGGCCAGGACAGCTTCAGCAAATCTGCTCTTCTCTCTGAGCCCTTTCTTCCCAGTCTTCTGTAGTGAATGCTCATCAAGGCCCCTCACAATTCGGATATTCTGTAGGCAGAGCAAGGGACAGCAGACCCAGCTTCTCCTCAGCAAGTGTGAAGGGCGATCTCCCCACCCAACAATGGGGAACCAAGCCCAGCAAGATGAGGTTTTGACCCGCCTTTTCAATTGCTGCCCTCCTTTTTTTCAGAAAACTCTTAAGTCATATCCGCTTGTTCTCAACGACTTGGTGGCTTGCCAAGACAGCCCCAGGAGATGAATACATCACACAAACACTTCCTCTGTTCTTCATGCTCTGCCCCCTCCCAAACCACCAAAGTCAAAGAGAGGGCAAGAAGAGCAGGGTCATTCAGCTGCCTGGGGCTCAAGGCTGTCATGTTCCTACTGAGCCCGTCAGGCCCTGAGCAGGTCAGGCCCTGAGCAGCCCAGGCAGAGGGGACCTCAGAACACTCAAGGCCCTGTGTCCCTGTCCTGCTTTTGTCAGGGCAGAGGTGAGGTGCAGTCAAAGACAGCACAATCCAGGTGGAAACATAAGCCACACAGCAAAAATGGAAACTAGATAAATGAGATGGACAGCATGCACTGAATATTCGTATTTATGTTCATTTACAAAGGCCAAGTGATAGCGAGATCATAACGGAGGGGGGATTTATGGATGTGAAGTCCTGGTCTCTAAAAAATAGTCACAATTTGAGGTGTAGGAAGAACACAGCAGAACCACTGTTTATTTTATTTCAAATTTCACCATTCAAAATTGTGCATTATATAATGTATATATTTAAATAGTTCAGTTTATAAGTAAACATACATACATTGGGGTGAATGCTCAGAAATATATTTACAGGGAAATGTTTGGAATTCATGATCAAGCAGTTCTGCTGTGTCCTGCAGTTGTGTACTGGGGTGAAGTCTTTGCAACAGCAAGGAATGAACTGGGGGGAAGCCCGGAGTTGGTGGGAACTGAGGCACTGTCATATTCCACTTAAGACAACAGCAGCAGAGGACTGACTGTCTCAGACTAAGAAGAAGGAGACAGAAGCTGCACGAAGGTTGGAAAATGGTGTCAGTTTTAGCCAGGCTCCAGGGGAACCCAGATGGGATGTTTGCACTTTCTTGGCCAAGGCAGCCTGAGGCCGAGGAAAGAAATTACACCTGGTCATTCTCCAAACCTCACACTCAGCACTTTCCTGAGCAACTCTTACCTTCATCCCGGAAGCTGATAAACATAAACTAATCTCTCTTCTCACTGAAACATGCCTGGGAGATCAAGGGAGAGTGAACAGCGGACCTAATCTATCCCAGATTCTGTTCGTACAAACTGAAAGGACACTACCAGGTGCTGAGCTGGGCGACCACGCAGAGGAAGGGACTCAGACACCAGCTCCCTCTGCAATAACATCAGTGCTGTCCTAGTGGGTCCAGGATGTTGACTCTGCCGGCAGAAGGGAAAGCTTTCTCCTTGAATCTGACACCAAACTGGGGAACAGGGCTGACACTTGGAGGTCAGGATTAACATTGAAAGTGGCCTTGATAAAAGGAGTGTTGTTAAGGATAAAAGTAGAAAACGAGTGGGAAGACAGACCACACAGACTGGACTGGTCTGTGCACAAACAGAAAAGAGAAATCTCAGTTAATGGAAAGTCAGGAGTCGAGAGTTAAATGAAAAGAAGCCTCAGGCTCACACTTTAGTGCTCTTATTGCCAGGACTTTCACGCTTTCTAGAGCATCCTTTAGTCAGTCGCTCATCCCTAAATCCCAGCAAGATGATGGGAGCAATCTTCCCATTTCCTGTGAGAAGACTTCATTTACTGTGATGCCTGGGTCACCTGCCTGTGCGGCACAGCTGGATGCAGTACCCATTCCCTCTGAGTGCTCCTCTTCCCACCACAGGAGGCTCACCGCCCTGTTCTCTCTCTCTCTGTCATTCAGAGAACCCCAAGATCTGGCTACCTCGGGCCCTGAGGCAGACCTATATCCGGAAGGTTGGAGACATTGTGAACCTACTAATCCCATTCCAGGTGATCATGCCAGCCCCATGCTGGGTCCATGACTGGGACCAGGACAGGGTTTGATCTGGCAACAGATACAAGGAGTCCTGCTAGCAGCAGTTCTGGCCTTGAATGGAGGGAGCCACATGACCAGAAGTCTGAGACCAAATGGCCCTTCCATCTGCACCCCTGAGGGTGGGTCAGGTCAGGCCCCATGTGTTGAGGTGAGGCTATGCCCTTCAGTTAGCAGAGGTCAGGGAGCTCTCAGTTGGGAGGGCTCTCAGGAATTTGGGCAGCTATCATTAGTCCCAACTGCCCTGGGTGTCCATGACCTACACTTCCAAAGGTTGGAGACTCAAAACCATCCTCCTTTCCCATGATCCTATAGGCTGCTGCTGAAAGTTAAAAATCCCCTGGGAGAGTCCATCAACCTCTAACTCAATGAATTTGCAGCTGTGAGTCAAGTAACCATGTGGAACTGGGGTGGAGAGTCAAAAGGCCTCCTGGGACTGCTCACGGCCTTATCCCCATTTCTCAGGGCAGACCCAAACCTCGAGCCACCTGGACACATAATGGCTGTGCCTTGGATGCCAGTCGTGTGAGCGTGCGGAATGGGGAGAGGGACTCCATCCTCTTCATCCGAGAAGCCCAGCGTGCTGATTCGGGTCGCTACCAGCTCAGCGTGCAGCTGGGTGGGCTGGAGGCCACTGCCACCATTGACATCTTGGTGATCGGTACAGTGGGGGAAGTAGAAGATAGGGTGGTCCTCAGGGGCTCCCTCTCCAGGCTGAAGAGAAGCTATCACAGAGAGCTAGGGAAGCCAGGGTGACTTCCCCACACTGAGCGTGGGACACAGTGGTAGCTGAAGGGAAGGGTAGCTGAGCAGAGAAGGGGAAGGGGCACTCCTGAAGTGATTTCCATGCGTATGAGTTGTACCATGCCCACTGCCATGTCTGACCCTTTCAGAGAGGCCTGGCCCTCCTCAGAGTATCAAACTGGTGGATGTTTGGGGCTCCAACGCCATGCTGGAGTGGATGCCTCCCCGGGACACAGGCAACGCAGCACTGCTGGGATACACGGTGCAGAAGGCTGACACCAAATCTGGGGTGAGGCCCAGCTAGGAGGGAGGGATGGAGGCATAGCACATTCTGGGATGGGGCTCTGGTAGCTCCACGTGCTGGGCTAAGGTGGCTTGAGTTCATAAAACAGGTGTCTCATTCACGGCATCTTCTTGGGGCCCCCAAGCTGTGGTTCACGGTGCTGGAGCATTATCACCGCACCAGCTGCACGGTCTCCAACCTCATCGTTGGCAACTCCTATGCATTTCGAGTCTTTGCTGAAAACCAGTGTGGGCTCAGTGAGACAGCCCCTGTCACTGCCAACCTCGCCCACATCCAGAAAGCAGGTAAGGCACAGAGACCCTGAACTCGGAAGAGTTAAGGATGAAGAGTTGAAGGAGGATGGGGATCTTAGGCCCTAGAATATAGCCCTTCTTGGTCCCCTCAGCTACTGTTTATAAGACCAAGGGTTTTGCCCAGCGAGATTTCTCTGAAGCCCCAAAGTTCACCCAGCCTCTGGCAGACTGCACCACAGTCACCGGCTACGATACCCAGCTCTTCTGCTGCGTCCGCGCCTCTCCCAAGGTAAGCAGGGAGTTCTATGGGGTGGCTGTGCTGTGCTGCTTCCTGCTCCTGATCTAACCTTAGTTAGAGCATTCTAGTAAAAATGTTTGCTCCCATCACCATCATCTGCCTCCTCCACAGCAGGTTATGTAGGAACAGTGAGGGCACTCAGAATCCAAGATGGGCTAACGTGGATAATGCTCCCAGTTTTCTCTTTAATGTCTGTCCCTCACATATAAAGATGGCACATTCTGACCAGCTGACAATTGGGCATGAGCTTCAAAGTCATTTCTCCAGCAAGGGTGATGGAATGCCGCTGGTTTCTCCTTACTCACCCCAAGCCTCATCTGATCAGGGCCACACATGTGCAAGCTGCCTAGAGCTGAGCCTTAGACCACAACCCTGAAAAAGACTGTTTATTTCCAATCTAGTCACTGCTCTCCACACATGGCATAAAACACCACTGACAGCCTTTATCAAATTCCCTTTGTGTATTAGTCCTGGACCAAACTATGTGGGGATAATATCTCAGCAAGAATATCAATAATTCCATTCTAGAAACTCTTTTCTAAGCAGAGGGAACAAGCCAACAGTAGGAAGAGAACATGAATGAGTCAACCATGAATATACAACAAAGAGGAGATCCTGAAGCCCAGTGCTCCTGGTCCATGAAGGGGCTGCTTGAGCAGAGCAGAACAGAAGTTATCACCTTTCTTCTAGTCAGGAATATCTGATGAACAAGGAGAGGTTTTAGGTCCTCTTTTCAACCAAAAGAAGTGTGAAGGCTGTTGAAGATACTGGAAGGGGAACCCCTTCCCAAATGGAAGGTTCAGGGAGCTAGCTATCTAGAAGGCTGTTAGCTCTTTTAGATCCCTGCCCCATCTGTTCTTAAAGCACCCTCCTCCTGCTTCTCTGGCTGGCGTGTCCCCAAGCCTTGTAGGCAAAGAGTCCCAGAGACTAAGCACAGAAAGAACAATTGTTTCTTACTATCCTTGTTGCCCGTTTGACTTTATCTTCCAGCCAAAGATCATCTGGCTGAAGAACAAGATGGATATCCAAGGTGACCCCAAGTACAGAGCCCTCACAAACCTGGGAATCTGCTCACTAGAAATCCGCAAGCCTGGTCCCTTTGATGGGGGCATTTACACTTGCAAGGCAGTTAACTCCCTAGGGGAGGCGTCGGTGGACTGTCGGGTGGATGTGAAAGGTAAGGTCAGAATTCACGCCTTAAGGTGTGTCATCTCCTCTCCAAAGGTGGAAAAGTCGGGCAGAGACACAAGACTAGATGGAGAAGGCTCTGTTTTGGTTTCCACTTCAGGCCCTTTCATCAGGATGTATTTGAGGAGCCATTTTCATTTTCTACTATCTCATTTCTTTCTCTCCATCCTAATTCTGGAATATAGAAATAATTGCTATTTATATTTTTGCACAGGGAGGTAAAGGGTTTACCCAAGGTTTCTACTGTTAATTGAGGAGTTGTCACTATGGTAGAAAGAGCCCAAGTCTCCTGGTCCTCGTCCAGATCATTTTTCTTTCAACTATAGTCTGCTTCTGACTCAGTGCAAGAAAGCTGCAGCTGTTTTCTGGGCTTTTAGACAAGCCAAAGACAAATGCGCATCCTCTGTACCTCTTTTAAAGTATTCATTTCCTTATCCATTACTGTCACCTTGTTTAGATCTCCATCATTACATTTAGCACTTTGTTTTGATAATGGTCTATTTACTGATATGTTTCCCCATTAAACTATGAGCACTGTGAGGGCAAGGACAGTTTTATTTGGCTTTGCTGCCTCCCCCACCCACCCTCTGCCACCTAACATTGAGCCTAGTTTGGGAAATACAGTGCGCTCTCTCTAAGCGTGTGTAGCATGAATCAAGAATGAATGGGTCATTATATGACCTGTTCTTCTCTATGCACAGACTATTCATTAGCACCGTGGACTCCCAAAAGACCAGAGAAGTATATCCCTTCCCAGTACTCTGAAAGAAGGTTTCCCAACTCATAGATACGGACCACAGTTTAGTGGTTATCAGAGAGGAAGGGGGGGATAGAAAAGTGTAAAGGGGGTCAAATACTTGATGACAGAATGAAATTTAACTTTGAGTGGTGAACATACAATGCAATATACATAGGACATATTATCGAATTTTATACTTGAAACCTATATAATTTTACTAACCAATGTCACTCCAATAAATTTAACTTTAAAAAGGTTTCCCAGAGATTTCTGAGATATTAATATTGAGAAATGTCTGAATTCTTGCAGCTCCTCATTGAGACTCCCTAAGAGAACAAGGGCAACTCTGAGGAAGGTAAGGAAAGAGAAACAGGGCGTCTGAATGGAGTATTTAATGTTTCTGGCTAGTGTTGTTGAGCCTGGGAAACATATACATTCCTGTACCTCTCACCCCTGAATTCAGCGGTGACAACCTTTCCTGTAACCATTTTTTTGTAAGACAATATCATCCCCATGGAGGGAATTTACCATAGATAAAGTCTACTTTTATCACATTCTCTATCTATCTGTACTCCTCAGCTCCATGGTAGGAATTAAACCTAATGGTCCTCTGAAGAAGAGTGATAGTATCTACCTAATTGTAATGCGGGGAGGGAGCAAGGCAAGTGCTATAAGATGTCAAGGGGACAATCAGGAGTAGAGGATGGATGGGGCTCACCACCACCACTTGGCAGCAGCGTGGAAAAGGAGTGGGGAAGTGACTGTTGTCAACTAAGTGTTTCTACCTCAGTATCATAAACATGGTGGAAAAGATTCATTGCCTATTTTTTACTTTGAAGTTTATAGATTCCTTCCCTTCCAAGAGAAGATAACTATCATTATCATTACAAGTCAATAATAATTGAACATGTGGGTATGTGGTTCCAAGCAACATGTTACTGGCAAAGGGGACCTCCAATTATTATTTAGAATTTCATAGCACCTTTGGAGTCTAAATCATTCGCTGCAGAAATGTTTTCCACAAACCAATGGGTCAGGTGAAAAAGAAGCTCATGAGAGAATCAAAGCAATGAATGTCTCCTCTGACTTACAGCTCCTGGCTGATAAAAATTGAGAATGAATTCAATCCCAGAAGCCATTTATTTAAGCCTATCATTGATAAATAGCAAATGAAAACCATGAGGGACACATTAAGAAGAGTACAGACTTCTCAGGAGAGCTCTCTGTGCCAGATGGCTTGCAAAGACGGTTCTCTTGCCATCCCTCAATTCTCTCCCTGTCAGAGAGTTATGTTGGGCTGGTGTTAGCCTTGTTAGTGTTAGCTGTCCTTTTACCTCTTTCCCAGCCAGTGCCCAGCAATGAAGCAGGGTAAGTAGAGAATTCATAGCACAGGACCCAGGTACCATGCAGAGGGTTAGCTTCAGCACCCTTAATGTGCTCTGGCTGTTCCCTGTTATGGCCACAACAAATTCTCTTTTCTGTGCCTCCAGGAAGCCCAACTGTGGTGGTGAGACTGTATCCTTAAGAAGCTTCAGCACAGCGTCTGGTTTGGATTGATCTAAATAAATGTGTGTATCCTCAGTGCATAAGTGCCATCTGTTTGAGCTTTTCCATATGAAAAAAAATTTAGAAAGTTGAAATTTGTTAGCCAGACTGTATGGAATCTCTGAACCCCTCAGACTCCTCTTTCTCTTTCCACATCCACATTATCTTCCACAGAGGTTTCTAACACAGTCCTGTCCTGAGAGAGTGTGTGACAGAGTTGAGTTCAACTCTACATAATACCAGGTACTAAAAGAGATGCTGAAGATGACTCGCTCTCTTCCTCTTTGGGATTTTCAGTAAAAGTTAGATAATAGAATTTATATCTATCACAGGGACCAGACAGCAGGAAACACATATATGTACATTGCTTATTAAAGACAGAGCCCTAAGACTTGGGGACTGGGAGATACTGAAGAAATTGGAGCAGAGTCTCATTAAGCCCTAGGGAAAGAATAAGGTGAGGTGCCTTGCTTACATTTGTTTTCATTCTTAAAACAAGTAAGATAGTGAAGGCATTCGTGATGGAGTCTGCGAAAGACAGTGACGATTCATTCCATCCTAGTATGGCCATGGTACTCTTCACATCCAAAGTTCTCCTCCCCTTGAATCTGGACTGACCATGTGCCCTGGTTTGACCAAAAGAATGTATCAAAGGTGATGCTGGAACAGTTCTGGGCCAAACCCTTAGGAGATCAGGTAGTTCCTGCTTTTGCTTTTAGAAGTCAGCTCCCATGTAAGGAATTTCAGGATAGGTTACTGAATAATGAGAGGCCACACAGAAGACAACCAGGAATTCCAGCTGATAGCCAGCACCACAGTCCCAGACATGTGTGACCACCTTGGATCCTTTAGCCATAGTCAAGCCAAACTACTTGTGGAGAAGAGACACATTGTCCCTGCGGAACCCTGCTCAAATTGTAAAATCACGAGCAGATAAATGCTTGCTCCTGTTTTACTGAATATGGGGGTGGTTTGTTACACAGTAAAATATTACTGAAACAGCTTTCTGTGTATCAATTATCGAACTAAGTACTTTGTCTCCTTTAGTCTTCATTTTACAAATGAATAAGTTGAACCTCATAAATTACTCCAACTATACTGCTGGTAAGTAGCAGAGCTAGGATTTGAATCAGGTCTATTAGACCTCCAGCCTTCCCTATTTCCTCTCGTCTCTTTTACCAAGCGACCCCCACTGTAGTAGGTATGAGCTTAAGAAATAAAAGAATTCCAGGCTCCAGAATATATTAGGTAAGATTCTAAGGGGAAAGGAGATTTGTTTCCACTGAGAAGAATATGGAAGGCTTTTCTGTTCAGACCAAAGGTCTGTTTAAAGTTGAGGCAAAGTATCTATTCCAGCCTTTCTCAACTGTGTTCTATAAGAATTAAGTCCCAGTGCCCCCAAGGCACCCTATATGTCCTAAATTAATTTCTTCCTATACATTAAAATGTTACTAGTTATGCACGACCCTTGGGAAAATTTAGAAAATAGTTACACAAATCATTTATAGGGTCTAATGTACATAATCCCTACTGAGAATGTTGGGGGATGAAACAGAGTCCAGAGCCAGCCAGTCGTGTACAGAAGCAGGGCCTAGGTGAGGAAGGAGTGAAATATTCCCAGCTATAATGCCCTAAGATTACTTAGACCTCTGGCCTCAGCCAACAGCCCCATGCCTCTGTTTGCTGAAGTACTCAATGGCCACCCCTTAAAGTTCATATACTCTCAACTTTCATGATGAAGGAATAAAATCTTCTTTATACTAAACCAGACCCTCAGTACAGTTAATCTTTCTGCATTCAAGGAGACCTGCACTGGAATCCTGAGTTTTTTCATTTATGCATTGGACACTGTGGAGTATCTCCTGAACTAAGGCCTACCACGTGCCTGAGAAGGGGTATAATTTCTTCATCAATTCACTTATTATTAATCCAAAATCTTAAACATCTTTTCATACATGTCAGCTCCAGGGGGCAAATATTTCTCATATTAGTGGCCTTATGCTGAGTAAAGAATTCTTGTATCTGAAATCTATATTTTTTACTTTGTTGTCATTTGGAAGAGAAAGTAGTTCCACTGCCTTTTTTTCTGATATTGCAACAGCTTTCAAAATCATAATTTGGTGACAAAAATTGGAGATGAGTTTCCTAAGGAGAAACTAACTTGTAATTTGCCAAAACTGCTTCCCCCACTTACCTGAAAGTGGGTGAAGAAGTGTAGAGTTTCCCCGCTCAGGCTGTTCTTAGGGGAAGAAAGAATGCAGTTAATGAACAGCTTCTTTCCCCCAGATCTCCACTTTGCCACCACCTGCCTGGATAGAGGGAAGCTACTGGTTTTTCCCACCTCCACAGACCCTGAATCCTACAAGCCACTAAAATTCCACTTTCCCCAACCAGCAATTCTGTCTCAGCTCTCTCTCACAGAAACTTGCAAGTTCTGGGCCTCCCCACGCTTTCCCTTATCACCCCACTAAATATCAAGGCTCCTTTGCTTCCTGTGGCATTTAGTACAGTGACATCTCACTCCTGCAAACCTCACCACCTCAACTTCACAGCTAAAAACCTGGAAGTAAACGAAAAAGCCTATAAATGGCCGTAATAATGGTCAGGAAGGCTGGAGACCAGCGTGCAGGCTTTGTTTACAGCCTAGCTCTTCAACTACTTTCAGGGCCTTTTGAATTTAACTTTTAAATTTAACTTTTAAAACATTCCTAAGAAGCTGTTAACTGGTGGGGGCCCAGCCTATTCACGGGCAACATTTGAAAACGACGGAAAGGAAATCCCTAACTAGTAGGTTTAGGCATCCCACAAACACAGCGTTGAGTTTAGGGGAGCAAATTACAAACACGCCCCTGGGAGCCTCTGAGGGACGCGGCATAACACTTGATGTTCCTAATTATCCCCCAACGATGTGACTGTGATGGTCCCGAGAAAACCGACGGGTTAAGGATGAAAAGGGACCAGCTTGCTTCGCCGGTAAACGGACGGGCCACGGTCGAGTCCGAATCCGAATCTCCCTGTTTGAAAAACCCGTTGTTTTTCCACCTTGGCTGCCCCGGGTTTGGAAGTTTCTTACCTAAAAAGCCATGGAAGGTGGACTGCTTCGAGAAGAAGCTCGGCACCACTCAGACATCAGCGTGTAAGTGCTTCGGACACTTAGGGAAAGCACCACTGAGGAAGGGGGCACAGGCGGGGCTCGCCGGTGGGGGGAACCCGGGGACACCGATCTCCTCGGGCCGACGGCCGCCGAGGGCGTCCGGGGACCACGCCGGCCTCCGCGGCCACAAACGCTGGCTCCGCCAAGCGGCCCGGGGAGAGGGAGAAGAGGAGGGGGTGACGGGACGAGTCCCATGCTCATCGGCCCGCGAGGGCGCCCCCCGCGCGGCAGCTCTCCGAGCCGCTCTCCCCGCGGCCCCCGCCCGCGGACTTCCGGCCGGCCCGCCGCCGCCCCGCCCCCGAAGGGGCGGGGACACGGGGATTCGCCAATCACCGCGCGCCCCTGGTGCGGGTGGGCGGGGCCTGAGAGATTCGAAAGGAGCCCCGCCCCCTCGGAGCAGATTCCCGGGACCAGGTCGTGGGAAGGAAGCGCCGCTTGTTCGCGGGAGCGGAGGCGGCGTGGAGAGTGGAGGCTGAGCGTGGGCTGGAGGTGTGGTGTGTCTCCGGAGCCGCGAGCGGTGGGGGGAGGTGGCTGGGGGAGAGGAGGATCTGGAGGGTCGTGGCGGGTAGGAAAACAGCGCGCAGAGACCGCCCGCAGCGGGGAGAGGCCCGTTGCAGGGGGGCGGGAGGTCAGTCTGATGAGGGGGATTAGGGTGCAGGGAGAGCTCTGCGCACCTTCCCCGGAGGTAACGCTACTAACGGGCAGGTGCCGCTCCTGGGAAGCTTGCTTTACCTCCAGCAGGACCCCCAGCCCCTTGGCTTGCACCCCAAATCTGCCTGGGGGCCTTGGACAGGGAGGGAGACCTAAGGGAAAAGGTGTGTTTTCTCTCCAGCTCAGGTCAAGGCCAACTCCTGCTCCTACTGGCTGGAACATGGGAGATTTGCAGGAAGGTAAGGAAACCTTGGAGGGAAGATTGAGGCCCTGCCATTGAGAACCATGTTAGGGACCCAAGGCTGGCATTCATTTTTGACTCTCTACAGATGTAAAGTTTATAGTGGATGAGACGTTGGACTTTGGAGGACTGTCACCGTCTGACAGGTACCAGCCTCTTTATCTTGCTTACTTTCTCAAGGATGCCTCGGTCTCTAACCCTTGCTGCTGAATTTTTGCTCCCTGGGGCCTGGGTTGGTAAATTAGCAAGGCTGGACATGCTGTGGCTGACGGGTTACTGGTTTACTTAGGCCTCTGATACTACTACTGGGGGAGGAAAGATAGGAGAAGCTGGAATGAGATTGCAAGGAGTGAAGAAGGGTAAATGGATTTGCTGCATCTTCATCCTGGTATAATTTCCAATGTCAGTAAATGCTAAAGGCCACAGAACCCTGTATCTCATCACCTAGAAGTCAGATCTCACAGCCGGCATTGGCATCAAGGTTTGGGGTTGTATCCCTAGCTCTGTTGTGGGTTCTGCTCAGTCTCCCTTGTATAGTCTCCTGCTCTCTTTTGTGTGGGCACGGTGCCTGGTTTGTTTTCTGTCTCAGTCGTGAGGAGGAAGATGTAGCAGTGTTGGTGACTCCAGAGAAACCCCCCCGAAGAGGCCTCTCCCACCGAAGTGACTCAAATGCAGTGGCCTCCACCCCTCAGGGTCTGAGGTTCAGCTTAGGCCACCTCAGCCCAGAGAAGCTGGAGGAGATCCTCGATGAGGCCAACAGGCTGGCAGCGCAGCTGGAGCAGTGTGCCCTGCAGGAGCGGGAGAGCACAGGCGAGGGCCTGGGGCCTCGAAGGGTGAAGCCCAGCCCTCGGCGGGAGACCTTCGTACTGAAGGACAGTCCTGTCCGAGACCTGTTGCCCACTGTGAGCTCTTCGGCTCGGAGCACCCCTTCCCCAAGCAGCCTGACACCCCGACTCCGGAGCAGTGATAGGAAGGGGTCAGCCAGGGCTCTTCGGGCAACCTCTGGAAAGAGGCCCTCCAGCATGAAGAGGGTGAGTTTAGAGGGTCTGGGTGGGATGTGTGCCTCCAGACACAGTGCATGATTCAGTATAGGCATACAGTGGTGTCCCCGTTGGTAGAATGGGGATAGTTAAATTCTACCTCACAGAACTTTTGGAACTAAACGAGATACCATAAGCCATGCGTTTACCAGAGTGTCTGTGTATAGCTCTATAATGTCTATAATTAGCTCTCAATAAATGGTACTGGTGGTGGTGATGATGTTGGCAGCTAACTTCTGCCCTTCTTTACTGGGATCTAGGCAACTTTCTACTGCTATCTTTTAAGCAGCAGAACAGATTCTTTTTCCATTTTAGTCCCCCTTTTTTTTTCTCTTTCTCTCTTTGTATTTCAGGAATCACCCACTTGCAATCTGTTCCCCACATCCAAAAGCCCAGCATCTTCTCCTCTTGCCCGATCAATTCCTCCAATCCGGGGAAAAGCTGGGCCCAGTGGGAGAGCAACAGCAAGTGAGAGGACCTGGGCAGCAAAGTTGTGGGTGATTGGGAGTAGGGAGGACATAGAGCTTACCCTAAAATTCCTCTACTCTGCACCTAGGCCCACCTACCCCTGTCAGACCAGCTTTGGCCCCACCACCTGCTACCAGCAACTCTCAGCGCCCGTCTCGGCCACAAGGAGCAGCTGCTAAAACTTCCAGTCGACTGCCTGTTCCTTCAGCCATCCCCAGGCCTGCCAGCCGAGTGCCACTCACCAGCCGGAGTATGCCACCCAGCAAAGGTGCCCTAGCTCCAGATTCTCTGTCAGCTCGGAAAGGACTTCCAAAACAAAGCACTCCTGGGCACAGAGGTAGGAAGAATAGACATAAGGGTAAGAAGTCAGGAGGAAGAATACCTACCCTTGCCCAGCTTGACTGTACCCTCCCAGAGCTGGTAACAATGACCACTTTCTCCGTCTTCATTGTAACTCTACTTGAAGAGGGTGAAACTGAGTTGAGGAGAGAATTTGGGACTGGGCCAAGAGTTTGAGCCTTGGTTTTTCAAATACTTTATGTTCTTTACTTTGAGTAGGAGGAAAGGCACCGATCCCAAACTCTGCCTTCAACCAGTATTTCTTTTTGAGAAGATCTTTTGAACTTTCTGCTAATTCATTTCTTTTGTAAACTCCCATCAAGGTCCTGTTTCCCATCGACCAGATCTTCACGTTACTGGTGCCACTCGCAGCAATCTGCCGCCCCCCAGGAGAGTTGCAGTCTCAGGACCTACCAGGTAAGACTGGTTGAGATGCTGTCACTCTCCTTACTGTCTCCTGGGTTTCTGAGCCAGATGTGTGGCCAGATGAGGATGAGGAGGGAAGCCTGGAGAATCCAAGTGTTTCATTTCTCCCTACCCTGAGGAACTTGAACTCAGCTGGGTGGCATATAGGCTTGAGGAAGAAGGGCAATAAAGCAGTTCCTCCTTCTCTTTAGGTAAAGAGATCAGGACAGCCAGCAAGAAGTCAGTAGCAAACCACTACAGTCACTTCCTGGACTCACTCTACTAGGTCTCCTAAGCACTCTCATTGGAGGCAGTTCCCGGCTTCAGCAGATCCTGGCCCAGGGGCAGGAGGAAGAGATGCCACCAGGGCTGGCACCCTAGGAATAGAGACCATGAGAGCAGCAGCATGGCTTACAGTTAAGCTGGAGGGGATTCAAACTTTCTGGTTTGAAAGAAGATTAGGAGCAAGAGGTCACCCCCAGCTGTGAAATTAACAAACGGAAGATGAGAAATGCAGGAGAATGTGTTGTCTTCATCCACCCCAACTCCATGTTTGGCCCCAGAGAGTTTGATCTTTCCAGTCAGTGGTTCTCTGGACATTTACATGCCAATGGCCCCTGCTCTCTGAGGACCAATCCTCCTGAATCATATCCTCCACTGGACTCCAGCCTAGTTGTAGAAGCAGAGGCAGGCCCCTGGCTTCCAGAACTTGTTTCCTGTGAATTCTGTGACTCTTAACAGGCATTTATGATAAGCTTACTCTGTTGACCTGCATTTTTCTAAAATAAAATAAATGTATTTTTATAGTCTCTGCAGATGTGAAAGTAAGTTCTGGTCCAATTTCTAAAATTTTGGAGTAAACACATATGTGATTCCAATGGGGAAGCCAGGATGGGCTTCCCAGGCAGGGGCCTGAATAGACCCTAGGGCCTTGAGATTCCAGCTAATCAAGCTGTGATGACCCCCCCTTTTTGGCATTAGATGGGAACAGGCTGCCTTTTCCCAGGATTTGTATGTTATTAAAAGGTCCAGATCAAGTTAAGTATAGCTTATTTCACAGTATATGAGGCTACTCAAACCAGCGTCTATATATTATTTAGATCCTAAACTTGAGTGTACTCCTGTGGCAAGAAAATGGAGCCTCCTAGAAGTCCACAGCATCTTGTCTGTTGTACTTATACAATAATGGGATCCTTTCCTGGGTATCCTGGTATTCAGCTTTGCTGATTGCGTCAGGTAGAAGATACTGGAACACCCCATCATATTCTAATCTACTGCATTAGAATTGTTCTTCTCTTATCTCCCCTACTAGACTTGAGGGGTGGCACCCAGATTTGCAGTGCTTAGTGTTGCGATTTGTCTGTGGCAGAGAATTTCATTCATTTATTGAAAAGATATTTGAGTGCAAGATGGCTGTTGAATACACAACAAAGATTCATTGAACAGATTTAACTAATGGTCTCCCTTTTCTCACAGCCATTGACTCTTGCAGCCAGAACCAACTCAATACCTTGTGAGTTTTGAAGGCCAGGTCATGACTTAAGCAGCCAGCTGGCACCTGGGCAAAAGAATGGAGTGTCAACTGGTGCTCCCCACCCCCACTATTATGTGCCCAGAAGCACCCTACTTAGGCACTGAAATGGCCTTCCTCTGTTCCCTGGCCAGGGCCCCTCCACTGTTTTCTTCTCCTTTTTATGGCTGATCTTCAGGTTCATTTCACACATTCACCTATATCACAGTGAAAGCTACCTGGACGTTCACCTTTCCCTCAGCCTCTTGCAGCAACCCCTGCAGCCTCTGGGATTCCAAGAATTGAGTTGGGGAAGAGGATGTGAAGACACGCTGAATACTTGGCTCTGGAGAAATTTGGTAGAGGCAAGAACACTTCAGGTGTGTTTCCCAGTCGGTCCAGCACTAGTGCGTAGGCCCAGTTGGTGACTATGTGCTCTGACAGAAGCACTGGAAGGTTGGCAAGCCCAGGCACACACACAGGTGTGGCCAGCAAATGAAAGGCGTGGCCTGGGTGTGAGGCAGGCCCTGGTGGGTCATTAGAAGCAAAAAGAGCAGCAGACCCATGTGCTATTGCCACCTGGTGGTCTAAGATAGCAAGGCATGTCCTTTGGCCCTCTCTCGGTTAGTCTTGAGCTTTGTACATCCCCAGCCCCATCTCGCTCCAAACCTGCTTGAGCAACACCATTAGGGAGAAGCCAGCTAGGGAGAAGCCCTGCCTGCCACAGTGGCCCTTCCTGTTCACCTGCCTGCTTACTTCCATCCCTTGTAGTCTTGCTTCCTATTTCTGTGCTCCACCTCTGCCTGCCCCCAACCAGTAGCAACAGTGAGGGAAACCAAAAAGTGAATTGGTCTCTTATAATGCGCTGTGAACTGTTCTAAGCACGTAATATGTGTTAACTCATTTAATTCTCATAAAAGCTCATTTAGGTGGATGCTATTATCTTCCTCATTTAACAGGCAGAGAAACTATGGCATAGAGAGATTAAGTAATCTAGTTCCCAGGTTTGTGTTTTTAATCACTACCCTCTATTGCCCCCTTGTTAACTCCCTTTCTAGTATGTCAGACAGAACTCTGAAAAACAGAACTTGGGAAGAGAAGAAATGTCACGGAACACATAGTTGGCTAGAATGTAAATAGTTGCTTCATTTCCAATGGGAAAAAAACAAATGGCCCAGAGAAGTGGAGTCAGGAGGTCCCCAGTCACTGAGGACTTTTAAATTTCCATAACTTCCCAGCTCATCCCTCCTTGCCTCCTGAATTCTGCCTGAAGGATTCAGCCCTAAGAGGCTACGCTGGAAACCTGCCTGCTCTGTGCAGCCTCCAGCTGAACAAGTCCCTCCTGTCCTCACAAAAATGACACTTTCCTGTCATCTTCCTTGGAAATGCCAGGACATGGGTTCTGCACCGATGATGTTATTTGAGGAGCACTGTTGAGGGTGTCAGTAGAGGAGCTAGTTCAACAACCATTTGCTATCTGAGTCCCCTGACCTGGTCCTCCCTGCCCTTGTTTTCCAGAAGCCACACCTCCCTCCCTCTGAAAGGGTAGGGTACCCAACAGAAGCACATGATGATAATGCTCAACCCGCACAGAACTAGTTTATTCAGTAGTATGGGGAAATGGAAAAAAAAAAAAAGAAAGAAACACAAACACAAAACCCTACCATATTTACAGCGACAATCAAACTGTACAATCTGATGGTTAGTATCAAGTTAGCATCCAGCATCTTTGTATTTTTTAAGTCAAGTCATCAGTAGTAAAAACCAGTTAAAATTTTAACCCTTTGCAGGAATTGCTGAGGGGAGAGGTCAGGGGGAGGATCCACAGCAAGAGAGCCAGAAACCAGCTTTACAAAAGAGAAACAGGAGCGTTTTTTCCGCCCATATTCTCTTTTTCTAGCCACCTGCTCCGGAGGAAAGTCTGTGACAGGTCTGGAATACATGCTGAGCATAAATGGCAACTCAAATGAAGAGCAGTTGGCAAAACTGGGGTGGGGTGGGGGAGGCAGGGAGATGACAGCCTGTAGTAAGGGGAAGGGCCTCGGGCCCCCATGCCAGGACTGCTGGGTACACACCCAACCTGTAACAGCCACATCAGACCCCCTGGGACCGGACACGAACCCATCCCAACACAAAAAGCAAATAAATAAAAAATATATATTAACTCTCTCTTCGCAGGGAGCTGGGGGGAGTGGTGAGGGAGAAAGAGGAACAGGACCTGGTCCTTTGAAGAAGAGAGCCAATTCCCAGAAGGGGTTAAAAATAGAACATGTCTCAGTGGCTACAGCATGTCAAAGTGGGGTTTGTCTGATCTTGGGGGGCAGGTGAGTGGACCCTAGAACCCAGACTTGAGACCTGTGCTCGGAGCAACTGAGTCAGCACTGTATTTACTCTTACTCTCTGTCCCACCCACACAACAGCAAAGAAGCGCAACTTAACATGACTGGCCTTTCCCACGTGCGGGTCGGGCAGGGAAATGAAGCACTTTTGGGTCAGCAAACTGAGCAAACGCCTGGGCTGCAGCACGAGGCCAGAGTCCAGGGAAAGGAGAGGGGCTGGAGTGGCCCGGCCACTGCCCAGGGGCACGGGTTCCCCTCAAAATGTGTTCATGCAGCATCTGGGGGTCCGGGGGCGCTGAGTCCTTCTGCCCCCTCTCCGAACAGGGCTTGTTCAGTTCCTGGGAGGGTGGCACAGGTTGGCTGAGGTGTGCCCTCTGCCCTGATGCCCTCGCCATACTGAGGCCCGCCGGGTGCAGCCTGCAGGGCTCACCACCCTGGGTGCGTGTGGCTTTGTCCTTTCCTTTTGGTGATGGCAAATGAGGGGCAGGCCCTCCCCAAGAGTCCCTCTCCTCCCAGAGGCACAGCAGATGGGAAACCGAGGAGAGGCTGGGGAGCATCCTGGGAGGTCCTATCCTCTTTGGGAAGGGAAAGGGGAGTCAGTTTCCAGCATATAAAAAAAATTAATCCCTGAAGTCATGAAGAGTGGAGATTCTTTTTTAAATTCTTTTTTCCTCTTTTCTGAAAAACTTTGTCTTGGAGATGTTGGCCCCAGGGGTCCAAAGTGCAGTGAGGGGGATGGTAAGGGAGGGTGTTGGCACTAGACGGCCTTGGGTGGGGTTGGGCGCCCCTCCCGGCAAGGCCCAGGCTCCTCAGATGGACGTTTCGTCGCTGCTGCGGGCAGGCGGTGGGGAGCAGGGGCAGGATAAAGCACAAGACAGGAGTGAGGCATGAGTGCAGCTGGGGAAGGTAAAGAAGCCTCAGGGTGTAGGAACCACCGGCCCAGGGTTAATGCAGGAAGTTAAAGAAGAGAAATCTGGAGAGGCAGGAAAGGAAAGTGACAGAAAAGGCAGACAGAGGGTTAGTAGGAACAGAGGAGACAGGGAGAAGCTTCCACCAGAAGAAGGAAACAGAAAAGCAACCCCAGCTCCCCAACCTCCCTCACTTGGCCAGATGCTGGGCTGGGCCGACCCCACAGGCACCATAATTTGTGGGCATGTCGCAGGAAGGGAGCTGGGCCATGCTCTACCCGTTCATCCTCCGACTGCCAACAGACAGGCGGGGGGGCCTGGAGGCACTCTGAGCCTAGCTGGGGCCTCTTCGGGGCTGTACCCTGTCCCGCCCACCCAGCCACACTCACTCGGAGCCCGACGAGTCCTCATCCACTGTGCCTGCCTTGATGCTCATAGCGATGGGCATGACCCCATTCAGCTGCTCCTGGAGACTCTGCCGGGGTGGGGGGCGGGGAGGGGGCCCACCCCGGCTGCCCTCACTGGCTGAGGAGCCCCGAGATGACGCTGTGCCCTGCTCCAGGGGTAGCCGTAGGAGGCTGCTCTTCTCGCTGATGGTGGGCAGACACTTCTTCTTGAGGATGCCTGTGGGTCAGGAGGGCAGGTGTCATGAGGAGCAGGCGGTGAGAGCACCAGGCTGCCCTAGCGAGCTGCGCTGCCCATGGAGCAAATGTGAGGTGTGAGGTTGCCCACTCGCCTTTGTGAGGCTGAGCAGAAAGGCCCGGAAGGGGGCCCAGAGACCCCTCCCAAGGCAGGGCATCTCCATTCTCCCGTGGCCGCTCCTCAGAGGCTCCGTTGCCACCACTCTCCTTTGTTGTGGTCCCAAAGTCCCCTGGCCAGGGGGCCTTCCCAGGCCCAGGGCCCCCATCTGGTGGAGAAAGGAAGTAGATGAGGCCCAGAGAAGGCAGCCGGCCAGGAGTGTCACCACCCTAGGCTTACCAGCACTTTGCCCTCCCATTGCCCCCAAAGGCCACAGCCCTGGCTCTGGCCCACCCTTGGGGGTACTGTGCAGGGGCAGCCTCTCAGCCCCGGGCCCCAGCAGGCTGTCCCAGCCTGGCTCTCCAGGAAAGGCTGCCGCCTCCTCTTCCTCTTCCTCCTCGCTGTCTGATGAGTGGGTAGAGGCATAGGAGCCGCTCTGGTCATCTTCCAGGGACAGGTCACTGTCGGAGTCTGTGTCAGGGTCTGGGAGGTGGGAGGGATATCACAGCTGGCCCTTGGGCCTCTGCCCACTCAGCAAAACCCGGACAGCTGTGCTCCCAACCCGACTGGGCCATCAGGGGCTTCTGTCCTCACCATGCTGCTGGTCTTGACCTTCCAGGAATAGGCTGCCTGGATCCCCCAGGCCAGGGGGCCCTTGACCAGGGTTCAGTGTGGACTCCTCCCTAAGAAGATAAGACCATGCTAGAGAGGTCAGCCTGGCCCCTTGGCCAGTGTCCCATTCTCTACTTGCTCCTGGGTTTTCCAGTTCCTTCCCCACGTCCATCCCTTACTGCTTCTAATCCAAGCTGCCACCGGCGTCGGCCATGGTGTACACGCCCAGCAGCTGGCTGGCCTGGGTCTGGCAACATGCGTGGCACTCTTTTCCCCTTCCCAGCCTTCCCACTCCAGGGCTCACCGCAGCAAGAAGGGGATATAGCTGGGCTGACTCTTGCCGGAGCGGCTGGCGCTGTGCAGAGAGCCAACAGAGTCTCCATAGGGCTGGTACAGCCGCCCATCCGCATACGGGCTGGGGCAATTGTAGGACTAGGCAAGAAACAGAGAGGCCAGTGAGCAGAGGAGCAGGATAGGAAGGCCCCAGGTGGGTCGTGGAGGAGCTGAGGGAGCCTACCCTAAGTTCTCCCTCCCACACACCCAGGTCTGGAAGACAGAGGCCCCGCATTTCCGCTGCCCTCCATCTCGGGGCCTAGTAGTGTTTGTGGCTCTGCCATAGCTGTGGCGGTCCTATGTGCCCCGACTACCATGGACTCGGCCATATAAGAGCTTGCTGGCAAAAGATGGCAACGGGATTGTCTTCTGAGAGCATCCTGGGAGATACAGAAAATTTACCAAGGGTCCCAAGGGCTTCTCAGGTGTTAGGCATTCATGACTTGATTACTTGCCTTGGCCACTTCCTCCCCTTATTCCTCCAAGCTCCACACACAATTATTCCATCAAATCCTCCTCTCCACTCCCAGGTCCCCTTCTCCCCGGGCCATGCATACCATTGTACCGCCCCTTCCTCCTTTCTGGGAAAGGATGTAGGGATGGAAGAAAAGTGGGACCAGAGCACACTGCACAGGCTCCTTGGGCACCTCGCCCCTCCCCCTACCCGAGACCCCTGGCTCCCTCACCGAGGTCAGGGTGGACTTGGTGGTCAGAGCAGGGTCAGGGCTGGGCTTGCGGCTGCAGGCAAACTTGAGTGCTTTCCGGACCTCCTTGCTAAGCACCACGTAGGAGAGGAAGATGAGGGGGCCCTGGGAGGTGGGAGGCAGTGACTGTCTTAGTGCCTATCCAGGCACCTACAGCCAGGATTCCCCTCCCGCCCCCATGGGCCTCCCACAGGCATGGGCTGGGCTGGGTACCTGGATGCAGTTGCAGGCAGCAAAGAGGTAGTGGAAGAGGAGAGTGTCACTGTTGACAGACAGCAGTGCCAGCAGCCACGCCGAGCTCAGCAGGAGCAGGGCTGTGAAGGAGGGCCGCAGGCCCGAGCTGGGGAGGGGACAGGCCATGAGTGGCGCCAGGAGGCCTCCCACCCTGCTGCCCACCCGCTGCCCAGACACCCACACCCCATACTCACACAGGGCCTTTCTTCTCAAAGCCCTGCCGCTGGGCAGCACAGGAGGCCCGGGCCGCCAGGATGTACAGGAAGACACTCATCTAGCAGCAGAGGGGGAAGCGGAAGGGGGTTCATCAGGGGATGGGCAGCTTCCACCCCAGAGGGCCCAGCAGCCTTGGCTGCTCCTAATGGGGATCCCAAAGATGCTCTCAGCCTGCTCAGGCCCAGTTCACTTTCTAACACTTACCGAGACAGCAAAGGCCACAGGGCCAGCAAAACTCCAGATGAGTGTGTCGTAGATGGAGAGCCAGCAGAAGTCGGGGTTCCCATAGCCCTCAGGGTCCAGGCCCACAGCAAGACCTGGGAGCATGACAGCAGCAGGAAAAGGGGTGGTCAGGGCTTGGGAATCAGGCAATCAGGTGGGATCATGAGCCAGGCACAGAGGATAACAGTGTCTGTCCACCATCAGTCCATGCCATCCTTTTGACTAGAGCCACGTACGTCAGGATGGAGGACACAGCTCTGGGCTGGGCCTCCAGGGGACAGGTTAAATCAGAGGGACACTTATGAAGAACTTGGCCTGGGACATCAGGATATGGAGCCTCTGGGCCTGGGATACAGTGGGGAGAACGTGGCATGAAGGTGGACCTGGGGGTGTAGAACCTTGAGCCCCAGAAGCGGGGTGGGGTACCTGTGATGAAGGCGGGCACACCCCAGCCCAGCATGTAGTAGAAGCGCATGGGGCCGGCATTGACGTCGCGCACCTCGGTGAGAGCTCGGTACAGGTGCAAGGCCTCCAGCAGGGCCCAGGAGAAGGTGCAGAGGAACAGGAAGTGCAGCAGGATGGCGATGACTGTGCAAGCAAACTGAGGGCCCGGGCCATGTCAGCAGCCGGGGCACCCCCAGTGTGTGGATTCTGGTCTTGTCGGGCAAAGTGGGTGTTGGGAGGTGCTTTATGGGGAGTCTGGGCATGAGGAAGGCATTTTGAGGGTGCTGGGGAAGTAAGGGGAGCTAGAGAAGAGGAAACCATGGGCCGGCCAGGGCTGGGCTCTGTCAGATGCTGCAGCAGGCACCAGGGTGGACAGTGAAGGTGGAGAGGACTCAAAGGGGAGCCTGAGTGGCTGGGAGCTGGGTGAGGAGGGACGTCTTACAGGGAGGTCGGCCTGGTTGATCCCCAGGAGGAAGACCAGCTGAGCCAGGCCCAGGGCGGCTGTCAGATTCCTCCGGATGCCATGCTGGTTGGAACGCAGGGTACACAGGAGAGTGAGGAAGAGGAAGGTGAGCAGCAGGGCAGCCAAGGTGACCCCCAAGGTCACGTATGTCAGTGTCTTCAGTGGCAGGATCTCCCCATTCTGTAGAGTGGGTGGCAAGGGACCAGGGAAATTAGGAAGGGCAGGCGGGGTCTGAGCACCCAGCCCAGCGCCCTGGGCCCCCCACCCACTCCCACTCTGAAGCTGCCCCTTATGGGTCCAACCTCCCGCCGGGACACGTCCATGAGCACAGCGAAGCTTGTCATGTGGTTGCACTGGCAGCTGACGTGGCTCTCGTTGCGGAAGACGACTTCACAGCCTCGGGCAGACCAGCCACCTGTGCCACTGACCCTGCATGAGGGAGGCAGGGTCAGGAGACAAGAGGGTGGGAGCCCAGGGGCCTGGGCTCTCGGCCCAAAGCCTTGGCGGTGGGGCAGTGCAGGCTCACAGGATCGAATGATTCCAGAAGACACAGATGGGCTTGGTCCGCTCCTCTGTCTCGAGCAGCCGGAACTGCACGGTGACTGGCTTGTCCAGGGCGCGGGGCAGAAGCTCCTCATCATCATGGACGCTGATGCTCACCACAGGTGTGTTGATGACAGGGCGTTTGGGAACTCTGCCGCGTGGCAAGCGGGTTCACAGTCACCATGGTAGCCGTGCGACTGGGGCATCCCCCTTGCCCTTCCTGCCCTACGACTCAGCACTCACCCTCCTGGTCCACGCCCCGACTCCTGCCCCTTCTATCCCCGTCTCCCCAGCTGCTCACCTCAGGCTGCGCTTGTCTGGGTCATAGTTATGGGGCAGCAGCCCAGCCAGGGTGCGGTAGATGATGACACTGGCCACAGCCTCACCCTGGCTCAGCTCCGGGTGCCGCCGCTGACGCCGCGCCAGCTCCTCGGACTCCTGGGCCTCTCCGGGGCCCGCAGGCCTGACCACAGGGGCCGTTTCTGGGAGTGGGACACCGTCCCCTGAGCTGGGCCCTGCACAGGCGCCCCAGCCCGGCCCCTGCCCTGCCCCTTAGGCACCCACTGACCTCTGAAGACAGACTCAGGCAGAATAACTGTTGTCTCAAGGTCCGGGGGCCGCTCCCCCCGAAGCGCCTCGTAGCGAGGCAGCTTGGCCCCAGCAAAGTTCCCTTTGTCCAAGCGCACTACAGAGATGACTAGAGAGGGGGCCACAGGTCGGAGCCCAGGTGAGCCAGGCAGGGCCTCAGCACGGCCACCCATGCCAGGGACCCTCCCTGCCCTGGGCACCAGTCTCACCAATGTTGGGCGTGACGATGGTGAAGGGGCTTAGGTAGGTGTGCCTCATGTTCTGGGCCAGGGCGCTGGCATAGGCCTCATAGTGCTGGAGCAGCCAGGCAGTGCCGCCCTCCGTCTGCTGGATCAGCTCCCAGTGCCGCTTATTGGCTGCGTCCAGGAGGGCACTGCCCACCCGCAGCAGGTTCTGGGGTGGGCATGGTCACGATGAGCCGTGCCTGTAGCCCCGCACCTTCTCGTCCCCACCCCTGGGCCCCAGCCTGTGCCTAGACCAGCCCTGGCTCCCCACCCATCGTGTCCTCCCTCTAATCCTTCCACCTCACTCTCTGCCCAAGCCGCCCAGGCCCTGTGCTTGGACCCACACGGATGTACTAAATGCTGGTTCCCCTCTGCCCTGGCACTATGGGCAGGGCCTCTGCTCTGAGAAGCCTGGTCAGACCAGGCCCCAAATGAACTTATTTTCTATGGGCACCTTGCTGTGAAGAGGGTTGGGTAGAGGTGTTCTAAAGTACCCAGGTGCTAGGACGCGGCTCAGGAGATCTCATGGAGGAAGGGTGGCGAGTGCTTCCCAATCTGCCTCCGGGCTGCCAGGAGCAGGCTCACTCACCATGACCCCGACCTAACCGTTAGCCAGCCCTGCCCCCTGCAAGCCCCACCTCGGTGAAGTGCACGTCCTGCGTGGCTGACAGCCCGAAGCCCCGCTGGGCGCTCTCATGGGCCAGCAGCCGTGTGGCCAGCTGGTAGGCCACCTTGACATCGCTGCCGAAGTAGCCAGCCGTGTGCTGGGTGGCATTGCGCAGAAGCAGCGCCAGCCGCTGGGAGCGCCCTGAGTCCAGGCCTGACTCGTTCCGCTGCAGCCGCTCAGCCTAGGCAGAGCCAGGTGGGAGGGGAGGGGTCAGCTCAGGAAGGTGGCAGTGAGGTACCCACAGGTCAGACCTGGAACTTTGGAGCATGAGGGCTTCAAGAAAGGGGAGAAATGGCCTCTCCAAGTTAGGGCCCCAAAAGGCAAGGGTTAGAATTCCAGAATCCGTTTCTCAAAGCTGGGTGGGCCACGTAAGCCTGGATGGAGGGAAGGGGAGGGAGGGGACGGAGATGAGGAGTTTCACTTACGAAGCCCTTTAGCTCTGAGAAGGTGACTGATGTGCAGTTAAAGAGGTTTGGGGGGAGCCACCCCCTGTGCTCATCACAGTGGCGTACTGCGGTCCCTGGGGAAGGAAGCCAAGAGGCTGCTTCAGAAAGAAACACAGACCTGGCTGAGGAGCTCTGCTGGGGCCAGCACCTCATGGGCCAGAGACAAGCAAACAAAGGCCCTTTCCTCCTGCGTGTAGAACACTAGTGTGTAGGACACTAGAGCCAAAGCCTCTGACAGATCGGCCCACGAAAGGGCTACAGGAGCACAGGGCATGCGTGGCCTCCTTGAGCCCCCAGACATCACTGCTCCTCTTCAGCCACCACCTTGTGCTCTGGGCCACCCTCTGCTTGTGAACTCTGTTCATCATCAGTCCAAGGACCAGTGCCAGCCTGGGCTTGGTCCCTGGGACAGCACCCAACATTCCCTCCACGCCAGACTGTCTGTCTAGTGGCACAACTCCAGGACCAGGTAGTGAGCTGAGGCTGGGAACCCTGTGTGATTCATCTTTGAATGGCCACACTCAGCCCTGTGCCAGGCACACTGCAGGTTTCTCAGCACTTTTGTTAACAGTCCAAGATTTAAGCATCCCTCATCCGGGTACCCTTGGGGGCAGAGGACCTGTAAGCCAGGGAAAGATGGTACATGGAGTTTCCAGGACCTGGAGGCCAAAAAGGGGGTCCCAGGATCTGTAGCCAAGAGGTTCCCACCCTCACCCCACCAAGGAGAGGCTAAATCCTCCATGTGACATTCCAGGGATCCGGGACTTACCAAAGGAGCCTTTGGGGCAGGGGGCAGCAGCAGGCAACCCAAAGCGGGTACGGGGCCACCAGATTCCAGCCTCGATGGCCCGTGGGCAGCTGTCGTAATTCACTGCCGAGAAGCACACACAGTCACTCAGGAGCAGCTGACCCCCTGAAGCTCTGTCCAGGCTCCCCAGCCCTCCCTCAGCATCCCCAGGCCTGCCACCAGGCCTTGTCCTGGCCTCTCTGGGATGCTAGGACCTGGCAAACAGTGGGGAAAACCACCCGCCCTTCCTGGGAGCCCCACCTTCACAGCCATTAGTGGTGACCTCAGCAAAAGGGTTGTCGCAGCGGTCACACTGGCGTCCAATGACCCCCGGCTTGCACGGACACTGGCCATCCTCAGGGTCACAGACTCGGGACAAGGAGCCCGTGGGGTAACAGTCGCACAGGAGGCAGGCGGGGCTGCCAGTGGGCCGGTAGTGGTTCTCCTGGGAGGGAGGAGGGGGATGGGGCCATTGGCTCAGGCTCTCTTCCCTGGACTCTCATGGATCCCTTCAGCTGTGGCCCCTCTGGACAGAGGCTCCCTGACCTCAAGTCTCCCCAAGAGTGGTATTCAAAATACTTAACAACTGATAATGACTGGGAGTTTAACTGATTGGTGAGACACCTACCAACCAGAACAGATGTCAAAATAACCAGTACAGCTGCCCCGGAGCTCACTGGTTAAGTACGCATCTTGGGTTCCCTCACCCCTCAGACACATGAGGACAAATAGCCACTTACTCATCCCATTAGAGCAAAGGCACACAGTCCTCAACTCTCTATAGGAAAGCTGTCCCCACTGCTCCCCCTCAAGGGCCCAGGAAGCATAGAATAGAGGCCGAGGCGGCTGCTGTGAAGGCCTAGGTGGGGGTTGTCACCTTGCAGTGGCACTCGCCACTTGTTTTGTTGCAGTCTGGGTCGAAACCTTTGTTGATGTCACAGTTGCATGGGCCACATGTGGGGTGTCCCCACCAGCCTCGGGGGCAAGGCTGGTCAATCCTGCAGAGAGAGGCCCAGGGAGGCATGAGCTCACTTTGCCACCCCGGCATGGTGTGGCCATGTGTGGCCCTTCTGACCTTGACCCAGCTCAGCCTGGTTCTCGGTGCAGTTCACACACAGGCTGGCCACTGGTACCTGCTGCTGCATGCCTGGTCCACTTACCTGGTCTCACAGTATGGCCCCAGGTAATTTGGGGGACATTCACAGGTGTAGCCGTGGGGGGCACTGGGCTTTCGGGTACATGTGGACTGGTGCTCACACGGGTTCAGGTCACACACATTAGTGCAGTTGTCACCATAGTAACCTAGGACCAGAAAGATGGGAGAGACTCAATCCCCACTCTCCCCTGGCACTTGCTAACCTTCCCTATTTCCCTGGATCCCTGACACACCTGGATCACAGCTGCAGGAATAGCTGTCCCAGTCATCGCTGCAATAGCTGTTGGCAGGACACGGGTTTGAGTCACAGGGATCTGGCAGGGTACAGCCTGGCTCCACGTTGATTCTTTCCCCGCGGCTGGGGTCCAGACTGCTAACACCCCCGGGCGTCTCGCTCACCCGCACACCCTGCGAGGGACAGGAGCAGTGTCAGCCCTCTATGGAGCGTCTTCTAGGTGGTGGTGGGGCCAGGAAGGCCGGGGAGGATGCTCACCTGCAAACAGCCCCGGAAGCCACGGGCCACACCACTGGCTGGCCCAGACACTCCTCCCACCGTAATGTTGCTCAGGTGCAGCCCGTGCAGCCGGGGGCCCAGGTTGCCCTCTGCCTGCTGCTGCCCATAGTCGAAGGACAGGATGGCATGGCCAGGGCCCCCGCTGGCTCCAAGCGCCAGCTGTGCGTGGTGCCAGTCGCCATCATTGGCCCGGCCTGGCTCCAGCCGGAGAGACGAGGCCTGCAGCCCTGTACCCTCCACACTCAGCACTACGTGGCCTTCCCGAAGCTGGCCCCGGGAGGAGAGAAAGGAGGGTCAGCAGGCTGGCTCGATGGCTCTTCTCCCAGCCCTCTGCCCGCTTCCGGAACCACCAAACCCACCCACCCTGCGCGCTGCCTCAGAGGCCAGAGGACAGGTGTCATTCCCGCGGGGACCAGTAGGTGGCAGCAGGAACACGCCAAACCGACGTGGCTGCCTCTAAGGCCAGGTGGGAAAGACCCCACCGGCCACCTCCACCAGCCCCGGAGGCTGCCAGCCACCGGCCACCTGCCCACCCCCTGCATCACCTGCAGGGTAATAGTGCTGCGCCCCCTGGTGACGGCCTGCAGCAGGACGCCGTTGGCCTGGCGCGTGCGGAACATGAGACTGAGGTGCCAGGGCTGGGAGATGGGCAGAGAGAGGCCATACCAGGCCACCAGGCTGCTGCCCAGGAAGCGCTGCGGGTTGGCCATTTCTGGGGAGGCAGATAAAGGCAGACTGAGGGGCGATGCAGCCGAGTGCCCCAGGAGATATGATGCTCGGTGGTGGTGGCTCCATGGCAGGCAGGGCACTGCCTCTCCTAGTGCCCACTCCCTGGTCAGCCCCGCCCTCCAGCGCATTTTACCTGCCTTGGGCCCACCCCACACTGTGCCCAGGCCTGCCTCTGACTGGGCCCTTTGTCTCCTGTGCCACCCTCTCAGGGCTCTGCCTAGACACGCTTTTCCACCCACAGCCTGGCTCAGCTGGGCCTTTCTGTGCCTGCCCTGACCCTGCCAGTGTTCCCAGTACTGTTGACAGCTCCCAGGCCTTGGTCTCCTACCCTGGGCACAGCTCTTGCCCCCGTAGCCCAGAGGGCACTCGCAGCTGAACGCGTCCCACTGATTCACACAGGTGCCCCCATTATGGCAAGTGTTGCTGTCACACACATTCTTCTTGGCAGGGCAGCCTAGAATGGAGAGAAGGGGACTCGACTGGGGGTTCTGTGGCAGTGGCTGGAGGGGGCTTGGAGACCCCATATGCAGGTGTCCCCCTACCAGGCATGGTGCCATTGTTGGCAATGAAGTCTGCCATGTCCACATGCCGGCTGTCCACCTGCAGGTTCCTCATGCAGCCCACGAAGTGCCGTGTCTGGACAGGGAAGCTCTCCGGCAGGTCGGGCACCCCACCCAGCAGCAGGGGCCCTGTCAGATCCAGAGACCTGGGAAGCAACAACAGTGGTGACATGGGGCAGAGTGGGCAGTGTGTGGCTCTTCCTTCTCCCCCTGCCCTGCCACCAGGCCAGGAGGGGAATGCCCCAGAGTCCAAGTGGTCCTCCAGAGCAGCGCCAGGGGAAGGTGAGGCATCCCCGACCTGGAACTGCTCTCATCTGCACCTACCTCCTCCCCAGGCAGCTCCGCAAGGCCCTGCTCAAATCCCCCAATCTCACCTGGTACCACCTCACCTGCCACCCAGCCTTACAGAGGGCTGAGCAGGGGCTCACGAAGCGCTGTGAGGGAAGGCCCCCATCTGAATTGGTTCCCATTTCAGGATCCCCTAAGGCCCACCTCTCGACCATCACTCCCTGCCTGGCCCTGTACCTCACCCATCCCCCACCCTGTCCCCTGCTCACTTCTTGCTGCCACCCTGGGTGCCCTGGGCAGCACAGGAGTAGTTGCCCAGCACAGCTCCGAAGCGCAGGGCCACCCCTGTGTCACAGCCATCCACGGTCACCACGGCCACCTTCTGCTCGGATGGACCCTGGGGGAGCCCTGTCTGGCCCAACAGTGGCTGTGGATCAGGAAGGGCAGAGAAGGAAAACAGTGGGCAAGGAACCCACTAGGTTCGTGGACCAGGCACAAAGACACCAGTACACACTGACATCCATTGTGTGCACACATACGTACATATGCACACACGTGTGCTCACTTGATTTATAAGCTTAAGTCAATGTCCTTCCTCAAGGTGCATTCAAATTTGGCTGACCTAACGGGAACAGGACGTATCTAGCACTATCCAGAGGAATAGACATGGGCCGCAAGGTAGCCAGTTCCCACTCCTTCCCTCCCCTGAAGGCAGCACCACCCAGGTCTGGGTGAGCACCTGGGCCAAGGACAGCCTCCCAACCCTCCCACACTCACCTTGTTGTAGTACTTCAGCTGCACAGTGTGCCACTGGCCATCACTGACCCCTCCAGGCACAAATGGGGACACGGTGGTAGTGGACTCCCCTGGGGAAAGGACCCAGGTGAGCTGGGACACCAGGTGAGGGCTGGGAATGGGGAGGGTACGCTCATGCTTGGCACTAGACCCAGGTTTGGCTGGGAGATTGTGTGCCTTAGGGTCAGCGGCCAAGAGACATGGCGCCTCTAGGATTTGGGCAAGGACACAGGGGAACTGGATCACCTGCAGAGAAGGTGAGCTGGATCTGCTCCTGGATCACCTCGAGAGCCACAAAGTCATGCTTCTCATTGAAGCGCCCGTTATACAGCAGCAACCCATCACGCTCCTTGGTGGCAAACCTGAGTGGGAGTTGGGATGGGGCACGAAATGGGGCACCCACCTGGAGGCCAGCATCCCAGCTAGCCCTTGATCCTACCATCAGCCAGAGGGCTGACACCCTGGCTGAGGCTAGGAGCCATGGGGCTAGAACGTGGAAGATGAGCCCGAACCAGAACCAGAACAGAACCCAGTCATCCTGGCTCCCCACCTTCGAGGACTGAGTGGGAGGAGTGACAGGTGGATTCTGGTGGGTGAGGAAGGTCTGCTGGCAAAATGCACAGGCAACTCCAAGTGCAGCCCTCTCTCTGCCAGTGACCTGCTCCCAGCACTTTGGCTGCCTGACTTCTCGCCTTGACCGTAGATCAGCAGGCACCCCAGGCTCCCACCATGCCCCTCCCCCGCCAGCGCCCAGCCACTCACGAGAGGGCCAGGGTGAAGTGGAAGCGCTGGCGCAGGCCGCGAAAGGTGACGAAGGAGCGGGCAGGGAAGCTGCGCGTGGTCACCTGGCAGAAGGGCTTCTCGAAGTCTCCAGATGGGCAGTCACACTTGAAGCCACCCACCAGCAGGTTGACACAGGTGCCCCCATTCTTGCAGACACCCGGGGTGCAGCGGCCTGAGCGGGCACTCACTTCACAGTGCTCACCTGGGCAAGAGGAAAGGCAGGGTGAGGACCAAGTCCCTGAGAGGGGGAGGGGGACTGGGACTCCTCCCCTCCCAGCAATAGCTCCCACGGACTCTTGTGGGCTCGGCAGTATTCCCAAACTCTCCCAGGCATCCCCCTTCCTGTCCCAGCCCATCTTCTCTGAGAAACCCCAGCCCTTCCAGGCGCTGTGCTTGGCCCACTGGGTCAGTCTCAGCACAATCCTATATACTGTTCTCCCAGTTTCTTGAAGCTCCTGGTCCCTTCCATACCCACTTGGGCCTCAAAGGCACAAGCCTGTGAGGTCCCTGGTCATAAGGCCCAGATCCTAGGAGCCTTTGGTGTCATGGCTACAACACAAGCCTGCGGTGTTCTGGCCCCTGCAGGGGTGAATGTGCATGGAAGGGCTTGCAGGGCAGCATGAGGGCTGACACCAACCTCCCCAGCTACCTAACTAGCCCTTGATCCTACCATCATCCATCATCCCTCCCTCCCACTAGTGCTTTTGTCCCCATCAGGCACCTAGATCAGTTTCCCTCCCTAGGGATGAGACCGGGCTTCCACTTGGATTTGTCAGAGTTATGAGGGGTGTTGCAGGGCTGGGGAGGAGAAGGTGGGGATTCCAGGAATGGGGCAGGAACTCCCACCCTGAGCTCTGGGGTCCAGACTGAGGACCTCTGTGCACTTGGGAGATGCTGAGGGAGCAGAGCAGGATTCAGTGAAGGGGCTGAAAATTCCAACAGGAAAATTCACCCCTTTCTCTCCCTCTCCATTCCCAGATTCTAGAGATAGGTTCTCAGCTCCTGTGCCTAGTGACTGGCTCTTGTTTCCATGGAAACAGTTGTTCGCCTACTCCAAGCCTTCCCCCCCCATCCTCGTGGACAAAGACTCCCCTCCCTTCTCCTAAGCCCACCCCCTCCTCCTCTCCCACCCCCAGCAGCTGAGAGGAGTCAAGTCTGGCAAGTTCTGGGCAGGAAGATGCAGCAGGGAAGGCAGCGGCGCCTGCCTGCCACACTGCTGGCAGAGCTGTGGGCATGGCTCTAAGGCACTGCGAAGGAAGGGCCCGTAATGCAGAGGAGACTGGGATGTCCTGAAGAGAAACGAGAGCCTGCAGGGAGGGGCCCAGACCACAAAGCAGACACAGTGAGCGACCCTGGGTCACAGGCCAACAGGAAGGCCTCCTCATCAGCACCCTCTTTAATGCAGCTGGGCAGAGTGCAGCTATTCTGCTCAGGGTCACACAGGTGTGACGGTATTCTGAAACACTCCTACCCCTCCTCCAGGGTCCCCAGCTTATCAGTGTCTTCCCCTCAGTGCCTGGGGAGAAAAGCACTAGCTGCAGCCCTCAGTAGTGGGCAGAGATCAGGTGTGTGCCAGCCTCACCTCTGACAGAGCTGCGAGGGGAGACCTGGAGCCAGCCACCTGATCCTAGCGTTCCCTTACACCCAGCACTTTCTACCGGCCAGCTCTTGCCACGCAGGGCATTAATTACATTAATCCTCACAACCCTCCTATGATATAAGTAGGTTCATTATCTCTGTTTTAAAAATTACTGATGCACAGAAAGATTAAGTGGTTTGCTCAAGGTCACACAGCTACTAGTGGCAAAGCTAGGATACACACACCCAAGCAGGTTTTCCCTAGAGCCAGTGCTGACCTCAGGGACGCTGCTTGCGGGAGGGGGTGGGGGTGGGGGATGGAGAAGGACTCCCCTCTCTGCCAGGGGGGAGGTGCATGGGGTGGGGGGTGGAGGACTCCCCTCTCTGCCAGGGGGGAGGGGCGTGAGGGTCGGGGCGGTGAAGGACTCCCCTCCCCACCCTGCCTCCCTCGGTAGGTTGTGAGAGGGAGAGCGTGAGCTGCGACGGCCAGTGTACCCGGGCCCTGACTCTGGAGATCGGCCCCCCGGGGCCCCCCTCGGGGCCGCCCCGCTCACCCGCGTAGCCGTCGCGGCAGAGGCAGGTGTAGCCGCCCTCGCGGCTGCGGCAGCGCCCGTGGGCGCCGCAGGGCCGCGAGTAGCAGAGGTCCACCTCGGTCTCGCAGTAGTCGCCGGTGAAGCCGGGCGGGCAGCGGCAGCGCAGCCCCCCGACGGGGTGGATGGGCCGGAAGAGCACGGACGAGGAGGCGATGAAGGGCGCGGAGGAGTCGAAGCGCAGCACGGACACGCAGCGCATGTAGTTCTCGCAGGGCTCGCGCAGGCAGATGTTGTCGTCGAAGGGCAGCACGCGCTGGGCCGAGATGGCGGTCAGCAGGCTGCGGTTGAGGTACAGGCGCTCCTGCAGGTCCTCGGACGGCAGGAAGGGCGGCCCGCCGCCCGGCCCCGGCGGCCGGCCCACCGACAGGCTCACGTTGAGGATGCGGCCGCCGGGCGCGTCCGTGTCGCGCTGCACGTTGAAGACCACCACGTGGTCCGGCGGCGTGGCCAGCGTGGCCGCCACGGCCTGGATGAAGAGGCCCAGCAGGGGCGACAGGAAGCGCTCGGGCGACATGTCCTCCAGGCGCAGCGTGATGCTGTGCGTGAGCATCTCGTCCGTGATGATGGTGACGCGCAGCGCGCACTGGGCCGTCACGCTGTGCACGCCATCTGCGGGGGGGCGCGGGGTCAGGGCGCGGCCGGGGTGCGACGGGGACCCGGCCCTGGGTCACTGGAGGAAGTGAGCCCGGGCCGAACCCCGCCCGAACGTTACCACCTGGCTCCACCGGCGCCAACGAGCGACCCTTTCTAATGAGCGCGCCCAAGGTCTGCGTGTGTCACCCTTGGGGAAGTCACTCCCTGAGGATCAGCCCCCGAACGTGCACAGGGGGTCGTGTTCGCAGAAGTTCTCTTCGCACCGCTTTCCCAAAACCCTCTGCCGTGGAGCACGGCACACCCTACAATGTGTGTGCACCTTTCCTTGCCCGCGCCATGGGTCCTGCCTCCTCGTACCAGGCCGCAGGCTTCCCTGCACCAGAACCTTATTTCGTCTTTTCTTACCTCTCTACAGGGCCAGAGCACCATGAGCGACCCACAAATGTAATAACCCTCCTGCTCCCTCAGCCTCTACAGCTCAACACTCCCATCACCCTGTCCCCTCCCCCACCACCATGGAGAGTGGGGGATGAACTGGGTCAGTGGGCCACCGGGTCCGCTGAGCTGGATGGCTGCTTGGGCGCAAGCCCGCTATCCCCATGGCAACGCCCCACACAAAGCATTCTTCCCGCCAACTCTCTGGGCCTCCGAGGATAGCCTGGGGGGCCCCACCCCAGGAAATCCAGCTGATCCACCTTGCCAGTGGCAGCAGCACCCACTGCCCTGATGCCGTGGTGGGGTTGGGGGCCAGAGATGGAAAGACCTGAGTAGCTCTCCATCTTGAGACTACAAACAGAGAGCCCCACTGGGCTGATCTCTCTTTTGGCCCTATGGCCTGTAGCTACTCCTCGCCCTCTTGGCTCACCACATTATACCAGAATGCCTGCCACACCCCCAGGCCACACACTCACTTATAAAAGCTAAGTCCTAACACACTCTGCTGTCTCACTCCACCCACACACCCTAAGCCCAGAAATACCATGCACACCTGAATGCACAAACACATGGGAACGGATTTTATTTAGCTCAAAAATGAAAGCTGGAGGCCAAGAGGAGGGGGAAATGGCTTGGCAGGACTGTAAAGGATATTCATATTTTTATTTACTGTTCAGTGTCCTGCACTTAGTGGGTGTTCAGCAAATACTAAGATGTTGATGAGAATCTATTCAGTCTCCATAGTGAAACATGGCAGGAGGGGCCCTAGCAGATATAAGAAAGGACAACCTAGCAAGAATGGGGCAGGAGATGATGTTTGTGGGGTGGGATGGGAGAAGACGGGTCTGGGGTCTACGGCCATGCCACCCTGAACAAGCCCGGCCCCATCTGATCTCAGAAGCTAAGTGGGTAGGGCCTGGTTAGTACTTGGTTGGGAGACCACCTAGGAAGGCCAGGTGCCATAGGCATAAAAAATAAAAATAAAAATAAATAAAGGATTGTAAGCTGACAAGGTCCTTGCAATCTGAGAAATCAACCAAGGGTTGCCTCACCTATAAAAAAAATAATAATAAAATAAAAGAAGAAGAAGTAGAAGACGGGTCTGGGAATAGATTCTGCTTCTGTGTTGTACCTCCTTGAGGTGGCTTACTACACCAGGCTGCTCAGTTGAGACTGGAAAGCCATCTCAGCCATGTCCTCAGCCCACTGCCCACCTGCTGTCTACTCTCACGGCTAGAGACTACTGAGGCCTGCCTGCTCTCACCAGCATCCTCCTTGTCATTACCCACTTCTGCTCCTCCCACTCTTGTCTGGCAGCTACTGAATAAGCTGTTCCTTCCTACCCACCCTACCCAGCTACAAGGCCACAGTCACATAAGTTTTCTAACCTAAGCCCTAGGCTCACTTACTCCAAGAAGCCTGCCTGGATTTATGACGTAAGGCTCTACTTTCCTCCCTCTTTCAGACCCCCATGCACTCAGGTAAGAGCTGGCACAGGGCTCCCCTGTACCTGGTGCCTCTGCCTGATGAATCCACAAGATGATACTCCCTCCAGGCAGAAAGCAACCCAAGAGTCCACACAGAATGCTCCTAACTGATTATGGAGGGGAGGGGGCAGTCGAGGCCAAGGAACAGGAGAAATTTCCTCATCACTCAGCCCTGGGAGCAGCAGTCCTCTCTACGTCCCCCTTCTGCCATCCCATGCCCCCACCCCGTGCTCCTCGTTCACTGTGTCTCTATTGCTCCCCATCTGGTCTACCATCTGTGACCACCTGCCCCCTCTGCTATTGTCCCCCATCCCCAGCAGTTAACCTATTGCTCTCTCCTTCCTCTTTGTTCCTCTCCCTTGTCTTGACCTGGGTTGCCCCTCAGGTGCAAAAGCAGCAGTGGGAATAGGGGTGTGGTGTGCATTGCCTAAGCCATCCTCCTGGACAGAAAACTGTTGGGATGGGCTCTGACCCCAAGAAGCACCAACTGCGCCCAGAGCCCAGCCAGCCACACCTGGAAAAGTGCCAGGTCCCAGACTGTGACAGAATCAGACTCCAAGTCTCTTCTCCTGGCAGATGTGCCAGTGGAGATTGTAGGCCTGGACGGGGTCAGCCACTCTGGGGGCTGACAGGCCATGGACAGGAGCTCCTGTGTGCCCTAGAGAGTAAGAAAGAGGCAGGGAGAATTCAGGCTTGAGGAAAGCCATGCAGCCCAGGCTAGGGCAGCTGCAGCCACGAGGCACAAGAGAAGGGGAAATCAGAGAGGCAGAAACACGGAAGAGACCAAACGGGAAAACAAAGGCCCAGAAAGAGCCAATAAGGGAGAAAGTGGGAAGGAAGGAGAGAGCCACGCAGGATTTTGGGAGAGGGCCATGGAAAGGGGCAGTGCAGAAGGGCCCCCATGGGCAGGGGTGGGAAAGAAAGAAGAAACAAAGAACAGGAGAAGGAAAACAAAGGGGCAGTGGGAGTCAAACCCCCCTCACCCCAGCCTCCCTGAACTTTAGGGTTGCCTTGGTGACTGCCTCCAAGGGTCAGGGCTGAGGGGACAAGGTGAATCTAGTGTTGGAGGGCCAGTGAGTTCTCTCTCTCTGTTTCCAGGGAGCTGAGATCTGGGGGCTCTGCCCAGGTAGGAGCCTGAAGGCTGGGTGGGGCCTCCTCTGCCCCCACCCCTCAGTGTCCTGCCACATTTGCCCAGGGCAGGCTGAGGCGAGGATGAGAGGGAGAGGCTGTCCTTCCCACTCCTTCCCAGTGCCTCACCTCCCAGCACAGAGAAAGACATGGGATATAGGAACTCCAGCCTCCCACTTCCTCCTCCTGGAGTGGAAACAAGTTTTGAGAGGCACAGAGCCTTGTCAATGACCTCTAAAAGCTCCCACACCCTGGCTCCCATGGCCACCAGAGGAGTGAGGCAGGGGAGGTGTCTGTCCAGGAAGAACCTTGAAGGGGGAGGAGGCTGAAGCCATGCCCTGCCTCTCATGCCTCTTACTCCTCTCAGGCCCAGACTCCCTGGGGGGGAGCCGAAGCCTGCCAAGTCTCCCCTCCCTGGAGTCAGGTACATGACCGATCCATCCCCAGAGTACAGCTAAGTACAGGTCCTCACAGGGATTCTAGAAGTTCCAGGCTTAGGGAAAGTGTTCAGCAACCTGAGGCTGGCCCCTTCTTGCTGCTGCTGCTCACTCCCCATGGCTGACAGAAAAGACACAACGTCACCCCCACCCAGACTCTCCTCCCCTAACCCTTCTGTCCAGGGAGTCCGCAGGCTGAGCGCTTGGCCAAGCAGCAGGAATGCCCTGCCTGGGTTCTGGCCAGGCTCCCATGCCCCGGGACTCTGTTCTCTCCCCGCTGATCAGGGGGCTCTGCCCTCAAAGGCCACCAGTCCCCTGGTCCATCCTGGTCCCACACTCCATTCCCCCAGCCCAGGCTGGTCTCAGCCAGCAAGTAAGGTCTGGGGTCCTCAGAACAACCCATTGGGTGGCAAAGGGGCCCAGGAGGCCTTAGCCTGCCCCTGGCCTCACTGCAGCCCCTCCCCAAGCTGGACAGAACCATGGCCTCTGACAGTGGGGTCTGTCTGGACAGAGACAATGAGCTCTGGCCTCACTTCCTGTGGGAGCTCTGAAGGGGCAGCCAGGCCAGGCTTTTTCTGCCTGGAGGGAAAAGAATGCTTGAGACAAAGTCCCCCTCAGCCAGTCTATGGCTCAGCTGGGAGCCAGAGGGGCCTGAAGAGGCCCGACAGCAGGGTCCTGACCCCTCGGCGGCAACCCTGTGCCCCCATAGCCCTCAGCTCTATATGAGATCACAGAAATATCCTGCCATGAAGGGGACTGAGGGGACCATCTTGCCTCTCTCCTGCTACATCCTCTTCTCCCCTCCCCCAGCTCTCCTGGCCCCCTCCAGTCTTCCACGTGCATTTTTTCACAATTCTTGGCAGCCAGGGCAGCCTCACAGAAGTTCCTCCAGCATGTCACAGGCTGGTGTGTGTGTGTGTGTGTGTGGCAGGGGTGCAGCAGCAGCCGATTGAAGCAGCCCAGCCCAGCCCAGCACTGACCAGTGGGGCCTCTACCAGCGGCCAGGACTCCCAGGGCTCCTTCCCTGCTTCTGTCCCTCAACCTCTGTGCCAGGCACCAGGCAGAGTGGCAGGTTAGCGGTTCCTCCCTGGACAGCTACCCAGGCCCTCCCCCAAGGGCCACCCCTACCCCAGGGTCACCTGGGCCCTTCCTTACCTGACACTAGCACGCTCATGATGGCCTCCAGAGGCCGGTTGTTGTCCAGGGCCCGGCTCAGCCTCAGCTCGCCCGTGGAAGCGTTAAGCAGGACCAGGCTGAGTTCATTTCCCCGCTCAAAGCTGTAAGTCAGGCTGTCTGAGATGTCAGGGTCGTGGGCAGGCACACGGCCGATGGCACCCCCAGGGAAGCTGCTCGAGCGGTTGGTGACATAGTTGTTGAAAAGGATCTCAAAGTTACCCAGCACTGGCGGGTTGTCATTGCGGTCAAGCAGGCGGACATGGACGGTGGCCCGACTCACCAGGGGAGCTGAAGTGGCCTGGATGACCAGGATGTATTCGGGCCGGTCTTCGTAGTCCAAGTCCACCAGAGCAGTCAGCTCCCCAGAGAAGATGTCCAGCTGGAAGACCTCAGGGATATTGCCCTCCACAATCTGGTACATGATCTGGGCATTAGTGCCTTCGTCAGGGTCAGTGGCTGTGACCCGGGCCACAGCCAGCCCAATGGGGCTGTTCTCTTCCACAAATACATCGAACTCATCCTGCTTAAAGACAGGTGGATTGTCGTTCACGTCCAACACAGTGACTGTCACTTCAATGGGCGTGCGGGCTGGAGGCATGCCCTTGTCCACTGCATATGCCCGCAAGATGTACTGGGCCACATTCTCACGATCCAACCTCCGCAGCGTCCGCACAATGCCAGATGTGGACTCTACGATAAAGTCACCATCTCCATCATCGCCCCCTTGGAAGGTGTAGAAGACTCTGCCGTTAAGGCCAGAATCACGGTCAGTGGCTGAGATCTGCAGGACACTGGTGAAGGGGGGCACATCCTCATAGACACTGCCCTGGTAGGAGTCCCGCAGGAACTGAGGGGCATTGTCATTCACATCATTCACCAGGATCTCCAAGTAGGTGGTGTCCGACTTCTGGGGAATGCCATTGTCCCGAGCTGTGATGGCCAGGGTATAGGACACCTGGTCCTCGTAGTCCAACTCCGCCTGGGTAGTGACAGCCCCCGTGTCTGCATCGATGCGAAACTGGGGGATGCTGTCCTCCATAAAGTAGGTGATGCGGGCATTCTCACCTGTGTCCTCGTCTGTGGCACTGATCAGCACCACTGTGGTGCCTGCTGGCCGGTCCTCGTTAACATTCACTGTGTAATGGGAGCTCTGAAAGACGGGACGATGGGTGTTGGCATCAGTGACGTTCACCACCACCTGTGCTGTGTCCTGCCGCGTGCCGTCAGAGGCAGTGACAGCCAGCACATACTGCCGTTCAAGTTTGTAGTCCAGTGGCAGAGCGAGGGACACTAGCCCACCACCACTCTGGCTGGTGATGGAGAAGCGGTTCCGAGTGTTGCCACTGGTGATCTGGTAAGTGATGACGCTGTGGGCATCACGGTCCACGGCCGACACGGTCACCACACTGGTGCCCACGGCTGCATCCTCATTGAGCCGCACAGTGTACTCTGGTTGGGTAAAGGTCGGGTTGTTGTCGTTGACATCCAGGATGGTCACACTGACACTGGCTGAGGCAGTGAGTGCTGGGGTGCCATGGTCTCGGGCTTCTACTCCAAAGCTGTAGAAATCAACTTCCTCCCGGTCCAGCTCAGCAGCCACAGAGATCCAACCCGTGCCATTGTTGATGGTGAAGGGGAAGTCATGCCCGACTCCAGCAAGGCGGTATTCCAGGCGGGCATTTTCACCAGCATCAGCGTCAATGGCCTGAACATGGAGAACCAAGTAGCCTAAGGGGACACTCTCCAGGACAGTAGCCTGGAAGGGGGTGCTGACGAAGATGGGAGCATTGTCATTGATGTCCAGGACCTGCACTGTTACCAGGCCAGAGACGTTGGAGAGTGGGGGCCGGCCACCATCCTGTGCCCGAACCCGGAGGGTATACTCTTTAGTCGTCTCATAGTCAAGAGGGCTGACCACATCCAGAGCCCCGGTCTGGGCATCCAGGTAAAACTGTCCTCGAGCATTGCCACTCATGATGCTGTAATGCACCAGGGCATTGCTGCCCTTGTCTCTATCTGAGGCTGTGACTCGAAGTATCGGGGCTCCTGGGGTAACGTCCTCCCGCACCTGTACCACATAGCGCTTCTCACTAAACTGGGGGGCATTGTCATTGTCGTCCTCCACAGACAGGAAAACAGCAGCCGTGGCGCTCCGTGGACCAGGGTCCCGACCCTGGTCACTTGCCTCCACGGTCAACTGGTAAGATTCCACCTCTTCCCGATCCACAGGGCCACGGGTTCGGATGACCCCAGAACGAGGGTCAATCTCAAAGGCTTCCGAGGGGCTGCCCCCGGGCCCCTCCAGCAGGCGGTACAGGATATTAGCATTGGGGGGTGCATCACCATCTGTGGCTCTGACCGTGAGCACCTCATAGCCAACCTCCAGGTTCTCCCTGAGGCTCTCCTTGTACTCCTGCTGCTCGAAAACGGGGTCGTGGTCATTGGTGTCAGTCACCAAGATGGTGAGTGTGGCCAGGGCACTGCGTCGGGGCATGCCATGATCCTGCACCGTGACCCTGAACACGTGGGTGCTCTTGGTCTCACGATCCAGCTCCTCTGCTGTGGTTACAGCGCCAGTGACTGGGTCCAGGGAGAAGAAATGGTTGGAGCGGCTGTCAAAGAGGGCATCCATGGAGTACTCAAGCCGACCTGCCTCACCCTCATCTGGGTCGATGGCCTGCAGGGATGCCACAGGGGTGCCTGCTGGCTGGTTCTCAGGCACTGTGGCCTGGTAGCTGGGGGGCTGGAACTGGGGGGCCGTATTCACATTCCTCTTCCGACGCCCTCCCGGGGATCCTTCTGCTGACCTTTCCCCTGGCCTGTGCCCAGGGGTCTGCAGCAGCTTGCAGGACTGACATCTCAGCCGCGGAGCCTTTAAGCACGGGTGTTCGTCAGGCAGGGTGAGCTCGCCCTGTGCGGAAAGGTGGCCTCTAATGCCCAAGAGGCGACAGCTCCAGGGGCAGCCTTCCGCGGCTGGCGGCAGGGGAATGTGAGCCCCGGGTTCGGGGCACCAGACCCTCAGTCCATCGTGGTGGGGCAGCAGACGGCCCGTCAGCTGGGCCCCGGCCTCTCTGCAGCGGCTGGTGTAGAGCCAGAGGTTGGAGGCTGAGGCGGGACAGAGCCAGCCCTCGGGGGCGCAGGTCCCCGATGGGTCGCGTCCCCCGGTCCCCAGGGAACGACAGGGCCCCACTCGGTCCCCCAGGAGTGGCGGCGGCAGGAGCAGCAGCAGCGGCAGCAGCAGCAGCGGCGGCGGCGGCGTGGGAAGCGGGGTGCGGGCCGCCGGGCCCCGCATCTCTCCCTGCTCCCGGCCCGCCGGGTCAGCGGCGGCGGCGACTCCTCCTCCGGCTCCTGCCGGCCCCGCAGCGCCTCATGCCCGGGCCGGGGCGCGGGTCCCCGGGGGCCACTCGTGCGCCCCGCGGGGCCTGCGCCTCGATGCCTCGGCGGGGCCGGAGCTGCGCCCTGCGATGCGGCCGGGCTCCCCCGCGTCCTCCGCCGGGCCTGCGCCCGGGACGCCCCGGCCCCCGCGGGCTGGCGCCGCGCCTCCACCTGCGCACCCGGCTCTCGCCACCTGCGCCCGCCGGCCCCGCGCCCAGGGCCCTGCTGGCCCCCCAGGCCCCCGGGGGCGCTCTCCAGCCCCGCGAGACCGCCCACCCGTGCCCGAGGAGCTGCGCGCCCGGACCCCGGCCCGGACCCCGCCGCCCCGCCGCCCCGGGCCCACCCCGCGCTCCCTCGCCTCCCGGGCGGGCGGGCGGGCGAGCTCTGCAGAACCGCGGCCGCGGCTCATTAGCATAGACCTGCTCGCGCCGCCGCCGCCTTAAAGTGGCGACGCCAGCCGCACCGGAGGCGGTGGGCCCCACCCAGCGGCCTCGCGCAAAAGCTCGGGATTCTCGCTGCCCAGACCCCTTGCCTATCCCACCCCAGATCCCTGCCACCGCCGAGAGTGGACTTAACAGTCAGAGCCAGGCAGGGAATGCAAACGTGGTGGCACCCCCCTAACTATGCTTAGAGGTTTTCGAAACAGTTTGAAGGCCCCTCAGAGGCCAAGTGCCCACCTCACACCACCTGGAAGGGCTGGCAGCTGCCGGCTGCTGCTAAGAGCCCTGATTGCTGTCCCCTCCCACAGGTGTCCAGTCAGACTAGGCTCAGATGGGCCTTTCTCCACAATATAACCCCCCCCCATCCCAGAGACACCCCGCCTCCCTGGGAAGGCACAGTGCTGTCCTCGGTGGGGTTGTGATGGAACCCGGCTGCCTGTTGGGGTCCCACTGCGGGACAGAATGACCCCAGCCTCGGCTGGACACCACCTGGGCTTTTCGAGGGGAGGTAAGAGTGTCAGGGCAGAAGCCAGCTGGTATAAACACCCTAATCCTGCCAGGTTCGGAGGCCCAGAGAGGGTGAAACCTGTACAGTGTCACAAGGCTGGCTGAGGATAGAGCCAAGCTTTCCCACAGGCTTCCTGGGTCCTAGACCAGCGGTTTTCATTGCCTCCTGCTGGAGAGATGAACTCTTGCCCCCTCCCTCCTTCCCCATCAATGTCCAGCTGCCTCTCCCCTCCTTCCACCAATACTTGTGACCAGCACACAGTGCAGCCACTGGCACAGGGATCCTGAGCCTCTTCAGTGCCAGCCTGCCCACCGACTGGACCTTCCTCTTGAAAGGGGTGTGGTGTTTCCAGGAGTTCTGGGGGAGGTGGAAGCGTAGAAGCTGACTGTGAAGAAATGAGCCAGGCAAGGGTGATCCAGAAGGAGCTCTCCTCTCTCATACCCCAACCAGGGGTCCAATCAAGTGAACAACAACAGGCCTGGTCAGGCAGTATGAGGGCTGGCCTGGGGAGGGGGCCAGGGCTTTCATCTCAACCCTGCCACCCTGTAGCTATGTGAACTTGGTCAAATTCCTGTGCCTCAATTTCCCCTTTGGAAAACAAAGGGGTTGAATAAGGTTAATGGTTTTAAAAAGTTTATTTAGCATTAGAATTCTTTTTTTTTCTTCAAACTAAATCTTAAGTAGAAGCCCAAAATATGAAACAGATAAAGGTAGCTCTGTGGTATTGAGGTGGAGGTCAAGGCTTGTCCCATCTCCACCGCTCCTCCAAGAGAGAAATCCCCAGAAAGTCCTGTGGAGCCTGAGGGTCCGGAGGAACCCAATTTGAAAGGGATTGGACCAGATGCTCTATTTCAACATGGTACTCTGGGAACAGCAGTATCACTCTCAGCAAGTCACAGCAGAGGAGCCATGAATCCCCTCTCAGGGACCCCAGGCCCAAGTAACTTCTGTGTGACCACGCAGTGATGCCAAGAATGAGAAATCAGCTTTTCTCTTTCTCCCCAGGGGAAATAGACGGAGGTGGGCCTTAGGGACTGCAAGAGCGATTAGGGATAGACTACATTCCCGGCACAGGTGGTGGGTGGGATGAGGAGAAAGAAGGTGGTGTCATGCAGAGGGCTCCAGAGAATGCCCTCCCCTTTGACAGAAGATGAGCTTTCTTTCTCTGGTTAAGGCCAAGGGCAGCCCCAGAAACAGAGGGGTGGCTTAAGCAGCCTCTTCTGTAGGGCTCTTCCTCTCCAGACTTCCTTTGACTCTGTGGTTTGGGAGGATCTAGGGGCTGTGTGGGCTTTTTGCTCTTCACCTAATAGCTATGTGGTGCAGAGAATGTTCGGAAATTATACCATCTGTTAATTACCCTTTGAATCAGGGTTGGGTAATAAGACTCTCATTTCTGCTGAAGGCCCAAGCCAACTCATGGAGAAAATGCAGCTCTCCATTCATCTCTCTCCCTTGGTACTAAAATGAGCTTCTGAGTGGGAGAGAGCAGCTGCGGTGGCTTTGGATCATGGACCATGGTTCTAGAGCCTAGCACTGAGGAAGGGTTTTCCGTGGTAGGTAGGGAGCAGGAAGCACCCCTCCAGGTGATTGGCTTTCTTGCTTAAGGGCAGACAGGTTGAAGATTGCAAGGAACCCCTCCCTTCATCTCCAAGCACGTTTGGCAAATAGTCCTTAATCCTCACCCCCGCCCTGCCTCCTGGGGAATAGGACAGAGCTGCCTCCCCAATCCACTCTCACGTCTCAAAAACAGGAAGGAAATTTATAAATCTCCTATGCATCAGAGTCTCAGACTAGGATTAGCTCTGGTGGTGTCCTCCTTGACCCCTAGGGAGAGGGCTGCCTCCTTTATGGAACTTTCTAGCTCTAAGGAACCTTTAGCACTCCCTCCTACAGTGTCTGTTCAAAGGGAATTTACTGTTTTTCTAGACCAAACCTTCCACTTGACAGTGGAGGCTCTGGGAAGAAAGTGACCTGCTGGGAAAGCCCTGGGCTCTCCCATGCTTCTCCCTGAGGGTACCCCAGGCATATGGAGAATACAGCTTGCATAAGGCATGGCTCTCAGCTAAACAGGGTAGCGTGGGTGAAGTGCTTCTGGAGCAACTGAGACAGAAAGGGCTAAAGGAATTCAGAAGAGAGAGCAGTGAGGATTGAGGTAATCTCACAGGGCTTCCAGGAGGAGGTGGAACTTGGGTTGCCTCTTGAAGAATCCGGAACTGCATTCCTGGCAAGAGGAATTGATCAGCAAACTCATTTAACCTACAGGTTAAGGGTCTTACTCAAGTTACACAGCTAGTAAGTGGTAAACCTGAGATTTGGACCCAGGCAATCCGGCTGCAGAGTCCATTCCCTTCTTATGCGGTACACTATGAATGAATGAAATGTGAACGTCACCTTGGCTGAAGCCAAGATTGGACTGGGTATGCAGTGGCCCGGCATGATGAAGGGGCAGATAGGGCCCGCTGGGAAGAATCGGGTAACCTCTGTCATGTGCAGATCCTTGTGAAATTCTGGGACCAATGGCCCATTTGGAAGGAGGGGGTATGGAGGGTAGATGCTGATGGAAAAGGTCGCAGTGACCTTCGGTGGGTGGGCGGGGCAGTTACTCTGGCAGGAGAGAGGTTGGGGGAGAGGCCTTGATGCCTGATCCTGTTTCTGAGCTCAGTGTTGCTTTATAAAAGGTACAGAGATAGGGAGGGAGAGCCTGGCCATGCGGAGCTCCAGACATCTGCACTTTGGGAGGGTGGGATGGAGAAAGTGACCAGGAACCAGCAGACCTGGCAGGCCAGGACCTGAGCGTTCTCTTGTCCACACTTGCCTTTCCTGCCCAGTCCAATTCCCCTCACTTTTCTTTGCAGAGAAGGAGGTGCCCCTTGAGCCTGGGCACTGTTGTTTCTTGGCCCCCCACTGCATGTTTGGCACAGAGGGGGCACTCAGCCAGAGTTGTGTGGATTCTTCTTGTGGTTGCTTCCCCTTTAAACCATTCTCCACTCTGCAGCTGAAGTAATCTTTTTTTTTTTTTTTGATTAATAAAATTTTTTAGATTAGAAAAAATCTCCCTCAATATTTTTATTTTGGAAAATGCCAAGATGCAGAAAATTTTCCAAAACGGTATGATGCATCCCCAGCAAACTTTCATCTAGATTCAATAATTGTTGACACTGTGCTTTCTCAGTTTTTGGAGAATGAAGTGAAAGTGAGGCACAGACATCATGGCACCTCAACCCTCTGCCCTTTAGTGTGTAGCTCCTAAGAATCGGGGGCCTCTCCCACATCCCACAGGATGATTGCCACACCCAGGAACACACAGTGTGATTCCTGGTATTATCTGATATTCAGTCTGATTTAATCCCTTTCTGTTCCTCAAAGGTCTTTGATAGCTGCTACTTTCAAATCACAAGTTTCTGCACTACATTTGGTTATGTCACTTTAGTTTCCTCCCTCCCTCCCTTCCTTCTTCCTCCCTCTCTCTCTCTGTCCCTCTCTCCCCTTTTATCTTTTTTTTCTCCCCTCCCTTCCTCCTTCTTGTTTCCCTCCCTCCTTCCCTCCTTTCCTCCCTCTCTCCCTTCCTTCCTTCCTTCCTTCCTTCCTTCCTTCCTTCCTTCCTTCCTTCTTTTCCTTCCTTTTCTCCTTCCTTCCTTTTTCTTTTCTTTCAATATTAACTGAAGAGTCCAGGCCAGTTTTCTTGTTCATTCTGCCACATTCTGGATTTATCTGACTATAGGACCTCCATGGTGTCTTTCACAGAGTAATACTGTAAAGTCAGAATCTAAGCATGTTGCTCCCTTCCTAAAAACCTTGCACAGGGCTTTTTTGTTGTGCATTGAATGAAAGCTGACTTCCTCATATTGGTCCACAAAGCCTGGTGTGGAGGGGCCTCTTCTTACTCCCCATCCTTTACTCTGTCCTGGACATTCTGGCTTCCTTCCAGCTGTTGAATGTGGAAGTCTTAAATGTCCCCTTCTTCGTGGCGTATATAGCAATTTGTAATTACATAAAGTATTTCTTATAAATGTACTTGGTTAACATCTGTCTTACCCATTAGCAATAAGTCCAGGAGCAGGGACAACACATGTGTCTTGAATAGCTAGCACCTGGCATGGTACCTAACACATAGCATATACTCAGTAAATATTGGTCAGATGGATGGATGGATGGATGGATGGATGGATGGAGGCATAGAGAAGTGGCCAGGTGTCCCTTTATTCCTGGAGCCCCCATCTGGGAGGCCAGTTGGGTCTCTAGGTTCCTCTGTGGACAGCCCTGCATTTGTTCACTTTAACCACAAAACTATTTCTGGTGCCAGTTGCAGCCAGGAGTCATAGGCCTGATGTAGCAGCCAAGTTACATAGACTTTCTCTGAGGCTCGTTAAAAGACAGCGTTGGATGCCTCAACCCACTGATAGGTTCAACCCACAGTGCCAGTGCTATTTGCCGAGGGCGAGCTCAACAGGCTAGCATTTCATACTGATGCATAGTCCATCTAAGATCCTGTTGAGATCATTTTTGGCTCCTGAGCAGAGAGGGGAAGAGCCAAGAGCCGAAAGCAGCGAATCCCAAAACACCTTCCATAACTTAGTTGTTACATTTATCAGACCAGGCAGAGGGGAGAGCCCTAGCCCTGCTCTGGGTGCCAGAGGTATGCAGATAAATAGGAATCTAGCTCTGGCCTCAAGGAACGTTCAGTCTAATGTGGTGGTAGAGCCGTATTCATTATTATTTCTATGTGGGGTGGGAAGGATTAGGGAAAGCTTTGTAAAGGAGGTGGCATTTAGACCACCCAGGAGAAGAAGGAAGCATTCTGCAGACAAGCAGCAGGAATGGCATCTGGGTAAAGGGAACAGCGTGAGCAAATATGGAGGGTTGCATTGCATGCTCAGTGCTGGGATAAGTGAGTAGTCAAGTGGGCTGGAGCTCAGAGCTCATGGTAGGGACAGGCAGAGCAGAAAGACCTGTTCATCTGAACTGTGGCCATGGTTGGATGAATCTTGACTCTGGCTTTTATTTGATAAGTTGAAGAGTCGGGGAGGACATGAGCATGACTGTACCATCCACAGACTGCTCCAGGACAGTGAGTAGGCCCCTTGGAGGAGGGGCTGAGTCTGGCTGGCCAGCAGGAGGTGGTTGTAGCAGTCCAGGAGGAGGAGAGCCTGTGCTGCCACTGAGGAGGAACAGGCTTCGAGGGACAGAGCTGAATGATAAAGGACCCGATGGGACTGTGTGAGGCTGGCCACTGGGGATGAGGACGGGGTGGTACAGGGTGACTCCTGGGTGTTTGTTTTGGGTGTCTGAACACCCAGAGGAGGGTGGAAGTAGAGGATCAGACAAGAAGTTAGATTTGGACTTTTGGGTTTGCAGTCCTGGTGGTAGAGATGCTCAATGTCTTCATTGCAGGGCAGGGGGTTGGAGCCAGAGATTCACGAGGAGAGACCATGGATTTGGGGTTAGAGGTAAGAGAACATGCAGAGAAAGAGCAAGGAGAGCACAGAGCCCAGGGTGACCCACATTTCGGGGCAGGTGCTAACTCCTTATCCTGTCCACCTCACTAGCCTCAACTCAGCCTCCCCTCACTCTCTGCACTCCGGCTATTCAGGCCTTCTTGCTGCTCCCTCATGCTGTTCCTTCTATCTGGAACATTCCACCTTCTCTCTGAGGGGTGGGGACCATAAGGGCCCAGAATGTCGATGAGGTACCAGAACCTAGGAGTGCCCACTATTTATCTTTGAGAGAAAGGAGCTAGATGGGATCAGAACTGACAGCAGAGGCAGAATGGCAGTTTTAAGATGGGAAAATGTAAGCAGATTGGTATATTGAGGGGAATGGGTGGGGAGGGGAAACATGGAGAGGGAGGATAGAAGTTCAAGGGGAGAGCTAGCTAAAGAACTGGGACTCAGGGGCATGATATCCAGGGCACAAGTAGACAAGGGCTGGTTTAGGAGAAAAAAATAGAAAAAAAAATTTTTTTTGAGACAAGATGGAAGGTGGAAAGGATTGAACACTATTTTAAATGGGAGCTAATTTTTTTTCTTCAGGGTTTAAAAAAACCTTCACAGGTCACACCATCTTATCAGCAATTTGCACCTCCAGGAAAATCATTTCCCAGACTATTTTTGACAGCAGGTTTACATGGGGGCGGGAAGCCCCAGTCCTGCGGAGGAACCCCGGACTGCTCTCTCAAATTCAGGCTTGTCAGCCAACCAATCAGAGCAGTGGAAGAGGCACTTCCCCTCCAGAAATAGGGCCTTTCTCAGCATCAGAGGTCGCTGGAACCCCCTACCTCTGTCCCGCAGGTCTGGGGACCTGGAGGGTGAGAGCCGGCAGGGCTGGCGTCTGCATTTCCTTATTTCCTGCAGGTGGATGGGGAGCCCAGTAGCTGGGGTTCCTGCATCAAGGACCCGCCTGCAGCACCCCCACCCTGGGGGGGGGCTCTTAAAAGGGCAATGTCGGAGGCAGGCGATGTCAGCCCCATCAGACCTGCCCCGGTGGGGATGCGGGATTGCGCCCCTCCTTCTGTGTGTATCTGGGAGGAGCTTTGGGGGAACCCCTAGCTGGGAGGTGAGTAGGGAAGTGGAGTAGGCCCCTAGTCCTGGCACAGGCTCTGACATGCAGCACATTTCTCTGGGGCCCATCCCAGTTCTGCCTGTCAGACTCATCCTGGGAGTGCGGCCAGGGAGATTTGGGGGGGTTGCTGGGGGAGAGGAGGTCTCGGGGCCCCTGGGTAAACCGGAAAAGCTTCAAGGAAGAAAAAGTGGGACATGTCACAGGGAGAGTGTCAGTTCCCTGGAAGGATTTTACCACGGGGCAGGGTGTGTGGGGGGTTTGGTTCCTTAGTGACTGATAACCTGAGCTTCCCTTGGTCTCATGTTGGGTTCCCAGTTGCCTGGCTCTTTGGAATTCCTCTCTGGAAGCCTGGTCCCTAGTCAACTGTCTCTTGGTAGAGGCCTGGTGTCTTCCCTCTTGCCTCAGGGACACAGACCTGCATCTTGGGCTCCGAAGTCCTGGGTGTGGGAACCAAGGGTTGTTGAGGGACCCATGGCTCTGACTCACTCCACTGGGCCTGTGGGGTTGTTTGCTGAGGTAACTTGGGTAGCTAAGGTTGGAGATGGGGCAGGTCAAGGTGCCAGGGATGAGGGAATCAACCACGAGTTGCCTAGGCAACTGCTAGGGTGGAGTCAAGGTTATCTGGGCAGGTTCCCAAGTGCTCAGCTTCCAGGCCAGTCGTCCCATCCTAAACAAGGCTTACATCAGCCCCGTCCCACTGCTCCAGGGAGGGGAGTCTGGTTTGCAGCTCATTCTGGAGGCAGGCCACACCTTCCCTGATGACTGAGTTCTTTGACAGCAAGGGCTGTGTCCCATTCCCTAATCCCAGCTCCTGAACGTGCCTGGCACAGGGTCAGCACTCAAAATCCTTGTGTCATGCCCATGTGCTCACCTGCTTGTGTTCTACTGTATGACCTGTAGGGAGGGACGTCAGCCACAGGGTCTTTTCCTTCACATTTTCTCTCCTCTGGCTTCAGGAAGAAGCGGGTATAGACTTTCTAACAGACTAGTTGGCACACTGCTATATTCTGGACTTCACGCATTCCTTTGCACAAGGCAGGCTCCCAGGCTGGTCCACACCCTGACCCAGCCACCGGACAGGTAGGGGTTGGCATGGAGAGCTGGCTGCCAGGAGCATTGGGCAGGAGGCTCTTTCTGCATAAAGGCAGCACTGAGTCCAGGTTCCAGGTGTAACTAGCTCCAGAAAACTTGTCAAGTGAGAAGGTAAGTCAACCAGTCAAGACCAGAACCAGCCAGCGACCCCAGCAGCTCAGAGCCCCAGCTCCTACCCTCACAGTGTTCAGGGCCCTGGAAAAGAGCGTGCCTTCTGCTGGAGGAAAGGTCACAGGCACAAGGAGCAGAAGAGGGTAGGAGTGGGGAGCAGAGCGAATTCTATGGCTAGATGGGGCTGTTCAAGGTTACCTGAGTTTTTAACCCCAAATACCAAGACTTTTCATATGGGAGGAAGGCTGTGGGGTGGTGAGCTAACCCAGCCTCGTGCTCACTGTGCAGACTGCCTTTCTTCACATCAAATAGTGGACTACAGGAATGGGAATTTCTGGTCCTTCTGAGTAAATGAGAGTGGCTTGCTCTTGTTTGCTGGCTCTGGCTTTGTTATCCCAGAGCTGAGGGCAATGGGCTACAGTAGAGGTAGGCTGGTTGAGCCTGTCTGTGGCAAGAACGCCACTACGGTCACCTTTTCAGGTGCTGCAATAATGACAGGGTTGCTGGCAGCCAAGATGAATAGGCTCAGCTCCATGGCCCAGTGTAAAACCAAGCATATGGCCTCTTTCCTGGGTGCCAAGCTCTAGGAGGCCCAGGGAGGTCACTGCTTAGGGACTAAGGAAGCTGAGATGACATAAAGGCTCTGAAGTGACAGGGCAGTTCAGAGTCCTGCTCTCATCTTCCCAAAGAAACACAACAAGCAACAAGCACTACTCAGGAGTCAGAACTCCTAGCTTCCACTTGGCCAGGTTGTCTCATCTCCCTTACCTAACTAACTTGTACTCTGTCTCTTATATGATGGAAGAGGTATAATCATGTCCCCACCCTTCTTCCTGAGACTGTCACAAAGATAAAAAGGATCATCTATTGGAAGTATTTTAGGCTCCTAGGAGAGAAGCACTAAACTAACAAGAGGTATTATTAAAGTAAAGTGTTTGTAGATTGTAGATGAAAGGTGGCAGGTAAATAGAGAGCCTAAACATCACCCTCCCCAGAGAAAGGCCGAACTGGCTGTTGGGCAACAACAGTGTGAGCTCCAGAGGGCTAAAGCATTCTTTCTCCTTCTCCTCTGTCCTGCTGGCTAGCTCTATCCTTTGGAGTTGCAGCAACAAGCTCATTTTGGAATGGGTGGAAAGGAAGCAGCAGCTGTTAATAAGGCCCTACCTCACACTCTTGAATCTAGGGGCAGTTTCTGATTAAACAGTCTTGTCTCCCCTGAGGCCTCACAGCCTCCTTCCCATTCCAAGAAGCCTTTCCTAGGGAACAGAAGTGTTATAGGGCTTTTTATATCAACTCTGGTCTCTAAGCTTGCCTTACCTAACTGCTCTTAAAGGGGAACAGATTTATAAAAGAGGATCCTGGCCCTTGTCCTTCAGGCTCATGTGTCTAAGACTCGATTTTTTCACTTTGCCCTTGAGCCTTTACTAAATCTACCCCTGCCTTCACCTACCTTCTCAAAGGCTGACTTGGTACACGCAATAGCCTTATTTAGAAGAAAAGAAAAAGTAAGTATAGTTCCAGGGAGAACTGTCAGAGACAGAGTTCAAGTCCCAGGCAGAAGGCTGAGGAAGAGTCCTAGCCTTCCCCAGAGATGCTTTATTACATGGTTTCCTCAGTCATCAGTGATTGGCTCCTAGGCCCATGCGACGAGACAGGAACGTTGTGTTGTACAGGGCAGATGGTTCCCCTTATAAGCTGGGGGCGATGAGTAGATGCTTGGCTTCCTTGCCCATGGGCAGACTCTGAGGTCCCAGCTGGCAGAACTGGAAGGAATGGGTATTTAGGAATCAGTGACCTCCATGTTCTGCAGCTGGCTTTCCAGAGTGCCATCTCTCACTGCCCCTTTCTTTTTGCTGCCCTCATGCTGTTTCTTCTGCTTCTTTGATGGCTCCTGGTCGATGGGTGCTGGCTTCACAAAAGGAATCAGTTCCTGGAGACCTGGAAGGGAAGAGCCAACCGAGTAACCTATCGTTTCTCAGCAGTCAAAGCCCAAGGAGCTCTGGAGTGAAGGGCACCCACAATGGGCACTGGTTTCATTTATTCTTTTCTTCCTCAGTCTGAATTTAAGCTGCATTTCAATAGAATATCATATTTGTATGGCTACTTTCTCAGCTTTATCCCTGCAATGCCCAGTACCAGATGACTATGTCGCAATAAGAAAAATGGGCCCATCCTGAAAGGGGCCTGCTATCTAGAGGAGTATGAAGACAAAGAAGGGGAGTAGGATGGTCTGGGCTGGGGTCTTACCTGGCGGCATGAACTCCCTCAACTTCTCGGGCACGATGATGCCCTCCTCTGTTTGGTAGTTCTCCAGGAGGGCGCAGATGGTGCGAGTAGTGGCGCACATTGTAGCGTTGAGCATATGGACAAACTCCACCTGCGAAGATAGGGCCCCAGAGGGAGCAGTTAACGCAGCCTTTAGCTGGTCTAACTGATGACTAGGAACCATCACCCAGCCAGATTTCCCTACTGCAACTTGCCAAATCAAAATCATGGCTTCTACCCATTATCGAGCTTTTTCTCAACTTGTGTTTACTGCCTATCACATAATTCCAGGAAGAGTCCTCATGTTTCATGAGTGACAAGTGGTAGGTTCCAGTACTTTGAGGAGAGGTGGGCCCTGTGAGGGGAAACAAAGAAACTACCACAGTGGCCTCTCCTTTTAACCCCTTTCAAGTCCCTGATTTGGAAAAGTAGGGCCTGGAAATTGAATTTGGAGAGATAAGCTTACAACCTAGACCTCCTTGGGTGAGAAGAGGGAAGACATTGTCTCCAACTTGTTCTGTGTTGACAAATGGGGATTCTTCTTTATTTAGTTACAAAAAACAAAGCCAAAAAAGAAAAGCTAAAATTACCTTGTAGAATGGAGCTAGATTTAGGTTTCTATCTAAAAGGACTCAGTACTGATTCAAAAGAAGTCATTTTTAGATTCCTTTATGGTCTAGATGAAAAACTTAGACTGTGCACCTCCCCAGGGGCCACCTACCTTGTCCATCATCTTCTTGGTTTGCCCGTATCGGATTCGGAGCCGGCGAGCCTGGTAGTCCGTGCAGTTAGAACAGGAAACTAACTCACGGAAGGCTCCCGAGCCCGGAAACCAGGCCTCTAGGTCAAGCTTCTTACTGGCAGCATGATTTAAAGAACCTATAAGGACAAACCCCTGGAATTCATGATGGAGGATTGGTATTTCAGAAGGCTGACTTTAAGCAAACCTAAAAAGTAATTTATATCCTATCCCAGAAGTGAAATCACATCCATATATTCTTATCACCAAATAATCCCAAGTGAGAAGAGTGTCATATTTTAATTAACGAAGGCAATTAATTGGACTGTGAGCTATTTCTTTGTGTGATGAGGGTGGTGTGCGTGGGATGCAGGAAAGGGAGGCTGATACCTGAGACAATATTCACAATGTGGTAAGGGATCCCCAAAGACTGGTAGAATTCTTCTGCAGTAGTGATCATCTCTTCAAACATCTCCCATGACTTGTTGTCATGTGGTGATGAGTAGACAAATTGTTCAATCTGCAAAGAGAGACCCAAAGAGACAGTGACAATGGAACAGGGTAAATTAACTAAAGCACTGAAACAAGAGACATTCTTGCAATCAAGACCTGTTCCTACACCATTGGGAATCAGGTATGGCTCTCAGCAAGAGAGATCGGCGCCGCACGAGACCGCGTGCTTCTACAGAGAGCTGACCATACATGCACCTGGTACTGTCCTCAGTGCTTTACAAATATTAACTAGTTTAATCCTCAGGACAGGCCTAATGAAGTAAATACTATTATTATCCTTCTTTTAAGAAACTTGTTCAAGGTTCCACAGGTGGTAACTGGTGGAGCTGGCATTTGGACTCAGGCAGCCTGGTTCCAGAGTCTGTGCTCATGGCCCCTCAACCATGTTCTCAAGTTCTTCCCCAGAAACACAGGCGTAAGGACCAGGAGGTAAGACTGGAGCCAGGGTGGGCCTGAGCATCATAGATCCTGCCTCTCCTCTAACCACCCTGGACAGACAGACAGAAGGGATGTACTCTTTACCCTGACTTGTCTACTCACCTTTTCAAACTGATGGACTCGAAAGATGCCACGGGTGTCACGGCCATGGGAGCCCACCTCCTGGCGAAAACAGGTGGACAGGCCGGCATATTTGATGGGCAAATCCTCTGGCCGCAGCCACTCGTCCCGGTGGAGAGCAGCAATAGGCTGCTCTGAGGTGGCAATCAGGTATTTCTCATCATAGGAATTGTCATCAGACTTTTCACTGCCTTTGCCAATCACCTGGAGGAGGAAGGACCTTTACTAGTTAAAGAGTGAGGGAGGTGGGCCTCAGCTAGAGCAAGAAACCACAGGGAAGACACGAATGACGGAACAGGGAGAATTTATTTAATCCCTTCTTGGGAGGGAACAGGGGACACCAAAGACAAGGGATGGAATGGGTCAATCCCACTAGGTCAAAGTCTCAGATCAAAGAAAAGCAAATTAAAAGGAGATAAAATATTCTGATAATATTTTTTACTTATCTAATATAGGAAACATCTATAAATGATGTATAAGGGCCCATGATGGCAGGCATAGGATGAAACTTGAGCTGGTAGCAACATAAATTAATCCATTTGACAAATGTTTGTAAGGCATTTACTAAGTGTCGAGTCCTTTTTGCCAATGCTGGGCAGAGAGACATGGTCTCTGCTTTCTTGGTGCTTATGGGTTGGTCTACTGATCATAATCCTCGAAGAATCACTTTGGTGTTTAGTTGATTAGAATCACCTTCTGAACGTTGACTTGAATCGTCTGGCTCTCTCTGAGATGGTCTCTAGTTAAAGAGCCACAAAATGGAAAGACATGGAAAACCAGCCACTTCTATAATTTCCTTTTGTCCCACCACTCAATAAATGGGCTTCTTTTCTAAGCTCATAACGTTACAGTACACTCATTTAGATGCATCAAACAGATTATTTGGGGGGAAAGATCAAATGTCTGCTCTGTTCAATATGGTAGTCATTATCCATGTGTGGCTATTTGAATTAAAATTAATCAAAATTAAAGTTTTGCTTTCTCAGTTGCATTAGCCACATTTTAAGTGCTCAACAGCCACAGATACAGAACATTTCCATCACACAGGAAGTTCTACTGGAAAGCGCTATTCTGTATCTTCAAAGTTAAACTTCGTAACTTAAGAAGTCATTCTGCCCCACTGCCCTCCCCGCTTCTCACCTTATATAGTTCTTCGTCAAATTGGCTGAGCTGTGCCACCTCCTGCATGACTTCCTTCCTCATAAAGAAGGGGGTATAAATGGGAGTGTAGCCCCGACTTCCCAAGGTGCGAAGGGCATACTGGATGAGCGCTTGTTCCAGGAATACCAGGACCCCCTAAAGGAACAGAAACACAGCACTGTGTGATTGGCTCCGTCACCAGCCTGTTTGTCTGCTAGAATTCACATTCACAGGCAACTGGGGCTGGAGAATATGACTACCCAGGAGCACAGAGGAGGCCGGCGAAGAGCATGAACCCCAAGACTAACTTGAGATTCTTTCTTAATGTCACTGCCCAGCATATCATCCAGGCGTATTGTAAAGAGAATCTTTTCCGATACCACAGCAAGAGAAAAAAATTACTGGTCCCCAGGTGCATGAATTTTCTTGTGCTAATTCTTACAACGCTGGACACACTTATATATAGTAGAGAACACCTACGTATGCGTATACACACGTACGTGAACAACATGGAGGTTAGGGGTGTCGACCCCCCCACAGTCAAAAAATCACATACAACTTTGTACTCTCCTGAAAATTAACTACTAACAGCCTGCTGTCGACTGGAAGCCTTACCAATGTCATAAATACTATTAACACATATTTTGTATGTTGTATGTATTATATACCATATTCTTATAGTAAGCTAGAGAAAACATTATGAAAATCATAAGAAAAAGAAAATATATTTACAGTATTTACTGAGAAAAACCCACAAGTTCACCTGCGCAGTTCAAGCTGTGTCGTTCAAGGGTCAACTGTAATTCCAAAATTATTTTACCATGTCCTTCTGGAAGCCTTCTCTCAACTCATCTGCTCTCTGTCCCAGCTAATGTGGGTTTTCCTCTGCCTACTGCTCTCATAGGACCCTGGGCCTGCTCACACCACAGCGTGTATCACAGTGGGTTTTGACTCTTTGTTCCTTGTTTGACTGTCCAATTACACTGAGCTCCTTAAAGGCGGAGGCTGTTCTGGTTTAGTCAGCAAATCATATTCATTACCGAGGATCCCGTAGTGGCTTTTGTTCTGGGGAATTCTGATCAGCACTCTCCTGCCTTAGAAAGAAAATTGCATCTAATTGCCAGTACATCTGCAGTAGAAAAGCAAGTACAAGTGGTAGATTTGTGGACCACTTTATGTTCCTTCCTTATAATCCCATCCTGCTGGATCCTGACTCTTACCTTTAGGAAGTACCCTCGACTCCCAGCCACCACGACCCCTTTTTCGCCTTCAAAGCCATCGACCATCACCACCAGGTCCACATGAGAGTACTTCTTCCTGACTGTACAATCACCCCAGATTCTCTCTACTTTGTTGTCTGCATCCTGAAGAAACAAGACCAGGAGAGAAGGATACATGACCTATGAATTCTACGACCTCCATCTTTCCAAATTCCGTTCTAAGAACAACTTGAAGCTTTGTGAAGCCACAGCTTAGCTCAAATATGAGGTTTTGGTCACTGTATACAGAGACTAGAGAAGGGAATTTGCTAGAGAATTTGTGCTCAATAGAGAAATAATTTATAAATAATTTATAAATTCCTAGAAGTGACTCTAGCATGAAACTGCAATCACGATTTTCCAAAAGATCTGTCGCGTTCTGTTATTTTTTACCCGTTTAAACGACTCCTTGAAAATACTGCACAAGGACACCCCTCCCCTGGACAATCAGCATTGCCTGGGGTACAGAGGAGAATGCAGATTTTTTTTTTTCCAGGCTCTCATTGGTCCCAGGGCCATAAGAGGGAGGGCTCAGGGCCCTGACCTCTGGAGTCTGCCACCCCAGCCTGCAAGGAGTTTAATGTTCTGTTCACCAGGGAATCAATGAAAGAGGCACAGATGGGCCCTGCTAAGGCTGGGGTGTCAGAGAACAAAGCCTGGGCTCAGAGCAGCTTTGTGCTGGGGAAGCTCCCACTCAGCAGGAAACTTTTATCATGCAGATTTCCCTTCAACCTGCAGCTTCTCAGCAGGGTGTGGGTGAGGGGTGAGGTTGATTTAGCAGATCCCTCCCACGAGACTCACTGCTACCATGGGCAACAGTGGAGGACAGCAGCCCGATTTAGAAGAGATTTCTGTGCCAGGAGTCTCCTACCTGCTGTCTCTGCTATGTCCCAATCAGGCAAGGATCTGACTCTTTCAATTCTCAATTGGTGGGCAGAGCAAGTATACAAAGAACTTGCTTCTGACACAAGGCCTTTTATACAGAGTGTGCAGTGTTTCACTGCCCTCCTCCCACCACACCCGCTTCCCAACAGGGAGGATGATGTGAGGCAGCCGCCTGCTGTGGTGCTGACGCCTACCTCATCATTACTGATGGGCACAGAGGGATGCAGAAGGTTCCCGATCTCTCGGAGGTTCTCAAACCGCTCTGCCTCCAACTTTAGCCGCTCCGCGTCACACTTTAGGATGGCGTCATCAATGAGGAGTCTGAGTTTTTTGATCTGTGACACTTTCAGGTTCTGCAGATGAACAGGCCAGGCCGCACCCAGGCCACAGAGTTAGGGACAGAGTAGCAATAAAATTCTGTTGCCCTAACCCTGTTGTGACAATCCTTGTCAGCGCGTTTTAAAAACCGACAATGAAGAAGTTCAAAAAACTTGAGATTTATTCCACACTGGGATACATACAGTCTTGTCCTACAAATCCATTGGCATTTTCTTTTGGGGTGCTTAAGGCAGAGATGGATTGATCCTAAATATTATTCTTGTTCCTACATCTCAAGAATTTTAATATGTAGCTCTTTTAAAAGCTCTTTCTCTTAACTTGCACTTTCTGATATTCTTGATTAAACCAATTTAACACTCTATTATGTGCTACATTTAACCATTCTACAGGAAGACTATAAATTTATTAAAAGCAAGACACTTTTTTATAAGCTAATTTTATATTCCTTACTACAGATGTTTCAAACAGTTCTCTGACTTCTTGGGGAGAGCCCTTACTAGGAAGGGCGGGGCAGGAATAGCACCCCCAACCCAGCCCTTCAAGCAACTATTTTGTGTGTTTATGTTCTCGCTGTGTTTTTGTGCTATGGGTTTTAAGACAAGGTTCAAAATTTTGACAATTACTGTGCTGGGTCCACTTTAGTGAATACTAACTAAATTACAGTTTATTGAAAAGCTCCTTGACTTTGAAAACAGAGTAATATAAACCCAACATGATTAAGTTCCTGTTTTCTCTTCTTACCCTTGACTCTTCCATTCCAGGTCTCCATCTATGTTATTTAACAAACACTCAAGTGCAGAGTACATAACAAGAGTGAAAGGGGACATGTCCCATTTGCAGAAATTCAAGGATGCCACAATGCTGTGTGAAGCACAGTGTCAGCATTTGCTCATTCAGGAATAAGTTAAGATAAAAAAACAGAATCCTAACCTAGAAAGGGACACTAACTTACAGCTAAAGTGTCTGTGGTGAGGTCGTCGAGACTTAATAAATTATCCGGAATGAACTCATCATCTCCCACTGGCTCTTTTTTCTGCAGGAAATAAAATTACAAACAAACAAATGACACTATTAAATAAAATGTCTGATATTGTTTTATAAGCGCACACTTAACATCATATAAACTAATCACAGAACTTTCTATATAACTGCCTCTAAAAGATGCAACATGTGGGAGAAAAATTACTCAATTGGAAGTGAGAAGCTTCAAGTCCTTGTTCTGCCACTTTCCAGCCTTTTGATTCTGGACAGAGCGATGAACTCACCAGGGTCAGAGAGCTGACATCATCAGGAACACAGGAAGAATGTCTGCCCTGTGTTGACAGTTATGGGTACCACGAATGCGTGAATGCCCACGTGCTGGGTGCTCAGGAACCAGCACTGGGACGGGGCCAGTGCCTGGCCGTGCATCCTTGTCTATCTGCTAAGAATAGTACCAGTGCTGAAGGCAAGGGGAAAAAATATATCATCTGATGAAATATTAGGGAGTCAAGGAAAACAAAATTTTTGAGAAAAAAAGTCACAAAATCTGGAACTAAGTTTAGGCAATTCAAGTTGGCAAAACAGCAGGGGTGTACCCAGGGCTAGATTTTTCTCCCCTCGGGTTCCTCGCTTCACCCTTCTTTATATTTTTCCAAATTGTAATTTTTAATTCTTGCCCATATCCATGGGAAAAATAATTTTATGAGTCAAATTCTTCTTAAGGAAAATTATCAAAGGCCATTATAGCAAGATATATAAGAACTTAGCAAAACTCTTACAAAAACAAGTTGAGAAGATTTAATGTCTGCTTTGCAAGTATAAATAAAATGATGTGTAGAAATCATGGTCAAATGTCCTAAAATTTTAAAAAATTCTATACATATAACAATAGGCAATTTATACAACCTCATTACCCACTGTACAAAATTGAATCCCAAGAAAATACTAAATCTTCTAAGGGTAAAAGATTAGAAATCCGTTAGTCTCATTACACATTCTCATACACCAAAGCGAGAAGTAGGAATTCTAACCATAACTCAACTCATACGCTTCAGTGATTCAAGCAAATTCCCTTAAAAAGCTAGAAAAGTCTGAAAGTATGAGAATGAGTCTTGACAAGAACAAGCACAGATGACTGAGGTAGGAAAAAAATGGCCTAAATCTCAATATTTTTCAATGGTAACGAGATAGCTGAGGCTCCCTTAGGGCAGCAAATTCAAGTTTTGAGTTCAAGTTCTAGCTCCGCAACTAATTTATGGCATAATTTTAAGCAAGGCCTTAATTTCCTAAGCTCATATCCTTAACCTTCAAATAAGGCTGATAATTGGACTATCTAAACTCCACAATTGCAGCCAAGATCAAAACCAAAATGAGATGTATATAAAAGGGTTTTAAATGCTTTACAGTGCCATCTATACAAGTTAAAGCATTGCTAGTACCATTCCAATGGACAGCAAAGGAGAACATGCCTCATTGCTATTGTAAATAAAAACACTCCTATCTTCCTGCTGTGACAAACACGTGGCTGGTGCTATCTGTATACTGCTTCATGGAACACACAGGCAGGAGTATACATGACAATTAACATAATTATAGTGTTTTGGCATGCAAATGATGAAGCACCATGAGTCCCATAGGAAGAAAATGGAACAATTATCAATTTCTACAGCTACAAGCTGAAAGTGTAATAAAATACAGATAAAGAGAAGGATTTGGACTATCAGGAATGTAAGGTGCTAGCACCCCAAGGGAATCTTTTTGCTGTGCTTTTTACTAGTTCAGGTCTCAAATTTTTAATTTTTTGGTTTAGAGTTTTATAACTTAAAAATGAGACAGACTGTAGGTTGCAATGAATATGTTTTTTAAAATGTAATTAAAAGGTTAAAAGGGTATTTTTGAATAAACATTGAAAATATGCACTATTATGGATACCAAAGAAAGAACGAGCTGAAAGTTAACATTCTGCAAGCATGGCAGGGCTTCCTGAATGAAGGCCAGTAAACTACTTGCCAGCCATTGTTACTCCCAATTGCAGAATAACTATGATGTTCAAGGCACTGCGCCAGGTTCTCTACATTTAAAAATTTAGTTCTCACAATTCTGTTCTATCAGTGAATGTTAGTACCGTCATTTCATAGACAAGAAAACTAAGTCTCAAAAGTTAACTTGCCTCCAGTCACATAGCCAATAGTCCAGGATTTGTAGTCCTTACACCTGGGACAAAGAACTTGAAGTCTGCCATAATAAATTCCTTCTGGCACTGTAGTTTGTACCCAAGAAATAACTGGAAAGGATTACTGGTAGAATTTATGTTCTTATTATAAGAACAGAACAGATAATGAATGAGTGACTAGTGTGGCAAGAATCATATCTTGCTATAGACTGAATGTTTGTGTCCCCTCACATTATATGTTGAAACCTCATCCTCAATGTGATTGTGTTTGGACAAAGGGTCTTTTAGAGGTGATTAGGTCATGAGGGCAACCTCAAAAAAGGAACCCCAGAGAGCTCCCCTCCTTCTGCCATGTGAGGACACAGCAATGAGACTCTGTGAACCAGGAAGTGGGCCTTCACCAAACACTAAATCTGCCCATGCCTTGATACTGGACTTTGCAGCTTCCAGAACTGTGAGAAATGTTTCTGTTGTTTATAAGCCAGCCAGTCTGTGGTATTCTGCTATAGCAGCCAAACAAACTAAAATGTATCTGAAGACAGAAGATGAATTCACTGATGCTATAAAGTGCCTCTTCATTCCGTCCCCACTTCCCTTCCTCTTTAAAATAATTTCCTCACTTTGGTAAGAAATATGGTATCATATAGAATTAGACACTAAATTAGATTTGTGTGAGTATTAGCTAAGAATAAGATTAAATACCTCTGCTCAAGCTCTCAAGGCCTTTACTCAGTTCTCTTACCTTCATTTTCTCTCCAATTGTCTTGCTGCATAGGTTCTTCAGCTTGTTCAAGTTGTCTGCCCGAAATCTGCCTGAAGGATAAAGAACCCAAGAACATACCAAAGACATGTATATAATTAAAATTCCTCCTTCTTCTAATCATGGCTCCTAGGGCTGCTGTCAGCCCAAGGCCAGAATGCAGGCAGAGCTAACAGATCTGCCTCATGAAGTTGTGAAATCTTGTAGCTTTCGCATCTCAAACTTAGCTGGCATATGTTGGAGACTGCAATAGGGTTCTCCAGCATTTGGTGACAAGGAAAAGGCCATTCTGAGACTGAAATTAAAAAGTACCATAACTTGGATGGTATCACTGCAGAATAATACGTTTGAGAAATCTGGAAAATACTTAAGTAACTATACCTACCTCAATTATCTTAAAAAATTTTTAAAGTAACTATGTGTTGTGAAGGGGAATCTAGAAAGAGGGCAGTCATGTGTCTATTCCTGTGAACCTGAAATGACTAGAAATGACTAGAAATGAGATAGCACCTAGAGATAGCTACTCTTTAAAGCTTTGTTAAACTGTAACTAAACTAAATTTACACTAAATTTTAACACATAATGATATAACTACCTCTCATTCACTTATTCACTTTGATTAAAGAGATGGAAAACAGATTAGTGGTTGCCAGGGGTTAGATGAGGGAGAGGAAAGGGAATGGACTACAAAGGGACAGGGGGGATCTCTGTAGTGGTGGAGTGGTTCTTTATCTTAAGTGTAGCAGTAGTTACACAAATCTACACATGTGATAAAATAGCATGGAATTATACAGACACACACACGAGAGCATGTAAAACTCATGAAATCTGAATAAAGTCTGTGAATTGCAGGAATGTCAATTTCTTGGTTTTTATATTGTCCAAGTTATATCAGATGTTACCATTGGGGGAAACTGGATGAAAGGTACATAGGCCCTCTTTGTACTATTTTTGTAGTTTCCAGTAAATCTGTAATTATTTTGAAATTAAAAGTTTTAAAAAAATTTTACTTAGTCCCTCCTATTTATAAGGCTCTGTGTTAAGGTTTAAAAATATAAAAGAAAATACCCTGCTAGGTGCTGGGAAATAAAAGACAATAAGATAATTAAAAAATATTATAACAATGCTGAATGTTTCAATTAATAAATACAGTATAACAAATGAACAGGACAAACAGAGACTCAAGGACATGGACAATGGACTAGTGGTTACCAGAGGGTAGGGAGTAGGGGAGGAGGAAAGAGGTAAACAGGATAAAGGAGGTCAAATATAGGGGGGTGGGGAGGTGAAGTGGGCAAAGTGGGTCAAATATATGGAAACTAGACTCTGGGTGCTAATCACACAATAGAATATATAGATGTCAGATTATAATGTACACCCGAAAATTATATAATTGTATTAACCAACATTACCCTAATAAACTTAAAAACATAAATATAGTATATTCCTTCATTATCTTTCATTTCTCTCAGCAATGTTTTGTAGTTTTCACTTTAAAGATCTTGAATGTCATTTATTAAATATATTTTTATTTGTTACTTGTATATTGATTCTATATATTGTATACATTGATCTTCCTTAATTAATTTAATTTTAATATTTGAGATTCTGTACAATCAAGTCATCTGCAAATAGTGGCAGTTTTACTTCTGTTCCCACCTCTTATTTCTTTTTCTTGCCTTATATCATACTGCCTAGAACCTCCAGCTTGATGTGTATTAGAAGTGATGATAGTAGACATCCTCGTCTTGTTCTCAACCTCAGGAGGAAAGTATTCAATATTTCATCATTAAAAATAATGTTAGCAATGGGTTTTTGATAAATACCAATAATCAGATTAAAGAAGTTCCCTTCTTTCTACTCTTAGTTTGCTGCATTTTATCACGAGGAACTGGATTTCTACATTAAAAAAATAAACTTTGACTCCTATTTCACATAATACACCAAAATCAATGTGAGATAAATCATCGATCTAAATATAAAAGGGAAAGTAGTAAAACTTCTAGAAAAAATTGGAGACTCTTTCAGGACTTTGGGATATGGAGATTTCCTAAACCACACAAGGAACACAAATTACAAAATATAAATAAATTAGATCTCATTAAAATTAAGAACTCTAGCTATTAAAAGAAGGAAAGAGAAAAAGCAAGTCAGACTGGGAGAAAAGATCTGCAATATATGTATTATCTGAGAAGGTCTTGTACCCAGAATAGATCGAAATTCCTACAAATCAATAAGACACACAAATAAAAACTGGTCAACAGGATTGAACAGATACTGTCCCAATAACAGTCTGTCCAAACACTCACAAGTATATGCAAAAGTGTTCAATATCTTTAGTCGTAAAAAAAAGAAATGAAAAACCACAGTGATATACCACTATCCATCAAAATGGCTAAAACTGAAAGGACTGACAATATTAAGGGCAAGGATGTAGGGCAACTGGAACTCTTGTATTACTGGTGGGAATATCGATTGCTACAACCACTTTGGAAAAATATTTGATAATAACTACTAAATCTAAGCATGTGCCTACCCTATGACCAGAAATTACACTCCTGGGTACCTATGCAACAGGAATGAGTGCTTATGTCTATCAAAAGACACATAACGATGTTCATAGCACCTTATTCATAATACCCTCTAACTGTTAACAATCCAAGTTCATCAATAGAATTGGCTGGTATATTTACTGTACAACAATGAAAAAGAACCAATCATAAGGACACGCAATCATCTTACAGACATAATTTTGAGAAAAAAGCCATATAAAAAAGTATATATTATACAAGACCATTTATACAAAGTTCAAAATCAGGCAAAAGTAATTTCTGGTGCCAGTGTCACCAGGTTGTGCCACAACATTAGTTAGTTAATCCTTAAACTTCTATTTCTTGTCTTCCTTCCTTCTCCAATGTATCCCATGATGAAACAGGCTGAACTGGTCAGAAAAGGGCAGAAATTCCGGAGATAGCTAAGCCAGTCCACAAGGACCACAAAAGAGACCCAAAGACATGGCTAAGAAACCGGTTTGCACCAGAAGGATCCAAGATGGCGCCAAAACCTGTTGCCAGGTGATCTTTTGGCAAACTTTCCTTTGGTGGCATGCTAGAAATCATGCACATGGGTGGAGCCTTAACATTAAATGAGACATGCAATGTATGGCCATGCATGTTCCAAGTGTGTTTAGAAACTACCGCATGTTCCTCCACATTGAAGAGAACTTCCCACTTTTCTGGGAGATCCCCACCACTGAACCCACTCGCCTCTCATCAATCCTTTAAGACTCTCCTAATTTCCTCAAATCAGGAAGGTAGCAGCTCTACAGCGTAATCTCCTTCTCCATTCTTTGATCAAAGAATCAAGTTTCTGCTTTCTTTTACATGACTCTAAGTGGCAATATAAGCAAAAGGACCTTATTTTGGGGTCCCTGATGGTAGATAGCAGAATACCGTTTTTTTTTGGAGGTGAGAAGTGACTGTGAGGGGGCATGAGCAAATGTCTTAGATCTTGATCTGGGTGCACAGATTTGTTAAATTCATCAAGCTGCACATTAAAATTTGTGCATTTCACTAAATATATTGCATCACAATAAAAAATAAGTTTTAAAAGTTTGTATATAAAATTAGTATAAATGCCACAAAGGATATATGAGAAAATATATAGAAAGCATGCAACAGATGAAGTAGTACTATGGGAGCAGCATTAGGTGGCAAAGAGGGCCAGTGGGAGTGGGGGCATCTCCCAAGAAAAGGTAACAGTGATGGACATGTGAAAGAGTATGAGTGGCATAACAAGGCTAGAAAAAAGAGCAGGGGGCAGATGTGGGAGAGTAGCAGATGAGGCTACAAAGGAAGGTGAGACTTTATAAACTGTGTTAAGAAATTTAGATTTTTATTCTTTAAAGCTACACTATTCAATACTGTAGCAACTAGCTACATATGGCTATTGAGCATTTGAAACATGACTAGCTTGATTTGAGATGTACTGTTAACTATAAAATATATACTAGATTTTGAAGACTTGTAAAAAAAGAATGTAAAATGGCTCAGTGGTTTTTTAATATTGATTACATGTTACAAATATAATTTTCGGACTTAGTGGGTTACATAAAATGTTACTAAAATTAATTTGATCTGTTTTTCTTTATATTTTTTAAGTGGTTACAAGAAAATTTACAATTACACCTGTGGCCCACATTATATTATATTTCTATCATATTGCACTGCTTTAAGGTACGAATGTCACTGCAAGACTTAAGCCTGTAAGTAAAATATTTAGACTTGCATTCCAAAAAGATCATCTGTCCTGGGTGTGGCCAGGATGACACGTCGCTGGGGTGAGACTGAAGTGAAACTGCAAGCAGTTACAAAATTATTTCAATGATAAGAGCCTGGATAAAGGCGTTTATAGGAAGGGTTAAATTCAATAAATTAAATTGAAAAGCACTTTTGGGGGAGGACAGAATTCCTGTAGTCAGCAGCAGATTTCAAGATAGGTGGAAATCTAGTGGCTTTAAAAGTAATTGAGACAAATGTTTATCATGCCACCAAATGTGTCCTCATTGTACTACTCTGAATTCAAAGGAAGAAATTACACTTTGAATCCTTAAAATTCAAAGAGCTGCGGTAAATTCTGTAGTATTGTGACTCCAAGTTTTGTCAGATTCCTTTGAGAGTCCTAGTGGCACCTTAGAGGTCTATAGGCAGACCGATAGGTATCATTGTAATAGAGGACCTTGTGATGTTTGCTATGTCCATAGGCAGGGAACATGACCTGAGTTCTTAATGTGGTTCTGGGTACAAGTCCTTGTTGCAGCCAATGACTGAAGAACCCTTACCTCTGATGTGAGGTTCGGATATAAAAGAACCTTGAGACAAGATCTGTCAATGTCATACTCCAGCAGCCAGAGACTTGGGAAAAATCATTAACTCCCTTTGGCTGCGAAGAGAATATTGATAAGGGATATCAGAAAAAGAATAAGTGTGTTGAAAATAAGCTACATAAACTTCTTTTCATATAGGACAAAGTGCCCTGAACACAGAAGATATTCACGGATTCACAAAGGTTTGTTAAGTCCTTACCAAGGAGCAGATGCAGTCCTAGGCACTGAGATAGAGTGAGTGTGTGTGTGTGTGTGTGTGTGTGTGTCCTGTATGTATACGTACACCCTAGGTACTGAGACATACAGATGAATAAAACAGCCAAAATTTACCATAGATGTGTGCATACATTTAGTGCTGGACAACGGCTAGCCGAAAATCTGATACAAAAATCTGATACTTGTGATTTAGTAAAACAATGTCCAGTCTAGTTTGTCCTTCCATTTAACTTAATTCACAGCAACTCAAAATTTATTGCATTTCATATTCAGGTGGTGAGATCTCACCGTCACAACTACCACAGTAGAGCGACTTGAGACACAAAGAATCTGTAGACAACCCTAGTTAAATAAATATTCTCTTGGTACCCAGTACCTTTATAAATTTAGGAAAATCAATCTTCCTAATGGAAATCCACACCATTCTTGGATAGCGACTGCCTTTGCAGTATGCTGTCATAAACCTGGCTCTCAGCTGTTTGCTGCCTTATTGCATCAGACGAAATTAATCACATGTGCTTGACAGCATCCGGCCAATCAGTGACTACTACGGTTAATCTAGGCAGAGGGTTCTACGGTTTTATTTCGCTCCATGAAAGATGGCTGGATCAGTTCCAGGTTCTATCCCAACTCTGCAAATGTCTTTTCCGGAAAACTTGGACAAATCACAATAATAATAATAATAATAAAAAGCCTCAATAATTACAAGCTTTTTCTTGTCTCGCCGCACCCCTCTCTCTCTCTGTCTGACCTACCAAGGAAAAGACTTCTCCGTTCTGGGGGACAGCTCTCCCCAAAGTTCCAGGAACACAGCTTTTAGAAAGGGGCGGCCTCCAAAGACCCCAAATACTTCCAGTGTGGGTGGGGCGAACCTACTACGCTGCAGATGTGACTCAGCGGCAGGCTGGAGCCTTCCTTCGCTCTGTCTAACTAGGAGCCCGCTCTGGCCTAGCTGGAGATGAGAAAAAGACCAGAGGCGAGCTAACGTAAGTGCTGGGAAAGGGGAAAGCCCCAAACCGCCGCCCCGGCTTTCCGTCGGCTCCCCCTGACAGCTTGCAGCGCGCAGGCGCCAGGCTCCTGGCCCGGCCGACGCCGGCGGTCCGCAAGGAGCACGCGTGGAAGGGGCTCCCACCCAGCCGGCAGCGGGCCCGGCTCCTCGGTGCGTTCTGGCCGGCAGGGCGAGCCTCAGAGCGCCGCAACGTGTGTGTGTGTGTGTGGGGGGGGTGTCTGACGGAAGGTGGAAGCTGTGGCCGCAGGAGCGGGAAACAGATCCGAAATCGGGGTCAGGACCGGGACACACCCCGCGCGCCCCGGGACTCACATCGTCGCCACTCGCCGTCTGCCTTCACCAGCTGGTCCACCAGTCTGGGGTCCTTGAAGCGCTTCTCCTGCGTCTCTCGAATGAGGGCTGGGTCCCCGCCTTTATCCACCCGAAACAGGTCCAGATCCAGCACCATCTTCCCCTCTTCCCGGGTCAACACTGAGGGAGGGGAGCACTGTGCCCAGGGAGGCAGCCCGTGGCCGACGCACTGCGCAGGCGCGCTGACCCGGCCCTCACTGCGCAGGCGCGGCGTCGCCGGAAGCGACGGGGCCGGAGGCGGGGCCGCGGGGAGGCAGACGGGGCCGCGGACGGGCCGGCGGGGCCGCGGGGAGGCGGGCGGGGCCGCGGACGGGCCGGCGGGGCCGCGGGGAGGCCGACGGGGCCGCGGACGGGCAGGCGGGGAGGCGGGCGGGGCCGCGGGGAGGCGGGCGGGGCCGCGGACGGGCCGGCGGGGCCGCGGGGAGGCGGGCGGGGCCGCGGACGGGCAGGTGGGGCTCGCGGGCGTGGGCTTCCGTAGCTGTGTGTGGGATGGGCCTGGCCAGCGAGCGCCTTTGACCCTGTGTTGTGCTGTCTCCTCAGCTCTGCCCCTCTCTGTAGGGCCTCTCATTGCCCCTTCAGGTGGGTGCCTCAGTTTCCTCCTCATGTGAGAGGACGTAGCTGAGACTAGGGAGAGGCCTGCAAATACGATAGCTTCTTGGAAGGAGGCGCCTCCCAAAGTTGCCAGTTCCCGTTCGCGGACTTGGGTCCTAAGACTGGATCCTCTCCCCGAACCTCTGCTCTCTTCTCCATCTTGAGACAAGAGTATGGCTACATTTTTTTTTTTAGTTCTGGGGTTGCTCAACTCAAGATTCCTGCTCTTCTGTCTCAGAGCTAGGATCCATTGCTTAATCCGATTAGTGGGTAAACCAGATTATCCGTTTACCCAATAAATCCTCTGATTTTATCCTTAAAATCAGAGGATTAGGAAAGTGAAGTTGAAATATTTTAGAGAGAGGCAGGAGGAGACTTTTCCAAGGGAAAAATATTTAGCAGATTTGAAGGCAGTACAGAGGTTGAGGTCAGGTCTTAGGTCTTTTTGAAAACAAGCAAAAGATTACATCGTAACTTCATAACATTCAGGCCTTTACAGTAAAATATTCTGGTTGCTGGTGGAGCCAAAGTTATCAAAGAATCTCCCTGAGAAGAGGAGGTTATTTAGAGGATTTGGGAATAGACGTTCTGTTCTCCCCATCTTTTTACCTTACAGAGACTTTAAAGCCTTATTACCAATGCTCCACAGTCAGCTGTGCTGGAATCTTCTTGGTCTTATGCCACTTGCATGGGTTCCTGTGATGAGGATGTGGCATAGCTATCCCTACTCCCCAACAGTCCTTGCCAAGCTCACTCTGAGATGTAGGATGGGCTAATAGCAGTGGTGGAGCTGACAAGTAGAGATATAGAGGGAAGCTTAAGTATGGAGGTTGTCTGGGTTTGCCCCACTAGGTTTAGCTTACCCATGATGTTGGATTTAAAACCAGTGTAAAGGAAGTGTAGGGAGCTGTGTCCTCTGAAGAAAACTTGTAAGAAGACTTCAAAGCATTGGATTCTCTGAGATCTTCTAAGGGCAAGGTCTTGTGATGGGGGCTGACTGTTTTTATGTCATTGAAAGCACTGCTAAAGTGTATTGTCTGCTAATTTTCGAAACAGTCATGGGTGTTTTTGAGGCTGCACTGAGGCTCAGGCCTAGGGGGGAAGGACCACTGCACCAATCCTTTGAGGAAGTATCAGTATAATTGGAAGGATGACCTTAAAATTCTAGCCTCTCCTGATTTCATTTTACAATTAATCTTATTATTAGATTACAAGCATCTTTCTTTAAAATGCTCACGTTACCTGATAAATATAAGAAACTTACATAATAGCACACTTCATTTATCAGCTTAGAATCATAGGATTTTTCAAGCAGGAGGGCAATCTCTCAGCTGTCTGCTAGCCTAATAATTCCCAATCTCTTCATCACCTGTCCCTCATGTTTAGAACTATTTTGTCTTAACAAATATGATTTAAAGAACAATAATTCTTTTTCCCTCATTAGTCAAACATATACACTGCCAGCTAGAATTTCTGATTAGCAGGAAGTAACCAGTGTCACTACTCTGAGTAAAATTCCTCCCAGAAGCTAACACAAAAACAAATCAACATAATACTTTAGTTATGGAGGAATAGTGTGAAGCCATACCACTTTTGGATGTGTGGTTTCTTTTGGCCTTTAATACTGAGAAGAGCTCTTGGGTACTGCATCAGAGGACTCGGGGGTTCAAAGACTTCCAAGTGGAGAACAGGTTAACCCCTTTATCCTCTATATAAGTAATGGAGCCAAAACCTGCATACTGGTAAATGCCTAAGATAGTCTATGTTTAGGCTTGTCTCTTCGTCAGCATTCCTTAGCTGAACACAGGGCCTTGAGGAACTGTCTAAAACATGGACACACCCTCTAGTTTTCCTAGAGGTCATAGACCATTGAATATTTGCATCTTTATCGCTACAGGACCTAACACAGTGCCTTACACATGCTAGGTGCTTATATTTCCATTGGGTGAGTGAGTTGCAGGGAGTAGGCTGAGGGGTAGCAGAACATTGCAGGGTTAGGGAACAAAATCCTAGGTGAGATACTGCCTTGGGGATTCTGGGCAGCTAGTAGGCAGCCCTGGGAGAATGAGAACCTGCAGGAAGGAAGCAAGAAAAGAGAGTGGGGCACCCAGCCATAGATGCCATCCTCAGTGTTCCCCAGTTCAGAGCTGGCTAATGTGGGAGGGCCCTTTTGGGTCTCATGTAGCACTTCTTTGCTCTTTGTTTCTTTTTGTTTGTTTGTTTTGGATTTGGAGTAGGATTTCTCAGTGTTTTACAAGCATGCCTTATCCTCTCGCTCATCTGCCAGAAGCCTGCAGTGACTACCTGTTGCTCTCAGGACAATGTCCAAACATAGATTGCAAGGTCCAGCATAATCTGCGCCTCTAACACAGAATGAGTTATCTCTTGGCATTACCCCCGCCCCATACTCCCCCTACCAAGCTACTTGTGGTTCTCTTCTCACCTCTGAGCCTTTGTACAAGCTCCTCCTACTTGAAACTTCCTTTCCCTCCCCTTTTCCTCCAAACTGGTTGATTTCTTCCTCCAGGAAGACTTCTCTGATACCCTCTTTGCTCCATCCCTTTGATTGGTTTGGCATCTTTCTAGGTTCTCACAGTACATTTATCATACTCTTTCAGGAGGAGCTGACAACTCAAACTCAGTTCTCAGCTGCCCACTCCCTTCTATCAGAGAGACATGGTAACAAAGGAAGTCCCATTTTAAAATAGTATGAGTCAGAGAAAGCTGCCAGGATTTGGGTGACTTTGATCTTGCCCCTCTCTCTGCTAGAACTGGAATGAGGCATCAATTCTACCACACTGTGGTTCAGGAAATTGCATTTTATGAGAGATTGTTAACTTCAGGACTAAGAGGGAATTATTTATATTCCATACTCTCTTTGAATAACTCTTCAGTTAGTTTTGTATATGCAACCCTACATCAATTTCTCTATCTGCAATGTCCATTGTTGCTCTGATTCTCAATTAATTAAATGTCTTTAAGTTTTAGTCCAGGTGACTAATATCTCCTTGTCTGGTAAGTTGACAGTGTGATTGAGAAGCCTTTAAAATTATTCACCCATTCCAACCTCTCTTTCCCTAGTTTCAAGCTTGGTTGTGACTGAAGCTTGTTTGATATATTGGGATACTACACAGTATATGGTTGAATTCATGTGAATTAATTGTTTCTTTCCTGTTGTATCCCTAGTGGGTAAGCCAGAAAAGGTTTCACAGTGGGGTGACTTTGAAGATGAGGTGGGCATCTGTCAGATGAAAAGTAAGGGGAGGGGCAGAGGCAGAGGCATATGCCAAAGCAGGGAGGTTAGAGTATAAGGGTGGGCTAATAGGGACCTTACACTTCACATGACTAAATCCGTTGGAGGTACACTTTCTTCATCTATTATGAGGAAAATGGTACCTACCTCTAGGGCTGTTCTAAGAACCCAGTAAGTAATGCTATGAAAGCACTTAGTCCAGCCTTGACACATAGAGACAGCCACCATAATGCCTGTTTCCTTTCCTACTTTCCTTCTTAAGGGGAAGGTAAATGTCATGTCTACTTATAGACTTTATCCTATAAGCAGGGTTGATATTTAAAATATTTAACCATCAGTACAACCCAGGTGCCACCTCGTCAAAATAGATGTGGGTCAAAACCAACCAGCTGAGGGAATTCTTTCTAGGGGATTAAGTGCCCTCAACTAGAATGAAGTAAAGCACTGAGGCAGGAAAACCCCAATCCCCTGGGAAATGGTAGGTCCTTGATGTCCTCTAGGACTTTATCCACGCTGGTCTGTAACAGTTCACCTCAGACACAAACTAATTTTACTTACGTTTGTGGGCACATTGTTATGTGGCTGACCTCAGAGCCACCATCAAGAAAACTGAACTGGAATGGAAAGGAACTAGCATGCCAAGTGTTTTATGTACTCTTTTTTGACGCTCACCCAAATCTTGGGAGGTGAGGAATCATTAGATACATTTTATTATTGTGAAAACTGAGGCTTTGGTTGTTGGCTGATTCCTCATCAGGTGGTGAGAGGCTTCTAGCCTAGGTCTGTATTGCTCTACAGTTTGCTTCTTTTATCTGTAACTTTTGGGGGTCTAAAATCCTTCTCTTCAGTTTTAGCTTCAAGGATATTTACCATTCCTCACCTATCTAGCCATCCAACCCATGTTTAAGAAAAACAACTTGAAAGGTATGTTTTTATTTCACACAAAAAAAGGTGACATGCAATACCCATCCCCAAACAAACCACAAACTCTCAGAATACAGATTAAAAAGGAAATCCAGCCAGTCTGGATGAGACAGAAATTTGGTTTCACAAAGCTGAAAAATCTGTTACAAATTCTGTTATATAAATATAGTCAGTCATCTTTAATGTCAAGTCAGATTAAAAAAAAAAAAAGTTGTGTTGGGATAAGAAATCCCCTGGTCCTAGAATACACCACAATCTCCATTTGTATGCCCAGCCAAATGCAGGTAACACCTACATGAGGAGAGCTCCATGTGTATTCTAGGACTCTAGGTAACCAAATGGAGTTTAACCTGAGCCCACACTGCCTCCCCAATAGCTTTTGCAAACTACAGTAGCCTTAGCTTAAGGGCTAAAGGCTTTTCCTACATACCATCTATCGTGTCTGTTCTAAAATCGATTGTAGTGATGGATGCACAATTCTTTGAGTATACTAAAACCCATTGAATTGTACATTTTAAATGAGTGAGTTGTATAGTATTTGAATTACATCTCAAAAGAGCTGTTAAAAAATATTTAACATGTGTTTAAGTTGCTAGGGGAGCAAAAGGTGACCCTGATAGTATTACTGAGTTACTGGAAGGACACAGAGAAGGTCCACAGAAGTTGTACAGTAAGGAATAGTAAAAAGGAGATCCTTAAAGTATTATGACTAATCAGTGGAGTTTGAGGTTGCCTTGGGAGCATTCTGTTTCAAGATGTCAGAATAAAGATGTCAACTGGGTATGTTCTTTGCCCTACTGCTTCTAGGATAGCCTAAGGATTTTCTGTGGGCTTTGTCACAAAAGCAAGTTATTCAGCGGTCAAGCAGATGTCCACGGTACTGCTGAGGCTGCAGAAATCCTTAGGCTGGAGCTCAGGAGCTAGCTATCTGCATCCATTTGGACAAATTCCAATATGGCCACAGCTGCTGAAAGCCTGACTTCCACAAGAGGAGGGAGAATTTAGATACCCAAAGAAAAGTGCTCTCTCTGTTCCATATATACTGTCTAGTCACTAAATGGCCACTCGAGAAAGGGGACAGGCACAAACCATGGGCACCTGGGCCCTTGACCAAGTGGTGGCTATTCTAGCCTGATAGTGATGGACAGAGGAAGAATAGACAAAGTGATAGACAAAGCAGACTTAAACTCTTGCCCTGGTTTTTACCATTCTAGTTAAAGTTCATCATTTAAAGTTAGTGTAAAAATGGAGAAAGGGACACTGCCTTTACTCACTGTTCAAAAGAATGCTTCCAGAAGTTTGGGTCAAAAGTCTTTTTAGTTTTTGTTGTTGTTGTTGTTTTTGCTATTTATTCATTCATTTATTTATTTTTGTACACAAAGGAAAGGGAAAAGGGAAGGACAGGGGCTTGAAAGTGTGAAGTGTCTCAGTTTGGTAAACACCTTGTTTAACTCCTGGTCTTCCTTGAAGACTGATCTGGTTCTGCTGCTGGGGTATGGGCCTGGGAGTCACTTCCTTTCTCAGCCAGCCTAGAAGTTGTTTATTCTGTGGCTGAGCAGACTAAAAGCTTAGAAGCAGACATGTCTACCTCAGGTCCATCCCGTCGTGGGCTGGATCCCCCAGTATGGCCCCATTAAAACCTTGGTCTCCTTGTATTCTTGCAAAATATGGTACCCCTGTTTCATGATACAGTCCAAGCCTCTTGAAAAGGGGCACTCAAGTATGGGGAATTTTCCTCAATGGCAGGGTTTGTCATCTCTGTGGGTAAACACAGATAATAAATCTAGACCACCTGGGTTTGGGGCTTATGTGGATCTTTAGTGTTATAGGGAAATAGTGATAGATTTAAAAAAGAATAGGGAAAATAAATACACCTGGCCTTCAGGCATTTTCTCAATGAACTTTTTCCTTTGGCTCCAATGAGAATATTTATCACTTACTCAAGAAAAGGGAATTGAAGTACCTAGTTTAAAGACTAAAACAAAACCTTCCTTATTGTCTGACTTTGTGCTTATCAAGCCTTTTCTTGCTCGGGCCTTACTCATCTGGCCCTCAGCCTATCCATTACATTCAGTTTGAGCTGGTTATCCAGGAGAGATGAATCCAGGTGACCATGAAGATGGTCCATTAGGGCAGCCCAATACCCTCCTTACCCAGCCTCCCTCCTAAAGAGATTGTGAGCCAAGGGATACGATCAGGGAAATTCCTAGCTGCTTCCACTCTTAAATAAGCTGTCAGAGGAAGTCATATCTATACTTAAGAAGAGAGAAATCTTTTCATTTCAGAGCTATAAGAATTATGAGCAGATGAATCTGTGGCTCCGGCGACTTGACCGATTTGGGAAACAAGATGCAAGCAAGGGAGTAATATACAAACAAAGTATGGGTATATTTGGCAGGTTTGGGGCAAGCAGAAAGGGGAGTTCAGGTACTTTATAAAAAAAACCAACAAAGATCTGAAATTCAAACTTCTTCTGATAAGGCCACAATGAAGAGATTTTCAGCAGTGGGTGTTGCAGGAAGCTGCACCCAAATCGCCACAGGCTTGCAAGGTATTGTGCCAAGGTGAGGAGGCAGGGGAGGCAGGTCAGTGCCTCTCACAGGTCCATGTCTGGGCCTCCTGAGGATGTCTTCAGTGGCACCGAGTCAAATCCATCAGGAGTCCTCTGAAAGAGAGATGGTGACAGGAGCTGGCTGCTGCACAGGGGCAAGTTTGGGCAAAGGAGAGAAATGGAAAATAGGTGACAGAAGGAACCCTTATGGAATTTCTGCTTTCAGTGTCTTTGTGGAAACATACATAAGGTACCCTCTACTCTTCTTGCTTCCTTCAGTCAGAGGATAAGAAAAAAAAAACTTTAAAACCCTCTGCTTTGCATCTTTGTTGAAGTCTAGAAGTTTCAGAAAGACTCAAGGGTCCCAGAGTGAATTGTTCTCCCGCTGGTAAAAAAAAAAAAAAAAAAAAAAAAAAATCAAGTTCTACGGAGGCCAAGGGAATCACCCTGCTAGATCAGCACAGAGGGAATGAGATTCAGCAATCTAAACGCCTACCTCCTTTCTTTACCATCCCTCCCCATCCTCTCTTTCTGTTTTACCACCCACTCTGTCCACACCTGGTTGGATGCATGGATTCAGGGTAGTAGTGAGGTTTAGGTTCTGGCAGAAGTAGGGCTGCAGAGGACTGCGGCTCTGGGGGAGTTGCTTAGATGCTGTCTGCTGGCCCCATGCCCAGCGACAGTGTTGTCTGTCTTGCATTTATGAGCTTCAAACTCACTCACTCACCCACGCAAAGCCAATGGCTCCCAGCTTAGAACTGCTCAGTGTTGAACAGCTTAAATTTAGCTATGACTGCCACCGAGGCCCAGCTCGAACATCTGGAGGACAGCACCCTCCACTGGCCAAAGGAGAGCCTCTTCTATCAGAAGTTGAGCCTAGAGATCACCTCTTCTCCCTCCAAAAAAGAAAAGGGGCTAGGAGGTGGATGGGAATGATTCTTACAACATGGATGGTTCAATACTCTTGGAAGTTAAAAGGCCCAAACTGAGTGCATGTTGGATCAGAAGGAGCCTGGTCAAGAGTAGCTTTGGGCCCGAGGGAAAAAAGTATTAGTGTGAAAATTCAGAAAGCAGAAATCAGGATTTTCAGGGTAGGGTGACAGAAAAGTACGAAGAGTAGGGAGCAGAGTAGTGGTTCCTGAACAATGTGGGCCCATTCAGTGTCTTCTCCAGTCCTCCAGCTGACCTCAGTGCACTGGCCAGTCTCCCTACCTTTGAGGTAAACGATTTGATCTTTCCAAAGAGTGACTTCTTGCTGGTAAAGATGAGGTCATCCTCCACATCCTCGCCTTCCATGATGGCACAGCTGTCAGCTGCTGGCAGGTCACAGTCCTTAAGGGTAGCATTCATCACCAGCTTGGAGTACTTGTACTCTAGCCTGTGAAAAAGAGGCAAGGGAAAGACAAGATACCAAAATGTGGAATGAGGGAGAAAGTAGGAGAGCAGTTGGGCTGTGAACAGCTGTTCCCATACCATGGTAAGGAAACTGAAGCTCATGGCAAGGTGGTGTTAGGCTGGGTGGATAGCTAAGCAATCTTGACCCTCAGGTTAGTGATCTTTCCTTAAGACTGGCAGTTTCTTTGATCTCAAAGCTTAATAGAAATAGTAGAATCATAAAGTGATTATTATTAATAACAACAAAGTAAGGATATTCTTTGCTTTTCTTTTGAGAACCTAACAGCCATTTATAGGCTATCATGTGGTACTGTCCCTGTTCAGGAGTCGGGATAACCAAGGCGTACATTGGAGAGATAAGTGGCCCAACAAATCTCCAGCCAGAGCCATAGGGTGTGTGGCCAACTCCTGAAAAAAGCCCCAGGAATTTATCCTTTCACATGTTCCCCTCCCAGCTCAGTGATCTAACCCTGTCTTCCCCAAACTCCAGTACCCCATCATATGTACTTTTGATTCTTTTTCCAAAAGTAACAGGTCAAGACGGTGAGTAGTATGGCAGTACAGGTGCCTGCAGAGATGCCCACTTTCAGCCAGAAATCTATCGTTTTGCAGATGGTGACTCTCTGCTCAGGCAGGGAGGTGCCACTCACGCATAGCTTTGGTTCTCGCCACACATAAGTAGTCTTCTGTTGGGGAGAAAAACAGGGAACTCAGATATCACATTCCCTTTTCTCCAGGGAAGTTCCCAAGTAGAGAAACCTACCTGGATCCCAGCCACACAGCTGCTGATGATAGCATGGTAGTCAGCGGCGGAGCAGAGCGGGCAAGCAGCCACACTCTCCCACAGGAAGTGGAAGTTACAGCCATCACAGGTCCCATCGGAGCATGTGCTAGGATGCAAAAAGGAGACTTGGGCACTCACTCGCTGGACTGGTGGGGAAGATCTGGTTGGAGTGCTCTCATCTCATAGCTCGCCTGATCCATCCTCTTCTTGCCAAACTGTTAGCCCCACCTGTATCCTTCAAACTAATTCGTAACCTAGGTTTTGCTCTCTTGATTTCTTTGATGATAAGAAGCCTCCCTAGCCTCCATTGGGCTCCCTACCGTATGTTTTATTTCTGCTGACATCAGATCAGAGCTAATGTAAGGTGTCTTGAGCTCTAGCATGGCTGCCACAGCCAAGCCCTCAGAGGCTCCTGTTCTCCCCATGGACATGTAACATTTTTCAGAAGTCACTTTGATGCAGCTTCCTGGAGCTGGAGTTCAGGAATGGACTTAAGGTCATGGATATATGTTATGTATTTTTCTGTGATTTTGACAACAACAATAGTGATCTTACATTGGACACCACTGCTGGGTCAGACTACCCTGCTTTGTTCCCCATCTCCATGGTCAGTTGTTTTGGAGAAGCATTTCCCAAAGCATCTTTCTCAAGACACTAATGCCACTCAAGGTGTTAGTTGGTATTTTATGAAAAAAAAAAAAAGTGAGATGGAGAGGTTCTGTAATCAAATTAGTTTGGGAATTCTGGATTTAGTGCATTCAGCTATTAAACTCAGAACTGAATCTTTTAGTTGTGGTAAGACTTCTAAACCTTCATTAACTCTAGTCATAGCAGGTCCACAGCCAGGCTTAATGAGAAGTTTTCACCCCTCATTGTCTGATTTTATCTTCACAACAAGCCCCTGATGGAACTTATTATTATAATATCTTCATCTTATAGATAATGAAAAAGAGGTCTAGAGAAGACAAGAAATGTATCCATGATAACAGAGCTAGTGAGTAGAGGAGATGAATCAAATCTGGCTCTCAACCCCAGTAGTTGGCCAGTTTGCTATATACATCTGCCCCTGTAATGGTTGGGAAATGTGAAGATAGCTTTGCTTCTTCCTTCTGCCCCCATCCTTGACATCTGAAGATTGAGAGTTTCGAGCATGACTATGTCTTCAAGAGCCCATAATGGATCTCACACTGTTTTCTCATTTGCTCTTTTTTTTGGTAATCGTTGGCTCTTGGGATTGAATGAGACCAAGAAAGGGAGACTTTGTTATCCCTTTACCTTGGCAGTGACAGACTTCCAGGGGCAGGTTTCAGTGGACTACACCTGACGCGGATGGTGGTTGATCTTCCAGAAGTGCAGGACTGAGTCACATCATTGGATCTGCAGTGAAAGCCAGTTCGCATGAGGGAATGAGTCACATATCTGTGCCATTGAAGAGTCACTAAGTGAAGTCAGCATGGCACAGGTTCCTTGCTGGGGAAGTCTGGATTTGGGCTCTAGCCTGACATACAGGGAGTACATACAAGGAAAGAGTAGAGATTAGGGAGATCTGGGCAAGGGAAATGCACTAGTTTAGGAAAGGTTAGCATGTGCATAACACTGGCATGTCCTCAGGTGGAAGGGAAGTCTGCTACAGATTATTCAATATTCGTCCCGGCTTCCAAGGCAGACTTTCCCCAGTAATAACCAAGAAGGAGGGATCAAGGAAATCCCAGCCTTCAGCTATCATTGCTGGGTAGAACTGGTAGACATTCTGGCTTGATAAGTAATAGGTGGCTAGCGAGAGAGGGATGCAACAGAAATTGTGGAGGAGCCCAAGGTTTTACTTGCATTAGCCTAGGCTCACATCACCTGTAAAAGAAGATTACATCCGGTATTCCCAAGGACTCCGGGTGGAAAAGTTCAGCTCGGGAGGTGATTCCATCCAGAGTCATATCTGTTGTCACCCCTGCCAAGTCAGAGCTCCTAGTTACTTTTCAATAGTAGCATTATTTGGCAACCACTTCAATTCTTTCAATATCTGTCAATGTCCAACCTTCTTTCATCACATCCTTGAGTGGCTCATGAAAGGGTGAACCAAAGGTTTGTCAGAAGCCGTAGGGGCATTGACACCCCAGGATGGAATAGAAAACAGCTCAGGAGATTGGGCCCCTCATCTGGGGCCTTTTTACCTCAGAGCCAGGTAGCCTAACTTTTTCTTTCATGCACATACACTCAGACAAGCTGGAGCAGCTCAGTTACTCACCGATAAGTCGGTCAGCAAGACTGACAGGCTGTGAGGACACTCCAGCCTTATAGCCTGTCACCTCTGGGGGAATGATGACTGCCTGGCAGACGTAGGCTGTGATGGATTTGGAGAAACCTGACTCACCCTCAGGAATCCGGAGGTCAGTGACATTGTCAGTGCAGACAGACATTTTCTTACCCTGAGTGGGGCGGAGGAGGAGGGGATTTGGGGAGGAAGAAGTAGGAAGGAGCAATAGTTACAAGACTCCCAAAAGGGAACAGGAAAGAGTTTTCTCATGTCTAAAATTTCAGCCTTCTAATGGTATGTTGCAGTGGAATGATTCATACCAGATCTAATTACAAGACAGATTAAAAAAAAAAAAAAAAGCTAAAAATAAGGCCTAGGTGTTCTAGTTTCTGGAACTCTGGCCCAGGGATCCCCCAGTCTTTTTTTTTTTTTTTTTTTTTTGAATCAGGTGCAAACCCTACATAAGCAGAATTGTAATGGTGGCAGCTGATTTGGAGATCTGGTCTACCGGCCATTAGTTAAAGGCCTTTCTTATCCCAGTCAGTTTTTGAAACAGACACTGACATCTGTAACTGATCCAATGAAATTGTTTGACACCTGGCCTGGTTCACATTCCTTCCCTGTGTCTCCCTTGGTACTGTGATTCCATCATTCTCCTCTCAGAAGCACTTTCCAGACAGATACTCCCAGGGGTTAAAATAGACCCATAACTAACTAGCCCCTTCCCAATCTTGAGATAGGACATCGTAGTACCAACTGGAACTTCTGTCATTAAAAAAATTTTCCAGAGAAGAAAGTTTGCTCCTCCAGTTTTTACCAACCTTTGTTGTATAGGAAATCTGGAAGACAGTAGGAATTGAGACTACTTCCTTGAGATTTGGTAATAGAAATATTGAGGTATTGATCCTTCAAATATATTAAATTTATGGAATATCAATATATAACTTGTTTGCTAATGTAAGTGGCCTAAGTATTTAGAATATAAGATTTTTCAAAATTACGCATTTTATTACAAATCAAGCTGAATTGCTAAATTTGATATCTCAGTTTAGTTTCTAGATTCTAAGAAATAGAGAACATGAGAAGAGAAAGAAACCTTCACATTATAATAAAAGAGTTATTTCATTTTTGAACTGAGGGTCTAAAGTATGACAATACACAGTAAGCATTTCTGAAAAGAACAGAGAAAAGCAAAAATAAACAATCCCCCCACACTCCACAAACTCCAAATTCCTCCATTTCATCTGAATGAAACTTTTGCTACATGGAGAGTTAATTAGTCTCAATACCTGAGTTATCACTAGCTGTCACTTCTGAAGTTTTTAACTTCTTCAAAGACTTTTAAAAACAAGATAGAGACATCTATCTCTAATTTTTCATAGATTAGTTTATTTTTTGACATGTTCTCTATGTAAATACATTTTTTTTTTGTATACTGCAGAAGACGGGTAGAAGCTATATGGTGTCAAGACCTCACCTCAGCATAGAGTCACATACTAAATGCTCAGTATATTCTTTATTTTGTAACATTTGAAACTTTCCAAAAAGTGCTAATTCTTGATTGTCTGTAATTTATTCAAGTGCACTGCTGCTGTAATTACCCTTTACATTTCCGCCTTTGAATATTGGATCCACAATATTTACAGCAGCATGAAGTGGCCAGTGGTAACATACTTTCCTTATCGTATAAAGCCTTTCATGTTACTTTCTTTTATTCTGTCAGCAAAGATACATGTAACTGATCTAAGAATAATTTCCTTTATCCAGCCTCTAGAAAACAAATGACAAGTGCCATGATTACTGAAAACTGCTTTTTTAAGGGAAAAAAATCTTCTCCTCATATAGTTTTTATATACTCATCTGAGGGAATAATGGTCAGAGAAGAGTAAGTGGACACCTTATTTTGAACACTTTTATTTTCCTAAATTTTAATTACCCAATGATTTGATTTTAGAGGAGAGGATCCTCAGGGAGACTAATAACCATTAAAAAATCTTCATCTTCTCAATGCCCTGCTGCCTGAAGGTTTTCTAACTTTTCTCCTATGCCCATTTTTGTTCTCTGATCCACTTGCTTCCCCTTTCAATTCTCACACTGTTAGCACTTGTACACCTTACCTCATTTCCACAGAGACTGAGGGTAAAGTGATGGAAGTATTTCAGCCCTTTGGAAGTGAAGCTTGGCCCTCCAGCCAGAGAAATGGTGTTTGCCAGAGCCAAGAAGTTGTAGTTGAAAGTTCTGCTTGGAGTGCTGACTGAGAAGGTGCAGTCGTTGTAGCACAGCGAGTGGATCTGAGGGGAAAGGGGGCCATCAGGCTGGCTGCTCCAGCAGGGCTATGAGGGGACTACAGTAGAGACCCAGACTTGTCCAGCCCAAGCAGGGTGAAGGAAGAGGAATTAAGAATTGTAGGGCTGGGGGAAGGGTGCACTAAGAGAGGTAAAATGGGCTAGTGGGGTTTATGTACATCTCGCCATTCAATTATTAGCACATATGTGATGTACAAACCTAAACCCATGATTTTTCAGTAAGTAGTTGGGTCAGTCTTGCCCCTACCTATGCTTAGATTATAGAACTCTCTCAAGACACAAGATAACCCTTTTTACTGTCAAGCAGAAGACAACAGGGTGCTAACTGGAAGAAGGGTGTCCAGGATAGCAAGAGAGAAAACTAAAAGTATTGTCTCCTCCCTCCATAACAAACTCACTGAACCTTGCTTCCACTTTCTCAGGTTCTCTGTAGGAACCTGAATTTCAAAAGGGGCTTTATTCTCCTTGCTCTGTTTTAGAGTCCCCACTCATCACCTGCCTGACACAGCTGTCATTCCCTCACATAGCAGCAGAGGGAGTCCCAGGGGAGAAGTATATGTGGCAGAAGTCCTGGGTGCCCAAGAGAGGTTGTCAGGGGTCTGCAAAATTGTTGCACTTACTGCACAGCTAAACTGAGCACTGTTAGCAGGCTGTATAAATAATGCCTTATAGATGTATATCCATGTGGTTGTGATCAGTAAAATGCAGTTCATCTGAAATCATTAGTGAATACTTAAGAGCTTTTAGTCACAATACTTAGATTCAGAAAGTACATGGGACCAGCAGCACTGTTTTTCTACTTTAGAGGAAACTACTGGGATAGAAGACAGCAATGCCAATTAACTATATGTTTGGGAAAGGTGGGTTACTTTCTCAAAGAAGGGGGCAAATTCTCATAAGAATAGGCTGGATTGAAGTAGGCTGAATTTGATCCACAGGTCTCATTATTTCTTTCCTTCAGGTCTCTGCATACATGCCAAATAACCCTTTGTACCAGATGGTCGCAGATCTCCCTTGCCCATCTCTTGAAAACAGGCTTGACCGTGACTGAGGCCTAGACCTTGAAAACCAACTGCCACAGGTAAGAATTTGCTATCTACAGTATAGCCTAGATGAGCATGCTTCAGGGGCTTTAGCCTGGGAGCATGCTGCAGGGAGTGCTTGGGGATCAGCATTTTAAAAACCCCATCTAGGACCTGGTACCCTCTGACATGGTCTGTCCAAAGGACCACAGTTAGGATGTATGACACACTGCTGGCACCTTGTTGCTCTTGGTCCCTGGACCACAAGGCTTGCAGGCCTGGACTCCATAGGGCTGGTGGGCTTTCAGGATTGTGTCAGGGGGGCAGGAGTGGCAGGTTCCTGAGTCCCGATCGATGTAGTAGCCAGCAGGACAAGAGGTGCAGGAGGAGCCCATGTCAGAAGCTTCCAGGGCACATGGACGGCAGTAGGAGGCCACTCCATCCATGACATTGGTGATATTGATGGAGTAGATTTTCGCGACATCACTGGTGTACTTTCTGCCCTGGGAACAAGGAAATGAGAGGAGAGAGGGCATAGGCCTGAGAAACCAGCACTAATTGAATACTCTGAAAATTGAAATTACTACTTAATCTTTTTTATCCTATAATACTTGAGAAAATCTTAGTAGCATTTTTAGTCACTTAACAGTAGCTCTTTATACACTTTGTGTGATTTTAAAACAAGACTGGACTATATAAAATGATGTTAAATGCCATGAGGAAATATGCGGTAGATACTGTTATATGAAAAAAGCAGGTCTTTTCTCTGTGGAAGGAAAAAAATGTATTTGTAGAGTATGTCAGTATGTCCTGTATAGGAAATACTTAGATGCTAACTGCGTTAGCTCTGGGCAGTAGGACTATGGGTGATTTTATTTATTCCTTTTGTTTCTTTCTATCTTTTAAGTGTTCTGCAGTGAACATGCATAATTTCAAGTTGAGAGTTGTTATTGTTAAAAACAACAACTGAGATGAACAAGGTATACCAGGTCAGGCACCACACTGGTACTCAAGGTGGGGGCTGCTGAGGAGATAGGTAATTTAAAGGGCTTACCTGGAAGTCATTTGGACAAGGCTAGATACTTCTCTACTACACAGCTATGCTGAGTAATGTTTGTAGACTGTATAAATTAATGCCTTAACAGATATATGTCCATGTGGCTGTGATCAATAAATTATACAACCTAGGGCTGAAATAGGCAGTTCTCTGGTTGACTCCTTAAGATCCTTCTAACCCCTGAATTCTGAACGTCACACTTCTACTAAGCCATTGTTAGGAATCCTGGATTCAGAGGTTTCTTCTGGCATCCAGAGTCTGAGGAAGGGGAGGAGCTTACTATCTCATGAAAAGTGGTCCTCTGGAAGGCCCAGGTGAAGCTCATGGTAGCATTCTCCTCAATGATGTAGGTGTAGGACTGCTTGCCTTTGGAACCTTTCCACGTCTCCACTGGAGTGTTGGTTCTAGAATTCACTCCCTGAACCCAAGAAAGACAAGTGAAGAAGGCACGATTTCTGGGTGGCTGATGAGGAAGAGGGTGCCCATACTGCTGCCATCACAGGGGCCATTCACAGATGGCCAGACCCAGATTAAATTGTGATACCCCTGATGGACAGTCTGGGCCCTTCCTCTGTGAAATCACTACAATCAGGGTATCAGTTATGATGATGCCCCAGTGGGGCTGAAGGGGCCAGCCCTCCCAATAGTCCTAAAAGTCTCATAGTGGGCAAAGAAAGGAAAACGTACCACCATGAAGTAGAGTTCACAATTCACAGAACAGATGGTCTCGAAGACAAATGTGATCCTGGCCACCTCTTTATTCTCCGTGTCTGCCATCACTGCCTGTGGAGGTCTGTGGGCATAGAAATTAAAAGTCCCGGAGACCAGGCAGTGCTTATTAAAGATCCCAGAAAGCTTTCGATGGTCTACTGGGGAACAGGATTAAGTTCTGAGTATGCTGGAAAGAGCATGGACTAAGTCGAGTTCTGCCACCCTGGCTGTGTGACCTCAATGTAGCCAAACTATAGTTTTCTTATCTGTAAAGTGGAGTTAATAATATCTTTCTATATACCTTCCATCATTGCAGTGAGAATCAAAGACATACCAGATGTAGAAGTGCTGTGTAAAATACTATATAGCCTCATGAGCAGAGTGTGGTTCCCAGACTCAGAGCTTATTAGACATGCAGAACCTCAGGCCCCTCTCCAGACCCCTTGAATCAGAATCTGCATGTTAACATGATCCCCAGATGATGCATGTGTACATTAAAGTTTGAGAAGTACCACTGTCATAAGATGTAAATTGTCTACATTCACTTAACAGCTCAATCTCTGGGATAGTAGGAGCTTTGCCTGGGTTGGATGAGCAGATATTTCAACTTGTAATCTCTTCAGCCAAGTTCTCAGGCTGGTCCTTTTGGGGAAGAAAGAGCCATGCCCAAAGGGGCAGGGGGGGGTAACAGCAGGGGAGTGGGTGGGTGAGCTGTGGAAACCTTTACTGTGGCAATCAGAATACTTCAATACTTCAAAACTCCAATACTTTGCAAATTAAGAAAGTACCTTTGGGATTGTTACCCCCCAAAAAAGTGTAAAAAGTTTTCTCATCTCGCAAACATGGGATATGTTTACTCACCTCTGAGTAATATAGATTAAGGGAAGGGGAACTAATACCTTCTGAGCACTGTGGGCTGAGCACTGTGCCGGGGATAAAGGGAGAGAGCTTGAAGGAGGGAATGGAGAAGCCAAACTGGCAATTGGGAAGTCCATTCAGAGGTTCCATGTATCTTTAATGCATGTATGGGAAGATTTCACTTTGGCTTTGGAAATCCATTTATGGCTTTTCTTTTGGCTTTGGCCATTTGCTTGAATTCTGAGAACTTGTAGGCCCCAACTCCTGTCTACACAGTTGTGCTAACCAATGGGCAGGAAGAATCATCTCAACCTGAGTTAGTCCAAAATCACAGATTGTCAGTCCCCCTTGTTTTACATACCCAGAGCCTAAAGTCTGTAAGGGCATGGTGACTTTCCCAAGTTCACAAAGCCAGTAGGTGGCAAAGTTCAGGTGCCCTGTTTTCCAGTCCAGTGCTCTTTCCACCATACCACACTGTCTGTAGTAATTTTTTTTTTTAATGGCAAACAAATTGCTATTGTCCTAGGTCTTCTTGGGATATGGGGATAAATATGGTGGTAAGAACAAACCCTCCCAATCTTCTTGACCCAAATAAAGATGAACTGTGTATGGGCACTTCTGGCCTTATTTAAAAAAAAAAATTCTCATCTGATGCTATGAGGAGGAAGAATTCAAGTAGCATGTGGGCAATTGATGGGAGAAGCTAGTTGGGACTGGAGAGCAGTAGGTAAATTAGAATGAGCAGCAACTAAGAACCTGTATCAGCATTCAGGTTCACTTTGTCAGGCCATTACCTTGTTCCCTCTGTTCTGAACTGATACTTCAGCATGCCGGAGCCCCCTCCTCTACAAGTGCCAAGGTTTGTGGGACTTGGATGTGGCCAGGGTAGCCTGGGATTCCCTTTAGCTTTGGATGCCTCACCTAAATCCTGGCACAACCAGAGTGAGAATCATAAAGTCGTTGTCTGAGGCTCCAACTGCTGTGTAAATGTGATCACCAGCCACCTCCCAGCCTGGAAAAGGAGAGTGGAGAGTTAATGCCCCAGTGGTCTCAGGCGCAGGGCAAATGTGCACCCAGATGACACCATCCTTCTGGGTGTCCAGAACCACCGCCGAATACAAACCGTGTTACTTATCTCACTACTTTAGTCAGAGACTCTGAAGCTCTCAGAGCAAGATGTCTGGGCTGTGTGCGTGCTGTTTCTAGTCCCGCTTCTGTCTCAAACTGAGATTTGGCAGGATATGTGCCCATGAGGAAAGGAACTTTCAAAGGAACACGTGGCCTGATGAGCTCATTTTTCTCTAGACATCACTATGGTAAAGAAATGCGAAGCTGAAAGATCCCCTGTGGGAAGGGGAGAAGCCCTCACCTGTCATGCCCTTGTACTCAAAGTTGATCCCACTGAGAACAGTCGTTTCCATGTTCGTAGGCAGCGTGTTCCACCATTTGTATTCAAATCCCATAACGGGTTCGGTCCCAGCTGGGCAGTGGCTACAATCTGGGGGAACCACAGATCCAGCATTCAGTAAGAAGGCTCTAGCTACTCTCACAAGTGGCAGCAGTCGTGGGCAGCCAAGCAAGGGTGGTGCTGAGCATGCTCCAGTTGACTCAAACACAGTCTGACAATGTATTTAACAAACTCACATGTAAACACTGGCTCTTCATTCCAGTCTTGCAGCTATCCTACTTGCCCCCTCCCCCCAATTTTTATTTTTAAACACAAGTGTATCTTCCTCTCTGATCCATGCAGTTCATATTATTTGTCACATTGGTAAAATGCATTCACATTAATAGGTACAGGATCTCACAAACTCCCTTTTACAGCATGGCTTGCAGGTTCAGATTGTATCAAGCTGGCCATCCCAGCTCCCCAAACCTGGTCAGCATCCCTGCCACATGCGGGAAGCCTCTTTGGTGAAGATGGGGTACCCTCAAGTCTGAATCACATTCGCAGTTGGAACGAGGAGGAGGAGGCATTTCTCAAGTGTGACTGTGACCTACACTCAGAGCCCACCCCGACATATCTTCCCCTGAACTTAATCCTCAGACATGACCTGACCCTTGCTACCTCCCTCAGAAGGAGAGTCCGTGTGTTCAGCTGACTACCTGAGCAGCACAGGGCCCCTTCTGTGGGTGATGTGGGAATGGCAATGACGCAGGGACTAGGTGGCAAACAGTTACCTACCGGAACCGTTGGAGTACGAGCCATAAGGGCAGGGCTCACATGTGCTGTTGCTGGTTTTGAAGAAGCCTGGGTTGCAGGGTGGGCAGCGGGTCTTCACGCCAGAGGCTGGCAGCTTCACTGCCCCCTCGAGATCCTCACCACAGATTTTTGGCTGGGCCCACTTGTACATAAGCTGCGTCTGCAGAAATGAATTAAGAATGGCTCAGCCTGTGTGGGATTTAGCACATCTTTAGGAATATTGACCTTAAGGATGGGGGGATTTTGAAAGCTCCACTGAGATGGGGAACTTTGTTTTGGTCACTGATGTATCCCAAGCACTTAGCCCAGCACCTGCCACATGGTTGTGCTCCATATCTGCTGAGTGACTGTTGACTAGATGAAGAGGGATGTATATACCTAATGAGGACTTGTGTGACAGGGAATGGGGTAGCCAGTTGTCTCCAGAGAAAGCTCTGATTCCAGTGTAGAATCCTGTTAGTACAGGGTCATAGGAAAAGCAGCAGGTGAAAATTTCAGAACAGAGAAAGGCATGGAGCGGAGGTGGCTTACATAACCCCTAGGGAAAGGGGGAGTGACTGAGATGTCCCAATTTGTCTTCCAGGTGTTTCCTTTGCTTTTTTATTTATTCAGTCAATATTTATAGAAAGCCTATCTATATGCCAGACCTGGTGACTTAGAGATGAATGAGGCATGGCTCCTGGCCTCCAGGAGCTCATCATCTAGCAAGAGCAAGAATCACATGGTAATAATCCACATGGGCATGTAGACACTGTGTTCTGGGACAGCAAGGCAAGGAGGATAATGCTGATCAAAGTTCCAGTTATAAGATCAATAAGTTCTGGGGATGTAATGTACAGCATGGTGGTTACAGTTAATAAGACTATAGTATGTACTTGAGAGTTGCTAAGAGAGTAAATCTCAAATGTTCTCACAACAAAAAAGAAATGGCGATTATGTGACATGATGGAGGTGTTAGCTAACACTGTGGTGGTCATTTTGTAATTTATAAATGTATCAAATCAACATGTTGTATACCTTAGATTCACACAGTGTTGTATGACAGTTATAGCTCAATAAAGCTGGGGACAGGGAGGCATGTGGAAGGGTCAGCCATCAGGTCAGATGGACAAGAGAAACATTGTGTCTGTCTCTTACTAGGGCCATCCCTAGTCTTTTCATGGAGGCATTGGATACAGAAGAGGAGATGATCTGAAGGAGGACCCTGGTGAGTTGGGTGAGGCTAGGTAGCTCCAAGCTTCCTATGTGGCCCTTGGGTCAAGGCAGAGACAAAAGGCGCTCTTGTGATTGCATTGAGGTGATGATGAAAATGATCTGTGCAGTATATCATACGTATGAAAAGATAAATGGATTAGGCATCTGTCCATTTTATTCAGGATAAGAAATGACAAGGTCTTAGAAGGAGCCTGTGCTGCCTTCACTGAAGGTGAGCCCTGGGGCTCTCCCTCCTCTGCCCAGCTCAGCCTTCTTCCCTTTGAAGAGCAGCCAGGCTGACCTGTCCCACCCAGCCTGTCTCCTTGAATGTCATGGAAAGAACTGTCTGGGGAGCAGGAAAACTGCTGTGGACCATCCCTTGGAGCAGTACATTAGCAGTGGGTTGGCCATTAAGATCCCCGAAAAACCACTGAGGCACAGCAAAGCCTGCAAGGGCAATCACGGGGGTCGGCACAAGGTGTGTTGTTTGATTTCAAAATATAGCTTAGAAGGCAGACAAACTGAAATCATGAAACTGAGCAAAACCAGAGTGGGCATGAGGCACGAGACTTCTGTAAGGTGTTCCTGGGGACTGCACATTCACATACACTCCACAGCCATTCATTCTTTAGGGCTTCTTCCCTGAGCCTTGGCTGGAGTGAATGGTGGGAGTGCTGGCTCTGGTTCAACCCAGCATCTGAACTCCCCAGAGATCAGGCAAGGGCAGACATCCAGCCTCACATGCAGCAGAGCAACTACAGATCTAGAAGGCTTTGGCCTAAGCCAGGTGGGGAGTGGGGCAGAAGGAAGCAAAGATAGTCATATTCAGCCATGTGAAAGAGAAGAGGAGCAGGCCTGTCCTCATTTAATTAGTGAGTCAACTGAGGATGAGAAAATGACAGTTTTTACAGAGTCATATAGAACATCAGACACTATAGAACTGAGTCTGAGGTATAGCTGATAAGATAAATAGCCATTCTCACTTAGCTTACTGGGGAAGGAGTTGATGCTCCAAACTCAAGGGCTGGGGGAGGGATGGGAGGAAGAGACGACTGTGAGAAACAATCATGTTAAGGACTTTATCCCATGCTTAATTAGCAAAAAGGGGATTCAGGAAGCTGTCCAGCCAGCAAATATTTATGCATCCTAATAGCCAAGCACATGCTTAGTGCTGAATGCAGATTTCCCCACTCCTAATTCTATCTTCTTCAGAAGCTCTGCGTTAGAGGTATAGACAGCTCATCCAGAGTGTCTAAGAGATCCCTCCACTTGTGCCCTTGAGCCATCCCTGCTCACTGACTGCTCTTCCTCCAACTTACCAGGAACATGCCTGCCTCCTCTACCCCTGCTGGGCCTTCTGCCTGGAAAGGGCAATGACTCCCGCCTCATTTCATTCATGTCTCTGCTCAAATGTCACTTCCTCAGAGAGGTCATCTTTACCCTCTCTAAAATAGCTTCTCCACCCTCCGTCATTCTCTGTTTCCTAATCCTGTTTTATTTTTACTCTATACCACTATTTCCATCCCTATATTACATACCCTTTTGTTGTTTATCCATTGTTCTCTCCACTTGCTCCCCAACAAGAACTAAGCTCCCTGAGAGTGGATGCTCCCTCGGTTTTGTTAACTGCTGTGTCCCTAGTGCCTAGCACAGGGACCGACTGTTGAAATGAACAAATGACCTCCTTGAAAGAACTTCCCTGGTCCCCAATCCTAATCACTCCTCTTCCAGGGTGGTCCCCCAGTGCCCTGCACATCTTGCTGCCTTGGTCAGGCCCACCTCTCTTTTGTCTGCATGTTCCCACACAGGACCATGCTCCCTGAGGGCAGGGACCTGTCTTAGAATCTGATTCTTCAGCTGGAGCACAATCCCTGGCACAGTAATTAATACTCAAAAAAAAAAAAAAAATTACTGCTGACTCAGTGACGATGAGGACTACAAAGGAAAGTCTTTCTGAGGCAGAAGGCCAGGGGCAAGAGAGAACCAGCAGACACTTCAAATCAGTTCGTTCTCCAGTAAGTAAGGAAGAGGTGCAAATCTGATGAGTTTCATGAGGAAATAAGTGTGCGTGGCCAGGCATTCATTGCCCAGAGGTACTAAGCGAATGGAAGAAATCAAAAGAAAATGAAATGGCCTTTTGAAACACAGCCTATATGAATAAGTGATTGAACAAATGCAGCAAAAACAGTTTCTGACCTAAAAATGAATGAGGTCATCTCATTTTGCCTCCCACTGGCACCGGGGTCACTGCAGAGGTCTGTGGGATTTTTTTTTTTTCTGGTGCTGGCATCAGTGACTGCTGGAACTCCGAATGTGTAAAGCCCAGAAAATGGGCAAAGGGACCCCAAGATCATGCTACCTACCTCTCCATTGGCATCACAGGCTGTGTGCGTGTAGAAGTAGTCTTTGTCTGTGCAGGCTGGGCGCACTTTGCAGGAAGAGGATCCTTTTTCTAAATTACAAAAGCAAGGACAAATATATGAAGTTATGTAAGAAAGCAGAGCTCTTGGCCACTAGCTGATGACCTTATGGCCACCAAGACCCTGGGTGACAGCACGACACAGACATTGCAGGAAGCAGAAACTCCTGCTTACACTCCCTTCCTTTTGCCTTAGTGGCAGCATTTCCAGTCCCTGAGGCCCTGTTCCGATAGCCCTTTGTACCTCTCCCTGGTGCTGATGGGAAACCACCTGGCCCACACACTGGGCAGGGTGTGGACAAGTGGACTGGACCAGCAAGAACGGCGGGTAGCTAGAAAGAGCCTCTTGCAGGTTAACCACCACCAACCCAAGTTCCCTGATACCCGCCATCTTCCAGGAGCTCAGAATTCTGACTTTGTGTGGTTTCTACTCCTGAAGAGTTGAAGCAAAACATAGGAAAGCTTAAAACAATGACTTTATAATCTTATTCCAGTTCTTTCTCTGAATTTCCTCTTAACATTTTCTTTCTACTTTCTCCATCCCCCCAGGCATCTTGGCACTCTCTCGAACCCTGAAGCTGAACCCAATGACAAATATTATTAGCTGTCATTTTATTTATTTTGCTCTCTGTGAGTTCTCATGTCTGTGTTGGTTCTGCTTTAACCCTCTGAACCCCTGGAGAGCAAAAACTGTTTGAATGAATCCCTTTTTAAGCAATGGATTTCATCTTTTTTGGATTATAAACCCTTTTGAGAATTTAAAAAAAAAAAGTGTTTCCTTTATCCAGAAATATAAATATAATCCATGCAAATAAATTTGTAAAATTTCCAAGAACTTTACTTTCCCCAGAATAAAAACCACTGTTTTATAGAGTGCCAGTACAACACTACTACTAGTATTACTAGTACTGCTACTAAAACTACTGTCCCCACTATTTCTAATAGGACTACCGTGCCACCTGCAGGTAAGCATTTGCTAATGGTGAGACCGCCCCTCTCTCTCTGTTACCTGACAGGCACAGTAGGGTAGAGTGGAATGAGATTTTATGTTAGGCATATCTGGGTCTGGATGCCACTTAACCATTTAGTAGCTGTGCCACTTTGGGCAAGCTTCTTAACCTCTTTGAGCCTGAGTGTCTCAGCTACAGAGCAAGAATAGTGATATCTACGTTGCTAGAGCCAGCACATACCTGGTGTGTTGTAAGTAGGGGCTCACTAAATGCTAGTAACTATTATTCCCTGGATTTATAAGAATTATTTTTATTTAATAACTGTCACAGTATTTTAAATAAGGATTAAAAGTCTCTTTCCTTTCCAGTTAAGGGCTTATTTCTCATGGGATCCCTTCTCCCCAAAGCACCAAATGAATTCCTAGATAATAAAATCTCCTAATTACTGCCATGTTGTTGGCTTGTGCTGGGGAGTTCCCACAGCCACACATTTCCACACCTCTTCTGTCCCTGTCTTATTAGCTCAGGCAAGAGGGAATTACTGGCTGAGAAACAGCTGGGGTCTTCTCAGCTCATTTACTTGGTTAATAAGCAGAAGGCCTAGTTCAACATAGAGGAATCTGGGGACTTTTGCTTTTTTAAAATTTATTTATTGGGGTGACATTGTTAATAAAATTATATAGGTATCAAGTGTGCATTTCAACAATACGTCATGTGCATATTGCATTGTGTGTTCTGCTTTTGACCAGGGTGGCCAGGAGAAATTGGGGGAGGAGCTGTTGAAAACATGCCAATTTCAAGGCGCTTGCATATCAGATCTAGCAAATTGCAAGTTACCTGTTAGAAAGTACGTTCCACACTGCCTGTCAAATATTTGCTCAACCTGACACCCTAGCTCCAGGTTCTATCACAAAAGGTCCAGCTGTTTACACACTGACAACTGCTAAAGTAGTCTTAATAAATGATTAACCCAAATGCTGAGACAGACTTCGCTTTTCCAGTTCAAGTTTCATGGCGGTATTTAAGTTAGGTATTAGTCAAGTTTGAGAGATCTGCCAAGGTGTTTGGTGAGAAAGTGAAAAATGATTCCGGTAGGATTGGCCTTGGTCAAAACTTTAAGCATGTAAAGTTTATGTTGGGGGCTCCATCTCTTCTTCCTGCACCTTCCCCTTCCTTTTAGTGTCCTCCCTGCCTCCGGGAGTCCAATGTTCTCATTCTGATCCATTTTATCAGAGGAAAACATTTCCTCTGAGAAGTGAAGTACCTAATGAACTCATGCCCCGCCCCCCCTCCTCTCAGATACCACCTCAGACTCTGAGCAGCAAATCTCTTAACCTCTCTGAGCTGTTCTTTACTCATTTGCAAATGGAGCAGTCATTCTTGTACTGTGCTCTGAGTAATAAATGAGATAATATTTTGTCAGTTGTAAAGTACTATACCAGTGACATGTGATTATTGTTATCTATACCAAGAGTGTTTTCCTATTAGAAGAGGACTGCTGGGACAGGCCGTAATTTAGATGAATTAATAAAATTGTTATGTGCCAGGCACCGTTCTAAATCCTTTACCTGTATTATTTAATCCACACAGTAACGCTATGAGGTAGATATGATTGTTGTCTTTCCCATCACTGAGGCACAAACAAGGAACTTGCCCAAAGTGGCACAACTAGTAAGTGGTGAAGCAGGGATTTGAACCATAGTAATTTAGGTGGGGAGTCCATGTTCTTAAATCCCATGCTATTCTATTAGGGAATGAATCCCTAATATTAAATGTAACACAAAAGAATTAATCTTTATAATCAAATTTTAGGTGTCAATGAGAAAGATGCTTTCATTCAAGCCTTTGTCCTTAACATCTCCACCCTAACGGCTCTGCCTCAGTCTAAGTCCTGGACTCCAGCATGGGTAGCTGTTGCAGAATGTCCCAACTGGGGCCTCTGCCTCCAGCCGGCTGTTCCTTTCCTTGTCCATTTTCCAAATGGGAACCAGAGTGGTCTTTCAAAAGCTCAAGCCAGATCAAGTTTATTTTAAAATTATTTAATGGCCTCCACTGCTGAAAGGATAAAATCCCAGTTTTTGAGCAGTGGCACAGAAGGACTGATCCAAAATCTGCTCCCTGCCATCTCAACTTTGGGTGTGACTTCTTTCCAAGTAAGCTCCAGCCATGCTAGCTACTCAAAGTTCCCTGAGCCTACTAGCCTTGGCTCACACTTCTTCTAGGACATTCTGCCCCCATCAAATTACCAACTCATCTTTCAAGATTCAGCTTATCTCTCAAGACCACAGCTAATGAAGCTTTTCCTCTCGCCCCAGAGAAGACTGACTGCTTCCCTTCTTTGCCTGCACTGCATGCCATACTCAGTGCTCCTATCCCAGAACCTCCTGCACCATGAAGTTACTACCCTTAAGTATTTCTATAATCAAACTTTCACTTTTTAACATAAACTGGAAGGCAGGCGCCAGCTCTAACCCTAGCACCAAGTTCAAGCCCTGGCACCTAGCAGGCACCGGGAACTTATTTGTAAATGGATGGTTAAATGGTCACAGAGTCTCCTGTCACTCCCTTCATGCACATTCTATCTTAGGCATTCATCAGACTGTATTTGCCCAGCATCCCACTGACCCTGTATTCTGGAAGAGTCAAGTAAAAAAGGAATTGTGACTCTTTTTGTACCCCTCGCTATCAAGGTGGTCAGCAAGCTGACTGTGCTCACTGTAATAAACATTCACTCCCTAATCAAAGGGGTGGACTGAGAAATCAGTGGCAGAAGCAGAACAGACTCTAAGAATTCAGACTCCCAACCTAATTCCTAACAGCTTTCTGGATAAAAATTCGTTTACATAGAGTTGATCGGAATATTCTAGGCAGTTTTTTTTTTTTTTTTTTTTTTTTTTTAGAACCACCTTGCCATTCAAACACTTGTACAGGTTTGGGCTAGACAGGGAGCTAGAGTCTTAGACTAACAAAGGCTGCCATTGATGAAGCAAGGAAGAGGAATACGAAATTCAAGTGGAAAAACAGGAATTTAGACTTATAGATAAGAACTTTCTTCAAGATCTAAACAGTCCTGTTTTTGCTGAAATCTGTACTCATTTGGCAAGATCTGTATAGATGAATAAGATTTTTGTTTTAGGAATAGTATAAAAATAAGCAGTTCACAAGGTCGATGGCTGATCTTGTCTGAGCAAACATGCTGTAGCACCTGTGTGACGAGTGGGTGTACTCTGTAGGGATACAGGGGTCTGCTTAAGGGAGGGCCTTGAGTGGGCTTGTATATGGGTCTGTGTGAGAAAGGAAAATGAAATAGTTATGAGTGCTTGCAGGGGAAAAGAAGGGACTCTCTCTTTCCCTACTAGTTCGTTCAGAACCTGTCTTGGAGATTGGCCCCCTTGGCCAACTACTGGACTACCAGAGCAGAGGGCCCTCTGGGAGCAGTGCCCATCTTATACCAGAGCCCTGCTGCCCCTGTGAAGCCCCCTCAGTGACCAGGCCCTGTTTCTTAAGTTGGGATATTTGGGGAAGCTATTCAGAGACTGCAGTAATAGGCTGCTTCAACTGTCCTCTTGTTTTCCCTTAAAACAGTGGTTTTTAAACTGTGTTCCAAGGAACCCTAGATTTCCTGAAAAGGCCTGCTTTGAATTCAGTGGCTGCTCAGGCTGATAAAAGATTATAAGTTCCATCTTTAGCTCTTGCTATTAAAATGTTTTGCTCATAAATAGAGCCTTATGACTTTTCTAAATTAACTTTGATAATAATTGTTATAAATTAAAATATATAAATGTATACCTCCAATCTACTATCTCTATTATTTATAATTATAATCTTATACTTAATAAGGTTTCATTTAAAAAATTGTACTGCTTAAAAAAAAAAAAGATTGCAACCCCTTTCCCTAGCTCTCCTAAGCCTCTAATCCTGAGTTGCTTTTTCTTCTTGCCATGGCATCATGCACTTTTTACCATCTAACATTATATAAATTTTTACACATGTATTATTTATTATTATTGTTCATGTCTGTCTTCTCCCCTCCCGAATGTAAATTCCATGAAGACATAGAGCTTTGTCTATTTTGTCCACTGCTGTATTCCAAGCACCCAGAATAGGGCCTGGCAAATAGTAGAGCTCAATAAATACCTATTGATTTCAGTTTTATTTTCAGAGTGATTGGTGGAGTGTGGACTGGCAAGGCTCCTCCAGGGTCGAGAAGGCAAGGGTTTAAGAATGATCAATCTTGAGTTTGACCAGATGGATGGCTGTACTTCCTGTTTCTCCCTGTGTTTGTTGGTAGCCCCCACCAAACTCTTCCCACCCTCAGAAACATCACCTGAGTATTTGTCAGGATCACACTGATGGCAAGAAGTTTCTCCCTTGTTTGAATAAGAGTTGGCTGGACAAAGTTTGCAAAAAGAGGAGCCCTGCTTGTCTGCGTATGTGCCAGGTTTGCAGGGGAAACATTCTGACGTGTAGGCCACCCCTAGGGAAGAAGAACAGGATAGAAAAGTAAAAATTGATTCTAAGGATGGAGCCCCCTGGGAACTGACCCCCACCCTCTCACAGAGTTACAAGGCCAGAAATTCAGCAGCAGACTCCAGCCCCAGCCCTGCTCTTCGTACCTGTTATGGCAATGTTTCTCACCAGCACAGGCTTGGAGACTTTGGACCACACTGAGAAGGCTGTGGTTCTCCAATAGAGGACATTATTGCCTCGATTTAGCTCAACCTAAAAACCACCAACAGGAAGGGTTAGTTCAGTCTTAGAAAACAGATAACACTAGTCCACTGGATTCGCCTCTTGCTAGGACCTCCTCTCACACATAATCCGTTTGGCAGTGCCTCTTCTGATCCTACCTGTCAACTTCCTCAGCTTTGCCCTTCCTCCCATCTTGGTTTAGCTCCTCTTTCCTTCTATGCTTCCTCTACACCCTCCTCTGCCCTCTTCTGCTTCTCCTTCAATCACATATACCATGAGCCTCTCTATGGTGAGACTAATGAAGGTGCTGACAAAAGGGGGACTGTTTCTGTTTATTCTTCTCTTATTCTTCTCTGGTTCTATTTATCCATGCCCCATCCCCAGAAGACCTGGCCCTTAAACCTGGAAAGCTGCTTGTCCTTGGAGTCAAGTCATAGGAACAAGTCAGTACATACCCATATTCTGTGAACTCAAGAGGAGAGAAATTATAGCATCCTCCTTATGTCAGACCTCTGCTTTCTAGGGAGAGATGGGTGGAAGCCTGAGCTGAGAAGAAGTACTCCTTAGAGGAAAGGCCTTTGGTCCCTGTCTTGGGATTTCTAGGAAAGGCTGGTATCTGTGGGAAAGGCTCTAGGAAGGCTGGTATGGTACTCACACTGTGGAATTCCCATCCTTTCTCTGTGGTCTTCATCCACCTGGAGTCATCTGCATTGGGCTGGCACTGGTCATTCTGAACCTGAAGCAGGAGGAGTTGGGAGCAGAGTCTCAGCCTTCTGAGGAAATGGGTTCCTTAACCCACACTGCAGTAGCCTTTCAGGGACCCCTTCTCAGGAAAGAAGAGTTGCCAATTTCCTTTAGGAGTGGAGCTCAGAACACAGGAGCCTTGAAGCAGGGCGGGAGCTAGCCACACACACGGAACATCAGGGTATTGACACCAAAGAAGTAACTTGTAACTCAAAAGGGTTACATTCTGCTTTCATGTCTGAGTGGGACAAAACCCCTAGGATTTTCCAGATTCTACTCTTCCCCCTCGGAGTCCCTCACCTCTTGAAGCTTCAACTCATTTTGCCCAGAGTTCTCTCCAGAAGGAAAACCGCTATGGAAATCTCTCAAGCCAGGACTATGCTTGTGATTCCTGCAAATGAATCTGAGCATCTTTACCTCCCACCCCTCCCCCTTGGCCAGGGGCTTACAAAAAACTCAAAGATGATGCTGGAGTCTGGGTAGTAGTATTCGAAGTTGACAGTGCCCGACTGCTTCAGGTTGACGGCGTACATCAGCGTGGCCGTGCACTCGTCTGTGTTGGAGGAGATATAGTCGCCCAGGGGAACCCACTTGGATCTGTGAGTTGGAATGGGAGCCAAGTTCAGTATCAGGGCCATGGCCCATCAGGCTTCATGTGATTGTGCAGGTCTCAAGTCCTGCCAAGTCCCTGGGGGGAATTCCAGATTTGTTCTTCACAAGTAGAAGCTTAGACCTGAAAATACTCAGTGAAGAATGACCTCCAATTTAAGGAGCCTGGAGGTACTGCCAACAAGAGGTCTGCCCCCACATTATATAGAATTAGCCAGAAGATAGATGGCAGGTGAAGTTGGGGGGTACGGATAACATTTCTTGGTTGCTTACTATCTCCCAGGTACTAAACTGCTTTATGATTTTTTTTCATCAATAAGAAGGATTTAATGGATGATGAAACTGAAGCTTGGCGAGTATCTTACCCAATACATGCAGCCAGCAAGTGGCAAGGCTGAGACTCAAATCCAGGTCAGCCTCACTCCAAAGCTGTCACAAAAAGTCAGTAGATACAGCTGTTCTTTAGGACTCATAAGTCCATTAGTCTACTTCACCTGTTTTTTTGTTGAAATGTCCAGTTTTAGATGCTACAGCTAACTTGATTTTATGGGATGAGGCATGTTGATTTTATTTTCTAAATATCTCTCAACTCAGGACATCCTGCCCAAGGGCTGGCTGTCCCTCCTCCTCCCTACCTCTACCCTCAGCTCTGAACTTGGCCTCCTAACTCACCTTCCGCATCTAGTCCTGCCTCCTCCAAACCCTTCACACTGTGGCTGGAGAGACCCTCCAAACAAAAAGCTGACAGTGCCACTTCCCTGCTTAAAACCCCTGTGACTGCATGTTGCCCTTGGGATAATTACAGATTCTTCACCCACTCTCTATACTCCAGCCTTAGAGAATTTCTTTTGATTTCTCTTTTCTCTCATCCCTGGGTCTTGCCACATGCTATTCCCTCTTCCTGGAATAAATGTCTTCCTCCTCCCTCTGTTTAATCTTTACTTGTGTCTTAGAATAAATGCCATCTAATTTGAGAAGTCCTGACTCCTGACCTGCCTCGGTCATGTGTGCCCTTAACTCTCACTGTTTCCCATCTCCAACCTCCTTCCTTTTACACACTCCTGCCCCACCACCAGGTAACCACCTTCCTGAATTTGGTACTTAATATCCTCATGTAGTTCTCTGTCCCTTACTAATTATGTATGTATCGCTAAACAACATATAGTGCTTTGCGTATCTTTAAATTTTAGGTAAATGGTATCATAACTATGTGTTCTGAAATTGCTTTTTTTTTTTTTTTTGCTCAAAATAATGATTGTGGGATTCACCCATAATTCACACATGTAGCTCTTCTATTCATTTTTGCTACTATATAATATTGCTTTGTATGGCTCTACCATATTTATTATGCATTACTTGTTGGTGGATATTCCAGTTTTCTTCAATTTTTTGCTATTGAACACACTCTGTTAGGAACATTCTCCTCCTGTCCCATGATACACGTCTGAATGCTGTGCCTAGGAGTAGAACTGCCCTGATAGAGGTTGTGTAAACCTACAACCTTACCAGCTACTGCCACGTTGTTTTCCAAAGTGGTTTCTTCAGTTTACACCCATAGGCAGTGTAAGAGGGTTCCTGCTGCTCCACCTCCTCCCCCAACTTGGAATGGTCAGACTTTAAAATTGTCGCCAACATGATGTGATAGGAGATTGTGTATCACTGGGCTGTAAATCATCTCTCCTTAATTATTAATGAAGTTGTGCATTTTTTCTTAGTTTTTTTGCAATTTGGTTCCCCTTTCTGAGCAAACATTAATAATTCTTTAATTGTCTGTCCTCCTGGCCAATTTGCAGGTGCTGTGAGGGCAGAGACCAGACTTTTCTTGCTTACTATTATACTGCCAGCACCAAGCTCTGGGCCTGGTCCATTGGAAGGACTCAGAGGATTTAACAGATAAAGGTGGGAAATGGGTGATCAAAGACAATTCTACTATTTCACTGTTTTGCTTGAAACTAGCCCAGATCTCTATTAATAATGGCGAGATAAGGGACCTCAGATTAGTCCACTGGTTTTCCCCAGTGTTTATCAGAATATATAGTACTTATAGCTCTTCCACAGTTAGCGTTATTCTCAAATGGAAGCATAACCAAAATATCTAAACTGGGCTCATCCAAGACAGACACCCCAGCTATCTAACGCTATTGATGTCTCCTGTAGAAAGAGACAGTAAATACTGCTGATGTGCTCCCTGGCATCAGCTATAAATAACTCCTGAAGTTGGATGAATAATTAAAAGGATGCTGTAAGTAGGTTACATTTGCAAAATGCATCACAATTCTGTTTGTCAGAGTTGTTTCTGGTGAAGATCATTTCACACTTAATAACAACAACATGTCTTGATTGATTTCTAGTGCCAGACATCGCTCCAGATTCTTTACACTTATCATCTCCCTACGACAACCTATGGAAAGAATGCTCTTTTTTATAATGAGGAAACTAAGGCATGAAAATGATTAGGAAACTTTCTCATGGCCATTTAACTGTGATCTACTTATACCTGCTTTGTTTTACTGTGGCCTAGGGAAAGAAAGGCAAACTTTCTAAGAGGAATTCTCACATGGCGGCCTCCCAGACACCCCACCTGGCTCATGCTGTGTGGCACTGTTTCATAAGTTCAGGTTAGAAAGAAGAAACTGTATAGGAAAACTTAGAAGCTTCCACAATGTTTGAAACCCTTTTTAATGTTTATATCTATTTCTCATTCCTGTTTTACCTTTGCAGTAATTGGGCTTCTGTCCTTTACTCTCCATTAACCACAATGTCCTTTTTATATTACTCCATCTCTACTCCTCTTCTCTTTTGATTATCCCAGTTTTGGATTTGAAGACTCTTTTTGGCATCTTTAAGTCCTGGGACATTTATCCAGGAACTGAAGATGGCTGACCCTGTGAAGGGTCAGGATCTTGCCATGGAAACTCTTTTGGATTGGCCTGTCTTGTTCCCAATTATTTATTTCATATGGACTTTTTATCATATGTTAGGTGCTAAAGACACAGCAAAAGAACAAGACCTGATCTCCCTCCTCTTGGAGCTTGAATTCTATTTCTAGTTGAGGAGACACAAACTTAACTAATCACACAGTCATGGAGCAATAACTATGATAAGTGCCATAAGAAGAAAAATAAGATGATACAGAGTAACTGGACTCTCTGGGGTCAGGGATGGTTTCTTTGAGGAAGTGACACTGAAGCAAAGACCTGAGAGTGAAGCAGGAGTCAGCTAGAAAAAGAGTTGGAGAAGAGGGTGTTCAGAGGCCCCAGGATGGAAGGAGCATGGCAGCCAATGTGCCCGAGCACAGTAAGCACGAGGGGAGATACTTGAGAGAAGCTGGAGAAATGGGCAGTAGGCAGAGGCCAGCCCAGACAGGGCCCTTCAGGCCATGGCAGGGTACTGGATTTTATTCCAAGAGCAATAGGAATTCACAGAATTCAGGATTTTGAGCAAGAAAATACTGTGGTTGGGTTTGTATTTTAAGAAGTTCAGTCTGGCTACTGAGTGGGCAGTGGCCTGGAGGAGGCTGGAGTGGAAGCACAGACTAACTGGGAGGCGCTAAAGGAAGAATGGGTAGGAGGTAATGCTGGCTAGCTTGGGCTAGATTAGAGGCAGTGGGCATGGATTCAGGGAGATACCAGACACTTGGTATCTTGGTACCAGCTCAGTAATCACCTTTCTGAGGGGAGTGGGAAAATCACAAAACCTCTCTATATGGCCAACAACTCTCCACTTCTACAAAGGAGAAACATTCTCCCCACCGCCAAGGGGTGTCATGGACGCTTTGAGATCCAGGCCCTTCAAGATCCATGCTGTGGAAATGCAAGTTGTTATTAACTGGCCACATCTTGCCTTGCTGAGAGGTAATGATTTCTGGACTTTCAGCTCCGTCCCCTGAGAGTCAGAAACCCTTCTCTTGGATAGGAAATGATTGATTGAGTCGGGCCTGCACCATGGCCAGGATAATCACATTCTCCATTAGGACACAAATGGGGGCTGGTTGTCTTAACCTACACATTCCCCCCCTTTCCAGCTTTAATCCTCTCGAGCTTTATCTCTGATGCCAGTGTTATCATGCTGATGATTTTGACACATAATATTGAACTCTAAAATAACATTATAATTGGACTTTTAAATGCCTGCTGCCTGGCTCTGACAAAGCTACTTCTGGAAGATTTAAATATAAGAAATAAGTATCGGTTTTAGAAATCCAAGTGTAATACAACTAGTATGTCCTTTTCATCCTTTTGATTATTTAAATACAAGAGGAAACTTTCATGTATATACTTTTCTCCCACATTTTGTCAACATTTAGTGAAGAGCAGCAGACGATTGTCTTTTACATCTATGTGTCTCCCCACTTTTCCTCCCTACGACCCAACATTGCTTTGCACACACTAAATTATTTGAAGGTAGCCGCTTGGGGCAGTACAAAGTTTAGGACTGGGTAGGAATTCCATTCTCAGCAGTGTAATCTGGGTAATGAAGGACAATTCATTTAACTTCGTTGAGCTTCCAGTTCTTCATCTGTGTAACAGGAACAGTTATACTTATCGCACAGTGTTCTTGTGAGGATTTTAGAAAATATTATAGGTAAAGCATGCAGAATAGTGTGAACTATAGAAGGCACATCATTTAATTCCTATCCCTGGCATTATGTGTCCAAAGATTTGACATGGAGAGCTTACCAGTTCTCCAAGCATCCTGGGCTGAGCTTTCAGTTACTGAAAAGATCTTCTGAGTTGGAAATTTATCTGGTCACTGGGATCTCAAAGGGTTTGAAAGATATCAGCCACCACTGATCAAAGCTCTGGTCCTACTCTGTCTGCCACAAACCTATGAACTCAGGTTTGGCAGACAAGTTTTAGAAGTCAGCACCAAAGCCAGGAAGATAGCCTATGCTTTGCACATTGTGTTGCAAACAAGTTGAGGATGTTTATTGGCTGATCCAGAATTCTGTGGTGGCAATCCAACTGGATTTTATTTTAAATGGACTAGGCCATTAAACCCTTGTCCATCTTACTGCCCTCTCTGTTTTCCCATGTTCTTCACATACCACAAATGCCTGTCCATCATTTAGTAAGCTTAGGTCAGTGAATGGGCCAAGGTGGATGTCACATTCAGTAGTCCTTTGGGGGACCTGCTCCATCCTCCCTGCCCAGCCAGAAGAGCAGGAGAAGAGGCTCAAGTGCTCCCTGCAGCTCCTTCTCCAATATGGGGAGGAGGGAGCTTAGGGGGTCAGAGAGGATGCGGACTCACAAAGTGCAGTTCTCAGTGGACTCAGTGGTGCTGTCGTCAATCTCCATGTTGGTTGAGAGGCTGGCAAAGCCATGGGGCAGCTCATCCCACTCGTCAAACCGGATGCCCGTGCCAAGCGAGTAGCGGCCCTCGGCACATGGCTTACACGACTGGTCCTTCATGTCCAGAAACTCCCCGGCTTTGCATGAAAAGGCTGGAACACAGAGCAGGGACGAGGGTAGGGTGGTGAGGACATTGCCGCCCCAGGGGAAGTGAGTGGATTGTGGGCATCCTAAAGGGAGGAGCAGAGGATTGAGATTTGGGCATTTAGCCCAGTATTAGAGCCGTAGCTCATCTTGTTCCATTCTGTTTACATAGACTGTCCAGATAGGCAGATTCACAGAGACAGACAGATTCGTGGTGCCAGGGACTTGGGGGGCGGAGGGGGGAGGTCTTGGGGAGAGATTACTAAGGGATTTGTTGTTCCTTTCGAGGCTGATGAAATGTTCTGAAGTTAGTGGTGATAGTTATGCAACTCTGTGAATCTTCTAAGAACCAGTGAATTTTACACTTTAAAAGGGCGAATTTTGTGAAACATAAATTTCTCAAATGTAAATATCTCATTAAAGCTGTTGTTAACAACAACAAAAAAGATGTAGGGCCATGGAAGCTCTGTTTTGCTGTGGGGCTTAGGCTTGTCCCTGTCAGTCTCATTTCCTGAGGGAGCAGATTCCGCCTTTCTGAGAGCTCGCAAGGGAGAAGAATACCATGGCCTCTCGTGCCGACCCCTCTGAATAGTGCCTTTCCCTTTAGCCTTGCATTTCCCCCTTGAGTCTCTGGCCTCTGTCTCCTCCTTTCTGGTTCCATTGCCACCAAGCTGGTTGGGATTCTCATGACTTTTTAGCTCAACCTCTGCAGTATCCTCCTAACTAGTTCCCCATTTCTTGTTTTTGCTCATTCTGTGGTCATAAGTATCATTCTACAACCCTGATGTGTACTGTTATTCCTATTATTTAAAAAATAATCAAGCAACGCCCTTGGATTATAGAATTAAGCTCTCAGCCTGGCATTTAGTCTTCCAAAATTTCCCCCCAACCTAACTTTCCAGCTTGATCTTCTACTGCAGACCTTTCTCCACCCCAGCTCCATCACTTTCCTTGTGCTGCCTCCTCCCCAGACCACATGTTCTCTTTCACCTCTAGCTGTTCCTGATCCCTAAGTATCCATAACTCCCATTCTTTTTCACTTCACATTAACACATCATATTGATGTGTGCCTCCCACTAGGCACTGAGCTCCTCTAGGGATGGTGGCTCTGTGACTGACACAGACATAGCAGGAGCTCCATAAAGATTTTACTGAAAAAATGAATGGATGAATGAATGTCTGCTTTTTCCACCAGACTGTGAGCTTCTGAAGGCAGAGACTCTGCGTTACTTATCTCTGATTCACACATCATGGGCAGATGGGAGGAGCTCAGTGAAGTTGGCCACATTAACTGAAGATGGCTCATCTGTTTCCATTAGTCATCCTTCAGTTCTGCTCAGACCTTAGCAATATCTATTCATTAATTTAACAAGTATTTGATCACCTACTGGAAAAGGTACTGTGCTAAGCTTATTTTAGAATTTAAATGCCCTCAATCTCCTTTCCAAATCATCAAGTATCTCTTGATTCTAGTCCCGGATTTTTGTTGTTATTTCCTTTGTATTTCTAAAAAAGAACAGTGCAGGGGAATGAGCTGCCAGTTGTAGAAGAGTTCTGACTACTGAGTCACAGAAGTGGGGACAGAAGCTGCAGGCGAGTCATTGCCTTGCTGATTGCACAGTCAGCTGCACAGTTGGGGAAGATTCTCTTCCCTGAAGTGATGCCCAGTGCATTTGAAAGGTCTGTCTCTGCAGAAATTCATCTTCTCTGGATTCCTTTTCAAGAAAGAAAGCAAATTGCAATCTTTCCTAATGACTGATTATGAATGGTGAGTGAAGACTGGAGAGAAATGCAAGGCAAAAAAAAAAAAAAATGTATGCAAACTGAAAAGAAATATCTGAGTGGCACACAGCTGGAATTACTTATACTTTACATCCTAATGGGATTTAATTTTTTTTTTAAAGCAAATTTATATACCCAGTTTGCAACTATAAAATAACACTTCAAAAGGGTTGGGGTTGGGGACCGAGGAAAGATCTGGTTCCTTAAGGCACCCGCACTGTCAGGAAGGGCCTAGCTTGGATGGCAGGAGGCTTGGGGCAGAAACCAAAGCTGAGCAGCAAGGAGGCCCTGGAGCAGGATGGCAGCTTACAGCACTCGGTGCCCTTGACAGGGTCTGGGAGGCTGGTGCACAGTCCTGGGCTGTGCGGCACGGCAACCCTCCACCTGGAACCTGTGCTGTCACACGCGGTGTATTCATAGTGGTACTCAGACTGCAGGAGAGAGAACAATGGGCAAAACATGTATTAGCGGTGATCGAACAGTAACAGCTTCCCAACCACCCCACTTGGTACCCAGTACAATGGCTACTGATACTCATCAACATAGTAGTGGGCCCTGGTACCTCAGTGGGGAGCAAGGCATCACAGGACCTACAGTTATTTAGACCATTCTCCACCCAGCTATGGTCTAGTCCTTAGAAAACCTTTTTTAATTAATTAATTTTGTATGACTCTCTTTGCTGTTGTATATAAATAATGCCCACTAGGCCAGAGGAATATATGAAGGTAACTAAAAAACAGGCTAGAATCAGAATTTTTTATCCCAAACTGTAGCATTTGTGAGCAAGGACTGGTCCATGAAAAATTTAGAAAGGATTGTTACAGAAGCTATATTTCTTTTTCCCAGTGTTTTTTATGCTCCCTTCTGCCCAGAAAGAACGTGAATTTTCACCTTGCATTTTATAAAAACATATTTAGCTCATGCAAGTGTTGTGCTCTCATCATGTGAATCTATTCATGCCTAATTTCTCTGTGCAGTGGGAAACTCACAGTTCACAGTTCTTTGCCTGAACTAAGAATAAACTGAATAACAATAACAAAACAGCCAAATCAAACATTAAATAGAATGACAACAAAAACAATAGAAAGCACTACTTGGGAGAAAGGAAACACAGTAGATATGCCAAATATCCCTAAACATTTCTTACTCTTTTAAATCTTGTAATAAACAATAGACCAAAAAATTAATGTGATTTTGGCTCTGACAAGTATTTTACAATTTGCACTAAAACTATATTTAAGTACAGAACTACTTTATATAATTATGTCCATAAAAAAATAGATTTCATGTCCCTTTTTCAATCCATATGAAAGCATGACTGCATAACATGCATAAATGCAAGACAGACTAAAAATGAGACAGTTAATTTGAGGGTGCATCAAAACCAAAAGGAAAAAGTGTCACCTTTTAGAAGAGGTAAACATACTGCATTTCATCTACCCTAAGATGCCTATTTCTTTCACGTTTTAACGTCTATGAAATCAAGATGTTTGGCTTATAATTGACACAATGAGGAAGCATTGTGTCATATATTTTAACTGATAGAGTTTTTTCTTTGTGGCACACAAAAAATGGTGTGTCTTAGAAGCCATAGGATCTCAGATTTGTGGAAATAAGATAAACATGTTTCTAGAGCTGTAGTTTCAGGCACTCAGGCTGATAAGAGAACAATTTTAGAGCTCCATTTTTATTTTTCTTTATTATAAATATTTGCCAAGTAGATATTGTATGCCCAGCACTTAGAGGTACTATATGTTGTGTCGGGTATAGTTCAGGACAGCAACACATAAACCCAGTATTTCATCCAGAAGGAGAAGATACAGAGGAGAAGGGGACAGACAGTTTGGGGAGCTGTGAACCTAACTCTTGATGAGACTCTTCGGCTTTGCATTTAGATGTCAGTGTCACTTAAGAAAGAAAGAATATCAGGATGGGAATTCATTGTGTCCTTGAGCTAACATCTCTCTAGATCTGTTTTCCCTCATAATTTCAGTCTTTTCCTTATCTCAAAGAACTCTGAAATTTAAAAAAATATATAAGCAAATTAGGTACCTAGTTTGCATCCATAAATACCATTTCAAAAGGATTGGGACTGGGAACTAACTAGGGGAAAGATCTGATTCCTTAAGGCACCCTCACTGTCAAGAAGGGCCTAGTTTGCCCTCATTTAAGATTGTGACTTGTCTATGTGTCATATCATTGTGCATGGGAGAGGAATTGTGTGCTGAATATACTCACTTGTGTGTCTTCTTTGTGAATCTGTATATTACAAAGACTGCACTTTCAAAGACAGATCACTGGGTAAACCAAAGTGCTGTCAAAGAATTGATTTGTTCATAGATAATAATTGAGGACCACTGCAAGTTATGTATCTAATTTAACTGTCGAAGCTTTTGTCTTGAATTGTGAGATCTCAGAGTAGCTTGAAATAGCTGCAGCAGAGCCAGCTGCCTTGGACGGTATAAATATCCCCAAGTGACATGAACTAAATTAGCACTTATTGAAAGGCCTGGAACCACCATTTTCTCAGCAAACCTTCCACCTGAGTGGGTCCCAGGGGACTCCAAATGAAAGACCATGAAAAGAAATAGACTTGGCCCATGTGTCTCCAAAAGGCCCAATGCAGTCAGAGTAAATTGAAATTATCTGCTCGAGCAGATTAGATATTTTAATACCAGTTCTCAGGCCGCAGAAGTGAGCCTGGATGATGACAGACAACCAACACTGTCTTATTTAATTTTTAGATTTGGCTGTTAAATTTGGTGCAGGGTGAGTTTGTGTTGTATTTGATGTATGGGAGTGGAGGATTCCTGGTGAGAAGGCTTGAGTTCTTGCTCAGTGACTTACTATCTGTGTGACCTTGGACGAGACATTTCACCCCCTTGAGAGTGTTTTCTCATCTGTACAGTGAAGGGAACATCCTATTGGCTTGTCATATGGGGAGACTGAAGATCAGATGAGACAGTGTGTGGGAACTGTGGAAGCACTATGCAAATGACCGGCGTAACTGTGTCTGTAGGCAGAGCACTGTCTGGTTCACTCGATTCTCTATGTAATTTACATAATGTGGATTTTTCCCTTCGTTCTCACAGCAAAACCCTTGGGAGAATATCGTTTTCAGACTTGGAATTGATATATGTGTAGTTGTCCTATCTTTCTATGCATGCATATGTTTTTAAAAATGAACTGAAGATCATCCTATGCATGTAGTTTTGTGTTCTGACCTATTTTTCCCCATTTTTACATCTTAGGCCACAAGCACTTCCCCATGTCTTTAATGATTGTGCCATATTCCTGTAACAGTTCTGTTGTTGGACACTGGCTTTTGACCAGTGTTTCCTTATTTTAAATGGCACTACAATGAAATATTCTGTGTCTCACTGGTTATTTATTTTGGACAGATTCCCAAAAGTGAAATTACTAGAGTAAAGGATATAAGTTTCTTAAGGTTTTTGGTCAAGAAGAGAGATTTTGAAGAGAAAACAAACAGTTCTAAGTCTTATTTTTCACTTTTTATTACAGTAAATTTCAAATACATATTTAAAAAAAAAAAAACAGAATATAATGACCCCTGCCATGTACCCATCACCAAGCCATTCCTGCTCATTTACCTCCACCTACTCTACTCCTCTTGAAGTTTTTTCTTTTTCATGGTTTTTTTTTTTTACATAAAATTTGTATACATTGAAATATACAGATATTAATTTGGATGAATGGATACACTTGAATAAAACACTGACAGAGCTAAGAATCACTTCCCAGAGACTGTTGGGGAGAAGGAGACAACTTCCCTGCCATCTTCAGCCCACAGACAGAATAGACAGAGACAAGCAGGTGTCTCATGTCCTGAGTCTTAGAATCACAGAACCATTGCTGTGTAAAGTCGCAGTCACCCAAGGAAGCAGGGTATCAACACAACTTGGGTTTGTCTTGGCTGGGACGGGACCTGTGTCAAGAAACAGGTTCTTAAGTAAACCCGGATTTTTGTCTAAAGGCCTTGGGATCAAACCTGGATTTTGACTAGAGGCCTTGGGGTCTGGAAGAGGATTTCTCCTGCTCGCCCCCCAACTTCAGGCTCATCCCCTTCTCTCACCATCCCTGAAAAGCAGATCCTTTGGGGAGAATGTTAAGATGGGGGGAGGTTAGGCCAGACAAATGCCTGAGCTTGGTAAAGTAGGGTGGGTAGGTGTTTGTTGACTCAGTTGTAAATGCCTCTTTGCTTGGAAAGCATTTGTGATAGGAACAGATCCAGTTCAACAGTTCAGACTGTCAGGAGAGACCAAGCCTTTGCTGGGAAGAAGGAATGGGCTAGTCAGCTTACTATAGGACATGGAAAACCACGGAGAAATGTCAGAACTTGAACATCATGGCCCCAAAAGAGACTTTCTTTTTGGTCCAACTCTAGCTAGATGGCTTCCTGGACTCCCATTCTTTGTTGTTGTTGTTGTTGTTTTTACTTTGGAGTACTCTCAGTCAGGTTTTAGATGGATAATCTGGCTGAGGTTTAGGGCTTAGGGACCTGTTTGTCAATTGTGAAGGGTGGGATGGAAGGCACAGATTTTCCCTTTCCTTTAGCCTGTCAGACTGGGGAGGGCAGCAGGGCTTCTCCCTCCCTCTCTTCATCCTTCCCACCCTCTTAAGACTGCCAGCTCAGTAGGAGTGCCTCCTGGGCGCCAGCGCCTAGACATTCCAGCTCTGGAGCTTTAGTGCCTAAATTTATATCTGCCTGATGGTCACTACTGCCTGGAGTTCAAGTTAAAAATAGAGTCCTGGGCTCTGGCTCCCAAGGTTCCATTTCTCTTCTAGATCTTTTCCTCCTTCCTCTTTCTTGGAAACCTCACTCTTCTATGCCTCAAGATTTAAGTATTTATCCCATTTTGAAGCAAATCAGATAAACCAATCTCCCACAAGACAGGGGTCTTTAATCTATGGTCCTTGGACTTCTTCCACCATACAGCCAGGCAGAGGATCCACAGTTTTCATTAGATCCTCCAAGGAGTCTGTTATCCATATTCGTATGCTCAGGAAAACATTAAACTCTGTCATAATGTATTAGTAATTTTAAAATACCTTAATATTATACCAGACAAAAGCTGTTTACTTTTAACAGGGGGCTGAAATACTAAAAACCAGAAATTTTCAAATTATGCTCCAGAGTCCTGGGGTTTAAAAGCCAGTCCCTTTGAAGGAGAGGGTGGGAACTCAGAATTCCCCTTCTTTAATGGAGCGATGTTGTTTTTTATTCTCTTATACGTGTTTATTTTTCTCAGTGAGGCTTGTGTTTGAACTAAAAGTTTCACATGAAAAAAGTTTAACACCACAGTCTTAAGACCAAATTGCTGAAGGTGGAATTGCAGGCACTGAGGCACTCGAGGTCAAAGGTGCCTTTGGGCCTTCACCCCACTTAGTCGGTTCCTCTACCTATAAGCGATGCCCCCTTTTCCCATAGCAGGCACCAGACCCAGCAGCAGCCAGAGCAAACAGACCCCAAGCAGGCTGGCTCCTGCTGGCTGTCCTCGATCTGTGGGCTGTTGCCTAGCAACACGGTGCTGGGAGCCCTGGGGCTCCCAGTCTGAAGGAGTATGGGGAGCCTGCCCTTTCATTGCCCCTCCTTTCAGCATTTTCTATTCTACTCTGGGTTTTCAACTTCCATTTTGATTTAAGAGGGGAAAAAAAACCCAGCAGGGACAATACTTGGTCACCCTAGCAGGGCCTGCCCTGGTTATCTGGCTGTGGACATATCTCACAAAGCAGATACTGGGTCTCCACAACCCAGCTGGGGCAGTTTGTGTCACTCTGCTCTGTGCTAAGCAGGACCCTGACCCTAATATCCAGCCTGTCTGTAACTTGAGCTGCCTGTGCATTTGAGGCACAGCCCTGGCCTGGGGGCTGCTGGGAGACACTGACAGGCTAATGAGGGAGCTGGGACTGGGGTGATGACAGCCACCATTAGTGACCCCATGTCAGCATCAATGCACTGCACTCTGAGCTGAGCATTTCACAGGCGTCTTCCTTCCCCTTTAGCCTCCACAAACCCCCCTACTGCCATGGCCTCACTGTTTATCACTGTAATCCTCTCCCCTCCATCTCACTGATCCTGAAATCCTGAAAGATTTCTTATTCTCCATAGCACTTCCCACCTTCAAGTATATTTTATAACTTAGTTATTCATTATGTGTATTGTCTATTTCTGCCCACCCCAGATCAGGCATAAGATCTATAAGAAGAGGGATCTTTGTTTTCACTCACGGATATAGTCCTAGTGCCCAGAACATCACCTGACATATAGCAGCTGTCAATCAGTATTTGTTGAATGACTGGATGGTGGGACAAGGGCATGACTCTAGAGCAGCTCTGGAGCTGTGCAAAGCGCTCTGCATTACAGCCAAAAGATCTAGACTCTCATCTCTTCCTGCCACCCCCAAACTGCATGATCGTGGACCCATTATTAAATATCCCCATGCCTGGGTTCCCTTGCCCATAAAGGGGGATGATAATACTCAGCTAAGATGATTAAATAGATGCACCCCCACCCCTCCACCCCCCAAAAACAACAACAACAACAACAACAACTGAGTAACATTAGCTTCTCAGGACCATTAGGAGATTATGTTCAGGAAAACTTTTTATAAAATGGTTAAAAAAAAAAAAAGCAGCAGCTACTGCTATGACTCCTCTGCCTGGAGAGGGCTCACTGAGGGGGCGCCCAAGCCCTCTTCTTTTTCTGGCAGTAGGGCTGGGAGAAAGGAGCCGGTGACATTTTTGGCCTAACAGCAATGATGACAGCCACAGTGAGACCCTCCCAGTTTCCCCGGCTGTTAACTGCGCGCCCCCACTCACTCTCTCCTCTGATGCATCGTCTCATACATATGAAACAACATCTGTCTTTTCCCACTTTTTCTCCCCTAGCAAATCCCCTAAAGCTAATCTCTCCAAGAGGAAGGCTGGTCGTAGACATTTATGACACTGTGGTAACCGTGGCCACTGTCAGGGACAGAGGGCTTTTCAGTATTGCTTGTAAATATCCCTAGGATTGAAATGGTTTTGTCACCAGGAAACAAAGTGTCCCTTCACAAATTTCAGTCTCTTTCTGACAGGCGAGAGTTTGGTACACATATCTGTCTATAAGGCAGGGCTTTATGAGATTATATTTCAAAGACATGCTTTTCTCAGGTTTTCAATGAGATCAAAATGTTCCATTAAATTTTTTTCACCTGAGCTTTTAATCATACATGAAAGAAACAGGTCAGCTAGGTCCAGGTCTATGCAAAACTCTCCAAGGATATAGCTCAGTGTTTGAAAATGTTAGCTGTTTGTAATGGAGAACTTGAATTAGGAGGATGGACTCCCAGGCTTTGCTCCCTCCTCTCCTCCAGACCCCTCTGCAGGCTACGGGCAGAGTGACCCATCTGAGCTGCAGAACAGCGTGTCACTGCCCACTGTTGCCCTCAGGGTGAGCATCACACTCCCTGCAGTTTATGAGGACCTTTGCTCCCAGGTGCCTGCTGCATCCCCCAGCCGTCTCTCTCTCTCATTCTCTCCTCCACCTCTGTCCCCACATAACACTTTGAGACGTTGCCCAGTTTACCTCAAAGTAATCCAGTTAAAAATGGTCACTAAGTGAAGGGTCACAGATTTGATCAAGGCAGTTCTGGCATGGACAGGGACCGCAGCTGTAGACATTGTGTCCTAATAATCCCAGGGTGTGCTAGTCACGTAAAAGTATATGCAAGGTACTGTCCTGCAAGGTACATACCATAAAATAGGAATGATGTAAATATATACATGAATAATATCAGGTAGAAAGTGACAGGTGAGAAATAACATGCTTTAAGAATTTTTGAAAAGAGTGATTTATTTAATGCTTCCTAGTATTTATGTCTTTGGGTATTTTTAACCTCCAGTCCACATCTATAATCTCCTGGTTTATAATGTGTGGCTTAAAATTCAACTCCTCCGATCCCAATATGAATAATTAAAATTAATTTAAAGGAACCCCTCACGACTTGTGTGTTATATTTTGATTTTGTGACCAGCCCATTGTTCCCTCAGCATTCTCCTGCCTCTGGTTTTGTTCTCCCAGAGAGAGAAGCCTGTGGTCATGGTTGCTGTCATACCTTCTCTGTACCCCCAGTAAATACAGGGTGCCCCAGGGGTGCAAACTAACTTCAACAGTAAGTCTGAAGGCAGCAGAGCTGCTTCTGAGCAGGAGAACTACGTGGGAGATGGAGGAAGACAGAAGTGGGAGGAACACTTTTTATTCTGTACCTCCTTATACTTTTCGAATTGATTATCATGTAGATGAATTACTTGTCAAACAATTTATTCAATGAGGTATATTTTTTAAAGTTAATGCCTCCCTTGGAGAGAAGCTTTTTAAAGCAGGATTCTTGGAGCTGGGGTTGTGAGAAGTGACAGGCAGGGGAAGCCTGCAGCAGCATTTTGCCATCCTGGGCAGGAGCTGACACTGCCGTTGTATTTCTCAGATAACTCTGACCTATGGAAAAATGTTTTTTAGAGGAAAAATTAGGAAATCAGGAAGTCTGGGCCAGCTGGTGGAGGGAGGAGGTCAGAAGCAATTTCTCTTACTGTGTTTGAAGTTTTATCTGTGCTTCACAGAAGGATCTGATTAGCTGTGAGCACTAATACGTGTGGTGTGTGAGTGCTATGAAAGAAAGAGGCTGCACAGACACCTGGATGGGTACCTCTTGTCCTGTAAAATGACAACTGCACTGGTGACTGGTATAGCTGTGGACGTCTGTATTGTTTGTAAAAGTTCTGAATAAAAGTCCCAGGCTATGCTCTGGGACAGTCTCACCCTAGGCCATTGCCAGGTGCCACCAACTGAAATTTTGGCCCAGCCTTCTGCCATCACTGGGAAACTAGAGATGGGTGAGTGGAGGACCAACTCTCAGAGACCAGGGCCCTCTGGTCAGCCTAATCCTAAGGCAGTCAGTAGCCTAGCTCTTGCCTAAACAGGCTAAGCTGCAGCCTGGGACCAAGATGGGGCAGGGTGTCTGAAGCGTGCCTGGGAGGTGGTTTTAGAAAAGATTCCCAGCAGTTGACCAAGATTCTGCACCAGAAGAAGTCCAATCACTGTCTCATAAAGCTGGAATCTCGTCACTCTGGGCCTCAGTTAATTTGACCTTTGTTGTAGAAATAGCTAAGAAATCAAAAATGTCTATACACTTGTGAGGGAGGAAAGGATGCAGATCTTTCCTGGGTGCCCTTTATTCTTTTTTAATTGCTTACCACGTGGCTGTATTACCTGTTCACTCATCCCCTCCCAGGGTGGCACGGTTTACAACTGATCCTCTAAGTAAAAAGGTCCGTAGAGAGCACTGTGCCCACTCCTCCTTGCCTGCAGAGTGCCCTGCCCAGTGCTTTCCACCCCGCATGGCCTACCAGTCCCAGCTGATATACTCTTTCCGGTCCTTCCGGAAATGGCCCCTGCTCCTTCTAGAAGGTGAGGGCTCTGCCCTCCATACTGCTCATGGGGTGGCAATCACAAAGTGCCTTGTTCTGTTGCTACCTCTGAGTCGTGGGCCCAGTTAGATGGGAAAGTCGCTGACAGGTACATCGGTGCGACAGCCCTTAAATGGCTGACTAGGCTTTGCCTGCAGCAGACATTCCCCAGTTATTTTGGAGAATTTCATGTTGTTTCAGAATTGGATGGTACAGGTATCCTGATGGACCTGACAGGTGGTTATAGCTGTTGCTTAGCTGAGAAATTAAAGAGATCTAGAGGCAGAGGAGTTTACTCTTTTCAGAGTATTTAATAATAATTACCTATACTTAAAATTTTTAGATTACAAGCATTTTTGTAGAAGAATTCAAATAGTAAAGGGATGTATGGGCTAAAAAGAACATTTTTCCTTCACCATTAATCAGTGCACTCTATGAATGATATGACCTCATACTTCACAGTACTTCACAGTAGCAGTCTGCTAGGGCTGTAACAAGGCACCACTAATTAAGTGGCTTAACCAACAGAAATTTATCTTCTCATAGTTCTGGAGGTTGGAAGTCTGAAATCAAGGTGTTGACAGGGCTGATTCCTTCTGAAGCTGTGAGGGAGCTCTGTTCTACATCTCTCTCCTAGATTCTGGTAACAGCTAGCAGGCCTTGGGGTTCCTTGTTTTGTGGCAGCATAACTCCAGTATTCATATGGCATTTTCTGTGTGTGTGTGTGTGTGTGTGTGTGTGTGTGTGTGTGTGTGTGTGTGTGTGTGTATCTGTGACCAAATTCCCCTATTATAAGGACACTAGTCCTAGTGAATTAGGACCCACCCAGATGACCCAATCTTAATTTGACTACATGTACAAAGACCCTATTTCTAAATATGGTCGTGTTCTGAGGTTCTAGGGCACAAAGCTGGCACTCTAAGATACAAGTGACTTTTTGGAGGTCAGTTCAACTCATAATATTGCCCATACCTCAAATTTCCATCTAGACAAACAGAAAATCATAGCTCTTGGTTCTATGCCATAAGATTTGAGAATGACCTTATGGACCAAAAAAAAAAAAATAATAATTAAATAAATAAAAGCTGAATCATGTTACCAACTGAAAGGGAAATGAAATTAATATTTATTAGGTATCTCTCATGGTACTTGAACTTTGCCAATTTTATCTCTTTAGTTTTTACAACCACCAAAAATTCCTTGACATCAAAGTCTATCTTATCCACTGTGACGTCCCTATTGCCTAATGTAGAACCTGATACTGCAAGTCATACAACAAATATTTGTTGAATCAACAAACTCTGTGGAATAGATATTATCTTCTCCATTTTAAGGATGAAGAAACCAGTGCAGAGGTGCTCAGGCACATGCCCCAAAGTCACACAGCTGATAACTTAACTGCAGGATTGGGACCCAAGTCCAAGCCTGCCTGTCTTCTAAGCTTTTGTCCTTTCCATTAAACTGAAACCAGTGGTTCTCCAAGTGTAGTCTCAGCACTGGCAGCCCTTTGCACTGGCCCACTGAAGCAGCACCTCTTGGGTGAGAGGTGCCAGCAGTGTGGGTTTTAGCAAGCCCTCCAGGCGACGTCACACCCACTGCAGTGTGGGAGCCCCTGCTCTAAATAGGAAGCTGGCTGGGAGGAGTGAAGAGTGGGTGTGGAGTTAGAGATTGGCTTGGTCATTTTTTTTCTGAGTCGCCTGCGCAACTGCAGGATTTCCAGAAACCTCCCCTTCTACTCCAACTGTTGTTACTATTTTTTATGCTGAAAAATTACATTACCCACCATTTTTTAAAAAGGGGAAGGAGAAAGAGAAGAGTGCTCATAGGTAATTGTTAAAATATGAACTCTTTTTCAAGTTTTCTTTCCTCTGATGGAAATGAGACCTCCTGGAACTCTGATGAAAACACCACTGAGAACTCCCAAGTTCAGCTTCAGCTTTTCTACCTAGAAAAGAGAACTGACAGTTCTTTCTAGGATAAGATTGTCAAGATGCTTTGAAAGCTGCCAAAAAGACTTCAAAGTTGTATGAAATAACGATGAAGGTGGAACTGACATGGCTCCACAGAATTTCATCTGCACGATCATGAAAGAAAAGACCAGAAGCACAGGTGCAGCAGCTGCCTGAACAGACATCCATTTCTTATTAGTAAACTGACAGGAGACAGTCACAAAAGCCAGCTATTCACTGAACAGGTGGCCAGGACTCAGGAATCCTTTGCAAGAAAAGCCTGGTTTTTAAAGGAAGCCATTTTTATTCCAAAAGGTCTTGGTAGCAGAAGAGGGTGGCAGCAAGATGCCAGCCACAGGGGAGAGGCCCAGAGCCCTGTGAGGTAGAGGCCTGTGCAAGGCCCAAAGCAGGGTTCCACTGCTGGGCTCTGCCTGGAGAAGGCGGTGAGGCTGTGCAGCATGGAATCTTAAAGCACTGAAGCTAAAGCCAGAGGAGGGGAATAGTGTCACTGACTTCATGGCACTGTTTTCCTTCGGGAAACTGTACTATTGCCCATTGTGGAAGGGGTAGCAGGGGTTGGGGGAACAGGGGCTAGAAGAAAGAACAGGATCTAAAGCAGAATGCTCAACTTCAAGCCATTTGTCCAGGTTCACTATCCCACATGGCTTCTTCTACAAGGTGGAAAATGAAATGCTCCTTTATACAGTACTAAAATTGGTATCAGCATTCCTCTGCTCCTTCCCACATCCCCCCACCCATGGCCAGGTACCTGACAGTGGTGGAGGCAACCACTGCACACAGAGATTTCAAAAGGTTCCCCTGGGCCAGCCTGGAGCACCATGACTGGGAACTGAGTTTACATCAGCACCTCTCACTTTGCCAAAGCAGAAATGGCCTGGATCCAAGAGTAAAATTTGGTGGAAGAAATTAAGACAGGATGCCATTCTCCCTAATTTTCAGGAAGGCCTCAGATGACTCGCCTGCTTTTTATCAGTCACAGGAGGAGACAGCAAATCTTCCGCCTCTGTATTTTTATGTCTGCTGATAAACAAGCCATTTTGCTTTTCCTCCTCTGAGCAGTGCCAGCTTCTGTAATGGTTAATAGATTGTAATTAAACATCGTATCCCTTGCTATTTTGATTTGAGACCAAAGGAAATTACTCTGGCCATGTGAAGACACAGAGGGGAAAGCCACATGACTATGGAAGTGGAAATAGAAGGTGGAGATTGGAGTGAGGCAGCTGCAAAGTCAAGGAATGCCAAGGATAGCTGGCAACCACCAGAAAAGCTAGAAAGGCAAAGAAAGATTTATTTTTCCCTAGAGCTGTCAGAGAGAGCATGGCATTTTGATTTTTTTGAACTTCCAGCCTACCTAACTGTGAGAGAATAAATTTCTGTTGTTTTAATATACATAACTTGTGGTACTTTGTTACTACAGCCCTAGCAAACTAATACAATTAGTCTATGTGTGGCATCTTATTACTTCTCATTTATAATTTTCACAACAATCCTTCAAATTGAATGTGATTAGCTCCTTTGATAAATGAGTCTCAAGCCAGTGAAGCTCTTCCCGGAATATGAACCCATTCTGCAGAGGTGCTCTGCCCACTGATCCTTCCTCTCTGGTCTCATTCCTTTATGTACTTGATCTCTATTGGTAACCACTTGTTCTTGTAAAGGCTGGTTGGTTTCACTCTTTCAGTCCATCATGTTCAACAAGTACATGGTGAATGAATTATTTTAAATTTAATAGGATTAAAAATTAAAACTCTATGAGAAAAATTAAGTATTTAGAGAAGAAAGCATGACAATGGCCCATGATCTTTATAGGAAATTTGTCATTGATGTTTTCAGACAGTTAGTACTCTGGTAATACTTGCTCCCTGGGACCAGGTACCAATATGGACAGTATCTGTCAATAGTCCTTGGAAGGATAAAAAACAGAAAGGATATAGGGTGGAGAAAATGAATGTCAGAAATAATGGGGCCATCAGGTGACCAATTATGTTAATTAACAATTATAGTGTTTTAAAAAGAGTACTTTTTACCCCAGATGAGAAACTCATTACTTCTCATTACCATTGTGGTAAAAAGTACTCTTTTTTAAGCATTTATAATGTTAAGCAACATAGCCCACCTGAGGATAAGCACCCACTCAGCTGTTTTTAGAAAGCTGGTGAGGGTGCCTTTGGTCTGGATGACCACTGAGATCCACCAGTGTTTCATGAGGTCACAATTTTATATCTAAAATAACACTCTTCAGAGTGAACTAACCTTCTGGTCTCCTTGGTCCTCAGTTTCTATAAATATAAAATTAAGTTTTTTAACAGAGATGGGATGATAGCAATGACTTTTCTTTAAAAACCTTAGATTTTTAGGTTATATAAAAATTAAAAGGATGTCTCCTCTTACAAAGAAGCTCCTGAGATCTATTTGCATACTCCCCGTGGTATCACCTTTATCTGCTCATATTCATTCACGTCCAGTCCCTTCAGGCACTCATCATCTGACTAAAATGAGTATGTATAAGCAGTTGCTTGCATTAAAGACAACCAAGGGCATTGACTGCAGTTACACATTCCTCTGAAATCTTATATGAATCCATCTCCACATAGGAAAACTAGCTGGTGACTATAAGAATCAGGGATAGTCTTTTAGATAATCCAGGATTAAAAACGCTATATGTTCTTTTAAAAATCTGCCTTTTCCCCTCATAGTTCTTTGAATCTTCTGACTTCTGGCTAACCTGTTACTTTATAGTTAGGCACAGCCCCTTATTTCTTTTCTTGTACAGATGATTTACACAGCCAAATAATATTTATAAGTGGAGGCTCTAGCACTAATCTTTGAAAAATTTTTACAAGGAGAATAAGTTGACTCACAGGGCTTGATGTGCCTGATTTGCCCCAACTTCTATCCTGAGCCAGAACCATCCTTAGGAGAATTTGAACAGAGCCAGATGAACAGGTATAATTAATACTCTCTTTATATTTTCTCTTGGTGGCTTACTAGCCACTCTTTTATTTTTATGTGATTGGGGTTAGAGTGTGAAGTAATCAATTTCAAGCAGAACATTAGCCAATTTCAGTTTCCTTTGTAACTAGAAATGGCTTTTTTTTCTTGTTTAACATGGGGTAAAGAGAGGGCTAATGTAGTTAGCATACAGACTTATTATATTAAAGTACTAATATTATTGTTTTGCCTTTTATTTTGTATCATCAGTAAGTTTCGGATTTAAAAAAAAATCACATTCTATGTCTATGAAACTCAATTTTTCACATTGCATTGTTCTGTGGGTCTTTTAAAAATGCCCTTAATAATACATGACAAAATAAAGAAGAAAAGTAGGTGATAACCTCATATTAGGCCTCTCAAGCATAAAGGAATTTGAAAAGCGGAGAGCCTAAGAAATATGAAAATTTTATTTTCTTTCAGCAGCTGTCAAGTATTAACTGTAATAATCTGTTCTGTGCTTTATCTGGTATGACATAGAAGCTTAAGAAGTTGTTAAGAAGAAATGTAACAAATGGCACATTTTTTATCACTTACCAGAGAGACAACACAGACTAGGGAAAAGCTATGAGTCTGACCAAGTAATTTTCAGAAAATTTGGCAAAATGAGCAGTCAGGTCCTTCTGCCCTGACTGCGACCAGCTGGCAGCTTGATAAAGCAGACAGGCTCTCCAGCCGGGCCCTCTGCGTCTCAGAGATTCCCGAACGAGAATGAACTCAGGCCAAAGCCTCCCTCCTTTTCCTATCTGCACATGGAGAAGACTAATGCTGTCTTTACAATTCCATGTACCGACTTGACACATGTCTATCAAAATGTTAAACTTAGATTCTTTGACCCACAATTTCTACTGTTCAGAATTTATCCTAAGATAGACTCAAGCAAGTATGCATCGATTCAGGTAGGAGGATGTGCACTGCAGCACTGTCACCATATAAATGACTGGAATCAACCTTTGTGAGGTTTCTGCTTCAATAAATGATGGTATGTATATATGATGAATCACAATTTAGTTGTCAAAAATAAAAATGTAGAGCCACAGTAATGAAAACAGTAAACTACAGCCTAGGACAAATATTCTCCTCTTATGTGTACAGAAAGTAAAAATAGTAAACAGATGTGCTTGCATAGACATAAAACATTTTAAGAATATATTTCAGCAAGTGTTGACAGGTTAGCTTCTGGGGATCTGGGAGGAGGGGAACTTTTACTTTTGAGCTTATACCCTTTGCACAATTTGGACTGTTAGCATGGACAGGCAGAAGATAGCTCAGCTGCCTGAGATCCTGCTCTTATAACAGCCAAGTAACCTCAGACAGGCTGTGTTCTCTGCCTTAGTTTCAGCATCTACAGAAAGGAAATACATTCAGGAAACTTTTTGGATATCTACTATGTGGCAGGCACTGGAAATTTAGAAATGAATAAAACATAAAGAATACCAGCTCTCAAAAGGTTTACATTCTAGTCAGAAAAGGTGGATAATTTTTAAAAATTATATGTGCACACATTTATATGTGTATAATATGTAAAATATGTGTCAGATAGTAAAAAATGTTATGGAGAAAAATAAAGCACAAAAGAAGAGAGGGAATGGTGTGGAGGTGGTGTATTGTAGGGACTCATTTAGTCCTTACAATAACTCTTATGACACTCTTATGAGTGTCAACACATGTAGGACACTTAGAACACTCAATAAATGTGAATTATTATGATTACTATGAGCATATATTACTTTAAAATGTAAAAGTAAATAACAACTTTTAAACAAACACATACCAACAGCATCCTTTAAAATCTCATGTCTTCAATAGTTTTAAAAACTTAAAAATATACTTTTTTTATTTTACAAGTGTAAAATTATGTTGTCCAGGTACACTGGCCTTTTCTCCATTGCCTAAGCACCCAACTGTCTCCTGCCTGCAGGCCTGTCCCCGCATCTTCACCTGCCAAACTCCTCCAGTCCTCGGCTCACCACTCAACCTCACACCAGCTGTAACCGTTCTGATCTAAATTTGGTCTCCTTGTCATAATCTCTCAGTATATCTTTCCCTTTTCTTTCATAGCACTTAACCAAATTTATAAGTCAATTGGGGTGGGAATATGTGAGTATCAACTCTGCTTTTTGAGCCAGACTCCTCCCTGCGGACCACCTACGTGGGGAAATGTGAAGGACAGGAGAGAAGGCTAGGCATAGCATGGGCGAAGAGGGGAGAGTTTTCACTGCTGCTACGTGGAAGGAGAAGCAGCTGAGAAGGGATTTAGAGCAAGAATGATGTATAGGGATTTTTATATTGTTTGCTGAGAATGGCAAAGCATTTTATCTTTAAGTTGTAGTAGTAACCTCCAGAAACTCTCTGAGGTTGCTTGGGAGCTCTAGGTGAGGATCTTTTGAAACAGGTGAGATTCTTCAGCTGTGGACCAAGCAAGAATGAAGGGTGTGTGTGTGTGTGTGTGTGTGTGTGTGTGTGTGTGTGTGTGTGTGTTGCATACTGATCTGTTAAGGTTTGAAAGGAGTGATAACATTGCCAAGTATGTGAGAAAAAGTAAGGGCATGCAAAGTTAATGGGAAGTAAAATTGGTGCAATTTCTCTGAAAGAGTAATTGTGTAATATGGATAATATATTTTATGTTTGATCAAGGAATCCCCATTTATAGGAACATAACTTAAAGAGTTAACAGCATAGCAACTGAGCAAGTGGTTACAAACATGTATACAAAAGCATTTATTTTAGTATTGTTTATATTAATAGAAATTAGAAGCTATCTGGTTGGTTAAATAAATTACATTATATATATGCCATTGAACTCTATGCAGCCTTGAAAATGATGAAATTGACTTATATTTATTAACAGGTAGAGATGCCCCCTGCATATTATTGCATTCAAAAAAGGTGATGAAACACATGTATAATATGATCCAATCTGTGGAGAATTATATAGCTATATAAATAAATATCAGCATATAATTATAGAAAATCTACAAGTATAGAAAGACGTCTGGAAAGATATAACAAAATATTAACAGTGATTTTAACCAGTTATGAAATTTTGCTGTTTTGTGTCTTTTTTTGCATTCTCTATTTCTAGAATTTTAGAATAAGAATGTATCATTGTTACAAAAATAATAAAACTATCTAAAATAGTATTTAATAGGTCAAAAGGGAACAAGGCACTCTGGAGTTCAGTCCCTTCCAAAATCAATGCTTGTATGCTTTGCCTTGAGTAGGATATTCCTCTACTGTGCTGTACTTTTCTCGCTGTACTCCTGAAGCGTTGATCTATACCACTAGATACAGTGATTAAAAATTTTCTACTGTCATTTTTCCAGCAAGATGCTGAAAGTATATAAAAAATCCTATGATGCAGTATAAATTAGTTGTCCTTATAATAATCTCTCATCATGTCTTCTACTTCTCTGTCATTTAACTAAATTTATAACTCTAAGTCAACTGAAGTAGTTATTTGTGAGTATCAACTCCGCTTTTCACAGTGGTATGCTGTAAGAATGGCAACAAATTTTTCCATCCCTATATGTTCACCCCTTTGAATGTGACTTTTCAAGGCCTCCCATCAAGAGAGGAAGTGTATATCATGGCATGACCATGTGACTTACTTTGGCCAATAAGACATTAACAAACATGACACATGCAGAGTCTTGAAAAGAGCTTGCACATTGGGTCTTGCTCTCTTACTGCACTTGAAACTCTGAGACCATCACATAAATGAGTCTAAACTAGACTGCTGGAGAATGAGAGGCCACCTGGGGACCCCAATCAATAGCCTGTCAACTGTCAGACATCTGAGCGAGGCCATCCTAGATCATCTAACTTGCAGTCAACACACCACTGACCACAGTCACATAAGACAGCCCAGCAGAGATCAGCCAAGCTGCCCCAGACCAGAAGAATCACCCAGTCAACCTACAGAATTGTGGGTTAAACGTGGTTGTTGTTTTGAGCCATTAAAATTTGGGGTGGTTTGTTACTCAGCAAAAGCTGGTAAAGATCTCCTTTTTTTATTGAAAGGTTATCTAAATTAAGACCATAAGAACATTACATTCTTAACTATAATTAGTTTTTTTGCTTAATTAGTTTTCTAGCTAATAATCTTCTTTAGCATAAGGAATACACATGCAAGGAAGACCTCCACTTTTGGACAGAGTATGAACAAGGTCTACACTTGCAGAAAATATCTAAGTTCCAGAAGGCTAGACAGTTCCTGGCAATGTCCTTTTATCAGAAGTTAGTCCCTCCAATGTCTAAGCAGCATTAAGCCTCTTATTTTAGGATTCATCCTGAATGTATAGAGAAACTCTAAAGGGTAAATGAACCCACCAAATTTGCATTTGAATTAGATGTGCTCAGAGGGCATTTCCCTGAGAGCCATTACTATAACTCAGTCTCCTCTCAGGTAGAGTGGAGAGTCGTGGCCTTCTCCTATGTAGTGACACTCTATTTTACCCTAAGATGATCCCTTCAAACCTTAAGATGCTACCAATTTCCAGAAGCCCACCCCTGAAAGTAGCTTTCACCGAGACTCCATTTAGTAAGTGATCTGAATATGAATATGTCTGTTCAGCTTCAGGAATAGAAGAGAACCCATTGGATCTGGGATGCATCAGATTATAAATCACTGAAAACTGAAAAAAGCTATAAAATTATAGGAAAACGTGACTCCCCCTAGAACTCTGAATAAATGATATCACTTATGAAAGAAGAATAACCCACAGTCAAACTCTAATTTAGTTTGCCTGGGGCTAATGTGACTAAGGTCCTCAATGGAATCTCAATCTCTGGAGTCACTGACAAATAAACTATGTTTAGTTCTCTCACTTGGGAAAACAACGTGGTGTTCTTTTGTAAAGATGAATGTGTGCACACCCCACATCCTAGCACTCCACTCTGGGCTTATACCTTCAAGGAATCTGTACCTGCACACCAGGTTCAACAGTGTCCTTAACCATATTTGAAACCACTGGAAATCCAAATGTCTATCAACAGGAGAATGAATTTTTAAATTGTGAAATATTTTAAAAAAGGAATATTTTACAGTGGTGAAAATGAATGAAATACAGTCACGTACAATAATGTGAATGAGTTCAGAAGCATGAGATTGACTTAAAAAAGCAAATCTTACAAGACTACATATAGTATGATATATTTTTATAAAGGTCAAAACTAAAACTAAAGAAGTTTATTAAAGGAGATATATATGGGGGAAAATAAAAAAGTTACTTCCAGAGCTGGAGCTGGGGATAAGCCTCAGGAAATTCTGTGAGCATGAATTATGGTCTAGTTCCCTGAGTGGTGGGCTAACAGCTTACAAATATGTATGTATATTTAGTATATATTAATTATTGCATAATTAAATTTTAACAGTGAATGGGAATAAGTAGAAAAAATGAATATGCTCAAAAGTAATGAAATAAAAGAAATGAGTATTGAAATAACTGAGTTCTTAATGCTATAAAGTTGGTAAAGAAAAAAAACTTGTGATGATGGTAGGGGGAAAACTTTCATACACTACTGATAAGAGAATAAATAGATTTAAAAATTTTTTGGAAAGCAATTTAGAAATACATATGAGAAGCCTAAAAATGATCTCTCATCCAGCAATTCTCTTTCTAGGAATTTATTTCAAGGAAGTAATGACAGATGTGCTGAAAGGTATATGTAGAAAGAGGCTCATCTTAACAATGTTCATAATAGCCAAAAGTTAGAAACAACCTATGTGTTCAACAATAGGGGATTGCTTAAATAAATTCCATCAGTGGAATTCATATAATCATTTATCTGTTACACTCATTTATTGAGGGCCCACAATGAGCCAAATACTATTTTGGGGACTAGAAAATAAGCCAGACATCCTGGGGAAGAGCCTTCCAAGCAGAGAAAACAGCAGTTGCCAAACCCTGAGGCAGTAGGTTGCCTGTGGGTCTGAGAAATGGCATGGAAGCCAGTAGGCTGGAGAGGAGAAGCACATGTTATATAGGGCCTTGTAGGCCATTATAAGGAGTGCGTTTCTACTCTGAGATGAGGGGTTTAGAAAGTTTTGAGCAAAAAAAAAAAAAGACAAAATCTGCCTTATTTTCTATAGGTTTACCCAAGCTGAGCACTAGATAGTGAATGGGCAGGTGGAAGCAAAGAAACCAGTTAGGAGTGACGCTGCCTTAGAAAAAGGTGGGTGGCAGTGGAGGTGTAACAGGCAATCAATTCTGGATATATTTCGAAGATAGAGCTAACAAGATTTTCTTACGAATTGGATATAAAGAGTAGGAGAGAAAGGAGTCAAGATTTTAGGCCTGAGCAACCGGAAGGATGGGGTTACCATAAATTGAGATGAGGAAGATTCTGGGAGGCACATACGTGTTGGGTGGTGGTGAGGAAATCAGGTGTTTTGGACCTGGTAAACCTGAGCTGTCAATTAAATATGTGAGTAGAGGGGTCATATATGCAACTGGATATATGTCTGAAGTTCAAGGATGAGATCTGGACTGGAAGAATTTGGAAGTCACTGATATATGGATGGTGCTTATAGACATGATACTGGATGAGATCATGAAGGGAATGACAACAGAAAAGGCTGGAGAGAGAAGAAAGAGATAGAAAGGAAGAAAAAGAAAGAAATTCAATGACCAAGTTTTGGGGCACTGCTAGATTTTGAGCTCAAGAGCATGAGGAGAAAAATCAATCAAGGGGACAGAGAAGGAGCCTCCAAAGGGAAAGGGAAAAAATACCCAGGAGAGTTGGTGTCCTGGAAGCCAAAAGAAGAAATGTTCCTATGAGGGGAGAGTGGTCATAGGTCTACCAAATGTTGGTAGATGAAGTTTGATTTGGACAGAGAAATTACTACTGGACTGACAAGAGCAGGTTTGGTAGAGTCGTGGAGCTAAAAGCCAGCTTGGAGTGGATTCAACAGAGAAGGGAAAGAGTGGATTTAGAGACCGATTATAGGTTAGATTTTCAAGGGCCTTTGCATTAAGGGGAGAGAGAAGTTTTGCTTAAGATTCCTTTGGTTGGGAGCAATTTCTTGTCCCCCACCCTTTTTTTAAGATAGGAGAAATAATAGCATGTGCAAAAATTGATAGAAATAATTCAGTAAAGGAGAAAAAGTGATGACTTGAGAGAGAGGGAATACCTGCTGAATCTACATCAAGGTGAGAAGGGATGCACCTAAAGCAGGTGGTCAAAGTGGAAGGGTTGGCATTAGAGATTAGCTAGGACGGTTCATCCACTTTCCCACTGAAATGATGTCATACAAGACCATTGAATAACTTAGAGTGATATCCAGTTAAGTCTTTAAAAAGCATCATAAAATACTAACAAGCATAACGTTTATTAAGCATGGTGCTTAATTCAATGCTAAAGCGCTATATACATTTTGCAAGCATTATTTAAGCATTGTCCTGCTTAATCTTCCCACTGACCGTAAAAGGCAAGAACCAAATTATCCCCATTTTCCAGATGAAAAATGGAGGTGAAGAGAGGTAAATATCTTGCCCCAGATAAAGTAGCTGGAAGGGTAACTATTACTCAACTGCTGGTGCCAGACTCACACGGCCATTACCTCCAGGCCAACACTGTGCCACAGAAACATAACGGCGTCACATACTAGATGTAAAAATGTCTAGTAGGCACATTAAAAAAAAGTAAAAAAAAAAAAAAAAGCAGGTTAAATTACTTTTAATAATACATTTTATTTAGATAATATCTAAAACATCATTATAAAATATTGAGATATTTTACACTCTTTTTTCTGGTTAGCAGGTCCTAAAATAATATTTCATTGAACATTGTTTTGTTTATGCCATTGATGACCACCATGTGGAGATGGCATGTTCTCCCCATGTCTGCGTGGGTTTTCTCCAGGTTCTCAGGTTTCCGCTCACATCCCAAAGCTGTGCACGTGAGCTGAGCAGGCCTGTCTACATTGTCCCATAGAGGTGAGTGGCCCTGAGACAGAAGGGGGCATCCTTTGCAGGGTGGGTGCCCACCTGTACCCTGAGCTGCTGGGATAGGTTCTAGCCACCTGTGACCCTGAACTAGAATAGTGAGTTGGAAAATCATTATCTGAGTGGTTTTTATTAGTCTTTCTTAAATGTATGCATAGCTCACATTTATTTCAATGTTTAATATTAAAAGTGTTTTGGGTCTTTATTTAGGAGTTCGGTGATGTGTCTGTGACCAGAAATATGCCATAGGAACTAAACTCTTGTATATATCAATTAGCCTGTGGTAAAACTGGCTTTGTAATACAGCATTTGCTTAAAGTCACAGTTTCCAAGAACCTATCAACAATGTCAAGTGAGGACTTAGTGTACTGTCTTCTACATCTGGCCTATATTTTACGCTATATGGCACATCTCAATTCAGATGCTAAATCTTCATCAGAAATACCTGATCTCTATTTAGAATTCAAAAAACTTACAGTCAAGAAAGTAAATTTACATACTCAAGGTTTTCCAGAGTTAATAGTTATTCATTTTTTCTTAAATGTTTTATTTTTAAATTACAGGCGACATTTAGCATTATATGAATTTCAGATGTACGGCTTACTAGTTTTTCAATAATTAAATTGAGTATCTACTTAGACTTTAGATTAACTAAAATCAAAATTTCATTTCCTCAGCTGCACTAGCCACAAGTACACAAAACCCACATGTGGCTGGTGGCAAGTGTGCCCAGATAGCACAACTCCAGACTCAACTACCATGCTCTCCTGCTTCTCTTTGCCAAGTTCCATCAACTTTTTCATTAGAATAACTTTCACAGTTACTCTTTCTTTCTTTTCAATTCAACCTACTTTAACCACCATTAAATTCTTAATTTTTTACTGCTATAAGACCATGCTAATTATACTTACAAAAATCTAATTATAGCAGCTAACATTTGTTGAGTACTTACTATGCACCAAGAATTAACATGAACTCTGTTAATATTCTCATCTTGATGATGAAGAAATCGAGGCACAAGGAGATTAAATAAGAATCTATTATTCTTTACCTCCTCCGATAGTTAATGAAAACAGTCCATCTTGCTCCCCTCTAAGTACTTCATGATAAATGGAGAATTTTAATTTTCTCTTTTTGCCAAATATAGCAAGATGTTTTAAACATTCACTGTGATGGTTCCCAAGCAAAGGAGTCACTTAAATCTTATGTTTTTGGTAAGATATTTCCTGAAATCTCAAGGGTCCTGACTGTCTTCTAGATCATTTCCCTGTGGAATCCAAACCTTGAATAATGTGTTAGGACAAATACGGAAAGAACTGTACAGTCTGGAAGCTAAAATCACACCAGGAGGTAGAGTGCCAAAGTCTCAGGATTTTTTTTCCCACCTAGTACAACGACTGATCCCAGGGAAGTCAGAACTGTGAAAGGCAATCACTCTTTTCCAAAGATGGTCTTTCTGCGTCCTGGCTAGTAGCTCCTACCATTCTCTCATTCTGAAATCCTGATGAAAATCCTCAGCTTATCCCTCTCCATCACCCTACACTTTCAGTCAGTTGCCAAATCTAACCACTACCGTAGGCATATTTTTCATAAATATGCCTTTCCACTTATCCCGCTGTCTCCACCCCAGTGCATTCCCTTGGTTAGCCTTCTCCTTGACCTCAGTAAAATTTTCTGAATTGGTCTCCTCACCCCTCTCTCTGCTCTCAGCTTCTGACCTACCTCAACGATGTTTACTTCATGCTCATGCTAATCCACTCTGAGCAGGCCACCTCTGTACCAGAAATCCTTCAAGGATTCCCCACTTAGTGTCTAACTTTCCAAACTTCATTTCTAGTGTAACCCACACCTACTCTGCATTTCAGCCACCTGATCTATTTGTAATCCCCACAGTCTTTTACATTTTCTACCTGTGGATCTTTCTATAGGCTCCTCTCTCTTTCTAAAAAGCACGCATCCTCTGTCTCTGCCCATTGAAATTCTACTGATTATTCTAGAAGCAGGTCAAGTGCCAAAACTGTTTAAATATGTTTTCTTCCTTTCCTATCAACTTTTACATTGCCCCTCCTGCCTTGTTTAACACTTGTTAACCTTACGTCATCATTTATGTGTCATTATTTTTGTAATTAACTTTTCTGCCCAACAATATTTCTTAAGAACCAATGACGTGTCAAGGGTATGAACTAGGCAAATATGTTATCTAATTTAAGTTAATTCTCATAACAGCCTTATGAGGTAGGCATTACCATCCTCATTTTACAGATCAGGAATCTGAGGCTGTCAGAAATTAAGTTGCTCGATGTAGCATCCTTACTAAGTAACAGAGTCATCACATATTCAACAAGTTTTATTCCAGTCTACATCTGCCATATTCCTCAGCCCTACAGCATTTTCAATATAGATTTGAAGTCCCTTTGGGACAATTAGCACTGGAGTCTCAGGAAAAAGCAGATGTTTTCTGCCCCTCTCTCATTAGATTTAGATTTATTGTGCTCTAGGAAATGCTCTTTGGCTCTCAGTGAACACTTCGCCCAGGCTAGCACAGGGCTAAAGAAATGATTCATGAAGTCAAACACCATGCAGGTTGTTTAGTTCCACGGCTGACCCTGATGATTGGAAAACTGTGAAAGGAATGCCAAGCCCAGCTCATGTTTAGCAATCTGGGACTCCCTGTTCTCTGCCACTAGTTTAGGCTGCACCTCTCTGTTTCCTGATTAGATTCTGAAGGATGCCTCAGATTTCAGAAACAAGGCTGGAACAGCATTGTTGTCACTAAGGTCGGCCTTGGTCTAATAGGGATCCCTGTCTTCAACACAACAGACTCATAAGAAATTCATATGAAGTTTAAAAACAGAGAAGAGCTAGTCTACCCTGAATTGGTTTTTCACCATTTAGGGTTGGAAGCCCCAAAACTTGTTGGGTCAGTTCATATTGCCAAATGAAGAATATTATAATAATGGGTTTATTCTCTTCCTTATTGTTTTGGAGTCGAGGGTGTTCAGCAGCCAATGTTTGCTCAAGGAGAGTGTAAACAGGACTTGCTGACGCCTGTGGCCAATGAGCAAGAGTCCTAAGACACTTTCACTCAGACATGGGGTATGGATCTAGTGGTAAGGAAGCTTAATGGGAAAGGAGGTTAGGTAACTCTGTGTTTGTATTTTCTCTTTCAGTCCTCAAAGCAATCCTTTTTTTGAGGTAGTTGTTATTGAAATATCTATTCTATAGATCCAAAAACTGGGTAGTAAGTAATAGGCAGAGTCTGGAACCCTAGTATGTTGAGTTCCACAGCTTTCCATAGCCCTTAGCTCATGCTCTGTGGCAAGATCTTTTGCATAGACAAATTTCAATAGTTTAAAAAGCACTAAAGGCAAAATTTATATACAAATTAGAGTTCTCAAGTATCAATATTATTCCTCCCCCAACCAAGAATAATATGTTAAATTTCTTAAATTTCTCCCATTTTCCATTGTTGACAAAGGTCTCTGCAAGAAGTAGTGGTTGAATGGTAAGATTCTTATCTTCCACCTGAGACACTCCCATGGTGGAGTCGTCAGTGAGCAGGCTCATTTGAACTGATTATCTTGGTCGATTAGAGACCTCAAGCCACCAATACCAATAAGCCACAGTCTCTTGACAAAATCATCCTGTTCTCAAGCCATCTTTAAACAGATCATACAGTGGCTGGGTGGAAATGTAGGTGGCCCAGGATGGGTAGTCATTGGGACTGATAAAAGTTACCAAAAGTCCCACTGACTGGGGTCACTTACTGTGTCATATTCATGAATGAAGTCAAACGCCAAAAATTCTTTCCTCTCCCCCATCTCACTTTTTCATGATCTGTTATGTTTTAGACAGTCTAATAATTAGAGCACCTTCATAATAATATATTTCTATATGGGATGGGGTTATTATAGCTAACCAGTTAACACTAACAACTTATAAAAAATATTTCAACCTCTCAAAACCTTATCCAAGTATGACATTTGGGATTACTTTTACAGGGATAGACTCTTGATGTATTTCAAGTCTTTCATATTTCATAGAGATAGCAAAACAACTTTTATTTTGCTTTCCCTAATGCAGTTCTTGTAAGTATTTGTTGTTGCTTCTGCCATATGGTTAAAAAAACGAGGGAAATCAAATATTATTTCACTACTATAGAGACTACTGAGTTTTGTTACTCCTTGATACCTTTTTGTGGCCCTCCAAAAAGAATGTTTAAAAGGCATTTTTTTTTTTTTTTTGGTCTGGACGACATTCACTACCTATTGTCTGAATTATGTTAACCTTTTAGAAACAACTTGAAAAAGACTTATGACATATGTTAGTAGAGGTCCAGAGAAGGAAAGTAGAGATTGGCGGAAAGTGAGATATTACAGAACTCAAAGTCCGATCAAAGGTGGGTCATGTGCAGTCAGATACACTTAAGCAAAGCACATGGGGGAGGCAAAGCTATAAAGAGGACCACTCTTAGCAGCTGGCAAGGTAACTGGATGTCTAACACGGAAGGGAGAGAGGGAGGTGATGGGATCTTTCAGTACCTCTGGCACATCTACTTGCACACTCCCGTTTTGAAGCCATGATAAAACCACTTCGCTGCTTTCCCCTGGCCCTCCTAGCTCCTTTCTGGCCCCACTTTCTATTTTGCCATCTGTACATAATCTCTTGTTTTCAGCCACTTTTAAGGTAATTTCATCACAGTTAGAAAACAACCCAGATTTTCTTCTTCCCTTATTCCCGAGACCAGGGACCAACTCCTTCCTGGGCTCCTTGAAGCTGAGTTCAGCAGCCCAAACAGTGAAGATGAGCTATTTTGTGAGTCCTGGCCTCTCCATGACGCCGGTTTGCCCCTCCCCACCCCCCATCCCTGAAGAGACCTAAACTCGTGGCCTCTGAAACTAAACTGCCTGTGCCTAGGTCCCCAAGGTCTTCACCGAAATCCAGTTTTTTTCTGACAAACGTGGGGTCGGGTCGGAGAAAACAGTACCTCTTTACAGGCGTGCAGCTCCGGTCCCGCTCCCTGGGTCACCTGGAAGGCGGTCCCAACGCAGAGCAGCAGCCGCAGAAGCCGGAGTGTGCGCCGCTCAGTTCTTCCCCTGCCTCGGGGAGAGGAGGGATGGAGGCTGCGCCCAGGCTCAGCCATAGCCACGTCCAGAGCGAGCGGCAGCAGCGGCTCAGGTGCTGCGGCGGCCGCGACCGCTGGCAGAAGCGGAAAAAAAATGGGAGGGAGGTTCACAGGGGGAGGATGCAAGGGGCTGGGCTCGCTTCAGTCACCTCCCTGCGGCTCCGCCAAGGCCGCCCATCCTTCCTCCTCCCTCCTTCCTTCTCTTCCTACCCACGTCGCCTTGGCAACCGCCTCCTCTTTCCCTCCGCGCGGGTGGGGCAGGGACCGCGCGATGCTCTGCGGCTCACCTGCGGGTCGTCATGGCAGCCGCCGCCGCCGGCGCGCGGCGCGGGGGGTGCGCGCGCTTGGGGTCTGCAACCGGCCCAACAGGCGGGCACAGGGCTCGTGTGAAGAACGCGGTGGAAGCATCCTCCGAGCCATCGCCACCAAATTCCTGTTTTCCGCTGCGCTTTCGGGCCATGGACTGTTTGTGAGCATCTCTAATTTTGCAGATGGGACGCACCTGCTCTGCGTGAAGCAAGGGAAAGAAGAGTGAGACGTCGTCGTCTCTCTTCGAGGAGTCACAGCGTAGAAGAGTGGCCCCAGTAGGTGTTACCCACTGCAAAGGCAGCTGCTTCTGGCGGTCTTATTCCCATCCCGCCAAATCCATCCGTGCCTTTACAACCGACTCAGTGCGAAGCCTCGGGACTCGTGTAGTTAAACTGGGTTTAAGCTAGGAGAGTTTGCTTAGCCGGCAATTTCCAAGCACGACACGTGGGCTCTTAGTGTCTCAGCACCCCACTCTATTATTGCTTTGGGGGTGGGGGACACCTTTTGTTAGATGCGAGGCAGGAGGAAATTTATGGGTCATCATTTAGCACTTGTGTCGTCAACTGCAGTCTCTCGCAGAAGCTCTGCACGCCAGCAGACCGGCGTTTTCCTCCTCGGGCTCACGAGTGCCAGTCCAGAGCTCCTGGGCGCGCTCACCCGGCTTTCCCTCCGCGTTCTTAGTAGCTTCCTCTCGGGGCGCTTCCCGCGATGAACCGCCAGGTGGGGCTCTTCTCGAAGGGAGTGCACCTCAGTCATAGACAGGCGTGCAGTTGCATGGCAACCGAAAGTGGGCGTTCCAAACAGTTGGGACCTGGGATCCTCCGGTGCAAGGTCGTGTGCGGCTGCGCGGGCCTCCCAATCCTCGGAAGAGCGTCTCTCTGGGTTTATACTATGCCTCCCACCCGAGACCCCTTTCCGCACCTTAAATCAGATAACGATGATTCCTACTTAGGAAAACCTCAGGCTTCCCAGGTACTGTGGTTTCTTGTGCAGAGTCCCAGCAGGGTCGATGACACTCTTGTCTGTCACTTTGAGGGGCAGAGTTGGTAACTTAAAGGACTGTGGTGAAGACACTGAGTCAGGTACCGGAGAAGTCTGTTTTATGCCTGTCTCCATGTCCCCACATTCAGGTCTGCTAATGTTTCGAAGGGCTTTTGAGCAGTTGAACTGTAGTCCAGAGGAACAAGGGGCTCTCCCTGCCCAAAGCAGTATCGGGTATAATGGGACTTTAACAGGCCCAAATCCCTGCCCAAAACCACACTCTGCCCTCTGAAAGCCACCAGGCCCTTCTTTATACATCTGTCTTCACACCGTTTCTGTCTTCTGGTTAATCCCGGAATGTGTTTGTGCATGTGTGTCAGTGATTCGGGAATTTAGAAAATCATTTTTAGGTAGAAGTGTTTGGGATGTTTGAAGTGGTGCAGAATAAGGTGAATTAGACAGTAATTGTGGCTTAATAACAAAGCCAAAGAGCTTCCTTTTATTAAGCGTTGTCTACTGTGTGCCAGGTACTCTGCTAAACACTGAGGATATGCTGATAAATTAGGTACAGCTCCTGCTGAAAAGAAGCTCTATTAGAAAGGCCAGACTGACAATTGCTACAGCAAAAATGCTCGCACAATAGCACATGCTGTAACAGTAATACATACTGTGTCAGGAGAACTGGGTGCTTAAAGAAAAGCTTCCCGGATCAGGTGAGTTTAGACATCAAAATATGAGTTAGCTGGACCAGATGAGGGAGGAGGAGGAATGTGAGTTAGGAAGCAAGAAACAGGAACCAGATATTGAAAGCAAAAGCAGCAGCAAATATCCATACACCTGGAAAGAGAGAGGGTGACTTGTTTGGGGGCCAAAGAGTCCAGAATGGCTGGAGTGTCTGTGTGATGAGGAGGGCAGAACATGGGAGCTGGAGAAGTGGCCGTTGGGCTGGTGTGCTGTGTATACTGTGCAGGTGAGTTAAGATTTCTTCTCAGAGATCCTGGGGAAGCATGTCAAGATTTTAAGCACTAGAGGGACACAAAAGATGGGCGTTTTAGAAAGCACAAGTGGCAGTGGTAGGATGGGAGTGGCACAACAGGATCAGCCAAGAGGCAGGAGCCTGAGGAGGAAGCAATCTCCAGAAGGAAGAATAATGGATCTAAAGCAGTGATGCAGGGAATGGCAATAAGGTACAGATGGGAGAGAGATGCAAAGGGCAGAACTGATGGGACTTTGTGGCTGACTGGATATGAGCCCAAGAGAGCAGATGAGTGTAGGGTAACTCCTTGGTTTCTGAGGGTTTAATTGATACCATTTACTGAATGAGGCATCCAAGAGAAGCAGGTTTGGGGAGAAAGATACTCAAATCAATTAGGTAGTTGTTGCTTGTGCGATGCCTGTGGGACATTTAAGTGGAGATGAATAGCAGGCAGTACAGTTGAGAATTCTGGGTTGAAGATATTTATCTGGTAGCCACAGCATCCATATGGTGGTTGAAGCCACAGGAGGAAATGATCTCATCCAGCAAATGTGGGAGTAAGAAAAGCAGAAACCAAACCCCTGGGGAATGCCACTGTCTAAGGAAAAGAGAGGGAAAGAGTTGAGAAGGGAGCTGAGAAGAAACAGCTATAAGCAGGAGAAAAACCAGGAGGAGCCGGATCTAGAGGGTGGAGAGAACATTTGAGAGCATCAGAATCATGGTGCCAGAAACTCCAGAGATCAAATAAGATCATATCTGGAAGGGATCCACTTGACCTAGCCACAGAGGTCATTGGTTACCAGCAAGAGAGGTTTCAGTGGGTGCTTGGGGCAGAGGCCAGACTGAATAGAGGGTACAAAGCGAGAGGAAGTGGCAATAGTAAATATTGAAGAAGAAATAGTAAAACTTGAAGAAGCGTCTGGCTCTGGAGGAAAGGTGACAGAGTGGTAGCTAGACAGTGATAAAGTAATGAGAAGCTGGGTACAGGGAGTGCCAGGATGGAACAGATCTCTGAGGCACAGAGAAGGGCTGGGTTCAGGGAAGAAGGCTTGTTCTTGAGTAAAAGGGCCTTCTCTTTCTCTGAGATGGAAAGAAAGTGGGTGAGAAGATGGCTTTCATGCTAGACTTTGTTGGTGAAAGACAATCTCATCCTTCTGATGGAGATGATGAGGCTTATGTAGCCTTTGGGGAATGGGAGAGTTGCTTATGTTTATATCATGTATATTTGTAGTTTTCTTGTTTCATTTTGCATCTTGTTGTTGGCACAATGCTTCATACATACTGTTCAATTAATGTCTAACTGAGCTGAATCATACAGCACTTTGCCATTTATGGGATGGTGGCAAGGAGACGGTTCCAACATCAGGATAAGTGACAGGATAAATGAGATTTCTACTAGGTTGTAGTTGCACTCACTGGAATTCAGTAATTTATTTGATCGATACTTCATTTTTGAACACCACATGTTAGGTTGCTGTGCCAGGTGCTGGGGACACAGTGGCAATCAATATTTTACATATAATGAAAAAATAAGTCTCATGCTTTTCACATCCATGCTTATGGGGTTCTATTTAGGGGACTGACTTTTCAATGGACCTTTTTATTTGATGTTCCTGCAGTCACAATGACTCTTTCCTGCTTACTGAAATCTTTTTCTCACCTACTTAGACACTGCACTTCCCTGATTCTCCTGTCTCTGATGACCTCTTAGTGTCCTTTCCCTTTCCCTTCCCTTCCCCCAGTTATAGTATTGTGCAGTTAGTTGTGAGCCACTTCTCTTTTGGCCACACTCCTTTTTGCAGGTTTCAGCCACTGTTTCATGTGGACAACCCCGCCACCTCAATTACCCTGAGTTCTCCTCCAACAGGTTGCACACTTCGATTTTCTACGTATTAATTGTATTAGGATGTCTTTTTCCTCAAACTCAGGACATGTGAACCTGAGCTCATCATCTTCTCTATCTGCTCCTCTCTCCTCCATCCCTCTACACCCATTTGCCTGTATTTCTGGCCCATTTCTGTCAGTTCTAAGATTGAAGACTTAGAGAGATCAAAAGCCTGCAGAGTCTTGCCTCACATAGTTCTTTTCTTTGAAGATGTTCCTCTGAGACTCAATTAAAATAGGATGTTCCTCAAAAAATTAAAAATAGATCTACCACACAACCCAGGAATTCCACTTCTGGATATTTATCTGAAGAAAACAAAAATACTAATTTGAAAAGATATATGCACTCCTGTGTTCATTGCAACATTATTTATAATAGCCAAGGTATGGAAGCAACATAAGTATCCATTGATAAACAATTGGATAAAGAGGTGGTACATATGTACAATGGAATATTACTGAGCCATAAAAAGAATACAATCTTAACATTTTTGGCAACATGGATAGACCTAGAGGGTATTATGCTAAGTGAAATAAGTCAGAGAAAGACAAATGCCGTATTGTTTCAGTTATATGTCAAATCTAAAAAAAATAAATAAATCATAGAAACAGAAACCAAAAGGATGGTTGCCAGAGGAGAGGGGAATGGGAAGATGGGTGAAAAATGTGAAGCGGGAATATAGTCAATATTATGGTAAATTTGCATGGTGACAGATGATTACATTGTAAGGTATAAAAATGTTGAATAACTATATTGCACACCTGAAACTAATATAACTAATATAATATTGTATTCCAACTATACTTAAATAAAAATAATTTGAAACAATAAACCAAAAATAGGATGGACTAAGGGGATGGATGTCACTGATGTCACCACAGCAGCAAGGACCTGTAACCAGGTCACCAGGTCACCAGGTCCTGGGTGTGGTTTCTCTTTTACAGAAACTGCCATATAAGAACCCCACTCACCTTGCTCAGCAACAGGAACCCTGGAGTCGGCTCAACTCAACTCCTACAATCACCTCCATGAGGCGGGATGCTTATTTTTTTGACCCTGAGGTACCTAACATTGAAATGCTATTTCTCTTACCTCTCCTTAGGACTCATTAATAACCTCTTTGAAAGGTAGTCTGTCCCTGACTGGTTTAGTCTCTTTTGGTCTTCAATTCAAGATCCAAGATGCTACCAAATCTAAAAACAAATACCAATTTATCTGGCCCCTGGGAAGTCAGAAGGCTTGAATTTTGCACCAGTCTGTTATCTGGAGCAAATAATTTTCTCACCAAACTTTTCTCTTCTAATTGAAACAAAGTCTGAATATAACCATGAAGGAGGGAAGGCCCATTAAGCTCAAGTCAGGGACAGTATAGTGATTCCACGTGGACAGGGAAAGCTCACTACTCCTTAGACCGAACCATGAGAACTCCATGTTGACAAGAGTCACCGTGTAGTTTAGTGTATAAGGAGTTGGTGGATCTCAGGCCCAAATGGGGTTCACTCTGCCTTTGGGAAAGAGTAGAGCCCAAGACAGTCTGATTAGAGCAGGTGGAGGGGGTAGAGGTGGTGTGTTAACGCTGGAGCTGACTTTTTTGTAGATACCGAAGGATGACCTGGATTTCCGCCTAGCAGCCTTGTACGACCACCACATGGGGACGTTCAAGAACAAAAGTGAGATCCTGATACACCAAGAGACCATCCGGGATACCCATGAGTAAGTGGTGGAGGCACAGCCTCCCCACCCTAAGGACAATGCCATCTAATCACATCTGGCAAAGTGTCACCTGGGAAATATACTTATTTGTATAGATTTCTGTATTTTTTACATCTGTACCTATAAATAATGTTTTTTTATTATCTAAAATGATCAGAGATCCTCCAAGATTGTGCTCATCTGTATTACCAAACGAAATTTTCCATATATTCCAGAGGGTAAAAAGGCCTTTGGTTACTTCATTTCTGAGGTTGCATGCAACTATCTTTCCTTCCTCACCTGTCTCCTTTTGATTGGTTTCACTCTCCTGTTCTTCCCCATATCATCTTCTAGAATCATGAAGATCCAATCACCTGGAGAACTTTTGCCTTCCCCAACATCCCCCATCACTTCCCAAGCTAACATCAGACACTGGATCAACCCTAAGAAGGACTCCATCCACAGCATCCAGGGATCTATAGGTAAGAGTTAGAAGATGGGTGGTGCTAGATTTTCTAAATGGATCCATGAATTACAGATGTCAGGGGACATGATGACTATGGAATTAATTCTTCAGGAAGACCCATAGCTACCTCCCAGCTGTCATAAGAACCTTCTCCATCGGTGAATTACATATGGTTACAGATTCCCAGAAAAGGCAAAGGTTCTGAAATTCAGAGCCCACTCCTTTTCTCCACAGTGTCCCCTCACACTGCAGCCACCAATGGAGGCTACTCCAGAAAGAATGACGGTGGCTTCTTCTCCACCTAGTTGACAGGCTCCTGGACTGATTAATCATAGTGCAACATCCTGCCACCCATCTCCATTAAATAGATTTGTGCAAGATGAAGCCTAAAGTGTCTGTTATCCATGGACTGAGTTGCCACTCCACTACTCTTAAAATATGGATGGTGGGATGGAGGGGTGGAGGGGGTTGTTTCTGAACTTCTAGAAACTAGTCCTGTAGAGCATATTTGCAACTTGCAAAGGCATATTGCTGAAAAGATAAGGATTTAGGACAGAATAGCAGTTTTGGGCAGGAGGCAGGTATTCATATTTTGTAAACGGGAGTCACTCCAACCATACAGATATATCCATTCAACATTTCTTGCAAACGTTTGTGTCACGCACTGAGCTAAGTGTTGGGGAAACAGGAATGGACGTAGCCCATTGTCTTAGTGAGCTTGCAGTCACTGTAATTTTAGCAGCTCCACGTGGCATTAATATTTATGCCATTACACTTAGATTTCCAGCCTCCTATATATAGTCATCTGCTGGGCCCTACTTTTCCATTAGGGCTTCATCTCCCCAGTCCTGGCTTTTTGCCATTGTTTGTTCTCTAACTCTGCTGTCTCATCGCCAGAGGTCAAGTCCCTTTCTTTTGTGTTAGTTTGTGCTGATTCTTATGAACCTGGGTCAACAATCTGGTGCTTGGGTTTGAAGTTACCTAAAAATGATGCATTAATGTGGTTTATAAAATCACAAGTCACTGATAGGAACCTGCTGTTAAATTGGACAAGAAATGGCAGACTTTCTAGAACAGTGTACAGTTAAATTCCCATTTCTAAGTTTGAACAGTGTACGCATAGTTGAATAATTCAGATAGGAAAAGGCTTCTTCCTGGTACTCGAGTGCAGGGTCTTGAAGTCAACTATCGCAGTCCCCCTTTCACGGAGACACTCCAGTCTCTTCCGATAGTATCTGCTACCTAGTGGCAATACAAAGTTTCAGTTCTCATTATTTAGAACAGATGAAGGTGGCAGAGGGGTGACTCTCTGGATGGTCTTCATGAAAGTGGATACTGAACATCGAAAACTGTATTACTGCACTGAGGCTTTGAAAAATAGATTCCTAGACCGCCCTGGTGATTCTGACTCAGTAAATGTGGGGCAGGTGCCTGGAACCTGCATTCTTAAACGCTCTCCAGTTTCCTGGACACACACACACACGCACGCGCGCGCGCGCCTGCATCCCTTCGCGGCAGCCGCTGTGGCGAGCCTTTAAGCCAGGGGCTACCGTGTGGGTACCCTGCACACAGCCAACGCGGCAAGGCGGGCCTCAGGGGGACAGGGAGGCGCCGGGGGAGCAAGGCCTCCTCCGTCCCCCCTCGTTCACGCTCCCTCCGGCCTCGTTGGCCCCCCGCCGCGGGCGGCCGCGTCTCGGGGCCGGGCTCAGATCAGAATCGCCTCGATAATCAGCGGCCCGGGACAAGCCTGGCCTCGTCTATCTGATCAATTCATCACCTCTGAGCGCCGGGCCCCGCGGGACCGGTCCCGGGGCGTCCGGGGCCGCGGCGCTGCCGCCGCCCAAGCGGCCTCGCTGCACAGCGCCCCGAGGCGGGGCTTCGCAGGAGGGGGGCTTTTCACTTCGGGCGCGCCCGGCGGGGCTGGGGCGCCACCCGATCAAATAAGATCAGCGTGTAGGCGGGAGCGGGGGCCGGGGGGAGGGCCACGCACTCGCCTTGCACGCCCCACGCACGCGCCCACTCACACACGCGCCCCCCACACTCACACACGCGCGCCCACTCACACGCCTGCCACGCAGCCCACTCAGCCCTCACCCCCGGGCGCGCTCGCTCCCACGGCGGGCGGAAGGCCGCGCCCCCTTTTATAGGCCGCCGCCGCCCCGCGGGATTCTGGGCGGAACCACCGAGTCCCGGGCGGACCGCGGCGCCCTCGTTGCGCGGGCGCTTTGCTGCCCTCGCCTGGCTCGGAGGGGAGCCCCGGTCCCAGGGAAAGGGGACGAATCCCCACAATAGTGAACTGTCGTTTGTGATCTGTGTGCAGGTCTGTGCTTACAATCATATCTATAACTTCTCTTTGACCTTGATCCAAGCTCTGGATATATGATGAGCCACTCTCAGGGGATCTATGGGTGAACGACTCTTTCCCGTGGAGAAGGCAAATCCTGGTCATTACTAACATTTCCAGGAGCTCCTTCCCACAAGCAAGACAATACACATCATTTTACCAAACATAAAGGTGAGAATAGACTATCTAAATCAAAGACTAGGGGTCAGGATATCTGTGAAATGAGTAAAGGTTGGAGCCACATCCCTGTTCTCACATACGGAGCCCTCGGGCTCCACAGAACTTGATGCTGTAGCAGCCATATTGCTGAAACTTCATTTACTTCCACTTCCATTAAAACATACCATTTTCAAACTCCAGAATGGGTAGTGAAAATCTATAGTGATTATATAAGTAGAATCAGCTTTTTAGGGAGCACAATTTTAATGTCTCAGTTCCTTCTTTCCCCTTTTTCAATGAAACAGGTGTATGTACAGGGGTGAAATAAAAATCAGGATTTTGGAATTAGTAGAAAATGATTTGTGAAGTTAGAATTTGTACCTGTGCCAGTGTCACCATGTACTTGGAATAAATGCATAAGGAAACGGTATCTAATGTATGTGTCAGAATCCCATTAGGTCAAAGAATTTCTATGTGCGTGGATGGTCAACCTGATAACATCATTTGAATGAAGTTTATGGCTGGTAATGGCAAATAGCAATAGTAGGTGAACTATATTTGGGAGCATCATCTATCTTAATGCACCTCAAAATTTGTTCATATATATAAGATATATATGCTGATATATACAGTATTATACATTAGCTCCCACAAAAGAGAAAGCTACATTCTCATAGATCCTGAATTACATCATACATTGTGTTCTTCAAAGGGGTTAAAAGGAACGATAGTATTAGGTAACGTTAACTAAAAAACTATGGCCATAACCCGAGGGAGTATTGAACAGAGTTCAGTAAACTCAGAATGTGACAAATAAAATGAATAAAAATGGTAGGGAAAGACAATTTTAATTTCAAGGTTTGTGCAGACAATGGTGAATAAAAATTGTATTTCAATTATAAAAAGCTGACTTCAATTCCACCCTGGTGATGCCAGTTTGAATCTGAGGCGATACTGCTATTCCCATTCTTCCACCTGTAAGACTCTCAAAAGATATATGACATATCAAGCAAAACAATGAGTTAAACAGGTTTCTGCTTATCTGCTTACATAAAGTCAAATGAAATAAGCTGTGTATTTGTTTCTTGCTGTAAATTACCTTTACTCTTGTGTACTTTTTGGTACATTCTGATATGAAAACATCTCAAAATATAACAATTCAAGAGTTTAGGTCCAGATGACCCACCCAGGAGGCTATAAAAGTTGTTTTGAATAACTAGAACTCTGAAATGGAACTAGTGTAAAATATGAAGCAGCTCTAAGCATCAAGCTTAGAGATATTAACCTTATTAGAAAAATAAAAAAGTCCTTAAAGCTACAAAGTAACAAGTGCAAATGTTCTGTACTTCCAGAGAGTGACATTCCCATTGGCCAACAGGTCCCAAACTCACACTCACGAGGTATACCTCTTCCTTCACGTGCCAACAGATTTCCTTTCTCTCATATTAAAGATCCTCAGAAATGAACTTGGAAAGTATATGAATCATTGAAATTTATCCTGAGGACCAATTCCTGAAGAGATAACAGCCACAACTTTGAGATGATTAAATATGTAGTGTTTACTTGATGACTTTCTATTATTTCTACAACCCCTCAAAGCACTAAGCTGCCTATTTGAGAACCTAAACCTCCTAGCTAGCAGCTTTTGTTCTCTGTGTAACTGACACAGGGGTCAACAATAGCTAACTTGCCCACAGTCAAGTTTTACTTTAATGGTCAATTCAACTGGCAAACTTATGTCCATGCTTGCTTTTTTACAATAATTTAATTTTAGATCAACTTTTTTTTTAAAGAAGTTCTAGGTTTCATAAATGCAGGTTGATTCTTTTGCAGATTAGAAAGAGGGAATGGAGAAGTCTTCCCTTCAAATATTGAGTCATCTAAAATGATTTACTCCAAAGGTACCATACTCCACGGAAAAGCCATCAATCTCAGTTGCAAACCTTTGTTTTCCTTTACTTTAGAGAGCACCCTCATTTTATTCATGGAGTCTCTGAACTGTCCAAACATGCTCATGAATATCAGCAACTTCTCTTACTCATTCAAATTTTTTCGTTCATGTGATACAGAATTTCCAAGAGATAGTGAAAGAGTACTGCAATATGAAGAAAATTAAGAGTTGGCCAAGAATAACAAGTAATCAACTAAAAATTGCCATAACTCAGATTTAAACAAAGAATAAGTTTTTATCTTAGATAACATGACAAAATTCCCATCTAACATCACAATAAAATTTTCAACTACATGACTTCACTAGTATATGAATTAATATACTAGACTTATTTCTTCTACCCTAACTACGAATATATTACGCAACTATTTCTTCAGTCATCTCTCTTTCCCCTAGTGGTGGTATTTAAAACTGAGTAATAATATTTAGTTCTCAGTAATTCTGAAAATATAAAAAGGCTTTAGGAAAATAGAAACAAGATTCTTTTCAATATACCATTTGATGGGGTAGAGTCTCCTTTTGGGGATACCGGTGAACAGAACATTGTTTCTTGTTTGAGTTATTGCTTTCTGGTCTCATCACAGACAGATAACTCCCAAATCTTATGTAGGCCCAGATTCACTTAGCAAAACTCTCCGGCTTCCAGCACTCAGCACCTCTGTCATCTGTTTTCTTTTACAGTGAGGACCATGCCTTTCTCTTATGTTCCCAGATGGATATATGAAAGATAAATTTCCAAAGCCAAAAAATTTCTTGGCATTGTACAACTTGGCCAGCCCCCTACCAATGTGCCAAATTCAAATTAAATTGCGGGGGGGAAAAAAAAAAGTCAAGTCCTGAAAATTATCTTCTTCCAAGAGATTTGAACACAGCTTATGTCTTTCTCTAATGAGCCTCAGTTTGAAAAGATCCTGATGAGGGCTGAGGAACAAAATAGGTGACAAGTTTTTAAGTAGGAGGTGTATAACGTCATCACCAAGGGGTATAATTTATCTCGACATTATATGCTTTTTGCTGAGGACTGATTTACACATAAAGGAAGATGGCTTTCTGGAGTCCCCTGAAGCATAAATAATGTTTGTAACCATGAGGAGTTTTCCCCACATATGGTAGGGGCAGATGCTGTGGTGTCATCCCGGGGATTTTGATGATTTTAGCTGAACTCTCCTACGCTAGGCCCAGGCCTATGACAGGTTCTTCACCTTCATCCCCTTTGTTGGCAGTTGATGAGATGGATGCTTTGGAATTCATTTTATAAAAAGGACGTAAAAGGCCATGACAACACAGGCAATTGCCACAGCAGCGTGTAGCCTGGTTCCAATCACAGCAGCTAGTAGACAAAAAGTAAAAAGAGAAAAGAAATCACATCTTGCCCTTAATATAAATCCTTACTTTCAAGGTGATACTTTGAAATCTCTAATCATAAATGAAGAGACCTATCAAGGGTCACAAGAACCCACTGGGAATGTATTTAAATACTACCCTGTGGCTTTAGGTTCTAGGTGAATATACTGTTTGTTTATATTTTGCACTATTTTGAAAATAGACTGCGATAGGTAGGATTCCAGATAAAGATGCCCAAAGTGAGAATAAAAAGCATCTGAGTTAATTGAATCAAAACTTAAAAATTTTAAAAATTAAGTAAAAATAACTCCTATATATTCTTTCCAGAAATTCAGAAAAACTTCTCATTGGGAAAATATTCCTTCCAACAATTCTAGTCAAGTCTAAAATGTTTAATTTATATCCTTTTCCTCCATGGAGAATATTAAAATTACCTTGATGCTAAAACAAACCATTATGTAAAAGTGGAACCAAATATAATCCTAGTCTATCGCACCTCTCCTCCCCGCCCCCCTTTGTAACACCTCACTGTCCAGAGATGGCAAATCTCCTCTTCCTGTGCAGATATAATCTTACCTTTGTAAAACACACCCCAAACTCCCTTCTTCTCTGATAGCAGCCAGGTTTTGAGACGAGGAACTTTCTTGAAGTAGGCACAGGTGCAAACAAAGAGCAAACCAAACACCAGAATCCCATCCAAAGAGTACACTGTTACAGGAAAAAAAGAAAATCTTTGGTGCTTATCCAGTTTGAGGCAGGTGATCCCACTGGAGAACTCCAAGAAGCACAGAGTGTAATATACTATCAAGACGATAACTTCAACTGCAGTGCCAACCCTTGACAAGAGGAAGCCAAGGACCTGGGACTAAGAAGGTCACCGTATTCCCTAAAACTGCTTTTAAGCATCCCTTAAAACAACTACACTGCGCCTTATGCACTCCTCCCCTTTTACTAACTACAAATGCTGAAAAGCATGCATCAGTTGATGTGGAATCAGACTCTCAGGAATGGTCAGTGTTGGCAACAGGTTGAAAGAGGCATTAGAATCCTCCGAGCCTTAGTTGAGAGACGTTCTTATTATAAAACACTCGTGTGATAAAGGAGAGCTAGAAATGTGGCCAGGTTTCTCAGAGCTGCATGTGTTGATGGAGAATATGTTAAGGCAAAAAATGTTAAAGCTTAAATGAAAAAGTTAGAATCCATATAACTACAATTTTCCTAAGCTTATCTTACATTTCATGCATGATACTCCACTTACAAACCAAATTTCTGCCAGAACAGCAACAGATTCTTGTTAAAACAAACAAACAAACAAACAAACAAACAAACAAACAAACCTGAGGCTTAAACTTAGTGGGACAACTGCGGGGGGGGGGGGGAGGAAGCTGTGAACAATTCTATTTCTTATATATGTAAACTGAGCCATTTCTTGTACACAGAAGCACAATAAGTCACCTAACTGCAAAAAAAAAAAAATTAAATTAAAAGATATCAAGCCACAAAAGGAGGGAGGGTGGCTAAAATTCATTCAGTAATTGTATGTATCAGACTGCTCTCTTATTTCCTGTCTTTGATGATTTCTTGCTCTGGGTGATGTCCCTCTCCTACTGTGCCTAGTAACTGCAGACCTCTGACTGCCCAGGAAGCTCCAAAAGGACCATTTACAAAACCAGCACCAGCCAATTCTAGACCACTCTTACGTCCTCCTCTCTCTGGTAAAACTATCTCACAGCTGGGTGTCACAAAAGGGTCTGTAAATTAATACATACACTAAGTTTTTATAACGAATGATACCTTTTTGTGCTAGTCTTTTCCTCCCTAAGTTTTTGCAGACAATGCCAAAATTCACAAGGAGGTGAAATCTGAGTCTTCAGTGCCAGGCTTATGGAGAAGGTACTATGGAGAAATGCTGTCCTGTGCCCCTCAAATACTACCTAAGTGGCTTTCTCCTCTTTCCTGTAAGGCTGAACCTGAAGACCATAAAATCCCTGCTTCTTGATCTTCCCTGGAATTCGGAAACCATGTCTATAAAGTGAAGTGGCCTAGAAAATTAGATCCGAAAAACAGGGTGGTAACTGCCACAGTAGGACGAGGCAGTGTCTACATCCAACCCTTACAACACTAGTCAGGGTCTCCAGGTGGGATCGCCGAGACAGAACTTTAGAACCAAACAAGAGAGAGATTTCCATCATTTTTTCAAAATAAGTGCCTTTTTCAGGGTCTGCATTAGCCCCTCCCCAGAGTGCGGGCCTTGAGAACCTCTGTGGTTTCTTGGTCCTCCCAACGAGCTTACTGTCCGAAAGCATGAGAACGTAGGGGACTGGTAGGAGGACCTTCTTTCCTCCCTGGTGCTAAAGTAGATAGTTCAAAAGGGACTGGCCTCTCCTAGAGGCTTGTAAGGGCCGGGACGAACTTCTAGAAGAAGGAAAGAGACGGCACAGACGAGGGCCCGCGGGCTTGGGGTTGGGGCACGTTCCCCACGGTTCCCCATGAAGCGTGGGCACGGGGCCCCGCGGAGGGGTGAAGGGGACAGGAGCCTGAGGTGCCCGGAGGCCAAGCGGGGCTGCGAGGCGAGAGCGGCGGAGAGAGCCAGCACGGCGGCCCCGGCCGCCACGTTTCCGCTCATCCCTCCCCCCCTCCCTCCCTCGCATCCCCTGTCCGAGCACCGGCACGCACCGTTTGTCATCGCGGCTGGGCCCGCGCCCGGCGCGGGGGCCCGGGCTCAGCGGTGCGGGTGGCGGAGGCGGGGCAGGCCGCAGCCGCTTGACGCTTCCCGGTGGCGGCGGCGGGGGGGGGGGCGCCGCAGTGCGCAGGCGCGAGGGCCGAGCGGCGGCGTCGTCGATCGCCGGCAGGCGCGGCCAGCCGATGGCCGAGTCGCGGCCCGCGCGAGCGGACTTGTGGGTAAGAAGCGCGCGCTCGGGGCGGTCCCTGCGGGGTTCGGCCTGGGCCGGCGCCGGCCCGCTCGCTTTGCACTCTGTGCCCCGGCGGGTGTGTGTGTGTTCTGTGTGTGCGTCCGTGTGCGCGTCCGTGTCGGGCAGCCCCCCCGCAGCCGAGAGATCTCGGGGCTGGAGTCCCAGAGGCGGCTCCCGCCGCCTCCAGAGCTGCCTGGCGGCGCCGACCTTTCTCACTCGCTGTGGAATCGGGACGGTCAGGCCGCGTGGGAACTTTTGAAAGGAAACACGGAACATTATAACAAACGCAGGTCACGTGTTTCAGATCCTAAAGCCCCGTGCCGTCGGGAAACAGTCAGGTGACTGCCTTTTTGTCTGCGTGGATTGTTCTCGAAACCTAGAAACCCTCAGGAGAGTCTCGATCATCCCCCGTATTTCGCTAATGCTTCGGTCCCCTCCGCCACGTTGACCAGGAATCCGCGATGCCTGGACAGCGCTGCTCACACACTCACAAGCTGACCACAGGTACCGTCAGGTTTTACTGGGGGGAACGGGATGGGAGAGACGAAGCCACACATTCCGTTTTATACATCGAAATCCTTGATTGTACAGAACTCGACCTGCTGCTTTCTTAGAGTCTAGGCGAGAGAGCGACCCCGAGTCCTCTGAGGCTGAAATTATAAGGTTACCCGCACTCAGGGGTTGACAAGGTCCTAAAAGGACTCCGTGCCCCACTTGCTGCAGTGCCGTCTGCTGCCTGCGGCCAGCTTGGTTACGCAGGAAAGAAAAGTTGCCAAGGCCGCCTTCTAGAAAGAAGCTAGAGAGTCAAGAGGCAAAACACAAAAGTGACTCCATTTTGATTTTGGGGACTCCATTTTAGTACAGCCAGTTCGCGGAAAAAACAGATTGAAAAACCAAGCACCCCCCACCCTAGACTGAGCCGATCAGGACCGACATGGACAGTCCCTGACCCACTGACTGCCCCAATCCCTAATCTTAGCTTCACCCCAACCAATCGTCTCCTAAGGGTCTGCTTACTGCTCCAGTCCTGTAACGCCAAGGAATATCACCCCATGATTGTGGTTTTTCCCGTTAAAAACCCAGCCACCCTCTAGTCAGGGTGCCTCCTGTACACTGCTGCGCAGGTGCATTCAGAGTGTGGCCCAGACTTAAGTCTGAAATAAACCTGCATCCCTCTTGCTGTTGCATTGGTGTTGGTTCTTTGGCGGCTCGCGGAGATTCGAACACTTGGGCACAACATTTGGGGGCTTGTCCGGGATCTCCGTGGCCCCAAAACTCCTGACCCGGGGGGGCCATTTCTGCCGGCTGGTGAGTCATAATTGTGTGTCTCTGTAAATCTGTAAAATTGTTAGGTGCCTCGTAACTGTTAATCTGCCTGTTCTGGACAGCCGGTAGTGGCCAGGGTGGACGCACCCATCAACCAAGGCTGTGGGGTTCTGGAAGATGTTCCAGGCTCCATCTGAATCTCAGGTGAGGACTAGTAGGCCTCACATCTGGTTCGTTTTGTGTTCCCTGTTCATCGTTTATAAGTGTGGATAAATGTGAAGGTGTGGTGTGTGACAGACGGACGGACAATGGGACAGGCCACCTCTTCTTCCCTCGGACTTTTAATTGATCATTTTAAAGATGTCCGAGAGCGAGCCCACAACCTCTCTGTGGAAATTCGGAAGACTAAACTAATTACTTTTTGCAGTACGGAATGGCCGACTTTTGATGTAGGATGGCCACCCGAAGGAACCCTTGACTTAGCTGTCATCACGGCAGTAGAAGGTATTGTGTTCCACCCGAGGGACAGACACCCGGACCAAGTCCCATATGTCACTGTCTGGAAAGATTTAGTCGAAAATCCACCCCCATGGCTAGAATCTTTTCTTCCCTCACAGAAAACCCCAATATTGCTGGCGGCGACGAAAAGTGACCAGCCTAAGAAGACTCCCCAACCTACCCTCCCAGTCTGTTCTCTCCAAACCCTATAACATACAGAGAGATCTGGACCAGACTCAAAGCCTTGTATGAAACTAACACCCCTCCTGAGCCACACCACTTCCAGCCCGGTGACTGGGTCCTCATCAGACGACATCGCCGTGAAAACCTAAACCGCGTTGGAAAGGACCCTACGTGGTCATCCTCACCACCCCCACCGCTCTCAAGGTAGACAGCATCACTACCTGGATTCACCATACTCATGCACGCTTAGCGGACTTCCACACCCTTCAAGGACAACATGTCTCTCCACCACAATGGACTGTCTCAGAGAATCCAGACAACCCTCTCAAAGTTCGCCTGCAGAAACTGTGAGACTGTTCATTGTTCTCACCCTTATCTGTGCTCTTGGACATGCAACCCCCATGGCTTGCCCCGGCGCCTGTTATACCAATTACAGGGGGGTTAACTCTTTTGTCTATGAAACCTATGTACACTCCTCCTGCTACAAGGATGCCAAAACCTGCATAGCATCCAATACTAGGTACTGGGTAGCCACGGGACAACGGGGTAACAGTCATACTGGCAGATGTCCCGCTTCGCCAGGTGAACAATTCTGCTTCTCAAGACAGACCCACATAGGGCTTACAGATGGGGGTGGCTCCCAGGATAAGGCCAGACAGGAAGCCCAGGAGCAAGTTAGGCAGGAACTTATCAAGATTGGAGAGACCCTAAACAAGCAACCACAGCCTTATGAACCTAATCAGCTCGAACAAGTCCAGCAGGCCCCTTAACAGCCTTTTTCTTCCTACTGACCGTTGGACCATGCATCCTTAACTGGGTTCTTAGACTTATCAGAGAAAGACTAGGCACCATCCAACTTAAGGTCGTGAGTTCCCAATACCACTACCTAGAAAAACAAGGAAACTCAAGATTGAGCTCTCTCAGTCACCAGAGAAAGTGGGGAATGAAGAACAAAAGTGACTCCATTTTGATTTTGGGGACTCCATTTTAGTATAGCCAGTTCCCAGAAAAACCACAAACTGAAAAATCAAGCACCCCCCCACCCTAGACAGCCAATCAGGACCGACATGGACAGTTCCTAACCCACTGACCCAGTGTCGGTTCTTTGGCGGCTTGCGGAGATTCGAACACTTGGGTACAACAGATGCAGGACAAACTCCTTGCGATAATATACATAAATGTAGAATTTCAAAAAATGGAATATAATGGGACAAAACCTAGAAGGCCAAATATATGCCCATACACAGACAAATCCCTCTGCCCAAAAGAACTGCTCAGGACCACTCAAAAAAAAATCCTGTCTTGGTCTTTGAACCTTTCACCAATTGTAATCTAAGACTGCACATCAGCACTAGCATCATCACTAGCAACTGACTGTTAATTTTCTGCTCCATGGCTAGATAAAGGCCCCAAAACCTTCTTACCAGGTTCTAAAATTCATTTTCACTGTTAGGCTGAATCACGTAGCTCATCTACATCTAAACACATTCTCTTTCTGGATATCATGAAACTCACTATCTTCCCTGAATTGTATCTAATTGTTCTCTTTACCCAGGTTCTTCTTCCAACTAAATATGGCCTCTAAGATACCCACACCCTCTTTTTCTTATTAACTCTTACTTAGTAACCTGTTCTGTTCCATGGCTTTACCATCTCTATGCAGAGTTCTTAAGTTGATGTCCTACCCAAGCTCCAGTCCTACATTTTTAACAGATGTTCTTCTGACATTTGAAGTGTTTAAAACCAAACTAATTGCCCTCTAATTTTCCTGTTTCTATGATTAAATTCTTTTTTTCCTAATCACTAAATTAAAAATTTGTAATCTTGGAATCAATGAAGTCTTTTTTCCAAAAAAATGTCATTCAAATTGCCCCCTTTTCAATTTACAGACATCATGTTAGTGATTTTACCATTTCAGTCTTCTTTAAGCATTAATTATTGCCTCACAACAATGAAAAGCTACATTAGTTTAGTGTTTTCATATTTTCAAAGCAAACACACCTTGTTTTAAATCTTATTCCATCCTCACAACTGCCTTATTACCCCCATTTTGGAGATAAACAGGTTTAGGGTAAGGACTGCCCAGTATCACACACGAGAAATAATTCTGGTCTTCTACACTCAGGACTAGAAAAGTTTTACTCCAAACTAATACTGTTGTTTTTTAACAGCAACCACTACCTGTTGAATACGTGTCTAATCCTTTACTCTGCTATTTAAAGCCTTCCAGAAGTATTTTCCACTTTCCTCTATGAGAACTTTAAGCTTCAGCTGTGAAAAGATAATTCTATGTTCTTCAAATGTACTCTTTGCTTTTACATTTTGCTCATAACATTTACTCTTTTGGAAATAACTTGATCTCATTTTTTAGTAGATGGAAACCTTCAGTTTTTGTAATGCTCTGAAAGATGAGTCTGCTTACTTGTCACTCACAGAGTTTAAGAAGAAAACTTAAAGACAAAGAAATCACAGTTGCGGAGCTGGGAAGAGTGATTACTTGACTAATTACTATTTCATAAAACAGTGATTGATATTACTGTGATTAAGTGGTTATTTTTTACTCTGCTCAGAATTTACCTTTTTCTGTTCTTTTTTTCATGTGTCTATATCTATTCTCCTTCCTACTCTTTTTCCCTATTGTTCATGTTTATTTTTTCTTATTTCTCTTTTCACCATATTTTCTAGTATTAATAAAATATTTTACTTTTTTAATATAAAGTGGATCTCACCTGATTTTTATTTCAAAATTAATTATACCAAGAATTTTATATTTAAAACTGAGCTATAATGGTTGCTCCTTTCTCAGGTCATTAAAGGATTAAACAAATTATAATAATGCCTGGCATGAAGTAAATGCTCCATAATGGTAGCTATTACAATTGTTGTTCATTTGTTTAAAAAATATTTACAGTGTCTACTAAGTGCTGAGAACTTTTATAGATTTGCAGGCATAGAGGTAAAAATTAGTCCCTGCCCTCAGGGGACAAACTATTGGGGAAGACAGATAAATTTTAGTAGAACAGAGGCATTACGTATGTAAAGACATTATCTTTGATCTTCACAACTGTATTGCATAATATTTTTTCAAGGAGAAATCTGAAGCTCAAAGAAAAGGCATGTGGGTGAGATCACATAGCTAGTTAGGATCCAAAACCAGGTCTATCTGACTTCAAAGCTCCCTTCCCCTTGTTATCTCACTGCCTCAAATTAGAATACTGTCCACTGAAACTGATCTTTGATGATTTTGTTTCAAGCATTTGTGTTTCTGTCGCCCTAGAAAGCTCTGTAGTCTCACATCAGTCCAAAGCCTGGGTCACTGGCCTTGCAGCCCGACTGCAAGGAACAAATAGAGCTCTGCTTGCTGGGGACTCAATTCAGACAGTCCTTCCTCAGTTCATTTCAGCCTCCATGGGAAGACAAGCAGTTGCTGCCAATGCCTGTCAGTCAAGAACAGTGGCCCATTTGTTAGGGTTGTTGCAGTGACTGTGGCTGTCATTGATCAGTCATGGGGACCATGACGATGACATTCTGGTTTAACCAAAGAGTAAGCTCAGTAGCTTGCAACAATAGCTTTATTTGAATTACAACATACTTGAAAAGGGATGTCAAACAGGCATTAATTTATGCTGCGAATATTTGTTCCAGGACTCTTAAGTGTAAGGAATGTGCCAGCCTTTGGGGGCTCAAAGATGAAACAGAAACAGAGTCTGATCTTAATAAGTTTAAGATTTAGTAGACAAGATTAACTGTGCGTATAAATAACCAGAAAATACAGTAGAAAGTGAGAAACGTCAAAAGAAAATGAAAAATAAATGCTTTCAGAGCATAAAGGAGAAAGTGCTTTTGTCTGGAGAGCTCAGGGAGAGCTTTATGAAGGAGCAGACATTTTAGCTGGGCCTGAAAGGCATGTAGCATTTCAACAGAGAAGGGTGTTCTAGTGGGAAAGAGCGATCAAAGGCATGGAAATGGGAAAGTCCAAGATAAATTAGGGGCACAGCACCCTCTTCCCTTCCTCCTTCACTGACTGACTCCATTAATCACTAAGGTCTCAGCTCAAACCTCCCTCGCTCAAGGGAGTCTTCTCTGACCTTGGGCCACCTACCCCCATCATAAAGTTCTGGAGCACATAATATCTATTTAATTCATGTCCCCCTGCTGCACTGTAAGGTTCATAAGCCCAGGGCTTGTATTTGCATTGTCTGTCATTTATCCACAGTCCCATAGCAAGTGTTGAACATTTTACAGGTGCTTGGTGAATATGTGTTGCATGAATAACTGTGGCCTTGTGGAACAGCAGACCATGACTCTGAAAGGTAATTTCTTGAATAAAAATAGCTGACACTTATGGAATGTTTACCACTTGCCAGGTATTACCCAGAGCACCTTCTGGGTATTAACACATCTAAGCCTCATAATAATCTTATAAAGTTAGTAACTTATTCTTATCTCATTGATGAGGAAATGGATATAATGAGAGGTCAAATAATTTGTCTCAAAGTAACATAGCTGATAGGTAGTACACTTAGGGTTTCAAACCCAACTCATTTGACCTCAGAGCCTGCATGTTTAACCAGACTCTGGTCATTATTTGGTAAACAAGCAGATGGTTAAGACTACATAAGATTATCATGGAAATTCTGCAAGCCATTTAAAAAGACACTACCTCACTAAGCCCCAAACTGGGACTAGCATTCCAGAGGTCTATATTCTGGAGTTGAGGGAAGGTAGTAGGGATGAAGGGGGAACGGCGTGAGGGTAGGACTGTTAGTGGGACAAAAAAAGGCCTGTTTGCCTGTGCAAGTCTAAAGCAAAGAAGAGATAATGTGCAGGTTTTGCAGCAAAGAAAGTAAGGTTTCTTTAGAGGGTTACAAGTCCCAGAGACACAGGCAAGCTGTTGCTCTTGACAACCCAGCCCCCAGGTGTCTTGAGAGTACAGATTACATAAGGAAAGATCAGTAGTCATGGAAACTAAAGGAGTTGTGTTTGTGGCACTGATGATTCGATGGGGATGGGGTAGTCGATGATTGTCAGGTTCTGGAATCAGCCATGGTGCCATTCCATCTGGTCCCATGGTCTGGGCCCGAGGCTGGTGGGGTAGTTCTGCTTTAATGGGCGGGGGCTGAAACACATCTAAAGCTAAGATGTTATCAGCCTTAGTCTAACCAAAACCTGTTGTTCAGATGATTATAGACCTGAGACTTCGTTGATTAACTGAGCAGGCATCCAAAGGTGGAAGGATAAGGGTGAAAAGAGAAAACACAAAAAACACTGAGTCACAATGTCATTATCTGGGCAAAACTAGCCTGAATCAGAGAAGAAAAGCTATGTTAAAGAAATAAACATAGGGGTTATAGGTCTGCACAGTTTCAGCCTAAATTTTGGATCTGGTTGTTACTCTTCCATCATGCCTCAAGCCCACAACCCAGCCTTCCGCGTTCCTCTTTTCTGAGCTCAACCCCGGCATTCCCGCATTCCTTGCAAATTATTCTCACACACAGCAGCCCTACCTCTCCTTTTTATCTGCTACTCCTGTCTGCTTCTCTGCTGACTCCATTCTTCTGTGAACAAATCTCTTTTGTCCATTTCTTTAGAAGCTCATAACACTTTTTTTGCTATAATGAAAACCTGGCTTTTTCTAACAATTAGCTAAGTGACACAAATTTACAGCTTTATTCTTCAACAATTATTTATTCAAAATTCACTCTCCTTGATTCTACTACCCTCTAAGGCTACTTTTCTTCGCTTTTCCACCTTTCACCATCCAACTCTACATTCGTTCCTTAACCTCTTAAAATCTGGATTTCATCTTCACTACTGCCCTCAAATTATTTTGTCAAGATTATTGTACCACCTCCTAATTGTCAAACCCAAGGCCTTTTCTTAAATCTCTTTATCTCTGTGGCACTGAACATACCTACCCTCTTGCTTCTTTTTGAAATTTTTTCTGTTTTGGCTTCCAAAATATATTTTCCTCCTTTTCCTCCTCCTCCTCCTCCTCCTCCTCCTCCTCCTCTCTCTTTTTGTCTTTTGCCTTTTATCTTTTGCTACCTCTCAAACCATCTTTCTCTGGATGTACCTTTTCTAAGGATATGCCCTTTGTCTCCCTTCTCTGTTGCCTTTGCTCCTGTGCAGTCTTTAAATGATCACATTTTTGTTTATGTCTTTCCTACCATTTTCTCCAGTCCTAATTTCTCTGGCTTTCCAGGCCTGCAGTCCCTCTCTAGATGGGACATTTCTAGACTCTCACACTCAGAATGGACACATTTTCTTCTTTCTCTAATTGCTTTCCCTTTTTACTTTTCAATTCATATTAATAGCATTCTATTAATCTGGATGTGACTGTCTCTATCCACAGTGCTTAGATTCATTCAGACACAACGTTCTGTAAAGTCTTCTCTTAATGTTCTTTCTTCTTAATTCAGCTTCTAATCGTTCGCATCCTAGGTAGTCTCCCTGCTAAAGTGATTTAAAAAGGGGGGGGCTTAAATATTTCCCAGGAACCCTGACACTTTGTTCAGTCGCAAAGAGAACATACAAGGCCTTTTACAGTATGACTCCAGCTTCATTCCAACCTCTTTTCCTGCATACCACCTGACAGTCTGGGCTATGGCAATTCACCCAAAACACCTTGTAGAAGCACACCATGACTTTTCACTTTCTGTGATTTATTTCTGCTCTGCTCATAACACTGCAATTTTTTTCCCCCTTTATATGTTGGCTCTCCAGTTCAGAAGGTGGAATTATTTACACTCCATAGTTCAAGGCATACTGTCATAGTTGGCCCTTCCAGAGTTCTTCACTTGTTTACCTGTGCATTCCTTTCATCTCTATTCCCATATCTCTGATGCTGCAACCTTTCTCCTGTATTTAATGTCCATGCATTTTTATATGTTCCTGTAAAATATGTATGTATGTTTAATTCACATAAATAGTATTGTGTTATAGATCTCATTGTGTTTTCTACTTTTTAAATTTAGCACTACATTTCTAAGCTCTGTCCGTGTCACTAGTCAATTGCTTCCAATTGCTGCATAGTACTTCTTAGTGTGCATTCAGCACATTTCACCTATCCACTCCCCTGATAATGGACACTGAATATTCTATACCAGATCCTCTGGGCAAGGTCAGTATTTCATCACTGCCTAACACAGCAGTTCTCAACCCTATCAGACTCAACAATCTACCTTAAATGACAAATATATATATAATGTCTCCTTTATTATTCTGAAATGAAATTCACAGATGATATAAGCTACTGTTGTAGGCAGCCTCTCAGATAACCCTCAATGATGTTTGCTTTCTGGTATTCTCATCCCTGTGTGACCCTCTCTCCTTGAATATGGGCTGCACTTATTAATTTTTATTGAATGGAAGTGATGGGATGTCACTTCCAAAGTTAGGTTACAAAACAAAAACAAGCTGTGGCTTCTGTCTTGGGTGTTCTTCCTGGTTCTCTCTCTCATCTCCGAGAGAAGTCAGCTGCCATGTGGTGAGCTACCCTATGGAGAGGACCATGTGGCAAGTAACTGAAGGAGGCCTCTCACAACAGCCAGTGAAGAACTGAGGCTCTTAGTTTAACAACTGAATCCTGTTGACAACCACAAGTAATCTGGGAGGTGGATCCTCCCCCATTGATTCCTTGAGTGAGACTGCTACCCCAATCAACAACCTAACTGCAACAGAAGAGACCTTGAGCTAGAGGCACCCCCTAAACTGCACCCCGAATCGACCCACAGACACTGTGTAATAAATGTTTGTTTGTTTTTGCCACCAAGTTTTGGGATAATTTGTTACTCCACAGTAAATAACTAATATACTTAACTATTAAACAGTAAATAACTATTATACTTAACTACCCATATAATTTTAAAATAATGTATAATACTCTAACTGTAAAGGTAAAATAAAGACAGTAAATTATAATAATATGTGTTTCAATATGTAAATGCTCAGGCATGACTATACTAGAGGGTATAGTGATTTTAGATGCTTGCACCTATATATAGAATCATCATGAATGCTGGAGCTCTAATGGACTGATTCCAGTGAGTACTGGGTATTCAGATTATTATAAGCAATTTGGCCCTTAGTGACATTATTTCCTGAAATTGTTCACAGCTCTTGATAAGTTCCAAACAAAACAATGTATAATATCGGTCCAATTTCATAGTAGTTGCTGTTTTGGGAAAAATTCTCAGTTCTTTACTTTCATACAGAACACTTCACTTCTGACACGCTGGTCATGAATGTGTGGGTTTTTGTTTTTGTTTTTTTCTCATACTAAGTGATTCTACAATGCCGGAGTGTAGGTGTTCTACAATTTTACTCAATTCTGGCACTATCTCCATGGTGCAAGATAGATAGTGTCAGATCCCACAGGTTAAGGTCTCAGTCCCAAAAGACCACCTCCTCACCACTTAAATGCTAGTGACAGTAGTAAGTCCCCAGGATACCCACAACTTGGATGTTCCCATGACCTCCCGCCGCTTGTTTTCAATTATTTCTAGAACAGCTCACAAAACTCAGGAAAACAATAATGTTTTCCATTTTGTTAAAGGATATGATAAAGGGTGCAGATGAACAGCCAGATGAGGAGATACATAGGGCAAGGCCTGGGGGGGTCCTGATTGCAGAGCTTCTGTCTCCATGGAGTTAGGGTACAAGACCCTCCCGGAACAGAGATGTTTTCCTCTGCCTGGAGGCTCTCTGAGCTTCCTACTACTGGGATTTTTGTGCCTCTTGTAGGTACCATGGCTTAACCACATTTCCAACCCTTTCACCTCTCTGGAGAATGGGGCTGAAAACAAGCATCTAATCATGGCTTTCTCCTTCTGGTGACCAACCCCCATCCAGGAGTCATCCCAGAGCCCACCTAGTCTCCTCATTAGAACAAAAGATGCTCCTACCACTTAGGAATTTACAAGGGTATTAGGAGTCAGGGGCAGGGCTATGTATGCGTTAATCATATGTGTATGTATATGTAAACGAAGTTAGGTTCCAGGCTCAGCTAGTTCTAAGCAGATTTTTCACTCACATGAATGTTTGGCAGGACCTTCAGAAACAGTGTACCGTGGGACAGTATTTCCTGGTGTGGCATCATCTCTTGCATCGCGGAACGTCTCATATCCTTAGCTTTGACCTTCTAATGAATGCCCGGGGTTCTCCCAATCGCCGTTTTGACCAAAAACTCCCCACAAAAATGTGAACCCTTAGTCTAAGGGGTGGAACCGCCTCCTTGAGAACTAGCAGTGAAGATCAATATCCCCAAGCCCATGACTTCCTTTTCTTTGCTAACGTTTAATTCCGTTTTAGGGATTACAGAGCCAAGAGCTCGCGAGTCTCGCTCGAAGTAGCGCCCGGATTGGGCTCCCAGGAGGGGTGCACAAGCTCCTATGCGGCAGGCCAGACCCGCGAGGCCCCGCCCCCGGGCCGCTAGGCCCCGCCCAGTGCCGCGAGGCCCCGCCCAGTGCCGCAAAAGCCCCGTCCAGTGCCACGAGGCCCCGCCCCTCCCCACGCGTTGCCGGAAGTGAGGCGGCGGAAGTAGTAAAACTCGCCCGAAGCGGGGCGGGCCGGGTTCGGAGGTCCCCTGGTGGGATGGCGGACGAGGAGGAGGACCCCACTGTGAGTGAGCTCCTCTGTTCCAACCCGCTCTTTTCTTCAGTCCCTCGGGTACAGTGGCGGAGGCCGAGTTCGGGATCGGGTCTGTTTGCCTTCGTGGGTCGGGAGCCCCACGCGGTGCTAGCCTTTCCCTCCGAGTCACCTGTTTTCGTTCGTGGGGCAGGCCGTGAGGGAGGAATAGGGAGGGGACGCCTTCGCCTTTGCTCTTCGTCCTTACCGGCCGCACGCCCTTTGTAACGCCTAGAGAATCACCAGAGGTCAAAGCTAATAATTATTGGCGCTCATTATGAACCGACAGTTTAACCGCTCACAGAACTGTATACCTACTGTGAAGTGTGGACCGAAAGTCAGGGAGCCTGCATTTCACAATCTGTGTTTTCCGTGAGCGTGTTATTTATCTGAGTTCTTGTCACAAAAAGGGCTTAAGGCGTACTTAAGGAGAGTTCCTAGCACTGTAGAGTTAGCTCGCTTCGATTCAGTACCAACCCTTCCAATAGTAAAACTGTCCAGCAGGCCAGCTTAGTTGGTTAAAAAAATATGTGTGGCCATTGGAATTCTTCCAGGACAGGCGGTAGAATTATTTGTTGGGGACAGTGTAGAAGCCATTCCTGCGTGAATCAGAGGTTGGACTGATAGGCTTCAAGGCCTTAAAATGCTGCTTTGGGCTTTCCGGCATATCATTGCTGAAAATGGAGGGGAAATTAATTGTTAAAAAATTAAACGCAATGCAATTACTTGACATTTCTATGTATACATTTTCACTTCCAGTTTGAGGAAGAAAATGAAGAAATTGGAGGAGGTGCAGAAGGTGGACAGGGTAAAAGAAAGAGACTTTTTTCTAAAGAGTGTAAGTAACATATACAGTGATTTTATTATAGATGATGAAAAGTGTTGGACATGTGCATTCAAAGTAAATTTATTCTAAATGTATTTCCCTGTCGAGACAGTATTCTCAGACTTGCCTGTAATATTTTGTTTTAACTTGTGAATCATAGCTGGTAATGATCCTAATCCCAATTTTTACATTTTTACATATGTGTGTATAAATATTAAAAAATAAAATATGTATACACACACACACACACACATACATACGCACATTTTTATTCAATGAGGAAATGTGATCACTGTTGCCACTTAGAGCCTAAGAACATACTTCCTTTACTTTTCCTGTCCTATACCTTTGTAGCTGTAGGAGCAGGAATTCCTTTGACTGTAAATCAGAAGTTAGGATGGACCTAGAATAGGTGCTGAGGGTAGGAATTAAGTTGGAGCTTTAGACAAAGGCAAAGGACAAGACAGGAAGGTGGTAAAAGAAGTGTGAGGTGTTATAGTGGCATAGAGATTATAATGTATCGATTCTCTATTCTGCTCCCTCAGTAGACCAGTTCGACCCTTTTTGTCAGCCGCAAGAGGGAATGCTTCTGCTACTACTGATGGTGTAGGCCAACTCCTGAAAGGCACCATGAGATAGTGCACCCCATCTCCCAGTCCTGGGCCATTACATATAGTTATGGTTGAGTATGACAGATGGGGCAACACTTGGATACCTGGTTTATTGATGTTGAGTTAGATGTAAGCAATTCCCAGAGGCTCTTCAAACCAGTTAATGTTGATACACACACACAGACACAAACACACATTTTTTAACCACCCAGATTCTCCTCCATCTTTCAATTCCTCACCTAAAGCTAACTACTCTTTATTCCACCGCTGATGCCATTTACTCCATTTGTGTGTGGTTTTACATCTTATGTCAGCATACAAAGGGGGTTCTACACCAGAGCACCCCAGAATGATGCTTGCATTGTTGGTTCTTAGCAGAAACCTTTGTTCTACTTGGATTGCTTTATTTTTGTGCTGACAAAAATTTGGAATCATCACAGCCTTCTGCTTGTCTTACTTGAATCCATGTATATATATATAAATTTTTATTATGGTGACATTGGTTAACGAAATTCAGTGAGTTTCAGATATACAATTTAACAGTAAGGCGTATATATATTGCACTGCATTGTGTGTTCACTGCTCATAGTTAGATTTCTTTCTGTTACCATATATTTGACCCCTTTTACTCCATCTACTTACCCCTTTCCCCCTCCATCCCATCCTCTGGTAATTACTAGTCTGTTGTCCATGTCCATGAGTCTCTGTTTGTTACTTGAATCTTGATTTATGTTGCTGACTAAGACCTGTTCTCCTAAAACTTAAAAAACACTTATTTTGCTAACACAGTAAGTTTCAAAGAATTCATTGGTATTTGTTTATGTCTTCACAGACTCTTTAATCAATACAGTTTACATACCTCATATCCTCATATTTAACATGTTTTCCTTTTCTAGTGAAATGTATTTTCCTACTGGTGAATTCTACCCATCAAAATGTTGATGACATTATCTCTTCCTCAAAATATTGAAGGAAAAATAATAAGCCTACAGTTGGAGGATCCTGGTAGACATTACTTGAGTCATTAAATTTTAACATCACTAGTGATTTATTGACATATACCCTGTTACGATGCATTAAGAGGGCACATCACTTCTCTGGTACCCTTTCTGGTAATGCATAACCATGATCATGAGAAAACATCAGATAAATCCAAATTGAGGGACATTCTACAAGATAACTGACTAGTATTCAGAATTGTCAAGGTCATGAAAGATGAGGAATATCTGTCACTAATAATAATAATAGTAATAATGATCTGTCACTAATCAGAAGAAACTAAGGAGGCATGACATTTAAATAGTGTGGGGTCCTGGAACAGAAAAAGGACATTAGTGGGAAAACTTAAAATATGAATAAGTTCTGTTCTTGTACATCCATGGTTATGTAAAATGTTATCATAAGGGGAAGCTGGACATAGGATATTTGGGAATTCTGCATTATTTTTGCAAGTCCTCTGTGTATCCGAAATTATCTCAGAAAAAAAGCAAAAATTTTTCAGAATCCAAAATGAGAGAGAGAATATTGGCTCTTGTATTTGTTTTCTCCTGTATCTGGACCTCAAGGCTTTTGCCAGTATAAACCCTAGGAATACCTCTATCCTAGGCTAACTCTTTCTTTTCTTCCCTAGGCCTGAACTACTTTCTTCTCTTTTTAGTTCTACCAGCTTTTGCTTCTCCTAAATAGGAATTATTCTTAATGTACTCATTCTTGCCTTTAGAAGTATTCGAAGAGTTCCTTCTATTTTTTAAAATATACAGTAAATAATATTAGTCTTAAGTGAACAGCTTGATGTGTTTTACATATATACATATACTTGTAACCACCGCTCAGATGAAGATACAAAATATTTCCAATGCATGACAGAGTTTCTTAACATTTATATACCCCTTTGAGAATCTGATAAGAGTTGATTCTTCTTCCCAGAAAAATGGACACACACAAATGTATAAAAAATTTGCATATAATTTTAGCAGGGTTCAAGGACTTCTTGAAGCATGTCCATGAACTAACTGGGTATTTATAGGCTATAGGACTAGAATCTATGTGGATCTTATCTGTCCTAAACTTCCAAGATGTGTACTACTAGTGTGTGGGTAGCAGTATAGACTGGAGCCAGATCAGTCAGGTTCAAATTCAGGTTCAGTCTCTTACTATCTGTGTGACTTTTGGTAATAACTTGGTACCTCAATTTTTTCACCTACATAGAATGGGGTTAATAATAGTATCAATTTCAAAGGATTGTTCTGAGGAGTAAATGAGTTATATATGTGAAGGGCTTAAAACAGTACATGGCATATAGTAAGGGTTATGTAAGTTTTAGCTATTAGCAGTTATTTATATCACTCTGTATTAGACTTGTCTTCTCTTTTGTATTTTTTGGTTCCTTCAGATGAAGCCTGAAAGGGCTTTGCTGGCATTTGCATTGATCTAGGGAATGAAATGTCAAGATTCTGTATAGTGAGCCCTTTGCAGTTTCCTTTTGATTACCGTGGTCTTCCTATTAGAAGGGAATTGGATCACTTTTTCTCATGTCCTTTTCCCTTTGGTAATGTGAGAATGAATTTTGCCTTGTGTTTTCCAATGCTGACACACATACACTCCTAGTAAAGGCTAAGCCATTGCCATTCATCCTGTCCCTGCCTATTTAAAGGTATTCTGGGGTTGCTGGTGTGTAGATGATAGAGGTTAGGGAAAGAATATAGGTGTCAGAGTTCAGTAACTGGGAGGGAAGGAGAGTTTTTACTTGTCAGGAACAGTTGGTTATGGGTTTGTGGTTAAACCTTTTACACCAAAATCATACTTGGAAACAAATACAACATAAATATATTTTTATACCAATATCTTCTACAACCTGGTTTAATTCAATTTGAAAAAAGTCTTGATCAAATGTTAAATTTATTCAAGTAGACAAAATAATTGTTCCTTTTACAGTACGATGTATGATGTATGGGTTTGGGGATGACCAGAATCCTTATACTGAGTCAGTGGATATTCTCGAAGACCTTGTCATAGAGTTCATCACTGAAATGGTAAGACTTTTTTTTTTTTTGTAATTGGTCATAGTTAATTGAGGAATAAATTTGAAATTCTAACTTTTAGTTAAAACTAGAACTATGACATCCTTTTGAAATAAGCTATCCATTTGAGTGCCTGTTTTATGGAAGTTACTGGTTACTATTTATCAATAAATAGATTTTATATCTATATATATACCCACAGATATATATGTACATATATACATATATGTGTATACATACAGTAGAGACAACTAATGCTAAAATTTTGGGGAATATTTTGTCTTTTCTTATATTTGTAAACTAAAAGTTGAAATCATATGCAGTCTTATAATCTATTTTTCCATTTATGTAAGTCTAGAATGTTTTTCCCATGTCATTGTGTAGTACTCTATTGCTATATGGTTTCATAATAGTAATTGAATGGATATGCTCAAATTTGTTTACTTAATGCCTTAATATTTAGTTTCCCCTTTTTTAGTCATTAGAAATAATCTATGATGAACCTTTTTTTTTATTTGGCACAGGATAAATACATGATGATAGGGGATGAGATTTGATTTTAAGAAAACCCACAAATATTTATTGGCTATTGAAGTAGATACAAAGCTTAAAAGAAATGGGTGGTTATAAAGAAATTACAAAATTATTTTATACAAATGAAGGCAAAAACTACATTTATCAAAAACAAAAGAAACATTAATTTTATGGTTTTCATGTCTTTAATATTAAAAAAATGTCTACAAAGCATTAAGAGAAACATTGCTAATAACACAGTAGAAAGTGGACAGAGGACGTAAATAAAAAGAAAACTCACAAATGAATAGCTATGCTAAAAGAGGAAAGCTTCAGACTCACCAGCATTAAATAGGTGCAGATTACAAAAGTAATGTGTTAGATTTTTTAAAAAGTTAATTGAATTTAATATGTTTTTTTTTTTTTATGATAGACTCACAAAGCAATGTCAATTGGAAGACAAGGGCGAGTGCAAGTTGAAGATATTGTTTTCTTGATTCGAAAGGACCCAAGGAAGTTTGCTAGGGTTAAAGACTTGCTTACTATGAATGAAGAATTGAAACGAGCTAGAAAAGCATTTGATGAAGCAAACTATGGCTCTTGACACCTTTTATACTTTCTGAAGCTTCATTATCTTCTGGAGAAACTATATGCTGTATGTATATTTTCTATAAGCAGGTCCTGCTGTCTAGCCATATAAGTGAAAGATGGAGAAAACACCACATTTCCCACCTTTATCTTCATGTCTTCAATTTTAGAATGATGTTTGAGCCTTTAATTGCCTGCTATTATATTACTGTACCTGAATTACTTACTGGGTTTTAATGACCACTTGTAAGTTGAAGGACCTTGCAAACTGTGTACTGTACTACCTTCTGACTTGTGACTGCCTAAATGATGAAGTATTATTTGTATATCAGGTGTGTTTGTGCCATTATAGACTATACAATAGCTGTTTAATATGTGAAATCTAAATTGCACCTTTGACTTTATGGTAGCTAAGACAAGTGTTTCATTTACTCTGAAGTTTTTAGATTACAGAAGTCTGAGAGGTTATAAAAGATAGTAAACTGATTTGTGTTTCTTTTAAGAAGATATAAGAAAATACAATCTTGTAGGAGTGTTTATCTGTCTTAAGGTAATTTGTTTTAATATTCTTTAGATAAAGAGTGATTTTGGCAGGGGAGAAACTAAAAATTTCATGTGAATGCTTGTGTATGGGAAGGAAGCCTTCTTTAATTTAAAACCTTTTGGGTTTTAAATATATTGTTTGTTAAGTTTTAAGAGAACTCATTTCCCCAGGTCAGATTACAGTTTCTAAAATTAAATATTTATGGTAGCAGGAATGGCTTTACTTAAAAAGCTAATGGCAGGATAAGCATTTAGGGCAGTGTTTCATTGACATATTTGTTAGTACTTGTTCTTTATGGAAATGTGTACTTGCCTAAAACGTACGTGACTGTGGAAACCAGTTTTGTAGTTCAGGATATACAGGTTTTGTGTGTATTTAGCTTATGGTATTAAATTATTGCACTTAGCTTAAAATAAGGATTAAAATTGAATTTAAAGGGATCACTGAGTATTACTTTTTGTGAAGTGGAATTTTTTATGTGCCACCTCCAAACATTAACTATAAATCAGTACTTAGGAAGATTTAACTTTCTTAACCTATTGATATAAGGAATAAAGTATGAAAAATTAAAGATTTATACTTGAATTTAACTGTGATTTTTCCTTTTTTTTTTTTACTTTGATTTATCATCTTTTTTTTCTCCATTATTGGTAATATAATTCAAGCTGCTTAATCTAAGAACTTTTAATATATTATAATGCCCTTGAATTGATACCGAAATTCAAGATAGCTAAGCTAATCCTTTTGTTATTTTTTTAAAAGTAAAAACCACCTGAAGAGTCATGCCAGTCTAAACTGAAATCAAGAACAGGAGTGGAATAATAAAAGATTAATATATCACTATTTTTGCTAATCAGGATTTACTTCTGAAGAAGGAACTGGTAGTAGCTGATACTAGGAAAGTTATACTGAGTGCCTGTGTTAGTCTCCTTGGGCTGCCATAACAAAATATTGTAGGCTGGATGGCGTGAACAACATATTTATTTTCTCATAGTTCTGGAAGCTGGAAGTCCAACATCATGGTGCCAGCATGGCCAGGTTCTAGTGAGAACTCTTCCTGGATTGCAGACAACTGCCTTCTCCCTGTGTCCTCACATGGCTGGGAGAGCTTTGTTGTCTCTTTCTCTTCTTAAAAGGGAAGCATTTCTGTTGCCCCAGGGTCCATCCTTATCATCCTATTTAACCTTAATCACCTTTTTATAGGCCCTGTCTCCAGTATAGTCAGATGAGGGGTTAGGACCTCAAAATATGAATATTAGGGCAACAAGATTTAGTCTGTTGCAGTGCTGTTAGTCTTACCATTTTGGTAATGACCCTGGCCATGTAAGGAATTTTTTTGTGGGGCTTCACATTAGACTTATAGGTTGCAAGTGATAGAACTTAAAAATAGCATAAACAAAACAGAGGAATTTATTGGCTTATCTAACTGAAATGGGAAAGAAGGGCTGGAGTTGACCCCAGAGTTGATGGTGTCTTAAGAATTTGAGGAGAATCAGGACTGCCCAACTTTATCTTAATTTTGGTTTTACTCTCTCAGGAAGCTCAGTGTGTCATGGGAGCATGATGGCCAGTAGTTCTAGAGTTCCAACCATATAACTTCTAATCAGGGGAGCTACTTCACTTCCTGAAACAGAGAATTCCAAACAAGGTTTATGGCTGCTGTCTCTGGTCATTTGAGGACCAATCACTGTGGCCAGGAAGAACTTGTACCATAACCTGGATCTCAAGCCCTACCTTTATGATAAAGGGCTTGGAGTGAGGGTGGGAGCTAGTACCACTATTAGGAAAGGGAATGAGGCTGGGCAGACAAAAATGACACGTGCACTGACTTGAGTCATGAGCTTACTTATAAACAGTTCTAAGGCAGCATGTCTTTCTCTAGTATTGAGAGCTGCTATCACAAAATTCTTCTGGACAGTGCTGATCTGTAGTGTTTAGGTGCTCTCTTCTAAGTTAATTCACTTTTTTTTTTTTTAGGTGAGGCAACCTTTGGTTGACCTCACAGATTGCAAGGACCTTGTCAGCTTACAATCTTTAATTTTTAAAATGTTTTACGCCTACTGCACCTGGTCTTCGTAGGTGGTCTCCCAGTCAAGTACTAACCAGGCCCAAAGCTACTTAGCTTTCGAGATCAGATGGGATCGGGCTTATTCAGGGTAGCATCATGGTAGACTCACTTTTTTTTTTAAACTTACTATAGAAAATCCCAAGTATACACAATAATAGAATAGTATCATGAGCCCCCAGCTTCAACAATTAACTGTTTAGCTATTTTAATATCTTAACCTATTCTACCTTTTTTAGCAGAGAGGAGCAGTATTATTTTAAAGGAAATCCCAGATATATCATTTAACATAAATACTTCAGTATGTATCTGACAGGTAAAGTTAAAAAAGGTAGCCCCAATAGTACTATACCTTAAAAAATTAACGTGAATTCCTTAATATTCCATCTAATAGCCAATCCCTGTTTAAATTTGATTTGTCTTAAAGTATCTTTTTGAGTTTGTGTATTAGTTTTCTATTGCTGCTGTAACAAGTTACTGCTGATTTAGAGACTTAACACAAAATCATTCTTACTGGTTCTCTAGGTCAGAAGTTTGAAATGGGCCTCACTGAGCTAAAAATCAAGGTTTCAACAGGGCTGCTGTTTCTCCCTGGATATCCTAGGAGGGAATCTGTTTACTTGCCTTTTCAAGTTTCTAGAGACTGCGCTCCTTGGCTTAGGGTCCCCTTCCACCTTCAGAGCTAGTCATGCTGCATCTCTCTGACCTCAGTTGGGAGAGGTTCTCTGCTTTTAAGGACTTGTGTGATTATAATGGACCCACCTAGGTCACCCAGGCTAATCTCCATTTCAGGGCCCCTAATCATACTAACAAAGTCTCTTTTACCATGTAAGGTAATACATTCACAGGTTCTGGGGATTAGGACATGGACATCTTTTGCGGGGACTGTTATTCTGCCTAGCACAGTTCATTTGCATGAGGATCTGAGCAAGGTGGCACCCGTCACATTTGGTTGGCATGTCTAAATTTTAAAAAGTCTTTAATAGCTTCCTTCCCCTACTTGGTTTTAAGTGGAGCTCTCTAAAATAAATCATACCTTTTATTTTTTTAGCTAGAATGTTTGTTACATGCTTAAGCAGAGTATCCAATATATCTATGATTCACACTTAATTGCTCGTTTTACTGTATTTAAACTGGTCCTCTTAAGTAAAACTGTAATATTCTAAATACCAAAATTTTAAAATGGAGAAAATACTTCAGTTGGCCTCTCATCAGTGGGGAGAGGTGTTGTCTGGAGAGTTGGTTGGCCACTTTCCAAGAGGCCTCAAGAGGTTGTGTTACTTGGAAGAACGTATAATAGTCCAGAGTTTGATTCACAGTGTTGCAGGCTCAGAAACCGATTTCGTCAGCAAATGGAGAGCACATTCATCTCTGGGGTGGATCACAGAAACCAAGCTCATAAAACTAGTGTTTGAGAAAGGATGCCAGCTTACTGATGTAAAACTTTCATCTGTGTGTCTGGCAAATTCTTCCCTTCTTTAGGCAGACGCATGTGGGAAATTGAAATATAATTATGAGGGTGAATCAGAATGAGGGGAGTTAGATTAATTCATTGCCTTAGAGCATTGTGTAAGATGAGGATAAAGGTAATACAGAAACAGGAAAAACGGCTCCCAGGGCCTGAAGCGATAGAGGGGGTGTGTTGCCTGGAGAGCTACCTTCATGATTGTCTTGTTGCTGACACTGGAAACTTGACATGAGTTTTTACTTCTACTGATAATAAGCACTCCAGCATGGTCTGTTTGTGGGCTTTAAAGATGACTTTGCATATTTCTACTCTAATTTATTTAAATGTTGATCTCAGAGATGATTCAAAGAAGACGATTTTACTTCCAAGTTCTTCAAGAAAGCTTCATAGCTGCTCCTAAAGAGCTGACAAAACTGAGCATTGTGCCTGATTATCAAGAGCATTGTAAGAACTCTTCCTGCATCGCAGAACATTCCCAGTTCTCCAGGCCCGATTTTCTTAGGGTGCCTATGCTTCCTTCCTACCACAAATAGAGACTGAAGGATGAACGACCTGTGAGCAAGGCTTTAAGTGCATAGTTGAAGGCTGCTGCTTTTCTGGGTACTGGTAAGTGACTACATGAGCTAGTCAGACTTATGGAATGGAGTCAAGGAAAACATTTTTTTTTTAATTTACTTTTTATGATGACATTGGTTAACAAAATTCAATAAGTTTTATCGGTACACTTTAACAGTAAGGCATGTATATTTTTACATTGTGTTTACTTCCCATAGTTAGATTTCCTTTTGTCACCACATATTTGACCCCCTTTATCCCCCGCATCTACCTCCCACCCTCCCTCTACCCCCTACTCTCTGGTAACTACTAGTCTATAGTCCATGTCCGTGAGTCTTTATTTGTCCTGTTCCTTTGTTGCTTTTAGGTTTATATAAGTGATGTCATTGATTTTCAACTTTTTCTGTCTAGGTTATTTCGCTTAGCATAATTATCTCAAGGTCCACCCATGTTGTCGCAAATGGCAGTATTTCATCTCTTCTTATGGCTGAGTAATATTCCATTGTAAGGAAAACATTTTGATATATCAGATAAGTATTTATTAAGCACCTGTTGTATTTGAGGCATGGCAGAGGTACCATTTTGCTATATAGTGTCTGGATAAATGAAATTCTAAAGTTGTAGGAGCAGAATTCTTATATATTACTGATAGATTGATAAGTATTTCAATATGAACTTTTGTATAAAATCCTAATTCATATATGTCATACTGATACCCATGTACATGCTCACTTTATTATACTGACACTGAAAGCCTAGTAAACTGCCTTGAAATCCTTGGGTGTGTACTTTTACATTAGGAAGAGCATTTGCTAAAATGTAAATCATCTTGTTATTTGCTTTTGCATGGCCAACTTCCTGGAAATTTATCAGGAAAGAGCCTACTTAGTTACCTAATTCTAAAAGAAATACTAATACTATGTTTAATTTTTCTGAAATAAGACTTTTATAAGTTTTTTTTGCAGCATATGAACTTATAATAAGCCACCTACCTAAACTTGTTCTGGCAAATGTCTATGGTTTTCTTCTATCTTTATAGCAAGTTCTACTAAATGGTCTCAAGCTTATTACTAGAAACTTACTAACCTTATCCTAAAACACCCATCCAAAATAATGATGGTTAATGTGCTTTATGTATTATTAACATTTCCTAACATGAATTTTCTCTTTGGGGGTAAGTTTTGAAGTAAATTAAAATGGAATAAATATGTTTTTCAAAACAAAAATATTTTTAAAGTTTATTTTTGTTTTAATATAACATCCAGATATTTAATATAAATAAAAGCACAACTCTTTCATGTTGAAACAAAAAGGTGTTTTTCTTTACTAGGTTTACCTGTCCACATATAATTTAAGATTTTTTTTAGGGTCAAGACAGGAGAGCTGGTAGAACTGGTATTCTACCTACATAACCCTTGAATCTGTTTGAAGGAAAAGCAGTAGTGGAGGTACTTTGTTTTCTCAGAGTAGAGCACTGCTGGCTCTGAAACATACAGCTCTTTGGCGTGTGTACTTGTGAGTTTATGTTCTAATGTAATGAGAGTGGAGCTTTTAAAACAAATTTACTTATCCCCAGTGAGCTTCCCCTGAACAGCTTGAGGCAAGATTTCCTAATTTAGTTTTGTACTCAGATTCCTTTCTATTACTTGGGGAAAACCAAAAACTTTTATTTCCTCTTTCTGAAGTGAGATTTGAGAATCATGTTAGAAGGGGTCCACCTTAGCTTGTAGGCATTTATGTGAAAATGCACTGTGAGTCATTCTGTCATGTTAGAACCTGTATTTTCAAATGGTGTTTAACCTAGTTCCAGATCCAGAGCAGACATTCAATAAATATTTAGTGAATGATTGAGGCAGTCAGTACCTCTGTATCTAAGGACAGTCCATCTAAGAAAGCCTTGTCCTTTTGGAACAATTCACTGCTTTGCAGCAACTAGAGTGAAAGACAAGAAGATCTAATCTTAACCAGTGTGACCGAGTACAGAAGGAAAGCCGATATCTCAGGCTAGCAGCTATTAAGGTTGTATAAAACTTGACATTATATTAGGAAGCAAATACACAATCAATGCATTTGTCAGTGGACAAGTGATAAGATGTACCAGATGTTTTGTATTTCGGTGCCTGGTTCTTTTCCTACTTGCATCCTTTTCTGGAAATATAATAGTTATGTATTTGCTTCTAACATTCTGATGACTATTGAAAATTGAGATGCAAATGACACTCTCATAGAATATAGGGGATATGAACATGAATAAGACCTTTCATTCTCTACCTTGTCAGAATAAAATCCATTTTCTTCAAGTTAAAATTTCCAGTTGTTTACACAGTGGAGTGGGAAGAGGTTTTAAGAGTCAGAATGGTTAGAATTTTGGTTCTGCTTCATATCAGTTGTATGACTTTGGGCAGGTTATTTCCCTTAATCTCTAAATGGGAATAATTAGCTGGCGTTTTAAGGGAGATTGCGAGGCTTTGAGGAGAACATAGGCAAACCCTTCGTTATTAATGAATGCCAAAACCAAAGTGTAATACCAGAAATCAGGTTCTTTATTTTTTATAACACTTTGCCCCTAATTGATGGTCAGATCCAGTTGAATATTTTAAATATCTTAATGGTTCTGGTTCTTGGAACTGTTGTTTGAGAGTCATGATTGAGAAGCGGATTTTCGGATGAACTATACTGGTCAAATAATTGAAAACTATTTCTAGGTTAGATCGTATCTGCCCACTCTTTTATTTTTTTTCAAAAAAAATTTTTTTTAACATCAAGACCTGGAGTAATATTGTGTTTATATTTATTTGTCTGTCAGTTATCACTGAGAGCGTTATTAATGAAGACTTTCTTCCAGGACAATTGAAGTTTTGCAGGTCAGCTTTTCTGTTCAAATTCTTTTCCTTGAATTTGTAAATATTTTTCTTAAAACCTTTTTCTCAAGCTCTCTTCTCTTTTATATTGAATTGGATAAAATTCTTCTGTTCTAGAAACGTTTTTGATGTTTATTCTTATCAGTCTCTTTTGACGTTTCCCTAACTTAAAAGGCCCAATTCACTGTTGGCTTTTAGCCTTTGTGAGGATGAGGTTCACTGCATTCTTCCTTATTTCTACGTGGTTACCCCTTGAATGCTTAATTCAGCCCAAGTGAGCATCATATATTTTTGTGGAATACTGCTTATACACCAAGGGTAAATGAAATCAGGAGGTTTTGGCTAGAAATAAATGATAAAAACTTATTCAGGCTCTCAGTGTTTGCAAACAGAAACACAACTAGGCAATACCCAGAGTGTTCTGAAGAAGAAAAAAATACTGAGTTCTTATAGCAAAAAGGTCATTCTCGAGAATAACCGCTCCTGCATTCTTAGCTTCTGGTTTGGTGATGATTTTCCAGAGACGGGTGGTCCGGTTAATGGATGTCCTCAAAGTGCACCGAAGGAGTGGGAAACTGAAGTTTTGCTGCCAAGGAGCTTACATACAAAAGGGATCGTAAACTGTGAATACGTTAAGTATTAAGTAACTGACAAGTGCTCCAGCTAGATCAGCATCACAAAACGAGAAATCAAGAAGGGAGCAAAGAAGCCGCCGGAGCTTTGAGGAAGGAAGTGGGGCTTGCCTGGAAAAGCGGCGAGGAGAGGCGGAGGCAAGATTGATTTCGTTGGCCTTTATTAACGAATGATAGGGGAGGAGTATGGAGAGTGCCTTTAGGTTGCGAGGCGACGCCCGCCGCCCTGCGCGCTGTTTCGGGCAGCCTGGTCACAGCGGGCAGAGGGTCTGCGTGCGGCTGGCGCAGTCGCTGCGCCGGGTCCAGCTGGCCCTCTCTCTCCGCGTCCAGCTGGCCCTTGCAGCGCGGACCCGCAGCCGGTGCGTCCAGGCGGGGTCCCCCCTCGCCGGCCCCGGGCCCGCCCAGCCGACTTCCCTTTCCGCGCAGGCACCTGCGTGGCCGCCCCGCTCGGCGGGGTCCTGAGGCGCCTCGGAGCGGCGCGGCGATTGGCTGGGCCCGGGGCGGGCGCTCGCGCGGCCGCCGCTCGCCACCCGCAGTCGGCGAGGGGCTCGGCGCGCGGCCGGCGGCTGGAGCGGCAGGCGGGGCGGGAGCGGCTGACGGGCCGGTGCACTGACGCGCGGGGCGCCGCCGCCCAGCCCCGCCCGAGCCCTCGCGCGCCCGCCCCGCCCGGAGCCGCGCCCGGAGCCGCGCCGCCGGCCTCCCCGCCGCCCTCGCCGCCGCCGCCGCCTCCCCGGGCTCGCCCTCAGGTGAGTGACTCCGCGCCGCGCTCCTCGCGTTGCCATGGTCCCCGTCGCCGCCTGTCACTGCCAGATGCGGCGCCGACCCCGGCGCCCCCCGCGGCCCGGGAGGACGGCCCTGGGGCGGCTCGTGCGGGACCGGGGTCGGGAGCGAGGCCCCCGCGGCCGGGGCCCGGGCGAGGCCGCCCACCCTGGACCGCACCTGCCCCGCCCCGCGCGCGCGCCCCGGCCCCGCTCGCCCCCGGGCGGTAAGCGGCCGCGGGGGGCTGTGCCCGTCTCGCTGCTGCCGAGAGGCGGAGGGCTCGGACGACGCCCCTCGTTCCTCGCCGCTCCCGGAGCCTGTGCGAGGGGCGGGCGCGCCCTGATCGGGAGGAGGGGAGGACGGGAGGGGGCGGCGAGGGGCAGCCCCGCGGGGCCGGGCTTGGCCTTTCTTACGTCTGTGGTCCCTGGGAGCACCTCCGGGGGTCGGGGTTGGGGTCCGGAGGAAGGGCGGCGACCGGACTGGGAACGGGGGTTGCGTCCGCCCCGGAGACGCGGGAGGTTATAGATCTCTTAGGTTTAAGCCAGTTCCCTGTGTTGGGGTGAAAGAGATTGGGGCTGTAGCTCTGGGGCCAGGCCCTGGGCGAAATGGGCAGGGGCAGCGGTGAACAGCGGCGGCGTTGGTGGACCGGCATCTGATTTTGCCTTTTCTGTACCCGGACTTGCAGTCACTAACCACGCGTGGTATGTGAGCGGCGCGTTTTTGGCAACTTGGTTTTTTTCTGCATGATGAAAGGAGGGAAGTCTTTGTTCCACCCAGATTCATGGGTTGTGATCCTCTCCTTTCCCATCCTTTGTTGTAGACTTCAGAGAATGCTTCCAGAAGTTCATGGCACAGGAATTAACATAGAGGTTGTTGGTATGCTAGAAATCATTTTTCACAGTGAATCCAGGTCGAATTTTTTTGTCTCCGGTGTTGGCATGTGTTGCATTGATATCTTACAGGAAAGGAAAAACGCCTAAGAGCCTATTTTCTTTTATGTGACATAGGTTTTGGAGGTAGATTGCTTCCACACAAGGGAAGAAAAATTATTATGCAGTGAAAGAAAAGATAAACAATTAAGCCATAACATTATATTGTTAGGTTAAAAAAAAAATGTAGGTGCCGTTTAAGTAGTTTTTAATTTTTTTTTCAGTTACAGTTTGATGTACAGTATTATATTAACTTCAGGTGTACTAGATATGTAATTTTTGTGTGTGTGTGAAGAGATTTTAACCTCTTTATCTCCAACCCTTTGACTTCCTAATTCTTTTCCCTCCTGCCTCCATCTTTAAAAGCCAAGAATAGGAATATATCATAAGAGAACAGTGGTACTATCTTGTATTTCTAGTTACGTAATTGTATTCAGCATCTTCCTCTATTTGTGAAATCCAGTTTATCAGTTACTGAATGGACGGCATGTGATATGCTTGCTATATGCTGCAGTTTGAGAAACAGTTCAAAATATAAGTGTGAAAAGGTGCAGTTTTCCTTAGATGAGTAAGCTGGAAGTCATTGCCTGGATTTAAGTTTCCCTTTGCTACTGATTATAATCTTAGAAGAGCTACTTACCTCACTATTGACTCTGATTTCTAGATCTGTAGAATGGGGATAATACCTGCTATTGTTTTAGTCTGAGAATAGGCTTTAAAGTTGAACAAAATAATGTATTTGAAATCACCCTGGAAGGAAAATTTAAGTCATGTATTGATTACCTTTTAATAGAGTGGAGGTTTTAATAGAGCATTGGCAAGGATAATTAACATTTTCTGCATGAACTACTTATTTAGCATTTTTAGGTCCAGGACCTTATATTTTACAATGGCCTTAAAGGCTCATGGGAACTGTTAAGGTACATCTTTACTCCTTGGCAGACGTTCTTTATTACTGTGGTGACATGGAGAAAAGGGTGTTTCCTCACTATATGTGGGTCAAGGCTGCTATCTTGCTTTCAGTAGGATGTTTTCATATTTAGAAAATAAGCCTATAGTCAATAATGCTTACTTGAGTTTCATTTGCTATTAAATAATCCTCAGTGTTGATCATTGGTTGTTGAATTATAAAGAAATAGCTTCCTTTGTCCTCTTTGACCTATGCTTTTCAAGTAGGAGTATTTGGACTATTAGAGTAAGTTGCTGTGTGCCAAGGGATAAATCTGTGGTCACATAACATGGCACACGCTTATGGAGATGCTATCAATTTCACTTGAAGACTTACATTAAAAAAATACTGTTTTTAGGTTAAAACAAAAATAACATGGACAGTGTAGTATTCACACTTATTTCTAAGGTAAAATTCAAAGACTTCAAAGACATTTCATGCTTAAGGGCTCCCTGGGGATGTGTGTTCAGTTTCTTCTGACCTTTTGAAGAAAAGTTTAAGAAGCATTGCCTTAGACTTAGTGAACGGTAAATCCCTACATAGCACAAGAAATAAGTTGAATTCCAGTTTCTAAAACTTTGACATTAGTCTCAGGATTACTTGAATCCTAATTATCCCCTCTCGTTTTTATACCAAATGTAAGAATGTTATAGTGGCAAGGTTACAGGATTTTATCAGATAGACCCTGTCATCTCATTCTTGCTTCTGCAGGTTTTTTTGCTGTGTGCCTTTAGAAGAGTAACTAACATCTCTGAGCATTAGTGTAATCATCTGTAAAAGAAAATTAGAGAGCCGTAAGAATTACACAGATAAGGTATGGAGTACTTAGCGCAGGGCCTGACATAGTAGATGCACAGTAAATGTTAGTGCCTTTTCCCTTCCTACCTCTGCATGTTAGGATGTTAACAGCCCTTCAAACCCATTCTTAGCAGGAAACCGCATTACTTCTCTGAACTTCCATGGCATTTTATTTGTAATTCTTTTATGGTACTAATCATTTTTAGATGTGTTCATTTATAGTGTCTCCAGCATTGAAAGTGTTATACAGTTGCTGACCAGACAACATATGGAGTTTTAATTTCAATTTTGGATGTTTTAAGAGGCAAATTAACAAATGTTAAGAGAATAACTAGAATGGTAGGAAATCTGAAAGCTCTGTGATGAATAGACATGATTATTGTCAGATTCAAATGTGTGAAAGTTTTTAACATGACAGACTGTATTATGCTGACTCAGAAGACATAACTAGATGAAGGTCCCAAGAAAGTAGATTTCAATTGAATATTAGGAAAAAACCTTTTTATACTTGTGAGAAAATTGATATTTTGTGTCATCTTACAATATTGCTGTGTAATAAATTAACCCCCAAATTTGTGGGTAAAAACAGCAAATCTCACTGTTTCTAATCTGGGCACACCCCAGCTGGATGCCTCTGCTTTAAGGTCACTCAGAGTTGCAGTCACGCTGCACAAGGGCTGTGGTCTCACCTGGAGACTGGACTAGGACGATCTCCTTCCAGTCTCAGTGATGTGGGCCTCTGTTCCTTGTAGGCTTTTGGACTCAGGGCTTGCATTCTTCATTGGCTGTTACCTGGAGGCATCCCTTAGTTTTGTCTCTTGGATCTTTCCACAAGGTTTCCTCATGACATGGCAGTGGACTTCCTCCAGAGTGAGCAGTCTGAGAGGGCACATGCCTGTACTCAAGATGGATACTTCAGTCTCTCTAAATCTTGCAAGTGACTTTGCAGCATTTCTGCTGTACTTAGATAGAAGTGAGTCACTAAATCCAGCCCACACTCAAAGGCTGGGAACTGCAAAAGGATGTAAACACTAGTAAGCTTATGGATGACCATCTTAAAGACTGCCTTTCACAGATATGTTCGGGGGTTTCATCATTCAAGGCATTATGTAGAGATTGGCAGACCATCTGTCAGAGATAAGTATTTGGATATTCTGTGTTAAATAGGAGTGGATTTAAGGAATCTTGCAGCTTAGTTCTGTGATAAATATGTAAATCCGAAGAAAGTCAAAAAGTTAAGAATGGAAAACTTTAATATATAATTACATAGTATATACTCTATGGTACTTCTTTCAGTAAATTCTTGTGTAATTTTGGCTTTTTCAGTACATTTTTAAGTTTTTGTGACTTGGTTCAATACATTTTCTTATATGTTTTGAATGTTGATTTACTGACAAAAAATCCATTTTTTAAGTAGTTCAGTTTTTGAAGCGTACACAAATACCTTAAATTCTGCTTTTCTTTTTGAAAACAAAAAAGTGTGAATGAAAAAAGAACATGAAGGACAATTTTACTGTTTTACAAAAAATGCTTTTGGAACTTGGGCTTTAGGTGTGACAGAAAACTATAGCTGAGGTCTCATCACATAACAAAAGGTGAAACTGTGTTCTAGGATAAAGCATCTTTTTTCTTTCCCCCCAAATAAGGTAAAAACAAACAAATAAAAAAGGCATAATATATGAATTTATATATTTTACTTTGATCTTAGTTGAAATAGCATTAATTAGTTAATATAACATTAGTGATTAGAATTTAAATTTCATTTTTATTACAAATATTAAGATTCAAAACTTTCTACATGTTTTATTTATGCATTTATAGGTTGAAATTCCACTTAAACATTTGAATTTTCACAAGGTGCTGTGATGATTTAAGGAATAAATTGTTTAAAACTTCTTTAACTCTTTGCATGATTAATACTGAAAGCTTTTGGCTCAGAATCAGGAGACCTTGAGTTCTTAGCTCCACCTAATAGCTGATAATAATTGTATAATTAAGTGGTGGCATCGTTACTGGTAAGTAGGATTCACATTTTGAATTGTTTAAGGAACAGACTTATTTTGATCTGTTCATACTTGCCCATCAGATTTCTCTTAAAATCAGTGACAGTTTGTGAGCTTTCTGATTCATAAGTGTTCATTCTGAAGTCTGAAACATGGCAGAGGTCTGATACATCTTAAACATCCTCAAAACAAATGAGCAAAATATGTTATTTAAGAATAAAATAAAATTTTGTACACATTTCGTTTTTAGGGTTAAAATTATTATGCCTTAATATCCCAATTTTGCTTTTAGTTGAGCTCTAAAAACTAAATTATATTTAGTAGTAAAGCATTTAGTAGTAGCAACACAATCTTAAAATTTATCTACATTTGTCTAAATTTTCCCATATTTCATGTGGTTTTTCACAGATACTTTCAAAACAAGTTCATTTTAAACTTGAAAGTTAACTCTAGAGTTCTTAGATCTACATTTTTCTTTTCTTTTTTTGGGGGTTCCCTTCCCTCCCACCAGTTTTAACACTGCTTATATTTTGATGTTTTGATGATGATATTCATTTAGATAACAATTTAAAAATTGAGTGGGGTTTATTAAGTAAGGGTTAGGAAGTATATTTTATTAGATCTGGAGAGATATTTTAAAATAAAAAGTAATCTTGAATTCTCTTCTAGTTTCTTATGCAGTTGAGCAATCCTTTTTGTTTCTCTAGCTAAAAGTGTATCTTTAAAAGTATGGTTAGATTGTTAGTAGTTCAAACTGATTTCTAGATTATTTCCCTACCCTATTAACATTGTTTAATGGAAAAATTATGTAAAAGATCATAGAACTAGGGACCTCTGCTAGGATAATTTTAAATTATTTCAGTACTATGAAGCCTTTTTATTTTGGCATATTAGGTGTCTCATTAACCATTTTATGTTTTCTCCTGTTTTTGTAAGGTATCTGTTCCTTTCTTGGAATCAGTGTGGTGTAGTAGAAAGCTTTAGAATCGGCAGATTTATAGTTTCATTTTTGCCGTACATTGTAATATTCAGCTACTGTATTTCCTTCCTTTCTTCCCTCCCTTCATTCCTCTTTCTCTCTGTCTCTGTCTATCTCTTGGCCTGTCCTCTTTGTCTCTGTATTTCTGTGTGTCTTTCACTATCAGAAATTCTAATATTATTGCAAAGCTTAAGATATGAATTGGGGAGGAGGAGACAGTTTCTTGTCTGGCTACCAAGATAAGGCAGATGTTTCAGGAACTAATGCAGAGTTGATGAGTTCTACTTGCTCAGATGTTTAAGAAACTAATGAAAAATTGATCTAAAATTTAATCTAAAAAAATGTATATATATTTGCCTCTTTGCTCTTTGTTTTGCTACCCAGTTAAATAGGTTCCCTATGGTATTTTTTAAAGATTTCCTGGTTGGCGATGACATAAATGATAATACCGGGACTTAATGATGTCCTGACTTCTGAAAGAAATATTCAGTTTCTAGTGGGATATGTTTAGCCTTGATATAAATAATGGACTAATTTCTTAACCTTACAAAGCTGAGTGTCATTATCTGTAAAATCAGATGAAATTGCCTATCTCATAGGATTGTTATAAGGATCAATTAAACAATTTAAGTAAAGATCCTAGAATAGTGCCCAATAGCTTTTGCATTGTAAACATAGCAATTAATCCTATCTTTGTGAGACTACTCTGATTGGTACCTTGATATAGAAGAAAACCTTTGCTGTCTAATCTTAAATTTAAAAAAATTTCATAGTATTTTTTTCTTTACAGTTAAAAATTGTATTCATACAAGAAATGTATGTATAAACATACAAGTAACACATAATACAGATGGTAAAGAGTGGAAAAGTCTCCGTTCAGCCCCTTTCCCTTCCTAGTTTTCTGCCTTCTAACCAATCCCATACTTTTAGAGGTTAGAGGTCACCAAAAGTTTGTTAGGTATCGCTGCAGACCTTTGTTATTTAGGCATAGAGGTATTTTGCCCTCCCTTCTTAAAAAAGTAAATGGGCCTATGTATATTTGTCTATTCAGCAAATATGTGGTGATAACTATATTGTTCTGTGATGTGCCTTTCCATTATTAGGGTGTGTAGATGTACATCACTGCATTAGTATTCTTGAGTATGTATTTACTGTAATATGGCAATTCTGCTGTTGCGGGAACTCAGTTTATTTTAGTTTTTCCCTATTACAAGCAGATCTTCAAGGAACATCTTTGTATATGTATCTTTGTGTATATTTGCAAGTATTTTTGCAGGATAGGTTCCTAGAAGTGGAATTGGAATTGATGAATCAGAGTATATACATTTAAAATTTTCATAGATAAAAATTTCATGCTGTCAGATTCTCTCTTAAAATGTCTACCAATTTATATTCTTAAGACAATGCTTGAAGAGGCATTTACCCAGACTCTTGCCAACACTTGATATTTTCAAGTCTTTTTAATTTTTGTATAGCTGGTAGGCCATAAATGGTATCTTAATGTCATTAATGAGGTTAAACATCTTTTTGTAAATTTATCGATCATTCATAGTGTGAATTATCTGTATTCTTTGTTCTCATTGTTCAACTAGATTTTTGGGGACTATGCTATTTATATGTTCTAGATGGTAACCGGTTATATGTGTTGCATTTAGTCCTAGCTTGTCCCTGTCTTTTAACTTTGTTTATGGCAGCTTGTGGTAAATGGTAGTTTTACATTTTACATTTTTAGTGCCAAATTTGACAATTTTTTTTCTTTACATTTTCTGAGTTATGTGACTTAATTACACAGTCTGAGTCAAAAATAGTTTTTGGTTATTTTACCAATTTTTAGTATTTAAGTACTTAAATATGTTTAAAAATATTTGTGTATTTGAATATGGAAAGAACATAAATACTTTATCTCATAAGGATGGACATAATATTAGAATCGGATCTAAGGAAGAGTTCTTGGGTTCTGGAAAAAATACAAATCACTCTGAAATATTATTGATTTGTTATATATAATTAATACATTACATTCATTATATTACTAATTCCCTTAAGTTACTTGCAAATGGAAATTCATTACTTATGTTTCATATTTTAAAAAATTTTGAATAGGTAATATTTGTACATGGTAAAGTACAAAGGCTATATGGTGAAAAGTCTTCTTCCCATTCCTATTCCTTAATTATCTACTTTTCCTTCTTGGAGACAACCATTTTTATCAATTTTTTGTGTCTTTTTTTAGTGATATTTTATACATATACACAACATATGGTTTATATTCGTTGATTTTCTTTTTCTTTTTATAGCTATATAAAGCTGCACCTTTAAAAAAGTAATTTGTTCTTTAGGCCCCAGATCATTCACGGCACCAGAAGGTAAATTAAAATAATTGATGACTAGTGAACAGCTGTCAACAGTAAGAAGGGACACATGGATACTGCATCTATGTCTTAAAAGTTAGCTGATTAGCAGACATGACAGAGCTTTGCAATTAGAAGGGCTTTTCTTTTGCTTCCTTTAATGATCTAAAATAAATCTGTTTTCCTTCCCCTCATTAAATTGGCCTCATAGATTAGAGAATTCTGATTACACCAGACTTACTATTCCCCAGCCCCCAGAATATATTTCGTGATATCGAAATGTGAGTTAAAACCAAATTATAAAATTTGAAGGGAAATCATAGAAATTACCCAAAACTAACCCTCTTATTTTATGTGTGAAAAAAATTGAGGTCCATACAGATTAAGTGACTTGCAGCATCACATTTATAATTCCTGAAGGACCAGACATTTATAATTAAATGACCTAGGAACAACATAAGTTTTTAGAATGCTATTTTATTAAGAATAGTTAGCAAATTTATTTTGCTTTTTATTATTATTATTATTATTATTATCTATCTATCTATCTATCTATCTATTTATTTTCTTTTCCCCTGTCTACCCCCCCTTTTTTTTTTTAAAGGAAAAGGTGCAGTAGTCCTGTGTTGTTTGTTAGTTTCTTCATTGGCTTCACAGTACTTTATTTCCTTATCTGCGTTTTTTCTTAGAAATTAGAATTGTAAAGCACTGTAGTTCAGCATTAAGCACTCTTTAATCTTGGAAGATTAAAAAGCATGGTTTTTATTGTGTGGATTGAAGTTGGGGATTAATGGAGCCTTTCTTAAGCACTTTTTTCTTGGTTATAAAATTTATAATAACTGTATCCCAATTCCCTTAACCTTATACTTTGAATCATTCTTAGCCTTGTACATTTTTTTTCCTTCCTAATCTGTTATAAATAAGTAACCTCATTGCAAAGGAACATTTCAATCATAGCTATTTATATTTGGTTAGCACTGATTTTTTTTCCCATGAAACTTTTTCCATATCTATGTATGGAAATATGCATAGAAGTCAATATATTTCTATTGCCATTATTTCTTTTTTCTTATCGCTAACATTTTACCTTTATTCTTAGATTTATAAAAATTTTATTTCATGCCCCTTAATACATTCTTCTAATTTTGTTCCACTAAGATAGGTATCAGTACAAGTCCACATAGAGACTCCACCTGAAATTTATTTCTGTGGATAGTAATTGTTATCTAAGTACTAAAATACTAACCACATTCCAGTTGGTTTTTAGATGTACATATTATTAAAGAAAACTCGTGTTTCCATGTCTTACCTAGTCCAGATATTAGATATAAGTAAAAATTTATTAAAGGAAAATTTATAAAGATGTTTTTGTGATTTTTTTGAAAGATACATCTGTCATGTAATGTGAAAATACTGAAATATTCTGATATTTTTCCATTTTGTTTTCTATTTTCAGTGGAATACACTCTGTTTTCCAGCCCTACATAAATTCTGTGTGGTAATTGTTTTTTCATATGTACCATGGGCTGGCAGGTCCACCTAAGATGCTGTCAGAGCTAATTTTGGCTAAATACTAGTTTGAAGGGTCATAGTTCTATTCTTTTGAATGGCTTTTAGAAAAGTTGGATAAAAATTATCTACTCTGTACTTTTTTAAACATTCATTGATTTTCATATGTTAATTCAGCTAAGGGACATTTTGTACTATATATCTCATTTTAAAAGATAATTTTAGTTGTTCCTAAGATGGTTAACTCTTACTGATTTATAGCCTCCCTGAAGAAGCATTTATTATTGACATCTCCTTCTCTGTATAAAGAAGAATTCTAGCTTTTCAGCGAATAATAGTTTAAGGAGAGTAAACAAAGTATGAATTAAATGTTATCTTTAAAAATATGTACAGTAGTCCTATTATCTGTGGTTTTGCTTTCTGTGGTTTCAGTTACCCACAGTCAACCACAGAATGAAAATATTAAGTGGAAATTCTAGAAACAGATCATGTTACATTGTACGCTATTCTGAGTAGCGTGATAAAATCTTCCACGGTCCCTCTGCATCCCACCTAGACATGATACATCCTTTTCCATTGTATCCATGCTGTATGTGCTACCCGCCAGTGAGTCACTAAGTAGCTGTCTCAGTTATCAGATCAGCCATCCTGTTATAGGAGTGCTTGTGTTGAGGTAACCCTTATTTTACTTCATAATGACCTCAGAGCACAAGAGTGGTGATGCTGGCAATTTGGATATGCCGAAGAAAAGCCATTAAGTGCTTCCTTTAGGTGAAAGGATATGTATGTTTAGGATAAAACCTAGTATGAATAGGGTACGGAGCTATCCAAGATTTCAGGCATCCCCTAGGGGTCTTGGAACATATACCCCACGAGTAATGGGACTACTGCTGTATATAGTATATCTAATTTTTAAATTATATAGCTAGAATTTTGGAGCCTTTAAAAATGTTTCATAGGGTGGTTAGAAGAGAATAATTCTGAGATACAGCCTAATAAGTATATGTGTAAGTTCTATATCATATACAGCAATAGTGAAGCTTATAAGAATTAAAATTCTGGGTTAGATGATTAAATTACTGTATATTTCTACTGGGAGTTTCATAGTATAGAATTAAAACTTATCTTTTTAAAATTAATTTTAACAAAACCCTGCCAATTACTAGGATACATTTTCTGTATCTATTTAAAATTTAAATGTAAAGTCAATGTAAAATACATAGTCATAAGAATGTATATCTTTTAGGCTTTATTGACCAGAAATGATGGCAGCATTAAACTTGTAGTTATGGTTTAAAATGGGACTATTGCTATAGATTCATAGTAACTCCAGAGTTACTTTGTATGTAGACTGAATGTTAAATATATGAAGCTTATAAAATGTTTAATATCATTGGGTATATTGAACAACGTCAGAAAATTGTAGTCTCAATTCTACAAGTTGTATGGTTGGTACATAGTGATATAAATGAGGTATCCTCTAAGAACTTAAGTGGGGAATACAATATTTTTCTGAGAATTTAATTAGTAAAAGCCGCTAGTAAGAATTGTCTGAATATTTGAGGAATGCTAAAATCACTAATCATTGTGCTCTAGGAGTAATCTCAGAGAGACAGTTCTGAAATGTGATTAGAATTTAATGAGTGGAAATAGCGTTAATTTTACTGTATCTTCTTTTGGACAAAGTCTATGAACAGGAGGGTGTTAAGATTAGGAGACAGTGCAGGGAAACCCAAAGTATGAGGAATTGGGCAGCTGGCCTGCTGGGATTTTCAATTTGTCTGTTTACTGAGGTAGGCATTTCTTTATTGTGGAGATGGATGTGTAAGATTAGCTTAGTCTAATTAGCTTAGTCTGATATTATTAAATATTTGGGTCATATAATTACCTTCCAATGCATTGTCCCTTGTTAACCCTACCACCTTCTCTACCTAAGAGAGAAAATACGTTCATCTGACGTGAGCATTCTAGTCTACTAGATATTTGCATTTCTCATTATGAAGAACTAAATGGACAAAATAGTGAACAAATTGAAAAAATTAACTCGTGTGCATACTCATGTGTGTTTGTTTCTGTGATCTTGGTTAAAGTTAGTTGGTCCTGTGAGAAAGATATGCTTGCAGTCTGTTTCATTAGATGTGTCTTTGCAGCTAGTTCCCTTAGCATGGTAGTCTTTCATGTTGCTCTGAGCCTTAACATTTGAAAACAACTTAGGCCAGTTAACTTGTTTGGCCTCGTCTGTAAAATGAGAACATTGACCTAATGATCTTCAGAATTCCTCCTAGTTCTAAATCTTTATGAATTCATAAGCAATGTGCTCAGTTATATAACTGCAGACTTACATTTAAGAATTAGGAGAGATTTTAGAGAGTTGAAATATCTTTGATGTTTACTTTGATACTACCTATGTGACTTAAAGTTGCACATTTTAACCAGCCTTCTTTTGTTCAGTTCCAAAGTACAGGGTATAACATTTTCCATGTTGCAGCTAGACTGTTAGTTTTTTATGGACAGGGCCAATGTCTCCTGAGTATAGGACAATGCCTATTACAGAGAAAAGACAGTAAATGCTTATGGAATGAACATATTAGGACAAACTTAAGGCATGGTATTTATGACATGGCTAAACATGGTTTGTGACTTTCTAAAGCATTTTTTATTATATAAAATTTTAGATGTGTTAGAACAGACAGAATAATATTGTCTTAGTCCATTTGGACTGAATACCGTAGACTAGTGGCTTATAAATAACAGAAATTTATTGCTTATAGTTTTGGAGGCTGGAAGTCTAAGACCATGGTGCTAGCATGGTCAGCTTGTGGTGAGGGCCCTCTTCCTGTTGCTGACAGCTGACTTCTCATTGTATCTTCACAAGACAAGCTAGCTTTCTGGGATCTCTTTTACAAGGGCACTAATCTCAATCATGAGAGCCCTGCCCTCAAGACCTGTCGCCTCCCATAGACCCCAGTTCCTAGAACCACCATTTTGGGGTTTAGGATTTCAACATAGGAATTTTGAGAGGACCCAGATATTCCTAGCATAGCAGATATAATGAACCACCATTTATCATTACACTGCTTCAATAGTTATGATTATCATTTCATCTTTATTATCTCTTCCTACTCCTTTTCATGTATTATTTTGGAGTAAATCACAGATTATATATTATTTAATCTGTAATTATTCCATTGTGTATCTCTCCAAGATAAGGACTTAAAAAAATCTTAGCTACAACTTAACAAATGACTTTTTTTTTTGACTCAGTTTTGATAAGTATTCAATTCATTACATTTTGAAATACCTGTACTAAGTATTTCCAAGAAACTGTTATGTGTAGATTCCATGCAGTTAATAACACTCAGAAGTCAAACAATGGGACTAATTTTTGTTTTATTATTTTTAATATTTAGGCTATCAACATGACGGCTGAAGAAACAGTGAATGTAAAAGAGGTCGAAATCATTAAACTAATTTTAGACTTCTTGAATTCAAAGAAGCTTCACATTAGTATGTTGGCCCTTGAGAAGGAAAGTGGAGTCATAAATGGCCTATTTTCAGATGATATGCTTTTCTTGAGGTATGATTTCATTAGTACTGTGAGGTTTGTAGCTACTTTAAAGTAGCATTAAGTATTAATAAGTTAATGTACAGTACAGGTAGATCTTTATACTTGTGAAAAGGCTGTATAAGTATAAATTTTAAAAATGTTTGTCTCTATAATGGAGCACTTACAAAATAGTGTTTTCTGTAGAATGTTCTCAGTAGTAAGATCTAGAGATCCATTAAAAAAATAGTTATAACTACATTGTAGTTATGGCATCATCATAAAAAATATTTGATTAAGAAAGAGGCTCCAGCAAGATAAAATATTCTGAAATACCATTTTTGGGGGCCACAGAAATAAAACATACTCGTTATATAAACGTTAATTATAGAAAAGAAGAAAAATCACCCCACCACCTAGAACACTACTGATAATTTTCTGTGCTTATTTAAAAAGCAATTCTGTTACATTGATAATTTAGTATCCTGCTTTATCCATTAACATCAGAAGTCCATGAACATCATAAGAATTCTCTGCGTGATTACAAATTTGTACTTTAAAAATGTTCAATTTTCTTAATTTCCTAACAGTTCCCCTCTTTTAAGATAATTAAATTGTTTTCAGTTTTTTCTTGAATGAATGCTCTATTGAGCATCTTCTGTACATATGACTTTTTCTGTATCTTGACTTACTTCTTTAGAACAAGATTCTTAGAGGTGGAGTTGCAGAGCAAAAGGGAATTAATTAGCATGTTTACCAAAATGGAAAGCTAAATATATCCTAACTTGGACATTAAAAAGAAAACCCAACTTTTTAGGCAGAAATATATTTTATACTTATGTGATACCACATATCCTTGACAAGGAGTACAGATTCTTGCATATGTGGCATTTTGTGATTTGGAAAAGTCTAAGAAATGAAGTGTTCCTAACTTATGAAAAAGGAACTACACCCCACAAACAAACAAACAAACAAACAAACAAACAACTTTATTGTAGTAGAGGAGTTTATTTAAACTCGTTGCACTTCCCTGAATTTGGTGTTAGGAATGTCATTGACCCCGGGTGGCTAAGTCAGGAACCTGCACTGAGGTAGCATTCTTTTGGCCCGGTCTTTCAAACATTGCTTGCCTGGAGTATAGCAGCAGCCATCACATATTCCTCTCCAGGAACCCATTGGTTTGTGATGAAGTTTTGCTGGCCCTTCTTTAAAGAATAAAAAGTTGGCAATCCTATGTAGATCCTCCTGTCCATCCCTCCCTTTTTAAATTTTATTGTTCTAAAAATCCCAAAGTAGAGAAATTGCTGTTATAAAAGAAAGGCAGCAATAAGAATGCCTTGTAACTTTTAGAAGTTCTCATAGACTACTAAAGTAGGATGAAACTGATTTTGTTCTTTCCTCTTTTCAATCTCAGTGTAAATTTTTGTATCAAATACCTCAAAGGTGTAGAATATACAATTTAGAGAAGGATTTCTCTACCACAGCCAGATAATTCATTGTTATGAGTGTGCTGGGTTAGGGGGCTGTCCTGTGCATTGTGGATTGCTTAGCATCATCCTTGACCTATACCCAGTAGATGCCAGTAGCTCCCTAGTTGGGACAGCCAAAAATGTCTCCAGGCATTGCCAAACTGCCCCCAGTTGAGAACCACTGATTTAGTGAGACTGGAACATACCTGCACAGTAGCCCCTAAATAACACAGAATAACTTTAACACTGTAAGATGAATAGAGAAATAAAGGAATTTTTAGACTTAGTCTGTCGTTTTTACATGAGTGAAAAAACAACCTAAATATTAGAATGAGGAGTGGTTGTAGATTCACAGATTCTTCTCATCTAGCATATGCTGTTACAAATGAGTTGTGAAAATTATTTTATTATAGTGGTTGAGGAACCAAGTAAATGTAATCTCATTACTGACTTCAAACTGAAGCTTTAATGCTATGTTGTCATCTATTCCACTTTTAATTAATGTAACCCAAATTTGATAACATAACGGGTTTTTCTTTATACAGGCAGCTAATTCTTGATGGTCAATGGGATGAAGTTCTTCAGTTCATTCAGCCTCTAGAATGTATGGAAAAATTTGACAAAAAAAGGTGAGTTTCCATCAAAGTTTTTAGTGTCTTATCGTTGGAAGCTTAGCAAAACAAAACAATAGACAAAAATTTAAGAACAAGACCATTAGTTTTTCCAGTAAATAGTACACTCAATCCTATTGATTTGAAGTACTTCCAGAGGACAAGTTGCATTTACTTCATTTAGTCAAAAAACTGATATACTAACCTACTTAGTCAGTAATGTCTATATACAAAAAGTCACAAGGGCCATATCTGAAGCAGTTGTTTCTCCACAATAATATGAAGATTTTAGAGATGTCATTCCATTATTTATGACAGATAGCTGTATTTGTATCTTTATTCTCTTATGTGCAATGTTTCTTTTTAGTTTTGCTGCCTTGGATTTTTTTTTTAATTGAGGTATAATTGACATATAACATTGTATCAGTGTCAGATGTACTACATATTAATTTGGTATTTGTATATATTCTAAAATAATCACCGTAATAAGTCTAGTTAGCATCCATCCACATACATATTTACAGATTTTTTTTTCTTGTGATGAGGACTTTAAAGATCTGCTGTTTTAGCAATTTTTAAATATGCAGTACAGTATTAACTATAGTTACCATGTTATGCATTACATTACCATGACTTATTTATTTTATACTGAAAGTTTGAATCCTTTTTACTGATTTCACCCAACCCTCGCCTTTGGCAGTCACAAGATTTTTTCTTTATAATTTTTGGCAGTTTCAGAGACAGCCAAGGATTTAGGCAGAGATTATACAGTCGATTTTGCTGTATTTCTCATTAAGGCTTCCTCATTTTCAGATTCCCTACCCTCACCCCTGCTATGCAGATGCTCTGGCAGTATCAAGTTTTTGCTGACTTCTCAAGCTGTTAAAACTGTAGCTTTCTACTGGGGTAGCTCACACTGTGTGGACTGGGGAGTGCCCTCAGCTGGAAGGCCTTATCCCCTTGAACATCACTCCCTAAAGTTCCCTTTTTCCAAGGATTGACTTCCCTCTAGTTGTGCTAGCTATTTGTTTTTCTTCAGTACTTTCAAATAGTTATTTTTTGTCTTTTATCTGGGTTTTATCATTTTTATCTGCAGGAAGGTTAGCTTGATACAGGTGACTCCACCATTAACAGAACTGGAACCTCATATTGTTTTTGATTCTCAATTCATACCATGCTTTTAATACTTGTTTGTTTTTGTACATTCTTTATTAGAATACTATTTTTTTTTTACCATTTCCTCCATTCCTGATCATCTTCCAAGAGTCAGTTCTTATAAGACTTTACTTTTACTTCCCACCCCTTCTGGTAGTGTTGGTTTTACACAACTTTGAGACCTTACTGAGCTCTTTACATGTTTCACAATTTATTAGGTAATCCTCCTTTTTGAAGTCAGGGGTTTTGATTTATTGGACACATATTTGCTACTACAACAATAGTTGAAAGAATGACTTAAGGTTCATTATTATTTTCCTTCAGTTATTAGAAATACTTTAAAGTGCTAAAGACATCCAACATTTTTTGATTCTTAGACAAGTCAGGTAGACTCTTTGCTCTCCCTTTTCCTCCCGAAAAAATTCCTGTTAAAATTTTTGTTGTTTCATAATTTTTAATTTTTATTTATTTTTTTATTAAGTTTATTGGGCTATAGTTATTTTATGCCTTTTAGAAATATTGTTCATTTCTCCTTATCTTTTCAGCCCTATTTTTTTAATTTTTATGTTTGCAAGAAAAAAGTCATATTTTGGGAAAACGACATTTTGAATATAAAGGATTTTGATATCTTATTAGGTGACATTTGGCATCTTCCATAAAAACTTGATTTTTGTTTAGAATTAATAGAGATCCTTCCTTTGAGTATTAAATTGGGATTACTTGCCACTGAAATTATTTTCATTATGGCTTAAATGTGATAAGCTTCATAAAATATTTTAAGAATTTTATGAAAGCAAAGGTACTTAGAGTAAAGTAATAAGTACATATGATTATGAGACATTGGAAAATTAATTTTTAAGTCATTTTAAAAGAATCATTTAAGACACACTTGGCTTGTTTTGCTTCAAGAACTTGAGTTTCATGTACAGTTTTTGACATTGCTATAATTCAGCTTTTTAGTCATTTCAGTGTTTCATATTTTATTTTTCACAGGTTTCGCTATATTATCCTGAAGCAGAAGTTTTTAGAAGCTTTATGCGTTAACAATGCAATGTCAGCAGAAGATGAGCCCCAGCATGTAAGGTTTTTATTCCTGAAGGTTTGCGCCATAGTCTTGTTTCAGTCATAAGTATTTTATTCACTAAAACAGATTTGTATCACGAGGTTTTGAAGTTTTTATGAGCCAGGATGGGGCAAGATTTGCTCTTTTGCAGAAGTAGTGCTTTCAGTCTGTACTGAGTCTAAATTTGTTCCATGATTTAGACAATGATAATGAATGACTGGTTGGGGAAGTTTGTGCTCCCCTTCCTTGTGTTTAAGGTGATTTAGATGGCAATAGATGTTTGACTTGACTTTACATCATTGCTTCTTTTCTTATCCCAAAAGTGGATTGTGTTTACCTCCTTTGTCTTTTCAGTCTTTTCAGTATTTCCTTTGGTCTAGAGGTGGTTTTTTGATAAAATGTTTGTCTTTATGACAATTTAAACTTGATATTAAATTGTTTTTGATTTGAGAGTTAACTTTTAAAGTTTTAGTATTTTTATTGTTGTATCTAAAAGGAAAGTGTCAGTAAGTGTTCATTGAAGTAAACCAAAATACTTTCATACATAATAGAGAAATGTTTGCCAGATAATGATGCTTAAAAGTGGAAAGAACACTAGAATGTTGACTCAAAAGACCTAATTCTGTCCTTGTCACAAACCAATAAATCTATATCCTGACTTTTCCCATTTGTAAGATACAGAAACGGGACTATATAAGCTTTAAGGTTCCTTACATCTTTAAAAGCTTATGTTTCTAAGATAATATTCACTATACAAATTATTATAATTTTTCTCTCAGCTAGGCTTCCTTTTGTTTTGTCTCCACCCTGTTTGTAGTAAACAAATTAGATATTCCTTTTCTGTAGCATATGTGCTGCACGAGATATTCCTTGATTTGCTTTCTTTCCCCATACAGTTTTCTTATCGCAGATTTGTGAATGGCTTTTGCTTCTTGGGTAAGCTAGAGTGATAGCAAGCTATATAAATAATTGAATATTGGTATGCTTCAGTTTTCTTTTTTAGAAAACTCAGTTATTCTTACCCTTAAAATATTATACACTTGAAAATGATAGTCTTAAGCCTGAATTAGAGCACTGTTTTTATAAGTAAAGTTTAATGTGCTAATTAATGAAATTATCTAATCTTTTTATTTTAGTAGTGAAAAACATTTTGGTTTCTGATGTGAAGGTTGTTAAATATCCTACAAATTACATGAGTAGCCTATGACACTATAGGGTTTATCCTTTTGCAATTCAATATTTTATGAAAGTTTGTCAAGTATCTTTGTATTTGAATGAAACATTGTTTTCATACCTCATAGTATCTCTATGGTGATCACTTCTATTTTTCTTACAGTTGGAATTTACCATGCAAGAAGCTGTGCAATGTTTACATGCCCTAGAAGAGTACTGTCCTTCTAAAGATGATTATAGCAAGCTCTGTTTGCTTTTGACTTTGCCTCGTCTGACCAATCATGCTGAATTTAAGGACTGGAATCCTAGCACTGCACGAGTTCACTGTTTTGAAGAAGCTTGTGTCATGGTTGCAGAATTCATCCCTGCTGATAGGAAGCTAAGTGAAGCTGGTTTTAAAGCAAGTAACAATCGTTTATTTCAGCTTGTAATGAAGGGTCTACTTTATGAATGCTGTGTAGAATTTTGTCAAAGTAAAGCAACTGGAGAAGAAATTACAGAGAGTGAAGTACTTCTTGGCATCGACCTCTTATGTGGTAATGGTTGTGATGATTTGGATCTGAGTTTATTGTCATGGCTTCAGAATCTCCCATCTTCTGTCTTCTCTTGTGCTTTTGAACAGAAAATGCTTAATATTCATGTTGACAAACTTCTGAAACCCACAAAAGCTGCATACGCTGATCTTTTGACTCCCCTCATCAGCAAACTTTCTCCCTATCCATCATCTCCAATGAGGAGGCCTCAGTCAGCTGATGCCTATATGACCCGCTCTCTGAATCCTGCTTTAGATGGCCTCACTTGTGGACTAACCAGTCATGATAAGAGAATCTCAGATCTTGGAAACAAAACTTCTCCAATGTCACACTCCTTTGCTAACTTTCATTATCCGGGGGTACAAAACCTCAGCAGAAGTCTCATGCTTGAAAATACAGAATGTCACAGTATTTATGAAGAATCTCCTGAACGGTAGGTATTTGCTCATATAAAAAAAAAAATGAACTCTCCACAAGTGTGAGATAATCTAATTTTGTGTGTGCATGTGTTTTCTTAATATTCAAGTCCCTTTAATTGAAAGTTACTCCTTAAAACTTTACAAAGGGTTTTTTAAAGTTTGATAATTAAAATTATGAGGGAAAATTTTTATTGTTATATCCTGTATTCTTTTGCTAGTTTAAAGGCAATACGTGTGCATTGAAGAAATTTTGGGAAACACAGATGAGTTTAAAAATGAGAATTAAAATCCCACAAAATTTCACACATAAGTAACTGGTCTTTTTTCTATGAATAGAATTTTTAAAATTGAGAATGAACCATATATATTTTCATGTAATTTGCTTTTTTCACTTGATTATGAATATTTTTCCATATTCTTAAACATTTTTTGAGATCGTTGATTAATGATGTATGTATATTGTATTATATAGCTGTGCTATTTTTATGTAATTCTTTATTATAGAACAGCAGATAGTTTATACTTTTGTCTCCTGTAAATAACATGTATTGAACATAAAAGTTTGTGCATATAAAAATCCCATGTATATAAAAATCTCTGATAATTTCTATTTATATAGTTTAATTCCTTATATACATGAAGGAATTCCTTATATACATGGTTTTTATTTTGAACCTAGTATGAAATAATAATTTTCTGATTAGCAATTATGTATTTCAGGAGTTAGGACAGGACACTTCCTGCCTTGTTTTTGCAGGAAACCCCTGGAACATACTGCTGTTTTCAAATATTCAGCATTGATACTTTGAAGTGTTAATGTTGACTGCAATATTGAAAGAACATAAAAACTAAACCTTTTCCTATTCACATAGGGTAGTTGGAGGCATTCTTTATTGAGGAAGGACTCACAATTTCTGTTTCTAATTAAAGCAAGAGGAAAGCTCTAGGCACAAAAATTATAGAATAAATACATACAGAAGCATTTCTTTTAAGTTGCTGTGAGACTGTAGAGGAGTTGGGGTTGATACTGTCCTTAAAATTTCTTAAAGAGAGGGGAGGCTTCTAGGATAAGTTAAGTTACTTTTTTATTTTATAACTGGAAGTTTGAACCCCTTTCACTAATTTCACACAACCTTCCCCATCTCCGCCCCCCAACACTTGCTTTTGGCAATCCCAAGTTTTTTTTTATTATTGGTTTTAGCAGTTTCAGGCACAGTCAAGGATTTGGGCAGAGATTATACAGTCGATTTTGCTGTATTTCTCATTAAGGCTTCCTCATTTTCAGATTCCCTACCCTCACCCCTGCTATGCAGATGCTCTGGCAGTATCAAGTTTTTGCTGACTTCTCAAGCTATTAAAACTGTAGCTTTCTACTGGAGTAGCTCACATTATGTGGACTGGGGAGTGCCCTCAGCTGGAAGGCCTTATCCCCTTGAACATCACCCCCTAAAGTTCCCTTTTTCCAAGGATTGACTTCCCTCTAGTTGTGCTAGCTATTTGTTTTTCTTCAGTGCTTTCAAATAGTTATTTTTTGTCTTTTATCTGGGTTTTATCATTTTTATCTGCACAAATCTCGGGCAACATATTAAGGCATCTTAGTGTTCTATATTTCATATTCAAAAGATAAAGATGATATCTAATGATGAAAATGGATGAATGTAGTTTAGGAACAACTTATCTAAATCTCAGAGAAATAGAAGGTCTTCAGCTTTGGTGGAGACTATCTTAAACTTTCTTGGACTTTCCTGTTTCTTTGGAGAAAATTTACATTGTGTGGGATGCTGGGCTTCAGTTACGGGGGAGCTACTGATATTCTTCTGAGTACATAAGATAATAGGAGCTTCTTGGTCAGTCTAATGGACAGCATGCTTGGACCTGTGCACCAGTGGGATTGTCTTTGTAAAGAAAGAAAGACAGACAAAATCTAGCCAAACCTGATTCTATATGTGCTGTTACTTATGTCAAAAAAAGTAGTAGACATTCAGGAATGACTGGATAGAGATGGAAAGTGGTGGAGAAGTATAAATTATTAGATAATTGTAGAATAAGAAAGATACAATGTGACATGTCACAAAGTAATGTGTTATTCAGATGAGAAGTAGCAGTAACCCAGAAAACATCTATTATGCCTCTGAAATTGGAAGACTTATGAGGCAAAGCACTGTGGAGTAATGACTAGAGTATGGTCTTTGGAATCAGACTTGAATTTGAACAATAGCTTTGTCATTTACTGACTTGTAACCTTGGGACAGTTACTTAATCTCTCTGAGCCTCAGCAACCTCCTCTATAAAATAGAGCATTGACTTATAAAGTGAGATAAAGCTCCTAGCAGTGTGAGCAGTGTGACAAGCATGTAATTAGTACTTAATAAATAGCAGTTTCTCCCCTCAGAGTTCATACACTTGGGAAGGACAATATGTCAAAAGGGCTGCTTATTGCATGCTATGGGAGAGGTAGTTTTCTATAGATAAAGTAGAAAAATTTACTTTGGAAAGAGTTTGCCTTGTTTTAAAATGTATTTTAAGTATAATTTTAAAAGCATCGAGATCCTTTGTTGCATCAATTATGTTAAAGATGCCACATGAAGAGACTCCTACTTGTGGTCATACATGTTTGAAGCTGATATTTTTTAAATATTTGAGTGTCTCCTATGGTCTGGCTTCATGCTGCATCCCCAGGATACAATGATGGAGTTACTATGGTGAACAAGAAGATGAAACACGAAAGAAAGGTTTATAAGAGAGTGTGGCATTTTATAGGATATCTTTTCACTCGAGCAGAAAAAAACTCAAAACCAAAAGTCAGAGAAATCAGTTGAAATACGTAAGCTTTGTATATTCAGTGTAATGATCTCAAAATTAATAGGCCCCAAACAAAATTAATAAGTATTCTCAGGCATAGGCCGGCATTGGATTTGGAGTCTCAAGACTTGGATTCAAGTCCTAGCTTTATTTACTAGCTATGCAATTTTAGGAAAATTACTTGTCTTTTGAATCTGTTTCCTCCCCTGTGAAATGAGAGTTATAATCCATTCCACAGGTTAAATTCCACAGGTTAAATGAGAATGCATGTGGAAGTGCTGTATAAAGTTCAAAATTAAATCAAATGTTGCTCTATGAAGGTCATTTTATTCTATCTTTATACAGTTAATAACTCTTACAAATTTTACTTTATGGACATTAAAGGGGGCTTCTTATGGTCATTAGCAGTTTACAGCACAGTCTGGTAGCTGAAAACTCTTCTCAAGGTCTTTATCCTTCCTCCACTGGGTGGATGGGGGGGGTGTGTGTGTGTGTGTGTGTGTGTGTGTGTGTGTGTGTGTGTGTGTGTGTGTGTGTGTGTGTGTGTCTCTCTCTCTCTCTCTCTCTCTCTCTCTCTCTCTCTCTCTCTCTCTTTAGGTATTTATGAGTACTAGGCTCCTAACTAATGGTGCTTTTGTGAAGATGACAGGCTCTTTCCCTGGACCATAAAGCTATATTTTGATATGCCTTACATACTTCTGCTTAGAGAGGCCATTATGAGGCCACCTCGTAATCAAATTCCTTGAAGGCAAAGATCGTTTTACTTTTGTATTTGTTCCCATGGTGCCTTGTACCAATAGGTAATCTGCGTAAATGTCTGTGGTATTCATCATCTTTGGATGATGTTAGTTATTAAAAATTTTGAACAGAGTGTAACTATGAAAAGTAGAAATTGCTAGTGTTTTAGAAAAATGTTAGGAACAACCTGAGATTTCAAGCTGCTAATTAGCACACGTTAAAAATATTGGAAAAAAATGTATGCTTACCTATTATGTTAAATGTAAATAAACCAAAGAAAACCTTTTAATAAATTATCAACAATTCTTAAAATTTTGTTGAAACATATTAGAGGAAAAAAAATGTTTAGATAACAGTATCACATATTAAGAGTTTATAAAGCGAATTTAGACAGGTCATTCAACCTTTTATTTAATTTATAGATGAAGTTGAGCCACAGAGAATATAAGTGATTTTTCTAAAGCTACACATCTTATTTTTGATGGGAGCCCCTAACTTCCTTAATAATCCAGTGCTCATCCATTATAAGAACATTCTTTTTTTAAAAAATCCCTTATGTGGTATACTTAAAAGAGGAAAGGAAAATAAAAATCTATTTTTGTGCCTTTGAAAAATATGTAGGCTAAGTGTTAATTGTTTAAAATTAAAATTTCTCTATATTTTTGTTCATCACCCCCCCCACCTCTTTCTGTTTTTTTTTTTTTTTTTTGCGCATTTCTGGAAGAAGTGATACACCTATTGAGGGACAGCGGCCTATCAATAGTGAAATCCTGGGCCAGAGTTCAGTTTCAGAAAAAGAGCCTGCAAATGGAGCACAGAATCCAGGACCAGCTAAGCAAGAAAAAAATGAGGTAATATTTACTACACACAGTGTCTTTAGAGTTATACTCTTTGTGAGAAGTAATGATATTTGCTTAAATAGAATTTTATTTTTATTTTTTAAAACACAGCACCTGGTATTCCTAGGTGGTCTCTCATCCAAGTACTAATCAGGCTGACCTGGTTTAGTTTCTGAGATCCAACAAGATTGGGCACGTTCAGGGTGGCATGGCTGTAGTTAGAATTTTAAAAGAATTTTTTGATATTTGGAGGTAGTAGAGAGAATATCCAGATTTTCTTATTAATCACCCTGTTTTCTTCTCTCTTAAGAATATATGTTACTTTTAGTTGTCATTGTGTATTTTGGACTATTTTAACAGATGAATTAGAAACAATCTAAAATACCACAATTGACATTAATCTTCTACATTTTGGTATTTGAGTAATTGAACTCACATTAAAGGTGGATAGCTTGCATTTTTAAGTTATATGATTTTTATTTTACTAATTAGATTTAATGAACAAAAAATTGACATTTTTAATGTAGAATAATATGTTTCTTTAAGTTTTTTGCATTCAGATTATTTTTCCATGGTATTTGGAAATAGTGAGGCATAAATTAAGGTGTAAATTTTACCTCATTTATATGCCATTGAGAAAGGGTCGGTAGTAGGTGGTTTTAATAAGTTGAATAATTTTTTTGTTATCAACTAAATATTAAGAATGAACTAGAAAAAATTACTATTAAATATATAATAATAAATAAATAATAAATATTACAAATATGCATTTGTACCAGACAACAGAATCTCAAAATATATGAAGCACACATTGACAGAGTTGAAGGGCGAAATAGTTACGCAGTAATAGGTGAAGACTTCAATACCCCACTCACATATAGGATATCTAAACAAATGATCAGTAAGAATGTAGGGGACTTGAACGACACTGTAAAACAACTAGATCTAACAGGCATCTATAAAACACTCCAATAATAACAAAATACATATGCTTCTCAAGTGTGCATGCAACATTCTTCAGGATAGATGATATATCAGGACATAAAACAAATGTCAATAAATTTTAAAAGGTTGAAATCATGTAAGGTATCTTCTCTGACCACAGTGGAATCAAGGTAAACATTAATAACAGATGGAAAATGGAAAATTCACAAATTTATGGAAATTAGATAACATAGTCTTAAACAACCCATAGGCCAAAGGAGAAATCACAAGAGAAATTAGAAAATTAGAGGCTAATGGAAATGAAAAGAACATATCAAAACATACAACATTCCAAACTTACTGAATGCAGTAAAAGCAGTGCTCAGGGGGACATTTATAGCTGTAAATTCCTACATTAAAAAGGAAGATTTCAAATCAGTAACCTAACCTTACTCCTTTAGGAACTATAAAAGAAAAGGAAACTAAACCCAAATCTAGCAGAAGGAAAGAAGAAAATAATAAAGATTAAAAAGGAGACAAAGTACAGAATAGGAAAACAATAGAGAGAATCAATAAAATAAGAGTTGGTTCTTTAAAAAGATCAACAAAACTGCCAAGCCCTTAGATTAACAAAGAAAAAAAGAAAAAATACACAAATAACTGAAATCAGAAATGAAACTGGGACGTTACTATCAACATTTAATATTAAAAGCACTTACAAGAGAATATTGTGCCCAGTTTGTAAGCCAAAAAATTAGATAACCTAGATGAATTGGACAAATTTCTAGAAACAAATTACCTAAATTGACTCAAGAAGAAGAAAATCTCAATGTACCTATAACAAGTAGAGGTTGAATCAGTAATCAAAAAGCAAAGTCCAGAATGAGATGGCTTTGGTGGTGAATTCTACCAAACCTTTAAGGAAGGGTTACCACTAATCCTTCTCAAAACCTTTTAAAAGGTATATAACACTTAGAAGAAAATATAGGCATAAATCTTTATACCCTTGAATTTTGTAATGTGTTCTTAGATATAATTTTGTAATGTGTTCTTGAATAGACATTTCTGAATGACCAATAATAATAGGAACAGATGCAGAACACCAGTAGTCATTAGGGAAATGCAAATTACAACCACAATGAAATATAAGTTCCAAACTACTAGGATGGCTAAAATCAAAGCAGTGGAAAATAACAAGTGTTGGTGAGCAAGTGGAGAAATTTGAACCTTCAAACATTGGAATGTAAAATGGTACAGTCACTGTGATTTGGTGGTACTTCTAAAAGCTAAACAAAGAATTACCATATAACTCAGTAATTCCACCTCTAGGAATATGTATACCCAAAAGCATTAAAAACAATGATTCAAGGGATATCTTTATACCTGTGTTCATAGCAGTATATTTCTAGTAGCCAAAAAGTAGAAATAACCTGTCCATCCACAGATTAAACAAAAGTGGCATATCCATACAATAGAATATTATTCAGCCATAAAAGAGTCAAGTTCTGACATATGCTACAACATGGATGAACCTTGAAAACATCATGCTAAATGAAATAAGCCAGACACAAAAGGACAAGTATTGTATGATTCCACTTATATGAATTATCTAGAATAGACAAATTCATAGAGACAGAAGGAGAGTAGAGATTACCAGGGGCTTGGGAGAGGGGAAAATCAGGAGCTATTGCTTAATGGTTACAGAATTTCTGTTTGGAGTGATGAAAATTTTTGTAAATAGAGAGTGATGATGATTGTACAACATCGTGAATATAATTAATGCCACTGAATTGTATACTTAGAAATGGTTAAAAATTTTATACTTGCTTTATGACAATGAAGTTATTTGTAAAAAGGACATAATTTTGTCTTAGAGTTATTACTGTTAGTTATGAAATAGAGAAGGACTGTTACTATTTCCTGGAAAAGGGAGACTGTTATCTTTAGTTAGCTGTGACTAGGCTCATGGTTGAGCTTGTCAGTGCTGGCCAAATTTAAAGATGACTATTTTGTTTTAGGGTAACCCCAGTTCACATGATCCATGTCATGTGACCAGACTCCAGCTTGCCGGAGGATTGTTTCCATGCCAATATTGGAATTCACTAAATATTTTGATCCTATAAATTTGAGTGCTATACAGTTGTTTTAGAAGGATGAAGTAGGAAGGTTGATACTGCTTCTTCCACTTTTTGGTAAAAGGTCTCTTGAGTTCTGAATTAAGGTATTGTTTTTGAGGAAAATTTTATAAGTTTCTCTCTAGAGAAACCTATTAAGTATGTTGAATAAGGTAATATTGTGTTTATTAAATATTAATGCAGTCCCTCAGTAAGTATTTTTTTAAGTAATATAGATTTGTATTCATCTTTATCCTCATTCACATTCTTTAACCATGTTTCCCTTGTGACCACATCTGTGTTTTTATTTTGAGTTAGTCAAGGATCTAGGATGACCATTCATTAGGTCAGTCTCTTCCTGTGAATTAAAACAAATTAACTGATCTACTTGACTATTTAACACTCATGGATACTATGCTGTTTTTCAAAGAGTAATATATTAAGTATTTTCTAATTGTTAAACGTAACTATTTGAATATTCAGTGTTTATAGAAGTAATGTTGAGTTGGGACATAATTCAGTCACAGTCTGCTCAGATACATTTTTTAAAATCTTTTTAAGCTTCGAGATTCAACAGAACAATTTCAAGAATATTATAGGCAAAGATTACGTTATCAACAGCATTTAGAACAGAAGGAGCAACAACGACAGATATACCAGCAGATGCTGCTTGAAGGAGGCGTGAATCAGGAGGATGGTCCTGAACAGCAGCAGAATCTTACTGAACAATTCCTTAATAGGTTGGTCTTTTAGTCACTTTTTTAAATATAAGGAATTATTTAAAAGCTACTGGAAGCATATAATAACTGCTACTTTCCATGTATAGTTTGAAATTTTAAGGCTTTTCAAGTGTTTCAAGTAACATGGAGTTACATAATATCTTCTAGTCACAGTATTCAGAAGGCTCATATAGTTTTGTCCTTCCCTTTCATGTCCTTTCACACCTAAGCAACAAGAGCAGATCATTGGTGGTTCAGTGCACAGGCTGGAAGCAAACTGCCAGGGTCCAGCTCTGTCCCAGGGTAGCGGAGGAGCTATGTGAAGATACTTAGCTTCTTTTCGTTTGCTTTCTCATCTTCACAGGGTTGCCACGAAGATTAAATGAGTAAAGTGCTTAGAACAGTACCTGGCACTATATGAAGTGTTACCTGTTATTTGTATTGTTATTTTGAGTGCTTATACTTTCAGATTCTTTTTAATTCAGTGTATTAAAATGATTATTACATAATCTCTGCCAAGACAGCATGAATTTATATTGTTTTTAATTATAGAAAGTATATATTTATATATATAAACACACCTACATACATATACATATTTTTTAAATTAGTAAATAAAAATCTGTATTTAAATGAGCAAGGGGAGTTGGACATTAAAAAGTTAATACATATAAAATTACTTAGAATAATTCCTGGCATATAGGAATTATGCTGTAATTGTTGGCTATCATCATAATTTTGATTAGTCAATGCAGTGGTGACTGTCATAAAGTTTACATGGTTCATTAATACTGGAAGTAATCTGCTTGTCACTCTGAGGCTTGTGCAGGTTAGTGATCCTGAAATTTATCCTGTCTACAAACCTTCACATAAGGAATATTTATAATGGTAATTTAAAGTCTAAGTAAGTCTCTGAACATTCAATTTGAAGATGGTTTTCTTATCGCCTCTGATTAAGTCAGTGGTTTATCCTAATTTGATGAATATCCTAATTTGATGAATTGTCACTTCTGGTTCTTGGATGTCTTCTTCATATCTATAAAAGTCATGGTTACAGTTTGACTTCTTGAGCATTTTATTTTTCAATGAAAGCAGATATTTAGCATTAAGTCAGAAGATGAAGTGGCAAAATTCTGTGATCCCAGAAGTGGTAGGCATGGACTCCTCAGAAAAAAAGTAAAACTATTCAAGATGGTTTATCCTTCCTTTAAAAACAATTATTAATAGAATTAAAATTATTTACTATAATTTAGATTTAGTTTAGAGTATATTGTTAACAACTATTTTCAACTTTTTTAGAGATTAGAATTTAAAATGACATTTAAGTTATATTATAAAAATTCATAGGATAACCAGGCCTGTTGTAAGTATGAATGACTGTTTATCCTAAGCTTTTGTAAATTAGTTTCACATAAATTTTCCATTGTTCTCTTAACCTTTTCAAATCTATTCTATTTTTTAGTCTTTAATGTAATACTTCTATTAAATTTTTTTTCTAGGCTCTTAGTTTTATATATCTGAGCCTGTGCAGGGACTTTAGAGTACCTGACTAATACCAAGGACATTTGAATAGAGATAGAATCTATAAATTAAAAGGTACTCTTTCTCCTTAATGTTTTATTCTTCCAAATCATTCTAGTAGCAGAGCTTAGCTTCCAGATTTAATTTTTGCTTCTTCCTTCTAGGAGGCATAGAAAGAGGAAGAGAAATAAGAGTTATGTTATATAATAGATCTTATTGGAAAAAAACAGCTAAAACATGATAGGACTTTTATTAACAGTACTGTATCATCACTTTATACCTCTTACTATTTTGTTTCTATGTTGTTTCTAATACTAAAAATTGGCACCATTGATTTGGCACTTATTATAGTATAGTCATACCTACCTTCTACCACCCTCCCCACTTTAGAGAGTCAAAATGATACGTTAGCATTTTAGACTCCTTATGCTTACCATTTACCAAATTTATTTAACCTCAGACTTTTTTTTTTTTTTTTTTATGGGGAGCATTTCACAGGATTAGTGTTTCATAGAATAATATTTTGGAAATGCTGTTTATTTAAAATGTTTAAACTATAAATATTTAGTAATGGCTGCCAGTTCCTTTAATACTATTCAGCTGCTCTTTTCAAATCTTAAAGCCTTAAACACACACCCACTCAAAATAATGTTAGAAAATACAGTGAGCTACTATACCTCTTTGTAATCATACCCCTTGTGTAATCTATCTCATTTTGAATCTAGGCTAGAGATAGTGATGCTGGGTCCGTTCTGAGTCTAAATCTTGAAAAGCCTGACAGCTTCTTTTTGGAACTATGAATACGGCATAAGAAGTCAGGCTGCCATGATGTGGAAACTTGTGAGGGAAGGCCCTGAGGCTAACTTGTTTTGCTCCTGTTTTATCTCCCTAGTGCCTGAATCAGAGTCTGACGAATGAACAAATGAATGAATTATGAATAATTAGAGATGCCACTTGACTTTGTCCCAAGCTTGCTCTAGTCATGTATTTTCTGTGGACATGATAAACAGATGAAATGAAAATGATTTGTTGTGTTGGTGAGAAATTCTGTTAGTGGTGATATTTTTACTGACTTGGGAAATTTAGTTTTGGGTTTTTTTTTTAAATTAAGTTTTAAATTGAAAATTAAACCAAAGTTATACCAGAGAAGAAACAGATTTTCAAAATGTTTTTATGGTAAAAGGTGTTTAATAGTAATGATACCCACTATGCCTGTTTCCTTTACAGTGGTATACTATAGGAAAATGAAAATGTGGATCTTCTTTCAGTATCTTGGTTATGCCTTAAGCTGAAGATAATATTTTAGTACTAAATCGGCCAGTGATTATATATTACATGTGCATGTATTTATTTACCTTCTCAAACTTTTAATCCTCTATATGTTATGAATGTGATTACTTTTCATTTTAATATGATTACATTGTTTTATAGGTCCATTCAAAAGCTTGGTGAATTAAATATTGGAATGGATAGCCTTGGTAATGATGTATCAGTGCTCAACCAACAATGTAACGGGAGCAAAGGCAATGGATCTAATAATTCTTCTGTAATTAGCTTTACTACACCACCCCAAGACTCTAGTCAGAGATTAACACATGATGCTTCAAATATTCACACAAGTACACCTCGTAATACTGGATCAACAAATCACATACCTTTTCTTGAGGAATCACCTCCTTGTGGAAACCAAATGTAAGTGCTTTACTTTGTAAAACCTGGAAATTTTAACTTCTTACTAACGAATAGAAATATAGAAATTCAAACTTCTTTTTGGAGACTTTTAAATAGTTTTTGGAGCTCATTACCTACCAAGTTTTTTTCTCATATGCCTTCATTTACCTATATTCTCTTCTTCTGACTTTTGAGTTTCCTCATAGTCTTTATTTCTCTGTCTTTCTTTTTGCTCTCTTACCACCACCAAGACAATTTTGTTTTTTTGTAAGCCGTCTTACTCAGAGGTCATGTCGTTTTAGGCTTTATCTTCTCCCTGATTTTCTTTTTTCTTGCCATTGGTACCTTTCAACAAATAGTTTTTTAATTCACAGACTTCCAGGGCACAAGATGTTTTAACATGGTAAAATGATTGCAGCAAGGCAGTCTTGGCAGTGCTGGCAGTTACAGCAATTGAACCCTTCTTGCATATTTATAAGGGAAATTTTTTTAACTTGCTATCATTAGTAAGCAAGTGTTAATTTATGCAATGGGAATAGTTGAGCGTTTTCTTCATCTACTCTTTACATTAAACACCTTTGAAAGAGGTTCATTTAAAAATGCATAACTTGCCGTTGTCATTTGAATGCTTATAGGAATCGGCCTTGTAAATTTAGTATTGGAATCTCTCGTTTTATACTTGAGAGCACAAGTTTATCTAATATTTGCTTCTTTATTGTAGTCCCTTCAACACTTGTTTTGTGTATTTCCAAAAGTAGAATTCAAATTTTAAACTTTAATTTTTATTTTTATCAAAGTAATACACACACATGGACTAAAAACAAATAGTGTTTCAAGGCTTACTATAAAACAGAATACCATCTTTTTCATGATTTCTACTTCTTGCAAACTGTCATTTTGAACCCAATTGGCTGTTTCTTTTGCTGTACATCTCCACATTTCTGAATAACATGATTCTGTTACTATTTTTGTTCATTGATTCCCTGCCAATTGGATTTAGCTACCATATTCCTCACCCACAACACACTCACTTTGTCTACTCCGTCTTTCTAACATATATCAATTTTTGTTTAAATTAGTATTCAGTGTTAACATTTCTGTGGCAATGTAATGTTATTTATAACTGATTAAATGTCTTTTTCATGCAACTTTCTGTTTGTCATGGGGACAGTAATTGCCTCGTTTCTGGTGTGCATGTGATGCATGCATGCTTAGTTTTCTTAGTACCTATCACAAAACTATATGCAGATGCTTTGACAACTGTAAAATTATAAAACGTATTACAGTAAAAAAAATCAAGTACTTTCTCTTTTCTACTTTTTTCCCTTTTGGAGACATCCCTCCAATATCACTCCTGCCTCTCTTTGTATTTATTGCTTCTAGGCCATTTTATTCTGGCCTAGAAAGTCCTGGGACTTCACTCTAGTCCTTGGAATTTTCTTTGCCTCTTACCTCTGTTGGATCCCGTTTTTAGGATCTCATATAGTTTTCTGAAAAGGGATACATCATAGCTGAAGGTTCTGATACATTACACGTTTAAATTTTCACATATGCTTTGTTACCAAAGCTGAATGTAGAATTCTAGGATGGAAATCATTCCTCAGAGTCTCAGGGGCATTGCTACGTGTTTCATTGTTCTTGATAAGAAGTCTAATGCTATTTTGACATGATCCTTTGTATGAGGCCTGCTGATTTTCCACTCTGGAATTTTTTAGGACTTAATTTCCCTGATGTTCCAAAACTTCAAGATACACATCAGACTGGGTCTATTTTCCTTTATATTGCTGGGTACTTTGTCGGCCCTTTTAAGCTAGAAACTTAAGTTCTGGGAAATTGAAAAAATATAGCAAATTCCTCACCTCCATTTTCTATTGATTAATTTTTTTTCTGCTACCATATTTTTATTTCTAAGGTCTTATCCTCTAATTTTTCTTAAAAGTTTTTTACAGATATTTTTCTTGTTTCCTGGATTATTTCCTCATATCATTGTAACATTTGTTTTCCTGAATTGCCTCTCCTTATAAATTCCTTTTTGTTTGTTTTAGTCTCTGGGTTTTATCTGGGAGGCTATCTTCAAGTACCTGGAAATCCTTTACTGTCTGTAAAGAGTGAGGTATTAAAAAATGCTGACTGGAAGGAGGGTTTACATATATGGATGGATCTGTCTGCATGATGGACTCACAAAGAAGTGATTAAGTGGAAACATTATTTTATGGTGGGACCCTCAACTGTCAGTTTCTGCTAGTCTTCTCTTGGGTCAGATAATTTTCCTAAAGAGCAATCTAAGTTCCTGCTTGGAATAGCTTTTAAGTATAGTAACCAGGATTCTGGAACCAAGCAGGGGAAAGGTACTTGAGATTGCTTTATAAAATTTGTGGACTTTGACTTAATCTCCTTTCCAGAATGGCTTCTCACTCCCTCCTTACAACTATTCTTGGTGTCACTGAATCCAGAACCTCTTAATTTATGGCTCCAGAGAGTAACTTTGACTGGAAATAATGAGGGTCATTTGCCAAAAAAAAAAAAAAAGCGAGAGAGATTGAAAGGGTAAATTAGTTTCTGTTTTGATATTCAGAATAAACTTTATTTGAATTTCTACTCACACAGCTCATCAGAACATTTGGTCATTAAGCCACCTTTTGGAGATTCTGCAGGGAATCTGTCAAGATCAAGAGGGGAAGAGGTAATCCTTTGGGGGAAGGAAATTTCAGTGTTTTTATATATACTTGCAAAGTTTGCTAAGGAATTCTGAATTCAAAGAAAGGACCATTTTTTGAAATGGTCATTATTGTTAATGCTGGTATTTATCTCAAGGTAGTTGAACTTTCACTGGGCTAAATGAGGAGGGTGCCTCAGAAAACACATTGGAGAGTATTTATATTAATGGCCCAGTAGTGATTTTGGTTCACAAATCAGGGCTGTGCACTACTCTCTGAACCCTGTGGTATCAGTCATTATAGATACATCCTTTGGGCTTCTCATCGGTGCACCTGTTTTCTGCTTTGGAGCCTGACACCTTTCCTAACTAGTATACAGCTTCACTCTATTTTCTCTAGTCAAATTTTAACCTATATACCAAGTCATTATTTCAGATGCCTTTGGGGTCAACCAGCTAACATAAATGAATAAAGTTGACGATTTTTGTGATAAAGCACAAAGGAATATTTGCCTTTTGCACAAATATGCTCACTTAGTGTTTCTAGTTCTTTTGATTTCCAAGAGAAGCTAGAATTATAGACTTTTATGTGAACTTTATTTTTAAAACGACATTAAAAAATTTTAAACTCATTGGAGAAGAGCAATAGTTTATTTGTTCTGACACTTTTGCTATAAAGCAACCCTTAAAAATTATTATTAATGTGCTATAGGCCATTTGATCAAATAATCTTTACCCTCCCATTTTCTCTTATCTACCCATGCTATTCATTTGGCAAATGGTCATATTTCGTGTATGTAGATTATTAAAAAATGTAGAATTTCGGTTAAATAAATTCATATGAATAATATAACAATTTATTCAATTACATGACACACATAATGTGACATATCAGGTTCATTCCCTTACTCCCCCATAAGGATGTATTGCATGAATACATAAAAGTTTGGGGTACGAAGAGGCATAATCTCTTAATTGATGTAGTCACCATGAGCTCTTGGGATACAACCAGAGCTGAAGTGGTTTACCTTTGTTATATACTTGGTATTCATACTTCTCAAGGACCCGATTTGGTTTGATCTGTTGACCACACCCAGTCTGGAGGTCCTGCTTCCACCCTCCAGTCATTCCTGGTCAGGGTAGCAGTGGAGCTTCAAATGACACCAATGGCAGGGGTCATCAAAGCTTTTATACAGAACTACTTACCTTCCTCAGAAGAGTTCTGTAGGCAGACAGGTTGACAGTTTAAAATAAAAATGAGGATCAAATTAAATGTTCTGATTAAAATCATTTTTATAGTTTTAAAAGAGTATTTTACAATTTTAGTTTGAAATATTAATTGCAGGAGATAATGCCAAACTTTTTTTCACTCTAAGGATACTAAAGAATAGTGCTTTATACTTTCTCCTTTATAGAAACAAATGATGTTAAACTGTTTTTCTAAGAATTATGTATGTGGGCTCTTTTTTTTCCTTGACAGTTAAAGAGAACTTAATATTGGAATGCATGTTTTTATATTTTGTTATAGTAAGTGAAGAAAAACTTGAATTTCTATAACCTATTGGAGCTTAGTTTAGCAATGAGAAGCAAAAGTAGAAAAATTTGGGTTTGCTGTTTAAAATAATATATGATTATAGGTAATAAACATAAAATGATAAAGTGAATAATACAGTTCACGTGAATTTAAAGTGGGATAAAGATGAATCCTTGAATCATTTTTTCATAGGATGACTTTCATGTTCGTTCTTTCCATAGGATGACAAATCAAAAAAGCAGTTTGTTTGTATTAATACCCTAGAAGACACACAGGCTGTTAGAGCAGTGGCTTTTCATCCAGGTGGTGGTTTATATGCTGTTGGTTCAAATTCAAAAACACTGAGAGTATGTGCCTATCCAGAAGTGATCGATCCAAGGTGAGGATAGATGGTTTGTACTGTTTTTCTTGCTTTAGTTTTTAATTTAGCTATATTGGTCCGTTTTTCAGAATTGCCATTCAGTAGCATTTAATTTTTATTTCCTTTTATTAAGATTTTTAATTTTTATTTTCATGCTTAGGAACTATACATAAGAATTGTATAATGATTAGGCTATTGTTCACTAACTCTAGTTTTCCTTATTTCCATGGTTTTTGTATTTTTTTATCTTAAAGATTTTTATGTTCTAATTAAATTACATAAGATAAAGTAATGCTAGTTATAAACTTAGAGAAAATAAAAAATTTATTATAATAATAATAGCCTCAAAAACCTATTAGGTTGAACTACATGGAATTGCTGCTCTTTGACCATTGTGACCTGTAAACATTCTATTTTCATTTGGTCCACTTAACTATGATTTTACTTTCTTGTTTTAAGAGATTATTGGTTTTGAAAATATGACATGTCTTTAAAGACATATGTCACTAAAAATGGGCATATGCTCTTTAAAATTTCTAAGAAAGTAAATAGTTATATAACCTCACAGAAAACTGAATCTGAACTCTGTTCTTTGATTAGGTATTCTTTTTGTCTATTTAAGGCTTTAGTATCAAAATAAATGAGTATAATAAAGGTCATGAGCTATATTTGATAGATTTTGTTATTAGAGAAATGAATTCTACAAACAGAATAGTTTTCATATCAGCAGACAAAAACACCTAAATAAAAAACAAGCTATAAGCCATTAAAAATTAAATATAAAAAGCAATATATGTTACATATGTTTTGGAAATTTTTACAACTCTAGTCTTTTTTTATTATAACCCTAATTTGAAGAACAGAGGGGTGAAATTATTTATTTGCATTTTTTGCATATCTCTGTATCTGAAAGCAGAAATTTGGACTTCTGGACTGAAGTAATGTTAGACAAGTGAATAGGGCTCATGTTAGATGAAAGTGATATAATTTATTGATGTTCATTATGTTAAGTAGGAATATGTGAGAGAATAGGCAGAATTCCAAATCAGGGAGTGGAAAATAGCAATAGTTGAGGTTCCCCCGACCTTAAGATAACTGTTTCTCCTCTTTGTATTTCTCATACTGGCACAGATGTTTCATCAACTCTTTGCAAAGAAAGTGATATTTATGAAAATAAATTTTTAAAACAAATTTTGTGCTAGGTATTATTCCAGGATTTGGGCACAGTTGTGATTAAATGAACATGTTCATTGAGTTTATGTGACTTCTGATTTAGTTGGGAAGATGACTATTATGCAAATAAACACAGATATAATTATACATTATGTTAGATGTTATGAAGGAAAAGTAGAATGTGCTGTAAAATGGGGAGTTGAGAGGATTGGGGAGTTAGAGAAGGGCCTCTGAGGATGAGGTATTAAAGTTGCGATCTGAGGATGAGTAGAACCTAGACAGGTGAAGAGAAAGGAGAAGATGGTAGAGGGAACATGAAGTGAGGAGGAGTTGAGCTTTTTGAGGAACTAAAATAAATTCAGATTGGCTGGAGTATTATGGATTGGAGTGTGATGAGGCTGCAGAGATAAACATGAACTAAATTATGCAGTTTTGTAGCCAGTGGGACTTTATCCTGGGTGCAGTGGGAAACTGCTGAAAGTTTTGAGCAGAGCAGTGTTGTTGTGATCTACATTTTGTGATGATCACTCTGGTTGTGGGTCAGATGGCAATAAGAGTGGATACTAGGAGAAAGGTAGGAGGCCGTTGTTGATGGCTAGTGTAATAGCAGTGGAGATGGAGCAAAATGGATAGAGGGAAATCCATTTTAAGAAAGAATTAGTAGGCCCTGGTGGTGAATTTGATATACACTTGAAAAGAGCATTTTTTGATCTGATCTGTTTTCTATATCAGTATTAATTGATGCATAAACAATAGTAGAGACTAGTATACTGAAATGAAGAGGTTGTCAATTTGTCATATTTGCTTCAAACTATTGTTTGTTTGCTAAAGTATTTTAAAGTAAATACTTTATGTCATTTTACCCATTAGGATGAATCTCCAAAAATATGTACTTTTTTTTACATAGGCATGACGTTATCATTACTGTGAGTTGTCATGACAACAACTACTTCTGCCAGATTTTAAACTCTAGATGGAGCTCTTCCCTCCTTTATTTTTTATCCTTCCCTTGTTTTCCCTCAACCCTGGGCAATTGCTTGTATTATATGTTTAACAAATGTTTATTGAACTTTTGAGTTTGGAAGAATTCTTGACTCTTTTTAAATTTCATTTGTATTTCTTGAGTTAAAATCCATGAAAAATACGTGAAATGGAGACTTTTTAAAACTCGTTTCCTGTGTGGTCTGAAAAAGGGAATATAACTAGTAATGGTTTATGATTTTACTTTTGGATATTAAATATACTTTAAATTTATTTCTTCTAAGATGTTGAAAATTGTTATTAACATGTTGTCTGCTTTTCTTGCTCCCTCCCTCAAGAACAACCATAATATAATAGAGAACTTCATAACTTTTAGCAAACAAAAAACTGAAATATCTTTCTGTAATTTTTCTTTTTAGTGCACAGGACATCCCTAAGCAGCCAGTGGTACGTTTTAAAAGGAATAAACATCATAAAGGATCCATTTACTGTGTGGCCTGGAGTCCTTGTGGACAGTTACTAGCAACAGGATCAAATGACAAATATGTCAAAGTGCTGCCCTTCAATGCAGAGACTTGTAATGCAACAGGTAGGGCCCAAGACGTAAGCAGTAGCTCTCCAGTGTATTTTTATTTTCCCCATGTTGTATTTCTGATACATGTCTATACTATTTTTAGTAAAATCTAAGAACAGAACCTTAAGATTTTTTTATTTTTACATTCTAATTGCTTAGTTGCATTCATGAGGCATAATCCTTTTTTAGTAAGTTCTTATAGATGGCCAGGTTGTGTCTAACCCTTGGAAACTTAATGTAATCAGAAAAATAACTTTTAAATACCTACCAGAATTTTATTAATGTATATTTTCTAGAGAGTGTCTGCTTTTTTCATTTTCTTTGGGATAAAAGACAAGAAGGTAAACTCTACATTTAGCTCTGTTTTACAGATGATGATAACTGAATCAGTATTTTGATTTCTTGACGTTCTTTGCTCAGTAAAGTGAATTAAATATAATATCATCCCTAAATGAAAATATAAACCATACTACTCTACAATTATTCTTGGTCAATTTTGAGGCAGGTTAGCAATCCCAAATTATCACAGTAAGTTGAGCAGCATCTTTTTGTTTTAATTCTTATTGCTGTTTCAGGACCGGATCTGGAATTTAGTATGCATGATGGGACAATTAGAGACTTGGCATTTATGGAAGGCCCGGAAAGTGGTGGAGCTATTTTGATAAGTGCCGGAGCAGGGGATTGTAACATTTATACAACTGATTGTCAGAGGGGCCAGGGCCTGCATGCTCTGAGTGGGCATACCGGTACGTGATATTAGTCTCAGATGCTGCTACTTTTTGGTTTAACCTGCACTCCCCGCCCCCCCAAACCTCTGCATTCATTAATGGGGTATATTTCTTCAAAACAGATTTCTTCCAGACAGGAAATATTTCTTTCAGAAATTTAAATTGTGATCTTTAGATGACAATACAGTAGTGATGGCTAACATTTCCTTGTGTGTTAAATCCTTTATTATTCACATAATGCCTTAATTTAATCCTCACAACAACCTATGAGGCAGAAAATTTTCTCTCTCCATCTTATATTTGAAAAAAGTGAAACTTGAAAAGGCAAAAAGATTTGCCTAATATCTTATGGCTACACGTGGCAAAAGTGAGATATGACCCCATGCCTGTTTCTTCCAAAGGTGGTAATCTAACCCCACAGTCTTGTGCTTCTCTGTGGAAAATTTGCCATAATTTGAAATGAAAATTCCTTTGAAGTGTTAATACGAAGTCTTAAAATACTAAATTAGCTATGTATGTATGTGAAAAATCTCTACCACTTATTTTATTAACCAGAATATCACATGCCCAATAATAAGGAGTACTTAGCCTTGAATATGTTTGAGAAAAGTACTGTTTCACAGCAATAACTGAGTATCTGGTCTTTAATAGGACATATTTTAGCACTTTATACCTGGAGTGGCTGGATGATTGCATCTGGTTCCCAAGATAAGACTGTTAGATTCTGGGATCTTCGAGTACCCAGCTGTGTTCGTGTTGTTGGTACAACATTCCATGGAACTGGTAGGTTTTCCTGGAATTTAAATGAATTTTTATGAGAAAGGAGCTTTATAAATTGCACTCACCTACTTTCTCCTGAAATATATATGTTAAAAAAACAGAGACAATAGTAAAATAAATACTTGGTATTTTACGAAGTACTTTAAGTTCTTCCAGAATGCTTTATCTATTACTTTATTTGTAAAAATAATGTTCAGCTTATGAAAGTGAGGCCCAGGGAGATTGATATCATGCCCTAATTATTCTGTTATCAGGGCCATTTTAGAATTCAGACCTTGGTGTTAATTTAATTTTATTTTTTTTGTTGTTTTGTTTGCTTAGTTTCCATATACTTATCTTTCATTTATCTTTAAACTATCCTCTAATTGTTTAAATTATTTTCATCCCCTTTCTCTCAGATAATTCAATTTTTTGGTCATCTTCTCTCACTTGCAATATTAATGTCTCCTGTACTTTTCTACCATATAAGTATAAAATTTTTATAGAACTGGCAATACCCACAAAGTTCCTCTGTTGACCTCCTTATCCCCATCCCAGCCCTGACCCTAATTTTTTGCTCCCTTTCTTACTCAGATGTCTCAAAAGTCTTGCCTAAGTACAGTTTCCCATTTCCTCACCCTCAGTTTTCAGCATATTCCAGCTTCTCGTGCCACAACCACTCTAATAAGAGCTGCCTTTTCAAAATCACCAATAATATTCATGTCATTTTAAAATCCTCATTTGACTTCAGCTTTCAGTGGCATGCAACAGTTGACTTCTTCCTCTTTTCTTTCAGGCACTCTTTCTTTCTTTTACCTTTCTGGATAACTACTGCTTTGCTGGCTTTTCTTCCTTTGCTCAGTCTCCAAATTTTGCCATTCCCTAGGTCTCAGGACTTTTGTCTCCTTTCTTTCTCTAGATGAGTACATTTATTCCCCTGGCTTTAAGTATAACTCATATGCTGACAGGCTTTAAATTTTCATCTCTAGCCCAAACATCTTCTGCGTGCCAGGCTCATATTTTTAACCCACCTACTTGACCTCTCCTTTTGGATATGTCACAGGATATCTCAAACTTTACATGTCCTAAATGAAAGTATTGAATCATGACCTCTTCCCTCAAACATAACTGCCCCAGACCTCCTCACCTAAGGGGTCCCACTCACCCATTTTTCATGCCAAAAACTCGAGTCTCCTTGGACCCCCTACCCCCTTGACCCCATGTCTCCTTTCCTCTAGAATTCAATCCAAAAGCAAATCCTGTTGTTTAAGCCGCCAAAATTTATCCTAAACCCACCTGCTACTTCTCATTTTTATTGCCACCACTGTTGGGTAAACGACCATCTCTCTACTCTTCACTTCCACTTTTTGCCGCCTGCAATCTGTGGTCCACAGAGCAACCAGAGCACCTTATACCTCGCTTACAACACTTCAGTGACTTCACTTTGCTCTTAGGTTAAGGTGCAGACTCTTCACCATCGCCTATGAGACCCTGCTTAATCTGGCATTGTGTATCCTTCTAATCTCGACTCAGATCACTTGCATCTTTAAGTCCTGGAATGTGCCAAACTCCTCCTACCTGCAGTGAATCTACATGCCATTCCCTTGGCCTGAAATGTTCTTCCACTTGTCTTCTCATGGTTAGGTCCTTCTCATCTTTATAGTCCCTGGCCAAAGGGAGTGGTGATCTAATAACTTTGTTGAATAAATGAACCTGGATTTCTGTTTGCACCAAAAACTTAGCATGTGTAAAACTTAAACTCATCATATTTCTGCAAATCAGATCTTATTCCTTATTTTCTCTGTTTTTGATAATGGTTCTCCTATTTCCACGTGCAACTATATTTGAAATCTGGGGCCCATTTTTCACTCCTTTTTTTGTCCCCATCCAGGCTGTTGGTTGACAAGACTGTTGATTATATATTTTTTCTGAAATCTGTCTATCTGTCCTCATTCTGGCCCTTATTCTATTGTTACTCTATTATTGTCTTATCTTCCAGTGGCCCCTGTTTTCTATCATCCATTTTACTTTGATACGCATTTTCATATAGGTTACCCTTCCCAAAGTACTGCCTGTATTGTGTAATTCTCTTCCTTAGAAACCTGCAGTTATGTTTCACTGTGCTCAGGAACAAGTTCAAACTCTGCAGTTTGGGGTTCAGTATGCCTGATATAGTTTGGTCTTAATGTGCCTTTTATGTCTCAGCTACAAGCTACCTTTTCTGTTAACTTGTTAAACCAAGTAACTTCAGGCAAACTAAGCTACCTATCATAAAACAGTTTTATACTTTCCCTGTAAATGTTTTCTCATGTAATTCTTCCTAATCATATAGCCCTCTTCTTTTCTGTATCAAAATTTCAAGTGAAGATTTTTTAAATTACATGTGAATAATACATATAAACACCCACACACACTCTTTTTATTATTCTTCAAGATCTAACTTGTGTCCTTTTTTTCTGTGAGGTCTTCCCAGGCCACTTTGGTCTAGAGCAGTGTTTTTCAGCCTTATTTTCATATTGCCTCTGCTAAAGGGAAAAACAAAATTGAATTTTTTCCTGAAAAGAGAATTTAAATATTAAGCAGTATGATTTTGTTGGGTACGGTTGAGCTATAAACTATTGTTAATGGTTGAGGTTTTTTAATCCCTTGAGGACCATTTTGCACCTCCTCAGGGGCATTACTCCCCCCATTGAAGATGGATGCATGATCTAGAGTTAGGGTTCCTGCCTGTGGACTCAGCCTATTTTCTGTTTAGTTTTCATTGGCAGTTAATGTGTTGCTTAGAGACATTTTCTACACAGTGTCCTAAAACATATTTTGTTATTTAATTTCTTGTTCTCCCAACTAGACTAAGCTGGGCATGGGACTATTTCTGGACAATACCCAGCAGTGAAAACACTGCAATGGGAAAAATGGTTCACCTGTTGCCTTATAAGTAATCTTGTCCCTGGGGGTTCTCCCAACTGACAAAAAAAAAAAAAGGACTTTCTCATTTCTCACAGAATCTTGCTTTATACTTTGCCCCTAAAAAAGATACAAATGTTTATTGGTTATTTTGGATTTTTCCATAATGGAGCAGTATTGGTAAGCTATGTCAAATTTTTAGTGTATGGTTCAGTCAACATAATTAGCTGTTGCAGTTTAGCTAGATTGATTTTTTCACATTGAAACTTCCATTCCTCCTGTTTTACAGGCAGTGCAGTGGCATCTGTAGCTGTAGATCCCAGTGGCCGTCTCTTAGCCACAGGACAAGAAGATTCTAGCTGCATGTTGTATGACATAAGAGGAGGAAGAATGGTACAAAGTTATCACCCTCATTCCAGTGACGTTCGCTCTGTTCGATTCTCTCCTGGAGCTCACTACTTGTTAACAGGATCCTATGACATGAAAATAAAGGTGACAGACCTACAAGGTAATGGAGATTGACTTCTTTTCTTTTTTTTTTTTTTTAGTCTCTCCTTTTCTATTTGGCATCTTTTTTGTTGTTGTTAATCTAGTGAGATTGACATTTTCAAATTTTAATTTTATAGTATTTACTGATCATACTTTTGGTACTGTATTGAGATGAATTATAGCGAATAATTAGAGTAGTCTTATTTTTATTGTTAAATAGTTTTAAAAGTATTTAAAAGAATCAACATTTATGACACTGAATCATTTTGAGTTCAATGATGATTGATGTTAAAATATGCTTTTATGTACCCCCATTTGGTTCTACTTTAAAAAGCTTGGTGTATAATCTGTATAATTATGTCTTCAGTATCTAGCTTTATTTTCAAGCATTCATTAAGCAAATAGTTATTGTGTACAGACAAATGAATAAGACAGGCAACTTCCTCTTTGATAGAGCTCCTATTTTAGAGGTCAATAACAAAATAAATAATGTAATTTTAGGTGCTACTTAAAAAACTGGCAAAGTAGGAGAGACACACTGAGGTGGATTGGGGAGGATAGGTCTCTCCAGGGAAGTGCCATTTGCACAGAGACTTGAGTGATGAGAAGGAATGAGCCAAGCTAGGACCCTAGGTGAAGGGTCCTGAGGCAAGAATGAATTTGGCATGTTCAAGACACTGCGAGAAGCCACTGTGGCAAGGGAACCAAGGGAAAGAGAGAGAGGAGAATATATCAGAGGCAGGGGTTTATGGGTATTTTAAGAAAACATAATTGGAGTCCCCTGGAAGATTTAAAACAGGAAGTGATATGATCTGAATTACATTTTTAAAAGATAATTTTGAGTTTTGTAGGGAGAATGGATTATAAATATTAATATCAATGAGGAGGTTCTCGCAAAAGTCAGGTGAGAGATGATGGTGGTTTGGACTAGTGGTAGATGTGGAGGTGGTAAGAAGAGACTGAATTTGGGATATATTTTAATTCGTTTGTATTAAATTTGGGGAGTGAAGGAAGAAAGTAATCAATGTTGATTTCTAGGTTTTGGGCACGAACAACTGGGTGGTACCATTAATTGAGATGAGGAAGACAGGTCAGGGAGGAACAGGTGTAGGCAAGAAATCAAGATTTTGTTTTAAACAAGTTACATTTAAGATGACTTACAGACGATCAAGTGAGGAGTTGAGTAGCTATTTGGATACTAGTCTAGAGCTCAGGTGAGAAGTTGAGGTTAGAGATGAAATGTGTGTGAATCGTAATATCTAAATAGTCACGGTACCAAGATAGTAGAAGAAATTTCCTAGGAAGTAAGGGAGAAAAGGAATAAGAAATCCCAAGTCTGACTCCTAGGATTCACCAAACTTTAAGTTAGGAAGAGAAGGGAAACCAGCAAAGGAGACCAAGATATAGTGGCACTAAAGTCAAGGAGAAATCAAGTTTAGGGAATTTCAAGGAGTGACTAGCAGCTGTGTCAAATGTTACTTTGTGTATGTTACCAAAAACTACTAAGGTAATTAGCTATTCAGTAATTTATCCTGTTTAAATTTGTTAATGTATTAATATAGTTTAGGCTTTTTTGTACTGTCATGTTTTAAAGTAATAGATAGTCTGTGAAATCTATACCTATACTCATTTTGTATTATAAATCAATCTCTCTCTTCTTTGTTAATTTAGGAGACCTCACTAAACAGCTTCCTATCATGGTGGTGGGAGAGCACAAGGATAAAGTGATTCAGTGCAGATGGCACACCCAGGATCTTTCCTTCCTGTCATCCTCTGCAGACAGAACTGTAACCCTCTGGACTTACAGTGGATAGAGTACACCCAATGTCAATCTATGCAGTGAAGGCATGGAGGCTTAAGACTACTGAGTTATGAAAATTTCAAATTTGAAAAACATAGACTGACCAGGAAAGTGGCTTAGCACAAGGAGGCCCTTGTTACCATGTACCCCGTTGGTAGGAGCTGTTGGGTGGTGTTGCTCTGCAGTGCTTTCAGTCTTCCATGCGAGCTCATGCTGCTGTGACCTGCTGTATGTAGTCTTGTTGCCAAAGTCTGTGGAAGAGCTCTTACATTGTTGTTGTGCACCAAGTCATGGTGGATGATGTGTTTACGGTTTAGTATTAAATGCATTCCTTGGTCTTTGCCTAAATAACAGTTTTATATACACATTGAAATTTAACTATACTTTAAGCATATTATTACATGTAACGCAACCAAGTTCTACGCAGATTAAACATAGGTGTTCAGATATTACTTTTGCTTTTCTCACAATCCCATGATACTGTATCACTTGTCAGCTAGAGGTCAGAATTTTATGTCTCTCAAAAGTTACATGGTTATTTTCACTAAGGATCATTACCGTGTTTAAAGATGGATGGGAAACTGCTTCTTAGTTCATTATGTGGTATAGACCTTTCTTTTTTTTCTTAAACCCAGGGATATAATTATTATTTTGTCATATTATTTTGTTTCAGACTTAAAAGGTAAATATGTTTGCTTCAGAAACTTGTTAATTTCAGTTTTTTGAATGCAACAAGACACCTCTCTTCTAAACTGAACTGTAGAAGCAGAGCAGCAGCATTGTGTGATACAACACTTGATGGTACAGTAAATTTACTGGCTAGCATTTTTCCTCTAAAAAAATGAAAACTTTGCCATAGACTATAGCATGGCTTGAAATGCTATGTCTGCATGATAGGTTAAAAATGGAAAGTTTAAACTTTGCACTCCAAAAGCTTATTTGGATTTTTTTCTTGCACTGTTTTGTGTAATGCAAAATATTAATTTTATTTCTACGGCATTGTAGATACTAACATTTATGTATCTTTATTTTCATATTGTATAGTAATTTTACTTTAAATTATTAAATAGGCTATTTTATTTATTTTAAATTGCAGTTGAGTTGGTTCTAATTATTGAACTGTCTGTGCACTGTATGTTGCAAGTAATTTTAAACTATTGTATACAAGTGGAAAGGGTATTAGAAGTGTAACTGTGCTATTATTTCAATAAAGACCTCTTGACACATAAAACTATTTCTGTTCCTTGATGTCTGTGGCTTTCAGTTGTGAGTGTAATTTTTTTTCCTGGTTTACTTGGAAGTAGTGTGATCCCATGGATGAACCCCACAATCAATTTCTTAAATTTCTTTCTAAAGTTCTTCTACTTTTTAAGCCTTGGCAACTGCCTAACTCTGTGTGCCTCCTATTTCTTTTATTCAATATCTAAAGAATATATTGTGAAATTTGATTAATAAAAGCCTGGCAAAATATTTAAATTCTAACAGACTATAAATATATTAAATTTAGTGCTTTAGAAAGAAATGAAATCTAGCTCTTGGATATTCAGTAGGTACACAGTTTTCCTACCTTTCAGGCATGCAGAGGGCTCTGCTAAAAATAGGCTGCAGTCTCCTCTTTAGTTTACTTTGATGCTTAATTTCACACACTGAAAAGGCAACCCATGAAATGGTATTAAATATTTGTAAATCATGTCTGATAAAGGATATAATATATAAAAAACTACAACTCAACAACACCCTCCAAAAAAACCTGATTAAAATACGGGCAGAGGACTTGAATAGACATTTCTCTAAAGACAGATGAATGGCCAATAAACACATGAAAAGATGCTCAACATTACTGATTATTAGGGAAATGCAAATGAAAACTATACTGAGATACCATCTCACACCCATTAGGATAGCCACTATCAAAAATAAGTGTTGGCAAGGATGTGGAGAAATTGGAACTGTTGTGCACTATTGGGAATGTAAAATGGTGCAGCCACTGTGGAAAACAGTATGGTGGTCATGCAAAAAATTAAAAACTCCCATATGATCCAGTAATCCCATTTCTGGTATATACCAAAAAGAATAGGAAGCAGAGTCTCGAGATGTTGGTAAACTCATTCATGTTCATAGCAACATTAAAATAGCTAAGAGGTGCAGACAACCCAGGTGTCTCTCAACAGATAAATGAATAAACTTTGTTATACAGCTCAATGGCTATTATCCAGCCTTTAAAAAGGAAGAAAATTTTGATACATTATAACTCAGAGGATCCTTGAAGATATGCTAAGCAAAGTAAGCCGGCCACAAAAAGACAAATACTCTATGATTCCACCTATATGAAGGTCCTAGAGTTTTCAAATTCATAGAGATACAAAGTGGCATGGAGCTTGCCAGGGACTCCAGGAGAGAGGAAATGAGTTGTTTAATGGATACAGTTTAAGTTTTACCAGGTGAAAAGAGTTATGAAGATGGATGGTGGTGATGGTTGCACAACAATGTGAATGTTTTTAATGACACCGACCTAGCAACATAGAAATGGTCAAGATGGTAAATTTCATGTCAGGTGTATTTTAACTTTTAAAAACTAATAAGCAACATGCACACACAATTTATGTTACCAAATTTTAAGTCCCTTTAAAATTTGTTGCCCATAACCCGCGTCCATCTCTCATTTCCTTCTAGTGTGTAAAACTCATCATTTTCCTTTGGGAGTTCCCTGAGATTGCAAGACCAGCAGAGTAAGACAAAAAAAAAAAAAAAAAAAAATCCCTCCCCACTCTCATTTTCATTCAATATTCCCCGTTTTAAAAATATGCTCACAGTGCAGGTTTCCGGGTTTTGCTGTAATGGGACGCATCCGACCTTCTAAAATGCGTCCAGACTAAAAGAAATACGCGTCGTAGCTGTTTGATACATTTGGCTTCCGCGTCAGTTCCCATGTGCAGATTCTGCGGAGGAAAATTAAAAAAAAAACAAAAAAAAACCAAGGCCGGGAGCGGTGGCCCCGCCCCCTGCGCGGGCCAATCAGCTGCGCGCCCCGGAGCGACGCGGCGGCGGCGGCGGCGGGCGGAGCGCGTCGCTGCGGAGGCGCCGCGCGCCCGGGTCGGTGCGTCCCTGGGCGGCTGCGGCCGGGCTCGCCGCTCCCCCCGCGGCAGGGGCTGCTCCTGGCGAGGCCGGCGCGCGAGTGCGGACGTGAGTGTGGCGGGCCTGCGGGGGCGGTGGGTGGGTGGGCCCAGCGGGTGCGCCCGGGGCGGGGGCCGCGCCGTCCGGGCCTGCGCGGCGCCTCAGAGCGCCGCGCTGAGCGGGATGGGCGCGACCTGCCCCCCCTGACCCCCCCGGCCGGCGGCCCGCCTCGTCTCCGGGGTGCCGGGACGCTGCCGTTGGCGTCACACGGTTCAAAGAGCGGCCTCGGGAAGAGCAAGCAGCAAAGCAAGGGCAAGCGGACCCGAACCAGCGCTGCACTTTGTCGGTGCCAGGGAACTCTGAAAACTTGCAGCATCGCGGGAGCGAATGCCATTAGCAGAAGGGCTCGCATTGGCTTGGCTGGAGTTCGTTTTTAAAAACTCCACAATCTGATGCGAATGTAAAAAAATTAGAGGTGCCTGGTGTTGGGTGGTGGAAAGCAGTTCAGGTGTTCTCGGTGGCAGTGGTGATGGAAGTGTGGTCCCCAGAGCCGCTTCATCCGCATCGGCACCTGGGAGCTTGTCGGAAGCGCAGTGAAAGTCGGAGAGACACATCTCCGTGAAACTAAGCACACCCACGGGAACTAAACTGCAGCCCCCTGGCTTTCATGCCACGCTGCTTCTGCGTTAATACAAAATCTGACCCTTCAGGTTAGCTTGGTCTTTCTCATTAAACGTGTAAATTCACTGAAATCAGATACTTTCCTTTTGTGCTCAGTAGCTGGCAGTCTTTGGCACAAAGACTGGCTCTTATTCTAGTATTGATATTAGTGGTAAAACTTGATGCAGATTTTAAAAAAGTGATAATGGGGAGAGAGACTATTACTACTGACAAGTAGAAGAATCACAAGTGCCACCACTAATCTAAACCAACACAGGATGGTTGCTTTTCCTAACACTTTTGCTGCTCCGTGTTCTGTAGGCCCACATCTCAGCCATCACTAGGAACTTGTTAGAAAAGTAGATTCTCAGACCCACTTCAGGCTTAATCAGAACCTGTTTTTTTTAACAAAGTCCTCAGCATGTTTAGATGTGGCTTTGTTTGGAAGAAATGTGAAATCAATTGTAAGAGTTCTTAAGGAGTTCCAGCCTTAAATCAGTGACCATGGGGATTTGGCAGGAGGGCCTGAATTTGCAGCTGATTCCACTAATCTGCCTCACCTATTCTTCCATCATTTTCACATTGCTGATCACTAGCAGCTCTTCACCTGCTGATTATTATTGAAGAAAGAAACGTGGTTGCCAATAGCATGACTTTGGGGTGGTGGGGGTGGGGGGAGTGTCATAGTCAAAACTCAGCTACTTGACAGGCTTTTGAGTCATCTCTTAATATAATGCCCACATGTGCTGTTTTTTTTTTTTTTTTTCCTCCAGGTCTCCAAACTCCCTGCACACAGTGACACCCCTGGCTTTCCAGTGGACTATTTCTCCATCCTCTTGTCACATAATAACATGAACTCTGTCAGCTGTTCTTCTTTGTGCTTTGGAACAGTGATTTTTGTTCACTCCTCCGAAGTGTAAAACCTTGTTGCCTACGAAAAGCCTTTCCTGCAGCCTCGATTGCATATTCTGTCGTCATCTTGGAGCCTCTGCTCAATTCAGACACTCCCTTTGTTACCTACTTAGTTCTTAGAAGATCTGGCTAGTCTGGTTTCCTTGTATCCCTGTCACTTAAGACAGTGCCTAGTCCAGTAGGTATTTCATAAATGAGTGCTGAACTCTTCCCTGCCCACACCCCACAAAAACAGAAACACCATGTTCTCATTCAGCATTTCTTTTTGAAGTTAATGATATCACCATTTTTGTTGTTGGTTGGCCCTGATATCTTGGAGTCATGTTTGCCATTGTTCTCCTCCTCTGTGCACTCAGTTGCTGAGGTCTATAGAATTAACCTTCAAAACATGTCACATGTGTTTCTGTTTTCATGCTCCCACTCTTTCAGGCCTACATCCTTTTTCTGCTCCAGCCTCCTATTGGACTCTCTAAACTTAAGTTTTTTTTCCTGCATTCTGTACACAATGGTAGTTTCATCTTCCCAAAATCTAGGTGCTATCATACATGAAAGCAGATGAAGTTAGTCATAAGCTTTTCACGTTGGCAGTGTCATCCCAGCCTACCTCTCCCATCCCTGTGTCCACCTGCCCACCCCACTAGTTAGTGTCTGAAGCATACACATTGCTCTGCCTCCCTTATCTCGCATTCTTAGAATTTTACTCATACTTCAGAATCCATTTCCCATGCCCCTTCCTCCACGAAACCTTTCCAGTTTCTCCCAATGAGTTGTGCCTTCGTCCTTAGGCCCTCTCCAGCCCTTTGAATCCCTGCTATGGCATTGATCATTTGCTTAACCAGCATTTTCTGAATGTCTTTCTGGGTAGGTGTTGGGCTTGGAGACATGCAAGAGCAAGAGGGAGAGTGAATTCAGATTGAATAAGATGTTCATGTTCCAGGGCAGCAGTTTGCAACTGCATGTTGGAACCACCTGGGCAGCTTTAACAATCCCGGTGCCTGGGTCCTACCCGTAAAGATTCTGACGTGATAGGTCTGGGATGTGGCCACAAGGATGGGAGTTTTAGAAGCCCCCAGGTGATTCTAATGCACCGTCAGGCTTAAGGGCCTCTGTGCTAATGGAAGAGACCAACAAGTGGCTATTTTCACTGCGGTTAGAAGAATAAAGAGAGAGAGTGCTGAGGAGTGGTGTTCAATGTAGCCAGGTATTAATTTTATTCTTACAAATAGACTGTCAGCCTTTTATGGGCAGGGCCCAGGGCTTTCTCATCTTTGAATTCTCTCAGCTGATCCTTATTTGTGGTAGTGTAAGACAGGCTATCCAACAGAACTTGCTGTGGCAATGGAAGCCTTCAGTATCTGTACTGTCTTATACGGTAGCCACTGACAGTTGAAAAGGTGCTAGCATAAATGAGGAGCAGTATGTTTTATTTCACCTAATTTAAATTTAAATAGCCACCTGGAGCTGCTGGCTACTGTATCAGAAAGTGCTGAATAGAGGAGGTATTAAGTAGGGAAACAATTTGGCCGTGTTATGCGGAGGCTTAGAAGAAGCAGGTTATTTTCTCTGGTGTGAGAGTTTTACAACATTATTGACTATATTCTTTATGCTGTACTTAACATCCCTGTGACTGTTTTTATAAATGGAATTTTGTACTTCCCTTTTTCGCTCATTTCCCCCAACCCCACTCCCATCTAGCAACTGTCAGTTCTCTAAATCTGTGAGTTTGTTTCTGTTTTATTTTCTTTTTTAGAGTCAACATATAAGTGAAATCACATGATATTTGTCTTTCTCCATCTGACTTATTTGCATAATACTCTCTAGGTCCATCCACGTTTTCATAAGTGGCGTGGTTTTCTTTTTTATGGCCAAATAACAGTTCATTATATGTTCCACATCTTCTTTATCCATTTGTCTATCGTGAGCACTTAGGTTGCTTCCATATCATGACTATTGTAAATAATGCTTCAGTGCACATACAAGTGCATATGATTTTTTCTAATCGGTGTTTGGGATTTCTTAAGTTAAATACCCAGAAGTGGAATTAGTGAGCCCTAAGATAGTTCTATTTTTTATTTTTTGAGGAATCTCCATTCTGTTTTCCATAGTGTCTTCACCGGTTTACAGTCTCACCAACAGTGCACGAGGATTCCCCTTACTCCACATCCTCACCAGCGCTTGTTGTTTGTGGACTTATTGACGATAGCCATTCTGACAGGTGTGAGGTGATGTCTCATGATATTCATTTCCCTGACTATTAGTGATGTGGAGCATCTTTTCATATGTCTATATGTGGTTCTATATAAATTTTAGGGCTCTCTATAATAGTATCATGTCATCTGCAAATAATGACAGTTTTACTTCTTCCTTTCCAGTTCAGATGCCTTTTATTTCATGATCGCTGTGGCTAGGACATCCAGTACTATGCTGAATGAAAGTGGTGAAAGTGGACAGCTTTGTCTTGTCCCTTATCTTAAACTGATTTCAGCTTTTCATCGTTGAATATGATGTTAGCTGTGAGTGTCGTATATGGCCTTTAGTATCCTGAGATATCCTTCTATTCCCACTTCACTGAGTGTTTTTATCATAAATAGATGCTGGATTTTGTCAAATGATCTTTCTCCATCTATTACTAGGATAATATGATTTTTATATAGTGTATCACATTGATTTGTAGATGTTAAATTAACCTTGTATCCCGAGAATAAATCCCACTTGACCGTGTTGTATGGTCCTTTTAATATATTGCTGAATTGTGTTTGCTAATATTTAGTTGAGAATTTTTGTCTGTGTTTCTCATGGATATTGGCCTCTAAATTTCTTGTGTCTTTGTCTGATTCTGGTATCAGGGTGCTACTGGCCTTGTAGAATGAGTTTGGGAGTCTTCCCTTCTCTTCAGTTTTTTGGAATAGTTTGAGAAATGTAGTTATTAATGCTTCTTTGAGTGTTTGGTAAAATTCACCTGTGAAGCCATCTGATCCAGGACTTTTGTGCACTGGGAGTTTTTTGATTACTGATTCTTTCTCTGTAGTAGTTATTGGTCTGTTCTGATTTTCTGTTTCTTTCTGATTCAGACTAGTATGTTTCTAAGAATTTATCCATTTCTTCCAAGTTGTCCGGTTTGTTGACATATAATTGTTCATAGGTTTTCTTATAATACTTTGTATTTCTGTGGTGTCAGTTGTCACTTCTCTTTTGTTTCCAATTTTATTATTTGGGTTCTCTCTTGAGGAATCTGCTAAAGATCTATCAACTTCATTGTTTTCAAAGAACTAGCACTTGGTTTCATTCCTCTTTTCTATTGTTTGCTTAGACTCCATTTCATTTATTTCTGCTCTTTATTTCTTTCTTCTACTCTGGATTTTGTTCTTCCTATTCTAGTTCTTTAGGTATAAGGTTAATGAGGGTATTTTTTTCCCCCCACTCTTTAAATTCCCCCAATCCCCATACTTCCACCCCTAACATCTGGATGTTGCTGTTTCCCTTTAAGAACTGGATCTCTGAAGGTGGGGCATCTCCTTCCACATGCTCGTGGCAGGCACCTGAGTCGGTACACCCAGGTGCGCCCAGGGTATGGTCCCTGACTCCACCTGGGGTGCAAACCCAGGACCTTCTGCATGTAAAGCAGACATGCTAACCACTACACTATGGAGCCATTCCCTTAATGAGTTTTTTGTTTCTTTAGGTAGGCCTGAATTGCTGTAAATTTCCCTTTCAGAACTATTGGTTGTGTCCTATAGATTTGGGTGGTTGTGTTTTTATTTTCATTCGTCTTAAGGTATCTTTTAATTTCTTCCCTGATCTCTTTATTAACCCATCCATTGTTTAGCAGCATGTTATTTAGCCTCCACGTTTCTTTGTTGTTCAGTTCTTGTAACTGATTTCTAGTTTCATGTCATTGTGGTCAGAGGAGGTGCTGATATGATTTCAGTCTTCTTAAGTGTATTAAAGCTTTTTTTGTGGCCTGACATGTGGTCTACCTGCAAAATATTCCATGTGCTCTTGAAAAGAATGTATTCTGCTGGTATTGGTTGAAATGTTCTAAGAATATCAATTAAGTCCTTTGGGACTAATGTGTCATTTAAGGCCACTGTTTCCTTGTTGAATTTCTGACAGGACAATCTGCATAGATGTCATGGGGTATTACAGCCCCCACTATTACTGTATTACTGTCACTTTCTTCTTTTGTGTTCACCAATATTTGCTTTGTTTAGATGTTCCTACATCAGGTGCATGGATATTTACGAGAGTAAAATTCTCTTGTTGGATTGAGCCCCTTATTATGAAATGCCCTTGTCTCTTGTTACAGCCCTTGTTTTAAAGTCAGTTTAGTCGGATAGAAGTATTACTTCCCCAGCTTTGTGTTTTTGTTTTGCATGAAAAATCTTTTTCCATCCCTTTACCTTTAGTCTGAGTGTGTCTTTCACTATGAACATAACATTTGTGGGTCTTGTTTTCAAAATCCATTCAGCCACCCTGTCTTTTGATTGGAACTTAAGTTTGAACGCATTCTAAAATCACTACAATTTTTATTCACCCCTTCCACGGTTTTCATGGTTTTTTACTTCTTTTGTGTGCATCCCTTAAGTTACTGTTGTAATTACACGTGATCTTCCTACTTTTGCCTTTTAACCTTTGTACTAGTTGGTTGATCCACTGCTTTTACAAAGTGTTTGTCTTTTTCCTTTCCTATATTTTGTTACCCATATTTTTTATTTTTTCTACTTAAGGAAGTCCTTTTAGTATTTCTTATAACACTGGTTTAGTGGTGATGAACACAGGTACCCTATACTATGCTCGTTTTTTAAATTCTTTTTTCTTTTTGCTATTCTGATTAGATGTTTTCCGCTACCTTATCTTCCAAGTTGCCAGTTTGATCCTCTGCTTCATCTAATTTGCAGTTGATTCTTTCTAATATAGTCTTTATTTTAGTTACTGTATTCTCATTTCTGACTGGTTCTTTTTTATGTTTTCTAACCCTTTATTGAGGTTCACACTGAATTCATCTACTCTTCTCCTAAATTTATTGAGCATCCTTATAACCAGTGTTTTGAGCTCTGTATCTGGTAAATTGCCTGTTTCCATTTCATTTAGTCCTTTTTCTGGAGTTTTGACTTGTTTTTCATTTGGGACCTATTTCTTTGTTTCCTCATTTTGGCCAACTCTCTGTCCCTCATGGGTTGTGTATATCCCCCTATTGTAGTTGAGCCTTGATTGCTATTGCCATGTCAGAGTGTGGGATTGATCCTCGAGTTGGCTGGCTGTGACTATAGTGGACAAGCTATTGTGTGGAGGCTGACCCCATGGAGTGGGAGTTGTTTTAGCAGGGCTCTGGTGCCAGCCAAATGTGTCCTTTGGATTTGTCTTTTGTGGAGCTTGTTGGATGGTGTTTGGGTGTGATCTGAAGCTGGCCACTGGTGTTTTGGTTCTGGAGGCTCTTGGGAGGGACTCTGGTGCAAGCCAAGGTCAGCCACCTTTTGTGCCTGCCAAAAGACCACCTAGAAGGAGCTACAAAGCGATCTGCAGTTGGTTGCCACTTATACTGGGCTCGGAGGCACTTGGGAGAGGCTATGCTGTGAACTGTGGCTTTTTGCTGCTACTGCTGGGCTGATAGCCTTTGATGAGAACCACAATGTGAGCTGAGGCCTTCCGCCGCTTGTGCCGGCTTTGGGGCCGCTCAGCAAGAGATGCAGGGAACTTCGAGGCCAGCTGCTGCTTGTTTGTGGACCTTTGAGAGATTTTGGGAAAGTCCACAGCACAAACTGCCATAGGCAGCTTGTGTGGAAAAGCTGCTGGAAGTGGTGCGGGTGGGTGCATGAGTTGGGCAGGGTCTCAGGAAATTGCCAGGGCTGGGGATCGGTGTTAGCCAGTTTAATGGAGAGTTCATATTTGGCGCCCTCCTGTGTTTGCCGGTTGGGTGAGGGGAGGACTCCACAAAGGAGCAGTGGTGCCTGTTAGTGCTTCAGTCCCTGGAGAGAGCTGCCCTGACCTCTGCCCCTCCAGCGCCTGCCCTGAAGCCAGTCAATTCAGTTTCTCCCTTAAGTCCCTGCATTGTTGCTCAGAGTGAGGTGTGAGCGAGTGAGGCCATGTGCGGATCCCTCATGAGATGCCCAGGACTGCAACAGCGCTCTGTCTCGGACATCATCCCCACTGATGTTCATAGCCAGATGTTATAAAAACGCCTTTCTTGCATGGGTACTTCGGACTGGGGTGCCTGATATGGGACTCCTCCCTCTTGGGGGTGGAGTGGGGGACCTCCACAGCTGAGATAACGCTCCCAGTTAGTAATCACCATGATGCTGGTGTAGAAAGCCCGTTTTTTGTCTCACCCCTCCTACCAGTCTTGATGTGGCTTCTTCTCTATGTCCTTAGTTGTTGTTCAGCTAGACTTCAGGTGGTTCTCAATGATGATTCTATAGTTTAGTTGTGATTTGATATGGTCATGGGAGGAGGCAAGCACAGTGTTCACCTACTCCACTATCTTGATGGGAAGTCCGGATCTTAATTTTGCACCTTTATTTTTCCCATTTATTAAATCAAGAGTTAAAATACCTGTAGATTTTTTAAGTGTTGCTGAGAAATAATTTACATGCTATACAATTCACCCATTTAAATTGATTGGTTTTTAGTATATTCACAGATATATAGAACCATTACCACAATCAACTTTAGATCATTTTTCATAATTTCAAAAAGAAATCCTGTACCATTTAACTTTCTGTCTCTATAGATTTGCCTATTCTGGCCATATAAATGGAATCATAATATACAGTTTATGGAGACTGACTTCTTTCATATAGCCTAATGTTTTCTAGCTTCATTCATATTGTAGCATGTATCAGTACTTCATTCGTTTTGATTGCCTAATAACACTCCATTATATGGATATGCCATGTTTTATTTATCCATTTACACTTGAGTTGTTTGTACTTAGTGGTAATTTTGAACCATGTAGCTATAAACATTTATGTACAAGTTTTTGTGTGGACATATATTTTCATTTCTCCTGGGTACATACCTAGGAATGGAATTGCCAAATCATATGGAAAATTCCTAGTTTTGTCTCAGTGAGAATATGTGTGTGTATGTATTTATATGAGAATACCTTTTTACTGAGTTTTATTTTGGTTATTCAGAAAGAAAGCATTATCTTAGCACTAGAAGAAAGTAGATGGTTTACAAATCAGTTTTTTCTAAAAATAATTATATTTCATTATGTCTATTAAAAATTGTTTTTAGACTTCATGCAGGATGCTGTGGTCTCTGCTCCTTTGTGAATGTCTGTGGCTGATAACCAGTTATGCTTATGATGATGACTGGATCGACCCCACAGACATGCTGAACTATGATGCTGCTTCAGGGACAATGAGAAAATCTCAGGTATTTGAAAAATGCATGTTTGTCTGTAAGACCGTATCAGTTCTATGATGGAAATAGTCCGCTTTTGTTAATGTTTACACAGAGCTATGAGAGTCGTGTATCTGTGATTAACAGTCATGTGGAACATCTTTCCTGACTCTCTTAGTCTAAGATTATTTTAACCTCACCTGGTTTTCTGTTTTGAATTTGAATGTAAAGCCCATCAAGCAGCAAACTAATTGATTTTAGTTCTTAACTTGTATATAACTTTGAGATTTTTTATTTTATGGTGGTTCAGTACAGTTGAAGAATATAACAAGCAAAGTCAGAAAATGAAGTCAACTTTTAGTCTTCCTTAATCATAGATTATTTTTACAACTGATAAATAAACCCTTTCTCTACTTTAGGAGAAATACGGCACATCAGAGAAAAAAGAGGTCAGTCCTGACTTGCCAATGGCTGATGAATTATCAGAGTGTTACAGCAGACTTGATTCTTTAACTCATAAGGTTAGATTTCTTTCATTTATGAAATTTATATTTCTAGAACATTAAATTGCTATTTTCCTGCATTTCCTAACATTATTTGTGTTTCTGTGTACTGTACAATTTATAGATACAGTTGACCCTTGAACATTGGGGTGGGGGGCGGTTAAAGAATCCAACCTCCTTTGCAGTTGAAAATTCACATATAACTTTTGACTCCCCCGAAAGCAGTGGCCTACTGTTGACTGAAAGTCTTGCCAGTAACATAAGCAGTTGATGAACACGTACTGTATGTTATATGTATCATATGCTATATTCTTACAATAAAGTAAGCTAAAGACAAGAAAATTATTAGGAAAGTCATAAGGAAAATACATTTACAATATTGTTTAAAAATACTGCATATGAGTGGACCTGCACAGGTCAAACCCATGTTACTCAGGAGTAATTGTTATTTTTTTAGTTACTCTAGTCTTGGTTTCTCTTTAGTCTGGTCTTGTTTTTCTTTTAAACAGTACTTTTATTTTCCTGTAGTAATGTTTATATCACTGTGTAGTAATTATTTCTTTACCAGACAGAAAATTTCTTGGGACAATTGATAGGATTCCTTGATTTTCCATTACCTTTTGGGACATAGGAGACTAGTGATAAATGTAGCAAGTGAAAAAATGTGCCTATTACCAGTTTATAAGGGGAAGAGTTACTCTTACAGATATAAGGGGTTATTATAAGGTAGTTTGTATTAGCTATTGCTTTATTTATTCAATCCTTTTATTTATGTGGTTGAAATAGTTTATGAGAAAAAATGTCAAGATCGTTCAGAGGTTTCAACTTACGCTGGGAGAAGCAACCTCTGTTGGTCAGGAAGGCCGTCTCAGCTGGTGGCAGTTTGGAGGGGGCCTGCACTGGAGATGGGGGTGGCAGAGGTTTAGCAATGCTGGGGGTTCAGACTGAGGCTGTGACAAGGGTTTGAGAAGAGGAAGGTATTAGACTTTTCCAAGGTAGAAAAGGCAAGTTGCGTAGCTGAGGGAGGAGACAAATGTAGGGAAGAGCTAGAGTGAAGGAGGGAGGTCTCCAGCTTCAAAGCTTGCTTGTTGACTGAGATCCCAGTGTATCTCACTCTGAGATCTGTAAGCGCCTGCTTGTGGTTCTTACTCAATGTGAATGTTGCCTCACCTGAATGCTAGCAAAGAAATGGGTGAAATTTGCTCCATTTGACTGGGTTTTGTGGTGTCGTGAGCTTGTTTGGCTGCACAGTAAAAAATGCAGAAATGCCCTTTTACAGAAATTTTTCATTCCATTGTTTGTGACTCTGGTTCAAACAGTATAAAAACATGATTAGTAAAATGGACTCTTGAGTCCTTGTTTAAAAAAAAAAAAACATTACTTCTTGTAAAGAGAAATGTAAAAAATTTTCAAGGTAATAAACCTTGTCTGAAAGCAAGGGAACTGACTGCCATGCAAAGTGTCCTAAGTTTATGTTCGGTGCTAATTATCTTATTTATCATCTGACGCCCATTTTCAAGTGCAACTCAACTCGTGGTTCACATTCAATTTTTAAAAAAGTTTCTTATCACAAATTCTAATGTCTGTAAGATACACATTGCCCTCACCTCGCGACTTGACCACTGTGGTCATAGAGGCACATTCACAGGAAGCCTGTGCTAAGGAATTGTGTGCTGAGGAGCTACCATCTGGAGGACACTCTGGAGAAGCCATAGTTCTTGGCTTCTGGAAGTGACCTGGATAGAAGAGGACGATCAGTTGTTAATAGAAGTTTATAAAAGGCCAAAAGTAATATGCTCATGCAAGAAATGCTTTGCCATATCCTTTGTTTCTTATTCTGGCTTCATCCTGTCTCTGTATCTCTTTCTATCTCTTCCTATCTCCTCCTTTTCTTCCTCCCTTTCCTCCTCCTTTTTTGTTGTTACTTTGGAATGAGAAAGAGACAGATTGGTCTAGATGTTGTGCTTATCCACATCTCTGCCTCCTTGCTTCATGATCTTTAGCTTCAAAATTGCTGAAAGTCAGTAGAAAATCTGCCAGTCAGGATGAAGTGCTGGGCATGTGTTACTCATTTGTTGCCTACTTGCCCTTTGCAAAGAACCTACAGGCAGGCAAGTTCCACATTTTAATGCAAACTTGATAAAAATGCAAGCTTGATGAAAAGGCAGATTTGATAAAAATAACCAGCTCTTCACCTTGATCTTGATGAGGCCATAGGTTAGAAACTTGACCCTTCCATTAAACTTGATGCTAACTATTGTTTTTATTTTTGTGATTACAGATTGATAAGTGTGAAAAGAAAAAGATGAAAGACTATGAAAGTCAAAGCAATCCTGTTTTTAGGAGATACTTAAATAAGATTTTAATCGAAACCAAAAAGCTTGGACTTGTGAGTATTGGTGGTGTGATAGTAATCAGTGTAGGGGACATTTTCATTATTAATTTCAAATTATGTAAAGCAGTGATAAAACATCATGCTTTAACAGAGAATACCTAATTCACCGGTTTACCAAACCTATTCGCATAGGATTAAAGTTAGCAACCTGCTTTCCACTGGTTTGATGGGAGGCAGGCGAGCAGTGCAGACCACGCCTCTTCTAGGTCACGGGGATTTACTTATTCAGCTCCGTGCACTGCCGCACCACTTAATTGAGTGGGGGGTTTAAATTTGCTACTTGAACTTTACTAAATAGTCGGAACCGTGATAAACTTCTGACTTGGTAAGGAAATTCTGTCCTGGCCCTTACTTGATTGCTACCATTTCCACACTTTCTTCCTCAGGTGATGTAAGATCATTATATGTCAAGGAAAAGAGAAATGTGTTTTAAACAGTTTTTTCTCTTAGCTGTTTACTGTGGCCAGCGCTGCTTTATAGACTTGCATATCAAGTGCATATTATTCATAATTAATGTTAAGATTCCACTTTTTATAGTCATTATTTTCACTTTGGGCAGTCAGAACATCAAGGGACAAGAGTGTTACATGAATAATTTAATAATCCCACCTTACTTTGAAAGCGAAAAAGCAGATGTTCTCATCTGTGCACCTTAGTTCAAGTCTTATAACTGTGAGGTGGAACAAGTTTGTTTTTATAGAAGAGGAAACATGCAGCCAGAAAATACTTAAAATGGAGATGGGAAATATTTACATAGCTCCTAGATTAAAAAAAAAAATACTAATCAATGACTGCTTTGTTTACTGATGATTTGTGATTTTACATGACACCGGGTTTTCTTAAATTTTTTAGATAAATATCTGCATTTACTCTTATAAAAGAAAAAACAATTTTCTCTTATTTATGTTAACTGATTAATGAATGTAAAATGTTTACCGTGATTTTGCTCACCTGAACTTGCACACTAAAGGTGGTTATAAATACCATGTATGTTCGTGAAACTCAGATTTAACAGCTTTTTGAGGTCCCTTTTTTTTTCATCACTGCAGATTTTAGGCTCTCTGAAAACTGTCAGCGAATAGAAAGCCATAAACTTAATCATAAGGTAAAGATACATGGTCAAACCTCATAATTATAAATCCCACGTTTGCAGATTCACCTGCTCACTGAACCTAATTCATGACCCCAAATCAGCCTCACGGTCCTGTCGTGGTCACTCAGACATGCGCAGAGCGGCAAAGCATTCGAGTTGCCTTACACGCCCGTTCCCAGCTGAGCTCCAACAAGGCTGCGTTCTGCCTTCTGGTGTCAGCTCTCACACTATAAACGTGCACTTTTTCATGCTCTACCTAGGGCTACACTTTTTATGCCGTTTTTAGTGTGCGTGGTTATTTCACTGCACGTACCAGGTGTCGCACTGCCTGGTGTTCCTTAGTGCAAGAAGGCTGTGATGTGCCTTACAGAGAAAATATCTGTTTGATAAGCTTACTTTAGGCCTCAGTTACAATGCTGTTGGCTGTGAGTTCAGTGTTAATGAACCAACATTTTATAGTAAATAAGGTGTCTTTAAACAGAAACACATAAAAAAGGTTGTGTATTGACAGGCAGATTAGAATGTGCTTATAGGAACCTACCCTCGTATTTCTTGTGGAGCCATGGTTCAGGGTTTGTTGATTAGTGTTTGAGGTGACTTTATAGAACATAAGTACTGCAAATAGCAAGAATCAGCTGTATTTTAGTAAAATATACATCACCTACTTACCTAGAGTGTTAGAATTTTTGAGATGTTTTTCACATGTATTTGGTTTTCATGTTGGCTTGTGACACATTGGTGGGTATCATTATTTTGTATTGTGAACTAAATTACATATTTAGTTCCAAATTGGCTTTTGTCTTTAAATGTTTCACTGAATAACATAATGATAAAATTCTTTTTTCTATTGTTTGTTTTTTGGCAAATTTAATTCAGCCTGATGAAAACAGTGGTGATATGCATTACGATGCTGAGATTATCCTTAAAAGGCAAACCTTGTTAGAAATCCAGAAGTTTCTCAATGGAGAAGACTGGAAGCCAGGAGCCTTGGATGATGCGCTGAGTGATATTTTAATTAATTTTAAATTTCATGATTTTGAAGTGTGGAAGTGGCGATTTGAAGATTACTTTGGTGTGGACCCCTATAATGTGTTCATGGTAAGTTGGGATAATGCAGACATGGTTAACAGTTTCTTTTTTAAATACTTTTACTGCTCCACCATAATTAAGAACCTGTACTAAGTCACTCATACCGTGATGGACTTGCAGCAAAATGGTACAAATAATTTTGTGTATTTGAGTTCAGTTCTTTTGTTTTTATTGACCATTGTCATTTTGGGTGGGTATGACGCCTTGGCAGTGACTCTGCTTTCTGCTTTCTGTTTTGGAGGTGCTTCTGTGTCTGCTCTGTGTTGTGGTCTTAGTAGCTACCGAGCTGTGGACATATGTTCGTTGGTACACCCAGTTGAGACGTGTTTTATTCATCAGTTTTCTCATCAGTTTTGGATGGAATTGGATATACTTATACAAGGTATTCAGTGGGAGGCTTTAAAATTTTTTAATGTTATTTCATAATAAAGAAGAATATAACCCATTTAGTGTTAGTATATAACCTTGCCTCAGATAAAGTTCAGTGGAGGAGAGTGGGGAGGGAGTGATTTTCAACTACCCAGCTGTACCGGGCTCTCTTGGGTCCTTGACTAGTTTGAGGACAGTTCAGTTTTAATTTTCACAACTCAATTCCTGATACGTGGCATCTGGACAGCTAAATCAGAATAGAGCTAGGTAGACACATTTAAAAGTTTTTATTTGATTTAGGATATGTCCTTTTATTCCTTGCTAGAAATGATATCAAAATATTAGTTTTCAAAAGTTAAGGTTATTTTCTGAATGAAAAAGTGGTATGTTCATGGTACACAATGTAGAAAAGATAAAGGGAAATTTAATTTTAAAAATCACCGATACTTTTATCACCTAGAGATATTTTAGCAGTATTCCCTATCAATATTTTGGGATATTTCTTTCCAGTTTTTTTTCTAAATTTTAATTCTTTCAAAATTGTGATCATGCTGTGTATAGAAATTTAAAAGAAGCACTACTGTTCCTGTCAAAATAGCAATATCATCAAAGAAAAATTTTAGATTTTTTTAGCAGGGTGAGTCAAGTGGCCAGATATTGTCACTGAATTCATGATCAAATCATTGTGATTTTTAAAAATCCTTTGTTCTAAGTTCCATAGCTTCTAGAACTAATAATTATTACAGATTAAAGGAAGGAAGGTTATTTGGTTGAATACTGTAATCGCAGTGATTTCCCCTTTGATTTACAAAAGATATATTACCTTTATATAGGCCATTTGTGCTGAAAACCATCCAAAGCAAAACACCATTTTATCATGAAATGAGAAATAGTCATTTAACAGATGTTAAATATATCGCTGTATTTTGGGGCATGGTATGAACTATATTTGAACTAATTTTTTTTTTTTAAATGCCTTTTTAGTGAAAAGGTTTTCCTTCCTCTTCATAATTACTTACAAAGAAGGCAGTTTTAGTTCTTTATCCTTATTTGTTTGCCATGAGCTGAAAAGAGCCACTTTTTCCATTAAAAATTTTTAAACGGTCTGGTGTTTGGTGAGGACACGCTTTGAACTAAGGTATTTCGGGTCCGGGGTGGAACCCTCCTTGTCCGCGGTTCACTGTTTCCTTTTGGTGTCGGTCAGCTCGCTTTCGCACAGCATCAGGCCGAGGTCGCCAAGATGGAGCCGTCAAACAACGTGTGTGCTGAGAAGGTGGACTGGGCCGGGAGTCTCTGGGGTAAGGTGGTGTTTCCCTTCACCTTCTTTGAATAGAATGTGAATGAGAAAACAAAAAGAGATGATAAAATGCCACACGGAGGCTTTCTGTGACGGAAAGCTTCACTGTCAGAAGAACAGCAAGAGTCCTGGGTTTCAGACTAGTGACTTGTGTGTTCGTGCAACGTCACAGGGAAGGAATAGGGACTGTAGGTGCTGCCTCTGATGATATCTGTCTTCCTCCGTCAGCCTGAGAAGGGTCCTGTGCTCACTTTGCTCATCGACTTCCTACCACAGTGTTTCGCACACTCTGGGCCCTCAGTGGTAGTTTATTAAAGACGTGAATCAACACGTATGAATTAGTATCCGTCTTAGACTTAATCTCCTTGTGTTGACTTAATAAAATCTTATGTTGTAGTTTTACTGTACTCTTGTCTTTTTACTAAAGGGAGAATTATTTTACTTTTTTTCTTACAGATTTTATAAACATTCTCACTAACGTTGACTGCCTGTAGTTATATATATATATATTTCTAACAATGGGAATGGTTTAATGTACAAAGCAGTTTATAAATCAAGTCCATTATGACTGATCCAGGATAGAATCTCAGCAGGTTCTACAAATCCAGGTGTCCAGAATTAATCTTAAGAAGTTATTGGATCTAAACCAACCCAGCCTGCTTCCTGGCTTCAGGAGACAACTAAATGCCACCTTTAGCTCAGGCTAGTGCCTAATGTAAGCCAAATTTAGAAAAATTGGGAGAACTAAGGTTCTAATATATTTTATAAAATAAGAACTGACTTTTTATATTGAAATTTTATTGAGATTATGGTAGATTCACAAGTTAAGAAGTAATACAGATCCCGTGCACCTTTTACCCATGTTCCCCCATTGCTAACATCCTGCACAGACAGCTACACTAATACAACATACTCATATCACAGCCTGGAGAGCGACTTCGATACAGTTTTCACCAATCTCATTCAGAGTTCCCCAGTTTTACTTGGATTCATTTATATGCGTAAAGAACAGCTTTTAAATAGTTACCTTTTAGAAATCTTCGTAAAATATAGTATTTTATTATAAGATTTATACAATTTGGATTTTTAAAATGAACATTTTGGACATATATAAGATTTTTAAATCGGCATTACAGATGGTCTATTTCAAAAAAATTTTAAATTGGTGGTAGTGTCGGGAGTAAAACTAAAATATTGCCTTATTTGGGAATGAAATAACTTTTTTTTTTTTTTAATGACTCAGTGTTCTGTCTCTAAATAGAATGGTTTAGAAGTTCATGGACTTACAAGGATGACCCATGCCAAAAATACTATGAGCTCTTACTAGTCAACCCTATCTGGTTGGTCCCACCAACAAAGGTATGGATTATTTTACAAAACTTACTTATACAAAATAAGTCAAAAATACCTTATATTTATTAAAAATTGGTAGTGTTTTTAGTTGTTTTGCTAATAATATTCTGGAAAAATTACTGTTGCACAGAGATCTTCACATTTTTAAAAGCATGTGACAGCATTTTGATTTATATAACATAACTTCAGCCTCAATGCCCAGTGAATTTTGGCTCGTTCTGTGTGCCTCAGAGTCCTTTGAGGAAAAAAATTAAGTTGCTTTTACCTTTTGTTTTAGGCACTGGCAGTCACGTTCACCAACTTTGTGTCCGAGCCATTGAAGCACATCGGTCAAGGGACTGGCGAATTTATTAAAGCGCTCATGAAGGAGATTCCAATTTTACTTCAGATCCCAGTGCTGCTAGTCATGGCACTGGGCGTCCTGGTTAGTACGGAGCATTGTTGACAGTTCACAGGATTTACAGAAAAAAGTGATGCTGAACTTGTTAGGCTTTGACGAAGCCTCATAATCGGGTTAAGTTCTACTTAATGGTAGGAAAGGGGGAGTTTTCAGTGATATGGCTTCATTTGTGCTTGCACGTATGTTCCTCTAAGCAGGGAAGTGCTGCTTGACTTTGATTATAGACGTCATGGCAGTGATTTAAAATAAATACCTTTTTAAATTTGTTCCTTAAGCTTGGTGAATTAACACGTGTGAAATCAGTTGTTTGTCTTCGTGGAGAAAGCGGGCCTTCTTATATCAGTCCGAGTGTTCGCAGCACTGAGAAGGGAAGAGTCAGGGGTGTGGAAGGGACGAGTGTACTGACAGACAATCTGGAGCTCTAGGACAGACAGACATTAAGAAAGAATGTCACTTATTATTTACCCAGGGCCTCTTTAGCTTTTTTTGTTGTTGGTTTCGTCCCTTACCCAAATAAACCATAAAGAACTCAAAGGTGCCACAGAAATTATTAAAGGATTGTCTTCCCCAAGGTCACAAAATTTGCTATGCTGTATTTATTTTGAAATTGTTCCTGTTTTGTTCTCCTTTTTTTGGCTTGTACTTACAGGATTCAGTTGGTTAGGGGTATGTTTTGTTAGGTGACATTAGTTGTATAGTAGTAATTTAAGTCTCTGAAACTGAAATTTTAAGCAAAAACCCATCTTGTTGCTTCACCTGTTGCCTAAGAAAAGGGCTTTTGCTCCTTCTGCCTTCAAATAATAGTATCTCCGTTGCAGTAATTTTCAAAAGTGTTGTTCTCAGGACCCTTTTGCATTTTTTTAGAATTGAAGACCACAAAGAGCTCTTATTTATGGGGATTTTATTTATTGATATTTACCACATTAGGAATTAAACTGAGAAAATGAAGAAAGGTAGTGTACACAAGCAACACAGCCCATGTGCCATCAAAGAGAGGACTTCACTCTAGGCCCAGAAAACTCTAATGCACACTCACAAGAGAGTGGAAAAGACTAACATCAGTGTATTACGAAAAGTTCTGACCTCACGCATCCCTCGCAAGAGTCTCAGGGTTCTTTCTAGGGCTCTGTGGGGCACACTTTGAGAAGTCCTCCACAGACTGAGTCAAAGCCTATTGAATTTTAGTTGTACCTAAAGCCAGATTTGTATTGGTAAAAAATAATGATGATAATCTACAGGAAAATGTTTTCATGGTGATTACAGCTTAGAACAGTTTTCGGTATTTACCTTACGTGAGCAATTATCAGACAATTGGTACCTTCCAATTTAAACGTCTCGGCTGCAGCCTAACTGCCAATGTTCAACATGTGTCCAGCTGAGTGATTTCTTAAGTTTTATTGGCTGTGCTTGCCCTGTATTAAAGAAGAGGTCTCTGATGAAAACAGCAGTGCAGTCATGTTTGTCTCTAAATGCCGCCAGTTAAATTACATAGTTTTGTTTGCATCCTGAATCAAAAGCACCTCATAATGTAAGTCAGACATTAAGTACTCAGGAATATGTATTTCTTTTCCTTCTAGGGTTTCTGCTACGGAGCTGGAACATCAGTTTATATGCTGAGACCTTTAGGTGGTCCTGAAAGAGAACAGCCCCAGGCCCTTCAGCGAGGTGACAGACGTCGGCAGCAGGAAATTGATTATAGACCCCATGGTGGAGCAGGTGATGCAGAGTTTTATTATAGGGGGCGAATTGGCCCCCCTGAGCAAAGCCCTTATGACAAAACGTATGAGGGTAGAAGAGATGTTTTGAGAGAGAAAGATGTTGACTTGAGATTTCTGACTGGCACCAAGAGCCCAGAAGTGCTTCGGGCGTTCGACTTACCAGACGCAGAGGTGCGAGAGCATCCCGTGGTGGCGCCCCGCGTAAGTCGCCACCTTTTCCTCCCCTCGTCCTCCCATTGGGCCTCTGCTTCCTGTGGGGCTTTGGGCTCCATGCCAACTTTTGCCCTTTACTGTTAATTATATTGCTAATGACATAGTTCTCTCGCATTGTCTCTTCCTCTTTCTGGTCAGAAGTTAGTCCAGCCTCCTCAGAAGAAATGAGATTTATTTTTTATGCTAAATACTCTTAACAGTAGTTTGATAGCACAGATGGTAATTCGTATGAAATTCATAGGAAGCCAATAAGTGAGCATGACTGAAATTTCTACTGTTGAAGAGATGGAAAGAAGGCCCATGGGAGAGCTCTGAAATTGAGCTGGAACAGTGACTTGGGCAGGGACTGGGAACCTCGCCTTCCCAAATCCTTTATATTATTTGGCGACACTATATATTTTTTAACACAGGAATTTATTTATTATTTTTTTCATTATTTTTTATGGTGACATTGGTTAATGAAATCCAGTAAGTTTCATCTGTACACTTTTTAACAGTAAGGCATGTATATATTCACACTGTGCGTTCACCTCCCATAGTTAGATTTCTTTCTGTCTCCACATATTTGACCCTTTCTACTTCATCTCTCTCCCCTTTTCCCCCATACCCTCTGGTAACCACCTGTCTATTGTCTGTGTCCGTTAGTCTCTGTCCTGTTCATTTGTTGCTTTTAGGTTCATAAGTGATATCATGTGATTTTCAACATTTTCTGTCTGGCTTATTTCACTTAGCGTGGTTGACACCATACTTTTGACCCGCGGAATGGTGAGGTCTTTTTTCCCACCACTATTGGCCACTTAAAGGGACATTTCCTTTTCTGTTTGAGAGAAGAATTTGTATTGTCATTTGCAGAGTTTAATTTGCAACTGTAAATCTTTGAAAAATAGGTACGAACACAGTAGAACCAAGGCAATTATGGAATCTCTTTCCATGGAGTTCCCTATAAGGAGAAGCATCTCTGCATGCGTCTAAAACTTAGATGTTCCTTTCAGCTTTAATAGTTAATGTTTATCTGTCACTCCTGTCAGGAATCCTCCAGGGACTTCCCATCCCACTTGGAGGAAAAGCCAGGGCTGCTGTGGTGGCCTGGGGCTTCCTCCATCTGCCCACACCCCCTGCTGTTATCACACTGACCCTCTCATTCTCCCTCACCCCACTTCAGCCACAGGGGCCTCCTGATGCTTCCTGGAACTGGGAGCCTTTGCACTTGCCATTCGCTGTCTGGAATTCCATTCCCTCACGTGTTCACATGGTTCATTTCTTCATCTCATGTCTTCAAGCTTTTACTCACAGACCAGCGTTCCAACCACCCTGACTCAAACAGCAGTCTGACCCCATCACTGTCCCCCACTTCCAGCACGATACTTTCTTAATTTGTTGCCTGCATATCTCCCCAGCCTAAATGTAAGTTCCAGTGAGGGCAGGGTTTTGTTCCTGCTATGTCCTCAGCATCTAGAACTTAATATATGCTCAATAAATGTTTGTCAAATGAATTGTTCTCAACAGGCAAGGAGTTAGCAATCCTGGCTACCGGTCCTCTGACCCTTCCTGAGCTTGGTCACTTGACCACCTAGCGTGTCCCAAGTGTCCCACTCCTCTACGTATAGTTCCTTGGGGCTTAATAACATTTACATAATTAAAGTCCAGCACTGGAACCAGGATTTGAAAGAATCCAGAATTTATGATATTTGCATAGAAACTTGTTAAACACGCTTGATTACGACACCATCACGTTACGTTACTTAAGCAATTCAAACAAAATGTAACTCTGCTTTATAGGCTAAGTCACCTGTTTTGGATACAAAGCCCAGAGAGATGGGTGGAATTCCAGGAGAAAGCACACCATCCGAAATCGGTCCTAAAAGCGGCCAGCCTCCTGTGCCTGTCCCTGGCCAGGAGCTGTCAGGGAATGTAGAAGGTTCACCTGCAGCAGCAAAGGCCCAGCCCAAGACCAGTGCCAAAGGCAGCCCAGAGGACAGTAGCATGGCCAGCCCCACAGACACTGCGGCAGGAGCAGGCGGAGAGGCTCCAGATGGCGGCCCATGCGGCTAGCGGGACAAGGCTCGGACCACAGCTCCAGGTCGCCTTTGGATTTTGTAAAGTAGTCTCTTCACAACTGTTTACTACAAATATTCTGAGATGTACTACACAGGTGCCAACTTACACATTATTATTTTTACTGATCAGAATTCATATATATAATTTCTTTCATCTGTTTAATTTTAATTTCTCTCTGATGTTAAGATACATCCCATAAAGTTGTGAAGCATTAATTTTGGAACAGGACCTATAGAAATTGTGAATAATTGAGGAGGCCAGTTTGAATGGGGGACATTGAAAAAGAAGTTTTATTTATAGGCATTTATAGGAACCAGCTAACCAAAGTGTGTGTTGCCTGGTGGAAGTCTTCTGATACCCACTTCAGTTAATAGAATAATTTGTCCTATGTTGGATTCCGAAAGCTGTAGGTGCTGATGAACTGTTCTCAAGGAAAGCCCGCTGTTGTCAAGTTTATGTATGTACTTCAGCATCTCAGTATAGCAGGAGGCAGCACTGCCGACCGTCACCCACACATCAAGGTGGCTTTGTAGTGTCCTGTCCTGCCTCCATCTCTCAATTCCTGCTGCTGTTACTGGGCCTGCTTCCTTACCCAGCCTTTTAGCTAAGATGGAACTGATCCCCAGGAGAATTTACATTACAGCTTTTAAAGTCAGTTTTATAAAGTGAATAGACTTTGAGAATGGCTGTTCTTTCCCCACCAGACAAAATACACAGCTTTTTAAGACCTATTTTCCTGCCTACTCAGAATCTCAGCAGTTGCGACTATCAGATGTTACGGTATCTTATCTTATAGCGAACCATATTGTTTGGACCATAGGAAGTTCTAAGTTTTAGGGATCCGTACATAGAGAAGAATGCCGTAAGGAAAACAGGGTGTTTTTCTTAACTATAGACGGGTGATACAATCAACATTTTTAATTCTGATTTTTAAAACTATTCTTTAAACGTTTTTTAAAAAGCATAAATTTTGCTGGTACCTACCTAAAAGGCAAATTTCACATACATTTAGGTGTCCTTTGTTTTAACCTTCAAACTAAAAGTTATGTTCAGTCGCTTACTAAGAATGATACCAGTTAGAAATAGTCTTATAATTTTCATTCAGGTATTTGTATCAGGAAAAAACAGCATTTTCAAAGCATTTGCTTTCTGCTATGTTTTTTAAATAAGTGTAGGATACACTGCCCCCCCAACCCCCCGTTTCTTTGGCTCCTAGAAGTGTGTAGATTCTGGAACAAGTTAATTTTACTTGTTAATATTGTCTAGCTTAATATTGCAAACACCTTTAGTATTTCATCAGAGAAGTGGTAATTTTTCCTAAGAGATACAAAAATAATTTTATATAAAAATTTATAGCAGTAGGCATATGTTAACCAATAATAAAAGGAAGCCTGCAGTTTCGAATAATAGATTTGTGAATGTGGACGCCTAGTTCTCTCTTGGGGCGAGACACGTTCGCACATGTGACTGCTCCCAGGGCTGTGACCTCACCCTGAAGAGCACTGAGTGCCTCAGCTGGTGCTGTAACTCTTGTAAGAGTAGAGTTCATGCTTTTTGCACTCCTGACTTTTTAGCTTAAAAAAAAAGTTATGTAAAATTTCACCTTTTATTCTTTCATTACAGATAAATATTTGGAAATGAAATCTGCTTTGACAGCTAGCAAGGCAACACGCTACTGCCGTGGAATGATGACAGCCATTCAGGGAAGCCTTAGTCAAGCAAGTTGGACATGATTATCAAGGCCAGTTTATAACTAGAAGAGATGGCCTTGTTTGTTGTACATCCAGTATTTATCACTAAAATTAAGGGTTATAGTTAAAATTTTTAGGAAAATAAAAACGGGGTAGACAGCTTTTAAAAGTAATTTTTAAATGGAATAATGCTGAATGTTTACAGGGCCTAAGAACTACCATATATACAAAATAAACCCTTATTTTTACATTATTGTACTTGATTTGCTATCTTACTTTTTATAAGAAAAAGCGAAACTTGTGCAGCTTTTAGAAGGATGCTATCTCCAGGACCTTATATCCCAACTATAATATATAAAACATAAGCCAGGTGTTAAGTACTTGTGACAGGATTTCTGTATGATCTTATTAGAACTAAGTATAATTTTTTCCTGATTGTAATCCCAGATTATGTAACTTTCTTTCTTCATTTTTTTAAACACCGGCCATTTGGATAAGTGATTCTCACTGCTGATCAGTCACCTGAAGAATTTTTAGAATGAGCTTCCCAGAGCCCATCCCAGCTGTGCGGGCAGGAGCGACCGGAGGTGAACGGGTTCCCACTGGCTCCTGGTGTGGGCGTTCGCAGCACGCAGTTCAGCCTGAGTCCGGGCCCTGCCCTAGTCTGTCCTGGTTGTGTTTTGCTGAGCATCATGTCATGTTCTATTATGTATCCTTGTAAACCACCTTCAGTTTCTGGGAAGAGGAGGGTGAGGCTTAATGACAACTGAGACCCTAAGTGGTATCTTTCATACTTGAGTTTTAGGACTTCATCTGTTATCATTTTCGTGGCCTAGGTTCTTGACATAACATTTTTTTAAACATCAGGTATTTAAAAAGTCTATAGCAGTACTTTGCAACAAAGGATGCAATTTTCAACCATGTATATGTGGATATATATATACATGGTCATGCGCCACACAATGATGTTTCCGTCAGCCTACAGACCACACACAGTGGTGGTCCTGTGAGATTACAGTGGAGCTGAAAAATGCCTGGTGCCATCTTAGCCATCACAGCACAACCGCTTACGTGTTTGTGGTGGTGCTGGTGGAAACAGACCTACTGTGCTGCCAGTCACAGCCGCAGGCTATACCACCTGGGTATAAGTCCTTTACGACGTTCCTACGTCACAAGGCATTTCTCAGAACCTATCCCCATCGTTAAGCGGCGCAGAACTGTATTTTCTTTTTAATTAAACAAAGTCTGAAACATGCTAAAAGTTTATTTCTTGAGTTTTTTTTTTTTTTTTTTTTTAATAATGGCTTTGGCCTAAAAATATATTGAAAATAGACTTTCTTTAGAGGGGAAAAAGTAGATTTTTAAAAAATAAAGACTAACCTTTCTTACATGTTGGTCAAGTACATTATTTTTACTAGACAGCACAGTTTCTCACTACCTCAGTGGTTAAGTATAAAAAGAGCCATTGTCAAGATTTTAAAAAAAATTAGCCAGAGGATTAAATTAAATTGTAAACTGGGATTCATTTAACTTTCTACTTCACAAACATAGGTAAAGGAATCAAACAAGTTTCCAAAGAACACAGTCCCAAGCAGAAATCACAGAAGTTGAGGCAGCACCTTCTAAGACATCTCCACCCTAAACAAGTGGGTGTCCCGAGGGATGTTAATGCTACACCATTATTAAAGGGTATATATTTACATCATTCTAAAAACATCTTAAGCTGTATTATAGTGCTACAATTTCTCCTTTTAAGGGAAAAAAGAAACAATTTCCTTGCAGTTCTGAAAGAAAATAGGGTCGCTTAAAAAAAAATACATCCATAGTAGCTACAAGTGGTTTGCTTATTTTTTTCCTGGATTTTTCAGTTCCAACAAAGCAGTACTTTGCAAACAGTCCTTTAGCCCAAATTCAGTGTCTCTGTTTTGATCTCTTTGTAAAAGAACTCTCTGTTCATCCATTCTTTTTGCCTGAGACCGTAAAATAAGGCTGAAGAAGTCCTCATCTGGTACCGTCGGGCCCCTTGTGGCAGCAGGTGGTGGAGCACATCTTTGATCATCTAATCTGGAGCCCTAAAAATTTAGGAGAAAGAGATTGAAACAAATACTGCAGGGAGGGAGAGCACCAAGCTAAGCTATCTCTGTCATTCACAACAAGAAAACGTAGCTTTAAACATTTCTTTTTTGCCTCTTCTCAGAAATTTAAGCTTTAGACCTGAAAGCTAGTAGGATCTTTTCTTTTCTTTAAAATGACTTCTATAATCGGAACATAACAGATACTGTATAGCAGCACAGCCACAGCTTCATGTCTTTGGTCAGATGTTATGACACAGGTCAGCTGTGTCCAAGCATGACAGTGAAAGGTGATGATCTTGCCGTCTTAGGCATCAACAAATACTACTTACCGAACCCTCAGACATGCCTTAACATTTAGCCCCACAGCCTTCTGAGGGTGCAGCTGCCCGCTGGCCTCCCGGTCAGCACCAACCCTGTCTTCCACACACACGTGGCTCAGACTTCATTCCTGTCATAATTCTGAGTAATGTCACTGTCCACCAGTTCACCCAGCGCTCGGGCACTTCAGTCCCTAGACCTCCTCTGCTGTGGTGTCTTCGTTCTTTACTTTCGCCTTATCCATCGGCCAGACTCTGTCATTCTCATCTTAATTCCAAAACAAATATCCTATGAGGCCCACTGCCTCCCTATTTTTCTAGATCGTGCTCTCTAGTACTCTTCCATAAATCTTGAATTGTGACAAAACAAACAAAGTTTACCAGTCTAACCACCTTCAAACACACAGTTCACTGGCATTAAGTACATTCATGTGCCATCATCCCCACCAAATTCATATTCAGAACATTTTTCATCTTGTGGAACTGAAACTCTAAACCTGTTAAACAGTAACACGCATTTTCCCTTCCCTCTGGCCCCTGCACCTCCATTCTTCTTTCTGTCTCTATGGATCATACAGTATTTTTCCTTGTGTGAATGCTTATTTCTCAGCATGTCTTCAAGATTCATCCATCTTGTAGCAAGTGTCAGAATTTCCTTTGTTTTTAAGGCTAAAAAATATCCCATTGTATGCATGTACCACATTGTTTATCCATTCATCTGTCATTGGACACTTGGGTTGCTGTCACCTTTTGGCTATTGTGAACAATGCTATGAACATGGGGTTATAGATAACTGAACTGTTCATGACCCTGTTTTCCAGTTGTTTGGGGGTATATACCCTCAAGTGGGATTGCTGGACCACACGGTAATTCTATTTTTAATTTTCTGAGGAACTGCCACACATTCCTACTGTAGTGCACAAGGGTCCCAGTTTCTCCACACCCTTGCCAACACGTGATTGTTTTTGATAAAAGCCAACCTAATGGGTGTCACGTGGTATCTCATGGTTTTGATTTGCATTTCTCTAATTGGTGATGTTAAGCATCCTTTCTTGTGTCTATTGGCCATTTGTAAATTTTTGGAAAAATGTCTATTTGGTTTCTTTGCTTACTGAGTCAGATTTTTTGTTGAGTTTTTGGAGTTCTCTTCATTCTGGATTAGACCTTTATCAGCTATGTTATTTGCAAATATTTTCTGTGGGTTGCCTTTTCGTCAATAGTGTCCTTTGAAGTTTAAATTTCCCTAAGTCCAGTTTTTCAGTTTTTTGTTGCCTGTGCCTTTAACGTCATAACCAAGAAATCACTGCCATATGCAAAGTCATGAAGCTGTCCCATTCATTTTCTTGTAAAACTTTGATAGCTTTAATTCTTATGTTTTGGTCTTTTATCCAGTTTGCGTTAACTTTTATATACATGGTGCTGGAGTCCAGCCTTTGCATGTGGATTATCCAGTTTTTTCATCATTTGTTGATAACTCCTTTCCCCATTGAATGGTCTTGGCAGCCTTGTTGAAACTATGTATGAATGGGCTTATTTCTGGGCTCTCTATTCTAGTCCATTGGTCTGTATGTCTGTCATTGTGCCAGTACTGCATTGTTTTGATTACTGTAGCTAAATAGTAAATTTTGAAATCAGGAAGTATGAATCTTCCAACTTTCTTTTTCTTACTTAAGATTGTTTTACCTGTTTGGGTTCCCTTGAGATTCCACATGAATTTTAGGATAGATTTTTCTTTCTGTAAAAATGTCACTGCAGTTTTGATAGGGATTGCTTTGAATCTGTAGATGACACTCTGCATATTACCATTTTTAACAATGTTAATAAGTCTTCCAAATTGTGAACATCTTTCCATTTATTTAAAATATTCTTAATTTCTTTCAGAAATATTTTGTAGTTTACATTGTGTAAGTCTTTACCTCCTTGGTTAAGTCCTAAGTATTTTATTATTTCTTTATGCTATTGCAAGTAAAATCATTAATTTCTTTTTCAAGCTATTCACTGTTAATGTATAGAAACAATTGATTTTTGAATATCTATTTTTATATCTTGTTACTTTGCTGAGTTTTAGTTCTAACAGTCTGTGCATGTGAAATCTAGTTTTTTCTACACATAAGATCCTGTCATCTCTAAACAAAGAATAAGTTTACTTCTTCCTTTCCAATTTGAATGCCTTTTTTTTTTCCCCCTTAACTGCTCTGGGTAGAACTTCTAGTACTATGTTAAATAGAAGTGGCAAAAAAGTAGACATCCTTGTCTTGTTTCAGTCTTTACCTTCAAATATGACAACTACAGGTTTTTCATAAATCTTATCATATAAATGTTTTGAATTTTGTCAAATGCTTCTTATGCATCAATTAAGATGACTTTTTTTTTTTCATTCTGTTAATATATTACATTGATTGATTTCCATATGTTGAATCATCGTTGCATTCCAGGAATAAAACCCACCTGGTCATGGTATGTAATCCTTTTAATAATGCTGCTGGATTCTGTTTGCTAATATTTGATGATTTCCGCATCTATATTCAAAAAGGATATTGGCCTGTAGTTTTCTTATAGTGTCATCAGGACAATACATTGGCCTCGTGAGTCACAGGAAGTGTCCCTTTCAGTTTTTTGGAAGAGTTTGAGAAGGACTGGTGTTCTTGAAATGTTTGGTAGGATTCACCAGTAAAGCCACCAGGTCTAGGGCTTTTTTGTTGTTGTTCAGGTTTTTGATTACTGATAAAAGTCTGCTTACAAATTATGGGTCTATTTGTGTTTCAGTCTTGGTTTTGTGTTTCTGGTTATTTCATCTAAGTTATTCAACTTGGCATGTAATCATAGTATTCTCTAATTTTTATTCCTATAGACTCAGGAGTACTTACTGTCCATCCCTACTTTCATTTCCAGTTTTAGTAATTTAAGCCTTAAATTTTTCTTAGTCTAAAGGTTTGTTGCTCTTTTGAAGAATCACCTTTTGGTTGTGTTTATTTTCTCCTCTTCATAGCTCTTGTCTAATTGTTACTTCCTTCCAGTAATTTTCTATTTTTTTTCTAGCTCCTTAAGTTATAGTTACTTCTCACTTGGGGTCCAGATTTTGTTCCAGGGGCCTTCCCAGCATCTCTGCTGCATGTGTAATTAGGTATCCCAAATCCACATATCTCCAGTAGGACTCTTTTTGCTCCTCTAGTCTTCACTTCACTGAATGGCACCATTTTTTCATGCCAAAAAAGTCATCCTCATACCCACCATCCAGTTGTTTATTAACAGGTCTTATCCATTGGTCATAACTTGAAAGTGCACTGCCACCACCACTCTAGTCAAAGTCACCAACATCTTTTGCCTGAATTGTTAGTTTCCTACTAATATCTCTACCATTGTATTCTTTCAAAAATAGCCAAAATAATCTTGCAGAGCCCTCCCCACTGTCTTCCTATCACATGTGGAACAGAAGACCTACTCCTTGCCTTAATGACCTAAGCCCTGATTACTTCATCCTCATCTCGTACCACTCTCTTTTATCCACTCCATGCTGGTCACCTTGCCTTGCCATTCCTTGAACCTGTTAAGCTTTGGGGGACTTGTCTTCATAGGCACGTGGCTGACTGCTTCATTTCATTCAGGTCTCTGAATGAAATGTCAATCCAGAAATGTCTTCCCTAACCACTGTGTCTAAAACAGACACTTCCAACCACCATGTAATACGTACATTTATTGTCTCCCACCAAAAAGTAGGATTCTTTAAAAAGCAAGTGTAGCTCCAATATCTAGAATAGCCTGCAGCGTATAATAGGTGTTCAATCACTTTTTGTTGAATGAAATAGGTAGTACCTATCATCTCATATTTTATGAATGAGAAAACAACTCGGGCCAGATAGAGGAAATGGCTCTTTAGTTTCCTCATACTCCTGTTGAATTTGAGATATTCCTTAACCATTTTGGAGCTAATATGGAAACTATCTCAACGTGTACATTTCTCCCAAATGGCAGGCTCTCATCACTGGTTTCTCCTGATGCTAGCTCCTAAAATTTCAGAAAGAATGGCTCCTTTCTGAGTCTTGTCCCATATCTTTTATAGTCTTCTCTCAATCAGCAACCTCTCACCTCATCAGCCAAAAGGAATACAAAACAAGAAGCTACCACAAGTATCTATGGCGTCTGATGGGCCCTTGAATAATAGATTGCCTCCCAAATCAGAATTATAATGCCACCAAAGCTCTCAACTGCTTCTGAGCTGTATACAAAATGATGAAGATATGCAGACATACTTGACATTTTACAAGGATGTCAAAGAAGTCTTCGTCCGGCTCTTTGTTGTCATTAGTCATCAGGCGGCCAAGTACTGACTGGTTGGTGTTTTGCGTCAGGCGAAGCCCTGGCAAGTTACTGAAGCTGGCCCTCTGGTCATCTAAGCGGCGGCTCTGTGAGCTGGCAAGAAGATCTAAAAACTCATCTGTGTTGGGGGACACCATGGAAACAGACGGTGCTGTGAATAGGGCAAAATCAACACATTATAAAAATATTTAAGCATGTCTGTTATATATGTAACAGATCCTTTCTGCTTTGTTCAGTTCCAATACCTGCCCTGTCCCCCTGCTTTAGCTGTCACTGACAGTCACTGGTGGGAAGAGGAGATCCCGTAGTGCTTCAAATGATGCACTGGGTGGCTATTTAGGTTTGACTACACTTCCCTCATCTAATGCCCACCCAAAATGTAATTTTATAACATACAGGGCTGGATTTGGGAAGGTAGTTTTTCTTGTCTCCAACCAGGATGATGGGACAGTGTTTTTATTCCATACAAAGGAACCATTTAGCTAACTGAACAGAGTTAAGTACGGTGGCAAGCCCTGCTCTAAGGTAGAGGAAGCCTTTTGGTACCTGAAACAGAAAAGTTTGTCACCTATTTGACACTTTTCTAAGACTCAGGCAGGCCTTATCTTTAGCCTTCACCAGAGGAAAGTTCCTCTGCAGTCTGCCTTGGCTTTTAATTCTGATAAGAAGTATCTGCATTTCGCACATAAGGCATATAACTTTTTTTTTTTTTTTTTTTTTTGCTAAAGTTAGATATTTTTTCCCCAACCCCAAAGAAACTAGGAAGGATGATAGTTAGGCGAAAGTACACTGTACTAGAATTAGATAAACATGGGGAAACAAACAAAACCTTATTTTGAACTGTACAGATGACAGCATTTGAGATACCCAGATTCAGGCTCATTTATTGTACCTCCTATGATGAGAACTAAATTCTCAGAAAAAATCACAACGATCAGAGACCTATTAGAACTGGGAGAAAAGCATAACTCACTCTTTAGCTTCGTTCTGGGGGGAGTGGAAGAAGCCGCTGTTGAAGCTGTCCCACGGTTCTGTTCTTGTAAGCAGCACCTCTGATCATCCATCCGATTGCTTTGAAATCGGCTTAGGAGGTCAAAAAAACCTTCATCTCCAATAGCATCTGTGCTGATTTTCTGAAATATTGAGAGAAAATCTAAGTATTCCAGCTTTATCCTCAGACCATCAGTGGAACAATATCTTGATACATGTAAAGCAGAAGTTAGTAAAGATGAAAATGAAAAATTGACATTTTCTTTGTAAAAAGAATACAAGATAACAACATGGTTAATAAAAGATTATTTCAATCCAACAAAAAGCATTTCTAGTTATTTTAGTTTTTAATACTTGTATTTCCAAGGCTAAAGGGGGAACTGCTTCCAATACTGAATTATGCAAATAATAGTGACACCGTCACACAGCCTAGACAGGTCCGCGTTGCTAGCATCACTGCTCTTGGGCTTTGGGGCCATTTTTAAGTAAAATAAGGGTTATCTGAACACCACCACTGTCGTATCTGGACAGCTGATCTGATATCTGAGAAGACTGTCGAGTGACTGACAGGCGGGTCACATACATAGCTTGGATATGCTGGGCAAAGGGCTGGTCCATGTCCAGGGCCCAACTGTGCAAGATTTCATCTACTCAGAACAGAGCACAACTTAAAACTTATGCACTGTTTATTCTGGAATTTTCCATTTAATATTTTTGGACTGTAGCTGACATTGGTAAGCAAAACTGTGGATGGGCGGGGGGACTACTGTACTCAAACACACTACTCAAAACTCATTTTAAACCTACCCTCTGAGAACTCGGAATCCGGTGATCAATGGAATTACTGGCATCTTGGAGAACTTTAGTGGAGGAACTAGTTTTGTACTTTTTCCCCTTCAGTCTGTTGACAAAGAGCAGCTTTGCAGAAGGTTTGGCAATAAGAGGTTTTTGTTTAGCAAGAAGTTCACTGTTCCAGTTCTGTACCTACAAAATCATAAACAAATGTAAAGTAGGGCATGGAAGAAAAACAAAACTATCTCTGGTTTCCTATATTAAACCTGCCTTCTTCACTCCGTTAGTACTGGGGAAGGGAGGGGTTAAATCTTTTAACGAATTCCTTTTTGCCAGTACATTTCACTGTTTTCACCAGCTTGTACCAAATATATACTATGGATTTCTCATCATCAAAATATTAAAATAGTGGCTTTTAAGAACCTAAGAATAAGAAACAAAGTTTGCTAAAACTTCATAAAAATAAAATTTGATCAGAGAAGGAACCAAACTAACTTACTCTGGACGTGAGTTACTTAAAAATCTGTTACAACTGGAAATTTTGGATGTATGTAGAATTTTAACTGTAAAACTTAACATCTAAAAGCAGTAGTAATTTTTTTGTCAGTAGAACTGTACTAGCAATAAATTCTCAATAGGCAAAACATAATCAGCAATTTTTATAGGTCTCGATCTGGTTTAAAATACGTAACTTTTTTTAATGGCAAAATAGATTCACTTTTAATTAAAAAAAAATTTTAGAGTTGATGTACAATATTATATTAGGTGTATAGCATAGTGATTAGACAATCTATAACATACAAAGTGATCCCTCGATAAGTCTAGTACCCACCTGGCACCATACTGACTATAGAGTCTATGTTGTACTTTATATCCCTGTGACTCTTTTGTAACTGCCAATAATTTAATTCCTTCACATTTCTCAGCAGCCCCCACCCCACTCCCATCTGGCAACCATTAATTTGTTCTATGAATTTCTGTTTTGTTTAACAACCTTTAAATAATAGACTCAAAATAATATTTATTGAGTGCAGGGGATAAATGTAGAGTACACGTGGTAACTATGGTAACTATGTGACATTTGCAGCTTTAACGTTCAATCTTAAGTGTTCGCAAATAATAAACATCCATGTTATGTAGTAATTGATGACTTAACGAGACACATTTTTTTATAGATTCGCACAGATTTTACGTGTGGAGTTGGAAGTTATAGAACCTCCACCATCAACCCATAATATTCTCCCATGGGGCACAAATCAGAATAAGTCCTGCCCTGAGGCTAATTACCTGAATGAGACAAGTAGCTAAGTGAACAAAACCAGCTATCTACAAACACAATGGAGCATGACTTTTCATTTCTCAATTCTTTTTCTCACCCAGGTTCTAAAGGGTAAATTATCTGCTAGAGTGGATTTCAGGATCTAATGATTCAAGCAAAAGTAAATGATTACCCTTGATGTTAGCACATAAAACCACCCCCAAATTCCAAGTGGAAATGTGAAAAGATTTTAATGTCTCTGTATAGTTATTTGGACATCTCAGCAAAAACACTGAAGAAAACAGTGGAACAATGTCCTCCCAAGTTATGAAGGGAATTATGTCTAATAATTCCATAGCAAAATCACCAATCAAATGTGAAAGTAGGATAAAGGCATTTCAAACCTTGAGAAAGAACAAAGTAGGAGGTACTATACTCTCTGATTTCAAATTCTACCACAAAGCTACAATAATCAAAATGGTATGGTACTGGAATAAAAACATTTATGTCTCAATGGAACAGAGAGCCCCAAAATAAATCCTCACTTTCATGGTGAATTAATCTATAGCAGAGGTGGTAAGCGTACACAATGGGGTAAAGACAGTCTCTTCAATTAAGTGGTACTGGAAAAACTGGACAGATACATATAAAAAAATGGACCTTTCTTACATCATTTACAAAAATAGTGGATTAAACACTTAAATTTAAGACCTGAAACTGTAAACTTCTAAGAGAAAAAATAGGCAGTGAACTTTGTGACATCAGTCTTGGCATTATCTTTTTGGATGTCTCCTCGGGCAAGGGCAATAAAAGCAAAAAATAAACTAATAGAACTACATCAATCTTAAAAGTTTCTACAGAGCAAAGACGACTGTCGACAATGAAAACCTACTAAATGAGAAGAAACTCACAAATGATACATCGATGGGTTAATATCCAAAATTTATGAGGAACTCGTACAACTTAACACTAAATTCACACCTGTCAGCAAGGCTAGCATAAAAAAATTTAACAAATAACAAGTGATAACAAGGACGTGGAGAAAAGGAAACCTTTGTGCACTTCTGGTGCGATTGTAAGTTGGTGCAGGCACTATGGAACAGTATGGAAATTCCTCGAAAAATTAAAAACAGAGCTGCATGCAACCTAGCACTTTCACTTCTGGGTATTTATCTGAAGAAAACGAAAACACTAACTCACAAAGATATATGCACCCTCGGTTCACTGCAGCATCATTTACAGTAGCCAAGACATGGAAGCAACCTAAGTGGCCATCGATGGCTGAATGGCTAAGGAAATTCTGGGATACAGTCACGCACCAAATGACGTTTGGTCAACGACAAACCGCAGTATACAGTGGTGGTGCCACAAATTATAATGGAGTTTAAAAGTTCCTACAGCCTGGTGACATAGCACAGTGCATGACCGCGTCTGTGGTGATGCTGGTGTAAAACTTACTGCACTGCTAGGCATAAAAGCACAGCACCACTGTGCACAGTACATGTTGATAATGATAACATATGACTGTTGCTGGTTTATGGGCTTAGTATACTATACTTTTTACCCTTACAGAGTACTCTTTCTACTTAATAAAAAGTTTGCTGAAAAACACGGTACGTTACACCAACAGCGGCCTCATCCATCTCATGTTTACCACACCCCTTGAGCATGTCATTTTCTCTTGCACGTGATTTAATCTCATGTTGTTTTGTTCAGTAACATGCTATTCAGGCTCGTAGCCTCGGAGCAACAGGTTACACCATACAGCCTGGGCGTGCACTAGGCCATACCAACAGGTCTGTGTTAGCGCACTCGAGGATGTTCATACAGTGACAAAACTGCCTAACGTTTCTTAGAACATCCTGTGTGACACACGCACACACATATATAATGAAATATTATTCAGCCATAAAAAGGGATGAAATCTTGCCTTTTAATAACATGGACCTTCAGTGAAACCAGCTAAGTGAAACAATTCAGAGAAAGACAAATATCATATGATCTCATTTACATGAAGAATCAAAAAAATAAAAACAAAACAAAAAAGCAAAAATAAACCAAGCTCGACGATGCAGAGAACAGACTGGTAGTTGCCAAAGGCGGGGGGTGAGGGATGAAGTGGGTGAAGAGTTAAAAGGTACAAACTTCCCAGTTATAAAACAAGTTATGAAGATGTCATGTACAGCATGGTGACTATTAATGACACCGAATGTTTAAAAGTTGCTAAGAGTGGATGTCAGTTCTCATCATAAAAAAATTCTGAAACTGTGGTGATGGATGTTAACTGGACTACTGTAGTGACTGTTTCACAATATACACAAATACCAAATCATCGTGTACACCTGAAACTGATGTATGTAGATTATACTTCAATAAAAAAAAAAAAAAAAAAACACCTCATACAGGGGGAAAAAGAACATCCAAGAATATTTGAAAGTTAAAAATAAATTTTAGCAAATACCCAAACTTGTAAATGTGGAATCCATGAATAATAAAAATAAACTATACAATAAAAATATTTTGTAATTTTATTAAAAAATAAACTTCCATTTAAACTAAGTTACTAAAATGTTATAACAGTTCAAGAAATTTAAAACATAAAAACTGCAAACCTTTTCTGGTGTTAACTTCATAAGTTCCATGTTTTCCATGCTGTGTCGGCGTGCAAACTTGGGGCGTGCACCTTTGTAAAAAAATTAATTTAAATAAACCAGGGAGCCCTTAAAATCACAAATTCAGCATCACTACGTTATTCGTTATTCAGTTTTAAAGTTTGTTACACAAGCTCATATGGAACATGTTTAAACATATTCTTTTAAGAAGAATAATTTTCCATACCAATTACATAAAAACAGAATATATACTCCCTCTAAAATGCTTATGTACGGAAGTTAAATTTTGATTGGAAACTAACTTTGGTTACTAACATCCCTTAATGTAGAAAAGGCACTTTATAATAGTTTTATACTCTCCATCTTCTTAAAAACACACCGTAGAGTGGTTTAAGTAAAAACATAAGGAAAAGACTTTAAGCCTTCAATTCTGAGATAAGAATCAAAATAACATCCCCATTATTTTCTTACTCTTTTCAGTTACCCATTTCCATTTTAACATTTCATTAGATGACAGATTTACTGCCAGTCTGGAAAGATCCTCAATTTTTTTTTCAATAACATCATTAAATATAAAGAACTTTCATACCCACTCAGCCTTTTAAAGATCAAGCAACATTTTTAAAGGCATAAGGAATGCCTGATATCCAATACCCAGCTTAAAAAATAAACCATTACCGACACATCAACTCCTACTTGTGTAATTCCAACCCCATAACTTCCCTGTTCCTGAAATTTTTTATTACGTGTATATGTCTCTAAGCAATAAAACTTACTACATAGTGTTATGTAAATGGGCTCATCCTGTATATATCCTCTATCTCGCTTCCTTTGAGCAATTTTATATTCACTCACGTTGATATGTGCAGTTTAATTTTAATTGCCATTTTAGGATTAGGAAATTACCCGTTCTATTGGTGACAGATATATAGATGGCTTCCAATTTTTGGTTGTAGGCAGTACCACTCCAGAAATGCTCAGAAATCTGAGTGTACATGAGCGGGTGTACATGGAAGTGGAACGGCCTGATCGTAAGGCTGGTACATCAGCAACATCACCAGAACACTGCCCGGTGGTTCTTTAGGATAAACCGATTTCTATTCCCATCAGTAACATGCATGAGAGCTCTCATTACCCACCTCATTTCAATACTGGTTATTATTAGAGCTTTTAATTTCTACCCACCTCACAGACTTTCAATATCACCCCATTGTGGTTTGCCCTGATTAAATGAAATGAAACACCTCTTCATATACTTATGGGCTATTTGTGTCTCTTCTGTTCACTGCTTTTGCCCATTTTTTAGTTAGGTTACTTGTCTTATTTTTAAACTCACAGGCATTCTTATACATTGAGGTTACAAATCCTTTTTTTAATCATTATGTGTAGCAAATGCCCTCTCAGTCTCCTTTATCTTTACGGTTTCTTTCAATGAAATGAAATTCTTAATTTAGTGTCAATCTTTTCCTTAATGGTTTTGTTTTCATGTCCTGAGAAACCCTTCCCCTCTCTGATACCACAGAGACACCCTTCTTTATTTTCAGAGGTCGTGCAGCATACTGACTGAGCACAGATTCTAAAGACAGACCACTTACATGGGTCACATGATATGACCTTGGGCAATCACCTCTCCGTGACTCAGTTTTCTCATCTGTCAAGAACAACTACACCTACCTCTTAACACTGTGTGATGATAAATTCATCGTCTGTAAAGGGGTCAGTACAGTGCCTGGTAAATAGTAAGCATTCAGGAAGTGTTTGCCAGCATCATTGTTATTGCTTTAAATCTGTCTTCCACATTTAAATTTAATCCAGCAAGATTTTTGTGAGATATTAGTTTCCATATACACAAGGAATATGAACATAGGCTCTATACTACATTCCACTGGTCTGTCTGTCTCCCACTCTTAATTACTGTAGCTTTATCTCTGTATCTGTAGACAAAGCACTTCTCATTTCCTGTTTTTCATCAGCAATGTTTTGGCTTCAAGTTCTCAGACCTTTTTTTTTAAAAAAATATACATTAAATTAAAATGATCTCATCAAGTTCCACAAAAGAATTGTAGTGAATTGCTCGGCAGTACACTGATTTATATCAGTTTGAGGAGAACTGACATCCTTTTTAATTTAGTTTTCTAATCTGACCAATTATAGAGTGAAATGTGTTAAACTTTCCCATTATGATTCTGGATTTTCTCATTTTTCGTTTGGTCAGTTCTGCTCTATGCACACAAAAGCTTTGTTATTAGGCTTATTACCAGGACCATATAAATTTAAGGCTTTGATATTCCCGGGGAATTGTTAACCATTATGAAACATCTTTGTGAAGTGACCTTCAATTCTAACAAGATCTTTCTGCCCTAAAGTACATTTTATCTGATATTAATTAATACAGCTATACAAGCTTTCTTTTGTTTTTCCCATAGTATATCTTTTTCTATCCATTTACCTTGAGGCTTACAATATCCTTACATTGTAGATATTCCTCTTGCATTTAGCTGGACTTTACTCTTTTTCTAACCTGATACCCCTGTCCTTTAAATGGGACATTTACATTTAATAGAGTTAATGATATATTTGGACTGTTTTCTCCTTTACTATGTTTATTGGTGCATTATATTAATTGATTTCCAAATGTTCAATCCACTTACATTCCTGTTTGTTTTTAATACATTACATTGCTGGATTTGGTTTGCTAATATTTTGTTTAGAATTTTTTCATCTATGCTCATGAGTAAAGATTGGCCTATAGAATTTACCTTTCTTGTATCTAGTTTGGGTATCAATTTATACTGTTTTCTGAAAGACTTTTCCAGTTATCTATAAAATTTTGTGGGAAGCTGAAATCAATTTTCTTGAATGTTTGGTAGATCTCACTTGAAAAAATCTTGGCCACGCATTTTCTTAGTGGAAAACTTTAAAATTACTGATCATATCTTTATGGTTTTAAGCATTAGGGATGCCATTCAAATTACATTCTACCTTTATATATATATATATATTTTTTTTTTATGGTGACATTAGTTAACAAAATCTACCATTAGATTTTCGTATTATTTTTTAATTCAGTTTTGTTAAGTTGTTTTTCTAGAAACTGTCTATTTCTTCTAAGTTTTTAACTATCTTTTTGTAAAATTATTCAGGATAATCTCTTATTTTTTAAATCTCTGCTGTATTTATATTATGTCCCATATTTCTTGAATAATCTTGCTATAGATTTATTAGTCTTTTTAAAGAACCTAATTTGGGGTTTTTAACTTATGTTAATGAGTTGAGCCTCCTATGTTATTTGTTCTCTTTAGATATTGCAAAGATGTGATAATATAAAGCTTAAGGATAAAGAAGTTGGGTTTTGAAGAGCCATTACTTACCATGCAAACTGCTATCAATTTCAATATTTTCAGACATTATTGAATTATTTGTGCTATAGCTCAGACCAAGAACCATTTGAAGATCCGAGAGATTCAGTCGTGCTGTCAGTTCTCCACTTCTATCCCCAACCTACAATCACAATCGTTCATATTTTAGAGCAGAACTTAAAGAATGGTGAAAATTAGTTGAAAATGCTATGAATCTAAAGCTAGAAGAGAGAAATATAGCTATGTTAGAATTATGAGACCTAAAACAGTTATATTAGAAATATGAATGAAATGGGTTTTTCATTAATAGTGTTTTTAAAGAAAGAAAAGAAAAAGAGAAGTTTCTAAGATATGACACTAGGATGGCTGATTACTTCTCAAAATATTAGATTGTTCTTAATCTCTATGATCATATTAAATCATAATGTTGTTAGTCTCTGACAGATTAACTTGGCACCATATGAATAAAATATCCTTAGAATATTTCATTTCTATACTATAATATTACATTCTACAGTGTAATAGTTAGCATTTATTTATTAAGCCATCACTAGACAATATAGTAGGCACTTCTACATACATTATTTCTAATCCTTATAATGATTTGCAAGGTAGATATTACTCCACTTTACAGATGAGAGAAATGAGGCTCAGAAAAGATTTCCAAGCTCAAACTGGCAGCAAGTGGAAGAACTGTAACAGGAACCAGTCTTGGATGTTTTCCCCCCTATACCATGCTACTTTTCATATAGAAATGGGGGTACGGTGGAGGCATATTTCAATGATCTTTCCATTCCCATGTCCAGCCTTACCTTCCCCTCTTCCTACATCAAGGCCAGTGCAAACAAACCATTTAATCTGTATTTCCAAACGCTTTCTGCAGTTCTGATGCCAAGAGAATAATACATAACTAAATTTATTACTCAGTCATTATAGGAGCAGTCTAGAGAAGTGATAGGACTTTCCTCCTGCTGGTTTGTCAATCATAATAGCACAGACAGCAGTTTTTCAGTTTCATACCTCTCTTGAAATTTCCAAGTGCTTTTCAGCAAAATGCATCGCTTGATCGTGATTTCCTAGAGCTGTATATGCATTTCCTAAGCTCCAACATGCTCTTCCTTCACCAATCCTACAAAAGAATTCAAAGCCAACTTACAGTTTCTGAAAGGTCTGTGTGTGGAAAAAAGGCTGTCTACCAGTAATTAAAGGTATAAACAATGCTTTGTGTTTATTCGATCTTTCACAATACTAGTGAAATACGAGATTACCCAGATAATACTGAACTCAGAGTCAAGTATTAAAACATCTTTTTTAAACATGCAGTGTACAATAAAATCTCAGAGATAAGTCTTCTAGGTCAACTGCCCCATTTTTTTGATGACACCCCTATCAGGTAATCAATCAGGGAGGGTGTGTCTGAACGCCATCAGGGGAAAGGAACTGGCAGCATACTTCATTTTGAACAACTGTACAGAGAAGTTCTTCCTTATACTGAAGTAAAACTCTATCCTCCTAAAGTAAACATCACAGAGTAAAAGGCCTGTGGAGATAAGCTGTTTTTCAATTTTAAAAAATTATCCATTAACATTAAAAATCAGAAGATTTCATATAAAACTCAGGAAATCTAGCTTTTCTTAAAAAAAATTTTAAAAGCATCTGGATATACTGGGCCCTCGCTCCTTCCTGGCAGCAATTAGCTGGACCTGAGCAGCAGCCGTCCCCTCACGTCCCCTCACATGCCCTCATGTTGAGTCTCGTCTCTAACTCCACCACTGAGCTAGTCAGGACGACCTCTGTAGGCAGTGGAGCTTGTGACCCATTTACTGATCCGGGTTCAAGGCTACACAGCAACATCTAATTCTCTAATAACACATGCTAGTCCTTCAAACAATAATGTCAAACAATGTCATCAAAATAGAGGAAATTCCTTAAAAAAGGAATTAAAAAGAAAACAAAGGGAACGAACTTAAAAACAAAGGGAAAATTCCAGGGTTTGAACAGCGCATCTATATTTTACCATAACTATAGTAACAAGGTATGTGACTTACCTATCCTTTAGCTCTTGAGCAATTGCTAAGTGCTTCAGATGATAATCGATGGCCTTTTCATAGTCTTGAAGCAAAGTGTATGTGTTCCCAAGACTGTAACAAGACTGTGCTTCCACAGCTCTGTCTTTAAGCTGTCGAGCCAACAGCAGCGTCTTTCTAAAAGAAGAAATTCTTACATAACTATCATTTTTATTTTTGCGATAATCATAAAACTCACTTTTCCACCTGCCTTTAAAGTAAATCTGTGATAGAACCTGTATAAGCTGAATCCCATATTACCTCCACTACTTTTAGACAAAACGGAGAGATGTCTTTGAAACAGACATAAAACAAATTCAGACTTGTATAATAAATTTGAGAGTCCTATTAATTTTCCAGAGAAAAGTAGTAGTGACATGGGGGAATAAGTGCTTCTAAATATTAACAGAGTACTTTCACATTTAAAAAATCCTCCCTGTTGTAGTGGCAACAGCCTAGACTTTTGTTCATCATACTGTTGCCTTTACATTTTGTCAAAATTGAAAATACTTAGTTAAAATTCTTACGTGTAGGCCATTAGCCATCGATTCATGAAAAACATTAAACACTACACTTAAACATTAACCAAATTCTAACTAATACATATGGAATCGTCAATGAGAAGCAAGTATTAGCACTTAAAAGAGCATGGATCCCAGAGCTAGACTGTCTGGCTTCAAATCCCAGCTTTGCCGATTGCCAGCTCTGTGATTGGGGCACGTTGATCAACCTCTCTTTGCACTAGTTTCCTTGTCTGTAAAATGGGGAAAATGCCTCCTAGGGTTTTGTGAGGATTAAATGAATTCGTGTCTACAAAGTGCTAAAAACAGCATCTTACAGTAGATGCTAATAAATGTTCATTGTTTTATTAATATCATCAATGCTTAAGCCTATAGATACTTTTGGATCCAATAATCCATATGGCTTTCTTGTAATTTCTGCTAAAGAGTATAATACTTCATGTCACTTAAAACTCTATGAAGGGGAAGTATGTCCTTATGTAGTTTTTTCTTAAGCGAACAAACAAAATTATTTAATGATGGTATCTTCAAAGCTGTCACCTTGGGAGGCTACACGCTTACTCTAATGTTGCCTGTCCTCTCAAACGTTTTTGGAAGACTTCTGCAATTGTCTTCTGATCCTGTGGCATGACCCCTTCTGGCACAGCATTATTCTTTGAGGATATAGTTAATTTGTAAATCATCAGAAGTCTTTCTGGAACCAAATTCAATTACTAAAGTAGGCTTAGCAAACTACTGCTTTCTATCCGGAAGGATACAGATCTATAATGTTAAGACAGTTTTACTGTCAGGCCCCAAAAATGAGAGTTCCAAAATAATGGTTGAAGATACGTGTAAAGCTCTGAGCTCCAGCCGATTTGGGTGGGAGGGGAAGGTTCATTACTTTAGACTCACGCTTCTTTAAGTCAAACAGCCATCATCCACTTTATTACAGAATTTTTCAGGATTTAATGCATCATTTATTAAGACTTTTCTATGACTTTTAGCTTTAAAACATAAACATTTAAAATAAAAATATATACTCTTTATGTAGCAATCTATTTTATTTGGAGGCTACTTCACATCTACCTAATCCACCAACAAATATTAACCATTAATTGATGTTTAAAGTAGGGTGGGGTGACATTCTAGTTTTTCAGATAGACGTGAAGCAATTTGACCCTTTTTTAGATGACAGAACATTCAGCTTTCACACTGGGTTCTTGAACAATAAATCCAAATCAATCACTGTGTCCTTGGTTCAGTCAAACCGGTGTCTGCCAAAGTCTGTACAGGCCTTTGAATCCCCACTAATTAGGGAAAAATCCAAAAAATCCAGAAAGCACAGACCAGGCAACCTCAGGCAGTCTAAACACTGCTGTCATCTATGTCTCAAGTTTACTGATACATGAGAAACACCTGCCACAGAGGAAGCTGGGATTGCCAGCTGCTCAGGTAAGTGACTGGGACCTCCGCTGACACAGGATCAGAGATGGGCAGAGAAGGTGGGAGGAAGACTCAGTGAGAGGGTGCAATGGTAGAGAGAAAAAGATCAGCGATCACTGGTGGAAACGAGGGCATGTGTTTATTACCAGGCTTTCTTGTGGGCTCTTGGCAAACCCATACCAGGTTAAAAAAAAAAAAAAAAAGTATATAAATATACACCTACCACATGCTAATCGGTTTTATAAAAACGTTGAAAGTTAAGAATTTCATTTAAAAACAGTTTTAAAGATTAAAACTAAGAAAAACATACAGGGATTTATGCTGTCGCTATTAAATCTTAGGTACCTTAATGTTTGTTGAGCACTGTATACTAGTACTAGGCTAAGTAAGTGCTCAATGTTATTTCATTCAGTCCTCACAACGATCCCAAAACAAGGTATTGATATTTTCCTTTACAGATGAGGAAACCGAGGCTCAGAAGTCCAATGTCCTGCTGCCAGTGTGCAGCACAGAGCAGGTTTTAAACCCAAAGCCTGATTTCAGAGGGCTGCATTACGACTCATTTTACATTTATTCACAGAAATATCAGACTAACTTGTAGTATTCAGAGGCAGTTTCAAATTCACCAAGAAATATGTATGCGTTTCCAAGGTTGCTATATGCTCTTCTTTCAGCTGCTTTATCTCCAAATTCTTTTGCTATAAGGAGACGCTGAAACAGAAAATTTTCATCAGATACAGCGATAAGGAAAAGTAAAGAATAATCTCATCACTGTTCAAAACACTGATGGAGAAAACACCCAGAGCCTCGCACGGTACCTGCTCGTGAGCTATCACCGCATCCCTGAAGTTGCCAAGGAGGTAATGTGTGTTTCCAAGATTCCCGAAGGCACGTCCTTGGGCCGCTCGGTCACCCAAAGCAGTCACTAGTGATAGGTTTTCCCTAGGCGATGATAAAACATTGTGAACAAATAAGGTTGAGAAAAAACTTTATTAATCTGACTTACAAGGTAATCACTTTTATCAGAAAGAAATTTTTAAATAAGCTCACAACCTTTTAATGATGTATGGAACACTTCACTGAACCGTTCAGGGGCGTTTCTGCCCAGCGCCAAGGATGGAGTTAACCTTGTGGAACCTCTACAGCTCAGACTAACCATGGACACTTCTCGTTTTTGCCACTAAGTGGCACCGGGGGGCAGTTGAAACGAAAGCTTTCCAGGGGAGGGGATTGCTACTAGTACCATACTGTAGTAATAGCCCTATTCCCTAACATTTTTGCAACAATTTGATGGTTTATTTTTTACTTGCTAGTCCATCGCTAAAAAACCTTTGCCAAACTTCAACACTTCACTACTGGACAAAGAACGGACAGCAGATCCATGGCTTAGGCGGACCACGCGACCGCATCAGCACTACTCACTCGTAATAATCCACGGCTGCCTGCAGAGCGCTTCTCACTTCTTCTGGAAATTCTCCTGTGTCCTGTGGACCAGGGCAGCCAAAGCTTTTCCCTTTGGCATGATACACATTTCCAAGATTGTAAAGTGCTCTTGCTTCTCCCACCTGGATGAAGACAGCAGCAGAGTTTCATTTTGAAACCAGAGGTCAGGTATTGTAATGCCTAGCACGGTCATTTATTTGTAAGGTCTACACTGGCCATCCAAACAGAACCACACAAATGATTACTTATGAAAGAAAGACCTCTCATTGACTTTTCTCCTCTATTTAAAAATTTGTATGTTTCTCTTTCCCTTCTATTTTTCTCTAAGTATTTTCTTCTTTGGTAGTGAATTTTAGATAAACTACAGAATAATTAAATAGAATTAAAAACCAGAGCAATGTCAATGAAAACATTTGGCCGACCATCTCATGTTTCCTCATTACCTTGTCATTAAGCTCTCTAGAAATACCCAGGTGTCGCTGGCAGCAAACTACAGCTTCGTCAAAATTTCCAAGAACTTTCAAGGTGTTGCCCAGATTACCACTAGCTTTGGCTTCCCCCAGCTGGTCTCCAATGGTCCTGGGGAAATAAAAAAAATAAAAAAGCAAATGGAGTTAAAACACAAAGCCGCCAGAGTAGTTTTCCCTAGAGGACAACTGACATAAGGTAAAAAAAAAAAAAAAGACCCATTAGCCTGGAAACCTACTTTAAAAATTTTGAAGTTACATTTCTGTATTTCAATGTAATTAATTTTCATTCGTTTAATTAAACTCCAGGGTCATTTCACTACTATTCATTCATTTAACTAAACTGTGTTCAGCATAAGGTGTCTTAAACGTAATGCTTTTTAATTAGAACACTAAATATATTTCGTTTTTTTTAATTGAATACAAATAATTTTAAATTGACAGTTAATTTAGAGAGAAAGAATAGTAACGATCCTAATTACCTTGCCAGAGTTAAATCGTGATGATGGTATTCTAATGCTTTGGCATAATCATGCAAATAGAAATAAGCATTGCCCAGCTGGCTGTAAATAGCACTCAGTGTTTTTAGGTCTTCAGTTCCAACTTGAACTGCAGCTTCAAAAAAGGACACACCGGCCCGGCAGTCTCCGGATTTACACAGACGTTCCCCTTCCAAGGCGAGTTCCAGGCAAGAAGCTTCCATCCTACAAAATTACAGAGGACAGACGTTCACACCACTGCATTTCAACTGCACCACGCGCTTTTAGCTTCCAGTGCTGTAAGTTCAATGTGGGCCGTGGCTGCCCTTCCTCAGCACGGCTGCCTCTGTGATTGAAATTATACACACATTATTGATCAAACAGCAAACTGTTATTTATAGCAAGTTAATCTGCCTATTCAGACATGTGAGTCGCAGAGGTCTTACACAGAACAGCTAAACGTCTCCACATGGGCCCATTTTAGCTGGTCCACCCAGAGCAACCCACTCTACCAATGCCAGGATCGAAATAGCATTTCCCTAACTGTTCTGAGCTGCGGTGGACACGGACCTCCTGAGAGGTTGGGGAGAAGAGGGGATCCTGAGAAAGGTGAAGTCCTATAATTAAGACTCTTCTTCATCCAGATGTCCAGGTAATCTACTGACTTGTCTGTCGCTCCTCCCTCCATCTGTCTCACATTCACACAGACACAGACACAGACACACACACACACATCTGTGTGCAACACACACACACCTTTTCACATGATTACCTGCATCTTATAAAAATAGAGCAAAATATCTTGATCTACAAGGCACACGTCCATAAGAAAACTAAGTGTCAAGAAACTACGTTAGAAAGCAACAATTTAAAGATCTGCAGAAATTCTAATTTTCAAGTCTGTCACTGAAGTTATAAGCCAGAAGAATTAAGTTACTGCAAATACATCTCGGGAGAAAAAGCACCGATACTTTGGGTTCTAAACTTAAACTTTGGTAGGCGCTCTTCACCAAAGTTGCCATTGTGTTTCTTCAACATTTCTGTGACTTCCACCTTGTCCACGTACTAATCATTCAGTGTTTCTATAGTTTGGCAAATTAAGTTGGCATATATCATTTTAAGAAATATAGGTTCACCCAAAGCTGTAACTGTGAAACTGTGAATTTAATGGGATTGATGCTTATATTTTCTAATACACATTACAACAAATATGTAACTATTAAAATAAAAAGCCAATAAAATCCCCTCAGGTACCACTAATGAATGGTATGTATATCATCCTCTGGAAAACTCTGGTTTAGCTCATTAACATCTTCATTCTTAGAGCAGCACATTACTGCTTACTAGAATTAGCTTTGAGCAAATAACAGGGCAGTGGCTGGTAACCCCGGCAGGATGACAGTGGTGCTCATTTGGGGTACTCTTTAAAGCTCTCAGTGCTGGGTCCCACTGTCTGGGTGTGAGGTCTGGCTGTCAGTATTTTTAAAAGCCCCCAGGTAATTCCAATGTACAAGCCAGGGTTGAGAATCACTGCTTTAACAGGAAATGTGAATTAAACAACCACTCACCCTAAATTCAGTCAAATGTGATTGTTCTTTTGTCCTTCTAGTAGCAGGCCAATTTACATGTTTCTTCAGGTGCTTTAAGCCTATAACACTTCAAGGTTCCTTAGAGCCATACGTTAAAATGAAATTGTAAAAGTGGAAAATAAATCTGATGAAGCTAAAAGTCTGGAATAAGACTAACAGCCAATTACACAGGGTCAAAGCCGACTTCTGGCTCAGAACAGCAGGTTCACAGTCATCTCTGACAGCTAATCTTCAAGTTTTATATCGAGGTATTTTTTTTATCATTCAAGTGATTTAGCCAAAGTACTGTTTCTTCATAGTTAGACTAGTGATTTCACCCACACTTTACAGACGTAGGCAAAATAACGCAAGCGAACCTCTAACATTTTGCTTTAATGCTGGACAAGTCCATTAGATATAGGAGGGAAGATCTAAAACATGTGGAAAACTCAGTTAAATCAGAAACTTCAAATTGCTATACTTGTCATTTCAAAGTAATAAAGTCTCTTTTTGTATTTCACAAGTGAAAACTGTCCTTTAGAATTATATTTTTGAAAATGAAAGATTTCCTAAAAGTGAAAGATTATTTTTTTAAGGTTTTATGAGGTCACTGGTACAGTATTCTGTGTGTGATGAGAAATGAGTCCTGTAAAAATATGATTTTATTAAAGGGTTCTTTTGCTAGATGAGGTACCTTAACTAGTTAGTTGTCTTTGTCTAAATACTGTCATAGGACAAAAAAATGAAAAAGAGACTTTTACATATAAAATACATTACTGTTTCTGTTAGAATTTTTAAATTTAAGCATGATTCCAATCATGTAAAAAGTTATATACTGAGCGATTTTGCTGCTTGGAAATATATTCTTAATAGTGGTATGTATACAAATTAAAGATATATGTAAAAGGATGTTAGCAGCAGCAAAAGACTACAAACAACTTAAATGTCCATCAACAGATTACTGTTTAAAAAAATTACCTGCCACCACACAATGGAGTACTAGTGATGTCACATGACTTCCCTGAGGGATAGGGAGAGAAACAGTCACTTACAGAAGCAACCTCAGCTGAGGATGATTAGGGTGCTGGCCAGGAAATCTGGGATAAAGTAGAACCAGCTATTCATATGTAAGACATGTGAAAATGAAAGTTTACAAGTATTTACCTATATCCATATAAAAGAAGTGTCTTTTTCAAATAAATATCTTCGCCACAAGTATCTGACTTTACAGATTTAGACTTACACACCTTATACTGGAACTATCAATCCAAATGATGTTTTATCTAACAGAATTTGCTATAGGCTGAATGGTGTCATATAAGCTACAAATTTTTAAAAGGTATTTTACTCAATTCTCATTAGAAACAGTGACAGCAAAATGTCTACACAGCTGTCTGAAGTCCATGGAGTGAGACTGCCCCCCAGGAAAATACCAAGTTATTTCAGTAACTAATGCCTGAAATAGTCCCAAACTTTTCTGATTTGTGATTAATTCTGAGATATATTATGGCTCTGATATATTTTATTAAAAAGAAGTCAATATCCTTGCAAAATCTCCAAGACCTCAAACATATCTAATTGCAAAATAGTTAAAGGCAGGTTGGTTTATAAATTTTTTAAAAGATCATTAAATAGTAACAGAGAAAGTAATTTCATATCCTCTCTGTCTCTATGAGAGAATGGAATTACTTCATTTGTTTACCAGGTGGGTTGAAAACAAAGAACATACCCAGAGTAGAAGATAAACCAGGAAAATTCATCTCCATTAGAATACATCCCACAAAGTTTCTTTTATTCTTCCTTATGGCCTATTTAGTTGTACAATCAAAGAAAGTACATTCGTAATAACTATAAAAATCACGGTACTATTTTCCTGGAATAAAATGTTTTCATTTTTGCTGTTTTAACAACATAGCTACAACCCTTGTTTTCTGCCCAAACTCATGCCATTTCTATTAATTTGTATATTTTATTATTAATTTTAACTTTACTTCCACATTAAATTTTTTTACTTCCTTAATTTTGTTTTCTTGGGTTCAATGAAAGCAAGAGAGAACTAAACCCTTGATGCTACATCATTTTAAAAGATTAATACTGATTATGTACAAATCTGACTTTCCCCTCAAAGGCTTACACTGTGTTTTCAAGAATAAATGATGGGATTCAGGATTTAAGATTCAAAATAGGACTACTCTGCATCATCTCCATTGTGCTGTCTTCTGCAGTTGTCAAATCTCTCTTTATAGATGTTAGCTCCACCTTCTCTGCTCTCACTGGGCACTGACCTTCTCCATTGCCAGTCCTGGCTCCCATAAACAATTTTCATCCATTCAATTTACACAATATAACATATATCTAGTTACTCTAGTTTACTTTGAAAAAGGGAAAGCAAAACAATATTATTATGCTTTAAATTTAAATTTTGATCGATAATTTAGTTTTAAAAGTGATTTGATTGTATATTACAGGGGTCCCCAACCCCTGGGCAGCAGACTGGTACGAGTCAGTGGCCTGTTAGAAACCAGGCCTCACAACAGGCGGCAGGCAGGCAAGCGAAGCTTCATCTGTATTTGCAGCCGCTCCCCAGCGCTAGCATCACCTCCTCAGCTCTGCCCCAGATCAGCAGGCATTAGATTCTCATAGGAGCACCAGTCCCTGGTGCCAAAAAGGTTGGGAGTGCTGATACATCAAATTTAACTCTCAAAACAACCTTCTGTGGAGAACTCAACACTAAAACTGTATTCCTTTACAACTTATGTGCAGTAGTCTAATTTGTGCAATATTAAAAAGCATTAAATGTTTATTATTCATAGTGACAAGTATGAACAAGAAAATGTCTCAAAATACAAAACTAGACAAACAAGTATGATGAACCTGATATATCCACCATTCAACATCAACGATTACCAATATATGATATATTATCAATGTTTCAACTCTACTTCCATCCTCGTTCTCCACCTCCAGATTCTTCTGAAGTGCATTCTAGAAAGCATTCAATTTCATTTCTAAATACTTTAGTATGTATCTCTAAAAGAAGTCATTTTCAAAAAAAATTTAATCACAATACTATTATCATACCTAAAAAGATGAATGACAATTGCTTAAAATCAATCATATAGTTTTTTAAAGTTTAGAAACTAATTCCACTTTTCTATCAATCTCCATTTCTACCTTCAAAATTATGTTACCGAATATGTCATAGAGCATTCTGACGTCTCTCAGGAGGTTCCTTAGTGTCCAAATGATTACAGCACTTCAAAGTTACAAATTCATTGTGCTTCAGAAGCTCCTCCAGGGATAGACGGGAATATCCACAATGAAAGAGCCAGAAGGATAAAAGAAATTCACACTAAGTGCTTACCGGAGAAGAATAAGTGACACTAGACCATAATTCCTATCATAAAGAATATAAACTATTATTGGAAATTACACAACTATCCAATCACTATATAGAATGCTGATCTGATGAAGCCAGAGATTTGTTTGGTACACTCTTACTAAAAATAATTAGAGTTTAAGTTTCTTTTAGTGAAGTCCTGTACCAATGTATAACCACGTCTGACCTATATTGGATCCTGGAAAAAGAACAGATCTGAGACCTTCCTACAGGCAGAGGTACAATCCACTCCTACTTATCCACTGCTCTTACAGTATTAAGAAGCACACCACTCTTGAAAACGTTTAGCAAGACAGATAAATATCGTTCTAGGTTCATCTGATGGTTGTATCCAATGAAGTTCAATGGACCCTCCATCAAACGTGGACTGTGAGCCAGAGAGCGAGCGAGGCATCACGGCTGCTCTAAGGGAGCTAACGGTCTAGGAAGGGAGTGCCAAGGAGGAGTGGACAAACATGTAACGGATACCCCGGATTTCAATACAGTGGGTGCTAAGAAAGAGATAGGTACGGGATGTTTTGTGAGCACCAGGAGGGCACACAGCCGAACTACAGCATGTCTAGGAGTAATCCCTGAGCTGAATCTTACATATTGAGTAGAATTAGCTACACAAAGTAAGTGGGAAGGGCGCTCAGGGTACGGCATGAACAAAGGCACTGTGACACGGAACAGCATGACATGTATAGGAATCAGGGCTTGAAGTGAAAGGTGAAGACTGGAAGGAAAAGGAATAGGCAGAGGCCAGAAAAAGGAAGATCTTGCTAAGTTAAACTTGACTCTGCCCTACAGGTGGCGGAGCCACCACAGGGTTCAAGCAGAGGTTGTTGCATGCTTAGCTGTGTGGATTTAGACTGAGTCTCTGGTGTCAAATTAAAAAAGATGGATTCCAAGAGGATAAGAATGGAGAACAGAGGGAGTCTAGAGGGAAGACAATGGGGGCCTGAACTACAACAGTGGTGGGGAGGATCCAGACGAGTAGATGAATCTGAGCAACATTTATTTAGGAGGTAAACTGGCAAGGCTTCATGCTGGATGCAGAGAGAGAAGAGAAGGGAGGAAAGAGTACGGTAACCCCTAGGTTTCTGGAACTATGCCCCAAAAGGTAGCGGTGCGGGCATTTCATATATTGAAAGCTCATGTTAATTATGTGCCTGTCTTCCATTTTTTCATTTGAAACTTTATTTTTAATAAAAATGCCTCACCCTACCTATATAAATTTCCCTGGCACCATGCCCTAACATGAACCATCCACTCCAGAGGACAATAAATCCCACTACTTCCTGTACATGTGTTAAGACATCTCAGATTTGGTGACAAACACCTTAACTCATTAGAGATTGCAAATATTCACTGCTGTAAGTTCTGATACTATTAACTTGCAACAGTTTTGATAAAGAATTTATTAGTATCTAATCTCCTTACTAAAATGTTTTCCATTCTAATATTTATGTTTGTTTATTTTACAATTTAGTGCAACCATGAGAACTTCCAGAATAACTGTTAGATAATAATGAAGCACATATCCTTCCTGTGTTCCTAAATGTATCAGAAATGTCATTAATATTTACAAGTATGAATCTGGCTATTACTTTATCATGTTCATTTTTCAAAAAGCTCATTTAGAAAGATTATCATTTACAAATTGTAACAAAAATTAGGTCATTCAGTTGACATTACAAAAATCCACCCTTTACCTCCAAGATTTAGAAATATATTTGAGTTTATATTTGCATTATAGTTACAAAATATAAAATAACTATTCATAAACTCTTCCACAGAAAATAATAAACAAAGTATAGTATATAACTGGTCTCTACCACCATTTTCCTACAGAAAGGATATAACAACTTGTAACAAAAAGATAACTTTGTTTATAGGAGAGGCTAACTGTAGCTAGTATATTTTGAATTTTTTCAAATTCAAATTTCAAATGATGAGTTAAGCACATGTTTGAGTAAGGATTAAAAATCGCCCACTAAGAAAGCAGTAGTCTTACCTGTAACGAACGTGAAAAGAATGGTCTTCCCTCATGCTTATCAAATTTTCCTCCATCAGGTCATATTATGAGCTGAGCATAATATGAAATTATTTTATTTTGTGCCAATCCAGTTCTTTACAATGTAGAATTGTTGCAGAACATGGTCCGGTTAGTATATTAATGAGTTGGTGTTAATACATCCTAAGCTCCTGCTTCTTCTTTATTAATAATGAAAGGAGGTCAATGTCAGACAGCTTAAAGGTTCAAAATGTATCCCAAATCCTTGCATCTCTGGCCCTTTCAGCAGCACTTCAGCAACATTTCTGCAAAAGGAATACAAGATGCTTTGCTTGAAGTCCTATTTTCAAAGAATAACCTCAAGTAATCCCGAGCTGTATATAATCACACGGCTAACTCTACAGACTGCTGTCACGTCAGTCACGGGAGAAATACAGAGGGCTTAGCTGTCACCAGGAAGCTTCTAAATAAGAATGTGACTATATGAAATTTGAGAACTGTACTTAAGTTGAATTTTTTAAATGGTTTGAAATAGAATTTTATATAATATTTTCTATTATAAACATAAAATGTATACATTAATATTTTAAAAAATTATGACATGCCAAGCTCTTAAAAACTATTAACTAAAATGAAAATTCAATAATCAATTGAACAAGTTGACTTTAAACTATAAATTTATTTATGCAAAGAAGATATTTTTGCTGATAATTAGGTTATATTTGTATTCATTTGCTCTCAGAGTATACCCTAAACTCTTTAAGGTCTTTAAAATGATTTTATTAATACTAAGTGGATACAAAAGAAATTTAGGAAACATGTATATGGTAAAATGACAAAACAAACATATATTACCACCCAGGTTTAAGAACATTATCTTTGCCTTTGAAGTCTCCTGGGTTCCTCAACCTAACTCATCACCTTCCTTATCCCTCGAAGGTGATCTCTAAACTGAATTTTGTTCATTATTCCCTTGTCTTTATAACTTTGTTATAAATACCTGTACAGGCGTAAAAAATATGTTATTTAGTCTCATATGGTTTTACTCCACATTATGTTTCTGAGATTCATCTCACTTGTTGCACATTGCTGTCATATGCATATTTTATTGCTGTATCATATACCATTGTATGTCAAATGCAGTTCTCACTCTACTGTTGATGGGCATTTGGGTTGCAATGTTTTGGCTAATATTAAAAATATTGCTAGGAACACAAATTAATGACTCAATGTACTGATTAAACAGCACAGAAGATAAGCTAAAGAGAGAATGACTGAACTAGGAGAATATCCGAAGAAATTGTCCAGACGTACACAAATAAAGAGATGAAAAATACTAAAGAGCATTTCAGAGCAAAGGAAGACAAAATGAGAAGCTCCAACTGGAGTACCAGAAGGAAAAACAGAAAGAGGAATAAACACAAAATCTTCAGTGATAAAGACTGACAAGTTTTCAGAATTGAAGACACATGAATTAGCAGATTAAAGAAGCACACCAAGTCCTAAACAGGATTAATAAAAATGAATCCATACTCAGGTATATCACAAAAAAGCTACAGACCATCGGATATAAACTATAACTTTCAAGGTAACAGCTGAGAGAGACAATGTAATATTAAAATGTGTGTAAATAAATGGATACCATTAATACATAAATTAGTAGATACAATTATAAAGTCCTAAAATTTCAGTGTTATAAATAATCCCATAGGTCAGTTAGTCCAACATTTTACTACACCATTTCCAGAAAAATCTGACAGCTAATTCTAATTTTGAACAGTCCTTTTAGAAAGCTGTTCCATTCTTGAGCCATCTTTCCATTTCTACCCATTTCTTCTTTCTGATGCCATCCAATAAAGCCCAGCTCCTCTCCCACATAACACCCTTTTAAGTATTTCAGACTCTAAATCACCCACTGCTTTAATTCAGTAATTAGAGTGAAGTTAGTAGGGTACAGAACAGTAAGGACCTGTAAGCAGAAAAAAGTAGAAGGTGGGAAGGATCAGCCTTGAAAATATACTGACAAGCTCCCTAGAGGAAATAAGGTTTTCATATTAAAAACAGGTTTGGCTTATGAGACACAAAATATTATTTCTCCTATCCCCTTCCATTGGCCAACAAAGGAAACATTTTAAAGATGAAAAGGTAGGTAGTAGCTATGAATTCAACAACTCTCTTTTCCTTCTGTTCAGAATTACAGTGTGCCTTTTTCTTTAATAAAAAAAAGTATTAAAGAGAATCAGTGTAGATATTCATAGCAATAGCTCCAATGTGCACTTAGATTACATAACAGCTAAACTGTCAACCAAAACTGCTTTCCACTATCCGCTTTGAGGTTTAAGCTGTTATTTATAAAATGGTGCAAAAGGTGAAGTATTAGAATTAATTTAACTTAGAACTGAATTAAATGATAATTTAATTGAAATATTTTTTCAACCATGAGATCAAAATAGAATTCCAAATTTTATCAATCATTAAAAAGCCGGTTAACTTCATACTTACTAAAATGTAAATATGTAGTCAAATTAACAAATGTATATAAGTAGAGTTGCAAAATACCTTACTTTAGTAAAGTTGCAGGATACAGAATTATCACAGAGAAATCTGTTGTTTCTATACACCAATAACAAATGATCATAAGAAAATAATCCCATTTATAACTGCATCAAAAGTATAAAATACCTTGGTACAAATTTAACCAAAGAGGTGAAAGACCTGTACTATGAAAAACAAAAGACACTGAAGCAACTGAACAATATACAGATAAATGGAAGGATATACTTTACTTATAAATTAGAAGGATTACTACCTAAAGTAATGTACAGATTCAATGCGATCCCTATGAAAATGCCCATGGCATTCTTTTCAGAATTAGAATTAATCCTAAAATTCATATGCAATCACAGAAAACCCCAAATATCCAAAGGAATATTAAGAACAAAGTGGGAGGCATCAAACTCCCTGATATCAAAGTACACTACAAAGCTACAATAATCAAACCAATATTGTACTGGATGAAAAAGAGCTACATAAGTCAATGGACTAGAATTTAGAGAATAAAAATAAATCCTGGCTTATCCGATCAATTAATTTATGTATCACAAAGGAGGCAAGGATATACAAAGGGGTAAAGACATCTCTTCATTAAGTGGAGTTGGCAAACCTGGACAGATACATGCCAAAACATGAAACTGAACCACTTTCTTACACCATATGCAAAAATAAATTCAACATGGATTAAAGACTTAAATGCTATACCTGAAACTATAAAACTCCTAAAAGAAAACATAGGCAGTGAACTCTTTGACATTGCTTAACAGTATCTTTTTTGATATATCTCCTTAATCAAGGGAAACAAAAGAAAAATAAACAAATAGGACTACATCAAACTAAAAAATTTTTACAGAGCAAAAAAGACCATTAAATAATGAAACAATATACAAAATGGGAGAAAATATTTGCAATTTATATATACATATGTAATGTCCAATATATGTAAAGAACTCATACAATTTAAACACCCCCCAAAAAATACAATTTAAAAATAAACAGAGGGTCAACGACCATGCCACCCTGAACATGCCCAAACCCGTCTGATCTTGGAACCTAAGCAGGGTCCAGGCCTGGTTGGTACCTGGATGGGAGACCACCTAGGAAGACCAGGTGCTGTAGGCGTAAATAAATAAATTAATTAATTAAATTTAAAAATGGGCAGAGGACCTGATTGCTCCAAAGAGGACAGATTGCTAATAGACAAGGAAAAGATGCTCAACATCACCTATCTTCAGGGAAATTAAAAACCACAAAAAAAATATCACCTCATACCTCTCAGAATGGCTATCATCAATAAACCAAGACATAAAAAGTTCTGGTGAGGATGGGGGGAAAAGGGAACCCTCAAAGACTGTTGGTGGGATTGTAAATTGGTGCAGCCACTATGGAAAACAAAAATTAAAAATAGAACTGCCACATGACCCAACAATTCCACTTCTGGTTATTTATCTAAAGAAAATAAAAACTAATTAAAAAAAAATACATGCACTCCTATGTTCACTGCAGCATTACTAGTAATAGCCAAAATATGGAAGCAACCTAGATGTCCAGCAATAGATGAATGCACAAAGAAAACATGGTGTGCATGTGACAATGGATGGGCCTAAGAGGGTATTAAGCTAAATGAAATAAGTCATACAGAGAAAGACAGATACGTATGATCTCACTTAGATGTGGAAGCTAAAAAAATAATAAACAAAACACAAACAGATGGTTGCCAAGGAGGAGCAAGTGGGGGGATGCGAATATAAAAATAAAGATAATTTTTTAAAAGACTGCACAGAGAACCATTTTTAAAATAATTAAAGCAAGCAAGAAGACAGAATGCCATTCACCGTTCTACTAAGGGCAATTATAATATGGTTTTACTATCCTCAAAAGAGTAACCTCAAAAGTCACGCTTATGATCTCTGTAACGTAAGTAGCAGTTCTTATAATTATTTACTGAACAAGCTATTTTTGATTCAATGATTCACGTTACAGAACTCTCTAACCAATTTAGTAACGATGTGTTCATCCATGCTCCACTTCATACTTAACACATAGTTTCTATCTTACTAGTGTAACACTAATATAATTTGCAACAAATATTAAATTATGAATTGTTCATTAGGATAAAAAATTTAATGACAGGACCAGGAAATGAAATGAAAATTATAGGTTTGAAAGAATATTAAGAAGTCACCAAGTTTAACCTCAACCTCATTAAGGTTTATAACTAGTAATTTGCAAGAAACACATCTGTCTTTAAGAGCATTTCCCAGGTTTTAAAAAACAACACTCCAAAAACTCACTGCTAACAAAACTGTTAGTTCACAGCATCTCTTGGTCTGACCTTAGAGAAACAAGGAGAGAGCAATGTTTTTCCACACCCTAGGAACTGACAGAAGCATATATAATAAAGGTCAGCTAGTGCATAATTCTGATTGCTTCACATTTAATTACTTGATTAGCAAGTCAAAAAGGCAGACTCCTGTCAGAAGTGGACTTCTAGGCACTGCTCAAGGTATGTAATCAGGTGAAACAAATCCCAGCACTACTCTCCTCCACTGGCAGTAAAGGATTTGCAAACTAGGCGACAGGGAAAAATAGGGAATGGACAGTTACTTCTAGATCTTTTGTCCTTTCAATTTGTCTAACCTACCCACGACTGTTACTCAAATGTCAATAACTTTTGGCTTTGTTTTTTCATTTAAGCATTTCTATAAACTGATAAAACCCATCAGACAACAAATATTATTTTTCTTGCTTCTAGGTTAGATCCTCTAAATTCTTTAAACTTCTCATCCTAATCATTCCTTCTAAGGTACAATACTCAAATTCTCCAAATCCTTTTCAGCTGTGATGTTTCAAGTCATACACAGCAGCCCTTTATCAATGTGAGTGGGATTAAATATTGAGGAAAAATCAAGAATGTATTTACAATAAAGAATGCAGGGTACAGCTTACACTAATAAATATACAGTATACCAACAATGGGGGTAATAAAGTAGGATGCCAAAACTACCACCTCTCAAATAAACTCAAGTAAATATCCTAGGTAAACTGGTGATTTTCTGTCAAATTATGTACCTGTTAAGTAGACACTAATTTACTTTAGATGGACTAAATGTGGCTTGTCGTCTAATTCACTTGTTTCTAATTATATGTTACCTGAAAGATATAGTGGGAAAAGCAAAAAAGATAGAAAATAAAAAAAGAAAAAAACAAGAAAGATATAGAGGAAACAAGATGACAAGTATAAGGAATAACACAAATTAAGAGTAGCAAGGTAAAATTTAAAAGTTCATATAGAAAAACATGAGAGTATAAGAAAAGGCAAATGGTGTAGTAGTAAACAGAATCCAGCAGAAAGGTCAAAGCTTGATTTTAATGTGGCAGAGGATGAGGAGCCAATTAAAAGCAAGAAAAATTATTCTGACATCAGAATATATGACTGATCGGAGAATTAGTGCCTAAAGAAGGAACATCAGGCCCAAGAATGTCTGGGTATTTGACTCAGTAATCTGGCTAAGAGTACCTAGAAAAAAGTGAAAACAATGCCCAATGACTAGATGTAAGAGGCAAAGGTTAAGCAGTAACGGAATATACAAGATTTTCAATTTTCATCACAGACAAGAAAAAGCTAAAGGAGTTCTTCACTACTAAACCACTGTTATGAGAAACATTAAAGGTACTTCTTTAATAAGGAAAAAATCAAACTGTGAATAAGAAAAATAAGAAAATTATCACTGACAAAGGCAAACAGAAAAGCAGTGGATTAATCAAGTATAATGGTAGTACAAAGGTTAAAACGCAAAAGCAGAAAAATTAGGTATAATTACTAAATAAGAGATACACACAAAGTAATGAAATAATGACAAAATATAAACGTGGAAGGGTAAAAATTGTAGTGATTTTAGAATGCAAACTTAAGCAACCACCAACTTAAACCAGACTGCTATAAACACAGATTATTATATATGAAATACATGGTAAACAAAATTAAAAATCTACAAAAGTTACACAAGATATAGAGAGTAAGGAATCCAAACACAACTATACAAAGTCAACATAGAAGAGAGCAAGAGAACAGGAAAACAACAAAGAACTACAAAAATAATCAGAAAACAAAATGGCAATAACTATATACTTATCAATAATGACTTTAAATGTAAATGTACTAATTGCTCCAATCAAAAGACACAGGGTGGCTGAATGAATTAAAAAAAAAAACAAAACAGAAAGATCTGTAAGTGTTACCTTCAGAGTGAAAGACACACATAGACTAAAAATGAAAGGATGAGAAAGACATTTCATGCAAATGGAAACAAAAAAATAAGCTGGGGTAGTAATACTTATATCAGACTAAACAGACTGTAAAACAAGGGCTGTAACAAGAGACAAAGAAGGGCATTTCATAATAAGGGGCTCAATCCAACAAGAGAATTTAACTCTCATAAATATCCATGCACCTGATGTAGGAACACCTAAACAAAGCAAATATCAGAGAACATAAAGAAAGAAAGTGACAGTAATACAGTAATAGTGGGGGCTGTAATATCCCATGACATCTATGGACAGATTGTCCTGTCAGAAATTCAACAAGGATACAGTGGCCTTTAATGACACATTAGACCATATGGACTTAATTGATATTCTTAGAACATTTCAACCAAAACCAGCAGAATATACATTTTTTTTTCAAGAGCACATGGAATATTTTGCAGACAGACCACATGTTAGGCCACAAAATAAATTTCAATACACTTAAGAAGACTGAAATCATATCAAGCATCTCCTCTGACCACAATGACATGAAATTAGAAATCAGTTACAAGAACTAAACAACACAGAAACATGTAGAGGCTAAATAACATGCTGCTAAACAATGAATAAGGTAATAAGAGATCAGGGAAGATCTCAAAAGATACCTTGGGATAAATGAAAATGAAAACACAACCACCCAAATCTATAGGGCATGATCAAATCAATTCTAATGGAAATTTACAGTGCTACAGGCCTACCTAAAGAAATAACAAATGCAAAAGAATGAAAGTAAACCACTTTCTTATACCATATATACAGAATAAACTCAAAACAGACCAAAGACCCAAAACCATAAAACTCCTAGAAGAAAACATAGGTAGTGAACTCTCTGACATCACTCTTAGCAACATCTTTTTTGATATATACCCTTGAGCAAAGGAAATAAAAGAAAAATAAATAAATGAGATTATATCAAACTATTTTTACCCAGCAAAAGAAATCATCATCAAAGCAAAAAGGCAACAAACTCAATGAAAAAAAAAATGCAAAAAACACCTCAGATAAGGGGTTAACATCCAACATATACAAATAACTCACACAACTTAACACCAAAAATCAAACAACCTGATTTAAAATGGTCAGAGGACTCAAACAGGTGATTCTCCAAAGAGGACATACAGATGGCCCATAGACATATGAAAAGATGCTCAACATTACTAACCATCAGAAAATGCAAAATTAAAACAATGAGATATCATTTCACACCTGTGAGAATGGCTATCATAAATAAATCAACAAACAAAAAGTGCTGGCGAGGATGTGGAGAAAAATGAACCCTTGTGCATTGTTGGTGGGACTGTAAACTGGTGCAGCCACTATGGAAAACAGTACAGAGGTTTCTCAAACATTAAAAATAGAACTCCACTTCTGGGTATTTATCCAAAGAAATCCAAAACACTAATTTTAAAAGAAATATGCACCTATATGTGCATTGCAGCATTACTTACAACAGCCAAGATATGGAAGCAACCTAAGTGCCCATCGATAAATGAATGGATAAAGGACATTTGGTACATATATATAAAAAAGAAGTAAATCTTGCCATTTGTGACAACATGGGTGAACCTAAAGGGGATTATGCTAAGTGAAGTAAATCAGATAAAGACAAATACCACATGATTTCTTATATATGGACCTAATGAACAAATAAAACAGAAACAAACTCATAGATACAGAGAACAAACTGATGGTTATTGGATAGCAGAGAAGTTGAAGGTTGGGTGAAAAAGGTGAAAGAATTAAAAAGCACAAATTAGTAGTTATGAAATAGTCATGGAGATGTTAAGTACAGCATAGGGAATACAGTCAATAATATAACTATGTATGGTTTCAAATGGGTACTAGACTCATCAGAGCGATCACTTCTTAGGTTATACAAATCACTATTGTGTTCAGCTGAAACTAATATATTAAATGTCGATTGTAATTGAAAAAAATTTAAATATTATAAAAAACAATTTCTAATTTTGAGGATAGGTAGAACAGTATCAGTGTGCACAGTGATTGACAAATTCGATCGCAAGAGTGATACTTTGGAGAGGAAAAAATGGAATACTTGCAGTTGGTAAAGTGCTATATTAACAAATAATAGCTGAAAAATAATCAAGCTCAAGATAATTTGAAATCAGATAAAATTTGATAAGTGGTGAAATATCTGCAGAAGGGGAAGTAGAGCTGAATATTTCTGATTATTCACACATTTTATAAACTAAAATTTTTCAAAAGTACCAGAGATCTAAATGATAACACTGCAATAAATCAGAGTCAAAATTAAAGAGGAACTGCAATAGGACAAATTAAAGCAATGCATAACCCTTCTGCTTCTTTATGCAACATACTCATCTGTAAATCAATAATATAATCAAGCAGCTGCATAATACTGTGAGCTAAAGATAACTCAAGGTTATGTATGTGTATCTACCTATCTCTATTATTGAGATGGTTTTAATAATTGTTAATAATTGTCTTACCAAAAGTAAAAGCACAATCCTAATAAACAATCATAGTACTTAGTTAAGCAGATCAGTATATTCTCTATCTTTTTGCAGATATTAGAATTTACTATAGGTTATGCTGTAAAACTGTATCAGTAAAGTTTTTCTTAACTAAATACATAATCCAAAAGCATGTACTCCAATTAAGGTCTTAATTTTTTTCTAATCTTTAAGATTGCAACAACCAATGTTAGTCTGTGTGATGTTAAACAAGTTTAGTAAACAGATGGAACTAACAGGACTTTAAAAGGCAAAACTGGGTTCAAATACATTTTTAAACAGAAATAAATTCCAGGGAGTTTGAATTTAGAATTCTTCATAAGAAAATATAATTGTATTCTCCTTCCAAAAGTTATCTCTATTCTGTGGAAAAGAATTCCAGTCAATTCAGGAATGCTATAAGATGGTACGAGAAGAATCATTCCAAGTAAAAAGGAATAAGGGAAGTTTTTTGGAAGTATGAAAATCTGTAGTGCACCTTGTAGGGCGGGCAGACTCATCAGGCAAATGGAGGGAATGGCTCAAGCGAAAGACAGGAACTGGGAATGCACAAAACGTGTGCCAGGCCAAGCAGGCTGGGCTGGGCTGGGCTGAGGGAAAGGGAAGTCTAAGAAGGTACTAAATTATGGGGACTCTGAATGCATATGTGACTGAGGCACATATTTGGGCCTTGTATTTACATAATGTGGAACCCCGCAATTTTTTCAACAAAGGAATAGCAAAGTTGGATCTGTGTCAGGGAGATAAACTGGCGGCAACATACAGGGCAGGGCGGGGAGACAGAAAACTGCAAAGCCTTCAAAAGCAACCACAGATGACAAGAAGCCTTCTCTTCATCTCAAAACACCAAGCAAATTGCTTTGCACATAACTGATGTCCAACAAACTTTTTTGATGTCTTGCCTAGGAAGAACAGAACTAGGAAGCAGCAAAGAATCCTATAATCCTGAAAACCGTACTTTAACACATTTCTGTTTCACTGTGAAGAATACATTCGTATTCATGTAAACAACTCAGGAAACTCTTACTTTTAATTTTTTACTGTTTTTATAAAGACGAATAAAAAGGACAGTGAAAATGTTATGTGATTTATAAGGTTTGAAATGAAGACAGCAATCCTAAAGACTCTAATATTTCTGCATGTTTTAAACAAAACATGGCACCTACAGGTATTTTTCTTATTTGTCTGATGACTCTCCCTAAGATGGATAAAAATGATTTTTTTTTTTAAAAAAAAAAAAGCTGTGTGCCCCCAGCATCTTGAACAGAACTCTAAAGCTCTTACAGGCATCTTAAAAGTAGGATTATGTCCCTCCAAATGGAATCCAAGGACCTGGAGGAGAGTCAAACACACAAAAGCAACACAGCACGTGCTCTGGGGTCAGGCCCTGGTTTGAATACCAGCAATAACTTACTAGAGATATGATCCTAAGCCAGTTAAACTCTCAGAGTGGGTTTGGGCACAATGATACTTAGCCAAGATACATTATGATGAATAAAGACATGATTTATAGAGAACCTAGCCCAGTGCCTGGCTCTGGTACTCCATAAATTATAGTAGTAACAATGATAATTGCTATTGTTCTCATTATATAAAAAGAACATCTCAATTAGAATAGATTTAGAAATAGTCTAAATCCATGTTAGGTTTTCAATTTTAAAATTCCAGAGGATTAGAAAATTTTATCTTTTCAGTAAACCTTACGAAATACTTGATGCTTAAGAACAAGGCCCTTTAAAAAACTACTATACCCTAGCTTTGATGTAATTAGCCTAGGACCAAGTCTGAGATTTATATTAAAATATAACATTTCTAACCGTTGAGTGATATAATAACAGAAGAAAATACAACTGTTTATCTAGCCAAAGAGGATTTCGGGGAAATGCCTCTCTCCGATATCACCCAACTTTTTACTTTGTATCCGCTCCCCTCCTTATGTTACAAATAAGAGCCGGAGAAGAGCTCGCTAGAAGGAACCCACGGGAAGGTATAGAGAAGAGGAGATAGGAGACTGTCCCTCACCCCGTCTCTCTTCGCAAACAGCCGATTCAGCAGCAGCGATCGTCCCTTTTTCGAGCGGCTTGCTCACTTCTGAGCAATCAACCAACGCTGCTTCTCGAGCAGTGCCAACCCAAGCAAGAAGGGTATTAATCAGGGGTGATCACACTGGTGGTTATCAGGCCGGAAATCTACCCTTCTCAGGTGGCAGCCCGAAAACGCAGCTCGGCCGGCGTCACCCCCCCCCCCCCCGCCACTCGACTCCTCCGCACGCCGACGGCGAGGAAAGCCAAGAACCCGCTTCTGCGCTTGGGTTTCACCACGCACGCAGGCCAACAAGTGCCCATCCTGCCCGGTTTTCAGCTCAAGTGCTACTGAAAAGGCCTCATCGGTTACCACTGAAACGAGAAAAATCACCGATTCTCCACTTCTCACTATCCGAGGACGCTCTACAGATGTCCAGGAAAGGGCGTCCTTGGCGTTCTGTGCTTACGACAAACTTTCTGCGGCAACTGCCCGTTTCCACGGTAAATCCGCAGGCTGGTGCCCCCACATGTCCCTGCATGGGAAGGCGGCAGACGCAGGTGTGCGACGAGACCAGGAACTGCCAGGTGGGGACAGCGCGCGCCACGCAGGTGACCGGGCCGGCCCCGGGGTGGCCCCCCACGCCCCGCCCTGCAGCGGTGTCCCCCGCCCGGAGAACACGCGAGAAGCCGCTGCCTCTTCCTGCGCTTTTTATTTAAAAAGACCAGCGGGCGCGGCTCCGGACGACCCCCGACGGGAGAGCTGCGGGGCCCCGTCCGCGCCCCGAGGTTCTGCTTCCCCGACGCCGCGTCCTCCGACCCCGCGCGCGGGTCCCCGCCGCCCCCTGCGCATCCTCCCGGGGCCCCCGCCCGCGGAGCGCCCTCCAGCGCCCCCCACGGCTCACCTGGCGCGGGCCGGCGGGGGCGCAGAGCGCGGGGGCCGCGGGGCCGCGTCCCCGCCCCCCGGCGGGCGCCGGGCCAGGCAGGGGCAGCGCGGGGGGCCGCGCCGCGCCCGCAGAGCCAGCGCGCAGGGGTCCCGCCGCCGCTGGGGTGCCGCGCCGCCCCGGGGTGCCGCGCCGCCCGCGCCCCTCTGCGCCTGCGCCGCGCCGCCCGTCGCTCGCATTCAAACCGACGCCGCCCCGCGTCTTTCGGACCCGCCAATGGCCGGCGCGGGGCGCGGGGCGCGGGGCGGGGCGTGCGGGGCCGAGCGGGACCCCGCGGGGCTCGGGCCTCCGTCCCCGCCCCCGCCCCCGCCCCCGCCCTGGCCCCGCGTTGCTCCTCCAGACCCCGGAGGCCCGAGCGCGGGACGCCGTCCCGGGAGCCGCGCGGAGCGGGTCGGGCCCGGACCCCGCTGAAGGATGCGAGCCCCGAACGGGCGCCCCCCGCGCCCGGCGCTCGCCCGGGCCCGGAGGAGGCGCGTCCCGAGCGGCGGGGGGGTGTGTTGTTCCAGGGAAAGGAGAGGGCTCGGTGGGAGGAACGGGGGCGCGTGTGGAAGGGGGACACGGCGCTCCTGGCGTGGCCGGCCGTTCAAAGGGAAACTTCTGGGGGTGGCGGCAGCGCTAGTTCCCGGGAAAATCGGGGGCCGGCTTCAGGCTGCTCCCTTCCACATGCTCGGAGACGAATACCAGGTCACCGAAAAATGGGCCTCGGTGTGTTCTCCACGAAAACACCACGACGACATAGTCTCGGATGGAGTTAGATCATTTCTCAGCATCTCCCTCTCCACTGAAATGAAGTTTACGTGTTTCTGCAGGCTCAAGGGTATGTTGAAGAAAACCCCAGCGATAGGATCTCTGAATGAGATACACGGTGAGGGACCAAGCACCGTTTCTCTTACTTGGAACATGTTACGGCAGATGGTTAAAATAGCAGCGTTGGCATCAGACTAGACTTACATTTGAGTTCCACCTCTGCCACTGACTGGCTAAATGACCTTGGACGAGCTAATGATCCCCTTTAGCCTTAGTTTTCCTCAACTGTAAAACACAGATGACACTCATTTCATAAAGGTGGTTGTGAAGCTTCAGTGAGGTAAGTTTTGTTAAGCGGTTAACATAGTGCCTGACAACTCAATAAATGGTACCTATTACCATTATTATCAGCAACTATCTTTAATATCAGGGGCTTATAAACAACTGAATTAGCTGGCTGTACTATCTCAGAGGTAGGTATTATAATTCTTACTCATAAACTCTCCTTTGGAGTGTTGAAACCACTAAGGAAGTCCAGTATATCAAATTCAACATGTCCAAATGAATCATTATTTCCTCCTCCCAAATCATCTTTTACGCATGTTACCTTCCATCACTCATATAAATTATCTCAAGCTTACTCAGGTTGAGTTAGCTTTTGAATTAGCTTTTTAAAAGCATAAATCAAATTATGTCACTCTTCAACTTGAAAACCTTTAGTAACTTCACATTTGATTTAAAACTAAATTCCCTACCAAGGCCCACAAAGCCCCAAGCCATCTTGCCCTACTTCTGCTTCTATTCTTCTGCATGTCCCTCTCCTCCTGGTATACTACCAGCTAAGTACACAGGGCATTCCTTGGGGTCCTCTCAGGCCTTCTCCCTGACAGTTCCCTCTGCCTAGATTTTTTTTCCCCCAGGCTCTTTGAATAGTTAGCTTCTTTTCTGCCCTCAGTTTTCAGCTTATTCATTACAGTATTCAGCAAGTATTTAATAAATTTCTACTCTGTGTCAGGAACTATTCTCAGTTCTGGGAATACAGAAATGAGCAAGACAGAACACAGCCGCTGCTCTCATAGAGTTCAATAAAATAACAAAAATATCCGGATGTGATAGGTAGCACACAAATAAGTCAAAGTACAGAGACGTGAGAGTGAGCGACTGAATGACTACTCGACACTGAGGGTCAAGGTAAGAAAGGTCATGCTGAGAAGATAGTATTCAAACTGAGGTTTGAATTACTAGGATGAGCCAACTTTCAAGCCAAGTTCAGGGAAGAGCACATTAGACAAAGGGAACAGCTATTGCAAAGTCCTATGAGGACAAGCTTTGTGGGTTTGAGAAACTGGAAGAAGGGCATTGTGGCTTAGTGAAGTGAGGGGGAGGAGAACATACAAGATGAGGTCACACCAGATCATACAGGCCTTTGTAAGCCAGGGTAATAAGTCTGGGCTTTATTTTCTAAATTTTATAGTAGCCCATGGAAGATTTTAAGCTTGGGAACAACTTTATTTGTATATATTTTTAAAAGAGCACTCTGAAACAAATACAGAATTTGAAACTTTCTACAAGACAACTAGCCCAGATTCTTCATAAACATCATTGTATGAAAAAGAAACAAGCCAAAACAAAACAAAAACAAAAACAAAAAAACCCCCATAAATCTTGATTGAGTCTTGAATCAGAGAGAAAAAGAGAGACAGAGACAGAGAGGGACAGAGACAGAGACACTTATAAAAGACATAAGAAACGATTGAGGAAATTTGAATATTGGCTATATATTAGATGATATTGTGGAATTACTGTTACTTTTCTTGTGACATGAAATTATGATAATATAGAAGAATTTATTTTTAGGAAGTGGAAGCTGAAATATTTAAGCTTAAAGCATAATGACTTATGGAACTTATATTCAAATGGTTCAGCAAGAAACAAAGAAAAAAAGTATGAACCAAATATTAACAATTGAATTTAGTTGAAGATCTATGGGGATACACACACACACAATTCTTGCACTATACTATGCATGTATTATCCTTTTATTTTTTATATATATTTAGACTTTTTCAGAATAAATAGTAGTAAAGAAAATGACTCTGTAGACTTCCATTTCTGACAGTAATGAACTAAATACCCTGTCCAACTCTGCCACTGAGAACAACTTAAAAAGCTTATAAACATTTTAAAAAATAGAAAATTTATCAATGAACTGTTATGAAGTAAGGATTACTCAGAAGCTAAGAACTAGAAAAGAGATAAGCAGAGTACTGAAGCCAAGTTTTGTCCTGACTAAACCAGATGAACTTGAGTTTTAGTTGTTGTCATCTCATGAGGCATGGAGAGAAGAAACAAAGGCCAGGTCATTCCAGGATGAGCAATCTCATAAGAGACTTCACACATAAAGCCAGGATCCCCAAGGGTTTCTATAACCTTCTCTCTGGAGATGACGAGAGAAAACCACCTGTAATCAGGCTTAACAAAGAATGGAAGATGAAATATCATCTCTGAGATTTTTTTAAACAATCTGTTCTACCTGGGTTGTCTGGAAAACCTAAGCACATAATTTGAAGTGGTTTCAGGTTAGTGGTGCCCCCAGGCAGCTGGCAAAGGTAAACCAAATCACCCCTAAAGAAACGTACCTGCTTTAAAGTATGTGTGTCTCCCCACCACTCCAAATTCACATGTTTAAACCTAATCCCCTATGTGATGGTAGCTGGAGGCAGGGCCTGTGGGAGGTGATTGGATCCTTAGGGTGGAGCCATCAGGAGTGACATTAGTGCCCTTATAAAAGAGAACCCAGAGAGCAATCTCACCCCTTCTATCATGTGAGGACACAGAAAGATGGTAGTCCTCTATACACAGGAAAGTAGGTCCTCACCAGACACCAAATCTTCTGGCAACTTGATCTTGGACTTTTCGTCCTCCAGAATTGTGGGGAATAAATGTTTTGTTTCAGCAATTCAGTTTATGGTATTTTTTTCAGCCCAAGTTGATTAAGATACCAACTTAAACCAGACTTCAAAAATTTCCACAGAAAAAGTTACAAAAAATGTAACCTCTCAATCAAATCAGAAATCATACAAAGAAGCAAGGCATCGTATATAAGAATTAACAGGAAAAAAAAGCAGATAACAGAATCAAACTCATGAAGACTTAGAGACTGGAATTACCAAACATAGGTAATAAATAGTTAATATATTTAAAGAAAATCGAAGATTGAAAATATAAATAAAGAAAATTCTGGGGAAAATGGAAGGGCATTTTGGAAAAGAATCCAACAAAACTTCTAGACTTAAAAACATAATAATTAGAATTTAAAATTCAATGGACAGGTTTAAGAGTAGATTAGACATGCTGCAGAGAGGATTTGCAAATTGAATGATAGACATAAACTGTTTTTTTCCATATTGAACAGAAACATAGAAGATAGATCTAACATGTGCCCAATCAGAATCCTAAAATGAGAAGATAAATGAACAATACTTTAAGCAGGAACTTTAGAAAGAAGAAAAAAGAAAGAAACTTACACCTAAACATAAGATAATGAAAATGTAGAGTGCTGGAAAAAGAGAAGTAACTTTAAAACCAGTGAGAGCCAACTACCTCCAATAGAACAACAATTAGGCTGACAGGTAACTTTGCAAATGCAAAAATGTAAGCCAGAAGAATACCTTTGATATCCCAGGAAAAAAAAAAAAAAAGAAAAGAAAAAGAAAAAGAAAAAAAAAGACTGTCAACCTAGAATTATTTAACTAGTGGAAATATCTTTCAAAAATGAGAGTGAAATAAAGGCATTTTCAGGTAAACAGAAACTGATTTTGCCATCACAGACCTTCACTCACCAAAGTTATAAAGGTTCTTTTTCAAGAAGAAGAAAAAATGATCTCAGATGATTAACGATGCAACAAAAGAATGATGACCACATTAAGTGGTAAACATGGATAAATATAAACAACTATTGACTGATGTCATTGCTCTTGCTGGCCTTGCAAATTTGCTCATTCATCTGTTCAATAGCACATACATCTAAATGCCTTTTATGTGCCAGATGCTATGCTGGGTGCTAGGGACACAGCAGTGGGGGCTTTACTGTATTATTTCTACATTACTAGATGAGACCCCCTGACGATACTGATAAGCCTTCTTGACCATTTCCCACTGCCTTGGAGAAGGGAGAGAACATTGAGATTGTACATGGACTTATTACCTGCAGGGTTGTAGGATGGATAGGCTTGGCTTTTTTTCCCTTAAGATAAAGCTAGGATGGCTGGATTTTCTCCAAGTTATAAATGACCCCAATGAGTCAAGGGAAATTTGAAGAATCAGGTAGATAACACCTGTTGCTTCCTTTTCCAACAAAGTCTATCGGAACGTAACAGGGTTCCCTTGGTTAAAAGAATATTGGGTGTGGAGGTTCCTTGGCAAGAATGTGGACTTGGTAGCTCCACCTTTTGGAAAAAGAGGAGGAAAATAAGGTGAAAGGAGCTTCCAAAGGAATACCTAAGAAAAGGGGCATAAGAAGACCTCAAAATACAGGGGAAATAGCCTACCTATAGGCTTAATCTTTCAGTTAAAATATAAATGAATCAGTAATAATGATAGCTATTACTATCATTAGATGTATTGATGCTAAATATGCACCAGGCCCTACATATTTAGCATCAAACTTTACATGTTTGAGGTTTATACCTGGACCCTGACTGACACACGGACTAAATGAATTAATGCATGTAAAGTGCTTGGGACAATGCCTGTTACATGATAAGTGCTGGATAATTTTTGCTATTACTATTATTTTAATAACTAATTAATCTTCACAACATCCCTATGAAGTAGGTACTAATATCATCCTCATTTTACAGAACCTTAGGTTGGTTTCCCTAGACGCAAATCCTGAGATAGGGATTTAGGTCCATACGATTTATTGGTGGTGGTGTTTGGGGTCGGGGACTCTTCAGGAGGAACTTGTAAAGAAGGGAGTGAAGCAGGATAGGGAACCAGAAAGCACCAAGTAAGAATGGATCCAAGGAAATCTTGGCCTGGTTCTGATTCATAGGGGGAGGGCTCTAGAGCCCAGAGCACAAACCTCACCATAGAATTAGCCCTCAGTTTACAGAAGGGTACTGGTTTTGTAAACCCCCATATTGCGATAGGCCGGGGGATAATGTCTCCGGGTGTGGCAGGTCCTTCTCACACAAACTCTACAGGAAGGGAGGCAGCTGTAATCTTTAGTACCAGCCTCACAACAGCTGGGGAATGAGTGTACTTGGTCAGGAGGGCGTCTGAACAGAGCACCTGGACAGCATCCGCCACACCTGGTAAACAGCAGAGCCAGTCTGACTCAGGGGCAGGGCTTTCAACCTCTCCTTGCACTGCCTCTTGTAAAGTCAGAAGGAAAATGAAAAATGGAGACATGTGACTGACAAAGGGTTAATACTAAACACTTAGTAGTTAAAGAGCTCTTCCAATGAAACAACCAAAAGAAAAAAAAGCAACAATCTAACAGAGAGACAAAGGCCAAGGACCACCACTTTCCAGTGGAAGTTCAAGGAATCACAATGAGCCCACAATCAAACTCCAGCTTTACTAGTGTTTAAATAAATGCAAATTAAAAGAATGGAACACCTTTTTGCCTATCAGATTGCAGATCAAAAAAGAATGGTTATACTCATTGTTGGTGAGGATATGATGAAATTTGTCCTCCCACAACTGCTGTTGGGCCTAGAAATTGGTATAAGCATTTTGAAGGAAGATTTTTCAGTATATATCAAAAGCTTCAGTGCCTGCTCACCAAATAATTACACTGTTTGGGACTTTACCTATATAAATGATCAGATAAGCATGCAAAATGAATGTTCCAGATGTTCCTCACCTTTATCACAAAATCATTTTTAATATGAAAATGTTGACACAACTTAGATACCCAGAGGATTGGGGCAAACAGGGCCTGTCATCTATTCAGTGGAAAATGATGCAGCTCTTAGAAAAGAAGGCTTAGATGTATACTGGTTGACTAAGAAGAGGCAATATATTGGATTGAATTCTTTAAGGATCAGGTTATAAAACACTACAAATATTAACATTTTCTAACACATTTTACAATTAGCATGTACAAAATTAGCATTACAATTAGCATTACAAAAACTAATCACAATTGGATAATAGATAAATGAGCAAGGACAGAGATAATTTGCAAAAGAAGCATAAAAATGGCTAATAAGCAAGTGAAAAATGTCCAACCTTACCAATTATCAAAGTATTGCAAATTAAAACAATACTGAATACTTTTTTTTTTATAACAAAGATTTTTTAAATGTTACTGTTTAGTGTTGAAGAGTTTATCAATATGTCACTCCCATGTTGCTGGTGAGAATATATTCTTGTACAGACTTTTTGAAATCAATTTGGCATATATTTTAAGAGTATTGAAATATTTATACTCTGTCATAATACTTTTCCACCTAAGAATCTATCCCAAGGAAATAATTTAAAATACAGGCAAAGATGTTTACCATTGTGCTATTTTAAAATATTGAAAAACTACATATAACTTAAATGTCTATCATTATGGAAATGATTAATTATAGTATAGTCTTGTAGAGAATTTAAGTATTAAAAACAGGTATTAAATTCAAAATTTTTAATAACATAGGGAAAGTTCTTGATGTTAAGCAGAAAAAAATCATGTTACAAAATTGTTTCTACATTATGACCCCAACTATGTAAAACATATTTAATAAACACTAGAAGGAATTATACTGAAGCATTCTGACTTACACTTTTCTCTATTTTTTACATTTTCTACAATAAGCAGGAAAACATAAACCAATACAAAAGTTTAAAAATTAAAAAAAAATTACTGCAGATTTATACATTCCCCATTAAGTGTGCCTCTGTCACTTCCTTCTAGGCTTTCTATTAAAACAAACAAACAAACAAAAACAGGAATGAAACGGGATTAAGTGCTTAGGAGAGAGGGAAGACCAGAGAGGTTAGGAGTTTGATGGGTCAAGGGAATCTATTCTATACTAGGGTGCCTAACTACTAGGGCATCCCAGGATGTGGAACTTTCTATTTTAAATCCAGAACGGGCATTGGTGAAGTCAGGTGGAACTCTTTCGGGCTCGTGGATCAAAGAAGGAAGGTTTAAGAGGCCTGTCTGAGAAAGAGAAGCACCTAAGGAGTTCAGGCCTTTAACCAGGAAACAGCCTGGTGTTCTTGGACGGGTTTAACTTTCAGGGCTCCCTGAAGTCGAGGTCAGTATCACTGCTTAACAGCAGATCTGGAGGCGGCCTGTTAGCAGCAGTGGAAGGCTCTTAATTCACACCGTGTCACTTGCGAACGAAGTTGCACAACGAAACTTACTGCCCCATAACTCCAAAGATCTCTTAGTAGGGTGGTCTGCTTAGGAGAGAAGCAAGACTCTTCTGTGGCCATGCTAGCAATCTATGTGTCTAACTTCTAAGAGTCTGTCTGCCTTTAGGATAGTGCGAGTGCTCAGATGTTCTCTGAAGATAATAAATACCCACTGTTTTATGGTGTTATTATTGGTCTTAATTATGGGATTGCAAATGTGCCCAGAGGTTTCCTTTGACAGGCAAATCGCACAAATCAAACCGTAGTCATTTGGGACTCTTTCTACCTTAGTAGCTATGCTCCACTTTCCCAAGCTACTTGTTTTTTTGTTGTTGTTTTTTGTTTGTTTGTTTGTTTTTGCATGAGTAGGACCCTGATCTCAAACACATAAAGGAATAGGTACGTTAGAGATGCCTCACTTCACAGTTAGCTCATATTTCTTCTAAGAAATCAAGCGGAGTCATCCTACAGATACTTGTTAGCCTGCTGGAGGGATTGTGCAGAAATAGATCTTTTAAGAATATTGAGCAACACTACCACGTCAGTGTCTGTGAATTTGCTTCATTGCTTCTAGTCACCACTGACCAAGTCTTCCTTTAAAACATCTGTGAGTTCTCAGAGACCCTTAAACCCACTTAAAAGGCTTATAGATGTTCTCCTCTCCATCAAGCTAGGTATAAAGACCTTTACAGTCCAGCTTTCTCAATTAAGTTTCTACATTTACATGCCATCCATTAGGAAAGGAGGAGGGAGACACAGAAAAAGGTCTGGCAGGTATTGAGCACTCACCATATGTCAGACACTGAGCAAGGCACTCTGAATACTTATCTCATTTATTCCCACAAACAGCCTTTTTATAATTGAGGAAACTGAAGTTCAGATCAGTTGATAACTTATTCAAGGTCCTCGATTAATAAGGAGAGGAATGAAGACGAGTCTGGTTTTTTAAAATGTATCCTGTTCCTATTCTCTTCATGCAGCCAGACGAGTCTTCCTCCCTTTTTCTTCCCTTCCCATCCCTCCTTTCCTCTCCCTTCCTTCCATCAATAGTTTATAATTGTGATAAATGCATCACAGAGTGCTCTGAAGGATTGTATCAGAGAAACTGGACCTACTATAGCAGGTGAGGGAAGGTTCTGGAAGAAGTGACATGCTAAGTAAGAGATGAGTAAGAAATAATCAGGTAGAAGGGAGAAATGTAAGGCAGATACTTGAAGCAGAGTGTGTAGCATGAAGGGAGGGCCCCAAGGTGGTCAGGAGACAGGGTTCTTGGGGAACAAAAGAAACAAAGTTGGAGAGTAGGAAGGCAGAGTGGGACTTGGCTGACAAGTGAGCGCTCGTAGCTGGCAGAGAGGACTCTGGTCCTTTACTGAGTGTACTTCACCCTCAGCTGAAGCATGAAGGAAGAGGAACACTTCTGGTCTTTCCAGAGAAAACATTTCCTATCTTTAGAGCAGTATTTCTTAATGAAGGCCCCATTGGCACTTTGGGTGTGAAAATTCTTCTAGGCACAGGACTGCTCTGCACCTGGCTGCCACCCTGGTGTCCAGGAGCTAACTGCCTCCTGTTGAGAACCGTTGCTCTAGTTTGGGCTGCAGGAGTGTCACTGCCACCAACTTCCTGGCCATGCTTTGTCCGCCCATCTATCAACATCGGAACTCCGCTTCTGTTGGATGTCCTTCCCTATAGATACCCTAATGGCTCTGATGTTTGTCTCTATGACATACTAGGAGTATTTCTAGTTTCATGCAATGACTGTTGAGTCTCTGCTACATGCCAAGGTTGGGAGTATAGGTAGGCTAGCAACAGAGACAGACGTGAGACAAGTAAATACAATATGATGGGAAAAGTGCAACTGAGGAAGCTTGTACAGGTGACAGAGGTGGCAGAGGAGGAAGTAATGACCTCTCCTGGCCAGGGATGCCAGGGGGAAGGGCATTCCAGGCAGAGAAGAGAGCAGCACATTCAAAGACATGGAGACATAAAACTCCAGGTGAGCTTGGCAGCCGTAAATAGGCATCGCTGAGGCCTGAATTTCAAGTCATGGTTTAGTGGGGAGAAGGCTGGAGAGGTGGACAGCCACAGTTCCCGAAGGGCCTCATCTGCTCGCTAAGAAGCTTAGGTAGTATGCAAAATAAACTCCCAAAGGTGTTATACTTGCAAACCTTTAATCATCCTGAAGTGATAACACCTGAAGGAGGTGTTTAAGAATTTTCTGAAGAGCTACATCGATAAGGTTACTGCAGTGTGACAGTGTCTCTCTCTCTCTAACCTCATTTGTAAAGTGCCTGTGTGCCTGGGAGGATGATAAAGTTTCTTTTCATGTAGTGTTATTTTTTCACAGCTTTACTGAGCTCTAACTGACATATAATAAACTGCACAAATGTAAAGTACACAATTTAAGTCCTGAAACTTGTATGACACGCCTGTGAAAACCATGATCACAAACACCATATCACCCCTAAAAATTTCCCCAAACCCCTCGGTAACCCCTCCCTCAACCTCTACTCCAACTCCAGACAATCGCTGACCTGCTTTCTGTCACCACATACTAGTTTGAATTTTGTAGAATTTTAATTAAATGGAATCATACTATATGTATGTATGTGTATGTATGTGTATATATATATTGGTCTGGCTTTTTTCAAATAGCATAATTATTCTGAGATTCATCCATGTAGTTGTACATATCAATAGTTTTAATTTCTTACTTTTTAAAACTTTCCACTTTTGAGGCATGCCCTCCTACAGGATTTACTGTATCTCGATAGCTTTGCTCTGTGGGATGACAAAGCTTCACTTTAATAGGGGCCTTGGGGGTAAGAGACCTCCTGGGGGTATGAGATGCTGTCTGGGGATGAGGCACAGATCCCAGTTTTCTAAGAATTCTCTAAAATATAAAAAGAGTACTGTGGTAAGCGAAATAATGGTCTCCAAAGATGTCCACATCCCAGTCCCTGGAAAATGAATATGTTACTTTATGTGCCAAAAGAGACTTTGCAGATGTGATTAAGGATCTTTAGATGAGGACACCGTCCTGAATTATTTGGGTATCCCCAATTTTGTAATCACAGTAGTTCTTATAAGTAAAACAGGGACAGAGGAGGGTCAGAGTCAAAGAGAGGTGAAGATGCTGCGATGTTGGCTTTGAAGATGGAGGAAGGGGCCACAGGCCAAGGAACAGTCTTCAGAAGCTGGAAAAGGCAAGGAAATTCTCCCCTGGAGCCTTCAGAAGGAATGTGGCTGAGGCTACACCTTGATTTTTAAGCCTGTAAGATCTATTTTTAGACCTCTGACATCCAGAACAAAAAGATAATAAATTTGTATTGTTTTAAGCCACTAAGTTTGTGATAATTAGTTATAGCAGGAATAGGAAAGTAATACAATTACCAATCCTGGAATGAAAGAAAAAAAAGAAAGAGAGAAAGAAAGGAAGGGAGGGAGAGAGGGAGAGAGAGAAAGGAAAACTCTGGTGAGTCCAACCACTTCTGTTTTTCCTTCTACTTTGTGACAAGTGGTCTAATAGGAGCAGAAGCAAGTTGGCTTTGAATCAGGCTGACCTACCTACCATAGCTGCTACCCTGAGCTCATTTTCTCATCTTAATGGCGGGGTGATATGGTATTTACCTTGAGGTGCCGTGGAGAGGATGGATGAGGTGATACACACAAAGGGCCTAGCATATAGTAGGCCCTCAATAAATATTCACTCTTTACTTCCCATCTAATACTTGAATCCAAGAGACTAAATCATCACTGACAGTGACCTGCTGTGTGATTTTGGTGTAGCTACTTCCTTCCCTTTAATCTGCTCCACGAGTTCAAAGGGAGATGCTCCTTAAGTCTCTGAGAGTGTTTAGAGCTTGTAATGTGGCTGGATCCTCTTGGTTCAAAAGTGTCATTTAGATGTGAGGTGCTATTATCTTTTCTGTGGGTAATTACTTCCTGTCCTAAATTGCTTAGCACTGTACTAAGATTCCATCTCTGAGATGATATTGCCTGACAGGGTGACAAAATACCTCACCCGGATGTTATGAGTCTTAATTAATTAATGTTTATTAAGCCTACAGAAGCCCGTCATAAAAGGCCAAATGTTGAGCATTATTTACCTTTCCTTGGTTGTCACTTCCGGCATTTTAATATAGCAGCTAATACTGTCAGATAAAAGTTGGCATTTCAGCATTGGATTAGGTAATATTTACTTTGTAGTCATCTGGCTAATTGATTACTCTTTAAAGAGCTTTCTGCTTTTTTACAAAAAAGGTCTAGGGAAATAGAGCTATTGTTTTTCTACAAGAGCATAATTCAGAACAGATTTACATTTCAAATCCTTATCTCATATAAAACCATACAGATTGACTAAAAAAGGCTAAAATTTTGAAGTGCTGAGATATTTTATGTAATTTTTTTTTCAGGCACGGCAACCCTTGGTTGAACTCACAGATTGCAAGGACCTTGTCAGCTTACAATCCCTTATTTTTTAAATTTTTTATTTTTCACACCTCCAGCACCTGGTCTTCCTAGGTGGTCTCCCATCCAAGTACTAAGCAGGCCCCACCCTGCTTAGCTTCCAAGATCAGACAGGATCAGGCTTGTTCAGGGTGGCATGGCCATAGACAATGGTTAAATTTTTAAAGTCAATGCTTATCAGACATTAATGTTCTAAACACTATGCTTGCATTAAAGTTAAAATAGGTGTAACCCAACTCCAACACTTCACATTTCCGTAGAGAATATCACTATCGGCATAAACTTCCAAGTATATAACTGGTTCATCAGGGTGAGGTTGAGGGCAGAGGATCCACATGGCATAAGGCCTTGGGTTCCATAGTAGGTGGTTACCACTTTGGACTTACTGTGTGACAGACACTGGGATAAGTCAATGCATTATCTCATTTTATTCATACGTTAACCCTTTGAGGTAGGGTTGTCATCATCATTTTGCAAAATAGGAAAATAAGACTCAGAGAAGTTAGGTAAATTGCCCCGAATTGTGAACCTAGAAAGTGGCAGAAACGGGATTGAGACTCGTGTCCTGCGGTCTCCCAGAGCAGGAGTTGCCTCTAAGTGGTATAGACAACTGGGTAAGTGCCTCATAAGTATTCCTGTTCGTTGACTACAGATATGTCTAAACCACAGAACAAAATGCTCTAATCAAGGTAACCAGCTTTTCATGTATTTAGATAATTATCTTTCTATTTTTTTTTAATGCCATGTATATTTCTTTTTCTGGTTAGTTCATTTCTTTTGCTCTCTGGGGTCATTTTCTTATTATTCTAAATGATCTTCATCATAAAATTCTTAAAAAGTACAAGAAGGCACGATGACAGAGTCGTGATTAGCTCCTCCCTAGCCCTCACCTGCCTTCACACTCACACTACCAGATTCCATTGATTTTCTCTCCGAAGTATGTCTTACATCTCGAAGACATCTACTTTATTAATTTTTTATGGTGACATTGGTTAAAGTAATTGTAAGCTTCAGCTGTATAATTTAACAGTAAGGCATGTATACACACACACACACACACACACACACACACCTCATATATATATATTGCATTGTGTGTTCCCCTCCCATAGTTATATTTCTGTCACCACAGATTTGACCCCTTTTACCCCACCTACTTCTCCTTTCCCCTAACTCTGGTAACCCCTAGTCTACGGTCCATGTTCATGAGTCTCTGTTTGTCATATTCGTCTGTTGCTTTTAGGTTTATATCCCACATGTAAGTGATATCACGTGGTTTTCAATGTTTTGTCTGGCTTATTTCACTTAGCATGATTATCTCGAGGTCCATCCATGTTGTCACAAATGGCAGTATTTCCTCTCTTCTTATGGCTGAGTAATATTTAATTATATATGGACCACAGCTTCTTTAGCCAATCTTTTAACATAGGACACTTCAGTCACTTCCATGCCTGGCCACTGTGAATAATTCTGCTATGAACATCGGTGTGCAAATATCTTTTCAGATGAGTTTTCAAGTCTTTGGGGTAAATACCAAGTAGAGGGATTGCTGGATCATATGATAGATCAATTCTTAGTTTTTTGAGGAACCTCCATACTGTTTCCCATAGTGGCTGTAGCAATTTGCAGTCCCACTAGCAGCGCATGAGGGTTTCTTTCTCTGCATCCTCTCCAACATTTGTCATTACTTGTCCTGTTGGTTATAGCTATTCTAACAGGTGTGAGATGGTATCTCATTGTGGTTTTGATTTGTATTTCCCTAGTAGCTAGCAATGATGAGCATCTTTTCATATGTTGGCCATTTGTCTGCTTAGGAGAAGTGCCTGTTCAGGTCCTCTGCCCATTTTTTGACTGGGTTGTTTTTTATTGTGGTGAAGACATCCATTTTTTAAATCTTCACTGTCACCACCCATACTAGCTCCTGTCAGCTTCCTGAATACACAACACTCTTTTCATCCTCAGCTCTTTGTACATGTGTCCTCTCGACCTGGGACACTCTGCCCTGACCGCACTGCTGGCTTTGCATCCTTCAGGCTCCAGCTCTAAAGCACATCCTCAGAGGGCCCTTCCTTACCTATCCTATCTCAGGAAAGTTTTCTCTTCCTTTCTTATGTTCTTTTCTTATCCTTCATAGCACTTACCACCATTTATAATATACAATATTATAAATCCCTTGCATGCAATTAATATTTTAAAGTGCTTAGAACAGTGTAAGGTACACAGTAAATGAGATATGTTTTTTTTTTTTAATTAGCTATCCCCAAAATAAGAAAACAAAAAGAAAAAAAACTAGTTCCCATAATCCTCATAAGCCCATATGGCAGTGCTATGAATATCCTCATTTTACAGAATGGCAAACTGAGGAACAGAGAAGATAAGCCAAGGCTGCACAGTTTATGGGTAGTAGAGTCTAGCTACAAACTCAGTCTGGCACCAAAATTCACACTCCTAACCATTTTCTGTATTTCCTTTTCATTCCAGGACCTAATATAGTGACTTGCAACTAATAGGTATTTTCAATAAATATTCTTTAAATAAATGAACAGCTCTAATGTGAAATTAAAATGTACCTGTAATCCTACCACATAGAGATTTTAGGAATACGTTCTCTAGAATTGTTTCCTATTGCAAGGATGAACTTTTTATCAAAATCATCTGAGGATTATTTTTATCAAAATCATCAGGCATCAATATGTGATGTTTGACACTTTATTCATTTTTTAAAATTTATAATTTTAAGTCAGTGTTCTTCCTTTAGGCAGGGGATGAAAGGTGAGGAAGAGAAAGATAAGTCTTTAAAGAGAATTTTCCTAAAACATTTTTGCCCCTTATTTCCAGACAGAGGCTGCCAAACTTAAGCTAGAAAGATCATGAAATAACAGTATTAAAAAATAAAAAACAACTATACACCTTTAAAAAAAAAAACTATACATCTTTATATCAGTGTGTTTTAAAGTTTGTCATTAGAATTATTATTAGGAAACCGATTTGCAAGTTTTCTGAATGTTCCCAAAGCAGGGTAAAAGTCGTGGCTTACATTAAAAATTAAACAATCTATGATGATTACATTGTTATGTCAGTGGGAAAATTGGATAAAAAGTCAGCACTGACCCTCAAAGAGCAAGAAAAACAAGCGAAGGCTGCTGATAAAACACCAAGAAGAAGCTTCTCCAAATATGGCTTTGCTCACAGTTTCAAAAGATTTTTTTCCTTCTTTTAAAATAGTTTCAGGGTAAATAATTGGTAACAGCTGGTCATCAAACTCATGAATACTCACAGAAGGCCTATATCTCTAAGACTGACTATAAATAATAGATCCATCGGGCTCCCCAGGGAGGCCTGGATTGATTTGTTGTGCCATCACAATGTCTCCCTTCTGCCACTCAACAATAACAGGCTGAAGCCACACTGAATGGTTTCTGGTTACAATGATGGACCCTGCATCTGTGGGTACCCTGTATTTCTGAGATAAAGTTGGATGATAGGATTACCAGAGCATCATCAACGGCAGTCATTGCAGAGGGAGCCTGTATCACATTACTATTGAAAATATTTTAATCTAGAAAGAACACACACTGGATACAAAATCCACCAACACCCGACCTCTGGGTGTGTCCTAGCACACACTATTCTGAGCCATCTCCTATTTGCTTTCGTGGGTAAACAGAAATCTTGATCTAGAAGTAAAGAGATTTTTAAAATTAAAATGGAGTCAAACTAAATATTTTTGAATGCTCTTAAAAGACACCCCCCAAGAAAAGATGCTTTGATGTCAGAAGTTCCCTATGCAATCTTCAAAGCCAATTCCTTTCAGCTGGAAGAACCCAGAAGAAGCAGGCACACCATGACTTAGAAGCTTAGCTTTCCTTCTACTATTCAATTGCAACCACCTTCCAACTATTGAAAAAAAGAAAGATGATTTAAAGGATTGCTCATTCATCTCACAAGGCCCTTTGACCGGTTCACACCATGATGTCCAGAGACCCCAAGACAGAGGTGAGTTTCCGTTGCTATGGCTACGGTTTTACCCATTTGCGTTGACTGCGGCATGTGCCAGCTGAAGCCTCAGAGCAGCACATGGCTTTATGCAGCTCAGATTATCATTGCATCGTGTATTTAAAGCTCCTAACTGTAGTCAGTTCACATTCTTAATGACATACGTGTAAAGGAGTAAGAAGAATCTGGATTGTTGGATCAGTGCCTCCAAAAGTCAACTCCTATTTTTCATTAAAGTCGGTAATAAGAGTGGGTTTAGGACCTGGGAGTGGGAAGTGGCTGGTACTTCAGCAGAGGGAGGCTAAGTGAAACAATACTCACTTTTGTATGCATGCTGTCTGGAGGCTAGCAGAGGTCTAAACATGGAACAGAGGGTGTCGGGGATGAGGTTAAGAGATTGCCACAGGCACATGGCCCCAGTTTTCCTTTGGAGCTGAAAACAGTGCTCTGACATATAACATTTCTATTACCCCTTAGTGGGCTTACTGAATAGAACAAACATCACCTACCAGCCAGAGGCAGTGATTCACTGACCATCTTTGGCCTCTAAGCACTAAGGGGTTTGGGTTTTCCCATCTATAGATGTTCTTAATTGATTCCACCAGATTCCCAGTCATCCCAGCCACGCTTATCTTCTTCTCAAAATTGGGCAGATGAGCGAGCTTAAGCCAGCACTTTGGCACCAAACTCGGACTTTATAATAAAGGAAACAACACAGGGGAGAGATGTCAGCATGTGCTGTTCGTCCCTTCTCGGCGTCCAGACTGCAGTGTTTTCACAGGACTGGGTCACTGCGATGTGGTGGCCTCATCTGCTCAGTGTTTACACTCAGGTGATTTGTGAGCTATTGCTGAGCACATAATGGTCAGTGGAGCTGCATAAGCATCATAGCCCCATATGTGTTCACCTGAACTCAGTAAATCAACTTGGGTTCTAAAGAAAGGTTCTGTTGGGTTCCCACCAGAATCTCTTTGAATGAAACTTTGGATTTCAAGATTGAGCTTGGCATTGACATGGGAAGATGTTCCAGTTCCTTCCAGCTACCTGTAAGATGCCCGTCACAATGCTAAGGGTGTATGTAGACTGTCCTTTAACAGGGAAAAAAAAACCTTTTGATATTTTGCACACAAATAATAATAGAACCTGTTTTCCTATATGCGATGAATTCTTCATGCTTCCAGATTATCCTGGGGGTCTCTCTCTTTCTTAAGAGTCATAGCAAAAATTAAATTTTATTAGTTTAAATGAAATGATATTTTAGAAACTAAGATCTGACTAGCAAAGGGTCTTTTTTCCCTTGATAAGAAGGGCTTGGAGCTCTAAAATGAGTATCTCAAAATACAAAGGCACAAGGGTGAGTTGGGGTTGTAGCTTGAGTCATTAAAAGTCCTACAAAACTAGAATTCATCTTTCTTCTTTTCTAAAGGCATTTAAAGACACTCTTTTTCCCCTCAGAACTTAGTCAACTTATTTTTAAAAACTAAAATATATTTGACATATAACATTGTGCAATTTTAAGGTGTAGAATGTTAATCTGATGCATTTACATATTGTAATATGATTGCCGTTGTAGCAATAATTAGCAGCTCTGTCAGGTTACATAATCACTTTTTACTGTTTGGAACAATTAAGATCTAGTCTCTTAGCAAGTTTGATTAGTATAATACATTTTGTTCTCTATATTTACTATACTGGACTTTAGATCTCTGGAGCTTATTTACTACTCACTGCAAATTTGTATCCTTCAACAACATCTGTCCACCCCCAGCCCCTGGTACTCACTCTTCTACTCTGTTTTTCCAAATTTTGCTTTTTAGATAACACTTCTAAGTGACAGCATCCAGGACTTGTCTCTCTCTGACTTATCTCACTCAGCATAATATGCTCCAGGCTGTGCTCCCGGTTGTTGCACATGGCAGGATGTCTTTCATTCTCTCTGTGCATACCTTCTTGATCCATTCATTCACTGACAGACACTTAGGTTCTTTCCATAGCTTGGCTGTTGTGAATAATGTGAATAAACACGAGAGTGCAGATCTCTCTTTGATATCTTGTTTTCATTTTCTTTGGATATATGCCCAGAAGTGGAATTGCTGGTTTGGATGGTAGTCCTATTCGTCATTTTTTTGAGGAAACTCCACATTGTTTTCCATTGTGGCTGAATGGCTTTCCACACATCCCCACCAGCAGTGCACAAGTACTCTCGCTTCTCTACATCTTCACCAACACTTGCTATCTTTTGTCTTTTTGATGACAGCCATTCTAACAGGTGCGAGGTGATATTTCATTGTGGTTTTGGTTTGTATTTCCTTGATTGGTGATGTTGGGCATCTTTTTATGTGCCTGTTGGCCATTTGGATGTCTTAGACAATGTTTTTCTTAAAATTATTTAGTGACAGTTTTCACCATCAAACAATATATTCATTTATAGATGCGTTTTAAAAATAGTTTCAAAGCTCCTATATAGCTCATGTCTGGTGTGTGCCATTTCTTTACCCTTTAAATATCCCCACAGATAAAGAGCCTAGCCGTCTTCACCTGGGCATTCTGCAGTATTCCAACACTGAGACTGGTTTTGTTTTTCGTTTTTTAAACTACCACTGATTAAATGCTCACTGTGCCAAGCATCATGGCAAGAGCTTTACGTACATCATCTCATGCTCATCTAGCAATCCTGTGAACGAAGTATTATTATTCCTATTTTTCAGAAGAGGAAACTAAGATTCAAAGGAGTTAATTGACTTGCCCATGGCGTACAGCTAACGACTGTAGAAGCTGGAATTCAAATCCAGCCCTCTCCACTCCTGCTTTCCTACTGTTCTTCTGACTTTTCTGGGAAGCATTTTTCTTCATTTTTCAACTTGGGATGGCGTAGCCTGTAATTCTGTTCATTAAGATATACCTCTCTTTGCAGTAAACATTTGACACTGTAAATGATTTAAAGTGACCCTGTAGAGATTCCTTTTCTTTTTCCTCTCCTTCTCTCCTCCTGCCTCATAGCATCATAGCCCCATATGTGTTCACCTGAACTCAGTAAATCAACTTGGGTTCTCCTACCTTCTCTCTCTCACTTTAAACAAAATATCTTTTTAATTTGAGCTCCCTAACATTGGCACATATCTGTAAATTAAGATTTTGTACAATGTTTAATAGATGTCTTTACCACATTTAGTTTGTACTTTTTTTTTTTTTTTTTTTTTGGTCCAACATATTACTTTAGCTCTTTAGGTCATCTAATAAATCACAAGTTCACAGACTCATAAACATTTAGATGGGGAGAGGACCTCAGAGAGCCACTCATCTAACCCCATCATTATAAGGGCAAGGCTGTGGGTGCCCTGGTGTGTTGGAGCCTCAGTTAGTTACTCTGCCTAGAACTGGTATGGTCCTGAAAGTGCCCAAACCAAGAAAAGATATCAAAATGTATGTTTTTAATTCTATTTAAAAGAAAAAAAATCCTAGTCTATGGCCATGCCACCCTGAATGCGCCCAATCTCATCTAATCTCAGAAGCTAAGCAGGGTCAGGCCTGGTTAGTACTTGGATAGGAGACCACCTAGGAAGACTAGGTGCTGTAGGTGTTAAAATAATAATAATAAAATAATAATAATAATAATAAAAGAAAAAACATCCTAAATGGCAGTTGTTATGTTCTGACACTGCTGGGAGCACCCCCGCCCCCCACAACCCGCCGCTGCCACCAGACTGTGGGTGTTCGGGGTGCTGGCTCAGAGCAAGGCAGCTCCTCTATGTTCATCATCACAAGAAAGATGCCTGGCAGCAGACTGGACTCCAAGTGCACTCAAGGCCTTTTTGCTCCTTGGTCGTATTTCTGTCACCCATTCTCTGCCTCTTCCCAACATATAAAGTGAAGGGGACCTGAATGTCTGCAGGGACAGATGAAAAAGCACTGGAACAGAGAAGGTTGGTGGTTATGTGTTAGCTGAGCCAGCTTTCAGACACACAATGTCCAGGCCCGTCGGCAAGGTGTGGACAAGTAACTGGCCATGGCAACTTAAAAGATCAATACTTTACTTGCATCCAGGCTCATATTGGGGGAAAATTAATTCCAAAGAGCATTTCCTAAGAGAAGTTGATAAAGATTTGGTCATTAATTGGAGACCAATGTCTCCCTCGAAATTTAATGTATGAAAATTTTTTTTAATTAATTTTTTTAATGGTGACATTGGTGAACAAAATCCAATAAATTTCAGCTGCACACTTTAACAGTAGATATATATATTTACACTGTGTGTTCACCTCTCATAGATTCTTTCTGTCACCACATATTTGACCCCCTCCCCACTACCCCTTACCCTCTGGTAACCATTAGTCCATTGTCCATGTCCCTGAGTCTCTGTTTGTCTTGTTCATTTGTTGCTTTTAGGTTTATATCCCACAAATAGGTGGTATCATGTGATTTTCAACATTTTCTGTGTGACTTATTTCACTGAGCTTTATGATCTTGAGGTCCATTCATGTTGTCACAAATGGCAGTATTTCATCTCTTCTTATGGCTGAGTAATATTCCATCGTATACATGTACCACAGCTTCTTTAGTCAGTCATCTATTGTAGGACAGTTTGGTTGCTTCCATGTCCTGGCCACTGTGAATAATGCTGCTAGGAACATCGGTGTGCAATTGTCTTTTCTGATAAGGGTTTTCAAGTCTTTGGGGTAAATACCCAGTAGAGGGATTGCCAGATCATATGATAGATCAATTCTTAGTTTTTTGAGGAACCTCCATACTGTTTTCCATAGTGGCTGTACCAATTTGCAGTCAATAAATAAAAGTTTTAACACCACTCCTTCCTTTTAATTGTTCCTTGCTTACAGACCACTGATTATGTTAATACAGTATTTAAGGTGAGTTAGCTCTTGGCTGAATTTCTTTACATGAAAGGCATCTATTTTGTTCTGGCATAGATGCCAGGATAAGCATAGTTTCATACATTTTTCTAATATATTTAACAATGAGGCTCTTCTCATTTTGCACAGAACAGGACACACAATGAAGACAATTAATGAAAACCAGAAGATCTATTGTTACAACTGAGAACATCAAGGCCAAGCACAAAGGATAAAGATCAGGCTGCACATATATGGATAAAGCCGATTTCTCAGAAGACACAATTTTGGAGCAACAGGAGGACTTGCCTTATGATGAGGGTTTCTCCCAAATGAAGCTATACAATGATTACAATTTTACCTCCAACAATGACACCCTTGATGTCTCAGATCAAATTATTTCAACAGGAGATGACCCTCAAGAAGATGCTACACATAAAGAAACTTGCAGAAATATAGAAACAGCCCTGATGCTGGATGGAATGACTAAAAATGCTGTCAAGAAAACATATGATAAAGAGAAACAATGCACCACAAATCTTCACACGCCAGCTAATCAAGGAGACCTTTCAAAGTCAAACATTTCTGATATTTTACTGCATCGTCTTTCCAAAGAGGAATTTTTTAAAGGTCAAGGTATTAATTGTGAAACTCTCCCAGAGATCTCCAATGCTGACAGTTTTGATGAGGCTGTTCTTAAAAATATCATTTTGCGTTATCTTAAGAATTCTTGGCCAAAAGGACCTACCCCAGAACTCGCTGACCAAGTCAACCCCAAAAAGGATGTTGAAAACAAGAACAAGCCCAGTTCTCCAACTACAGCAGAAGGAAGCACCCCAGAGGAGGAAGAGCTGGTAGATGCTGGAGACAACAGCCATCCAGAAAATTCAAATTTGCTAACTGAAACCAAGAGTCCAAGAGATAACCAAAAAAGTGGCCAAGGGCAGACACCCCAGAAACAGCAGACTGAAAAAGCGAGATCAGGCAATGGGTTCAAATGCGGCCAAGGTCAAGTGTCTCACCGGTTCTCTGATTTCTCTAAGGTTAGTCCCAAAGTGAAAACCTCTAGAAATAACATAATTGATAAACTACTTATGATACAAGCCGGCTTTTCTCCTAAACAGAGAAGTTAGCTATTGAGCAAGATGTTGTAGAAAGCGTGTCTATCAAATTGTGTTGAGAAACAAGTAAAAAAGAAAACTACTGAACCTTCATGACAGATAGAAGTTAAATGAAGGTAGTCGCCACGAAAGACGCTACTGAGGCCACTGCTCATCTGTCCTCAGTGTGGGTCTTTGGGAAGAGATGGAAACTGAGTTCTAGTTCTGAGGTTCCAGGTTCTAGTTCTGACCAAGTGCCTTGACCTCTCAGAAGCTCAGTGAGTGTCCTCATCAGGGGCTGGACTAACACATCAGAGAATAAAATCCAAATTCACAACCTGGAAATTGCATTCCATTTTTTTATTTTTTTACTTCATTCTATCCTTCTAAACTTAGCTTGCTTCCCACATCATCAGTTACCTAGCTGGTGCCCAACCTCTCTGCAGGCCTGGCCGTCTGAGCTCCTGCCTCACCTGGGACAACCCATCCCCATCCACCAAAAGCCTGTTCCATTTCATGGCCTCCTTCAGTTCCCCGTGGGGCACAGACTTTTCAGAACCCCCAACACAATCTCTCCCATCCTTGTTTCTTTGGTATTCTGTCTCAGCCTGCTTCGAATCATACTAATTTGGAAATCAGTTTATTCCTCTAGATTTGAAGACTCTGGAGGTCAGCAACCTGTCTTCATCTCTCCATTGCCTAACTGCCCCCAGAGGCCTGGCCTTGGTCTTACATGTTATACCCCTAGTTATTAATGCTAAATTGAATTAAGACCTTTAATAACATATTTCAAGCTTGTGATATTGGTAACTATATAGTACAGAATTGTGTTAATGTTTCATTCACACCATTTCCCCTTTACCCAGCTTCCCATCCTCCAACATGACTTCCTAACACACTGAGGCCCAGGCTCTCACAGACTGGGGTTTGATCATTAGGTAAATTCACATTAAAGATCAAAGCAAATATTTCAGTTTTCTGGCACTTTGCCAGGACTATATGATTTTTTTTAAGCCTTTTATGACGATCACCCTGGACTAAACACTCGCTGCCTAATTCCATTTCTACCTTCTCTTTCAACTGCACACTCTGGGGAGTCTGAGCAGAGCCCCCTGTCACATCCCACACCCTGGAGCCAGCAGCCCACCTGGCCTTGCCTAGGATGCTTCTCTGAGTCTTGGAGAAATCTGCACATTGGGGAGTTTCGGGTCCCTCTCTCTGCTAGCAGGAGAGCAGCCCTGGGGGTGCTCGCTCCTCGGTGCCCCGTACTCTGTGCTTCACAGGAGCACAAGGGAGGTCAGGCCTGTCTCTCTCCGGCAGCAGGTGCCTCAAGTGAGGTGTTCGGTTGTCTCCAGTCCTTTCAATTCAGGTTGGAGAACTGGACTCTGAGATAACTGAGATATTCATAATAATCACTGTCTAACTCGACTGCTACCATTTAGCTCCCTGGCTAAACTGGTGACGAGACCAGCAATGGTCTCTGCCCTCCTGGAGCTTACGGCCTAGTTTTAGGAGAAATGTTTCAGTATTCCACGTGACAGTGCCAAACAGGATAGCAGTGACAGCTAACGCATCTCAAATGCTCGTCGCACACCTGACATCACGGTCACTCCTCGCCATTTCATCCTCCTGACAATCCTGTAAGGTAGCCTCTATTACTTTCCCCATGTTACTGCTAAGAAATTTGAGGTTTACAGCGATGAAATAATTGCCCTGGGTCACCAGGCAGGTAAGTGTCAGAGTGGACTTTGACCTTGGCCTCAGGGTCCCAGCTCTTAACACGGCACTGGGCCGCCCCCAGAACACACCATGTCATTCTGAGTGATGACCTCGTTGATCTGCATCAATAGTAATGTCTTGTTATCTTTAATTATGCAGATGGAGCCTACGCATGTCCACCAAGAACATCTTGCAGGTACTAACATTTTTAAATCGCTTTGGTTTAGAGACACACTTTGAAAACTTTTTGTTAATAACTAGTGGTGACGATGCCCACAGACTTGATTTCAGTACTTATTAAATCTTCAATGAACTTGAGATGAATGGTAGCCCAAACGTATTCTTTTTTATACAGGAATAGAATCTGAGACGAGTCTCTCTAAGTTGGCATCAACATCCCAGAAAGACACTTCCTTGAATTCTTCTTACATATTTCAAAAGCTATCTCATGGGAAAAAGATGTGTCTGAAGTTGAGAGAACAGACTGACCAGCTGAAGACGAAAGTAATACTTTAAAAGCTTATCATGAACAAGAGAAGTAACCAAATTCAAAATATAAGACACCATGCCATTAATGAAATATTGCGTTTTTTCACTGCAGGTACAAGAATTTTCCAAAAGCATAGCCCAGAGCTCTCCCTGCCGTTTGCAAGACAAGAGGCCGGTAACAAATTTTATCGTTTTTTAAATCTTTCTTAGGGAATTTGACACGGGTAAATATAAATGACTTGATAGCACCACGTCTCCTCCGCATGCACCGGTGGGCGTGGATGTGCTCTGGTGGAAATGTTTTGCAGATTAAGGGCAGCAACCTTGTCTTTCTCTCCATTGTCCAGTTCCCCCAGAGGCCTGGCCTTGCGATGTACTTACATTACACGTCTAGTTATCAGTGCTAAATTATATCAGATTAAGATCTTTAATAACTTATTTCAAGTCTGTTATATTGGTAGTTATTTAGTACAAACTGGTGTTAATGTTGCATTGATGCTATTTTCCCTTTTCTCTTCACCCCACCATCCCATCCCCCCACCCAACTTCTCAACATGCTGAGGCTCAGGATCTCATTGACTATTCGAGGTTCAGGGTCTTAGTGTTATGAGGGCTAAGAGCTTAGAATTCTATTTCTGTATGTGTTTAGCTCTCTCATTCCCAGGGGGTCTATCACTTATGGCTGTTATTCCTCACCCGTCACCCCGTAATAAATCTGAGGCCATAGCAGGTTCAAGAGAATTCCAGTCAGCTGTTACGAAGGGCCCGCTCATCCACGGTTGATGGATCCTGGTGGACACAGGTTGTAAAAACTGTCAGTATCTGGTGACTCAACCTACAAAACTTGGAAAACTTAAAACTGATCTTGAAGCGATGCTTTTTAGATCAAAATCTTTTGAGTGTCCCAGCCTTGCTTGTTGTTGTATTTGATCAAATCACAAGTGTATGTTATAACCACCGCAGCCCTGTTCATCAGTGCCAGGGTCATGAGACGTGGGGATAGAGCCTGGCAAGGGGGCCAAGAGCTGAGCCTCCCAGACCCAGGAAAGATGGAGTTGTCGTGCAGGCCCCTGGGTCAGCATCAAGGCAGGTGGGCAAAAGTCTTGATGTGAAGGACACAGGCACAGCATAGAAAAACCCGGGCGGCCCCACATGTTAAGAGATGGGGTTCAGTATTCATTTATTCATGGGATTAATTAAATTAGTAGGGAGCTAAGAGGTAGGGGATAGAGGAGATCTCGGAAAACGGAGGCTTTCGGGAACGGGGAGAACACAGAATGCTGAAGGCCCGAGCAAGGCAGAGGGGACTGGGTCAAGCCACTCGCCTTCCGAGGCTGCACTCAGGATGTTTGCTGACGTTAGAGGGCATGTGGGGGTTTGTGCTGGGGCCGAGGCGCGTGAAGGTGATTCCTGACAGTGTCAGCCTCTGAGCATCGGGGCCATCTGGTTCAGTGTTGGGAAAAGGCCAGACGGGGCTAAAACTAACCACCTGGGCATGAGCAGCGCCACGTAGTAGAGAGCAGACGTCCTGGTTCTACACATGGGTCGTAGGATCCCAGGCACGTAGCACGTCCTCCCAGATCAGAGTGGCTATGAGGGTTAAACGAGGTGCATTTCTGGCCAGAAAACTGTGCCCTGTCTTCTTCTGAGATGTCACACAGTTCGAATTCCAAGATCCTAAATTATAATTTATAATTGGCTTTCTTTTCTCTCTCCCCTGAACACCTAAGTCTTTCTCATGGCCTTCGCTGTCATTCCCATGCTACTGATTCCTAAATCACGAGCCCTAACTTCTCATCTACATCTCCAGATGTTTGCGTGCATCTTCACTTGGATATCCCACTCTCACTGAAAAGTCTGCCTCATCCATCCAGCATCGCAGAATGTGTTGATGTTGACGTCTTCAAACGTGTTAGCCTTCCCACATTCCTTCCATCTCCCAAGCTGGAAACCTGAGCACTGTCTGTGGGGCTAAAGACAAGACTTCAAGGCCCTGACCAACGTTCACCTGTATGTGGTGACGTCGAGAAGGCCCATTCATGGCTTTTGGCTAAACTTCTTTCCCCATCACACCTCCTACATGCCACAAACTCAAATCCGGGTCCACTAACTTTTTAAGATCTATGTGGCATCAGACATATTTCCTAGAGCTATGATTTCCTCTATAAAACTGAAATAAAATCTATTTGGCAACATCTATAACATTGATGTGTAGATTAGGTAAAATAATGAATGGACAACGCTCTATAAGCTAAAAATCATTCTGTGAATATGTTGGATTATTAATGTCCCATTAAGGAAGCCCAGAGGCCTGTGATTGGGTTCTGGGATAGAAATCAGAAGAAACTATTCTTTGTAGCTTTGTGCTAGGAGGGTGATGTGAATGCTGAAATCACTCGTCTGTATTTTAGAAGTCAGATGCTGAAACAGAACAATTGCCAGGAGAAGGATGGTGACTTCGTTCTGACACTGTTAAGGTTCCCCCTCATTGGTTTTGGGGAAAAACAACGACATGCCTGGGTTTACATGTGAATGATTCCAGTGACTTCTCTGCTACAGGGTCTGGAGAAGCTGCAGGGACATTTTGAATTGCTGGGGCAGGAGTTTCTGACCCAAAAGGAAAAGCATCTGACTTTGAAGCAGCAAGTCTACAAGCACGAATCCTCAGCTGCCAGTGACTTTGATCCAGAAAGGTCAGATTTAAACTGTGTGCGGGGGAGGGCTCAGAGGAGAGACCTCTTTCAGGTGGGGTTCCGATGTGGCTGCTGATTTAGTGCCTGGAGAGCCACCGGTCTAGGGTCAGTAAAAACTGCGCCACCAATGAAGAAATGTCACCCCGTGCAACAAGTAGTAAGGGCCTGTGCGGGGCTCTGACCCAGATGGAGTGCCCAAAATGAACAACTGTCTGCTGGAGGAGAGATCTTGTGCCATCATCTTGCATTTTGTAGGATGTCATTATAGCTGGTTCAGGGACCAGAAGCACAAGAAAACTCCAGAAAGGCTCACATGCTAACCCCTGAGGGCCTTCTCCTCTCTAACCTCCTCTGCTCTCTCCTTCCCACAACTCCTGCCTTTATTTCCCCTGCCTGGTTCTTCCCTCTGTCCCCTCCCCCACCACTGCCCTTTTCTTTCTCATCCACAGACAGGGCCAAAGTGGCCGTGGACAGGAGAGGATCACCATTAGATTCGTTAATGTTGGGGTGAGGGATCCACAAATCCTGATAAAGAGAAAATGCTCAAACTTAAAGTCAAATGGTTCTTGAGTTAATCCACATTAGACACTTGGATGTGCACACATATTGAAGTTTCCAGCTGGTGATTTTTACGGCACTATGCTTGCTCCTCTCTCCAATCCCAATAATTTTAAATGTTTTCCAGGACTCAAAGCTAGGATTGTTTTCATATAATTTCCTGGTATGAGTTAAAAGAATCCATTTAGTGGGCTTAATATTTAAAGTTCAGCTCTTTCTATTCATGATATTTCAACATGGAATCATTCTTGATGCCAAAATATTTTAATGGTTTATATTTTAGCACTAGAGTCCTGAGGTATTTTCCCCAAAGTACAATTTTACTTTTCCAAAATGAATGAAATCTCTGTCTCCTGTTATTTCAATCCTGAGTAATTAGACAGCACGAATGGGCTTTTAATACTGATTTTTTCCCCCCAAAGTCTCATTTTTGTTCTACGATCAAAGCCTTATTTTCATCAAAAGATCTCCATGTGCTTTTTCTATTTGTTTAAAAACAAATAAAAGATATTTATTTTCCAAGGAGTTCTTCTTCTTTGGCAGTCCTTTTAAAGACAATTCAGTACTTTAGACCAAAGCTATGCAATGCCTTATTTATATCCTAGTGATACCCACGTGGTGCCTGGCCCCAGTGTGAACCAGAGTTTCAACTGCAATTATATCCCATGTACAAGAGAAGCTTTCAACACTGGGGCAAGGACAGGACCCAGCCTTAACTCAGTTAAGGTCACCTCACAGCAAAGCTGCCCAGTTCCAGGTGGGTCCTCTTGTTCTCACGTGGACATAATGTGTCAGTGAGCGGAACCCACACAGCCTTGAGCTTTTGGTGTGTTGAGAACCTTCTAAGTTTGAGTCCAGAACTGCAGCTGGCTTTCTGTAGGGGAAAGGATTCTGCAAATTCATTGCCTAATCACTTGAAGTCAGCCATTGTGCTAATAAGATTTTCTTGTTGCCCTTCAAAGGTAAGACGCAAAAACAAGTGTTTGGATTTCATGCATTTTGCTTGTCAGAATGTGCTCGGATAGACACTGGGGTCTTTCACGCTGCAACACTGGAAGCCAAGGAATCAAGAAATGGGGTTCTACCTCCACTCATCCCTTCCCCCTGATATTATCAGCATACAATCTGTCTTCTGCTTTATAGAAAAGCTCATGAATTCCCTTAAAAATGTCTTTTCTCCATCTCCCAATCTGCATTTTTTCACCTCTCTTTCCTTCCTTTACTCCTCACTTTCCAACCTCGCCAACTGTGGTTCTTGAGCCCATCTCTTCCCATGACCTGAAAACCTTGCTTCATCATTTCTCTCTTTTTTAAAAATTTTCACCCCTTGTTCCCTGCTTAATTCTCTTCTGCCTGCTAGAGTAGAATATACTTTCCTATATTTTGATTATCAGTATGTTTTTCATGCTTGGATCTTTGTCCCACCACTTACTGAATAGGTCAGCTTTTCCCCACTGGTTGAAAAAGCTACTTTTATCACCTATAAAACCTCCACAAATATCCTAGTGATCTATTTCTACATTAACCATACATTCATAGTTTAATTAGACTAAATTACTATAGTTTACTACATACTTTGAAATGTTTCTTCTTTTTAAACTTTCTTTTTACACTCTTAGCACAGCAAATTTCCTTAATAAAATTCTCTTCGACCTTTGTTCAGGATTGTGTTGAATTTACAGATCAGTTCAGGAAAGGTTAAAATCTTTGCAATTAGTATTTCCATCTTGGAGTATGTTTTATTTATGTCGATTAAACACATTTTCTTCTGGTTAAATTTGTTCCTAGCTATTTGATAGTTTTTCTGGGTGTTGTTAATAGATGTCTTCCCAAATCGAGTTACAGAAAAACAAATAAAATTTTATTTAACTTGTATTGGGATACCCTATGCAATTTCTGTTCTTAGCATTTTGTTGATTTTCAGTTAATTGTCTTAGTTTTTAGGTGTAACAATCATAGCATCTGAAAATGGTAAGTTCTCCCATTCCTATTTTCACCCTAAGTATTTATACTTTGTATCTTTTCTTGCCTCCAATTCTTATATATCACATTTCTTTATATTGTTTTATTTCATTTGCTAGATCTTCCAGAACAATATTGAGAAATACTAATGAAAGCCAGTATTTTTGTCATGTCCTTACTAGTAATGGGAATTCTTCCAGTATGATGATTGCTGTGGGTTCAAGTACATAAGTTTTATCAAGAAAGTTTTCTTCTATTCATAGGATTCATTTTTTTTAATTTAGAAAAATGTTTAATCAAATGAGATTTAGAAATCTAGTTTATCTCCTATAATCTCTTAATGTAGTAAGTGCATTAATAAATATTCTAATTTTAACTATAGAATGAGTTGAGAAATTTTTCCTTTTTACGTTCCTTAAGAGTTAAAGTCTTGATAGAACCCATCCATAATCCCACTTGGACTGGGTGCCTTTTGAGAAGTAGATTTTTAACAGCCTTTTCTATTTTTCTCTGGTTATTAGGCTTTTTAGGTTTCCTACCTTTTTTTAAGGAGATTTCAATAATTTATATTTTCTCAGGAACTTATTCATTTCACCTAGAGATTTAAACTGTGTTTACATGAAGTTGTTTGATTTCATTTGATCTCAACCATTTCTTCTAGCATTTTGCCTTTCTCATTCTTAATGTTATTCGTGCTTCTCAGATTTTTCAGTGGTTTATTTTATAGATATTGTCAAAGAAATAGTTTGATTTTAATGCAAAATTCTTCTAAATATTATTTATTTCTCTTTTTATAAATCTCTTTCTTTTGGTGGGTTTATTTTGTTGTTCTTTTTCTGTCTGTTTTGAATACTTAGTTTATTGATTTTGAACTTTTTCCCTTAAGGATGCATTTTTAACACTATAAATTTTCCTGAAAGTTCTGCTTTAGCTTTATTACACTAATTTTTCTATATTGTTCTCTCATTATCCACTTGTAAATTATCCCTAATCTCCATTTTTATTTCTTACTTAACCCTGAAGTTATTTAGATGAATATTAAAATTTCAATGAGATTGTTTTTTTTCTTTTTGTTATTAATTTTTAATAATCAGAGAATGTGGGTGGTATAATTTTTTAAGTCTATATTTTTAAGGGAAGTTTTAGGTTCATAGCAAAATAGAGATTTTCCCTATACCCCTTTCCCACACATGCATGGCTTCCCTCATTATCAAGGTCCTCCACTGGATGTTACAGTTGATGAACCTACATTGACACATTACCCAAAGTCCAGTTTACATTAGGGCTCACTCTTGGTTTATGGATTCCATAGGTTTGGACAAATGTATAATGACATGTATCCATCTTTATAGTAGCATACAGAGAATTTTCACTGCCCTAAAAATCCTCTGTATTCCACCTATTTGTTCTATTCCTTCCCGAACACCAATCCCTGGCTACCACTGATCTTTTTATTTTTGCCATAGTTTTTCCTTTTCCAGAATGTCACATAGTTGGAATCATACAATATATGTAACCTTTTCAGATTCAATTCTTTCACTTAGGAATATTCATTTAAGTTTCCTCCCTGCCTTTTCACAACTTGGTAGCTCATTTCTCTTTAGTGCTAAATAATATTCCGTTGTCTGGATATAATACAGTTTATTTATCCATTCATCTACTGAAAGATATCTCGTTTGTTTCCAAGTTGTGGCAATTATGAATAAAGCTGCTATAAACATCCATGTACAGGTTTTTGAGTGGATGCAAGTTTTCAACTCCTTTGGGTAAAATACCAAGGAGCGTGACTGCTAGATTGTATGGTAAAAGTATGTTTAGTTTTATAAGAACCTGCCCGTCTTCCAAAGTGGCTATACCGTTTTGCATTCTCACCAGGAATGAACAAGAATTGCTGTTTCTCCACATCTTTGCCAGCATTAGGTGTTTTTAGCATTCCAGATTTTAGCCATTCTACTAGTGTGTAGTGGTTATCTTGTTGCTTTAATTTTTATTTCCCTGATGACTATTACATGATGCATCTTCTCAGATGCTTATTTTCCATCTGCATTTCTTCTTTGGTGAGTTGTCTATTATGGTCTTTAGCACATTTTTAACTGGATTGTTTGTGTTTTAAATTTTAAGAGCTCTTTGTATATTTTGGATAACAGTCCTTTATTGATGTGTCTTTTGCCATGTTTTTCCCCAGTTTATGGCTTGTCTTCTTCTCTTGACATTGTCTTTTGCAGAGAAGTTTTTAATTTTAAAGAAGTCCAGCTTATCAATTATTTTTTATGTATGGTGCTGTTGATGTTGTATTTAAAAAGTCATTGCCATTCCCAAGGTCATTTAGGTAGTCAGTCTCCTATGTTATCTTCCAGGAGTTTGATAGTTTTGCATTTTACATTAAGCCTATGATCCATTTTTAATTTTGTGAAGGGTGTTAAGTCTGTGACTAGATTCATTTTTCTGCATGTAGCTGTCCAGTTGTCTCAACACTTGTTGAAAAGATTATTTTTGCTTCATTGTATTGCTCTTTTATAAAAGATCAGTTGACCATATTTATGTGGGTTTATTTCTGGGTTCTCTATTCTGTTCCATCGGTTTATTTGTGTAGTCTTTCACCAATACCACCCTGTTGTGATTGCTGTAGCTGTACAGTAAGTCTTGAAGTTGGGTAGTGTCAGTCCTCTAAATTTGTTCGTTTTTCAGTATCGTTTGCTATTCTGGGTCTCTTGTCTATCCATATGAACTTTAGGGTCAGTCTGTCAATATCCATAAAAAAACACTTGCTGGGATTTTGATGGGGATTGCATTGACTCTAGAGATTAAGGTGGAAAGAACTGACATTTTCATGATATTGAGTCTTCCTACCCATGAACATGGAATATCTCTCTATTTACTTAGTTCTTTGATTTCATATGTCAGAGTTTTGTAATTTTCTTTATATAGACCTTATACATATTTTGTTAGATTTATACCTGAGTATTTAATTTTTTATATTCTAATATAAATGGTATTGTTTTAAATTTCATTTCACTTGTTCATTGTTCATATACAGGAAAGCAACTGACTTTTGTATATTAACTTTGTATCCTTCAACCTTGCTATAATTGCCTATTAGTTCCAGCAGTTTCTTTTGGTCAATTATTTGGATTTTCCACAGGCGATCATGTCATCTGTGAAAAAGAACAGTTTTATTTTTTCCTTTCCAATTTGTAAACCTTTTATTTCCTTTTTTGTTTTATTACATTAGCTGGGACATCCAGTACAGTGTTGAAAAGGAGTGGTGAGAAGGGACTTCCTTGCCTTGTTCTTGACTTTAGTGGGAAAGCAGTGGCATACTTTTTAATGTTTTAGAATTTATGTAAATTTTTCTTTGTGGATTAATGAGGCAAAGTTTTTAAATGTAATGCATTTGAAGAAAATGGATTCTCTTTGTTGGGTAAAATATATATACATATACACATATTTCTATAGATCAAGCTTGTTAATTTACTCAGATATTTCACTTTCCTCCTTTTCAATTGATATAAAAATTATTTCCAAAGAATTATAGCTCTTAGAAATGTAAAATCATCAACATAATCTGACCTAGATAAGCAAAGTATTGTTTTCCCCTGTTGTAGTTGAGATATTGAAAGCCAGTAAGGTTAAATAATTTACCTGAGAATGCACAGCTAATGAATAACAAAATTAGGGTTAGATCTCAGGCCGTGGAGTGAAAGTATAAACAGGATGCCTGTCAAGGAGGGTGTCCGTTATTTTTCCTGTCTGAAGACAAACCACATTAATACTATAGATCAATGCCATAGTCAAGAACCACTGCTACTAATTAGAATGTTGACTTCTTCCCCTGTAAGATGCCTGTCTGTTTATGTTTACTTAGAAAAGTAGAAGGTGAAATCTTTAAGTTGGAGATGCTACCTGAAGATGTTAGAGAGAAAATAGATGAAGGCAAACAAACTTCAGCTCGCTCTCTCCCCCTGAGTTCTCCAACCATCCTGGACGAGTTGGCATCCACATCCTCTCCACCCTCAAATGAGGTAATACAGCAACCGACAGTCTAATGTCTTGCCAGGAAAAATAGGTTTTGTGCATTAATAGAATTCTAATTCATGGAATCACTGAGTTCTATTTTAATATCTCATGAAGTTTTAACTTTCCAAAGTCCCATGAGTCATATTATTTAAAATGGAACCAGCTTTTAAAAGTTAGAAGTTATTTCAAGTGCCGGTTTTTGAAATATTAGTTTAGGCTGTAACAATGCAATTTAAACTGATGAACCAATGAAGAGCTATTTCTTCTGGATGAATAGTAACATTTTTCATGAATTGTGCCTGGAAGAAATAATTTTTCCTCTTAATGGTTTTGTACTCCCTCTTCTAAATAAAGAATAACACTCACTGAAAGAACCACTTACACGAATCCACTTCTGCGCTTCTCTCAAATTAAATTCTTTAGGATTGTCTACATAGGCAAAATTAGGAATTCACATCAGTCCCCTCCGTCTTTCTATACTTTTGTTTCTGTAGCCTCAACTCTCAGAATATTTCAGACTAAATTAAAATTCTGAGAAATTGAATCATCTGGATAATTGCCTTAAATTAATTCTTTTGTTTCAGATAGTATTGGAAGACACAGCCTGTGGCTAATATTCAAAACTTAAATAGGTTTTTGTCAGAGTTAAGAACAAGAAGTCGAAGATTATGTAAATATTAGCCCTTCCAAAGAAGTGTGTTTGCCTTCTCAAAACACTGAGCTGTCTGGCAAAATCTTATTCGTTCAAGGCCTAGTTGCAGAGTTGAACCATTTAGAGAACCTTCACACATAGCCCCCCACCCCAGGCAGAATGCTTTGCTCTGGCCTCTGTCTCCACAGCACTGTGTCTGATTAGGCATTGAGTCTTAAACCTGTTTTTGTATTCCAAACATCTGACTGAATGCCTGGAATGGAGTGAACACTCAGCAGAGCAAATTCTGAGCCACTGTAGTTTTAACTAGGGATTTCAACCTTTCAAAAGCAGGATCTCAGATTCACAGATTTTATCCCTTTCATCAAAAACCCAAATTAGCTTCAAGGTGGTGTGAGGGAGCCTCATCATTCAGCCTAGCCCTCTCCACCCAGGAGCTCCCTCAGGCCTGAGTTTGCCTTTCTTTACTATGTAAAGTTTATAGTCCCGAGTTTATAGTAACTGTTGTGAAATGGTGAGAACACTTTAATTTTGTGATAAGTAGGCCTGAAAAGAGAGTCTACTACTACTACTACTATTCTTTCATTCAGCAAATATTTATTGCTAAATGCTAGGCACTCTTCTAGGTATTTGGGATAAATATAGAAAAGGCAATTACCAGCCCTTATTAAGAGGCTTACATTTCTGTGAGGGACACATACAATGAACAAATACAATTAACATGTAATTACAGACTGTTAAAAGGAAGTAATAATACATTCCTTATTACTTCGAAGCCAGACTGCTTAGGTCCAAATTCCGGCATCTGTCACTTATCAGCTTTGTGACCTTGGGAAAGTTACACAACTTCTCTATGCTTCAAGTTTCCTCCTCTGTAAAATGAGAATAATCCCTGCCTAAGCTTCCAACTCCTCTTCTGCAGAGTCTTTGCCAACTGTAATGTAAGGCTCAGAATCAGCAGACTTACTATTGTTTACTGCTTACGATTCTGTCATCCTTTTAGACCCATTATGTCACACTTGTAATGCATAATCTCCAAGTGCTTTCCACAGACCAGCAGCAGGGGCATCACCTGGGAGCTTGTTAGAAACGGTAATGAGGTCCCCACCAGCTAATATCGGTAAAATACTTAAAACTGGGCCCAGCACATAGTAAGCCTTTAGCCGGGTGTTAACTACCACGACTGCTACGTGCTGGGCCACGACCAGAAGTAACTCGGTGTGGCAGGGGAAGGCCACTCGGGAGAGGTGATCAGGGCAGGGTTTTCAGAGGTCAGCTTTGAACTGAGTTCTTGGGGACAAGGAGAAGGCAACCAGGGGACCGGGTCTGAAAAGCGGCTCCAGGCGAATGGGATGGTGCCTAATCTGCGTGGCTCCCCAGAGTCCCAGGGAGCACCCCGCCGACCCTGGGGTCCTGGGCCCGCGTGGCGGGGGGCCCTCCTCCGAGGACCTGAGCTCCGGCCCCGCAGACCCGGCAGGGAGGGCACCCCGGCACGTGCGCGGCCCTCGGGTCCCCGCGGCCACTGCTGGCGCCGACCCCGCCCGGCGTCCCGGGCGTCCCGGGCCGGTGCCCCCCGCGGGGCCGCCGGCGCCGCCACCTCCAGGCTCGCAGGTGCAGGTGCAGGTGCAGGTGGGGGTCGGGGGGCTGCAGCGGCCCCGGGCCCTGCCGAGACCGGGGGTTCGACTGCGTAGGTCCCGGGAGAGCCCGCGGGTCCCCACGCTCCCGGGGACGCCGCTGCCGCTCCTAGGGGCCGCGCCTGGAGGGGATTCCAGGATGGAGGAATCGGAAACACGGGGCCCAAACCCCCGGGTCTCAACGATAACGACGAAACTGTAACTAGCAGGAACCGCTAACGAGGCCCAGAACCGTACGGATTGTGGAGACTTTGGCAGAAGGGAAGTTGCAGACTCGGGTGGGAAGGCTTGCCCAGGGCCAACGACAGGAGACACTGGATCCTGCCCGCCCGGGTGTCCCAAGTCAGGGGGCACCTCCTGCATTTGCTAATGTAAATCTACCTAAAATGTGAGTGCAGGGGTCCCCCTGTCCGCCGAGAAGTCGTAGAAAGTTCCGGGGGGAGGGAAATGGGAGGAAAAGAAAAACTATACTGTTCTAAATGACAAAAGCAACATAAGCTTTTGAAAAAAGTCAGAAAATAAGTAAAAGGATGAAGACTATCTCGCTGAGAGAACATAACTGATATTTTAGTATATATCTGTCCAGCCGTTTTTACTTTTTCGTTATTTTTTAGGTGAAGTCCCCCTTGGTTGACCTCACAGATTACAAGGAGCTTCTCAGTTTACAATCCCTTATTTTTTAAGGCTCCTGGTCTTCCTCGGTGGTCTCCCATCCAAGTACTAACAAGGCCCGACCCTGCTTAGCTTTCAAGATCAGTCAGGATCAGGCCTGTTCATGGTGGCATGGCCATAGGATGTTCAGCCCCCCCTTTTTTTTTTCTCTGCACACACTGGGGATCTCGATGCATCACTTAGAATAAACCCACAGCTTCTTTTGAAGAACTGTGCCATATTTTAGTATATGGATAGCCCCTATTCATTTAATCCGTCTGTTTTTAGTGGACATTTACTTTTTTCCATTTCTTTGATATTATAAACACTGCTTCATGGGACAACCATTTTATAGGCAAGCTTTTCCCATAGTTGATTATTTCCTTAGGATGAAAACCTAGGAGTGCAGTTTGTGGCTTAAGGAGTACACACCATAGACTCAGACCGACTGGCCTTGGATGGTGTGTGTCCACGTTGCCCACAGAGCAGTGTAGGGGAGGCAGTGCCTCAGATTGACGCACCTGGTAGTTTTGTTTCTTTTTCTTCTTAATCTTTGCTTGAGTGATAAGTGAAAATTGGCATCTATTTCTTTGACTGTGAAATTTAACCCATTTTCCCATGTTTCTTGGCTGTTTCCACGTCTCCTTTAACAACATCAACATTCTAACTCATGTTTTGCAAAACTGAAAGCACAGTCAACTTTTTTAAAAAAGGCAGGCAACTGGGAAAATATTAAGAGCAAACGAAGTTCGACATTGAGATTTTTTATGATACAAAGTGCTCTGACTAGTGCACAAAGTTGCAGAATGTGGTTATAAGCACAACCTTATGAGCTAAGGGGCAAATCCCAGCTCTGCCACTTAGTCTCTGTGTGATTTTACCAACTTGCTTAAATTCTCTGAGCCTCAGATTACTTCATCATTAAAATGGAGACAACATGCCGAGATGGTGAGAAGAGATAAAGGAGGCTCGTGAGAATCACCTGGCATAATAAGCAATCAGCAAATGGTTGTATTTATTAATGAGAAAACACTGAAATCCTCCAAAAAATTAATGGACAAAAGATATGAAATAAAAAGTCACAAGTAGATAATACAACTAACAAATAAGCATATGGGAAAACATTTATCTCCTTTAGAAACAGAGGAAATGCTCATCAACACGAGATTCCACCACTACTCCCTTTCTAAATTAACAAAAACATTTTCAGGTGATAATTCCTGATGTGGAGTAAAGTGTAGTCAAACCGAGCGGCCATTATTTGTTGGTGGCTGTGTAATTCGTACTTTTGTGGAAAGTAATTTGTCAATTCGTATTATCACACAAACATGTTTGCAAGTTTTGAACCAGACACTTCCTAAGGCAGTAATTCAAATATGGAAAAAGCTATGTGTACAATGATTTTTATGTCAGCATTGTTCATAATGGTAAGAAAAGCGCATTATTCTTTGTGTAAAGGGTAAAATTACAGTAAGACATACACACTGGGTGGTATCAGCCCTTTCCGGTCAGTATTTCTTCTTTTGTGTGTTAAAAAGGAGGACATATGAACAATAATTTAGGCCTCAAGTTGGAGAAGGAAAGAAGTCAAACCAGTGTTGCAGGTTCTTTTTCTAGGCCCCAGGCCTTTACTTCCAAGACCAATGAGTGAGGAATCAGAAGGCAGCAGCCCTGAGATGGTGAGTTCAGCCGAGCCTGAGCTGCTTGCTGGGCTGTGCATGAGCAGCCAAGAAATGAGTCACTTCCTCGGTCACAGCCACATCTGTGTGTGCTTTGTGGTGCAGGAGGACCCCAGCAAGGCCTCCGGAAAGCAGAAACATGCAGAGACAACCAGTCGGAGCTGTGCCTTCTGCCATCAGATCTGTGAATGGTGAGGGCTTTTTGCTGCTGAACTCCCAGGGTGGGTGGGAGCCAGTACTGAGAGAATAATTCCAGAGAGAGTGGGCGTCCACCGACTGCCCGGGTGCCAGAAGCCACGGGCTGAACGCATAGGCCAGCCTCCCTCCCAACTTAAATACCTCTAACAGTGCCTCTCCGCTGGGGACAGCATCCAAGTTACCAGGGAGATTTTTAAATAATGCAACCGCCTCAGCCCCGCCCACTCTCTCAGCTTGCCAGGGGTGAAGCAGAGGTAGGACTCTTGTTTTAAATCTCCCTGGGTGATTCTGATAAGCCCCCTTGGTTAAGAATCATGCGTATAACGTGTAGAAGGATGGGGGCTTGCCTGTCGGCTCCCTTTGAACACTGTCCAGAAGGAATATTACTGTACACCACTGCATACCAGCTCCCACCGTCACTACTCTTTGCTTGTGATGAGTGAAAATCTTCCCAGTTGATTCCCACCTCTGCCCCCCGGTCCCACCTGAAATAAACTTAAGTTCACATCTCAGGGCTTACTTCTCCCCATTCCTCAGGAGGAATCTTCCAGGTAACGAGTTGTAAATCATGGGCAAAGCTGTTGGTGTAGAATCCTACACCGACATTAAAGGAGAAATCTTTGCTGTTTTGAAAACACTCATTGGATCAACTGTTAGCCCACGTGGATTCAGAATCATTTATCTGAAGCTTCTATCAGTGAGTGAGAGGCTGCACCTTTGTGCTCAGGAGGCACAGGTGGCTGATGGCCAAGCCTGGCTAACTTACCTTTGAAAGGTCAAGAGTCAAGGAGGGAGGAGCTGTTTAGCAACCACAATGATGCGTGTTCGGATCGGCCTCCAACAGAAGCAGAGGACAAGGTCTGAAAGACGGAAGTTTCCTGTTAGGAAGCATTCCATCATGGGAACGGGCACTCATCATGAGTGTCTGAATTTCCGCCCCCCTAAAGAAGAAACAGCCCGTGTTTGTGCTAAAATTACTAGCGTCATCTGGTTGGGCCATTACTTTAAACCAACATGTCAGTCATCAGCTTTGACTCTAAATACAAGAGGCACTAGTGATGCTTACTTTCTGAGTCATCCCATTCCTATTATTTTTATTTGTTGAATTAAAATCTAGATTTGGGGTTTTTATATGTTTCATTAAGTCTAATAAAAAATAATCTGGCATTTAAAAAACATTTTCAGTAAACATTCAAGGTACTAAGTGTATCTCTTCCAAATTCCTAGTCTAGACCCTACAGAGCCACTTAAGTACCAAGATAGGCACCTACATTCCAGATTAAATTTACTCTTTTATGATGGACAAGGGGGAAAGAAAAGAATTACCAAATGTAAAATCAGATCTAAAAGTGAATCTACTGCTGGGGAGGAATGAGACACAATTCACAAATTGAAATCTTGGTAAACAACATAATCCCTGAGGAATTAATTGAACGGAGGGCCACATACCCTTTACTCTTTTAGAAGATTGACTCTCAGATGGGACGTGTTCTTTACGAGGCTTGCTGACGACATACTGCTTGCAGGGTATTTGTGAAGTGGTGCATGTATGCGAATAACACATGCTACAGGTAAAGTGCTTACCCCTTTGTGTCATTCCTGATGCAGAACTTTGGAGTTCAGCTACCAGAACTTTCTTCCCTGGTAGGATTGCCCTTAGCTTGTTTGGTTTGGCAAGAAGGTTTTCGTGCACAAAAAGCATTTAAAAGAGGGAGAAAAAGTCATGTGTTGGCCTGAACTCATATTGAGTGAGATCCAAGCTTTCCGTTTTGGAGAGCAGATGTTCAAATGCCCCAGAGGAGGAGGGTGGGGACCGAAAATGAGGTGTGAGGAAATAAGTGACTCAGGAGGAGAGCACGTTTTTCCAGGAGGAGGAGGGGAGGAACAGGGCTGCACAGCCCCCAGCTCCACACCGAGCGCGGTGCCTCTCACGCAGCGGCCGGGCCACACCTGAGGCTCACATCCCACCCCCAGGGATCTGTGCCAGCTCAGGCTCCGGCCAGGATATCTTCTTGGGCACAGTGCCCTCCGCAGGAAGAATGAGCAATCATCCCTGAGGGCTATTCTATCCCAGGGGCTGAGCAAGAGCTTTCAGAATAGCTATTCATTAGAATTCCTCTGGGGGAGTGAGAATTTTTGTGGAGGGAGAGGCAAAAGCTGCAGCCAGGTCAGAGGAAGCCACTGGTAACAATGTAGGGCATCTTTCCGACTGCTCCTGGCGGCCTTTACAGCCTAAATTAAGCCCAGATGCACATTCCACGCCCATGGTCACCCCCTGGCCCCACAGACACTGCATGAAACCCACCTGACCGGATTTTTTGGACACACTCAGCTTGCACTTAGGGAGCCAAAGCCACGTGACCCGGTACTGACATGTAGCCCAGCTTCTTCCTTGATGTGAACTGATTATGAAGAAAACTCCATATAGTTCCATACTCCACATTTCGATATTGCGTGTGTATGTGTGATGATGAGGTATTATCCTCCAGTGACCGATTTACTTTTACTGTTCGGTAACTCTGATCTTATCAGGCCAAACTGTGGAGGGTACAATTTTATAGGGGAGCCTCAGGCAACAGGGCCCCTGAGGACGACCTGCCACTCGCTCCTACATTGTTCAAGGCTCTGATAGAAGAAATTTAACATTTCAGCTTTACCAAAACTCTCACTCTCTCTGTTAGAAGTGTACTAAAAGTTAATGGGATCTTGTGCACCTTTTTTTAGGAAGCAAAAAATGGAGAAAAAAGGCCATAGAAAGATCAACTGCGGAAGGTTTCCCATTATCCTCCAAGAAAAGGCACTGCACCCAAATCCAATGCTCAGTGAGTTGAGGGGCCTGGGGCTGTGGGTGCTCAGTGGTCAAAGTCCCCCTCCAAGGGGTCTGCTCGTAGAGGGCCGGCCCTAGACAAGGGTGGCACATGATGTTTTTTGGTTTGTTTTTGCAAAATGTATGGAATTCAAAATTGAATGAATTTAAATAAGATGCTGTCAAGTAGGGTGACCACGCCAGCAGCTGCGTCTGGCTGGAATCATGTGGCTCTGTGGACTTGGTCGTCAGTGGCCTTGGTCCTGCATGTCACCATCTCCCAGTGTGGCCCACAGTGCAAACCTGCCCTGGTGAAGAAGCTGCTGACCTGTCCCTACGCATTTCCCAGGGGCCGGGAAGAGACCCAGAACTCCAGTGCCTGGGATTTGGTGGTTTTCAGTCACAGGAGCCTTTCCTCAAAGATGTTTTAAACAGAAGAACATTTCCTGGCAGAACTGGGTGGGGTCGAGGTGGGGCTGAGGCCTCCCTGCTCAGGCAGCTCCTGAGCGTGAAAAGCACCACCCGCGCCTCATCTACCCAGCTCATGCGTGAGGAAGCCAGGAGCCAGAGAGCTAGTGAGGCTGGCTGTGTTCACACACCACTTAGCCAAGGGCCTTTCCTTCAACTCTCCATTGCTTGTCACATTTAGTTCTATTTCTTCTCTGTAGATGACATATCTTCTAATAATAATAATAATAATAATAATAATAATAATAATAATAATAATAAAATAATAATAATAGTAAGTTTAGCTGATTGAACTTACCAGATGCTATAACAGAATAGAGCTTTTCAAAGTATGGTCAGAAGGCCTCTTGGGGTCCCTAACACCCTTTCGGCGGGCATGAGGTCCTCTCTTTTCTAGCTACACATCTATGTGAGGCCAATATTGCAACAGATTGAATTCAGATGCAGCTATGAATCCAGCTGCTTTCTATTAAGCCAGACATTCAAGATACTTGCCAAAACATAAAACATGCCACTCTTCTAAATTTTTTCAAAAGTTAGTTCTCATTAAAGAATGTTATTTTGTTGGGCTGGGTGAAAAAGGTGAAGAGATTAAGAAGTACAAATGGGCAGTTACAAAACAGTAATAAGGACGTAAAGAACAGCATAGGGAATACAGTCAATAATATTGTAATAACTATGTATGGTGCCTTGTGGGTACTAGACCTATTAGAGGGGTCACTTCTTAAGTTATATAATAAATGTTTAACCACTATGCTGCATACCTGAAACTAGTATTAAATGTCAACTATAATTAAAAAATTAAAAAATTAACATTTTGTTAATGTAAAATTATTTTTGGTTTTAAATGACACAGGTAAAATATTTTTTAAATGTCTCAGTTAAAAAAATGTTTTAAAAAGCCTCAGGAGTACCCATTCAGTCTTATATAAGCAAAAATAATTTGAAATTTATAGACATATATTTCTCTTCCAATCACCTTCAGCTGACTGAATATTTTTACCACAGGTATATAAAATGGCATATATTCTGATATATGATAGATAAAACTATATAAACAAAAGCTCTTTAGGGTCCTCAGTTTTAAGAGTATAAAAGCGTTCTGAAGTTAAAAATTTGAGAACTGTTAATCTTTTAACTATCATGATATATCTGTATATCTGTATGGTAGGAATTCTTATCTTTATCTTATAGATTAAAAAAATGGAGGCTCAGAGAAATTGTCTTGCAGTGTCAAAAAGGTGGTGTGTTACTTATCTACGGCTGGGTAACAAAGGATCCCAAAACTTAATGGCTCAAAACAACAAACACCCACTGTTTCTGTGGGTCAGGAGTCTGGGAGTAGCTCACCTGGGTGCTTTAGGTGCAGTGTCTCTCACGAGGCTGCAGTCAAGACGTTGGCCAGTACTGGTGTCATCTGAAGGCCTGACTGGGGAAGAAGAGATCTGCCTCCAAGATGGGCACTCACATAGCCACCTTGAGTGTCATTAAGACATGATAGTCAGTTCCTCCCAAGTGATCCAAGAGAAAGACCGAGAATGGAAACGTCAATGTCCTTTATGGCCTAGTTTTGGAAGTTCTATGCCATCACTACTGCTTTATTCCCTTTATTAGAAACAAGGCACTAAATCCACTCCACACTCAAGGAGAACAGAACCGGACTCGACTTTTTGAATAGCACGTCAAAAAAATTATGGACATATTTCCAACCATCACAGCTAACAAATGGCAGAGCCAGGCTTCAAACGCAGGCCCATAGAGCCTCTGGCAGTTTGGACTGTATGACACAACCTTCCCAGGGTATGCCCCCGTCCTCTACCTGTAATTGTCTTGGGTTCAGGATCAAAAGGCATTCAATGACGAGGAACTGAGCGATAGCTGAGGAAGAAAAAAACCTTCCTAAGGCTCCTTCCATTTGAACTTACACTTGGGAAGACACTGTTACAGTGAGTGTGGTTGTGAGTGCGTCGAGGCCAGTGATGTCAGCAGAGGCTTTGTCCCCTGGCCTCAGCAGTCTTGGAGCTGAGATGCTGCTTGAACACTAAGCCTGACGTGCTCACCTGCCTGGCCCGGGCTCCCATGCTCTGGCCTCACCTGGAGCGCTCCACTGCCCACAGCCTGCCCAACAGGACCTGCACCAGACACATGTGCTCGCTGCTGCTGGCCTTTCCACAGCACTACTGAGGACGAAGCTGTGATTCAGGTTCCTATGTGGGCTTGTGACCTGGGAGAAAAACATCTCTTCAACTTCCTGGTGACAAAATGTAAGCTCTTGGCCACAGCAGGGTCTGAGATGAGAAGAGGGATGTATGAGGGCAAATCTGGGAAAACAACTGCAAACGCAGGACGGTCTGACAATCCAGGGGGCCAGGTTCTCAGAGGGCCACCCACTCAGCAGACCCTTACTGAGCATCTACGTGTGCCAGGCGCATCTCGAGACTTCCACCTTGAGTCAGAACTGTCATCACAACATCTCTCAGTTGCCAGAAAAGGATCCCCAGTGTCACCCTTAGGCAGGCAACACCCCTGGGTAACATGACTGGGGGAGTTGAGCTGTCTAAAGCGTACCTGGCACTGCCATTCATTTTATGACTCTAATCCAGACACTCACACTTCCTTTGTGTCTTTTGGCTTTTTCAGGCCCTGAAACAGGACACAGCTGCTATTTCACTTCTGGCACTGGACTGCAGAGTAATAAATGTGAGACCTGCAGCAGTGAGGTTCACAGGTCCCCAGGAGTCTGCCATAAAGAACCACTGAAAGGTGAGGGCGACAGGGGGGCCTCGAAAAGAAGGCAGAAGTGGACACGGCTGTTGTTCCCAGGCAAATGAGTTATTTTTAATCTTCTTTTTAGAATTTCATTACAGATACAGCACCCCAGGACAGAATTACTTAAATCATAACGAAAGACGTGCCTTTGTCCCGCTTCACTTTCTAAATGAAAATAAATATTCTTCACCTTGTGAGTATATCTCCTGTATAATCTGATCTTTGTAAACAGCTTAGTCCCCCAGTTACGGGAGACCCACATCACACTAGCCACTGCTTCCACTTGGGGTGCCCCCTGCTCTCCCCAGTCTGCTGCCCAGGCCTCGAACATTCCTCCGACGCTTCCCCATCCAGCCCTGCTGAGTGGCAGCAGGGTGCCTGAGGCCGGAGATATGAAATCCCAGCAAGAAAGGACTTTGAAAGTTACTCAGTGCTTTACCAGTGCAATCTGGTAACAAATCATAAATATTTGATGAACAAATGACCAACTGAAAAATCACTAATATCATTATTCAAGAGTGGCAAAAGCTTTAACTCCATCCCTACCAACAGCAATCATGTAAATTTTTTACAATCCTTAAACGTCATTGCTAATCTCAATGCAAAATTTTGCTTAGAAAAAAATCAAAATCCCACAAACATTTGTTTATAAAGATGAGTAACTCGTGGCTCCCCCCAAGGCGTTTACAGTCTACTGTGAGAAAGGAACTCATAACGAAACAAGGAAAGCTCATAGCAAAATGCGCTAAGTGCTAACGGCAAAGTCGGAGTGTGCTAGGAACAGGGGAGGGAAGGAAATGCTCCTCGTTTTGCCTCTGGACAGCCATACCTGACTCTCTGGTGTCCCTTTCTGGTGGATAAGTTCATACCTTCAAAGCGTGCTCGTCCCCTCCCTGGAGACAGGGAAAACGTTTCTTACCTCTCACAACTGCCAGTGTCCAAGACTAAAGAATGTCGTTCACCTGCCCTCCCAGCTGTGCCACCTCTACCCATCCCTAGCTGCCAAACCCTCCAGTTGCACTGTCAAGGTGACAGTGACTCTGCAGAAGCAACGGGGCAGTTTTCCTTACTATCTCCTTGGTCTTTGGGTCTACAGATCATGAGACCTATTATTCCAATGTATGGCAAGCAGCTGAGTCATCCGAAATGTGATCTTGAACTCCATTAGTAAACATACAGCGGCCAGAAGAGGGCAGAAGTCACAGGGAGGCATTGTTTTCTGTGTTAAAAAAGAAGCTTCCAGAAATTGGAATGAACAGGAAATGGAGTGGTTTGCCACGGGAAGTCGAGCCCCATCTCTAGTCTGCGAGACAATGTGCTTTGTGGGGACGTTGTGCTATGCAGACTGGACTGCGTGGAGCTGGATCAGATGACTCTGTGGTCCTTTCTGACTATGAGTTTCTGTGTTTCAAGTAAAATCCAAAGTTATATTTGGAGACTACTGAAGGATTAAGACTGAGCTCATCATCCTCTGTTCATCACGACTCAAGTCTGGGTGGTCGGCGTGACTAAATTTGGACTTTCTGGCTACTGCACCAGAGACCCATGAATAAGACAGGAGAGCTAGAAGGAGAAAGGGGAAGACAGAGAAGAGAGGGGGAGGAGGAGGGGTGACTTTCCTACATTTATCTTCTTTTCTGTTTGGTCTCTATTTTCTACAATTGTCTTAGTGACTGGTTAGCTTCTAACTCCTAGAGTCCTTGCTCCTAAAGTTGGGAAGAACTTGAGAAACCCAACTGGTTCAACCATTTTCAGATGAGGTAGTCAGGCATGCCCAGGTCACACAGCTAGCAGCTGGTCTCTTGTCTGCTAAATAAAACCCCTTTAAAAGTTGTATTTCTTTTCCTGAATTCTTTGAATGACGAATACTTGACAGAAAGTTCTCTGTTTTTTATGTTTTCTAATTTTCTTAATAAATTTTTATGAAATATTTCATCCACACAGAAAAGTTTTCCGAATGATACCCACCATTTGGGGATCATTTTTGATGCTCTGGATTTAATCACAGCTAATATTTTTCAGCTTGTTCAAAACCGAAATGGATCTGTTCCCAGAGAGAAAATTCGAAATCCTCTCAAGATGAACACAAGCCTGTACCAGGGAAGTAAGTATTTATTATTATTATTATTATTGATAACACAAATGGCTACCCATTCATGGTGTGCATACTGTGTGCTTATAGTGCATCGTGACTCACCCAAGATCCTCTAGATCATAAATAGAGGCAGGCTTCAAAGTTAAGTCTGGCTAATACTTCAATTATTCATTTATTCTTTCAACATATATTTGCGTGTCAATAGCAGCGTGCTGTGCTAGGTGCTGAGGATGTAGCAATGAAGTCAACTATTGTCCCTTCATGCAGCTTACTTTTTTGGTAAAGGAGCCAGTCTTTGTTAAGTGCCAAGAGGGGGGCATACGAGTGCTATTTATTACCCAATTGGGGGGTTAGGGAAGCTGGTTATGTATGAACACACCAGCAAGGAGGTGCAGGGGTACAAGTGAGGGACACTCCAGGCTAAGAGAGCTTCCTGATGTGAAAAGCCCCTTGGTGAACTCAGGGGTGGTCTGGCTGGAGCCTGAGACAGTGGGTAGCAGTGGGATGAGACGAGGCTGGTGAGGGAAGGCTGGTGGGACAGGCAGGGCCAGACTGTGCAGGGGTTTGTCAGTTACAGAGATTTCAGACTCTTGGGTAAAATGGGAAGTCAATAAAGTCTTTTAACCAGGGAGTTTTTAAAGTTTTTAGTGTTTTAAAAGATCACTGTAACTGTTGAGGGGGAAAGGCTGACAGGAATCAAAGGCTGGAGGATGGAGACCAAATGGAAGGCTAGAGCAGAAGCCCAGGAGATGATGGCAGCTTGGCCAAGGATGGTAGAAATAGGAAGAGACGTGTCTAGTATTCAAGATTCGCCTCAGAGGCAGAATCAGTAGTGTAGCAGAGTGTCTAGAGTTCGGCCTCTGAAGTCACACTCCGTCTGAACCCACTCCCCTCTACCAACCGCAGTGCAGGGTTTAGGAACGTGGCCTCTGGAGACTTCTCGGGTTTGCATCTTCACCCTGGGGTCTTGGGCAGGTTGCTTGACCTCTGTGCCTCCCTTTCCCCCTTATATTTCTCTGTTATTCCCCCAATGAGAGTAATAGTGCTGGATTCATTGAGGATTGAGGCAATACATGAAGCATTTAGGAAGGTACCCCATTCATATAAGCACTCAGCAAGTGATGGCTGCTACTGCTGAGCGGTGACTGGATGTGGGGACACAGCACTCTGAAACCCACGCCCTTCCCACTGCGCTGCACTGCCGAGCCTGCCCAGTTTTTCGTTGGCTAAGGGCCCCTGACACTGAGTTGCCTCTCAACTGGGGGACAGATCCAATGTGTTGAACCAACTCACAGAGCCAACTGATGTTAACGTGACAGGGGGACAGGGAGGAAGGAAGGCTTCAAGTGACAAGCATTTGAAGTCAGACATGATCCTGCTCACAGTGTCGTATGTACCAAAGAAGAAACGCTTAGTAGAAGGACTCCCAAGCCAGCCTGTCAGGCAAGGTTCTGTGGTTGTGCAAAGCGTTCACTCCAGGTAGTGCCCTTCACGAAGGCTTGGTGAATGAAACCCCCCCCGAGCCTCGCAGGGTACAACCTGCAGAAGTGCGCACAGTGGCCCTGGCACCCCTCAGTCACCCACCACAGACGCAGGACCATCTCTAAGGGACGGTTATAGTGTCGTAGTCCAGGGGAGCCTGTTTACCTAAGGAGGTACTTTTATTTTCCCACTGCTGCTGCCTCTTTACTATGTAAGCTCACTAGCACGAGAACTCAAGTAAAAATGCCTGCAGTTGGCAGATTTGAGTGTTTTATAAACATACAGGGTAAAATGTGGGCCCCACAACAATGAAAACTGAATAAAAACCTCTTTGGAGTCCTGCCGCTTTCAGTGTTAATGCAAAAGGAGTCAGATTCTGGGAGGACACGCCCTTCATGGTCATGGGAACAACCTTTTCCTGATGCTGGGCCGTGGTCAGCCACACAGGGCCTGAGAGCTACAAAGGCGATGGGGTCTGGAGGCCTCACCTCTGCCACGCGGCATGGGGCAGGCCGAGCCACAGTGCGTGTGGCACTGTGCACAAGTATCACTGTGCTTTTGCCTTCCAGAAAAAATCTTAAAGCTTTCACGACCTACGGTTCAGACCTTGCTACCTACACCCTCACCCTATCTCCCCTCTTGCAGGATCTCTGGAAGCAAACACTTAAGCCACTTTAGCGGTATTGAAGAAATGAAATCTGAGGTGAGCACGCAGGAAAAAGACATTGAAATGAGTCCTTGCGGCTTGTGTTTGTTCTTGATGACCTCAAAACTGATGGCTTTAAAATTCCTACAGTATGGGGGCAGCATAAAATGCTCTGCTGAAAACAATGTGTGCTCAGCACCAACATAAAACCTGAGCAACCACACGGTTCGCATTATTCCTAAATTGTTCCAAGGGGAATTTCCTGGAAAAAGCGTTTATGGGTGTGTCTCAGCTACAGGACACCCCTGCCTGGGCATGAAGGCGCTGGAGCCAGCTCCTAGCCACTTACAGGTCTGTTCCAGCGACATCCAGGCTAGAGCTACCTATTTTCAAATCAGGAACCCTAATCCTGAGCCACTTTCAAATGCTTCCATGTCCATGTGCTGTATCCGTGGGCCTTCTCAGTGGTTATGTCCCTAAGTCCCCTTCGCTGACCCCCAAAAGCTTTTCTTTCTCACAGATCTCTTTCTCTGTAGCAGGGAAACAGTCCAGCAGGTTGCTGACCTAACCCTCTGATTCATGCTCATCAGTCACATGTTAGTCTTTTTTCTGTTACCCTAAAAAATATATTCCATCTCAGACTGGTTTCCTAGGAAACCAACCCTCAAAAACAGACTGGGTGGAAAATAGAACACTAAAAATTCCACCTCACAGTGTTTAATAATGAGAGAACCCAATTAACAGAAACAGTAGTAAATTTATGTAAATAAAATGTGTGGACTTTTCTTTTGTAGGTTTTAAATTTGTCTTTGGATTATGCCCTAAGGACAGCAACCATTTTGAAAGAAACTACTGATCAAATGATTAAAACTATCGCAGAAGATCTTGCTAAAGCACAGAGATGGAGGAATCACCTGAAATACTAGTTTGACTCAAGGCAACCAAGGAATTTTTAAAAAGCAAAGAAAACTTGATCTCTCCTTCCCCCCAAGTATTTACTTATTACACAATTTAGGAAGATTGTGATAGGAAGATTATTTCTATAGAAAACATCAAAATCATAAGAAATGGGGACACGCAGTACTTAAATGAAAAAAAGGGGATATGATTCTTAAAAATCAAACCAACAAGTATTTAAAATTAAATATTCTTCTTAACTTCTAAGAAATCGAAACAGTAAAATATACTTTTACCTTTTAGTATGTCAAAAAGAAAGAGAGAAAGGGGGAATCGGGGAGGCAGGCAGACACCGACCTAGTGACAGAGGATGGGGAGGAAAGGCACTCTCCTACACAGCCGGTGGAAGGAGAAACTGGTACAATCTTGTTGGAAGGGAACTTGATAATACCTATCGCATTCTATAAACTCTAAAAGCACTTACCCTCTGACAGCAATTCCACCACCAGCAATTCACTTCTCGGGTAGCCACACAATAGGCCCCTCTAAGTGTGGAAGGATGGCCACCAGAGCCCCGATGGGAATACCCCCAAGTGGAACTGGTCTAAATATCTTCTGTGACGATTCGTAAGTAACAGCAGTCATACAATGAATACTCTGCAGCCACTGAAAAGAATGAGATTATCTGCAAGATAATGAAAAACAGCACGAGCCCTAACAATAAATACAGTGCGACCTTTTGTGTGTTTTTCAAAGGGAATATATACTTTCTGGAAAGCACACAAAAATATTCAGTGGACCTCTAAGAAATGGAACTGGGAGTTTTGTGGGGATGGGGAGGATTGTTACTTTTCATTGACTTTCTGTACTGTATAAAATTATGTTTATAAATTATTTGATTAAAGATCTCTTGAAGTCAGAAATATGCAAAAACGATAGTTCTAGATTAACGAAACTGGGGACAAAAGTGAAAATTCATTACAGCTATGGACCAGGGATTAAGTTAATTTATAACATTTCATGTTGGATGTCAGAACAAGATTTGGATTTGCTTAAGGCTGATTTATAATCTCCCTAATGACAGAGCAGCAAATTACTGGTTCTCTCTCTTTCCTGAGGCCTCCATTCACTCCAAACATTCAACAAATGGCTTCCCAAACCCCAGAGCTTTGCTCAGTGGGAGTGAGTTGAATACCACTTTGAAGATTTTTGTGCTAAGGCAGCTGCTATTTGTCTAGCTGGCTGGAGAATGAGCTATTTTTAACTCTGGGGCTTCAAATTTGGTTTTGGCTTTTTTGAAAGAGAAAAAGCAGACACTAGCCTGAAGATAGCTCTGACTTTGTGGCTAAATTTGCCTTAAGCAGTGGCACTGTAAGACAGTGAAAACTGGTAGCACTACTATTTCAAGAGTGAAAAAGGAACTCAGACTGTATGTACTAAGAGCTTCTAGGTTCATCACTTACCTAAATATAATCATAACTTGATAACCCGTTTTATGTACCAAGTATCACGAACCTGTCCCCAAGTTTAAAATTACACACTTCTTGGTTGAAGTATTCTTAAACAATCCATTAGTTCTTAACCTTTTTCAGGTTCAATCATCTTTGAGAATCTGAAAACATATGAACACACACGATTTTGCAACAATTTTTAAAAGTTCACGGACACCTGAAGCAAATCCATGGAACTCAAGTTAGCGAGGACTACCATAAATGAATGTTCCTAATCCCTCAAATTATCCTTAAAACTTACTATTGTAACCATTTTTGATTTAAAAATATGACCCATCTCTGCTTTATTAAACTGTATTCCAAACGAATTTTCTATTTCTTGATGATTCAGGGCCACTAGGAACAATCACTGCAACATGACTAATCCAAGAAACAAATAGGGTAACGTCCTTAAGGTGTTCTGACACAGTGCTACGTAGGCTTTGATTTACAAGGATAATTTTAAATGATTCTGTAGCCTCGACTCTCCCCTCCCCCATTCAGCTTCTTTGTGTCAATGCTGACAGACCTCTCTCCTAATTCTGCTGCAGTAATAAACCAGAAAAACAAGCTTGGTAAATGATTTTATCTCTAACACTGAGTCAAGGGGCTCAGGGTTGCTGCGAGCAACCGAGCAACCGTGTTGTGATGGAACTAAAACACACATGTGGCAGTGCCCTCAGTGCAGAGGCCTCTTTGTGTTTGCTTCCTGCTGGAGCCTGCCAAGACCAAGACAGCAGGCCAAGGTGGAGCTGCAGAATAATTCTTTCACCTTTTTAAGTGTCTAAGCCAACCACTTCAGTTAACTATCAGATTGTACAAATGAAAACTCATCTTTTTATCATTCCTATTGTAATCTTAATAATTTAAAATAGACCTAATTCATACTAAATATGAATATGTATTTATATTTAATATATTATATATTAATATATATATCAATACCCATACTGTTTGTAGTAGAAATTTTAATGTGAAGGAAGATTTTAAAGAAATTTGCCTGCATCTTGATGCGATTCACACAGTTACCAGATACCTGTAGCAGAACTGAGTTATGGAGGCTTCACATCTTACAAAATAAACTGCCAGGATCTGGGCCATTTGGGCTCAAATCCAAAATTTTGTGTCTTGTGAACTGCTGATATTTTTATTTATTTTTTGTGAATATGGCTGAATGATGTGAAACAACTATACTGTATGGACTGAGCACATTTCAGAAGAAAGTAAAACTGCTTCAGTGATTTGAATAAATGGCTAGCTGCAACAACAAAAAAGTCTTTTTCTGGGTCTTGATATCAGAATGTGTCATTGCTGATTCTAGGGGTAGAGGGGATAGCTATACTAAGAAATTTATGTGAGATGACCTCTTATATCTTCAAATTCAGTAACAGATTTAACAAACAAAAGGTCTCTCCAATTCTAAGCCTAAAATATAAGTGAAATGTAGGCATAGAAGGATCTCACATCAGTATAACACGGCAAAATGACTACTGAGGTCACTAAATGGGCCAATGTTTGCTGCCATCACACTCTCAGTTCCACGTGTCACAGAGCATTGGATTAGTCTAAATCTCTGTTCCACACATTAACAACCCTGGACTGATACTTACCAAGGCAGAATAGGATCTCAGGTAGAATCAGACACTGAAAATTAGCCCTCTCACTGGAATGTACTTTTCTCATGCTTAGTAATGTGAAAAGAGCCATTTATTAATGTCAGGCCTTCCCCTCCACATACACATCCAGGTTAAACTACAGAACTTTGAGTCTTAGTTTCCTCAGCTTTAATATGGAGATGATAATAACAGTACCTATCCTCACAGGATTAAATGAAGCAATGTAAAGACTTAAAAATGCTGCCTGGCGAAAAAGGAACCCTCATGCATCGATGGTGGGAATGCAAACTGGTACAACTACTATGGAAAACAGTATGGAGATTCCTCAAAAAACTAAGAACTGAATTACCATATGATCCAGCAATCCCTTTTCTGGGTATTTACCCAAAAAACCTGAAAACGTTTATCTGCAAAGATATATACACCCTGATATGTTCATAGCAGTATTATTCACAGTGGCCAGGACATGGAAGAAACCAAAGTGTCCTCTGATAGATGACTGGATAAAGAAGCTGTGGTACATATATGTACCACATATGTACAATGGAATACTACTCAGCCTTAAGAAAAGATGAAACACTGCCATTTGCAACAACATAGATGGATCGATATAAGTGCAGACAGAAAAAGCTTAAAACCATATGATTTCGCTCATATGTGGGACATAAAACCGAAAGTAACAAACAGGACAAACTAACAGAAATTCATGGAGACAAACTGTGGATCAGTGGTTACCAGAGGGAAGAAGAGGAGGGAGACGGGGCAGAATATTTGGTGATGGAAGGAAATCTAACTTTGGGTGGTGAACATACAATACAATATATATATATATATGTGACATGCTGTTTGTCGAATTGTACACTTGAAACTTACTTGATTTTATTTATGTCACCCCAATAATTTTTAATAAAACAAGAAAAAGAAAATATACCTTAGTCTTCATGAAGTTCACAATCAAAGTTATACTATGGTGTAAAAAAAAATGCTGCTTGGTACATATAGAGCACTAAGAAAGCATTTGCACATCATTAGTTTTTAATCATTACTTAGTAAAATAGCAAGTATAAAATTTTATCTCAAAAACAACTTTATATAAAAAAATCTATTTAAAAAGAATAGAAGATCCAATTTACATGGAACCATGAAAGATATGGCAATATGTAGTACCTGTATGAAGAAAATGAAGATGCTGAAAGTCATAAAGACTTAAGTAAATGAAGAGAGATTCCATATTCCTGAATGTCAAGTTTCAATATTATCAGGATGTCAATTTTTCTGAGTTAACCTATAAATTAACTGCAAACCTAATGAAAACACCAAAATAACTTCTGGTATTAACAAAATGACACTAAAGTTAATTTAGAAAAATGTAATAGTCAGAAAATTTCTGAAAAATAACAATAATTAAGGTGTAGGTGTAGAGATTATATCCATCATATATTAAAACATACAATGAATTGAAATACTATATGCCTATTAAACAGAATCCAGAAATAAACCAAAACACAAACATAAATTTAGCCTATGATAAAGGTAATAATTCAGATTATCTAGGGAAAAGAAATAATAAAATCTGGTAAAATATCTGGCTGTTTAGACAGAAATAAAGCTGGATCCCTGTTAAACACTGTATTAGTCAGGGTTCACTATAGGAACAGAAACTCCTCTAGATACTTCAAGCAGAAAGGGATTTCACAAAGAGAGTTAGGTCCTTAAAAATCTTGGGAAAATCTTTAAGGGCAGAAACTGAGGATCACCATGCTGCACAGCACTGCCTCATATCTATTAAGCAGGAGACAGACACTGAAATGTGGAGCCTGGTTGCTATAAGACAGGCGCTTACTTGTCCACTGGCAGAGCCATAGTATGTGCCCTCTGCCTCTTACCTCTCAAATCTTGACCAAATCATTGGTAGAATTTAATCTATTCAGAACCACATTTACCTCTGAGTCTGCAAAACTTCATTTTTAGCCTTCTATCCCCTGTGGTATGGGATGGGAGGCACGGGATATAATGCCAAGTGCCAAGAGACAATATCTAGCATACATTCTCACACTAAAATCAATTCCAGATGCATGAGTTATCTGTAAAAAAATAAAATGAAAGTATCACAATGTTCTAAAAGAAACAACGGGTAAACTATAATCTTGGGTGCAAACGGTATTTCTAAGTATAACACAAAATTCAGAAACCACATAGGAAAAGTGATGGGTTTATCTATATAAAAATTAAAAGTGTGTTATCTATTATAGTATTTTAAATGCACAAATACTTTGAGCAACTATGTCATTGCTAGAAATATTTGTGTAAGTCTGCAACTCAAACAATGCAGCATTATTTGTAAGAGCAAAACTCTGAAGACAAGTGATATATAAAATTGTGGTCCATCATATAACAGAACACTATGAGGCCAGGTAAAAGGACAAGTTTGAAATAAAGATGTCCCCTTTCCATAACACATGTGCATACATATCCTTAGACAGTCATGCGCAGTATAATGACACTTTGGTCAACAATGGACTGCATGTCTGATGATGGTCCATAAGACTATACTGGAGCTGAAAAATTCTCACCTAGTCATATCACAGCCATCCTTATGTCATAACGCAAGATATTATTCACATGTTTATGGTGATGCTGGTGTAAACAAACCTACTGTATAGCCAGCCGTATAACAGTATATAGCAAATATAATTATTTACATTACATAATACTTGACAGTGGTAATAAATGACTGTTACTAGTTTATGTATTTACTACATTATGCTTTTTATCATTATTTTAGAGCGTACTCTAGTTATAAAAAAGTTTCCTATAAAGCAGTGCCCATGTTACACTAGGAGCAGCCTCATGTTTACTTGTTGACTGTCTCTCTCTTGTGTTGGATTTAATCTCGTGTTGTTTTGTACATTAACATGCTGTACAGGTTTGTAGCCTTGGAGCAATAGGCTATCCCAACAGCCTCGGTGTGCGATAGGCTGTTCCAACTAGGTTTGTGCTAAGGGCACTCACTGATGTCTGCACAAGGACAAAATCACCTAATGATGCATTTCTCAGAACATACCACTATTGCTAAAGTGACATATGACCATATTATCCAACCTTATACATATATTACATTTTTCTTTTAAAAGCCAACAGGGGTTATCGTAACAAAGAATTATATATTTATTTTCTCTTAGAATGTTCACAATTATTTTTGGTTTTCCAATTTAAACATTCATGATTTCAAAGTTATATAAAATTGTGTTCCTTAGAAGTATCTAGCAAGACAGTATGTACTATGAAATCATTCTATTTCTTTAATGACTCAGTTATTTTACATATAAAAGAAATTATGAATTTCAGTAGAAAGAAAAACTGCACTATCACACATACACATACAGTGATCACTTTTATAACCTTTCATTTAAAATCATTCTTTCCCCAAAAAACTTATTTTAGTGTATGACAGAGGTGATTATGAAAAATTACCCACAACTCTTAATATATTCTGTTCCAAAGATAAAAAAATTTCCTTTTAGAAAGCATTTTAACATTTCTTATTATCTACAAAGAATTACAATATTTAAATTATTAAAAGCAGCAAATCCAATTATATGTAATTGTCAATAGCCCTTTAAGAAATTTATTTGAAAAGTCATTATTCCATAAAATATTTACAATGCTTAAATTACATGATAGCAACACTGTCTTCATCTATTTTAGTTGAACATATTAATAAGAATCTCCAAACCAAAAAACAAAGGCTATTCATCCTTAATAAGGGAGACTTTATCCTTGGATTTATTCAGCATCTTTATATCATCCAACAACTTTTTAGGTGTTAAAATGTGTGTAGAACCTGGTAGGAAAAAAGATAAAATTTCAGGGGTCAGCAGTTAAATAGATATTTTTTAGGTATCTACATAACTACATTGTCCTGTCCTTCAAATATGAGAAGTGTAGTAACTTGGGGCAATTTAATGAAATTTCTATAGGACATAGTTCTAATATCTGCCTATTTCAATCCTTTCTCTTCATTGAGCATGCTCAGTAAACCTTCAGAAACTCTGCCCACTCCTAGTGCTTTGTCTACTTTGTGCTATATATTGATATACTGAAGAACAAAACTGGAGGTTATTCTACCCTTGTGACAGAACTGTCGCTGTTCAACCATTAAGCAGTGCTTCAAATTGAGGTTTGAGTCAGAATTTATATATCAGTGGCTTTGACTGAAATTCTTAAAATTTAAGTCCATACAGGCCTTGCCAATATCAGGTCCATATCCACAAAACAATTACAAATATTTTTGTACTAAATTATCTCAAAAATTATTTAATAATGAGAGTTAAGAAAAGTATAGAACATAATATTTTAAAGAAAATATTTGATATTTAAAGAATATAATATTTTGAAGCTCATTCCCTCAAAGGCAGGATGTTTTTTAAAAAAATGATCAAAAAGGTAGACCAGATACCAGAGGATAGAGAGTGAGAGGATGGTGGAGGTAGATGGGGTAAAGGGAGTCAAATATGTGGTGACAGAAAGAAATCTAACTATGGGAGGTGAACACACAGTGTAAATATATATATGGCTTACTGTTAAAAAGTACAGCTGAAACTTATTGGATTTCGTTAACCAACGTCATCATAAAAAAAAGTTGACTAGGAAAAAAGTCTAGTAGTACATCAGCTAAAACATACTATGACTTAAAGTTTTTTGCATTTGATAATTTAGTTATAAAAATAAAATACAAGACAAAATTTTACATATATATTTCTGCATTTAGAGTTTGTTTAAAAAGGTAGGAGACAGAAAAGCAAGTCTTACCAATGATAACCTCACAGGATTTATGTGCTTGAGAAACTTCGTAAGCACAACGCATTTCAGAGTACGTAATTCCTCCAATTACAAAAACAATCAGCTTTGACCCATTCTTTCGGTCCTCTAAATAATTAGCTCTGGGTTTTTGGCGGGCACTAAAAAATAAAATAATGCAAATGTGTTAAAAACATTTCCAAAGCCATACTGTTTTTATAGGCTTTTTAAAAAGCCTAACTCAAGCCAACTCAAATTTGGCACAATTACATTGATTTTATGGAAATGACTTAATATTGTAAGATTGGGCACCAAGAATTAGGCAGAAGGGCCCCACCTTCAAGTTTAATTTTGATCTGATAGTTTGGACAAATCATTCATAATCTAGCTCAGCATTTTTACCTATATAACAGAGCTAATACTCTCTCTTATTTCATGTGAAAAAATAATATACTTGAAAAGTCTGACTTCTTGAAGTTAAAAAATGGGAGGAGTAGCACAGAAACAACAGGGTTTCATACACATGGGGGACAGGGGTTGCAGGTACTGATTTGGAGCTGATGTGGTACTGGGACATCCCTTGCTGGAACTCAGGAAAGTATGATGACAGGAGATACTGAAGACAAATCTGCACTCTCATGTTCACTGCAGCATTAGGCACAATAACCAAGATATGGAAACAACCTAAATGTCTTTTGATGAACAAATGAATGAAGAAAATGTGGTATGTATATAAAATGGAATATCATTCAGCCTTAAAAAAAAGGAAATTTTGCCACTTACAACAACATGGATAGACCTGGAGGACATTATACTAAGTGAAATAAGCTAGACTCAGAAAGACAAATACTGCATGATCTCACTTATATGTGGAACCTAAAATAGTCAAACTCATAGAAACAGAGAATACAAAGTTAGTTGCCAACAGCTGAGGGAGGGGGAAACGTTGTTCAGAGGGCAAAGTTTCAGTTATACAAGATTAGTAAGTTCTAGAGATCTAATGCATAGCATGGTGGCTATAGTTAACAAAACTGTATACTTGAAACCTGCTAAGAGAGTAAATCTTAAATTAAGCCTCACTGTGAAAAAAAGAAAGAAAAGAATAACCATGTGGAGGTGATATATTAATTAGCTTGTGGTGATCATTTCACAATGTATATATATCAAAACATTAAATTGTATACTTTAAAACATGTTATTAAGTCAATTATACCTTAATAAAGCTGTTAAAAAAAGTTAGACCTGGGTTTCAATTCTGATTCTGCTTCTTTCTAGTTCTGTATGACTTTCAGCAAGTCACTTAGCCTTTCTCTAAACCTTAAGAGTTGTTTCTAGGATTAAATGAAATGATGTATAAAATATACTAAGTATAGAATCTGGTATCAGGAAAGCACTCAATAAATAGTAGCCATTATTTCTACCATTTCCTTCCCAGATTTCTTTATACTTGCACTGTCCAATACAGTAGCCACTAGCCATATGAGGCTACTTAAATTTAAATGAAATGACATGAAATGAAAAATAAAGTTCCTCAGTCACACTAGCCACATATTGGTACTCAGTAGTACATGTAGGTTAGTGACCACCACACTGGACAGTGCAGATATAGCACATTTCCTTCACTGAAAGAACGTTCTATTGGATAGCACTGATCTAGATCACAGGGCAAGCCTCTACTGTCCCATACCCCGCTGGTCAAACTTGGGAGCTTTTATTTGAGAATATATAAATATTTTAAAATAAACATTTATGTACATCTATTAAACATATATATTAGTTTATAAATTATATACACATACTAGTGTATATAAATAAAGCTTAACTCTCCCTTTTTCAGGTAAAAATTGGCACCCAATAGATCATCTTGGAAACCATGTTCTAGATGACCTCTAAGACCCTGCAATGTAGGATCCCACAATAAACTTTTAATAACGTTCTTAGTCTCGCCTAAAAAAAATAAAATAAAATAACAAAGAGAAAATTCTGAGATGTCATAAATTAAAATACAGCAGGCCAGAGGATGGAAAGAAGAGACAAAAAGTAGTTAATTGGTTAACAACTACAGTGCAAAACCAACAAAGACTGCTCACACTCCTTAAATTATTAAGGAGTGTTAAATTATTAAATTAACTTCCAGGTGGCTATTTCTGAGATCATCTAAAAAGAGAGAATAACCAGGCAGCAGTTGAATCTCAGGAGCCGCTGCTTCTAGCTTACACATGAGCTTTAGGGACTCTCCTATGGCCTCCACTGTGCCCACCCCAGAACTAGACCATTCCCTTGTCTATAGTTAACGTCTTTTCAGAACAGCTTACATCTTTTTCCCTCTACTTGATGTATAAAAAACATTTGCAAAACTCCAGGACAATGGACATATTTGTCTTTTCTACCTAGCCATGTTACAGGTGGTTTAGACTCATGCCCCAAGACTGGTCTTGTTGTTGTTGTTGTTGTTGTTGTCAGCAACGGCCTAATAAACCCTTCCTTTTAAAAAGGCTTTCAGCTGTGGAAGTTAAAATTTTTGTTTAATGTAAATGACAAACAGAAAAATAAAAAATACAGAAAAAATGACAAAATAAGAAATAAAAAATTCTAAGCATATTTGAAAAAGAAACAAGTGGAACTTTTAAAATGTAAAAGTCACTGAACACAGACACAAAAAATAGCTTACTCAGCAGGTTAGACACAAATTTGAGAGCTAAATAATTGAAAACTAAGTCTGAAGACAATTTTCCAGAATAAAACACAAAAAGTAAAAAAAAAATGTTAAAATGAGATTACAAAACATGAAGATAGAATGATGTGTATCAACAAAACTGAGACTGCAAAATGGCAAAATTTAAAGAATTTATAAAAGATATGAAATCTCAGATTCAGTGAACTTCCTAAACACAATGAATCCCAAAGAAAGAAAACTAACTCCTCAGGTAGATATAGCATGGGTATGTACAGAATATCAAAGACGAAAAACAACCAGGGAGAAAAGGCATATTACCTACAAAAGCAAATCTCTTATGATAAAACTGACAAAAACACCTTACCCCCATACACATACCTTCCCAAGAGTTTAAAAAGAATTTAAGAAAACAGTAGAATAGCATCTCAAAGAGTTGAGTGAAAATTACTATAAACCAAGAAATTTATGGCCATCAGGTAAGGACAAAAATGAAGATAATTTCAGACAGAAAAAAACAAAGACTACCACCAACAGACCCAGGCAGAAGAAATTTCTAAAGGATACACTTCAGAAAAGAATATAACACGAACACACAACTAAAAAAAAAAAATGTTGGTCATTATTTTGGAAAGTAAAAAAAGACAGCTAAAAAAAGTATAACATTTAAAAGATTTGTGGTTTGAACTAAGTTGTTCTAAGACTTCTGTATCATTCCAGAGGAAGGCAAAGATACTAATTAATTTCAATTTTGTCAAGTCAAAGAAGCATGTTAAAATTCTAAGGATAACTGCTACAAAAATATAAATATAGGCTATATAGCTTTCAAACCAGTAGAAAAGGAAAAAATAAAACAAAACTAAATAAAGTCCTCAATCCAAGAGAAGCACCCTAGGGAAACACTGGAATATATGTAAATGTACAAGAGTGCTCACTACATATTGTTGGCAATGGTGCCAGTTTTGACACGGACTAAATTTCCATTGACTAGAAAAGAGATGAATAAACTGACACTTATGTAAACATATACCAACCATTAGTGAAATTTTATACATATATCATTCTGGAATAAACTTCACATATGTAATGTTGAAGAAAACCAAAAAAGCAAGTTGCAGGAAGACACATCTTATGACCATTTATATTAAGTTTCAAAACACAACTACAGAGAAAACTGGTGGTCATGGTAGACTAAGGTGGTCAGGAGATTCCTCTCCAAGAAAATAGGTATAAACCAAGGTGAAATAGTGGAGAAAACAAACTTTTCAGGTTAAATGGAAATCAACTACAGGCAGACAAAAAATTGAGAAGCACTTGCTCTTGAATATACGCTAGAATATCGAGTAAGAATGGTGGTGGTAACCATGTGACCTCCTAGCCTGACACTGCACCCTATCCTCACCGCCCCCCCACCCCCCCCAAAATTAGCTGGCAAAAACTATAAGCTTTACTGACTTGAGGCTAATTGTGAAAACCACCAACTTTCCTGCCAGAGGTGAATGCTTGATTTGAGGTAGGGTGGCAAAGGGAGTACAAAATCCTGCAGCTTTGCTGGTTTAAAATGGCAGATCTAGTTCAGAGCAGTAAGGCATGAAGCTTTGGTAGTCCAATGTTTTGGTCAGCAAAATCAGTCAAAAATTTAATGGGGGAAATCTGGATGTCAGAAAGCCAAAGAAGGCAAGGACAAGCTCTCCATATACCCTTCCTTAGCTGACCACCAAAATTATGCATGTGTAGGGAAAGCCTGAGAGCGCCCAGGGGAAAAAAAAGAAAAAAAGACTCAAGAACTGACTGTGACATGAAATACATTCCTCAAGCCACACTGAGCTTGATAAGCAGACACTGGAAGCTTTACAGGCTCAAGGTATCCAAACACAACCTCTATCCAGATAACTTGCTGACCTCTAAACTATGCAAACACAGGAGCAACTACTAAGAACCAAGCAAATAAATAAAAAAAATAAATAGACAGACAGACAGACAGACAAAGAGATAGATAAATAACACCAATGGCTAAACTCTGTAGGGGAGAATGATCTCACAGTTTAAGTCCATACAAGTTACTAAAACAAAAACAATTTAGAGTTGCTACATTACCTAAAAGGTCCAGTTTTTAACCAAGAATTAAAGAAATAATAAAGTGTGATCCACATTTTGGAAAAAATGCAGTACACAGAAACTGACCTTGTGTGGACTCAGATATTGAATTTAGCAGATTTCAAAGTAACTATTATAAATACGAGCAAAGCATTAAAATTATGCAAAAATTTAACCATAGGAATCTCAAAAGAGAAAACTAAAAAAAGAACCAAATGAAAATTCTAAATATGAAAAACATGAATGCTGAAATGGAAAATACTAGATGACTCAACAGCAGATTTAAGATATCAAAAGAAAGAATCAGAGAACCTGAAGATGGATCAACAGATATCATATTTGAAGAGCAGGAAGAAAACAGATGAAAGAAAAGTAAACAGCCTCAGTGACCCAGGAGACAATGTCAAACCTTACAACACATGTGTAATTAAGTTTTGAAAGGAGAGGAGAGAGAGAAATGGGCAGAAAAAATTTTGGAGAGGTGATGACTGAAAACTTCCAAATTTGATAAAAAGTATTAACTTGTAGATCCAAGAAGCTCAACAAACCGCAGGTAGAATAAACATAAAGAGAACTCCACCAAGACACATCATAGTTAAACTGCTAAATGCCAAAGACCAAGAGAAAAATCCTGCAAAACACAACTCTATACATCATTTGAAATACAAATATATGTAGAAAATGTACAAAGACATGTGGGTGAATGAGATGAATGATAAACACCAAACTCAGGACAGGTAAGAAAGGGAGAATAATCAAAACAGAGTGTGATATCAGAAAGCTTAAATTGTATTTATGATGATTCATGTGTTAAGGTGGACACTGAGTGCAAGGGTATGCATTATTCTCTAGGGCTTTATGAATGTTTTAAATATTTCACCACACAAAAAAAAAAATTATCAAAAAGGGTTGTGTCCTCCACTATGCGAAGGAAAAAGAGATGATGAGACACTCACTCTTATTAGTTTCATAGAAATACTTTCCATAATAAAGTACATTTTCATATTGCTTGCCTGGACTCATTTAAAACAAGTTACAGTTTAAAAAAAAAGCTGCCTCTTAAGTTTCTGACATGTCTCAAGGTGCCAATATAAGATGACCTGCATGCCATTTTGATTACTGGTCTGCAATATCACACCAAAAATGTCATTGACTTGTTCCTAGGCTTTACCTTACAGCTCCAGAGCCATTCCACACTGCTGGACACTGGGAACAATATGGCCATTCTTTTGAATCTAATCTATTATCGATGGCATCCTAAGGAAGAAAAGAGTTATCACCATCAAGAAAATGTTGTAAACTGCAGGATATTTTTGTTCGTTTGTTTTGCATAAAATTCAATTAAGGAACATATGGATAAATATTTAATAAAGTAAGGTTAGACCTTTTGAAACTCACAAATATTACTTGTTTCAAAAATTAATGCAATTATTTACTGACTCATTGAACCACTATTTATTGCATGCCTACATTTCTTCATCTAGAAGGTCCCCACACTGGTATGAGGATTCCAGGCATCTTATCAGGACCTTTACATCTAGAGTGCTGTGTTTTCTAAACACTATCGAGTCTGGACATACCTCTCATGCTGCCGGAGGGCCTAGGCCTCGGCCCCTGCAACAGTGGCTCTACAACAGGATGTGCACCCTGGCCTAGGGGTACACAGACAATCCAAGGGGATGAGGAAAATTTTCTTTTTCATTTCATTTTTTTAATTATCCTTTTTTTTTAGGGTTACACTTATGATATACACTATGTGTGTAAATATACATATACATTATGTTTTATCAGTACAGTAATATATAGTTTATAAGTAAATAATCATATGCTATAGTCCACATTTTTTAGGGTTAAGTGTGCATGATCATAAAGGTTGGATACCACAGCTTTACAGCATGACAGTATAAGTACTATTAACAAGTAGGCACAAGGAGTGGGCACAAGATTCTCAGTAATCCAAGAGTATTTCAGTAACAGTGAAGCAAACTATGAAATCAAGTTTCAGGAGATATCCTAAAGGTCTTAGATTGCCACTGAGCCCAACGTGGATTTTCTGAATTTAACATGCAAATCGTTGATAAAAGGTTCGAGAAAGTCAATTCTTATTTTAAAAATACCAGCCGAGAACAACTACTTAGTTTTGTATCCTCATTATGAGTGAAGAAAACTAAATTTTATGTTGCAGAAAATAAAGTCTAAATTCTTTAATTTTTTTCTATGATTATGCATGTTTCAATGACATAAAATTAGCCAAGCAAAACAGAAAAATCATAGTAATAAACTGCACCCAATTAGATCCCAAAGGAAAGTAGAAATTGGAGCTTAAGTCAAAGGAAAATTGGAATAAGTGGAACTATATGATTATGACTGAAGAATCAATGCTATTTTATTGAGCTCATAATGCACTTTTTATTAGTCCACTCTCTAATTTCCTATAATTGAGTATTATTTTCTAAAAGCAGAGAGTATTAAAGGCATCCACTATCTGTTGGATAGCAAACTATAGTGATGTTTACATTTTAACCACAAATTCATTTTCAAGAATATCAGATTCTAGCACTTTTTAATAGTGACATATACAAATGTTATTTTGAACTTTCATTCAAATAAATTATATTTTCATTCAAATTATGCACATTTCTGCTACACATAGTTATTTAAAACAACAGCAGTGTTTTCATAAAGCATGTGTATGCTTTTTAAGTTTAAGGCAGTCAGTAGTGGGAGTCTTTTGAGGACTTCAAGAGAGAATCTTCAAGAATTTCCTCTCCTTCCCTGATCCCCAGATACAGCTTTCTTTTGTGAACCTTCCCAGTACTGCAGAAAATTCTTGATCCATAGATGTGCCCAGATTGACAGATAAACATACAAAGAGTAAAGAATACACTATACAAGGGCACTTGGGGTTTAAGTGCAATTTAATAAATTTTACCTCCAAAATATCTTTGATAAAAGGTGTCCATCGAGAAAGTTGAAAAGTTTCTTCTGCAGACCGATCCTTTCTTAATGGTTTGCTTTGTTGAGACTAATATAATTAGAAAAAATTAAAAACCAGTAATTTATTTAGTGATATTCTCTTATTTTCTAACAGATATTTAATTTACAGCAAATACTACATTGCATCTGATTTAAGATTGAAAATCCCTACTCAAATAATCTAAATAGTGCAGTCATATAACTTCATAGTATTTTGTACTTTAATAATAAAATTTATAATAGTATCAGAGCATATGTTTACTCAAAAGTGATATAAAACTTCATGGAAAAGAGTGAGTTTCTAAATAGAGTTCTTTCAAAATTTTCTATAAATGAATAATAAAGAAAAAATCATAAATAGCAGATTACAACATAAGCCATAAGATGTTTGTCCAAATTATGCATATATGGAAAAGAAAACAAAATTTTAATTTTTTACTTACCAAATCTATAGAGTGAAATTAAGACTGTCCACATGGATGCTCATGTAAGAAAACATAATGTAAACAATCACCCATACATTTAACGTAAGCATATGCTGAATGTAAGATTTCTTACCGGGGGTACAATGGGAACACCAAGGTAAATCCAGTTACGAATCATGTCACTCTCATTTTCTATCTTTACATTCTGAATCAACCTGTCCAAATTTTCTTCCGTAGTTCCTTAAATAAAAATATAAGTCACAAAACTGCTATCACAATAATTTCTAGGTTTTATGTATATCCACAAATAAAGTGTCTTTTAAATAAAGAGCAAACATTTAAATTATATACCCTTCAGTCTTTTCTCAATTTCATTTTTTTTATCTTAACCAACTTCAGCTACTACTTCTGAATTTTCTAAGATTCTCTTAAGATCTTTAGTAAACAATTCATTGTAATGTGGGTATTCTAATATATTCATGGAAATAAACAAAGTTTCCATTACCATTAATACTGAAGATATAGAGTAGGATTGCTCTTATTTTATCATAATTATCATGATTTTTGTTGAGCAGAACTGGAAGGAGTACTCGCATAGAATCTTTCACCTTCTGTCCTTCTGCATCAGTTCCGAGTGCCAGATCCTTATTGAAAATGAAATAGTCAGTGGTCTATAATCCAAATTCATTTTCAGTTTAATTAATTATCTATAATTAAATCTTGCCAAATTTTAATGGAATACTGATGACACTTCACAGGAAGATGTGGGCATTACATATAAACTACTGATTGTAGAAAATGTAAAAAGTCAAAAATATATAATTCAGAGAAGAAAATCATTAATTTAAACCTGTGCTAATAGAGTAGCCATGTGCCACATGTGGCTATTAAGCTCTTGAAATGTGGCTGGTATGAATTAAGATGTGCTATAAATTAAAACATCAGATTCTGAAGACTTGGTATAAAAGAAGAAATGTAATATATTTTAGTAACAATTTTTATGTTGATTACATGTCTAAAAGGTAATATTTTGGATGTATAAGGTTCAGTCAAACATATTACCAAAATTAAGTACACTTGTTTCTTATCTTTTTAATGTGACTACTGGAATATTTAAAATTACATATGACCTGCATTCCATTTCTATTAGATAGCACTGATCTAAATAGTTTCACATTATAGAGGAACCTCTTAATACAAGTTAAATGTGCTCATGCAGTACTCTGCAGGATGCTACATTAAATGCTGCACCTACTAACAAAGACCTGCCAACAATGGGACCTTGAAATAATGATCTAAATCATCCCATTCAACTAAAATGCATAATCACAGATTAGGAGACTCGCTTACTATGATGCTGCTTAGCTACTTGTTAATTTTGGAGGGAACTGATGTATTAAATATGGCGTAGGTGAGCCCCCTTCTAAAGAGAGTTTCTATGACTTGGTGTACTGTATTGAGCAAAGTTAAGTTTTACCTTAAAAAGTTCACTCAAGAAATCTATTATGTATATAGGTATTTCTGACACCACACATACCTGTTCAGTTTTGCAGAGCTTTTCTATATTAGACTTGAATTTATTCATGCAATCTTCTGCTAAGTTAAGATGGACAACTTGCTGAAAAACAGAAGAAATCAATCATTTAAGTATTTTAATTTCTTTTTGTGCAACTGATAATATGAAACTTCTGAAATTGGCCTGATGGAGGGTAACGGCTTAGGTGGAAAAGAAGGTACTATGCAGAAGCAAGTGAAATAGCTCAAGAAAAGGAAAAAAGTGAGAATTAACATGACATACAGGGGGCAATGAACAGACAGCAAAAGATTGGGTGGAAGGATAAAACTTATGTTGGGTTTATGAGTAATAAAAAATACAGTGAATATGAAAAGTAGTGAAGTCCTTAAAGTCCTATAAAACATGTTTGACTTTATATTATTAGTTCTTGATTAGGGTGCAATATGATAAAAAAAAAGTGTAAAGATTATTATGTTAATGACTCATAAGAATAACTGGAACAGCAAAAAAATAGTTTATCCCATATAGCTTACTCTTAAATATATTAATATATAGCTATTAATTTATAGAACCAAACAGAATAACAATCATTGGTCAATCCAATGCTGAATTTTCACATTATGTTGATAAATGCTAACCTTTCTCTGTTTGGCTGTTGAAGACAAAAATATAAAAATGTTTAAGTTAAATATGGATACATTTAAATTCTCTAATAGTGAATACTATTGAAAAGCTTAGATATTTGAGATATTTCTCAGGCCTACAGTAAGAATTTAGAGGGCAACTAACACCAAATATTCCATAACACCCACTGATAAACCTGACTACAAAAATAGATGGACTAATAAACTAAAAATAAAAAGTATCTCATACACAGTCTTACCTTAGTAATTTGCTTACGGAAATGGGGCATCTTTTTCATCAGTTGAGCAAGAGCACTAAGTGATGTCTAGGAAAAGTCAAACATTTTCAAATCAAACTTATGATTCAGTTGTCTATATAACAACTCTAAAATCCTACAGTTTTAAGTATTTATCAATTTATTAAGTATTTGGCAATTTTTTAAAGAAAACAAATTCAAGAAATTTCCAGTTTCAGCCACGATAAGTAACAGATAACATATTACTCCCCCTCCATAAACAAAAATAAAAGTGAATAAAATAAATAAGACAATAGCTTTCAGGTAATGGATAAAAAAGTGATTCACAGCTAAGATACTTGAGGAAAACACAGAAGGTGGTCTCTGCACTCAAGCTGGCTTTTCCCTGGGACATTTTCCAAATCACAGTGCAAGGAGGTAGAGTTCAAAAGAAAAGCAATATTCTCTTTGGAAAGAGGGAAAAAAGATCAGAGTTTGGGACTGCTAGGTAGGGTTTGGGGGGAAGGGTGCTAGAGAGAAAAGAGCCAGATACAACATAACTCAAAGATGTATAGAAGGGTTGCCTTTGGATCCTTGGCCAAATACTAAGCTGCATGTGTAAAAGGAATGACTCCTAAAGGCCTAGCAGGGAAGAACTGCTGGGTGGCTAAATGCTGGATAAAGAAAGATTTGAGGAGTCTCAGTGCCGAGAAAATACTGGCATTGTTTGATCCACACAAAGAAGGGTCCTAAGTGAACATCCCAGACATTCAGTACTAAAACTATGTCTTTGGATTAGTGCAAGAGTGAAATTCACTCACCATAACACAGCCTACATGAAGTCTCAACAGAATCAATGTTATTCATCAGCAAATTAACAACTTGCCAGAACAGAACTCAATACTCTTTGTAGAGAGAACATCATTTAGAACCTCTGCAATGTATCATCCACAATGTCTAACACACAAATATTACTGTGAATGTAAAACAGGAAAAAATAATTGACTCTTAAATGATAAAACAGTCAATAAAAACAGACCCTAGATGATACAGATAAATTTAGCAGATAAGGATTTCAAAGTAATATAACAGAGAAAAAGATGGACTAAATGGATGAAAAGATGAAGTGTTTCAACAGAGAATTAGAATTTATTTTTAAAAATTCAATGTATGTCCTAGAACTAAGTGCAATATTTGAAATTACGAACATAATGAATGACTCTCAAACATTGCTGGTGGGACTGTAAAATGGTACTGTCACTTTGGGAAATAGTTTGGAAGTCAAACATACATTCATCATAAGACCCAGAAATCCACTCTTAATTATTTACCCCAGTGAATGGAAACATTTTTCACATAAAACCTGAATATTTATAGTGGTTTTATTCATAAATTCTAACAGCTTGAATTGTATACTATAAAGGGGGACCTTTACTTTATAACTCAATTTAAAAAAAGAATACATTAGATAGGTTTAACAGCAGACTAGAAACAACAGAAAGAAGTAAAAGACAAAGTCAGGTTAACAGAAAATTCAACTAAAGCACAGAAAGTGGAAAAAAAAAAAGAATGTAAGGGATGTAGACTATGGTCAAAAAATTTAAAACACACGTGACTGGAGTCCTAGAAGGAGAAAGAGAGAAAAGAACAAAATCAAGAAGATAGGAATAATGGCAAAGAATTTTACAAATATAATGAAAGTTACCAACCCAAGCACAACAAATCAAAGGAGGGTAAATACCAAGAAAAACATCAAAGCACATCATGGTCAAATTGCTAAAAATCAAAGATAAAGAAAAAAGGCACTTTATCTTCAAGAAAATAACATGATAGCTGACTTCTTTAACAGTAATCATGGTAGCCAGAAGGTAATGTACTGAAATCTTTAAAATTGCTGAAAAGGAAAAGAAAAACTGCCAACCTCAAATTCTAAATCCAACAAAAGTTTATTTCTGAAAAATTTGGAAAAAAAAAAAAAGATATCCTCAGATAAACACAGACAAAAGCTGAGAAAATTCATCCAGTTCGGAGAGAAAACCGAAGAGTAATAAAATAAAGACTAAATAACAGATTTCATAAATATGTTGTTAATGTCTACTGAGAATTTAAAACAATAATAACATCTTGAGTTTATAATACATGTTTAAGAAAACATATGACAAAAATAACACAAAGGAGGAACAAGGTCAATGTTTTTAGACTGTGATAAGAAAATGATACTTTATGATGATAAAAAGATAAATTCAACAGAAAGATAACTATCTTATGATTCTAATTAACATAACCTCATCAGTTGATACAGGTTCAAAAGTTAATAGGATTATGAAGAAAATCAAACTAATTCACAGTCATAATCAGAGATTTTAATATACCACTCTCAGTACTGATAGAAAAAGCAGACAAAAAATCAGCAGATAAACAGAAGATTTGAATAACATGATAAACCAACTTAATTTAACTGACATAGAATGTGTTTTTTTCAAGTACACATAAGACATTTACCAAACAAATTTCAAGGACTGAAATCATACAGTACATATTCTCTGGATAAGGTATAATTAAATTAGAACCCAATAACAGAAAGATAAAAAAAAAAAACAGTTGGCAACTTAAAAATAGAAGGGAATTTCCTTCATATGAAAAACGATACCTTTAAGGAACCTAAAACGAATACAGTACTCAATGGTAAAATATCAAACATATTTCCTGAGTTTAGGAAATGAGATAATAATATCCTCTATCGCCAGTTCTGTTCTATGTTTTAGAGCTCGGAGGTATTAACTACTAATAAAACTAGTTTAAAATGAAGATTGAAAAGGATAAACTACATTTTTTTTTCACAGATGATACCACTGTGTAACCTTCTGGAATGATGAAAATGTTCTACATCTTGATATACCTTGATTTAAGTGGTGGTTTCAGAGTTCCGGGGGAAGGTGAGTGATGGGTAGTGATGGGTGGTGGTGGTGGTGGTGGTGGTGGTGGTGGTGGTGGTGGTGGTGGTGGTGGTGTGTGTGTGTGTGTGTGTGTGTACACATATGTATAAAACATAAGGCCACTGAGTACACACTTAGGATCTGTGTATTTTACTCAGGTAAATTATACTTCAAGGTAAAAAAATAAGCAAGAATGCATTAGTGAAATTAGCCTTTTAAAAATAGACCTCAGTGAAGCAAGACAGGAAAAATGTTGCTATTGAGGCTGGGTTATGGGTACATGGCAATTCATTTTTTCTTCTTTTGTATATGTTAAAAATTTCCACAAATAGAATGTGAAATAAATAAAATAAATCCTTTAAACAAATCTTAAAATTCACCATCATTATTTTGAAAGTTAAATTAAAAGACTCTTACCTTTCCTTCTGTTGCTTTCTTTGTTGATGAAATTTCCTTCATAAGCTTGGGAATTTCCCTGTCAAATTGAAAGAATTCTTTAAACTCCCGAGGTGTAATTCTTTCCAGAAATATCTTAAGATTACAAAATGTACTATTACATATGTGATGGCAAAAAAATACTGAATAAAAATTAAAATAGGTTCACATACTCTAATACAACCGCAATATGCCGGTGTCGAATTCTGACCCAGAGGTCATCGTCTTCTTCAAGGATTGCCTCCTTTTCTTTCCCATCTGTTTTATATCTACAAGTAGACAGAATTATAAAACTCTGGATTATTTTTCCTCCAAAAAAATGGAAAAACATTTTATAAATAATAATCTTAAGACAAAACTCAAGAACACAAGAGCTATTCACTATTTTAGGAAGGTAATGAATACCTACTGAAAACTAAGGCATATCCCCCCATCCTGACTTTAAAAATCAAAATGCTATGCCTACCAAGACATTTTTACTTTTAAATGTTAGATGAAACTGTTATTATTATAGTTTTAGGTTAGCAAAATGGTATTTTATAAAACAAAAATTCAATTTTCTATAGTCAACTCTAAGAACAAGACTGAGCATACTAACAATTTGTGTTCTAATTCCTTAAAATGATTTTGATAATACTCATTGGCACAACTACCAAACATTCAAAGGATGAGAAACAAAGGTCACTCCCAATGTAGCCTATTAAATACTGAAGATGTTCTGAGTTGGCATAAAATTCACAAACATGTGTTGTTTCTATATCCTTCTCTAACCTTATAACCACATCTCCTTTAACCCATTTCCCATTTAGAAAAAAAAAAAAAGTGCAGCTCATTGCCAGCATTAATTCAATTTTACATAAACACACTGAGGCTGAAGCAAATCTGACTGGTTTTCAATGTGAAAATAAAATATAAAAACTGTTCTTGGAGTTATTTCTAAACAGATTTTGTTTCTAAACTTAGTATAATAGAAAGGTATACATAAATTTGGTTTATCAAATGAATCCCTTGCTAATGACTATTCAAGAACGATGTTAACCATGTGTAGAAATGCTACGTTTTCTAGAATTTGACATTTTCAGTGATTGAGAATTCCTAAATTTTGTAAATGGAAATAACACTACTAAAAATAGAATGCTATAAATAGAATGATGTCATTTGTTTCAAAAGACTATCAATATACTAGAGTGATGAGAAAATAATAATAAAAGCGAGATATTTTGTGGCAAAATTTGGGGTAAGGTTAGGACTCTAATCTACAAGTTATCTCAGAGTAAACACTGCAGCCACAAGTGTTGGCCAGTATTCACGGAGCAAACAGGAAATGGGTTAAAGAATGAGAAAGGAAATGATAGAAAAACTAATATAGCCATAAAATAACTGTTATTGCTTTAATTGGTTCTAATGAAGTGAGCAGCAATTCAAGGCATTCATGAGATAACTTAAAAATGGACTTCTTGACTGCTCCTCCCTTCTCTTTTTCTGCCTTCCATCTGGGAAGCTAGGGATATTCAACCAATTTCCTCAGGCAAGATGAGGAAGAATGGCACTAAGCTTTCCTAGCTCCCACTGCAGACAATAAATATTGATTTCTGCTGTATGAATACAATCATTTCCATAGCCCCAAATTACAAGTCCTATCTATAAAACCATCTACCTGGGTGGTCAACAATTACAGATGTCTACAGGTGGAAAGACTGTGCTTAATTACAAGACTGCTCTAAGGATAAAGCCCTTTTGTTATTTAAAATGTCACTTTGTACTTATACTATATCTTTAATCTTTGATTTATACACAAAATTTGGATTTAGTGATTATGATATCAAATAACATGTTATATACATATGCACATGGATATACACTTATAAATAATATACAAAGATACAATAAAGTGGGCCCTTGATAGAAAGCTATTTCATTTTTCATTTAGGTTTCTATTTCATATTACTTTTAAAGTAAATGTGCTCATATCAGGGTTAAGTCAATAATAGGTACCAAATTGCTAAAACTGTGTCTATCTCAATTGCCACCCTATTTATTTTTCCAGTCTTTTAATCTCTTTAAATACATTAATTGACTTCTTAGTGTACTATTCAGAAGAATAACCAGTTTAAATATGGTTTCCAGTTCAATAAATTTAGTAGCGGGGGGCCTAGTATTCACTCCTAACATAAGTGAAAAGCCAGATTCCAACCTGTTTACAAATGTAGCTTTGTTGTAGACATAGTGAAGGAAGCAAATACACCAAAAAACTTCAAAGCAGTCAAGTTACCCACTAACTTACATTACAAGGTCAAGATATTTTTAATAGATTACTATTACAGGGAAAAGAAAAGGATATTTAATAAATTATGATTATAGGGAAAAGAGAAGGATAAAGTCTATGAATAAAAGTTACAGAGGCTTTTGATCTCTGGTGCCTGCGCCAATCATTAAATGCACAGAGCCTCTTCTGTTTGTATATGCCCTTTATATGCCCTTCAAGTTATACTTGCTTGTATGTATCATTCTCGATCGGCAGTAGATCATAAGCCATTGCCTGAAATGTCAGTTCATGCAGGACAGTGGACACAGGATCAAAGCCACGATCAATTATTAGGAGCTGGGAATGAGTTTTACTCTGGAATAACAAGATAAAATTATCTTAAGAAACTTCAATTTCTTTGTGTAAGCACATTTCAATATCTTAGAAAACAAAAGCAGATTTTTCCTAAACTGTCACATTCTTAAGATTGTGAAGTTATATAAAAACAGAAAAATCTTAGTAGTTTAATGGGAAAAAAACAAGACTACAAAAGCCAACGCTTTTATAATTATATTGAGATTATATTCAAAAACATAATATTGTGAAAATTCCTTTTAAAAAGTAACAGTTTACACTAAGTCTATTTTCTTAGGTATTCAGCTCCATAAACACTAAAATTGATATAAATTATGAACAGTAGCTACTGCTTGAGCTCTTTGTGCTATACAATATGTTAAGCAAGAGATACAAATATTAATTCTTACAGCAACCTTGTGGGACAGGTATTCTTATCTCCATTTGACAATGAGGGCATTAAGGCTTAAAAGTAATTTGCCCATATTGGTGGGAGGGTGGGTATTACTTCTTAAGTTTTATAAATGTAACCACTACGCTATACACCTGAAACTAATACTGAATATCAACTGTAATTGAAAATTAAAAAAAACTTGCCCAAATTACACTAGTAAGAAACCCATGTCAGCTTCACTCCATGGCCTGTGCTCTTAATCATTACGCTACTTAAAAAGATTATACTGATGCCAGCTAGGATGATAAACCACAATGAAAGCCTTATTATCATTAATTCACAAACAGCATTAATCATTAAACAGTGAATAATACTGCTGGGAAAAATAAGTGCTATTATCATTATCTTTCATACTTGATTTTAAAAAGTAACAAATTCTTTGGTTATCAAAGCAGTAAGAGATAACTACAACTCAGTAGACAAACATTTCCTATTTATTTATGTACAACAGAGGTAAATTACATAGGATAGATCTTTAAAATTTTTTAAATTAACGATTCACTCAGCCTACAGAATCAGATGGATCTGGGTTTCAGTCCAGCCTTGACCACTTCCTTGCTGTACGACTTTGGACAAATTGCTTAACTTATTAATATCTCAGTATTCTCATTTGTAAAACAAAATATAATCAGAACCTCTGCTTATAAGATTATTGTAAAGATTAAATGTTATAATACAATAAAACACTTAGCACAGTGTGGCACTAAGCCCTCAATACCTGTAAGTCATGAGTCTTCAGAAATTTGAACAGGAAGACAGTGCAGTAGGAGTGCTTTATCAGGGCTTGGGATTATGACAGGATGTGGGAGAAAGTTAACACTTGACCTGAAAAGTCAGAAAAGGCTTCAAAAAGGTGGTGACACTTTATCAGGTCTTTGAATGAAGGAAAGGTATTAAGTATTTGAAAGAATGTATAATTTCCCAGGCAGAAAGAATGGAAAGGATGAGTTTTATTTATTAATTTTGTGGATTTTGCCTTTTTGCACTGAAATTATGAAAAAATTAAAGGGATATTTAGTAATATACTGACTCTGTCTCTCTTCTTTCATTCAGTAAACATTTACTGACTATCTACTGTGCTATATGTACTGAGCCATTGTCTTCATAATTATAACCAACAACAGTTTTCACTAGTAACTGTTAAAGTTCTAATCTAATATATCTAAGCTTACACACTCCATTCTAGCCAAGTTGTTTGTGGATTTTGCCTTTTTCTCTGTGCCTCTGCCCCAAAAATCCTATTACCCAAGCAATGAGTATTCTTGTTTACTCATTCTTCAGGCTCAAGGGCCTCTTCCTCTTGGATGCCTTCTAGGAGGACTGCAGCTAGAATACGGTTTAGCCACAGCCTATGTTCCCATCACATTCTATGTATTCTTCTTTCATTCCACTTATCATAAAGCATTGTAATTGGTGGTATCTTTGCCCATCTCCTCTTCTAAACAATCAATAATTTCTTCCTTTCATTCTTTAGAGACTGTCATAAGGCTTCCTAGCCCTCTGTCACCACCACTGTCAATCTCCTCAGGTTCTTCATTCTCCAACCCAAGCCTAAATTCTGGTATTCCACAGGTTCTAACCTTAGTCTTTGATTATTTTATACTATCTTCATAAGATAAGTAACAGCTGCCATTTATTAAATTCCTATATGTGCCAAACACATGTTAACTCACCTAATCTTTACACCGACCAGGCAAGGTATATATCACCTCACCCATTTTAGAGAAAAAAATACAACTCAGAGTAAATAATTTGTCCAAGGTCACTGAGCTCATAATATGAATAACCATATTTATTAAATGTTTACTCAGTGACTAGCATTATTCTAAAAACTTGTATTAACTCATTTAATCCTCTCACCACTTTATGAAATAGGTATTCTCTCATTATCCCTATTTTATAGATAAGAAAATTTGGGCACAAAGAAGTTACATAATTTGCCTAAACTGACATATCTATGAATTAAATGGCAGAGCCAGGATTTAGACAGTGCTTAATTTCAAAACACATACCTTCTCCACTAAACCACATTATCAAAGTTTCTACTACCATCGATATTAAAGACTCCCAAATTAATATTGAAGATCTATGTAAATGATTCCCAAATTAATACTGGAAAATAAATAAATAGTTTCTCTGGTTTATAAAGAAATAAGTCAGACTTTACACATAATCACTGTTTGCCTTTTATACATTACCTTTATTAGGCTCTTTTCATCAGTCTTGTAGTAGTTTTCAAGTTTTTTTTCAACAAGCTGGGCAAGCTTACTGGCATTATCTAGAGGTTTACTAGAAATGAAAAAATAGTCAAATAATTATCTTTTAAGACACAGTTGACAGTATCATAAAGTTGAATTCTAAAATTAAACTACACAATTTATTAAAAATGTTATAAATATATTATACGAATTGGTCTGGATTTAATAATTGTAAACATCATATATGCTTCAGATTTTTTAAAATGTAAAGGTAATAAAATATTATAAATAAAATTGCAGTTCCCTTCATTCCTCCCCCAATTCCTATTTATCTTCCCTACCTCTACAACCCACTCCTCAAAGCAATCACATTATGAATTTGGTGTGTATTGTTCCTATCATTACTGTATGTGTGTGTGTGTGTGTGTATCTATGTTTAGATATATCTATATATTTAGATATACACAGATATACATACACATATGCACATAGTTTTATATGTTTTAACAATGTATGTTTTTTACTGTTATACATGCTTGAGATCTATATAGGTTGACACATATCAAATTGGTTCATTTTAGTTCTATATAGTATTCTATCATATGATTATCCTGGATTCTATGTATTCATTCCCTTAAAGATGGACATTTCAGTAATCCTGAATTTCACCCTGTTGCAAACAACATTGGAACAAATATCTTTGTATGTATGTATATCTCATGTACACCTAAAAGTATAACTGCTGGATCACAGAGTATGTAAATTTTCAGCTTTTCTAGATACTACATTATTCTCCAAATTAGCTGACGAATTACCCCAACCACTAGTGAAATTTCCCCACATTCTCCCTAACATTTAGTCAACTTTCCAATAGTCTTTTGCATTAAATCTTATATGTAATTAACTGTCTTCTAAAATGATAAAATCATACTCTTAATTGTGATTTCATGAAAAGTGGACAAGGTTCTTCAATTAGTACACTAACCTCAAAAACAGTCTCACTGTGAGGGCTTCAAAGTGTTAAAGAATCTGTAGGTTTTGTACTTTAAAACTAAATAAAAGAGCAACCATAAAGAATAATTTATTAAATATTTTGTCTTAAACTCTTTTCAAAAGGAAATAATGTTAGAATTATACTTTAAAAGTACATAGGCATAAGGAATACTTTGCCAAAAAACAGGCAGGATTTTGAAAGCCTGAATTACTTAATTATTACAGTGACTCAAAACAGGTCCATAGGTGAGCTATTAAATTATGAATTAGTTACATTAACTCATTTTCTTGAACAGAACCAAAGACCAAAAACAGAAGCTTGATCAAAGACTGAACTCTGGCAGAAGATAAGCCATTTAGCTCTCTGCTCCACTGGGTTCAGAATGTAATTAGCAAATCACCTATAAGAAAAAGAATGAATGTTTCCAATACCTGAGGTACAAGTAAAGAGCTTGTTGTGTAACACCTGAATTAAGGGGATTTACTAGATTTTTTACATGAATTTCATGAATTTCAAATTAAACAATTCAGCCTACTAACTTGACAAATGCCAATGTTTAAAGAACGTTTTAAGAGAAATGAGTGATAATCTTTATTGGTACAGTATATTTATTACAACCATTTATTAATATCATGCACTATTAGTGCTTTACAGATATTAACTCATTTAATTTTACTAACAACATTATAAAGTGGGCACTGTTATTATTCCCACTTCAAAGATAATGAAACTGAGGCAGAAGGGTCACACAGCTAGTACAGATTAAAATCCAAGCTGTCTGGCTACACACAATATGGGTGACTCTCAGAACACAATGCTGTAAAAAGAAGCCAGGAGCAAAGCATATCACATGATTCCACTTTATCAAGTTCAAAATCAGGCAACTCTAAAGTATGTTTAGAAGTCAGGATAGTAGTTATCTTTGGGGGGAGGAAAGGGGGTGGTAACAAGAAGGTATCATGAGGTAGGGTATCTGAGATGTTCTTAATGCTCTATTTCTTTGTCTTTGGTGGGTTAGACAGGTATGTCCACTTTGGAATGATTTATCAAGCCATATACATATAATTTATACACTTAGCAGTAAACTTTATTTTAAAAAAGAGACTAATAAATAAAAAGTTCCATAGTACTAAAGTCAAATTTTACTTCTTAAAAAATTTCCAAAATATATTTAAAATGGCCACTGGGATTAGATAGCATAGATCCTGAGACACTATAAACCATATTCAGATAATATGGCCACTTACATTGGGTGAAAACTTAATAAAACATTAAATGTAAGACTGTAAATCCTATATGACAACAAAGACATTTCCTTTAAGAATTCCTTAAACTCATGAAAAAAATGCCTATAAGTCATACCAAATTTAATCTCTGAAATTCAGTAAACAGAAACTATTAGTTACTCTGAAATTTAAACCTGACATCTTGAATCTCTTATTTGTACAAAATTTTATAAGAAAAATAAATTCTGCAAACCAATACAACATGTAAGCACAGAGACATTACTTACCTCTATACTGGAGAGCAAATAGAAGGCACAACATAAACAGACACTACTGTCTTACCTTCTGTATCTCACCCCAGGATTTTCATCCAGGGTAGCACATACTGTAACTATCTGCTCAGCCATGGCTTCCATTACGGCATCTTTTCCATTTGCATTACTGGGGTCTGGACTGTAACAGTAATAGAATGCATCTGGTACATCAAGAGTATACACCTAAGTTAGGCCAAAAAAAAGTCACATTGTCAATTTGGAGACTTATTAAAAATACTTTCTAAAAATCCAGCTATTATTTGAGACATTAAAAAAAATACTTGTACTGACCATGCTGTTTTCCAAAACAACTGTCTTTAACTTAATCAAATCTCATTTTCTCTGTCATCTCTATTTCATCCTTTATTTTTCCACTCTCTTTTCCTACTTAGTCTACCTCCTTCATTCTTGTTTCATATACAGATAGTACTGTTTGCTTTTCACTATGTGAAAGAATCTGAGGTAGCTAAATGAAAATAAAATTCTACCTGGCACAAAGAAATACAACAAAGCCAAAAATAGTCTATATATTTGACATACACTAAAAATCTTATAGAGAATAACCTAAAAGTGTTCCATCGTTGATCATATTTTCAGTTCTTTAGCTTATACTCTTCATGTCCTTAAGACACAGCCTTGTGCCACACGTACAGTGAAACCTCACACATACATTTATTCAACTAACAAAACATTTACTATGTGCAAAGAATTGGATTAGAGAATTACTACTATTGTATTATTTGAAGAATAACAAAATAACAAAAGAATAACAAAAGCAGCAGCTCCCTAATTGGAGTTGAGAGTTCCTCATTAAACTAACTTTAATTTTTTAAAACAATTATAGTAATCACTTCTTAGCCCAGGATAATGTAGAGTGTAAAAGCAGGTATGCAATAAACATTAAGGTTAACTAATAAATTATAAATAAGCTCCCTTGCATTTCCTTTCACCCAAAGTGATTCATTTCTCAGAACATAACGCATCACTGAGAGCAGCAGCCTGAACATGGACTGAGATTTTGTTGTAGCTAATCCACTTGTGTCTGTGCTTCTCAAAGTCTCCGTCACTGTATTAACTGCTAACAAGCACCCTACAGCTTGATGGTGCTTTTCTCATAACACACTATCCTACTACAGTAGATAATATTATCTGTTCAAAAATACTTACTGCCCCTCCTGACAGGGCCTGTCCCTATGGGAGTATATGTACCACTGACTGATGTCAAGCTTGTCTATGGTCAATGGACCAGAAGTGATACATGCCACTTCACCATGGAAGCTTTAAAAGCCACGTGCGGCTTCCACCATTTCTCTTTTCACTTTGCGTCATCCCAGACAAGGACTACTCCCTCAGCCTCAGTCCCCAAAAGAGCAGGATATAGAGCAAAGCCCCAGTCAAGCCATAATGCACAAAAACATGAATGGGAAATATACTTCATTGTTGTAATATACTGAGATTTTGAGAGTTGTTACCACAGTTTAAATTAATCCAAGCTATCTAATACTCCAATGAACCAAAACAAATTTTGGAATTTGCTTTCATTCCACACACACATTTCTTTCCCTTCCTTTCTTCTCCCTGTCCTTCCCACTTTCCATCACCAACATTACACGTTTCTTTAGTCTATTGCTAAATGCTTTCATCTTTATGACTCACAATCACCTCCTTAAATACAGACCCCTGCAACTTCCATCTACATTTTTTGCTAATTTTAGCTCTATTTCTACATTGACACCATCTAGCACCCTCTCAACTAACTATACCAGAAACTATACCAGACTCTGTACTCCCTAAGGTCCACTGTAAACAAACTCCCCTATATTCTTGAATGTTTTCTGTAATTGCCTCAACATATACATGGTAGCATTAATTACTGCAAATCCTCTAGAAGGTATTCAAGAGGAGAGAATCAACTTCCTTCCTCTTCATGCAACTTATAAATGTGCTGAATGGCCAACTTTTCTTCTTTGGAGAACGCTCTATCTGACTTTACCAGTCTCAACAATGATCTCCTGACTTTTACTTTCCCTAAAGTCTTTATTTGAGACCAGTCCCAGTTTTCCACACCTGCCCATTTTCTGCCACCATTCTTGGTGGGACCTGGAGCCTCCTATGACATAGTCCCAACTACCTAGAGAGAGACAGCCTTACCTATCATTATACCCTCATACTTCTTGTAATCCATTTTTCCTGCTGCTCCCCTACACAATTTTTTGCTTCTGTATCTTTGCACTCAGTCTATTTTTACTTTTCTAGAATATTCTTTACCTTTTCATTACTATCTTATGAAATTTAATCCATATTTCAAATGTTTTCCCATTCTCTATTCCAATTCTTTGAGCAAGCAGCCACATACTCAGTTAGAAGACTAGGTTTATGGCCATGCTATTCTGAACAAGCCCGATCCCATCTGATCTCGGAAGCCAAGCAAGGTTGGACCTGGTTAGTACTTGGGTGGGAGACTATCTAGAAAAACCAGGTGCTGTAGGAGTAAAAAATAAAAAATAAGGATCATAAACTGACAAGGTCCTTGCAGTCTGTGAGGTCAACCAAGCGTTGCCTCACCTAAAAAAAAAAAAGATATTTGTTTCCCATGCACTTAGGTATAACCACATGACTAAATTTTAGCTAAGAAGATATAAATGAAAACTATGTACTTCCTTCCTTCTCTCATAGCAGACAGGCAGGACCTTAAATAATCACTACATTTTGCAAAGACTGCTAAGTAAAAAATTCTCATGAGATATTTCCCTCAGCTATCAAATTGGAAAGATATCTACACAAATCTCTCCTTCAAATATAGCAATTCCACAACTTCAATAAACTTCTGTGCAGCAAGATGATCTGGATACGTCTGCAATATTTATCAAACTGTTGTTTATATTTCACATGATTTTAGGAAGCCCATTTTCACCCTGAACTAACTTTACGTATCATACTACAAGAAATAGGTCTGAAGGTAACTTTTGGAAAATAGTTTAATGTTAATCAGATATCTTAAAATTTTATTTTGGATTACAATCTTTCTTTGTCAAGAATAGCCAATAGCTTAAAAGAGAAATCCTTTATCTAAAATCTTTCTATCTCTAAACAATAGTAAATCATTTCAATTCTATGAAATGCTAGAATCCTAACACAGGGAACAAAGCACAACAAAGCTTTGCACACAAAGCTAGCTGTGTGTTCTGGGGCAACTTACTTAACCTCTTTGATTTCCCCCTCCTTAAAATGGAGACAGAACTGCCATCTATTCATAAGGCTATTGTAAAGATTACAAAAATACATTTACGTAAAGTATTTAGGAAAGTGACACATAGAATATGATGTATTTGCTATTATCATTATTATTATTAATTGAAGGCTCAGTAACTATTTCAAAGGCAAGACAAATTAACAAACAGTCTTCATTTTATAAATTAAAAAATTTATATATATTAAAACACTTATTAAAGAACATTTATTTTAATATCATGAATGATTACAAAAGCTAAAAGTATTTTTTGGAGTCATCTAACAAAGACTGTGCTCAAAATCTTTTGATGGTGCTGGAAAACTTGATGTACACAGGATTTAGTGGCAGATATAAAATTTAAGCTCCACTTTCAATATTAATATTGCATTCCAATTAAATGCTCATGTTCTTCCCTTCATTATGAGAAATGTTTATGTGGGAACTGCTCAAAACTCACCAAATATATAACATATAAAACATCTTTAGGATATACTTTATTAACAAATAAGCTCATAAAACCAAATTTTAAAATCCATTATGAACTAAAATTAAAAATAAAAATAGAAATTACCTGAGATTCAAGTGGAATGAAGGAAATATTTATTTCTTTACATCTTCTTACTGACTTGGAGCAAGCCTTAATTTTGTTAAAGAGACTATCAGGGCAAACTGGGAGGATAAAAAAAATCAAAGCATAATAATTCCATCTAAATTTTTATTCTTTTGACCAAATCATTCCAACATCCAAACATATTTATTTTTATATATAATTACTGATTTTCACAAAGTAATTTACTACAAGGACAAAAATAATGTGTAAATATTGTTCTTCACTTTATAAAGCAAATGTATTCTAGTCAAGAGGGCAGCAAGAGAAATTCCATTCTCCCCATTCATATCCACTATATTTCCTTAGAGAGTTGCTAACACTGCAAATTATAATTGTTGAGAAAAAAAATCAGATCCAAACTCATGACTTAATAAAATCTTGTAGGACTTTCAGAACTTAAAAATTTATACTACTTTTCTGAATCTGTCACTAAGTATAAATATATCACACAAATTGTTCATTTTTCCTTGAATTACAAGAACTTCTATGTCAGGAAGTTCTAAGATTCTATACTAGTAAGTTCTGGACCTTGGAGCTCATCTTTTTCTTCCCCCTTATACCTGCTTATAGTTCCATTAAATCTAGGAATATTAGCCATTGGCTCCTAGTGTCTTAACGAGAAGTTCTTTAGCCTCAAGATACCTTAAGATAAAAAAGGCTTTCACATTCATTAAATTCTATCAATTACATAAACATAAATTTCTATATAATATGGTTATCTTGATGACAAACATGGCATGACATTTAAAAAAATGAAAACTATTACTAGGCAGAACATAAATATTAACAGGAAAATAATATACTACTTAAAAGAATGTATCTCTAATAGCCAAGACCAAGACCTAACTTAGACCAATAATGGCATTTTTATTTTGCAGTGTAATTATATAAGATCTAATATAAAACAGAATTATATGTCTCTATACTTCTCTGATTCTCATATAGCTAGCTGCTTTTTATTTGAGTAAGAAAAATATGATAGATTTTTCACCCTTAGTATTTGTCAAACAGATGGTACTTTCTTCAGTGCCCTCCCAAAGGGTCTTATTTTTTATTATATAACCAAATCCCCAACTGAAACTTAAAAAAATAATTCTTCCTGTCACCAGCATGGGTTTGAGATAGCCCTCTCCACATGCTCCCACTGCACCCCTGTAGACCAGCAAAAATGACTACTTTTTAAACTGGTTTGGAATGATTGCATCTTAGCATGAGTTAGGATACATAAGATCTTATATTTTTAGATTCTTTCTAACCTAATTAGAATAGAAAGTCACTAGTATTGGACTAGTACTATAAGAATTAGATACCTTATAATTAATAGGGTTTTTTATAATGAAATAATGACTTCTACAAAGCTACTTACAGTCAGTGAAGTATATATATGCTGCTTTATATTTGTTCTCCGATTTACTTGCAAAGTCACGTAAAAAACAGTCTACAGACTTAAAAAAAATTAGATGTTAATATACATTTTATCAAGTACTAATTTAAATATGCTAGCTTTTGAAATAACTAAGATTACTTTATTTCAATGATAAAATAAAAACTTAACTGTCTAAAAGTTTAATTTGTAAATTTATTTTGAAGATGTTGTCTAGCCAGTGATAGGTAGAAACATGATAAGTAGTAAGGTAACACGTATGAACAAAGTACTGTTTTGAGAAAACCTAGGAATGATCGTGTAACCGAGAAGCTGCAGCAACATGAAGAAAAGACCACTGGAAGACAACAGATCAAGGAGCTGACAAGTCAACAAACATACCGGAAGTGTTATCTACATAAATAATGAAACCACTGAGACTATGACTGGAGAAGTAATGAAGAGAGTCATAGTGAACTAGGAGCTAAAAGTGTCAAGAGATTAGAATGAAAACCCCAATGATTGGTAGATGACTGCAAGGAGAAGAAGGAAATACAGACTGGTAGTATATGACTCAATACTGCCAGTTTTAAAGATACAAAAGTCTGGAAGCAAAAAAAAATAAGAATAAAGAATTTAATTCTCTCTCTTTCACCTGTTCCTTTTTCTCCTTCTGAAACTCTGACAATATGTCTATTAGATCTCAAGGATCTATCCTGCAAGTAAGTCTCTTTCCCCCTATGGTTTCCAGGGCTTTTTTTTTGCTTTGAGATATTCCACCTTGATACTCTATGCTATTAATTCAAGTATCAGTAGTGATTATCTTCTTCATTCAACTGTTCAACTAAGAAATAACACTTTTGGGCATCAGAAAGGTTTTTATGCTGTACTAGACTCTGCTGACGTGTGCTATTTTTCTCTTCAGGTTATCCTCCTTTTCTCCAAGCAGCTATGTTTTGCTAGATGCATGTTTCCTTTATTCTTACTGAACTTCTCTAAATGCTTGACCCACTTAGATGTGTGGTGGCTTTTCTTTGTCAACTTCCTTGGGGTTTAGATTTAGTTGCTGGAGTTTCCTAAACAGAGACAGTTCCACAGATGAGGAAGGCAAAGCAGTTTCTCCCCCAAAGGGCTACAGGTATAAAGGAGATCACAACGGGTTTTCTGACACACCCTACTGCCCTTTCCCTGGAGATTTACAAATGTCTTATAGCCAAACTCTTCCTGAAATCTCTCATTTTATGATTCTTGCCTAGGAACTATTTGACCTGATCTCTAGGTGCTTGCTTAGCTCCTGAGGGAGGAAGCGACATATCAGGTTTCTCCACCAGTGCCCAAGGAGCCCAAGGCCCCACTTATACACAGAGGCCTGTGGGACCCAACAGGTAATTGACTAAGAACAGGAAGAGGATCCAGTTGGTTGTGGTAAAAAAAGGAGTCACATTCAGGTACCATTTTCTTGGAATCCTCTGATCCTTTATTGAATATATAATTTTGTATCTTGCTTTTGTCACTTATTATTAAAAATGAACTTTTACGTAGATCATTAAAATTTCCTAGAAGTCTCAATTTCAAAGGCCATATGGTCTTTCATACCATTGTTTTTTAATGCTAAGAATTTAGCATTGGATTTTTTTATTGCATGGATTTAATTTGACCATTTATTTGATTATTTTACAATAAACTTGAAGATATGGATCATTTTAAAGTTCTTGATAAAGTATAGCAAATTCTTTTCCAAAAAGGCTGTATCAATCTATACTCTCACTAGCTATATAGTTTCTGCTCCACTACCCCTTGAGAGCTAGAATATGAGACTATATATATATGTGTGTGTTTTTAAATCCCTCTGTCAATTTAGTAGGTGAAAAATGGTACTTTTAGCTTGCATTTTTTCCCATCATGAATTTTATCTTATGATATCATAAGTAAGATAAAAAATGTTAAAACCCACCAGCATCAATCTGTAGAGAGTAAATAGTGAATATCTGGGTTTTTCCTACTGTCTCACCAGTTAGAAGAAATGAAACTGGAATTGCCAAGTTAACATTCTAGGTGAGAACAAGCCAAAGCATGTGCTAGAAAATGCACTGTCAGATATTGTACAGAATAAAAGAATTTGACATCTTATTTGGCTCTGAAACTTTGGCTCTAAGTATGAGTTAAATCATGGCTCGATTATAAACTAAAGAAATTCCTTTGACATAAAAATATATACACAAATGCATATTTACATACATGTGTGTATACATGTACATGAATGTATGGCTTAGGGAAGTCACCATGATAATAAAGGATTAATCCAAGACTGTTTAAGTACATTTCCATCCTCTCAAAAATTATGGCTGAATAGGAACTGCATGAGTAACGAATTGTTCAAAGAAACTCTAACACTTTATACAATTAAATTCTTCTTTCACATAAGGAGACAAATTTTTTCACTTACATATTCTTATAGAGAAGAGTGCAAATGAAACAAAATTCTAACACAGAAAAATTTTCCAAAGCAAACTAGTTTATGGAACTATTCTTCTAATAGAGGGTATTTTATTTAACTTTCTGTGAGAAAATCACGCTAATTGTGAAAATATTGAAAAACATACTTTCTAAAGATTCAAAATACTCACTTTTGATGTTGGAGAGATGAAATAAAGAGCCTTCATTTGTCTGACAGGTTCTCGATTCTTATAAATGTTCTCCACAACTAAAAATAAAAATCATATTATGTAACCAAATATTTGTACACTTGAAACAAATTTTAAATAATTTTTACTGTACTTATTTATAATAACACAAAAACATATTTACATATCTTGGGTTTAACATTTTGTCTTCATTTGATAAATTGAAGAAAAACTAAACATCTGTCTTCCCTGAGGCTAAATAAACTCTGGCCTAAGTGCTCATTATAAGAAAAAAAGATAAAGCAGTTATATTCCATAGTTAAGTCTATCAGCATAAGCAATCAACATGCCATGAAGAAACCAAGAAAATGTATTCAAAATTAAAATAGGTATTTCTTTTAAAAAATACTCTAATAATAGCAAATATGATATCAAATATGGGGCTAAGCACTTTATGTGAATTATGTTTAACCTCATAACTTTGTAAGCATTTTACAAATGTGGAAACCAAAGCTAAAAGAATTTAAGTAACTTGTCCAAGTTAAACAGATAAAAAGTGCAACAGACAGGATTCCAAACCAGATATGTCTAGCTCCAGAGCCCAAGTTTTTAACTATAGTACTATAATGTTCTTTAAATAAATTGCCAATTTATTTTTATTCTTTTAAAACCATACATTAATATTATAAGGTATTTTTTCAACAAAATATCACAAAATACACTTTATTCAATTTCATTTTTATTTTTGAAATTAAGTTTATAGAATTATCCCATATAAAACCAAGTGAATTTAAACTAGTAAACTAACTTGTCACATTATCTATTAATGCTATAATTGCAAAAAAACTATAAAGTCTCATTTTCCAAATCAAGAGAACCATCTTTTAAGATTCAGGACTCATGTTGGTGAGGGACTTAGAAAAAATTAAAAACATTAATCTGACGTGCAAGGAGGCTATTTGGACTTTTCTTTTAAATATGATGATACATTTTCTCAATCCTAAGTTTATGTTAGTATAGATTCATCACAGTTTCTATCACATAAGGTATCAAATAAGACTTCCAAGGAAATATTCAATTTTATTTTCAACTCCATTCCCAACAACAGTAAATTTACCTTTAAATATTACAGTTATATCTGTCTTGACTTGTTTTATTGCTTAATACTCAAAATGAAGTGTCTTACGGTCATTTATACCATATATACTATAGTTTGGTGAATAATGTACATGTTAAAGTGTTGTGAAATATTCTGAAATGTCTGGTTAGCAACAGCAGAAAGTGCCATTTCTTCAATTCACTGAAAAGTGGACATTTATTAAATGATGGAAAAAGGAAAGGTTTTTATGATTATTCCTGTAATAGTAACAAAGAAATCATCTTAATTATCAGTCTATTTTTTAAAGGTTTTTACTCGACATTACTCCATTAAAGTAGCATAGTATGTGCATTTTTTTTATATTTACTGTTTAAAGTCTAAGACACCATCGAATATTTTCACAAATGGCCTGAATGACAATGGAAAGTCTGATCACTGAACCCACCAATGCCAAGTATAACCGAAGGATTTTCAGGAAAGCTCACGTGGAACTCAAAAGAACTGTGACAAATTCAAGTTAGCAGATATGATTATGATTAAACCACAGGAAATGTAGGTGACTCTGGAGGGTACTGAGAAGAGTCCACAGCAATGTGCTGCTCTATGATATACAGTCCTATGAAATACTTCTCAAAAAAAACTTTCTGTGGTTAAATAAGTTTTCCCAAAACCTGAATATTATACCTGTACCCAGGAGATCCACATATACATTAGCATATAAAAAAATTCAAAAAGTCCTAAAAAAACCCGTTTTTGCTTGTTTAATGTGGCTGCCCAAGCTTACTTTGTCACAGAATCCTTTCCTTGAAAAATATCTATTAACACTGAATACACAATAAAAACAACGGTCTACAAAAATTCAGTAAAATCTCCTTACAGTGCAAAATGAATTTGTAGTTTCACAGTACTCTCACACATGTTATCCAATGGTTCTGACTCTAGGTGCATTCGGAATGACCTCTAAGAATTTGAAAAACTTAAGCGGTTTAACCAATATTACTTATTCAATAGTAGAAGAATCAAGGCTTTAATCTTCCAATTTCTAGTTTAGAGCATTTTCCACTGAAGGTCATGAAGACTTCAAACTGAATATGTAATTAACAATAAAAGATGATTTTATTTGTAAATATCCTAAAGAAAGTAAATATTAATTTTTTTTAGATAATCTTCCCACTGTATACATTGCTAAGGCTTTCTTGAAAATACTGGGTATATTTCTGAACCTCACAAGTAAGAAGTGACAGAAAGTACATACACGCCAGGAGCCAAAATACAAAAGAATTATATTTGACTCTGAGTAGCAGTTTCTCATTACAAATGGGATACTTTTTAACATCTGTCTTTAAGGAGTTGTTATGAAGATCAACATGATGACTTAAGGATGATAATGTTATATAAGATATTGGTATTTTCCTCAAAAGATAAGAGAGATTAAAGTCTCATTGACACAATCCTGCCTAGTAGAAGATGCATGATTTTTTTCATAATCCCATATTAAAGCTGATTTAAATTTATAATTCACTGCCTCATTTCTAATAAAGAGAAACAAAGTTAAAATTATACACTTGTAAAAATGTATAAAAATTGACTTTATGACATAAATCTTACTATTTGAAAGCAATAAGTGTAAACCACAAACATTAACCAAAACACTGAGGTAAACTTAGTGCATTAACATACAAAATCATAACAAAAACATAAGAGTAAAATATCTGCAAAATAAACTCAATAAGGCAACTTACTTAATCTTGCTTAGGGGTATATAATTATATGTCTCAGTTGAGAAAGAAAACCCCAAGTTACAGAGGTTATTCTGAAGATTCAAAGAGAAAAGAAGAATGTCCAGTATAATTATTAAGGATAGTTAAAAACATAAAACATAACCCCCTCAGAAACAAAACTACTAACTAAAATTTATTACTACTCCAACCACTCCCAATCATAATAAAAACATCTTCATGATGAGTATTGGTAACACTTACCAGTTATACCCTCTGTCAGAAGGTCTGTCATTTTGCAACATGATGCCAAAAGCTTAGTGGTAAATTCATCTAAAAGCATTATCTTAAAATAAATGTTAAGAAATGGTATAAGCATTTGATTCTAAGAATTCACAAAAGGCAGAATTTAACCTATTAAGCCTACTCAAACTTATAAACCTTTTATAATATAAAATTAAAATGAAACTAGGCAAAATTATCTTTTAACTTGCATGACCTAGAGATTATTTATTTCTCAATATATGTACATATAATATTATACATAATAGAAATACCTCCATTTTGAAGAACTTGTTCATTTTAAATGTTATGTTTAACATTAGAATTTTCTTAAAATTATAAAATGTCACTTGTAAAATAATATTAATTGTTCTAAGCACTGTTCTAAGCATTTTACATAGCTTAATTCATTTAATATTAACAACTACCCTATGAGGTACTACCATCCCCCTTTTATAAACAAGGAAATGGAGGCTAAGAGAGGTCAATTTGCCCAAGAAGCCACAGCTATCAAGTGGAGAAGTTAGGATTTGAACATAAGCAATAAGGTTCCAGACCCTATACTCTTATAGAACTAAGATAAAATCAAAATATTAAAGTCCTCAATCTAAGGGCAAATATGCAAATTCTACCTTCCATTCGTCTTCTTTCTTGCAGTCATCAAACACTGCTGATTTTATCTCTGAAAGAAAAAAACAAAAGAGTTGAAAATCTTAAACATTAAAAAAATAAACAAAATAAAAAATAAATAGAAATATAATAATAGAATAACTATTCAAAAAATCCAAGATGGCTAAGGAAATATCCAATTTGAAAATCTGCTAATCTACATAAAAAACATTTACACTTGTTAAAACTTTATGTAAAGTTCCAGTTCTCTTTAATACCTGACCTATATGGTACATTTAAACTAATTATTTTTAAACTTTTGAGAATAAGAGTATATAATAAAAAAGGCAAATATATTTAAGTATATAAACATCTGGAAAATATTCCTGAAAGTATTACCTGTTTTGTTTTTCCCTATTCTACTTAAATCCCAAGTAAGCAAGATGAAAACAAAAAACTCATAGGAAAATCCTTAACTAGCCCATCACTAAATTACATCTGATCATGAAAACAGGATAAATACTCTTCTTCTCAATTTACTAAATTCTCAACAATATATATCACAGCATTAGGATACAAACATACAATGTTCAGACTTGATTTATAATCAGTAATTATTAATATGTTCCTTGCAATGATTTATTTCCCACATTTACTAGGTTTTACTAATTTTCAATTAATTTTGAAAACTGTAGTACTGTGTAATATGTAAGAAGCAAAATATAATTAAAATGTAAATTAAAGTACTGTCTTTAGTTCTGGGTGAAATGAGATGTTTATATAATTAATTTAAAATTTTCTATTTCTTAATTTATAATTAAGTTAATGCTTTTGGTAATTTACTATCAAGTTTTTGACATCATATTAAAGAATAACATGTTCAAAGTGAAGGTCTATTTAATAAAAGTTATTTATCATAAGAATTGTAACCTAGAAGGTTTTACTATGATTGGGGAAGGTTTGAAAGTGCTACAAAATATTAAAGTGCTTATACATGTTTGTAGGAAGATTATAATGAGAATTTTGGCAAAAGCCTGAAGTATTTAACCACAAATTGAGCCAAAAGCACTGGTTTCTAGTACTCTACAGGAAAAGTTGAAGGTTTTTCTCAGGCAGAGTTCAGACCCTGAAATAATATGCTACTTCCCTTTCTTAATTTTCTTTATTCCTGTATACCTCAACCAAGCTAAAAATCAAAGACATTTTGCTTGTTTTTACCAGATTTGTTTCTTTCTCTTAAGAAACGGATGCTCATGGAATTTATGATGAAATAGATTAAAAAGTTCCCTAGGCAAAACTAGTATCATTATTAAAACCTTAGAAATTGCACTGTCCTGTACGGTAGAAACTAGTCACATGTGGGGCCCTGACTAGGACATCCTTAAGTATAAAATACACATCAGATGTTGAAGTCTCCATACAACAACAACAAAAAGGGAATGTAAAATATTACTTTTTAAGTATAAAATACACATCAGATGTTGAAGTCTCCATACAACAACAACAAAAAGGGAATGTAAAATATTACTTTTTTTATTGATTACATGTTCAAATAATAATCTTGAATATATCAGGTCGAACAAAATACATTGGTAAAATTATTCCATCTGTTTCTTTTTACTTTTAAAAAATGTGGCTACTAGAAAAATTTTAATTACATATGTGGCTTGCATTATATTCCTACTGGATAGTGCTGCTTTAGAATCTGAGGATACCTAAATCAGTGAGTGTAGGCATCTTGAAAATAAATGACAACGAGTTTTGTGAAGAGAGATTATGGTCATCTATGAAAAACGATATGGTCACACGTAGGGTATGTTTGGAGAGGAGTCAAAGGAAAACACATCAACAATTAACATTATAGAATGAAAAAGGTATTTCCTCTAAATATTAATGAAAAGTATTTGGCCTCATGTACATTTCTCTAGCACCCTAAATACGGATATATCCGAAGATTCCATTCTCTTTCTTTTACTCTGCTTGCTCTACACTCTTCCTCAGAGACATATTCATCATCAAAGTTTCATCTATCAGATCATCTATCAGTCCTTCGATTTCTTTCCCCCACCATTACTAAGATATAACTGACATATAACATTATATAACTTTAAAGTATACAGTGTGATCTGATATATATATCTCGCAATATAATTACCACCGTAGTGTTAGTTAACACCTCCGTCACCTCACATAACTACCATTTCTTTTTGAGGGTGAGCATTTAAGTTATACTCTCTTAGCTACTTTCAAATACATAGTACAATATTGTTACCTATAATCACAATGTCGAGTGTTAGATGCCCACAACTTATTCATCTCCTAACTGGAAGTCTGTACTCTTTGATCAACTTCCCCTCATTTTCCCCTAACCCCCTGCAGTCCTTCAATTTCCCACAAATCTTAGGGCCCAACTTTCCTTGGAATTCATTCAACTACACAATACAGGTTGTTTAAGCATCCACGTGTCAACATGCCTCAAACTGAGATTCCCATAAAACTGCTCTAAATGTCTCTATTGGAGTTTTGTCATTTTCTCAGTCATAGTCTTTAGCTACTTCCTCCTCCCCCATATTCAGTCATTAGGCAATATTGACCATTCTTTCTGGTGACTGTCACCAGTATTACCTTAATTCTCATCATCTCTCACTTAACTTCTGCTGTACGTAATCTCCTCTCTGGATTTCCTGCTTTCCACCTCCAACCCATGTGCCTTTTCAATCAATCCATTGTTCATACTGCAGTCAGTTATCTTCCTGAATCACAACCCTTTGTTTATATTAACACCCACCTCAAAATTCTTTCAAATGCTCACTCTTTCCTACAGAATAAAATCTATACTCAACATTCTCCACCAACTGCCCTCTATCTTATCTGCAAATTGATCTTCCACCAACCCAAATGCTACCCAAACAATGACCTGTTAATAGTGACTACCCTATTTTTGATCATTGTTTTTCCTAAAGACAAAAGGAAATGTACTTTAATCATAATGTCAAGGATGAGGTGAAAACACGAAAGGGAACAATAAGAGAACTGACAACATAGCACACAGCATCAGCAACTATCTCAAATCACAGAGAAACTATTAATAAACCTAAAAACAAAATGCAAGAGAAACTTATTTGTCTGGAAAACAGAAAATAATCTATGAATAAGAGTTTTTAAGGAAACACACAAAGCCTAGCATAATTAAGGAAACTGTATAAGTCATAATTGAGGAAATAAGAGGGGAAAAAAATACCAGTACTAAAAAGATAATCTCATTATGGACCTGGAGAAGGTCCCTCTTCTATTTTCCGTCTCTGCTCTTCCTTCACGGCTTCCATGACCACCTACATGCTGTACCTTAAATCCAGATCTCAAATTCAGCTCCCTTTTCTGAGATTTCTATCTCTAACTGCTTACTGGATACAACTTGCACTTGAAATGCACTGTTGTAAACCTTAACTATTTTTTCCCTCAAAAATTATTCCTGCTCTTCACGTTTATTAATAAACAGCATCACCCACTATCTGGTCTCCCATATCTGAATCCTAGTCTAGGATGACTCTCCCCCAGCCAATATACACTAGGCATAAAACAGGGCTCTGAACCAAGGTTTAAACGTTGCAAAAAGTAACACACAGGTCACATATTAAGTCTGTAGCTAAAAGAACTGGGTGTGAATATTAAGTTTATATTTAATAGCTGTTATCAGGTTTAATTTGCATACCACATACAGCTGACCCTTGAATCAAGTAGGGGGTTAAAGGTGCCATCCCTACACAGTCGAAAATCCAGATATAACTTTTGACTTCCCAAAAACTTAACTAGTACAATTGTCTCTTGGTATCCATGGATGATTGAGTCCAGGATGATCCCCCCCAATACCCTAATTTCACACACAGATACCAAAATCCATAGATGTTCAAGTCTCCTATATAAAATGGCGTAGATCAATGCAGTCAGCTCTCCATATCTGGAATCCCAACTCTGGATTAAAAACAGTACAGGTATTTAAGGGAAAAAAAATCCATGTATAAGTAGACCGAGGCAGTTCCAACCCATGTTGTTCAATTCAGCCGACTGTGTACTATCAAATGATTTTCAGTACATTCATAGTAGTGCACCCAGCACCATAATCAATTTGAGAACTTGTTCATTACTCCAAAAGGAAGCTGTTCCCCTTAGCTAACATCCTGGGATCTCCCCATCCCCTCCTCACATAGGCAACCACTAATCTTTTTGTCTCTACAGATTTGTCCATTCTGGACATGTAGTATACATGGAGTCACGCAATAGGTGATTCTGCCTGGCTTCTTTCACTTGGCATCATTTTTTCAAGGTTAATCAAATACTGTAGCATGTTTCAGTACATTATTCCTTTCTATTGTCTAACAATGCTCTATTGTGTGGACACATGTTATATTCATTAACATCTGAGTTGTTTTAATTTTGGGGTATTTTGAATACTGCAGCTATGATAATAGCTGTTATCAGTTTTAACATGTCAAAAATTCTAAGTTTTAATATATGCAGAGACTTCCTGGTACAGAATAAATGTTCAAAAATGTTAATTCTCTTCTCACTACTTTGAGGGTAAATTGAAGTTTATTTAGCTTTCTCCCCTGACCTAACTGTACTATGTTCAATTTAGCAAAACCTTTTCCCAGTTAAATGCATACTTTTCCAACCACCTAGGAGATTGCTTCATCATTCTTTCTGTCACCTTTTGCTAACAGATCTTAAGAGGCTCCCCTTCTTTCTCCCTACTTATCTCACTAAATATTGAATAAATATCATCTTGTCCTTTGCTAATGTTTCTATTACATAAAGAGTCAAAGAACTATTTTCTAACCCATATATTTCTTTTCTTCCATTCACTGTCCTGTCTTCTTGATCTTACTGGGTATCCTGGTGCTACCTCAAGTTAACAGCAAAAACAGAAATTTTGTTATCGTTGAAGTCGCCCTCTCTAGACTGACATTAATATCATTAACCTTTTTTTTCTAATGCTAAGGACCATACATATCTTAGAAATTATTTTTCAACACAATTCATTATCCATTTTCATATATTTAAATGCCACTGTGATTTTAAGTCATTACCATATCTGAAAAGTCACCCTCGGAAATCTTGAAACCTTATAATTATTCCATTTTTTAAAAAATGTTATCATAACTTTATTTTTCCTCCTATTTTACACTTGGTTAAGGTATATTAAGCACTATGCCAGTTATTGAGTTGGAGTTTTAATTTCACATAAGGATCTCTAACTCCAGGAAATTTTAACTCAGTCATTTCTGTTCTCTGCTCAGCAACATGGAGTCAGAAACACTAATTAGATGTTACTCCCTTTCCACTACTAGACCATAATTACTTTGCACTCAGCAATGCCAAACAATGGTGGTTCTTCCTGTTGGGTGGTTCCATTCCATCTCTAATCCAGCAGACCTAGATCCGGAGCAACTCTTAGGAAAAGTCAAAGATGAGGAGGCAGAAAAGCCTAACATCAGCAACCAGGAAAGTACGGTAGAGCCCCAACAGTGGGGAGCGGCCCGGACAAGGTAAAGGGAGAGGGAGGATGGTGCAGGCTGGCCCCGAAAAGATGGAATCATCCTGTGGCCCCTTCTCCAGAACTCGGTAGAAAGGGGGCACCTCTAGGAACAGAGAACAGAGGGTGTGTTTAGCAGGGAGGTTTGGCTTGTTTAAGTCGAAAACCAGGGCTGTAAAAGCCTCCCTGGTACTGACATGAATAAACAGAAGCAGCAGCCCTGGTGCTGCCCTCAAGTGCGGGGCCACGGGGAGGGGGTATAAGGAGACATAGGGCTGGGACCGGCTCGTATCGGGTGGAGGAGACACCGGCTGCTGGCGCGGCCCGGGGCGGGCGCGGGGACCACGGCCGAGGGTCCGCGCCCGGCGGGAGGGGGGAGCAAACGCGAGGGGGGGGGGGACCGCTCAGCCCGAGCGGGGCCGGGGCCAGAGCCGCCCGCCGAGGGGCCAGGGTGCCCGGCCGAGGGGGCAGGGTGCCCGGCCGAGTGGGCAGGCCGCCCCCCGCACCTCCCTGGGGCTGGCAACGATGGGGACGGGAAGGAGAGAGAAGCCCCAACGGGGGCGCGGTCCCGACGCAGCGGGGCCCCGGCGGGCGGCTCCCCGGGAGACGGCGGGTCGGGGCGGCAGAGCGCGGCCGTGGAGGCCTCCGGGCCCCTCTCCCCCTCTCCCTCGCGTCGCCGCCCCTCCGCACTCACTCTGCCACACGACGCTCTTGAGCCCCCTTTCCGCCACCGGCGGCGCCATGTTCCCGACGCTGCGGAGGAGCGGCCGCGCCTCCCGCTCGCCCAGCGCTCCACGGGGAGGGGGGCGCCGGGGCCCCGCCTCGGCACGGGGACTCCCGCCCTCCCCCGCACGGAGGCTGCGCCGGGCGGGCGGGGCGGTGGGTGCGGGCGGAACCTCCGGGGGCGGAACCTCCGCGCCCGGCCGCGCGCCCCCTGGCGGAAGGCCGCCTCACCGGAAGTCCCGCGTCCCCCGTCCCCCCCCCCCACCCCCGCACCGCAGACTGTGAAGTCCTGCTGTTGGGCCGGAGCCTGGGCTCTCTTCTAAATGCAGAATGGGGTACATCGGAAAGGTGCCGTGGCTTTGGGAAAGCAAAGCCATTTGTAACAGACTTCACTCGGGAGCCGGTTTAAGAATGGAGTGGAAAATTCCCCTCCCAAGGTTCATTAATGTTTCAAGGACATAATCATCGCGTAGGGCTATGAGGTACCCCTCCAGTGCACCGAGAACTGTGCACACTCAAAGTAGTCAAAAGTTTTAAAAGCGAATAAAACAGATAGATGAAACAGACTAGAGAGCCCAGGAATGAAACCATGCCTACATGGTCAGCTAATCTATGACAAAGGAGGCAAGAACATATAACGGGTTAAGACAGTCTCGTCAATCAACACTGTTGAGAAAACTGGACAGATACATGCAAAAAAAAAAAAAATGAAACTAGACCACCTTCTTACCTCATATATAAGAATAAACAAAACATGAAGACTAACATGTAACACCGGTAACCAAAAACTCCTAGAAGAAAAAGTAAACAATAAATTCTCTGACATTTCTCTTAGTAATATTTTTCCTGATCTATCTCCTTGGGCAAGGGAAGTTAAGAAAAACTAAACAAATGGGACTACATCAAACTGAGAAGTTTTTGCACAGCAAAGGAAACCATCAACGAAAACGAAAGATAACCTACTGAACGGGAGAGGAGGGTATTTGCCAATGATCCAGCTGATAAAAAGTTAATATCTAAAATTTATAAAGAAGTCATACAAGTTAACACCAAAATCACAAACAATCTAAAAACAGGCAGAGAGTTTGGAGAAACATAGCAGCGTGAGAGACGTCCCCAGATCTTTCTTTGAAACAACAATAAACTGAACACCTAAAACTCAACAAAAAAACACCCAAACTGCACACCAGCACGTCTGAGCGTGGGATGTGTGTCTAAGACCTACCACAGGAAATCCTTGATTTCTCTTCCTTCTCTAAATTCTCTGTTTATTTCATGTTGATGTGTCCTTATCTTAAGCCTCCTTAAATTCTATATTTTATATACCTTATATTCCTTTAATTTGAAGATTCTTGAGGGAGCTGACTTCTTTTTATATGTTGGGATACATACTATAATGCAAAACTATATGAAAACTTTCATATGCAGCTTACAAAATAATGAACAATTTGTCTAAAAAAAAATGAGCAGAGTTCCTAACTAGACATTTCTCCAAACAGGACATAAACGTGGCCAACAGACATATGAAAAGATGCTCAATGTCATTACTCATCAGAGAAATACAAGTTAAAATCACAATGAGAGACATCGCCTCACGCATGTCAGAATGGCTATCATCAATTAATCAACAAACAACAAGTGTTGGTGAGGATGTGGAAAAAAGGGAATCCTTGTGCACTGCTGGTGGGATCGGAAATTGGTACAGCCATGATGGAAAACAGTTTGGAGTTTCCTCAAAAAACTAACAATAGAACTATTATTTGACCCAACAATTCCACTTCTGGGTATTTATCCAAAAATATTCAAAACACTAATTCAAAAAGATATATGCACCCCTATGTGCATTCCAGTATTATTTATAATAGCCAATATATGGAAGCAACCTAAGTGTCCATCAAAAGATGATTAACTAACAAATATGTAGTACATATATACAATAGAACATTACTCAGCCATAAAAAAAAAAATCTTACCATTTGTAATAACATGGATGGACCTAGAGGGTATTATGCTAAGCGAAATAAGTCAGAGAAAAGACAAATACCGTATGATTTCACTTATATGTGAAATTTAAAGAACAAAATAAAACAGAAACAGACCCATTGATTCAGGGAACAAACTTATGGTTGTCAGATGGGAAGAGGGTTGGGTGGTTGAGTAAAAAAGTTGAAAGGATTAAGAAGTACAAATTAGTAGTTTCAAAATAGTTACAGGGATATAAAGTACAGCATAGGGTATGTAGTCAATAATATTGTAATAACTATGTATGGTGTCATTTGGGTACTAGACCTATTAGAAGGATCACTTCATAAGTTATGTAAACGTCTAACCACTATGCTGCACACCTGAAACTGATAAAATATTGAATGTCAACTGTAAATGAAAAATAAAAAATTTGAATTTAAAAAATCAAATGCCTTAATGATGATGATGATATATATATAAGTGAACCAATAAAAGAATAATTATTTATTCACTAAACATAAATTAATGTTCAAAATTGTAGGAGAGGGGCTATCCATGCCTTAGGAACCACATGTCAGAGAACGATTTTTGAAAGTTGATTCTCAAAGGGGGTGATTTAAGCTCCAATTTAGAAAGTGTAGGCAGAGATTTATTTCCTGAGATGCTTCTTTTGAGACTTTAAATCAAAGCAACCATTCATGAGTTAGATCTGTTTAGTTGCTGAGTGCTCCAACTCTGATATAACCATCATACATACTGGCAGAAAGTAGACTTTCTTATAGAGATTTGCAAAGAACCAATGATTTAAATTTGAGTTGGTCACATAGGGAAGTGAAAATAGTTACTACTACTAATAATCATGGCTAATATTTATTGAGTGCTTACTATATGCCAGGCACAATATGGGTGGATCTCATTGACCCTCAAAGCAACCTTTACAGACAAGAAAACTGAGGCTTAGTGAATTAGGTAACTTGGTGATGCACGGCTAGTGGTAGAGTGGGAACAAGACTGAGGCTTGAGCTACACAGAAAGCACACAGAAAAGTCTGTGGGATAACCTGTGGTTTTCTTCTTTACAAGGGAAAAGGAAATGAAGAATAAAATGGTTCCGGTACAACATATGACATTGCCGAAAACAACACAGCAGGCTCAAAATGAAGTCACTTACACTAAGCACCATGTCACCAAACTAATACTTAATTATAGTTTCAAATCTCCCAAAAGTAGAATCTTAAACTAGTCAATCAGGAATCACTGATCGATACCTGTTAGATAATCTGCCTCCTGCCATCCACTAAAGGAAAGGAACCTTGCAAAAACCAATCAATTTTTTTTTGCCAATATAACTTTCTGATTCCTGCTCCCTTCCTCCTATAAAAGGTTTTCATTTTGTACAGCTCCTTGGAGCACGTTTCTATCTGCTAGATGGGAAGCCGCTCTATTCCTGAATCATTAAATAAAGCCAATAGGATCTTCGTACTCAGTTAAAAATTGTTTTTAACAGCATGGTTTTTCCATTCAAGGCGTATATGGAATGGAAGCTAGAGCCAGGTCTCCTTTAAATCTACATTAAATAAACTCAATTGCTCAAAATTTTAAACAAAACACACATTATTTCCCTTTCACTTTTTAATTTTAAATCAGGTTCTGCTTATTATATAGCAGGGTGGTGCCCCAAGGCATAAGAAAAAGACACAAGGTGCAGACTCACCCTTCCTGAAGTGGAGTTCCTCGCCGTGGAGGCTTAAATCAAGACAGAAAACAGAGGTGGGTGAAGTGCCTCCATTTCCTAGCATTTAGGAGAATGATTGGGTGCCAGGGAATGACACAGTTTTGGCCCCTCTGAATGTGAACTTTATCTTGGGTCACATGGCGTACAGCTGAGGCTCATGCCCCTGAAGGCTAGATTCGAGGACGGTGGCAGTGTGGAATCGCATGTATGGGCTCTAGCCATACCCAGACACCAGTTCACATCCTGAGTACTCAGGCTCTGCCTCTAACTAGCGGTGAGACTCCAAACGCCTCAGTTTCATTGTGCTTGTGAGTTGAATATGATACCTCAAACCTCAAAACAACCCAACAAGATCACAATTCTCATTGCCATTTTACAGACGTGAAAACTGATACGCAGAGAAATGAGGTATGAAAGACCTTGAGATGGCTCCAGGACCATTGCCCTCTCCATCACAGAATATTGCCTACCCTTTCTTGCTCCCCTAGTTTCACATAACCCCTCTGAGCTGTCTCTCTAGTCTCCTTTAATTTGTTTGGCTAAACAAATTGAACAATAAATTTGAATTCTCTGAATATGACACAGCAGGATGGAAGGTAAAATCCACCCATGTTGGTCAGAAATGAAAAATCTGCTTTGTGTAATTCGCAGAGCTGATAAACAGCCAAAATAAGGGAGGGCTGGATGTAAAAACTTTGAGTTAGGGCAGATCGCTCACTCACCATACTATTCCCAGGTCTTCTTTACTAGTAACTGATGACTCAGTCATGACAATCCAGAGAAATATTTTCCATAAAAACATCATACGTTAGCAAGTCTAATCAATGCTACATACTTACCTGGTCCCCTGAGAATTTATATTTGAACTTGTTAGTTATGTGAACGTGAGTGAGCCTCTTGCCTTTTCTGGTCTCATTTCCCTTATCCTGTATAAAGGGGAAAATATTATTATCCAATTCATAGGGTTGTTACGGGAATGAAATGACTGTGTGGAAAGAACTGAGAAGCACATAGTATGTGCTACATCCACATTTTTGGTTTTATGTTCACCCAGCGTGGAGCACATTGTCCTCTGTGGAGTTCTGACCAAAGCAGCCCAGCTTAGATGCCTAGCGAAGCAGAAAGTCATCTCATCTTCTATGTCCTGGCATTTGGAGAGTATGGGTGTACGGGTCCCAGTCCTCTGGTATTCTAGGACCAGGAGTCCTAGCCTTCCATTCCACCTTTCACCTCAGCCTTTGGTTATTCTGGTCAGCCATGGACACAACTCTATTCAGAAGGCACACCTTGCTGGCAACTGGGCTTAGCACACACTCTCACATGAGCTCTGGACCACAACCCAGAAAGCTGACCCAGTTCATGGTGTAACCACACCCAACCCTCATCTCATTTCTTTTTTATAGTTTTTTTCTGATTCAGGCTGGTTTCCCCCCAGATAATGGCATTATCTTGCTTGCTTTTTCTATCCTTTCTCCCTATATGCCTGCTTCTTTAATGGTTAAGCCTTACAACATGAGATTTGTCTAGACTCAGGTCTATAGACATGGGGACACGAAATTTTGGTTACACTAAAGATAACATCTTAGCTTTAGATGTGTTTCAGCCCCAGGCCCATCGAGGCAGAACAACAACCAAAACCAGGCCAGGGGATCAGACAGGATGGCGCCAGGCTGACTCCAGAACTGAACACAATGATCAAATAAGCCAACTCCCTTAGTTTCCATAACAACTGATTTTTTCCTATATAATCCATACTTATCCAGGCAGCCAGGTTTTTGAGAGCATTATCTCGCCTGCATCTCTTGGACTTACAACTCCTTGAAATAAATCCTTACTTTCTTTGCTGCAAACCTGCCTATATTTCTTCTCTGACTTGAATGAGGGCAAACGGAACATTTTTATTTCAGTTACGGTGGTTGCCCTACCAGGCATGGACCCACTATGAACCCTCCAGATTTCTAACCAACCTTTCCTCACATATCACATCTCTTCTATTAAATTAATTAAACAAGGAGACCATTAGACTGAACTGGTTCTAATGCTGTAGCGACCTGCTTAAGCAAACCCAAAGCTAAGCCCATAAATGCTCAAGGTTAAGAAATCGAAACCTGAGGACAACCAACCACAAACAGCTAACTAGCCTCTTCCAAAGAAAGCAATCTCGTAAGCTACAGCCAATCAAATAATATCCTTGCATTGATTCTACCTCTTCTCTATAAAAGTCTTCTCCCCAAACACCTGTCAGTGGAGTGGTCCTAATCACTCCTAGTTTGCTTTAGTGGAATTCAAATCAATTTCTGTTCAAAATTGTAATATGCCTTGGTTTATGTTATAATACTTCTCAGCCTCCCATCACTGAAATTTTGCTTCAAGAAAAACTCACCAAGGCAAGACTTTTAAGGTTCCCAAAGCTGGACACATTAGAATCACTTGATGAGTTTATTATAAAGATAGATTCGCAGGCCCAGGCCCAGACCTACTGAGTTAGCTTCTCTAGGGGTGGTACCTGGGAGTGCATGGTAAGTAAGGAGGTCCACAAGTTATACGAAGGCACCTAGCCTAATTCCTGTTTATTCATCAGAACAAAAATGAACTAAATTCAGCCTTCCTCTGTGGGTGCTCTCTGATGCAGCAAATTACCTTTTTAGAGATCTGTGACTGGCCTGTCTCCTTTTCAAGTGTGGATGCTCTGGGGAGTATCTCTTACCAGTGACACATTATGTATTGCTCATCAGTCTTTCACAGAGAGGAAGGGCAACATAGAAGAAAGTTTGCCCTCCCTCCCAGTGTACCCGAAGCCCAACTCCATGCTCCAGTTCCCTCCCAGCATTGTTCCTAACTACAGCTCTTGGCTTTGCAGCTATGCTTTTGGGGAGTAAACACTTTTGGTGTGTGTGTGTTATACAAGTTCTACACATACTATTTTTAAATAAGGTTATGTGGCATTCGAAGGACAAACATTTTTCTAGGCACAACAGATTTATATTTTACATCATTGTTTTTCCTCTTCCAAAATGCAAAAAGCAGTTGCAGTGTGAGTGGAACATACAGCAAGATTGATGGACCTCCCTACAAAGCATGCACATATATCAGTCTGGCACAGTTTGAGGGCCTGCCCCTGGCTGTCCTTTCATCCATAGTCTTTGCTCACTCAAAAGCATGACTGCAATTCTTCTAGCAACTGGCCAGAATGATTTCTCTGCTTTCTCAGGTGCTCAAGCGACAAAGGTCACGTCACATAATGCTTTGGCTTAGGGAACTCTGCAAGCAGCTCAGCTTCTTCCAAACTTGTGATGAAGGTGTTTGTTACTACAGGTGGGCCTGGCTGCTGCTGCTATGCAACCTATGACACAATCCTGGTGGAGGATTGTTCTGGGATGAGCCGTGTCTCTGTGTGGTGCCGTGGTATCAATTCTCTGGCAGTAAACATTTCCAGTCCTTGAATGTCTAGAAGTCTGCATGGCAAGTGTTGGTGTTGAGGAAACACTTACAAAGTGGATGTGTTGAAGTCTGTGGTGTGTCTGGATGTGAAATACTGAAGAGAATTTCTACTAAGCAGAGCTTTCACATTTCCAGGACTGTCCCAGTATGCTGGCTCACCTTGGCAGCCTCCCAGAAGACTTTCTGGATCTATCTCTCTACTGAGTCTTATCTGCAGCAGTCCTTGAACTCTTGTACAGGTGAAGACATGCCCGACCTTGTCCTGGGGCAGTGGAGACAGAGTTGTTCTTTGATAGGCCTACGAGCTTGTCCTATCCTAGATGCATTCTGTATTCTAATAGATCTTTTCCGTCTCTAATCGCACTAACGATTGAGACAACCTCTGTAAAAGATACGGGAAGAATTTTTTAAAACAAAGACCAAAAACTTTGCTTTTGAGTCACACCGTTCAATTTAAATTACTCACTTGGTCTAGTTTCTGTTTTCATCAGAGGTTTAGAATGTCATTCTGCATTTCTCTTCCCTCTGTAAATCACTGAAAAAGGGAAGGAAGTGAAGAAGCCACAAAATACATTAAACACGCAGACATCTTCTTAAATTAAAAAGCCCACAAATGTCTCTGAGGTTGAGATTAGTATTTTGATCCAAAAGGCTATTTTTGCAGCACTTCACAGTGAAGAAGCAGGCAACTAAGACCATCTGAACCATTCAAAGGGCAAGAAGAAACTGACCAGCAGTTTCTAACTGACCAGAGTGAATTTGTCCTGCTTCATGAAACAAATACTCCCAAAGAGCCTCCCAGGAGCTCAGGGAGCTTCGAAATTTTAACAGCTCAGGGAGAACATTGTATGGAGAGAACATAAACCTGTTCAGCAGCTGAGGGAGCTGCAGAGAGACTTCCGTGGAATGTGCAGCCTGCATGCTGAAGATGACAGCTGCCCCCATGGAGTGATGTCAGGCACAAACCCATCCAGCCTACCTCCTGTTAAAGGCCCGATACCTCACATAGATTGTTTTCCTTCCCCCTTCCAACCTGTGTCAGATTTCCAGGATCAAAGTAGCTTCCTTAAATTAGAGCTGTGGTTCTCAAACCTTAGCGTGCATCAGAGTTACTTGAAGGGCTTGTTAAATATTGTCGGGGCCCCAACCCCAGAGTTTCTGGTTCAGTAGGGCTATGGTGGAGCCCCAGAAATTGCATTTCTAAGCAGCTCCCAGGTGTTGCTCATGCTATAGGCTCTGAGACCACACTTTGAGAGTCAGTGAGTTAGGGTATTATGACGACTGCCTGCGGTTAAAATGCAAATATCTTAGAAGTCGCACATTAAAGTGGTAATGACTGAGGCATAATATAAAAGGGTGTGCTAAGAGCCTAAATTGACCCTGAATTAATAACTACCATTTATGAAGTTCGTGTTATGGGCCTGTCATTGTACTCAACAATTTATACCTCACTTAATCCTCATAGCATCTTATGAGGTGAATATTTTTTCCATCTTTCAGATGAGGAAGATAGGCTTGGAGAGAATCAAAGCAAATCCCCTAAGGGCAGGCAATAGGGGCATGATTTAAACCCAGATCTGTCTCTTAGAAAATCCATTCTTGCTGTAGAAAGGCTTTAGGATTATCCAAGAGTGGAGACCAAAAGTCTTAAACCAACAAGATTCCCAAGACTGCCCTTAGCATATCTGGAGGCCCCATGTCAGCCAGGGACCTAATTTGACTCACCCCATGTACAGGGAGGAGAAAGGCTGAAATTGGAGACAGCAATTTAGAATTTTTCCCTACACAGGATGAAGTCTATATGATGTAGAGGCCCTCAAATGACCCAGCTAATGCTTATTTTTGACGGCCTTGCAGGATTTCTACATGGATCTACTCAAAGAGAAAGGCGGATTTCAGGCTGGAGACTAAAACTTGTTAAAGAAGAAAGAATTGGTGATGAGGGCAGTCCAGAGGGACAGAGGAAGGGGAGGGTAGTGATCTAGAGCAGTGCTTCTCAAACTTCTCAAGTATCAGAATCACCTGGAAACCTGATAGAACTGCAGAGGGAGGCCCTCTTCCTCTTCGACAGGTCCTGGCCTCTACACTTTCTCTTGGCTCTCCACAGGATTCCGATACACACCAGAGTGTGAGAACTATTGCCCAAACTGTGTTTTCCAAATTTGGGTATGCACATGAATCAAATGGGATTCAGTACATCAGGGTGGAGCCTGAGATTGTATATTTTTGAACAAGCTTTCTGGTGATGCCATAGAGAGATGATTTGCAAGCATTTTTAAATTCTTTTTTTTATTAAAGTGCTGCAACTCTTTAAGAAAATCTTAGAGAAGGCTAATATATAATTCATGACTCCTCTCCTACGAGGAGCCCCCAAGATGCTTCAACTGCCCCTCCATGGCTCAGGGAGCAATGATTAAAAACTACTATACTACTGGAAATAGGTTTCAAGAATGCAGAACTAGGCCTGTGCACATTTCACTGAAAACCAGGGGTTATGGTCATTAGTACTTTGGGAGTTTTTTAAAGTAGTTTTTTTTAATAATTTAGAGGTTTCCTCACAGTTTGTTTTTAACAAGCCAGGTCTGTTGCCCTGTAGTCACTGGAAACAGAAACTCTTTAAAAATTAATAGAGATTGTGCTTATTTCAGACTGGCAGGTAGGGCAAGAATTTGAAAGCATGTGTCCTGCTGTGCTGAGAGAAGCCATGGTCTGGGAAAGAAAACAGAGACAGGCAGTGGAGGGAGAGTCCAGAGCCAGTTCCTGCCAGTGGCAGGAAGACTTGGATGGGGAGCTGGCCCAGACGGGAGGCTGTGCCGTGGCGTTTACTGGTAGAAAGGCTTCATTTCTACTCACAACCTCTGACTGAAGTCAGCTATGTCTGACTGGGTGTGTGTATGCACACAAGCACGCATGTCCTGTCTATAGTTTGGGGTTGAGAGTATTCTCTGGGGTTTTTCCCAAGGCCCAAACCCAAGCCAGCCCCTAGAAGAATGTGGTAAGCATTTCTCCTGAAGCCGCACATGCTATTTGCTGGGTCAACACACATGACTCTGCATGCCCATTCCTGTAGCAGCCCCATGGACACCCAGAACAGTCTAGGTGGGATCAGCCCCAGCACACCTGAGGAGGCAGTGAGGGTTATCTTTATTCCAATTCCCCTTTCAGCACCCTTTTCCTTGACTGGGCATATCTATCCATGCAAACCAGAAGCAGACATCTTATCATTTGCCTTCCTGACTAACTAGTCATCTCTGATCCTGACTTCATTGTCATTTTAAAATGCAAGAACAAAATGCTCTTCTATTTTATCCATGAGAAAAATGACTTACCCATTCCGAGTGTGCTTCCAGAGCAGGTTACTGTAATAAATAAAAACATAGCATTTAAAATATATTTACTGATATATTTAAGGTGGTGAAAATAAAACTTAAGAAAGAACAAAGGGAAAGTAAACCAAAGAATGAATAAGAACCAGTTTAAGTATCACTGGAGGAGATAACTAACTACTAGCGGTATGACCCTGGCACTTTCTGTGCCTCAGTTTATCTGTAAAGTGGTAAGAATAAGAATGCTAACCTCAGAGGATTGTTGTAAGGATCAGTTGGCATTAATGCATAGAAAGCCATTATAATAGTGGCTGGCACAGAGCACTAAAAAATATTAGTCTTTATTATTATTATTATTATTATTATTATTATTATTATTATTATTTACAATATTGTCCTAATTATCAATGTACAGCATCAGTGACACTGAAATAAGAAAGAAAACAAAATCCTGAAAACCAAAATTGAAAACAAATTCTTCCAACCACATGGTTTTTATCAGGGAAATTGAACAGAGGTGGACTTCCTAACTTGAATCTAGACACCCTGTCATTGGCTACAGGCTTCAGATGGCACCCCACCAAATGGCACTAGAGTTCTAACTAACAAGGACTTCTGGTGGCTAACAAACCATCAGAGGAATGACTCTCTAAGGGTTGAATTGTGGGCATGGGGCAGGAGAAAGAACATTCACTTATGGGTTATATGATCATAGGAAAGCATGTAAACTCACTGACTCATGCTTTTTTTAAAATTTAAACTACATTGGGCCATGGTTATTTGTTAAGTACTGGGAGTCCAAGAGGTTATCACTTATTAGGGGAAATAACACGCAATCAATTTACAGTAATAAGGCATGGTAAAGATAAGGGTGATGTTGGGTCATAAAGGACAGAGGGAGAAGACCAACTCCACCAACGGCTGTTGGAGATTTCACAGGGGAAGGGACATGTGGGTAGTGGAGTTCCCCTGGTGGTTATGGGGTGGAATTCCAGGCAAAGAGAAGGGCATGCCATCAGCTTGGAAGCATGATGTGGCATGGTATGTGTGTGTGGCTGGGGCAGATGTGTGAGAATAATTCCCTGTGACTTTTGTGTCCTGTCAGCAGTGGTAGATGGAGCCCGGAATTGCACCTGTCCAATACAGTAGCCACTCCAAATGTTGGTAATCTGAACTGAGATGTGCTGTGAGAATTAAATGTCCATCAGATTTTGAAGACTTACTATGGGGAAAAAAAATGCAAAAATTTTATATAGATTCCATGTTGAAATTATAATTTTTTGGTATATATTGGGTTAACTGAAATACATTATTAATTTCACTTATTTTGTTTTACTTGTTTATTGTGGCTACTAAAAAATTAAACATTTTCATAAATGGCATGGATTAAATTTCTATTTCATGGTGCATGTGTTAAAAAACATTGTGAGGGACACTGAATGCCACACTCAGAGAACTGAATTTTATCCTCCGGTACAATAGGAAACTTCTGAAAATTTCAAAGGCATGAAAGTAGCATGATCAGATCAGCGTCCTAGAATGACAACTCGTAATAGTAAGGAGGCCGGCAGGAGGGCAGGAGGGGTGGGAGGCAGAGGTGGTGAGCGCTGAAGCACAGAAGTAGCTGTAGGAATGAAGAGAAAAAGTTGGGTTTAGAAGCCATTGTGAAGTGAACAGGACAGACTTGGAGGCTACTTAGACATGGAGGGTGAGGGAGAGGGAAGCTGACACCAGGGTTTTCAGCTTGTGTACCTGAAACACTGTCGATGGGAAGAAATCAGAAACTGCTGAAGGAGATCAGAAGTTCCTTTTGGCCTTGAGGAGCTGAAATGCCTAGGGCACCTCCAGGTGGAGGTATCAAGTGTGAATATAGATTTAGGGATTAGAATAAAAGAAGGGTTGTACATAGAGATTTGGGGGCCCCTGAGCCTCAATTTTCTCATTTATAAGTTGGAGATAATAAAATCTGTTGAACCTAGCTCACAGTTATTTTGAGCATTCAGTGAGATAGTGAATGTGCAAATACTTATAAACTGTAAAACATTATGCAAATATAATGAAGTATTGTCATAAACTGTCGCCTCTTCTTCCTAAGAGCTCATTCTCACCCCAACAACCCATTCCTGTCCCCTTCCATAGGGCCATGCTTTGGGCTAGCTTGTCCTGTGGATAAGATAATGAAAACACAAGGAATCAGAGCATAACAGCCTAAGACAATGAGAATTCCCCAAAGAGGCACTGGCCCAGTTCCATCACCAGGAGCCACCTTGCACTTCCTCATCACCTTCACATAATTGGAAATTTTATTTTCCAGTTGTCAGTAAAGATTTCTGCACCAACATTTATTCCTCTGACTATGCCCTGGGCAAGGTAGCAGAAGGTGCTGAAATCCAGAGCAGGAGAATTGCTAATGTTTTTCTGCGGGTCTGATGAGATGGCATTTGCTGACAGTCTTGTTTCGTGATCACGCACTGTTCTGCCCACTCATATTTCCAAACCTAGTTTATAATTTATAAATTTGTCTTTTTTTCTGATCCTCCAAGTCTTGCTCAGTCATGAGCCTGAATCTGTGCAAATAAAAGTTCTTAATTTCCAACATTCTGGGGTATCTATCATTATCTCTAAGACTATGCTAAAACGCTAGCTCCAAATTGCAAAGCATAAAATAACTTTAAATCTGCTTTACTACTTAAGCAGCAAGTAGCTTGTCCTTTTTCTGAAGGAGAAGAAAGGGAGGAGGGAGAGAGAGTTTTTCCAAATCAAATAAGAAAGCCTCACAACTCCAGAGAAACTTGGGGTCCCCAGAGGCCAGAATCTGCCTTCAGGACACAGAAATGTCATATCCTCTTTGATCTTTCCACATAGCAAATAAGTGTCAGTGCTTTGAGTCTTAATTCACAGATTGAGTCGAGGGTTAATTTTAAATAAAGGGTCATAACTTGCTGTACCTGAATATATTTTTTTTGGACAGAAGGTAAGCTTCAGTCCTGTCTCAGCAACTGGTGAGACCATCACAGTGTATACATCCCCGCAAGGTATCTCGGTGACATCACAGAAACTGAGGCCAGCGCTTGGGGCACATGTGAAAATGCCTTTGGAACCATAGAGGTCAGTGCTGTAATTGGCAGAGCCCCTGGCGATTTGCCAGTAGATCCGGATGCCATTAGGGCCCAGCCTATATAACTTCACTCCCAAAGGGCAGCAGGCACCTGAAGGAACAACAAAACAAACACAATTATCATTTCTTCCCCTATCACACAAACATGGCCTTTAATACCATGGGGAAACAATATGAGTAACCCGGTCTAAATAACATGATTAGAGCAAGATGTGAAGTACTCAGTAGCTCTTTCCATGGTGGGCCACATGATTAGAAATCCATGTGTGAAGGCTGTGGGGGCATGAATTTTTAATAGAGAACAATGGTAAGTCAAAAAAAGTTCTCACTTGGCAGGTAATGTGTTATATATGACTCAAACCTTATGAGTCAAATACACAGAATCTTTGTCAAGATCTTTCAAAATGCCCTAGTTTTATAGGATTTTAGTGGGATTGAATTTAAATATAATTAACTGCTTTCAGCTTTAAATGAAAAGACCTATTTTGCTGAGCTGAATAGCACAATGCCTGAGGAGCAGTCACATAATCAACAGGCAGGTGACCAAGCTTTGCTGGTCCACACTTCATCCCTGCTAGCTGACTAGGTACTTCTTTCTTTTCTTTTTTAAATAGCTAGAGCAGGTCACACATTAGGTGTCAAACGGGACACCAAACGATAGATTCCTCAGTAACTTAAAGATATTATTGTATAATAATAAAAAAAATTCAGTTATAGATGATCAGGCTCATTTGATTTACTCTTTTTTAAAAAGTTCTTTCTTTTCTCTCTCTCTTTCCTTTCTTTTCTTTCTCTTTCTTCCTTTCTTTCTTCTTTTCTTTCTGTTCTTTTCTTTTCTTTTCTTTTCTCTCTTTCAAGATAAGCAATGAGCTATATTCACAGAACTGGATATCAGGGTGAAAACTTAGGCAGCAAATCTAATAAAAGACATTGGGTCAAAAGAAGGTATATATAATCAGCTTACAGATGTGTAGCACTTATAAATGCATTATAAATGCTATACATTATGATTATTACGATTTCAATTACCAATGAGGAAATAGAATCAGGGAGGATAAGGCAAAATCGCCATGTCTTTAGACTCTACCCCTGGGATGGCAAAATTACATTTCAACTTTCGTATCCCATGTCCCATGGCAGACACAACTAACAGATCATTGAACTCTTCCCCATCAAGCCTGAGAGGCATCCTCAGGAGTGTTTTTCAAAACAGTTCTCCAAGCATCCACTTCAGTGGACGAGAGTCCTACAAGAGAAATCTAATTTACTGACCCTATACTACTTTTACTTTCCGTGATCTTTGGTCTTTGTGAAGAACAAGGTACAACACTGTCAGCAGACAGTACTCTTTTAGCCTGTTGAAATAAGAAGCTGTAGAAGGAGCTGGAGTAGTTTAGGAGAGCGGGGTAGTAGCATAATAATAAAAGAAAAAATTCAAGTCGAATAGAATGTGTGATCTGAATGCTTTGTGAAAACTCTGCCAGACTGAATTATTTTGTGCTTCAGGAAGCTGGGTCATATAAAAATCTGTCCTCCCTTCACAAAAAGTATACCCAGACCTTGTTATCAAGGGAGTCCATGCACCAATGACCAACAGAAGCCTCTGAAACTTTGAGGTTCTAGTTCCAGAGGAAAACTAAAAACATTTTAGAAAGTCAAGGTAGGTGGAGAAGCAGCATAAGGAAGGGCTTATGTCTGGATTTAAAACAGTCAAGGTCCTCATCGATACCATAGAGCTAGAGTTTAGAATTCACTTACTAGAGGAATAACTTTGATAGGTGCAGTCCGCAGTCAACCCGGTGGCACTAATCGCTTTTAACGCCACTGTGTAATTGATACCACATGTGATGCATCCCAAGAGGCAGTGGTTTTGATGGGTGTGACACTTAGACTGGCCAGTGTGTGACTCCAGAACTGTCACATATGTCTGAGCCCCGGTTCCAACAGTCCAACTCACGTTGACTACTGATTGGGTGACCTGAGTTACTGTCAGACCAGCTGGACAGCATGGGACTTAAAGGAGAAAAAAGAGAAAGAATTGGGGAATTATTTCTACTGAGCGTTATTTGTAAAAAACAACCAAGAATGGCATTTTGCCTGTGTTTCATTCAATCTCCTAAATATCTCAGACCTGTCATTCAACCTCTTAAATATTTTAAGCCTTCAATTGTTAAGCAAAATTTCCTTTTGGTAAGCAAAATCTCAATTCTTCTGATACAGCATTTTAATGTTAACTGTATATAAAGTGGGTGCTTTCTCCAAGAATGCAGTACACTAACTGGCTGTGGGTAATGTGAGGTTTTCTCTAATTTTTTTTTTTTTTCGGAATAAGAAAGAAATCCTTTGTTGTTCCCAATTCCAGTTGCAAATTTCAAAGCAACGGTTGCATGCACCTCTTCTTTCAATACATTTCACAGCATTTGCAATTACATGTATTTTGCCTTTCCCATGCATTTCATAGTACATAATTGATATAGCAGCTTGAAAGTCTTAGCTACCTAAGAATACCACAGCCAAGTCTCAATTTTTTAGAGACCCCTTAAATGGGTTATAGGATCTCTAGAATCTTCCTGTGTATTTGGCGTTGTCTCTATCCCACTGCTTTTCACAGATCGATTTTTATAGTCCAAGTGTCACCTATTGTTGTCTATGGGAGACAATAATGTCCAAGGGCTTTAAGTGAGGTGCTAAATTTTGTTCACAGACAATACAGTAAGACATTAACAGCTTTCTTTCATCAAGCTTTTACTGTGTATCAGGTACGATACAAAGTGCTCTGCAGAATTAATTAACTTAATATTACCAACCATCGGATGAAGCCGTGATCTCACTTTTACCATTCAGGAAACTGAAACCCAGAATGCATTGTTTAAAGAAAGACTGGAAAGGGCCGGGCCAAGGACATAAATAACAAACCCACTCATTGGGTCACTCGTTAGTCGTTTCGGCAGATCGCATCCCGGGGGAGTGTGAATTCAGATAAGTGTTTTTGCAGAGCCAACATCTCCTGCCCTTCGATGTCGTGTCTGAACATGTGAGTCTTCGGTGATGTTTTTACAGAACCTGCGCCCACGTGGTGAAAGTTTTATTCTCTCTTCTTTGACTCGGGGCTCTTTGGCGGGCAGACCTCTGAGTTTAACGCGTTTCTATTATCCGTGGGCTGGACCCAGGCAGAAGGTGCGCGTCTTACGACAATGCCCAGCACCCCGCGGAGCCGGCGCTGGGGCCACGCACCTGTTTCCAGCGGGACGCTGTAGCTGGGCGGGCTCCGCCCGGCCCGCGTGGCGGCCACCGCGGTGACCGCGAACCGCGCGCCGCAGGGCAGGCCCCGCAAGGCGCAGGCCCGGCCGGCGCTGCTGCAGCGGAACCGCCCGGCCCGGCCCTGCGCCGTCACCGTGTAGGTGGCGCCGTCGTTGCGGGACTGCCAGCGCACGAGGACCGCGGAGGAGGCGTCCTCGGAAACGGTCTTGATCTCGGGACTGCAAGGGGCTAAGAGACTGTCGGTCAGTAACAGACGCGCGCAGAGTCGAAAATAACACCTGTGCCACTGGGTCTAAAAGTGATCTTTCCCCCCAAATGAGATCATTCTTACTGTCAACCACATCGTTACTTTTCAACCATTATCACTGCCAGCCATGTGTGAAGGCCAAATCCACAGAGCCTTGGGTGGAAGCCTTGCAGACACTGACGTACAGAGTGGGTTCCTAGAGCATGGGACTAACTGGAAAATGTTCAGGGGTGTCCTGAACTCCAAAAGCAAAAGTAATTAAGACAGATATTTGTGGCCTTAGCCTTCACGGTGTAAATACAGATAGACCCCCAAAGGTAGGAGGGAAAGCCTCCCACTCTCTCCCCATGGTCTCCTCTTTTTCTTTCTATTTTTTATTTTCCTCCTTCCACTTTCCCCTCTGCCTCTCTGTAGTAAGACAGCGGCTATAATGATGCTCACAGAGTGGCTAATGGGAGTTAGGCTTTCTGTAGTGTTTGGCGAAAGCCATCCTCAGGTGGGGTGAAGCTGAGCTGGGGTGAAGTGTTCAGACGTCAGTGAGTAAAATCACGGCCCCGTCCTACCTGTGGTTATAAATCGGGAAGTACACGACTTGTTGCTGCCCCGGACTTCGCTGTAAGAATGCACCGTGATGTTGTACTCTGTGTCACACTCCAGGGCTGAGAGGGTGCAGGCAGGAGCAGTGTCAGTGCACTCCAGCACGTTGGACCCATCTACGGCCTTGGTTTCATAAAGTTCGGCACCACGAACGGGAGACCAGACGATCTCTACTCTGTCGCTGGACACCAACACGGGGTTAATGTCACTAGGACAACAGGGAGCTGAAAGCAGGAGCAGAGAGACAATGAAGGTCGGTATAGGAGCGATGCTGTTAGTGGGGGACACTGAGCTCCCCACACCCAGAGCCTCAGCCCACCACCTTCCTGAATTATTGCAAGACTCTCCTTATGGGCCCTTCCAACGCTAATTTTGGCCTAACACTCACTACATAGGGCGGAAATCCTCTAAGCATGACATTCAGGGTCATTACAAGCTAATTCTCATCTACATGTTTAGGTGTGTCTCCCTGGGTCCCCTGCCACACCAGACTCCTCAATTCCCTTCCCTACACGTGTCCTCTTCTCCCCGCTGACCCCTCTACTGGAATGCCTGACAAAATCATATTTAGTCTAACTTATTTATAAATAAAACATAATCCCTGCCCTGTAGAAGATCCAAGCCTAGTGGGGGAGAATCACAGTAATAGTAATAATGATGCCAATAAAAACACTTGCATTCTGTCATCATATACAAAGACCTTTTCATATTCATCTTCTCATTATTATTTACCCCATTTTGCAGTGGAAGATACTAAGAAACGAATAAGATAGAGGCCATTCTGCTCATTTTACAAATGAGTTGGTGGTCAAGTTAGGACTTGAACCCAGGTCTCCCTGCAAAATCTCCAAACTCTCCACACCACATAGTATCTCTGCACTTCTGTTTTCTGGTCTCAGAGAAAGAACGAACTCCTGAGACATAGGATTGCATCTTTAAAGTCTAGCATAGGGCCGAATGCTGAGTAGATTTTTGTAGAGAATTTGATTTTTCAGAGCAGGGTTGAATGATTATATCCGTTTCCCTCTTTTCATTCCTAAACCTTGCATTCTTGTTAAGCTTGGGTCCATGAAGCCAAAACTTCCTAGTCTGGACAGGATGTGAGAGAAGAGGTTCACTCTCCATTCTTGGCCCTCAAATGACTCCCAGGGGGTCAGTAGGTGCCATAGGTGATCCATTGTGCTGCCAGGTTTAGTGGATTCAGAAATCCCTTTATAAGCAACCTACCTGTGGTATAATTGAACACATCACCCAAAGGACTCTGCCCTGCCTTGTTATAGGCGAAAACACTAATAAAGTAAGTGAAGCCACATTCGGATAAGAAGTTGCACTGAGTGAGGGATGTGTTGCAGTGTACTTCCAAGCCATCATCACTCTTCACAAAGGCCACATAGTAATCACCCAGATCTACATTGGACCAAGACACAGACAGGTGGCCTGGGGGATCTTCGTGGATTGTCACTCTTCCAGGTGCACAGGCAACTAGGAAATGATTAACAAACAGCTGTGAGAGATTTTCTTTGCATCTTTGCAATTGTTCAGGAAATGAGATGCCAGGAATACATCAAACAGAATGTGCGAACCGACAAAACATTCTCACATGTCCTAAAATTTATCTCACACAATACATGCTAGACTGTCAGAAACTGGCATGGATTTGCCTTGCTTAATATTGCCTGTGCTTCTGTGTTAAGGCAATGCCAGAACCAGCACAGAATGAAGTCTTATGAAGGAATAGATTGAAATGAAGTTTATTCTGTCAAGCTCAAAGCTTTTAAAATTTTAGTCATCTCTAATGGAAATCTTCCCAAAATACATCACACAATTGTGGGCTACAGGAAACACATAGAACTTTCTAAACATAGCTCCTTTATGGATAAGTCAAGGTCATTCCCACGATCATGACTGATTGTGTTATACAAACTACAGTGGTGCCTCCTGGCCTGATAAGTACTCAGGACTATTTTGATGGCATTTTATCCTGGCTGCACATTAGAGTCAACCGAGGAGCTCTGACAAGCTATTCATATCCAGACTCCATTCCCAGACGCTCTCATTTTATTGGTCTTTGGTGGGGCCAGGGTATCAGGATTTTATAAAAGCAATCCAGATGCTCTTAATGTGCAACCGAGATTGAAAAACACTGCATGGTTCTTTCCTGAACTGAATAACTAACTTTGGACTACTGGGCTTTTGAAAATGTATTTTTTATCTCTTCCTTCACTCTCAACTGTTTCATCCTCTTAACCATTTCTAATGTACCATCCACATTAAATTACTGTTGTTAAAAGAGAAGCCAAATCACTTTATTGGTGACCTTAATTTAACATAATTATAAGAAAACTGGATCTGAAGAGTTGGCTTTTTTCCCTGTGAAACAGAGTACATCGGCTTGGTGATGTCCCTTTTTATCTCTGCTCAGGAGCCTCTTAAACTTGACACAATTCTGACATTTGGACAAACTAGACATTATCATAACTATCTACATTTTCTTTATCTCAGAGAAGTGAAATCAGGCAAACTTGGGCTTGAATTCCAGCTCCAGCACTTGTCATCATTAAGCCCTAGGAAAAATTATTTAACTTCTCTGAGCTTCGATTTTCTCATCTAATAAAGGAGATAATAGAACCTAACTCACTGAGTGGTCGTGAGTATTAAGTAAAATTATATATTTATATTGCTTGGGACATAATAGGTCTCCACTAAATGTTAGTTCCCATCCCCAAAACACATAGCTATTTCTAAACAGAGGAGTGAATCTCCACATATGTATGTCTTTATATCCCAAATGAAAATGGAAGATATCTAAACACATTCAGAACCACAGACAGCCCATCTTAATCTTTAAAAATTGCTCGACCAAACCTAGGCCTGTGAAACATGATGGAAGGAAGAGGTCTGCAGTATGTATTTACCGCTGTATATAACTCAAACTGGATCTCAGAGTTTTTACAACCTTACAGATGAAAATCAACTAATGGAAAAATCTGGAATAGGAGCAGGACTCCTAATTTTCCAAGTGCTTTTTCTTTCTTTTTTTATTATTATTATTTTTTAGGTGAGGCAACATAGATTGCAAGGACCTTGTCAGTTTACAATCCCTTATTTTATTTTTTATTTTTTTACGCCTACAGCACCTGGTCTTCCTGGGTGGTCTCCCATCCAAGTACTATCCAGGCCAGACCCTGCTTAGCTTCAAGGATTAATGGGGATCAGGTTTGTTCAGGGTGGCATGGCTGTAGACTCAAAGTGCTTTTTCTAATGCACAGTATCTGGATTCATTGTCAACATTATTTACTCAACAGAATGTCCAACTCAATGCTTTTGTTTACAGCAAGCTATCATTTTCACTTCTTCCAGAGTATTCTGGAACAGGGTCAGGTGACTGTTTGTTTCTCTTATGGCAGTCACTTTGGCTCACCAGCCCCACGGTAGCCTCGCTCTTGTTGACTTACCAGTTTTCAGGGTCACCGCTGAAGCTGATCCGCTAGATCCCGCATCGTTACTTGCTAAAACTGAAATCAGGTACCGTGTTCCACATTGGAGAGAGGAAATGATGCAGGAGCTGAATACGGTACTGCAGCTCAGCTCGGAAGAGCCGCTTAAAGCCATCACAGTGTAGTTGAACGCGCCTTCTGTCGGTGCCCATGAAACAGATGCCTGCAGAGCCCCACTGTCAAACGAGACTTGAATGTTGGCAGGAGCACGAGGACCTATGGTTTTGAGAAACAGTTAAGATTTCGCAGTAGCCTCAAGAACCCAAGCATGATTTGCCCTAACAGGTGCTTTGATAGAAGAATGCACAGGCACAGGGTGGCATGGCGGGGGTAGGGGGGGACAGCTCTATTAGGCTGCAGAACTGAGAAAACAATTTCCTAGAAGTGACTGGTTTTTTACAGCTTTTCTCTTCTCGTGTTTTTCTGTGCTTTAAGGAGCTTTTAGAGACTTGGGGTTTAGCCTGACTTTGCTAGGGCTGCTGTAACAAAGCACCGTGAACGAGGTGGCTTAAATAACAGAAAGTGATCGTTTCACAGTCCTGGAGGCTAGAAGTCTGAAATCAAGGTGCTGGCAGCTTTGGTTCCTTCTAAGGGCAGTGAAAAAAGATCTGTCCTAGGCCTTTCTCCCTGGCTTGTAAATGGTGGTCTTCACGTTCACATTGCATTCCCCCCATATGTGTATGTCTGTGTCCAAATTTCCTCTTTTTATAAAGACATCAATCATAGTGGATTAGGGCCCACCCTAATGATCTCATGTTAACTAATTATATCTGTTACAGAATCAGAATTTCTTTACACAAGCAGTAAGCATTTAAACTACCAATAAGGAATAGTCAAAGCACTGTAAGTAAACTCATAATAAATTTAAATCGCTGTTACAGTTGTTCTATACTCATCACTTAACACTGCCCCTGATGACTACAATGCATAGCCCCTTCGATTAATGAAAAATGAGATGTGGGGGCTGAGCTAAGAAGTCTTACTTGTTCTCTGATTGCAGGTGGAGTCATCCCCAGGGGTTCCATTGGCATTCCATGCATAGGCCTTTATGGTATAGAGAGTCCCGGCGTCTAAGCTGGTGAATGTCAGCGTGGTGTTTGTGGTATTCTCTTTCCATATCCTGCCCAAACCATTGGCTCGCATGATGGACACAGAGAATCCAATGGCCATATATACAGCTTCCCACTGCACAAGAATAGAGTCTGGACTTGGAGAGCTTACTTCTAGAATGGGTGCAGCCAACACTACAAAAACAAAAACACGTGCATTTGCATTATGGAAGTTCGGTAGAGGGTAAGTCAAATTTAGGATAAAGTATTAGAGGTTGCTGATCCATAGTATAGATTAATTACTTGCTTTGCAAAAGGATCCATGCCAGAGTTTTATTAAAATTTGCTATTTAAATGTGTATTAGAATCATCCTCCAGGTGATTCTAATAAACATTAAAGTTTGAGGGGAAAAAATTATAAATGGCTTGGCAGAGGAATAGGAAACAGAGAAATTCTAATATTAGGCATTATTTTCAACTAGAGGTTAGTAATTAACTACGTAAAACATCCCTGTAATCATAATAGAAGTCAGCGGGGGAAATGGTGGTTTGTACAATGTTACTGTACACACAACCTTTCAGAAACATGTCTAGGTACAACTTTACCAAATCAATTTAAGTAATATTGATGACAACCTTCAAATGTTTTTATTTCAAGCAAATCGAAGTGCAACAAATCCCTACCACGGGTTCTTTATTTGGCATGGTCTTGATGGATCACCGAAGTCAAACACAGAAATTCCTTTTTCAGACACTTAGAAGCAGGTATGTTTTTAAGGGTGCCAAGAAATGGTTATTTTCCAAAGCAAAGCATCTGGAATTTAAATACCACCTTCTCCACATATAACTGAATCTCCCACTCCCCTGCCCCCTAAAATAATTTGGTGGTGTTTACTTTTGGGCACTCACGTGCCACAAAATTAAATCATGCAACTGCTGTCCCAATATAACTGATCCAGGTCACAAGCAATGGCCAAACAGAGGGTAGATATCCATCCAGCTACCTGTCTTTGCTTGTTTTGGAGACGATGCCTGGCTTCTCCCAGCAGCACTGATGGATCTGACAGTGATTTGGTACAAGGTGGCAGCCTTCAGGCCTGTCACAGTGCCTGGGGAATTGGCCACCATGGTTTCAATGACAGTGTCACCATCTTCTGCAGTGAGGAGGTAACTGGTGGCCCCTGGCACTATAGACCATTCCACAGTGATACTGTTGCTGATTTTTGAATATGCCTGATCAATAGTGGGTATTTCAGGAGCTGAAAGAGATTTTGAAGTTGTACATTAGCTAGGACACCTATAAGAATTGTTTTGTTCTTTTTCATCATTTTACTTTTAAAACTAAATCATTCTCCTGCCATTTTACAGACATAAACTTTGTTCTTATTTTCTAGATCAAGGAAAAAAAAAAAAAACAGCAAAAAAGAAAGGCACATCTAGTCTCCAGAAGAGAGCCAGAAAGCTCAAAACTTTCATTCAGAAATGGGATTTCACAGAGGTCCCACACACATACAACCCCCTCCCCACCGCCCCTGCCCATGTCTCTGGGATAATTTACACTCTTTGTACTTTTCAAAGAGTGAAGAGTGGGAGTGATTGTGGGAAAGAACTCTGAAAGGAGGGAATGAGTAATTGAGGGGATTCATTCCATAGGATTCTACTCTAGTTTGGCATTCTGGGAATTTCCCAGGCTGCGGTGCCGCTGATCTCCTCTCCCTGCCCTGACTATCCTCTGCTGCCTCCAGCTAGGGTCTACCTCCATTCCCACCTCTCCCATGCCTGAGTCTCCATTTGTGTATTTGCACACTTCCCAGATGGCATTTAATCTAATACAGAAAAAAAGAATTGTTATTTGCTTATAATTACGCCATTGTACTCTCTTTCATGTTATCAGAGTGGCAACATTTTCATATTCTGTTATATAAAATAAAAATAAACTTTATTCCCTTTTTCTCTATCAAAATATCTGCCTCAGCGTAAGAACAAGCTGCTCTGGTCCCTCCTCAGCTGGGCCTAGCCACAGTTTGCCAGGGAGATATGAATTTACACAAGGCATTCCTACACAAAAATGCCCTGGAAGTAGGAGGTTCAAGTGGAAGAAAAAAAAAAAAAACAAACAAAAACAGCTGAGTTTCAGGTTTGAACCTGGCACTTGGCCTTTTATGTTTAAGGTACAGCATTTGCTGGGTAAAATCGCTATCTGCCAAATTCAAAACCACAGGGCAAAACAAAGCCACAGGGCAAAGAGGAGGAAGAGTAAACACAGACCAAATGAGTGATTTGCCAGTATTACCCCCTCCCCCTCAGCAGCTCCCCACCTGCCAAATACCTATGCGCACGATACAGACAACCTTCTCCTTCTGCACCAACAGCCCAAAGAGTTAGCTCTGGCAGCATCTCAGAAACAACTATGCTGCAAGAATGAACAAAGTCTTCACTGTGCGCTGGCCAGACATTCCTTGAATATCACCCAGGACTGTCTCCTCTGCCATCAGAAGAAAATTATGATGTTTCTACACACTGGGAAAAAGTTGCAGGCCTGCCCATCTTAGCCATTTGTGAGCAGGAGCTGACTGCAGGAAGCGTTCATGTCCCTTCTCCCCACTCTGCAGGATAGAACACCCCAGCAGGGACTCCCACTTTCATCCCTCCCACACACGCATCCCTTTTCTGCTCCCCAGTTCTTTGTTCCGTGTCATATGCCTTCTTTCCTATAACGTGTGATGTCTCTCAACTCCTTCTGTTCCCTCTGTCCCCATAGTTCATCTTTATCTCCTATGTTAGCCAGTTCTGCTCATTGGAATGGAATAACTTCCTGGAAAAATGACAACCAACCTAGCCACTGACACAAGAGACCTGATAGCACACTCATGGGGTCGTTTGAAAGGCATTCAAAGACTAGCATGACACAGACGACCTCCCCACAGGACTGTAAGGGGTCTCAAAAGGCCACGAAAGGTGCCCCACTGAGTTGATCCGGGAGAGGCACACTTGCCCAGGAGTAATACGTGGAGCCGGTATCGGTAGGATGAAACACAGGTTTGACGGTGGAGAATAGCAAAGGGTCTGGATTCGGGAACTCTGGGTTTGAGCCCCGGCTCTGCAACTTACTTTTGCTTGTGAACATGTACAAGTCATTTAACCTCTTCTAGTCTCAAGTTTTCTCCCTGGAGAATGTGGAATGTTAACAATACCTACATCTTAGGATTCACATTGAAATGTAAAATACCTACATCTGAGGATTGCTGTAAGGTAAAATTAAGTGTATGTAAGAGTACTTTGGAAGGTAGGAAGAGTTTGTGTGTGTGTGTGTGTGTGTGTGTGTGTGTGTGTGTGTGTGTGTGTGTGTCTACCAGGATGAGCAAATTTTGGGTTTGGAAAAGCCAGACTGCATGGCACTGCCATGAAAGGGTGACAGGGTAAGTGAGATTCTGGGAAGACTGGGTCAGGCACAGGCTGGAGAGGTAGATTGCCTATTTTACATTTGGTTCTAGAGCAGGATCTAAATAGTAACAGCAAGGAAAGAAGATCAACACCCTGTTCTATGTGTTCTGTAAAGAGACGGGAAGCATAAATCTACATAAGTTAGCAGCAGCTCCTCATTCTTCCTTAGTTCTATGTTTGCTCCACTTAGTGCACTGATGAAAGAGAAAACATTATTACCCAGACATGCAGTCAATCATTCTGAAGAGTCAAAAGTGAAACCCTTTGATTCTCAGCATCTGTGCATTCTACCTTCTCAAATATCAAAATTCGCTCACACGGCCTCAGCGGCTAGACACCAATAAACAGCTGATGCCAGAGGCTGAAGCCAAATACACACACCCAAAAGGAAACCTCCTACATAGTATCAATAAAAAACACCCACCTATTAAAAAGCCAGGACAACTCAATTGACAGCATCATCAGCATCTCAGCCTACCCCACTCTCTCTCTCAAGTAGTGAGGGACTAAAAAGCAACTCATTTTGAGGGCTCAGCATGTCCTGTTAGCTTCTAAGAGATAACAGAGGTGGATTTTGTCCACCCAAAGGCCACTTATTAAGAAAATTGCTTTGTATATGGCCAAACAGTCCTTCTCCTAGCTTCCTGGTCAATCCTGAAGGTTTCTTAAGAATAAAATAAGTTAATAAGAGTAAAGCATAAAATAGTAATTTTAAAAAACCTATTCTATATGCATGGATTTTATGGCTCAGCCATATATCTCAAATTTTTAAATTACCTTATTTATACTTCCTTTTCTGTGGCACAGGCAAAATAGTATTGTTCTTATGTTAAATTGCTATGAAAGTTTATTGGTGATTGTAATCGATATAACATAGTTCATCCAGATCATCTGAATCCCACTGAATATAAATTTCCATTTTGGGGGCTTAGATTTCTATAATGCATGAACTAGGGGAGGCCTTTAGGGAAATTATCCTTGCTATCAGTCATTTATCCAAAAAAAAAAAATAGTGGTAAAATCTTTTTTTAAAAGCTTTTTTCCAACACTGTTGTCGTTGTCTTTATATTAAAGAGGAAATATTGAAAGTATAAAAGCCTTTTTTATTAAAACATGTCTAGTTTTCTCCTCAAATTCATCAGAAAACAAATTAGAAAAGTTATATAAATTGGACTCTTCACTATTTATGACTAAGATTTGGTTCCTTTGATTGAAATGACAACCATTGTAATATTTTACTAATGGCTAACTGCATTTGAGAAATCTGTGACTACATGACTCTAGACATCTTTGTACTCAATATGAATATCTTACAAGGACTTATCTTTGAAGTGCGATCCATCTATTACCCTTACCGGTTCCAGTGAGTGCTCAGAAAAAGGTGAATATATTTTCCTGCTATAGTTTTTATATTTCAGGGTGGCACAAGAATTAACAATGGAAATTAAAATCAAATATTGGGAGGGGAAACTTGCATTTCAGAAAATTTTACCTGTTTTTGCTGAAGCAACCTGAAAAGGAAAGTTTAGAAAATTAAAACCATAAAGAAAAACGCCATTTTGGGAAGTGTAAAACATCAATCAGAGTAGTAATAAATTTATCATAACATTTTTATACATAATATGAGCAATATTTCAATCCTTACAGTTTATTTGTACAAATCATTTCCCAGCACTCAATTCTACCACAAAGCAATCTTAAATAGAATTTAGAGGCTGGAGGGAGATCACATTACTATTTCATTTTTCTCTCTGAATCTGCCTATTGAGCTAAGTCAGTGGCTGCTGACAGATTTTTCGTAAATCTTTGTTCTTAAAATATAATGATAATCTCGCTTTCTTTCTCTAGTAAATCACATTAAATTTCAAACACACAAACATACATAATCTTGGTATAAGCCAAAAGTATTTTGATTTCTATCTCCCTACCCTCTAGGCCCTCAAAGTAAAAGAAAGATAATCAACGTGTGTCTTATTTTTCCCTAAATAATTGCAGGTAGGTCAGGATGGTCAACTCACCATTTTAAGACAGATAAGACTGAATCCAATCAAAGACAAGCATTTCTTGGGTCCACCAGCCATCCTGTTGGACACAGTGCTCACATGGTACACAAGAGAATGATCAGGGTCCTTTTTGGTCCCCAGGAGGGCAGCACTGTAGGTTGCTGGGACTTGGAGCTGTGTGATGCTGGGAACAGACCCTGGGAAGTAGCTCCTCCCCTTCAGTACGGAGCTGACCTGTAACTAGGGGGCCCTTGGAGACTGGCTGGGACAGGTATTGCAAAGGCTGGAAAAAAAAAAGAGTTGAAAGCCACGCCAAGTGAGCCAAAAAGCTACTGTAACCTGGGCTTTAGGTGACATGTAGCATGTTCTCCTTTTAACAAAACTTTTGTTTCTAAATAAAAATTTCACAAAGCTGTATAGAAAATTGTTGAAACCGTGGAATGATGATTTTAAACTTGAGGATCTTGACCAGTTTTATTTTTATTTTTTTCACCTTTATTTATTATTCTTATTGTTGTTTCAGCACAAAGTGATCAGTCCTACTGTCAGGCACAATTTGCCACAAAACTTCAATATCAAAGATGAAAGGGGGCTTGAGGATTGGGGAATTAGGGAGAAATTGCTTAAATGTATAAATTTATAACTAGTAGATTAGTAAATTCTGGAGACCTAATGCACAACATAGTGATCATAGTTAACAACACTGAATTATAATCCTCAAAGTTGCTAAGAGACTAGATCTTAACTGTTCATACAAAAAAAATAATAATTATATGATGTGATTGATGTGTTTAGCTAATGATACTGTAGCAATCATATTGCAATATACAAATGTATCAAACCAACTGGGTTTACTCCTTAAACTTACACAGTGTTGTATGTTAATTATATCTGAAAAAATAAAAGGTGAAAGTACACAAGCTTGTCTCTGTACTGAAAAAGATAGTGGGAGGTCCTTCATGAGTACAATAAGTTCATCCATCACCCGCACCATCCTGCAGTTCCAGTACCTTTTTTTTCAGAGCCACCTTCCTATTTGCATAAATTTTATGGCTCAGCCATATGTCTATGTAGCTCTTAAAAATAATTAGCATTTAATTCAAACACTATAATTTTTAATTCTAACAATAAACAAATAAATAATTGACTAATAACATTAGTATGAAATCACACAAGTATTAAATGATGGAGCTGGGATTAAAACTCATCAGTCTGATTCCTGCTTCTAACCAAGACAGGATAAAAGGGACTTGATTTACCCTCTCTGACTTACTATAAAGCTATTGTAATATAAGACAAGATTAATTATGAGGACTGGCATCAAGATAAATAGATCAATAGAACAGGATAGTCCAAATATAAACCCATGTTTATGAAGACAACTGATTTGCAATAAAGGTGCAAAGGCAACCCAATGGAAAAAGGATAGTTTTTTAAATAAATGATACTGAAACAATCGAATAACATATGCAAAAAACATTAACTTTGATTCATACCTCACACCATATAAACATTAACTCAAAATGGATTATAGACTTAAATGTAACACCTAAAACTATAGAACTTCTAGAGAAAACATAAAAGGAAATCTTTATGATCTTATGTTAGGAAGTGATTTCTTAATGACAACACTAAAAGAATGTTCCATTTTAAAAATTGATAAATTGGACTTCATCAAAATCTAGAACTTCTACACTGTTAAGGTAATGAAAAAACAAACCACAGACTGGGAGAAAATATTTTCAAATCACATATTTGATAGAGAAGTTGCATCCAAAATTTTGTAATTAGAAAAAATTTAAAAATGTATGTACATATATGTATATAGTCTCATAAGAAAACAACACAATAAAAAATAGGCAAAATATTTGGACAAACAATTCACAAAAGAAGACATATACATGGAAAGTAAGCACATGAAAAAACCCTCACCATCATTAGTCATTAGGAGAATGCAAATTAAAACCACAATGAGATACCACTACATACTTATTAGATGTCTAAAATTAGAAAAAAAAATTGACAAGGATGTAGAGCCACTGGAAATCTCATACCGGGTGGGAATGTTAAATAGTACAACCACAAAACAATCTGGCTATTTCTTAAGTTAAACACACACCTATTATATGACACACGTTTCACTCCTAGGTATTTATAATGGAGGCTGAAGGGACTGCAAAGGAGAGTGAAAAGTTGGTAGGGGCAATAGATTGGAAAACTCAGTGGAATTAAATCATTGTTGGAAAGGATAGTAGATGAAGTAAACAAAACTATGGGAGTTGGTGATCAGAGAATAAAAAGTTTGAAGTGGATACTGGAGAAGTTTCAGTTATCGGTAATGATCTGTTCTAGGATGTAACCATGAGCATAGACAGCTGAGTTCAGGTGAGAAAAAAAAAAAGCTTTGGAGGTCAGAAGATCATGAAATTAGAAACCTGAGTATTGGAAAGATTGTTTAATGGATAGTGGAATGACTAAGAACTGTGGCAGGAGTAATGAGGAAAAAGGCATTGAGCCATCTATACAATTCTTTAAGTATTTATTAAAATACTAGGGGAGTATCTTTCGAGGTCTATAGGTGACATGAACAACTGCAGGATAAGAGATGGTATAATCTGATGACATGAATTTTAGAGGAATTAGGGGGTTTAGAGAAGAGGGAGAAACAGCTGTCTGGAAGTACAATGATTTTATGTTAGAAAGTGTTTCCTGACATCCAATCTCCTTCACTAAACTATTGCTAAGCAGTTTAGGTTTTGTTACTTGGTACACGAGTCCAGATATCTGGACTTGGGAAAGCCGTGGATTACTGGGCTGACAACTGCACAGTGCAAGAGCTGGGCACTGGAGAAGGTGCCAGTCCTGCAGGGGCCTGGCGCTGGACAATGCCACCCATGCTGCAGGAGCCTGTTGAGAGAGCACACTGGAACCAGGAAGCAGCCCTTTCCTCCTGCAATGGTAAAGATTCTGTGCCAGCTGGCAAAAGAAAAAAAAATTTAAAGAGCCCAGACTTATTTTCACAGAGCAGTCTAAAAAGATGAGTTTGGATCTCAGAGGCAATATATCCATAACTGGCACAGCATTCCTAGCACCCAGATTAAGGTCTTTGAAAACCATTTCTTACTGAAAGAAACTAGGGATCCTTCGAGAAATGGTTATTCTAGGTCTGAGTAAGGAAAAATACAGTATGAGCATGGAATATCTTGTCATATAAGAAGGCAAGGAAGCTGTTAGAGATTATTGGGGTCATGTCAAAAGGACTCAGTAGCCAATGTGAAGAAGCTCCCATTAGCAAATGATAGGACAAGTATCAATAAAAATAATAACTGCAATGGATACAAACACATCAACTATGTTAATTGCATAAGTTCACAATGAAACAAACTAGCAAAAGATTTCTCATTGATCACCTTTGAAGGATGCTAGAGAACTATTTTTAAACAAAAACTGGTAAATAAATGGAAAAAATAAAAAATGGCTTCAACAGAACTTTCTTTCTGATATGGACAGTGGAGGTTGAGCATCTAGGAGCAGCATGGCCATTCTGGTCTTGAGACCCAGGCACCTTTCAAATTTTTTGGTCTGCCAACTATTGAGTAAGGGCCTCTTTTTTCTTTGTCCAAGACAAAGCCCCAGCTATCATATCAAAGTTCTAAGCAGCACAATTATGCCAATAAGCTCTTAAGAAAGGTTCCTGCTGCCACTTACATCCCATGGGTCAGAAGTTGGCCTCATGGCTATGCCAAGCTGAAAGAAAAAAAAAAGGCACACAGTCACAAAATTCTATTGCTATGGAAGTCACGAAGAATGGGTAATGAACAGCTGAGTCTGTAGGACAAGAACAAGATTCAAAGCACAGGTAGACGTAAAAGTCTAGGGCAGAACTTGCAACACTTAACAAGATAAAAATAAAAGAAAGTAAAAAAGAAAACCAGATAGATGTGACTGCAGCCAACCTTGTAGTTTGGAGGAAAAAGGCAGTCTGTATATGAAGGGAGAATGAGTGTTGAGGTGGAATAGGAGACTTAAGAAACTGGTAGATTTAAAGTAGTCACTTTAGGGGAAATGACAGAGTTGTTTAGTGATATACAAGGGACATGGAGTAGGACTGATTGTCCAGGAAAAGAATGGACACTACGAGATTTATGGTGGCAGTAATTTATACTTCACACTCTACCATATCCTAACTCATACTTGATCCTTCCACCACACTTCTACATCCCCTCTTGCACATCTCCTTTCTGCCCTCAGGCTGACCATTTCTACCAAGGAAATGCAATTTTACCTAGAATGTCTTTTTTTCAGGTTGGGGTGGGGTAGAACACAAAAGGAGGGAGGAAGGGAGGGGAAAATGGAGAGGGAGGGAGACAGAGATTGCAAGGATAACCACTGGTCAGAGTGAAAAAACAAAATCAAACAAAAAACTATAAAGCAGCTTTGGGGGATTTATCATAATATCTTTTTCACATGCACACCCTCATATGACAACTATACAATTCTTGTCCATTCTTCTAAGGACTGGACAATTCTTAGTTGTCGGAATTCTAGAAGCCAGTCTGGTTCACTTACTTAAAACTCTCAACAAACTTACTTGGGTTGAGCCCTTTTTATCAGACTACATCAGGGGTTATCGACCAGGCTAATTAAGTGGCACCCTTATGATTGGTATTTTAAACCACTGTATTAGCCAGGGTCCAATCAGGAGACAGGAAGCATACAGTAATTTGAACAGGAGGAATTTGATATAAAGAATTACTAACAAGTATTCACTCAAGTAGCATATGTCCTAAAAACTTGGAACAATATAGACAAGATTAAGTATGGTATGGCCCTTGCATAAAGATGACCTACAAATTCATAAAGCATTCATTTCCAAAGTTTATTATAAGGATGGTTGGTACTAATAAATTTTACATTATAGAGCTCTGGGTCAAGGAATAATGATTCAATAAATGGAGAAATAAGACCTGGTCATCCATATGGAACAAAAACAAAAAATAATAATCAGCAATGGGATAACTAAGGGTAAAGAGAACTCTTGGAATATAGAAATAGAGGCTCTAAGAGCAGCCACTACCTCTGGGGCTGAGGCAGAGGACTAAAGGAAAAAATTGGAAGAGGTTCCTATGCAGGACTGAGATTCAGGCTGTCAGATAGGGTGTGGCTGTGACCCACTGTTTGCTGGGGTACTGAGGCCTGAGGCTGGAGGGAATGTCAACAAAACTCGTTAGAACTAAGCCACCCACTGCAATGCCACTGAGACTTTCTGAAGCACTATCAAGACTTGCTGGGGAACCCCCTCCATGAGGTGTCACTGAGTGTCCCACATACCAATGGCCCCATATACTGCAGAAGAAAACCGAGAAGCATCTTTCTTCTGCAAAGTCCCTCAAGCATCCTCTGCTAAGTTTAGCATTGTGCCACCAGACAAGAGCAATATTAAGGGCTCAGTTCCAGTATCACACAGCAGGGCAATGAAGTGTGGACTTGGAAGCTGTTTAACCTGAACAAGTATAACTCACTTTTGTGAAAGGCTGAATAGACAACTCCCAACCTGAATACATTTTACCTGTGCATTACCTTATGGATCATGATTATGTAATAGAAATTCTTTGACTATCAATGCTGAGAAACAATTTTAAGTCAGCTATGATGGTAACATTTCTTGGTTGATTGCATACATGCTGTCGTTTCCTTCAGTAACAAAGGTTAATAGCCAGTGATCCTAAATGGAAAATGTCACATAAAAAAGTATTTGGTAAGTACTAGGAAAACTCAGAGGATGGAATGATGGAAGAATTTCAGAGATATGTTTCCTTCCCCATAAAATCAACTCTACTGAAGAGGTCCTAAAATTGGGTTAGTCATTCAAGGCTAAATTCAGCATTTACAAGATGACAGAATCAGATTAGGATCAGAAGCACCAATTTAAAGATCAGTTGGGTCATTTAGTGTTTGAGGTTGCACATTGGAATCAGTTGAAAAAAACTGCCAGTATCTGGGTCTCATCTGTTCAAACCAAAATCTAATTATATTCATAAAGAGCAACTCTTTGGGAGGAACAGAATTAAGTGAATACAAACTTTTTTTTTCCATTTCATCCTTGAAAAGACCAAACACAAACTCAGTAACTATTGCCTTTAAGCTACTCTCAGGAACTTAAATTTGCCATTCATTTGCAACTACTGTACACCCAATCACATCTTTTAAAAAACCAGTTAACAGCACAAAAGCCCTAGGTAAGTTTAGTTCTTTTAAACTTATGTGCAAATCTGAGTTATTTTACTTTCCTAGACCTTTGTAACTTTCATTTGATTGCAAAAAGAGGCCTCTAACTCAAAAGTTAGGAACCACTGCCTTAGAGGAGCTAAGGAACTAAGAGATTGAGCATTAAATGGAAATTTTATATTGAAATCTCAAGATTGAGACTATATTGGCTCATGTATAACATTTAATTGCAAATTGAACATTAGAAACGGATGGAGGTACTCATACATGGAAAGGTGAAATCATTTCAGTGAGATCAAAAACTGAATGGAGGCTGTTAAGTTCTATCAGAAAGCTTTTCAAGTTTTCTCACATTTTAAGGAATCCCGAAATGTTTTTCACAGCCACTTATTTCTCGTCTTTTAGAAAGCCACTCCCCAAATTAAATTATGCACATACCTGGCATTAACTAGTATTACATGTTGTCAAAATGTTCCTCAAAAGCAAACTTTTAAAAATCACAAGAAATCAAATGCAGCTTTTGATACTGTTCCCTCCTTTTGAAATAAATTCTTTCCACATTTGACTTAAGACATCGCGGAATTAACATTTCAGATAAAAACTATATTCAAAGTAGTAACATCATTAATTTACGAATGCTAAAAATATTTTCAAAGATAAATATACTGGTTTTCATTACTCAAGAATATAGTTTTCTAATTTCCACATCTAGTGTTAATTCACTCGATCTCAATTTAAGATGACTGAATCTTCTACTCTTAAAAAAAGAAAAAACAAAAACCCAGCATTTTCACAGAGGGATTCCTTCATTTAATATTTTTCTGGAATTAGGTAGGTACAAATGTTAAGCCTCCATAGGACAGGTTCTTTAAATATCCTAGTTTGTTCCACCTGACACTTTTGCAAGTTGGTATGAGCGGCCACTTGGCCAATATGAACAGCAAGATCAAACAAATGTCAATATGACATAGGCTGTTAGGAACGCTTTTAGTCCTACCACTGATGAAACAAATCACTCAGCCTCTATTTCTCTAAGAATGACCTAACATATAAAAGTTCCTTCAAGGTCCAAATTTTAAATGACCAAGTGCAGAGTACCTCGAAGTAACTGATGAAAAACTGAGTAATCACTCAGTCCAGAGAGTCTAGGGACACACCACACCCACTGACAAAGAGAACTGCCAGTAACTCTAGGAAGGATAACTATCAATGTATGTCCAGTCTGGTCTATACACTTAAAATTCACCTATCTCTGGGCACTGAGATATTCCTCTATACACACTGTGACTCTACCAGCATTTTATCAATTTTCACAATAAAAATACTTTAAAAAAAACACATGGGGGAAAAGCCAACACCCAGGGTAAGGATTTAATCCAGTATTTATTCCACACTCATGATCGTTCTCTGTAATCAGAATACAGTCATAAGAACAATCTATCAAATAATTTGCCAATAATCTTAAATAATGCAGCATAGCATTACTTTTAATATGTCTTCTAGATTAAGTTTAAAAACTCAAACAGCAATCTTCATTATCAATAAAAAAGTTTTGAATTTTAAAAAAAGGATACTATATGAAGCTGTTTCATAATTTAAGTTATTTTCATTTATAAAAACACTTTGGAAGCTTGAGGCTTGCATCTATTTCTCTACTCTGCCCCCCGCCCCCCAATTTCATGTTAGTATAGGGTTCTCCAAGAATACTAGGCTTTAGACATTAATTTTTCCTTTAATATAGTACTTTAAAATCTGAGAAATTCAAGAAAAAAAGATTACATGTCATGTAATTTTTCAAATAAAAAAGAAAACTAAGTGAATAAATTTTAGGCATACTAACAGTGTCCCTTTGAGGTAGAATGCTAAAAGGACTTTCGATCAAATCACAGCCTAATTTAAACCTCTGCACCAGAAATTAACTTCTCATAAATTCTTTCTAAAGTTAATTGTGGAGAATATTAAGTGTAACATATTGACAAGAGCCTTCCAATATACAGTGGACAAGAATGTTAATCCTACAACTGCTGCCTTCATGTACATTGAAAGCACATAATTCTATCACAGACATCCAAGATCCATTCTCAAAGTCTTTAGCATTCTATTACGAAAAGCACAGCCATGCTAACTTCAATACACAAACCATAATCCCACACCTACAAAACAAAAATAGAATTAGTGGCAGTTTATTGCCTTATACAAATTTAACCAACATGGCAACCATGCCAAAGGAATTAAAACATTTTCAGAACATATGTACAGACTGTACATCTCAAAAACAATTAAACAAAAAATGCAAGAACAATCTGTGCATCATGTATCAAACTCAACAATTGGGTGAAAACATCAATGCAATAAATGGGATTACAAAGGCACTTCCCTACACAAAAGAGGAAATGAAAATGCAGCCTACAGGGAACTTGAAGAGTGCATAACTACCGCAACAATCTCAACTCAGGAACGGGGGAAGCAGATTTAATCAAACATTTATAGGATTCAATGTGATCCACTTTCACAAAAATATTTCACACAGTCTCATCTTTGTCCTTATGTTGTTTTTCTTGGTTCTCTGGTTCTATACTTTGGCTCCTTTGAGGATCGTGTTTATCAGACTGGTCCTTACTATCGCTGTGATCTCGTTTGTGGGAACGTTCTTTGCTTCTGCTGCGCTTTCTAGATTTTTCTTTGCTGGGGCTATGTTCCCGTTTTCTTGATTTTTCAACACCGTCAGTTCTTCCTTGACTGCCACTTCTACTTCTTTTATTTGATTTTTCTTTACTTTCACTTTTATGTTTACTTGATTTCTCTTTACTCCTGCTTCTACTTCGTTTCCCTGCATTTCTACTTCTACTCCTACTTCTATGTTTCCTCTCTCTGCTTCTACTTCTGCTGTGCTTTTTCTCTTTCTTGGAATCTTTTTTGTCATCCCTATGCCGTCTATCATCTTTGTCTTCTTTATGCTTCTTTTCTTCTACCTCACCCCTACTTCTCCGTTCCTTAGACCGTTCTCTTGATCGTTCTCTCTCTTTTTCTCGGTCATTACCTCTTTCTTTATCGTAGTCACGATCTCGTCTTCTACCTCTCTCATTTTCTTTCTCCCTTTCCCGATCCCTGTCTCTTCTATCTCCTTTCCTATCACGACTTCGACTACGACTTCTATGCCTTTCCCTACTCCTGCTATGCCTACGCTCTAACCCCCGATCAATACTCCGGGATCTTCGCCTTTCTTTCTCTCTCTCTTTGGCTTCACGCTCTAGTCTCTGGCGTTCTTTTTCTCTTTCTAATTCTCGGTCAAAACTAGAACACCCATGGCCCTCCCGATGATGGCTTCTACTTCTTGATCTTCTTGGGGACCTCCGTGGACTCAGTGATCTCCTTGGAGACCTAATATTTAAGAAAAGGGAAGAGAAAAAATCTGAATAAAACACTGTAAAAAAACCTAATTTTCATTTTATTTACTTAGATTCCCAGATTATATAAACATGTCAAGATCAAAGTAAATTTGTTCTCAAATACAATGCATAATTTTTCTAAAAATGCCCTGAAAAGCAGAAAATAACCCTCTGAGGAAAAAAGGTGTCAAACTATAAAGTTAGCACTATAAAAAAAGAACTTCCTAAGAACTTGCAACTGATTTCCAAGGACATTTTAAAAAAGTGTAATTTAGGAGTTACATTACCTTGAACGTCTGCGCTCAACATGTCTGTCTATTTCCTCAGCAACTTCCTTCCCATCTTTCTTGATTTTTCTAGGCCGAGTTTTAATCTGTTGATCGATATTCTTCTGAACTGGAACTGGAATTCTTGGAAACAAGGTAGAAAACCACTCTAGTTTTGTGAGAAAAGACCGCAGCATTTCTCCGATGGTCATCACACAGCCTCCACCAGCCTTCACATCTAGGTCCTACAGAAACACAAAAGATAACCTAGCCGTCAAAAAAATTATTTCAATATATACATAAATACTATTTTTAAAAATTACCATTTTTGGAATCTCAAATATAAAAAAAATTCTAACAGAACAATTTCAATTTGTGTACCCTTCTAATCTGGTAATGAATGATACAGGGAAATACTTGGGCGTTAAGTGTGTGCATGCAGGTGAGAACAAATCCTGCAGCTTCACGGGCATTAAGAGAACTGATCTTACTCAGCAATAATATAAAATAGCCCCTTACATTACTAAACTATGTGGAACAATCAACTTAACTTTACATTCCACATACCTATTAAGTATATACTTATTCTGTGGAAATATCTGCACACATCATTCCTAGTACTATATCCTAGCTACATATGAACTACTTCAGATAATTCTTGTCTAAAGACTGTCTTTTAACAGCTCTAATATAAAATGAAGCCCTAATAAAACTGGAAGCAATAGCAAACCAACTGCCATGAAGCAGTGAGGTTTCTAATTTAGAAGTTATGTAGAAAATAAATAAATGAACAAATAATTGGAAACGCATAATCCATGATGACCATTGTCTCTGAAAAGGGTCATTACCGCATGAAGGCCTTCTTGCTATGCCCTCTCACAGCTCAGGACATGTTAGTCAGCTATTGTCAGTCCCAAACCTATAGTGCAAGCACACAAGGAAAGTGAGATTTGTTATCTAAACAGGAAAACAAGAGCTAAAGGTAAAACTGCTTGCACTCACACACATTTAAGTGTTCAGATATACAGTATTTCCAAATATAATCGCTGCAGATATCTAAGGAAGAAAACAATAAGTTAGCTTAAATAGAGATCCTCAGGTTTGTAAATACAATGAAAAACAGATTAAATAGAAGCATTCAGAAATAAACCTATATAATATCAATTATGAAGAGGAACATGCTTTTTAAACATAGAAGGGAGAAGTGCTTCATCCTAAAAAAAACTCATCCCCCCCCCCAAAAAAAAACTTTCAAAACTGTCACTTATCATCTAACACTTTTTGCTTCCTCTGAGATATTAATCAGTTCAGTAAAGAGGCCCAAAAAATGCAGAGAAAAATTTTCTATTTGTATATGAGAATTTTTTTAGGTGTGCACATAAGAGTAACACACTAGAAAGAATTCCATTAAAACTATCCTTTAACTCAATAAAGTCACTAGATAAAATTTAAAAACAAGACCACTGAGGACATGGTTGCATAGTATAGCTGTTAGCATGTCTGCTTTACATGCAGAAGTACTGGGTTCATGGCCCAGTGGAGCCACGGCCCACGGTCTACGGCCATGCCACCCTGAACAAGCCCAATGTCTGATCTTGGAAACTAAACAGGGTCGGGCCTGGTTAGTACTTGGATGGGAGACCACCTAGGAAGACCAGGTGCTGTAGGTGTAATAATAAAAAAAAAGAAAAAAGAAAGCCTACTGAAACACAACTCTCAAAATTTACTTTATGAACATGAAAATATAAAGGGGTGGTAAGGGCAGATATAGGAACAATACAGTTCACAATAGTCCCTTCTGAGACCTTGAGCTTCAATGAAGCATATTAATACATGTATGATTTACTTTTCCAAAGTAAGTTTTCTGAATATATGTAACAAATTTAACCTTGTTAAGCTTGAATGAGAAACTAGATTTGTAATTACAACAAAATCTAAACTTAAAGAAAAGGTTTGCTTCTAGCTTTATGAACATATAGTATCGGAGCCAGAAAGCTAGATTTATTCACCTTGAATAAATCATTTAAATTCTCAGTCTATTTAAGTCCCACCCACCTCTTAAATTCTGCACTTTTACGCAAGTGGGGGTACTAATATTTGCAAAAAGAGAGTAAAGAATTAAAATGTTCCAGAAAAAAAGTGTAGTTAGTATTCTATGCACATGTCTTATCACTTTACTCTTGAGCATGGCCCACCTTAAAAAGTCACTATTAACTGTATGAGATCAATACCATACATGTAGTATAATTAAGAAATGTATCAAAATACATTTAAATAATTTAAAAATACAATAAAACTTAAGAAATTTAACCTAAAATATGTAAAATCTACCAAGTCTCAGTAAAATGAAATTAATTTCAAAAGTATGAGTGAAATAATTTAACTATACAGAAAATTCTAGAAAATACTGAACTTCCAATAAATAAAAGACATTAGAAACATAAGAGTAATCAGAAGAAAAGTAATTATTACCCTTGTTGACATACCTCTTCATCATCAAGGAAGGATTCGAACCAGTCCCATAGATCTGTAGGGGGCTGTGTATACCTAGAATTAGAAAAGCCTGATTAGACTAACGTGAGTTAAATGAAATATTTATTGGAAATGTAGAAAATGCATGCTTACCTTATATACATAAATCCAAGTGCTCTAATATATGGAGAGTCTGTGTGGGTTATAAGACCCATAACTTGCTTGCGAGTTAACTTCAGAGTAAATAATTTGTATAACAGGCAAAAAGCTGTAGAAACTATTCCTCCTGTTCCAACGCCTCGAACCTTTAGTGGAAAGAGTTAAGAAAAAGCAGTAAAATAATTAATTAACAGATATTTAAAACCAACTGATTAATCCTGTTAACCCAGACCCAAGAATGAAGCATAAAACAAATTATACTTTTCTAACCCCATTCATAGGACATTTGAATTTAGATTAAAAAACAAACTTCTAAGATTTGCCAACTGTCATTTGAGTATTAACTGATAAACTTTTAGTTTTCTAAATATAAACTTGGTTATCAGACACAGAAAAACTGAAAAATGCACGTACTTCTACTTACCCCTCCGCACATCCCTGTTTGGCCCGCCGTTTTCCTGCTTCCTTTCTCCCATGGTTCAACATGTGTGACCTGAAAATAGAAAAGAGGAACACAACAAACATGCATACTTCAAATTTTTCAAAGTGTGATTAAAATAAACCCAACTCCATAAAAGAGCAGCTCTTCCAAAAATTTTGGGAGCTGGGTATTTTGACATGACGTATGTAATTTTGCTCATACACATTAAGTATGTAAACCATCTTTGAAAAATTGCTCAGATATTTAAAGAGCACCAATGAAGCTAGTACGCTGTAACAAAACCATGTGGAGCCAGGAAATTTCTAGTCTCACATACCTGTAAAAATATTGAATAATATAACAACTTTGTATCTTATTGAGTTGCTTTAAAAAATAAAAATTTTTATTTAAAAATTGACTGAAAGCTCCACCTTAAAAAGGTATTAATGAAAATTAAATATTTCAAAAAAACTTTTAAGACAGCCTTAGTAAGTTCAATTTTATGGTGATTAAAATTCTACATTATAAAGAAAAATGACTTCAAGAAAGTATGCTAAAACACTAAACGAAGCTACTTGTGATGCAAAATTATGTCATTTTATTCATACATTTTTTTTAACCAAAATCAGGCATTATATTCATTCTTGATTAAAAGGTGTAATTACAAAGGCAACACCTACAGAGATCATTCTTGTCAATGTGTAATTTATTTTCAGCATAATTATGTGAACCAATTCAATTTTTTGCCCCAGAATATAAATTGTGTCAATAATAGATGTGACTAGTCATGGCACTAGGTATACCCAAAGATACAGTATTATCTTTGCTAAGGTGCATACCCTATAAAAACCACATACTTTACCTAAAAGTAGGGAAGAACATTAGCTCTACAAAAAGATGTAACTCAAGAAGATCTTTTGGAAAGATAAGAGCCATTGTTTCTTAAAACAAAAATAAAATCTTGTTCTTTCACTACGTATTTCTAAAAGTACATTTCCATCCGTACCCCCCACCCCCAGTTAAATTTTATAGTCTTTTTCAGTGGCTGCAGACAGAAAACCATGGATTTAAATGTAAGCATTACACTATTTTGCTCAGCAGACTCCTGCTCTGCTTTCCTGTTTAATTGCCTTCCCCCAGAGCTTGCTGCATAAAAGATGTTTCAATTCCTTAAAGGCCAGCCAAAGGGGTGGATGCAATTACAAAATCCATTTACAGGATTTTGTAATTGGAAGCCTACATATTTCAATGACCATCTGATCTGAATGGCTTGGTAACCAACCGTGGGTCTTTAGTTTTATAACTAAATTAAAATAATTTCTAGCAGAGTCTTAAGTCATTTCAAAACAGTACTTGAAATTTAAAAACAAGCTTTTCTTTTCCTGTTACTAAACAGAACCTGCCACAAAAAGAGCAGGACCCTCCAACTGTCTGAGTCTACTACATAAATCAAGCTAAGGGTTAATCAAATATTCACCATACTGCATCCATGCTGAAAAAGGTCTTACCTTTCAAAAGCTAAAAACACTAATTCATAGTACAATTACAATACTCTTTAAGAAGACATCAAAATTTCAGTGTATTTTAACACCCAGTTGAGCTGCATTCTCAAAATGATTTTCTATCAACGGTGACTAATACAGCAAAAAAAAAAAAAAAAATCCTTCAATAATCTAATTACCTAATTGGGGGAAGTGGTGGACAAAACAAAACCTAAAAGCAAATAAAGCAAATTAACACCTCTACAGATATGTTCAGATCAAAGATAATGTGTAGTCTGTCAAGTATTTTAAGAGTTAATATAGACAAAACAGATTGTGTTATATTAGATTCTCCAGCTAAAACAAAGTTCGTTAAGGCTATTATGAATATTGTCTAAAACATAACCTTAGGAGGCCTGGAAGTTATTTTTTTAAAACTACATAATTTGCAGGGAAGTGGAGAAAGCCTATCTAGTTGGTGAAGGCCAAAACCAATGTCCAAAAAATCTAATTAGCTGTTCATTTAACCCAGGGAAATGCATTTATGGCAATTGAGCATGATTAATAGTGCATACCTCTACCTGCGACCCTGGGCTGCTCCGAGCCTCGCTGCAAGACTGAGTCAATCCTGCTAACGAAACAAGAACTGAGACAAGAGTGCAGTGAGGAGGCGCCAGGTGAGCTCCCCAGCACAGCCGAGCCAGCACCGACCCTGCCGCAGAAGCCCAGGGCCCAGATATTTCTAAATTAGCCCAATGCACAGATAACTAAGACCACTTAGTCCTGACTTCCTGCTGGGAAAATTTCCAGGCCTTCCGTACACCTCTTGCACTAGCACCTCTCCACCCGCAACCCCTCCACCCCACCCGACACACGCACTGACCATTTTCCTCCCTGGATAGTGAATACCAACAACACGAGGCCAACACTGAAGTCAATACACGCCCTGGCCCGGGGTGAGCGGGAGCAGCACCAACAAGTTGGCGCCAAGTAGATCCAACATCAAAAAAGAATAATTTTAAAGCTGTGAACTGGAGAGGTTCCAGTTAGCCTTCTTTTCCTCCTCTTACCCCCCACCCTCTGGTCCAAGTCCCCCCAAGGGAGCAGGAGGCGGAGGGAGAAGAGAGATCAACTGCGGCGGCCTCCCCCGGCCCTAAAAATCTGGGAAAAGAAATGAGGGCGGCCACAGTTTGACCCCTCCCTGGCACACTACAGGCAACTACTCCCCCCCCGCCCCACAAATCCTCCGACCTCGGGGGCCGCCCCCGCCCGCTTCCGCCCCACTCCCGCTCCCGCACTTACCCCCACAGCCCAGGCCTAGACGCTTCGTACCTTAAAGTAGATCTCGTCCACCACCTCATGGTAGGTCTTGAGCTCGTAGAGCTGCACTTTGAAGTAGGGCGACGACAGGATGTTGGTCAGGATCATGGGGTTGAGGTTCATCGTCTTCTCGTTGCCCCACAATGGCAGCACGTTGCCCTGCTTGCCCGAGACCGCCGGCTTGGTGGCGCCGCCGCCGCCGCACGGCTGCTGCTGCTGCTGCTGGGCCGCCGCCGCGGCTGCCTGGTGCTGCGGCTGCGAGTTGCCTGTCAGCGCGGGGCTGTTGTTAGCCATGTTGCGGCGGAAGGAAGGAGGGAGGGAGAAGGGAGGGGGGAGGGGGCCCAGCTCGATCTCTCGCTCTTCGGGACAACGGTCCGGGACCCTACTCCATGGAACGCCGTCGGGAGACAGGGGCACTGCGTCGCTGTGCCCCAGCCGGGGGACGGGGAGGGCCACGAGGGCGCCGACGAAGGGACTCCGAGCCGAGCGCGGACGCCGAGACGCGCGGGCCGCGAGAACTCCCGGCGGAAGGCGAGCCGGCGGCCAGGGAGCGCGATCTCTTCCGCCAACGGCCCCTGGGAACAAGATGGCGGCCCCGGCGGATGTGACGTCACACGCCCCGGCGTGCCGAGCTCCGCTGGCGGCCAATCAGAGACGCCCGGGGGGCGGGCGCGTCCGCTTCCTAGTTCCGGCGCGCGTTCGGTGCGCGCTGCGCTCGCTGTCGCCGCCTGGGGCTCCCCTGGGAGTTCGGGGGGTGGGTCGGGGAAGGGATGGTAGGTGGTATCATTTGGCCTGGGGCCCCGGTGTCTCCAAAAGCCGGCCCGGGGAAGGCTCGCATGGCTGCGTGCTCACGAATTCGTGATTCTGACTCCTGCAGAGTGTTCCAGCCTCCCGAGTTCACAGTTAAGCGTTTCTGGAAGGGTTGACGGTCAGGACCCCACTCCGTGCGATTCCGAGGCAGAGCCTTTCTGTCCTCCCCTGGGCTGTGGTGTCCGGCTGGAGAGCTTATCGTTTGAGCGTGAATTTATTCAACTGTGAGATGGAGATAACAGCTTGCGGGTCTGTTGACACGTCTTGCTGAGCATGAGAAGAGCTAGTGTACCTGTAGGGCCTGGAGCAGGTATTTGTCAGGAGCGTTTTTCCACCCCTCCTATTCGAGTTTTTGTATTATGCTAATGCGGAATGAGTGATAAACTTTGGTCCAGGCCCTGAATGGGGGTGGGGAGAGGGCAGGTGGAGGTGAAAAGAGGTGTAAAAATGAGTCGGAATCTGTCTTCTCAAAACCTGTTAACCTAGAGGAGGTTCATGGTGTTGGGAAGTGAATCGACAACAGGAGGCCCTGAAGTTTTTACAGGTGTTAACGGACTGCACAGAGTTATCGTTAGAGAACTGCCTGGTCGTTATATTTAGAAGCAGGGAAGATCGGGCTTGTTAAACAGTAAATAGTCCAGTTGACAGGGACCAAGAAGTGTGCTTACGGGAGAGAATGGCTCGGTAGGAGTTGGGCCACTGAAGTGCCTGGAATGCCAAAACAAATCAGGAATGTAATGACATTTAAGTCCAGAGCTCTGTGGGGTTTCCTATAAGTGCACTAATCCTATTCAAGAGGGCTCCATCTTCATGACTTAAACACCTTCCAAAGTCCCCACCTCCTAATACCATCACTTTAGGGGGTACCATTTCAGTATGTGAATTTGGAGGGAACACGTTCAGATGACAGTACCCATTAAAGATTACTCCATCACCTAAATCAAGATGACAGTCATACATCACTCCCAAACCTTCTATTGTGCCCTTTTGTAATTCATCTGTCCCTCCAGCTCCATCTCCAGGCAATCACTTTTCGTCAACATAGATTATTTTGCCATGTTCTTAAATTTTAAATAGATGGAATCATACACTCTGATCTCTTTTTGCCTGGCTTTTTTGACTCAGCATAATTCTGCGATTCATTCTTGTTCCTTGTACCAACAGGTTGTGCTGTATTTGTTTTTGTTTTTATTACTGAGTAGCATTCCTTTGTATGGATTTACCATAATTTACCTACTCCTCTGTTGATGGGCATTTGGGTTTCTAATTTGGGGCTATTCCAAATAAAGCTGTTAAGAACATTTGTGTACTAGTCTTCATACAGACATATTTTTGTTTCTCTTGGCTAAATACCGAGGTGTAGAGTGACTGGGTCATATGATATGTGTATGTTCAACGTTTTAAGAAATGTCCAAGCTCTTTTCTAAGGCGGCTGTTACCATATTACATTCCCACCAGCAATTTTTAAGAGTCCCACTTGCTCTGTGCCCTCACCAAAGCTTGGTAGTTTTTAATTTTAGCCATGCTAAAGAATGTGTTGTGGTATCTCGTTTTAATTTACATTTCTCTTGTAAGTAATGATGTTAAACAGCTTTTCAGATGTTCATTGGCATTCATTCACCTAGTATTGTGAACTAACTTCAAATCATTTACCTATTTCTTTATATGGTTGTCTTTTATTGAGTTGGAAGAGTTCTTCACATGATCAGGGTACAAGTCCTTTGTCCAATATAGTTCTGCAAATTTTCACTGTGCCTTGCCTTTTAATTTTTTGTAATCTTTAAAAAAATATTGAGTTGCCATTTTTTAATGAAATACAATATTTCATTCTATAAAGAATTATTCAACATCACTAAATACAGTATACTGTAAGTAGTATACAATTGGGAGGACCTATGTTAGTCTATGTTGCTTCTTGGTAGTTGTTTTTAGAGCCTTTTAATTTTCTTAATTGTGTTTTTCAAATAGCAATAGTTTTCTATTTTCATGAAGTTGAAATTATCAATTTTTTATTTTGCCTCTGATTCAGTATATCTATGTTCTAAGAACTACCAACCCCAAGATTGCAATGATATTTTCTAAAAGTTTTACATTTTGAGATTGCACACTTTAAGTCTATGACCATCGAGTTAATTTTTGCCTATGGTCTCAGGTAGGGTTGATTTTCATTTTTTTCCACACAGAGATTCAGTTGACTCAGCACCGTTAGTTGAAAAGACTTCTTTTTCTATTGAATTGCTTTAGTACTTTGGTCAAAAATCTATTTCTGGATTCTACTTCGTTCCATTGATCATTGTTTATCTTTTCACCAATACCAAGTTATCTTGATTACTGTAGCTTTATAGTAAGTTTCGAAATTCATTAAGTCTTCCAACTCCATTTTTCCTTTTAAAAATTGCTTTGGTTACTCTAGGCCCTTTGTATTTTTAATCAATTTCTTGGCATGTAGTAGGTGCTAATGAACAAATAAATGATTAAAGAATTAAAATAAATACCATGTATAACTAAAATAGTCAAAACATTGTCCAAAACAATGACAAATTTAGAGTAACATAAACCATAAAGTACCCAAGAACTAAAAATCTGATAATTAGTAGGTTGTTCTGAACAATCAAGGGTGTTGGACCAAGCTACTCCTGTTTCCTTGTTTATAATTTCAAAGCATGGAATCAGATAAGGTATAAGTTGATATTTTAAAATTATTTGGAGCTAGCTAGGCAAATAAAGAGGAAAGGATATTCTAGTTAGGACCAGCCTACACAAAGGCTCTAAGTCATGAAAAAACAGTGTTTGTTACTATTCAGTACTTAAATTTTTTTCAAGGATGACAAGTAAAACCAATATAGCCATACAAAAACATACTGTTAAATACTAAACTAGCTCTACCGATACTGTAACTATCTGTTTATTTGCTGTCTTCAGCCACTACAGGTTGGGTCTATGTCTTTCAGCTAATCATTCCCAGTACTAGGCACAGTACTTGACACATACTAGTTACTAAATAAATATTTAAAAGAAAACTATTTACTCACAACACTTTTGACACCAAATGTGTGGGGGCTTCTTTCTCTACACCAACCTATTTTCCAACTCCTTGAATATCAACTGTGTGTTATATAATTTAATTCAATTCTGACTTTAACAACTTGGAGTTAGCACAGACTGCACAGGTGCGGGCTCAGTCCCATAAGACTGTACCCACCTTCTGACACCAATCATAAGATGTGGGTCGCCCAGGTAAGTTACCAATACTCTGTCCTATTTGGATACAAATTGGGAGTTCCCATGACCCCAACTTCAGGTTTGATAATTTACTATCACCCAGAGAAACACTTTACTTACTATTAGAAGACATGTTATAAAGGATACTATCCTTAATTATAAAGCAGGGGTCCCTGACGTCCAGGCTATGGCCTGTTAGGAACTGGGCTGCACAGCAGGAGGTGAGTGATAGGCAAGTGACTGAAGCTTTGTATTTTCAGATACTCCCCAGCGCTAGCTTGCATCACCACCTCAGCCCCACTTCAGATCTTCAGGCATTATATTCTCACAGAAGCACCCAACCCTGGTACCAAAAATTTTGGAGACTGCTGTAATATAAAGGCTACAAATGAACAGCCAGATGAAGAGGTACATAGAGTAAGACCCACATGGATCCCAAGTGCAGGAGTTTCTGTCTCTGTGAAATTTGGAATGCATCACACTATTGACATGTGGATGGGGTTTTTATGGAAGTTAGATTGACATTAAATCATAAGGTCATAGGTGGGGCTGAAAGTTCCAACCCTCTGAATATATAATTTGGTTTACCTGGCAACCAGCTTCCACTTGAAGTTATACAGTCCCATGTAGAGTCACTTCTTTTGCATAAAAACCATAATTTTATCACTCCAGAGATTAGAAGGGTCTTAGAAGCTCTTGTTTCAGGAACTGGGGGTGAAGACCAAATATACATACGATCCTTGACTTATGATGGGGTTATGTTACTGAACTCAAGGAGTTTTTTTGCCTGCACACGTCAAAGCCAAAAGAGACAGACAAGGACAAGAGTTTGCAGCAGAAAGAGTAGAGGTTTATTTAAGGAAATGGCGCCAAGCCCAGAGACACAGGTGAGCTAGTGCTTAAAGACCCGGCTTCCTGATGGCCCCTGGGGGATAGGTTATATAGGGGAAAACTCATCAGTAGCTAAGGAATTAGGTCGTTGTGAGCTCTACCGATTGGTCAGTGCTAGAACAGGAGACCCTTGAGCACTGCATCAGATCTTGATGTCAGTCATGGTGGTGGTCTATGTGGTTTCAAGGGAATGCTGGCAGGGTCTTTCTGCCTTCATGGGTGTAGAGCCTGTTATCTTTGGTTTGACTGAAACTCTGCTTCTGTGGTCAGTAGACCTGAGGCTTTGTTCCTAAGAATGATACCTAAGGGCTTAGTGATTAGGGGAGTAGTTGTCAGTATGCAGAAGGATAAGGAAAGGAAAGACGCAAGTAGGCCCAAGGCCAGTTTGAATCAAGGAGGAGAAGTCATTTTGAAGAAGTGAAGGTTTGCATGATTACGATTACATCCCAATATACTCATTGTAAGCTGAAAATATTGGAAGTAGAAGTGTAGCCAAGCCCCTGGTATTTTTGGCAGCTAGAACTAAATAATTTAATTCTTAACTAGGCCTTCATTCACATGTTAACTGCTCTTCTTACTCAATCCCTTCTGTTCTCATGCATGTAGTCTAAGTTTCTGTTTCTTTGTCAAGCAGGAAGAGATAACTCCAGAGTCTTGAGGAGAATCTATGAATTTGTTTTATAGAAGGAAAGAAAGTCTCTAAAGATGCTGTGACCAGCTGCCGGCACTCGGGAGTCTGTTGTCAAAAAGCATTATCTGTGACTAAGGAAACACAGAAATTCTGTCCTAGTTCCCTGGAAGTCCCCCACCCCTTCTTGCCTTTAAAACTCTTCTGCTTGGTCCAGAACTTCGGAGATGGTCTTTGGACATTTCATTAGTCCGCCATCTTCCCAGGTTGTGGGCTTCTTGAATAAAGCAACTTTTCCTCTCCACCCAACACTTACTTGTCTCTTGAGTATTGGCTTTTGGGCAGTGAGCAGCTGAACATAGGTTTTGTTTTTTGTGTGTTTTTTTTTTTTTGTAACAGAAAATGCACTTCTAATATACCTGACCTACACTTTACACTTTAATACACCTGCCCTACCTTAAACGTGCTGAGAACACAATATCCAAAAAATGCTGGTGACATAGAAACACTAGAGTGTTTGTGACCACGTGATAGACTGGCAGCTATGGCTTGCTGCTGCTGCCCAGCATCATGTGAGCTTATCTATGCAAATCACTAGCCCAGGAAAAGAACAAAATTCTAAGTACAGTTTCTACTGCTTTCATACCATTGGTAAGTCAAAAAATTGTAAGTTGAACCATCAAAAAGCGAAATCTGTCTATACATTTCTTATATCATGATATCACAATATTTATTTATTGAAAGAACAAATGAATTAATTATTGGCTCTACAAAGTCTTCAGTGAGGGAGGTGAAAGAATGGCTGAAGAGGGAAGGAGATTTAAGAGGTATAAATTGGTAGTTACAAAAGAGTCGTGGGGATGTAGGGTATAGCTTGGGGAATATAGTCAGTAGTATCATAATAACTATATATGGTGTCAGATGGGTCCTGGATTTATTGGGGCGATCTCTTCATAAGTTATACAGAGGTCTAATCACTGTGTTGTACACCTAAAACTAATGTCAATTATAATTGAAAAAATAAAAGTATAAAAATTAAAAAAATAAGAATGGCTGAAAAAAAGTATAGAAAACATGTGCTATTTATAAATTTAATAAAATGAAAAGAGTTGCCTGCAAAACAACAACAAAAAACAAAGTCTTCAAAGAATGTGAGAACAGTCCAGGAAGTCAGTTAATGCCATGTCAGGAAATGGTAAAAAATAATATCACAGTATAACAGGAGGACATGTGTCTCAAAGATGTGGCAGTTTTATTCAAGGGTGGAGCAGTTAATCACAATGTAAGATAACAGTCATAAGAATGAACCTCAACTATTTCAATTATAGTTATTAGGGCATGAGATTATATATTTTAGAAAAATTGACATAAATTATTACAGTTATTTAAAGTTTAAATAGTTAACTCTTAGTTAGCTGAAAAAGCCTCTCCACCTTTTTCACATAATTGGGATGTTGCTGCAAAAGAGGGGAACACAGGCAATAACAGTGCTTAAAAGCACATGATGCAGGATGGAGTGAATCCCTCCTGGTGGGGACTCAAGCCTGCCGCCTGCCTTCCTGCCTTCCTGCCTTCCTGCAGGAAAAAATCAAGAGCCAGCCAGAGCTAAAGACAAAGGAAAGTTTATTAGAGAAGGAATAACACTCCACAGACAGAGATGTGATCTCTCACAGAGTAAGAGACTGAGACCCCGAGCATCTAAAGAGCTGGGTTTGTATGTATTTTTAGTTTCTGGGAAAAATTACTGCTTCTAGGGAGTAAAGAATAGAATGAGTGGTTGCATTTATCTTTAACTTGTGGAGGGCACAGCTTAAAGTCTTTTCCTGTGTTCCTTTTGTGGTCTGGGTAAGCAGCGTTAAAGGTATGGGTAAGCAGGTAGTAATCTCAGTGGGAATCTGTTTTTGTAGGTTCCCCGTGGTCTGGCCATATGGCTGATCAGCCAGGTTCCAAGTTTAACAGCGCCAGCAGTACGTAGCAGGCTCTAAATTTCACTTGGTTTCATATTTAGTCAGTTCGTGTAGGTCTTATGCTTCTTTCCTTTATTACCCAGACTCTGGAGTCAGAATGCCTGGGATTAAATTCTGGCTCCACGATTTTAATTTGGGCAAGCAGCTTCACTTTTCTCTGTCTTCATTTTTCGAATCTGTTAAAATGGGGATATTACCTGTCTCAGAGAGTTTTATGAGGATCGAATTTCTTGATAGCTATGTAACTTCTTAGAATAGTACTTAGCACGTACCCTGTCAAGTGTTTGCCATCACTGTTTTTAAAATAGCTTTGAACATTTTTGTTATATTCTAAGTTCATCTTGAAAATGTTATTGCAGTCTTAGTTTCTTCCTAAATCTCTGACAGTTAACTTTTTAACTTCTCTTTAGCAATCAAAATTCTGAAACAATGTTTTGCCAGAGACATTTTTGTTTGACTGCCAACCACATAGCATGGCCAGGATTACACATGGGATTGATCCACTCAGCAGATAAGTCATGAACTTGATACCAGATTTGTTTTAAACTGTTAACAAGAAATAGGACTATTCAGAGGTTCTAACTCAAACCTTTGAAAATCATCCAAGGGGAGTAACTGTAAGGATCAGGCCTCCCTCTATTTGGCCTTTGCAAAAAGGTGGCTTTGATATAAGAATGAAGTAAGTAGTGCCTGGATGTCATTGGTCCACAGCTGTTGTCACTGATAAGTAGTTGGCAGCCCAGCTACTGAGCCCCCCCCCACCATAAGAGTTTATGGAAAAACAATGGATGACAAGGGACATTTACACTATAAATACCAAGGCTAAGTGACTCCTCCCTCGCCTAAAAACTATCAGAAGACTCTTGGAGCATTCTCTCCTGGACTTTGGTGATAAACCACAAAACAGCCTGTGAAAGAGACCATCCCGCCTACCAACAGTCTCCTCTCAGTGTGCTCTATCCACAGGGCATCTTTATTTTGGCTCTGGCAGTTGGAAGTTAGCTCTTTAGTTGGTTACCAACTCTGAGTTTCTACATGAGTGCCTAATCAAGTAAAACGGTACACCTCATATTAAATTTGGACTCTATTTCCTTACCTCCCTTTGCTTGGGACAATAATGTGATTAATCTGTCATTTGCTTAGAGTATGGTATGTATTTTTTTCTTTTTTGTTTATTAATAGATATTATCCTGTATACTGTTGGTCTGTAAAATTATTATAATTCCCACTGCAAACATGTGCGAAATAAATTGCTGACAAAGATATCAGTCTCTGAGGATAACTTTTGCTGCCTTCTAGAACAAAAATAAAAAACAATTGGCATATCGGGCAACTCAATCTAAAAGTAATAATAATTAATATTCGTTGGTGCTGTGGGATATATCATACTCCATGCCAAATTTGAAGTATAGGTTAATAAATTATGTTAAATTTATAATTGACCAAAATCTGGTAAAACTCATAATCAGGTTGGCAAACTTTAAACTTAAGATACTACTTACTATCTATGGCATGCTACTGAAGTTATAAACAGCCTGTGAGTGGAAAAATTGGTAAAGCTGTTATAGTTTGGATGCTAATGCTGGCCATAATATTTACCTTAATGCTGCTTTACCATATTATAAACAACTTAGAACACCATTAAGCATCTCTATAATAAACCGTATTTTGAACACTGTTGTGAAAGGCAGGACGACAATTGCACATATGCCTGCTCACTAATCCTGCCAAAGTTACTCAAGAGGTAGTTTAGGGGTAGAAAAATAAATTTAAAAAATAATAAATTTTTAAAAAGAGGTAGTTGAGAGGTAGAATATATTAACATCTGAGGATCCTTGAAGACCCCCTGAAGATTTAGTTTGGAATTTCCAGATGTTGGAATGAATACCCCACCCAGTGAGTTATATCCTATATTAAAAAGAGCAAATAAGGAAGAATTTCCGCATTAAGTAACATAGATACCTATAGGCAGAAAGGAAAAGTGCTAGTATAAAAAGTAATCTCCGGGGTAGGAAGAAACCCAGAGGTTTTTGCTCCTGAGGGCACCAACCCACACCCAAAGGACGATAATTATTTTAACCTTTTTAACCTACTAGAAGATAGGCCTATGAGAATAGACAAAACTACAGCAAATGTTAACATGGATGCTGTCACAGTTACAGAAGAAAGCTTAACCTAGACAAGAAATGAATGACAAAAACTAGAATGGGATTCCAGAAAACTGATTTGGACACAGAAACCCAGTGGCTATTAGAGTTATGGTCCAAAGGAGGACACAATCCGATTCTAACAGGAGCAGAGATTATGCAACTTCAGCCCCTTACCACCTATGCTTAATTTAAACACCTTGGAAAAGTTTCCAACCTTTTTGACACCAGAGATCAGTGCTCCTGTGAGAATCTAATGCCAGAGGATTTGAGGTGGAGTTGAGGCAGTGATGCTAGTGCTGGGTGGGGAGCAGCTGTAAATACAGATGAATCATCGCTCGCTCACCTGCCACTCACCTCCTGTGTGTTTCGGTTCCTAACAGGCCTGGATCGGCACTGATCCATGGCCCAGGGGTTGGAGACCCCTACCTTAACTGGTCTCCTATCCATTCTGGCCTCCTTCCAATAAATTTTTAATGCTGTCATCAGAAGCTACTTTTTAAAAAATTTAATCTGGTCACATTAGTCTCCAGTTAAAATCTTTTGAGGGCTCCCTTTTCTTAAGTTAAAAACCAATTTCCATTAAAAGCACCATAAAACCCTACATATGTGGCCCACTCTTCCCTTGCTTTCTGTACTCCTGCCTCATAATAATGTGCCATGACCCCTCATGTCAGAGGTCCTGCACTTACGTTGTTCTCTCAGTCAAGAATGTGCTTCAATGCCTTTCCTTCATCCTCTGTGGCCTGGTTGACTTTCATTCATATTTTGGAATTCAGGAAAACCTTTTCTGACCTACAATCTAGGTTAGTTTTCTTCATTAAAAGTTTTTAGAAAATTATATTTCTCTCTCAGACTATAATCTCAGTTTATATGTTCATTATAAAAATTGGGACGGTGTCTGGTTTATTCTCTGTTATATTCCCAGTGCTTAGCATAGATTTGAGTAGAAAAAAGGCACTCAATAAATATTGGGTGGAAGAGAAAAAAAGAAAGAGGTGATCAACGCAAGAAGGTGGCCCCTTATCTTCTGACAAGCTTGGCAGTGGAGATGGCAGAGCTTCTGACATCCAGTTCTAAGCCTCAGATGAGCCAGTATGGGTGGAGCAGGTATTTCTGATCAAGAATCCCTTTGGTGGTTGGGCCTTGTTCCAGGCTCTGTACTGGAGTCGGGTTCTCTACTTGCCTGAGAGATTAAGTGAGATTTCAATGTCTTAAAATAAATTTCTTACAACTAGGAACCGCAGTTTAATACATTTCAGAGTGAAAAATAACAGAAACCTTTCTCTCTATTCCACCTACCCCACCTTTGTGATCAGGTCACCAGTTTTGTGTTAAAAGTCATTTTAATTTTTAGAACATCTTAAATTTATGCCTTTATACATTTTAATTCTTCACTTATCTCCCATGATGACCTCTGAAGTAGGTGGGATAGATCTTATTAATCTTCATTCCACAGATAAGGAAACTAAGGTACTAGGAAAGTACTGAATGCGCTAAGAAGGGCTCAATACTAGAGGGTCTCCAAAGTATTTGTCATATTTCCATTCCAACCATACTTTCAGAAATCCTGACCTCCCAAGAGGCAGCCCTACGTCCCCAGTGAGCTCAGCCATCTGCCCAGCCGTATGTGGGACTGAACCAGGGGTGGAGATTTGACCAAGGTTACCCAAACAGATTTCCTCTGCTGTACACACAGAGAGAGCATCTGTTGGGTGTGAGGGCCACCATCTGCCAGGAGTCCTGCCACACTCTCTGCAGAGAATGGGATCAGTCGTAGTGCTGTTGTGGAAGTAGTTTTTCTCCAGATGCCTGATCCTAGCAGTGCAGATCAGGTTTGGTAGGCTTATACAATGCGGGCTCTTTGTTACGAAAAAATATTTTTAGAAATCATATACATAAAATACAATTTTGAGAGCGCAGTGGGCTTCTACTTAAACCTATATGTGTCCGATTTGAATCCTTTAAGATCCCAAATAAACTTTTTTCCCCAAATAAACTTTAAAATGTTTTTAAAAAATTACAATTTGTTATGTCTGATGACTCAAAGAATTTTCCACAGACTCTTGGAATTGTGTACTTCAAATCTTATTTCTTTTTCTTCACTGACCACTGAAGCTCAGAGCTGGCCATAGGCTACATTCACGTTCTGATCTGAACTCTGGGACTCCATCCTCCTGTCAGAATGCCATTTAGTGGCCGTTCTTATACCAAGGTGCCCAGCAACAACTTCACTACAATGCAGAAAAAACATTCAACACTTGGAAATTGATTATTGCATGATAATTTAATATCACACCAGAGTAGTAGGTCTTTTTCACAGACATCCAACTCTCTTGGGGACTGGAACTTTCTCTGTGTTACTATCTACAAGTGAGTAGCCCTAAACAATTTAGAGTTCTGAAAAGTTAGAGGTTAACTTGTAGAAAATCGATAAGGTAGAATAATTTCTTATTTCTTACATGATAGCAAAGATACACCAAAGGTTATGATTTTATTGATTGATAGGGTATTATATAGCTTTACATGTAACTTAGCAATCTTATTTCGTTCTTCTTTTCCCTGCAGTTCTTCAAATCCTTTCTTAAGCAGCTCTTCCATTGGTTCCCTCACTGATGAGTTAGATGAGACTTTGCCTCATGCTCACTAGCATGAGACTTACGTTTTTAGTAATTTGAGAACTGTATTTTACACTATACACAGAGTGACTGTGGAAGACATTAAGTATATCTCCAAATCAACTTCCCCGAAAACGCTCACAGTCCCTCCAGTGCTATCCGACACAGTGGAAATGTGACAAATGGGTGTTAGAGTGGAGAAGGAGAGAAGTCTATCAAATGCAGCTGCATGCAAAATTTACTTTAAAAATATGACAATGTAACACGTGCTAGGCTTTCTCAGGATCTTAGATGGTCTAAGAGAGGGTAATTGGACAAATTGAATATTGGTTTTCCTTTAGCTTACCTAACCCCAGCTACCAAATTATTCATTACTTTCTTTTCATAATGGGTCCATATTAATTAATGTGGTTTAAAAAATTATCTTCATACAATAATCAATTCTCAAACAGTCAGTGCAATGTGCTGTGGGGGTTCCTCTGATGAAAAGCCATTGTTATTCATTCCTTTGTGATTGGATTAGTTTCCTTCCCTTGGAAGGCCCTTCTCCCCATTTCACCCTACTAAGCCCAGCTGAGAGGCCACCTCTTTGTAGATTTCTCTGACTGAGCCCCACCCAAGGCTGAATGAATTATCCCCTCATGTATGCTCCCACTGGCTTTTTTTTGGTACACCTCTCTCATAGTAGTGATTACATCCACTATAATTTATATCTTTCTCTCAAACCAGAGTTAATAAAGAGACTAAGAAGACATGCTTGATATTATTGAATATCAGGAAATGCTTCTAGAATAGGTCACCTTCTACGAATGCCCTAAATTATTTTGTTCAGTAAACATGTTTTGAATAGTTATGTATCGCAGGAATATGCAGTTGAAGGAAGCTATTAACCTCACTCTTAAAGCACCAGGGAGCGCTTTATGTGATATCAGCAATCAACACACATTTGTTGAAGTCGAAACAGGAGTTACATGAAAGAAGATGAATGGCAACACATACCTTATTTTTTTCTGTGATGAGGTGACTGCTGAATAATTTCTGCCTGCCCATGTAATGTCCCTGTTAAGTAGGTTAAATGACTGTCCTTGGACTGTTCTTCCCTGTCCAATGTTTTTATTCTGGAGTATGTACTGTAATGTTAAAAAAAAAGAGACAACAGACCCAAAATGGAATCGCTTAAGCTCAGGCCCACATCATCAAACCAGGATTTAATATTTAACCTAATTGCAGTTTCAGTTTTTCAGAATGTAACCTTTAACCTGTCAGCGTGGAATTACCTACCTAGTCAGCTCAAGTGAGATAATCTACCCTTCTGTTTCACTTTGGAGGGCAACGTTACCGGAAACAATGCATTTTTTTGCTAATAATTTCTTTTTTTCTGCCTCATTTCTGCATTCAATTTTATTTATTTTCTACAGCTTTGGGGAGCTCCTCTCTATTTGCTAGATGGGAAGCTGCCTCTTCATGAATCATTGAATAAAGCCAATTTGACCTTTAGATTTACTCAGTTGAATTTTTGTTATTTAACAGTAGATAGCTAAAGATTAATGGTGTCCAACAGCACTGCTTTGGCAGTGTTTTATATTGCTTTTAAATCCATTAAATTAAAAAAATTACGAGAAAGTGTGTGACAAGTGGTATGACCTAGCCATCAGAAGCCTGGATTTCAGGCACCGTAGCTGGGACATAAGTTTAAAATGCTTCGGTCCTTGCCCTCAAGGAATTTACAGTCCAAAAAAGATACAAATAAGCAAACAATGATATTTGATGTAGTATATGTTAGCAATATAACTATGAACAGTGTGCTGTAGGAACCCAGAGGAATGAGGCTCTGCCTAGGGAATTGGAGGCGGCTTCTCAGGATATGTGACATTTGAACCGGATCATAAAGAATGAGTTAAGCAGACGAGAATAGGCTTTCCTAAAAGGAATAATGAAAAGCATATAGTAAAACACTTTTTATAAGGAGGAAGAAAACTTTCTTCCTGGTTATTTTTCTTGGCACATTGAATTTTCAGGGGTCATGATAATCTCATACATTTGAGACTGGATGCTGCCCAGCTGCCTCAGAGCATCGGAGCTGCCCAGTGGAGTCCAGCCTCTTAACTGTTGACCCACAGACCCATGAGCAATCATAACTGGCTGTTGTTTTAAGTTTTAGAGTTGGAACTGGCTTGTTATGTAGCAATAGTTGATCAGTGTGTGCATGTTATCATCCAGGTATGGACAGGGACAATGGAAGGGCATATGCAGAGAGTTTTAGAGTTGGAACTGGCTTGTTATGTAGCAATAGTTGATCAGTGTGTGCATGTTATCATCCAGGTATGGACAGGGACAATGGAAGGGCATATGCAGTGAGCTGGCTTTTTCTGGCATCCTGAGAGTGAACAGAAGGAAGGAGAGAAATCAAAGCTGTATTAGTCAGGGTTGTCCAGAGAAAGGAAACCAGGATAGAGATTTATTTTAAGGAATTGGCTCATGTGATTGAGGAAGCTGATAAATCTAAAATCTGCAGCGTGGGCCAGCAGGGTGGAGACTTAGGGAAAAATTGCAGCTCAGTCCAAAGGCAGTCAGCTGACAGAATTCCTTCCTGCTCCAAGGGAGGTCAGTCTTTGTTCTCTTAGGACCTTCAATAGATTGGATAATACCCACTCACATTAAGGAGGGTAATCTGCTTTAGTCAAAGTCTATCAATTTAAATGTTAATCTCATCCCTCCCCCCAAAAAAAACAAACCCAAAAAACAAACAAACAAAAAAACCCCTCCACAGAAATATCCAGAATAATGTTTGACCAACTGTGGCCCAAGTTGACAAATAAATTTGACCATCATTCCAGTTGAGAACTGTGGGAAATCAGAGTGCCTCTATGGAAGCTTTGAATGAGTCCATCATGTTCTGTAGCTACAGGGCATATATGGCTGAGGGTAAGGCACAGATCCCCAGGAATGTTCCTGAGATTAGTGGTTTGCTAGAAAAACTGATGGCTCAAATTTTAGTTTCCTAGACTGTGCTTAAGTTTTAATTTTAACGAGGTCAAAAGTGATTGAGATGTAACCTTGTACTTTTATCAATTGATTTTTTCTTATCACTATTTGATGTCTCTTAGACATCTCAAAGTTGATACATCTAAGATCAAATGCTTGATTTGCAATCCTTTTCAATCCTCTTCCTTCATAGACTTTCCTGTCTAGTGATGGCACCTTCATCCTACCAGTTGGTCATATCAGAAAACTGGGAAATATTTTTTTGGCAGAGGTTCACTATTTATGTATGACAAATATTCCACATCATGACCCTCTCCAGTCAGAGGTGATGCTGTTGGCTGTAGGCAGTTGAAAAATGAAGTCATCTGACTTGCCCCTCTTGAGAATGGCCCCACAGATAGTTTAGGTTTTAAACTGGCATTGAATCTGCTTGTCACCTCATCAACCTCAGCCATGTTCCTCTGGATGGATGCATGGTCCTTGGCAACTGATGTTGTAGCTGCTGGCAGAGCATTTCCACAGCTCATCCAGGTCCAAGAACTTAGCTCGTGTCATTCTGCATGTCTAGGCCATGCTTGGTGCCACCATGACAAGTGCCAAGTGCAGAAGACTGGAAATATTGACTCCTTTTCATCTCTTATAATCAACTAGACCATTATGAACCTTTATGAGTTTTACCTTCAAAATATATCTAGACTCTGTATATCATTCCATTTTCACTGTCATCACTAAGTCCAGGCCACTACTATACCTGTCCTGAGTCATGGAAATGGCTTTCTAAATTGTCATCTTGCTTCCACTTGGCTCAACCAGGTCTGGAGGATTCACTCATAAGATGGTTCACTCACTGGTAAGACAAGTTGATGATTCACTAATAAGATGGTTCACTCACTAGCAAGACAAGTTGATGCTGACAGCCAGGGGTGGGGGTGGGGCACATTTGGTTTCTTTTCCTGTGGGCTGCTCCATCAGGCTACTTGTTCTTCCACACAGCCTGGCATCTGGATTCCAAGAGCAGGTGTTCCCCAAGATGTGAAGTAGAAGTCGCCAGTTTCTCAACACCTGGGCTTGAAACTGGCACTTTAGTATTCCATTCATTGGTGAAATTGCAAAACCCATCCAGATTCAAAGAAGAAACAGACCTCACTTTTCACTAAAATTGTCAGCTATGGCCATGCCACCCTGAACATGCTGGATCTCATTTGATCTCAGAAGCTAAGTAAGGTCAGGCCTGGTTAGTATTTGAATGGGAGACCACCTTGAAATAGCAGGGGCTGTAGGTGATTTTTTTTTTTTTAAGTGTCAAAGAATTTGTTCATCATAATCTGTCACAATATTTCTTCTGGTCACAAACTGTTTCCATTTCTCTTGCATGCAAAATACAATCACTTTCTTTCAAGACCTCCAAATATTTTATTTATTTTTGAGCATCAGGATCAAGCTGGTATCCAAGATAACTTTTGGTCACTTATATGGCAGACACCTACACCAGCTGTACTAAAAGAGCCATAAGAGAAGAACCTTTACTTGTTTTTTTTTTTCCCCACTCAAACCATTATTTGGTCCATAATATAGATAAACTATAAATACTTATTGAATAAGTAGTCTTATTTAATTCTCATTTTTTTTGAACTGACTAAATCGACACTAAGAAAGGGTAAGTAAATTTCCAAAGGTTAGAGAGTAATAGTCAAATCAGGATTTAAGGTCTGTTTGACTTTAAACTCATTCTGAAAATAAATAACATAATCTTTTTCTCAGTAGGACTTAGAATCTAGTAGAGGTAAGTAAGATTAGGTATGATGAAAAAATGAGATAACAAAGGGCAAGCTAAGCTAAGGTATTGGCTGTGGGAAGGAACAGATGCAACTGACAGCTTGAAGAGGTCAAGATTTGATGAATATCCAAATGTGGGAAGGGTTGAAATGGATAGAGCCAAGTATTATTTCCAGCCTCTGAAATAGGAGACCAGGAGAATGATAAAATAGGCAAATTTGGAGAGGGAGCGGGACATGAGAATTCAAGTTCATAAACAAGCCAACTAGCCAGCAGGTAAGGCAAGAACTCAAGATTCAGGGATCTCGTAAGATCACTTAGTAACTTTTAAAAAATTTCTTTAAAAATTTTAAATTGTGGCATAAACATACATGGAACCATTTTAACTTTACAGGTCAGTGGCATTAATTCTCAATGTTGTACAACCATCGCTACCATCTATTTATATAACTTTTCTATCATCTTAGACTGTACCCATAAATAATAACTTCCAATTTCCTCCTACCCCCAGCGCCTGCTGACCACTGTTTTACTTTCTGTCTCTGTGAATTTGACTACTCTAGGGACCTCATAGAAATGAAATCATACTGAAGGGGAGGAAAAGTAACTTTCCCTCTACCTTCTGAGTTCTTGGCTGGGACTCCCTGTAATAAGAGATTAACAGAAGAACAAACAGAAGTTTATTAACATGTATACCTCCTCATGTATACATGGAAGATACCCAGGAAGAATGAGTAACTTCCAGAGAAAGCCCAAGTCACCACCTTAGATACCATCTTTAGTAAAGACAAACAAAAGACATAAGGGTGGGGTTGGAGGCAGCCAGTTATGACAAGTTACCAGAAAAAGCAAGGGTAGTTTGTTTTGCAGATTTAAATCAGTGTCTTCTTCACTGATAAGATTTCTTGTGATTTAGCCATCTTTCTCTGCTTGGTATAGAGACGATACCCCATTATAAACGGAGATTATTTTATAAATGTCCCTTACACAAAGGAAATTTTGAGAGCTTCTCCTATGTCTGTTTCTTCAAATAGCTCAAAACAATCCTTATGCCATAGAGACATATTTTGGAGTAGCACAAACTGCTACCCTTTGAATTCCTGCCTTTGAAACTTCCCAGTAAGTTGCACAGTCCAGAAACCGAGTTGGTAGTTTGTTCCATACTCACTGAACCAGTCTCTAATCCTGAGAATAGGTCAGTTAGGTCAGAGTTGTGTCACAACACCTTCAGGAGGTGGTGTCACAGGTGGGCTCCCAAAGTTTGGCCTATATGATGCATGCAATCAGGTATTTGATAAGAGGCATTTCTACGAAAATAAAAGATTAATGTTTAGAACAGACTATAAACTCAGTTTTGAGTCCAGAGGGCAGTTAGTTGAGGTTTCTTGATGTTGGGCTGAAGTGTTTTTTCAGTTAGATTGAGGAGAGGTGTGGCAGTCTGGTAGGAATTCCTGGGCTTTTAACCACTGGCAGGAACTAGAGGAAAGACTTTCACAGAAATGTCAAAGCAAAATAAGAAAATTATTCTGCCTTAGCTTAAGTGGGTGCCTTATTTGGAAAGGTCGAGTTGGCTGTTTGTGATTAATTGTCCTAGATTTCCAGTTAACCTCGAAGCATTTGTAGTCTTAGGTTTTGGTCTGCTTCTGCAGCCTACCATGGTATTAGAGCCATCTCAGTCTAACGGCCTCCTTGTTTAATTAATTTAAAAATACTCAGAAGAGGAATTCATTTATTAATTTAAGGGTTCTACTTGAATTCAGTCTGTTAGGAAGGATATGCTCTTTTAATGAAGACAGTCTGCAGTTTCCCCAGGCCATCAGGAACCGCTCAGTACTTTTCTGTGAGACTAGGCTCCTTCAAATACCCGAAACAAGAATTGTGTAATAATCCCACATTTGTGATACCCCATTCTGTCAACAACGTGCTTTGCCTTAAACTTTCATCACATCCAAGAAAAAACTGGTTTATCAAGTGTCAAGTTGCCTCTCTGCAGGGAAAGGAGGACTCGATGCTGTAACGTGTGTCGCAGCTCAGACAGCTGCGTGGCCAGCATGCAGAAACTCCAGTTTCGGGGGCTGAAAGTCGTTCTCAGGGATCAGATGTACTGTCCCAATTCTACCCGGCCCGGAAGCCCCTTCAAGCCCCGGCGGACTGTTCTGGGGGGCTGCAGTGGCGGCTGCTTGGGGTGCTCGCGCCCAGCCGGGTCGCGTCCCTTGCCTCCTTGCACCGGACCGTTTCCAGCCGTGACCGCTCACGGGCGGCGCCACGCACCCAACAGCCGCTCGCGGCCCCGGGGACGCGCTGGGTGCGGCCACGGCTCCTGCCAACAGTCGCGGCTGGAGAAAGGGCTTCGGGCCATGCGCCCCCGCGGCCGTTGGAGACGCAAAACCGACGCCGACAGGGGCTCCGCGGAGCCCGCAGGCCGGGGCCGGGCGGCAGGGGGCCTCGGGGACCGCGCGGCAGCGCGCCCGCAGGTGCAGGTGCGGGGGGGGGGCAGGTGCGGGCGGCGCAGGTGCGGCCGCGGGCGCGTAACGCCACGTAGCGGCCGGGGGGCGGGGCCGGGGCGGGGCCCGAGTTAAAGGCGGCGGCGTCGGGCCTCGCTGCCTGGACCGCTGCCTGCTGCAGGTGGGTGATGCGCCGGCTGCTGCTCAGGGCCGTCACCTGGCCTCGCTGGAGGCCTGGGGCGGCGGTTGGGGATTCGACTTAGAGACTAACTCTCTAGAAGGTTAGAGAGGAGTGTGACACCACCTGTTGCCCACATTTTGGGGACTAAGTTGGAGTTGCTAGACGGGCGTGCCGCAGGGAACCGAAATTGAAGGTCAAGTCCATCCGTGAATTGGATAGATGTTGGAGCATCTTTAGCTTAATGACGGAGGACACTTTTTCTACCCCGCCCCCCTCGAAATTTCATTTCGACCCGGTGTGAAGGAGTAATTGACAGCCATGTGATGGAGGTTGACGGCTTTGATGAAATAGTCAAACCAATGGAATTGTTTAGTTCATGTCAAACTAACAGGAAAAAGGAAAGAATTTAGCTGGGTTTGGCGGAGTGGAATTTCTTAGGCTTTTCTGAGCCTTTTGGCTGCTGTGTGGGACCATCCTGGATAAATTCTGTGGATGGAAGAGGAGATTTGAGGAATCCTCATACTAAAGGTTAATTTGCTTTCTGTCCTGCTTCTGTAACTGCTTGCTGCATGCTGGAGCTCACTTGCAGAGCTCGCTTGCTCTTTATTTTACTTGCCCTTTGCTGAGGGATGTAACTGTCTGGACCTTAGCTGCTCCAGCTTCGTGTAACAATTTGTAACCCTCAGGATCCATAACAACTCTGCCCTTCTCGCAATGTTCCTCCTTGCAAAGCCATAGAAACATCCGCCATTTGTAACGGTCTGAGTTCAGACCAACCAATCAGTTTGTGTAAAAACTCTAAGGAATGTTGCAACTGCGTTCCCGGCCCAGATCTTCAGAGCGCTAGCTCCTCTGAGACTGCGTGTGATAAATCTGAATGCTCCTTCTCTCCAAGTTACTGGTTGGTTTTACTGCTTGTTTTTTCGTTGGATTGGTTTTGGGATTTTTCCACAACAGATTAAATGGTTACATGAAGAGAAGGGAGAAAGCCCACTCTCTCCTTTCTCTATTGATCTAGACAGTACAGACTTCTCTTTTTATAATTTGATATATTGTATTTACAGCCAAATCATAGTTGATTCTAGAGCTTGAAGTATACATCTGCATTTTTGTTTCAACAAATCTTATATACAATGGACCAGAGCAACGAAGAGGTAATTGCTGCCCTTCCTAACCCACTTGTATGACTGTTATTTATCTAATGGGGTTATGTTCAGGAAAAATTCTGATATTATGATTGTTGCAATAAGAGCATTGTTAGTAGGGGCGAGATTGGGCTGGACTTTACACACAGGAAAGACTAATGGGGATTTATAGCCTATGATCAGAGTGAAGGGGTTAGCGAAAGGAAAAGAGGAGGCATCAGGGGTATGGGGGATTCTTGCTAAGTGGATTTATGGATTTAACAGGATTTTTGCTGAAGGAAGGCAGGCCAAGGTATTATTAAGGGTGGGACATGAGGAATTGATCAGATAGTTTGATCAAGGGTGGGGGATTTTCTAAACAGACTTAGGACTCTTGCTACAGCTGGGCTGGGCAGTCCAAAGACAGGATGGGGTCCAGGTGGAGGCCTAGTTACAAGAGGGCTCAAAGGAGCCTGACTTCAGTTAGGTCAGGAAGAGACTTGTAAGTCTCCTGCCTATCTGGATCCTAAAGATCCCTAGGCTAGGAAGCTTGTAATTGTATTAGATGCCTTCATAATTTTCCTTTCAAGTGACTCAGTTTTAGAAAGCATAAAGCAAGATTCTTAGAGAGGAGGCTTAATGAACAGTGGAAGAAATACATTGCCACTTAATTTTAGCACAGGTGTTTGAAGGGGCAGTATGTTCTGCAAAGTGGGGAAAATAAAGCTATTCATTCTTGAAGTCATGTATGACTTACGCTTTTTTTGTTGGTAAACTTTCAGTGCAATATTGCGGTTGATGGTAATGATCAAAATCCCTTCAAGAAGGTGATTTATTTTAGCCCTCCGTTATACAGACAGCGTTATAACTTCGTTAAAGATCTAGTGGCTCAACATAAACCCAAGAAGGTAGGTATTTCTTCTAAATGTTTAACACTCTTGTAAAATGTTTTGTCAAATAAAAATGTCTTAGTTAGTAAGCAGAGACTTCAGAAAGATTATCACAAGGAGGGAAAGGGGTTGTTGCAATGGGGGGAACACTGACCATAAGATCCACACCTGTCTCGATAGTTGGAGCAAAAAGAATTTTTCTTTTAGAGGGGAGTAAACTAAGCTTCAAAGAGCTGGGTGAGGAAAGTGGTAAAAGGGTGGTGTGAATGGAGAGTAGAATGTGTTAACTCCGAGTAAAGGCTGAGGGAAGTCCAATGGTTAAGGGCCTGGGAAAGGTGAAAAGCCTGACCAAGTTAGGTTAACATGGGAAGTTAACAGGCTTCTAATGTCTCAGATTAATTTCTGTGTACTTTTATCTGCGAAAAGAGCCTTTCATCTAATTTTATGATTTTTTGATACCCCCTCTCTCCTGTCTTTGCTCGCGTTTGACTTCTGGCTCTAAATGTTTCTGAAATACATTTTATGTCCTCTATAGGTTGCAGACTTGGGGTGTGGTAATGCTTCACTTATACGGACAATTAAATGCCACAGTTGCATTGAACTGCTTGTTGGAGTAGATATCAATAAAGATAAAATAGAATCACAAAGGTAATACCTAATTTCTGAGAGAACTGTGTATTAATCTAAAACTAGTCACTTTTACAGGAAGTGTTCATTTCATACAACATGTAAAATGTTACGCCCCAGGCTTACCCAGTGACTATGCCATAATACTAATTGGCTGTATACGTCAAATACCTGATTCTAGTGTAGAAAGTATAACCTCAATTAAGTAATTTTAGTAGTCAAAGCATTGCAAATTAAATTTCAAGTGGCAAGAATCTAATTGCTTTATTGCTGGACACCATGGTAGCTCACAGCAGAGCTCCAGGCTGTCTCCTCCATTTGAAGTGGTGCAGCTCTCCAATCTCATATATACATTAGATTTCCTCTAAAGAAAAAGCTGAAAATCACTGATCCAAAGGTGAGCTGGTAGACCGAAGGTATTAAGAACGAGAGCAATATCAAACATTCAAAAGCCTTGTTATTGACTGGTTGCACCGGTTGCTTCCCTGTGAGAGGGGTTGCTCTCTGGCCTGGCCCTTGATACATTGTGCTATGTCATACACACCAGCAGAGGTAGAAGATAACCAGAGGGCCAGAGTTCTGTAGTTGGTGAGCATTCTAAGCAGATTATTGTGTTCAGATGTCCTCCTAATGTTAACAATAATGCTCTTGCAGGTGTACATTGTCTCCATTCTGCGGGGATTATCTAAGTCCCCGAGACCTGAATTTGTCCATCATCTTATATCATGGCTCTGTTGTGGAGAGAGACTCTCGTCTGCTTGGATTTGACTTAATATCATGTATTGAATTGTAAGTATTAAATTAATTTCTACTGTATAAACTCATTAGAAAAATCTCACTGAATTAGTCTTAGTAAATTTAGTATTCTAAATATAATCTTACTTGTAAAACAATTGCTTATCAGTTGGGACTGGCTTTTTACCATGGGTGAAGGGATGGATAAGACTATTTTAGGTCACTATTACATATTCAAAGAAAGAATGATAAATCAAAGTTTTTGATAAATCAATTAGGGAATATTTTCAGGTGAAGCTAAGATTTTCTTTCTCGCTAAACATTTTAGAATAGAACATTTGGATGCAAAAGATCTGGCCAAATTTCCTGAAGTCGTATTTGGGTACATGTCACCAGCCATGGTCGTCATCAGCACACCGAACTCTGAATTCAATCCCCTGTTTCCAGCAGTGACTTTAAGAGATTCAGATCACAAATTTGAGTGGAACAGAAAGCAATTTCAGACCTGGTGAGTTCCTAATGTTTTCATGTTTGTTGTTTTTTGGGGGGACCCTACTGAAGTTTAAAATACAGTGAAGTAAATCTTTATATGATGTTGAAATTTTTCTCCCAATTTAATTGATTTCCAAAGTGCAACTGAGCATGTCATTAAGATTGTCAAGGAACCACATCTGGGCAAAATCAATGGAAGTTTGATCTCTTAGGTCTCACACTGGGAACCGTGTGTGGGCATCAGATACCTTATGTGAAGGCAACAGGAGTGTCCGGTGTGGAGATAGGAAACTGGGGGAAGGTGTGGGGCCTGGCCTAGGGGCATCTCCCAGGGCCTTGACATGTTCCTGGCATAATCCTAAACCCAAATAAGAGTTGGGACTGGAGCCCTTGTGTCCTTGTCCACCCCTGCACTTTGCTTCAGTTTAATAAACAACAGTTTATTTCTCTCCTTGTTTTGACTTCAGGGCTTCAAGTGTGGCAGATTTTTACAATTACTCTGTGGAGTTCACTGGTGTGGGAGAACCACCAGCAGGAGCTGGAGATGTTGGATACTGCACCCAGATAGGGGTCTTCCGGAAAATTGGAGCAAAGACAACTGAATCATGCATTGCAGGACAGTGTGATGAACATGTTTATAAAGTTGTGAGTATTTGAGGTAGCGTCACAACAGGTATATTTACTATGATGGTGAACTCACAGTCCTCACTGTAGAGATGTGTGTAAGTGACCTTATTTTGAGGTTAACTTTTGAGAATCCTTCATGCTCCATAGCCATCAGAGTTGAGGCTGCTGTAGGTAGCCCTTGACCACCTGGCCTTATTGCCATGTCTTAATATTAAAGAGAATGGTCTGCTGGAGGCTTAGACTACTAGACTGTTTGAGCCAGCAACTTCCCTTTTGTAATGTAGGATCATCAACAATAAGAAGCCCCCAGCTGCTGCACGCTGGGCTCAGATAATGACTTGGAACAACCCTCCAAGCTTAGGTCCTTTTGGTTAAAGGAGGTATGGTGATGAATAAACACATTTCCCTTTTAATTAGCAATGTTTTTCTTTTTTACCCTATGTGTCAATAGTTTGATTCTCATAATTGTGGCATTTATAATTAGTAGGGTATGACATTTGTACATATAGTTAATTTTTTTTAAGGTGAGGCAACCCTTGGTTGACCTCACAAATTGCAAGGACCTTGTCAGCTTATAATCTCTTATTTTTTCATTTACACCTACAGCAACTGGTCTTCCTAGGTGGTCTCCCATCCAAGACTAACCAGGCCCAACCCTGCTAAGCTTTGGAGATCAGCCGGGATTGGGTTTATTCAGAGTAGCATGGCCGTAGATGACCGTTAATTCTTAATCTGGTAAAAAGTTCACTAATGGTTTGGAAAATTTTCCTTCAGGTTTATACAGTCTCATACCCAAGTTTACAGCAAAAAGAAGTCCGCAAATTTGCAGTGACAAGTGAGGTGTCCCGCCAAGTCCAGAGCCTGAAACGCAAGTATGTATCAAGTGTGAAAATACTACAGGACGATGAATCTATTCATAAGTTAAATGACACTGGGATCATCACGTTTTTTGGACCAGCCTTCACAGAACTTGAAAAAAACAAAATAGAGAAGTCTCCCAAACCTTTCTGTTTTGGAAATAAGTTTTATGTACCCCTGGAAAGACTTTTTGCTTATCCCAAGGTGAACCGCTTATGTGAAAATGTAGACATGATGAGAGCGCTTATTCGTGACACGATGAGACTGAACCGTGATGGTTCTGCAGTGAAGGTTGATCTGCATGATCCCTGAGCCGTCCTTCGTGGAAATCAGGGTCTTTGCAGAAATTGGGCTCATTGAGAATTTAAGCTTTGTTATGATTCAGGTAGCCTTGTTTTTAAATATGCTTTGTTTTGTGGTGGGGGGTTTAGGGAGTTGGTTCATAATATGCTTGTTTTGTTTTGGAGCTATGTTGAATGTGACATTAAAAAGGTTTAAAATACAGTGTTTAAGACTTTTTCCCTGGGAGTGGGTAAGGGTAGCTTTAAAATCTTTCTAGGATTCTGTCTCCTTTGGGCTAAATTCTAACCTAATACTTAGCCTAAAACAAAGGAATGCAGGTGATTGAAGCCTCATGATAAGGTATAAAATTTAATAACCTAAACATTCAATTTATAAAAGTAATACTGTAAAAATTAAAAACAACTTAGAACTGTATGGAATTACTGGTGCCCTCCAGCCATCTTGAATTCCCTGCCTTTAAGATGCCCTGTCTGGATCGGAGTAGCCTGCCTGCCCACCACTGCTTGTAGGATTCCAGTGGATAACCTGGATTTTCTGATATTGTTAAACACCTATCAAGTTTTCTTAACAGTTTTGCAAGAACATAGTAGCCTTTTTGGGGGACAGATTATAATTTTTCTAGGAAAATCACTTAAATGGGCCACACCTATTTTGTAAAACTTCACTCTGAGGAATTAAACCGCTGTATGGTAATGAAAAATGTGGTCCTGCAGAAGCCAGTTATCTGCAGGTTTTTGCAGAGAAAGCTGCCACTACAATGGGACACCACACCCCACCCCCTTGCCCCCCCAGTAGGTGTGAAATCTGTTAGCAAAGTACTAGTTGGAACCTCACTTGCCCTTGAGCTGAGTAAGATCTGCCTCCAATTCCTATTTCCATGATCTGGGCAACTCAAACCCTTCTAAAGGTCTCTTTCCTAGAAGCGTTGATTCTCACCGAGTTCTCACACGCAGGTGTAAAACTTGGCCCCATCAGCATCTCCCTGTGAGACTCACACTTCCACACAGCAGCACTTATCTCATCCTTCCCTTAGCTTCTCACTCCCCACATCCCTTTCCCTCTGATTTCTAATCTTTCCATCAACATACCCAGCAGTTGAGCCTTCTTTAAAGTATTGCTCTCAGCCCCTGGGGCTCATTTCTCTCAGTGATTATCACAGACTAATTCCAAATACAAGTAATTCCCTCTGCTAGAGTTTGGATGCAGACAAAATTACCTTGTTAACGCCTGATCCTGTGCAGACAAAATTATCTTGTTAACACCTGATCCTGTGCGTTGAGTTGTTGACAGGTCAGCAGTGGTAAGGTGGAATCTTTGTACCTTCTCTGCTAGCTGTTAACTGGCTAACATGGTTTATGTGATGCACATCTTTGGGACTATCCTAAAATAGCAAACAGTATTGCTGAGATCTAGCAAACAAGCTGGTAGGAGCTGGAAGTCATAAATCTGTATAATGTTAATTTCACTTTTTGCAACTTTTAAAATAATTTTATCATTTTTTTAAAAAAGATTTTAACATTTTATCCCCCCGCCCACCCTCTGGTAACCACTAGTCCATTGTCCATGTCCATGAGTCTGTTTGTCCTGTTCATGTGGTGCTTTTAGGTTTAAATCCCACATATGTGATCATGTGATTTTCAACCTTTTCTGTCTAGCTTATTTAGCTTAGTATGATTGTTTCAAGGTCCATCCATATTGCAAATGGCAGTATTTCATCTCTTATGGCTGAGTAATATTCCATTGTATACATGTACCACAGCTTCTTAAGCCAATCATCTACCGTAGAACACTTTGGCTGCTTCCATGTCCTGGCCACTGTGAATAATTCTGCTGTGAACATGGGTGTGCAAATATCTTTTTGGATGAGTTTTCAAATCATCGGGGTGAATACCCAGTAGAAGGATTGCTGGATCATATGGTAGGTCAATTCTTGTTTTTTTGAGGAAACTCCATACTGTTTCCCATAGTGGCTGTACCAATTTGCAGTCCCACCAGCGGTGTGTGGAATTCCTGTTTCTCCACATCCTCGCAACATTTGTTATCACTTGTCCTGTTGATTATAGCTATTCTAACAGGTGTGAGATGTTATCTCATTGTGGTTTTGATTTGCATCTACCTAATTAGATAATGATGTTGAGCATCTTTTCATATATTTGTTGGGCATTTGTATGTCCTCTGGGGAGAATATGGTTAGTATGATGTCAACCCTATTATATTTGTTGAGGCTATCTCTGTGTCCTAGTATGTGATCAATCCTTGAGAATGTTCCATGTGCACTAGAGAAGAATGTATAAGCAGCTGTTTTAGGATGAAAGGCTCTGTAAATGTCAATTATGTTCACTTGGTCTAATGTGTTATTTTAGGATGTTATTTCTCTATTTATTTTCTGTTTGTATGATCTGTCCATATCTGACAGTGGGGTGTTTAGGTCCCCTACTACGATAGTGTTTTGGTCTCTTTCTCCTTTTAGTTATTAGTAATTGGTTTACATATTTTGGGGCTCCCTGATTGGGAGCATAGATAGTAATAAGTGTTATGTCTTCTTGGTGCATGATTCCCTTTATCATTATGAAGTGTCCCTCAGTATCTTTCTTCACATTTTTTTATTTTGAAGTCTATTTCACCCAATATTAGTATTGCTACTCCCGCTTTTCTCTGAATGCCATTTGCTTGAAATATCATTTTCCACCCTTTTGCTTTGAGTCTATATTTGTCTTTGGAGCTGAGATGTGTCTCCAGGAAGCAGCATATCATTGAATTTGTTTTTTTATCCAATCTGCAACTCTGTGCCTTTTTATTGGTGAGTTCAGTCCATTTACATTTAGGGAGATTATTGAAATACGAGTTCTTGTAGCCATTTCATCTCTTGCTTTCTGGTAGCTTGGTATTTCCGTTGTTTTCTTGTCTTTGTGTTGCTTTTTTCTTTATTTTGGTTAGCTTTTGTGGGTTTTCCCTCAGGTTCTTCTTGTTTTATGTTGTATACTTCAGTTCTGAATCTTTGGTATGTGGTTACCATTATGAATATGTAAAGGATAGTTATATATATACAGTGACTCATCCTTTTCTTCTGAGCATGCCTTATCTCCATTCCCCTTTGCAAATTTGGATCTTTGAATCCTCCCCTTTTCAGTCATTGTTGTCTCAATTTGTCCCTATGTATGCTGAACATTCATCACTATCTTGCTATAGCAAATCTCTTATTTTAAACTTATAATGCCTTGTTCCAAGTAAGGGTTGCACTCCTCTGCTTTTATCAGCTTTCTAGTCACCTTACTCTTAATTATGTGTGTGTATGTATATATGTATATATATGTATATATATATATATTTTGGTCATTTTAGGTGAGCTGACTCCTTTCAGTATTTCCTGTAGTGCAGGACTTGTAGTGGCGAATTCCCTCAATTTTTGTATGTCTGGAAAGGTCTTTATTTCTCCTTCATATCTAAAGGAGAGCTTAGCTGGATACATTATTCTTGGCTGGTAGTTCCTTACATTTAATAGTTTGAATATTTGATTCCACTCCTTTCTTGTTTGTAAGGTGTGTGCTGAGAAGTCTGATGGTAATCTAATGGGTTTTCCTTTATAAGTTACTGTTTTCTTCTCCCTGGCTGCCCTGAGAATTCTGTCTTTGCCATTGATTTTTGATAATTTTAAAACAATGTGTCTTGGTGAAAGCCTTTTTGGGTTGAGATAATTCCAAGGTCCAGCTCATTCCTTCGATTTGGGAAATTCTTGTCAACTATTTGTCTAAAAGTGCTTTCTAATCCCTGCCCCTTTTCCTCCCCTTCGAGAATTCCCATTATTCTTATGTTTCCTCTCCTGATGGTATCAGCTAGTTCTTGTATTTCTCTTTCATTATTTTTCATTCTTTGGTTCTCTCTTCTTCCTTCTGATCTAATTTTAGATTTCTATCTTTGATATCACTGATCCTTTCTTCCATTTGGTCAACTCTACATCCCAAGCTTGTTATTTCATTTTTCAACTCTTGCAGTGTGCATTTTATCTCCAAAAGTTCTTTTCAGTTCTTTTTGAGGATTTGTATCTCCTTGCTAAAGAACTCATTCCGCTCATCTAGTTATTTTTTAATTTCCTAAAATTGTTGATATAAATCGTTTCAGATCTCATTGAGTTTTTTCACAAGTGCCATCCTGAATTCTCTGTCATTTAAGTCACCTATTTCTATGTCTGTAAGGTTATTTTCTGGAGATTTTTCTCTTTATTTCTGAGATGCCCTGTCACCTTGGTTGTTCACGGTGTTTAATGGACTATTTTTCCACCTGGGCGTTAATGGAAGTGTGTTTCGCCTTTTTTTTCCAGAATGAAGATTTATTGTATAATGGTCCCTAGCCTGTTGCAAAGGTGTTTTTCTTTTGGTTTCCAGTAGGTGGCATCTAAGTCTCTTGGATCCCTGGTTTATAGAAAGTCAATGTCTTTGATTTTTACTTATTGGTGTTTAATCATTTTCGCTACTCTCAGTCTCAGTTCCTGTCAAGTGTTAGCGACAGTTTCGGTAGGGTTTTTTCAGATTCCCCTGGGGCTCCGCAGTGATGGATCAGAGGATACATGGGGGAAGGGGCCTTCTGGGTTGTGGGATGGGGTCTGAGGCTCAGCCTCTATTTTGCAACCGTGGCTGGTAAAAATCTTCTGTTGTTTCTCTGCTGTCCCCGCTTTTCTGCCATCCCTGTTTCTCTGCTTTCTGCCCTGATGACTGGGCACTGCTGCGTGGAGCTCACAGCACTTCCAAGTAGGGCTGTTCAGGGAAGTCACCACTCCTTCTCCCCTCCCCCTCCTCCTACAGGGAGCTCCAGCTAGGAGAGGCAGCTTCTTTATTTCTCCCAGTCCACCGCCTGACCCCTGGGGTTCTGACCTGCAGTAGCTCTTATGTGCAGATCTCACTCTCAAACATGCTGGTGTGCAGTTTGGGTGTTTTTTGTTGAGTTTTAGATGTTCAGCTTATTGTTATTTCAAGGGGAGAGACATGGGGGTGTCTCTGATTTCTCCATGTTTAATCCCTATCCGCAACTAGTTTTCAAAGCCGGTGGCATGCCTGTTACATGCTTTTGAAAATTAACTCTAAGTGCCCTCTGCCCATTTATCTGTTGGATTCCTAAGGTTCTTGTCAAACTATTTTCTCCGCCTGCGGTGCTGCATTCGTCTCTACCTCCTCCATTTCAACTTGTATGCTGTGACCCCAGCTGGGATTCATCAAATTAAACTCTGATCATTTTACTCTTTCCCAGAAACAGTGCATCGCTCCCTATTGCCACACCGAATCCATGACTCACATTCATTTTTCATTGAAGAGGCTCTGTTTTCCCAATGTTATACTTTTGTCCAGTCTTGTCCCTCTGTCTAGAAGCGTTTTATCATGTTGACCACTCAGTCCTTTCTAGTAAGAATCCTCATGGAACTGATTTTACATAATCTTTCATTAATCCCAATCTAAAAAAAACAAACAAACCATATTCACCCTATTGAAGCAAAATGTGCAATGCTTCAAAATCTTTTTCCAAGTATTTAAAATTATTTAAAATAAGTACTAAAAAAATATAAAGTGTTTTTCTTTAGACTTCTATATAATATAGGGGAAAGAAGGGCAAACACAAGATCCAGTAGAAGTATCACTGAATCACTGAAGTTTAGTACCAGAAGGTGGCACACTTTCTATTTGAAGACTCCCTGATATGATGAAAAAAAAAATCTTATGTTAATTTTCTATAGAGGTTTAATTAAAGCTTTTCCAACAAAGAAAAGCTGCTGCTGACATGGTATAAAGATCTAGTGAAGTTGTTTGCTTTGGAGAACTGAATGACAAGGGGCCTCGACCTACCTGAGTTGTAACTGCATAGGAACTGGGTCTAAATTCACACAGGAATGTCTTTGACATTTCATTACATGAGTCCATCTGGGATAAAGGTCACTAACTCAAGGAATGTCTAAATTTTAGCCTTGTCTGTTTATATGTTTCCCAAAATTTTGTTACATTTTGTGTAATGTGAGATGGACTTACTCCATGAAGATTTTGTACCATGCAAATGGAAAGAGTCATTTCCTTGTCTGTGCTGCTACCAGGTATATGATATACAGAAAGGAAGAGGTAAAATAAGGTGAAAGAGAGCGGGCCCAAGGTTGGGGGAGAAGGGAGAGAAAAACACTAGGCGTTGTCATGACAAGAAGGCTGGGCCTGGGAACTCCAGGCTTGAAATGTGGGCAGATCTGAGATGCCTGCGAGGTTCTGCTATGATCTGGCACTCAGGTGTCCTGGGCGATCCCCTATGACCCTATGTTCTGGGAAGGAAATCTGACGGTTTCCCCTACAGAGCCCAAACCCTACCCCACTTCTATCAGCAAGCAGGGTGCTTTCTCCTTAACTCACATAATCTGCACTGCCCAGGGAAGCCATGACAATTGCAGAGAAAGATCTGGGTTCAGACTCATACTGAACCATATTTCTTTATTAACTTTAAATTGCTATTATAATATGTGTATCGGCATAGGGAACATGTTGGCATTGTTTTTCTTGTGGGAGGATATTCTAGTCAAAGGGAAGAACAGTTTGCAGGGTATGGGATCACTGAATGTCATTTAAGTGGTGATCTTAATCTCTAATAGTGGCACATTTATTGACCACCTTCTAGTGTCTAACACTAGAATTGAGACTTGTACGCAGATCTACACAAACGAAAATTCTGGTTTGGTACAACACTGAGTGCCTAGAAGTGGTGTATTCTTAACATCTTACAACTCGAAAAAGTGAGTGGTATTATCTCCATCCCAGGTTAGAGAATAGGCTCATAGGGGAGTTGGAATTCAGACTCAGGTCCGTCTTATCCCAAGGTCAACGCCACTGCAGGGGCTGCCTCAGGGATCAAAAAAGTGTCTTTTACTGAAGGCACTCAAATCTGTGCTATGCTTCCTGTAATAAAGAGAAACCCTCAGGGACAAGTTATACTGGTTTTTTTCACTTCTGTTTTCTTACCTTGGTCAGCAACAGAATCTTAACTGAAATTTTAAAGTATAAACAACATTCTAAACTTTTAAGATATGACTTTTATTGAACATGTATAAGATTCACCCTTACATTACAAATACTTTACAATAAAAAAATTATTTTGTAAAAAAAAAGAGGAAACATTTCCTGGATTTATAGTCATGCAGTTAAAACAAAGAAATGTATAAATATGAAGGTCATTCTCCAAGTACTAGAACAGAATATAATGGAGTCACTTCAATAAATTTTTTTTCATAAACATTTACTTGATTACCCAGGACTGAACTTCCACAGGATCAAATAAATGCACAAGAGAAAGGTGATCCTCCAAATAAGATATATTTCCAAAAAAATCAATCAAACCGAATATACCCTAAATGTCTTCCTCTGCAAAGGCGTTAGCCAGTGAGTATCAGCAAGAGAATTTTCTTATACACAATAAGATGAATGTAAACATTTGTAAGTATTAAGTATATTGTTTGTGTAAATTAAAATTTTTGCCAGGTCTGTCATATAGGGGAATAGCTAGAGACCACCTATATGACCATTTAAAATATACTGTGTATATATTTTCTTATGAAAAATCACATATAAAGGAATAATAAGGCCTTTATTTCCAGAGCATTCCTAAAACAGTAATAGAGGCATATTTCATCCTTTATATTCTTAGACTTTATATTCTTAAACATCTCGGCTATTAAAATTATGCATAGTACCTAGGCTAACATATAAATAGCGGCATAACAGTTTTAACTACAGTACCTGATTATATTCACATGACGTACCATCTAGGAGAACTGACCAAGTACAATTTCTGAACTGCCTCAGTTAAAGACCTGCTACAATAAAATATGACTCCATCACCTGAACCCAGTCTCTTTCAGAACATTATATATACTAAAGCCTAACACTTCAGAGTACGTCAGTGAAGTATTTAACAACATGTCAGCTTCAGCTTGCAAAGTGGTCTACTTAGCATGGAAATCTCAGAGTCTAAAATTACTGCTGGACGTTTTAATTCATTAAAACTCAATGCTACTTGAATATAGTTTGACTGAAGGCTAGTAGATTTTTTTCCCTTCTAGCAACAAATGGGCTAAGTGTCAGACCTCTGTGGCTCACAGTTTTCAAGCAAAAAAAAAAAAGCACATACAGAAGAATCTCGTTTGGATATCATTAGTCTGATAGTATTTTGCTGGAATGGGATGGTGTACTTTAAGATTCTTGGCCAAGACTTTGTCAGATTATAAATACTAACCTACATCAGTTGTTTGTATACAGAAGCTTCAACACTACCACAGAAGGCAGCCAACCGTTAGGTGTAAACTGATGGCCCAAGGCCTTCTCTCCCCTTTGCTACCCTTCATCTCCTCTCTGGTCTCAGTCACAGGAAGTGGGCTCCTGACCTGCTTCAGTATTTCCCCCTCAAAGGATATTTAAGACTCTTTCTTATCTGATCACAAACATATAGCTCTAAAATATCATTAACCTTTTTCTCTTGCATAGGATTAGAAAATGTTACATATCTGCAAATTCTCCAAGAATGGGTGATTTGAAATTTGACTTTAATATTTTAAAATCAATATATTAAAACCTGCTTTTTCAAAATAGTAATCTAAACTCAAAATGAAACCAAAAGTGGACCTGGTATTTAATAATTGATTTTTTTCAATAGCTACCTCATGGTTAAAATATTGACAGTACATGTTCTAAGAAGTAAGGCAGACGCTTAGACAACCTTTAACAAATATTTTCAAGGACTGTAATGAAATATGATTGCAAAGTAGGCTGATGGAACACAAAACAGAATAAATTAAATTGAGACCACTGACCACAGAGGACAGTGCCATCTTTTCTTCCTAATTATTTCTATTATTAAAATGTTTGTTATATTTACTCATACATAAATCAAGATATCTCCGGTGGATGCTAAAATTATAAAGGAATAATTTTTATGCTTTTCAAAATCTACATTTTGTTTTTTAAAAATAATTCTTTATCATTTTTAAATACAGAAAGCCAATCTTATATAAACGTATTGGCCAAGGGCAGTTAAAGATGAATAAAACAGAACCGGTGTCCTAATTCCAGCAACTTACACATATCTGAAGAACGTCCTTACTGAACCTTGCTTACAAACTAGTTTTTATTATCATTTCAAAACTGCAAAATCATTTGCAGGAGCACCAATAAAAAATAGAGTCTAGAAATAATGTTTTGAAAATAGAAAAATATGTTTTCAAAATGTCATAATATCTCTCTAAACAACATCTTCATACCATTATTAAAAACTTTGATTTTTTTCCCCATCATATTATGAATGGACCAGTTTACTCATTTATTCACAGATAGTGAGTCTTTATCACTTAACATATTTTCCTTGGTTAGATTAAAATGTTCAGGTCATTTTTTTTTTCTTCAAAACAAATCTTAAAAAATAAGAAAGTTTAATGACTATGAAAATCTTGACATTCAAAATATTCTAAACTGGGGTGCCATCTCTTTATAAATCTCAGAATTTATTTATAAAAGTCGTATTGGATTCATTTAGAATACCCAGTCCTTGAAATATTAAAAAAACAAAAGCAGTAACATGTACTTTTCAAATTTTCCCAAAACTCTCACTTTGGATATTAAAATAATATTTTCTTAAAAATAACACTTTTTCCCCTTATTTTGCCAACATGAAAATACCTAGACCAAAGTAATTCTGTTCTAATGTGCTATGTTACTTGGACGTGGTTTTGGGAGTACATACTAGGAATTTCTAGTTCTATAGGATCTACATTTTTCATCAGTGACTGACTACAAACAAACAGATCTTTCCACACAGAAATGGTCACATAAGACCAGAAAAACTCTTCAGGTTTATCTGCTTTGCTGTTAAACTGGATCCAGATCAGATATTCTTATTTTAAAAGTTTTATCTGATGTATGAGATATTCTATTCTTGCCTCAAAACAACTAATTTCTGATATAGTAAGAAAAAAATGTAGTATCTGATCATGGGGGCTAAAACAGAAGACCACAGGTCCATGTCAGTAACATCCAGCAGTTGTTCCCTTTTATCCACTACCTCCTCAGAATAATTTTCAATTTCAGATAAGTCTGAACTTCTTGGGAAAAGGCTGCTCTGTTCCTCATCATGTCACAATTTTCCTCCTGTTGCTCTAAATTTTGACTCCTGAAACCAGCAGATGTTATTCAGTTAGTTAAAACAGCTCTCATGTTAGGGAGCCTTAAGGTAGCCTAACATATTAAATGCTAAATGTCTCCTGAATTTCTTATACAGCACTAGTAGGAGTTCTGCAGCTCGTCTAATATTAATGAGTAACAATATATACTGCAAAACGTGGCACTATACCCATTTATGGATCTCAGACTTAAATACACTTGTTATTTGGTTTATGACTAATAATGTTTAGAATTATTTAGCATTTTACATGTTTAATTTGAAGTATAACTTTCCCCCAAAGCATGAACACCCACACTTTTATATCAATTATCAAAAACTTATTAAACTCAGTATAATGCTGTAGGTAGTATGATATGGAAGATTTCCTTAACAGGTTATAATTATCTTGACAGAATTTATAGGGTTTAAATGATCTTCATATTGTCTCTAAAACACAAAATTAAATAATTATAGCCTAAATCTGTTGAGCACCTCTATCACAGGTTTTATACTTCGACACCAGAACTAGACTTACATGTAGAGTGCTGTTTTCCCCACTGGGAAGTTTTGAAAGAAAAAGCAGTCTTTTTGTTATCATGTGCAGTGACCCCTAAGCACACATGGCAGCTGCTTTGATACTGCCATCCCAATGTCGCCTCTTGGTGCACAGGCGAGGACAGCGGTGGGCATCTTCAGAGAAGAAATCAGCATTGACTTTCCTCTTGATAGATGAACATGCTTCATTTTTAAAATAGGTTCGTTTTGTCATAAGTGCTTGGATGAAGTGCTTTGACAGCTCAACTGCCCACGTCTCAAACCCAAAGGGACGCTTCACCAGCTTGACTTCTAGCGCTTGATCACGACTTGTTCATAAGCTCCAGACACCACCCTACAGAGTAGGAAAAAGAAAAAAACTTCAACATTTTGAGGCATGGTGTTTGAAATTGTTCCAGTTAACACTGCCTCCAAAGAGAGGGGACTTTAGCCACTTTCAACTAGATTTGACTTCCACAAGTTTTAAAGATGTCACAGATAGAAAAAACTTGAAATACTAAATGTTTATAATACATTGAATTAGTCTAGTCCCTGATCCTCATACTTATTTTCCCACAATAATCTAGTAATATTTACAAATTCTTACCTTATTGACACACTGTGGCAAACATATTTCTATATAAATCCTATTCAGTCTTGCCCAAGAACATATAATTGACTGGCAGTTCAGGTCTGGCACAGAATTAATGGATGGCAGTTTTTAGTTTTTAGTTGCTTGAGTAGTGTGGTTTCCTAACGTACTTGGAAGAATTCTTTTAGTCAATATGTAAATATCTTTATACAGGGTCAGTATTTTAAATTATATCCATGTAATACAGATAAAAGAAAAATAATCTTGAAGAGGGTTTTATGTATTCACGATCTTGGTTTGACAGATTGCTTGTATCCCAAATCTACTCTCCTCTTTTTCAGTTTCAGCTAGGTATAGGCTGCTTGGCAAGAGACCACATTCCTAAACTCCTTTGAAGATAGTTGTGGCCGTGTGACTAAGTTTCCCCAGGGGAATGTGAATGGAGAAGTGTCAATTTCTGCCTCACTTGCTGAAAGGGAGATTGCTTGCCCTAGATTGGTGGCAATCCAATTTTGACAACACAGGTAAGGACCTGGGTCAATGAATTGCTTCTGGGACAAAGCTGTCCCATCAGCCTGTATTTTGGGGTCTTTTCGTTATAGCAACTTAGCCTTTGCCTTAGTATGTCATATACTGACTTCTATTAATGAAATATGGAGAGAACGAAAAGACTAGAAATTTGCAAGCTTTGGGAAAAAAGTACTTAGAGATATTTAAGTGATGGCTTCGTCAATAGTTTTTTTTTTTTTTTTCTTTCTTTTGGTTACTGTTAAACCTAGTACCTTGGCCTTATGTTATAATGGGACGAACAAACATGTTCCTTCTATTATTTCTTGGTCTGGGAGGATAAAGGACTTCTATAAGCCTCTAAAAGCACCCAGTGTCTTTTATAAGCAGCCCAGTGGCAGCTGGGCTGATATTTGGATGAGGATCACTCTACTCCTCTTGAGTGATTAAGAGGAGAGTTGAAGTGGTGTTACTGGAGGCAGGGTATTACTGCTTAAAGTTATCACTGGGTACCCACCTTCTCATTTGTCAAGATGTCAGGGCCTATAACCTGACATTTCACTCTGAGTATGCCAGAGATCAGTAAGACCAGAACTAAAATAAAATGAAAGTAAGGTAGTATAGCCCACCAGGGGCTGAGTTAGATTTTTCTGTTGATTGTTCAGAGACTGCTGTTTTTACAGATTCAATCTGAAGAAGAAACAGTAATACCCCCAACAGAACAGCAGTGAACACCACCCTTGGCTACAGATAATCAGAGTCTGCAGAAACCTTGGTGAGCATAGTGGAGACACTGGTTTTTAGATGCCCTAAAATGGTTCTGCTTCTGGCAATGATGGAGTAACAGGAACCAGACTTTCTTTTCTGCTTTCAATAACTAGAAAACTGGATAGATCACCAGCGGGTAGGGGAGATGGCGGAGGGATAGGAAGATGAGAGGGGGTAAAAAACTTACATAATTTCTTCAATTTAAAAAAAATAAATAAGAAAACTGGATAGAATCTATAAAATGATGTTTTTCACACACTGACAATAGGCAACACAGCACTGGTCCAGAGAGAAGGGAAATGAATGAAGAAAGCCAAACAAGTGCCCCCCACTTGCTGCCTGAAGGCTTTCCCTTTAGGACCCTCCCAGCCTGTAGTGTAGGCAGGGAGACCCCAAACACAGCTAGGTAGGTGATCTGAGTGGGAATCAGCTCAGGGATGCTGGGGGCTAGAAGTTATAGGTCTTGGTTAAATTACCTTAACCTTTTTGTATTTTTTTCTTCTTTTTAAAAATTAATAATAGTATGGTGTAGTAAAAGAGATAATGTAAGAACTGAATGAAACATGTATATGGTGCCTGACATTTAACTAATAAATGCTCAATAAGTGTTATTTATAATTACACGTTATATAATTACTGTGCCCATAAATTCCCACTACTTGTTGCTACTACCAGAAATATTTGTCTTCCTCATAACTACCCCTCATCTTTTACTCATCCAAAGACTCTCTTCAGGTGTCAACTTTTCCAGGAAGTTTTCTGTCTGAGTGAGGTCCCATCTCTGTTCTCTCTGAGTTTCCTATACTTCTCTATATTACAGTACTTATAATACTATTATAAATTTTAGTTTATTTGTGTGTCTCACATGCTGGAAAGAAAGGGTCCAGTAATAAACATCTGAGGCTTGGAGGGCCGTACAGTCTCTGTCGTAGTACTCAACTCTGCTACCACAGCACAGAGCAGCCAAAACAATACGTAAATGGGTGGGGTTGTGCTTCAATTAAACCTTATTTGCTCACACAGGCAGTGGACATACTGGACTCTTGGATTGTAGTTTGCAACCTCATGTGCAGGACCATAAGCTAGCATAGGGCAAGGGCTGTGTCTTTCCTTTTAGCATCCTTACCAACAAATTGGCCCAATAAATAGGTAATGAATTTCATGAGTAGATAAGTCAATGAAAATTATAAAAGGTTTAAATTGTGTTATGTCCTCTGTAAACCTTTTTAAAAATAAACTATTCCCTTACATTATCTATTACCTAACCTCTCTTACCTACCCATCACTTCTCATTGTAGTTAGCTGTTGATGTGAGTGTTTGCTGTATCCTTTGCATCCTTTGGGCCCTGTAATGTGCTGAACACATAGGAGGTACTAAATAAAATGAGTACTGGTAGAAGAAAAGAATTAAAAATTCTTTCAGGTTTTGCACATTAGAGAATAAAATAAAATAAAATAAAATAACTGTCTTGGACCAAAAGGGACTTCTTCCCCTATAACTCTGACTTACTCTGTAGTTGTGCTGGAACTCTACATAAATATTACATGAAAGTACTGAGTACCAGGGGTATACAGGAGGACAGGAGACAGCAAGACAGGGAACAGCCTGTGGGGAAGTAAGTGGACTGGCCAGAATTCCTAAGGTGCTCACGGTCATTTGCTGCAGTACTGGGTGGGAATCAGAATGGTTAAGTTTGGCAGGTGCTTTTTCTTCACTTGTATCTAAATAATTACCTAAGTGATATTTGGTTTTCCAAAAGTTTCTTACTATGTATGTTAGACTCTGGTGGGTGGAGAAAAGGAGAGCATGAGGAAGGTTAATACCAGTGCATGCTGCTCAATGGCTGCACAATGGTTCACAACAGACAAGACCACTGGCGAAATGTAACTTACCTTGCTTTGCTCTTTCCAAAATATCAGACTAAGAACTCTTTTCTAAAATACTGCATCCTGCCCAATGTGTACTGGTCCTCTACTAATACATTCTAAAAATACATTTAAGAAAGTCAACAAATCAACAAAAAATATAATTTCAAATATACTCAGAATAAGGAAAACTAAGAGCTACATGAAGAGCTGCAATTCTTCCACGGAACTGCTAAGATTTGTGTTTTCTAGCCTTAGTCTAATACAGACTTTCTAACCTTCATCTTCCATTCTGGAGCATTTAAAAGAAAAAGTCAGTCTATTCTTTATCTTAATAAGATACTATTTGGATCACATACCTATTTGGAAGATGATGACTCCCAAAGGTTGTACTTCCCCCTGGACCCACAAACAACCGCAGTCCTTCTTCTGTAATGCACATTTAAAATATTTGTTGTAGGTACAATTATTAGATTATTGCAAAATAATACTCACATTGTGATAAATTCACATTTTACATTTTAGTTTCATTAAATAAATAAAAACTTCAAAAACTACATACATGTTTTAAACAGGCAATTTAAAAGATATCTAATAGTTATTTCTCATCAACTTTACTAAAGCTATTTTTCTTAAAACTGAGTAAAGAAGACAGCTCTTCCTACAAATTTCCACCAGTACAGTTTAATCATTTCTCTTTTCAACCAGCTGTATAATGAAACCAAGTCTACTGTTAACTGCTCTCTATTCACACCAGTATGAATAATTATACCTTTCAAATTGGTGGTATTTAAAATGTTCAGTTTCAGTGAAAATGCTAAGGGAACGAAAGATTCTGTTATTCACTATTATTTCATCACCCAATCTTCCAAATTACAATAGTGACTTGAAATACTAATGGCTAGTTAGGACAGAGCAGATGTAGATACTATTGTATGGTATATAAACAGGGTAAACACTGACACAAAATTAAAATAAAATACAATAAAAGCTTTGTTTAAAAGTGATCTTTTAAAAGTTAATTCTTTTCCAAATTAAAATCCATTCTTAGAAATAAACAAGCTGCAAAGTTATCTTCAGATTTTTATGGGCATGGAATTTATTTTACAAATGTGCAGTATCATGAGGTATTCTGCCTCTTGACTGCTGACCCCTGGGTTACGTGAACTTGGATTACATATAAACCTGTATACACTTAAAGGTCAGCCACTTACCTTCTGCACTGGAATCCAGACTGAAGTCTTGACTTTGTAATATTTTCTCCACAATATCATCTGCATCCACTCTGGTGTCATCAACTCGCTTCAGCTGAGATTCTACAGAATCTTGTTTCACTGGGCATCTTTGAAAAATAATTAAAATATTTTTCCTCCTTTATATTATGCTATAAAAAAAGAGTTTTTTCCCTTCCCCATTTAAACAGAGACCAAAAGGATACCTGTTGAGTGTTTCCGAAACGGTCTCTTCTTTATCAGCTGTATCAAGATTTGGTTCGGATACTTTTTGCTCAGTTTCATCACATGGCTCTAGAATACTTTCAATTCCTGTTGATGTACTTCCCACTGAGGTATTTCTCCTATGGCAGAGCTCAGAGAAACTAGATGACCGGGAGTGGCAGGAACTATACCCTGTCAGAGAAAATCACTTCGGATATAATACTAACATCAAACACACTGCAATCAAACATTCTCCCACGCCTTAGCAAATTCAAGTCCCTGCAAGGCAATAAACGTCCGAGGAATTCAACTTCACTTTAGACTCTACCTGATACTTTTGACTGCTGGCTTGCATAGCTTGATGTTCTAGAATGTCCACAGGCACCAAGTTCATCTGGAACAGAGGCACTCTTTGCTGAAAGATCTGTGATGTGGCATAACATATTGTGAATATTAGGGTCAACAAGTCAATGACCTATTTGTATACAACCTGCATATTTTCTAAACTGCCAAATTCATCAAGAAAAATAAGTTACAAAGCGAAAGAGATCAATTTATTCATTATTATTTTTAAAGCCTACAGCACCTGGTATTCTTAGGTGGTCTCCCACCCAAGTACTAACCAGGCCTGACCCTGCTTAGCTTCCGAGATCAGATGAGATCGGATATGTTCAGGGTGGCCGTGGATGAAAGAGATCCATTTAAATCAGTACAATGTACACAAACGTACTGCAAGGAAATAAAAACTTAAATAGTTTACTGAAAACTATTGTGTTTTTCTTAAGATTTAACAGCACTCTACCTTAAATAAAACTGTTTCAGTTTTTATTGACCGGTACTTTCAATAAAAATTAGTCATGTATATTCTTATAAATTCTAACAAAATTGTCAGGTTTTTGAGGAAATCTTGCTCTCAAAAATCTATCACAGCAGCCAACTAAAGAAAACTTACTTAATTAAACTTTAGTATTGCTAGTGTTAGGCTATAATTTGGGCAAACGTTTGTGGTTTAAGTCAACATAGCATAGAATGTAGCATTGAGAGTAAAAGTTTTTAAAAAACTGATTATAGTATTAAGTTTCAAAGTAAATGTATTTTTACAAGCAGCATCAGTCTGTTCTAGTAGTTCCTTGATAATGGGTACACTGCAGATGACAACTTTGTATTTCCCACATAATTCTCCCTCGGAATGCAGAACTGTTGACCATTTTCATCAGGGTGAAATATTTGAAAACTAAAAGTATTTTCCACTTAGAGGTAAAGGAAACCAGCTGAGTAACACAACAATGATGGCAGTAGTGCTATAACTGACACTGAACGCAGTTGGACCCACAAAAGGTGCCAAATGAGTAAGCCACTAGGGCGACCTGGGCCTCCTGCGAAGGGTTCTCATTTCTGGACAGACTGTAAGCTGCGATTCAAAGCAGCATGCCTACTCCTGCTCTACAGTGGTCGTAATCCCAAAGGTTAGCGACAATGAGGTCTGAACTCAAAGAGTTGGTTCATATTGAGAATTATACAGGACTAACCCTTTACTCTCACGGTTGACTCAGATCTTAATTCACCCATTTATTTATTGGTTTAGAAAATTTATTCATTCAATAAATATTTATTAAAAACTTATTAAGTCGGTGCCCAGTACTGTATATAGGGGGTACTCAATAAATAAGACAAAAGATATGCTCAGAGTTTAGAAGTAGAAGCAGTTATAATCCAGTGTGGCAAGTTTTAAAATATGTACGAACACCAAAAAGAAGCTAGTAAGAGCTTCAGAGGACTAGTGGACTGAACACTATGTGCTAACAGGGGAAAGACCTCACAGAGGAGGTAAACTCCAGGTCTGTAACGATGTCTGGGAATTCCTTAGCCTGATAAGTGGGGAAAGTCATCGGGAACAGCATGCTTCTTTGTAGAAAAGCAGATCATTTGGTAAAGTTGGCATATAGGATAGTGCTGTAGGGACCAAAGGGAAGAGATGAGCAGGTGCTAATGAAGGACCTTCTATGAGTTGAAAGAAGGAAAGAATTCCATGGCTTTAAGCACTGGCGTGGCATGACCAGATCTACATTTTGGGGAGATCACCTTGGCAACAGGATAAATGGGGTGAAGGAATGAAGGTTTTCACAATAATCCAGGTGAGAGTGAGAGACGTTTAGCAGGCACAATGACAGGACTCAATGACAGGACTCAATGACAGGACTCAGTTACTAAGCAGCAGTGTGTGCCAGGAGCACTGAGCTAGGAAACACAGGAGGCAGAGTTAGGAAGCCTCGTGATGGGTATGTGGAATGAGACACCTGTTCATTAAATTTCTATTGTGTCCCTGGTGTTAAGCTGGAGATGCAGAGACAAATAAGACCTGGTCATGAAGAGCCGGCTGAGGAGAAAGCCAGGTGGCTGGATTTCAGTGTGACGTGTGGCGTGCAGTGGACCTTTCTGAACAGTGTCTGGAAGCACGTTCCTGGAGTTCAGGAGGCAGGTGTGCAGGCAACGCAGATGTGTAACTGAAAGCACTGAACTCATAGGGACAGGATTGCATTCACAGTCACGTGACAGCAGCGTCCAGGGCCACAGGTGACACTGACCAGGGAGGCTGAGCAAACGGGACTAAACCCTGTGGAACATCAGTAGTGAAGAGGAAGGTGAAGGAAGGTGAAGCCAGACTGCATATACGTTTAGGAATAGTGGGCAGTGCACTCTTCGGGAAGTCTGGCTATAAAGAGTGTGAGAAAGAGGGAGGGGGAAGGAGAGCAAGAGCCAGTGGAAGAGCAATAGATAGAGAAGGCTGTGGGCTAACTAGTGAGTTTCGTGCTTTTTTTTTTTCTTCTTTCAGTAAGAGAAAGAATTCAGAATATTTAAATACTGAAGAGAACCTGCTAATTGGAAAGGGCAAGGTACACAAAGGATTCACGGATCCTAATCCTGCAGTATCCTGTTCCATCTGTGGGGAGTAGAAGCCACCGTGGTTGGGATGTGTGTCACTACAACATTTAGCTTTTCAACTGTCAGAGCATAACACTTAGACAAAATGAAACATCGACTTAACCAAAAAACGCATAATTAAAACTCTGCTGATACTCACTGGCCCACTCTAGTGTCATCTACTCAAGGAACTTATTTATTTATTTTTAGAATTCTGAATCTGGCAGGGAACTGTGGGACTCTTTTAGGACATCGAATAGCACGGTTTCTCACAAATTAAAAAAAAAACCAGTGAACTATACATTTATACCTGCTATTCCAAGATGGATTTTGAGAGTCTCTCCACCTTTTCTATCTTCTTCCAGAGATTCAGATTCACCAGCAATTGGGATAGACATTGATGTAGAAGGAGGCCTGTGAACAAACATTTCTAAGGATCACAACTTGGTTTATGGGTAAATCTGGAAGTTTGAGATATTGTTAGAGATAGGCTGTATAGTCAGCACACAGCCTGGTGCTGTAATGTTACCTCTTTGCGGATGAAAGTGATAAAAATCAACAAATAATGTATTAGCATCCTGAAAACTTGAATAAAATTCATGAGGGGGGATTTAATTTCTATAAGAAAAACTAATGTGTAAAAGAAATACATTTATGAAGAATGGAGTCTACAGCCACAGTCGATCCCTGGCGGTGGCTCGTGTCTGCCTGCCTGAACTCTTATCTTTCACTGCCAGTCCCTTTGGTCTTCCTTTGACAGATGCCTGAGCACAGTGTCCCCATCCCGCCACCCTAGACGCATTCTCCGACACTGCAGAGTTCCCGGCCTGAGGCCTCCCCATTTCCCCTGCCGGTCTCCCTCTGGCTCCACTCTTTCCTGTCCAGCCTGACTTCATGGCCACAACACGTGAGCAATATTTTCAGGTTGGCAGCCCTTGTTCCACAGTTTCAAAAACTTGAAGGACCACAAACCTTGATAATTTCAGCCACCTGTGCTAACTGCTCAAATTCTGGGGCAACTAAGCATTATGAAGAAAGTTCATCGACCATGGGGGCTGTTTTTAAGGCAAATTTAGAATCTAAAATCTTAGCTGGGCCTTGGCAGCTCTCCTAGACAGCTCAGTTGTGTTGAATAAATAATCACTAAGTGTCTATCATATGCCAGCTTTTATTCTACTGCCCCTTTTGTTCTGAAAATGTTTTTATATCCCTTATCAGAAATGGTTTAATGTAGCTCAATTACAGAAAAGAGGTGGGATTATTTTACTTTAATTTCACAGTAATGTTAAGAGTATATGAAAAACCATCTCCTCAAGTGACAATTCTACCTACGTGGTGGACTGTAAATATAGTGTGCAGGCCGTTTTCTCTTTCTGGACTGTCTCCTCTGCTTAGTAATTGCCTATTCATCCTGTAAAACTGAGCTCAGTGTCACCCCCTCAGTGAAGACTTTCCTGGCTTTCAAGGGAAAGTTGGGTGTCCGTTTCCCACGTGAACTGTGACTCCTTCAGAGCAGCGGCTGGTCTTATGCATTTTGGTAAATGTCAGCACATGATAGGTAACCGAGGCATGAGTACTGAATGAATGAGCGAATCCTGTTACCCAGGACAAATTTGTTCTTTAACCTCTGAGTCTCAATGTCCTTACTTGAAAATATGGATAATACTTCACAGAGTTGTTTCAAGATTCAAATTGGGAGACAGTAATATTCATTAAATCAAGCTGACACATGGCAACATCCTTCCTGCAGGAATATGAATGCTGCAGAGCCCGAGCTATCAAGGGGGTCACACTTTATCACCAAATGACCAAATGCCAGCACAGTACGTAATCTTTCTCTCAAAATGCCCTTTTTCTTCATCAGGACTAGTGGTTGCCCTTCTTCTTGGGGTTAGTTTCACTCATTTACAACAGTTGGTGCATATCTGATGAGTAGTAAAGAACTACAGAATGGAGTTTAGGGCAGGTGGCGAGAGGCTGGCTTATCAGCTGCCTTCTTCATAAATACTAGCCTTAGAGTACAAAACTTGTTTCCGAAAACAAAACCATACAATCCATGTCACAAATATTCTGTTCATAAAATATCAAAACTAGAATTTAATCTGAGAATGCTAAGAATTGGCTTCACTCATTAGTTTCTCTAATAAATTTTTTAAAACTTTTATATCATGAAAAATTTAAAGACAGACAAAAGCAGTTATTGAAATATGTCTTACAGACAAATATACAGTTGAGTCGCTCAATTGCTCTGAGCCTTAGTTTCCTCGTCTGTAAAATGAGAACTTGGATTATGCCGATGCTTTTTGAACTGGCTTTGTGAAGCTCTCTGGAGGACTTTCAGAGGTAATAGATAACTTACCTTTTTGTCTCCCAAGAGAAAAATGTTATATATTGGGATTCATAATACATTTGAAAAAAAAAATCTGTGGCTAGATATTCTGGAAAAAAAAAAATCGCCAAACTAGACAACTTCCAATATTCTCTTTAGCTCTAAAAGTACCGTGATTTTACATATTCGATGTATATTGAAATATAACTTGATAAAAATAATTTACTTTTTACATAAGTTCAAACATTTCCTATTTTACCATACTCAGTATGTACAAGTGTGTGGATGTGTCAGAGCTGCCCCTTTCCAAAGACAGTCGGGAAGGACTATTGATTCTAATAAATTATAAAAGTTTTTCACTATAAATAAAAACTCTATATTGTCAGAATTGTATTTGTGGAGATAATGTAGAACATGGGGTGATCTATTTTTGAGCTTTTCAGTATATGGATTTCAGAAGTAGAGAGAAAAAATGGCAAAGCAAGGGCCAGTAAGGCCCTTAAAAAGTTCATAAGAAGTTCATAAGAAGAAATGATAAATTCATTTTCTTCTATTAAGTTTTACTGCTCATTTTCTCATTTCACCCTAAACTGATTCCATTAGAAAAATATAGTGTCACCTAAGAAATAAAAAATAGTATAGAAAAAATTATTTAGCCCCAAGAAAGCAGGAAATAAAGGTGCCAGGAAATAATGGTTTGAGAGAAGATAGCATAGAAAGGCTAAGTTAGAAGAAAATGCAGTTTTAATTAATGGTTGATTTACACTAAAATACATATTTTCATTTTGACAAAACAGAATATAAGTAGAGACTATAGAGATGTTGCTATTAAAACTATGAAGTTGGTGCATAGGAAAGTAATGTTTACTTTTCTAAATGTATCTTTCTCAGATATTTAGATAATATCTAATTAACTTCCACGATTGCTGACAGGCCATCTTGCTGCTTTCTTACACTTGGTTCACTCGTCCACTCTCGGAGCAGGCTTTCATGCATCTTTTCCTCCCTCCTCAAACCACCGCCTCCATCTTTCCTATCTTCACTCTTCAGTGATCACCTTGTTTCCTATTTCACTAAGAAACCAGGAACAATTTTAAAATAACTTATACATGCTCCCACGTCTCATATATCTGCATCCGTAGCCGTATTCTCTGCCCTTCTCCCTCTCAACAATCCAAGGACACGGTTCTAGCAATCATCCTTTTTCTGTACCACATTTCTTCCTGTCTGTTAGATTGTTCATCTATGAATATGGCAGTCCCCTCTGGTCTGCAGGGGACACATTCCAAGACCCCTGGTGGAGGCCTGAAATCCAGTGGATAGTACTGAGGCTTGTATATACTATGTCTTTTGCGATATATATATCTATATATCTATGATAGTTTAATTTAGATTAGGTACAATAAGAGATTAATAACAATAATAAAAACAGAACAATTATAACAATAAAATCAGTGACTTGAATCAAGCACTGTGATACCATGACAGTGGACCTGAAAACCAAGATGGCTATGAAGTGCCTAATGGGTAGGTAGTGTATGCAGCGTGGATATGCTGGACAAAGGGATGATTCATATCTGAGGAGGAATAGAGGGATGAAGCAAGATTCCATCCCACTACTCAGACTGCTGAGCAAGTTAAAACTTATCAGTTGTTTGTTCCTGAAATTTTCTATTTACTATTTTTGGACCACGGTTGACGGCAGATAGCTAAAACTGCGGAAAGAGGACTGTGGGTAAGGTGGGGACCATGTTACTCACTGTCTCTAATTTTTCTCCTCCAAAACCCTCCTTAACCCACTCAAATGAGGACTCCCCTGAGCACCCCACATAAAACAGCCCTCCTGCCTTGCTTCATTTTTCTCCAAATCACGTATTGCCATCTTTATATTATATATTTACTTGTTCATTTTTGTTGTTTGTTTTCAAATATAAGCTCCAAGATATCAGGGACCATATATCTGTTTTTTCCCCCTGCTGTTTCTGTAGTATCTAGAATAATGCCTAGTACACAATATTTAGTGCACTTAATAGGTATTTATTAAGAAAAATTTGTCTGAAGAAGTCAAATTAAATATTTTAATTTGTATAACTTCACCCAAAACCTGAAGATGATAAAAGACCGATAGTTTATAACTTAGGGTGTGGCGCGCCCGCTTGGCAGCAGGTGGTAACTTCTGTGAGGGCCAGTCCCCAGCAGAGGAGCTGCCCCCTCATGGTGTTAGCCCATAAACTACAAAACATGAATGTGAAAATTTAAACAAAGAAACCACTATTACGCTTTCAGATAAATAACTCTCATTGAGCAGCAACTTACGTTTTAAAACATGGGTCACCAGACATCAGCTGCATACTGATCAAAACCTAAAGGTAAGAAAAAAAATTTCATGATTATGAAAGCTCTCGAGAGAAGCCATGACCTACTAATCCACACGTCCTCCAGAGCACCTAGTCCAGTACTTCCTATTTAGAAAGCCTTAAATTAAATGACTGCTAAGTTGGATTCTACCCAATATTAAATTGCTGCGTTACACAGACAGATTAAAAATCATCATTAACATCCAAAATTCTGAAACTGCAAGAATCATAGTAAAGAAGATGGAAACAGAGTGCGAGCTTTGGCAGCAGCAGTCCTGCGGGGTGTGCTGTGCTGGTGGAGTTTGTGCCTCTCCTCCTAGTGGTGCTAAGAGTTTGGAAGATTGCCCTCCAACTCACCGTGCTGTCTCTTTCAGGGGTGCCTACTGACGGCCTGTAGAGTAGAATGCTTCTCGCCTCTGTCTAGCTTTAGATCAGAATTTCAAGCTTTGCTAATATTTCCTGAAAGAGTGCTGTTTGCAAGTCGCTTAGTGTCTTTTAAGAATCAGCCAGAGGACCCAGTTATGTTCTTCTGGGAACAGTGATGATAATGGCAGTAACAACATGAGCAACTGTCACGATGTGAGCACTTATTATGTGCCAGGCATAAGCTAAGTGTTTTATATGGATTATTTCATTCACTCTCTAAAACTACTATAAGAGATTGATACTTTCATTTTAAGCTCAGGAGATTAAGTGACATTTCCAAGATCAAGTAGCTAGTAAAGAGCGGAGCTAAAATCTGAACCTAGGACTACATAATACTAAAACTCATATAACTTAATGAAGAATTCTGCTTATTTTCCACTAATGGCTGACCTTTATTCTTCTACCTCCTCATTCTATTCTTACCTCTTCATTCCAGTGCCTCCACTACTATTCTCTTTCTCTTTAAGTGCTAAATTTATCAAATGCTAAACCTATCCCTGCTGTGTTGGTTTTCTCATGGCCTCTTTCACAGACTCTACAATCTGGTTTCCAATTCCATCGGAACAGTGCTCTTGAATATCCTGAACGTTTCTGGAAGGAGGTGGAGACAGCACATACAACTCTTAAAAATTGTGCAGGGAAGTAGAACAGAGAAGTGGGACAGTGGCTGGAGGAGACGAGAAGTTGCCAGAGCTAATGCAGATGGTTCATTAAAAGGAGAGATTTTTAGGAGAAGGGATCATTCAAGGGACAAAACTCTTGATAGACAAGCTTTGGATTCTAGAACCTAAGAGGAAGGACTGACTTCTGACATTCATTCATTGCAACTAGAGGCGAAAAGGATAATAGGGCTGGAGAGATAGAAAGACTTGTAAATTCTGTGATGTGAAAATGGGGAATTAGAATTTAATGGCTTCTATTTTCTTAATAAAGGATAAAGCAAGACGGTTAGCTGAGAGCAAGACTGGTAGGTGGAGACATGAGGAGAAAGAAGGTATGGAACAGAATAGCTAGGAAACTGGGAAAGGAAGCTTACAGAGGAAATGGAGTATGAATGTTTGATGGCAGTGGGACAGGCTGCAGTAATGCCAGCTAGACCTGGTCGGGTGAGATTTGGCAGCAATGTTCGACAGCTAGGAAGCAGACCCGAGGAGGATACTCGAGTCTGATTAGGGTTGGGGGTTACTCAGGAACAGCAACGGAGAGAGACAGAGGTAAAGGAGTATTTTTAAGGGTATGACAATCACGGACCATGGAATCTAAGCTGGATAAAGAGGAAAGTAAAAGCAAGCAGAGGCTGAGAGAGAGTGAGAAATTGGTAAGGTTAAAAAATGGCTAAGTGAGTAGTAGATCAACGTGAGAGATGTGAAAATGTAAGAAACAGTAACAGGAGGGAGAAATACTTTAAACAGATTTTGGAGATGGTAAAGTTTCTAGTGGTAAGAAAGTCAAGAGTGTGACCATGGGAGTAGGAATTGAGACGAAGAAAAGGAAAAAGTAGTTGGAGATGCATAGTTTAAGGAACTGAGAGGCCTTAGGCACATATAAGATTAGCTAAAGAAAATGAAAATATAGAGAAGACAGTCCAGAAATATACATCACTCACACAGATGGTAAAGCCACCCAAAATGATGACAGATGGGATGAAGAGAAAACTGTGAGCTAGGAGCTAAGTCGTCAATGAGTAGGCAAGAGAAGGTAATTAAGATCAGAAAGGAGAGAATGACTGCTGAATGGTGTGAGACCTACGCTGTTAAGTATGGTTTTCATAGGACAAAGTAGGAGAAATGGTGTGAAAGGATCAGTGGGGAGCCAGAAGGAGACTACACCACGAGCTGGCCAAAAGGAATGAGGGGGTCTAAAATGTAAAAGGAATTTTAATTTCCAATAAAACACCATAATTCAGAGAAGGATTATCTACATATTTATATAAGAAATACAAAGAAACTGAATATAGTGGCTTGTTCAGGATCAGTCTAAGAATGAAGCGTTTCTTTTGAGCCTGATGCTTCGACAGAATAAAAGACCACTGACCAGGCAGGCAGCAGAAGACCACATGAGTGGTCTCAGCTCGGCCACTCACTACTTTCGTGAGACACTTAACCTCTGAGTCTCAGCTTCTTCATCTACAAAATAAAGACAACCTATGCCCAACCCTGTCTATTTCACGGAGGAAGGTGCAAATGCTTTGTGTGTAGAGATCACCATAAAACCAGAAGGGCAACATGATGTGCACAGAAGTTTACATCATGTTATTTTTTTCTAACTTCCTTCCTATCTTCTTTCACCATCTTTCTCTCCTCCCCAGCTACATTCCTCCTGTCTTTATAGCTGCTAAATTTGTGCAAGCGCTCCATGCATTTTCACATCTTCAGAGCTAAATATTTACTAAAAATAAAGTTAGAAACTGAAGGTATAGGGTAATTCTTTGTTCCACTAACTCTGGCCATCCAGTTTCTATTCAGAATTCTTTTTCTTTCTTATCGCTAGATAACTTATCATCATGGAGTAATATAACTAAAACATAGCAAAAGGTTGATCCATTGAGTTTTACTAGATGCAATACACTTTACAAATATTTCTTCAACTGGTCTCATTTCATATTCCCACCAACTCTCTGAAGCGCATACTCTGTCTGTGGCCATCAGAAGATGTGGCTCCTGATGGTACTCAGGGAGACACCCTGAGTGCCACCTATCACTTCACCAGTCACAAGAGAACTCGGTGACTTCTATGTGGCCACCGCAGCTGCTTTGGAAATGACCTTCTGGGAGCTATAAAGATTTTTAGGTATTCATTCATCATGCTCCCTCCTCCCAATGAGCCCTAATGCCGCAGGGGTTGTGTGCATTGTTCCTTGGGTGAGCACAGTGCCAGAGAGAACACCTCGTGATCATGAAGGTGAACACTTGTTACTTTTCACTGCATTGATGATTTGGCTAGTTTTTTTCCCCCCTAGGTGATGAGTATTTTAGTGGTGTGATCAGCTTATGATCTCAGTATAGATTCTCATCTGTCCTTGACAGTATACACCTATGTTTATTTAAAGACAGAATTTCATTTGTTGACATGTAAATCTTGAAATGTGCTTACTTTAAGAATGGAATTATCCTGTCTTGTATTTTTGGTATCATAGCCTTCCAGTAAGCAGCGACGAGTGGTATTTCCTGATCCAGCAAACTCTGCCAGGTTTAGATCTGCAAAGCCCAGCTATGAAAAGAAAAATAATTATATTAATAGAATATCTACTAGGCTTCTATCATATTCTCCTTAAAATAAACATTCAACCCATGCTCTAGACAAGTTATTTCAAATTTCAGTCATTTGCACTTCCTGTCATTTAAACAATGACTGTTTTATTATTTACTTAATGTGTCTTTATTTTTTTATTTTATTTTATTTTTTTAGGTGAGGCAACCAACCTTTGGTTGACCTCACAGATTGCAAGGACCTTGTCAGTTTACAATCCCTTATTTTTTCATTTTTTACATCTACAGCACCTCGTCTTTTTAGGTGGTCTCCCATCCAAGTAATAACCAGGCCCAACCCTGCTTAGCTTCTGAGATCAGATGGGATTGGGCTTGTTCAGGGTGGCATGGCTGTAGACTGAATGTGTCTTTAAATTGGCTCACTTTTGGTAAAAAAATTATTACCTATTCTGCTCTTTCTTAAGCAATATGATTTTTAAAATTATGAATTTTATGTGCTAAATACATATACATATACATATACATATATACATACATACATACATACATACATACATATATATATATATATATATATATATATATATATTAACATATGTAACTGAAGTGAAGTAAATCAAACAACTAAAATCACTGCAAGCAGCAGTGGTACTCACGCCATACTATAGGAAACACTAGCAGACCAATCATGATCATTTGCATATACATATAGAAAGTTGATCAGACTTTCTTATCCCTAGTCTGGTTCTGGTTCTATTCCTAATTAACCACTGGTGACTACAGATGATTGCAGGTTATTAGGCTTTCACTCTCCACCCAAGGACTAGAATGATTTAAGAGTATTACACTTTTTCTTTGGTATGAGCGCATTCTCCTTCAGCATCTCTCATAACTTCATCTTGCTGCTCTCCCTTAAGCAGGATCTCTCTTTATGAACCTTCCTTCCATCCTTTCTCAGAGCCTAGCCCTAACCCTCCCTGCTGCTATCCAGAAGTTCAGCTCAGACTCGTTTTTCCCTCTCATTACAACCCAGGTTTGGTCCCTGTTTTATGCAGCTACCAAAGATTGCCCTCCAGTCTTTCCACTGATGTTGTTTATTTCTTGTTTCCAAGATATAACCCCAATATATCTTTTTTTTTAAAAAAACAGTCTATTTTTCATGACTAAGTATATATAGAGCCTTTTGTAAACAACAAAAAGTTTTAAATTTGCAATTATTAAGCACATCTCCCTGAACACATAATAAAAAGCACCAACCATTTCAAACACTGCTGTGATTTTAAGTTGCTCTAAGACTTTAGAACACACACAGGGCACATATAAAGGGTATTCGAGATGAAGAATTTAATTGTAGGCTGGAGCATTATTTTAGTACCTTTGAACTGGTACAAGAAGAAAGAATGTTAAGAACTTGAGAACAGCTGAAGGGCCACAAGCACCAAATGCAGTAAGTCAGAACACATCAAGCCACAGGTAACATCTACCGAATCTTCACATGGTTACTCTGGTGTTACTGCTTTTTTTAGGGGTCCAACAGATCAGCCAAAAAGCCTGGGTATGTCCACGGCAAAGCCATCCAAATAAACATGCGAAGACTCATGTGGCATTGTGATCACATATCATCCGTCTGCCCTATTTCATGTATTACCTTTTCTCTTTAAACCCCCAATGCCTCCTTCACATCTATACTTTGTGCTGACGCCTTGCGTCCTGTTTCACTCAGAAGATAAAAGCAATCAGAACAGCACTTAACTTCCATAAGCTCTTATTGCCAGCCACATCCATTTACCTACCTGTATCTGTGCCCACATATTTCCACTTACTGTAAGTGAACTGGCTGTGCTCCCATCTAATGCCAACTGCTCTCCTGCTGCCTACTCAAGTTCATTGCTCCAGGAATTCTTTCCTCTCTATTGCATTCTAAACTTTCCCTTCTCTACTGGCTCAGTCCCATCAGCACACAGACATGCTGGATTTTCTCCATCTTACTGAACAAAAGAAACCAAAACCTCACCCTACATCTCTCTCCAGTCTATTTTTCTGCTCCCCTTTATTGCAAAACTCCTTGCAAGAGTTGTCTGTGTTGACTGTTTCTGATCCCTCTGTCCTTGGCCACCTCATCAGCTTCACCTCCCCCTCTCCTTATTTATTCTTCTAGCCATAGAGTCCTTTTCCTTAAAAATGCCAAGATCACCTTAAGGCCTTTAACAATGACTGTTTTTTAACCTGATAGCTTCCCTCGTAGATGTTGTGGCTTTCTTCTTCACTCTATTCAGGTCTAGGTTTGAATGCCATCTCTCTAAAGGGGCCTTTCCTGACAACTTTAGGACATGACCCATCTCCTCTCTCCCCTACCCTGTGGTTGTCACTCTTTATCCCTTATCTGGTTTATTTTTCTCCTTAGTAGTTATCATCACATTGTGTACATACATGTTTTGCATTTATTTAGTTTATACTGTCCCCTTCCCTCAACCCTCTATTATAATGTAAGCTCCACAAAGGCAAGAATTTTTGTCTGTTTTGTTTATTGCTGCATCTTCAATATTTAGAATAGTGCCAGGAACAATGCCTGGCACATGATAGGCAGTTAATGCATATTTGTTGAATAAAAAACAGCCCATTGGCTCACCATTTACTGTTGGAATGCTGGTATTACCGTGTCACTAAGCATAATGCAAGTTAAAAAAAATCTCGTCAGACCCCATGATGAAAGCACATTAACAGGTGGGATATGTTTTAGGCTGAAGGACCTTTATGTCAGAGGACCTTTTATATGCCAAGCCCTATTCTCAACACTGGAAAGTAGTGATGAACAGGACAGATACGGGCTGTCTTGAAGAGCTGACATTTCCGTGAGGTACCAGAATGTTCATATTTCCTTATGATCTTATCTTTGGCTCCAATGATATAACTGTCTCATTAAAATGGTATCTGTGGCCAATATTACTCCAGTTGCCAAACAAGTTTGAGCATTTACATTCTAGGTAATGTTAGGCATTAGGAATGTAAATCATTCCTATTCTCAAGGAGCTCATAGTTTAATAAGAGAAAACAGAAAATAAATTCCTATAAAAAAGTATAAGTGCTATGATTGAGGAAGGCACAATTGCAAGAAAGAGGGAGTAAATAATTTTCTCAGTGGGGAGGGATGACTAAGCTTAGTTTTTAATAATACATGAGATGACAGGACAAGAGAGGGGAGAAGCAAAGGCATGGTAGGGAAAATGTCAAGTCACAAGGCAAAGAGGCTAAAATAGCATGGCTCTCTCTAGGAAGCTGATGAGGGCAGTCTGTCTGAAACTTAAGGATGAGTGAGTATGTGTGAATGTGTGTGTGTGTGTATACACAGATGATAGGCAAACCAAGATAGGTCTAATATGCTAGGTTAAAGACTTTGCACTTCATTTTCCTTCACAAGTAATAGAAAGCTGCTGTTTTAACTTTTAGATACATTATTCTGGCACTAACACAGATGAAGGACTGGAGGGAGACAACAGAGGGAGAAAACAAAAGAGAAGAGGCCAACGTAGGTTTTAAATAAGAAATAATAAAGGCACAACCTAAGGTAGTGGCCTTGTGAATAGAGAGAAGGGATGGTTTCAAGAGCTTTTTGTAAGGGAGAAATCAAAGAGACATCATAGCAGGCCCTGCTGTTTGCCTACTGACCATTCAGTAGCTCTTATTTCATTCAAGTGTCCATTTTTAGCTTATCCACGTGCATAAGCAACCAAACCTCTAGCTCATTAGTGAATTGTGATTAGTCTAAGCTGACTAATGGCAATCCATTTCCTATCGCCTATGACTGGTTTAGGAGTGGGCACACGATCCAGCTGTAAACAATGAAAAATATAGGGAAATTCTTTGAGGACCATTTAGGAAAATTTTCTCATTCAAGAAAGTCATACATGGGGAAGCAGCTGGATTTTGTCATATGTGAATGTGCTGAGGAAAACTCAAGAAGCCAACCACCTGGTGACTGACTATGAGGGAAGCCAGCCAGGGACAAAGTCATCACATAGAGAATGAAAGAACAGAAAGAGGAAAGTAACATGGGGTCCTGATGACATTCTCTAGTCAGTGGCTTAATCAATCCTGGGGCAGCTCTCCCTCACATCCGCTTGTCCAGTGAGATTTAAAAAAAATCTCTAGGTGAGGAGGGTTTTCTGTTACTTGTGGCAAAGAGCATCCTAAAGGACAACGCGACAACTGGTTTTAGGGAGTTAGGTAGGTTTGATGGTTGGAACTAGTGCCCAGCACTTGGCTCAGATGACTGGGTTGATGGAGATGCCATCGCAGAGGAATATGTGGGTTTCTAGTAATATTACTAATTACTAAATCCTTCTATTGGGCAAAAAGCTGAGCACATTCATCAGTAATTTCATATAGCTAGTAAAAGTATAAAGGACAGTTGAGATCATGTATATGCAGAGTGCTAAGAGGACGTAGAGGAGGGATCCTATCCCACCGGGGGTCGGCGAGAATAGAAATACTTCCCAGAGGAGACTGGAGTAACAGATGCTGTTGCTCAATGCAAACCAGAGGTCGTCTTCTAGTAGGGAAGCTAAAACTTAAGAACATCCCATAACTGGCATTTAGAAAGAATCTGACTATAGTTTATTGTAGGCTCCAACTGTTCAATCTCCAAGTTGCTTTACTTAAAGATAGCCAACTTGCACAGCAATTAGAAGAGCAAACTACTTAATTTTTAAGCTAACAAACAGAAACGAATGATTACAAATTTCAAGAGTTAAAGAACATTTACTTACCTTTGCATAAGTTTTCCCACCTTTTAATTCCTGCCAAAGATAGAAAACACTATAAATCACCATATGATTAAAGATCAAAATTAAATATATATCAAATCATTCTGAAGTAGACATTTACATAATGGCAAACACAGATAGCATAATTCTAATGATCTTAAATCCAACTATTTGAATGCTCCTTCCCCTAAATGACTAGTATTTTATTTAGAATTTAACTTCATTCTGAAAGAGACAAATAGTGAGAAGACAAGCTAATATTTAATTTATTTGCTGAAGAAATTGCCAAAAATGTCCTAGACATATTGCAAGAACCCAAATCACCAAAGAAAGGTTAAATTATTTACTTAGTTAAGCATATTAACACATTGTAGAAAGACTTTAACAAGAGTTGAAACCCCTGCCCCAGAGACAACCACACACACCCAACACACACAGATTACATATATATGGTATTATTCCGTGTGAGAATAGAAACCCTTTATCAAATGTGAACAAGACTGGCAAGAGTGAAAAAGAATAAAAACTAATATATAGATGTCTTGACATTTTAATTTAAAATACATAACTGCATATTAGTTTGCCAAATCTCTGAATTTAGGCTATCACACAGATGTGAGAAGTGTCAAGCACTTAGAACCATGCCTAGCACTCAGTCCATGTTGTCTATATGTTTCCATCATCCTTAGAGCCAAACTCCCCTCTCTCCACCCACTTTTTAAAATGTGTTTGCTGGATGGAGTTGTCTCTTATCTTTATTGCATAAACTAGATACATAATGCATTATCTATCATCTTCAACTTTAAAATGGTAAATTTAAATAAGTTGAGAAGCAATCTGTGGTAAATTCCATTATTCATGAGGTTGCTGCTCCTCCCCTTCCATGCCCCATTGACACCAGGTGTGGCTCTGTCACTAGAGCTACCCCAGTATGAATGATCTAATTTTCTTCTTTATTAGGTCACTGTCATATCCCTTCACAGCCCTCCTCACTAAGCTAAGCAAAACAGAACCTTTTCCAGATGACCTGTGTCTCTTCTAGTTGATTCTTCTCTTTTCTCCTCTTTACAGTCTCACCATAACAGTCAAAAGACGAAATTTGCTGTATTCCACTCTATTCGATCTATTCCAACTGGTTTTTGTCCTCATTTTCCCTCTGTAATGGCTGTTAAGATTACCAATAATCCCCATTTTTGTTAGAGCCAAAGGCTCTGTCTTTATCTTACTTAATCTTGCCCCAGCTTTTGACAGGCCTGCCCCACTTTATCTCCTTTTCACATTATTTTTCCTCTAAACTTCTGTGGTGCCACAATTGCCTGATTGCACTCCTACCTCACTGTCTGCTCCTTCTCACTCTCCTTTGCTGGACCTACTCCTGTACTCAACTTCTGTAGAAAGAAGTTTTACCCCAATTATCCACTGTCTCCCTCTCCACCATAATAGAATCCTCTATTTTTAGTTGGATATTTAGCTACCAAAAATTATAACATTTTCTACCTTCCTTTTGAGCTACAGCAGTATGATTAAGATCTGGCCAAAAGCATGTAAGAAGTGATATAAATGAATTCTTCCTCCTTTCTTGTATTTGTTAACAATAATTTATACTACCTCCAAGTGTTGGAGTGATCTGGGATTTGGCCTCGGGCCTCTTGTCTTCTTTGTCTACACTTTCTCCCTGGGTGACTCATTCAGGTCCAAGGCTCTAAATAAAAACCATATGCCAATGACTCTCAAATCCTTATGTCTAGTCTGAGATTCTCCCCTGAGTGCCAGACTCTTTAAAATAGCAGACTATTTAAAATACCAGTAGGTATTTAAAAATGCCTACTTGACGTCTCTACTTGATGTCACATAGACACCTCAAATTTAACATGGTCAAAACAGGTCTATTGATAATCTCTGCTTATTCTTCCCCCAAATTGTTCCACTTTGAATCTTTGCCACTTCAATAAACAGCATAATCATCTACCTATAAGCTCAGGCAAAAGCAGTAAGAGTTATCTTCAATTCTTCTTTTCCCCTCATTTGCTACATCCAACCCACTCTAGGGGTCTACCCCCAAAATATACCATTATAACTCCATGCCAAAACAAGCGTTCCTCACCTGAATTGTCCCAAACACCTAAGTGGTCTCTCTGCAATTCATCCTCCACATAGCAGCAAAAGTGACCTTAGAAGATCATGTCTCTCCTTATTAAAATCCTCAAATGACTTCCAATTATAATAAGAATAAAATCTAAACTCATCACTGTGGCCTATAAGGCCCTACATAATCTGGTGCTTCCAATCTATCACCAAGAATGCTCCCTCTCCATGTTTTCCGGGCTGGTCTTCCGTCATTTAAATATGTCAGATTTGTTGATTGTCCTAAATGGGGTTCACAGTACATTTGAATCTGTGGCTTGATATTTTTCATCAGGTTTAAAAGATTCTCAGCCACAATCTCTCTCCTCTCCTTGGGCTCACATATGTGTTAGAGCTTTAAACCATTTCTCATTTCTTACATTCTTTTGTGTATATTCCAACATTTTTTTCTCTGTTATTTACTCTGGATATTTTCTTTTGTCTTATTTTACAGTTTACCAAAGTTCTCTTCACTTATGATAAACCCACAGTTAAATCTATCTGACGAGATTTATTTTCACTTATTTAGCTTAACATTTTAGTTATTGTGTTTTTCTGTTCTAGAATTCAATTTGCTTTTCTTTCAGTTTCTAGTTCTCTAACAAAATTCTCCATATTGTTCACTAATTACAGTCACTGTAAAAGTTTATCTCTGATCTTCCTAACATCTGAATCTGTTTTTATTATCTATTTTCCTTTTGATTTTTGGTCATGCAGTCATGACTCTTGGTATGCCTGGTGATTTTTGTGCATGACAACTTGAAGAAATAATTTAAAACTCAGAGTAGTGTTATTTTCTTCAGAAAAGATATACATTTGCTTCTGGTAAGTAGTAGGGTAGGGGCTGATCACCTTCATCCAAGCAGGGATTGAGCTGACTGGAGGCTGAGTTTCAGTCTTCCTAAGGGCTGATCTACATCTGCTACATTCCTCCTTCTAGGCTGAAACTCTTAGGGAGTCTCAGTGAAAAGGTTGGGACTCCCTAAGCTGCTGATGGGCCTTCAGTTTTTGTCCCTGTAGTCCTATACAATTGCTGGACTCTCTGCTCAGCTTCTTAGCCTCTCAGTTGTTGCTTTTGACTCAGCTTCTTAACCACTACTTGAAAATTAGCAAATGCTTTGTGGGTAAAATAAATGTGAAACATCGGGCTCATCTCTTCACACTTCCCTTGACTATAATTTTAAGCTGCTCAAATCTTTACTGCCTTGGCTCTGATGCCTTCAAGCAGCTACCTTTAATATCTTTGTCTAGCTTTCTGGTTGTTCTAAGAGGAAGGGGTCTTCTGTAATAAGCCAGCCCATCAATTTCAGAAGCATAAATCCCCAGGTTTATTAGAATCTCAGGGCCTGTTATGGATTGAATTGTAGGCCTCCCCTGCAAACAGATATGTTGGAGGAGTCCTAACCCCTGGTAGCTCAGAATGTGACTCTTTATGGAAATAGAATGTTAGTATGGGTAGTCTAGTTAGAATGAGGTCCTAACCCAATATGACTGGTGTTCTTATAAAAAAGGAGAAATTCAGATATAGAAACAGATACACACAGAGGGAAGATGATGTGAAGACACAAGGAGAGAAAAGAGCCATGTTATAGGAACCAGAAAGTAGAGTACGTGAAGGCAGGAACTCATTCCAGCTCACCACTGTCCTTTTAGAGCTTACGACAGTGCCTGTCACACTGTAGAAACTCACATATTTCTTTGTGAGTAAATCCTTCTCTGTGTCCTAGGCAACAGAGTACACTGTCAAACTTTTTGATCTTTGTCAAGTTTATAGGTAAAAATGGTACCTTATTTATAGTTTTAATATACATGAGTGAGACCTGAGTGACTTTTTATATGCTTAAGCTATTTATATTTTTCTTTTTGTGAAATATATATTCTATCCCTTGCCTATTTTACTATAGGGTTGTTGATCTTTTATAGCTTCAGATTCTCCATCATATTTGTTATAGTAATTTACATTATTGCTGCAAGTGTGAAGCGAAATTAAAATACTATTCAAGAACCCGATCTCACTATTGGTATATATATTTTATTTGAAGATGCTCTTTCCATACTAAGGAAATGGACCTTTGACATGATTTGCGGCTATTTCCCCCTAATTTATGACTTAAGGTATTTTTTACAGTGCAAGATGTGTTGATATAGTTGAGTTTACTAATTTTTCTTTATGAGTTCTTACTTTTATTCTCATATGGCTTTTTCTCCTTTCTCACTGGTTGAGAGATAACAAGACTAGAGCAACTCCTTAGGATTTAAAGACGGGCACCGTGTAGTGAAGATGGCAGAGCTGCCCTACCAGCCCTGAAACCCTTGACTATTCCCAAAGGGAGACATAAACCTCTATCTTGTCTGAGTCATTGTATATTTGGGTATCTGCTTCAGTAGCTTATTGTATATGCCTTAATACATCAAATCTTCATAATCTGAGGAACTGGTTTATTTCAGATGAATGAGTCCTACCTTAAAGAGTAAAAAAAAAAAGTTTTTATAATAGTAGACTCTGAGTTTCTTTAATTAGCAGTATCCCTTTTTCTAACAGGTTATATATTTTCTTGAAATTCAAAGACTGATCATCTTTCAAAAATCATGATGAGAATTCCATTTAGAAAAGATTTTGATGTAAGAGCCACAGCAGCAATTAAGGTAGAAAGGGAAGAAGTCAGGATGCTTTACTTATACCTCAGTTAATTTTATAACTTCTCAAGGAAGCAATTATTATACCATTATTTGAATGAGGAGAACAATTTTTAAAAAGTTAGGCGAACTGCTTAAGGTATCACAGTTAGTAAGTGTCATTTCTGGGCTTCAAACCCAGGTGAGTATGATGCCATGTACACTTTCACTGCACTATACTTCCTTTAGAGAAGCTTCTATTCAATTGTTACTGCTCCAAATATGATGGTTTAAGACTATTTTTTTAGAGGCTTAAAACCTATAAAAATATATGCATTTGTTTTATTTTAACTGAGTAGATTAAACAATGTAAGCTAATTTAAAATATAGCCATACACGTAATCGTACTAACAGTTCATTCAAAAAGCAGAATAAGAAAACTAAAAAGATAACTTTTTGTCTGATATAGAAGGATGCAAAACTGGGGTGGAAAAGAACAAGGCAAGAGATTCCTGCTTTTCATGCCAAGTCCTTCTCTATTTAATTTTTGAACATGTATATGTTTTACTTTGGTAATTAAAAAATGTGTATAAAATATAAAACATAAAGTTTACATTTTAAAGCCAGTAGTTTAATTCATCAGTGATGTTGACTAATGGATTCCTCTTTTTTAACCACAAATGGTAAGATCACATATTTATATATGATTAAGATGAACCATCTGAGATTGCCATTTTTGTAGATTGGTAACAGGCCTCAACCTAAGATGTGAAAAGGAAATATATAAAAAAGAAAACAAGGATTTGGAATTAGAAAGATTTGTGTTTGAATCCTTTGTCGTATATTAGTTATGTGAATTTGGGCAAGTAACAACCTCTCTGAGCCTGAGTTTTTCTGAAAATGGAAAAAAATAACACCTATTTTCACAGTTTTTATTAGACGTAATATATGTGGAGTCCCTAAAATAGTGCCTACCAAAGAGGAATTTAATGAATAGCAGGATAGAGATATACAAAGCCCTTGAAATAATACAAATAAGGTTAATACTTATGTGTATAGTGATAGTGAGATAAAGTTCTTGAATAATATCTTAATTTCAAACTTCAGATTCTTCATCATATTTGTCACAGCAATTAAAATATTTTCTGCAAGTGTGAAGAAAAATTATATATAACAGTTCTAAGGAAAAAGCAGAGTTAAATAAAATGAGTCAGTGACTATGGAACTAATGATATTTTCTGAAAGAGGAGAAGTAACAGGCTATTTTCATACCTTTCTCACAGATACTCTGTAGATACAAGGATCTAGGATGCCTGTTGTGGCACTTGCACTCATTTTGCACATAAATGAGAACTTCTTCCTCCAGTGAACGCAGTTTGCTTGCACCACCTCCCTGAAGAAAAAAAAAACATTCATTATTAACCATTCATTATTGATGAGATATTTAAAAAGCACACATACTCTTTCACTCGTCTACAATGCAAAAGTGATATAGTAAAAGCCAGTAATCAGAAACAGTGAAACAGTGAAACGAATTCCTAACAATGTGATCTGAAAAATTTTGAAGGTTTTAATTGTCCACAGAAACGGAAAACAAGTAAGTTTACTTATCAGTTCAATCAATATAAATAGAAACTTCACTATTCATTCATTTATTTTAAGTGTGTTGGGTACGTGCTAGATGTTTAAAATGAAGATGAGAATGACAGTATTCCTAACCCTATAGGACTTACAGTTTACAGTTAGCATAAGAGACAGAAACAGTTATTTTAAAATGAGCTGCTGTCATAGTTTTACTCCTGTTTCAGCCGTAATGGCAACGGCAGTGACCATTTATTGACAGTTTACTACATGCTATTTAATTTCACAAGAGCCCTAGGAAATAGCTGGTATCCATTTTATAGATGAGGAAAATGAAGCACAAGGTGGGAAGTTAACTCAGTGTCATTTAGGTAGAAAGTAGAACTAGCATTCAAGCCAGGAACTTTTAACTCAAAAGCCTGGTTGTTCACAAAGAAAACCTCTCTTTTTCTTACAACTCTTCTCTTTTCAGTTTCCAGGCCTTTGTACATGCTGTTCCCTCTACTGTTCTATGTAAGAATAGGGGCTTAGCCTTAGAAAGGAAGGATAACTATTCCTCTAAAATTGGAAGAAAAGAAAGACAATGGGTGGAAATTAAGAGAAAATTGGTGAAAGCAAAGGGAAAGGCAAGAGAGCCCAAGCTGAATAGTTTTGATTTTCTTAGGAAAGTAACAGGTGAGGTTCCTTCTATAGGATGACAGGGGCTGATGGGTGAGTTGAAAACTTAAGATAAAGGCTGAGGAGAGTTAGGAATAACTGATATGGCAAACATGACAGATCATCAACTTGTAGCTGCCTCACCGAATAAATGAACTTGTATTAAGACCAATCAGTTCGGTTTTATAGATTTCTCCAACATGTCCCCTCTGTTACCTGTCAGAAGAATGAAACTGTCTTGAAACTGGCATGACAGTATGAACTTAGTGGGGTGGGGGGAGTGAAGGAGGACTTACTGAATGCTGAGACCTCCGACCTTCTCCCCCCACCCTGGTTCCACAGAATATGTTCTTCAAGATGTGAGAACATTATCTGGGGAATCCAGCCAGTGCCAAAGAAAAGGGCTAATGAGATGGATGGTGAAGGTTCCCAGCAAAATGGCTCAGTCAATTTGATCTGCAGTAGAAACCCGAGTCGAGAAACACTCTCCACATGGACGAGGCTTCTAAGCACCTTTTAATGCCTTGTAGTTAAACATGAGCACACACTAGGGGAGAGCCTCTTAATCCAAAAGACAGACTGGCGAAATGGAGAAGGTGTTGGTCAAAGGGTGCAGAACTAAGTTCTAGAAATCTAATGTACATCATGGTGACCTTGGTTACCAAACTGTATTATACATCTGAAATTTGCTGAGAGAGTAGGAAAAAAAAGGCAACTATGTGAAGTGATTAATATGCCAATTAGCTTGATGGTGGTGGTCATTTCACAATATATACTTATATCAAAACATCAAATTGTAAATAGAGACTCATGGACATGAACTATAGACTATTGGTTACCAGAGGGTAAGGGGGTAGGGGAGGAGGGGGGAGGCAGTTGGGGTAAAGGGGGTCAAATACAAGGTAGGTAGGGGAGGGTGAAGTGGTAAAGGGGATCAAATATATGGTAGCTGAAGGAAACTGGACTTTGGATGGTGAATACAATAGAATATACGGATGTTAGACTTTAATGTACACCTAAAAATTATATAATTGTATTAACCAATGTCACCCCAATAAATTTAATTTAAAAAACCAAGTTGAACACCTTAAATATATACAATTAATTTGCCAATTATACCTCAATAAAGCTAAAAAAATAAAATTATTGTATGGATAAAATGCTGTGGAACCTATAGTACATATTTTTCCTGACCTGTGCAGCCCCACCCAATGAAGCCACAAATGAGCTTAGATTTTATTGCTGGGGATCAAGACACGACCCCCACTCATGAATACTGCTGTCCAAGCAGCAGCCTGACACACATGCTGGGATTCTGGGATATGTCCTTATGTGAGAGTAAGAAAGTTGAATGAGCCAAGAGATTGGGTTGGAATGAGCAAGGGCTAAGAAAAGTGTCCATTAATTAATTCACAATGTCACTCGATAAAGGATCCTTATTAGAAAAGAAACCTAGAAATGATGAAGGCAGAAAATAAGGGCTCAGCATTAACACTCTGGACAAATTCATTGTCAACCACTCAGCATTTGTTGACTGAATGAATAAACGTCATGCTTGGGCCACAAATGAACAGTCCCAGTTACCGATTCTTCCCTATACGACTTCCCTAAATCAACCCCTCTCCTGTGTCTAGCACCACTGCCCTGATTCAGTCTCAACAGATCTTCCCTGAACTTTGGCAACAGCCTCCTAATGGTCCTTTCTCGAGTCCACCTTCCCCACTGCTACCAGAGAGTGTCTTCTAAAATACAAATCTGATAATGTTTCCTGTCTGAAATCCTTCACAGTTTCCCCAGGTCTTAGAGGATTTGGTCTAATTGTGGCAGCTCCACGATTAGGCCCCTCCTATCTTTCGTCTCATCTCTTGACCCTTTCTGTCTCAGACTGCTTGTCATTCTCCATTTTACATCACACCATTTCCCATTTGTATGCCTTTGTTCATACTGTTTTCTTTCCCTTATATGCCCTCTGTTCTCCCTTTCAGCTTCCCACATTCACCAGTGTAACCGTGATGCTTTCATGTAGTCATTACCTCCTCTAAGAATCTTTCCCAGCTCAGCCTTCAGGCAAAAGCCTGGTGTTCTGTACACCCTGTCTGCCTTGATTCCCTGAATACCTGAGTGTTTGTCATCCCCTATTCTAGAGTACTGCCACCAGGGAGGGGCTGGCAAGACCTGGCTGAGTGGGGTTTCTTCTCTGCTCAGTCCTCATCCATCTAGCACAAGGTCCTAATTTCCTTTTCCCTGCCTTGTCTGTGGCAGATTCTTCTATGATTACATGTATTTCAGATGAACCAATAGTGTAGATGAATTTTAAAAATTCACAAGCTTAAAAAAGTTGTTGACTATGGCCTTTCCTAATAAGAACTCAAGTAGAAACAGGAATGTTAATTGAAATAATCTTTTAGATTTTGTAATGTCAAAATAATAGCCTGGAGTATTAAACAATTTCTCCAAAAATTTTTTTCTGTGCGTAAAGCAATTAATTATTCAGATTTTTTTGGTGATTATCTTTAATATATGTATATACACACCCATACAACTGTCCAAATCACGCACAAACGACAAAAAATGTGGCAGTTAGTTCGTGACAGTTTGTTATACTGATGAGTTACCATGGAAACAAACTCAGACTACTTGGCAACTGAGACAAAAGTCCCATTAGCAAATGCTTTCCGTTATATGAGTCATTAATTTCCTATGAGTTTTATACGGTTGCTTAACCACTTTCAAGAAACAAAACAACAGAATATGATTTGTGTTTATACTGTGGAAAGCCAAGTATTTCTAAGATAAAACGATAAAGTTGCTGGTTGTGAAATACATAAGCAGAGGACTTAACAGAAGATACATGGTGCTTTGGCTATTATTTATGCTTCAAAAGAGTCAAAGAAAATCTGAAGTCTTTAAAAAATAAAAACAATATAAAGTAAAATGGAAATTATAGATCCATTTCTGTGTGACTACTCAGTTACTGCACTAGCAAACTGCATTACTTTATATTCTAAGAATAACTTGCATTATGTATACTCCAGGAACATATTTCCGTTTATGCCACGTCTTGGTAGTTAAAAATATTTTTAACTTTTTAGAAATGCTGATTTAAAAAAAAAACTGAGGCATGCAAGCTGTTTTGCTAGACAACATTACTGACTCTTCACTAAACTGATTTATCCACTATGCCCTATGCTGGCACTGTGCCCCTGCACACCTGCCTTCATGTGTTCTTTCCCTTTGGGATGCCTTCCAGATGCCTTCTATCCTTTACCTGCCATCTAACCTCATCCACACGGCACAATGGGATGAGGACAAATTTTGGACTCAGAAGACCTGGGCTCAAGTCTAATTTCAACCCCAAATGATACTGTTGAACAAATCACTTTCCTCCATGTAAGTTTCCTCTTTAATGAAAGGTTTTGTAGTCAGCTACATATTGGTAAACACATTGCCTGAATCTACAAAATATTATAAAAAAACACTTTAAAGGGTAGTATGAAAATTAAATGATATAATATATCTATCACTGTGTAAACCACAAGGTCTTACGAATCAAGATTTCAAGACTTCACTCAAAAGATTTTTCTTTTCTCTCTCTCTCTTTTTTTTTTTATATAGAGGTTAGACATTCATATAAACTATGAAGTAATCCCCCTGATTTATCTAGTACCCACCTGGCACTATATAAATTATTTCAATATTATTGATTATATTCTCTATGATGTACTTCAAAAGTTTCTTCTCTATTTCCTGAGTCCTGGGGTGAAATTATTCTATTGTTCCTATAAAATCCTGGGACAATGTATATGTACATTTGGAGCTGCCTTGCAAATGAAAGATACTGAAAGCAAGAGAAACGGGACTTTAATGAAGTTTTGCTGTGTGTTATGAAAGTACTTTTCACCAGTATTGTCACGGAAAGGGAATTCTACAGGATAAGAAGAGGTTTTCTGGTACAGTGATAGAAAGCAGTGAATTCCAAAGCCCACGTACAGGCCACTGAGACCTATTTGAAGAAACAGAGAAGGAGGAACAGACTGCAGAAGGTTCCCGTTCTTGAGATGAAGAGTGAAATGAGTGAAATGTGACAAAATAGCATAAGGAGTATTACAAACTACTGTGAAGGCTCTACTCTGGCTGTTGTGACTATCCTTAAAATAACGACAATGATAAAATAACGAGGAAAAACTCATGCGAATGAAGTAAGTTAAAACCCAAGGCAGGGCAGCACAGTCCAGCCAACTCTACTTTGAAGGGGGTGGGGGAGGAGACTGGGAGAGGTCTGTGCAGAGGTGAAAGGATGGATTACAAACAGGACTGTACTGAGCACACGCGTTGGGATGTTTCTTGAGTGGCATAGATCTGCGGTGGCTGCTCCTTCTGACTGATGACAACCAGTGTAAACTGCATGTTTATGCATCACAAACGCATTACCTGACATGTCTGATACCTTCCCTCACCTGGAAGTAAACCCCAGTGGGAACAGAGTAAGTACATGAGTCAGAGGAATTGCAATAAACATCTAAAATAGCTTCTCAATTATTTTTGTAAGCTGGTTTTATATGGGTTATCTTAGCAAAAATAACATCAGATTCATTTTTGCTTACCATTGTTTTAATTTACAGTTTGTCAAATTAGAAAATGACGAGTACTCATATAGCAGTTATTAGTAACTGAGCTCCTGGCTGCTTCAGGAAGGCTTCCACTTTATTAGTACAATGAGTTTACAGGTCTCTACTGTATCATATTACAAATGTATATGACCTGTATTACTAACTTAATAATTGAGTTTCTTTTTGTACTAATAGAAATTGCTAATAGAAATTATAAAGGTAATTTATGGTTGCTTATATCAGGTACTTTACTAACTTAACCTACACACAAAATTTTGGAACCAATTACCTTCTTCTGCAAGGACTATGAAATGACCTTTTCTAACGCACTTCCGGAACTGTTATTTCTAAAACTGTTCCTGCCTTGAACACAGAAGAAATAGTGGTGTCCACAGGACAGTCCAAGTAAGAAAGTCATTGAAACTTTCTAGAATTCATTACTTAACCATAAGAAATGACCAAAATGGAGAGACCTTGATGTCCAGACTGGTACACAGAGGTGATATTTGAAAAAACGCAATACTTTATGAGACCTTGAATTGGCTTCAGAAGGTAACAAAAGATAAAACATTAATAACTTCATGTTTAGACACCAGCACTAGAGAATTCCCAGAAATTTCCATTGAAATGTAGTTGCAGTCTGTGAACAGGAAATGTACAAAATTTGAACTAGAAAAGAGACGTTACTAGATGTGTTCACTCTAATGCTATGTAGTGATGACTCACTAAAATGAAATGAAGCAAACATGCAAAATCCAAAAGTAATACTATGGGTAGTTCCTCCTCTCATTAAGATAAACTAAGTCTTGGGTGTAAACTAGTTTCTAAGCCACAATGTTTGGAAATACCATTTGATAGGAAAAGCCTGAGAACTTCTTTTGAAAGCAGTAAACAGGTTCCAGGACAGAAAATATTTTTTTCTTTAAGACAACAGAAAGACAGACTTTCAATCAAGATTTTGTTTTTTAATATTTGTGTCCCTATTTTCTTTTACACCATTCTTTTGCCCAACCTATAATTATATTTAAGTTTCTAATAAAAAAATAAATAAAATAAAAACATAACATAAAAATCCCTAACCACTTGAAACCTGGTTTCTGTTACTATGACTCGAATGAAACTACTGAACAGTCACAGGCAAAGAATGAAACTGCACCACTGTCTTACACCATGCACAAAAATGAATGCAAACTGGATTAAAGACTTGAATATGAGCACTGAAACCACAAAACTCCCAGAAGAAAACAGGATCCTTAATATCAATCTTGGTGATGGTTTTTTGGATTCGACACCAAAAACAAAGGCCACAAAAGAAAAAATAAACAAGTGGGACTACATCAAACAAAAGCTTCTGCACAACAAAGAAAACTACATAAAAACAAAAGGAAAAGACAACCTACTAAATGGAATATTTGCAAATTATATATCTAATAAAGGGTTAAGACCCAAAATGTATAATGGACTCATACAACTCAATAGCAAAAGACTCTAAACAATCCAATTAAAAATGGGCAGAGGATCTGAATAGCTGTTTTTCCAAAGAGGACACATAGGTGGCAACAGGTACATAAAAAGGATTCAACATCACTAATCAACAGGGAAATGCAAATCGAAACCACAATGCCATGTCACCTCACACGAGTTAGAATGGCTATTATTGAAAAGACAAGGGATAACAAGTGTTGGAGAGGATATGGAGAAAAGGTAACCCTTGTGTACTGTTGGTGGGAATGTAATTTAGTGCAGCCAGTCTGAGGTTTCCCCCCAAATTAAAAGTAGAACTAACTACCATATGATCCAGCAATTTCACTTCTAGGTATTTATCTGAAAAACAAAAACAAAAACATTATCTTGAAAAGATATCTGTACCTGCATATTCACTGTGGCATTACTTAAAACAGCCAAGATATGGAAACAACCTAAGTGTCTTATCAATAGATAAATGGATACATAGAAAATGTGGTATGTGTGTGTTTGTGTGTGTGTACAGGAAGAAAATGTGTAGGCACATGCATACATGCACACACAATATAGAATATTATTCAGCTAGAAAGAAGGAAATCTTGCCATTTGCAATGACATGGATGGACCTTAAGGGTATTAGGCTAAATGAAATAATTTAGAGAAAGACAAATACCATATAATCTCACTTATAGGTGGAATCTTAAAAACAAAACAAAACAAAACAAAAATAACATCCAAACACATAGATACAGAGAACAGATTGGTGGTTGCCAGAGGTGGGGAGTGGGGTGTCGTAAATGGGTAAAGGGGGTCAAAAGGTACAAACTTCCAGTTACAAAATGAATACATCATGGGGATGCAATGTACAGTTTGGCGACAATAGTTAATAATGCTGCTTATCTGAAAGTTGCTGAGGGTAGTTCTTAAAAGTCCTCATCATGAGCAAAAATTATTTTGTAACTATGTATGGCGACATACGTAAGATTTATTATGGTGATCATTTCACACAATATCAAATATTGAATCATTACGTACGTCTGAAACTAATATGTTATATATGTCAATTTTGCCTCAATAATAAAAAAGCTTCACCAAAGACTTGCTGATTGTCAAATAAAGAAAGCGGCTCTTATAGCACTCTCTCTCTCCACACTAAGATGGAGACAATACTGTCCTCTCTAACTTTGTCCTCAGTTAGCTTCTGTGATGCCACATTCTTCTTAAGTGTATTGGTCTTTTTTCCATTATTAGGTCTTTTTCTACCAAGGTTCTATCCTCTGGCCCTTGTGTTTTGTTCTATATGCTCTCTGGCTTTAATTGTCTTGTTCTTGAGGATTACTTTAAAATCTAGGTATGCAGTCCCAACTTCCCTGCCAAGTTTCAGACATAAACTCTCAGCTGCCTACAATACATCATCGCGGACCTTGCCTGTCCCTCACAGTCAAATGTTCACAGGAAAGAGCTCAGTACAGGCAAGAGAAGGAATAAATGGGAAACAATAGGAATATCCAAAACAGAAGAACTGTTACTTAATTTACAGTCCAGTGATAAAGAATATACACATGCCACTATTTGAATAACTTACTAAAATATTTAATAACATGGAAAATGCTTATACTATCACTAATGTTCAGTTAAAAAATAGGATAAAATATTGTGTAATTTGGCACCAACATGTGAAAAATGAACTGGAAGGAAGTGGAAAGCTTTATTTCAAACTGTTAAGTTATTGTGTCTGATAGGTGACATTTTCTTCTTTGACATTCAAAAGATATTTGTTAAATGCAAGTTCTGTATAGCAAGTTATTCATTAGATTGGCTTAATGGGGTTTTGTCAGTCAATGCTTTTTAAAACAGCCTTCTTGATATATAATTCACATACTACATAATTCACCCATGTGAATAGTACAATTCAATGGTTTTAGTATTTATGCAGTGTAAAATCACCACCACAACCAATTTTGTAACACTTTCATCATCTTCAAAAGAAACCTCACCCTCATCGGTAGTCACTCCCCATTTTCCTCTAACCCCTCAGCTCTAAGCAACCACTAACCTCTTTTCTGTCTTTATAGGTTTTGCCTATTCTTGACATTTCACATAAACTGAATCAAAACATGTAGTCTCTTAAGACTGGCTTCTGTGACTCAGCACGATGTTTTCAAGTCTCACTGATGTATGTCAGTACTTCATTTCTTTTTTATTGCTGAATAACATTCCATTGTGTGGGTAGCCCACATTTGACTTATTCACTTATTCAATCATCAGTTGACAGACATTTGGGTGTATTTTTTGTTTTTGGCTACTATGAATAACGCCTGTACAAGTTTTTCTGTTGACATGTTTTCATTTCTTTGGGGTATATTAGTAGAATTGCTGCATCATGTGGTAATTCCAATCTTTGAGGAAATGCCATGTGTTTTTCAAAGTGGTTAAAATGTTTTCTTGATGAAGATTCAGTACTAATGTACCACTCTTTAAAATGGGTTTTAATAGTAAACCCAAGTCAAAATGTTATTAGAGTCAAAACGTCTGACATGCTATCACCCCATTTCCCTACTACTGGTCAAATCTTACTAATCTTTCAAAGCTTATCGCACACGACAGATCTCTTCTCAGTCAGAATCAACAGCTCCCTTCTTCCTTTGAACCGAATTTACAAATACAACTTTATTTGTAAATTTACTGTAGCCTTTGTCACTCACTACCTTACATTGCATTTAACAATATGTGTCAGCATCTCCCACTACACTGCAGGTTCCTTGATGCTAAAGATATTTTTATACTTATGTTTACAGTAATGACTATTATGAATATATCATTTGTGATGATGAAAAGGGCTCATGCAAAAGATGAAAGTAAACTTCATACACAGTATTTTACAGAATAAACTTAACTGCAGGTAATACACTGAATAAAAGATAAACTTGAAATATTATCAATAAATGCTGATATTTGTTGATGAGCAACAAATAAGATATATCTCAAGACTTATGTAACAAAGCAAAAATAGTGGCTTAGATAAGCAGAAACAAAATAGAAAAAATAAAAAAAAGGAGAGGGGGACTTTCCTAAAACTGTCAAATAAAAATTATTGCATAAGCCTAATGTCTACCCTTTATTAAATCGTATTAGTTGGTAGAATGACTGAATAAATACATCGGTTCTATTGAAGAAAATTCATGACAAAATATCCATAAGTCACAAGATTTAGAAAGAAAACTTTCTCTTTAATGCTAATCCATCCACTTTACTTGAAAATACTAACGTAAATAATTGGCCTAGCCTAATAAATTTTTTTTGGGGGGGAGCTGAAAATTTTATTTTTTTAAAATTGTGGTGAAATACACATAATATTACATTATTAACCTTTTTACATGTTCAGTAGTCTAAGATATATTCATATTGTTGTGCACCAAATCTCCAAGAACTCTTCATCTTGTGACATGAAACTGTGCCCACTGAACAACTCCCCATTCCTCTCTCTCCCTAGCCCCTGGAGACCACCATTCCATGTTATGTCCCTAAGAATTTGACCACTCTAGCTACTCCTATGAATGTCATCACTCAGTGAATGGTAGGTGAATTGATAAATTCTGATACATTCAGACAACAGAATACCATTTAGTGCTAAAAAGAAATGAGCTACTAAGCCATGAAAGCATGGAGGAACCTTAAATGCATATTACTAAGTGAAAGAAGCCAGTCTGAAGGCGGCTCCCCACTGCATGATTCCAACTGTATGACATTCTGGAAAAGGCAAAACTATGCAGACAGTGAAAAGATTAGTGGTTGCCTAAGGTTAGGAGGAGAGAGGGATAACAGGCACACAGAAGATTTTTAGAGTACGGAAACTATTTTGCAGGCACTATAATGGAAGATACAGGTTGTTATACATTTGTCAAATCCTGCAGAAATTAGATAGAACACCAAGAGGGAACCCTAATACAAACCATGGACATTGAGTGACAATATGTGTCAACGTGGATTCATCAGTGGTAACAAATGTGCCATTCTGGTGTGGGGTGTTGATGGTGGGGCAGGTGTGTGTGTGGGCAATCACATGAAAAGACAGCAGTGAAAGTCCTGGTCACCTATTCTGCCAGAATAACCCAGTCTGCTCTTTCCTACTCTTCTACTCCTCCTCACTCTGATTCATTATTCCATTGCTGCTCTGTTTCCCAACTCATTCTACCCTATCACCTGAAACCTTGATTCCAGGGTTGAAAACACTCCCACATTCTCAGCCTCTTCACGTAACACTCTGCTTACTGCCTAACAGAAACCTGGCTGTTTTAGGAGGGCACTAGTTGTATTAGAGCCCTGTAGGGTAGATGATGTCTGCTCTCCACCCCATCTGCTACAGGAGGCAGGGCTAGCATTTTTCTAACTCCTCAACGCCACACGTAGGCCGTAACTCTTCCATTTACAAGCTTGAGGCTTAAAAGCTTGAGACACACAATATTTGCTATATCACACGCTTCCTCTCCTAGTTAATGTCACGCTGAAGTACCTGTTCTCTCTCTTTTCACCCCAACATCTGCAATCGCACTGGCTACTTTACACCATGCAAATAACTAACACCCTAAAATCAGAGTTCTTTGCCCTGTGACATTTTCACATGACTTCAGTGACACCCACATCCTGGACTTTGCCAGCTCTCCAGACTGCACTACCGAAGGAATCTCCAGCTTTAATATCCTACTCACTGAGCACATCTCCCACCCACCAAATCTGCCATAGCCCCATTCCTTCCATTCCTACCTTTCTTGACAATCACTGAGGCCTTCATCTTCCAACCATCCTATATTTTCCTGCTTTATCTTCCTGGCCTGGTTTCTCCTTATGAAGTGTTGACTCCATGACTGAGTCCTTAAATTTCTTTCTCACCAATACTTAACTCCCTCATCTTTTTGGCCTTTCCACATACCTACAAACTTCTAAAGCTGAATCAATCCTACCATCTATGTTTTCCTATCTCAAATCTACGAGCACCACTGAAGAAAAATGCATGAACATGCACATTGCCATCACTAAAATTTGTTTTAAATTTCAGTTGAGCCTTTCAACTTATCGTTGGTCAGCGTCTTCTCCCATTCCTTAGGTAAGCTTTTCTGATCTGTTGTCATTAACCTCAGGTCCTTTACTCCACTTTCTTGGTTGCTACTGAGAAAGCTAAGGTCATCAGATAAGAATTTCCTTAAGTTTCAGCCTTAAGCCAACTTACTAAGTTTAAAGAAGTCAATCTCCTGCTTTTGGCTTCCTAGGCCCTACAATATCAAAGCAAGTTCAGACTCCTTGAAATGACCCGTCTCCCCTTTGTGTGGCAGCAGTAGCCCACCATTATACTCATAATGGTTCCAGCACACACCACTGAATGAATGAATCAATGAATAAATACTGTTCCTTCTATTACTCCATTTCCTTCTCCAGCTAGAATTTTTTTCAAACCTTGTTAAAGAATTCTTTTCCATGACACTTCCTCTGACCACACAGGTACTAACTAACTAACTAACTAACTAACTAACTAACTAACTAAAGCTAAATATTTCTTCTTCCCTTTTCATTATAACTATACATGTTAGAATGCATGGAAATTTTTCATAAAGGTAACCTGAAATGACTGGTAGAAACAAGAACTATAGGAAATGAGAGGTAAAATCATAGTGGGACAATGAGGAAATATTTCATTCAGTCAATAAATAACCAACATTTATTACAGAAAAGTGTATGAGGTGTTAGAGGGAAGCCTGGGTGGACTGTAGTTTGGAACAGGTGTGGGCATAAAGGTGATGAGACACTTGATCTAGATCTTGAAGAATAACTGGAATTTGAATCACCTAAAAGAATGGTGAAGAGGTGAAAAAGGAGAGAGGACCAAGGAGACAGAAATGCACATACATTTGGCTAATATAAGCTGACCAGTCTTGGCAAGATAGGAAGTTTAGGAAGAGCAGTATTAGGAAATAAAATTGAAAGCTTGATCGTGAATCTTAGAATTAGCAAAGGCCTTAAGGTCACCTATCTTTCTAACAAAGGATAACAGTCCTGAGAATTGAACAAGATACCGAGGCAGCCTATACACTATTGTACTCTTCTAACTGTTATACTGAATATTATACTGTTATACCAAATGTTGTACATAAATTTTATACTGCATAGAAACATGTCTTCTTGAACATCTTTCCACTGGCCATAGCTATACCTTCTGATGTACCCAGTAGAAGTCTATTCCCTCCATATGGGGCAGTCTTTCAAATATCTTTCATTTATTGATGCATGGCCTTGAACAAATGATGTTGCTTTTCTGAGGATCAACTTTCTCATCTCTAAATGAGAGGTGTGGCAGGCTAATTGTCCTCTGACATCTGTCCTCCCCTTTCTTTATTGTAATTTAATCTTTTGCGGGGCACATGGGCACCCAGGAAAGACTAAATTTCTCAATCTTCCTTGGGGCTGGCTATGGCCTTGTGCTTAAGTTCTGGTCAGTGGGCTGTGAACGAATGAGACCTTCCCTTCCCCTTTCCTCCTTCCCAGTGGCTGGAATTCGTATGTGGGGTGAGCCAACTTAGTCCTTGTGGATGAGAACAATACCCTGGGCATGACAGAGCAGCAAGACAAAGAAAGAGTCAGGGCCCCTGACAACCTGACAGAGCACAGCAACCACATTAGCTTGGCTTTCACACAAGAGAGAAATAACTTCTATCTTGCTTAAGCCACTTTTCTTTTTTAAAAAATATGTTACAGCACCTGACATATATCCTAACACAATAGGATGTAACATCTCTAAATAAAAGGGATTTAGTAAGAATTAAATAAAATTAGGAATACTAAATATATATACAATTTCATTTTTTAGTATTTGAATACCATCATCTTCTCTCCTGAGACTCTGTTATCGACATAATTCAAGATTCCTCAGAATCTTAATATACTTCCCTGGATCTCTATTTGATAATATCGCTCAAAGGCTGACATTCCAAATTGAACATTAATTCTTTATAAACTGTGTACATAGAAGAGCATATATTTCCCTATATGACTTCCCTACATAATTTGAAGATTTCTGTGTATTTGTAATCCTTAGCAAAACTACAACAGATCCTTTCTCCATATATCTGCATTCATTCAACAAATATTCATAAATTGTCTACTGTACAAGGCTTGGTGATACAATAGTGAATATTGCTGATGTAAAATGGCATTAATAATATTTTTACAAGGTACAACTATCCATTAATGAGACTGAATTTTGAGGACCTACTACCAGAAAGTTACACCTTGGGGAAAAAAAGTATATGCATGACCACTATGTCTCTTATCTTTCACGTTCAACAACCTTGAGGCAAATCAAAAGGGCCAGGTCTCATGCCCTGTTTAGTAGTGTCACGTAGTGGAATCAGTTTGCTGAGACTGGCATTAGAAAAACTCCAACTCTCTATATATTTATCTACTATTCTTTTAAAACAGAACAATGAGAAACCAAAATTTGAGAGGCAGCAGAGTTCAGTGATTAAAGACTACACCCTGGAGCCTGCTCTACTCCTAGGTCTGGCACCGATGAGCTGTGTCACTTTTCAGCACCTCTTTGTGCTTCTGTTTCCTCAGGCATAAAATGAGAGTAATAATAGCAGTAATGTAAGAATAGTACCTTCCTCTTAGGATTATGTCGAGGATATAACAGCTTAGAGAAGTTTCTGGCACATGGAGAAAGTACTCAGTAAATGTTAGCTACCATTATTATAGGGATTACAATAATGTGAACAGATGACACCATTTCTGGTCAGGGTGTAAAGAACTCGGGGCCATATGGTCAAACAGCATTTTCTAATACTGGTTATTTTTCATACTTGTTACTTATTAGTGATTTTTTTCATCCTAAAAAGACAATTTAATGTACTGAAGGCAAGCTGATTATATCAAAAGCCTTAAAAATCCAAAAGCACTTTGACTCAATAATTCCATTTCTAAAGTTAATCCTAAATAAATAACGATGGATGTCCACAAAATCTGGCTATAAGGATGTTCACTGTAATTTGTTTATAAAAGTATTAATAAAAAAGAAAGCAAAGAGAAAGACAAGTTCAAAAGGTTTGATTCAATTACTATAGAAATCCATTCAATTGAATGGCATGCATCTATTAAAAATAATTTTGTAATTTTGTAATTTTTACTTCCTATATCATTATGTTAAGTAAAAAAAAAAAGAAAAGGAAGAATGTGATCCCATTCTGGTTTAAAAAGTGTGTGTGTGTGTGCGTGTGTATAGATTAATAAAGACTCCTACATTATACACCAAAAAACAGTAACAGTTATCTCTAGTTGGTTCATTTCTACATAATTTTTGTTCTTTTTCTTTTCTATTTTCTAAGTTTTCCCCATGAATCTATATTACTTTTGCAAGGAAAAAGGTTACTCAAAGGAAGTACACAATGTGCAGTGAACTAAAATCTTGAAAACATGAAGACACACTCTGGACAATGAGAAGAAATTCCTTAGGCTTGTTTACAAAGTAAAAGATCCAATACACAGATGTGCTCATTAGTTTCCCAGACACTCCCCGAATTCACATGGTTTTCTGTCACAAGCCCATGTGAAACTTAGTCCTGAGTATTTAGCTACGGACACCAAAAAAGATGGTCAATATAAGGTAAACTTGGGAATCCCCCAAAATACAAGAAATGTTTCTTATTATCCCTTTTATTAAAGCCAGAAATTAACCTGTTCTGACAACCTTAATGAACCTCAAAAGTGATTTAGATGTGTTTACAAAGGAAGGTGCTCTGGAAAGATTTAAGTAATGTAACACTGTGTCTTTGAAAAGTCTTCAAAAAAATATATTATTAGGCAATAATTAGACCAGTTTGCTATAATTGTACAATGTATTTTTGACTATGGGACGTAAAATCTGATCATTTTAATAACATTTTTTACAAATAAATACCTTTCACCCTTTATATTTTTTCTAACCTCTTCACTGGACACGCCTTCCCAGGATAAACTGCATCCTTCTAAAATTAATATTCACCAGTAATCTTTAAAAGGGGCATAATGGACAGGGAAATCCGAGATGAAAAGTTCAGTAAGCACTACTTACCACAGACCAGTATCTGAGAAATACACAATCAATGTCTCTGTTCTCTGTCACCTCCGGGTAGCATGTTAGCATGCAACTTACCTGTCATGTCATCAAAGCATTTATCATAGAATTATCATTTCATTAGCCACTTACATGAGAGACCTCCAAGTTCACATCCTTATTAGCTCCTGCCTGGCTTATTTTAATAGACTCTGAATTTCTCTACCCATTTCTAATCTATTCCCACCTTGAATCCAAAAAGCATCAGCCCACCAGCCAGCTTAAATACCACTTTAATCACATTACAATTTACTGTAAAAATCTTAGATTAACTCCTATCCTATAAGGGGTAGAAAGAAAACTCATTATAAAGGCTATTCAAAGTCTTTATCTTCTGCTTCTGTGCAATGTGAACTCTTTCTGCAATCAGGCTGATCTCACCAACTCCTCTTGATGACTTGCTCAAGCTGTCCTCCCACCCTGGCTTCCTTGTCAATGCAAATTCATCCTCCCAGCACGCTCAGCTGAAAGCTAATAAGGTTCTTCAACTGAAAGCCAATAAGGTTCTCGGTAACCATTACAGCTGTAAATAAATCCTTTGTCTTCAGAATTTCATCAACACTCACATATTGTCTGACCCATTGATTAGGCACTAAATCATACTGTCTCCTACTGTCAAGCAATTATACATCTAGGATCTAAATTAATTAAGTTGAGGTAATTCCCTTCTAGCCCTTTATAGTTGATGTACTTCTTACAGACCTACCAGTTAGAAACCTGGTAAATCCTCAATATTTGGTGAACAATAAATGAGCGGCATCTTACACTTGTGTATAAAGCCAAATATATTTATAATTAGCAATGTACCTCTAAGGCTTTTCTCTAACAAAACCAGTTATTATTTTACATAAGTTCATGCATCGGGGACCCAAGACCACCCCCAGGTTCAGTGATCCATGAGGAGGACTCATGGGACTGAGCACATGGTTGTATTCATGTCTAAGATCTATTACCGCGAAAGGATACAAAGCAGAATCAGCAAAGGGAAAAGGTGCACGGCACAAAGTCCTGAGAAACCAAACGCAAGCTTCTAAGAGTATTCTCCCAGTGGAGTCACCCAGAACACACTGTCTTCAGCATCAAACTGTGACAACACATGTTGTTTACCAACACAGAGACATAGCGTCTGTTTTTTTTTTTTTTTTTAAGGGTTGATCACTTAGGCACCCTCTGCCTGGCACAGACCAAAATTCCAGACTCCCAGACAGTATTTAGCAAAAATCACCCTGTTTGCAGTGTGTTTTTAGGGTGGCATGGGGAGCCATTCTAAAGCTTTATATCAGTATAGGGAACTGTTTGAGTTCCCACATGCCAGCACGAACATGGTAAACAGGTCTTTCTAAGGAAAGCAGTCTTGGGCCTGCAATGTTAAATCTTTTCTATGTAGTTACTTTCATATTTTTATGGGAGAAATATTACAATTAACTATATTTGATTTATAAGAGGCACAAAATTATTTTTTAAAGTATTAAAATCTAGCATTTAATTAGAGATGCACTGCCTAGACTGCCTGCACCCAACCATTAAAAGTTACACAATTTTTAAATAATTCACATCCTTTAGGTTTTTCAGGTTTTTTTAAATTTTTCTTTGCATAATGAGGTTTCCCCCCTTTTCCCCAAACCAAAACTTCCCTAGCTGTCAGGATAAAGGAATTAAATATAACATCTAAAGGAAATAAATACTTTTGGACAACAAGCTCTTGTCTTCTAAATGCCAACTGGGTACCAGAGCATTGGGGTAGCTGTTTCAGGTACATCATCTTATTAAATCCTCACAAGGATTAGTAATGGTTTCTATTTTATAGATGGAAGTTTTGAGAGTCTAAGTAATCCACTCAGGTTTACCATGGCAAGCAAGGATTTAGGCTCAGATCTACTTCATTCCAAACCCTTGCTCTTAGCTTTATACCAGCTACTTCTACCTAATAAGCACTGGCTCCTTATTATTAATCATTTCCCTCTAAACTATATTATGTATACATACTTTTTTGTTTGGTTGGTTATAAAGAGCACTACTCTTAACCTTACTGACTTTGATTAAAGTTGAAATTCAGCTGGAAGAGAACGAGGTAAGTTTAACCCAGGATACTCTACTCTTTGCTTTCCAACTCTTGAAAATTACAAAATCAAATTATACCCATTGCTTATGTCCTTTATTTTGTATCAATCTGTAAGAGCTAGTATCAGGATCTTGGCATTTCACTTACCAAATGTGGGGATCTTGTGAGTTAGTTATGCTTTCTGAGTTTCAGTTTATTCATCCATATAATGGGCACCCCTAACTCATTTAATTCTGTAAGAATTAAATAAGATATTTAAAGGGCCCCGCCTATCTGTACCTGCAGAATAAATGATTGCCACAACACAGGAACAACTGACTGAGAAGCAAGCCAAGTCAATGACCTTAGGGAGAAAGGAGGTGGTAGGGAAGTACCCTGACCACCAGGTGTCACCACTGGCCCAGAGAGCTGGTCAAAGTGCCAGAAGTCTCCGTTGGGACCCTGAAGCAAAACAGGGTAAAGCTGAGCAAGACTGTCACTTGCACCTTCAGGACAGGACATTCAAGAATTGGCTTTGGCATTTCAACACCTTTACAGCTGGTACAATATTGCTGCATCATTCTAAGTTACACTGCTCTGTCACCTGTGTTAAAATGATGGTAACAGATACCTTCAGTAGTTTTTAAACTAGTACACTGCTATAGCTCTGAATTATTAGCGCATACTGAATATATTTACAAGCAATGGACAAAATCAAGCACTAATTCTGAACAACAAAATGACCGTGATATAAATAATTAGTTGAATAGCCACAGATTTGTCGACACAGTTTAATTTTAAAAACTATGCTCCGTGACCTATTTTAATTTTGAGAATCAATAGTGTTTCTTACATCTTTGGCTTCACATCACAATTTCTGGCTTCCACAGGCTTCAGTAATGCCCCTGTGGGCAATTGTTCTCTGGCCCCAATTCCACAATCCGTTCACATTATTTCCTTTACATTATTTATACGGATGACAGAAAGAAATGGAAAGCAGAATATTTTGGGGTTAAAAAAAGAGTTTATGAAAAGTTTAGGCAAAAGCAGCTTTATTATTAACTCGTTCCCTTGATCTCAGGAACTTCAAAGCTCATTTTTCCAAATGCTCTCAATTTTCTATTTTCTTAAGAAACACTTAGAGTAAATCTATCAACCTACGAATAGCCCTGAAATCACTCAAGGAACAAACACCACAACCCCCGACTTCATTGTGCAACCTGCCAACCACGCAGCGTCTGGGCTCTCCTGCTTCTCAGTCCTCCACACTGGGTGCCACCTGCGGCCACCTCGAGGTGGGTTCATTCAGTGTCAGCGCAGAACTGGGACGCAGCTCCCGATGTGGTACAGACAGGCCCCTGTCCGCGCTGCCAGCGCACACCTGAGCCAGGTGGAGCCTGACCAGGCCTGCACCTGGGCTCGCGACTCCCTGGGCCACCGACAAGGGGGCAGGAGTTGGCTAAAACAGCACAGGCGTCCGTGCAGCGCCGGTGCAATCGCCACTCGAGCAATCTGGGCCATTTCTGCTGCGGTTCCGACCGCGGCCCAAGTTCCACTTCGCACATTTCACACAAATGGGACCGTCTTCCGAGGACGCACCGCGCCCCCTCGGGCCGCTGCTCCCAGTCGTGGGGACTCCGGGGAGGGGCGCAGGCGCCGGGGGCGCCCACGCTGGCGGGGCGCTCGGGGCACAGCCCTGCGTGGCCGGGCCGGGGCCCCAGGGATGGGGCGGACGCGCCCGGGAGGGGCGCCGTGTCCCGCCCCCCCCGCCCCCCCCACCCACGGGCGCGGGGCCCGGCGGCGCGCTACCTGGGGGACTCGGCGGCGAAGCTGCCGCCGTCCAGCAGCCGCATCTTGCAGAAGAGGACGCCGTTGACGAAGGGCACGGAGGAGAGCTCCTCCAGCCCGAAGTCCACCTTGAACTTGAACTTCTTCTTCTTCATCATCGTCACGAGGGCCGCGCGCCGGCGGGCGGGGTGCGGGGGCGGCCCCCCGGGGCGCGCGGGCCGCCGCCGCCGCCTCAGCTCGGCCGAGCCCCCGGCCCGCCCGGGCCCATGGCCGGGGCCGCGAGCTGCGCGCGGGGGCGCGGCCGGGGGGCGCCGCGGGCCGGCCGGGGCGGGGGCCGGGGCGGGGGCTGGGGCCGGGGCCACCGCCGCCTCCCGCGGCAGCCCGGGCCGGGCGGCGGGCGGCGGGGGGCGCGCTCGGTGCGCGGCGGGGCCGCGGCCGCCCGTGTCGGCGCCGGGGGGAGCGACGCTGCGGGACCCGCCGCCGCCGCCGGGCCCCGGGCGCCCCCCAGCGGCGGCCGCGCGCAGCGCACCCGGCGGAAGGAAACGCGGGCGGCGCGGGCGGGCGCTGCGCCGGGGAAGGCGGCTCCGCGTCACGGCCCTCGGGGTTAAGAAAAGACGGCCCCGGCCCCAGAGGAGCTTCCTCCTCCCGCTTCCTCTCGGCCTCTCTGTCCGCGTTGGCTCCGCCCCCTCGTTCCTCCGCCCCTCCCCTCCCCTCCCCTCCCCCTCCCCCTCCCTCCTCTCTGCTCCCCTCTCCTCCCTCTCCTCCCCTCCCCTCTTCTCCCCCTCCCTTCTCCTCTCCCCCTCCTTCCCCTCCTCTTCCCCTTCCCTCCCCTCTTCTCCCCCTCCTCTCTGCTCCCTCCCCTCCCTCCTCCCTCTTCTCCCTCCACTTCTCTCCCTCTCTCCTATCCCTCTCCCTCCCCTGTCCTCCCTCCCCTCCCCTCTTCTCCCCTCCACTTCTCTCCCCTCTCTCCTCTCCTATCCCCTCCCCTCCCCCTGTCCTCCCTCTCCTCCCCTCCCCTCTTCTCCCCCTCCTCTCTGCGCCCCTTCCCTTTCCTCTTCTCCCCTCCCCTCCCGCTCCTCCACCGGTCGCGTTATTTCCCCCTCGGGACTGAGGGTCGAGGGTGTTCACATAGAGCTCGTCGGGATGGCCACAACGTCGATCTCGTCCCGTTGAAATCCGAACCCTAAGATTTCCTTTAGGGACTCGAAATGCGCGAGTTTTCTAATATCAGATGAGGGCGGGGTAGGGAAAAGCCAAGGGGTGAAAACGGGTTGGGGGCCCAGCCAGGGTCCAGGCACCGGACTAACGGCTACAGTCGTTTTCCCGTGTTTATGCCCTTAACACCTGTCACCCGGGATAAAAGAGGGCGGAAGGGGTTAAAATAATAAAAATGACACCTGCCCTTTTAAAATCGGGCCGTCCATACCGAGAACTCAAAAGCCTGAAAAGAAGAGCCTCCTTAGATGCATAGCAATCACCTGCCGTCCGTAGACATGCATTTGTCCTTATGATGAGCTGGGTACACAATGCTCGTGTGTTCAGCAGTTATTGTCCCTTTAACTCAGAGATTCCCCCGCGGTAATTTCCGCACGGGTGTACTGGAAGGGATTCTCGTTCCCAGTTCACTCATTTCTTCATGCATTCATCCATATAACAATATTTTTTTAATCGCTTAAAATGTCAGTCACTAGTTAGACACAATGATAAAAAATAAGATAAAAACACACCCTCGAAAATTTTACAGTCTAGTAAGGGAGACATAAATGTCAGTCATTAAAAACCAAAACTTAGCATGAAGGTGTGTTTCTTCAGAATGAAGAAGGCATTAATGGAAGTTAACTGGTGTTCTGGATTTCAGAGAATAAGGTTTGGGCAAAGAGAGAAAGGGTGTTCCCTGTGGAGGAAGCAGAAGTAAAGACTCAAAGGCAGAGTCTAATGTTCAGTAGTGGATAAAGCTGGCTGCTCAGCAGGACAAGGGGGAAAAGCAGTGGGAAGAGTTAAGAGACACTGAGCTTTGTAACTGAGCTAGATAGATGTTAAGTCCATTAACCAAGCTTTGGAAACAGGAGGAGGGCAGGTTGGGAAAGGAAGGGATAAGGAGTATTTGAACGGCCTTCAAGATATTGAGGGAGAGAAGGGCAGCCTTAGCCCAGGTGGAAGGCTAAGGTTGAAAATACATATTTGGGAATCAGAGTATTCCCTGATGGCTGAAGCCCCAAGGGTGGATAAAAATTAGTTACTCTGAAGAACATATATTGTGTAGATGGAGGAAGAAGAGCTTGTGAAAGTGCCTGAGAACAGTCAGAGACAGAGGAGACCAAGAAAGAGACATGGCCGGGAAGCCAAGAAAGTTTTAAGAGCTTCCATGTGCCAGGCGCTATGCCAAGGAACAGTAACTACAAATGAAAAGAACACACAGGGGTTTATAAATAAATGGAGGATAACACAGATGTGCAAACAGCTCAATTAAAGAGTGTGAGTGTGTGTGTGTAAGCATACGCATGCACACATGTGTGCAGAGAGAGAGCTTTATGATCCGTGGAGAGCAGAAGAGGAAGTTTCCAGAAAGTGCTGCTGAGCAGTTCTAGAGGATTTGGACTGTGAAGGGAAGCAAGTGTTTGCCACCCCAAAATATGCCCCTTGGGATATTGATTATTTTAAGCTGGTTATTTTTAAGAAAGGAAAGACTCAGAAAGACATTGATCCTCTCCCTTACCTGCCTAAAGGAATTCAGATACAAAAACCTGCTTAAAGGAAGAGAGCTATCCGTTAGCATAAATAAACTAAATGTGTCAGTGAGGGAGGAACCTAACCACTTCTGTCTGTTGGATTCCCCTCTGGGTCCCATTGTTTCTGGGTGGTTTGACAGGAGTTTGGTTACCAAAGATTTGCTCTTTCTCATCTTCCTGTGAATGAATGGCCTACTTTCTCTTTGAAGTGAATTGCCACCCTCTCCTTAGCCCATAACAGCATAAATGCCTCAACTGCGGGTATGTCCTGAGAGTCCCATATTCTCATGGAACTCCCATATGTACATATGTAATAGATTTGGTTATTTTTTTCCTATTAACCTCTTATTAATTTGCTTATTAGATCAGCCAGAAGAACTTAGAAGAGTATAAGGAAAATAATTTTTCCATACAACTGAAAAAAGGTTATTAAATTGAAGATTAGGAGGTCATTGATATCTTGGTGAGAGAAGTCTCCATAAAAGGTGATGGCAAAGTAAGATTAAAAGGGTCTGTGAAGTGAATGGAAGACAGTATTGGGGAGTGAGTGACCAAATATTATTTTTTCTGATTTTTGTCAAGGAATGAAAAGAGAGAGGACAGTAGCTAGAGGAGAGGGGTTCGAGTTTTTAAAATACCATTCAGGGACTATCAAAGATTCAGTGAGAACCTATTGTGTGACAAGCACCTTAACAGGTCCTGAAGATCTGGGGTGCAGTCCCTGTCCTCTAGCTTTCAGTATATTGGAGGACTACTGGAGTCCACTGGAGATAAGTAAGCAGGCAGGTGCATTATATAGATAGAACTCAGCATAGCACTGAGTCCTGGCTGTGCATGACGGTGAATAGAGGCTGCCGTGGGAGCACAGAATAACAACTAACTAGGAAAAGTAGGTTTATGGAAGACTTTCTAGGGTAAGTGACATTTGAGCTGCTGTCTGAATGATGAGAGTGGGGGTGGGGAGTGGTTTCCAGGAAGAAGGTACTGCATGTGCAGAGGCTCAGAGGAAGGGAGACCATGTCGCAGGAGGAACTGAAAGTAGTTCAGTCTGGCTGTAACTTTGAGTGGGATGTGGCGACAGGGCTAGAATAGGGAGCCGTTGAAGTTTTAAACCAGAGGAATGATATGTTCAGATTTGCCTTTCATAAAGATCTTTAGCTGAGATAAAACTGGAGGAAGTAAGAGAGTACTCTTTTTTAGACTCGTGGTTTGATTATTAAATAAAATACCTTGTATAGTCAAGGTCCAGGCAAGAAACAGACATCACACTCAAAGTATTTAAGTGAGGAAAATTTAATGAAAGGACACTTAGGGCAGGACCATAGTCTGGTGGGGAGTTGAAAGGAGGGGAGATAAAGATCCTGACCTCTTTCATCTCCTGCTTTCTTATCTCCTGCTGGCAAATCTCATGATCTCAAACCAACCAAGAAGGAAAAGGAACCTTAGATGGAGGTAAAGGGACAGAGAGCTACCAGCATACATCTGATTTAGTCAGGGTTCACTGTAGGAACCAGAAATCACTCCAGATATTTCAAAAAACAAAAGGATATTAGGCAATTCAGTACTTCTGAAACCCTTGGAAGGGTTGGAGGAGTGGAAATCAATAGACTACTGAATTCAAGGTTACATCATTTATTGCAGATGCTACTAGTTGCTCCCTAATATCTGGTCTCCTTTGCTTCCTGGGCATAATGGAGTTTATATTTTTGGATCCCCTGGCAGTTAGGTGGGGCCGTGTAACTAGCTCTAGCAATAACATGTGAGAAGTAATGTGTCACTTCCAGGATGAGGCAGTGAAAAGCCTTTGAGCAATTGTCTAGACTTTCTCTTCCTTGCTGCAGTTGTCATGGAGGAAATTTTGAGTTAAGATGTCTTACCCACGAGATTAAAGCAGCTCAGATCATTGACTCAGCATGTAGAAAACTGCCAACATCAGCAGTACTTCCCTGCCTAGTTTTATTGAGACATATTTGACATTTAACATTGTATTAGTCCGAGGTGTCCGACATAATGGTTGGATATAGGTGTATATTGTGAAATGATTACCATAAAAACTCTATGGTTAATAGAGAATGTTATTTTAAAAAACTCTAGTTAACATCAGTCACCTTCCTCTCTTTTTGGCATCTGCTGGTTGGAATTTGATGTCAAGGGAAATGTTTGAAGTTATATGTTAAAGATGACAGAGCTTCTATAAGCCTGGGTCCCTAGGTGACTGTGTGGCAGTCCTCCACCTCTGACCAGGGACACTTATGTTGAACTAGTATGGGAGCAAGAAACAAAATTTTACTGTGACCTTTTCAAATATGTTTGCCACAATAGTTAATTTTCCTTAATATAGAAAAAGTTAAAAAAAATACAGAAATGGTTACAGAGATAGGGTTTTAAAGTAAAAATCTAAGACTAGGTAGACAAGCAGTAGGCAACAAGGAAACTACTATTAGGAGCTAGATAATGGAAACCTATGGCAAGACATTTGGTAAAAGAGTTGCCTGTGATAATCTGAAGGCAAAAAAAAAAAAAAGTGCTACAAAGCCCATACATAGCTCTAGAAGGAGTTAGAAAATGGGAATGGGATGTTAGTGGGTTATGTTTACTGGCTGCATTTAGCAACATATTAGAAATGTTGGATGAGCTCATGCAATAACAAGCAGATTTGCAGGCATAAATGAAAAGGAATATAGAGAATACAGAAAATTGAAGGCTTGAGGGTTTGGAAAAACCAACTGCTCTATACTCCAAAGAATAGGAAACAAGATTGAAAGAGCTTTTGAGCAACAAGGGCCCATTGAAACTGAGCCATACAGTAGAGATTAGGCTTAGGGTGTAGCCTTCACTTTAAATTTGATGGTCCTTTAAGTTGAGAAGAACAGAAGTATAAATCAGAATCTAGAATTATCTCCAGAAAAGAACGTTAGTGTTACTGGCATATGGAACTGACTAGAAGCAAATAGGTCAGAAGTCTTTCGGTTGTTGAGGAACTGAAATGCTATATTAAAAGCTTTACTGTCTATAAGGAAGTCATGCTTCCAATATCCACTTCACATGTGGGCTTAGGGGAAAATCTCCAGAGGGCGGAGGCAGTAACCACAGAGAACAATGGACAAGACAGTTCCTTACAGAAGGTAGAAAGGAGGTCTAGCTTAGGAACTTCCCTCACACATCACAATGCCGGCATTCAGAATCTCATTTCTGTGGTGGGCCGGTGTCTCCTTTTCTCTCTTTCTCACCTGAGAGTGTTTACTGCAATACATTTGCTTCGTCGTTATGTACTGGGTGTGACCGAGGAAGATATCTTATTAGTTTATAGGTCAGAGTGAGTTTTTCACCCTTGATACTATTACATGTTGGACCAGACAATTCTTTCTTGTGGGAGCTGACCTGCGTATTGTACAATGTTTGGCCTCCACCCACTAGATCCCCTTCCTTCCCAGTTGTGACAATTGAAAATGTCTCCAGACCCTGCCTTGTGTTTCCTGGGGGACAAAATCAGCCCTGGTTGAGAATTATCAAGTCACAAGGTGATGTAGGTTTATATTCAGAAGTGATGGAGAAGCCTGTGTGGTTTCCTGAGGATCCTGTCCTTTGAACTTGATGAAGTGGCTGAGTGAGATTTTAGGTTATCTCCCTTGGGAAAAGAGTGAGTGAGTGTATTGTTTGGGAAGAAGAGTGAAAAGGATATTAGCTGACCAAATGAAATTGACTATGGCATAGAGTTCTAGGTCATCACCAAACCTGCTTTTCTCCCCTTCCTGAGGACATTTGAGTGCTTATAATCAGCCAAGCATCAGGCTACGTGGGGAAGGTGGGTCATCACAATGTCTTTGCCTTCAAGGAGTTGATATGAAGAAAAGCCAAATAAATATTTTCTAATCCATGTGCTTCATTAAACATATGCAGAAAAGCATCATACACATGGAGGAGAGAGCAATTACCAGAAGGCCAATCATCTTTAAGATCCTCTCCAGCTGTAAAATTATACGAATTATACTCAACCAACATTTACTGAGCACATGTTTTCTGTCCAGCTCATTATTGGCTTGATTTCTGAGTACAGCCTTATTATCATTCAGAGATAGTAGCTGACAAATACCGTCAGCACTCCTATTTTGTAAATTCATTCGTTTAATATTTAGTGAGGTTTTTTTTTTATGTATTAAGCACTTGCTAGGTATGTATGAAAAGGGTGAATTTGACGTTTTAAAGGTGATCTCAAAAGTTTACAGTGAAACAAAAATAGACTTTGACTACTTTTCAGGAAATAAATTACCAGGTGATGGGTTTGGTTATATTTAAAATTGATAGTTTTTCAGTTCAATCCAATAGGTCAGTCATATTTAGAATCCATGGTGCTTCAAATGTTATTTCCACTACCTAGAGCCAAATCAGCAGCTTTGACTATTACCTAGAGCCAAATCAGCAGCTTTGACTATTATTAAAGAAAGTAGAAATCAAAAGATTGGTCACATTTGTCTATAACTTCTGCAATAGAATATATCAGTTAGAATAAATACTTTGAGAGATATTTCTTAGAAACATTATTTTATATTACTACCTAGATATAAATATATATTTCTTTTCAACTTTTTTCTTATTTAATGGAGTCTGGCTACAATATCAAGTCTAGTATTTGTCTGTGCATTAGATCATGTTTTTTTTTTTTTTACATAAAGCTCTAATTTGCCTTAAATGCCTCTGGTTTATTGGAGATATATATATATATATATATATATATATATATATATATATATATATATATATATATATTTCTTCAACTATTAATTTATTTAGTCGACTATTTTGCAGCTATTTAATTAGAGGATACAAAACAAATAAGAGTTGGATCCTCTCAACATGCTGAGGGTAGGGAAAATAAAACAGAAAGCTGAGGAAGAAGCAGTTACTTCCAGATGAGACATTAAGAGAAGGCTTTGTGGAGGATGTGGCATTGAGCTAGACCTTGAGCCTGGAAAGAAGCGTAGAATTTGCAAATGCAGAGAAGAATGGAAAGGCCATTTTTGACTTCAGACAAGGAGAGAATCTGAAGGAGGAGAAGAATCTGAGTTAAAACAAAGGAAAAAATAGTTATGAAAAGTTGTAGAGGAAAACCAGGTTAGAACCAGATTGTAGCCAGAACTTGGTTTTAAAAATGCTATGTTTGGCAGTCAAGACTTTATTTTGCAGACTGTGAGGCATTTGAGCAAAGAGTGAAAAATCAGAGCTGAACATTAATCTGATAGGAATATTTAGGATACATTGGGCTAAAGAAGCAGCTAATGTAGAGGCCAATTAGAAAGCTAGTTAGTGAAAGTGTGCAGACAATAGGTTATGTGGCTCTGAATTAGGATACTTGCAGGGGCCTTAGAGAGAAGAGGACTCATGAGAGGTTATTGTAAAACTAGAATCGATAGGCTCTGGCAAGCTATTGCATTTGGTGATGGAATAATGGTAAGAAGTAAAAAGTGACTTTGACATAATAAATCCCTATGACAGAGAGGATGATGATACTTAAAGCAAATTTGGGGGATGCAGGAAGAGAAACAGATTAAGACTGATGTGATCTTATAAGGAAGAATTCTGTTTATAATATATTCTGGAAATGTATATATTCAATTCAGTTTAACTGATGCCAGTGATGAAAACATGAAGTGCACTGAGGGACAACTTGAATTTTGCACTGTGATAATATTGAGTGTTCAGGCTACTTGTATTCAATGTCGTTCCTTTACAAAGTGTATTTATTTGCTTAGACCGGTGAGTTGGAGAAATGCCTCCTATAACCTTAACCTGACCTTCTCAGTTAATAAAGTGTCTTGAGGTATATCGATTTTTTTACTGCATTCAAAATCTTTAACCAAGGAGAATCTTAAAATAGCACAAAAGATCTTTATTTTTAACAACAACAAAAAAGCCCATCCATAGATGGACTTGATTTTAGCTTTTAGCTTATGTGTTTTTTGAATACTTACACTCAGGGGCTTTCTAGATTAAATCTGATGTATTTAATACACTTCAAATTAATAGCTCATAGACAATTACTGTCATTCTTTTGCCATTATGATAGCAATTAAATAATTAATGTGATCAAATATAATTTCCTAGTTGGAAAGAGTAAGTTTTATTGTACAATCTTTCTAAGAAGGAATAGTCATGTTTCCAAAGAATTGGTTAAGGTTTAAAAAATTTTAAGGGTTTAACAATTGTTTTTACTAGAGTAGTTTCTAAATAGGCAGATAAGGAAGATCTGTTATAAAAAATGAATCCATTTATAACACAGAAAGTTCCAAGAGGTACCTTCCTTCATATCTGTGGTTTTGATTTTGAATCTGAAAAGAATTACAGTTGGAATATGCAGTAGGCCTTTAGGCTGATACTTCGAATGCCATATTTAACTTTACTCATTTTAAATTCTCCTTTAAGTTTTAAGAATTATTCATTCATTCATTCATTCATTCATTCTTTGAGGGAAAAGAGGGCCAAGACTTAAAATATGTCAAGACACCCAGTACCATTTCTTTCCTTTGGCATACTTCAAAATACTAGCTAAAAAAAAGATGGGAGGATCCTTCATGGGAACAAGAATACTGCTACATGCTTGACTTTGGTCAAAAGATATTGTAGCAAAATCTCACCCTGATGACTAGTAAGCAAAAAACCAAAATAAAAACGCGGGTAGTAAAGAGTAAAAGAAAAACAATTCCAATGACATGTAGGAAAGGAAACTGAAGTAAATCACAAACAACTGATTTAAAAGCAAGTTTTTTATCAAAGTTATCCAGTGATTTGCTTCAATTTTTGGCTTTATTTTTAGTGCAGACTTGATTTAACACATAGCTTAGCTGATCAAACACCTTCATTTGTAGTGACATTTTTTTGGGATGGCAAGTGTCTTTGGGATGGTCTTGCACTAATATGATAAGCCTGGCAGATAGAACGAGAGTGACGTTACTGCCTCCCATACAGAAGTTGTTAGTAGAAGAGGGATGTAGTGGTTATGTGGCCTAGAAGGGGCCAAGGCAGGAGGAAAGGGCTCCCATCTGTCTTTGCTGATAAGAGTGGCATTTGTATTAAAGAATACGGATGTGCTTTGACTTATACCGTAGACGCATTTCTGAAAAGTTGTATACAAGCTGATTTTTTGTTGTTGTTGTTTATCCATCTGAATGGCTATGTAATATTTTCAGAATTCCTTTACTTTCATTTCTCACTGATCTGCAATTGGCAGGAGTATCTAAGACTTCAATTCTGAATTTCTCTTCTACTTCTTATCTCTCATGTCGCCAAGCTTTGTTAATCCTGATACATGTTTCTTGGTTATGATTTTAAAAGTTCTTTTACAATGTGGACAATGTCTAGCTCCTCTTCATTATCAATTTAAACCTTGCAAATCCATATTTCTCTTATTCCATATATTTGCAAATCTGAATTTCTGCTATTCCATATATTTGCTGACATTATTATTGTTACTTTATAATAACAGTAATAAATTCAGCATTTATTGAGCATTTATTTGTACTAAGCATTTTTCTAGTCTAATCACTTTCTTGTTTTTGTTTATTTAAACCACACCATTCAATGAGGTAGGTATTATTCTTCTGTTTCACAGATTCAGGTTCTGAAGTAGGTTCTGAAGTAGGTAACAGCTTAGAGACTCTGAGGACCTGTAAGACCAGTGTGGCCGAGCCCTAGAAAGGGTCGCATGAGACAAGACTTGAGAGGTAGGCAAGTGCCACATCACACAGTGCTCCACAGAATAGTCATGAACTAGCAGTCAGTCCTAATAGCAATGGAAAGACACAATATTCTAGTATTTTTAACAGGATGTTACAATGAGACTCTTTCTGACTCACTTTCAGACGAGGTCCCAATTACCACTTCCCCCTTCCCCTGTCCATTCCAATGTGAAATGTGAAGAAAGAGTGAGGTTATAAAATGGAGGCACTTCAGTCAAATTGCTAAATTACTAACATCAAGTAGGCTGAGGCATGAAGAAACAATTCTAGCCGTACTTTACTAGCCTGAGAACTTAAATTTTTGAACTTTTTAGTTGTGTGTCAATGCCTGGAGATATGTAAATCCTGTAGATAACCCTTTAAAAAAACCCTCTGGCTTAGAAAAGAAAGTTCACCTGTCTAGACAATCTGACCTCTATTATCCAGACCACTGGACATCTGGAAGATTACCATCTGAGACCAATCCAGAGGCTAAGACTGCAGAACTGATCTTCTCAAGAACATACTTTTCACTGTAAGAACTCTCAGCTTTGCTTTCTTCTTCAGAATGCTCTGGATATCGCCTCATTGTGTTTCTTAGGATTTGCAAATTCTAAGACCCTTGAATAAAACTTTGTAATTTTAATTTTATCAAAGTCTTCTGATTCGTTAATGCTCAGTTGGCAAGTGTTGGAGTCAGATCATCAGTGACAGAGTTACAAAGATGGTGCTAAAGACTCGTTCTGTGGATCCTTACTTTCTTGCCTATCTTAAGGCTATAAAAGAGCTAAAATTGAAGGGATTGAGGACCTCGTTGCGATTTGAAAGATTCCCATGCAAAGAATCTTTAATGTGTTGTGTGTCTTCCCTACCCCAATGGGAGATTGGTGGGACAGATGTTACTCTACCTCAGGGCCGGTGAGGGAGGCTTTAAGGAGAGTTTGAGTTGCATCTTCTGGATTCCACGGAACACAGAAATACTTGGAAAATAGTTTATTAGCATCGGAATAAGGAATTGCATTTGGAAAGTAACTGTGATCCCTTTGTGGATATCTTATATCTTATAGGTATAAAACCTTTGCGAGGACTATATGCCTGGGATCATTTAAAAAGATATCATGCCCAAGAAACCTTCTGCTTAAACCAGGAAACTTAAGCAGAAAGAGGCTGAAGAGGTGCCATCAGAGTCAGAGGCTGAAGGTGAGGCTGGGTGGGTGTCCAAGTGTCCAGCTGAGACAGAGGCTTTGCCAACTTCAAGGAAGTTGTAGTCAGGGGAAGCCACAGGGAAAAATCTAAGGTGCTCATAAAAACAACTCTGAGAGCAGAGTCAGTTTTTAAACACCTGCTGTGGCCAAAGTATACCAAATGCTAGGTTACATCTATGTTTGTCAAACAAGAACTTTCTTGTCCCTTATCTCTCTTCCTTGTCTGGCCACTCCACCCCTGACTGGCCAAAGGCCAGCTGAGAGAATGAAGAGAAGAGGGTGGGGAGAGAGGAGCTGACCCCCCGCATCACAAAGGCTTCCAACCCAAGCAGTCCAATGGGTGGTGGGAAGGAGCATTAATTGCAACAAAGTTCAGTTTTGACCAACACATTGGACTGGACATTTTATTCTTAAAATGAAACTACTTTGTGGTTAAAAGAAGGATTTTTTTTTTTTTAACTGAAAGTACCGTAAAAGTCAAGGGACTTGCCCTAGGCATTAGGGAAGAATCTGCCCTGCAGAGCTAGTTTGATCAGGCTTTTGGGAAGAAAAGAAGTGTTGTTTTCTGTTTTCACCTTAACAGAGTCTCTGGTTCTGGGTGGAAGTTGCTTGTTTTCAACAATTGCACTGGCTAGGGTGGACATCAGATCAGGGGATGACAGGTGTGAATGAAGAGGGTGAGTTAGGAGGTGATTGCTGCCTTCTCTTCCAGTCGTGTGACTTTGGGCAAGTCATTTAACTTCTCTGTGCATCAGTTTCCTCATCTTAAAGTGGTAATGTACTAGAATGCCTAATAGGGTTATTAAGAAGAATAAATAAGTTAATATATGTAAAGTTCTCAGAGGAATGTCTGATGCCTAGTAAGTATTATGAAGGATTTGTTACTATTTTTACTTTAAAAATTATTATTTTAGCAGCCCAAATTAGAGACAGTATAGCGTGGAGTATGTTTAACTAGAGAGCATCTAAAGGCTCATGATGCATTTTAGAGCCATGGTCAACAGGACTGTAGGGGGTGATAGGATACAGAGAGTGAAGCAGAGGGAGAGGGCAAGAATTGCTCCAGGGTTTCTAGCTTGGACATGTGGATGGAGTTGAGATTAATGAGATTGAAGAGGACAGGAACTATACATTTACAAAAGTCTGCATTTTAATAACATTGAAAGATTTGGACATTGCAGTGATAGTTTTTCTGAAATTTCAAGTGCTCTAAAACAAAGTCATCTTCTGACCCTTTGTCCCACTATTTTAGAAAATGGGGAGCAGGTTTAGGTAATTATGTGATAATATGGTTGTCCTTTCAAGAACTTAGAATGACCTCAATTGACTACACAATCAATCCTTGTATAATAAATGTTGTCAGAAAAACAATACCTTGGTAATAATTCGAAAATTAACATTGTCATCTTTAATAGATGTCTTTGAAAATTTAATTGTCCTGTGTTTAATAAACAACAAACTACATAATAAATTTGCCCAGTGGAACCTGCAATATAGTCTTCAGATCTTTTTTTTGAAAGCACATACACAAATGCAAAGATAAAATTTTATTTCTTAATGGTTTAAATGCCCTGAATGGCTTGTCACCTTACCTTTGCTGTAGTAAGCTGGCGTTTGTAATCAGGATAACAATAAGATTACCATTCTAAAGATGTACGGTAGAGATAAAAGAACCTTTTGTTCACTGGTATTAATTAACTATTTGTGTTCTTCCTAACCCTCTGATGACACAATCAATGTTGAAAATCAGACTTTTTCTTGGGCCAGAGATCTTGCCAAAAGCTGTCTTTTGGCAAGCTTGCTAGGGATTGGAAAAACGTTGGTATCAGATGTTAGGTCTGACCAATGAATAAGTGGCTAAAGGCCATTTCTAGTCTCAGCCCTTCAGTTGTGTAGAGCCCTGTGTAGATGCACATCCCCTCATCGTCAGAACTTTCCTCCCAAGTCTCCTTGACTGCACTCCAGAAAGAGAGGCTGCATCCTTCAGGGCTCTGTGAGAATGCAAAGAAGTGGGTTGTTCCCTGAGACCTTGGTGTCTAAGGTTACGCCAGCCATCCGGCAGGGCCTCATCCTGGTAGTTTGTTATGCAAGATGAATAAATTCTAGAGGTCTGCTCTACAACACTGTGCCTGTAGTTAACTATACTGTACTGTGCATTTAAGAATTTGCCAAGAAGGTAGATCGTTTATAATGTATATAGATGATCTTCTTTCAGTCTTTTTTCTTGGCACTCATATATCCCCTTTACTAGGAATACTTATGTCTTTAACTCTGAAAGAGATGATAAGTATATATATTTGTATATACGTATAAATATATACGTATAAATACATATATATATATGTATTTATCTATATAAATACATATATATATAAATATATGCACATATATTTATATATTCACATATATTTATATCCCAAACTTTAATTTTATACAGCATATGCTATGGAGAACTAAGAAAATTTAAGGACTAATTGTTTTTTACTTTGTTTTTCTTAACTAAATGAAATTCACTATGCTGAAGACCCTTGATATTATGTGATTGTCTACTCATTTTTTTTTTATAACTTAGAATAAGAATAAAATTAGAATTCTAATTTTTATAAATTAGAGTAAGTTATAATGGTTATTGAATGAGTTTGGAAAGTTACATATCATTTGTGAATTAAAAAAATCAAGATAATTAAAAACTTGATTGGTTTATTTAAATTTTCATTATGTTGATTTGTTCTTAGCTATAATAGTCGTGACCATGGAGAATTACATTGATTTATATAATAAATTCTATAATCATTTTATTTCTCAGTAAATTGCATAAACTTTATTTTTATTAAAGATTATACTTTAAATCAGTGTTATGTCTTCATACCACTGAGAAGGAAGTGCTGATTTGAAAATGTAACATTTCCTTCAAAATGAAGGGCAGTGCTTAGTTAAATAAAAAATTGATGACACCTTTTAAAACATTTCCTGTTCACTATGTCTTATTAAAATAAAATCTATCAAGTCCTTTTAAAAAATGCTGTAAGGTTTTCAATATGCCATATTTTAGAGTTAATGGAATTTATATATTTTTTTCAATTTACCTGTTTCTGCATGTTTAATTCAAATCCAAGCTACTCTGTTTAACTGCAATTTTCTGAGAATATTAGTGTGTGTAATCTTTACATTACTCAGTAAACATTTTGATAAATTTATTTAGTGATGGAAGGCCCTCCTTACATTTACTGTGTGAGAATTAATCACTCATTGCTCCTAGGCAAAAAGAAACAAACAAAAATAAGTAAATAAAAAAAATAAAACAAAGCAAAATAATGTTATACTATACATGTAGATATATATATATATTTATATATATTACATATATGTGCATACGTATATATATAATTTAGAGAAGCTATGTTATTCTTCCCCAATTTTGTTTTTGGAACTTCAATTTTCTGGATATTGGATCTTTTGGATTTAGTTTCATCTTTTCTCTAAAATTTTCTCTCATTTTATCTTTTGCTTTATGTTCTAGGAGAGGTCCTAGGCTTTGTTTTTCAACAGCTCTACTGTTTTTAAAAAATTTTTAACAATCATATGTTTAACTTCCAAGAACTCTTTCTTCTCTTGGATTTTTACTTTGGTGTGTGGAGAGATCAGGGCGAGAGATAGGAACAACCAGTTCTAACTTTGCGGTGGCAGTATCTTTCCAAATCTCTCTGCTAATGCTTACATAAAAATTTTAAAGCTTTTTCTATTCTATAGATAATCTCTGTTTTTTTCTCCAAGATCACTGCTATTTATCTCAGTCTTTCTGTTTTATGTTGCTTGTCTTCTTTCTTATGGTCTTGAGATCTTTAGTTACTTGTCAAGTTTAAAAATGGGATGTTCTAGTTAGCTTTTAGGAGTTTCTTTCTCTCGTATATATTGGTCTGCCTTCCCGTGGGATAGTTCTGTGTACATGGGAGCGAATGCTAGTTACCCAAGTAAACCTCTAAATTGCAGTGGCTTTACACAGTGGATGTTTGTTTCTCATCTGTATGATAGTTCAATGCAAATGCTTTGATTGGCAGATGGCTTTCTCCCACGTGGTGATGCAGAAGGCAAGGCTCCTTCACTGGGGCTGATAGCATCAACCTGGGCTTTGGTGCCTTCTGCTTCCAGCTGCCAGAAGGTTAAACGACAAACCTTCTTTCCCAAAAGCTCTGGCCCAGAAGTGGTACACATCACTTCTACTCACATTTCACTAGTGAGATGACTACACTTGGGTGCAAGAGTCCCTGGCTGGGCAGCCACCTCCCAGAAGACACATCACACTAAAGATTGAGGGGCACAAGCTTTTGGTAGACAGCCAGCCACCACTTCTATAAATAGCCTTATCCTTGGGTTGCTTTAATTTTAGGGTAAGAATGCTGGAGCCTTATAGTTACTTTATTTATTTTATTATTATTATTATTATTATTATTATTATTTTTGTTGGGGAAGATTTGGCACACCAATGGAAAAATGGAGAGAGCTTTACTTGGGGGCCCTCTCATCCAGCCTTAGCATTCCTAATTCTCCTCAGTCAGTTTATTCAGTTTCAAGAAAAGAAAACATTTTTTTTTTGGCCAAGAATGAAATGCACATTGGGATTCCATGTATTTAGAAATGAAAGAAGAGAACAGGGAGTGTAGGCAGGTGTCTGGTGCAGTCATGTACTAGATACACTCTCAGTTAATTCCTCTGTTCAGCTTCTCCAGTGTCCCCTGCCCTTGGAGGCATCCGCCAAATCTGTCTGAAGTGTCTGTGGTTTCTACCGTGGAGACTGATCCTTTTCTACACTGAAATCTCTTCCTGCATTTATTGGTCTGCCTGTTCTTTCTCATCCAAACACAGCTTTCAAGTCTCTTTCCATATTCCACATCTTGTTTTAATCCCTCATCCACTGGCAACTCTCCTTCTGTTCTCTTCACTGTTCTGGGTTTGTTATTGTGTTGTCATTAGGCCTCCAAAGGTGGGGGAGTAGGAAAGACAAAGATTTTTTGCTGAGTTTGCTGTATTGAACTTGAAGCCCCCAGAACTGTTTCTTGAGGAAAATCCTGAGTTTCCTTGCAGGAACCATTTGAGTATGTGTCCAGTGTTCCACTTAGATTCTTTGATTTTCTTTAAAAATGTAACTTTACTGTCTGCTCATTTGTTTTTAAAGCATGTATAGATCTAGCAGCTCAAAATATTACCTGTTTTCTCATCAGTGAACACAGCCTGGAGAGTCCACCACCTGTATATAGCAAAAGGCCAGGTGCAAGGGGAACATTTTGGGAGGTGTGATTAAAGAATGTTTGTTTCAGTTACTCTTCCAGTTAATTTAACTTCCATCCTTGGAATAAGCTGGAACAATTACTGGGGTTGTGTTACCTTTGCCCTTCCATAACCATCTTGGTTGAGTTGTTTTAGCATTAGGGCCTTCACTTGAACAAAATGATTGACAAGGAACAGTCTTTCCTCTTATTGCAATTACTTTAGACATTTTTAAAGGACTATCTTCTCCCTTCACCATTCAGCGAGACGTTTTTGAAATGACTCATCACCACCAAAATTGTGGGTTCTCTTGAGATGGTGATGTGTTTCCTTTTATCTGATATGCAACTTTTATGCAACCAACTGTATTGCCCTTTATCATGTGTGTCTTAGCAATCTCTGTTCCTGACTTCCCATTCTATCTTAAAACTGTGATGTTTCCGAGATAATGCTAATTGAGATTGAACTCAGTTGGTAATTGGCTCCTGTCCTCCACCTGGCTGCAGTTCTCTACTAGGGACCAGTCAAAAGTAGTATCTTCCTTAGGATGAAGGATTGGAAAATGACTACTTTGTGATTATTTGGGGGCTTTCTCAGTTCAGTGTATGGTGCACATTTGTAATAATTGGTCTATTTCTTACACGTCTCATAAATGAGAATAAAACATAGTTATGGGAGACTATTTGAAAAGGGATTTTTTTTGGACATTTCAATAATGTGATCATGAATTTTAAGTGATGGAAATTTTTGGATTCCACTTGTAGAGAGGGTTTTAATATATCTTGAGTAAATCTCTAATTCTACTGGGTCTCAATAAAAAGCATATACTGTTTATTGACAGTGAGCTACATACATTTTATGTTATAATATTGAGCTCTAAAATTTTCAAAATGCAGCTTTTTACTATCTAAATGCTTTTTATTGTAAGACACCTCAAAACTCTTATAGAACAAGGCAAAGTATAAACACATGAATATGAAAATAGAGAAAAAGTAAAATAAAATAAAGTAAAAAGATTAAGGAAAGTAAAATAAAAATACTCAGTTGATTGATTGTACTTTGGGATATGTCTATTCTGAAAATAGGAATTCAGTTTTCATATTATTTCCATAACAGAAAACCATATTATTTTTTTCTCTTTTAAGATTTCTTTGAAGACATATAAAATAGTATTACTACTTATACTAGGTTGAATAGTGTTCCACAAAAATTCATATCTACTTAGAACCTTAGAGTATGGTATTATTGGAAATAGGGTCATTGTAGATGTTATTACTTAAAATGACATCTTACTGGATGGGCCCTAAATTCAGTGACTGGCGTCCTTATAAGAAGATCATGTGAAGACAGAGGTAGATATTGGAGTGGTGTGTAGTTACAAGCCAAGGATTGCTGTCAACCATCAGAAACTAAAAGAGAGGCAAGGAAAAGATTCTTCCTCAGAGCTTCCAGAAGAAGCTGACTTTGTTTACCCCTTGATTTCGGACTTCTGGTCTTTTGAATTGTGAGAGAGTAAATTTCTGTTGTTCTCAGCCATGTTTTTGGTAATTTGTTAATTTGATATGGCACATAAATTGAGCAGCTAGTGGGTTCTCCACAAAGAGCTGCCAATTAATACTCATACTAATCTGAACAATAATTTTAAACAAAATACATTCAGATAAAGAAAACTCCCTTTTTCTTTCTTTCTTTCTTTCTTTCTTTCTTTCTTTCTTTCTTTCTTTCTTTCTTTCTTTCTTTCTTGTAGAAAACACACTGTGGTTTGATATAAAATGCTTTTCTACAGCTGTATTTTGAAAAGTTTAGAGCTCAATATTATATATATGAAACATGGTCAAAGAAAATGTCATAAATGAGACTAAGCAAAATTTCATGCTTCAAAATGGTGCTATTCACAGATAATATAAAGATTTTATTATTTATTTTCTTTCAACAACTATAGCTGGGTTGGTGCACCCATTACATTGTGTTTCATTAACTTGGCTACTCTTGGAAAGACTGGTAAAAGACATAAACTATATTTGCAAAATTTATGGAAAAAAACCAATGCAATGTATTTCTTTGGTTGATGAGCTTTCATAATAGTGTAGGACATAGGGGAAAAATAAAATGAAAAATAAAACAGTAATTGGTGAAAATTATTTTTTTACCGTTTTTCCAAATCATGTACATATTTTATTCAAAATAGATCTACATACTTTGTTTATTCATAGATAAATATGTTATGAGTTTGGGGAAAAGTATTAATTGGGCAAATTATAGAAAAATGCCAACAATACGGTTCATAAAGGCATTTGCAAGCGGTCATTCTGATGTTCTATCATCCTCTACTGGTCAGTGAGACAAATTACATTTAGTCTTTTTCTGCCCACTGCGAAGTGGATTTCTTTAATAAAAACTAAAAAAGCCCATTTGTTTATTTGCTAAATTGACAAAATTTGTCCATGGATAAAAAAATCATACTAAAAATAAATATATAAAAATGATTTGTTTATCCTCTCTCTGCCATTTGTCTGTGAGCTCCTCATTAGAAGTCAGAGACTTTCATTACCTTCATGTGTCTAGTACCCCGTATACTGCTTAGCACAGTACATATACTCAGTCAATGTTGGATCAACAAAATGTTGAGGCAATTTGCATAAATATAGTATTCATTTATCATTATTTTATGAAGTTCTTTGTGTCATAAGTGTCATTACTATATGGAATTATATAAAATTAGTAAAATGAACATTTCTAACATACTGATTTTGTATAAAACGCTAAAGTTATTTTAATTTCAATTTATTTTAAGAGTTCCAATCCTCTATTTAAAATCATTTTGTTTGTATTTTAACCTGGGAATTTTTCTGGTTACCTGTTATTCGGATTAGTTGTACATTTTTTTTGTCCTGAAAAAGTTTTTTTTTTCTGTTACATAAACATCTTTCTCATTTAATGTTACTAAAACAACCTGTTTATAGGGTTTTATAGTTGGAGTAAATATATATTTTAAAAAACTTATCTCTATTATACAGTTATGATATAAAAATGATTCATAGGCTATAGTTTTCAGAAAACAAGTTAGCTGGATAAATCCTGCTGAAGAAACCTTCCTATTTAAGTCTATAGTATAGAATGAAAAGATATGACTTAAGAAATCTTCTGATCAAAAAGCTTGAGATCATCAAAGGAATGTTTTTTGGTTTTCCACAGAGAGCCACTAGGATTTCTTTCTTTCTTTCTTTCTTTCTTTCTTTCTTTCTTTCTTTCTTTCTTTCTTTCTTTCTTTCTTTCTTTCTTTCTTTCTTTCTTTCTTTCTTTCTTTCTTTCTTCTTTCTTTCTTTCTTTCTTTCTTTCTTTCTTTCTTTCTTTCTTTCTTTCTTTCTTTCTTTCTTCCTTCCTTCCTTCCTTCCTTCCTTCCTTCCTTCCTTCCTTCCTTCCTTCCTTTCTTTCTTTCTTTCTTTCATTTTTATATTTATTTATTTATTTATTTATTTATTTATTTATTTTTTCATAATCTTGATTTCATGCAGGATGGCTTGGCAGAGATACTATACAACTTCTGATAGCATTCCTTGATATCATTCATGTCGATCTCAGAACAGGAAACTATAATTCTGTTCAAGGTCTTATGATGCATTCCAGCATGGCCTGATGAAGCTTCTCAGCAGAGAACATCGATTTGTTTGTGGAATGCTTTGCAAATCGAGGTCACCTTTCATCTCCAGTCCCAGAACTTTGTTCGTATCATGCTGGTTGTACTTGATGTACTTCTGAAACACTCTGCGAAGTCGGAGACAGCTTCTGGTGGTCAGGATGGTATTGAAAACATTCACATCTGTCCCTCTTTTCCTTCCTCCTGGCTTCTGAATCAGCTAAGTCCTCACTTATGACAATATCCTCAGAATTGGTCGTTTGTAACAAAAAAAGCAAAGCCTTCTGATAATCTCCAGATGTGTCTGAGGTGGTGTCTTTAGCCAGATCGCTCTTCGGTTCTTCTCTATAAACTGTTAGTTTCTCTGATTTCTCTGTAAGTTCTTGATACCAAAAATTCACTTAGAGCCTCTTCATCAGTTCTGAGGCCCTTCATGGCAGCAGAGTCCATCTGCATCCAGCTGGGTGGGAGTTTTAACAGAGCCAAAGCAACTTCCTCCAGATGATGATCTCCAAGGGTTTTCTTCAGAGCTTCATCTAGGACTCTCCTTTTTCCTGGAGATATGCTGCTTCGACCTGTTGACACTGTGTATCATTTCTCTTAATAAGCATGTCAGTGATGGGTGCTTCATCCACACCTGGATATAAATCAGTTGTGCATTATTAATTGAAGATGCTTGTTTAGAATTAGAATCTGTGGGGGTAGGGGAGGGTACTGGCCCCCACGGGGGGCAGGTGGGGCCAAAGGCCAGAATAGTGCCTATGGTCTGAGCTTATTTCTGTTTCATATAAACATATTCCAGAAGCTGACGTGAAGGCAGTTTCCAAGGTCATCAGGAACCTGGTTCATTCTGTCTTACTGCTCCATCTCGTGTAAGCTGTGTGTGCTAAGGGAGCCTTTGGGAGAGCAGACTAGGATGAATCATTTCCTAGCACAGTGGGTGCTGCTGTTTGGTAGTTCTGGCCAAAGGTGCCGATGGAACGGGAGCTGAAGCCTTGGCCTTGCCAGAGGAGGAGAGGATGGCCCAGGACGGCTGCATGCGGTGGATCCGTGTCAACCTTGATTCTGAAGACAAAACTGAAAAAGTCACCCCTGAAAAGGTATAACCATGGGACTACCCTCAGCCAGTTTGCACTTTGAATTAAGACTGTGCTGTCTGGGAATCACCAGCCAAACAATCTAAAAGAAAGTGGTCCAAGCAGCTAACCGGCAGAACAAATCCGGAGCCGGGGTTGTTGCTGGACAGGGGTGAAGGTCGGACTATGCCCTCGTCACCCACTGGCTCCAAACCCTGAGTCTTTCAACCCTCCATTCCAGGGGCAGTTGCCACGCCCTTTGGGACTCCCCACTTCTCAGGAGCCTTGGCGCTCCATGACCATGCAGGGCGGGTTATGGGGTTTCCCCCTGCCCACCGTGGATGACCAGGAATGCTGTCCCAACAGACCTTTTGAAGAGCTTTTCCAGAAGCTGGTCCATCACAAGGACGGGATGGTTAACATTATCGAACTGCAGAAAGAACTGGAAGCTATGGGCATCCCCCTGGGTCAGGGTGAGGAGGTGGGCCGTGGGGCATTCAGGCCCCAGGGACAGTGCAAGGCTGGGGTCAACCAGAGTGAGACAGGGGTGGGAGTGAGGGCGGCAACGACTCCCTCAGCCTTTTCCAGTCTCCCTAGGGGAACAGACATTCTTTCTGTGTGAACTGTTTCACTCAAAATCGCCCCATGTTGGAACACTTCCCACATGTGTGAGTCCCAACAGTGAACTGCTGTGGTGAAACATATGGAAGACTATGCCATCTTGGCTTAGAGGGGTCAGGCCCTCGCAGAACATGAAAAAAGGCCTGCCTACATTTTGCAAACTTAAGGAACTGTCTGTCCCCAGTGAGCCAGTGGCCTGTGGCCTATGTCCAAATTTGTTAGCACTTGGAAACTCCAAGTGCCTGCCTGGATGGCTGGCCATGGCTTGCTCTGAGCTCTCAGCAAGGGCATCCCACAGCTTGGGAAACGCGGCCTGAACCAATGCTCACTCCAGAATGCTCCTGCCTCTAGGCGTTCTTGTGTGTGCACCTGCTGCTGCCACTTCTTTTCAGTTTAATCTCACACTCTGAAAGTATCTGTACATGCGAACATGCCTTACATGGTAGTGCCGAATTATCACGAAGCTTAACAGAGAGATGGTAATACTCACTGCTGTATTTTCAGAGGATCCTCACTTCTGCAGCTGTACACTTAACTGGCTGACCCAGTCCAGTAAAAAAAAAAGTCTTTGTTTTACTTTAAGCTTCTCTAAGAGATGATCGGGCCCAGCGGCAGATTGGGAGTGTGAGTGCACATGTGTTTGAAAAGGGGAGGTGGATGTCAGGTTTGTAGAAGCCTTTTTCTTGTGAAGAGATTGAATTAAATTTGCTAAGAGAAAATAGCCTTTCACAAGTTTCCATCTGGTGGGCTTGAATTGACTGGTGGATGTGAGGCCACAGAACACTGAGTCCAGAAAAACTTACAGTCAGCCCAGTACCATTTAGTGCCAGGTCCATAGTTCTTAGGATTTATGGAATGCATGCCCTAGGAATGGGGGGATAACCACGTGCATTGGAGAGAGCTACACCCTATTTTTGTTATGGAAATTGATGATTTGTTCCCTGAGGCGTACCCATCCACAAATGCCAGTCTTAATTATATACAATATGTATTGATTTCTATGTGTCCCAGGCTTTTTCCTGCGACACAGAACCACAAAACAAACTGATATTATGCTCTTCTTCTGAATGTAGTCCCAGAATCTTATTATTCCATTTCTCTTCTTAATAAAGATCTGACTCTCTGCTGCATCAGACTGCCCCTAGGCAGCTCTACCTTCCGTCCATTATCCCAGTGGTTCTCAACCTGGGCTGATTTGCCCCTCAGGGACATTTGCCATTTTTTTTACAATTTTGATGGTTGTGACAGTTTTGTGTGTGTGTGTGTGTGTGTGTGTGTGTGTGTGTGTGTGTGTGTGTGATACTAGTAAATTAAGGCCGAGGATGCTGCTAAACACCCTACAGTGCACCAGACAACAAAGAATTATCTGGTCCCAAATGTCAGTAGTGCTGAGGCTGAGAAACCCTGACAGCTGACACAAGCTCCTGCTGTCCCTTACTCCTCTCCTCCAGTTAACATGCCCTTCCCTTAACTAGTAAATAGAAGTGGACTGACATGAACTCCCTCTGACTTCTGGCCCTCTTCTAATGTTTCCTCTGCCGTAAAATGGAGATAATAATAGTGCTTATTTCATAGAATTGTTATGATAATCAGCAAATAGTGAAAAATGCTTAAAATTGTATACTGAGCTTAAAGTAGTCAGTCTCAATAAATTTAATACATCAACTATAATCTTATCTTTATTTACACCTATGCCCATTTCTTTCCTCCAATCTCAGGGAGTAAGGCACTTTTTCACCTTTTCAAAGTTGGTTCTTCTATTTTGATTGTCTGCCTCACATCTTCTCATCTCCTTTAAAATGACTTCTGTTATTCTCTTTCTTTGTTTAGTATTTTCAAACTCTTCCTCTCTAGCAACAATGGCCCTCCCTTGGCCCTGGCCCCCATCTGTATTGTCCTGTCACCCTCTCTGTGTGGTCAAGGTTTCTGACAGAGCTCAGTCTGTGCTTTCTGTCTTGACTTCTCTCACTCTTCCATTATCTGTTGTGAGTCTGCTTCCTTTCTCCCCTCTGTGAAAGGTCACTAAAGACTTCTGCATTGCTGCACCCAGTAGGATCTTTCTAGTTATTTGTTTGACCTTTCTGTAGCATGGAACGCTGATGACGACTCCCATGTCTCCTCCCCTGGCACACTCAGCTCTCTGACTGCTGCTTTTCAGATCCCCTTTTTGACCCTTTTTTGCTTATCCTTCAGATGTGGTGAGTTCTAAGATTACTTTTCAAGGCTCTGACTATCACCTTAGGGTTGGTGACACATGAAGTGACAGTGATCCCCAGTTCTGAGTCTCTCCACTTCTCTCTATGCTCATAGTCTTGGTTAAGTGTTCAACTGCCACCTCATTCTAGATTCCTCCTTTTTCTTCACCCCCATATCTGGGTAATCATAAGGTCCTGTGTAATTTCTTAACATATCTCATAATCAATTTCCTTCCTCTCTATACCCATGGCTCCTGGAAAGCTCAGGCCTCTACCACTTGTCACCTAAATGACTGTAACAGTCTTATAACCAGTCTTCCTGCCCTTTCCTCTCACCGTTCTTCCTCCACATTGCCACCATATGACACCTCTAAAAGGCACATGTGATTCCTTCACGATCCTCCTCAAAATTCTTCAAGGGATGGACAATGTCAGTGGGGAAAGTATGGGCCTCTTTGCATGGTACAGAAGGTTCTTCATTTCTTAGTAGGTGTAGAGTAAAGGTCGGTGGGGCAGTTCTTCACCTTGTAGGGGGATCCACGTTTCTTCCCTTTTGTGGCTGTACCATCTTTAAGGGTCCCATCATCCTCTGCGTTCAGCTGGTGAAAGTGGAATAAGCATGAAAGAATAGATGTGAGAGGATTTAATTAGCTCAATCTAGAAATGGTAAACATTACTTTTATTCATTTTTATTGGAGATATCTTGGTCACATGACCATGCTTAATTAACTACAAGGACCACTGGGAAATGCAATCTAGTTGTGTGTCCAAAGAAGGTGAGAAGGAATTTTCATGGACAGCTAGTGGTCTCTGCTACATCCCTCAAACCCTTGTTTCTTGGCTTTTCATTTTTACTATTTATTTTTTAAAAAAGTCTACTTGAGTCACTTCTATGAAGAATTCCCTAACACCCATTTCTCCTTCAAAGCACTCATGTCTTTATTCCCCATTGAACCTTGAACATTTACATTTGCTATCATAGGAGCTTTGGTGTCATCCCCATAAGCTCATAAGCTTCTTGAAGTCAGGGACAATAGCTGATTCATTTCTATTTCTCAAATATTTAGAATAGTTCCTTACATATTTATAGAGTGAATGATTAAAAGCATAACTGTTGAGTAGAAGACTAGTCAATTGATAAATTTTTAAAAGTTCTCATTCTCAAAGATTTTATGTTTTTAGTGTTGAAAATTAACTCTAAAAGTAAGGTGCTGGTAATCTATGGCAGAATATCTAATTTACATGAGATAAATGTACAGATGTTTAAACATTATAATTTGAAATTATACCTTGTCTGGATCTGTGTCTTTAATATAAATTTTTTCTTTTATAGAGAATTTTGAAATCTGTTGGTATTAACATGCATTACCTGCCGAAGCTTGGAACATTCTTTGCAGTACCTTAAAGGTAATGAGAAAAAAATCAAGCTGGGTTTTAAGGGTTTGGACATAAATAATGGTGGTTTGTTTTTTTTCACACAGTTAGCAAACATACAACCAAGAATTAAGTATGTTTTAGTAAAGGTTTTTATTAGATATTTGGTTTCTCTGACAGGTTATTAAAACTCACTTATTTTTGTCATTTGTTTTACTGTTATTACTTCTAAGTAGTTTTCAATGATGTTGCCTTTATTTATATACTACCTTTCAAAAATAAAACCACCAATACAAAAGGCCATAGCCTTTGAACAATATTCTTATTTGGTAAGAGTTTGAGGGATTTTTATAACATTTTGATAAGGTTTTTACATGAAACTCATGTGGCAATGGTGGTTAAGCTGAATTTGGAAAAATGAATAAAAATTAACTACTCTTCCTAAGATTCAACAGACCATTGAATTGGCTTCTAATGAGCTGAGGGAGTGATGAAAAAAATGTAAACTTCCCTCTATGTACAATAAATGCTCTATGCATGGTCATGTGTTGTATTCCACTTAATCATAAAGTAAGACAATAAGTATTTGTATGCATGTATGTATATATATTTATATATTTATACACATAGATACATACATAAACACGATACAGACACACGTATATAATCACGATTTTTTCAAGCCATCAAAGTTGAGATGTAAAATGTTGCTGATTGTAGTTAAAAATTTGAGTACCCATAATGTAATAGGTATTATAGAATACATGTGCTGTCTTTCTATTTAATACATAGAAGATGAAGTACTCCTCCTTCTCTTGCTTCTAATAAGATAAACTAAAACACTTTCAAACTTGCCATGTAATTAAAGATGGCCACAGCTACAAATTCCTTCAGAAATCTTGTCTGTAAATTTCCTTGATTGTCAGAACCAGGTCTTCGTTTAATAGTAGAATTTTGGCTTATGTTCTCTGTCCAGGATACATATATTCAAACTTCATTTTATTTATTTATTTATTTAATTTATTTATTTACTTTAGGCGAGGCATCTCTCGGTTGACCTCACAGATTGTAAGAATCTTGTCAGCTTATGATCCCTTATTTTTTATTATTTTTTTATGCCTACAGCACTTGGTCTTCCTAGGAGGTCTCCCATCCAAGTACTAACCAGTCTCGACCTTCAAATATCATTTTAAATTGTGAGCTATTTGTGAGGGCAACGTCGTCAAACATAAGATAATTGGGATGGGAAGAATGATGATTGAATTAACCTGTCATTTATTGAATGCTTCTGTGATCAGCTTTTGTCAATCTGAGTAAATTGGTTCTATCTATCTATCTATCTATCTATCTATCTATCTATCTATCTATCTATCTATCATCTATCTATCTATCTATCATCTATCTATCTATCTATCTATCTATCTATCTATCTATCTATCTATCTATCTATCTATCAATCATCTATCTATCTCCAATACACACACACACACACACACACACACACACACACGAACGTGGGGAGGATTTTAAAGTGTCCTTTGCACGTTGTGACAAGGCAGTTGGGCAGGGTAGGCAGGTGGTCGGTGGTAGGTGACAGTGGCTGAGACGAGGCTGCAGTGGAGCTTCACAAAGCGAGAGGCAGGTTCTTGGAAGCCACCCAGGCTGGGTGAGATACAGGAGAGACCGGAACCCAAGGGCCAGGGCTCCTCTGCCAGGGCTGCCCTCTCTAGACCTGCCCTGCAGGGCCAGCGACCCCCTCTGGGCACCGGACACTCAGGTCGGGGGCGCAGGTCGGAGCAACTCCCCTGCCGCAGGCACGCAGCTTGCGCCGGGTGTGGGGGGTGGGGAGTCCGGACCCCCCAGCTCCGTCCGCGCCGCGCGGGGTGCGCCCCCCCCCGTCCCTCCCCCACTCGCGCGGGCTCGCGTGGCCGCCGCGCTCTCCCCGCTCCGGGCGCGCGCTCCCGAGGGGCCCGTGGGTGGCGTCGCCGCCGGCGGCTCCAGCGGGCGGTTGCCACGGGCGCGGCCGCCGTCGGGTCGGGCCGGGCCGGGCGGCCGGATGGGGCCGGGGCCGCCGCGGGCGCGCTCCCCGCTGCGCTGGCTGCGCGGCTTCGTGCTGCCCGCGGCCACCTGCCAGGACCGCGAGGACCGCGTGGACTACGAGCTCCTCTTCCGGGGCCTGGACCGCAACGGGGACGGGGTGGTGGACATCACAGAGCTCCAGGAGGGGCTGAGAAGCGGGAGCTCCATGTTCGGCCTGTATTGGGAGGAGGTAATGGATGGAGCGAGGGGACCGGCACCGGGAGGCCGCAGAGACGCCGGCCTCGCCCTGCCCGAGCCTCTCTCAGGGGCCTCCTTCGTGAGCCCCTCAGGCAGAGCCACGGTCTCCACCTGCCTAAGACGACCCCTGTCCCCAGTGACCAAGTCCCCCCCGCGCCTTCCGGGAGAGGCCGAGTGGGTGGGTGTCAGGAGCCAAAGACCTGTGTGATAAGGATGTTCACAACACCCGCGGGGGTCACACTTCCACGACAGGCACAAGTGGGTCCCTAGGGTCGCCATCTCTTTCTGACATACACAGAGTCTAGGGGGGACCAGACCTTGATCCATGCACTTGCTCTTCAGCTGACAGTTTAGCATCTTGCCTGAATGACTGATGTCTCCCTTCTCTCGATGGGTTTTGATTAGGTTTTTAAAAAATTCTTGACATGGAAGTTTCAGGATATCAAGAGGAAACGATTATACCATGTTCCCTCGTTGATGCTCAACAGTCTTCAGATGGTACCCCACTCGTTTCATGTGTGCGTGTGAAGTCCACACCGTTCCTGGAGCTCAGGAAATTCTTTAAGAGTTCTGTGCTCCAAAACCTATTGCCCTGATTTGATTTTTAACTCATTATCTCATATCCATATCATCCCACTCTGCTTAGTCTCTTCATATTGATGACTTAATCAAACCATCTGCATGGTTTTATTTTGATTTTGTCCCTGGACCCTGTCTCTTAGAACAGTCTGGTCCTACTTCTCGTAGCCCACAATTCCAGGACACTGTCCTCCCTCAGCCTGTGGAGTATCTCAGGCTCCTGCTTACTCTAGAAGGGATATCAGAGAAGAAACCTGAGAGGTAGGAATCAGAGAGTGGTGCATAATAGGCTGTTCTCAATTTGCTCTTACACACTAAGAAACTCGTCCACAAACCAATCTCATCTTTTTTCCTTCTGTGTCAGCTGGTCATGGAATAACAGTGGTGGGGTATTGAGACCAGCTTGCTTGTGCTGATTCTGCTTGTGCTTGATCCTGAGATTGTACTGTTTTCCATCATATGGATTGCTTTCTAGGCTCACCAAAACTTACTATTGGGTAGGTATGACAGAACGCAGCTCACCATAGGCCTCTCTGTCTGTGTTGTCATTTGATGTCCCATAGTGAAGCACTCTGTTTCTACTGTCGCCCCATAGCTGCTGCTTGTGTCTGGCCCAGGGCCACCTGGTAGGAGCTATAAAATGATCTGCAGTTGGTAGCTGCCTGTGCTGGGTTTGGAGGCACCTGGGAGAGGCTATTCTGCGAACCAGGGCTGGCTACTACTAGTGCCGGGAGCTGATTAGCAAGAGATATGGGCCACACTGAGGCCACCTACTGCTTGTTTGAGATTTTTAGGCTTTTCAGAGATTTTAGGGAAGCCCACAGTGTGGGCTGAGGTTGGTTGCATATGAAGAATAGCCTCTGAAGGAGGTTTGGGCCTGTGTGCAAATTGGGTAGGGCTGGCTTTCAGGGAATCACCAGAGTGGGGTAAGCAGTATTAGCCAGTGTTATGGATACTTAGATTTGGTGCCCACCTGTGACTGCAGGCTGGGTTTGGGGGGGGGGGCTCAGCAAAGGAACAGTGATGCTACCAGCAGTTCTATCCCTGCCAGAGCTGCCCCTCTAGCCCCTTGTTCTGAAGCCAGAAAATTCAGTTTCTCCTTCTTGACGTGGTTTCTTCTTTACAGTCTTATAGAAATTCTGTTTCTCTAGTCTTCAGGTGTTTCTCAAGGATGGTTGTTTTAAAATTTAGTTGTAATTTTAATGTGGTCATGGGAGGAGGTGAGCGCAGCACTTAACTTACTCTGCCATCTTGATGAGAAGTTGCCATAATTACTTTGTTTTCTGTGGTGATAATATTTAACAATTAATTATTAATGTATTAATTTTTAAAACATCCTTAATAAGGTATAATTTACATACTATGAAATTTACTTATTGTTAAGTAGACAGTTCAGTGATTTTTAGTACAAACTATCTAGCTGTGTAACCATCACCAACATATGATTTTGGAACATTTCTATTACTTCAAAAAGAAAGTTACCTGTGCTCTTTTGCAGTTTCCACTCCCATTCTCACCCCTACATAACAACTGATCTCCTTTTTGGCTCTATAGCTTTTCCTGTTTTAGCGATTTCATATGAATGTGGAAAAAAACAGTATAGTTTTTTCATTAGTTTAACTTAAGCATATTTTTGAGGCTTATCAATGTTATAGCATGTATTAGTAGTTTTCCCCTTTTCATTGCTGAATAGTATTCCATTGTATGGATATATCACAATTTTTATTGAGTTAGTAGTCAGTGGGCATTTGGTTTGTTTCCAGTTTTTGGCTATTATGAATAATGCTGCTGTGAACATTTGTGTCTAAGTTTTTATATGGCCATCTGCTTTTATCTCTCTTAGATATCTAGGAGTAAAATTGCTGAGTCATTTAGTATATGTTTAACTTTTTAAGAAACTGCCAAACTGCTTTGTGATGTGGCTATAACATTTTATATCCCCAACATCAATGAGGGTTCTGGATTCTCTATATCCTTGCCAACTTAGCTGTTTTGATCATAGGAATTCTAATGAATGGGCAGAAATATCTCACTTGTTTTTAATTTGCATTTCCTTAATGACTGATGTTATGGAATATCATTTCTTGTGCTCACAACCTTTCGAAATCTTCTTTGGTGAATTGCCTATTTAAATCTTTTCTCTATTTTTTAGTTGAATTAATCTACATCTATAGTTACTTTTGATTTATGGCAACTTAAATTGGTTTCCTAGTTATGGTAGTAATATAAAGTTTACTTTAAAAATAAATTTGTTTTTAAAAAGTAAACCAATTAAGCAAAATGGATTAATTAAATGGTAGGTTACCACTTATCACTCTGTTATGGAAAAAATTGTGAAGATGATTAGGGAATGACTTAAATGTCCAAAAAGAAAATTTCATCGAGGGTAGTTGTTACTCAGAGTTGGCACCAGCCCCTTTTTCTATGCCCTCTCAGTGACTTCATCTACTCTCATTGCTTCTGCTCTGTCCCTCTACTGATGTTGTCTAAGTTCATATTTTCAAGTTCACGTTTGAAATTCACACATATACCATCTACTGTCTGCTAGACATAATGAAGATAGCTAGCTCATCAGCACTACCCCCAATGTTTCTCCCGACTTTCCTATTTTGGATTTCTCACTATTTTATAGCCACTGAAGCTCATACTTAGGAACCTAGTCCTGCATATCTCTTTTCCTTTTGCCTATTCCTTAACTCACCCCCTGCCAACTCTCTTTCTTGTAAACTTGATTTGTTCTCAGAGGAAGATCCCACTATGCACCCGGCAAGTCAAATAACACCTTCAGAGAACTGACTATACTGTTAATTATTTTAAGTGAATTGATTCATTTGTGTGTGAAGAAATTTATTTTAAAATAAAATTTCATAGTGCTACTATAGCTAGACAACTAGTAGATTAAAAATAAGCCTAAAGCAAAATAAAAATAGAGTAGTGTTATTAAGTTCTGGCTAAAAACTATATTGTTTGACAAAGTTGTACCTGATGCTTATACTCTGATTTTTTTTAAGTTGGCAAGTATTGAGGCATATTAGCACAAAACTGAGATGTTCTCCATTTTGTAATCAGAAGGATTGAAAGATAAGACAATTGAAACAGGAATAATTTTCTCACACTGATTTAGAGTTATTTAATACTGTTTCCATGTAAGCACTGTATATATTCTGCTCATTGGGAAACACAACCTGCAGGATTAATTTGAGAATTTTTTGTGGTATATAACTCCTCTTATGATCTCTCCCCTGCCTATCTCCTGCTTTGCTTCTTTGCATTTTGTCCTGAGTTAATTGGAACCATTTAGGGTTATTATGAAGAGTAAATGAATTTATATATAAAAAATGCTTAGAAGTAAGTTCTAAATAAATATTAGCTGTTATTTTTTATGACTATCATTATTATTGTGTTTTTTTTTTCTAGTTAACAAAGATTCTTGGACTGTCTTCCCCATTTGTCTGCCCAGTTAATGCCTATTTTTTTCTGCAGGTCTCAGCTCAAGCACTCTTCCCCTGTGAAGGTGCTCTTGAATCTTTCCAAACTCCACTGTGCCTTAGATATATTCCTGTTTTGTCACTTAACATATTCTCTTTGGTTATGTGAGTGGTGTCCACTAGTCAGTAACTTCCTTCAGGGCAGGGCCTGCATCTTATTGTCCTTTAATCCCTAGCACCTCATCCAGTGCCTAGATCACAGCATTTTTCAATGCAGCAAACATTGATTAATGGCCTTTGTGTGTCATGTTTTATACTAGGCATTGATGGTACAAAAGTGAGCAAGACATGGCCAATGGCTTTGTTGCAGGAGTCTACTGGAAATATAGATGATGTGTATTTAAAAATTATCATTGTTAATTTTTTTAAAAGCATGACACCCTAGTGAGATCTGAACATATATTCTTACTTTATAAGTTTAGGTCTCAAACCATTAAGCTGTGGATCATACTAGAATTTCACATGTTTTATGTTATTTAATTAATACTTGTGAACTCTCATAGTGAAGACTGTGTAGCTTAGTATCTTTAGTCTTTCAAGGTACTTGGCATTCATTGATAACCTCAGGTAAATACTTATAAGACTCAGAATTATTTGGAATGGCATGTTGGCTATTGACTCTACTATTGCACAAATTTAAAAAAATCACTTAATCTACTTACCCTTGTAACTGTGACTGAAAAACTGGGCAATGGATGCTGATGGAAATCATAATTAGTATGAGGGAAATGTGCCAATATTAGCATGGTATAGTGGATTTACTTGCAATGTGTTTCTGCAATGAGTTTCTTCTTTCTTGCAGGACATTTTAAAAGCTGGAGATGCCAATGATGATTCAAAACTGGACTTCGAAGAATTTATGAAATACGTTAAAGACCATGAGAAAAACATGAGGCTGGCATTTAATAGTCTGGACACAAATGATGATGGTGTGTATATTTGTGTGTTTTATTCACAATTAGCTTAATGTGACTAATAACCCAGTACTAAAGGATATTTTTACTAGCCTTTAACTTTTAACTATCAAAGATTCAATTCTTTTATGTATTTAGCAGTATTTTTTTAATTTCTAAGAATAATATATAAACTATATTAGTATTATAAGATCTTTTTATTTTTAACATTTTATATTTTTATTTCCCCCTCCCTTCTGGTAACCATTAGTTCTTTGTCCATGTCTATGAGTCTCTGTTTGTCCTGTTCATTTGCTGCTTTTAGGTTTATATCCCACATATGTGATATCATGTCATTTTTCAACCTTTTCTTTCTTATTTTGCTTAGTATGATTATTTCAAGGTCTATCCATATTGTTGCAAATGGCAGTATTTCATCTCTTCTTATGGCTGAGTAATATTTCATTGTATATATGTATCACAGCTTCTTTAGCCAATCATCTGGTTACCATCTTTTTAATATAACAGTTTGGCCCTCTGAATTTAAAGCCTTGGTGTAGTACATAGGCCTCTCCACTGTTTCGAAACATATGAGCTGAAAGTATCATGATAGTTTTAAAAATGGCATTTATTGTTTTCTTGATGATTTTGAAAATCTTCCAGTTGTAAGAAAGCTGCGTAACACAGAAAAGCTTCTGAAAGTAAAATAAAAATTATGTGTAACTCTGCTGTCTAGAGATCAGGGTTAACATTTTAATATATTTTTAGATTTCCTTCTAGACTTTTGTCTATGTTTCTTTCTTGGTTTCTCTTTATACAGTCACACTGCATAGTTTGGTGTCCTACTTTTTTCTTTGAATGTTATAATGTAAGCATTTCTACTTCATTTAGTATTCTTCACAATTTTTAATGACTCAAATAGTCCATTTTTGAGTACACTTATCTAATCATTCCCATATTGTTAGATGTTTAAGATGTTTCCAGGTTTTTACTCTTATGCATAGTGCTGTGATCAGTATTCATGCTGATTTGAAAAAGAAAGGGATACTCTATTATTCCATGTTACAAACCCTTGAATCAAAGAGACTAAATGTAAAAGTAGAATACCACTTCCATATCCGTATGTGGCTAATCCACCATGGGTAATTAGAAGCTAATTATACCCTATTTAAGAAACATATGTTAATTTTTAAGTTTTGTGAAATCTATTTTTGTTAATTTAAAAATTCTGAGTGTACTAGGAAAGCGATTTAAAAGATTCTACTGGTTGATTTTTGGTTAAAACAAAATGTAACTGGACTGTCACCAGCTTTAGTGACTGGTGAGCACAAAAGTGGTTACATTTCTCTTAATCTCAAAGTCACAGTGCTCCAAGCTACCATTTATTTTCCAAAAGGAAGTTAGGCCTTTCTGGGCCCTCCTACTGAAATAGTATCCAGAAGATGTAGAAGTACAACTTATTCAAGTCTATAAATTAAACTTGGTCGTCAATTGCTGCTGATCTAAGATTGATAGTTGTGCTCTTGTGTTTTGAATTTTCACTCTGTTGTTGATGGTTACTACCATGATCATCATTTGTAAGCTGATATCCACTATGTCAGATAATTAGTGAAATTAGAATGCCATTAATAAACATAATTGTACTTTTGTCTCTAGTAAAATTACAAATCAGTGCTTATAGCTATTGGTAATAGTACTCTTTCTGAGGCAAGAGGAAGTTTCAGAGTAAGAAGTGATTAACAATATAAATCTTTTAATTTCTGCCTTGACTAGTTAAACTGAATGTCACAGCTCTGTCTCTGAAGTCCTACAGAGGTACCATCCTCTGCAGGTACAGCTTCATTTGTTTTAAGCACCTGAGCTGTCACAGTAGGTGGCTCTCCTGTTGCCACCAGGGCTGCTGCCCACCTGGATTGCAGAGCTCAGGATCTAGCAGCCTTGAGGTGGTGTTGCTGTAATTGAGCTGCCTCTTGTCTGTGTCATTATTCCTGCTGCCTCTGGGACCACTTTTGTTTAGAGCTCAGCCAGTTTACCTTGGCCAGGATGGTTTTGTGGGAAAGAGAATATCTCTTTTGTTATGGATTGAATTGTGTCTCCCTCCAAAAGGTATACTGAAGTCCTAGTCCCTAGTACCTCAGATGGTGACCTTATTTGGAAATAGGTTTTTGCAAAAGTAGCCAAGTTAAAATGAGGTCATTAAGGTATGCCATAGAAAGGGGAAATTTGGACACTGATAGACATACATGGAGGAAGATGATGTGAAGTGGTCATTTGATGATGGATTCAGGACTGAAGTGATGCATCTATAAGCCAAGAGGCACTTGAGGCTACTAGAAGCTAGAGAGGGGCATAGAACAGGACATTCCCTAGCACCTTCAGAGGAAGTGGGGCACTGCTTTGGTTTCAGACTTCTGGTCTTCACAACTGTGAGGCAATAAATTACTGTTGTTCTAAGCTAAGTTATGGTACTTTCTTACAGCAGCCCAGGAAACTAATATACCCCTTCCTCTTGATAGCCGTTAGCAGAAGGAGTTTGATACCAGAATGTTTAGGGCCTCAAGAGAGCTTTTTAGTTCATATGAACATGTAGCCACTTTGTTCCAGGGTGTACAGTGCTTCTAGATTGGCTGGGACAGGATAATTTTGGGTAGCAGTTATACTTCATTGACCCTGGAACTAAAATTTCCCCCAAAATTAAATGAGAGGATCTAGCTCCCTATATCACACCTTTTTCCCTCTTGTCATTCTCGTCATCATTCTTCCTGTTGAGACTCTCCCGACTCATAACATATAAATATGTGTTAAACAGTAAAACTAGACAGGATTCCATTTTTACCACTCCCTTTCAGTCTCCTAGGAGGCTTTCCAGGCTTTATGCTGATCAGTAAAGTCAAGAGGATGTATGTGGGCTGGGGGACTATCAGACTCACTGGCTGGAAGCATTTCAGCCCCAAGGTGAAATGATCTGTTGAACTTCTCTCAACAAGAAGTATCTGAGCCCTGTTCTTGTTCAGCCAATACATCCGTGGACTGTTGTTATAACCATGTGAATGAAGTAATTACTAAACATAACTTCACCATTAAGATTATTTTTGAATGCAGTTTTTTTTTTTTAAGAAAATGGTAGGAAAAGAGAGAACATTTGTTGGACTCTTCTTGTCTGCCATGTCTGTTCTAGCTATTTTATCTTCTATATCTTATTTTCATCTCAATCTTCACGGCAGCTACAGTTTACAGATGAGAACACTAAGGCTACAAAGGGTAGGTAATGTTGCCTTATATTGGCTATTCTAGTAAACCACATCTCCCAGGGTTCATGGCTGTGCATAGCTCTGGACCACATTGAGCTGGGCTTGGCCATTTGACCTGCTTTGGACATTAGCGAGACTTAATAAAGTACCTGGAATGTTCTCTCATGAGCACTCCGAGCCATCAGAAAAGAGGACCAACTACCCAGATGGAAAGACCACATGTAGAGAGATGCCCATTTAGTCCCCAGCTGTACTGCATTACCATCTGAGGTGACAGATGTGTAAGTGAAGCCATCTTGGATTTCCAGCTGTAGTCAAACCTCAGTATAATTGAAATCACATGAGTGACCCAAGGCAAGATCTGCAGAAGAACCAATGAGTTGAACCAAGCTCAGGTTGCATACTCATGATCAAATACATTCTTTTTATGCCACTAAATTCTGGGATGGTTTGTTACTTAGCAGTACATCACATTACAGGAATGGAATAGTCTGTATTTTTCCCTGGAGTGACAATGCTGGAATGGTCGCAGTCTCCTTCTCCATCCATCTAACTACTGATGTTCTATATATAATCCATTTCAAGTCCATCTCAGTCAAAGCTTGCTGTACGTAATTAAAGACAACATTGAATCTTCCTTTCAGTCCATAGGTCTTGATTTTATTTCAGATCACATTTACCTAATTTTTCCCCCTATATCTCAGCTTGAGTTTTTAACTTAAGGTAAGGAGTACTTATACATTTTAGTTCAATGAAGCAGTTTTTGAGCATTCTATGTGAGCTAGTGCACTAAGAACTGTATAAACAAACTTCTTCAGAAGTGTACATTTTGGGGAAGTAAGAGTAAACATACATAGCCATATATATAGGATAGACTATAATATAATAATTGCTATGAAAATGATACAAGGAGAGCTTAATTGTGCCTGGAGACAATTTAGTTATGTGCTGGGTCAATATATAAACAGAAACAAAATGAAAACATTCTTGAGCAGAGAGAAGAGCTTGAACAAAGGCAGAATTGGGAATTTGCTAGACAAGGTCAAAGTTGGTTAAAAAAGCATTTCAAGTCTGGCCCTAACTTAATGATTTTTGTAGGAACTTTTCATTGATATTTAAGATACATAACAAAATACATAACATTATAAGTAAAAGCTCCATGAATTTTCCCAAGGTGAATATACAGCGTGAAAACAACGTCCAGATTAAGAAGCAGAATATCACTAGCGTCTCAGAAGCATCCCTTTTGTATCCTCTTTAAATCACTACCACCCTCCAAAGTAGCTACTATCCTGCTTTCTTACACTATATGTAAGTTCTCAATCAATCTTTGGTAAACGAATAAGTATATCTTGCTCATACGCTTGCCTTTGTTGAAATGCTGTGGCTCTTTGGTGGTCTCTTGGTCATCCTTTACCTCATTTGTGACTCTTCTTTTTCACTCCTTTATTTATCCTTCCATCGCCCCTTATCCATTACTCTTCTGTAACATACATTTAGCACAGTGTGATGTATTTTTAAAATAGTGTATTCATAGAAACTGGTAAACTTCTTGGAAGAGTATTGTTTTATTAATCTTTGGCTTCCCTCATATCATTTAGCATAGTGGTTCGAATAGTAAACTTTTGAAAAATTGTTTAAATTATTGAATTGTTGAATATAATGTTTCAAGACTATAATGGGATATAAAGCAGAGGATCCAGCTTTCCCAGTTGAAGAAAACTTTGATTTATAGGCTGAGGAATCGACCAGCAAATTCCACCCCACAGAACTTGGAACATTAGGGGCCTTGGAGTCATTGCAAAGAATCTGAGATTCTATTTATGAATATTGGGCTTTATTTATTGGCTAAATGAATGTTATACATATATGTACTATTTATAAATGTATGCAAATGCAGCTATGGTTCATAAAATACAAATTAAAAATATGACTGAATTTATAGTAGCTTTTTGACATTACATATTTTTCAACTAGGTGACATTAAAGTTAATTTTTTTTAACATAAAATAGTTGTTCTCATATTTTAAAAGACTGGGTATCCTCAACTATTTGTTTGATACAAGGGAGGAATAAAAGACATTTTGGACTTGAGGAGTGACATGATTAGGTAAGTGTTTTAGAATTTGGGGAGAATATGGAATACTTAATTCTTCTTTTACAATATTCAGCAATGTGAGGTTGAAGTGCATAGTAGGCTCGCATTAAATATAGTGTGTGATTTAAATTATTTAACATAGTATGTGGTTGTGTTAAAAAGAATTTGGCATTCTATTGTATTTTAAGTATATTATTTCTTTTAAAGCTTTTCTTATAAAATGTTGAGTTTCCTTATTTACATGCCCCTGAATCAGATATTGACTAGAATTAGCTTTCTAATTCTTTGCAAGTAGATACAATAATCAAGATCTGTTATAGATCTACAGTCTGTTATTAGAAACTCTTTGGGACATATGTGTTTAGCAATTTGAATTTGGATTTTAGAATAGCAAGACAGTATACATATGTAATACTCTGAGTGGGGTCTGGTGCACCACTGTGCAATTACATACAGTTGATCCTTGAACAACAGGGGGGTTTAGGGAGTTGACCCTCAGTGCAGTCAAAAATCTAAGTATAACCTTGAGCCCCACAAAAGTTAACTCTACTTGGACTTTCACATTTGTGGATTCAACCAACTGTGGATTGAAAACAGTATTTTTGATTTGTCTTTGGTAAACCAAAGTTGGGAATGTGAAAATACTGATTTCAGTAAAGGGCTGATTGAGCCCGGGGCAAACAAAACCCACAGACAGGGAACCCAGGGATTCAAAATCCCTACAGTGTTTATTGAAAAAACTGCATTTAAGTGGATTTATCTGAAATTCAAATCCCTGTTGTTCAAAGGTCAACTGTATATGAATATTCCTTCAGTGAAACAAATGAATAACAATACTAAATTAGACGAATATTCCTTCAGTGAAGCAAATGAATAACAATACTAAATTAGACAAATAATTGACTAAAATAAGTTGTTATAACATCATTTTAAGACAGATTTTGCCACTAAATAAATTTTGGTGCCAAATTTACAAAACATCTTTGAGTTTTTAGAGCTTTTAAGTCTTGTGAATTCAGTTATGAATATGGGATTAGAGGCCTATAAAACACATGAGCTTTTAAAGACTATTGTGTTCTTTAAGTGTATTTCGCCTTATGTTTTCAGATACTTTAACTTGACATTTGTTCACTTTTTAAAGGAGTGATAGAAACTTCAGAAATAATTGCTGCTTTGAAATCACTGGGAATAACTATTTCTGAAGCTCAGGCAAAAAGTATTCTACAAAGGTCAGCCCTTATCCTTATTTTTAATAGTTTTCATTTTTGTTTTTGTTTAATATTCCATGTTAGAAACTAATTGCTATGAATGTAGCTCTTCCCCCCTCTCTCCCTTTTTTCTTTTCTTCTTCCTTTCTTCAATTACAACATTGCTCAGTTACAGGATTTCCATTAAACTCACAGCCCTGCAGTAACTTCTTTTGTCAGACTGATGGAGTCACGCATAGCTTAGTATTTGGCCAAAGATGCAACAAGATACCCATATAGTTTCTAGAGCACCTGAAAAATTTGTGGTGCAAATTTCTGCCCCCTCAGCAGCCCTCAGCTCTGCTCTCTGTTTTTTCTATCTACTTGCTCTCTGTTTAGGCTACTACTTCTCTACCCTACAGTTTGTAAAATGTCCCCAGACAAGGACCAGAGTGAATGGGGAACTCAATTCATGTGTTTTCCTTCTCTCGTAACCATGTCCTGCTTATAGTTCAGTGTCTGAAAACAGGATAAATTCTACATCTATTATTTTGTTTTAGCTGGAACTGGAATTGTACTGATCTTCCTGTTTGCAGAATGGAATTTTTTTTTTTTTAGGATTTCCATTAATAAAAATGCAATTGAAAAAGCATTTTATTTAATTTTATCTTTTACTCAGATTTTAAAGAAACATCTGATCTATTTTTTGATTTGCCATGCTTAAAAGTTGAGTAAATCCTGAATTTTGCATGGTAAAAGTGAGTCTTCTCTTTAAATTCATAAGTAGAAGTTTATTTTAAAGTTGATTAAAAGGTATAAGCGGGTAGAAGAGGATCAGAAGAAAAATACTATTAGAAGAGTCAAAATGTATAAGGTTAATCTCCAATCAATTTTATTCATTCATTCTTCCACAAACATTGAATGCTCAGTGCTAGAGATATAAAGGTAACTTATAGTCTTTCCCTATAAAAGGTCATAGGCAAGAATGAAAGAAATATATACAAGTAAATAATTAAAAAGCAATACAAAATAAATTCCAATAGAGGGGCGTTCTACAAAATGTCTGACCAGTACTCCCCTAAACTGTCAAAATTATAAAAATTGAAGAAAGTCTGAGAAACTGTTATAGCCAAGATGAACCTAAGGAGACTTGACGACTAAGTGGAATGTGAAATCTCAGATGGGATCCTAAACCAAAAAATGCGTTAGTTAAAAACTAAGGAACCCTGAATAAAGTATGAACTTTAGTTAATAATAATACATCAATATTGGTTCATTAATTGTAACAAATTTACTATAATAATGTAAGATGTCACCATTAGGGAAACTAGGTGTGAGGATATGTGGGAACTCTATTATATTCTCAATTTTTGTAAAAAATAAAGTCTTAAAATATGAAAATATAGCAATATTTATGAAGCTCAAAGGAGTGGTTTTACAATACATATGTAAGAAACATTTAGTTAATTTTTATAATGGTGCTAACTTTGTTATAACTGTTATAAGCACTATTTTTTAAAATTTCAGCATTGATAGTGATGGAACAATGACAATAGACTGGGATGAATGGAAGGCCTACTTTTTATTTAATCCTGCAGCAAATATTGACGAAATTGCTGGTTTCTGGAAGCGTTATACTGTAAGATTACTTTGTATTTTCCTCTATTTTTATGTTGCCATGAATTTCATAGCCATTGTTATGATCATGTAACTGCTATAATACTTTCAGTCTCAGTGACTAAGGTAATGATAGTATTCTCTCCTAAATAGTACTCTACTAATTTAGTAAGGAGTGTTAGTATTATATATACAAGCACAGCTACCACAATTTCTTTGTTTGCTAAAACCTAGAATTTAAAATAGATACCCATCTGTGGAAAGGGCCTCCTTTGTGTTGAGAATAAATAACTCATCAAGGTCACTTCTAGAAAAGTAGAAAAATAATATACTTTTCTTTTTCACAGATACGATGTGCTCTATTATATCTTTTGTCATAGGAAATAGAAAGTCATATATTAAGATTCAAAATTTTAGAATCAGAAAGGATCAAATCTGTCATCTACCTGCTCTTTTACTGACTCAGAGTTATGAGGAACAAATGAAATTTTGTAATTAAGAACTTTTTTTCTTTTTTAGATCTCAGATGCAGAGGGTTAAGTTAGTCATTTGTTCATGGTGTACTATTCGCCTTGTCCTTGAGACTTCTTGACTCCTCTTCATAGACAATATAGGGGAATATTAAAAGCCTCACCTTTGGAGTCAGACTGCCTAGGTTTTAATTCCACATCCACCACCCACTAGCTATATAACTCCTCTGTGCCTTAATTTTCTCAATTATCTATTAGGGATAATAATGGCAAGAGTTTCGAGAATTATATTAGTGTATTTAGAAAAGGGCTGAGCAGGTAACATGTGTTCAGTAAATGTTACTTGGTATGGTAGGCACTTATTCTAATATTTCATCTGTGTTTTGAATATGTATATACTCTTAGGAATCACAGAGTGTTGTTTCATGTGTGTTTTTTTAAATTTACATGGATAGTATTGTGCTAAAGGCCATATCTGATATTTTGCATTGTTCACTGAACATCGTGATTTTAAGATTTATCCTTTTTGTCGTATGTTCATGTAATTTATAGCTTCTAACTACTACATAATGTGCATTTCACATATCTTCCTTATCCAGTCCCCTAGTAATAGATATCTAGATTTTCTCCAGCTCTCCACACACAAAAATGCTTTTCTCTTATGTACCTTAAAGCATACTACCTAGATTTCTGAGTGAAAATAAATATACATTTGTAAATTTTGCTAGGGTAGCCTGTCTTAATTTATGAAATACTACATAGCTGCTATATTATTTCTCAGAATGGCTTGCTGTACCAGCTTACTTCCACCAGCATTATATGAAAGTTTCTGTTTTTTTTTTTAAATATATATATTATTGTTACTTGGTATTATCTAATTTTCTAATATTTGTCATTCTCTTGGGCATAATGTGGTATCTTGTTGGCTTAATGCACATTTTAAATATCTCTTTATAGAAATATTAGATATTCACATATTTTCTATGAATTGTCTGTATCTTTGTCTATTTTTCATAGATTTATTAAGGTATAATTTATATATAATATTGTATATGTTAAGGATAGCATAGTATTTGATACACTTATATATTGTGAAATGATTATCACAAGAGGTTAATTAACCCCTCCATCACTTCACATAATTCCTATTTCTATTTTTGTGGTAAAGAATATTTGAGATTTACTCTCTTAGCAACTTTCTAGTATATACTATGGTATTGTTAATTAAAATCATCATGCTGTACATGAGATCCCCAGAACTTTCATCTCATAACTGGAAGTTTGTTCCCTTTGGCCATCATCTCCCCATTTCCCCACCCTCCATCCCCTGGGAACCACCATTCTACTCTCTGTTTCTATGAATTTGGCTTTTTTAGATTCCACATATAAGGAATACCATACAGCATTTGTCTTTGTCTGACTTATTTCCCTTAACATAATGCCTTCAAGGTCCATCTATATTGTTGCAAAGGGCAAGATTTCCTTCTTTCTCATGGCTTAATAAATCCTCATGTGTGTTTATCTTTATCTCTGTATCTGTCTGTCTGTCTGTCTATCTAATCTATCTATCTATCTATCTATCTATCTATCTATCTATCTATCTATCATCTATCATCTACCACATAATTTTTATCCATTAATCTATAGATGGACATACTGCTTATTTCCATATCTCAGCTATTGCAAATGATGTTGCAGTAAATATGGAGGTACAAGTATCTCTTTGAGATCATGATTTCATTTCCTTGGCTGTATACCAAGAACTGGAGTTGCTGTTTCACATGATGGTTCTACAATAGTTCATATATGAGATAGAGTTTGAGGAATCTCACACCGATTGCCATGGTGGCTATACCAATTTAAATTCCCACTAAAACTGTACAAGGGGTTCCCTTTTCTCTGTATCCTTGCCAACACTTGTTATCTCTCTTGTTCTTTTTAGGTATTAGCCATTCTAAAGTGTGAGGTGATAACTTGTTTTGATTCACATTTCCATGATGATTAATAATGTGACCCATCTTTTCCTATTTATGTTTGTCTTCTTTAGAGAAATGTCAATTTAGTTCTTTTGCCCACTTTTTTCCTCCATTGGATTGTTTATTCTTTTTGTTATTGAGTTATGTGAGTTCTTTATACTTTTGGATAATTAACCCCTTAGTAGATGTAATTTACCATAGTTTTGTAAGAGAGTTTGAAAGCAGGAGTGTGATGCCTTCAGTTTTGTTCTCATGTCTATGGATTGCTTTTGCTCTTCAGGGTCTTGTGGTTTCATATACCTTTTAGGATTTTTTTTTAATGTGTACATTTCTGCGAAAAAATGCTCTTAGAACTTTGACAGGGATTACATTGACTCTATTGATGGCTTTGGGTAGTATGAACATTTTAACAATATTAATTCTTCTAATCTGTGGGCACAGCATATCTTTCTATTTGTGTCTTTTTAAATTTCTTTCATCAGTTGGAATTGATTTTATATTAAATCTGTTTCTGAAAGCATTATTAAAAATCATTTGCTCTAGTATGAATGCAAAGAAAATTGTCAAATCTTCATTAACAGATGAGATATGAAAAAATCTTTAGGTTTTTGGTCTTTGCAAAAAGTTATTTTAATTTATCAAGTGTTTACTCTTTGTCTTATTGTTTAATTATTATTATTATTTTATACTTTATCAGATAATTGACATAGGGGAGAGTATAGCTATTCCAGACGAGTTTACTGAAGAGGAAAAGCTTTCTGGAGACTGGTGGAGGCGTTTGGTAGCTGGAGGAATCGCTGGCGGAGTTTCAAGGACGTGCACGGCACCTTTTGATCGCTTGAAACTCATGATGCAGGTAGTTTGCACACTACCCCGTAAGCATTAAAGTTACTTGAAAAATCCTGCATAATTTTCAAAATAAATGTTTTGGGAACATTTAATACTACTTCTCATTAATGTGTCACATTTTCCTGAAATTATAAGATTTCTTATTTTCAAGATTAATATGTTTTTTAATTTTTTTAAAGGGGCTCATATGCTTTTTTAATTTAATTTTTATTTGAAATAATAGTAGAACCACTTTATTAGAAGTTTTTTTCTTTCAGAAATCTAACTAAATCTGTTAAAAAAGGATAAGACATCAATAATCTAATGATTGGTTACCTCTAGTTCCTGACACCAACATAATGGCATGATTCTCATCTACTACTTAAATACTAAGAATATTTCTAAGAATTGGAAATTACTTAGAATGTATTATTGACTAATACCTCATTAGCAGTAGTGTTGCCTAGTTACCTCTATTTTACTGAGTAATGGATTGCTAACAATAATTATAAAATAGTGAGTGATTTAATCTGTTAAGTATACTGTTAAATTTAATATTTGCTGAATAATTTCTCTGTAAGGATACAAAAATTAATAATCCACTGAGTACAATGGAGGAGTTGTTGTGAAGGGGCTGACCCTATGGAGCAGCATTAGCTTTAGATGGGCTCTGGTGCCTGCTGTGTCTGTCCTTTAGGTTTGTCATTTGTGGAGGTACTTGGGTGGTACTCTGATGTGGTCTGAAGCTGGTAAGCAACTGTGTTAATTTGGTAAGCAACTGTGTTGATTTGGGGCCTCTTGGGAAGGGCTTTGGTGCAGGCCAGATTCAGCCACTGCCTGTGACCTTCCCAGTGCCATTTGTTATATGCTACAAAGTAAACTGCAGTTGGTTGTCACTTGTGCTGGAGTTGGAAGTGCTTGGGAGAATCTAAGCTGAGAACTGAGGCTGGATGCCATTAATGCCAGGCTTGTGGCTGCTTAGTGAGAGATACAGGGCACACTAAGGCTAGCTGCTGCTTATTTGGATTTTGTGAAACTTTGAGAGATTTTAGAAAAGTCTGCAGCATGAACCAAGACAGGCCATTTGTATGGAAAAGCTACTGGAAGTGGTTTGGGTGGGCCCACTGGTTGGGTGGAGCATAGTCTCAGGGAATCATCAAGGCAGGGCAACCAGTGGTAGCCAGGTTGATAGAGACTCAGATATGGTGCCCTCTTGTGCATGCAGGCCAGAGCTCAACAAAGGAATAATGGCTTCTGTCTGAGAGAAAGCTCCTTCTCCAGCCCTTGCTCTGAAGCCAGAGAATTCGGTTCCTCCCCATAAGTCCTTGGTGCCTTTCAAGCAGCTGCCCCAGTGCTGGAGCTCATAGTGAGTATCTCAGTAATTCCATGCATGGGCCCTTTTAGAAGAGTGCCTGGTACTCCAGCTGACCTCTGTCTCAATCAGCCACAATCTCTGCTGGTTTTTGCAATCAGAAGTTGTGGGAATTTCTCTCTTCAGCATTGGAACCCTGGGCTGGGACCCTGGGCTAGGACCCCTCACTCTTTAGAGGGGACATCCACAGCCAAGACATTCCTCTTGATCTTTAACTGTCACACATGGGTATTGCACTAACTATTTCTGTGTCTCCACCCCTCCTACCAGTCTCCAGATGGCTTATTCTGTTTGTCCTTAGTTGTAGGACTTCAGGCGATCCTCAGTGTTGTTCTGTAGGTTAGTTGTAATGTTGAGGTTGTGTTGAAGGAGGTGAGCACAATATTTACCTACTCCACCATCTTGATCATTGTTTCTAGAAAATCTTATTTTTGACTGGCTCAGATTTAGAGGTAGGAGCTCTCAAAGGGGACAGCCTCCATCTCTTGGCAATTTATTCCTGTTGTTTTATTTGTCTTCCTTTATTCTCTTGGCCAAAAGTTTAGCATATTTTTCAGCCTCTTTATTAATTTTCTTAATATGCTGGATTTTTTTCAGAGAAATAGTTAAAATTTGTGTTGTGGGACAAATGGAAAACAAGGTGCTGAATCTTGGGTTCTTGGTTTTGTACCTTCCTTGTTCAGGGCCTTTCTGGCAACATACTGGTGGACATTGTCATCTTTAGAGTGATTATAGTTTGCAGATTCTTCTAGCTTTTAGTCCCAGGCACTGAGGCACAGTAATATCAGTCCAGACATATCTCCCCAATCTTTTTATTTTTTATTTTTTAACAATATCAAGTCGTGACCACTCATTGGCATCCACAAAGCAACTCTGAACAGATTTGTACTTTCTTTCTTCATTTCTTCTTGGTCTGTGACAGAAATGCCCCTTACTCAGTAGCATGTAGGCATAGCCATGGGTCAGAACACTGTGCTTCATTGGGACATCTTGTTTGTTGTTCCTACCACTGATTTGGCCCATATAACCCTTCCCATATTCACTCAGAATATCAGCAGCAACTTCTGTGGCCATGCACTTCTAAACAAAAATAGGAAATTTGTATTCATCATCTACTTCAATGAGTGGCCAGGATGCAGATGTCAACTTCATCTTGAAGCAGCTGATCACCTCCAAGGTGCCACAAAAAGAACTGAATAGTTATTATTACACAATGTGAATTAACTATATCATAACTGTAACATTACATAATTCAGAATTAGCTTATACTTCTGCCTTATTCAAAAAAAGATTTGAGTCATCTTAATCAAGAACTAAATTTATATAGGTATGTCATTTTTGGAAAATAAATACTGTTAGAAAGATAACTTTTGAAAATGAAGGCTTTATTCATTCATTCTACACATATTTATCTAAGGCCTATTATGTAGCATGTACCTAAAAGATATTGGGGGTTTTAGTAGTAAATTAGACATTTCCACCCTTACAGAACTTGCAGTCTATCAGGAAAAAACAGATAATGAATCAATTAATAATAAAATGCGATGTAAGTGCTACATGTCCAGACAGAGGATACATATAGTACTAGAGAACATCAAGAAGGAGTAAATATTTCCCTTCCACCTAATATTTTTCACATAAATATATGGTGACATCTTGGCTAATGTATTCAATGGAAATAAAGAGCTTTTAATTCAATGAGACAAGGGTAGGGAATACATTTTGAATGGCATACGATAATAAAACAAATAACCCCCCATTCTTCTGCATGTTTGATTACATATGTAACCTATATTCTATTTAGTTGGTGACTAAACTCAATTAGCTGTTATAAAAGAGCAGGAATTGAAAGACCTCTTTTGCAGGAAGAAATAGCAAACCTAGCTTCCTTGGTGACTGGACCTGTCGGAAAATTAAAATATGAACTGTAAAGGAAAAATATACAGACACAGTATAGAGCTACACAGAGATGGAGACATATAAGGAGACAAGAGAGATGGGAAAGGGATCCAGACAAAAACTAAAGAAAGAAGATACATTTATTGTGTGCCCATCATGTATAAGGTGCTGGATGAGAAAGCATATTTCTTATACTTCAGAACCTTATAGAGATAAAAACAACGTATCTGTGTGATGATGATGATATTGAAAATAATAATTGTCACTTATGAGTGCTTGCTATGACCAAGATAGACAAGTCTGTATGGGTATTGTAGGGATACAGGGTAGGCATGATCAATTCTCCCAGGGGATGGAAATAGGTCAGTGGGTTAGGGAGAGTGAAAAAGTGTGGAGCAAACAGTGGTTATTTCCAAAAAGAGTAAAAAAGAGAAAGAAATAAGGTAGCTGGATATAGAGGAATAGGGAGAGGATAGAAAGATGGGGAGATAGAAAGATAGAAAAGGCAAATAGAAAAGAAGAGCTGGAAAGAAAAAGAAGGAATATGATAGATGAAAAATAGGTTAGAAATGGAAGAGAAGAATAATATAATGAGAAGCAAGAGGAAGGAGAGACTCTGCCCTTCTTATGCCATGGCTTTCATCCATACATATATTTGGTAGTGAAACTGGTTCATTAGAACTTGTCCTCTTTCTTGGTGGAGTAGTTACATTGTGAGCTTCATACAGCTGGAAAAGAATACTGTGAACTAGAGAAGGACATGTGTTGAGTGGTAGAGCATTTACTGTAGTTTAAGAGGAGGTCTCTTTATAGTCAGAGAGTCCTGGTTTTAAATTCTGGCTTTGCTGCTTTACTTTTGATAAAGTGCTCAGCATAATGCCTGGCACATAGTCAGTACTCAAAAAAAAAAAAAGCTATTATTTTTTTGTATAAAAATAATATGAATAAATAGCACTATTACTATTTTATCAGATCTACATTAAACTTTGTATAGTTTCCTGTTTGGTCTTTTTAAAATTGCATTTTCTACATAAAATGAATATATGCCAACTAAGAAATAATTGATAAATAGAAAAGTAGAAAGTAGAAAAGTTATCTATCTTGTTACCACCCAAAGTAATCATTTACTAACACTTTAGGGCGTTGTCTTCTTGTTCTTGTTTATATATATATTTTTACATAGCAGTGCTTACCGCATGAATAATTTATATTCTATTTATTGTTTTTAATAGTATAGCATGAGCATGTTTTCCTGTTACCTCAAATATTCTTCAAATATTTCAAATATTTGTAAATTCTTCAAATAAAGTTTTTAATGACTATGTAGCATTTCAAGTGAATGTGTCATAATTTATTTATTTTATGATGTTTTCCCTATTCTTGGACATGTAGGTGGTTTTTAAAACTCTTAAAGCTATTTTAAAATGATTATACATAGTAGTTCATAATGATGAACACCATGGTTTATGAATCTTTTTATATTTAGGATTACTTCTTTAGAAAGGATTCCTAGAAGTTTAAGTAATAATATGAACAGTTTTAAGGCTGTGTGTATATATTATTAAATTGTTTTCTAGACCTTTTCTACCCATGGGAGATGAGAATGCCCACTTCACCTTGCTCTTCCATTATTATTCTTTTATAAATAGGAGGTATTTTGTTAATGTTTTAAGTTTTACTTTCTTAAAAATAATTTTTTTATTATAAAATATTAGAAAATGTGGAAAATTCAGTAAAGTGTAAAGGAGAACATTAAAATGGCATGTAATTCTTGTGTATTAGTTTGCTAAAGATGCTGTAACAAAGTACCACAGACTGACTGGCTTAAACATCAGAAATTTGTTGTCTCACAGTTCTGGGGGCCTAGAAGTCTGAGATGGAGGTGTTGGCTAGGTTAGTTCTTCTAGGGCTGTGGGGCAAAGATCTGTTTCAGGCCTCTCTCCTTGACTCATAGATGGCCATCTCTCTATGTCTCTTTACATGGTCTTCCCTCTGTGAGTTTTTCTGTGTCTAAATTTCTACCCTGCCCCCCCCTTTTTTATAAGGACACTGGTCATATTAGATGATAGGGCCCATTTTAATGATGTTATTTTACTCTGTAAAGACCATGTCTCAAAATGAGATACATTCTGAGGTAATGGGGATTAGGACTTCAACATATGAAATTAGGGGTACACAATTCAACCATACCACCTCACTATCTGTAAGAATCCACTATTGAAAGTTTGTTGTATTCTCATCCATTCTATTTTCAGTGCATATTTCAATGCTCTCTTTAATAATCTTAAAATATTTTAGCAGTAGCAACACGTATATGTATAAGTTCTCTGGTTATTACATTATTCCTGTTTTTTTTCAAGTTATTCTTCTTTTCATTGTTGTATGAGATTAGTTAAAGTATGTGTTTGTGTACAACAAAAATTTAATATATCAATTTTGTATGTTTCTAAAGGAAAACAAAAACGAAGTTAAAGATACTAAATTTATAAATACCTATATCATTATTTTATTAGCAATAATAATATCAATGTCATATTCCCAGAAAAATAAATTTAAAACAATGAATTTGCTTTTTATTTTTAGGTTCCTAGTTTAAAGTCAGGAAGATTGGGTTTAATAGGTGGGTTTGAGCACATGGTAAAAGAAGGAGGAATTCGTTCTCTTTGGCGAGGAAATGGTGTAAATGTTTTTAAAATTGCACCTGAGGCAGCCATCAGGACGTGGGCTTATGAACAGGTAACGTGCTATTGTCTGTGGAATTTTATAACAAAAATCAGATTTTAAATTTAATTTTAAAAATTTAGGATTTCATGAGAAAAAACTGGAGGCGTGATAGATGTCAATTTAAATATAAGTGACTTTGTTTATTCTCATTTGATTATTTTTTTTGATTTCATGTTGCTTTTGTTTATGTTATTATCATAACTGGTGTTTATTAGCAATTCTTTTAATTTCAATTTTACAGTAAAAGAAGCCCAAGCATTTCAATATTGGTTTTCCTTTGAGCAATTAGAACGTTTTATTTAAAATTTGTTAATCTGATTTAAGATTTGTGTTTGGCTTAAATAATTCATTTTGAGATAAGCTGTATTTCTTTTTGAAAAGTATAAGTCATTAGCATTACATAAGAGTCCAAGAGTGCTCTGTTTGTGTCTCAAGGTTTTCATTTTCACTGTAAATCTTGTAGTAATTATTTTTTAAAACATTTTTATAGCATATGGTATTCAATTGTTTGTTTTGAAGAACCTTGGTTTATAAGGTCATAGACCTCAAAAATTTAAGAAAGTGTAGAAGATTAATAAAATCCTTTCTTAAGCAGTTGAAAAGCAAGTAGATGGATGAATAGGACACTAGACTTAGTTGTAAAGCACGTTAAAAGCATACCTCTCTTAAATGAGGATTTGCTTACTTATTCAACAAATATTTCTTTCATGAGCAAATATTTCTTGAGGTCCTAATATATTCTGGACCTCATTCTAGGTGCCAGAGATACAACAACAAACAAACCAGAAAAAAGAAAAGCGCATACCTGCCTTTGTGGAATTTATATTAGCGTCAAGGTTGGAGGAGACAATAAACAAACAAGAAAATATATGGTAGATCAGATGGTAGTAATTGCTATGGAGAAAACAGAAGGTGGAAATTGGAGATAATAAGACCCAACAGCTTTTTCAAGGAGTTTTGCTATGAAGAGGAGAGGGAAATGGAGTGGTAACTGGAGGGAAAGTTTGGATCGAGAGAGTTTTCTAAAACTGAAAAAAGCAACAGCATGTTTGTGTGTTTAGGGAAATAATCCAGTAGAGGGAGGACCATTGATGACTGGAAGGACCATTACTGACTGCAAAGAGATTCTCCTTGAGTCTTTGAGTGGGTGAGAGGTGATGGGAACTAGTGCTCATGGAAGGGTTTGGCCTTGGCTGGACACTTCATCCATAGTTACAGGAGAAGCGCTACAAAGTGGGCACAGATGCAGCCAGGGTGGTGGAAGCTTTCTTTTTAGTGCTTCGATTTCTTTATTGAAATGGGAAGCAAGGACGTGTTGGAGGTGTGAGGAAAGAGATAAAGGTATGAAAAAGTATTCCAGGAGAGTGGGAAAGTGAATAGATAGATTCACTTTCTGGCAGCAAAGGGTCCAGGTGAAATTCTTTTATCTCATTATATAAGTTCGACAATCCCCTACTCTATATTTATGTACTCACTGCTGGATGATAACCCATTATCTTGCCTCTAGGAAGTCCATGGGTAATTAGCCATCAACTTATCTGGGTGGGTCAGGGTTTCCTGGTTGTAACTCTGGATTTGTCTCTTAAGGTCATTGGATTCATCTCGCATCTGATGATTCATGCCATCCCTCCACTTCCAATATTCTGAAATTTTCTATCTCCATTGATACTAGTGAACCTAGCAATGTCTCCTGCTGTCAACTCTGAGAACAGCCATCAATGAGTCTTTCAACAAGAACTCTTCTCTTACTGTAGAAACACAGTCAGCTGATAGGTTCTCCAGTCTCGTGATAAAATTTGTTCTAACATTTCCACTTTTCCCAAATCTCCTGGTCCCTTCATCAACACTCTGTCAAGACTTTGGTACCTCCAGCTCATTTGCTGTCAGCCATCCCAACAGCATATTAGGACTGGTTTCAGGTGTCCCATGTCATGTGTCAACAATGTCTCCCCTATCCAGCATTATATTCCACCCCATATAGCCCCACTGTTCAACACTCTTATGCTCCATTCCCACACATGATCCACTGGTTCCTACAAGTCCATTTCAGCCATTCTGAGTCTTTGGTCAGAATGTTGTTTATTCCTAGAACATGGACTGCATTTCGTCATTGGGCTATCTGAGGCCTGACCCTGTAAAAATTATTGGTTGGGAGGCAATAAGAGGTGTGTGCAGATAAAGAGGAGGAAAAATATCACCCTGTGGGGCATCCACCTCTTTGAGGCTTTTACGTGATCTCTGCCTGTGGGAAGGGGACTACTTTTTGCTAAATGGGAGGGTGCTGGAAGATTTGGGAGTTTGGGTTTCTCAGGCATATATACCCGAATGTCCTCATTCCATGTGTCAGTCTCACTCCTTCCCAATGAGGGTCTGCACTTCAGCATAGGAGACCTTCTGAAGCTGTGCATTCAGTTTCCTTGTAACTCTGTCACCTTTACATTTATATCCTGGGTCTGATTTTCAGCAGTCTATTTTCCAACCGCAGGAAATGAGGGTCTCTTTAAATGCTTGCATGAAGGCCTTATCGTGTTCATAATTAGCTTTAAGGTGATAGTTGAATGACCTAACTTTAACATTCTCTTTCTTCAAAGTCTCTAAGGCAGAGAGTAAGAGCCAGGTAAGTCCACAGTCCTCATAAGTGACCCCATTCTGCTCAAGTATTAGAGCAACTGCAGACTGTAATGCTTTCCTTACTACCAGCTCCTCACCCCGGGCTACCATGACTAAGAATCGTAGTAACCACAGCATTCCATGGGTTATCAACATCCCATTTACCACTAGCAATGTGGTCTTTGTTGCCCGGTGACTGGTCCTGTTCTAGTTACAACAGCAGGACTTTCTCGAACTTCTTTGTAAAAAAGCAGCATTTGATTTTTATTGATTTTCTCCATTGATTTTCTATTTTCAGTTTCATTGATTTCTATTTTAATTCTTATTATTTCTCTTCCACTTATTTTGGATTTAATTTAGTCTTTTTTTTGTAGTGTCCTAAGGTGGAAATTTAGATTACTGATTAATAGACCTTTATTCTTTTCTAACATATGCATTCAATGCTGTACATTTCCCCCTAAGTACTGCTCCCCACTAATTTTGATGAATTGTGTTTTCATTGAGTTCAAAATATTTTCAAGTTTCTCATGATGTTTCTTCTTTGTCCTATGTGTTATTTAGAAGTGTGTTGTTTAATTTCCACATATTTTGGTATTTTCCAACTACCTTTCTGTTATTGATTTTGGTTTAATTTCACTAGGGTCTGAGAGCAGACATGGTATGATTTCTGTTCTTTAAAATTTGTTAAGGTGTGTCTTATGGGCCAGAATGTGGTTCATCTTGGTGAATGTTCCATGTGAGCTTGTGACAAATGTGCATTCTGCTGTTGTTGGATGAAGCAGTCTGTGCTGTTAGTCATATCCAGTCCACCCATCGATGGTGTCGTTGAGTTGTTTGTCCTTACCAACGTTCTGCCTAGTGGAAATGTCTTTTTCTAATAGAGAATACCAAAGTCTCCAACTGTGTTGGTGGATCTATTTGTTTCTTTTGGCAGTTCTACCAGTTTTTGCTTCACATGGTTTAATGCTCTGTTCTAAGGTACATGCACGTTAAAGATTGTTGTGTCTCCTTGGAGGATCGAAATGCCCTTCTTTATCTCTGATGACTTGCTTTGAAGTCTGTTCTTTCAGAAATTAGTATAGCTACTCCTACTTTTTTTTTTGATTAGTGTTAACATGGTATATCTTTTTCCATTCATTTACCTTTAATCTATATGTGTTTTTATATTTAAAGTGGATTTCTTGTAGACAATACATAGTTGGGTCTTGTTTTTTATTAACTCTGACCATCTCTGTCTTTTAATTGGTGCATTGGACGGCTTTTGAAGTGGTACTCACTGTTTTAGTTTTGATTCCCCCAAAGCAGAATCTGGGTGCCGGTTATTTATTTGGGAAGAAGCAAGAGTGAGGAGACAGGAAGAATGAGACACAGAAGGAAGAAAAGCCAATGTAAGGATACATAAATGAGGTTTCAGCTGTAGGCAGTAGAGGGTTGATTCTGCTGGAATGTTTAAGAAGTGTACAGAGGAGTTCCCAGAATCGTCTTTCTAAAGGAAGGGAGCTGTGGCACTTATCTACCAATTTCTATCCCATATTTTATGAGGATTGCTCTTAGACTGTAACTTCCCCAGACTTCTGGGCTGGACAGGCTCCCACAGCTTCAGAGAAAGCCCCGAAGCAGAAAAGCAGAGAAATGAGAGGCTTTTGCTTTAGATGGGATTCTGTTAGTATGAGTCTGCACAGAACTGTCCAGGTGTGATACGGTGCTCTGGAAATGTCTGCCATGGCCAGCTATCTGCCTGCTGGGGTTTGGGGGCCTGCGAGTTAGAGATCAATGAAATAGAGTTTTGTCGGCTGTGAGTATAGGTTTTCTAGCAATAAAATTCTTTCACAAACTTCTTATAGTTGTCCATTTGCTTCTAGTCAAGATCATGTGATGTAGCCACACCTAAAAATTCTTTTTCTGATATTTTATTTTCCAGCTGCTGTGCTCAGTCATTCCCTCTCTCTCTCATTTTTGTAGCAGACTACATTGATGTCAACTGGACTAGTAGGTTGAAATCATATACCAACACCCTTATTCTGAGTTATGCAGTGAGGCAAGCTCTTGAGGACAATCTTGTGTCTTTCTATTGGGGTACAGAAGCAGGTGGCTTTTCCAACATGGCAGCCCCACATTTCTTGCTAGGCAAAGGCTACTACTTCAGCAGAGCTCTATTCTCTTCCATTTCTGCTTGCAAACTGGCTTTGGAGAAGGCCCTGAGGCAGAAAAGCAGAGAGATGCCTAAGCTCACGTTTCATAGATCTTGCTAAAGCAAGGAGGGGCATCAATGACCAACATTCTGAGATTTTACAGTCAGTTTCCTTAGGACTTCAGCCTCAGAAAGCACATGGTCTGCCTTCCAAGTTATCACCAGAAACAGTTTCATCAAACATTTCCACCAAGTGTTAGAGTGTAGTAACTGTGTCCTCACAATGAAGCCAGTGCCACATATTTTAGGTTTCAGTTATGGCAGCCCTCCACATGTAGTAACCAACTTCTGTGCTCGTTAGGGTTCATTCTACGCTGTTGTAACCAAAGAGATATCAAAATACATTAGCTTAAATAAGATAGAGGCAGGCGTGTGGTCCAGGGCTAACAATACAGCTCTGCCATCTTTGGTACAATAGCTTCAAGGGTGGCACCCGTCTTTGCTGTTTCCCAGCAGGGAGGAAAGAAGAGTCCAGGACAAGTGTCTTGAAGGAGATGTCTCAGAATTTGCATACCTGAGTTCCCCTCATATAGCATTGGCCAAAATGAGTCTCTTGGCCACCCAGCCTAGCTGCAAAGGAGAAGAAGGAAATGCAGTCTGTGGCTGAGCGGGCACTGCCACCAAAGGGAATAAGATAACGGGTACTGGGCACAGATCGCAGGGTTTGCTGTGTTAACTGAACCAATCACATTTTCAGATGGGGAGTCAACTGAGGACCAGAGAGTTAGTTCCTAGGAAATAGCTGAATCGTATTGACCGCTAGAAAGACAAACAGGAAAACATCTCGCGCAGGAGGTGATGAGCTAATCTGCTTTCTAGGGCTGTCTTGGGTTCTAGATGAGTTTCACCTTTCAATCTCCGTGAAACTTCACTTATTTTTCAGTTTCTGTGAAGCCTGACCTTCGGGCTGATATTTCTGTTTTCTTTATTTCTACAAGTGTCATTGAAATAACCTCCATTTGTTGAGCTCACTAGAGTTAACTGTTATCCCTTGTAATTAAAAGAGCCTTTCACATTAAGTCACTATTCCTGACTGTCCAGTGACCAAATGATAGTAAGTACCTTTCATGTGTAAGGTGTGGGGCTAAAAAGAGATAAAAGATACAATTCCTGCTTCCTTTGTGTCATTAGCGTGCCCTTTATGAAATACTACTCCATTCATAAATATGTTTAAGTGAGTTACTGTTGCTAACTCATTCTGCTGGAAAAAAAAAAAAAAAGAAAAAGGATCTTACTTATTATCTTAGGTATTTAATTGCATAAAAGTAAAATCAAGTAGTCTAGATATCAGGTGTCTGAAATACTTTTAAAAATAATTTTATGCTACTAATTTATGTTATAAACTTAGAAACAATATATACTTCATTTCAGTAACATACATTTCAATACTTTTATTTATACAGTATAAGAAATGGCTTTGTTTCGAGGGTGTTAAAATAGGAACTATTGAGAGATTTATATCTGGTTCATTGGCTGGTGTAACTGCCCAGAGCTGTATTTACCCCATGGAGGTATGTATGTATTATTATACAATTTTTAACTCAAGTAATGCTTATAATGCAAATTATAACATTTTTAAAAGTAAATGAATCACAGATGAAGATTTTATACAATAAACAGCTCTATAGCTACAAAGTTTGAATTTCATATCATGTATCAGTTGGCCTTAATCAATTCCTGTTTTGCTTAGGCTAAAAGTGGTATTCTAGATGCTACTCCTTATTATCAAGGAGTTAATAATTTCATTGACTGATTGTTCAGTTGATTTATTCATTAATCCAATCAAATCTGTATTGCGCACCCACTAGATACTTTTCCAGAGATGAGTCAGATAGGCATTTTGGTCATGGAGCTTAATAGTATAGAAGGGGAGGTAAAACGTACAGCAGTAATGCTGATCCAACATAGAAAATATAAGTTTTAGAAGAGAGATCAGTACGAAGTGCTCTGTTAGGGCTTTCATGGAAGATATGACTAGAATGTGTGAATTTGGCTTAGAATTTGGACATTCAGAGAGGATGAGGAAGGGCATTTCAGGTGGAAATAATGACTCGAACAAAGGAATGGGGGTAAAAGAGCAGGTGTTTGGTTTAGATTGGACAGTACTGTAGATGATGGGTTGGGGCCAGATCATAAAGGCTCTCGAAGGTAGCTTATGATATTTAATATTAATTTCTTAAAACAATAAGAAACCGTTAAAGACCTTGGGGCCTGATATAAAATCTTAGTAAAGTTTTTTTTTAGAGCAGGAGAGACTAGAGAAGTGAGATGACTAGATGCAAGGTATCGCCACCATTCAGGGAGGTGGTAATAAGGACCTGAAATATGATATTGACTAGGGGACATTTCCTTATGTTAGCTCTGTCTCGAGAACTGACAGCTTAAGAAGCAGAAAGCAGGAGAAAGAAGAAGAAGGCAAACTCTATCTGGGTTCTGCATCTCTAAAGAGGTAGAGACGGGAGGAAGGGAGCCAGATTCTGAGGGATGCTGAGCTCAGGTTTGCATATATATTTAAATCGAGTTGGTGGTGGACAACCGAGTTATGATTTTCAGCAGGCAGCTGTGGATGTGATACTGAGACCTGAGAAATTTCAAGTCTTGATACATCATCTGCAAAGACGTGTTAGTTAAAGCCATGAGTTATTAAAAAATAAAAAAAGTATATATATTTTTTCTTAATGCTAGGAAGACTTTTGAGAAGACCTTAATTTAGGGAGTAAGAGGAAAGAAAAGATGCCAGGAGATAAAACAGGAAATATTTACTTGAGTAGGAAGAGACTGCGTTGCCCTGGAGAGGGCAGTTTTAAGGATGGCATTATCCAGAGTGTGGGGTCCTGCAGAGAAGTTCCTAAAACCAAGGGCTTCCAACTGACTGCCTTGCGGCAGCTCCATCAAGACACAGTTTTCCCAATCAGACAAAGTTTCTACTTTTTTTTTTTAAATCTGGGCTGTTTTGGAGAGTTTGTTTCTCCAAGTATATTATACAGAACTCCTTTAAATTAAATTAATGAAAATTAAGAGGAAAAGGAAAGGTTCTATCAGAAGGATTATGTTGAGCAGAGGAATATAGATCACAGCAGCCCCTGGGATTTTACTATTTGATGAATACAAAATGAGCCCAAGTAATATTAAATTACAGTTTATAGGACTCACTGTTACAAAAGTTCCCAGAGCGTGTATTCAAACATACATAGCATTTGTTTCCATGTTGGGTCTTCATTTTTACATACCAGATACTTTTTTTTAAAATTTGGATATTGGCTACAGTTGCTTTATTTTGAAGTAATAATGTTATCTCATGATTTGTTTCAGAATATGTTGCCTTACAGCCCATTAAAGGAGTTTGAGTGGTTGTATCAGTCAGAGACATAATGATTATATTCTCCTGTTTAAATAATTTTAAAAAAGCTCTATACTGTGTCAGTTGTTCATAATTAAGGGTCAGTTAATGGGAAGTTAAAATTATGTTTAAGATTGTATTTTTTGATTTCTATGGTAATTAGTCAACACTAGGTATAATATACAATTTACTGGATTGCTAGATGAGTCAAGTAAATCTGATCAATATATTTTTATTACATTATTTCACATTTAGGTAATAAGGACCAGATTGGCTCTAGGTAAAACTGGACAGTATTCAGGGATTATCGATTGTAGCAAGAAGCTTCTGAAACAAGAAGGTGTTAGGACTTTTTTCAAAGGTTATATTGCTAACGTGCTGAGCATCATACCTTACGCAGGCATAGATCTTGCTGTTTATGAGGTGAGTTTATTCTCATAATATGACGTTATGTGTTAGACTTGAAAATTTGGTACAATAATAGTTTTTATTCTAAAAAACTGGTTATAAATGACTTTTTTAATGAAATAGTTTCTCACCAAGAAGTGAATTGAATGATTTTATTTGGCTTTTTGTTTCTATATTGTTTGATATCCTAATGATTTTTGTGTGCGTGTGAATTAGTTTTTATAATTATAATTATAGACTGAAATGCTGACAAAAATAGTGTTTCTCAACTCTGGGTGCATATCAGAATTACTCGTATGTATATTGTTAAAATATGAGATTCTTGGGCTACATTCCAAGATATTCTGATTCAGTTATTTTGGGCAAAGGCCTGGGATTAAGGTCTTTTTTTTTTTTAAACTCTCTGGAGGAATCTGGTGCACAGTTAAGATGGAGAAAACTGAGATACTATTGCACAATTGTAAGAATGAGAATGGAGGAGAGGGAGTCCCAGGAGAGAGGTGGCGTGGAGTTAGAGCAGATGTCCTAATAAAATAAGGCTGAACAGACGGGATTCCAGGTTACTCCCCCTTTAGCCACGCATTTTGTTTTTCTGACCGCACATCCATTTCAGGTAGACCTCCTTAACAACATGTACCATTTGGTCATGAGAACCAGGTGAGAGTATGTGGTTAGTATAACTTAAATTCACTCTCAGCATAGGAAGGACAGCTCCCGGGGCAGTGGTGGTTTTGGCATGTGGTGCCACCATTATGAGAAAGATAGCCAATTTCATTTAGCACTTAAAAAAATATGGTTATGTATTTTTGTGGCAGTTCAAAATATTGAATATTATAGGATGTGCTTTTTTTTCTTTTTATTTTCTTGCTTCTGTGCTCTTATTAAAATAAATTTTTTGCTCCAGTTTACTGTTGGCCTCCCTCCATTCTTTTATTTTTACAGTTCAGTATCTTTTGTTTTTAAATTACAGGGACATTACATATTTCTCTCTGGTTGCATGATGGTAATAAATGTATACTGAGTAAAGACATTTTGAAATTTATTTTGTCAAAAGCATCAGATTATACATTTCATAGTAATTGCCCCAGTATATAATGCTAATGTCTTATTCTTTAATAAATGAATAGTTCTAAAAGCACCCAATGATATTTTAATCTCACTATTTTAAACATAATTCCTTCTAGCTACCTTCATTCAAAGCAAAATTGGGAAGATGCATCTTTCTTTAAAATTGAGAAAATATGGTTTTGTTAATAGCCTAGGTGGATTATGCAGTCTTCTCTACAATATTCTGTTAATCTCTCTGAGAATCTCCAGAATTTTGCTTGGGTCTTTGAATATCATTACAAAGCAAAACAATCGAGCAAAACAAAACAGACAAACACAGAGACACAAACATAGGAGAACGAAAACTGAGGTGTGTGGATACATTTGTTTGAATACATCCACGCACCCTGATCCTGATAGGACAGCAGGGACAGCCACCTCTGTACAAGCAGGAGGAACAATCTTTCGTAAGGATTTTGGAAAGAACGGTCATTAAAATCAAATAACCGAGTGTGACTCCCACTTATCAGCTTCGTGACCTGATAACTTAGTCTCCCTGAATTACTTTTCTCGTTTATAAAATTTAAGAATAGAAACATCAATATTGACTTGTCAGGTTTCTGTAGGAATTAAAAGGGAAGAAGACATCTGTGAAAATGCTCAGTATAATTCTTGAATCGAGAAGCTATTCGATGTTTATTGAAATTGAGGGAGCAATGAACTTTATTCTACTTAGCTTTGCATAGTAGTTAAAGAATATTTACTACTTTCTTCTCTTCCAGCTTTTGAAGAATTATTGGCTAGAACATTTTTCAGGGAACTCTGTAGACCCTGGGGTAATAATTGTGATGGGATGTAGTACATTGGCCCACACTAGTGGTCAACTAGCTAGCTTCCCCCTGAGCCTTATCAGAACACGCCTGCAGGCTCAAGGTGAGTTTTTTTTTTTAAATGAAGTAACAGTAAGTTAAAAAAGTTAACAAGAATTACTTTAATGAAATAATAATAAAAACTGAGTTAAAAAGTTAAAAATATGCTGTTTTAAATGAGTAGAAATTAATGATTTTAGAAACCAAAAAACTGTAGAAATGATAAGTAAAAAGCTAACTCTGACTTTTAAAGTATAATCTTGAATTTATTTATTTTTATTGTAGAGCCTTTTGTGAATTTTAGATTTTATTTCTTCTACAAAGTTCTGTTTGGAACTCTCCACATTTCTTTTTGTTACCGACAATCTCTCTCAGGAGTTTACAATTAGGAAGTGTCAAGCAGAAGAATAGAAAAGATTTTGCTTTCTTCAGATTGAATCAACAGTTACTCACTATGAGCATGTAATTTTCCCCTAGTTCTGCTATCGTTGTTAATTCTGCGTTAGGAACTTAATACATCTGTGGAATTGAAAGCAAGTGTTTTGTATCCTAGTCCACTAAACAAGGAGCTGGAAGGGAGGGTGTCTGTTTTGTCCCTCTTAAGTGAAATGTTAGGAGTTTAGATTTTAAGCAAATACATTTTTCACTTTTCAAGAAGGAAAAAAAAAACTTCACATAATCTCATTACTATTTTCCTGAGTAAACTGTGTAAGGGATCATATGCTTAGTGATCTTCTTGTACATTCCTTTCCCCCCTTCTTTTTGGGAAGATTTTTGGATTTAATTGGTATTGCAGTCCAGGTGGGGAATCTCTCAGTTCATCTCATCACCCATCTATCCCCCTATCAAACTATTTATGTCATACCCAATTCTCCCTGCTCCTTTGAGTTTCCTTATTAAAGACTTTCAAATATTGCCCAATAGAACTTTCTGCACTCAGGGAAAGATTTTACATCTGTGCTGTCCAGTACGGTAGCCACTAGTCACACATGGCTGTCAGACACTTGAAATGTTGCCAGTGCATCTGAATTTTTAGTTTTTTTTAATTTTAATTAATTTAATATTAATTTAATATTTAATATTAAATAATATTAAATATCATATTAATTAAATATTAATATGATATGTGACTATCATATTGGATGGCATAGGACTATTCAGTAGGGAAAAAGGGATACTCTGAAGTAATTTCAACCTCTGTTAATTCTCATTCATCACTGGACTTTCTTAAGGTATAAATATTGAATTACACTGATTTCTTTTTTTCAATTTATAGCACTGGAGGAAAAAGAAACAACCATGATTCATCTCATTCAAGATATATATAACAAAGAAGGAAAAAAGGGATTTTTCAGGGGTTTCACTCCAAACATCATAAAAGTGCTCCCTGCAGTAGTCATCAGCTCTATTACTTATGAAAAAATGAAAAGATATTTTGGACTAATTTAGAAGTAAATATCAAATTGCTGTCATTACTATAATCAATTATAAGCTAACACCTAGGTTGTAAAAAGAAACTAATTTTTTCCTTAATGAAAAGCAGTATCAAATAATTGTTAAAATGTTTCTCTTCATCTATTACAAAATCTTTGTTAAAGAATCATTTTGATAGAGTTCTTTAATAATGATATATCCTTAATATTCACAGAATTTTACTTATATTTTCCAGTTCTCTCCCTTGAAATTAGTTTTTATTGGGTTTAAATATATCATAGTAACATTATACAACATTTGGTCAGTTGTAGTAGTTTGTGTTAACCTTTTTGTATGTAAATGATTTTTTTAAGAGATGAGCTTAAAAATTTTTATTTACAAAAGAAAAATCAGTGCATTTGAAATTGACATAGCAAACGATCAGAGTCTATTTCTCTTCTTTAACGCAAAATGGAAAGTTGTTTTCTAATTCCTTCTGTCAGATTGTGGATGGAATAATGATAACAGGATAACATATTTCTTACTTCTCTGGGTACTTTTATTTGTAAATATAACATTGTTAGTTCATTTTTGTCCTTGAATTTTTAGCTGTTATAAGGAAGCCAGCATTGAGACAAATCAGCATTAGACACATTTTCTTTTATCTTCTGGTTAAAAAACACTTGAGGGAAAGAATTTAAAAAATTAAATTTGTTATTTCATACTTGGTGAAGTAATTCTTATTCAACCTAGGAGTTGACTGAGTCAGCCCTTTGAATTCCTAAATGTCCCTTTTCACTTTTATGAAAAAATGACTCCTATTCTCTGTTGGGATTATTTATTATCTAATTACATAAATTATTTAAATCAGAGTGTGATGAGACAGTGGTAATTCGTTGGTCACAATAGGCCTCAAAGGAAGAACTGCGTAACTAACCTGACTGAAGTCTCTTCTACCTATTGATTGAATTAATGCAACAGAGATCATCTTAAGAATTTTCATTTCAAAAGAAGTTCACTATGCATTCATCAGGTAAACTATTCCACAAAATTTCAGATTACTTTTTTTGATATTTGCTCATACGTTGCAAATGCAATATTCTATTTGTATTCGTGCCCATGAAAAATCACATCAGAAACACACATACTGAATCACAGAAGTCTTGACGTACACAGCAACATGGCTGTTTGAAGATACTTACAATGATGATTTGTTAAAATTGTGAACTGAATGACAACATTTACTGAAAGTGTATCTTTGTACTCTATCGTGATATGATGGAGCCAGAATGGAGGGTAGAGGTTAAGAGTCAGCATTTTAAAAGGTGCTTTACCCATGTATCTTGTTTGTCTAAATCAGTCTGTTCCTTCAGAGATGGTATAGGATTGGCAAATGCAATGTTCTTATGGGTCCTGGCTTTGAGCAGTTGCCTTGCTGATCCAAAGATTTGCCTTTGTTAATTTCCTTAAGATGATCAGTTCCTTGCTGATAGAATACTTAAAAATCACAAGATTGAGAGAGATATCACAGTGCAAACTTATTAATTTATAGTGGAGCTTCATATTTTCCATTAACCAGAATGCTTTTATCTCTTCTCTGGGGCACACCATTTTCTGTATTGAAGTATCCAGGAAACCAAATACATAATGAGGAGATCGATGTGGAATTAGAACAAAGAGAGAAAGATATCTTGGAGGGATGTTGTACTCAGACTCATCCCAATTAAGGTGGGAAGAGTTGAGAACGTTGTATATAAGGGAGAGGAGCTGAGACCTGAAGCAGGAGAGAGAATTGTGGAATTTTAGGTAAATTGAGTTATGGACTTCCAGAAGGGAGGAAGGCAAACCTCGCGTAAAGTCCAGGAGTACTTATGTGAGAGACTTGAGTAACAGTGGTAGTAATTGTGCAGACAGACTTTTCAAAGCATTACACATTCACAAAACATCATGAGCAGTAAACGTGGAAATGGGGAGGTCCATGGAGTGTTAGAGAAACCACAAACAGCCTGGTCATTTTTGAACATATGGTGTTTAGGAAGGTCTAGTGAGATGTGGGGCTACTACTGTAGGCCGGTGGCAGGTCATGGAGAGCTTTGAGTTATATGTGCTAATGACATGCTCTGGTGTAAGAAGATAACTTGGACAATAGGACCAAGTTACTGAAGGAGGATCTTGTAGAGCCAGTGAGACCGATTAGGATGTTGTCGCCATAGGTCAGTTTAGAAAATGCTGGCTTCTGGGTAAGGGCTTCTCTTTAGGGTAGGTAGACCCAGTTATTATATCAGAGGCCAAAGTCCAATGCTTTCTTTTTTTTTTAATTAAAAAATCAAAATCTATTTTATTAAGTGCCTGTTACATGCTAGGTATTATTTCGAGGCACTTTCCAAAGCACTTCTCTTGCTTAATTCTAACAACCATACTGGAAAGTTGAGATTATTGTCCTAGTTTTCTGTTGGGGAAACTAAGTGTAGATAGGTAAGTGCTTTGAATAGATCTTTTCACACTTCCTCCCTCACTAAGGATTGTGTGCACCATTCACTCTCAGGGCCTCTGTTTTCCACAAAGGCCTACTGTCAGCCATAAACTTGGCTATGGCTTGGATATTGTGTAACATTTCCAAAAGTGATAGTTCAGCCTATTGTTTAACCTCTCAGTTCTCTTAGGTTGGGTCTAAGCCTGACTGATAAGCTTCCTGCTCTTAGATATGGAGGATGCCTGAGGGGTGACCTTGATAAGTGCTCTCACTGTAAACTGAACACTGAAATCTGGGAGTTGGAGTAAATATTAAAGAAACAGCAGGTGCCTTGTCTGCATGCTACAGATGAAAATAACTGGACAGCATTATAAGACCTGTTGTGTAGGAGTTGGATTTACACAGGAAGCACTCTACTTCATAGCATCTCAGATACCATTAAAGTGTAAAGATCAGCTCCCTCGTGGGTTACCTTGCAAAACTGTGATACATATTAGTGAAATTCTGTCTCAAGGTCTTCGGAGGGTTAGTAGCATGTTATAGGATTGAGATTATTACTAAGATTATTGGATAGGTTAAGGGGTGAGTTATAGAAAAGACTTGGTAAAATGAATTAAAGATGAAGAAGGCCCATAGTAGAAGTGATAATCTGGGAGGCACTTGGGATTTAAGTGCCCATTGAAATTTTTGACTCGAAGAAATCTCTGGACTTTACCCAGAAAGGCAAGGATTCTCCAGACAATCACAGACGACTTTCAGGAATTTATTTGCAGGCCACTGAAACAAAACAGTGTTCCAGAGTCCTTTAGCAGAGCATTCACTTCTCTAGCTTCATGCAAAGCTTGTGTTCCTGAAGACGCTGCAGAACTTCCTCATATTGTCACTCTGCCCAGAACGCATATTAAAAGCTAATTTATTAATTCACTCATGTTGGAGAGAGCATTGAGAACATTCCAGCTTGTTGATCATAACATGCTGAAGGGTGGTTATAAACCCTGGCGAAAGCAAACAGCATCCATGGGTCCTCATGGTCTCTAACATTTCAGGAAACAGACTGTTTTATCCACCTCATTTTGGGGCTAGGGTTTAATTTTTTCTCAACAATCTTGCTTCAGATATTAGTAAATCTGTTGCAGATACACGGAAAAAAGTCTTGAATAGGGAACCTTAATTTCACAGAAGCTCGTCGGTCCAGTAATCAATGCACAGTTCTCTACCTCCATAAAGGGAAGGGTATCTGTGGGGATGATCATGGTGGACTGATGGATAAAACAGGAGTAGTGGATTTTCCCTGAGGCTGTTCAGAGTGTCCCTCTCTGCTTTGTCCTCATCCCATCTTAGATGTTCTCAGCGATCATCAGTCTTATGTAAATAAATAATTAGGTATAGTTACATGGGTGAGGATACATGCATGTATTTTTTTGGTCTGTCAGCTGAGATGGCCTAAAAGAAACACCACCTCCGGAGCAATAAGCACACCAAATGCCCAGATCTTGGTTTCTAATATCATTCTCCAAGAAAGGAACCAGGACTCCTTGGAGAAATAACTGAGTCTAGGACTGGGGAAGTAAATACATGAACACCTTACACATCTTGCACACCTTCTTGGGGACATATCAGTTGGCTCAGAAGCCAACTGAAAAAGCTTCCAGTCACCAAAGTTGGAACAATTTAGGCCACAAAAGTTAATGAAGTAGTGTTGGATTATAACCCAACATATAAAGTATCCATGAGTCCATACTGATGTAAATAAATGTTTGAAAAAACAAATAAATGGGGGAGAATAGGCAAATCTCTGCAGAAGAATTTCAAATAATTTATGTAGATACTTCTCCCTCAGCTCCACACTCATTAAGTGTGGGCTGTGCCTAGCGACTTCTGAAGAGAACAATATGGAAATGGGGAGAGAATAACTTCATTGGAGAAATGTGGCAATCATTGCTTCAGCTGGACCATCAAAGTCGACATCAACTCAGTGGTACTGACAGTATGTACTAGTGATATCATGTGATGAGAATGGCACTTGCCTTCTGTGTCTTCCTTCCAAAAACCCATAACCCCGCAATCATGAGAAAACATCAGAGAATTCCTAATTGAGAAACAGTTTACAAAATACTCGATCAGTCCTCTTCAATATTTTTAAATTGTGATGAATGTACCATGCTAATTTAAGATGTTAATATTATGGCGGAAACTGGGCACGGGTACTTGGAAATTCTCTTTATTATCTTCACAACTTTCCTGTAAATCTAAAACTTCTAAAATTAAATTTCAATTTAAAAATAATTATAAAATACCTCCAACAATTATTCTTTCTGAGTTGCTCCTCGGGAAATGGTATTATTCTTATTAAGAACCTACTGAGCTAGTCCTATACTGTAAGCTCTGACATCTTCTTTCTCCTTGCTCACTTAGAAACACTGAAGGTAAGGTGCAATGCACTTTTTTTTTTCTTTTTAGGAATAGCTAGCTATTGTTTCACTTGCCATGGAGTTTGTGAAGAATATTTTCACTAGATAATTTAATTTGCTGTTCAGTTCATAATTGTAATCCTGATAATGATTTTAATTAAAAAAAAACAATATTGATGATGGAGCTACTAATAAACGTCAGAGGGAGGTGGGGAGCAAGTTTGTTTTTTTGTTAAATCCTGAATAGTTGAGAATAATGTGTTTCTGGAAAGACAAGAGAAAACGGGCAGTGATGTGGTTTTCCTTGCTGTCCAGAGTAGAAGCAGGAGAAGGAAATGAATTTCTTTTTCTTTTTCTTTCTTTTTCTTGCTTCTCTCTCTCTCTCTCTCTCTCTCTCTCTCTCTCTCTCTCTCCCTCTCTTTCTTTTTTCTGATCTGTTTTTAAGTGGAACTGACTTTTGAACATTTGAGAAATCACATATAATCTGATAATACTGAAAGCCAAGTCAATTAAATTTAATAAGGAAAATCTATGCACCTATATCCTCTTCCTGAAAATGCCCTCTTTTCTTCAATTTGAACTCACTGGAAACTGCAGTGCTTTGATGTAACCCTGGGCTGGAGAACACAGTTAATTTTTCCAGCAGTGAGCACCTAATCTACGTCAAGGAGCCTCTTATGAAGATGTGGAGAACTTAGTGCCAGAAGGAGCATTAAGAAAGGCTCTCTCTGGTGCGTGAGGTGGTCAGATATAACACTGAGCGCTGTGACAGCCTGTGACAGTTCTCTACCACGTGAAGAGAACTGATCTGCATCCTGGGAGGAGATGGATGCAGGAGCACAGATCAAAGCAGACACACAAGGTAGCGAATCCTGAGGCTGTGCCAATTTGTGGTTCTTGTCTCACCTGGGTTCCGGCTGCAGTCCTTCTCTTTTTGCATAAGTCAAGTCAAACTGGATTTCTGGCAGTTGGACTCTTCAAACACTATCTCTTTTCTACTCTACTTAGGCTTCTTAAAATTTTTTTTTGAAAATAGGAAATATAAAAATTCGGGTTTATTATGACTATAAATCGACTATACACACATGTAATACAATGCAATACAGAGAGTCAACATTCAAGATATTTGAAGCTGTGTAGACATTAAAAGGGAGGGTTAGTGAACATCAATCACAATAACAAAGCAGAAATACTATAATTTTAAAAAGTGATACGTTTTTACAAAAGAAGCTAAGGGTTACAAAATGAACTTCAACCATCCTACACTTTTTTTTTTTTTCTGTACAAAATTGTATTATATACTCAGGGCTTAAGCTGATGACTGAGGCACTGAGAAATCCTTCACAGGGATTATAAAGGTCTTGACTCCAGGTGAACCTTTGCTCTTTTGTTATTGTTGGGACGATGCTGCTGTGATAGATTGTTTTTCAATCTATAAAATAAGTCTTAAAGATATGTTACATTTCTTCTGTTGATTTGCTTTAGTTTTATTGTAATGGACAGTAAAGATGGACAGAATATTTTTTTTAAAGCAAAAAAATATATTGTGTCATCCAGTTTTTAAACGGTATTTGTTCTGTATCTTTTGTTAGTGTATAGTAGGGACCCTTCACTGTGTGGATGGCTGAAAAAAGAAAGACCCGCTTATCATCCTTTGATCCCCTCCTGCCTGCATTCCCCCTCTCAGCTTTTACTGTTTATTCCAAAATCGTTCTTCATCTTTAAGTTACAGCGCCCTCTCCTGAGTTATTGGCAACATTACATTTGGTCGTTTTTCCCAAAGAGGCCGCTTTTCCTTCAGAAGGGTAAAAACTTTGAAAATGTTCTAGAGATGACTTTTCTGCAAATTGAATTGCACTCAAATTATTTGAAACTCATTACAGATACTAGTACCGTGACATCACTACAAAGAGGCAAGTGATCATGAGTTTGAAGATATTACAAAGATACAAGCAAACTTTAATGTAAAATATTCAGTTTGGAGTATATGTAGCAAAAAGTCATGAAAGAAAAGTCAGCAAAATGTTTTAAAAATGAGTGATGAACACTCTCAAATGAGAAATGTGTATTTGAAGTTTCTCTGTACAGCAAATCTTTTAAAGTGAATGTTAGAGGAGCATTTTTTAAAAATTGTTCTGTACATTCTTAGTATTATTGTTATTTATTCGACCAGATTTTTTTCGATAGCTACAGAACCCTGGAGGTGTGATTGTCTTCTGTCTCCCTTGACTAAGTTGTATGCTCCATGAAGACAGAGACCCCTTTATATTTCCATATCGAAAAATACTTGAAACCATGAATTCACACCGATGCCACTCATTCACTTCCAACACTGTAGGGTCCATTCTAGCTTCCCCCTTTGCATATATGTAACTCATTTCTCTGACAGCAAGTGACCTACATCTCATTATGCCCAATATATTTATTTTCTCAGTCCCTTTCTATGTCACCAATCTCCCAACCCATTAGGCAGCTACCTTCTTTCTTGACCCATGCTGGGTTTGCTTATCTCAAACTTGCCTAATGGCTTTGAACAGGTGATTCAGAAAGGAAGGGAGGGAAGGAGGGAGGAAAGAAGGGAAGGAGGTGGAGGCTTTACACAAGAAAATAAAAGCATAGAATATGGGCCCAATTTCCAGATTATTGATTCCTCAATAGATATGCATTATTTTTTGCATTTTAAATCTATCAATCTTCAGAACACAATTTGCATAAAATTTCACAAACTGAAGATGGTTTTAACACAGGCTTTTGCATAACTGTTTTCAAAGTGATGCCCTATGTGGTTTTGAAGCCAGTTAGAATTTGACACAACTGTTTTGAAATGGGAAGTCTTTACATGATTAAGTAATAGTGACAATTCAGTGCCATGTTTTTATGATGGAGAGTTGTCTGAATTTTCTTTTTGGGGTCTGAGGGTAGTGGATAGGCTGTGCAAGAGACAGAATTTACCTTCTTATCTGGAATTCTGTCTACTAAATGATTTGAGAGATCTGGAGAGAATATCCACTAAGCTTAATGTGATAAATGAATCAAAACTTAAAATGATTATTGTCTCCTTAAAGACTACTAGGATATTCAAGTTCAAATTTATTGCTCTATAAAATTATCTTTTCAGTGATGTTGATGGCTTTACACTGAGCCAATCGAATTCTCTTTTATAACTCACTTTGCGATCCCTGATATTTGAGACAGCAATGACCAGGGTTTTGTAATAGGACCAGGTCCTGTGGACAGGCTGAGACTTTGGTCTTATTGGCACCACACAATAAATGGTCCAGTAGATGAAAAGAGTGAACTTGTTTACTAGCTAGAACTATGAAAATTTAGAATGATTATTTAAGCAGAGTTCCTGCTAACAACAAGGTGTTCAAAGTAGGTGCTGAAGGAGGTCTTTGAACACTGAAATAGATGAAACTGATAAAATTCAAGGTTGTCAAAGTGAAAGATGATAGTCCTTGAGAAGACTAAAGGTTGGGGAAGATAGAAGCAAGCCGAAGTGGTCTGAACCCTAGACTTCTGACCACAGAAATGAATGGGTCAAGGAAGTGTGACTGCGGAGTTTCTAACTCTTGGCCTCTGGAGGAACCACTGGTCTTTGGGGCCTCTAATTACTATAAGAGAGAGAGAGAGAGAGAGAGAGAGAGAGAGAGAGAAATTTAAGTCTGGAATGACTATTTTAAACAGCCTCTCTTCAAGTACAAAGTACCACAGTAGGAGTTAAAAGCATTTTAAAGGACAGATAGAAAATTTGATGAAATCTGAAGGCCTTTCTAAAGGAAGAGGATAATTCTTTTTTTTTAAATTAGTTAATTATTTTTAAGCAAGGCAACCCTTGGTTGAACTCACAGATCCTTTTTTATATCTATAGCACCTGGTCTTCCTAAGTGGTCTCCCATCTAAGTACTAACCAGGTTCAACCCTGCTGAGCTTTTGTAGATCAGATGGGATCAGGCTTGTTCAGGGTAGCATGGCCATAGGGTATAAGAAGAGGATAATTCTTAACAAGACTGGAAATTGTAGGTGATATAAGGAAATAAACTGGTTTCAAGATGATTTTACTAAATAGGCAGTTCTTAGTTTACAAACTCTATCTGAAATATATAAAATAGTGTGGGGGGAGGTAATTTCAGGGTCTGAGTTCCCCGATTTTGTCGCAATGACATCTTTGTTTAGTGATTCAGAATATGTGGGGACAGCTTTATTTACGGGTACAGACTTGTATCTCCTGCAGGTAATAGGGATACAGGGATAGTTTCTGTCAAGCAGCTGTAGAAGAACAGAGAATCATTACAATTAATGGTATCTCTCTTGATTCTCACTTGAGAGTATTGAAACGTTTCCCATACAATATACAGCCGTGTTATAGGGGCAGATGGTCATACTCATTTTCCTGCTGAGAAGCTACTCAGGCCACATCTCCCAGTTGACACAGCCGAAGGATTAGGGCCCTGATATTTTCTCTTAAATCCAACGTGCTTTCCTTAACCCCACATTATGCAGTAGGTTCTATCTTACCTGGGCAGTAGACCCCAAACCTAGTAACTGCATGAGAGAGAGAGGGCCTGAGGTGTTTTTGAGGGGGTGCTCCTGGCTGATGTGCCCTGTGATTTACCAGGGGCAGATCGTACTAAACTATAGAGCAAAGTACTTCCCCTTTTTACTATATTGGCTGGAGAATTACTGTTTAAAAGTTAACGACTTGCTGGAAATTACTACTTGGCTACCGTCATAGGAACATAGGCTATTAACTAGAGGAACATAACGTTCTACCAATAAGCATTCTGCTTCTGTACCCCGGCTTGCACACCTGACCAGTGGGTTGACAGGGAGTGAACAGAAGAAAAATAGACCTTTGTGTTCAGACAGAATGAAGAATGGGATTTTGGGCTTAAAAACCCTGTACCTCTACATTTCGGGGTTGCTTAATTTGGGGTCTGCATACCCCTGGCAGACCCAGCTGGCTGAATAGAGTGTGATTCCTATGACTCACTGAGTTCTGGTGGTCCCGGTGTCTTTCTGGGGCTGGTGGCCACAGCATTACCGCTGCCCCCTGGGTAGACGTTGATGTTTTCTGCAAAAGCCCCTTGAGTTTCTCCGTTTTGGTTTCATTTTTCCTGGATTAACTGAGATATAATCGACACACAACACCGTTCCTTTGGGGTGTCCCCCCCCTTAATCCCTCTAATTCTTAGAGCAGAATTCCCATCGCAGGTGTGCAACCCCCCAAACTCTCTCATTTCTTTTTGTGAATAAAAACCAGGCCCAGAGAGATGGGCAATGTCTGCGGAGTCACAGGAAAAAAAGATAACCTGTGTGAGATCAAGATCCGCCAGGCAGAGCCCGACCTGGCGCAGTTTCCAGGCGGCGAGGCCCGCCTGCGGGGCGGGGTGCCGAGGCCCCCAGCCAGAAGGGAGGGGGCCCGCAGTCCGGTCCCCTGGGCTCCGGACGGCCCCCCCATCGCTGACGCCGAACCGCCCGCTCCTGGGCGCTCGCTCCTCCACCCGCACCCCCAGACCGCGGGGACCCGGCCCGGGGTCCCCCCTCTACCTCCCGCCCCCGCGGCCCTCGCGCTTCCCGCCCGCCCTGGGCGGCGCCGGCCCAGCCCTCCCGCCTCTCCCCGGCTCCTCCCCGCCCAGCGCGCCGCGCCGGGCTCGGGTGGGGTCTCGGCTGTGCGGCCCGCGCGTCCCCTCCAGCCGGGCCCGCCCCCCGCAGGGACCACCCGCCGGGACCCCGCTCCCCACCCGCCGCAGGGACCATGCCGCCCGGGCCGGGGGCCCCGGCGCCGCCCGCCGCCGCCCGCGAGGCCGCCGAGCCGCCCGCGCGCTACGAGAGCCTGTTCCGGCAGCTGGACCGCAACGCCGACGGCGCGGTGGACATCCACGAGCTGCAGGACGGGCTCCGCGGCCTGGGCATCCCGCTGGGCCAGGACGCCGAGGAGGTGGGCGGCCCTGGGCGCGGCCGGCAGGGAGGGCGGGAGGAGGGCGGACCGGGGCGCCCCGCCCGCGAGCGCGCGTGGGGGGGGGGATGCGGGGCGCATGGGGGAGGATGCGGGGGGCGGCCCGGAACCGGGGCGCGGGTGCTCTTCCAGCGGCGGCAGCCGGGGCCTTGGGCCCGGGGCCTTGCCCCGCCCTCTCGCGCCGCTGCCCGCGTCTGGCCACCCTCCGACGTGCCCGCTCCCGGACTCCGGGGCGCCCCAGCCTCGGCCGCGAGGCCCGCACTTTGGGTCCCTTGGCGGCCGCCTCGTCGCACCGGCTCGCGTGGTGTCTGTGTCACATCGGCCCGAAAATCAGCCCCAGTTTCTCTCAACTTCCTGTCGGGAGGAGACAGGCCCTCGACGGAGACAGTCTTTATGCCCGAAGGACAGAGACGGAACCCAAGGGCTGGCCTCCCCCAATCACTTCCTTGTGATCCCGGAGTTCGGCCTCGTATCGGGGCGAGGACCTGGGAACCTTTCCAACCCCTCTGAACCCTGAGAGGGCATTCCCTGGGCCCGCGGGGAGGGGGGTTCAGCCACAAGTGCCAGCAACCGCTTTGCAGTGAAGCATTTCAAGCTCCCCATCCAGGTCTTCGGGAGTGACCGGCCTCTTCGGTTTACTGTTTCTTTTTGAGTCAGATTTAGTTAAGTTACAGTTTTTAGGAAACTGCCCATTTTGCCCAAGGTTCATAATATTCACTGAAGATTTAAAAAAGTTCTGATTGCATCTGTAGTTGTGTTCTCTTTCATTCCTGATAGCTATCTTCACACACCCCCCAACCCTTGTTAAATCTTGCCAGTTTTTTTTTCCCATTTATACTTTGAAAGAAGCCATTTTTGGTCTTTTTTTGTTCATTGTCTTTTTTTTTCTTAATTTCTGTTTATTTCTTTTTACTTTCTTTGGGTTTATTCATTTACTTTTTCTAATTTCTTCAGTTGAATGCTTGATACATTAATTTTGAGTTACAATATCTCTTTAATCACTTCTTTAGTTGCATCCCACAAGTTTGTACTATTGTATAGTTCCAAGTATTTTCTAGTTTCCAATATGATTTCATCTTTGACCCATGAATTATTTTAACGTGTGCTTTAAATTTCTAAATATTTGCTTTTTTTTTGTGGGGGGGAGGTTTGGTTCTTTGAAAATATGAAATAACCTCTGGCAAGATTAAGGAAAAGAGAACTCAAAATTAGGAATAAAAAATGTCTTTAGTTTTTTAAAATTTATATAAGAACAAGTGATAAAGTAAGTTCTGTAAAACTGTGTTTGCAAGCACATAGGATAGGATCACCTATGTTTATCACTATAATATGTATTTTATACAGATACAGATATATACACACATATATAATGTGACGCCCTGTGCTCATTCCAGATATTATTAATTATTCCCAGCACTCCTTTTTTGACAGGTACATTCTTCAATAAAAGGTTAATATGGTTATTTCTGGGTGGTAGGAATTACTTTTCCACTTTTTTCTTTACAATTTTGTATTTCAGGTTTTTTTTTTTTAAATGATACATTACATTTTTATTATTAGAGGAAAAAAGTCTTTTTTTTTTTTTTTTTAATTTAAATAATCTTACCTCTTCTGGGATGAGCCTTTCTGGGCTCCCCTTCACAGAAGAGCTGATCACGCCCTACCACATGTAGGTTTTTTGTCTCACATGTCAATTTTCATTATCATTTTCAGGTGGTATTATTTTTATTTGTTAACTCTGCCCTCCACCAAGATCAAGCATCTTGAGGATGAGGGTCATGTCTTACTCATTTAAGCAGAGAAGAGAGAAAATTCCTGAGGAATGTAAGATATGGAATGAGAGTAGCATGTAGTCTGAGGAACAAGGTTATAGAGGTCATTATTAACTTTCCCTTAACTAGTAGTCTAATCAGCTTTTTAGAGTATTTTCTGTCTCTTCCTTCTTCCCCTCCTCTTCCTTGGTTGTTTTTCATCAAGGCCACGTTAGGACAGTCTAAAAGACAGTCCCAGTATTTGGGTGTCAGTGGAGGTGCTCTGAGGAAAAAAAGTTTCATGACAGTAAAGAGTAGAGGAAATAATGTGAATTTTAATTTACCGAACTAGAAATCATGAGAAAAGTAAACTGATGGTGAAGAGTTGGCAGTTTTAGCTGGAAGTATGCTTATTTTATTTCAGTTCAGGCTTGGAAGACTTTGGAATAGTTGTAGCCCCTTCCCTCAAATCTGAATTTAGAATTTAGGCAATAAAATAAAAACAGAGGATCTTGCCCAGTAGGGTTTTACAAATATCAAACTCTTGCTGGAGCTTTTGTAGGGGAGACTTGGAATCGTAAGGGGCATTGCATTCTTGCAGCTGAGAGGGTTACTGAGAGCAAGAAGGGAAACAGCTCAGAGAGCTCAGAGTTTCATACTTGGTGCAAACTGACGGTGTGACCTTCCTTGGTCAAGTCATTCTATCTCTTGCTTTACTTTCCTTATTCTTGAAATGCACACATCTACCCTGTCTCCTGGAGATCATGTGTGACTGGATACGAAAGTTCATGTAAAATAACCCCTTTAAAATGTGATGCCACGTGTACTACATGGCCAGCTCCTTGAGGGCCCTCTGCCCCCGTGGGTATCAAGCATCTGCTGAATGGTTCGGTGGTGTCAGAGGAGCAGTTGGACCGGGTGACCTGATTTAAGGGTTCTTCTAACTCATATTCTATGATTTTTTTGATTCTCCATCTTTAAATTTCATATTCACAACTACAGATGGAATAGGGTCTCATACAAAAACAGTAGCTCAGCACCGTTTATTACTTTGAATGGAATTTCTTTTTAGGGTTTCTCTCTGTAATAATTTCTCTGTTTCTCAGTTGTCAGAAACTTTATTACCTAAGGAAATACAATACAGAAGTCATAGAGGTGCCTTTCTAAGGCATTGTAGCAGGGAGATTATGATAAAAGGAAAACAGTGGAACTCCAACCACATTTATGTCAAATGTCCTGAAATATAGCGTATATCTTTTGTGTTTTCTCCTCATGTATATTCCAAAATCTGATGTTATCCCTTCTTTGAGGCTCTTTATTTTTGAAAAAAAAAAAAAGAAAAAAAAAAAAAGGAAGAACTCCTTAGTAAGGCATAAAATACCCTTTCCATTTTGGTGGCAGTCTACTCTTCAGCCTCCTTTGCAGACCCCTGACATCCTGTATCCCCAACTGGGTCACAACTGTGTACACTTATCTCTTTATTTTTTTCTTTGTGCTTCTCATTCACCTTTCTCCCCCTTTTGTGCCTAGTAAGGTATTACCCATTGTTTAAGGCCTCAGTTCACATTTATAATTTTACCCTACCCAGTCAAAATAACTTCCTTGATCAGTATTCCAGTGAAGATGTTTAGAAATGAATACAGGACAGCATTCAGTAAAGGTGCTGCTTAACACCCCGAGGTCAAAAATCTTATCTTTTTAAGGGTCAGATAGAATCCACCAAGATATCTACATCGGAAAGATTTGTGAAAACCACAAAGAAATTTGTTGAGAAAGTTTGAAGCCTCACTCTGAAATGCTGACAATGGTATTTTCCACACTACTTGGTGGTGTGTGCATAGTGGTTATTATGAGTTATAGAATCAATTAGACCAGTTTTTGCCATTTGCTACTTTGTGACCTTGAGTAAGCTATTTGATGCCTGGAAACCTCAAATGTAGACTAGAAATGGTAAGAGCTACCCAGTAGGTTAGCACAAATATTAGTTATTCAGTTCATGTTTTTGAATCGTGCCACACACTGTCCAATGAAGTGGAGATATCGAGGTGAACAAGACAGACAGGGTCCCTTAACTGTGTTCTCAAAACCTTTCTTGTAGTCTGTGTGTGTTGGATGGGTAGATGAGGGATAGTTAATCAGCCAATAATGAACAAATAATTTCAAAAACTGGAAAGATTGAGTCAACACAAATAGCTGCCTTTTTATTAGATGAGACTGTCAACTATATTTTGCTGCCTCTTATCAGTTCTGTGAAGTGCTGTCAGTCTGTACCTTATTACCCTGGGCATGACCTCTGTCTCTTCTTCTCCGTGGTCCTATGGACTCTTGTGTCCTGCCTGGGTGTCTGTCTTCTATGACTCTTTGTGATTACTTGCGTTCTCTGCAGTGTACGGGGAAGGACCATTCCCTATGGACTGTAAAATTATCTTTTGTGGGAGAATTTATTCTTGATTGGGCCACAGCACATCTTCTGAAACAGCTTTAGACATTTGCCACTGCTCAGCACCTCTGGGGGAAGTGTTTATTGCAAAGCCTACAGTAAGACTTGTGACTAACTATGTACAAACTCTTCCTAAAGGCAAACCCATGGGCATTTCAAGGACAGGTGATGGCCCTCTTTATGTTATCAGTACTCGACATGATGAGTAGGTCGAGCAAGAACTAACACTTAAGGGCTTAAATTTTCTTTATGAATTTTTAAAAAAGGATTTACTTTTTTGGAGCAGTTTTAGGTTCACAGCAAAATTAAGAGGAAGAGATAGAGATTTCCCATATCCTTCCTGTCCTGACACACGAGGAACCTCCCCCATTATCAATACCTGGTTCCACATTGGCACTTTTGTTAGAATTGACGAATGTGCATTGACACCTCGTTATCACTCAAAGTCCATAGTTTACTTTAGGATTCACTCTTGGTGTTGTACATTGTGTCGGGGTGGCCCGATGTATGGTGACATGTATCAGTCCTATAGTATCATGCAGAGAATTTTCACTGCTCAAAAAATTCTCTGTGCTCCCCCTATTCATTCTTCCACTCATTCCCCCAAATCCCTGGCAATCATTGATCTTTTTATTGTCTCCATAGTTCTGCCTTTTCCAGAATGTCATATAGCTAGGATCATGCAGTAGGAGGCCTTTTCAGATTTTTTTTTCACTTAATAATATGCATTTACAGATTCTCTGTGTCTTTTCATGGCTTGATCGCTCATTTCTTTTTAGTGCTCAATGATATTCCATTTTTTAGATTTACCACAGTTTATTTGTCCATTCATCTACTGAAAGTCATCTTGTGTGCTGCCAGGTGTTGGCAGTGATGAGTAATGCTGCTGTAAACATTCGTGTGCAGGGTTTATGGACATTAGTTACATTAGTTTTTAACTCCTTTGGGTACATATCAAGGAGTGGATGGTATGGTAAGAATGTGTTTAGTTTGGTAGGAAACTGCCAAACTGTCTTCCAAAGTGATTCCCACCAGCCATGAATGGGAGTTCTCTCGCTGCTTTACATAAATTTCAATATTCAACCTTTTAAAGAGTACTCCAGGTTTGGGAAAATCAGTTACGTAAAGAATGGTGTTCTTACTGTGAAACTGCACCTTCGCAGTTCCAGTGGAGCAGGATGAGGGCCCTTCCTGCAGGTGTTAGGGGGCCAGCGCCCTCTGTGGCCCCAGAGAGTGGGGATTAAGAAGCCACCAACATTGTTTAGGAGTTTCTCCTGACTTCTCTCTGGGACCGCTGACTTGACTTCTTCCCACTTTGAGATTATCCTCCTAAGTGTGCTGCCAACACCTGTCAGGACAGAGCTGGGGCCCTGGTGGTCAGGGCAGCCTTGGCCTGCAGCCACTGCGAAGATAAAGGACTGGGGGTGGGGCGGGGTGGGGCGTTGGGCTCGGGGTGAATCACAGAGGGAGAGGCCCAAGGGACAGATTTTCATTAGGTGTCCACTTCCCGGTCTTCACTACAACAACTCTTCAGTGCCCCACCCTTAGAAGAAGAATTCCTTGAAAGGTGTGACCAAACAACTCACACAAATGTCGGACCCCACCCCCTGTCATGGAGGCCCCACTGTCCCAACACTCCCCTACCCACTTTTTTTCCTAAAAAAAGAAGCTCTTTTAGAGACAGTCCTGTGCAGCGGCCCTTCTGGAAGTTTTCGGGGGAACCAGCGCTCCGACCCGCTGACCTGGGGGCGCAGCCGGAAGGCCACGGCCACCCAGGGCAGGGCTCCCAGGGGGGCCCCCACCGAGGCTCCGCGGGCCCCTCGCGCCTCTGCCCTGGAGCCGTTGCGATGCGCCGTCCCCTTCCCGCGCTGTCCCTGGCGGCGGGCTCTTGCCTTTCAAGCCTCAGAGGATGCTGCTCTCCTAGGCGTCCGCCGACTGGGCGTGCGGGGGGCACAGGGGCCCTTCCTCCCTCCCCTGCACGGCTGGGGAACCCTCGGGCCGCGGGGTGGCCCACACCTGCCGCCAGGGACAGCCCTGATGGACGCCTACGAAAAGCTCTTTCGGCACCTGGACCACAATAAAGACGGCATCGTGGACATTCTTGAGGTTCAGGAAGGCCTGCAGTCTCTAGCGAGCATTTCCATACGGGAGGAATCGAAGGTGGGCCTCGGGGGCCAGCCGGAGAGGTGCTGGGCCCGAGCCCGGCAGGGAGGGGACGCCAGGCTGACACCTGGGCCGGGGGCCTCCTCCCCACAGTCTTCAGGTCCATTACCATGTTCCTGTGTTAGGAATAACTCCACACCACTAACACTCTCCCCCAAGTTTTCTGTTTTCCCCCTGATGATAAGACTTACAAATTCAAATTGCTCTCAAGATGTAGCCTTGTTTTGGGGGGTCATCTTGTTTAATGTGCTCACCTGTTACTAGCAGCCTAGATGGGTATCTAGGCCAAATGGGTATCCCTCTCCACTCTGGAGGTGTCTTTGAACTTGTCATGCCCCAAATCATTGTTGTTCACGAATATTCCTATTGACCTCAAGAGAAATTTCTCAGGTGAAACTCAGTACATAAATGGCACCCCGGAATGCTGCGAGGTTTTCTCTTGGATTATGCAAATCTCAGTGTATGTGTTGAGAAATCAGGAAATAATTTCCAGGTGAAGATTATCCCCAATTTAATTTGTGATAAGGGTTAAATAGCAGTAGTTATTTTCAGTGATAAGACAGGTGTATTTGCTTTTGAAACTGTAAGTAAGAATCTTTGGTATTTGAATGAAGGCTATTTAGATTGTAGAAAAGAAATTCCTACTCACACTCATTTCACAAAAAAAGCTAGAATTCTTCGTAGGTGACCTTTATTAGATTAAGGAAGCATCACTCCATTCCTGGTTTGCTGGAGTTTTTAACCATGAAGGATGTTGAATCCATCAAATGTTTTTCTGTATTTATTTAGACAATCATATGACTTTTTCTGTTAATGTGATAAATAACAAGATTAAAAAAAAATGTTAACCTGGCACTACTGGATTTATATATATATATGTATATATGTATGTATATATGCATGCATTCCATTTTATATGCTGCTGTTCATTTTATATGTTGTTATATATTTTATATATAGTATTATTCATTTTATATGCACTATTATCCATTTTGTATATTGTTAGATTTGATCTGATTTGCTAACATTTTATTTAGGATATTTGCATCTATTTCACTAATGACATTGCTTATAATTTTCTTTCATGGGAATGTTTTTAAATTATAGATTAAATTTCTTGAAATCTTATAGGACTACTCAGATATTCTATTGATGATTCCATTTTTGATAAGTTCTCTTTTTCTAGGCATTTTATCTCAATTTTTATACTTTTTGATATAATGTTGTTCATAATATCCTTAATGTCTATAGTATCTAGTGATTTTCATTGTTACTTTCTGACATTGACTATTTGCCTATTTCAGGAGTTTTATCTTTTTTTTTTTTCAAGGAGCTATTTTTTGATCTTGTTGATCTTTTCAATGGTATATTGTTTTCTTTTTGATTACATTTTACTCTTTCTTTCAACTTAAAATTTTTTTCTAATTGCTTAAGATTGAGATAAATCTTAATGATGTTTCATTGATTTCTAATTATGCATTTAAAATCATCAGTTTCCTTGTAAGCTTTTATTGCATCTCACGAGTTTCAGGCCTTTTTCTCTCTGAATCCAGAGCTTACAGGACTGATTTTTGTATATCCCAGAAGAGCAGGAGTGTCAAACCAATAGACTTTGTAAGCTTTGAGTGGGTCATTGCAAGTGTCTTAACAGGCAGAAGGTTTATATTTTGGGTGGCAGTGGGAGAGGGCTTACATGGAATAACAAATACCATCATTTTTATTTCTTCCTCAAAGGCAATAGTTGAGATAGACAGTTTGATATGACAGATTTTTAATAAGCATCATCTTTAGGAAAAGATTATTTAATTTTGGAAATTGAAGGGAAGATACTATTTTAGATATTTAAATCCCATGCTAGGTCAAGTGGTTTTTTCTATTTGGTATTAATAAAATACATGTCTTATGGGAAAACAGCCCATCTATTTGAAGTATAGGTACAAATAATTTAATATTTTAGCTCATATTAAAATCTCTTTTTTTTTTTTGTAGAAAATTTTTACTACTGGTGATATCAACAAAGATGGGAAGCTGGATTTTGAAGAATTTATGAAGTACCTTAAAGACCATGAGATAAAAATGAAATTGGCATTTAAGAGTTTGGACAAAAATAATGATGGTATGTCTTTATTTTCTGTTTATCACCAGCTATGAAGAAACACTTCTCATCTTTCCAAGAGTCTGAAACAATGTGCATTTAGTCTCTTTTTGTAGATGACAATTATCACTAGTGTTAATATTTGTTTTTCTTATTAATGTGATTTTATGTAGAATTCATGTTTTTAGTGAAGAAAGCATAGATAGCTCTATCCATTAAATAAAAAGAACTGTGAGTTTTAGGACTGTTTGTAAAATGTTAACTATGGAACACTGCTGATTCAAATGAAAGGTATAGGTTAAATATAATAATTATGTTTCCTTGTTCTCTAGATAAGAGGGATTTATTTTTTTTCATTTATAGGCATAAATATTATGTATTCTAATATTTAAATAACTTTCAGATTATCTTCTATTTGATAGTTTTTTTGAAAGAATTAATTTAGAGCAGACACTCTCTGATCCTGAGAATTAGAAAAAAAAAATAGCATGTAGGCATTTAAATAAGTATCTTCTGTCTGGAATTATGGTTTTTCTAGTTAGATTAATAGTTTGGAGTTAGAGTCCTCGTAGTGTGGAGCAAAAAGCAAGGGCCACAGTAGGAGAAAGAGAAGACTCATAGAACCCTTATTACCAGAGGCCAGTCTTTGATAGGAAGAAGGAATTTATTTAAAAAAATTAGAATGCAGCTTCCAACGCCTCCCTATATATGAGTCATCAGGACCATTTTATTTAGAGACTTATTGTTCAAAAAGAAGTTAAACTAATAGATTGAGAGAAAATACGGTTCAAATCAGGGGTTGGTAAACTTTTTGATAAAAGGACAGATAGTAAATATTGTAGCTTGTGGGCCGCGTGATCTCAGTTGCAGATCCTCACCTTTGCTGTAACAGCACAGAACCATTCATAGACAATATAACGAATGGGCATGGCTGTGTTTCAGGTAAGACTTTATTTACAAAAGCAAGCAACAGGCCTTCTTTGGTCAGAGTGTTATAGTTTACCAGCCCCTAGTTTATATGGAACATCAGGTTCAGTTAGATTCAAGGCAGGTTACTTCAAACAAACAAATAAACAAACAGCTAAAGCCTTTGAATGGTTTTGAAGACTGTGTGAGTCTGTGACTGTCACCCAGGAACAGCTGACTTTGGGGTGAAAATAGTGCAGTTATAAAGGAGAATATGCAGGGCAGCATTTAAGGAATTTCTTTGCTAGCAGATGGATCTGTCTGACGGTCCTTACTTGCGCAGATTCTCATGCTGCTCCTTTGCTCTCAGGAGAATTCTCTCCAAACTCTGTCATTTCTTCAAAGTCCTTCCCTGAAATGAAGCCTTTCCTTTCACTACTAAGAGTGGTTTTTGTCTTCCTCTTTTCCTAGAGAACGCTGCTGTTAATACTGGTTCAGCATCAAATCCTCTCCTACTCTGTGGTTTCATCCTGTTGCATGCTACTAGTCTTAGAATCCTCACGAGTCCATGAGCTGCTTGTGGGAAATACAGTATTACATTTATTGCTTATATTTTTCTTTTTGTCTTCTGATTCTCCTTCTTCTATGTACAAACATGCTCTAATTTCTCTAGTAATGATAATTTTCCCCTTCCTGACATCCTACTATTTCTGCTCTCTTTATTTTTATTGCCAGATTTCTCAAAAAAAAAATAGTGCAAGTTAATTTAGTCATTTCCTACTTCCTTTTCACCCAATGTAATCTATTTTTATGCATAATAAATTTCTACTCCTTTATTAAAGTGTAGATATGCATACTTGTAAAATAAATAGATCCTAGCTTAATTGAATCTACCTCAGAATCAGAGTATCTTGATTTGAATCTCAGTTCTGTTGCTTCTTAGTGTTGTTCCTTGGTGAAGCCACTTAAACTCTTCTCCTTTAGATGGAATATCATTATTTAACTACAAAGAAGTTGTGATTTCTGAATGAAAATCCGTGTGTACTTGTTTAATGTATTTGTTAAATTTTGAGTTGGTGTTGCACTATATAATTAAGCAAACCTAATTAATACTCACCTAAATTTGTAATTTTACCTTAAAGAGTTCAGAGCTTTTCCTTATAAAATGAGGAATTTGAAATTCATGAGTTCTAAGGTTCTTCCTGGTTCTGAGTCTGAGTTTGTGCTCTTTTTGTTTTTTAAAGGAAAAATTGAGGCTTCTGAAATTGTCCAGTCTCTCAAGATACTAGGTTTGACTATTTCTGAAGAACAAGCAGAGTTGATTCTTCAAAGGTAAAGTCTTCAGCTGACTGACACTTTTTTTTTCTTTTGACTTGTATTTTCATAGACTGCATGAGAGCGAGCGCTGTGTTTGTAAGTGTGGCTTAAAGCGACACCCCACACCTCACCATGCCTCACTGTGTATGTTCAATCTTTCTTCCCTTTCCCTCCCTTTTCATTTTGCACACACACATGCATCCAAAGTATAGGAGTGAGAAATATAAGTGCAGCCAAGTCTCTTTCTTGCAAGGCCTCAAGGGGCCTTGGAATGGCAGTGAAGCCTTATATCTATAGAGAAGTCTTAAGAGTTTTAGCGCTGCCATCTTTCCCATTGGGTGTCAAGTGGGACAGTGGAACTCATTGTTTCTGGTGGATTCCTTATATTATTTAACTTGTATGTGACTGGATGAGAGGGAAATTTCAAAATTCCCTCTGCTGACTGACAAAGAAACATCACGGATTTAAAACTTCAGAAAACAGAGGTGCCAATTTAAACAGTTCAACTATTTCATAGGCCAGACCTTTGCAGAGTTAATGTTTTATTCACAGGGTAGAGCAATTATTTCTGAAGTCTTTGTGTCCTTGTAGACTCTTTTGTTACAGACGCATCATAGGGACTATTTTTAAAATAATTGTAGAAAACAGAAAAGGGCAATTACATTACATTCATGTTCTTGTGACTGTTTTCGGTCTTCAACATTATCTAAAAAGTTTCTTCTAAATGGCTTGGTTGCTGAATTTATCTCCTTCTAAATGCACCAGTAGCATTTCCCTCCTTTCTGTCTGTTCACAATTTATAAGCAGCTGCTCTGTAGGGAGGCCCCACGTCTCACAGCTCAGCATGGTGTTACTCGTGTTAGCACTGGGAGAGAAAGGCTTTCCTGAGGAAACAAAGCTGAAACACCAAAAGGAGATAAACAGCATTCTGACAGTGGGATGCGGACCTTGTAACATTCATTCTACTTCTAAAGTCACATTCTTCAAGAAAAGTGAAGGCTTTTTGTTTTTGTGGGTTTTATTTTGTTTTTGTTTTTCTTTTGTTTTGGTTCTTAGGCTGGAAGTCCTATTTCTGTATTCCTTTTGATAGTTTTAAGAATAATGCAGATTCTAAGTCCAACCTCTAGAATAGACCATAGGTAACGATAACTTTATCGATATATAATTCCCACACCATAAAATTCACTTTTTAAAAGTATGCAATCCAGTGATTTTTAGTCTGTTCATAGAGTTGTGCCACCATCACCACTGTTTAATTTTGAACATTTTCATTGTCCTAAAAAGTGACCCTGGACCCATCAGCAGTCATTCCCAACTCAGCCCTGGCAACTGATTTACTTTCTGTCTCTATGGATTTATCTATTCTGGACATTTCATATAAATGATTTCATATACTATGTGGCCTTTTGTGGCTTTTTTTCACTTAGCTGTGGTGGCTAAATTCATATCAGATAAGATTACAAGATAAAAAGATGAATTTTGTCAGAAGACAGAGATTGTCAGATGAAAGAAAAAATAAAATGAAATCTTATTAAATAAGAGGGAAATTACAGGCTAATCTCATTTATGACATAAATGTAAATATTTTAAAGAAAATATTAGCAAACTGAATTAGCTGTGTATAAAGAAACAATACACCACAATCAATACTTTTATAAGAGCAACTTCAAAAATTTCATTAGAAGGCATTAAAGAAAATTCAGCATGGAAAAGTTGTACCTTCTCTCCAAAGTGATAATGGTTCAGTGCCATTTAATAACCATATCAAAATCTATGGCTATGCCACCCTGAACAAGCCTGATCCTGTCTGATCTTGGAAGCTAAGTAGGGTCAGTCCTGGTTAGTACTTGGATGGGAGACCACGTAGGAAGACCAGGTGCTGTAGGCATACAAAAAAAAAGGATTGTAAGCTGATAAGGTCCTTGTAGTTGGTGAGGTCAACCAAGGGTTGCCCCGCCTAAAAACAAAACAAATGAAATGAATGAATGAATGAATGAATGAATGCAATAAATATATATATATAAAAGTGTTAAGCTGTCTCAAACTTAGCTTGAAGAGCAAAGGCCCAAGAATAACCAAGACAGTCTTGAATGGCTGTCAGGATCTGGGGGGCCTGCCCTATCGTGTATCAGGGTAGTTATTAAGCTATAATTATGACAGTGGTAATGCTACACCAATTGACAAATGGAACATAATATTCCAGAAATAGAACCATCCACACTTGGGATTTGTGGCAAGAGAGAAGTTGCTTTAAAAATCTCGGAAAAGGAGAGACTGTTTAATAAATGGTGCTGGTGCCCGTGGTTATCTATGCAGACAAAAATGAAATTGGATACTTACACTATACACAAAAATTCACCTAAATGTGAAAGTTAAACTATAATACTTTTAGGAAGAAAAAAAGGAAATGTCTTTATGTCAATATAGGGAAGAATTTTTTTAAAAAGCCGCAAAAGACAGTGACCATAAATGAAAAGATTGATAAATTCAGCTGCATTAAAACTAACAGCATCTATTCATGGACACTATAAACAAAGTGAAAAGACAAAGATAAGGTATTTGCTAATTTGTAACTTGAAGGATTAGAATCGAGTATGTAAAAGAACTATACATATATAAGAAAAAGACACACAATCCATTAGAAAAATGGGTAAAAGTCATGACAGGCATTTCACACAGAGGGGAAAATGGATAACAAATGAATAATGGTAAGAGATGCCAAGCTCATTAATAATCTTAAAAAAATGCAATATAAATCCACAGCGAGACCATCTTATTGAGAAGTTTGTCAGTACTAAGTGATGTGTGGCTTTAAGGAACAGACTTTAGTATTCATTTATTTATTCAATAAATATTTATTCTGTTCAGGCACTGTTCTAGATAATATCTGTGAACAAAATTTGCAAAAAACCTTGCCATCTTCATTCATAATTTCTCACACAAATTATAAAGTCTGGAGGCAACACCAAAACTTTTTTTTTCAGAGACATTTATTAATTGAAACCTTTATGCCAGCCACTTTAGGTGCTGGGCATATAGTCAAAATCCTGGCACAATTCAGAGTTACTCATAGCTTATAACACAAAAAAGTTAAATTAAAAATATCTAAGGCCATAATATATCAACTTTAAAAGTTGAAGGCAAGGTGCCAGAATTTCTTGACTCAACAGAACCAATCACCAACTTAGGTTTTTATTTTTTACAGTCACTTCTTATTTTATTAGTTTAGAGAAATTTGGAGAAGGAAATTAATAGCATATTTTGAGTACATTCCAAAATCACATTTAGGTGTTACAACAGAATGTTTTCTTGCACTGGCTCAGTGCAAGAAAAAATGGATCATAAACCATTCATTACTACCTTTTAATATTTTATCTTCTAGGTTTTGTGTTTGATAGCTCGTTGACTTAAAATTTGACAGAGTGCCAAAAGTAGTCTTAGTGAGGTCTCTCTAATTTTGGGATCCATTTTATCGAAATGATTGAAACTGTCTAACAGGCCATCAAATGCTCGCAGCTACTTTCAACCATCTATTATTGTGAGTTGGAATTTTAACTTGATAAGAATATTAAGTTGGAAAAGAAACTGTCATTCTGCAAAATAGCCAGTAATGTTAGTTTTATTTATAAATTTTGTTTTGTTCCTTAATTAGCTTTTTTATTTTTTTCTTCTTAGCATTGATGCCGATGGGACTATGACTGTGGACTGGAACGAATGGAGGGACTACTTCTTATTTAATCCTGTTACAGACATCGAAGAAATCATTCGTTTCTGGAAACGTTCCACTGTAAGTATACTTTATGTATTAATTTATACACATTTGGAGCTGTAAACCAGAGGTATAGCTGTCACCTGAGAACATCTGTAACATTTATAGCTCAGAGTGCCCAACCAAAGGATAAGCTGCTCATCTTTTATTGGCATTTAATTATTCTGCCATTGAGAGTGTAAAAGTCACAGGCTTTTACATTTTACAGATACTCTATTGCCTAAATAATTAGCACCTCATGGTTGCTTAGTGTCTATGTCCTCGCCCTTTGATGATGGCCGAAGAGCCCTTCTGAAACCTTTGCTTCTTTTGCCTGGGTTTATCTCTTGCATAGACACTTAATAATCATTGAAGGTTAAAAAAAAAAACCTTTTTGGTTTATCCTCAGCATTTCACACCTGTCTGTCTTTATTCTGCAAAACTTGCAAATTTTAATTACTTAAATTTTATTAACATTCTGCTAACATAGTGGTGTAAACAGAGTTCAAATTATTGTGCTGTCCACTTCTGAAACCAAGAAGAATTTTTTTTTTTTCCAATGGGCTTGACATCTATACTATTCATGGATTTTGGTAAATTTTGTATGCACTAAATGAAGTCTCACATTGCCACTGGTAACTATGCCTAAACTACAGAGTATTGTAGAAATATTGGTGATCAATGCCTTTCAATCACGAGTTTGTTGTAATACAATATTAGTAGTTAGTTGCCAAGGTAAATTTTATACTTATGTGAAGTCGTATTTACATGTTCAAATTCTTACTATATCTTTGGAGCTATTTGATAACAGTATCCAATTTATTGACAATAAAATGAGGAAAGAGAGGGTTATTACTGTCAATCTAAGAACAACCCACCCTGTAGAGAATTGTTATAAAAATTTGAGCTGAACAGAGGATAGGTCCTGGAAGCAAGATCTCAACAGAGTGAGCTAAATGCTTTGGGTGGTAACAGTTTGCAGTTTAGATTAGGGAGGGAACAGAAGAAAGATTACGTGGAGGTGGATGGTAGCAAGGAAGGGATTGGATTAAGGGATAGGTAAATTTATGTGCTTTTTTGAGGGGCCTCAAAGGAGGCATTTCAAAGGTGTGTTCACCTGGGTGAACAGAAATAATGGACACTGCTCACTTGAGGCAAAGATAAGACTTTAAGTTAAAGGAATCATATGCCTAGGGAGTGACAACCCACCATGACCTACCCAGTTAGGAATTTAGGATCAGGTCAGCCTGTGAGGTCACTTTCCACAGAAAAGTAACTTTAGTTACTTTCATCTACACTACTATGGATCTGTACCCTATACTCTTCTTATAAAATCTTTTGTACCAAAATTATTTAGAAACTAAAGCTGTAAAAATATTGTTGTTCTAGAACTTTGTTTTTTTTTGCAAACTGCATCTGTAATCTGTAATGATGTTTAGAATAGATTGGGGGGAAGATCACTCTGAGTACCTCCAGTTAGCTAAATTTTGTGTAGAATCTATGGCGTGCTTTAAATGAAAATTAGGTTTATAAAAATATTTGGAGACAATATATTTATGAAATCAATGTAGGGGTATTTGCATACACAGTTTTACTTCATTTTATATATATATATATATATATATATATATATATATATATATATATATATATATATATATACACACACATACATACACACACACAGTATATGTTATGGTATAAAGTATAATATAGATATAATTTTGAGGTCAAGGGAGTATCTTTGAGGAATTGACTAGTTCCTTTCTCTAGCTATAAAGGATTCACTACATGTGATAAAACGCTGCCCTTTCATTTTGACTTAGACCCAGAGGAGAAAAGTTGCTCTGAATCTCTTAAGAAAGAAAGTGGTAATTGTTGGTTTTGTAAATGTGTAATTACTGTTAACTTTTATTTCTTTATGAACTGATAGTGCACTTCGCTTAGTGTGAACAGGTTATTTATGATCGTCTATATGCTTAAATTTATAAATCAAATACTTTCTAAGGAATGACGTTGCTCTTAACTGTCAAATAACACACAATTCTTCTCCAAACCAAACAGACTTTCTGGGATAATCTATTTTTAATTAATGGAGGCTGGGTTTCTTTTTTTCCCACCATTTTTACAGGGTATTGACATAGGAGATAGTTTAACCATTCCGGATGAGTTCACGGAGGACGAAAGGCAGTCGGGACAGTGGTGGCGGCAGCTTTTGGCCGGGGGCGTTGCTGGTGCCATCTCACGGACAAGCACGGCCCCTTTGGATCGCCTAAAAGTCATGATGCAGGTGAACTTCGTGGTCTTGTGTCCAAGTTTGTTCCAAATGCCCTAGAACAATGGAAAATAAGGAGATTGGAAGAAAAAGTTTCAAAATTCTCAGTAATCGTCTTTCACAGCTTTAATAAACATCTCTCCCTTTTATTGCTATTAACCCTAAATTCAGCCATGGAAGTAGCTTAGTGCTCTACCAAACCTCAGATTGTTGATATGTGATCATTGGTGTTCTATGCCCGTGGAAATGTTTAATTTCAAATAAGTCTCCGGTTATTATTGTAGTGTTATTAAATTATTTATATTTTCCTTTCTATTTTATGTACTTTCCCAAAAGTGGGGTTTTTCTGAAATGTCGGATCTTGGAACAAGGGAAAAATGGGGGGATTAAACAATTATTCTAAAGCTGGGGTTAGCAGAAAAAGACCTGGATTTATAGACTGACTTTGCTATTTACTGCAGTGTAGCCTTGGCTGGTCAGACCAGAAAGAAAGAGGCAAAGGAAAGGAATTATTATTTATCTGATGGTCATCATGGTGACCCATCCAATCCTCCTAGTAACTCAGCGAGGTAGGCATTTTATCCTCATATGATCCGTGGGGAATCTGAAGCTGAGAGAGGTAAATAGCATTTCCTTTACACAAGTTAGAGGAGGAATGAAGTATCTCACGGTTCCCACACCACCTGAAACCCCTGAGGTCTCATTTGCTTTCATTCTGGAATGGGGATAAGAATATCTTAAAAAGGGTGTTTGCAAGAATTAAATACCATAAGGTATATAAAAATGCTTGACACACTGGAACACCCCACTGGAATATAGTAGTTGCTTAAAATATATTCTTTAGAAACCGAGTTTGTTATACCTATGGTCAACCCTTTTTGTATTTGTCCTTGTGTTTCTATACAGAACTATTTCTGACAGTATTTTAAACCAGCATCCATACAGAATGTACCTAATCTCAAAATGGACTTAGAAGTAAAGATAGTGATTTAAAGAAAAAGGAGAGAGAATTGGTGTGTGTCTGTTTCTTTAGTAAATTGAGAGAGCTTGAAGAAGCATCCATCTTTTCCTTTGTCATATTTTATTGTGAAGTTTATTTAAAATAAAATGACTATCTCTGGACTTTAGTTTCTGCAGGTTCAGGGGGTTGCCTAACTACCTTCAGATTGAATAATTCAGAAGGACTCATAGAACTGTTAGGGTTTATCATAAGGAAAAGATACAGATTAAAATAAGCCAAAGAAAGAAGAACCATAGGGCTGATCCTGGGGAAGTACCAAACGTAGAGCTTCTGTTTTCCTCTCCTTGTAAAGTCACGATGTGTCACCTTCCTGGCATCCACCTGGGACAATATGCAGAGAATGTTGCACACCAGCCAAGAAAGCTCACCCGAGTCTTTGGTGTCCAGAGGTTTTGTTGTGGCTCTGTCATGTACTTCCCACATGACTGACCTTTAGTCTTCAGCCCCTCCCTTATTTTTATTTGTTTATTTTTTTAGTGGAAGTCACTCATTTTGTGTAAGCTAAAACAATCAGGATAGCTGGTTTCTTTAATTATTTTTGATTTATTAGATTTAATCAGATTTTAGATAGAGGCAGTTATAAGGTCTAGTATAACAACTATCACATCTGTAGCATAAGCAGAAATATTCATCGGTACTCACTGGGTTAGGTGGTTGGTACATGCTGTCTGAATTTATTTCCTAGAGAGATCTCGAGATAAGCTGTAGAAGGTGCAGTTTTTATTTTTGGCGTCAGACCGTGTGCATTCCAGTATCTATGGCTCTGATGTACGTACTATCCAAATTGTTTTCAGATACATTTATATTTCATGTTGCTATTACTTCTTGGGAGAGATAATATATCACCCACAATATATATATTTTTGTTTTTCTTAAACTGAACTTTTTCACATTCCAAAGGGTGTTCTGTGGCATGATACATAATTTAGTGCATGTTTTCTTATAAACGTTGATCATAATTTTAATTTTGATCATGTTCTCTCTGCCTTAAGACACTGAGGATACCAATTTTTTTTTTTAAGTTTTAGATTCAGAGTCAGGCTTCTAAAATGGAGGTAATAACTTTCCCCATTATTACGTATTTTCTCAACCTTCTGTATTTTATTTTCAAGTACATCTTCTTGCATTAATAAACAGCCTTGGAGAAAAGATTACGGTTTGTATGGTTACTCTAGAAGTAGTAACAATAACATGCCACCAGCATTTTATGTAGTTTGCTTTCATTTTTAGGTTCACGGTTCCAAATCGGACAAAATGAACATATATGATGGCTTTCGACAGATGGTGAAAGAAGGAGGTTTCCGCTCCCTTTGGAGAGGAAATGGTACAAATGTCATGAAAATTGCTCCTGAGACAGCCGTAAAGTTCTGGGCTTATGAACAGGTAACTGCTATCGCTATATTGTTAGTGAAGGTGTAACTCTATGCAGTAGCTACACAAACTGTTTTTCTTAGTTGTTTGGTTAATATTTCTTTGTCACCCATTAGTTTTATTTGTACTGGTGGAGATAAACTCATCTTGCAAAAAAGGAAAACTCTGGGGTTAGGGTTAGAGAAAGAGAGAGAAAGAAAATTCTGTTCAGTGTCTTCCAATAAGGACACTAATCCTATCATAAGGGCAAGGCCCTCACGACCTCATCTAACCCTAATTCCCTCCCAAAGGCCTCATCTCCAAATCCTATCACCTTGGGGTTGCAGCTTCAACATCTGAATGTTGGGGGACACACTTCTGTCAATAGCAGGTATTAAAGTGCATTTAAAAATTTATTTATACAGTACAAGAAGTTGCTTACTGAGGAAGGACAAAAAATAGGAACCTTTGAGAGGTTTATTTCTGGTTCCATGGCTGGAGCAACTGCACAGACTTTCATTTATCCTATGGAGGTAAGTACCATTGCGGAGTCTGGCTGTATTAATGGTGTTGGTATTCATTATCTATTGCTGTGTAGTAAGTTACCCAAAACTGACAGCTTACAACAATAAGCATTTATCATCTCACAGTTTCTGTGGATCAAGAATCTGAGTAGCTGTAGTTGGGTGCCTCACAGCCTATAGGCAAGGCTCTCTCCTTAACCCCTCAGTAATGATGATTTGTGAGGGAGAACACACCAACTAACGGGACAGTCACGTGAGTGACGCTATGTGCTAGGTAGTTGTTTTCTGCAAAATCACTTCTTTTAAATGTGGCGCCGATAGAGTTAATATGAGCACTAGTGTTCTGTTATGTTCTTTCTTACCGAGGTTATGAAAACCAGGCTGGCCGTGGGCAAAACCGGACAGTACTCTGGATTATTCGATTGTGCCAAGAAGATTGTGAAACATGAAGGCATGGGAGCTTTTTACAAAGGCTATATCCCTAATTTATTAGGCATCATACCTTATGCAGGTATAGATCTTGCTGTGTATGAGGTGAGTGTGTAGCCATTTTTTGAATTTGAAAGTGTACTTAAATAGTTCTTCTTGTTTGAATGTGACTTTGTATAAAGAAGTACAAACATACCAGGGAAGAGTTTGTGACCAAAAGAGAATTCAAGGGTGTGTTATTTGATCTTTTCAAGTACCTTGCCTGAGAGACCCCATACACCTGTGGTCAGTTTTGTAGTAGATTTCCCTGTGAATTATTTTTATTAATGAAGAAAGTAGACTCACATTCAGGTATAATTGTTCAACTTAGGAGATGGTACTGGGAAATTTTTTTTTTGAGGGGAGAGAAAGTAAGCAAAAATGGCACATTTCCTCTGATTTGCTCAAATCTGGCATTGATAAAGTACATGGGTAGCTCAGAGTTATCCCTTGTAGTGCTAAGCTGACTCAGGCTGTAAATCTTGAATCGGCCTTGCCATTTAAGCCGTTTGATAGTTTATGAATCTGGCAAACATTTCTTGGACACACACTGTGTGCAAGTGATGGGGTTAGACACTGGATGTAAGAGATTGAAAGAAGGACGTGGTTTTTGCCTTTAAAAACCTGAAGATCTGGTGTGGGAGAGAGACAAGCAGACACCTAACGCACAGTGCAGTCAAGTGTGCTGTGACGTGTCCCTCGTGAGCCTGTAGCTGGGGGCGGGGGAGGGGGGAGGAGTGTGCAATGAAAGCTTTCGTGGAGGACTTTACTTTTTAAAAAAATAGCTTAATTAAGCTATAATTCACACATCGTATGTTTCACTTGTTTAAAGTGGACAATTCAATAGCTTTCGGTATATTACATCATTTTGTTAAAATTGTGGTAAAATATATATAACAGGATTTGCCATTTTAACCGTTTTTAAGGGCCCGGTTCAGGGGCATTAATTACACACATTGTATGCAATGTGTGTGACGTGATTTCATCACCACTATCTGTTCCCAAACTTTTTGTCACCTCAAACATAAAGTCTGTAACTACTAAGAAATAATTCTCCACTCTCCCCTCCCCTCAGCCCCAATAACCTCTAATCTACTTTTTGTCTCTATGAATTTGCCTATTCTAGTTATTTCATATAAAAGACATCATATATTTGTCCTTTTTTTTTTTTTTTTTACCCCTGGCTTATTTCACCCGGCATAATGTTTTTAAGGTTAATCTGTGTTGTAGTATATATTGGAACATTATACTACATCTTGTTTATTCATCTGTTGATGGACACTTGAGTTGTTTTTCCCTTTTGGCTGTTATGAATGCTGTTCTAATGAAAATTGGATACAAGTATCTGTTCCAGTCTCTTCTGCATTCAGTTCCTTTGATTATATACCTAGGGGTAGAATCATTGGATTACCTGGTAATTCTATATTAGACTTTTTGAGGAACAGGGAAACTTTTTTCCATAGCAGCTGTACCCTTTTCCACTCCTACTAATAGTGCACAAGAATTCTAATTTCTCTACATTCTTACTAATGCTTGCTCGTTAGTTTGCGTTTTTTTTCCCTTGGTGGTGGGGAGGGGAGGTCTTGTTGTTGCTGTTTTTTTAAAATTTTTTTTGGGATAGTGGCCATACCAGGAGGTGTGAGGCATTATCCCATTGTTCTTTTGATTTGCATTTCTCCGATGATAACTGATGTTCATCATCTTTTCTATGCTTGTTGTCCACTTACACAGCCTCTTTGGAGAAATGTCTAGCCAAGTCCTTTGCCCATTAAAAATTTTTTTTTATTGTTGTTGGCTCGTAGCAATCCTTTAAATATTATGAATATTAGCCCTTATCAGATATATGGCTTGCAAATACGTTCTCCCGTTCCACTGTGTTGCTTGTTTCCTTGGCTGCACAGAAGTTTTTAAGTTGAGGAAGTCCATATTTTCGCTTTTGTTTTGCCGAATCCCATGTCCCGAAGCTCTTAGCCTGTTTTCTCTGAGGAGTTTTAGAGTATTAGGTCTTATGTTTAGGTCTTTAATCCATTTTGAGTTGATTCTTGTAGATGGTGTAAAGTAAGGGTCCGATTTTATTCTTTTGCACGTGGATAGCCGATTTTCCCAGCACCATTCGATAAAGAAACTTCTTTCTGCGGTGTGTGAAGTCTTGTCATCCTTGTTGAAAGTTGTGTGGCTGTGTGTTCAAGTTTATTTCTGAGCTTTCTATTTTGTTTCATTGATCTATGTATCTGTCATTATACTAGTACTACACTGTCTTGATGACTGTTGCTTTATAGTATGTATTGAAATCAGGCAGTGTAAGGCCTCCACATTTACACATCCAAGGTTATTTTAGCTACTTGGGGTCCCTTGAGAGTCTATATAATTTTTAGAATGTTTTTCTGTTTCCTCAAAAAAAATGTCGTTGGGGTTTGATTAGGGATTGTGTTGAATGTGTGGATTGTTTTGGGTGGTGTATGAGTATTCCTGGGCTACAATTGTGAAGTATAAAGTTTCCCACATATTAGCATACATTTTTACACTTAAAATATGTTACATTTAAAAAGGTTAGCATACCTATTTTATACACCTTCTCTCAATTATTGCCTTCTAAAGGAAATGCAGGAACCTAGAATAATAGGGAAAAAAGCGTGGCCTGGGGGATCAGTGTATGTGATTTTGCACCCTTGTTTAAAAAAAAAAAAACAAACTGCTGAGACTCATTTTCCTCATTTCTAGAATCAGAAGAATGGCTCCACTTCCGAGCTTTGTAAAAAGACCCAATGAAATAACATATGAAAAGTACAAAATTAGATACAATTAGTTGTATTATATTATTTATATTAATACGATAGAAAACCTTTATGTCCTACATTTGGTGTGCCATCGATCTTCCTGTTTATTGGGAAGAAGATGAGCAACCAGTGCAAACCTCGTGTGCTCTGAATCCCCAGCCACTTCCCCATCTCTCTACAGAGCTGTCCCCCCACCCCCCCACAGTGGCTGCCAGGCCTGGGCGTGTGCCACCCGATCATGCAGAAAGGTGGCCTCCGTCCCGTAAGAACCAGAGTCGCTGTGAAAATGTTCATGTCGAATGAAAGTGGTCCGAACGTTAGTCCTTCACTGTCCTTCTTCTTTTCTGTTTCTCTGGCAGCTCTTGAAGTCTCATTGGCTGGATAATTTTGCCAAAGACTCTGTAAACCCCGGAGTCCTGGTGCTGCTGGGATGCGGCGCCTTGTCCAGCACCTGCGGGCAGCTGGCCAGCTACCCCTTGGCTTTGGTGAGGACCCGCATGCAGGCTCAAGGTCGGTTTCTGATGCAAGGATGCCCCTGATAACAAGTCCCACAGCACTAACGTGGTTTTGAAACCCCCGGTTCCACTGTGAGACAGCAGGATGTGATCTTAAGATAGTGCCTCTCAACCTTTTTTTCATCATCGCCTCTCTGAAGACCCTTTTTTTACAAATTATTTCCCTAATCACTCCCTCTTCATGCAGTTTTCATAACCACAGACAACCACATATGTATGTGTATCTGTGCTCTGTGCATAAATAGACTAAGAATTTTTTTTTTTTGGCCCAGGCCGAGAACGCATGTTTGAAGAGTACAGAAGCTTTCGTGTCTAGGTGGGCCCGGGTTCAGATTCTTGTGCTGAACCTCTTTGGGTTTTCATTTGTCTCGTCTGTAAATAGGAATGAAAACTGTATCGTGTTGTAAGATTAGTCTATCTAAAGCACCTGGCATTTGTCCGATTCTTCATAAATGGTGGCTGGACTTGTTTCTTATAATTGGACCTTCCACCTTTCAAATGTGGTCCCTCCTCACCATGACACTGTCTCCTCCTTTGACTTTGCTGACACGGTGCCCTCCTGGCTTTTCTGCCATCTCATGGATTATTCTCTTATGGTTTGCTGGCTTTTATTGCTATATTAAAGCATTCATTCTATGCCTTTCTTTTTTGCTCTTTCGCTGGCCCAGCTTCCCTCTGTCATTTTTTGGAAGAGTACACTCTGTGTCTCTACAGCCCCATCCACAACCTCTCTTCCAAGTACCAATCACCCCTCCTCAGCCGAACAGTCAATCGTTAACAAATACTTCCTGAGCCACTGTTGGGCGCTGGATGCCTTGCCAGACTCTAGGGTTAGAGCAGTCCCCAGGTCAGATGTGGTCCCTGCCAAGTGAAGCGCAGAAGACACACATTCAGCAAAAAACCCACCTCCCCTTTGTTAGGGGGCCACAGAGGAAGGGTCTCTAACCTACCTTGGGAGCCAGAGTGTTGTCATTCATGCTGGGCCTGGAAGGACAAGTGGGATAGCTGGGCGAAGCTGGGTGGGCTGGAAAGGAGCACTCCAGCCCCAGGACAAGTGCACGTGAAGGCACTGAGGAAACAGGCACCTTTGAGGAGCCGAAAGAAGACCACGTGGCTGGAGGGGAAAATGCCAAGTAGTAAACTAAACATTTCATGTGTATTCTCTCATTTGGCCTTCATAACCATCTTTGGGGGGAAGATACTAATATTTCTCCATTTTGCAGACGAGTAACTAGGGCCAGAGGAGATTAAGTCCCTTCCACAAGTTTGTACCTTTAGTAGATAGTGGAGGGAGACTTCAGACCAGGCTGCCCGATGCACAGCCTCACTTGCCAAGTCTCCCCCTCCGACCTGCCAACTCCAGTTCGGTCCCTTGCATGGCTGGCAGGTCTGTTTCTAAAGGCAAGATCTGATCATTTGACTCCGGCTCAGAAATCTTTGTGACTCTTCAGTGTCTTCAGAACAAATTCCAAAGTTCTTAGTGGGAGTTCCAAAGCCCATACTAATCTGGTGCCACTTAATTTTTCGCTTCATCTCCATTTCCCCGCTGCCACCTCACCCACCTCTGGCGACTTCATGCCACACCCAGCAATCCCTGGCATCCCCATTGCATTCCCTTCCTCTCTCTCTTGTCTATTAAGATAATTTTCAAGGCCCAGCGACCCTGTGTTTTTCCTAAGCTCCCCAAAGTGTTCCCCACCTTCCCCTTACTTCCCAAGAGTGGACCGTTCTCTCATTGGTGCTTGGTGAATGAGGAGGATGGGGTGGTGGCAGCGGTGGTGGCAGGGTGGGGTGGCAGAGAGTGCGTGAGCTTTGGAGTCGGAAGCAGCATCAGCTCCCAGCTCTCCCGTTTGCTAGCTAAGTGTATTAGGATCGTTCCAAGCCTCCAGTTCCTCACTTATAAATGGGTCTAATAGTCCTTATGTGGAGGGATTGGCATATAAAGTCATTAACCCTCTATCTAGCACATAGTAATCACTCAGTAAATCACTTAGCACCATTACTATGACCGGGGCACTCACTACGAGGTGCTGTACGAGGAGAATTATGTAAAGGGGCCCTTTCTTGGGCCCCTTGGAATAAATTTTACCCTTTCATTGTATTCTAGAATATCATCTGAACAGCAGTTGTGTATAGTAATAATAACAAAACATGCTTGATTATTAAACGAACCTGGCTTCTTTTTTGTCTGTCTCCCAGCCATGGTGGAGGGGATCCCGCAGCTGAATATGGTTGGCCTCTTCCGGCGAATAATTTCCAAGGAAGGAGTACCAGGACTTTACCGGGGCATCACCCCAAACTTCATGAAAGTGCTCCCTGCCGTAGGCATCAGTTACGTGGTTTATGAAAACATGAAACAAACTCTAGGAGTAACCCAGAAATAATGACAGGTTGAATTTTTTGCTTTAGCGTAATTATTGAAAGTTTCGATAACCCCTAGAGTGACTTTTTCTCCAAAAATTGTAAGTCTATGGTAAAAGGGGTCACTTTTTTTTTTTTCCACAAAAGGGAAGAGCATATCAATGATCACTTTTAAACACGTGGGCTCAATTTTATATATACAGAACTGTTAAATAAAAATCATAGTTTTGGTAAGCTCATATAATTTTGAAAAGGCCGCAGAACTGTATTTTATCTTTTCTTGTTAGTTCTTTTTATAAATCTCTGCCTTGAATCCTAAATCTGAAACTTGTACTTGCTTGAACTAAATTTGTTTTGTGTCGTAGAATTATAAATCGGTCATCTTTATTTTGGATGGTTCAAATTTATGCCGGATTCTTTACACTTAATAGTCTTTTTCTTAAAAACAAGATGATCAGAAAACCTTGAAACTTAAATTGTCTTATATATTTTTAATATCTTTATAGACTACTTAAAATTTTCTTGTGGAGCCATTAATAGAAAATCATTGCACAAAAACATACCTTACAGCAGCCAAATAAGTATAGCGTTTATGTCTTTCTCTTTCTTTAAGCTGAATAAGAATGACTATAAGTGGCAGAATTTCAAGACGTGCGAACACCCTAGTCCATTCACACCACTATTTGTATGTATGAGGCGGAGCGATGAAATAATATCTCCTTCAGTGGGTCTTTTTACATTTTCCCTGCATTGCTACTTGGTTCCTGAGATGACACCCTGATTGTCAGTATGTCACTGTTACATCATCAGCACAAAGCAGTTTATCGGAGAGATCCTGTTTCTTCTGTCCTTGCTTCGACAAGCACCAGGAAACAAAACCTTTTTACTTACGTCAGCTTTTACAGAGCATCTCTCTCGTCTTTGTCCTTTGTTTCCTCCTTGAATCAGATTTTTGTTTTAATCAGGAAGGCTTCTGGGGACCGTTCTTGGTAATCTGAAATTTCTTAATAGATTGGCTTGATCATGGGTGAATGACATTCTCATTTCCTCCTCACTTTTGAATTTCTTCGAACTTGCAAGTCTCAGTTTGGGCAGCGCAAACCTAAGAGAGCAGTACATCTTTCTAGTACCATATATTAACCTTATATGTTAGGTACTTATACTTAAATGAAAGGCCCAATTTTTCAACACGTACATATTCTCTTTTGCCCCTAGTTTTAGGAACATGTTATCCATATAGAAAACTTAATTTATAATATCCATAGCGTGTTTTTAATTTACTAAAACTATTTTTGTCTTTCCTGATTTTCAGTAATTTCTGTTATCAATTGCCAACATTTTAATGAAAATTTAGCGACATAGTAGTCATTTAGTTTTTTTGAACCTACCTCTTATTTTCTGAACAGAAGAGAAATGTTGGACTTGTCTTTGTGAAATATACCCTACACTATATTTTCCATTATATGAGTTATGCCTGATAAATGCCTCAGTATTTTTATAAAACATGAAAGCATGGGATTCTATCTGCAGGGTTGTTTATACTTTTGAATCGTACATAAATGACAATATTAAGGTACATGACCAGCTCTTTCTTTTTTTACTCTTAAAAATGATGGAATAAACAACTGAAATTGCCAGCTACTGAAAAATCGTCATTGTTCAGTATGAGTTTCAATGGTTTGCTATTTAACATATGCATGAATGTGATTTATCTGTACGTCTTGTATCTTTTGAAAAAATGATCTTGTATTTTTCGAAAAGAGCCTGGAGTTGAGGGTAGATTATTTCTGGCATTACTGCATATTTACTTCCCATTTATATTAAAAACACACACATATGTGTATATATTTGTTTTTGAATGACTTGTTTCCTCCTTTTTAGAAAATAGTGTAACCAAGGCAGGAAAAAATGGTGGCGTTGCACAGTTTACATCACTGGTTTGAATTATACTTTGCATATCTGACTCCGTGTAGTCTTGACAGATATTTTGGCCTTTCCTGAATAGCCACAGAAGTTATTGTCTCTGATGTACACTTTGACATAAGATGGTGTTTCTAGTGATGTTCACCTTCCACATTTTGGCGATGTCCATAACCCACATTTAGGGTTATACCTTTGGGGGTTCGTGGTGCCAAGGAGAACCTAAAATCGCAGGATTCTTTGCCACATTTTGATGGAATATCGGTTTAACCTGAAGGCGTGGGAAATAAGAGCTAAGTAAGTTTACTGATGAGCAGTTTCTAAAAGTTATATGATTCAGATTATCAGTAAGTGTAAAATTTCAGTTTAAAAAATAAAATGAAATGACGTAAGACTTCAAAGAAATTTCTGTATTCCAATTCGGGTGCCACCTGGATGCCAAGATAACATATTGGCCCCTCTCTACTCTCAGGAATACTTCGTTAGAAAAATGCTGTCGGATTGATTCTTTGCCTCTTGGTCTTGTGTCTACATCAAGGGGATAAACTTCATGCGAGCAGAGATCGATCCTGTTTTATACTATTTCATTCTTTGAGATTTAAATCAGATCACATGTATAGAAGTGTGGCATGATTTCCTTGTCCCCAAGCGGGAAATTTCCCAGCCCTTCTGTTCTCAAATCTTTCTTCCCCTTTCTTCCTTCTCCCCTTCCCTTCCCTTCCCTTCCCTTCCCTTCCCTCCCCTCCCCTTCCTTCCCTCTCTCCCCTCCCCTCCCCTCCCCAGCAACAAAAGAGTAATGATATTTGGAGAGGTGGGCAACCAACAACTGTCCTCTCCCTCCTTTTTCATATTCCCTTGGACTAGTGTGGCGTGGACTGAACTCATTCAGACCACATTCTAGGACAGCACGCCCTGCAGAGTTCCATCTGCCTCCCCGGTCCTTGCAGGACAGAGCTGTGCCGAAGTCCAAGCTGCCTGGGCCTGGTCCTGCAGCTGCCGGCTGAGCACAGTGCACTTGAAGATGCCTGTTCTCAGCCCTCTGGTGGGTGTTCGGAGTTTGTTTTGTTTTGTTTTGTTTTGTTTTGTTTTGTTTTTAGCCGGGGTGCATGTTCTCTGGTCATCAGTGGGCCCCATAGCTCTGTACTTAGATGTTCAGCCACAGCCACTGCAGCATTATTTGCTGCAAAAGCAGAAGCCTGGGCCACTTGGGCATTTATTCCATCAGCATTCGCACACGCTTTTTGTTCTTTCAGTGATTGTTTATTAAACACCTACTGTGTGCTGGATACTTTTAGGGGCTGAGGACACAGCATTGAATAAAAGACACGGTACCTTTCACGTGGAGATTATCTAGTGGGAAGAGACAGTAAACACTAAATACAATATGTACCACGTCAGATGGTGGTAAGTGGAAGGCAGTGCTGGGCCTGGGCTGCTCTGCACGCAGGCCTCACTGAGTAAAGACCTGGAGGAGGTCCGGGAATGGGCCCCACGGGTGTCTGGGGAGGGCAGTGCGGGCAGAGGGCACGCAGGTAAAGGCTGTAGGTGGAGGGAACACTTAGGAAGCCAGCATGGCTGGAGCAGGGTGAGAGGGAGGGTAGTGAGCCTTGAAGCCAGAGAGGCCTGCGAGGCAGGCTCATGGGCTGAGCATTTCCCAGTTTCTCCGTCCCCAGTACCGCAACTGCAGCAGTTTCTTGGTGATGTTTCCTAACCAAGATTCAGGAGTCTCTCCTCTGGGGTTGGGAATTTCATAACTGGAAACTTTTTGTTGCTTTGATGACGTGCCCTTTCCTGGCTGCCCGCCCCTCCTCATCTTACTTCTCCATCTTGCCCATGAATCCTCGTCTCATGGTCGGCTTCTGAGAGACCCCAAACTAAGGCGGCCCACCACCAACAGACCTAGATATAGCAGCAGAAGCGTTTTCTTGAGAGATTTTGGAGGAAAGTACCAAAAGGCTAACAGATCTACGCGTAGTTGCCTCCAGGGAGGAGGGAAGAAGGGGGGCTGATGCCTTCATGCAGATACTGACACATGTGCCACTTTAATAAAAATTAAAAGCACTCATTTAAAACATAAAGCCGACTGGAATAATGTGATGAGCAAAGGGGAGAGCACAAGTATGTCTGCAGGGACTGGCCCACACTCCATCTTTCAATCTCCCAACTCGAACATGTGAACGATTTCTGAATGACAGCCGTCAGTGGAGATAGATGTGAAAATTAGTCTCTGTACGGAAATTTTGGAAGTTCAACTTTAATCATTATAATGGGCGACAAATATACTTCCACCTGGTGTAGGAAGTATGTATAGGAAAAAGCATCGTATATATGTGGGGTTCGGTGCTACCTAAGGTTTCTAGCATCCACTCAGGGTCTTAGAACTGATCCCCTGTGGATAAGGAGTAACTGGCCATGGCCTCCATCTACCACCAGGTGGAAGTCTTCTCCCAGCTCTGCTGACTGTGGGCACCTCTTAGCTCTCCCTGTCTTCTCCCTTTGCCTACGTTAGGAAAATCACTGGAACTGCATTGAGCCAGATTTAGATTTCCTGTGCAAAGCATCATTACCTTGGTTAGAGGAGTGAAGGTGGGGTCAGCCTACCATGAGTAAAGAAGGTGACAAAGGGAGTCCTTTATACGTGCTACTGAAGAGAAAGGCTTGTTCTTATTTTTTTTTAGACTTCTCAAAAATAGAAAAATTCCATATTTACAAGTCAAATTAGACATGATTGAGAAAATAGATATTACCTGTCAAATACAGAGTTATAGTTAAATGTTCAGATATGAATGTTGTGACCATAGATGATATTTTGAGATATTTGTTTTTTTATAGTGTAATGAATGTTTTTTAATTTGCTTAAAATATTTTGAGAGGTGTAGTCATAAGTCAAGCTTGAAGTACAAGGCTGGCAAGATGAGTGTAAAAATGAAATAAGACAAACAAGTAAAATGGACCTCAAAATTTGGTTTACTCTGTTCTCTTTTAGAGATTTTTTTTTACAAGAAGCTGTCTTCATTGATTTGTGTGGTGCTCTAGTTAACATTTTTAAAAATATATAATTTAGGTTTTAGATTAAGCTTTGGTACACCCCTGAAATAATAAGTATCAGAGGAAGACTTTTATAGGAAAATCAGGCAACTCAGTTTGTAGTTTTGGATTAAGCTGGAGTACTCTTTAATTCCAGTAAATGGGGTTTTTTTCGTGCTAAGTTTTAATTTCACTGTTACGCTACTGCATAAGTTCAAATCTTCAATATGTAAGTATGACACCTATAGGGAATTTCTTGAGAAATAAGACTAAACAGTTTAATTGCACAGATCCTAACAAACTTACAAATTTCAATTAATTTCAATTAGAGAAAAATAGAAATGGGGTGGGGAAGAGAAATGTTAGGTTGTGGTATGCCAATGGGGCCCCTCTGAGGGCTCACCAGCTGCCTGCCCGCCCCCTCCCATAACAGACACTGAGAAGGGGCGCCTGACCCTCACCTCCTTCGCCCCTTCTTTTCTCCTTCCCCTCACCACCGCTCCTGGAGAGGTTTTTTTCTTAGCAATTATTTTTTACTTCCAAGTTGTCTCTTTCCCATTATTTGTTAACTTACTTAAAAACTGCAAACTGGTTGCCTGCATACCACAGCCTGAATGTCTTTGGAGGAAAAAAAATGCAAAAATAGAAAAAGAAAAGGTGTTAAAACTGACCTTTTAAAATTGATAAAACTACCTCAACCCTGATGAGATGAGCTTTTCAGCTCATTTCCCTCAGAATTTGCAGAAAAATGTCTGTGCTTGAAAAGAAAACACAGAAAGGATCTAGAGCTGAGGTCTGGTGGTATTTCGGCCGATTTTTAGCCTGTGGAAAGATTTCCACACCAGATAATCAGTATTTCAAACTAATAAAAAAAATTCTTATAAAAATGAGAAATAAAAGAATATAAAAGTAAATATTGGGATTACAAGGCTCGAAGGGAATAGAGCATATTCATATAGTTTTCTGCTATTAATTATTACAGTATATTTTAATTTGGGGGATACTGTTTTATTGTGGGACACTGATTCTGAAATCTACTTGACACAAACACTGGTAAATAGTAATGCTTTTCACCTGGTCTGTGTCTCTTCGTGTCTCTCTGTGTCTCTGTCTGTCTGTCTGTCTGTCTGTCTGTCTCTGTCTCTGTTTCTCACTCTTCCTCTGTTTTAAACCCTAACACAGTGGCTTGCAAATGTGACTGCACATTAGAACCACCTGAGTAGGGGCAGGAGCTGCTATTTAAAATCTCAGGTCATATCCCAGGCCAATTAAGTGAGAATCTCCAGGTGGGACAGGGCACCAGGATATTGCAAAACTTTCCACCCCGCTCTGCCTATCAGGTGAACCCAATGTGCAGCCAGGGTTGAGAGCCACTGCAGACTGGTTTCCTTCTGTCCACTGTACAGAAATGACGTGATGAATGGTTGCGATGAAAGGACTGTGAAGATGTAGAGGAGACCAGGATGGAGAGCCAACAGGATTTGGTGACAGATGAGAGGTTTAAAAGAGATTGCTGAGTCAAAGGTGACTCTAAGTTTTGGATCCAAGAAAGAATAGCAGAGTTCCCTTTTATTGAGGTGGGAAGACTACATAAATCCCCCAAAAGGTGGGGCTGAGTGGGGAAGTAGAAAATTGGGTTTGGGACATATGGCCTTTGAGATGCCTGTGAGATAACAAGGCACAATTTCAAGAAGGCGGATCTGGAGTTGGGGGGAGAGGTCCAGGCTAGACATATATATGCATTTGGGGGTCATCAGCCCTGGATGGAATTCAAAGCCAGATCAGATGATTATCTTAGGAGTGAGTATAGACAAGGAGGAGAAGACCAGGGACAGAACCCAAAGCTGGTGCATCCCCACCGCTCCTAGTAGGAGGTCAGAGGAAGGAGGAGGAAGCAGTAGAAGTGATGAGAAAAAGCTGTGGTGATGTAGAAAAACCTGAAACACGGGATGTGCTGGAAGCCGCATCCAGTAAGGTGAGGACTGAGAGTGGAGAGCAGACCACTGGCTTTCACTCTGGAGGTCACTGGGGAAGGAGAGGAAGAGAAAAAGTAAGTTGGCAGGAGGGAAAATCCTGCCGTGCCACACCTGGTTTTCCCCAGCGGTATTTAACATCCCCGACGTATGCCCAGGGACAGTAGGTGGTCTGATTCACCCAGGGTTTAACTGGGCAGGTGCTGGGAAAGCACAGAGAGAAAAGAAAACTGTGACTACTGGAGAGGAAAGGTTGGATGTTAGGACCTTGGAATTAAAGTTAGAATGAGGGGGAAAGGCGGAGGCAGGTGCCCGGAGAAGGGTGTGGGTTGAGGGGCCAGCGGTCCTAAGGAACTTGAAGAACAAGGCTGGCAAATAAGTTGGGAGGAGAGAGTTGGGCCAGACCGATTTTGAGTTATAAATCTGACGGAGAAGCAGTCTGGGGTGATACCAACTTCTAGTGACCCAGTTGCCTAAAGTCTTTAATGAAGGAGAGGCAATGACCAGGACATTGGGGAAAAAATGTTGACAACGGGTGAGTGAGGGGTCGGATGGCAGGCCCCGGGGTGGAGTAGGGGTTTGATAAGAGGATACCTGAAAGGGATGGCGTAGGAGCGATGAGTGAGGAGCACACACATCCCACCACCCACCCTGTGGGTGGCAAGGAGTGTCCCCACAGGAGAGGTGGGCTTAGTAGGCAAGAGGAGCATGGGAGAGGCCAGGGAGCACAGACCTTTATGAAGCTAAGGTTTGAGGGAAGCTGATGAGAGGGAGCGTTTAAAATGTGGGCAGCACTGATGCCTGTCAGTCTCCCTCTCTTGTCAGGCCGGAGCTCCTTATAGCTTGTATTCCCAGGGGGATTTCTCTGTGGCCTGAGGTAGGGCATTGCTGTGTTGCAGGAGGGATCAGGAAGGGCGATCTAGGAAGTTCCATCCAGGAGGGACAGGAAGTCCAAACTAATCATCCATCCATGTCACTGAGAAAGTATGGGGGACATGGTACAAACCCCAAATGTGAGAGTGGGGAGAAGCCTAGATGCTGTGTGGGAGAAACAGTGGGATGGGCAAGCAGGAGGGGGCCTGGGAGTGTCCCCGAGGCAGAGCGATGACCTACTCCTTTGTGGGGTGACTTCTTAATTCAATCCCAACGATGGCTAACGTGGGTGGGTGTGGTCCGTTTACAGGGGCAGGCAAAGGATGAGCAGAAAGCACAGTTTTCAAAGAGGGGGATGTAATTACCACACAATGACAAAATTAGAAAAAAAAAGGAAAGGAAATGAAACATTGTAAAATACAGAGGCTGTGCCTTTTGAATCAAGAACAGCCAATTAAGCTATTTTGTTATATAATTTCTCATTCATTAGTCATCGAATTACCTCTGGCTGTATGTACTTTTTCCATGAAGCTAATTTTTATTCCATTATGAAAGAATAAATCAAATCCAGCGAAAGGAAATCTGTCCTCGTTGCTTATCTACAGGAGGAGGGGCTCAAACCCAAAGTCTCTTTGTGGTTTAATATTCTTGGTTTCGGCTTAATAGAGAAGAGGAGCCTGAGGGATAAGAAAAGAGGTCAGGTTTTGCCTTTTCCACCTGAACTACATAAATAGAATGAAAAGAAGTAGTGAGATGCAGACGATTGAAAAGAACATGAAATCAACCCAGAACGTACTAAATGTAGATGGGAAGCACCGGGGAAGCATTCCCGGCTCCACTGAAAACAGAGTAATCAGCTCAAGTGTTTGTTGGTGCTCGCTGACTGCACAGGAGAGCCTTTCCGGGGCACTCGACGTGGATAAGAATAAATAATAGGTAGTTTTTGTTCCCAGAGCTCACAGTCTATTGGAAAGACTGACACAAAACACAATTTCAACACAGAGCGGTGAGTGCTATACCCTGAGTTTGCTCACTGTACGGTGGCCACAGCAGATGGGACGTAGACAAGGGGTCACCGAGGCGGTGACATTTTTGTTTGGTCTTTGAAGGAAGAGGAGAATTTTGCCTCACAAAGAAGGATTTGCAGAGACTTGCTCAACCCTTCCAGAAGGTGGATGGGCTGGAGAGGAGCAAACTGGAGGTGGGTCCAGAATGAAGGGAAAGAGACCATGTGTTTGTATCCTCAGGGTTTAAGTACATCATTTGGCTTGTGGCTGGTGCTCCATAAATATTTGTGGAATGAATAAATGAAGGGAGGAAAAAATAAGACTCCTGAGTAGGGGTGACGGATGCAGGTTGTGAGGAGGAGCCACATCTGGGGACGGTTGTGCCTCCCTTCTGCTGACTCACCAAAGCAGAGTGTCGTTAGGGAGACTGAGAAGGAAGGAAGCACAGAAGGGATGGCATCACAGAAGCTGAGGGTGGTAGTTTCAAAAAGGAAGGAATGGCAACGCCGTCACGCATAGCAGGGACATCTAGCAAGGATGGGGCCCTCGGGGTTGACCGTAGTGAGCAGAGGTCCCTGGACTGGCAACAGCAGGCTGCAGATGGCAGTGGGCTGAGGAACGCATGAGGGGGCCGGGGAAGGGAAGGAAGAGGAGACCAAGAGGGCAGACATTCTTTCAGAAATTTGGGCTATGAAGGGAAGAGGGGGAGGAGGAGGCCCGAGGGGGAGGCAGCATCAAAGGCATGCCCAACTTTAAGCGATCAGCAGAGGAGTTGTAAAGTCAGTAGGTAGAGAGAGAATAAGGGAGATGGGTTTGATTAGGGATAATTAAAATGTAGGTCTGCGTTCTAGATTTACTTTTGACAATTGAATTTTAAACTAGGTGCCAGGAAGGGAAAGAGTACAGGATAGAGCAGAGAATGCTGGATGGGGTCAGAAACCCGGGTTCTATTTCTTGCTCTGTGACCAACCACTATGGTGAGCTTCACCCGGCTGTTGATCTGCCTGCGTCTTCATTTCACCTCTATGAGAGGTGAAATTCTGTGGAATGGTCTCTTTCAGTCATAAAACTCTATGATTCAAAATGCTGTAAGTTTGGTAATATAAATATGTAAAAATAAGAGTTTCCTCAAAATAAGGTTTGCCTCAAGTATAACTTATATACTCTGGTTCTGGCATTTTCACTTCGTATTGTCTTTAAGATGGAAAGAGAGAGTATGTGAGAAAGAGCTCTAGGGACTTAGGAAGTAAAACAGCCAAACTTCTATTTATTAAAAATCAGGCTAATGTTCTTGACCTGGAGACCTCACATGTTTTCCCTTGTTTTGTTTATATTACCCTAGAGTATGAAATCTTAGCAGGAGGGGAAGCAAAATTAAATTAGCTCCTTGTCTAAAGATTTAGTTGCTCTGGTACAAACCTCTCAAGGATAATAAACTAATCATTTCCCAGTGGATGGTGAAATTATGGCTTGTATAATTATTTTCTCATGACTTAATTGACGATATTAAAGATTAAGCACACAGATATTAAGGATGCTAATATAGGATACTACATTTCCATCTTTTGTCTCTGCAGCACTTGTAGTCTGTAGGGTTTAAATGAAAATAGAAATGCTCGAGAAAGAGATGGCTGAGTTTAGATGTGGAGTCGGGCCATTTTAGACCAGCCTAAAGGTCCCCAACCTTTTTGTCATCAGGGACTGGTGCTCCTATGAGAATCTAATGCCTGATGATCTGAGGCGGAGCTGAGGCGGTGATGATAGCGCTGGGGAGCAGCTGCAAATGCAGATGCAGCTTCACTCACTAGCCTGCTGCTCACCTCCTGCCATGTGGCCTGGTTTCTAACAGGCCACGGGTTGGCACTAGTTCGGGGCCCGGGGGTTGGGGACCCCTGTTCTAGAGCATATTTAAGCACTAAACCACTGGCCAGAAGGTGGATGCCATTTTTTAAGTTTCTATGGAAGGTAGAGGTCAGCAATTGCCTTTTCCCACCTCCAACTTATTCCTATCCACAACCAGCATCCTACAGGATCTGGCATTGTCACCCAACTTTCACACCCTCAGACCTGGCGGCACAGGAATCGCATGGCTTTATGAATGAACCCACTGCACAGCTCTCTCCTCCAGCTTGGGCGGTGGCCCCACCTCCCAAACTCGGTACATTTCAGAGACAGCCAGCCTAACCTGGCCCCATGGGCACTGCATCATCTCTTGCTTTGCATATTGCCACCTGATAGCCTCTTTTCTGGGTCCCCATTGCTATGCTCATTGCTCTAACATCAGCAGGAGCTCCCTCCCCCCATGTCTCCTGCTTCTCAGCTATGCCCCCTTCACACCCCCACGCCCCACGCTGCTGCTAGGTTCTCCAACATGGCATCCAGGGCGCCTCCTGTGTTGGCCTCTGAGGCCTCTAGTCTTTATCTCTCACCCCTTCTACTCTCATGTTTTAAACATCACCTCCCCTTGGAAGACTTCTTCTCCTGAAGCTCTCTAGCGAACCCTGGAAGAAACTGCCACTTTTGCTTCCCTACTCCTCTTGCTGTGTAGGTTGGAGGTTCTTCACTGAATTTAGAGGTTTAGTTTCATCCATCACCAGTTAGACTCTGAGCTTCTTAAGGGCAAGGGACTAGCTCTTGTTCATCTTTGTATCTTAGTGTCTAGCACACAGTAGGTGCTCGGTATATGCACATTAAGTGGAACTTGATTGTGTTTTATTTTTTCTTTACCAGCTATGCAACCCTTCCATTTTTTTTTTTATTTTCATACATATTTCTCTAGTAGAATAGAGGTTTTGCTTCTCACACACATGTCCTAATAAAATAATAAAATAATAATAATAATAGTAATAATAATAATAAAACAAGTGCTTCCATTAATTGAGTGCTTTCCAAATATCTGACACCCTTATAAGAATTGTACATATTTTATCTTTTTTCTTTTAAATAGTCATGTTAGAGAAATATATTGTCTTTATTTTATGCATGAAGAAACAGCCTCAGAGATGAAGCAGCTTGACCAGGGTACAGCAGACTTTGGGACACAGACCTGGGTCTCCTGAGAGAAAAGCGTATACACCTACCTGCCTCTTACTAATAGTGGTTCTGATCTGTTGAGTGTGCTTTGGCAACATGATCTCAGCCAGTTGCTTTAAAAAGACATTTAAAAAAATGCATAGATGGGACCTGTGGAGGCTCGAGGGGAACACAACTAGGAATAGTGGGGGAGTCAGAGTCCCAGCAGGAGACTTCTACCAAGAAGGAGAAGAGGGGAAGGGGAAACCAGCATTGAGGTTCCTTGCCCATCCTCCTCCCACAGACTTTCAAGACTCAGTGGTTTCATGTGGCCGATGAGACCAGGCAATGAGCTGTGTTGGTTGCAGGGCTGTGGTCAGCTCAGCGATTCGCCTCCATGCATTTGGTCTCCCTCCTTCCCACGATGCGGCTAGCACATAGGCTTTTCTCAGGTCTAAAGTTAGAATCTCACTTTAATCAATTCTAATAGCTTTTATGGAACTCTGTTTTTTGCTTTTCACCTTGAGGATGATTTTGGCTGCAAGGAACCAAAATTGCAACTGAAATTAGAAGGGCTAGGACTATGGTCAAGTGTCTGAGAGACTTGCCTTGGGTACAGGCTTTGGGAGGGAGGATCAAAACAACTTAATCTTTAAGATTAATACCATTAAAATGCAATTAAAAAATCAAGATTAATGCAAAAAATCCATATTGAGCAAAATATTGAAATTTTAAATACAAACAGAATCTGTACTTGCTTAAGTCCTCACTTATTTTAATCCTGGCCCTTAAACAATATGAAATCCTTATATTGCATAATGAGAAATCTACAGGAAGGAAAGGGCAGGCTCCAGGAATCTTATAATCTTCAGCTCAATTATGTCATCAGAACCCAGATTCCTTTCATCTTCTGTTCTGCTATCTTCAGGATCAGTTTCCGCCCAAGGCTAGTTCCTTATGGAATCCTAATTTGCTGTAGCATTCCAGGAATTACATTTGAAGCTGATCACTGCAGAGGCAAAGAGGGGCCACAACTTCTGCTGAAATTCTACTAAGTTGTGTTTTGGACAAAAAAAAAAAAAGGTGCCTTTGTGTAAATTAATTCAATGGGATGTTTTCTTCTTACTATCTAGCTTAGCTTTCCTAAGGGAGATTGAGTTTTGGGGATAGAAATAATGATGGAGACTTAAATTTGCAATTTTGGGAGGGCACTTCAGAGAAGGCAGGTCTGGGTGGGCTCTGGGAAGCCAGAGGGAATGAAGGACATGAGCACTGGGGACCCTGGGTGGGAGACCAGGTGTCAGAGGAAGGGAGGGAAATGAGAGAGAGGGTCAAGGAAAGCAGGCTGAGTGATAACAGCTGGATCTGCCCAGGCCTCTCCCCACCCTTCAGGGACCTTGGATGAGAATCCCATTTCCAGACAAGACTAAGCTGTCATTTGACCTTCAGGATGTGGCCATTCTCTCACGTGGCCCAGTGAGCTGCTCCCTTGCTGTCACAAGGGAACCGAGGGACACTTTGCAAGTTGACAGGGCAAGGTCCTGGGTGCTGCATTAGACCTGGGCAGGTGTGTGCGTGTGTGTCTGTCTTTTGGTCTCTGATGGCACTGTGGCGGCCCAGGCCAGGTCTGGGGGGTCCTCTCTAGGTCACCTGTCACACTGAGCTGGGCTGGCCCTTTGTGTGAGTTCAGTATCATGATCTCAGTTCAGGGCTTACCAGACCCTCACTGATAGCTGATCTGATGGAAGTGGGTCTTTCCAGGACCAAACAATGCATCTGGCCTGGTTCTTAATCCATCCTCAGCTCTATTTCCCCCATGAACTGGCTGTGGGAGGAGGCAATTTTTTTGATTGACTTTGGGAGGAGCTGAACATGTGTGGCTCGGCCAGCGCCCTCTCCCATGTTTTACTTTTTCAGATTTATCCGAACATAGAACAGGCTCATTTTGATCTGCTTTCTGCTAAATATCATGTGGCCTGACCCAGTCAGGGAGGCTTCTAATTGTTCAGCTTGGGATGAGGGGTGAGTGCCGCTAAGTCTGTCTACTCTGGGGTGTTAGGGAGTCACACATCTAGGCCGCATGCTTCAGTTTAGTTATGTCAGTGATAAAACTTGCTGATCCTTAGCCCTGCCCTCTTTCTGAATGGTTCTGAACTATTAGGCCCTAAAACCCTAACACAACAACAAAGTTTATTCCCAGGGAAGGAGGACATAAAAAAAATATCTTTTTCTAAAAACAAAACAAAACAAACAAACAAAACCCCTTCCACTGGAAACTTTAAATTCGCTCATTTATTCAACACATATTAATATTAAGTGCATACTAAGTAGACAGGATGGTGCTAGGTGTTGGGCAAGTTTTGGTGACTCAGTCCAGTATAATGAAGGTAGTAATCTAATGTGTGTGTGTGTGTGTGTGTGTGTGTGTGTGTGTGTGTGTGTACATGTACATGTGAGCGTGCCAGCATAACGGGGACAGGGGAGTTAGTAAACAGATAACCTCCCAATTGCTTTATTACAACTGTGAAGGAGTTCTACTATGGAGGAAAAGTGCTACTTTTCCTTTTGTTAATTCTCAGCCACATCAGCCGGCCTCAAATAGCCTCGGAGATGCCCTCCTACCTCCTGTTTCCCACAAAGCACAGGGGCCACACGCGAAGTGAACCCTGGCACTAAATGCCCTTATTCGTCCCCAGGGTCTATATACAGGTTATGCACACAGTGGTTCTGGGTTACAGAAGTATCTTTAATTACAGATGTTAAATCGCCAAAAAACAAAAACAAAAAAACAAAAAACAAAACGGAGAGAATTGCATCAAGGAAATAATTGCTTAATAACCTCATGCTGTTCTACTCATTTTAAAATATGAATAGAAACTCTTTTGGGTCTCTGAGGATTTAGAGCAGAGTCATCGGGCTCTTCTCTGAAGTCAGGAGCAGGTCTCAGGCTGTGCTCCAAAGCATGTGGATGGGGAGAGAAGCACCCAAGAGGCAGGGAGAGCCTCCCGTCCAAAAGCATCTTTCCAATGTTCCCAGTAATTAGAAACTTTCCTTGGTTAACAGATAACCTGTTCTTAGGGTTAAATCTGTTAATGATTTATTTCTCAGTATAAATTAAGATATTTTGCATTGGGATACCAGGAATTGGAGTTGAGGAAGTGGGGAAGTAATAATAATGACTATTGTTTACTGAAAACTGAACTGACCCATATCTGCAAATTACCTGATAAAGATTTTTTGAGGTTGTTAATCCAGTGGGTTTCAAAAAGGTAAGTGACTTGCCTAAGGTTGTACCCCTATTGATTGGCAGAGTTAGGGTTAGAACGCAGGACATTCTGACTTCAGAGTCAAGGTTTGGCCTCACAGCCCTTCCAGGAAGGAAGTGGGAGAGGTCTCTGGAAGACCAGAAGGCAGTGTAAGAGGGAAATGGAATGATAATGGTAATATTGAAACACGTAGCTAGTGTTTATTAGGTACCCACTCTGTACAACTCATCTTATTTTATGTCATATCACTAACCCTCTCAACAACTCTAGAAGGAGGGTTGGGCAAGCCCCATTTCACAGAGGAGAAAAGGGAGGTTGAGAGAGCCTGCATGATATGCTCAAAGTTACACGTCTTCAGGATACAGAAAGCTGCTCGGATTGCCAGGCAAAGTGATGCCACCTGAATTCCATCACCAGGACCATTAAATGCTGGTGCTGTTTAGGGAAGGACACGCTGCTAGGGACAGGAAGTAGCCTCAACCTCACGATTCTAGCAAAACCTACCTTGGGAAGCAATTGAGGTGCAAGAACTACAATTCTATTAACATTTATTTTTCTGAATCTGGTGTATTTCTATATCTAATTAGCTCAGAATCACATGTAGAGTTTAATCTGCATTTCTTCCCTGGGGAGTTTTGGGCCAGTTCAGGAACTCAGTTTACACAGGCAGCCCAGGACCCTGGAGGGGAGGGCTGGGAGGAGTAGCAGCAGCAGGAGGAGTCTCTGATGGAGTCGGGTGACCTCAGTGGCTGCCTGAGGGGAGGGTTAGATGAATGTGTGTCAACTTTGCCTCATCGTACCCAGATCCCCAGTTTCTCCTGAAACAGCATGGAAATCTCTTAATTGCTTGGTGTTACTATGTCCAGGTCATTGGAAGACACCCCATTCCAAAGCCACTCATGAACACGAGCCCCTGGGAATTATGGGGTGGGAGGTGGTACCATAAATGTCTTTTTAAAAAATGCAATACCCTCCTGGGGAGAAATAATCTGTGCAATGGCAGTTCTTTGTGGGGACTGAGCCCAGAGCCCTGAGTCTCAGGGTAGGCTCAGGAGTTTGCTGCCAGGCGCCCAAGCATATGGACTGCTGATGTCTGACCTTGGTCTTCCATGGTGCTCCAGCTACCACCTCGATTCCTTCTCTATGGACGCCCCCTCCCGCTCCTCAAGAAATCCCCAGGTATGCAATTCAAGTCCCAGGGAAGGGATCAGGTTCCCCAGTTTCTCTTGGCAGGTGAATGCAAACGAAATGCCAAGAGTGATGCCGGGCCACACTCGCAGATTTGGTAGTTTAATTAACTGTGTTTTCTGGAAATAGAATTAGGCATGCTAATGAGACCTTAAGTGAAACGCAGGCCGGGCTGTCTGATGAGAAAGGGCTTTGCTGACAACTTCATTAACTATATATGAGGAAGTGAGTCAAGCATTTCAGCAGGGAGGAAATTCAATAGACTGTGGGCCGGCAATAAAGGAACACCAGCAGGGCTTAGAGCTCTGTGAACACCAAGCATATCCCGAGGATGAGAATAATTGGCTTTGGCACGGATGCATGCCGTTCTAGAGAATTAATGAGGCTTTTTAAAATTTGCTCATTAAAAAAATATTTATGGAGCTATTTTTTTTTCATCCCAGGTACTACACTAGACAGTGGAAAATTGGATGAATAACAAGATCTAGTGCCGACCCTCCTGGTACTTACAAAGTCTAGTAGTTTTACATTATTGAGAGTTTTTTTTTAGAGAACTATAACCAATGGACAATTTGGGCAAATTACTAATATATATGTATTTTTAAAAATCTCTATTTTGAAACATATAGTCAAAAGTGTAAAAAAAAATGCAAATGTACAGTTTAGTGAAGCATTGGGAAAATTCCTGCTGATTTAGGTCCTGGTTTAAGGAACAGAATCCTGCTAAAACCTCAGAAGCCTCCTGTGAACCCCTTCCCTATTTTATTCTCTCTTCAGCTCCACCCAAAGTTAACCGCCCTGAAATCTGTATTAACTATTCTCTTCCTGGTTGTTTTTCTTCTGTATGTTTCTCTGAATAATATTTTGGAAAGCTGAAAAATATGTAAGTGAATCTCAAGATCATTTGGGTGAGAATTTTCATTGTGATATTAAATCTTTCCCAGAATATGGCGTATTTCTCCATTTGTTTAGGTCTTTTGCAGTCTTGTAATAAATTTCTTTTTCTGTAAAAGGTTTTACATCTTTGTTAGTTTTTTCCCTAGCTAAATGTGTGTGTGTGTGTTTTTTAAGTACCTTAAATAGCATTTTTTTTAAAAAGTATTATTTCTGACTGCTTGTTGAGGAGTAGACCATTGCAACCCGACATTGTCATATGGATTTTGTAAATAGCAACTACTATATTGTTGCTAACTCTGCTAATTTGTAGTTGTTTGTGAATTTATATGTAGATACTCATGCTATGCAAATATTGACATACACGTCTCTTTCAATTCCTTTTTTTGGTAAATTTTTATTGTCTTACTCTGCAGGCTAAAATTTCTACTACAATGTTAAGCAGAAGCTGTGATAAGTAGATATCCTTGGCTTGTGCCAGACAGTGCTTGACAGTGAAATGCTGGAAGCGTTGTATTTAAGTGTGGTTTGCTATTGGTTATTTAAAAATCTTCAGTGTTAGAAACTTTCTATTTCATGGTTCTTAAGGTTTTTTTTTTAAATCATGAATGGATATTGAATTTTATTGAATGCTTTTCTTATATCTATTGAAATAATCACTTAGATTAATCGATTTTTAATTTTAAGCCAAACTTTCATTTCTGAGGAGAAAAACCAATGCGATCATCTATATTATCATTTTGTGCATTTTGGGATTCAAGGTATAATATTTTTCTCAGGATATGTTCTTGAGTAGAGTCTGACCTGAGTGATTAATTTCTCTTTTCGTGCTGTGTTTGTCTGGGTTGGGTATGGAATTGTGACAGCCTGGGAATAGGAGTTGGGGCATGTTTCTTCTTTTTATGTTACCTGGAAGAGTTTATATAGAGTTATTTTTTACTAGAATATTTGATGGAATTTGCCTATGAGGCTCTCTGGATTTTGTTTTCTTTATGAGAAGGTTTTAAAATGTTGATTAAATTGAATGGTTATAGGAATAGTCAGCTTTTTTATTTCTTCAGTTATTGTCTACCACCGCCCCAAGAATTGATATATTTCATCTGTTTTTCAAATGTACAAAAATTTATTCGATCCTCTTTTCAGTTTCTGTGTTTTAATAAAACAGCCCCAAATCCCAGATAAACACAATTTATTTTCCCTGAGCCTCTTTTCCAAAGCAAGGGTTTATTGGTTGCCACACAGCTAGTTCAACCTCTAGTTCCAGCCACCTTTGTCATTTTGAAGGTATCGATCTCTGAATTCAGAGGTCCATGGCTTGACCAGACGTTTGTCCCAAAGTTGATTTTAACTGGCTCTTGCCGCACCAAAACTTCCTCAGTGTTTCCTGCCCTTAGTTCCGAATGATTCCATTCCACAGAGCCTCCCTGGCGACTCTCGTGGCAGCAGGTACTTCCTCTCAATATGGCCTTGGACAGTGCCTGTCTTTGTTGCTTTCCAGCCCTCCTCGTGTTATTGATGACAGCATTCCTTTGAGACAATATTCTCATTTTCCCTGGAAAAAAATCAGGAGTATTTTAGGTTATGAGGAGTCTCACAGGTACATGTCTGAAAAGAAGCCACACGATTGGGTGGGGTGTTGAACCTGGGTGGCTGCCAGGGTGGGAGAAGGATTGGTTTCTTGACTAAGAAAGCTCTTGTCTGATCCTGGGAGTGGATGACCTAATGTAGGTTGAGGAAAACAAAAATCCAATCATCATTGCCCAGTTATGTTTACCATTTAATTAATGCATGAAACCTCCTCCCCTTAAAAAAAAGTCAATAATAAAATGAAATATCAAAGATAGAACAATTCAGATTTTAGGCAAGAGGCAATCATCCATAGCCATGAAATAAGGGCATGTTAAATTGAAAGTGCCCTCGGAAGCAGTCGAATCAACGGGAAAAATCTCCTTTTCCATCATCCTCAAAAGGGTTAATCTTTCATGAAACATGCCAGCAAAGGGGTGCTCACCACATCATTAGAATATCTGAACTCAATAGTTCTCAAAATGTGATCCAATTTGGGAAGTGATAATTTAAAGAAAAAGGTTCCAAGGGCAGCTATATTAGGGAAAGATTTTACAAAGTTGTTCGCTCTTGGAGAGTCATTGTATAAATTTTCATAGTAAGAGCTCTGCAAAATACCAGGAGGAGAAGAATTTTGCATTTGGTTTAACCCAGAATTTTCCAAACATTTGGCCAAGGAACGTTTTCCCCTCTTCCGAGAACAGTTGGGGAAGTGCTGCAATAATTATAAACCTCTCTACACTGAGACACGTTTCTGTTTCTGCACCTTCTCTCGCACTTACACCAGTCAGTCCTAATTGTGACCTGGAGCCAAAGGAAAATTTGTAGTCTCCCCTCCACATGAAAACCTAATGAACAGTAGTCCACTCAAGATGGGGAGCCCGTGAGGGGCCGAAGTTGTAGGTGGAAAGAGAGGGCATCGAGAGGGATAGAACAAAGGAGTCAGTCCATCAATGTGTCTTTCTGTTGTGTTTGTGATGCTCCCCATACTGGCCCAATTCCTCCTTCACTCTGCCCTGGAAGGGGACCTTTCTAATGCTGCCATGTTATTCCCTTTGAAACTTCAGTGCTTCCTTGACCAGGCATACAAGGTGCTGCAGAATCCAGTCCTTCTTGCAGCTTTTTTTGGCCAACATTTTCTTTTCCCATTTTATTTGCAGTAATGAATTACTCATAATTTTTGTGATGACAATGTCATTTCATATCTTCCACGTCATTTCATATCTTCCACGTTTTGCACAGTTTGGCCCCTGTGCCTGGAAGAGTGTTCTCACATTCCTCATCTCACCTTGTCCAATGGCCTCATGCAGCCATCGTCCATGCCCCAGATCAGCATCACTGTATCTGTGAGGCGTGAGGTCTCACCTGAACTCTCCCCAATCTAGATCCTCAGTAGAGTTAACCACTACTTGTTACTACCCTTGAATGTTGTATATAATGTTATTTTTTTGGTCTAATCACTACATGTTGTAGATATTTGTTTGCCCGTTTGTCTCTTATTAGCCTATGGGTTTCTGATGATGGGGACTATATTAGTTTCCTAAGGCTGCAATAATAAAGTACTAAACACTGGATGGCTGGAAAACAATAGAAATTTATTGTCTTGCTGTTCTGGAGGCTAGCAGTATGAAGTCAAGGTGTCAGCAGAGCCATGCTCCCTCCAAAATCTGTAGGGGATCCTGCTTGGCTTCTTCCTAGCTTCTGTGGTAAAATACAATGAGATATAGTTCCTGTTATGGGTTGAATTATATCCTTCAAAAAGATATGTTGAATTCCTCAACCCCAGCCCAGTAGTGGCTGTCAGTCCTAGGTGTTCTTTCCTTTGTAGGTGCATCGCTTCAATCTCTGCCTCTGTGGTTACATGGCATCGTGTCTCTCTCCTCTTCTTATAAGGACACCAGTCATATTGGACTAGAACCCCCCTCTACTCCGTTATGACCTCACCTTTACTAGTTACCTCTATGACTGCCCTAGTTCCTCGGTACTGGGGTTTAGGACTTCAACATATAATTTTAGAGCATACAATTCGACCCATAACAGGGACTATATCTTAGGGAATATATCTCATTTGTTCTTTACTACACAGTAGATGCTTAATAAATGTTTGTTTGAGACCCATGTTTAAAGTCAGACATTTTGGCTGCCTGAACTTCCCCACCCCCTATTATTTAAAATATTGCTGTAAATATCTTTGTGCATCTGTTTTTCTTTGCCTGTGGAGAATATACTTTAAAATATTTTGAATAAATGAGTGAAACACATTAGAATTTCTGGCACTTAGTAGGTATACAACAAAGATTTATTCTTAACTTCCTTTCACTGTCCCTTTTTACATTGGTGGGTGTATCATGCAGGGGCTGGGGAGGGAAGAAGGAGAGAGACTTCAGATACAGAAGTGGTTTAAAATTAATTTCTACATAAATATACAAGTATCTTGATTCTCCTGTCCTCCCAGCTGCCTCACTGGGTCACTGCTCAGCTATCTGACGAAAGGAGGGTGCACCTTGCCCCTCACTATCCCTGGAAAGAGCTTTGATTTCATTCCAATCTTTCATTCTCTTCCTACAGGAACACGTTCTCATTTCTTTAAGGTGAAATGTGTGTGGTAGGCATTGATACCATCAAATGCAGTTCATTTATCTGTTGATTTATTCTGTCTTATTAAATTCTTGGTTTTTCAAAACTTCCTGAGTTTGGTATTCAAATGGATGCAGAGGAACCGAGACTGTCAGGGAAGGAGCATGCAGTTCTCTTAGGCAAGGGAGCTGGGACTCATGCTGGCCGACGTACTCCCAAGTGTAACACCCAGGTGATGGGTTGTGGTCTTTAGCCCTTGACCTTGCACTGCTTCGAAATGATTCCTTGGAGTCCCATTTGTTGACCCAAACTTTGGGCCTTGCTATTTGCTAAAGTGAGAAATAGTTTAAGTTGTTTCTCGTGATGTCAGTGCCCCGGGTCCTGCCTGTCACCATCTATGGAGGATTCACACGTGTCTCGGTGTGCTGATATCCAAAATCATCCGTTCATTCTCAGTTGAGTTAGTCTACTAGGAATTACTCACTGTGGAAGGCACAAGAACTTCCTTTGTACTAGTTTGGCATGGTCCTATGTGGAATGTAACACCTTTTGGAATAAGAACATTTCTGACCTCAGATAGGACAAGAACAGAGGGTTTGTCTGTGCTTCAAAGCTGTAGAGGGGTTTGGAATGGTGCGAGGCCAGGAGACTGGAGACCAGAGTTAGAGCTTTGTTCTTTTATTTAATAACAGACTCCAGGTTACATTTTTAAAACCCTTTCTGGATAAAACTTTATCGAACTGATAACATTCAAAGAGAAAGTCTTTGTTCACTTTAAGAATCATTGCTCCTTTGCTCAGGTGTACATCTATTTCCCAACACATTTGAAACTAGAAAGCAATATTTAGAGAATGGGGGGCTCGCTGAGATATTAGTGTATCATTAATTACCAAATCTGACATTTTTATAAAGAAAGTAATGTTATTTATTTCTAAACTGTTTTGATAAAATATTCTGAAAAAAACTTGTTCTGAAATATCAATGACTAAGAATTATTATGACTGGAATATATAAAGACAATGAATTTTGGTTTTAAATATCACATGTCTCCAAGTTTTAAAGAAAATTCTTTCTCTGATTCTTACCTTTTAGTCTGTCATTATGCTTGCATATTTTTAGATAGTTGTAATAACAGGGCACAGACCATTTCATATTTTGCCTTTGTTTTGGCAATAGGAGGTAAATAACAAGAATCATAATCAAAACAGAATTCTTTTGAATATAACTAACTAAAAACATTATTCATGAAATCACACAAGTTGGAGGAAAAAGAAAGAAAACAGTCTCTTATTTGTAGAGCCTGTGTTTACCAAGCCACGTCAACACATTATTTTAAAATTACCCCCTTGCTCTTTCTGAATTTCCATGGTTTGGAAGAAGCTTACATCTGTTTATGGAGCCCTTGGGATGTCTCACAGGCATTCGAGAACCCAGCGAGCTTGGTTGTCTCATCCCTTGTCTTAGTCCATTTGGCAGCTATAACAACATACCATAGACTGGGTGGCTTAAAAAAAACAGAAATTTATTTCTCACCATTCTAGAGGCTGGGAAGTCCAAGATTGAGGTGCTAGCAGATTCGATGTTAGGTTAGAGCCCATTTCTTTGTTCATAGATTGTCGTCTTTCACCTGCATCCTCACATGGTGGAAGCAGGGAGGTTAGCTCTGTGGGGTCTCTTTTATAAGAATACTAATCCCATTAGTGAGGCCTCTGCCCTCATGACCTAATCACCTCCCAAAGACCCCACCTCCTAATACCATCACACTGGGGATTTGGTTTTCAACATGTTTTTGAGGGACACAAATGTTCAGTCTGTAGCAGTGGTCCCCAAACTTTTTGGCAGTTTAATTTAGAACGTGCGTGTTGAGTTTCAGTCTTGGATAGACCACATGGCAAAAACCTTGGGCTTCTTCTCCTTTGAATCACCTGGATAAAGCATAGCTTCTAACTCTTAGAGATGGCGCAGGGTTGTGAAAAAGATTTGGGGGAGGATGTGTCAGCAAATACAAGCTCATGAACTCATGAAGTTTGCCAAGGCTTTGAATATATGCTCAGAAAACTTCCCACAGAGCTTCCAGGAAGTCTGGGGCAATGAGGTCTCTCTAAGAGTTTCTGTCCTTGTGTTGTCCCTTTTCTCTGCTTTTCCATAGTAGCCACTGTTCTGACTTGGTCACTTCAACTCAGACCACTGAACTTGAAGAAGGTTTTTAAATCTTTATCATTGATGGACTTGGGCTGACAGCAATGGCACAGAGATTTTCATCACTGCTGAAATTCTGGGTGTCCTACGTGTTCTTAGCCTGAGGATCTACCTAGCAGGGTTGGTGTTTGTCAAGGTCTAGCTGTAAGCCTGTATCTCCCAGATGGAGAGCAATTATGTTCATGATTCTTTAAGGTCTTGCCAAATAAAGTAGGTCATACAAACAAACTTTCATATAATTTGTTTTTAATCATTTTACCATCAATTTCTGGAGAATAGCAGTAGCTCCAAGATCCCTTGGGCCATCCTTTCAAATTGGACACTTATGACAGAGAAGAATACTATTTTTCTTTATCCTGGTTAGTCCTATGCATTTGATCACATGCACGTCTTAAAACAGTCACTGAAAACAACGGACTCCCTAGCATTGAATTTGGAATTTCCTGGACTTGTGGCTTTGGTATACAGATCTATTTTGGTGCATCTATTGAGAGTACAGTAGTTCATATTAGCTTTAAAGTTTGCCTTGATTTTCTGCAATAGCCCAATAGAAGCATATGGACTATAACACTTAGAAACAAAAATAAAAAAAATATTAAGGTTGGTCTAAGATAGTCTTTTTTTTTTTCTATTACAGTTGGCATACAATATTATATTAATTTCAGGTACATAACTTAATGATTAGACATTTATATAACTTAAGAAATGATCACCCTAATAAATCTGGTACCCTTCTGACATTATATAATATTATTGACTATATTCCTTATGCTGCACATCCCCAAGACTATTTTGTAACTACCAATTTGTATTTCTTAATTTTGTCTCCCCATTTTTCACCCACTCCTAAACCAACAAAATGTTCTCTGTATCTCTGAGTTTATCTTTTCCTTTTTTTCGTTTGTTTTGTTCTTTAGATTTCACATTTATATAAAATCATCTGACATTTGTCTTTCTGTCTGACTTACCCCACTCAGCACCATACCCTCTAGATCCATCCACATTGTTGCAGATGGCAAGATCTCATCCTTTTTTATGGCTGAGTAATATTACACTGAATATGTACTGCTTCTTCTTTATCCATTCATCCATTGGTGGATACCTAGGTTGTCTCCATAACTTGGCTATTGTAAATAATGCTGCAATGAACATATGGATGTACATGTCCCTCCAAAGTAGTGTTTTGGGTTTCTTTGAATAAATACCCAGAAATGGGATTACTGGGTCCTTTTGTCTCTTGTTATAGACTTCGTTTTAAAGTCTATTTTGTCTGGTGTGAGTATTACTATCCCAGCTTTTTTGTTTGTTTGTTTCCATTTTCATGAAATATCTTTTTCCATCCCTTTACATTCAGTTTCTGTGTCTTTTGATCTGAAGTTAGTCTCTTGTAGGCAATATATGTAATGGTCTTGTTTTCTTATTCATTCAGCCACTCTATCTTTTGATTGGAGCATTTAATTTATTTACAGTTAAAGTAATTATTGATAGTTATATAGTTATTTTATTATTCATATTTTTGATATATATATATATGTATATATATATATTTTTCTTTCTTCTTCTTATAGAAGTCCCTTTACCATCTCTTGTAATACTGGCTAGTGTTGATGAACTCCTTTAGCTTTTTCTGGTCTGGGAAGCTCTTTATCTGTCCTTTGATTCTAAATGATAGCTTTGCTGGGTAATTTTGGTTGTAAGCCCTTGCTTTCCATCACTTTGAATAGTTCATGCCAAACCCTTCTGGCCTGCAAAGTTTCTGTTGAGAAATCAGCTGGTTATCTTATGGGAGCTCTCTTATAGGTAAACTAACTGCTTTCCTCTTGCTGCTTTGAAGATTCTCTCTTGGCAGAATCTGCACTCAAGATAAGGGTGAGAAGAATATTCAGAAGCTCCCCAGCCTCTTACCTATATTATTGGGTGAGCACTTCATGTGGGCTAGCGTTGTACTCTGTTGGTGAACCCTCCTTACACACCCATCCCCAATTCATGCAGACAGTGGCTGCTGTGATGATCGTGTTACCCTATCCCTTTGTCAGGAGAGCCCAGCCTCACATACCCAAAGTAAAGGAAACCATTTGGACTTCAGCATGGGATTCCAGTCCATAGAATGCTTGCAATGGGAGGGGCTTAAGTGGTCATCAGGATGATTTCAAAATTATGATCATTTGTTACAAGTAAGCCCTCCAGAGTACCAAATCCCTTCTATTTTTCTAATAAGCCTATTTTCCCCCCTTGTTTCTCTTGAACCTCTTATAAGTAAACATTTGAACACAGTTTGTAATATTCTTTTAATTTTATTTTCACCGAAGTCCATACTATTTCTGTACACTAAAAGTACATAGAGTTGTTTCAAATATTAAATAATTCTTGTTCCAGATAGAGTAATTTGCCTGTGGGGCAAGTGTATACTGGACAGATTTATCATAATTCTGGGTAGTGCCCACCCATCCACCTGTCATCTTCACATTGATACCTCAAAGTGATAATGACTCCCATTAGCCAAACTAGCCAAAGTCCATCTTTTTCTAGTCTCTTTTTTTCTCTGGTATTTCTGGGATTACTACGGGAGCTAATTTGTTTGCAACACTTCTCCTAATCCTTCTGCTACTTGCAAGTAGTGTAGGAACTCAGAGGCTCCCTTGAGGCTACCATTGGCTGTGATGCTGGCTATCTAGAAAATTTACCACCAGTTGAGAACAGCTTGCTCTAAAGTTGGCAGAACAGGAATTATGGTGGTGACTACTAATACAGGGATTTAAATTTCACTCTCACAAGGCTACTAGCTCCCTCTGTGATAGGTCGATTAAACGGGAGTCAGGTGATGGTGGACGGAAGCCCCAAGTGAGGTCATTTGTGCCCCAGTGCGTATTGTTTCTGGAGTGAAGTGGCTCTCGCCTCTACCACTGGAACAAGCTGTGTGGTCACTGCCAGCCTTGTGGGGGCCCTGGCAGCCCTTCAGGGAACTGGCAAGCTGGATCCCCCACTCCTGCCAGCTCCATTGCCCTGCTCCATTACCCATCACCACTGGGACAGGATATTGCAGTGGTTCCTCCTGGGATGAGGGGCTCCTCGTCTTCTCTCTGCTTCACCTTTTGTGCCCCACAGAAATACAACCTTGGCCTCAAGGGTTAAAGCTCTTCCAATACAAGGTTTCCTCCAGGGTAGCTGAGTTGGGAGACTTTTGAGAGAGATACTACTATCCTGATCCTTAGTCTTTTATTCTAAAACCAGACCACTGCTCTTGATCCTGTCCCCCTATATGGTACCTACTTTTTAGGGTTCTCACTGCTCTTTTCTGAAATTCATACTCAGACCCTCTCAGTCCCAATCCATTAGACAATTTACAAAACTTTTGAATTTCAAAAGAAAGGATTTGAGGCCTTCTAGAAGTTCTTACTCTCTCTTCCACAATTTATGGGTACACAAAAATTGTGGTCAGACACTCAGTAATTCTCAAGCTTGAACACAAATGGATATAGTAGGAGGAACACAATAGTAGGAGGAATAAAATAAAAATACGTCATTTTCCTGAGTCTTACCCAGCACTGGCCCAACCAAGGTTCATGGCTGCACAGTATATTTGTTGATCCTCTATTATTAGATGTTTATTTTCATTTTTTTTTTCACCGCTGAGAACAGTGATGAGACAAATATCCCTTTACAAACAACTTTGTGTACATCACCAATTATTTCCTTAGGATGATTTCCTGGAGTTAACTGGGTAAAAGGTCAGTCCAGTTTTTACCAACATCAGCAGCGTATGGGGCTTTGCAAAGGGCTCTCATTAGTCAACAAAAATAATTCTGGAGATGTTCTCCTGTCGCTTTTCTTTTAAGTGGTCCTTAAGAAAATGAAATCAAGGCCTAGAATTATTCATACACAGAGCTACTTCAAGTCCCTGAATAACAAACTAGATAGTACAGTTTATTAACTACTTTATCTCAAAATATCTTTTATTTGAATATATATTTTGAATATATTATGTTGTATGTAATAATTAGCTATGATACTAAGCACTGCCAGAAAGTGTTTTCCCTAATTCTCTGGGTATTTGTGTGTCAAAAGAAGAGACTTTACATCCTTTCAAAAGAAGAGCAAATAGGGCGGGGTTGGGGCAGGGACAAAATGGCATCTCAAAGGCCTTCCTGTTCTTGGGGAGATGTCACAGAGAGAATGGGAAGTATTTACTGATAGGGGTAGGTTGACTGTAGCCTTAAGAAGAATACTACATTTTAATGATAAGTGATGTTTGTCATTTTGGCCTTTAGTTTATCTCCTAGGGGACCTCTTCTAACCTTCTTATGCCTCCTGCAGTATCCTGGCCCTAGACTTGTGACATTTTGTCTTTTTCTCTGAAGGCATAGGGAGAGTCAGGGATCATCTGTGCTTGCCCCCAACATCATGTTTAAGAGATAAAGAAGCAATTACTTCTCTCCTCAGGCAAGCACTTGTTTTCTGTTTGGAAGCCTCTGTCTTGTTCTTTTCTTAGGAAATGGCAAAAGCAATGTAGCAATTCCACAGCCACAGAAGGCTGTAGCTGGCTGCTCTCTCCAGCAACTTCAGACTCATTAATAGAAATACAACATATGGACTGAATGAAATATCGATCCCCTTTGTTCTGCAAACATTTCCTATGCACTATGCACCTGACACTGGGCCAGATGTTAAGACTCAGGGCTAAAAAAACAGTCCCTACACTTAGGAACTCAGAAGGGAGACAGATGCGGCAACAAACAACTGTCCTATGATGACATAATTATTTTAATGGACATTTGTTCCAAGGCCAGGAAGTATGTAAGGAGATGAATGCCTGGGGCAAATAGCCAATGAGCTGTTGGAGGAGATATAGGTGGTCGTCCAGCAGGCAAGTGGATGAGGGAATTCCAAGTGAGGGAATAGCATGTGCAAAGTCACGAAACTAGAATAGTTCAAGAAGTGTTGGGTGAAGCATCAAGTATTCTTGTTTTGCTATTAAAATATGAGGGGTGGATAGACAGGAAATGAGGTTAGAAGAGTAGGCAAGGACAAGTAATAAGGGGTCTTATTTGTCATATGTGGGAGAGTGTTACTTGTCTCCCCAAATGTGTTTTCTCCCTTCTTCAATTAGCAGTAAACATGTTAGCTGGACATATAGCTGCTCACATTCAAGGCTACATTTCCCATGCTCCCTTGAAGATAGGTGTGGCTGGGTGACCAAGTTCTGTAAACAGTGTCCTGTGGCAGCTCCAAATAGATGGGAGGAGTAAAATAGGTGTTGGTGAGTGAAAACTATACATTTTGAAGCGTGGCCGTAAGAGAAAAGAGAGGTTTGAGATAATAGTAAAAACAAGTATGAAAAGATTTCAAGATTTTGTTTTATTTTTTGTGGCTAAGTAATATCCCATTTTATATATGTACTCATCTAAAGAACAAAATAAATGAACGAATGAAACAGAAACAAACTCATAGGTACAGAGAACATTTTGATGGTTGCTGGATGGAATGGGCATAGGGGAAATGAATAAAAAGAGAGAAGGGATAAAAAGTACAAATTGGTAGTTATTGTCATGGAGATGTAAAGTATAGCATAAAGAATATAGTCAATAATATTCTAATAATCATGTATGGTATCAGATGGGTACTAGATTTATTGAGGTGATCACTTCTTAAGTCATATAAATGTCTAATCACTATTTTGTACACCTGAAACTAACATTATATTGTTTGTCAACTGAAATTGAAAAAAAAATTATTAAAAAAAGGTGTGAGAACTGAACAGAGAATGGTTGGAATAGGACAGTGGAGTTTAAAATTTCAGAGGGGAGCTCTCTGCTCTATTAGGGTCTGAGTGTGAACTTGGGAGCGGGTGGCTGAGATGAGGTGGAGATGAAGTCACTGGAGCTGGATCAAGGAAGCGGAGGCCAAGACGTAGAAACACAGTCTATGTGGGCCTTGGTCCTCTAGCAGGTGATGGCAAGATAATGAGAAAGATGATAACCCAAGTCCATGATGGATGTGAGAGAGTTAACAAGACATTGGCATCCTGTTGGGATTAATTAGAGAAGAGATTGTCTCTCAGAGGATGTGGGTCTCAAAAGGCACATTCAACATTTAATATTAAGTGCCTACAATTAGGATTTGAAGAGTGTCAGTGCAGCATAACTAGGGGAACTCAGTGATAACTGCCTGGGGGAGATAAAACATCTTCCCGGGGAGGGAGTAGTACCCTTGGAAGGTTCCAGATTTCTTGAGTGTTTTCTAATCCTGGCTGTATGTCAGAACCCCCTCGGGAGCACTTTAATTTCATGAATGTCCTATGTGAGTACAAGTCGGTCATTCTCTGATGCCATCATCAGTAGGGCAGCAGCATCAGAATTATTTTTTAAAGGCCCCAGGGATTTCCAAGGTACAGTCAGATGGGCAAGTCACTGATGAGTAAGGAATCCTTGGGCATAAAGAGGTTTCGGTGTTGAAGCTGACATGGGCCGCCAGGAGTGGCAGTGGGGAGATGAGTGCTAAGTGGCATTTGTATTTGGCACCCAGGAGGCAAAAAGTATAGTGGGGCCTCTGGATTTGGGGAGCTCTGATCGTCTGCATCTGAAGCTCATGGCTGGCAGGGACCAGGTGCAGAGCATCTCATCATTGCCTGCATCTGGGCAATGGTGCCAGTGCGGGGAGAAAGGAAGGGAGGCGGGCTCCAGAGTTATTTGCCTTTGAGAGGCTACTTCTAGAGTTCTGTTGTCAGTCCTCAGTATTACACTGGGAAAGTACCATGATAATGGATGGAGACTAGACTTTGGGTGATGAGAACACAATAGAGTCTGCAGATGTTGTATTATGAAATTTATATAATGTTGTTAAGTTGATGTTACCACAATAAATTTAATTAAAAACAAGTAAATAAAACATTTTTAAAAGGAAAAGTACAACGAGATGTTGGGGTCTGTCTTGTGAGGGGAAATAGGAAGGAGGCAGCATTCAGGAAATCATGTCCCATTAGGAATGATGAAGGAACTGGGAACTGGGAGAAGACAAGCCTTTGGGCGGAGCTGATGGCTGTCATCAGAGTTGAAATGCTGTCCTGGAGAAGAGTGACAAGTGTACCGTGTGTAGTTCCGGAAGACAGACCAAAGAGTAGGAATTCAAAGGAAGAAGATTTTGTCTTGGTTTAAAGGAAGACATTTCTAAAAAGTAGCTTCCACTGTGCTTGAAATGATGGCTATGCAGTGGGGCATTCTCTCCGAGCTTACCAAGAGGTTGAATGACCAGATCATTTAACTGTTTATTAACATTATAACTGTGCTCTAGATAGGAGGCTTGATATTGTCTTTATGATCTCTTCCTAGTCTTAGATTCTAGAAAATTATTTGATGTGAATATTAAAATAATTAAAAATTCTTAGTGTGTCTTGGCCATTGTCTTGCGCAAAACTGTTGTTTCTTTCTTTTTTTAATCTAGCATTATATTCAGAAAATGTAGGTAACATTACACTTCAAGCTGGCAGTTTATTTTGAAAATCAAGGGCTTCCTTCAGTGTGCATATTTATAGCTTAACACATTAATTATAATGTTTACAGACCCCGGCATTTTCATAACAATCTTTCCTCACTGTGTTTCTGTTTAATTAGGTCAGCATTTTTACGGTAGGAGAAACTTAAAAATCAGAAATTTATGTGACTTGCATAGAATGAAGTGCCTCCCTAATATTAAGCTTGCAGTTTTGGGACACCAAGTGGCTGCTGCAAAATTTGGATATTGCTGGAGTGAGGACTACAGTGGCCGTGGGTAGACTGGACATTTCTGGGTGCACTGGAGAGATTACAGAAAGAAATGATGACCTCAGGGTTTAAAAATATCTGCTTAAGACATGCTCAGAAAACCAGAGTGCTTCCATGACTGCCCCCAAATAAAATCTTACTTTTTAGAATTATGGGACCGATGTAACCAAGAACCAGACTAAAGTTTGATCTGCACACTGAAGATCTGCAAAACAAGAATCCTCTACCACAAGAGGTCTGCCATGTGAAAGTTAAGATGTATTAGGAAAAAGTGTATTATTGACTAAATTGTATCTCCCCCCAGTCTTCCCAAATTCCTACACTGAAGCCTCCAATATAACTATATTTAGAGATAGGGCCCTTAATGAAGCAATTAAGGTTAAATGAGGTCACATGCACAGAAGAAAGGCCACATGAGGGCACAGCAAGAAGGCAACCATCTGCAAGCTAAGGAGAGAGGCTTCAACAGAAGCCAAACCTGCCGACACCTTGATCTTGGACTTTCAGACTCCGGAATGATGAGAAAATAACTTTCTGTTGTTTAAGCCATCCAGTGTGTGACATTTTATTATGTTAGCCCTAGCAAACGCATACATCTCAGAGAATACTAACTTTATCAAAATGTGGGGAAAGACATTAGACCGAAGAGGACCAGCTTTCTTGGAAAGCTCTCTAGTGTCTGTCCTTGAAGGCTGGGGGTGAGAGTTGAAGATGCCGCTTTGAAAAGGCCTCTTTGAGTTCAGTGTGGATGATGGATCTCAGAGTGACAGGCCAAGTGGCTGCAGATATTGACAAGATAAAGCAAAACTGATTAGTGATAATTAGACTGGTTTAACCCATGGACATTTTTGAAGGTGGCTAATTGATCATGGTGTCCCTAAGACTGATAAATGGGCAGCTTTACTTTTATGTGACAACTTTATATATGAAATGGAAGACTTCTAGGTCTGTGAGGGGAGGCTTAATTTTAATCACAATGGGGACTTCATGCTGTTCACCCTATTTCCAGACCTGAGCCAATCCATAAATCTAGATACCTTGAATGGAAGAAAAGGCCTATCTCCTGGAGGAATAATCCTGTGACAGCCCTACAACTGTATACAGTAAATCTCTACAGAAAAGTTCATAGACTTTTCTGGGATTAATGTACACTGCCTCTGAGCTGACACCGCTTCCTAGGGTTCCAAAATGCCACTGAGGTTTACCGGTCAGGGTGGAAGTCCGTGCAGGTCGGATGATGTAGTAGATGTTATTACTATTTGCCAAATACTCCATTATCTTTCCCTGCAGAGCCTTCAAGGTAGCAGGGTTATGTTATGACATACAGAACTCAGGAGCGGTGGGATGATTTTATTTTACAGATGAAATGAAGGCATGAGTGACATATGTCACTTCTAGGCAAAAACTTTAATACACATTTTTAAATGCTTTGCCATCTTTCTTTTCCTCCTCCCACAAGATAGGCCATGCTCCAGGTAGTGGCTACTAGCCTGGGTCGTAGAGTGAAGACCAGGTGGAATAGAGCTAAACCCAATGAATGATGGCATGCAACATGAAGAAGAGATTATACTCTGTTTTTTGCAAGGCACTGACATTTGGGGTTATTTGTTATTGCTGCATAACATACGCCATCTCGACTAATGTAGGTGTTCAATGGGGTTTCTCCCCAAGTCTCTCTCATTGTGGGCCCAATGGATCCACAGATCTGGTTATTTCCCCAGGGCCTGAATGAATAGTTGGAATAGACATATTAAGGAACTAGCAAAATATTTACTCCAATGTATTTTTGAGGTTTATGATAATAAAGAGGACAAATTTTTAAAACCAAAACTAATACTGAGTCCCCAGGTGGAACTGCAGAGACTTGAAAGACGCATGAGTGGTAATTCCTGTTACCTCTTCGTTTATCTTGTCTGTTTGGCCTGTTCAGAAGACAGATGGGTGTTGGATAATGAGTGTAGATTATCATAAACTTAATCAAGTGGTAAATTTAATTTCATCTATTGTCCCTAATATTTTCTCTTTGCTGGACTCAATCAACACAGCCCCCCACGCCTGGTATGCAGCTATTGATCTGGAAAATACGTTGTTTCTTCAAACTGAGTAGCAAAAACCAGCAGAGCAGTTTGCTGACAGTATGATTTAACTCACTTCCCATCAAAAACTTTTTCAACAACATTTGTCTGATGCCACTTTGTCTTACTTTATCACATTTATTGATGCATCCTTTTTCTAGGTAATGAGGACTTCGTTCATCAGAAGTTCCCATAAAGATGTGAATACTTGTTAGTGTGAAAAATTATACTTCCTAAGGAGCAGCACACATTTCCTTCTTTGACGTGAAGGGACACTGGATCATCCAGCAATTCCGAAGAGATCTGATACAGTCAAAGGAAAGAACAGACATTCCAAGTGCCACTTACAGTGCTGAGATATTACAGTAGGGGTGCAGGGAATGGGAGAAAGAAAAGAGCCTGAGGGATAGGTATCTGGAAAATCCACACACACACACACACACACACACACACACACATATGGGACAGTGATGCTGTGGGTGGAGACAGAGGAGAGAGGGATAGGAAAGGGTGTTACAGATGTTTGCTATTAATTAAGAATGCACTCCCCATCACCTTCCTTACAGGTCAGAATTTTTCTTTGAAGAAGACACCATGTCGAGGCTGTAATTTAGGACTGAGTCATTCATTTGGGTTCTGTTTGTATATTTTTGTTCTATTTCAATGGGATCTAGTGGAGAGGAAGTCAAGTATGTGCCCGTCTGTCTTTTTGAACTTTTTTTGAATTAAGTGCATTGAAAAATGTCTAGATGACTTCTTACTATCTCCTCATTTACTTTAAGAATCATTACTCTTTATTACAATATTTCACTTGATTGTCTCAATTTAAATATTTTAAGATAATTTTTTCTGATGAAAAATATGGAAGCAAAAGTGTCATGTCTACACCATCTGTTAATATTATGCCATATTTCTAAAGCATTAGTTGTGTTAAGAGTTTGTGGACTACTAATGGAGTTTTTAGACTTTCTGATACAAGTTTTATGGATACAAAACTAAGAGAAAATAGGTGCCATTTCTACTCTCACAAAGTCTATACTTGTAGGTGTTTATTTCAGGTTTATATCTATGTCTATCCTTTTTTCCCCTTGCAAATATATAGTTTTAAGTCTGAGCCAATCAGAGAGTTTTTATGGGATCTCATTGATTTTTAAAAATGTCTCTCCACTTTTCTCCCACAAAAGGCAGGATATTTAGGGCTATCTATCTAGGATTTCGTACTTTTAAAATATGTGGACCCTCTTGTGCCAAATTCCTCTTTAGGATCTCTGGTAATATCTAACTTTTCCCTAAAATAATCAAATGTCCTGTTTTCTCATGTCAATGGTAACAGGTTCAATAGTTTTCAGCTTTCTTTTTCTTGCCGAATTAAGGCTCCAAATGACATGGTTACTTCCTGTCACATCCTATCACCAACAACATTGCCCTTATTTCTCAGAATTAAGTCTGGTATATCAGTTCCCTTTGTGGCTTCCTGTAGCTTCCAAGAGATGAAATTACTAAGAGGGTGAGTAAAGACTGGGTCTGATACTTGATTTTCAGCAGAAGGGGACTTTTAGAAGCTGTGATGTCATTAGTACAATTGAACTCTACTCTGAAATTTTAAACTCTATGAGGAAAGCAGTGATTTTTCTTTAGCTTGGTGCTCTCTGGAGCATGCCCACAGTCATTTAATTTGTGTTCTTTCTCTTTTTATCCCCAACTAAATACTTTCTAATTTGCATGTATGATTAGAAATCCTGGATTCCTAGATAGGGCTTTACTGATTTACTCTGGAGTGCTGCCATTTCTCTGCCTCCATTTCTTGTTTGCTTTTTATTAGTAAGATAAGCCCCTCCAATATTGGGTTATGAGTTCCATTTTTACAAGATTCAGATTGTGTTTACTGCATTCTACTAAAATTTCCTGTTTACTTGGTCTGTCCCCAATTCCTTGTGCTTTGAAACATAGTACCCCTCTATTTTTTCTCAAAATATTATAAATCATTAGACTTGAACTTATGTAGTTACATTGTGTAGGGTAAGAAATGCTAGCTGCTATGTCAAACAAACCACCAAATCTCAGTGATTTAATATACTAGAAGTTTAATTCTTGTTCCCACAAAGTTCAAAGCAGATGTTTCTACTCAGTGGGTAGCTTTCTCTGTGGTTGTTTGAAAACCTTGTCTCCTTCATCTTGTGGCTCTGCCCTTCTCTAAATTCTTGAAATCCTGTCCATTCAGCCAATAGATAAGGAAAGACAGAGGATAAAGAATCAGAGAGAGGGGGAGAGAGAGAGAGAGAGAGAGAGAGAGAGAGAGAGAGAGAGAGAGAGAGAGAGAGAGACACGGCAGACAGACACAGAACCACAGAGACAGAGAGAGACAGAGAGAGAGGCCATGCTCTGATATTACTGCTAAAATGGTTGTTCAGTAAATGTCCTTGCTCCTTACCTCTCCATATCAGCATGCCTTCTTTTCTTGGGGTGAAGGTGACTTGGCAGTAAAAAAGGGGAGGGAAGGGGATCCTGGAAGTTTTCCTCATACAGAGGGTTTTGACATGGTCAGGGAGTAGAAAGTGGGGGTGTCTTCCTGTTGACAGTCAGTGGAGGTACTTACAGGAAATTAATTGCCATGAAAACAGTATCAAGGTAGGAAGAAGAATCACCTATTGGAGGCCAGTGATGATAATCTTCTCTCTCACCCCTTTTGAAATTCACTTCTGCCTGGGTGTGTGAAGCTCTGTTTAGAATGCCATTTTGGCTTCTGCAACTATTCAAACTCTGTAAGTCCTTTGCTTCAGATACTTCTAGTTGTCTACCTAGGAAGTACATTCTCCTCTTCTGCATTATTAGCAGAATCCTAGTTCTGTTTGGGACGTTAGTTCACATGCTGTCAGCTTTCTTTGGGGCTAAGAATGGTTGTGTGACACAGTTCTAGTTTATCTGCTGGAGATTTCCAGGTAGTTTTTGCTTTCCTGATAGAGGTATGACTTTTTTCTCTCTGTGGCTTTCTCTTACTATCTGGGATGAAGGTAGAGATGGAGAGAGTATCTTGTGGCTATGAGGCAACCATAAGGCTGAAAGCCACATGCTAACGGTGGAGGAACCCAAGGTTAAAAGGACCCCAAAGACTTAACATTATAGAATCACATCCTAGTCTGGCTTACCCACTTTCAGACTTCTTGTGGTGTGAAACAACAAGTGGCTGGATTCCTTTACACCTTTACAGTAGCTTTCTGTTCCATGCAGACAAAGGCCATCCCAGCTGGTATAGCCTGTAGAGCCTTCCACATATCCCCTCTCCTCCAAGACATCCTCTCTACTTAATAAGTATTGCTCTTTCTCCTTCCTGACTGCTCTAATACTCCCATTTATAACATGGTGTATTAGTTTCCTCTTGCTGCTGTAACAAATGGCTACAAGCTTAATGGCTTAAAACGACAGAAGTCTACTTCCTTACAGTTCTGGAAGTTACAAATCTAAAAGGATTGTCAAAGCTGTGTTTCTTATAGAGACTTAGGGAAGAAACTATGTCTTTGCCTTTCTAGTTTCTGGAGACTGCCCACATTCTTTGGCTTATCAAACCTCTGTTTCTTTGGTCACATCTCTGACTCTCCTGCTGCCCTCTTGTAACAATCTTTGTGATTATAATAGACGCATGAGAATAATTCAGAATAATCTCTCTGCCTCTAGATCCTTAACTTAATCACGCCTATGAAGTCTCTTTTGCCATATTCTCAGGTTCTAGGGATTAAGATGTGGATATTTTTGAGGAACTGTATTCTGCCTACCAGATATGTCCTATATCTGTAACTGTAATGTATTTTAACCCACAGGTGGACTTAATTTAGCTCTGTATTTTATGCCATTTCTAATTATTTTGCGTGTAAGTCTTATTTTCTTGCCCGAGTATAAATCCTCTGAGGGGCAAATATCCTCCACAGGGCTGGGCACATACCTATTGGTTTTAGACTTTCATTCTCTTCATTGAAAAATACAGTATATCTCTTTGGTGTAAACACAAACATCAAAACATCTTTATGTTTAATTGACTATAATTCAAATTTATTCACTCCCTTTATTCCCCAGGGGTCTTGGTTCTCATCATGTAATACAAAAATATACACTCTTTTAATAAGCTTAACATAGAAAACAGTCTTTATTAGTAGTGCCTTTTAACCAAGTTTTAGGAAGAATCTTAATATGTGTGTGTGTGCGTGTGTGTGTGGTTAAAAGGCACACGCGCGCGCGCACACACACACACACATCACCAGCTAATAGGATATTTGAATTATTTAGCCTTTTGTACAGTTTGTTTTAAATAGTTCTTGCTTGCTTAACTGAGTTTTAGATGTTTTGTTATTAAAACATTTCAACATACAGAAAAGTAGAAAGAACTGTTCAGTGAATACCCATGTACCCACAACCTAAAATGAGCAATGTGTGTGTATGTACGTGATATTTTTGGCTTACTCATTTTAAGGTAAATTATAAATGATTTTTATTCAATGCCTTAAAAAAGTGACAATTTATGTACACTTCCTGTGTTTTTTATAAGACTCATAAAATCATGATAGGAGTTGGAGGACATCTTGTTATTCATATCCGATGTGCTTCAGGTCACTGTGGCCTGTGCCCTTGTCACCCATGAGAACATCTGTAAACAGCTGCTTTCCTAAACAAGTGACAGACTAAATTATATTTTAATAACCATGGCCTCCACATTCCTCTTAATTTCTTAACTAGTTTCCTGGGGAAAAAACCACGTAATTCTCATTTTATTTGGGGTCTAATCTCATTCCAACTTGCAATGGCAGTGATCGCATGCTAGGACACAAAAGAAGTAATTGCTTTAGTCTGGATGTTTTCTGTGCTGTCATATTTGTTCCACATTTGTACCAGTTTTCGGCTGCCAGAAAAAAAATTTGGACATAATTTAACTTAATATCCACTTATGCAATTCCTTCACTCTTGCTAAGGGAATTGTGGGTGCTCTTTTCAACTATTTTCAATAATTTTTGGCATTATTAGAATTACCCAATGTCAACCTTAAAAAATGATGAAAGTATAGTTTTTCAAGTAACAAAAGTGTTGGTATTTTCACTGTAACTCTCCAATTTCCAAATAGTAACAGATCATCTTTAACACACACACACATCTTTCATTTGAAAGTTTAAATTCAGCAAAAGTCTCAAAGTTAGAGGCTTGGCTATTAGTAAGTCAGATCGTTGGTTTACCAGCAATTCAGGTTGTCTAGATGAGCAAGGCATACTGGTTAGTATTCTCCCTCCCTCTCCTTGTTTTTCTCCTCCTCTAGTTAGGACAAAGATTCAGAGTGGTTTGCCCCTTGCCTAGATGAGAAGTCCCGTGGTCATTATTCTAATAAAATGGTTTGATTTTCTAAATGTAAATTCTTTTCTATGCTTCATCAAAGACATTCTCAAACTCTATTCCCTTTTTCCATCAAGACTTTCAACTTCTGTTAATGATTCTAGAAAAATTCTACCAAAATTGTCATTTAATGTATTTTACAAAGTAATCTAGGTCTTTTATTGGCTCAGGTAATCCCTCTTCTTTTTAGCATAATTTCTGTCTTTAATTAGTCTAATAATCCTCATATTTTTATTTTAAGTGTTTTTATTTTATCTTTAAAAAACTGACAATAAACATTAGAGTTTGAATCTATTGTTTGCCACCATAAATGTTGATCTAGAAAAGAATGATATAAATACAATCATTAGTTATTATTATAAAATAGCTATAGTCTGTATGATATTTTTACCTAAGTTACATGTCATTAGGCCATTCCACTATATTATAAACAAATATAAAGTAGTAAATGTTATTCTATTCATATTGAATAGAGTTTGGAAAATTCTCAAAATAATCCCAGAATGGTATTTTATTTTTAATATTTTATTTTATTTGAGACTACAAAGACCCTTAAATAGTTTCAGAGGAATGTTTCTTAAAAAAAAGAGAATGCTTTACATTTAGAACAATAGATAAAATGCTTTGGGGAAAGAATTCACAAAGGAAGAAACACGTGATTCCTTTACTCTGAGGTTTTTCTCATCATGAAGAGAAGATATCAGTTTCTCCAGAAAGATATAGATTTTGGGGTCAATTTATAACAATTCTGTGTGACATTTTGCAAGGAAAATTGAACCATACAATCTCAACTAGAGTTTGCTAACAAAAGCAAAAGTGGTATTTACTTGACACCAACATAGTCAGTTGATACAGAGGTAGAACATAGGTAAATTTACTGATTTCTTTTATTCAAATATTTATTGAGCACTTAATATATACCAGATTGCCTTACTACTTATTATGTGAATTCCTGAATTATTAAGAAAATTGGTTAAGTAAATTAAAGTGTAAATTATGTAGATTATAATTTAGAAAAGAAGGAAACGTCCTGCCAACATGATGTTCCATTTTATTGCATTGCTCTGTGTTATCATGTTTAGTTGTTAATACTTTCCAGATTAAGTTTAGGTCCTCGCTCTTTGATGCAAGTACTCATCGATATAGGCCCAGAGAGGAGGGAGGAGGGAGACCTAGAATTTTTGGGGGGGATTAGCCCTAAGAACCCAACTTCAAAATTCTTAGATTATGTACACAAAGCTCTTTGGAACATCTGATCATTTCAAGAGTGTAAGTTATGTGTGTTGTCCTAACATTAGCAGATGTGAGGCGGGAAAAAGACAGCAAGACTGAGAACTGGCAGCAGAGGCTTCCAGAAGCCTCGCATCCTTCTGCACCAGGACAGGGAGAGACCTTCTTGCCAAAGTTCTGTTTGGAACCACAAGCCCAATAGTTTCCTGCTTCTCACCCCGGTTAGACTTGGCCACCACCCCTAAAGCAAGCCCTCTGGACACGCACCGCTGCATGTCCTCATTCCTGTGTCGTTTCAGGCCTTTTAGGACCTGATTCATCCTCCTACCGCTATGCCCTCTGCCAATATTCCCAGAGTGTCCTCTGCAAGCCCCACTCAGCTGTCGCCATCCCCCGCCCCCTCACACACTTGTTTGTCACAAAATGTTCTCCCACTTCCCCACCCTCTCTGGAAGCCAGCTCTCCCCCAAGGGCAGGGGTTTCAGAAAGAGCTGGCTCTTTCTCCTAGGCCCCAAACCAAAGTGCTGGGAGGCAACAGGAGTGTTCTCGTAGCTTCCCTCTGCTCTTTGCTCTTTTCTTGGTACTTTCTTGGGAAACCCCCTCTTTCTTTGAGGCTCTCCTATCCCAGCCACACCCCTTCCTCTCACTGCTCTCGCAATGGTAGTCACTGGTCACACATGACTATTGAACACTTTAAGTGTGCTATGTGTCAATGTTTTCCAAGTCTTAGAGAAAAGAATATAAAATATCTCAAGATTTTTGTATCGATTATGTGTTGAAATATAACCATGCTTTGGATATGTTGGATAAGCTAAATTATTAAAATTAATTTCACTTGTTTCTTATTTCTTAAATGTGGCTACTGGAAAATGTAAATTATGTAGATGGCCCTTGCTTGTGTCTCCTGTTATTATATTTCTACTGACTAGTGCTGGCCTAAGGACAGCCAAGTCCTAGGTGGAGACTATCCTCTGGTCTACAAGTCTTCCTTCAGCTCCTTGATGATTTCAATGAATACTTTAGATGAATTTTTTACATATTTAAAGTAAACTATTTTTATTGTAAACTATTAGAAAATGCAGATAATAATGTTAATAAAAATGATCAGAAATTCATATATGTATGTATATATGTATTATGGATATTTATTACTTTTTGATAACTTGCTTTTATTAAATTTATTTATTATTATTTATTACATCTACAGCACCTGGTCTTCCTAGGTGGTCTCCTATCCAAATATTAACCAGGACTGACCCTGCTTAGCTTCCAGCATCAGACATCGGGCTTGTTCAGGGTGGCATGGCCACAGACCATGGACTATGGCTCCACTGGGGCATGAACCAAGGACCTTCGCATGTAAAGCAGAAGTTACCACGTCCAGTAACTTTCTTTTTATACTTTCCAACATGTCATACACATCTTCCTGTGTCATTATGTATTCTTCTGAGACAATTTTTAAATGGTTGACTTATATTTTATTATACCATAATTTATTGCGCTAATTAGCCATATTTTTTGATGTTTCTACTGTAAATGAGGCAGAGTGTGTGTTAAGAGGCAACTTAGAGTGGTTTTTGGAGAGAAAGCCATATTTAAAGCTGCCAACATTTCTTAGCAATAGAAGGAGCAGGTCAATCACAGATGAGCCCACCTGCTCCTTTCCCGTCCCACAGTTGTCTTAATTTTAGAATAAATATTCACTGATTATGTTTGGGAAAACCCAGAAGTTTATGCTGTAAATGAGAGGCAAATACTTCAGATGCAGATGGTATTTCTAAATTGGATAACTACTGTCCCCTTGGAAGACAGACTTTCAGGTGGCTCCTGTCTGGGTCTTCTCTTAGTGAGGCCGCTGATACCTTTGCTCCCTGGTGGAATGCTGCTGGGGCTGGGCACCCTCAGGTGGGGCTGAGGTTCTAGTAGCTGTGGCAGGGGGGATGAGTCAGCTTAGGGAACCAGGTGAGAGAGAGAGAGCAGGAAATTCGACAGTGCTGGGACAGTAACATTTTGGAGAGCAGATGTCCAGCAGAGATGACCCATGTGTCCTAGCAAGGACTGCGGGATGTGGTTACTCCCCTCAGAGAACCCCAGGAATACTTGGGGACACTCCAAAGCAGGCGCTGTTGTCCTGTTACTAGCTGGGTGGAGACTATTAAACCAATGATTGTTTGGACTAAAAAAAAAAAAAAAATGGCCAAGATTCCCAGCAGTGATCATCTGCTTCCATCAGAGACTAAAATTAAGTCACCTGAGGAAATACTCAAAGCTGAAGGCTGTCACTAGGTAAGAAAGCGTGTACATTATTTAATTATACACAGATCCACAAAGACATACGATGGAATAATAATTAAATCAGAATTGCCAGAGTAGGTAATTTCCAATTCCAGGACTTCATCGGAGATGTCAAAGGGGGTGTGTATGGCTGCTCTAGATGGACGTCTTTCCAGAGTTCTCACAGTGTTCGGTGCTGAAGTTCCAAGGCAGGTGAATGTGGGAGGCAGATTGCCTGGATTTTGCCTCAGATTAACCACTGGTGGCCTTGGATGAGTTACTCTTTCTTAACTTCCTGTGCGGGTTTTAGGAGAAATGAATGAGGCAACGCCTGCAAAGGCTTAGCACAATGTCTGGCATCCACTCAGTGCTCAATACACACTAATTGTTCTTGTCTTGTTATTTGTGTTATTTCTCACGTGCATTATAATAGCTACCTACCAGGTTTCATTATTTCCACTCTTTCTCTTATATATTCTCTACACAGCAGCCAGAAAGTTGAAAATTCAAACCAGATCACGTGACTCTTTTGTTTAAGGTCCTTCCTACCACTGCTCTCACCCTACACTGAGGATAAAACTCAAACCCGGGGTCTACAAGGAAGGCCCTGCAGGGTTTGGCATTGACCCCTTCACGGCAGCCCTCCCTGTGTCCACACTCTCTATGCTCCAGTCCCGCTGGCCTGCTTGCTGCTTCTTGAACTTTCTATGCTTGTTCTTGGCCTGTAGCCTTTGTACTTGTGTCTGCACCTGCAGTGGATGTAATCCCTGTACTGGATATGATCTCCCTGAGAGCAGGCATCTTTTGTGACTTCTTCAGCACTAACCCCTAGTGTCCAGAGCTGGGTCCAACACACATTAGAAACTCAAGCAGTATTTGTGGAATAAGTGGGCGAGTGATGGAATGAATGGTTTTGGTAATTACACCCTATTCAAAGAAAGATCAGGTTCTATCCAGAGTTAAAAGTGCTTTGATTGAAAAAGCACTTTAGACACTAACAATAGAATTTGGAATCAATAGAATCTTATTGCCTGCCAATTCCTGAGCTGATTTCCTTTTCACTGAAAGGATCATAGATTGAATGACATTTCTCCCGGATATATAGTATCGTGACAAACTCGAAGGGGGCCAAAGCTCAGAGGAACATAAAAAATTACGACCTCAGAGGAGCAAGACAAAGCAGACTGTGGTGAAAACAATTAGTGATGAGTCATGTAAACCACTGGAGAAAAAGGGTCTGCTCGCCTTCGTCCTGTGTGTCACTCGTGAAACACGACTCTTTCAGAAGCCTTCGGTCCTTTACTTCCCAAGGCAGTCATCCCTTTCCTTCTGAAATGCAATTAAATCAGCCCTAATGAGTGGCTGTACAGAAAGAGAGCTCTTGTTTACAGGACACAGGGAATAATAATGAGCCAACATTAATTAGAATTGTAACTGCAAATCGGAAACATTATTTCGACACCTCGGCAGCAGGCAGATTTTTGCTCTCAGGCACCAAGTCTCACAGACTTAAATTGTCAACTCCTGGTTGCCAAGAGAGAGCCTTGCGCTCTTTGTTTATTGTTGAGGCACAATACCACCAAATTCTTGCTTTGTTCTACTGGCTCCTGTCAATTCCGTCAATCTCGATTCACTGTTTTTCTGCCTGTTGCCACTAATGAACTTTCTGAATAAACACAGGCAACGGAGTTTTAACCACAGTGATAAAATGCGTATTTTTTTTTTTCATTCTGTGTGCAGAGGGCCACAGCAGTAGGAGGGTTTGACATGCGGATCATGTTTCTCCTTTGATCATCTGTCATTTTGTTAGAAGAAAGCATATGCCATCCTTTGCTCTGTCTTTAAAATAGACTCAGAGGAAGTGAGGAATTAATCTTAACCTTAAACACACTGAGCCCAGTATTTCCTATCCAACTGTAGAATGCACTATCTGGTTTCCTACAGCTTGTCCTTGCTAAGTTTAGGTTCTTTAGGCCAGCTGTTAAGAAGGAAAAGAAGGGGGAAGGGAGCATTGCTTTAGATAGATAAGGTATTGCGGTGCCCATCCCCAATCCTGGCTTATTTCCTCACTGCTTCACCCCCCATTCCCCACAGCGACAGAACCAAGACCAGAGCTAACGACCCTCGTGATTTGTTCAGACATTTGTTCCCAAATGGGATTGGCGGGAATCTCTCTCTCACTGTGTTCCACTTCGTTGTCACCTACTAGGAACCTTGGAAATGAGCCCATCCACAGTGTAGATCTTGACCAAACTGATACTCGCTGGAAAAGCCAAGTTTTGCCTTGCTTTCTAAAAATTGTTGTTCAGAAAGGAGGCTAGCATGTCATCAGCTCCCCTGCTCTGCACGCAGACTCTGCAGCAACCTGGGAGAATTTGTCTTTGAGGGTTTTTCTTCATTAGGTTAACACTCGCTACGAGGACTGACTTTGCAGACAATTCGGTCAACGTCCTTCAGCTTTTAGACACTCAGACTCTGGCTACGGCAGCTGGTGGCACTTATTCATAGTGATAGGCTCTGTGCTTCGCACCCAGACCTGGCTCATGGTGGGTGTACGATGAGTGCTTGGTGAATCGAACTGAAGTGTGTGTCTTGAATGTTCCTTGGGGTACTGGTGGCCCTCTAGTACGGATGAGCTGGTCCCAGAGTGAGGGACTTCCCCGTGCATTTCAGTGGAGGGGCTGCTTTGGCCTTGCTTTTTGTTTTCCACCCCCTTCAGCCTGCTGCCCACTCATTTCCCCTGTGCCTGGCATTGTCTTCTGCCTAGAGCAGGCTTTTCCACACAAGCATGGAGAGAATCAGAGCGAGCTTGGCAGTATCTGCTGTGCTTTTGGTTCCGTGACTTAGAGACATGGGGGAGCTCGGTTAAAATTTTTATGAAATGAGCTGTGTAAAGGAAGAATAACTGTCAAAAATCTTATGCCTCCAATGAAATCAATGCTGCTCTTCCCCCCCCTTTTTTTTTAATGGAAATTTTAAACCACAAAGACTAAGCAAAGGCTAACGCAACAAACGCTTTGGTACCCACCATCCAGCTTCAATAACCATCATTTGTTTTGCTAGTTTCATTTATGATTGCTTCCAATTTTGTGTGAATATTTATATGTGTGTGAGACACTTTGAATTTAGATGAGTCCAATCTATTTTCATATCATTTAGGCAAAAATAAAACTTCATAAGTAAAACCTTTACTATTGAATCTTTTGTTGCAATGCCCTATTTTTAGGTCCTGGGACTAGAGGTTCCCAAATGTTTCGATTAATGCTGGTAATGTAGAAAACAGCCTTTTCTCTCCCCCAGGCTTCATGTCCCCTCCATCAGTGGCTTTCAGCCTATTTCCTTCTGTCTGATTGAATTCTTAAATGTGTCCCTGGTGGGCTGGTGGTGGAGCTTGTGTTGCTTTGTCAGTCTGTCTGCTTCTGGCACCCACACTCTGCAAATACAAGCCTCCTTTGGGCATTTGAGACCGCTGGAGCTCAAACTTTTCTTAATTGCTGTATTTTCAGTGAATGTCTTTTTGTCACAGTGCAATGACCCATTTTTTTTTTTCAACCACAGAGCTGATGGAGATGAGCTGCCAAATCACATGGGGGAATGATTCAGAGAAGGAAGCAGTGGGCAGCAGCCTGTGCACATGATAACCTGGGTAACGCTCAGGTTTTATGGAATACTTTCAATTTATAGATTGCATTCTGTTACTGGTGCAATTTTGAGAAAGAGAAGGTGATGTCATCTGCTTTGATTAATATGCTAATCAAATTTTAAAAAGTCAAATAGAGTCCATAAAATTATCAAACCATATCATAGAAATGACCACTTTGCCAAATGTCATTTCTTGGTTCTATTGATTAATGATAATTTGAATAAATCAGGAGAGAATAAGCCTTGTTTTTAGTATATACATGCTCCTGTGGCCGCAGAGTTTTAATACATCAGTCCTTTTCCTACTTAGATTAAAACAAACTTAACAGTAGTGTTTTAAGATGAAACTCAGAAGAATGAGTTTGAGACGTGCACGATAGCATGAGCTTCCCACTGGGGTGGCAAGGTGATTGTCGTGGTCCTCAGGATGGCCCCCCCAGATCCTTTTCTTGTCCTCTCCTTGTTGGCTGTGTTTCCCTGGCTTCTCTGTTGGGGTTCAGCTGGTGGGAAGACTGAAGTAGGGGAAGAAGAGATAAGCCAGTGTCTTAGTTTCCTATTGCTGCTGACAGAACTTACCATAAACTTAGTGACTTAAACAAAACGAACTTACTGTCTTACAGTATGGAGGTGAGAAGAAGTCGGTCTTACGGTATGTCAGAAGGCCGCATACCCTCCGCAGGTCCTAGGGGAGAACCTGTTGTTGTTGTTGTTGTTGTTTTCCCTTTTCCAGTTTCTAGCGGCTGCCTGCATTCCTTGGCTTGTTTTCCTATCACTCCGACCTCTGCTTCCGTTGTCACATTGCCTTCTGTGACTCTGACCCGCCTGCCTTGAGGTTACTCTGGGACCCCCTGGATAACCTTGGATGATCTCTCCATCTGAAGACCTAAGCACATCCGCAAAGTCCCCTTTGCCTGTAAGGCAACATCTTTACAGATTCTGGGGATTAGAACACGGACATGAGCATCTCTGGGGCCATTGTCCTCCTTAGCACACCAGGGTATTTCTCCCCATCCATCCACGAAGTGACTTTGGCCTTGGCTCTCGTAAGTGTCATGCTCCCTTAAGTTCTTATGGCCTATGGGTGGCATTGGCTTCCTGCTACTGCTAACCTCTGAGTGCCTCCCTGTCCCCAGGATGGCTAATCAGCCTCTTTTGTCTCCTGTGTAAGAAATTTCCTACCTCAAATTCTCTTTGTTTCAAACACTGAAAGTTGTTCTGTTTCTTTTTTCTGGTGTGAGGTGAAGTCGCGATGTCTGGGTGCTGATGGTCTTTATGGGAGGCTGGGGCGGGGCACACGTGGGGAGCCTCAGACCTCTGTGCCGTTGTGTCTGGACCAGCAGAGGTCCCACCCTCCATGTGGCAAGAGTTCTCTCCCTCTCTCCCCTCAGGGCAGTGAGGTGGCGCCTCGGAAGTGAGGTGGAGCCAGTGCTTAGAGGTACCTGGGGCCTCTGTGTCGACTTGCTCAGCATCTCAGTGCAGATGTGAGTAGCTTTCTAACTGAAGATTCTGGGCCATGAAAAAGGGCAGTTTAAGAGGAGCTGTCAAAACCATATGTGGAAAGAGGCATTTTTTCTAGTCTGAACACTGGATTTAAGATCTTTCATTTATTCTCCGCATGGTCTTGAACAAATCTCGTTTCTCAGCCTCAGTGTCCTCATTTGTTAAAAGAGGACCATCATACTTAACTTCAAGGGTTTGCATGAGGGCGAAATGCATGGAAAGCACTAGATAAATGTCAGTGTTCTATTGGTTAATCCTAAAAATGCATACCGAGCACTTACCTAAATGGGCTGGTTACTGCCTTAAGTCCCTGCTCTCACAGACTTTTCTGTCTACGGGGAAGATAGATGTTATTCAAACAATCACAGTAATGTATATTTAATTACAAGCACTTTTAAAGACAAGGTATTTGGTTCTTTGATAACATAGGATAAAGGAGCTTGACTTTGATCAGGGGTTCAGGAAAGCACCTGGGCTGTAAATGGAAGGATGAACAGAGGTTAATTAGGTAGAGGGATTGGGGAAACAGGTATAATGTCCTGGGGTAAGATGGCACACACTGTGTTCAAGCACCTGCGAGGAGGAGGCAGAACAAAGCAAAGCCGGGGAGGTCGTCAGGAGGCCTAGGAAGGGTTTCAGCTTTTATGCTAAGAGCCAACGAGGAGACCCTGAAGGGTTTTAGATAGTGCACGTGTGTGTGTGTGTGTGAGATAGAGCACCTTTATGATTTAGCAGGTCACTCTGGATTTAGCTTGGAGAATGGATTGGAGAGGGGGTCAAGAGAGGATGAAGAGAGCGCAGTGGGAGGGGCTGGCATGGTGCGGTTGAGAGCCTGGAGGATGGCTGGGATCAGGGGGATAGGGAGGCTGAGGGAGAAATGGGGTCTCAGCTTGTGCTCCAAGACAAAGGATGGAGCTGTTCTCAGACGCAGAGAGCACTAGAGAGAACCCGGATTGGATGGGGGAACGACCATGAGTTTGGTGTTGTCTATGCTGAGTTTGGTGAGGCCTGGAGACGGCCGAGAAGAGACGTTGTATCAGCCACTCAGGTGAGGTCTGCTCTGGGGTTAGACCTTTGGGCATCAGAAGCTTATAAATAATAACTGCTTGTGCATAGATGAGGTCATCTTCCAGACTAATGTGTTGCGGGCTTAGTCTGTGCCAGGCACAGTGCTAAGAACTTTATTTGTATTAACTCATTCAACCCCTGTAACTGCCTTTTGAGATCTTTCCCCTGTTTTACAGATGAGGAAACTCAGGCAACAGAGAGCTTCCACACTCGCTTAAGGTACAAACAATGAGTAAGTCTTGGACCAAATGCATCCAAATGCAGGCTGGCTCCAGAGGCATATTGTCAGCCACTTCACCCCTCTGCCTCTCTCTGTCAGGGGTCACGGCTCATTCCTGGGCCCCAGACTTTTCTAATACGTGGACTTTGTTGCAAAAGCCGTGCCATTAGTTTTCAGGGCTCCAGGAGGTGTTGGTGTTTCTGGTTGCCATGGTTTGCATAACATACATTCCTCACCTGCCGGAATCCTACTGCCCTGGGCAGCAGCTGCCAGGCGCTGCGGAAGGAACACATGCAGGCAGCAAAGCAAAGCATGTGGAGACACGGGTGCGAAATGGAGAGACGTGCAGCCATCACCTCTCACGCAGAAACATGCTTGGGATGCCTCAGGGTTGCCGGAGGGCGCTGCGCCTTTTCACAGATGGAGGCTGACCCCACGAACGTGGAAACCAACTGTTTGCAGGAAAACCAGGGCCATTAACATGTACAAACCGGGAAAGTTATATAACAAACTGTCTGCATTTCACCTCGAAGCTGTGAAGGTTACACTGCCAAGGGAAAAAGAATCAGCTTTAGCTGAAAACCTGACAATGCACAGGCACCTTCAAAAACAGTTGCCTGTAGCCGCGTGGGTGTAGCTCCACACTCTCAGAGGAGAGGGGGGATGAGCCTGAGATGCGTTATATAAGCTCTCCATCAGAGCCACATGGAGGCAGTTCTATTAGTGTGATGCGCTTTATCTTAAGAGTGGGCCGTGTCCTTTCCTGGAGTGCTCAGCCAAAGGCAGCTTAGTGCCCCATAAAATGATTAGATAGGGCTGAAGGCAGGATCAGAGCTGTCGATCCCGTCACTCAGCTGAGGCCCATGAAATACAGCACCTGGTGTGCCGGCCCCACAGGAGCTATTCCATTTGCCTCACCTGCTAAAGATGCGCAAGCCCGGCAAGGAGCAGAAACGTGTCACTGTCTGCATGTCTGTCATACCCTCTTTGTCCTTGTGGTTGGGCTGGTCCCATGGGGTCCCAGCTACCTTCTTTTCTGCACTGCTGAGCCATTTGCTTAAGAACTAACTGCAGGGCCCAGAGGGCAACTGGAATATAGAGCTCCCTCCATTCAGTGCAATGAAATTGCGCATCTACTGGGTGCTCATTGCAAAAGGAGCTTCCAAGAAGAGGGAAGTGCAGATCGGCCTTTAGGGGACTGGGGTCTCCTAGGAATGATCGTCAGTGATAAAACTGAGGCAGACAGTGACTGGGGACACAACCTTCACAAGTAATGATGTTAGGCCAGCTTCCAGAAGAAGGGCTAGTTCTGAAAGGCAGTGAGTACTCAGGTCTTAGAAAAAACTCCGTTGGTGATTGTAGGTTTCCAGCAAACATGTGGCCCGCCTTTGTGGTAACCTGAGCTGTCCCCAGCCAGGGAGGTGGGGCCTCCAGAGACAGTGAGCTTCTGTGGTATTTACGTGAAGAATCGAAGCCCTCACGTGAAGGGGGTTCTCGCTTTGAGGTTTGGACTTCATGCCCCACAGGGCCCTTCTACTCCAAGTTTCTGTTTTTCAGGCCCTTCAAGATGATTCTCCTCCTGTCTGAGAAGGTTTTAGCTTATCAAGCAGATTATTGAATGAAAATATGTAGACAAAGATTATTTAAATGTCTAAAAGTTTTATTTCTGTATTGAGAGATTAAATGAGTAGGTTGTATCCTCTAAATATAGCATTCCATAAAAATTAACACTTTCACAGAACTAGAATAGTCAAATTACTCTTAAATATTTGTTCCAAAAGATGAAACAAACCGAATGGTTTCTACAGAGAGATGAGATTTAAAAATACATGTTAAATTATTCTTTTTTAAAAAATAGGCAGTATAAGCACTTCTTAATTCAAATATACCCAGCAACTCTGCCTTCTCCCTCTGTCTTCTAATTCTAACTCCCCAAGGGCACCGCTGTGGACAGCTTCTCTGTATTTCTCCGGAAAAAGATATGCCCAAAGAAATATGTGTGTGTGCAGCATGCTCTACCCACTGTTCTAAAGACTGTGTTTAGAAATTTTCCTTGTTTCATTGTTCAGTTATATTTAACAGCTGCATAACATTTTTATATGCTATATAAAGGCATACTATGTTCTAGTATATACTATATAGTACGATATTAGTGTATACGGTGACATAGTATATTGTAGTACATAAACTAGGAGACAGTACACACTATACTTTGCACAGTAGTCCTTTCTCTTGAGGTACCATAACTCATTTAACCTTGGACTGGTCTAGATTTGACACCGCCATCATCTCTCCCCTTTCCTATTAGAATATAAAACTCCGTGAGAGTAGGGACTTTGTCTCATTTGTACCCATAACCCTCAACACCTAGAACATTAGCTGGAATGTTCAATAACTATTTATTGAATGAGCAAATACTTGCAGGAAAAATATTTGTTTAAATTTACTTCTTAAGAAAATTTTATTTACAACCAAAAAACATTTTTATTTCTGTTACAACAGGAATATATCCTGAATTTTGAAAAATCAGGAAAATGAACAGAAGTTAAGAATTATAGTCTGGTTGCTCAGAGACCACTGCTGTTAACATTTGCTATCTTTCCTTTCAGGCTTTCCTCTATCTACAGTTTAGTGTAGTTGTGGTTTTATTTGTCCCATAAGTTTTTATCCTGCTTCCTTTCCAATAACATTCCAACACATACATTTTTCTATGTTATTAAAAACGTCACAAGCATATTTTTAAGTGGTTACTCCATAATGGAGATAAGTCTTTAATTATTAACATACTTTTCTCTTTTGTCTTCCTGAGTGCTTGGCCACGATATCCTCCTGCTTGGCATGGGAGTAGCATCAGGAGTAAGACTGGGGAACTATTTAGTTTCTGACATGAAAATAAGATTATGCTGCAGGAGAAAGGCTTTGCTACTCCTTGGCCAATGATATTGGATGACTTACCCAAAGAGTTGTCTCGTAGTTTGGAGATGCTCTTGCTGCTCAGTTGCTGTAGGGGTCTGTTCATGTCAAAAGGAAGCAAAATAAAAGCTCACTCTCTGTCCCAGAGGAAGGTGGAATGGAGAGGAGAGGAGAAGGGAGAGAAGTGGACAGATTAAATGAAGCTCCAGGAAGCTTCCTCCCCTGCTTCACCTCCTTTCTGCCCACTGTCGCTTATGTTTGAGTTTTTGGGCAGCTACTTCGATGCACAGGGAGGTTGCTCTGGCTAATTAAGAAGGGGAGCTACATGGTCATACTGGACCAGAAAAGGCTGACACTTTCCGGGACACCCCTGTGTTTCTAGAGGTATCCATGCTGAGTTGAAAGCCATTGAGCTGTGGTGGATGGAACGAGGTAACTCGACATGGCTGGATGGGGCTTGGGAGTGTTCAGCCACCAGAAGGTGGGGCAAGGCTCATTCAGCCGTGGAGCATGCAGGGCTTTGCTAGGCCAAGATGATATTGAGCTAAACTAGCGGCAGACTGCATCGGTGGATGTCAGCAAGATGCACAGCAGTCTTGGGTCTGCTCCAGTGACCAGAGGAGGAAGTCCCTGGGCTTGAGGACAGTGCTTCATTTTTGCTGCCCAAAGGGCATGTGGGGTTCCCCCAAAGACCCAGATGCCATCTTAATGAGAGAAGTGAGGGAACTGGAACTATATGAGAGATTTAACCCTTTTATCCAAGGAGACTAAATGCCACCTAAATGATTAATGTAGATTAAGCTTTAAATCAGATTGGACGGTGAGTTAATTTTCCTCCTCTAATCAATGGAATAAGATCAGAAGAGTTAGCAGTTAAATAAAGCAATTACAGTTTTTTGCACATATGGGTTGTCATGTTGAGTTAAGTTTTGTGATTCCTACTGAATATACTACTTCATCACATGACTAAATCATAATTTCCTCATTACTTTCTGGTTGGAAATGAAAATTTTTCCAGTTTTGAGTTGTTAAAGATGTTATATAAACATTTTTTGTGCATTTAAACTTGTGGCACACAGGAGGCACTAAATAAATAGTTCCTCAATAAACTTTAAAATGAAATTATCATTGGAAATGTGAAATAGCTTATGTATGAATGAGATCTAAGGTTCTGTATAACAAAGCAACTCTTTGCTTCTTGTAGTAGAAGTTGAGCTTCTAATAAGATGGATTGGTAGGAGCCGGAATAACGAAAGAGCTAACTGACCTTCTCTGCATTTGAAATGAACAGAATTTTTGGAGTGTGGGATTGAGAGAGAAGAGAGCAGAGCAAAGCAATGTGCTGGAAGACGAGTCCAAGTCTGAGAAATGGCCAAGAGACTTCTAGAAATAGAGATGTCGATCATGAATTTTAAGTTGCACAACTGTCATATGTACCCTGCTATTGCCCCGATCTTTGACAAAGTATTCTGTTCTTATAAATACTTCTGTGATGGTTTTATTAATTTTGTTGGTTTGTTGGTTGGGGTGTGAAAATTAGGAAAAAGGGTGGAATTCAATATCAGGGTCAATATGATGAGAAATTGAGACCACGCAACAGACATGGTGAGATAGATGATCTATGATGATCCCTAAAACGAACACGTTAGTGTGATGTTCATCACACTGCAACAGCGCAGAGCTGGAAGTAACTACAGAAGGGTTCAACCCTCTTGCCCTCCAGGAATTCAGAAATGTTACAGAGGCCATGGAAAGTTTCCAGGTAGTAGAATGGGGAATTGAATCAATCTTGTCTAGTTATTAGGGTGTGGGAAACACCAGTTAACAAATGCTATCATATTTATGTTTGTTGTCACCATCCTATGGACAGAGGGGCTTCTCCTCATTTGTTTTAGAGATTCCCTACTCTCCAGCATCCTCTGTGACAGAACACATCTATCACTGGCCTATTAGGAGGTAAAAATAATAGCAGGGTAGAGAGAGCTCATGGGAGAAACTACATATAGGGATAAAATTGCAGTATCTTACATTATTTATTTTAGGTGGAAAAGTTAATAGGCCAATTTGCTCTTCCAAGACTGCTTTTTCTCCCTCATACTGATATCTACTCTAAGCTATTTTAACCTATTCCCATCAGGAAAGATGCATAAGCTTTGTAGGGGCCTTGGGTTGACTGCTTGGTTCCATGGACATTCAAACTTCAGCAAATTTCCTGAGCTCTACCTCAGTCCAGAAACATCTCTTGATAAGTTTCCCTCTTTCTTCAGCTCTCCCCCCTTACTGGACAGAGCAGCTCTATGTGGTCTCTGCTATGCGTGGGAGCCCTTTCTGGGGGCTTGCTTCAGTCACTTAACACATCCCTTGTGTGGTGACCTCATTAATCGCCTGCCTGGTTCCCCAACCCTCCCCCCTCTCTATTTTCTCACCTTCCTGTTTCCTCTTTTTGCTTCATTTCCTCTCAGTTTTGCTTAGGCTGTTTGCTCACCATCTTCACTGCAGGAGGTCAAGTCCGCCTGGCCCACGTGTTTGTTCATCGTCAGCACAGTGAAGTCCATGTTCGATCGGACAACTCAGTGGCCTACAGAGCAGCATGCCGGTGTTTGGGGAGACAGACTTTCCTTGAAGTATCTGAAAAACTGAAAATTAGAGAAGTCATCACATCAAATGATTAATGGAGTCTGAAAGGGCTGTCAAAAGAGGCTGAAAATATTGCCAAAGAGATTACAGATCAGTGCAAAAAAAGCAGTAAACTTAATTTGAAAAATAACTAAACTTTATAAACTGCTGACATCTGTTAAACAGAATTTCCAGAGCCAAATTCCTTTTCTCTTGCCTTAAGCATCAAGTGTACTTGGCAGAGAAGTCTGGGAACGAAAGACCCTGCCCAGGACCTCCTGCTGCCTCACAGCTGCCCCAAAGCCTGGAGTTGAGAGTAGCCTGACAACCTGACTACCAGCAATCTGGAGCTTGGTGTAACTGTATAATGTGAAGTTCTTGAGAGAACAATGATAAACCTAATTGGCACACTGCCCCTTCTTCCTAGAGGTGGAGAAGAGAGGTGGGAAAGGAAACCACAGGCGTAAGCCCTCCTTGTTGGTTTTACCTTCAGAAACCAGACCTTGGAGGATATTCAAAGGGTGGGAGCAAGAAGATGGATAGAAATAAAAAAAACCCCAAAAAACAATTACTCTGTAGAGCAAATATTCACAGGAAGTTTTCTTGGGTTGAGACCTCTCTGCTAGGTTAAGTTCAAAGGAATGTTTTTCAGCTGGTGAGCTTCTTTTTTCCTTTCCTCCTTCCTCTTATCACAGTGTGCCACTGGGTAGATTGAACTCTTTATACTTTAATGTGCTTTAACATTTGCTAATGTTGTAATATTTAATTATAAGATCAAATTTCACGTGGATAGGATTTGATGCATTGATAATATCTTTCATGACGTGCAGTAACTCATGTTATCACAACAATGAGTGAGGAAAAGAGGCCAGGTTTTATTCTATCTCATTCTACAAATGAGAAAACTGAGACTGAGGGACTCATTTGCTCAAGGCTGAACAACTGCAAGGAATGGAATCGAAACCCATGCTTTCTGACTGGGAAGTGCTTGCTTTTTCTTTTGTGAAATCTCCATTTTCACAGGCATTGAGCCCCATGTAACAGAGATTTAATCTTACAAACTCTTTCCTTGTCCTTAGTTGTGTTTGTCTTGTAGAATATATAAATGTCTGGATTTTCTTCCTGTGACTGTGATATTGGCATCGAACCATTATGCAACATGTCGAAATCTGATGGGGCCAGGCACAGGGCTCAGCTCTGGGGCTACAAAGACCATGAAGATGCAGCCTTTGCTTTTGACTTGCGCATTGTTTATCCCAAAGAGTAAGGCCATGGGAGGATAAACTAGTGGGTACTCCTAGAGATACACGAATAAGAACACATGGAAGCATTGAGGACGCAGCATCTAATTCTACTTGGGGGAGTTAGGGAAGAAGGTGTTATCAGAGCTTTGTCTTCATGGAGGGAGGGATCTGCCAGGTGAGAAGGAGGGGCAGTGGACCCAGCATACCTATAGCATGAAGTGAGGAATGTACACAGTGAGCCTGGAGCATGGTATATGTGTGGGGAGGTAAGGTTGGACGGGGGCCAGCTTGTAAAGGTCTTTGTAGATCATGCTGAGGAATTTGTATCTTATCATGTAGACAATAGGGCACCACTAGAGGATTTTAACCAGGTAATTTGACATAAGGAGGATGATTCAACAAAATGGGGACATTGGTATTAACCTTTTGGGACTCAGTGTAACTTGTTTGAAAACAAAGTTTCATAAATCTAGAGCAGTGGTTCTCAAACTTTAGTATGTATCAGAATTTCCCAGAAATCTTGTTGAAACAGGTGGATCCCATCCCCAGAATTTCTGATTCTGTAGGGCTGGGCTGGAGATGGATAACATGAATATCTAACATGTTCCCCAGAAATACCGATGCTGCTAGTCCAGGATCCAATTATGAGAACTCCTGGAGAGGACCTCCTGGAGAAGAATGCTCTAATTTATTTTGATTATTAAAAACATATGTATTTTAGTTAGAGTTGATATTCAATATTACTTTATATCAGTTTCAGGTATACAGCATAGTGGTTAGACATTTATATAATTTACAAAGTGATCCTCCTAATTAGTACCCACCTGGCACTATACATAGCTATTACAATATCGTTGACTGTATTCCCTATGCTCTACATCACATCCCCATTACTATTTTGTAATTATTTGTACTTCTTATTCCCTTCACCTTTTCACCCAAATCCTCCTCTCATTTGGCAACCATAAGTTTGTTCTCTGTATCTATAAGTCTGTTTTTTTTGTTTGCTCATTTATTTTATTCTTTAGATTTTACACATAAGTGAAATCATGTGATATTTGTCTTTCTCTGACTTATTTCACTTTTCCTAATACCCTATAGGTCCATCCATGTCATTGCAAATGGTAAGATTTTATTTTTTATGGCCAGGTAATATTCCATTGTATATATGTACCACCACTTTTATCCAATTGCCTATCAATGGGCATTTAGGTTGCTTCTATATCTTGGATATTATAAATTGTGCTGCAGTGAACATAGGGTTGTACATATCATTTAAAATTAGTGTTTTGGTTTTTGGAATAAATGCCAGAAGGTGAATTGCTAAGTCATATGGTAGTTTTATTTTTAATATTTTGAGGAACCTCCAAGCTTTTTTCCATTGTGGCTGTACTAATTTGCAATCCTACCAACAGTGCGTGAGGGTTCCCTTTTCTCTACATCCTCGCCAGCACATGTTGTTTTTTGATTTATTGATGATAACCATTTTAACAGATGTGAGGAGATATCTCATTGTGGTTTTAATTTTCATTTCTCTGTTGATTAGTGACATTGAGCATCTTCTCATATGTCTGTTGGCCATCTGTATGTCCTCTGGAGAAATGTCTCTTCAGGTCCTCTACCCACTTTTTAATTAGTGTTTTTGTATTTTTTTTTTTTTTTTTGGTGTTGAGTTGTATGAGTTCTTTATAAATCTTAGATATTAACCCCTTATCAGATGTATCACAGGCAAATATCTTCCAAAGAATGTTCTAATTTATTAATAAAGTAAAATTGAAACAAGATGTATTTATTCAGGCATTTGAGAAGCAATATATATTTTAAAAAATCTAAACCGTGGGTTGGGTTGTAATCATCAAATACTATGAGAAATAGAAGAAGCATGGGACACTATGCTAAATGTTATACAAGGGAAGCTAAGCCGATGGACGTGGCCCCTGTCTCTCAGGGGTTCACGAGGACACCTTGGGGAAAGGTGGGACAGATAACTGACCATTCTTCAGCTTACCATTAGTGGGTCCCTTACTGTTTTTATTTCAGAAAAGACTTAGAAAACAGAACTGCCACTGAAATAGAAGCTGTCATAAATTCTGAGATTTTCAGCATTATTCTGTTGCATTGGTGAAATTTTAGAGTGGAGGGAGGAAGTATACAGCAATCATGCACCATCTTATCATGGGACAAAACTGCCTTATGACTAAGTGTCATCTGACAATTTATTGGGTGGAAATAGAGAGAAAAAACCTGGGGCTGAGTAATCACAGGAATACCACTGGAGTGGGGAGCTGGATCATGTAATGAATGTAAGAAACTGTAGGGCTTATTGTTTATTTGTAAAATAGGTGTCTCTCTAGAATTCTTTCTTTAAACCTCTGCTCTGGGATGTAGTGTCAGTTGTCTCAATTACAGACAGCCCATGACTGTGACATCAGTGGGTTTCGGAAGAGCCTTCCAATGTCTGGAGCAACTAACCCTCTCTGACCTTCAGTCTGCACTCTTGTTCCGGGGAGTCTGTTTCATAAAATATTGATAGAGAAGATTACTCTAGAGCCACACATACAGAATGAATGATGCTTCTTTGATGTGTTAAGCCATCTTCCTGCCTTAAAGATTAGGAGGCAAAAAATAGCCATTAAAAGAAACCATTCTTGGAAGGATTCCTCATTGATGGACTGGCATTTGCACTTAAATATGCATGACAGATTGCAGACTTCTTTCTTCCTAAATAGCACTGACCCAGCACTCTCCAATGTGACACCCCAAACCCTGGCATGGCTGATTGCACTGTGTGCAGTGTGTGAAGAGACACTGGGATGACTGCAGTCAGCTAGCATCTAATTTGTCTGCCTCTGGTCACCCTTGGCTCTACTCCATTCTCTTTAGATCAGTTGTTTTCAACCGTTGTGCCCAGACTCATGAGTGGACTTGAACCCATCATGGGTATAAAGTCAAATTTTCAATGACAGGTGAAAAAAAATTTGCTACAATTAAGTGTAACCATAATAGTAGCAGCAGCAGCAGCAGCAGCAGCAGCAGCAAAAGCAACTAAAATTTATATAAACCCTTAATGGGTGCCAGGCTAACTAAGCACATAGCAGATATTAATTTATTTAATTCTCATGAAGGTTCCAATAAAGTATATCTTATCATTAGTTCCATTTTAAGATGAGAAAACTGAGGCACAGAGAGGGTAAGAAACTTGTCTAAGGTTCTACAAATAGCAATTGGTGGAGCTGGGTTTCAGAATCTGTGTTCTTGAAGCACTATTAACATGAAATAAATGCTTATATCTACCCTGATTATAATGCTTACCATTGTTAATGCATCGATCATCCTGCTAGTCTGAGAGTTCCAGAGCCTGTGACTTGTTCATGCCCGAGTTCTTCCATCTCCTGCAAGGTCTGAAGGGCTATTGATATTCAGTAATTCCTGTCGTTGAGATGAACCAGCAGAAATGATGACATTTTATGTATAATTTTTAGAAGGTAATTACATCGCATTTCAAATATATTTTGAAAGCTAATCATTTGAGTTATGAATTCTATTTCATTAAATTATGCAAAAAAATCACAAAATGGTTAATATACAACTGAACACTGTACCAGATCGAGGGGTATAGCAGTGAGCAAAGCAGATACAGTCCCAACATAATGGCCCTTAGAGTCTAGAATGGGAGGCCAATGACCTAATTATGCAGGCAAGTGCTGAATCCTGTGAAAATGTAGGTACAGGGGCTAACCTGGCCTGGCAGAGGAAAGCCTTCCTTAAGATATGACACCTGAATTGAGAGATAAAGGGTGAAAAAGAATTAGTAGGTGAAGAGGGTGAGAATTATATTCTCTGCTCTAGCTTACCTGTAAAATGGCAACATTCTCACCCACTTTGATATTCTCTTAAGACCTCTTTCTCCAAGAACTTTCTCTGAATAGTTTATGGCTTATTTCCTCTGGACTCCTACATTCAGTCATGTTTTTAAAATACATGTAAATGCCAGGAATCTGTCCCATGTCGGGGACACTGCATTCTTTCACCTCATCTTCCCAACAACCTTGCAAGTTAGGTATTAATACCTTTTCTTTTTCAGATGAGAAAACTGAGGCCTGATAAAGCTGGGTGATTTCCTTCAAATCTGATAGCTAGTCAGAGCTAAGGGGAGAGCTATATTTCAAATTTAGGTCTGCTAATTTTTGCAAAAATTCTATTAAGCAGGTATTATGATCCTCATTTTACAGATGGAGAAACTGAGGCCCAGAGTATAATTGATTCAAGGTCACAAAGCCCCTGAGTCTGGCAGCATCAGGATTCCAGTTTTCATCCATTTGGTTCTGTGCCCTGGAGGGTTTGGCACTAAGACAGAGAGGTGTTTTCAGTACTCTCTCTGATGTGACTGCTATCCCTAGGCGCTGGTAGGAGGCACTCTTGCAGCTTTAGAAAACTCCAGAATCGTGTTACTACAGGGTGGCCCATCCGTGGACCAGTGGCATCATCTTCACCTGGGAATTTATTAGCAGAACAGAATCTCAGGCCCCATCCCAGGCCTATTCAATCCAAATCTGCATTGTAATGAGACTCCCAAATGCTGGAGTAAGTGCTCACCTAGAACTGCCTTAGAATCACCTTTGTGATGACATGTTACAGAGTGTTGGCCTTCCTGGCCCAAGAGTAGGTGAGTTCTGAGTCTCTTTAGACTTTCAGTGAGAGTCCTGGGGCTCAGGACTGACCTGGACTTGCTTATTGACTCCCAAATGCTCCAGGGCAACCTGTCGAGGCTGAGTCCACAGTGGGCTGGTGTCCAATACAGAAAGGGCTCATTAGGACTGTTGTTACCTGGGAGGTGGGTTTTTAGCTTGTGACAGTTTTAAGCTACAGATTGAGATTAAAAAAATACACCAGCAACATGATGAGTTATAATATCCTTGAGGAAGAAAGAGATAAAAGCCGTGCTCGCAATACAGAAAGACTTAGAAGAGTCAATAACATTTCCCATAAAACCTTGCAAATCTGTGGTAGGTTTGTAATTATGATCCTGTTCAGGGCCTCCCTTGTCTCTGTTTCAGCAAATAAAAGACCATAATAACATGACTGCATTTTAATGAAATCTTTATCTTTATAGTTGACTATTCTCTCTCCTCTGTTTATTCATTCATGAACATTTATTGGATACCTGCTTTGTGCTAGGCACTACTCTTTGCTGAGAAAATTATATCTTTATTGATTAACACAGCAAAGACCCTAAAAGACTGAACAATTGCTACGTGAGGTGATAACTAGATTGTTTAATTTACTTAAAAAAAAAAAAACTTGGCCCTATTTCCTCTTTAATTGAAAGGAAAAGTCTTCAGAAATAGTTCTGTTCAGGTATTGTATGTAATTGTGCTTCTTTCTAGATAAAAGCAAGTGCTGGTCCAAGCATAAGAAATAATTACATTAGGCATGGCACAATCCTAGACTGGGATTCCCTTCTTTTCAGTTCTCATTAGATTTTCAAGATGACTTCTTACTGTGAACCTGTTCCACTTAGGGATCATGGTGGAGAGAGAGAGAGAGAGAGAGAAAGAGAGAGAGAGAGGGAGAGGAACTATGTTCACAGTTCAGTGTAAAAGCCAGTCGGGTGCTTTGTTTTTACTTCTATTTCTTGTAGGAAAGAGACTCATTTCCAGCTCCAAGCGCCAGAGCTGACAGCAGGTACTTAGTGTTGATGTTTTCTCTCCAAAGTTTAGTCTGTGAGGCTGAAAACTGTGGTTGTAACATTAAACAGGTCAAGTCCACTATCTCTGTGCCAAGTATTATGAAGGAAGGGCTTTTCTAGTGCACACAGGAGGCATGTGGTCCAGGAAGCTTGTCTTTTTCTTTTAAAATTAGGTCATGAGTAATTCAAGAGTTCGCCATTTGGAGTGATGATAAGTTTTCCAAATTGGCATAATGTGTGGCTCTGAAATGTCATAAAATGGCATAATGTGTGGCTCCAAGAATGTCGATGTCATCTGTGAGGTGTTTACAGAGAAAGCAGAAAAGCATGGAAATAATGAATCAGCATGCAACCTGAGTTGTGCTGTTTGTTTTGGATTTTGTGAGTGTGAGTGTGTGTGTGTGTGTTTTGTTTTGCTTTCAGAGGCCTGTTGTCAGAATCTATATTCTATATTTCACAATTGGAAGGTGGGTACAAGCCCCCCTGTGTAGCAGCTGTATCCCAAGGTGAAAAGCACTAACCTAATCACGGCCAGAGCCTCAAACAGGAAAACTGCTGCTTCTGTCCTGATGTCTCTTCCGTTTTCTTCCTTTTGTTGCTGCAACAATTCAAACTATGAGCATTACTTTTCAGGCAGAGGAAGTCTAGGTCATATCCTGTGTGCACAAGCTGGCAGATGCTCATTCTCATTTTCTTCCTTATCTGAGATCCTGCTACAGTTCTCATTGTTTATATAGCTCACTCGTTCAATCATTATGCAAACATTTGCTAGGTTTGCATGCACAGGGCACTAGGGAAGGTACTGGAGAAAACAGATGAATGAGGCATCATCCCTTTCTTCAAGGAAAAAAAAAATCACCATTCCATTACGCAGTCAGGCATGTAGACTACAATATAAGGTAAAAATAAATAAATTAATTAATAAATAAAGCCTCTTTACAGAGACATGTAGAAAATGAACAGAGGAGGGAGTGATCGGCTTTAAGTAAGAGGATTGAGGAAGGCCCCATCCACAGTGGAGAGCGTTAAAGGATAAGTTTCAGTTTGCCAGGCCAAACAAAATCCTTTTCTCCTTAGGTGATTCTACCCCCGTGGTGATCAGGACACTTTAGCATGCCACTGCGTGTGCTTTCTTAGTCTCTTAGCCAAACATCTCTGCTGCCCGGGGTAGAGACCCCCTGACTGACTCCAGAGAGGCAGGAGAGTAGAGTGAATAAGGGGTGGAAATTTTGGGAGAAGACTGGGAATTCTAGGTCAGTCCCTTATAGCTCCCCAACTTGCAGAAATTTGCTCAGTCCTGCAAAGCCTCTCTTTCCCCCACAATAAAATGGGATAATAGCACAAAGCTCATAGGATTGGTTTGAGGCGTTAATGGAAAGGAATTGGCTCACCGTCTGGCCCACTAGAAAGTCCTGTGTAAATGCAGTTGTTATTATTGAGATTCAGATGTGACCTCCTCTCTACCTGCTTCTCTAACCACCAGGTAGGGATGTAAGGAGCAGCCTTTAGAATGGCTGATAGGATGTACTTGGAATTAGTGGTTTCTAATATCAATACCTAGAGATTTAAACTTTAGAATTTTAACAAATTGGATTATTTCCCAATGATTCAATTTATACAACTTGGACTAAAGCATAAACGGATTTACTAAGCAATCAAAGCAAACATATATAATTCATTATATTCTTATATTACCATAAACAGACCGCATAAATGTAAGCTAAGCTTTCATCCGTTCTTCACTCGGGGAGCTGATAAGTGATTAATGGCCAAGGGAAATAAGTCTGTATTTTAGTCCAATGTTCTCTGGCCTCTTGGTCTTTGGTCAACTTATTTTTTATCTGCCACGTTATCCTCTGGTCGCATTCACTGAATTGACCATCATCTCATAAGAGTTTTTTAATTCACATTAGTAGTTCTTATGACAACAGATATTCCCTCCATATTGCACCATCCTCACAGGCAGCTTCATTCATTCATTCCATCACTATTTAAATACCGAATACATAGAAAATACCTATTGCTGGGGAGTAGATGTTTCCTTATGTTAAAGAGCTCACAATCTGACGGACAAACAGAAAAGTGACCCAGCTGTAACCAGGTGTGGTGAGGGCTCTAACAGAGGTTAGAGCAGAAAGGTCAGGCAGAAAGGTGAAGGGTGACTTGGATGGGGACCAGGCTGGAAAGATGGAGGGAAGTTGCAATGATTCAGACAAGAAATGATTCAGACCCGAACTGAGATGAGGACAACAGGGAATGGGGGTGCGGGGAATGGATGGAGAGAGGACGGGATGATTCTGGTGCTATCAAAACAAGAAGCAAGTTTAAGGAGGGGAGAGAAAAGAAAGGAGTGCTCTCTCTACTTCCTACTTACACGATGCTGTTGTATTTTTGCTGTTTTTTCTCTTTTTTCTTGTATAGTGTTTCTTTTCCGCACTCTGTGTACAAAAGCTAAGTATGATAGAAAGAGCGTGGGATTTGGATTAAAATTAGTCTGGATTAAAATGTTAATTTTGCTTCTGATAGTTTTACAATCCTGGGCAAAGTGTTGTCTTTCCTTTCGGCTTCTGGAAACTAGTAACATCCCCACTGTGTGGAGAGGAGGGAGGCCTGCAAAGGGATGCAGCAGCCAGAGAAGGTCGTTTTTGTCAGGAAAATAGGAATCACTTTGGCTATCATGAGCATAAGGGTTTAACGCAGGAAACAGGGTACTTATGACATTGAAAAAGGCCGGAGAAGCAAAGTTTGCTCTTTGAAACTCTTTGCTGACGTTGGAGACACGACACTTCCCTACCTAGGCTGGGTACTGTTATTGTTCTTATTCTCGTTGCTGCTGCTGTTTCTGCTGTTGCATTGATCTTTGTTTGGCATCCAGCATCAGACCCCATCCCGTGCCTGTTGCTATTCCCCCCTGTCTTGCAGGGGCTGTAGGTTTGAGTGACTCAATTCCCAGCATCTTTTGCCAACAGCGTTCGGCCTTCAGTCCTGCCAACGAGATAGGCATTTGTGTGAGATTCGAAAGCAGAAGAGAAACAGACATTATTTTTCCTCCAACAACATAGGTACTGAGGGGGGTTTATAGCTGCCTCCACCGTTCTCCTGAAAATCACTACCTCCAGGCAGCAGGTAGATATAGTTGTCTTGAGGTTTTGCAATTTTTCGTAATTCCCTGATTTTCTGAATGATAGCCAGCAGTGTTCTCTGCTCCTCACAATTTGACAGATTTGTAAACGTCTAACTTCCTGTATCTCTCCCTTCCCACTTAAAATACCTACAGTGAATGTTGGTTTCCTGAACAAATACCAACCGAAACCCTCCGCACAACTACGTTTCAGTATACTCTGACATCTTTTTCCTGACACCTAGAAGTCAGAAACTGTCAGGGCTGTGTCCTAGCCTCTTTCCAAGCTACATTCCCTAAGAGGACTTATCAGTCCTGCATCTTTCACTCATTTCCTACGTATCAGCAACTCCCCAAATGGTACCTGAAGCCCAGACTCTCCTTTGAGACAGAAACCCATACATCCGACTTGGCATTCTGTGTGTCCACTTGACTGTTTCACAGACTCCTCACACCCAGCTTGTCCAAAACTGAACCCATGATCTTCCCCTCTCTTCTCACCCCTCATCTCCTTCTCTTCCAGTTTTCTCTTTCCAAGAACATGATCTCACCCTCTGCCTTGGGCCTTAAGCCAGCAATCTGAGAATCGTTCTTGACTCATCCTTCTCCTTTGTACCCCACACACAAATAGGAACCCATCCTGATCCAGTCAGCCTTGAACCTGACCACCTCTCTCCAGCCTTGCGGCTGCTGGCCTCTTCTCATCCACCAGGCTCGGTAAGCAGTCTCCTTACTAACAGCCCTGCTTCCACGCCCTGCCCACTTCAGTTGTCATTGTCCACACCTGGACCAGAGTGACTCTTGGACAATGGAGATTTTCCCACGTCATTACTTTGCTTAAACCCTCTGATGACCTCCCACTGCTTTTAGGGTAAGGTTGTGTATCCTCACCTTGACCCGGCCAGGCCCTGGGAAGTTCTTGCCTCCTCTGTCCTTTCTGCTGGTCCCCCCACTGCTCCCACTCTGCTCTCAGAAACTAGTTGTGAATGGCACCCTGTTCTCTGCCTGGAACATGTTCTCCCACTCTTCTTCCACCTAATTCCTCATCAGCCTTCGGTCTCACTTGAAGGTCTCTTCCTCAACTTGCTGAGTTAGGTAAGGTCCCTCACTAGTCACTAAAATAGCAACATTCACTTCTCGTCCTAGCACTCATCACACGCATAATAACTTATTAAAAGTATTTTTTTCCCCAGCTAGAACCTAAACTGCATGAGAGCAGAAAGCTTTTCTGTCTTGATCATCATTGTAGTCTCAGTACCTGAGGCATTTATTAAATATTTATTCAATGAATTAATAGTACTTGATAAATGTTCATTCTCCCCTCTCCTTTCTTTCTTTTCTTTCCTCTCCCCTCTCTTTTTCTTCAAAGGCTATTGTCACTCTGCTGCTACTCCTGCTGTTATTTCTCTCCCTATGCTTCTCTCTCTCTCTCTCTCTCTCTCTCTCATTCCGTGTTCCCTCAGGTCCTACGTGTCTTCCTGTGGTTCTTCTGCCTGAGAAACACCACCTTGACCTTTTACTCTTTTACTGTGTACTGAATATTCCATGAGTTCAATTCAATTTAATTTCACAAACACCTCTCAGGAGCTACCACAGGTTAGGCACCTGTGGTTCATAGACAAACAGGGCATCCTATCTGCTCTTCCAAATGTACTCTGAATGATTTAAAATCCAGGTATCCCATGGCTTTGTCTTGTTTTGCAATCACTTTATAAGTTTCATCACATATTTTCTCTCAAAGCACATAGAGCTGAACTTCCATATGGTCTGAATTATGAAGCCTTTCTCCACCTGTCACTGACCCTCAGATTCTTCCAGAGTCATCTTTTGAAAACGTAAACATGAGCGTGTCTTGATGGCATAGAAATCCCTTCGATGCTTCCCATTGCTTTGGTCCTGGGACACCTTGTCAATGGAAGTGGCTTTGGATAAAATGGGACATTTAGGGGTATCACCTGCCTTCTTGGAAGAGACTTTTTTCAGGAAGGAAGAGCTTCCTGAGTGCAAGGGACTGTGAGAGGGGTGGCCTCAGAAGCGGGGTGTGGGTGCGCCCTGAGAACTGACTTCTCTTACTCTACAGTTTTCCTAGGAACTAGGCCTGAATTTTCATTTCATGTGGGATTCTGGTTTTTGGCATCTTATGTATAAATTACGCAGGCTCTGAGCTGATTAGTAGGCAATGATCACTGGTCTTCATGATGACTTCTCTGCAGCTCTATAAGGTTTAGAAGCCTCTGAAGAGATTCAGAGCTCTCAGAAACTAGACATGAATTGCACCCCCTGTTTGAACATTTTCAGATGCTGAAATGCCAGATGGAGGAAGCCAAGCAGAATATTTGTGGTGTGAGAAAAAAAAGATAAGCATTCCCAGGATGGCACTTGGGTTGGTCTCTGTGGCAGGACGCTTATCTATCTGCAGTGGTGACTCACTGGCCATAACTGACAGCTGGAACAATAGTGAGTAGGAGAGATAGGCCCGGCCACCCAGCCAGAGAGTAAGCAGTTGGGTTTAGATTCTCTTCAGGGAATGCATGAGTGAGTCTGAGGGTCTGATGAGTTTGTATCATCGGCTTCTGTTGGCCTGTTCTTCCCTGATGCTCCTCTAGTACAGTGGTGGGATAGTGAAGCCAGTAGCTAGATTGATGGTTAATTGTCAGCCATCACTTTGGTCACAGTGTGGAGGACCATTTTCCTAGGGGAATGACCTTACTACTCTCAGCAGAGTCCTGGGTGGACACTTCTGCCAGAATGAGTTTTTGGCTCAAGGCGCTATTTATTTTGGGCATTGCTCCTCAACTTCAAGGACTCCAGACCTCAAGGATGTTAGAGTGTTTTTGCCTAAAAAAGCAAGAATTGGCTGAGTTGCTCTGGTCCTTCACATATCACTTTCGTTTTGAATTTTCCCTTAAATCCTCTCAGCTTCCTCTCCTGATAATGAATACCCAAGGTTGACCAACTGTTTTTACCACTGGATTACAAAATATTTAAATACAAGTGTAGAATCTGATGTGTGTGTGTGTGTGTGTGTGTGTGTGTGTGTGTGTGTGTTTACACCATATAGTGTGTATATATATACATATCACATGCATATAGTTTATATTTCTAGCTATTATCCTTACAGAAATAGTTGCAAGTGATTCTCTTCCCCCCTCTCCACCCCCACCTAAGAGTGAGGAGATCAAGAAATTGAGACTTGAGATGAAACCTCTTTGTAGGCCAAGCACTTGATTTGAAGGACAGGTCTAACAGCCCCTCTACTTGCAAATCTTTCTCCACCTTGTCCTGTACAGTGGCTAATATTCTTCCATTATTCTGCATTTAAAACAAAATCTTTTTAAAATGAAGGTAATCATGCTGTGGGTAGCCCTCTAATTTGCATTTTAGTAATAAGTGTTTGAGAAAAACCCACATTTGCCAAAGACTTGACAGGCAAATTTTTCAATACCATCATCTATGGGGAATTGAGAAGCTGGATGTCTGGGTCTCGTTTTTGCTGATTGGCGTCTAGTCTGGTTTAAGTGCTCTAATTTCACCTGGGGGAATCACTGCCTCTCATTGGATTTATGTCTGGCAACCATCCATCAAGGGGCCTACCTTCCCTGTTCAAGGTGGGGCCCATCAAACGCATCCTGCCTGGATGTGAATTCTGGGAGAGATGCGAAGACACAGCTGAATCCCATCATCCCAAAGTCAGCTCTCTCCAGAGACTCTCCATGAGGTCCTACCATCGAGATTCCCAGAGCTGCTCTGGTTCCTGTTCCTCTGGTATCCAGGTCTCCAACTCTCCTTCAGTGATGTGAATTAACCCATCTCCTTTTAGTTTCTTTCTTTCTTTCTTTCTTTCTTTCTTTCTTTCTTTCTTTCTTTCTTTCTTTCTTTCTTTCTTTCTTTCTGTCTGTCTGTCTGTCTGTCTGTCTGTCTGTCTAAGTAAGTCTAGTTGGTTCCTGCCGGTTGCAACCAAAATATCTCATTGACACTGGAGTGCACCTCTATGAGGGCTCAGATAGGAGGAAACGAGCTGGCCCTGGAGGGCTAAGCGTTCATGGTGAGATACCCTAAAACTAGGGTAATTGAGAGAAGGGGGAGACATCAAAGGTACCCCGTCCTTTAGCGTTTTGCCTAGAGGTGTTCCTGGGTGACAACTTCATTTTCCCTTTAAAAGCTTCCTCCTTGTCAATCGAGGTGTCACCATTCCCATACCCGGCCTAGAGGTCCAACTATGAAGGCTTTTTTGGTGAGACAACAGAACAGGGTTTTTGCTAAATTTATTAATTCCACAAAAATTTACCCAGCACCTACTGATTGCCAGCCCCTTGGCTAAGTCTTAGGGATTCAAAGGTAAACAAAACCCAGTCCTATATATACAGGGCTAGTCCTGTATAGTCCAGAAAGGTAACCATTAGCCACAGGTGACCACTTACATTTAATTAATTGAATTTAAACGTAAATATATTTCCTTAGGCACAGTAGTTGCATTGCAAGTGTTCCAATAGCCACATGTGGTTGGTGGCCACCATTTTGGACAGTGCAGATATCGAACATTTCCATCACTGCAGAAACCTCCATTGGTCAGTGCTGGTCCAGACAGGTGCAAGGCAGGTGCCAGAGAGTGTTATGTGCTGTAAGATGTATAAGCCAGGCTGTGATCAAGGATTAAGAAGCCAGGGCAGGCCTTAGAGGTAATGACCTCTAAACTGAGACTTGGAGGATAAGTTGGAGCGTCCAGGCTGGGGGGGAGGCGAAGCATTCCAGACAGAGAAAACCACATGTATAAGGGTCCTGAGTTGACTAAGGACAAGCTAAAGTGCATTCAAATAACTGTTTGAGGAGAGAAGCCTTAGCATCATGTGTGGCCTCATGCTTGGTTTCTCAGATTAGTCCACTCATTTTCACATGCAGAGGGGTCCTAAGGGGACTGGACAGGACCCGTGCATTATGACATGTTAAAGCAAGAGTCTGTATGTCCAAATTTGGGAGCACTGGGGTCTAATGAAAGGCATTTGCTAGATGAGAGGCCAGGAGAATTGGTCCGAGGTGACAGCAGATAGGAATAAGGAGGTCTGATTCAGAGCTCTGAAGGCTCGCTTCTGAAACCACAGGTAAGCCGTCTCTTAAACCACAGTTCTTTTTGCACCTGAAACCAATTAATTAATTCTTTCCGATCAGCACCATGTTAAGGAAGCCAAGAAATTTGTTTTACAAATTATGGCTTTCTTTTTCCATTTGGTGTCATTTGTCGAACCTGAGTGTGCTCATCCTATTTGGACACAACTGGTCGAGCCTAGGCTAATTTAAAACTGCTCCATATTGTGTTTAAAGTATAGTTCTAGTTTTCATGGAACTATCAGATGAACACGAGTGACTCAAAATCTTCTAGCTTTTGATTAAATTATACCGTTATTAGGAAAGATTGCATAAAAGAGATTGTCGAGTCCCTTGAAAATTAAGGCCTCTTTGTCAGGGAAGAAAAAACTACCACTATTGGCATCTACTGTGTCCCCACAGGCTTCATCAGTATTCTCTCCAATCTCCCCACGACGTCCCCAGGGAGAGGAGGAGGGACAGAGGGACAAGTAGAAAACAGTGCCTTAAACCCCAGGGTTTTTCAACATCCCAGGTACTGTAAGTGAGAAAAAGTTAAAAGTCTCTCCTTAGAGAGAAAAAGGGAAATGAAAGATAAATTACATTTCATAAGTCTTTATCGAGATCATAGAATTTTAGAGCTGGAAGGGGTATTAGAGACGCTAATTTAAATCTCTCTCTCTCTCTCTCTCTCTCTCTCTCTCTCTATTTATTTATTTTTACAACGCAGGCCTTAAGAGGGAGAAATAAACGGCCCTACATTGTCAATGGTAGAACTAAGATTAAGCCCAGATCTATTAATTCCTTTCTGATTGTTCTTTCTACTGACCATATCTTAAAACACTTTTTTGACTATTTCTTTAAGGTGTCTCTTTGGTTTATTCATATCAATGTGTTAAAAGGTAATATTAAAAATCAGTGGATTGTTTTGTTTCTAGATAAAACCCAGGGAGACTTCAGAGCTGTTCTGTTATCTGCCAGTAACCAGGCAGACTGGCTCATCCAGTGTCAGAACTGCAGATAGAACACCTGGAGGGAAATTAACAGGGATGGAAAATCCTTCCAAAAGCACCCCACCCCCAGTAAATCTGCGTATTTAAAGAGACTTGCACTCTTCAGTGGACAGAAAGTAGGACATCTGAAACAAATGCCTGGTCCAAACCTCTCTACTACTTTCCCGAATTTAGACAAGTTGTTTAATTTCTCTGTACTTCAGTTTCCAAATTTGAAAAATATGAATAATATAATTATTAGTCTTCTCCATTGATGGGTCTTTCAGGTCAAAGGGGGTCACTCTGTGATTAGAATGGGAATCCCCATATGAGTGAGCTAAACTTTGATCTGAAACCCCAGCCCTGGCATCTGGTAGAAACACAGCATTTGCTGAGTGACTAATCCATTGACCCAAAGGTGCTTAAAAAGCCACTGCAGAGTCTGGCAGGAAAGGTCCAATGGGTGGGGGCCTGTGTGGCTGCGGTGAAGAGAGGACACCGGAGAAGGGGCATCCAGCTTCCCTTCTTTGAGCTTCCCTTCTTTGAGATACTACCTTATCATGGAACCATGCTTCTTTCTTGTTATCAGTTTAAAAGAATTTTAAAAGTGGAAGGAAACATAGACAGGAATGTAATGAAATGAAGTCAAGCAAATACTGAAATAGTAAGAAACATTCTGCTAAATGATAAGATTCCCTTTCAAGGACCAGTCAGAGCTGCTGACTTGGTGAAGATGACAGAAAACTGCCTACTGTGACCAGTTCTACCGAGGTCCCTTCTGAGGGGAGTGGGGAGCCAAGTCAGAGGGAGGGCTCAGTTTGGGGAGTGGAGGGCAGAGGGTCCTGGGCTCTTGCTGGGGCGCGTCAGACAACCAGGAGGGAAGCGTGTACTCCACTGACTTGGAAGATAGAAAACCATTGGTGTACTTCCTTTTTTCCTGTGAGGATTATGACTATAAAGTACTACAAAGACCAGTGGTTTATGCCTCTTTACTCGGAATTATGTATGTGGATTAATGATATAACCTGAAACCGAGGTCAGTGCTTCTGGGATGTTTGCAGTTACCTATATGTTCCCATTTATCAGGGAGAAAATGATAACTCTCCCTTCTCGGTAGATGTTTCTAGAAACAATGGATATCACATGGAGTTAGTAGACATGGCAGAGTTACTGCCCTCGGTGATAATTAGGGTACATGATTCAGGCTGTTATGCAAGGGCTGATAAATCAATAGAGGGGAGACAGTCGGCTCGTGAAAATGCTCACTTCGGGGGAGCTGCTGATGGTTCACAGAAGACTAAGGATGCCGTCTTAGGTGTTATGGATACCTAAGCCTCTTAGTTAAAGGAGTATGCCCTACCTGGTAGACTTTTTGGTGGTCTAACTCTAATCCTTGGCAGAATTCCCCGTTAAATGTTGAAAGCCTACATTTGTTCCATTTCAGTTTCAGTTCCACTTGGCCGGAGAAAGTGAATGTGTGTGGCTATTTGAGGCCCCCTCCACCCTGTTTCTACTTACACAGTGAGCTTTCAGTAAGCCCTAGGGGGTGATTTAACTTTGAAGCTTTACAGTACTACAGTTTTCTCCATTGCTTAGGCAGGTCTTAATATTAGGTGCAACCATATATTCTGTATTTCTGAGTCAATCATTAACAAGGTTAAAGTGGGTTACTTTCTTCTGAAAACAAGTTTCAGGGTGGTGGGGGTGAGAGTGGGTGTGGTCATAGCATCCGCTGGGGTAACCCAATCCCAGTAAGACGGTGGTCTTGGCTCAGTTCTAACTGTGGATCTGGTAATTCCAGGCAAGGCATTTCCTGGCATTTTACCAAGAATGCCTGTTACTTTCTGGGCATAAGAAATTTGAAAAGTCATTCCACAAAGGTGAGGAAAGAATGATGTAAATGGTTCCATAAAAGAGAAATCAGTATCTCGATTGCAGAAGAGCAGCTATAGAGATAGCTACAGAAATTTAACTCCTGAAAGCATAATACCACAAACCTCTTAAAAAGCTCCTGAGGGCGAACCACCTGCCGGTCCCCTCCTCCACTCCCTGGACATGCAACATGTCAAAGATACATTTTAAAAGCCTGTGGCATGGAAAGAAGTTAAATGCGGTGGGGGAAAAAAAATCAATGCAGTCTCTGTACTACTGGGATGAAGAGAACATTGGACAACAATTCTGTACTTGAAGGAAATTTCTTTTCTACCTTCCTTTCAAAAGATTGGGGGAAACATAGGTAAACTCATTCCTTTCTGGCTAACTCAAAAGGAAAATGCTGGATTTGGGGGAATTCAGCAGGAAAAATAAGCTAATTTTCTCCATCTGCTAGGCAGTGAGCCCTGAGGGGTCGGTAGCTGTCATACTCTCTAGGCATTCAAAGATAGCACTAAAAGATCATTAACAAATTATCCTGTTAATTAAGAAAGAAGGAGTCTGTAGCCCCTCCATCAGCACACCCCATGTTCACTGGTGCTCCAAGTGCATACATACAGGCGTCTGGAGCCTCCCAGAGCCAGTTAGGGAGTCTAGCTCAGACTAGACTCATCAGTAAGATGGCCTGATTCATTCTGATCTCGAGCTGTGCTGATTAACTTGGCTGCACTAGAGAGCTCACTGAATTGTTTTGGCATCAATAATTCCTCTTTCTTTTCTTAGTAGAAAGTTCAAGGCCTTTATTTAAAGCTTGCCTCCTATATCTGTCAGAGACCACCTGCAATATCAGACCTCTTTGTGTGTGTTATCCAGCATCGGTTCCCTCATTCCTCAGACAGCTGCAGGTTCAGACTTAGCCCCACACAGACCCTAATTCTTGCCCTTTACAGGAAATAGTAGTATGTTGGGAGCCGATAGCCCAGATGCTCTTTGCTCTGGCGTCAGGCAGTTCATGAGCAGTGGCTCTGCAGCTCTCTTTCATGTTTCACTTCCTGGATTCAAACTCCTCACCTGTTTCTAATGTGGATAACTGTGTCTCCTTGGATTTCTTCTTAGCCACCTGGAATCTCAAGCTGTTTGGATCCCAGCTTGTTCTGTGTGTAGCTGGAGACTGAATTTGTTTGCCATCTTTTTTGGCATTTATTTGTACATATTTTATATTCCATTGTAAAGACAACATAATTTTTTTTTCGTTTTATTAAAAAACCACCTGCAATATTTAATTGATTTCATTGACTTTTATCTTATGAACATTCAGGTGATTTCTTTCCATTTTTTTCCTCTTTATAATATAAACATATTACTGTGTGAACACGAATTTACTAGTGTGAAGATTTTTAGTGTTAGTAATTATTTCCTAGAAAAGATTTTTAAAGGCTACATCATGTGGATGTGACTTAACCAATTTCAGGGGTTGATATTTAGGTTATTTCTCATTTTTAGTATCATAAAAAATGCTATATGTATTATCCTTATACATAAAGTTTTACCTAAATTCAAATTATTTGCTATGATAACTCAGGTTTGAAATTATTTGTTCAAAATGAATAAACATTTTTAAGACCCTTTATACTATATAACCAGATGGCTTTTGGATAAATTATACACACTTCCATTAGCAGTATATGCAACTTCTGATTCATCATAGTCTTATCAAAATTAGTATTATTTTGATTATTTGATAGTTTAAAATAATATCTTATTAATGCTTTAATTTTTACTTCTTTGATTATATTGAAACTAATATTTTCATTTATCTGGAAGATGTTTAAAATTTCTTGTGAATTGTCTTTGTATTTTTTATCCATGTTCTGTAATGGTTTTATGTTTTTATTTTAATTTGGATCAAATGTTTAATATATTAAGAATATTTTTTCTTTAGCTGCCATTTTTCTGTATATTTTTTTCAGTTTGGTGTGTGCATTGTCACATCTTACAATAGTCTTTGATCTGCTGACATTTTGAATTTTTGTGTGTTCAAATCTGTCACCTTTCTCTTATGAATTCTTTTATTGCTGAGAAATCAAATAAACATTCATTTGAATTTTCTAATTATTTAATCCACTTGTATCTAATTCTTAATGAATGGTAGGTCTAAGTTGATTTTTTTTTCCTGGATGAAAAGCTAGCCAGTTTCCCCAACAATTAACATTACACAATATATTTTTCTGAATTGATCATTAATTTAGTTTCTTTTATATAGTACATGTGCTTAAAACCATTTCTGAGTTACTTTTTTTTCTGTTCCATTGATTTTTTTCTCTTTCTTTATGCCAGAGTCACAACCTTTAAAACTACTATAGTTTTTCAGAAAGCATTTCATTATAGAAAATGTGAACCATATACACATATGGTTATACAAATCCATCTGTACCCCCTACCCAGCTTTACTAATTGTCAACTCATGAGCAATTTTGTTTTATATCTGCCATCATATCATTTTATGTATAACTATATCATACGTATCTCTAAAAGATAAACACTTAAAGAACATGACAATATTTTTATCACATCTGCAAATTAATAATATTTCTTAATAGCAATCTCTAGTAGGTGTCCAAAACTCCAAATGCATCATAATATAATAAATTATGTATTTTATACTTTGTTGCTTGAATCAGAATTCAAATAAAATCCATATTTGATAATTAATTAATTTCTGTTAAGTCTCTTGTAATCTTTAGGTTTCCTTCCCCATACCTCCTTTTTTACTCTTTAAAGTGAATTTCATAATTATATTAGTTCTTTCATGCTGCAAAGTTTCCTGAGTCTGTATTTTTTAAATATCTCATGGTACAATGAACGTATAGAATATTTTTTCCTCTAGTCTTTCTATAAAAAAATTTATTGAGCTGTTTTAATCCACTTGTTTTTCCAGATGAACTTTAGAATGTGTTTCTTTCATTCCAAAAATTTCTGTTGTGATTTTGATTGGCACTGCATTGTTTACAACTTAATTAGGGCATAATTAATATCTTTAGTTATTACATCTCCTGGGTGAGATATATCATATGTTTATCTATTTGAAGTATTTTTTTAGTGTCTGTCAATAGTTTTTTGATATTTAGTATACCTTTTCTTTTTAATATTATTTATAAGTACTTTTTTATTGTTGCTGTTGTGAACTGGAATGTTTCTGTTCTATATTAGTGACTTCTGGTACATAAGAAAACCACTAATTTTTGTACCCTTTTGTTACTTTGCTAGGCTCTTTCTTTCATTTTTGATTGGTTATCCTAAGATTTCTAAGTACAAAATGTGTGCCATTTGTGAACAATAATATATTTTATCACCCTTTTTTTATGTATCTGATTTTCATTTTACTTCTTAGTGTTTTGGCAATAATTTCCAGAAAAATTATTTAAAATAATAGTAACATTTTAATTTTGTTTCTGATTTTAATAAAAATGATTGTATTGCTTTCATATTAAGTACGATTTTGGCTTTTTGTTTAAGGAAATAAATTATTAGATTCAAGAAATGTAGTGGGTTAAAGATGGCCACAAATTCTTCGACATTCCTCCCATCTATAAGTGGGTCTAGTCCCCTCCCCTTGAATCTAGGCTGGCATTAGTGATTAGGTTGGAAACAGTAAGATGTGGTAGAAGTAATACTTCAGAGGCTTGGTCAGAGAGGAAGCCTTATATGTTCTGCCTTATTCTCTTGGAAGACCTACTCTTCAGATGATCCTTGGAAACCAGTTGCCATGCTGTGAAAAGCCCAAGCCATGATGAGAGGCCACAGATAGATGTTCTGGGGACAGTCTCTGCTGTGCTTTCAGTCAATAGTTGAATATCAACTGCCAATACCAGGCTGGTCTCCATGGCCTCAGACTCCAGGCCTACCTCAGCACCCGGCTGGCCCCCACACACCAAGGCTCTATGCCCACACCCCTGAATGCATGTGCGAGGCAAATGATTTGTTAATGAATACACAATATATAATAAATATAAATTGTGACATCCATGACATAAAATGTGGAGTGAGAAGTTAAAGTGTAGAGTTTTGTATGTAGTCTAAGTTAATTTCTTGTTAAGCTTAAAATAGACTTGTATATCTATAAGATGTTTTAGGGAAGCCTCATGATAAACACAAAATAGAAACCTATAGAAGATACACTAATGATAAATAGAAATAAATCAAAGCATACCGTGACAAAAAAATCATCAAATCACAAAAGGAGACAGCACAAGAAAAAGGAAGAAACAAAGGAACTACATAAACAATTAATGAACGGCAATAGCAAGTCTTTACCTATCAAAATTTAAATGTCAGTGTATTAAAACTTTCAGTCAAAAGGCATAGAGTGACTGAGTAAATTAAAGTACAGTATGTTTCTACAAGAGAATAACTTTAGCTTTAAGGACACGGGCTGAAAATGGAGGGATGCAAAAAGATAGTCCATGCAAATGGTAACCAAAAGAGAACAGGATTGGCTACATGAGTATTGGACAAAATTGACTTTAAGCGAAAAACTGTCCAGAGAAAAAGAAGGCCATTATATAATGATAAAGTGGTTAATTCATCAAGAGGATATAACAGCTTTAAATATGTAATGAATTCAGCATTGAAATACCTCAATATATAAAACAAACATTAACTGGAGGGAGAAATAAACAGCAAAACAATCACAGTAGGGGACTTCAATGCCCCACTTGCAACAAAGAATAGACAATTCAGACGTAAAATTAATAAGGAGTGGTGGACTTGAACAAACTTTAGATTAAATGGAAATAATCGACGTAACAGATCATTCCATCTACTAACAGCAGAAAACATCACGATATGTCATATGTTAGGCAATTTTGTTATTTTCTTAAGCAACACCATCGCAGGCTCTATCTTTCTGAGTTGGTTGTACCCTACATTACAGGCAACTGATTTACTCAGACTTCTGATATATTCCTGTCAAGGACATGCTGCTGATCCTATTTATAACACGGAATCTGTGCTGGGCCAAGTTCTCCAGACAGTGAGAAATGTGTTTTCGTTGCTCCTTTTTGTTGGCTATAATTTAGGATAATTTCTTTACCCTTACAAAAATTTTCCAGGAACCTGACAGATGGAATAAAGATCAAATGCCAGATTATGGCACTTCCTAATTGGGGCCATCACTCAACTAATTTATAAATTGATGTACGAAATAGTTATTGTTTTATATGTATTTGTTTTCCTAATTCTTCCTTGTTAATCGATAAATTTCTTTTGATTTTTTAAGTTAGACAGTAAATATTTTATCCTGGGAAGTATATGCACTATTATTTCTAAACCTGTTTATTTCTATTTTGCCTTTTACTTTAATTTTTGGGTCTCAGTTGAAATATATAAGAAAAAAACATGCCAGTCTTCTTGTTGAATATTTCTCTCCTTATATCCTAGGCAATTGTTGGGTATGGGGAAACTTTCCCCCTTCCCCTCTTAGTTCTTCTGGTGGGTAGAATTATTAAAATGATAGAAGGCAGATTAACAGAAGAAAATCAAGTTTTAATACGTGTGCATGGGGAATTTACAAGAGCATGAAAGACTCAAAGACAGAAAGGCAAAATGAGGTGTATATGTCATTCTAGACCAAGGAGGGGGAAGCAGGGGTCTAGGACTTCAAAAGAAGGTAAATTTACAAGGGGATGAAAAGAGTTAATGTTTAGTAAACAAAAGTTTCCTGGACCATCTAGAAACAATGGGACACAGGGAGGACTTTGATCAAATGGGCTTGTTAGGTTTCTCCCTGTCTGCATACCTAGTTCAGGTTAAACTATACTTATCTCAGATGCTATCTCCCTTCCCAGAGCAGCTCCTCTATCTAAATTCTTTTAGGTGGTAAAGGGGAAGGCCAAAGTTTCTTCCTGAGCCTTCTGAGCCTTGACTGTTTTCAGCTTGAAATAATCTGCATGCCAGTTTGGCACAGCTTGGGGAGACTCGTTCTGCACTATCAAGCATGATGCTAACATTCTCAGGCTGTCTATTTTACTTATGCAATCCAAACCTGAACTTCAAAGCCTCAGAGTCACCAACTCTGCAAAATGTAACGAACTGCCAGGAAAGTGGAGCGTTGTGGCTGAGTAGGTGATACTCGAAATGCCTCTTCATCATTTGGGCTGTAGGAAGCTATATGGTAAATTTCATATGCCTAGCTTTTCTTATTTTATTTCTAATTATCTAGTTCCTGAAAAACAAAAGCAAAGGAATAGTAAGAAAAAAAATAAACCCAAGGGAAGTGGACTGGAGTAAGAAAGGCAGGGAATGTCTGAAGCTCAGAAGGTAAAGCATGTCTTTTGTTAAGTAGGTATTTCACTGTCCCAAGCATTTTACAAGCAATTGCAGGAGCAGAAATTTCAACCATTTCCATTCATTACGAGAATTCAAAGGGAGACTGTGATACATATAATTTTCCTAAATGTTTGTTTTCCAAACCGTGGGTGTTGGTACTTTAGGGCAGAGCTGGCTTTATGTAATTTGGGAAGCAGGCAACATTTGTGATTTGAACTTAATTATACTTTGTTTTTCAAGTACCAGAGATTGTTGTTAATATATTCCCACGCCCCAAATCTCCTTAAAGCTTCAGAGCCTCAAATACCTTAACATTTATATAAACTTTATTATCTAAAACCACAGCACCAGCCACTAGCCACATGCAACTTTATAAATTAGTTAAAATCAAAAATTCATTTTCTCAGTGGCAATAGCAACATTTTAAGTGCTTAAAAGCCACCTGGGGCTAGTGACTACCTTATTGGACAATATTCCTTTATTCCTGGCACCACAGAAAGTTCTACTGCACAGCATTTGGTTCATAGTAGTTACTTCACAATGTTTATTCATTATCCTCATCCTCATATCATACTCCTCAAAAACATTGTGCATAGAGGTTAGCAGAATAATGCTTGTCTTGAATTAATTTCAGATCAACTAACTGGGCTCATTTCCTGCCCTACAAGGTTTATTTTCAACAACACCTGGATTTAATGCATCTACCTTTGTTGTCTACTGAAAAATTTGTAATTTCAGGGTAGGAGAAGGAGAAGTTGGCTTACCCTGTAGTAAGCTAATTGAGGAGATTTTGGGAGAGATGAGGCTTCATAGGTGCCCCTCAGAGTAGACTCATTGTTTGTCTCTCTCTAATGTCATAAACAATAGCAAAGTTTCAGAGTCCCTCACTCTACTACAGCTAAGTAAGTATATTTTCCCTTTTATGTATAATTGATCTGGCCTTCCTGGTGATCCCTACTCATCGTGTAGCAGGATAAAAACACCAACTAACTTTTACTTTTCAATGGTTTTAAATTTAGCCTGAACTAATAATTTAAGCAAAGATTTAGGTAATTTTCAGTCTTTCTTTTTGGAATAATTGCTTATTCAGCCATATTTTGACTTCTGCATCCTCTTTGAGAGTGCTTAAGCACAGGATAGATGGTGCCTGGGTGTGTTTGCAGCCAGAGAGTGGTTTATGTAAACCTAAGGTGGCATATTTCTCCAAGCCTTTTATTTCTTAAATGGAGCTGTTGACATCCAAGTGGTTAAATGAGAGGCCAGGAAGGGCCAGAGCCAGTACCCAAAGCCAGCTTCCCTGACATTCATCCAGTCTCCTTTTATTTATTCCATTCCCTCACCTGGCGTTCTAACTTCCTGTGCTCTTTCATCCATCTCTTCACTCCAGTGTTCTTTGTATTGAATCCTGACTATATTGAGTCCATATCCTATAATTAATTATTGGAAAACTGAGTGTGAAATTGCAAAACATTTCTAAAGCTTTTCACTGGGGCCATTCAACCGACTCAACACATACAGACAAAAGATGGATATTCTTATGTTAGAGTATGGAGATAAAATGCTGAACTCTTTACCCTAGAGATGCAGCAGAAAGACTCTTGCAGGATGTCTAACCCCTCCTGAAGCCCAAGGTATAGGCTGAGTCATTCTGCCCTGTCATGAGGTCAATAGGCCAGGTCCTGCCTGAATGTCGCCTGACCTGAAAAGCAGTGTGACTCAGGGCTGGCTGATGGCTGCTCCTCCAAGGGGAATTCCCCAGCCTGGGGAATGACAGGCCAGCTTCGAAGCCTGTCATGGCCTGTGGAAGAGCACAGTCTGGATTAGGGCAGCTGCCAAGTCCACTGCATTAATGTTTGTATGTTCATTTTGCTTGGCTTGTGGTCAAACAACAGGGAAAAAAAAAGGGGAATAAAAGGTTAGGAGTGAGTAATGGGTTACTTTGGCTCTTGGGATTTGTCAGCAGACAGGGGGAGATCTGGTCTGGAGTGCTCTGGGGGAGGCCATGGGGTTCCCAGTTGTGAATCTTTCTTCCAGGCCAATTTGTGACCTGAGTGTAGATGCTTTATTGGTTCCTATCTGGAATAGATCCAAGGGAAGATTTTAACCAGGCCCTCGATTCTTTCCTTTGTGCCACTGAAATATCACTTAATTACTATTCAACTGCAGTGTCGTGGGCTGCCTGTCTCTCTCCTGTAGGTGAAAATGAGCAGAAAGCTGAGATGGCTGAAGAGGCCAGGACATTATTATCAATTAAATCACTGGCAGCAGCAGCAGCCATAGTGGTAATAAGGAAACAGAAGGCAGTGCGAAATGAATGAAGGGTGTCTTGGAAGAGGCTGCATCTAGAAATGTCCAAACCCACGAAGGCTATGAATTTTCCATGGCTGCAGCCTGGGTTAGCACTCAGCTGGCTTGCTTTTCTGCCTTCTTTAAGAAAATGTGCCCTGGTTTAACTCTAAGCTGCTTATTTTCTCCTAGGCACTCTGTGCAAATTTAAACTTAGCTAGGGCGAGAGAAATTATCCTCCTAAAATATGTGTGGTTTAAGAGATACCTCTGCATAGCTGAGATGAGGTAAGGAAAATATGAAATTGGGTTTTAAACGTGTTAAGATTCTGTACTGACCTTTGTGCCAAGAGAGTGGCATCTGGAGATTTGTATTAGCAGGAAAGTGGGAGGTAGAAGGTCTCAAATGATGACTCTGGAAAGACACTTTATGTGCACGGAGGAAACAGTGAAGTCGAGAATGAGTGAATGAGTGTAAAGGGAGGAGCAGGAGCAGGATGAGGGAGAGGAGTGGCTTCTTGAAGATCTTTCTGAACGCAAAAGAAAGAAAAGCTTTTCCACAGATTTTTGTGACTAGGGTGAAATACAGGAAACCCAAAATTTGGGATAGACTCGGGGCCCATATAAGAAAGACTTTGTTTCCATAGTGACTGGGGTAGTTAAATGAAATAGCTCTGACATCAGCGTGGGAAATAACAGTAAAAGTGGATTAGCAAGGCAAGTCTTCCCTGCCAACCCTCTCCTTCGCCCGCCAGCCTCCTTTACATTCCCAGCGCGTCTACTGTGTACCTCACTTAGTAGAGGACATTATGCTTAACTATATAGTACCACAGTACAGTGTTTAGAGCTCAAGCTGCAGAGTCTGGTGGTCTGGGTTCGAGTTCCAGCTGTGACTCAAATTTCTAAAGGCCATTTGCCTACTAAAGGGAGCCAGAATCTCTTGGAGAAATGACCGATTTCAGATGTGGAGTCTGGAAAGATGCTCCTAGAATATGTTATTGTGCCAGAAAGCAAGGAAGGGCTCAAAGAATCATGAGGATGTGACCACAGACAGGGTAAGAAACTGCTTCGGGCTCCCTTTGAGAAACCCACCTGGGGAAACATTTGAGCATTAAAATAATAATGATGGTATTAAATTATAAATATCTATTCTTAAAAAAGGATCAAGTCCATAGCAATGGTCCAAAGAGGATTAGGAGGTAGAATGAGAAAGCTGTGTTTTTATAAAAGAATGACAGTTGATAAATTTACCAGAAATGATAGAATTAGAAAAATCTCTATTTTGCAGCCAACAATATAATAAATTATTCAGACACGTGTCATCAGTGAGCACTGAAACCGTTGGATAAAAGACTTCTGGAGAAAGGGTATAGTATTTGAAAACATCACCCTACAGATGACTTAAATATTACAAAGAGAAAAAAGTATTTTTCAAATGAGAGATCTTTTGGACACCAACCAAGTTATCAAAATTAGCATGTCCAATATCAGGCCAAACTGATATTAGGTACCAGATGTAATATAAAGGGAAGTACGCAGCACCATCTAGGCAAAATTCTTGCATCAAAAGAATTTTCATAGATAGAAAACAATCGGCCAGATCCACAATATAGGCCATTCTCCTAAACGACTGACCCAGACTCTTTAGAAACATCAATGTCAGGCAATATTAAGAAGGAAGAAAAAGCGGTGGAACTATTCTAGATGAAAGGAAACTGAAAGTGAAGAAACATGATAATCAAAAACAAGGTGTGATGCTTGATTGGAACAATTAGTGGGAAAACCTCAGCTATGTAGGTCATTTTTGAGCCAATTTGGGATTATGAAACATATTATTGTATCAATAATAAATTTCTTGGATGTGATAAGAGTATTGTGCTTATGTAGCAGGATGTCTTAGAAGAGACATGATACGTGATGATGTATTTAGGTGAGAAGTGTTAACAATTGGCCAATCTAATCGTCGTAGTATTCCTTTAAGTTTTCGCAGGTTGGAAATTTTTGAAAATAAAGATTGGAGGAAAAATAATTCCCAAATTTGGGCCAATCTGTTAAGCTCAATGAGATTATCTCCTTTCTTGTAATAACTATAGACACCTCACTGATTGCCTTACCAAGGAATTTTTCGTTTGCAAAGAACACATACTAAGATCCAGTAAGTACTGGTTGCATACATCCTTTTCCTGTCTTTCAGATCCCTGGTGGAGTGTGAGGGACTAAGAGCCAGAGGAGAGAAAGAGCAATTAGGGGGATCGTTTTATAAACTATATAAATGTCTAACCAATGTACTGTATACTTGAAACTAATAAAATAAAATTAAAAAAAAAAACAGGGACTAAGTCTTTTTCATCTCTACCCTCTACCCCTGTGCTTGGCACATGGTGGAGCTCAATAAATGTTTCCTGATTTAAGAAATGAAATAAAACTCTGAATAACATCATATTGAAATTTTGGTGTTAAATGGAAGATACCACAGTCACATTTGAAGAGACCACACTGTAATGACCTACTCGACATATAATTTGTATCACCAGGTTGTTGTTCTATGCAATAGTTTCTTTTATTCCCTGAATGGCTGATGATGCACTTCCATACTGTAAGGCAGAGTTTCTCAACTTTGACATCCGTAAGAATCAGCTGAAGGGGCTTGTGGAAAACAAGTTTCTGGGCCTCAGAGTTTCTGACTCAGTAGACCTGGAGCGGAGTCTGAGAATCTGCATTTCTGCCCACTTCGCAGGAGATGCTGATGCTATGGCTGCTGGTCCAGAGGCTCCGCTGTGATAACCACTGCTGATGAGGGGCTCGCAGAGCAGGAGCCCCAGAAGCAAAAGGGCAAAGTCACAGCTGCTCTGGCAGACTCTGCAGGGGAGGAGCCCTCAGGAGCCGCTTAAACAGCACTTTTTGGAAAGTAGCCCAAGAGGTCAAAGGAGCTGGATCCTGTCATCTCATCAATATTCCCCTGAGGAAATGACCTTTCCTCAACATTTGGACAATAACATTTCACGGAAGAAGCATGATTTTTAAACATCTACAAAATGATTATATATGATATATAATAGAATAATGAAATATGTGATTATATATGATATACCTTCATTATGTAAAGGTATACACACATATTCACAAATGTATATATAAAGTCTAATGTCTTCCTAGTCTGAGTTTTTATCAAGCAAAACAGCAAAGAGAGATAGATACATAGATGATAGAGAGAGAGAGAGAGAGAGAGAGAGAGAGAGAGAGAGACAGAGAGACAGAGAGACAGGAAGACAGAGACAGAAGTGGAGACAGAGAGATAAATTGATCTTGACTTCTTTCTGGGATTTCCAAAGCAGCAAGAGTACAATCATGGTGACAGACCCCTGCGTTAATGTCCACTTCAACCCAGAGAGAACATCGAGCCCAGGGAAGTTGGTAGGTAAATGCTGTGGCCCAGATAGCAGCGAAACGGGACTAGAATGCCAGGTGTCTACAACTAGGTCACACTGTCTTGCCACACTTCCTGGAGTGCGATGGCTTTTTTGCTTCCCTTTCCAGATCTTCAGAGCATGGAATAGAAATGCTGCCCTACTTATTTTTTTTTCCAGCCTGCAGAACTTTGAGCAGAGCCCATAGTTAAAACTTACATAATCCAGAAATTCAGTTCTTGCTGAAAATGCGATGATGAGAGTAAGGAGAATTTTATGAGAACGTTCTAAAGGAATCATCCTTAGGAATCATAATTACTATCCCTCGAAGGAAGGAAAATCACGTTTTTGGAACCTTCTAAGACAATTCTAACTTTAACTTCTGTTTTCTTGTTGTTTATAACAATGACCTTTCTCCGTAAGTTTGGTCACCTGTGTGTAGTAGGACAGGGGAACAAAAAATTTGTATAATTAATACGCACAGTCTGTAAAACCCCCTCAAGCCTGTGGCTCCTGATTGTCCCAAGAGGAAAAAGTTCTTGGCATCTCTTAAAAGAGTCTTGTGTGCCAATCTGGCTTGGTGTCCTATGTTCTTTTCTATGAGCCATAATTATTATTTTCCAAAACACTAGTATTTTCTAAGCAAATCTAATAAAAAAAATCATGAAAGAGTGAATAAGAAATAGGACAGTCATTTCCTTTTTCAGCACGCACCTCCCTTGACTGTTTTCATGAAAGGAAACGTCTCCTGCAATTCTCAGGAGTTCCTGTGCATGTGAACCATTCCCCGTGGTTCTATGGAATCTGGACAAGCCGAGAGCTCCCAGGGCTGAAAGACTATCATTACTAGTTATGTGGATGAAGTATATACATATATATCCCTCTAAACTTTGCGACACAATGCATCCACAGACTCCTTTTTCAGCTCCTTAATCTAGCCACTGTGCAGTGAGGATAACTATATAATAGACAAGCTCACATGCTAATTCATTACCTCCACTGGCTCCCCATTATATATTAAATAACAAACTTTAAGAAGGTTCTTACTAAGTGCCCAGCACTGTTGTAAGCATTTCCACACATTAACTCCTTTAATACTTTATAACAGAACAGAGAGGTTAAGTAACTTGCCTAAAGTCACACTAAGGAAGTCTGGCTCTAGATCCCTTAATTGTTACTTGGAGTAGAGATAGAGCCCTGGGGATTTGGTTTTTATTTCTAACCTTCACTTCTTCTAGACCCCTCAAGTACCTGATGCGCAGTCGCATGGATTTACTTGTCTGGCCAGAACAGACCTTGGCACAGAGTCGGGGGTATATTGTCACAATGGGAAAAACTGGGTCTTCTTGCTTCTCTTTACAAACTTGCACATACATCACCCTGTTACAACCCTGCTCTTTCTTCAGAGCTCAGATAAAGCCCTATGTTTTCTGAGAAGTCTGTGTAGATTCTTTAAGCAATGTTAAGTTCCTCCTTTTGGTTTTCAGAAGTGTTAATCTTAGACTTCCTGCCATTGCCCCTATTGGAATTGTTTATATTTCTGTCTCCATGAGTAAGTGAGGTAAAGAATGAGATCTTAGGGCACAGGGTCCTTTCTTTTAACTTTGACAGCTCGCTCAGGACCAGGCACACAGTGAGCATTTACTATAACACAGAATTGAAGACAAAAATGATGTATAATTTACAATTCCTATGTAGACTCTCTATGTCACGTAGCCATCCACCTCTGATTGTGTTTAGTTATGGTTCTGGATATGTGTGCTTTTCATGAGAGGGAAACGCAGAGGCAATATCCAGTATAGTCTCATGTCTGAAGTGGAAGCTAAGGAGTGCCCTGTAGATCATCACCTTTGTCTTAGCCCGATTACCCAAGAAACGAAAGACATTTAAATCATTCTTGGGAAATCCCGTAGTGTTTCTGGGCCGTGCCAGTCTCTTGTGTTTGCCTCTGGCTACTTCTGCCACTGTGCACACGTCACATATCCCCTTGGGAGAGCCATGGAAAGAAGAAAGTCGTTTCTTTTTGTGCTCTGTGCCTAATGTCAGGTGCTCAAAATGTAAATGTGTGATGTTGGCGGTAGTGATAATGACAAGATGGTGGCATCAAACCCTGGAACACTGTGTTTATAAAAATCCTTCTGTTTATTGAATGAATGACTGCATGCCTGCACATACCCCTAGACAGGGACTTGGAGATCATCTTCTAACTCATTGTTTCATCAATGGGGAATCTGCTGTCCCAAGCGATAAGGCCTTGTCAGTGGTCCGAAGGCTGACTAGTGATGGAGCTGGGATTCGAACCTGGGCATTTTTGCTTCATCGCCCACTGCACTTGTTCTCATCCACATGGTAAAATTTGGCCCTTTGGAAGGAGATGAGGGTTTCTTTAGAAATGCATTTAATTACATAGACTAACCTACACAGGCCAGGAATGATGGAATGGAGCTTCCTAGATACAGCCCAACTCCCGGCCACCCTATTACCTTTCTTTAATCATCAGTCCATTTTCCGGCCTAAGTACTATATTCTGAACTTAACAGAATTTTTTTTAAATAATTTAGACTCTTGCAATGCCTTGGGTACATATCAATAATTCCTGCAACAGCAATGGAATAGATTTATTGGGCTAAATATTATTTTACCTCACAGCAGACCTTAAAGATTAAGGACCATCATGAGTCCTAGTTGTTTTGTCACTATTTAATTATTGTTCCTACACATTGAGAAAGTGACTGTCACAGAGGGTTGGGGGATGGGAAAGAAGGACTCATGTAATTTAAAATCCTAATGAATTGCATTCTGATGAGTTTAAATTTTGGAATTTTTCTACAAGTTATGTATTGCTGAGTAATCTCAGATACAGACGCATGCAAAGTAAAATAAATATACATGCGACTTGGTAGTAGAAAAAACAGAGGTTTTAAAATCACGTAGCCTTGGCTTTGAACCCAGCTCTATAGTCTGTCTGTGAGATATGGGGCTGGTTATTTAATGTCTCTGAATCAAGTTTTCTTTCATATAAGATGGAAATAATAAAAAGTATCTCATAGAATTGTGAAGATTAAATAAAATGCTCAGTTCATGCTGGGCATTATGAAACTTGTGGTTCCTTCCCCAAATCCTCCACCAATTATCTTCCCAGTAAAAAAGAAGGTAGATTTATGCTGTAATGTTATATACTGTAAACAATGGTAAAAATGTAACATTGATTTTTGTATGTAACTCAGCCAGAGTCCTAATTAGATTAATATTGGTGAAAAATTTTAAGGGAATTAAAAAGATTTAGACATTTGTGGAGCTAAGACCAATTGTTAATAGGCTATCTTCTTTGGTTCCATTGAATTGTCATTCTTGACTACAAATGATTAACCTTACATTAATATTAGGAGATAGTAAATAAAGTTGATCGTACTTAAATTTTCTTTAGCAAATTTGAGAAGCTAAGCTTGGGGTCTCGTGTTCATTGCCAGGAGAAGTTTCAAAGCAACTCGATGAAATTTATATTTTTACGAACAGGCACAACTCTCCTCTCTGTGACCCTCCCTCCTGAGTTGCTTCTCTTTGGGTAGATGATCAAGGAGGAAGACTCTAGCTTGGGGAAGAAGGGGAATCCTGAGCATGAGCCCGCTTCATCTGTCCTAGATCAGTGAGTGGATTCCTCTGCGGGAGAAAGAAGAGTGCAGTTTCTATGACGACCCACAGCTGCTCTGCCAAGGCTGCCAGCCAGGGTGCCCGGCAGTGCTCATTGCTCTGCGGGCATTGTTCATTACACTTTGACCCAGAATTGCCATTGTCTTTTGCAAGGTAGGCGATGAATCACTGTTTCTGGCCCTTGCTTTGTCTCCTTTGGTCTGGGTTTGGTTTGGATCAGAAATGCAGTCATCTGCAGGTCATCGCCCACCTCAGTCGGGAAGGTTCCTGAAAGATAACTTTTGTAACAGGTTAAGGTTTTATTGGAAACAGAATATTAGCTAACCGTCTAAGTGCTCAGAGGGAGCCGGCTGTAATCCAGCTCTGCCACTCAGTGGCTCTGTGATCTTGGGCAAATTGCTTGACCCGTCTAAGCCACTTATCTGTAAAATGAGGATAACAGCATTTCCATTCTTACAGGATGGTCCTGCAGTGTGGGCAACGATGCGGTGGGAAGCATCTCTGATGCCTGTGCTGGCATCTAGAATGAGAAAAGCAGCTAAATGGATGGATATTTGGCGCTTCAGTCTTATTTACTTGTAGGCCGGTCACTGTCTAGACCACTCGGTTTTCTCTATTAAAGTTGCATCCTTAATAATTCAATTTATTTCCCTTCATGCTTTACCCTACTTGAGTTTGAGAATACTGGAAAGTTGTGAAGAAACCTGTGGCAACCAAATAGTGATGTGAATTCAAAACAACTTTTGTTACTTCTCTCGGTAACCAATAAAAAGGGTTTATTTTATGTTTAGGTATAATTCTCATTTTATACTCTAATCTTACTCCTAGAATTTTAGGGAGACCTACAGATGCTGAGAACTTTACTCTGGCTAGCTTGAGATGGAGTATGCCAAGAGGAAATAAGTTCAGGTGTATCCTCCCTAAGGAAGTAAAACCAATGGCCAAGAATAAACATTTATTGAGTAATATAGGCCAGATACTGCAGACATAGGGACAATAATTAAACACTGGGGCTGTGAAACATGACCTTCTATCAAGGTCACATAATGGTTGCCAAGGACCAGGACAGGTTTAAATGCTGGCCGCCCCACTTGCCAGCCCTGTGTTGGTAATGTCCTTGAGGTGCACGTGTGTGACCTGCACAATTAGACAACGCCTGCAGTGCTGGCACAGGGTCTGAGACCCCTAGGACATAATAGCACAGGTAGATTTCAGGTATGAAGTCATGGAAATGGGAGCTCAAGTTTCTCTGGGGAACTTTTTTGAGCAAGATGGGAATTTGGCACTACTGACTTCCCAGGGGCCGTTTCCAGAGGGGTGGTGATTGATGGCAGAATGATTTCCAGGTGGGATTTTATTGATGTGACAACAACTGGACACGAACATGGGCAACAAACATTGGAATTTTCTGTATTTTAAAACATGCAGTGCCAATACCCAAATGAAGTTGCATTTCCCCTCCCTGTGGTTATAGTGTAACTTTGAATGAAACCAATTAAATCCCACTGTGTCCAGTGAAACATCCTTGTCTCATGGATGCTGGAGCAGACACTGCCGCAGCGTGACTCCCTGGGAGCACGATATGGGGGAGGGATTTTGCCTTTCTGCATTATGAACTGTTGCAAATTTTAATTTTCCTCTGTGAATGTGGCTCCTACTCTTCTCTCAACACGAGTATTTTTTCTTGCCGCTTTACTCAGACTACCTAGGTGCCAGAGGTATTTTTCCCCAGCTGTAGTCAAAACACAATTGTTACTCCTCCCCCACCCTCATTTTTCCTGCTGGTGCACTCTACCTCTTACACCAGGGACCAGAGCACAGCTCTCACAAGTGCTGGGCAGGCAGTGAAGTCTCGACTTGTCCCTGGCGTGGGAGGGGATGCTGTGAGCAGGTTGGTTGCCACATCTGGGGGAGGCCTGAGTGGTGAGAGATGGCAGCAGCGGTGATGAGTGCGGAGCCGGTCTCCGGGAGGCACAGGCAGACTCCTCTCTTATTCCTTCCACCCCAATCCGAATTCCATTTATGTGAATCAGCTGCCCTTGGCCTCCAGGGACGTTGCTGCCAGATGCTGCCTTTCCCCCTTTTGAAGTGAGAGCCAAACCCCTTCCGCCTGTCCATCTGCAGAGAGTCTTCTAGGGTCTCTTGAAGGCCTCAGGGAGTGCAGGACACAGCAGCAGGAGTTTTTCTTACGCAGACTGTGTATAGGACTTTGAAAGTAACAATGCAGGGATTGGAGTTGCTCCTGGGTCATGTCAACGAGCACCTTTCTGGCACATTCTCTAATACGCATTTACTGTGTATGGGTCTCTATGCCAAATGCATGACACACACCTTCTCCTTTCTCCTCTCAGGAGTTCTGAAACTGAGGTCTTTCTCTGGCCACTGGAGGGCAACAGCCATGGTAGGGGACACAGACAGAGGCCCTGGGAGTTCCCTCACAACTCTCCCACTCTCTGGGAAAGCTGCCAGTGGGGATACCAAGTCAGAAATGATGGAGGCTCTTGCCTTGGCTGAGCAAGTAGCCCTCAGCTTCTGCCACTCACTGCAGCAGATACGGCCATGCCTTCCCTGGTTGCTCCAGGGTCCTCTGCCTCATCCCTCTGCTATCACCCTGAATAATCCCAGAGGTGCATGGACTTGGTGAACAGGCTCCACCCTACCAGTGCTGCCCTGACCTTGCTGTCGGTGGTGACTCAGCCGGCCCGTGGTATCGCCCTCACTCAGGTGGCTGTGCACTTTGCTCATGATGCTTCTCCTAACTGGGTTAGCACCTGAGACAGGCTCTGCACAATTTTCCATTTCACACCAAATATTTACCATTTCCCTCCTCTTCTTCTCATAGCATCTTGAAGAAAATTGGAAATTCAACTGAACTTTTTATAAAGCTACAAACTTGGTAATTCTGTCCACGTCCCTCTTGTCTGTTTGTCCCTTGTAGGTGCCCTTCTGATCATTAAACTAGATTCAAAGATTCCTGAGATTCATGAACTGCCAGGAACTTGGCCATGGGCCTCTCCATCTCATGTGGTCTCTTAGGCTCCCAAGTTGGTTATACAGAGGCTTTTTCAATAGCTGGGTTTGCTCAGCTTTCTTGCTCTGAGAAGCCAGGCACGGGGAGGTCTTGTGCACGGTCTGTCATCTGCTGGCTCGGTGGCTATGCATCTTGCTCTAGCACAGGAGGTGGAACTCAGCATAAAGTCTGCAGTCTACTCGGAGGTCTCAGTGAACGTCAAAACATCTCAGTCGAAGGTGCTTTTGCATGTCAGGCGTGGGCTTTGAGGGTCCACATTCCTCTGCAGACCTTCTGCAGACTGGCTCTGTCCGTCTCTCTGCTCTCACCTCCAACTGTTAGCTTCACACACCCCTTTCCTTTCACTTTGTACACACACTATTTTGGCCACGGCACAGAACACACTGGCCTCTCACTTTCTTGTGTACCCTTAGGCCCCTTATTAGCTCAGTTGTGTGACAATGGACCACTTATTTATCATTAGTTTTAATAAAAAGCTTAAGAAAGTCTACTTTCCAGAATGGTAGTGAACATAATGCATGTGAATGTCTGGCACATGGTCGAGGTGAGCCAGGGAAGAGAAACAGAATGAGAAATAGCATGAAAGCAGCCACGGGGAAGAAAAGGAAGAAAGAAAGGAACAGTAGTTGAAAAGGAACAGCAAACAAGTCCCAGGGGGGTTTCAAGGGCCCTTTGTATTTAAATAACCTTTAACTTTTCTTTTTTGGGATGACTAGTTCTTATTCTTTAGTCTTTCCTTGTAATCATCACTTTCCAACCCTTTAATCATCATTATGGTTTCCTTCAGTAGTTTCATGCTTTTCTCTCTGGTTGTGGATACTGGGAGTTTGGACAGGACTCTGTGCCCATGGAGAGAGTGGAAAGAAGGATGACATCACTCACTCCCTCTTTCTCTTTATAACTAGTCAAAAGAAAGAGAAGTGAACAGCAGATGACAATTTGAATATATGTACCTAAATACATGCTACTCACCAAGCATGCTGTGGGGAGCCATGTAACAGTGACAGAAAACAGAGCATCTACTGTGTGTCCGGCACTTTTCCAGGTGCTTTATGCATATTCACTTATTAACTTCAGAGCAACTCAATCCAGTCGGTACTAATTTATCCCCTTGAATAGCCCAAAGTACTGAGAGGTTAGGTAACTATTCCAAATTGCAGACCTGGCGAGTGAGGGATCAAGGAGCTGGACTTAGGCAATCTGACAAGTACAGCAAAGGCACTTGTCACCGCTGTGCTATGCTGCTTCATACTAGTGGAAGGCAGCAGGCCTTGACTACTTGAATAGCAAATATGAAAAATAAGTAGGGATTTGCTCGTCGGGCTGGGCTTGGGAGTGGGAATGGAGTACCGTAGTTTCAAGATGAGGGACCATGGCAAGTAAAAGTTTGGAGGTGGGATGAGGCGATGGTGTTTACTGTACTGGAGGTGTGGAAAATAAGGTTTGACTGATGAGTTGGAATCAAATTACTTCTCAGAATGTATCACAGTCTCTTATGAAGACTTTCTAGAGGATACGCTCTAGGGAACCCTTGAAGATTCAGAGCTAGGAAATAAAATGAGAACTGGATCCCATGGGGAAAATGAATTAACATGATTGTGGATCACAGGGGATAGGGTCCTAGTAAGATTTTAAGAAACAACAACAACAACAACAACAACAACAAGCGAACAAAAAATGCCTAATGATCATTTAGGTGGAAACAATGTAGTTAAATCTTTCACGGTTTGAGTTCATTGGACTGAGAGAAAGTGTGGGTGCCTTTAGAATCAGAATTTTAGGTTGGGACTAAGGCCCAAGAGATTGCCCCAGGTCACCTGGGCAAGTATGGGGGAGTCAGAGCTAGGAACCTAGTTCTCCCCTTGGGCTAGTGTGTTGCTGTGATACTGAACTTCTACAGAGTGGCAGACACTAGACTTTGCAGCAAGTGGACGCCTTGTGGGTGGTCTGTGTGTAAGGTACATGATGCATTCAGGACCATACTTCCTGCGATCATGACCTGCTATGTGGCTGAAATGGGGAATTGAGACGTGGAGCCATTTTTTTGGGAAAATTACTGGAACATTTTTTGATGGAAAAGGCAGAAGTAGAGAGTAGATGATGACTGCTCTTACAGTTTCTGCAGAAAAAGAATGTCAACTATGTTAAAGTTTGTTCTCAAAAGTTAGCAGATTTGGATGAATACTAATTGAAATGATCTTATTTTTTAAGGGAGAACATTTTACGGTTCATTTCGGAGATATAGAACTTTAGATATTATACATGTAATTTTATTAAAAATTGATATGATAATTATTCATCTACAAACAGTACAAAATTCACTTTCATTTAGAGTGGACGTTTAAGGCATGGTTTTCTGAATATCATGACATGTTTTTATAACCCTCTTGAATTTCTGATACATTTTATCTTCTGAGATAATTAGGTAGAGTCAGAGGATAGCAATGGGTAATCTTGGTTTTACAGGATTAATTTATTACTTTCCTTCTACATAGAAGCCTCGAAGTTTAAGAAACTTTATAGCTAAATAGTTATATCTTACTTAATTGAAGTTATAAGTTCTGTGTCTAAAATAAATCATGATAAGGTAATCCTTGTTGATGCAAAAGTTTTCTTTTGGCATATGTTGGTGGGAATTCAAACACTGGTGATTCTTTATGATGAAAAAAAAAAAAGCCCCTTTCTATTCATGCTGTGAACTTTATCAATTCTAACATGAAAACATACTCTTGTTGGAAGCCTAACTCTTATAAAGCCATGAGAGCTGCAAAATTGTGTTTTTTGAAATGTATTATTTTTATTTTCTTGATCGTTGAGGAAAACTCTGCTTTCTATATTCATATTAAATCTACTGTTTTGATTCCTTCCTCTCATAGTTAATAACATTTATCTCTTGTTAAAGCAGTTTTTAGTAGCAGAGGAACTATTTTCTCATCATACAAATCTATGAAAGATAGAAAAAGAAAACAGAAAATGGAATAAGATAGGAATAACTGCCACATAAATTTTTAATAAAAAATTCTGAACCTCCTTAAATATTAGAAAAAGAACAAAGTTTTAAATCTAGAATAGTATTTCTTTCCAATATTAAACCAAATGTTTGTGAACAATTCTTTTTTGGGACCCTTAGTGAAGCTAACCATTTACCTTTCATGAGTGCATCTTGAAAAAAAAAATAGTATTTCTTTGGAAACAGTTCCTTTGAAAATTATTTGACTTGAATTTTAGTCCTCTTTGTAGCATTAACCAAAAATATGCTTTTTTCCCCAGAAATATTTTTCCAGATCAATTTAATTTACTATTTGTTAATTAGAAAGATTCACTATAATTTTATAACTAACATTGGTTAGAAGAGAAGAAAAGATGTCTAGATGGCTTACGTAAGCAGGGAAGTGTCCCTTAACGAATGGTGAAGATGTTGGCTCACATGTGATTAGGAAAAAACAGAAATGTTTGTTCCTAACAGGATGTGATTCAAAAATATCTCCTCACTAAAATGAAATATCTTTTTAAAAGTATTAGTGTGACTAGGTAGAGCCTTATACATATAATACTTTTCCTAAAAAAATTAATTTTCCTGGATAAACATAATTGAGTTAAATAAAAGTGACAATATTCATTAGGTTTTTAAAAAGAGCCTGTAGAATGGTTTGCTCTAGCTTTTAATATATGGTTGGGGACATGAGATGGCATCAGACAGTGCTGCTAAAACAGACCTGAATTCTCTGAGTCCATCATCACATCTTTCTCAAGATTCTCTTTTATTCTGATTTGTGAGATACAGCGCAGCCCATGTATTAGAGGAAAGAAAGAAGGAAAGTCGTTTCTGTGTCGCTTGTAGTCAGAAACTAATTTTGAATTCTCCTCCATGGGCTCGGAATCTGAGAAGGGTTTAAGAGAAAGGCGTCAACGGGTACAGAAGTTGGGAAGACTGCTTCTTGGTGGTGGGTGTCATTTTTCTTAGTAGCACTCTACAGAGGCCTCAGAGAGCAAGATGGTTTGCTCCAGCAGGTGACAGCGTGAGAACAATCACAGGGTCATGGGTACTTGGGAATGAGGAGATACCACTGAGATGTAATAGCTATTAGGGGTCAGGGAAAGTTGGTGTCATTGGTGTCATTAATGGAAAGAGAGGCTGCTCAGAGACCTGGGGATGTGATGCCACTGACTCTGTGGCAACTTGACTACGTGCAGTGCCTTAGGAATCAGAAGGCCTGATGCTGTTCTTAGCAGGTAGGGGAGAAGGTACAGCTTTGAGTTCAAACGTGAAATCAGAGTTCTGATGGTCAAAAAGGCAATAGCAGGAATAGCAAGTACAGTTTACACAATTAAGAAGAGTATGCCTTATTTTGGGTGTGAACTTCCATAAATCTTTAGTCATTGAGCCAAGTCATGGGGAGACTATACACTGCGTGAAGATAAAGATCCGATCTGTCTTATTTACCTGTGAATTTCTAGCATTTAGAAAAAATGGGTGATCGATGAATATTTGTTTAATAACCGATGCAATTGTCACAGATGAATTTGGAATCCTAGAAGCAAAATAGTGGACTCAGGTGAGGAAAATAATCCTCTAAAGCAAAACTGATACCCACCTCCAGCCACCGCTACTGGAGGCCCCCGGAAAGAGGGGGTGATAGTTCAACGAGACCACACCTGCAGTAGACCGATGGAATAGGCCTAAATGATATTTTATAATGCACATATAGTTTGTTGTCGAGTTGTTTGGTTGCTTTTTCACTAATTTATCTTCTACAGTCCAAATTTAAAGAGAAATTTTTAATGTTCTGTATGTCAGACATTGAATAAGGGTTGACCCTAACTGATTACCTGGAGGTCACCATGGAAGCAATAATGCAGGAGTGTCTATCCATGTAGAACTGGTTAGGGGCAGTTGTATAAAGGGCCCTCACAGGGACTAATGTCGACATGGTCCCCTGGTGGGCCCTGACCTGTATTTAGGTAATACGGAGTGACAGCCACTCTGGACCATTCATAGCTCCACTGACCATTTCCTCTCCCCTCACTCCAAAGCTCAAGTATTAGTTTCCAATGGGTCTTTTCCCTGATCATGTATCTCTGGCTGTTTCAACTATTCTCTGTGCCGACAACTCTCAGGCCTAGCACTTCCACCCTAACTGTCACCCAAATGCGAATCTCAGATCTTTCGCTGTCTCAGTAAAAGTCATTTTGATGTTTCTTAATTCTCCTGACTACGTGTGAACAAAACCTCAGCATCATGTTTTGACTCATCCCTCCCTGCTGTCCTGTTGTAAAATAAGATGTGTAAAAGCAGTTGCTGGCTCAAAGTCTGAAGCTGTTTATTTGTTAAAAATAACAGAATCCTGGACTCTTTAGGAAGTACTCCTGTGCTGATTAACAACTAATGACCGTTTATAATCCCGAGAATGAGTTTAGACAAGCAAGGCCAAGATGAAAAAGAATAAAAGAAGTAAGAGAATTTGATTAAGAGTAGTGCTGACATGCCCTCTCTTTTTCATGCTCTGTTAAGTGATTTGACCCCTTCTTGGAATGAACTGTAATCATATTTAATTTAAAGAGCTCAGAGGTAACAAATTGCTAACGACCAGGGTATTTTGTGGACAGTCTCACTAGACTGGGACTAAGCTAATTTTTACCAGCTAGAAGGGCTTATTTCTCTCACACAAATCACGTATAGTTTAGATGTTATGGAGAAAATCACTTCGGAAAACAGAGTACACTTTCTATAAGTAAAGTGTGATTTGGGCTTCCTATATGTAAAGTGTGTTTCTGAGACTTCTATTAAACATTTATTGTCAGTCACATTTTTATTTCCTTATAGTAATTGCTTATTAATAACTAAATAGATAACATGTAACACCAGAGTTTGTACTAGATAGCGTGTCTTCTTTAGCACTTTTGGAATAATTTTGTTTTTAAATTGGGTGGATCATACCATTTTGGAGTTATCATTGTTTCCTGTCTCCAGCAACCATGCCCCCGTACCTCCTCTTCACTCCTTCTAGGGCACTGCTTATACTCTTCTCCAAACTTTTAGAGGAAACGGTTCCAATAAAGTAAAATCTAGGCAACAAAATCTAGGCGATCTATGCACAAGGATGCTATGAAATCATATGAAAACATTTTGTAGCTTAAGACTAGTGTTATCTATAGTAATAATAGCTCTGAGACCACTCATTCATTTGTTCATTCATTCAATGAATATTTAGTGAGCTCTTGGGAATTCCCAAATAAACCACACACTGTATTTCCTTAAGGATTCCTCTTAAAACCAATAGCAATAAGCATAAGACAAGGTAAAAATGACACCAGTGGGGATGGGTGGGTGGTGAGGCAACAGTGACATTATCACTCACTATCAGGAAGGGCCTTCCTGAGGAGGAAACCTTTTTTGAGTGTTTGTGGGAGTCTACTGTGGGCAGAGGGAGGTGCTCAAGCCTGGCTGAAGCGTCCTACCCACTCATCACACGCACTGGCTACATATCTGTCTTAGCTTGGAGCCCCATTTTGTGGCTGTGCAAGACTTACGAGGCCGACGTAGGAATTGAGTCCACTGGCAACATCTACTTGACAGCTGTTCTCATTTGCCACAGTGTGGAACTTGAGTGTGATGCCAATTTAGTTTTTAATTTTGCTGCAAACTGACCATCGCTTAGCTCATTTCTGAAAGATTTTTTTGAAAAGTGGAATTCAAAGCTTGGTTATTCACTAGTTTATCTGCAGAGGGTGAGAATATTGTGCAGAACTTTCGGGAAGAAAATCTAGAGCGAAAGATCAGAAGTAAACAATATCTTTAAACCTCCTTAGGGTTAGTTTTCCCAAACAGTAAAATATTACCTATATCTTTAAATGTGGAGACGTGGGAAGCGTAGTTACAGCTGCCTTCAAAAAATAGATTATTATGTAAAGAATATAGAAATCTTCACTGATACCAGCTTCTGGCTCTTTAGAGATGAGAAATGCTTTTTAATCTGTAATGAAACTATTGCCACTTTCATGTATGCTTCACAAGACGTTGTAAGGAACAGTTGAACTTTTAATCTCTGAATGTGAAAAAACGTAACGAGCATGAGAAAAACAATTACCAAGCAGATATCTGCCATATATATCCAAATCGGATGTAGGAAGAAGCAAAGACCTTTCTGATCATCCTTATTCCAGGGCCAGCAACCCACTGGCTTTGGGTCAGTGGCATCTGTCTCCTTTTCACATTTACTGAAAATTGACCTGGTGGCTTCAGTGAAGGTGCGAAGCCGCAGTTATCCATGCAGATCACAGCAAGCAGCTGTAAAGAAATTTTAGCCAGTGGTCGCAACTTCCCAGGCACTTTCAAATAAGAGGCAGATCAAAATGAAAGGCACTGATAGACAGCCGGCAGCAAAATCTCATTCACTTTGATTCGAGTAACTCGATTCCCCATCAGTGTGATGGAGACAGGCTGGAAGCCCACAGCCCGGTGCTAATATTGATCACCTGTCCTCCCCAGTGGGCCGCAGCAGGCCTCTTCCATTGTGTCCTGAGAAAGCTGAACCACTGAACTCTGAAGCAGGGTAGCTTGGGAAATTAGTGCTGATACTGGGGATGGGGGTTAGGGTGGGGGTGGGGGGGATGGTTTCAATGTGAATTTATCTAGATTAGTCAGGATTTTCAACATTTTGGAGTTTTTAATTAATGCCTTCAACTTCTTTTGCTTCATCGACTTGCATCAGTGTTAATTTTGGGGGGCCTGGGAGAACCCTAGAATTATTCCTGGTTCCTGGCACACAGAGTGATGAAGCAGATGGAGGGAAACAAACATGAATATGGAGATATTATGGTTCTAGAAGATAACAGGCTTCATTTAACTGGCTGCTCTTCTAGGCCTAGGCGGACCTCATGAAAAAGGTGTTCTGTGCTCAGTTTACTTAGCAATTCTTCTAGCTTGGTACCTGTTCATAAGTTGACTCCAGAATCAGCTGCTATAAGCAGTTAACATTCAATATAAAAACACTTCCATGCACAAAGGTCTGGGGTCTTTGTGCCATCTTTCATATCTTTGTTTTGTAACGTTAACTAAATTTTCACAGAGATTTAGTGCAGAATCTGTGTTTATTCTGTCATCCTACATAAAATCTAGAAGAGTGCTTTTTGCACTTAGAAAGTGCAAACCATTTATTAACTGAGGGATGTCGATTAGATGTGATTTATTGGCGTATTGGCATTTTTTTTTTTTTTTGGTAATGAGCAATAATTTCTCATTTTTGGAAATAATTGTTTTTCCTATATTCTACTGACATTTAAAACATGAAAATGATTGTCCTATTTTCTTCAGGTCTACCAGTTTCCTCCTTTCTTTAAATTAACTTGAATCATTATTGTTCTCTCAGAGCAATCCTCTGTAGACATACCTTCTTCTTTCTTATACCCCAGTGCTATGTTGTGATTCAAATGGCTCTGGATTTCAGTTCCTGAGAATGTCAGTAAGGGGAGAGAAAAGAGCTAGCAGATCACATGAGCTATTTTCTAAATCTAAGGAATTTCTGTAAGAACAACTTAAAAGTTATAGCCAGCAACAAATCTGTTTGAAGCAGAGATAGTTGCTGTGTTTTCATTTTGACCAGATATGAAATTCTTTTAGTGCTGCCAGTGTGTCTTCCTTTTGTATGTGTGTGTGTGTAACAAAAAATAGTTTATAATTTTACAGGCAACCTAATGCCAAGATTGCAAAATGGAGCATAAACTGTTCAGAAAAATACACAAATGTGAGAAAGTCTGTCTCTGTGCACATGCGTGAGATTAATAAGGCGCATTAGATTAATAAAAAGAATAAAAAGAAAAAAATTTGTAAGGCTTGAGTGACACCGCAGACTGTAGCAAGCAATTAATTTACGTGGCTCTCACTTCTTTTGCTTCAGTCTTTTGTGCATTAAGACTGATGCATAACCTAGTGAATCCTCCAATCCTAACTTTCCGATTATGCTTTTAAACATGGGAAAAGACCTAGTATATGATATTCATCATCTCTTGTCTTTCCTGTGGCTCAGTATGCTACCTATCTCATTTCTCATTTTTAAACTGTGTAGGGCTGAGGCAAAGATCCAAAACCATGGAGTGATGCAAAGGAGAAGCAGAGGGTGGCCTGCTGTGCTGGAGGGCCCAGCAAGACTGAGACGCACAGGACGGAGCAGACCTTCCCTTCATGTGGCCCTGATACCTGGAACAAGCAGCACGGATAAATGCTCCCTGATCTTTCACCACCAGGTAGAGAGAGCAGAGAAGAAAAAGGGGCAACATAACACATTCGTCCATTCATTTACTCACTTCCTCAAGTCATATTTATTTAATGCTTATTGTGCAGCAAGCATCAAGGTTGGTTCTGGGAATTGGAAGATGAGTAAGTTACCACCCCTGCCTTTAGAAGGTTTAAGTCTATGGGAGAAAGCCAGTAATTAAACTCGCGAGGGTAATTATTATAATGAAGCAATTTGAACAGAAACAGCACAGATGTGAAGACCAATCAAATTCACCCTCTTACCGAGCTTTTTAACCAGGAGCAAGGTGATTAATGACTTTGATCTTGTTTCTTCATCTATTGGGGAAGGGGCATCCTCTAACTTGCAGATAATATATATGTAAAGTGCCCAAAGAGAGCTTGGCATCTGGTAATTAGTAGTGTGTGTGGTGTGCCTTAGGTGCCAATGCAGGCCTCCAGGGCAGTGGGACCGCCGAGTCCTGAGTCCCAAGTACGAGAAAGGCCTTTTTTAAAAATAAAAAATTTATTTTATTATTAGTTTCAAGTTTACTGTACATTGGTTAGAGATATTTATATAGTTCATAGAAAGATCCCCTTAGTTGCTCTTTCCTCTGTCTCTCCATCTAGTCTTTACATTTACTGCTGACTGCAGTCCCTATGTCACCCTCCTCATCCCTGTGACCATCTATCAACTACTAATTTGTATTTCTTTAACCCTTCACCTCATTCTCCCAGTCCCCCAACTCCCCTTCCTTCTGGCTGTCACCAGAATGTCCTCTATATTTGTGCATCTGTTTTTGATTAGTTTGTTCTTTTTGTTCCTTAGATTCTACATATAAGTGAAATCATATGGTATTTATCTTTCTCTGTCTGACTTATTTCACTCAGCATAATAACCTCTAGGTTCATCTGTGTAGTTGCAAATGACAGGATTTCATTTTTTAAATGGCTGAGTAATATTCCATTGCAAAAAGGCCTTTATTGGAAACCTGGAGCCTGGGACTAGCCAAAAGTTGCCACAGACAGAATTTAATCTTTATTGGTTTTAAAGGAAAAGGACTGTGGCTGGCAGCTCAGAAAAGCCCATGGCCATCTTTGTTGTCCCAATTTCTGACACTTTGATGTGTTCCACGTGACTCACATTTGGCCACTTAGCTCCTTGTTTACTTAAAAACCCTCCCTTTCTTCCAGACCTTCTGTATAGTATTTTCCTTTTGCCCTTTTCTCCACTCTCTGGTTTATTGTATTTGAATAGTATTATGTTTTGAAGTCATAGTATATCTGTATTATAATAAATATGAATTTTAAACAGAATTATTTGGTCATTGCTGCCTTTTTGTGAACTAAAAGTTATTGGTTAACATTTATTGAGTTCTAAGTGTTTGGTACCACACGTTTTATGCATTACATCAGTGCTTCTGAGACTTTAATGTAAATATACGTCACCTGGGGATCTTGTTAAAAGGTAGGTTCCAATTCATTTGGTCTGGAGTAGGGCCTGGGAGCTTACATTTCTGACAAGTTCCTGGGTGACACTGCTGTCTCACAGACTGCATTTTGAATAACAAGGCGTATCACTCAATCCTGACAACAACACTGTGAGAGAAATATTATTTTTCCCATTTTACATGTGTGGAAACTAAAGGTTAGAATTAGCTAATTTTTCCCAGGTCATGTTGCAAGAAATTAGCAGAGCTTGGACTCTAAAGCCAGGTCTGCTTCCTGCAGAATGTAGATTATCTGGATTTTGGAAATGTCCTGTAACAGCCAAGGGTGATCTGATGTTACCTAAAACAGAATTTTATATTTTTAGTTAACTATTTCTTCCTTTTTAATGAAACTTCTAGTTTAATTCTTCTTTGTTCAAGGCCTTTGCATTATATGGTGATTCAGACGTGTTGGATTTTGTTTCTAAAGATGATATGTAAAGTTTAGTATGATTTGTTTGCTAAAGTTATAGGTTAGAAAACATTGTGTCATTGATGTAATCTGGACTGAACACAAGAGGAAATTGCTAGGGAAGGATGCATGTGAGGAAAGGAAATCCTCAGGCTGATTTATTGTTTAACACTCAGTGTACACAGTGTGCTTCGCTTGTCACAGGCTAGTGGAAGAGGATGCAGGCGCTGTCCTGAACAGATCAGATATACTTTTAAAAATATTTGACCTGCTTATAAAATTAATATGGTTTGTGATAGAAAGTTTTAGCTGCAGAAACGTAATCGTAAAAAAATTATCTATAGTCCCACCAACAGGATTTCCTATTTTACTTTTATTCTCCAACTTTCAATAACCACCAATTTAAGAGACCAAGGCCCACATGTCACAAAACAGCAGAGTTCAATGTGAGATTATTTTGCCATAAATAATTTAAGCACTTTTATTTTGGTTTTGAGGGGGCAGTGGCAGTAAAAGGGGCAGAGGAAAAGGAGGCCCCCCAGATGTAAGAAATGCAAACGCACTGCTTCAGCTAGTGCACGGGTTCTGGGGGCTCCTCCACCTTTCACTAAAGGGCCCAAAGCTGAGTCCGAGGACCACGCTCAAGGCTGTCACACCCGGGCCCGGAGCCGCGACGCATGCGCAGTCCGCCGCGGGGCTCCGTGGGCATTTCGCGGGCCGGTTTCCCTCCGGCCGGGTTTTTGCGATCGCGGGCCGATCCGAGCCCGGGCGGGGAGAGAGGGAAACTGTCCCCAAGGGAAAACACCTGGCGTCGACATAGGCGTGGGGGCTGCGGGCCGGTTCCGCAGGCGCCTCCACACACACACACACACACACCCCATCAAGGTGCCAGCCAAAGCATCCTTCCGCGCAATTAACTAGGAGGAAGCTGATTATCCGCGGGCAGAACGTTTAAGGACTAGAACGGGGGTGTGTGTGTGTGAAGGGGGACCGGGGGTGCCGATCTCTCAAACTTTCGGCGTTGCGTTCTCCAGGGGCTCTGTGCTGCCCCTTTGTCACTTCTTTGGAGGGAGTCCGGGTGCGCCCCCCTCACCTCTTTAACCCCTCTCCCCCAGTGAATCCATTGCTCCTCTCCCCCTCTTTCAAGTGCACTCGCGTTTACGGGGTGGGGGGGGCGTCCCAGGAGGAACCCCACCCTTCCCAGTGTCCAGCCACACTGGTCGCCAAGCCGGCGGGCCGTCCCGGGGGACGATCCCCGGAGCCGGGGGCTGTGTGCGCGCGGAGACCCTCAGGGGGGCGGCGGGCGGGGGCGCGGGGACCCTCAGGGCGGGCGGCGGGCGGAGGCGCGGGGACCCCCGCCTGGCCGCCGGGGCGGCGCGCGCTCGCCCCGCACCCCGGGGCCCGGCGGCCGGCGGGCGGCGCTGGGCATGCTCAGTGGCGGGGCGCGCGGGGCGCGCGAGTCGGAAGCCGGAGCGCGGCCGCCCAGCCGGCCGGGGCGCACGGGGCGCGCGCGGGACTCGCCGCAGCGGCGGCCGCGCCCGGGCAGGGACCCTCGAGCCGCGCCCCGCGCGGGGCCCGCGACGCGCCCGCTGCCCCGGGGCCGCGCAGGGCGGCGGCGGCGCCACCTCCCCGGGCCGGCCGCGTCCCGGCGCCGTCGGGCATGGAGCCCTGGAAGCAGTGCGCGCACTGGCTCATCCACTGCAGGGTGCTGCCCGCCAACCACCGGGTGACCTGGGACTCGGCGCAGGTGTTCGACCTGGCGCAGACGCTCCGCGATGGGGTCCTGCTCTGCCAGCTCCTCAACAACCTGCGCGCGCGCGCCATCAACCTGAAGGAGATCAACCTGAGGCCGCAGATGTCCCAGGTAAGGCGGCCGGCGTCCCGCCGCCGTCCCCGGGCCGACGTCTTTGTGTCGGCGCGGACGTCCAGGGGCGCCCGGCTCGCCCTGCCTCCCCGCCCGCCCCGTGCCTGCTCGGGGGCCCCTTCGGCTTCTCCCCGCCTTGGCTCAGGATGAGCTCGCCCTGGAGCTGCCCGCTAACGCCTGGTTGGATGCTAAAGGGCTCAAGTCCGGAGGTGGCAGGACGATGGCGCAAAGGCTTCCCGCGAGGCGGGAAACAAACGAGCGTGTCCTAGGGTGCCCTGCGTTCACCTGCGTGGTGGGGCGAGCGCGTGGAGGGCGGCGAAGAGGAGGGCGACCCGGCTCCTCCATGGGAACGCTGGAGGGGGATGGAAGGAGACGGTGGGGTGCATTCTGCCTGCAGTGCTTTCTTTTGCTTTGCGCTCGTCCCCATGTTTCTTAAAAGAGGAACCATGACCTAAATGGGGACTCTAGGAAGGGGAGGGCGTTCCGGTACCGTTATCTGTGCAGGAATGACACCGGGCCCAGGGAGGAAAAGGGGGCGCAGCCCAGCGGCTGCCGCGAGAGCCCCCCCCCCCCAGCCCGGGGCCAGATGGCAAGCACCCTGGCGGTGTTCGCAGCCCCTTCTCAGAGCCAGGTGAGGGGCGAGCCCAGCCTCTGTCAGCAGCGACAGGAAACGAGAGAAGTTGCACTCTAGATTCCGCTTTCCTTCATTCAGAGCGTGCCCCTGTGCTCTGGTGCACGCTTGGCTCCTGTGGCTGGAGCCTTGTCTGGAGGTGCCACTTGGAGGGGTTAAAAGAAAAAAAAAAAGGCACCCTAGAGTCAAGGCAAAAGTCACAGCTCAGTAGTATAGCGTTTCTGGGCCCTGTCAGAAAGTTTTTGTGGAGAAAGAGGTTAAACACAAGCCAGCACATCTATTTTCTCTTTCACGACGTAAAAAAACCCACAAAAAACCCCAAAAAACACTTTCAACTTAAAAGAGAGGGGAGAGAGTCTCTTCCATGACACACTGGAGCACTCATCCTGAATGACATTGAGCCTCACCTACTTAACAACCAGAGCGGTGCTTTTTACAATGAACTGATGATCTTGTATAATTTACTAATTATGCATTGAGAGTTTGTCCATCCCTTATGGTGCTAGTGTTTTATCAGGGTTCCTCTGCACTTGCCTGTCTGCTTTCAACTTGCTGGTGAGCAGCCTCCCAAAAGGGACAGGCTTGTAAGTGATGAGAGCCATATGTTTTTTAGAAATGAGATAAATTGTTTCATACTCTTCCATAATTCTGAGTGGTGATTGGTTGCTCTCTGTGGGCCCCTTCTGAGTTGTCCCAATTCTGGATATTCCTGTTGAGGAGGTTTGCAGACCTTTCCATTAAGCTGGGAGGGGTTTTCTGAACAGTTCTGTAGGGAGCTGCAGTTGGTTACCCAGCCCCCAGATTCTCATTTTTTTCCCACCTGGCTGTAGCCTCAGGGGGCAGAGTGGGTCCGGATGCTAGGCCCACCAGAGGGAAGTACAATAATGTGTATATTTTTCAAACTTCAGTTTCCTGGAGCCCTCAGGGGTTGTTCAGTAAGTTGTTCTCAATAACCAAGTTTTCTGGACAGCTGAGGATTTCTGGTTTTTAGCCTTCTAAATTTTATCTGAATGTCACAAATCTTTGCAACTGTTTTTGTCCTTTCTTCTCTGTAGAATATATTAGATATAATTTAATCTTTTTGATGACTAAGGATCATTATTATAAGCATCATTAATGAAAATTGAGCACTTAGAATGCCCTAAGAACTCTAGTCTCTGTTGAGGGTACCGTGGTGAACACAGCAGGATCCTTGCCCTCAAGGAATTATTCCTGTGCTATCTGATAAACCACCAGGTTGTAATGAGGTGAACAGCTGAATGATTTCCTTAGGCTGTTGTGCTTTTGGGTTCTTAAATCTGCCTAAGCCCTAGCTTTCTGGTTCCAAATTCAGTGCAGCTTTCTCTGTGATGTCCTAGGACTGAGGGCTTCTCCCAAAGTGAATCCTGGGAGGCTGATATCTGAATATGGGGATGTCTGTTTTTGCTGAACAACTCAGTGCTGGACAATGAATTTATATTATACAAGTTGAATAAAATCCTTAAATGAGACTTATTAAATGGGACTTATTGAATAGTTTCATTAAACAAGTTGACATATCTAATGTGCCTACAGTGCTACATGTATGTAATAGATGTTCACTATTAGCAAGATTACTTAAAATTTTTTTCTATTGTCATATTAAGAGTAGTGGGTTACAATAAACATTTTTGAAACAATTGCAAGGCCTATAAATTCCTTTGGGTTGACATCTCTAAATATTTCTGCCTCCAACTACTTATATCTTTTTTGGTAAAGGTTCTAGATCCTTCTGGTTATAAGGTTCCTACCCCAAGAGCTCTATTCACTCAATGTAGTGAATAATCTAGTAGCCCTGACATAGATCCCGGCAGACTTTGCTCTTCTGAATTTAGAGATGTCATTACTAGTACTTGTGGATTTTGCTATGTCTAACAGTCATTCTGTCCACCGGAGTTAAGATCTGTTGAAGATATTAATCCGAAGTAGCTCAATTTTCATTAATGATGCTTATAATAATGATCCTTAGTCATCAAAAAGATTAAATTACATCTAATATATTCTACAGAGAAAAAAGGACAAAAACAGTTGCAGAGATTTTTGACATTCAGATAAAATTTAGAAGGCTGAAAACCAGAAATCCTCGGCTGTCCAGAAAACTTGGTTTCCTTATAGCACATGATTTAAGCCAGGAAGTAACTATAAGCTCTCATTTCAAAGTCTTGTGGTATTTGAGATTGTTATGAACAGATGTTGGAAATTTTATTGATGGTGGAAGTTTATTGATGTTGCTTATTGCTTGTTTTTAATTCTCCTGAAAGAGGCTATAAAATGGGTGGCCTTTTAAAATATGTATCTCCATGGAGTGAGATTTCTTCAGTTCTCTGTTACTCTTTTGCCTTGTGTGTATTAAAAATATAACACTGCAAGTAGTTACTTAGTTTTAGGTTTTAATCTTGGAGTCTTAGTGAGTTAATTGATTATCCTTCAAAATAGAATTGTAAGTGGGATCCCAGTTTCTTATTGTTCTTCCTGGGTGTGAACATCAGCTTCTGAAAGTTTTGCTGTGTTGGATGATCTTAAGTTCAAAAATACCCTGAATGAGATTTTGTTTATAATAAATCACAGAAGAAACATTAATCAACATTTAGTTGACTTAACATATTTCACATTTAACATACTTCTTTTATTCTAAAGAGTAAAGTGAAATAAAATCTAGACGATTCATGAAAATCCAAGAAATTTAGTCTGTATAGATTAGACAGGTTTATTTTTGATCCAAAACAGTGTTCTAGCTATAAATGATTCTGGAAGAGCCTACCTGTGATAATGGTACCAGGTGACGCATTGCGGAAGGGCATATGTTACGAGCTCGATGTCATTTTTAGTGGTTAAGAAGGTTTCCATGAATGCCTGTAACCAACCACAGATTTGTCATCAGTGAGATATCTTAATATTATGACTGTGTAGTTTTAAATTTTGCTTTATTCTATGTCTTAGGCTGGGATTAATATATTTGAATTTACTGACTATATGTATACTGCCTACTGTATAGATAAACTTTGAATTGTCTTAAAATTAAGTTTCTAGGCTTTAAGGATTCCTTCAACAAGTATTTGTCCCTACTATGAGCAGTAAACAAACTCAACAAAGTCCTTGTCCTAGAAGGACTTATATTTTAGTGGAGGAGGTGGACAACCAATAAATAAATGGCTATATAATATGTGCTATGAAGAGATTTGAACCTGGGTAAGGGACTAGAGTGAAATGTAATTCAATTTTATAGATAGTAGTCAAGAAGGACTTCTCTGAGGAGGTGACAATTGAGCAGGGACCTGAAGAGAGTGAAGAAATACAAGAACGTGGATGTTTGAAAGAAGCCTTCTAGGCAGAGGGAACACCAAGGGCAACTAAATGGCAGCTATTCTGGGGGAACAGCGAGCAGGCCAGCGTGGCTGGAGGAGAGTGAGTGTGGGAAAGAGTGGTAGGGATGAGGTTAGAGAAAACGGGAGCCAGAGTTTTAGGATGTGTGGGCCGGCCATTGTAAGGACTAGTGAAATGAGACGTGGCCTGACATTTTCGACAGTGTCCATCCGCTGTCATGTTGTGAATAGACGACAGAGCAGCAAGGATGGAAGCTATCAGGCTAATGCAGTCATTCGGGCAAGAGAGGATGGCAGCTCTGACCATAGTAGGGCAGATGGTGAGAAATAGTCCAACTCTGGATATATTTTGGAGGTAGAGCCAGCAGTTATTGGTAGATTCAGTTTGGGGATATGAAAAGAGGAGAGTTGCCAAGAGCAACTCTAGAACTGTTGTTGGCTTCAGGAATTGGAGTGATGGAGTTGCCATTTCCTGAGCTGGAGAAGGCTGTGGGAAGATGAGCTTTGGAAGTATGTGGAGAAGGAAAGGAAGGTCTGGAGTAGACCTTTTTGGCTGTTTGAAATGCCCAGTGGACATCTAAGTGGAGATGCTGAGCAGGCAGTTGGAGATGTAGATGTGAATTTGGAGTCATTCGGGTATAGGTGGTGTTTAAAATCACGAGACTGGACGACATCACCTAGGGAGTACTGTAGCCCTAGGGCCTGCCCATGTATCAAGGTAGAGAGGCGAGAACCAGTAAAGGAGTTGAGAGGGAAAGGCCATGAAATAGGAGGGAAACCAGCAGAGTGTGGTGCCAGGAAAAACCAAGTGAATACGGTGTTTCTAGGAGGAGCGATCACATGTCAAATGCTGCCGATCACGTCAAACAAGGATTGAGGACAGAATATTGTATTAAGCAAGTTCTTTGGTGACCTTGACAGGAACAGATTTGGTGTGTGATGGGCAAATACCTGGTTGGAGAAGAAGAGGGGATAGGAGGATAGGGTTGAGATAACAAGTGTTGACATCTCTTTGGGAGGAATTTTGCTGTAAATAAAGTAGAAAAATGGGGTTATATGCTTATAAAAAATGGGGTTATAAGCATATATGGGGTATATGCTTATCTTTTAAAGAAACTGCCCAATTGTTGTAGCGGAAAAGGGATCAAGATTCTTATCACATAGAATTTTTATTTTGTACCTATTAAAAGAGCTCTTGTATATATGTGTATGTGTGGAAAAAATAAAAGTGTATGTATATGAGAAAGAATAAGCTAAATAAACTTAATGTCTTTCTAAAGGCTCTTTTCACTCAGATTACTGCTCTTCTGAGTAGTCATTGATTTCCATGGTTTTTTTTTTTTCACATAATATTTTACTCTGAGCTCCAAGTATTGCTGATATACATTTCTGAAAGAACATACCACCATTGTCCCCAGGATTTTCTTCCAAGTTGGAGTTGGGTTTTGATGTTGTTACTACTTAAAAAAAAATTAGAAAATTTTATGTCTGCTATACATAGCGGTCCACAGTTTTTAAAACTATGATTACGTTAGTGTTAACATGAAGACGCATGTTCCAAATACATGTCTGCACTCCCCGCCCCCCAAACAAGGTGGTGCTGTGTGACAACTGTTGCGTTACACTGAAGGGAAGAAAAAAGGCTGTCATTGTCCACAGAGCGGGGTGCCTGGTTACATTTGCAGTCAGTTCAGAATAATGTCATTATTTAGTCCTTCTTCTCAGAAGTCAGTAGCCTCTTTGCCATTTCTTAGGTTATTCTTTTGGATAACCTGCCGGCTTAATTTTAAACTTGATACCAATCAAGAGCTTTTCATGTAAAGCGGTTAAGGTATATTAAGGCATCTTAAGCACTTGTTCTGTCTGCATACTTGATGGCTTACCCGGTGTTCTCCAGAAATGAGAGCCTGGGATAAAGGATGGAAATGCTAAGCATGATCCCATGGCTGCCAGGATGAGGAAAAGAAGAAAGTGGTTTTTTTTTTCTTTTTTTAGATGGTGACAATTATATCAAGTCAGTAATGCAGATGAGGTCGGTCCGGTATCGACCACTGATTTTCTAATTTTCAAATACATCAGACCTTTTTTAAAAATTGTTTTTTCTTAAACTCTCTGTGGCGGTTGGCAATACCTTTTCCTTTCCTTCTGAAACTTTCCCTTAACTCTGACCTCACCACACAGTCCTCATTCTCTTTTTACTGTTCTCAGTTTCCTTTTCCTGCTTCTTCATCTTACGACACTGTGGTCTTATCTACTTTTCATACCTTAATGAACCCCCATTCTTGTTGACAGTCCATTTCTGCCTGTTTTATGCTTCTACCTCTGTTGCTGGTTACTTCATGGATGGAGGGAAGGGTGAGGACCACGTGATCTGCCTTCACCATAGAGAGTTCAAGGCAGAGTGAGGAATGGGCTGGATGGGGCAGAATTGAGCTGGAGCAGGACTGCTGCTGAAGGTTGGTTGAGGAAGGGTGGGGCCAGGGAATGCAAGGCCAGGAAAGGGCGGGAGTGGAGCCGTGGAGAGCAAAGAAGAAGATTAAAGCGACAGTGAAGAGTTGGAGCAGAAAAGACTTTGGGACCTCTCACGTGTGAGAGTGGCAAGATCTAGGATGAGCTTCGGGCTTGGGTGGTTGGGGGCATATAGAAGAGGTGCCGATTCCAGAGCCAAAGGGAGCTCGATCAGTTCCAGATGTGAAGTTTGAAGTTGTTGACACTGACCTTCCACAGTCTCAGTTTCAAGCATCCTGCTCTCTTACTACTGCTTTCTTTCTGGCTCATTCTACTAATGCTGAAGTCCGACAGTCTTTTGAACTCTTGGTCCTACCACTTACTCACTGCTTTTATGTCTTCGTTTCCTTCCTACTCAGCTTAAATGCCATAGCCATTATAATTACTTCTGGCTTCTCTTGATTCGTCAGACGCATCTGGGTTAACTACAAAGCTGGTGAAACCTAACTCTGCTCACTCCCTGCCTGCGACTCCGCTGCTGCACCTGAGGGAGGAAATGCCATGCCCCACTGACTCTTCTCACTTTAGATTCATGACCCATAACCTCAAGTGGGCACCTTAGGCTACCAGCCATTTGATTAGGACATTTCTCTAGACCAGACATGCTCAAAAATACAGTCTGGGGACTCCGGGCCCTGCCTGCTTTTAGGAGCTCCATAAGGTCAAAAACCCGTTTTCTAATATTACCACTTTATTTGCATTTTCTCATTCTAATTTTTTCACAAGTGCATAATGGAGTTTTGCAAAGGCTACATGTTGCTGCTGATGTCATTGCTGTGATTGACAATGGATTATGTGCCTGTATATATATTAAAGGTTCCTCAGAAGTCTAATATGTTAAATGTTGATAGATAAAACTCCTGTAAACAAAAGCGGCTGAGGGTTCCCAGTAATTATTTTTTAAGAGTATAACAGGGTCCTGAGACCAAAAAGTTTGAGAACTGCCCTAGACCATTCACTTTCTGACTCTCTGGGGTGAATGTTTGGTTTTTCTTCTTGAACCTTCCTCACCTTCCTCTTTGTTCTCCCTTTCAACTGCTGACCTTGCTTTCCTATTCCACTGAGAACACAGATCCAGTTGGAGGGGAGCTTCCTCAGGCTCCCACCTTCCTGCATCTGTGCCCATAGATGATGCCTTCTCTCCTGTTCTGTGGGTGAATCATCAGTGCTCCTTGCAAAGGCCAGTTTCTCCTTCACGGTACCCCTGTCCTTTCTGGCATCATCAGTTCTCCTCTGAATCTTTCTATGTGCATGCATCTATGCTGTTAGTCCCCTCATTTGATGCAGGATATATTTCCAAGGAAGAGCCACAAAGACTTGCTGAACGTTGGGTATGATAGTGACTGAGGACTCCTAGGGTTTATCAGAACTACTGGGGCAGGTGTCGGGCAACCTCCCTATAACTGTTCAGTGGTTCTGTGCGGACCACGGGATAAAATCCAGGCTCCTGAGTCAACATGCAAGAGCCCATGGCCTGGTCCCACTTCACCTCTCAAAGCTCTCCTCCCCTCTGTGCTCCTTTTGTGGCTTCTCAAACTCTGCTGTTAAATGTCTCCGTGCCGTTGCATATGCCTGTTTCTCTGATCGAAATGCCCTTCTCGTTTTTCCGATTGACGATTTGGTTCAAGGGTCATCCTTGCAGTGAGGACTTGCTGATTCTGTCCCAAGGATTGACTGCTCATGTGCTGCTTGGTCACATGGCACTGGGTAGTGTATATAGGTGGAATGCAGCATTCCCTGTGGTTTTGCAATATTTTTCTTATCTGCCTCTCTTCCAGGCGGTAACCTGCTTGAGGCTGTCGTAGGCTTACTCTTTTATATACATCTCTAGAAAGGGACACAGGGACTCATCCATAATACACATACATAAATAGCCATAAATTAAATTCATTGCCCGTGAGTCGAAAATGAAGACTCTTTGTTTACTGCCTTTTCAAACATAGCTATATAAATTGTAATAAGATGTGTTAAGGACTATGTCATTAAAAACCAAAACTATCTGTTAAGTGGCATTACTAATAATAGCAGAAAGTGACCGTATCTGTCTGTTCATTAGCTTCCTTAAAAACAGTCACAATAAGAGAATGAGCCTCCAAGAGCGGTTGTGAGGGCTAAATGAATGAATGAGTCTTGTGACTGGCACATAACAAATGTTCAATAGATGTTAATGACTTTTAGTAGAATTATTACTATCGCTTCTGCAGAAACACGAGACAGTGTGTTAACACCTTCCGTGCATTCACCTCATCTGGTTGTCACACCACCACGAGACAGGCACTGGTACCAATCCTTATGTGGTAGCTACTCTCCCAGGCTAGGAGGAGCTTAGTCACTTGTGCTGACAAGTGGTTTGTGGTGGAGCAAAGGTTAGAATCAAAACATTTAGAGTGAACTGAGTTTCCATCAGCAAGGCCCTTGGCACATCTGAGTGTGCACTCTAATGAATTTTTCTTTTATAATTTTTAAAAATTTATTTTTTATTAAGTTTATTGGAGGTAACATTGGTTAATACAGTTATATAATTTTCAGGTGTGCATTATAATTTGACATCTGTATATTTTATTATGTGTTTATCACCCAAAGTCCAGTTTCCTTCAGCTACCGTATATTTGATCCCCTTTACCCACTTCACCTTCCCCCTACCCCTCTATAATTGACCCCTTTTACCCATCTGTCTCCTCCCTCCTCCCCCACCTCCTACCCTCTGGTAACCACTAGTCTATAGTCCATGGAATTTTTCTTTTTTTTAACTATATTGCTCTCATGTGGTATTCCCTTGGGGGAATGTTCTGATTGGTTTTGTGCCTGTTAATTACAGCACCTCTATACTAGTTGGATATTGAGTAATAATTTTGGTTCAGGGTATTGAATGTGTCAACTGGATGATTTAATACACAGCATACTATTTCGTGTAAAATGTGAGAAAGACTTTTGACGGGTGTACGACGGGGGAAAAAATAAAATCAGATAGGAAAACCGAGGAAAATTAATGAGAGGGAAGGACAAAATGAGTGTAGCTGGTCCTTTTTTGCCTTTTAAGACTTTGGCCTGTGACAGCTGGTCTTGAGCATGTGGGTTAATGCTCTACTCCAGCTGGGTCAGGAGTGTTGACATGTCCCTGAGCAGTGGGAACACCGTTGTTTTAAATGACATGCTTCAAATCGGAGTCTTTTTTTTTTTCCGTATTATAACCATTCTTGTAAATTCACAGATGCCTATTAGCTATTGTTTAGAATACAGTAAGTCCTCACTTAACATCATTGATTGGCTCTGCAACTTTAAGCGAAAGGACATATAATGAAATTAATTTACCATGGGCTAATTAATTGGTATAAACAAGAGTTAAGTTCCTGTGACATTTCATCAACGTTATAATGAAACGTCATTTAAGACCTGCTGTATTATTATATTCTTTTTTTCCTGTTAACAGAGTCCGTATATGATCTTAAGGCCAGTCACAGGTTTACATTCTGCCTTTCCTCAGTCTTAAGCATTTAGTAGGCTGAACCATGAAGAGCAAAGAAGTAGCTATTATTTGATTTTCATGGACAAAGTGTTTTAAAATTGTATTTTGTGCTGCCGTCTGAATGAGCTTTCAAAATAAGTGTTGCAAGAACTGTAGTCAGATTTTGAGTTGCTTGCTTAACAGGAAGCTAGCACCACATGCTACCCATGGGAGTTCTCTAAAGGGTCAATTAATATGGAATATTTAATGAAACACTTGATACCTACCTTCCATGATTTTCAAAGTGCTTGTTTTAAAATAGCTCTGTAACAGCTGGTCTGAATAAACATGCATTGTGCCTCTATCCCCTTGAATTTCAGTTTTTTCCTAGGAGTATGGGGCAGCGTGGTTTAATGTAAGGGTGTCAGGGGACCCAGGTTCTAGTCCCAGCTCTGTCTCTCTCATGTGACCTTAGCAGATACCTGCTTCTCTTTGTCTCTGCTTTCCATAGGTATGGCAATAGCAGCAAATACTGACATATGTATTAATATGCTAAAGAGCAGCTAAAATTGTTAACATAAATTTATATCTCACTCAGGAGTTATTGTGATTTCGTGCACAGAGGCAGAAATGTTCGAGTCCCAGCCCTGGCACTTCACAACTCTGTGACCTTGGTGAAGTTATTTTTCTTGTTGAATCTGTTTCCTCATAGAATAGGCAAGAAATAGAAACACTTACTTTGCAGGATTGTGATGGGAATTAAATAATATATGTAAAATGCATGGGGCATAGTAAGTATTCTGCAAGATTTTACTTCCTTCCTTCTCCCCCCACCTCCTTGATCCTCATAAGTCTGAGGGGCAGGAATAACAAGATCTTATCATTGCTCCACAGAGAAGGAAATTGAGATGTGCACTGGCTAAAGGACTTTTCTCAAGGTCACACCAACAGGAAGTGGTGAAGACAGGACTTGAGTCCAATTGTCCTAATTCCAAATTCAGTGAAGTTCCCAGTTCCTGCTACCAAGTTCAGTGGATAGATGTGAATTGCATGAGCAAATGACTAGGAAAAAAGGCTTAGAAAAAGCTAGAGCTGATTGGTAGGTGTAAAATGACATTGTATTATTTTGCATTGAAATTCACTGTCTTTAGAATAGAAACATCTAAAATAATGAAACCAGTTTTCACTGCTTTTAGAATCTGATTATCTAGTTTGTGGACCATTTGCTTTTTGGTAATTTCATAGTTCTGCTTTCTGTTTGGTTCTGTTTCCGTGGGGCTTTGTATATTTGATGTGAGTGATTAACTGAATCATCAATTTGTCTACTAAATATTCGGTTTTATAGTAGATGCTGAGGATTCAAAGGTCAGTAAAACTCAATCCCTGATCCCGTGTTGCTTTTAGTCTATACGCATGGATTTTACCTCTGACCCGCCCTTGTAAAGCAAGAGGCTGGTAAGGGACATTTGAGTCAAGGTGAATGGGCATGGCAAATGTTTGGTAGGTGAGAAATGCTTTTATGAACATTGAATTAATTTTCTACATGCAGGATATGACACTCACATCACAGTATGGACTGCGTATGTGTGGATATGCGTGGCTCAGGGTAATTCTCTCCTTTCCATAGACATTTATCTAATACCTCCTGTATGCAGGGTGCTGAAGACATAAAAAGAAATATGAAGTCTCTGCTTTTGGGAGGCTGGGGGCCAGACTTGACCTTGGAGTTGGGCTTTGGCAAAATGCAGAAAAAAGTAAGGCGTTGGATGCTACAAGGCTGGTGCAAAAATGCAGGCAGCTGAGTGAGGCAGATGAGACCAGGAAGAGGACAGAGATGTGAGTGGTTACTAGAGAGGAAGAAGGTTTGAGAAAGAAAACTAGGTGGGGAGACTGTGTGAGGAGATGAATGTGCAAAGGCCGTGAGACCTCAGCGATGTCCCCAACCAGACAATTATTCTGAGCAATGACGAAATAGCCTTAATAACTTGTGTGCCAGGATATGGCTGTGTACCAGAACATTTGTACTGGCAGTGAAAATGGGCATTCTGTCCCATACACTCCTGGTGATGGTGACTATTATTACTATTACTAGAAGAAGCGACTATTCCAAATTTTACTAGTTAACATTTGTACATGTTTCTTGCCTTCTGACTCCCAAGGGGGAGTTTTGGGTCTCGAGGAGAATATTTAACAAATTAGAATCCCAGAGAGGACCAAGTGTTATAAAAACTTTGATTCTGAGAAGTTGGATGCTGTGCACTACAGTATTTTTTCTTGTTTGTGGTCTTCAGAGGTTAGTAGTGTGCTCAAGTGAACATCCACGAATAAACCAGAAGCTTTCAAGTTGCCTTGTTCAGTTCCCAGCAGTACCCAGGCTGTCTTGCCACCAGCTCAGAGTATCTGCTCGATTTTGCAAGCCTTTTTTTTTTTTTTTTAATAATGTTATCATTCAATTAGTACAACTTTTACTTAATCATATCTGTAGTGCCTGACTGGGAAAGTGAATATAGAATAATTCCATCATTTATGGATACTCCAAAATGGAGATTCAGTGGATTATTAAATTTGTTGGCATTTGACCTTCAAATATAAGGAAGCATTGGTTGGCTAAAAAAGTCAGTAAGCTTAGGTCACAGTCGGCCACATAAGAAATGCTTGACTTCAGATTATTTACGATGACAGAGTACTTGGAAATAGAATCTTGCGTTTGCTCCTGAAGTGTACTGGGGAATTCAGGAGAATATAGCAATTCACCCTCAGTGAGGGGGAAGCAGGAATCGAGATCTCTGGAAGCACCCATAACAGATTTGGGTGCTTCCAGAGACACTGTTTCAGGGGAGACTGTGACATCACTGCTAGTAATATCAGTTTCATTTTTATAGATTCTAAAACGTGAGGCTGGACTCTTGAGATTGATCCTTATTGAATTCTCAATCTTTTTGCATGCATAGCTCTATTTAGTGGCCTTAGTTAAGAGAAAAATTAGACGTTTTGTAAAGGATCTCATTTTTCTCTTCAATGTTTAATAAATGACTCCTCAGTTTCAACGATGCATGTAAATTAATTTCTTAGCTATCTAGTTACCATATTTGTTCATTTGGTAACTACCTAAAAACCTCTCCTGGGTTTTGTATAAAATAAGCTAAGTAAAAAAAAATGTATTAAAAATAGTAAAAAATAATAGAGCCCTCACCTCTATACAGGACGAGATAAAATAGATTTCTTAAACTCCATGTAAATGCAGTAAGCTAAGCTTAATTTATGCCAACCATTCTAGAGTTCCTAGATTCTGGCCTCAAGCCTGAGGACTTTTAATGAACACACTATTCTAATAAACAGCATCATGTCATAGAAAGCACATGGCTCTTGGATACAACCACCTGGTTTTGAATCCTAGCTGTGACACGAATAATCTTGAGCAACTTAACAATTTTTATCATGGGTTCCCACTTTTATTAGAGATAATAATACCTATTTGCAGTGTGATAAGGAGTAAGTTAATTGAAGGAATGTATGTTCAGTATTCAGCACTTGGAATGTACTCAAATGTAGGTTCCATCCCTTTTCATTAAACCTTTTTTTTTTTTTTTAAGTTTAATAAGATTACAGGTTGCAAGTTAAAATAAGAAGGTGGGAGAACTGAGAGTTGAGTTGACAATAGTACAAAACTGTAAATCAAGAACCCAAAAACCATATGAATCGTGGACTGTGGAGAAGGCAGCCAAACTAATTCTGCGCAAGACTCTGAGAAAGGATCGTCCTGTTTGAAGGGACCATTATAGTAACAATTTTATTGTTCAAAGAATTACACAGTTATGGAGCTGTAAAAGTCCTGAGATCATTCTAGCTCAGCTCCTTGGTTTTAAAAATGAGCAGTCTAGGGTCCCTGAATATATAAAATAGTTTTCCCAGTTACTTAGTTTCCTGAATCATGGTACATTACTTTTCTGGTAACAGAATACCAATGACCCAGGTCCTCAAAAGTTTAAATCATGTTATGCCTTTAAAAAAATTATTTAAGAAAGATTGGAAAGTGCTTGGGTTTAGAATTTCTCCTGTGAAGTAGTTATAAAGACTTTATTCTCTTCCTCCCTACCTCCCTCCTGTCCATCTGTCCGTCCATTCGTCTGTCCATCCATCCATCCATCCATCCATCCATCCATCCATCCATCCATCCATCCATCCAATACAGTAGTGTAGGGGAATCAGTGGAAATGGAGATACAAAGTCTCAGATGTTAGAGCTCTCAGCATATTCTGGGAAAATTGACAAATTAAAAAAATGATTAAAAAACTTGTGAAATCAAAGGTCTGATGCTTAGAGAAGTAAATTCTGAGCCATCCAGAATTGCTCAGTTCCTAGCAGAGCTGAGGTTTTGTTCTTTTAAACTAGATGACACACTGTGTCCCCAATTCCCAAGAATATGGATATTTATTTATGGTAACACCAAAACATACATTATTTCTCCTAGATTCTGAGTTCTATAAAATTGTTCTTCAGCTTTGTGTTCCTAGCTCAGTGCCTGGCACAGAGTGTGTGCTCCTATGAATGGCTGAGGGACTATTTAATGGATCTCTAACATTAGCCTTAATATTGGTTGGACAAGAATGTCAGATTTTATTGTGTCCTTCATCTTAATCACAGGATGCCAAAGTATAATATTTTGCTGGTTGTCTTGCAGTGGGAAGCAGCATGGTGTATTGAAAGAATATGGATTCTAGCATCATACCCCAGTAGCTGAGTGACTGTGGGCAAATCCCTTAATCTCTCAGTGTCTTAGTTTTCTTGCTTGTGAAATAGAGGTCATTCTCCCTGCAGCGTGTCATGAAGGGCAGATGGAGTGAGATGGGCGAAATATCTCGTACGGCACTGGGGACCTGGGAGGCACTTGGTAACAACATTTGTCTGGTGGCAAACTTTTCTATCGTATTCTGTCTTTCTGCAGGTGTTTTATTTAGACTAATCGAATCTAAGTCTTAGCATACTGTGACTTTAAACATGATTTAATTTACATGGTTTCATCTGTCTCTCGGTGATTTCATATGTGACAGCTGTGCGACAGCAATAGAGAAAAACAACACTTTGCCTGGCATTGGGAGACAGACCTGCATTCAGATTCTGGTTCTATCGCTCATTAGCCTTGTGATCTCTGAGCCTCCACCTGCTCAGTTTCTCTGGACCTTCATTCTCTCAGTGATAACCAGGGTGACATCGTGTAGTGACATGAACATGGGCTTTAGAGTTCAGATTTTGGACGTGCTACTAATTGGCTGTGTGATCTAGGCAGACGCTTTCACCTGCCTCTGTTCCCTCAGCCGCCTCCTGAGAACAACACTACCTTTGCTGTAGGTTTTGAGGATTCGATAAGATAATGTGTGACAGGTTCCTGCTTCAGAGTCTCACATGTTGTCAACTCAGAAAGGCCATAACAACCCTTCCGCTGAGTACAATTACCGTTAGTAGTTTTCATGCCAGTCTCCCTAGATAGTTGTGAAGTCTCATAAGAGAACAATTATTACAGCTGAAGATTTTAGGAAAGACTGGTATTTTCAGTATCATGTAGGAGGTGACAGTGGAATAGTATACAGTAGTGAACATGATGTCCCGTTTATGTAGTGAGTCTCTGGGGTTACTTCTAGTTCTTCTCTTCTGTAGACAGCTTGATTATAAATGTTCTTGTACAGACCCTCCCTCTACCCTTTGAATTATTTCTTTTTATTTTCCAAAAGTGATATTTATTTTCCAAAGTGAAATTTCTAGGTCAGATTTTTTTTAAGACACTCCATAGCTCTTGTTAACATACTACTAGGTAGGTAGTTTGCAGAGAAATATTTCTAATGGACAAGAAAGGGCAAGTTTCCAAAGTCTTGGTTAACTTTGGAAAGTCACTCAGCCACTATTTGCTGGGGGACTTTGAGCAAAGTACTTAACTTCACTAAATCTGTTTTCTCATCTACAAGATTGAATATAGATAATTATCTCACAATATCTGTCGAGTGCCCAGTTGGTGGCAGGTGTTTAGTGCTCAGCCTCCACTGCCTGTCTCGAATCTCTCTGTGCTCCTCCCCTGCCCCATCACCTTGACCACTGCCTTCTACCTGGTCTCCCTACGTATATTCCGCCTACGCTAATGCATTCTCCCAGCTGTACCTTCAATAACCTTAACACACACACACTTGATCATGCAAACCCTATTGTAACTCTGAGAACGCTTCCGCATGCTGAGGGTGGAGTCTGAAATCTTGAGTAAGGCCCTTTCATGACCCATCCCTGCCATCCTCTTCAGCCTCAACTCTCTGGATCATTCTGCTGCAGTTATGTAGGTATTTTTCCATTTCCTAAATATGTCACCCCATCTTTTTCCTCCAGACTTGGAATTTGTCATTTTGTCTTATTTCTTAGCTTTAAAATGCCCCTTTAATACAGCTCATCATCCTGAGAAATACATATTTTAGGAGCGATTTTCCTGCTAGACCTAAGCCTCGCGATGGCAGGGCCCACTTGGATGTTGTTCACTACTAAATTCCTGGGGACTGGCACAATGCCCAGCATTTAGTGAGCGATAAATCTTTAGGAATATATGTCACTAACTACATAATAACCGTTATTATTGCAACAAACACAGAAGAGAAGAGTTTTAGATATAATTTGTTAAAAACTTTTGTGATTTAAATTGCTCTGTGAAATTAAATATCTAGATGTTTTCCAAGGACCTTTTAAAAACTCAGATGTATCTTGTAACTAAGATCTTGCCTGCTTCTTATATAATCTTTCATGCTAATGAGGGCAAGTGTAAAAAGAAGACAAATACTTGTAGTGAGCATAGTTTAGCATCAAGCAGCCCTTCGCCGACACCCTTCATCCAAGACCTAGGATGACATTACCTGACCCATCCAGGAGTCTGGGTAGAGAATGACCTTAGCCACACAGCAGAAGGGCTGCATGACAAAGATGAGCATCCCTAAGAGGTTAGGTCTTGCTCGGTACATTTCCTTGCAGGTGAGACCTCTGACCATTTTGGTTTGCATTTCCCACAAGGGCAAGCTATTTTATATCACATAGTTAACTTCCCCAAGTTCAAAATTGCATTTTGTTCTTTCAGAAATAGGCTTCATTCTTTCACTCATCCAACAAACTTTTTTTGAAATACTATTTTTCAAAGCTCTGATTGGGCACTGAAACATGACAAAAAACTCAAGTTATAAGAGAGGCATGTTTTAGAGGATAAATTCTCTCTCTGTACTTCATGCTTCCCTGAGGAAGAGTAACACTGGTGTGTGTGACTCAGTTTCTCCAGGGCCTTCTCTCTGAAACCTGCTTACTCCCATGAGGGAGGCTGTTTCCTGCAGGGTCTTCTCTCAATGACAAAGCAGGCTCAGCAGAGCAGGTTCTGTCTTCATGGAGGAGGCCTACAGTTTTTTTTTTTTTTTTATGGGAGGAGAGCCTGACCCCTAAGCCACATTTTTCAATATATTTTAGCTTTTATCAATAAAAAGTTCACATTTTCACCTGATTTCTGTATCTATTATGTTTCTTGCTCATCGGTTTCTCATTTACTAGGAAAGGGGATCATTTATTAATTCGATGTTGGGGGACTGTGAAGCTTAGCGTGGTGAACCCACAGTCAGGTGTCTTAACCAGGCACAGTTGTTTGTGATGCTGTTTAGGCCTTAACAAGTGCAGAATTCTGATCTCACTAGGCTTCGTGGGTGTGTTGAGGCACTAATGCTTTGGGTTTTGTGGGCTCAGTTCAGGCCGGTGTTGCAGGCAAGGCCGAGGAAAGGGTAGACTCTTCTCAGTCATTTGGGGTGAAATAACATTTACTGTTTTTATTGTGTTTCAGTCAAAGCTGTGGGCCAGGACTCCAGAAAGCAGAAGTGACAGTGCTATTGTGTGGAGTTCTGCCTTGAAATTTAATGTGAAAATTAGGCCAAGGTATAGGAAGTCAGTTTTATTCCAGGACAAAGGAAGACCCTGGAGGGAATAATCGTATGTAATTTCGTAGTTTATAAAAGTCTTAATAGACCACCCATTGTCTCATAGGACCCACTCTGAGCAGACCAAGAAAGCACCCTCTCTGCAGATGGGCAGGTCTCTAAGATGGGCCCTGGAAGTGGCTGAGCAATACACTGCGTAGGGGACAGAGCATTACTCTAATTCTCTAACTGAGGTTCCTCCATGCCAAAGCATGAGTTAGGTTTGCTCTGGGTTTGTTGATTGTGTAAGTTCCACCCACTGGTTCATAGAATCGTGGCTTTACCTATAAAAGATTTGCACCCTATAGTAAATTTTCTTAATAAGCAAATAAAAAGGAATGGAAGGAACATCCTTAGCTTAAGAAGTATGTGCTGCATTCCTGAGTTTGGATAGAAAACGAGTCAGTGACATTGTGACCAACCCAAATATCAAGATGATCAGAAAGGCCTGTACCTTTTATGCTCAGATTCTAGAGATGAGGTGTTCCTAAGCAATCAAGGAGAAGCCACAGTGGTTTGAGAAATTTGCTTTGCTCTTAACAGGAAGTGGGAGACTGGAAAGGCTAATTAAGCCAGGACAAAGGTTGACACATCTGATGAGAGAAGTGAAGGAAAAATGAGATCGTTAAGCCAGGGTAGACAGGTATGAAAAAAAAAGGCGATTCACTCTGACAGTATTAATTAGAAAGGGTAAGGGCCTGTCGAAATAGAGTGGGAGAGTGCGACAAGATATGAAAGGTTTTCATGAGGATCCAGAAAATATTGCCAAGTGCCTCTTTAAAGATTCAGCCAGAGTTTGAAAAGTAGAACAGCTGGAAACTTGATTTGCACAGCTCAAGGCCGATATGGTTTCGCATTTGTAGGCTGCAGAAAGACTGGTGCTAGTTGAGATTGAAATGCAACTGACTGTTCCCCGTAGAACCTGGCCAGGGTTGACGTGGGCCCTGAGGGGTACCTTCCTCTAATTTACATCAGCATCCTCTCCTTCCTCTGGGCTTGTTCCCCTGGGATAGCAATGCCGAGTGGTTACAGAAAATTTGCAATTGAGAGGGCAAGCCCTGGGATATCAGCATAAAATAGCGAAGTTTATTGAGTTTCAAGGTGACAGGGTTCATGCAGTTGGGCAAGCAGATATCTGATCACCTGTGTCCTGGAGGCTCGTGCCCAGGTGCTTTCTGGATTTAGGGTTCCAGGGGAAGGTGTGGGAAAGATGAGGCACATCCTAGGAGGGCCAGCCAGGCGGGGCTGCATGTGGGTTGATGGGAGTAACCTCCTCGCAGGGATTATGTGACTCCAGGAAGTTGGCTGTTCGTTTCCACCTACAGAGACAGCTCAGAAGTGGAAGGGAAGGGAAGAGCCTCTGAGTCCTTCTCAAAAGAAAATGAAATCAGCAGAGAACGTTAAATATGAAGGTAAATTCAAAGAAAAAAAAAAGAAAAAAAAGAAAAATAAGTGGTGGCAAGGACCTGGTCATTAAAATGTGCTTGAACTCTAGTGTCTTGAGATGCCCACGCAGAGGCATAGGTCCTCACAGGGCCCCAGGAACGGGGCCTTCAGAAACAATGGTAGCAGTTCTGGAACCTGCTGAAGTTCAATTGGAAGAAACTTGGGGACTAAGAGACAATGGTCCTTAGCAAGCAGTTCTCATAGCCCACAGCATTTACATGGAAGAGGCGGTTGCAACAGATGCTGTGGCAGGAAACCAGAAATCCCTGCTTGTAAGAGATGGTGGGGGCGATGACTGTCCCAGGCAGAGCGTGTGCAGCTCAGTGCTCAAGTGCGGGAAGCGTGGGGCTCGGCTGGGACCTGGGAGCTAAGGTGTTTTGAACTTTGATCTGGGAAAGAACGCCCCCACGATTAGGGCCTGAGGGACCTGGGGCGTCCACCATTGCAAATTTCTCAGTTTCGGAAGAAAGCAGTGATACCTCAATGCCCCTCAGAGAGAAGGTGCCATGCACAGTTGGATTTTCTCTCCAGTATGTAAATGAATAGGGCCAAAATTGACCTCAGATATTTCTCCTAGTCGAGTTTTTTTTCTTCTTAATTGTAGTAAAACTTCTAGCTGTACAATTTTGTGGCATTAAGTACATTCATGTTGTGCAACTGTCACCAACCATCCATCTCCAGAACTTTATCATTTTCCCGAATTGAATCTGCTCTGTACCCATTAAACAATAAGCCCCTGGCAACTACCATTTATCTTCCACCTCTGTGAATTTGACATTGACAGTCTAGGTACCTCATGTAAGTGGAATCAGACAATATTGGTTCTTTTATGATGGGCTTATTTTACTTAGTATAATATCCTAAGCGTTAATTCATGTCATAGCACGTAGTCAGATTTTTTTTTCTTCTTTAAGGCTAATAATCTGTTGGATGTCTATACCACATTCTGTTTATCCATTCATCCATTTGTGGATACTTGTTCCCTAGTTAGGTTTCAAGCTCTGGAAAACTGGCATAGTATTTTGGGCATCCTGGCAAAAGTTTGTGCTCTTTGTCAACCCTCCATCTCTCAGAGTTTCTGTCACTCTCTGTAGAAGCAGTTAAATGGGTCTGGATGAGGCCAAGGACTGGGTTCTGGAAATACTTTTGCTTGGGATGGCTGCTCTTAGGCCTGGGGATAGACTTCCCTTTCATCCCTTTTCTCGTTTAGAAAGAAAGGTGGAGTTCGCAGCCAGTGTTCACTTGACAACACGCATAGGGATGCTATGTTTTCTAGGATTTGGCATTTTCAGTGATCGAATTACTAAAAACAGAATGCTCCTGATGGAATGATGCCATTTGTTTCCAAAGACTATAGATACACTACAGTGATGCGAAAATAATAATAAAAGAGAGATATTTCACGACAGACTTTGGGGGTAAGGTTAGGACTGTAACCTGTGAATTATCTCAGGGTAAATGCTGCAGGCACAAGCTCTGCGGGCAAGGACTCTAACTGCAAACAGGAAAAGGGTTAGATTTGGTAGGTGTGGGCCAGCGACTTGTAACTCTTTGGGCTCTTTAAAGGTGGGGTCATACAGAGACTTGAGACAAAGCTGAATTACTGTCTGAAGCCCTGAAGGAACTACTCTCTAAAGCTGCTAAAAAACAAAACCAAACCACAACAGCAACACCAAAACCCTACAACACCACCCAGGCTTCAAGAATTCCTCTTAAAGTCAACAGCAGAAAGGATCTGAAAGCAGGGGTTTGGCCCTACAGTGACCAGTCCCTGTGGGCTTCCCTGAACCTCACAGGTGCACCCGAAGAGCACCTTGCTTAGGGTCCCACCCCAGAGGCTCAGTTTGTTCATTCCTCTTCAGGTTGGGTGGTCTTGAGCACCAGTCTCAATAGTGGTGGTCCTCGTAGTCCTCTCCCCACTTTCCGCTTTTGCACCCCCTGCTCCCTCAGTCCTCTGCTGTCCTCCTCCATAGTGTCGCTTCCCAAACTGAGGACCTACATACAAACTCTTGTCTCAAACCTCACTTTCTGGGAAACTGAGACCGAGACAGACCTCGTATGTATGAAGGCAAGATCATTTGAGTGCAGAATTTCATTCCCTTGGAATTTAACATTTTTGAACTTACACTTTCAAAGAGATTTAGTTTTTGGACTTTAATATCTTCCTGGAAAAGTCAGACTGGAAGGAGATTTGTATTTAAATTCGGGTGCTCTCTCTGATTTCATTTTATTTTGCAGCTATTTTAGCATGTGATTAAATTTCATTGCAGACCCCCTGGTGACTCACGTGGGACAGCATGGCCAGGCATAGCTTGGAATCAGGAAGAGACTAGGGAGTGGATTTCAACTTCAGGTTTAGCATGGCCTTAATGTTATTTTTTGAGCTAACTTTGGTGTTTTAGAACCCTACCCCTTCTCCTATGGTCCTGGGAGACCTCCCAAAGGACTGTGGTTGGCACTGGGATGTGGCTTGTCCATGTATAGACAGGGCTACACCAGGAGACTCATTTTCTCTCCTTTGAGGGGCAGCCACACTCTGGTATCCCAGGGGCTTAAGAAAAAAAGAAAAAAAAAACCTTAAGGGACTATAAAGAAGACTATTTATGCCCCCTTCTTCCTAAGGAGGGGCACTGGAGTAACTAACACTCCTGGCTGTTCTCCACTTTATTCATTCTCCAGCAAAAGAGGAGTGACGTTTTGGATTTGTGATCTCTTTGGGAGCAGGACCTGGGCCTCTCTTTGAGGTCTGCCTGCCTGCAGAGAAGGTGCATTCGGGCCCGCTCTCTGCCCACTGGGGGTGGCCTTCACTTGTGAGACGGGTGTGAGTAAGCCCATTTGGCTGTACATCTAAGATCTTTCTGCTAATCAGTTTTTAAGAAAAAACAGAAAACAAAACCTGACATTTGTGACTCTATTTCTCTGACTCATGCATCTCCCTCTCATTTAGCTCTAAATTCAGAGCAAGAGAAAGAGTATTATTTATTAGATGCCCTGGGTTCTCAGTGTTTGAGCATCCGAGGCTGGGAGGCTAAGGGACATTCTTGTGGAGTCACCATGGTAGGGACATTTAGGCCAAGTCTCAACATATAAAAGATGGAGGTGATTGGTATCTGTGAAGGAAGGGCCTCCTAGGAAGAATGAATGCGCCATATTTAATTAAAACGTATACACGATGTAATATAGTGGGTATAAAGGACCTATAAAAACAATAAAGGGAGCCCAAACTATCCACACTCCTCTCTCTTCCCCTGCCATTTTTTTTTTTTGACAAGGAGATGATTAACATGGTAATCAGCTTATTTTATCGTAACTACTCAGCGATAAAATATGCAAGTTCACTTGCAGTTTTGCTGAGAGCAAACTTAAAGGAACCTCATTTTACACAAGGGACAGAGCATCCTTCTTTTTCATCGTTCTGTTGTTCTGTAAGTAACCGGCCTGGGATGCTGGGAGCCCTCGAGGCAGTCAAAGCCACATAGCGACTTGGAGACCTGAAGATGTTTGAGTGTGCTGTGGGCTCAGTGCTCCCAGATAACAGGACACGCATGCTCTGGGCTCATCCAAATGGGAAACGTGGAGGAAGAGGCCAGCCAGTCCTGGACTGGGCACAGCTGAACCGTTTCAGGATCCTCACTAAGGCCACAGGCCGGAACTCGCCACTTCAAGTGCAGGAATTGCTCCTCCCTTGTTCCCGGTCCTTCCCCTTTCCCATCAACACCCAATACCCCACTCTTCAGGGAGCAGATCTTTCAGTCTTCTGGGTATTCGTCTCCCATGTCCCCCAGTCATCCCCAGTGACTTCCGAGGGTCCCCTGTCAGAGGGTCTAGATCCCTGAGGGCCTCTTGCCCTTGGCCTTTATGGTTCAACGTGGTGGGTCTTACCCACCTCGGTTATCCTTGGGCGGGGACTCCCTTGGCTCTGTGCCTGAAGGATGGAGGGGAGAGGCTTCACTTCAAGTTGATGAGCTGCTCTTCTGGTTCAAGGACCTCCATTTTCACTGGTTCCCCATTTTCATTCTCCTCACGCCCTCCATGGACCTGTTATATTTGAGGGGTCCAGAGTGGTTATAGCTCTAAGGTCACAGCCCCATGACTTCCCATGAGGGTTAGGGCTTCGGTCCACCTCAGACATGCCAAGGAGACTGCAGTCATGCTCTGGTGTCATAGAGTAGGTTTCATGTTGTCGTAAGTAAGGAGGCAAAGCCACAGTGATGACACTTTTCAGCTTTATTTATTTATTTATTTTGATGTGAGGGCTGTTGGCCTCTGGCCTAAGAGCTTGACCACTTTAGCCTTAATTTTTTGGGAAAATATAATCCAAATTGTAAAGACTGGGAATCTTAATAAGGCTACGCTTGAAAAATTTTGTTAAATTGAGAGTTTCCTATACCCATATAGGATAATACCCATATCGTATGAATGGTTTTGTTGTAAACCCTGTCCTGAACCTTTTAGCGTTTTATGGAGTTGTTGGAGCTGCCTCTGAAGACTTTATGGTGAGCTTCAAGAGCTTTTTGGCCATAAGGCCTGTAAGTAGGGTAATTATATCTTTAGCATTGTGTTAACATGATGGGTGAGAGGCGAACAGCCAAGAAACAGTCGCAGGTATTTCCTACTCGTTTTGCATTCAACATGCGTTTGTTGAATGCTTTCTACTTCACTCGAGTGGGAGAGGATGCCACCAGTGCTCACCTTAAGAATGACATTGTCCTCGAGAGACCATTGAGTCTAGCAGGAAGGAAATGACCTATTGATAATTCGCAGGCGAAGATGGAAGTTTGGTTTGAAGAACTTCTGTGCTGATATGCACGGCTGCCGTAGTCTCTTGCCATCTGCATCGTGCAAAGGCTGGAGCACTCCCCAGTCAGTGTGGAAGGAAGCCATTAGTCATGCTCTGGTTTCGTCCCTGCCTGATAAGAAGTGACACCTCAGTGGTGGTGTTTTTATTATTATAAATAATCCCATATACCTGATTTTCAGATCTCCAAATACTGTGTTTTTTTGGGTTACGTGTGCATTATTTATTCAAGTAGAATTGCAGGGTGAATGATGGAGCTTCTTCAGGGAGGGGGAGGGGCCGGGTATAGATTCTGTGTCACCCTTGCTTGGTGTCCTTTACCCCTTGTTTGTAAGGTGTGGCAATCAGAGCCGTCCCCGTGGTCTTTCCAGGGCACACAGTCTTTGGAAATCTGATGGGCAGCCTTAAGGGCGCAGCAAAAGGGTTGTACTCTGGGTTCTCCCTTTTCAGTGAATGTCTGTGTGGAGTCACAGGGCCAGTTGGGGGGAGAGTGGACTGTGATGCGGGCGTCTCTCTTTTGTGGTCAGGGGTGAGATGGAAGCCCATAAATCCCATCCTGGAAAGGAAGTGCAGGGAAGCTTGCTCTCAGGAGGGCCTCATTCCCCCAGCAGTCTCGTGGGCAGCCCCAGCTCCCTCGGCTTTCTTTCATCCAGCATTCTTCTTCAACTAGAAATTCAGGCTCCGTGCAGTAAGCAGCAGTCAGGCTTGTGGCTACTCCAGGAGGTGAGCCGTGACTCAGACATGACTCACTTGGCCAGCTTTGGTTTCCTTATAGCCAATTAAGCAAATGAATGAAACAATCAGCAGCACAAGTTGCAAAGTAAAGCTGATGAAAAGAGGATAGTGATTTGTGTGTAGTGTCACTGCCATTTCTCTAGATTGTCCTATTTGTTTAAAATTCTGAAGAAAAGTTTGTTAGTGTTAGATTTCTTGTTCATAATCTGAAAATCATACCTGGAATCTGATTTATCTATTTGGTTCTAATCTAATCCTATTTTAAATCTTAGCCTATGCACAATGAACTTATATATTAAATATAGAATTTTCATTGGCCAAGTGCAGTTTTCTCAAATTTAATTCAGAGGTTTCCCAGTACTATCCACAGTATTGTTTAGTTGCACGAAGGCATTCACTGATTATTCAAATTATTTTCAGATTTATTCTCCAAGTATTTGTTTTTATTATGGGTATACTTTCAGGATATTTTATCTAGCAATTCACATCTTAAAGTTATTCTTCAAATCTAGGAACTTTAATTATGTCCTTCATTCTCCTTCTGCCCCCACACACTGCAAATCATAGAATTATGGTAAAGTTTCCAAAAGGGGCATACATGTGACCTCATTTCTCACACATTTAAAAAATAAAACTCTCCATTTGCCAACCTCCTTTAAATTTAGCAGCACACAGAGTCCAGATATTTTCACCTTTTTGATGTCCCTGCTTCTCTGCTGTTGCTGTAGTTCAGAGCCTCGTTTCTTTTCTGACCATGGTCTTCCTGCTTCTTGATTCTCTGTGCTCTGGGGAGAATGATTTTTTATTTTTTATTTTTCTGAAAATGTTCGAGTGGTGATATTTCTTGAACGAAACATTTCAGTGTCCTCAGGATTAAATCCAAACTATTTTAACTCAGCAATTTCCTGCACACGCATTATTGGCTTGGTCACTTGCCTCTCTGCCTTCTGTCCCTTCCGTTAGACTGTGGCCTGCACAGGCCATGTTTTCGTTCTTCTTGTCAAGGTGTCTGCTGCTGTTTCTAACAGGAACACCTTCCCCTTTGGATTTGTTGGTTAACTCCCAGATGTCTTCAGAATTCAGTGCAGGCAATGGCCATGCTTTTTTAGATGCCTGTCCTGCATGCTCCCCTTGCATTCCTTCTTTGTCATGACACTTACCATACCTGACTGTCCCCTGTCTCTCCATAGCTGCGCTGTGAACTTCTTTGGGGCACAGATGATTTCTTACTTCTGTAACTGCAGTGTGAGTGAGCGAATGGCTGCAGTGTTTGTCCTCATTATTCTGAGGACACTTATTCCTAATTTCGGTGACTGAGGACCAACTTTGTATATTTGTCACACCTTTGCTTCTCCTTTTTCTGTACCACTGAATATTTCACTGCCCCTGACATTGTAGGACAGAGTAGACAGTAGTCTCTGCTGCTTCTCTTTAATCCCATAGAATTATGTGTTTACATCTCTTATAAACCTTATCATGCTGCATTTTAGTTGCTGGCTTGAAGCAGAAACTTCTTTTTTTAGGGTTTTATCTTAGGAAGAGCTCAGTGTTTATTGACTTGAATGGAATCAAATCAAATCAGTTTTGCTTTAATTGCATTAAAATGCATGAATGAGTTGGAAGCAACTGCTTTGCTTTGAAGAACAACAATAAACTGGAATTGTGCAGCTGTTATTGCCCAAAGAGAAGCCTTAGGGATTTATCTTGAAAGTAGAATCCCACCATTGTTCTCATTGGCTCATCCAAATGTTTGCCAACTGTAACCTGACTTCATCAATTAGCTTAATCTGTGAGAGGTGAAGATATTATATGGGGAAAAGTGATAGAGGAAATTTAGAGGCTGTTACTGCTAGTGTGTTGGGTTCTTAGGAAAACTAAGTGCCCTGGGGAGGTTTTGCCCTTCTGTATTCTATTCAAAGCTGTATAAATTGTTGTAGTTAGTTTTCTTAGTTTATTTCTTATAGGATTTCTCTCATCCGCCTTGGTACACAATGGTACACGGCTTCATTTTATTTTTCACGTGTTTTCCTCAGTAACAACCAAGTGATTTACAAAATTACCCAAAGAATATATATTCAGTCTGAAATTTTCTAAATGTGGTATTTGGAAATGCTAAATACAGCATATAATTAAAATTTAAGTGTTTTCAACACAACTGGTTTTTGCAACACAGATTTTCCAGAGGGATTTTTCTTTTGATGCGTAAAATGGGTGTGGTTTTTAACAAATACGTGTTTTTAACTTTTTGGTTAGAACTGTGGTTTTCTTAGGAGTCTTTCGTCTTGGGGACACAAGTTTGCCTGAAATTGTTAGAAATTCTTAAGTAGTTTTTACTTTGATTCAGTAGTAATGGCTCAAAAAAATAATTCCCCATATGAAAGATACACACAGACTCTGTTTAGTTCTATTTGGGTTTTTATGGGGGAGAAAGAATAGCAAAATATTTGCTCTATTCTGAGGGTTTTGGTCCAGAGCCTCATTTTTCATAATTATTTCTTGGCAGCTAAAGAATTTATGATTCTAAGCTAAGTAGAGGTATATCTGTTTCTTGTCCTAGAGATGACAACTAGGAAAGTCTGGAGTTCTGCAATATTTATATCAAGCCATTTCATAGGATAACTTTAGAGAGTTTATTCTTACTAGTTTTAAAGGTTATTAATGAAATTTAAAAATGAAATAAACCATAGAGTTTTTATAGTCCTAAGATAAACATATAGGGCCCTTTGAAAAAATTTTTTGAGTAGGTCCAAGTTTTCTTGGGTTGGAATGAAGAAATAGAGCCTTCTGAATGTGGTCATCACGGTAATGTCGAAAACCACTTTGTACTCTTGCTGGTCAAACCAGGCAGCCCTGAGACCTGTGGTCCTACCTTCTACCCGAATCCCTGTTGTGAGCCCGGCTTCTGCTAAGGGCCAAAGTAGAAAACGGAACATGTGGACTCCTGCCTACGACTGCAGCCACATCGCTTCATCGACAGTGCGCTTTGTTTTTTCCACATAGTTCAAGTACTAGAGTCAAATTTTATGTTTCAATTAAAATTCAAAGCATTTGCAAATATAGTTTCAGGACATGGGTAGATGAACCTGAATTTTTTTCCCCCCTCTTACTAATCTCTTGGAAGTGAGTTAATGAATCAATTCTAAGGACATTTTTATCCAGAATTTGAAATGATCAGATTTTAAGGAGCAGTAGGTTCAAGATATTCTTTGCCAGTGAAGGTATAGGGATTCCCAAATAGTTTCTGGACAAAGATGGTCTTTTTTAGTGCAAAACCATCACCACACCATCAACAAAATGAAACCCCTTAAAGGTTTTGATACATGAGTAAGGCAAACAAACAAAACAGGCTTCCGAGGTTAGGACGTGGGCATCCTTGGGGACCACGATTCAGTGCCACCACGATTCAGTGCCACCACGGAGTACTTCACAAGGGCTTCACAGCACAGTCCCCTTAGTCGCTCTTCATTGTTGCTGTTTTGTTCTCATTGAACCACCTCAGTCTGACATGTCCCCATGTAGGCTTTTTCAGGTTCTGTCTGAGCAAACTGCTGTCCCCGCTTCCCTAGAGCAGAGCATTTTGACGGTTCCTCCATGACTGCCACACAGCTAGCCAAATCCTGCTACGTTTTGTTTCTCCATCTATCTGTCTGTGGACACTTGGCTTGCTTGTCCCTTTTGGCCACTGTGAATAATGCTGCTATGAACATGGGTGTTCAAATTCAGTTTTTATTAAAGTATAATTTATGACTTATGAACTTCTCCGTAGGTAAGTATATAGCTCACTGAATTTTCATGAACTGACTCAACCTATATAATTAGCATTGGACATTACCAACCCCCCAAAATCCCACTTTGTCCCCTTTTCAGTCTTCAGTTACTCCCATCCTGACTTTCAACACTCTAAGATTAGTTTTTGTTATTTTAATCTTGATGTAAGTGGAATCACACAATACGCTCTTGTTTGTGGCATCTTTCACTCAATGTTATGTTTTGAAATTTATCCACATGGTTTCTCGTAGCACTACTATTTTCTTATGAATCTACTGCAATTTATCCATTTTATTGTTCCCAAATTTTGGTGTTACAAATAATGCTGCTTTGAACATCCCGTACATATATGTACACATACATTTCTGTTGAGTATAGATTTAGGAGTGGCTTTGCCCTGTAATTCTGGATGTATTCCTATCCCATACGACATTTGCCAGAGTTCCTCCAATTATTCTTCTCAATTTCCTTGCATCCTTTAGTACTATTTAACATGTAATAAGACGAGTATTCTCAAGGAACATATGATCCTATTTCCCTCCCCTCCTGGGTGGAACCTGTAAAGACACAGGATAAACAATTTCACCTCAATTTTTCAAATAGGTATGTAGACACTATAGCTGCTGTTGGTAAAATGAAAGTGGTCCCTTATGTAACTTTTTACAGCTTCTTACACTTTCTTAGTGTATATTGTACTTGTATGATCAGACATTCAAATGCCGTAGACATTTTTGGTGATGATTGCTGAGAAGTTCGTAAAAGCTGAGAGAGCCAGGAGACAATAATGCCTTTTTGCTGACATGGCAACTTTTATGTCAGCAGACGCCTGCTAGCCATCCAGGAAAACCAGAAAACATTTCTTAAAAAGTTTAGTAGGTTAATATATTTTTGTCATAATATCAACTGGAAGGTGGATTGGTTAGCAGGCTGACATTCATCATTCAGAAAGTCAAAATTCTTTATGTGATCAGAATTTTTAACGGGTCATTTGTTATTTAGGTATGCATACGCGTCTTAAAATGGGAATGATTTAAATTCATTTTCTTAATATCTTTAAAAGTTAAGTTGATAGTGATGCTTAGGAAATCACTGTCTTCTAGGCCATGTTGCAGGAACAAAAATTAGGCTAACATTTTTAGTTATACGTATAATATAACTCGTGTAGATATCTATCTATAAAAATCATTAAAAACTGAGAGACAACATAAATTGCAGAGTGCTCAGCATCTGGTGATATCTGTTAGAAAACGTATTTTCAGTGTTTTGGTAAAATTTGCCTCAAAATATCCTTTGATGTCCTACTGCCTGGGTAAACTGAGCTATTTTTTTCCTCTGGATCCTGAGATACAAAGAAAAGAAGACATTAATTTCCACCGCCATGGATATGTATCTTGGCATTAGATGGATGAAGATCTGCATCTAGCCTGATGTGTATGACTTGACATGGGCAGCTCTCGAGGTGTGTCCAAGGTGGAGTGGTAGCTAGGAGGGGGGCGATGTGGTGTACACTCAAATGGTTCTTTCCTCAAATACAGTTTTGATAGATCAAGTAAGTGGATAGTTTAATCCATGTGTTTCATAAGCACTGGACGCCCTTCCCCCCCTCCCAAGAACTTAGGGTCTGTCCTGTGGCTCATGTTTGTGAGGCAGGTGGAAGGCTGGTTTACACAAAAAACAAAACCGAGAAGACATGAAATAACTAGGTTATGATTTTCCTCTGTTAACTAGTGTCATAGCAAGGGACAGTGCCAATGTTTCTAACTTTTTGGATACCTTTACACCCCCTTACTGATTTCTGCAGATTAAAAACGATCAAAATCATATATACAATGCCATCCTCTTTGCAGATTCTTTCAGAATGTTGGAGTAGATAATTTCACTTTAGAAACTAAATATTTGGATGACTTAAAACATCGTTTTATGTGTTAACACTTACCAACATAATTTCCATTTAAGATTGTTTTTCCCCTGGGTGCTTTGCTGAAACTAAGAAGTGCTTCCCTAGGGGGTGGCTGGTTACCGTGTGGTGGCTCCAGTGTCAGGCAGGTCATATGTTTGAGCAGAATAAACGTTCCTGCTGCCTTCTAGAACTTGGCGCCAGGTCTTACATCTAGTTCTGGGGTTTAGCTTTTTAGGCAAACATCCTTGCAGATAGTTTTTAGCTTTTTATCACCTGTGGCTTCTCACACCTTTGGTGGGGGGTGGCAAGGGGAGCTATACATCCCCTCCCAGCCCCCTGCCCTCTGCAATCTGAGGACCACTGTGGGGCAGGCCCAGCCAGGCATCGGGGAGTGTGGCTGATGAGCATTCAACATGCAGTTTGAAGATCAGAGCTGAGTGTCGACATGTGGGAATTTGTCTGGAGGACCAGGCCAGGAGAGCAAAGATACAGAGCAATGACATGTGGTTCACCAAAGCCAGGGTGTGGGGCATCTTCAAGGGTGACAAGAGGGAGATGGGATTGTGGTAGACATACATGACATCTGTATGAACTTGATCCTTGGAAGCAGGATGCCACACTAGGATTTTAAGTACAGGAATAACTGGAGATTTATTTTAGAATAATCCTTCAAGGAACTGTGCAAAGGTGAATTATAGTAGAAATGGAAGCCTTTAAAAAAGGTTTGTGTACAAAGTACAATATTAATTAAAAGGCATGAGCATTTTATCTTATTCTGTTTTGTGTATACGATGCAAAGTAAGATAGTGTGTGGAGAGGAAAATGTAAATAAGGCTCTTGTGTGTTCTCAGCTAACCTAAAGCTGGAAGGGAGATGAAGTGCGCACACACATAAACACACACCACACACAAACACACACCACACACTGCACACATAATCATAAGGGACATATGATCATTTTAAGAGGTACAACTTGCTGGAAAATTCAGTAAAAAGAGGATCCCTTCTGAATAGAGGAGAGGGAAATGTTTGCATTTTCTTTATCTTCACTTTACATTTTTATACAAGCATTTCTTTAAAAAAATTACATAAAATAATTTAACAGTAAAACAAAAGGGGCAGGAGGGGAACTTCTTCAAGAGAAATAATCTGGAGAGTTCCAACTAGTTGGGTAGAATTTTTCCGATTTAAAAGTAGATTATCCATAGGTACATCCATTTTTAAAGATCATTTCACAGCTCTTTAGATGGGCAAAATGCTGTCTCTCTCTCCAAGACAATAGCTGGTGGACATCCTTACTACTCTTAAATGGTATCCAGGAAATGTTAATTTATAGCTGGCAGTTCTCCCAGGGTTTTTGTTTGTTTTTGCTTTTTAATAGATCTTATCATTTAATGCCTATTCTGTGTCCCACGGTTTTGGTAGTATATGGCTGTGTTTATACTCGTCAGTGGTAGCAATGAACTCTTCCTATGCATTTTATCTTTCAGCTATGAAAGGAGTCTTAGCTGAACAAATCTCTTAAATGCCTGCATCGCACCAGTATTCTTCCGTCTTACTAAGTGCCTGCACTAAGCCCAGTTCAGCACAGTGTCTTGCTTCATCCCCCTCTCCCTGAGTTATAGATCTTGAAGTTTTCACACAAAATGTTCTGAAAGGAGAGGATGGCTGTTTCCTGTCTGCTTTAAATGCAAACTAAAGACATTGCAGCTGCTTCTGTAACATGGAGATAAATGGAGATAAGTCCATACATTATTGAAGAAACGACTACCACTGATTTTCTCCCATTTTGTTCAAGTGACTTCAGGGAATTATTTCACGAGCAGGCCATCTTAACTGATGAAAATTGTGTCAGTTTCTTCCCTCACTGACTTTTTTAAAGGGTATCCTTATTATATATTAAATATTTATGTTTTCTGGGCTCTGTTTCTGGGACATTGATTCTGTTTCTCTTAATTTTCTGTCAGTTCTTATTAAGGTACCACATGGTTTATTGTGGTTTTATAAGAAGGTTTACATGTTAATAAACTGTTATACACATTTATGGAAATAAACATTCCATGTGTCTTTGTATAAATATATTAATATTTATATGTGTAACTGATAAAATATATTTATAAATTATTTTATAATATTTAGAGGAAATAGCTACTGTATATATCCCTCTCTTGTCCTACCCATCTACCCATCCATCCATCCATCCATCCAATTCATCCAATTCATCCAATCCATCCAATCCATCCATCCATCCAGCCAGCCAGCCAGCCAGCCAGCCAGCCAGCCATCCAAAATCAGGTCTGTCAGTTTGGGAAAGCCATTTAACCTTCTCTTGTCTTGGTTTCTCATATTTAACACTATGGGGTTAAAAAAAATTTTTTAAAGCTTTTTGTGCTTCAAGATGTCTGATTTACCCAGGATTATAAACAATTTCTCGATTTATACAAAGAGTAGGCTAAAAGATAATGCTCAGAACTGATCTGAGCATTACATGGAATTTCATTGAAATAGGTTCACTGGAGCCATATAATAGAAAATGTCTAGATTTGATATGTCATATTTCTTTCTGCTAGAAATGAAAATGCACATTTAAGTTAATGAGAACTATAATTCTATAGGGAATTTGATTTAAGCAATAGTTATTAAATTTTCCCTACAAAAATACATTACTGTTCAATAAAATTTAATATATTGTCATGTATAGATAAATGTAAGTTTCATCTTTAGGACAAATATGGGGTATATTTCAGTTTGGTGATTTGTTTTTACTTGAATATAAATTTTAGTCCATGACTAATGGCTTATTATTTTTAGGAATTATAACTCAAGCATAAACTGAGGAATAATTTGAGTGATAAACTGTATTTAGTTAGTAGATATGGATAATTTGGGGGTATATTTTTGATGTATTTCTTTATATGACACATGTAGCTATAAATACATTTAAAAATATGCCTTAAAATACTTTTACTTTATGGTTTGCCTGGAGTAGTTCCTTTGTTCTGTCGAAATATCTAATTTAAATCAGATACCCTGAGAAAATACTTCTGAGATGGGATGTGCCAAAATAGACTTTGTTTCTTCTGCATCTTGTATCTATCTATCTTTTGTCCTTAGCTTTTTTCTTCCCGCTTATTGTGGTGTGGTTTGTAACAAGCTAAACTAGAATTTTGGAAACATTGTGTGCTCCCAGACAACTAAAGATTTGCCTGTGTCCACTCAGATTTATCAAAGAGACCTTCTGAGTTCACAGTCCCATTTACCAGGTTCGCTGTTACTTAAATCACTGCGACATACACTAAGACTTCTATTTCTACTGCTTTGTTCAAATCATGGTATTTGGATTTTTGTCTCACTCTGTGCTCTTTTAGTTTCCAGCCCGGTGTCCTCGTCTTCCTTTGCTGTGTTTCCCATCCCTGCGTGTAGATGTTCCCCAAAGGTGATTCATACTCGGTACATTCAGGTATCTTTAACTCCCTTCCTTTTAGCCAGTCTGCAAACTCCGTGAGAGCAGAAACTTCCAGTTTTATTAACCTGGAATTTTATTTATTGGCCTTGTGCTTGGCATCGGAAAAGTGCTCCCCAAATACTTGTTGATTAAATCATTGACTGTTATTTCATTAGCACCTTTTAAAGTCAGGTCCTGGGTCTGCAGGTCCCAGCCCTAATACTATCATTCCACCTTTGATCTTGGACTTCCTTCATTCCCAGCTGCCCTCAGGGCAGTTTTCCTTGGCCGTCTTCTGTAACCCCAAACATATCATGTCTGAATCTCAATGTGTTTTCTTGTGTTAACTATTCTTATTGATGGTATCATCTTTCTTCAAGTCACTTATGTTTCCAGCTTTGTTTTGGACTCTTCTGTGTGAATTTCCTACCACTTAGTGCCTGATTCTCTTTTCTCCCCTTTGCTTTTGGTCCAGTTTTTTTTTTCCCCCTAGGCATCATTTACAGTCCCTTATTCTTGTTCTCTGTGAAAGTTTCCTGAACCCCTTCCTGTAACATTGCTCTCCCTGCCTAATCCGTGAATTTCCTTCACTCACTGCCTGCTGAGACAGACGCTGCCGTGGACACTTGGATACACCAGTGGACAAACAAGACAAAGACCTCGCCTCCCTGAAACTTAAGATCGTATTAGAGTTGTCAGGGAATCATGTCTTTTGACATCGTTGTGTCATTTGCTTTTATTTATTGAACTCCTGTACTGCTTTTTCTATATGGATTGTAAATTTCTCGATAGTTTGATGTGATTTTAAAGGCTTTAATGTTTTCTTTGATGTCTTTGCTGATGTTTTACAAAGAGAAACTCAAATACAGGTTAATTTTGGAAGGTCACGTTCATGCCTTGAGTTTTAAAATGATAACTTCAGAACCAAAACTATTACTTGGAATGTATTTAAAATAGGATTCATACATCTTTATGCTTTAGGTCCATGTTGCTTTTAAAGAAAAGATCTGTAAGGACACAAGCAGATGGCTTATACTAATTGAGGCTTTTCTGGTAAAAAGCTTATTGTGGGTGAACGCTATGCTTTTATTACTGCTACTTGTGGGAAGGAGGACACCTTTGATGTCACTTAAGCTTACATGGAAGCCTTTTTCTTCTATCTCACCTTTTTGTGTGTGTGTGCAGTTTCTTCCCCCTCCCTTTAATGTGATGTCTGAATCAATATTTGAAAAATTAGCTCTATTTAAATCAATAGGTGGTGAAGTCTTAATAGCTTTTGTTACTCTGGGAAATTATGGAAGTAATTGATGACTGCTACTTGCTCAGTTCTGAAGGACCTCTCTGACCTTGTAGTCTAGGTTAGATGCTCCCCCCCCCATTGCTCTAGACTTCCACGGCCTTGTGCTCCCTGTTTTGTGATTCTCCTTACAGTTGTAATTGCTCATATAGAACCTGTCTTCCCCGGTAGACCACAAGCTCCATGAGTGTACAATAACTGCACAGAACATACTGGGTGCTTGTCAGAAATGCACTGCATTGAATTTGACATTCAGTAATCTAAGACCTGTTGCATTCTTACAGATATTAGGAGCTGAGCGAGGCTCTGGCTTTGCACGGAAGAACAAAACACAGCCCTTGTCCTTACGATGTTCACCAGCTAATAGAATGTGTTAAATTTAATTCTTATTTGATTAACATTTATATACTTCTGAAAGTTTCCAGAATTGTTTTTTTATCTAACTTAAACCTCAAAAGAACCCCCTAGAGATGTATCGTTTTGCTCTATAGATGCGGAAACTGAGGAAGAGAAATTCAGTAACTTTTTCAGATTCACAAAGGGTTAGAAATTGCCTCTGTTTGATCACCAGATACTTCCCTTTAAATGTGTGCCACCTCCAGCCCGGTGAACCACGTGGCAGTGACATTCACACCTCACATTTACTGAGGTTTAGCAGAGATTACATCTGTTTCTTCTGACTCATGTGTTTTTGGGCTGGCATTAAAAAAAAATGCGACTAGGAATTAAGATTTGGAAATGAGCCTACTGCTGACTGAGTTTTGCATCTCATTAAACTTTTCCCAGTCAGTTTGAGACTCTCTCACCGTTGGCAAAAGTTTCCATGGCAGTATTTTTGTGTGACCTTCGAATCTGTGTAGTCTTCATTTTAGGCCTGTTGGAATAAGTTTAAAAATCTTTTCTTGGTATTGGGTTCCCCCCTCTCCCAGTCTGAAGAATTTCTGCTCTTTTACCACTTATTATTTAAGACAATCCCCAGGCAGACCTACAGGTACATTCCTACCTTTATACCAGTGTTTAGTCTCTGTCTCCCTGCTGGAATGCCTTCCAGTAACCTTTTGTCCATTAAAATTAAAAACAGTTCCCTTCCTTTTAGATTTTGAAGCAAGTCTCACCTGCAAGTTGAGCCCCTTGGTCACATGCTGGCCTCCATGCCTTGTGGCTATTTCATTCATGCGTACTGTTTTTGTTGCATTATTGAAGACTTTATTTCGGAAGCAGAAGGACCAAATCCTGTTTTTCTTTCTGTCTCCCACCATGTCTCGTACAGTGCTGAGCATAGGACCATGCCACTCAGATGCTGGTTGAAGTAACTTTAATTATAGGGTCTGTGCTTCCTAATTACATCTGAAGGCCTCCGTGCTTTCCAAACATTTGGAAAGCTTCCTGGGAAAGGTGGCTGCGGGAGCCAGTCTTCTCCTAAAACAGGGATGTGTCCCGTTAGTGTTGTGCATGGAGGATTACAGAGTGTTTTTGTGCATGTTATTAGCTCACGAATTCTCACGGTATTTTTATGGGAGACAGATTGCTCCGTCTTCACTGGGGAGCAGTGACAATCATGCCCAAACAGTTTGCCTGTACATCTGATGGCAGGATCTTGGACCTGAAGCCAACCCCTGTGACTCCAGTGTCCAGGAAGGACAGGAGCAGCCAGGCTGCAAGCTGCAGAGGGCAGGGCCCAGGAGTGTTTATTGCACATCACTGTCGCAATATGGAATTGAGGTTCTCGGGCCAGCTGCCCTTTGAATCCTCCTGTGCATTATGAGGGCCCTTCAGATCTGTCTGGGTCTGCCCCCACCGCCGAGTTTGTCTCCTGCTAGAATTTCACTGCCAATTAGCCTTTTCTTTTCTTTGTTTCTTTGTTTCTTTGTCTCTGTCTCTGTCTCTCTCTCTCTCTCTCTCTCTCTCTCTCTCTCTCTCTCTCTCCCTCCCTCCCTCCCTCCCTCCCTCCCTCCCTCCCTCCCTTACCCCCTCCTCTCCTCCCCGCTCCCCCTTCCTTCCCTCTCTTCTTTTCTCCCTCCTTCCCCCTCAGTCTCTCTCCTCTCACCTTCTTCCTTGCCCTCTCCGTGTATGTATATTTGTAGTTATGTATAAAAAAATGGGAAGTCTTAAAATTTTTTAAAAGATAGTTTCTGATCGTTGCTTACTTAACTTTTTGCTCTGCCGAGGTTGAGGGTTACTGTGTATAGGTTGGTGGATAACCATGTTGACAGCGCTGGACTAGAAAATTCACATCATTTTTTTTTTTGAGAAAGAGACCTTTTGTGCACTGATATTTCATGAATGATATAAAACCCTGATCATCTTTGGGACCTACCCTTGGAAAGTTACGAATGCTTCAAAGGTCAGATGCATTTCTTTCCTTCTGTCTCATGAATTGAATTTTTGCTGCAGGATAGGAGAACATTTCTCTACATGATTATAATTTGTACCATTTAAGCTTTTTATTGCTGTTTCTATTGGTGATCAGCAGTGTAATTTCACTGTTATACTCTTGGGGTTTTCCACCCTGGGCAGTTAGACCTGACATTGACCGAACCTTCCGTATCAGCATTTTACATCTGTGGCCTTCTGACATTTCTCTGGGGAAAATGTTGCTTGTGAAATTCATCTTAAACATTTCCTTTGCTTTCAGTTTGTACAATCAGATGCCAGAAGCATCTTAGAAATGATTGAAATGTAAAAGCCTAAAAAATAGGCATGGATTTCTGTAGACACTGTCGACTCTACAAAGAAAAGACAGTTTTATGTTTGTGTTCTTCATGGGATATCATCTATAACCTTAAAGAAACCTAGATGAGAAGACATAATAAGTTAGCTCACAGTTGGTAAAAACATGAGATTGCTGTCTTCTTCATTTTAGCCTTGGAGAGAAATAAACAAGGAATAGATATTTTGACTGACTTGGTTTTGGGCTGTGAAAGATGTGGCTGAAGTTTTCAGTTCAATGAGCAATGAATAGTTGAGACTATCTTTTTGCAAATAAGTTTGCTAGAGACCCCTGGTTCCAGAGGGTCAACTGTGTGCCGTTGCCTCATATACACCCAGTACTTTTGAGCGCGGATCCTGGGATACCAGTTCAGGTATAGGTACAGATTGCTAGTACCCGCTCTGGAGGAGCTACAGATATTTGGGGAAGATAAAATTTTAACAAACTAAGAAAAAAGAATTAGACCAAAGGCCCATGGTCTTAATGTTAATGTCAGGGAGCGGGCAGTGCAGGTGGAATATCCAGAAAGATCAGTTGAAAAATTGGACTTTACTCAGGCGGGAGCACTTCTTAATTCTTCTCTGTCTAGTTTGTGTCAGCCGGCCAGAGTCTTGAGGTCCTGTTTATTCTCAACACATGCCTTTTAGTGTTCTTGGGATTTTATTTTCCAAGGCTTATTGAAAAAATCAGGGGCTAAGCCCTTAAGTTCCTGGTGTAGGATCGCTGAGGGGGAAAATTCATTGATATAAATATTAAATATGAGTCACTCTCAGCCCTTGCTGTGGTCATTCCTTACACATTTTTAAAACCTGAGGTTGCTTATCAAGAATTAGAAAACAAAATAGTAATAATTTAATTTATTTTTAATGCTTTCTCTTTTGAAAACATCATTTTGTCTTTGAGATTGTTATTTCTTTGTCATAAGATTTCTGTGAAACATTTGCTTTTTAGAAAATGATAGTTTTAGGTATGTTTTCAGTATGTTTCACAGATTTCACAAAGCTTTTGTTCTTCATCGGAAAAATAATGAAAAAAAAAAAAGAAAAAATAGTTCATGGTTATCTTTCTTTAAACTCCCAATTATTTAGTCCTACTCATGCTGTTTTGTCTCAATACTGTATCATAGCACTTGAAACCTATTATCTGCATTCACTTCATTTTTGTCTAAACTAATGCTGTTTGCAGTAACATTAAGTTTGTTTTTAGTAACATAATGGAAGAACAGAGGAATATAAAAGACCTGTGCAATTGTCTGTGCTAAATTTATGGGTAAGAGAGAGTTAAACTCAGACCGATATAAGGTTTTATTTTATTCCTTTCCTGGTATTATACCATGGTTGGTTGACTATAATAGTACCTGTTTCATTCTCACTTGGCGGATCTGCTAACTGTTAATTCTCAGCTGGCTGACAATAGTGTCACTTTCTTGCTACAGTAGCTGTCTGTGTGGTGACCTTTTGTTACAAGGTGCTCGTAGTAGAACGTTTTCTCTTCAAAATAAAATGAGGAAACTAAATGTATCTTTAAATTATTGGATTTACATTTTATTTATCATAACTATTTTGAGGAGTTAAAAATAATCTAAGCAGTTTTCAGAGAGGTTAATACCACTGCTATGTAGCATGTTTGGAATCTGTTTGCCCACAGCAGTGTCCTGGGAGGGACAGTATTTTTAATGTACTAGAAATTTCTACCTGGGTGATCCTATGTGATCTTGAACTTTTCCTCTGTGTTGAACTCCATCCTTATACTGCAAGTTACTTGTGTTTAGTTTATGTTTTACATACAGCTTCCAGGAAAGATAAAACAAGCTAAAGAATATAATGAACAGATACAGGTGTTAACAGATATAGATGTTGATAGAAAACTCTGTCAAAACCCTCTAACTGTAACTGATTATGATGAATTATATTTTTGTGTGCTACTGTTGTGTAATAAAAGTTGGGGGAAGAGGAGTATCTGCCTTGGTTTTAGGACAATAAGCAATTGAGTAATGTAGTATTTGTCTGGTTGGTGGTGAATAGTCAGAGATTCTCCCTAGGCAAGTGTCATGTAACTCAAGCCTACCCTTTAAAAGCTGAAATGTTAAAATTTCAAACCTAAGATGAAAACCTTATATTATTAGTATTGCAGATGTTAAATTTATTGTGATTAAATACAATATCCTGAATTGGGTTTGACTTTTTCTTTTCCGGAACAGGGTCAATACTATGATCTTTAATTAATGTACTCCTGACTTTTCCCTTGCCATCGCAGCAGTGCTAATCTGAAATTTTTAATCATGTACCTGAGAGAAAACAAATGGCATATACCACCTTATGTAGATTGACCTACTAAATTCGGAAGGGTGTCGTGAAAGCTTCCTTCTCAGAGGGAAATGTGTGTGGTTGCCTTCCTCAGCATCCAGGAGTGGGGACTTTGTGAGTTTTGTTTCTGTAAGTGTTTTAATAGCTGATGACCCAGGGAGGATGTTTATTTTTGCTTATTATTATTTTTTTCCCCCTAATGGTGTAATGGAAAAATTTAGATTGGGTATTGGAAAGGCATTGTAATTAGATAGGCGTGGGTATAAATTCTACTGATAACACTTAAGAGCTGTGTGATCTTGGGTATCCCACTAAACATCTCTAAGTTTGTTTCCTCCTCTGTAAAATGAGGGTAATCATGCTTTCATTGTGCAGTTGTGAGGATTAAATGAAAGAATTTATGTAATGTGCTTAGCACAGTGCCAACACATAGTAATTGCTCAGTAAATATTATCAGTGACCTTAATCATAGTAATTGCGGGTTTTATTGTTAATTTGGCCTTGATTAATGCCTGCTAGTTCTTAGTAATTGTTCAGATGATCCTCGATTTAGAATGTGAAGCTGATCAAGCTTGATATTTGGAAGAAAAAGACTGTTATGGAATATTTAATGTATTTTTTTCACTGATTATAAAGATATGCTTACTCTCCCACATAGATGATATCACAATCACAGAATGCCTGTATAGGACTGAGGTGCTGGGTACATCTGTTTCATCATGACTCTTAAAGGAATGTTTACAAACCACGTGGAAGAGTTCTGTGGCGTGAAAACTATGCTCTATAATTGTATAGTCTTGGTAATTTGTTTAAAGCAGCAAGAAAAGTGAGATTGCATCATGACTTTTCAGGAAATTCTCCACATTTTCAATAAAATTTTAGGTGAATTCTATATTTTACCATACTTGATGAATGTGGAGTTTGTACCACTAATTTGTACCAATTGTATTAATATGGGTTCAACAGATTACATAATTCATATTGCTGATATAAATATTAAGTTCTGAAAATATTGTCACCATTTTTTTTACTCTGCTCACCATCATTTGTTCGACTTTTATGTATTTAAATCATTTTTTTTTCTTTTTGGTTAGACATCTATATAGTTCTTTAGACGATCCCCCCAATTGCTCCCTTCATCCCCTGGCCCTCCACCTATCCAACATATCAGTGCTAACTGCATTCCCTCTGCCCTGCTCCCCATCGCTGTGCCCAACTCTCAAGTACAATTTGTACTTATTTAGCCTTTCACCCCATTCTCCCAACCCCCCACACCCCTCCCCTCTGTCCTTCAAATTGTCCTATGTATTTAAATCTTTTAATGGAGCTATGAACCAACTGCTTTTATAAGGTCTGTTGATGTAAATACTCTTATAGTAATGTTTATTTAAATGACAACTGCCTTCGTAGTAGCTGAAAGAGATTACAAAATATTACCTACTTACTTATTTTATGTTTTTTAATTACAAGGATAGTTTTCTGGGTGTTAAATCCATCCTTGGACAGGCTCTTTTTGCTAAGAGTCTTAGAAATCAAAGTGATACAGAATAGTATAAACTCTGAATACAAAAATTTTAAGAAGTCAATTCATTATCAATTAAATAATAAATAGTTTTAAAATAATTGCAACACATGAATTATTCTGAAAAGCAATTATTTTGATAGAAATGAATGTTTTTCTTTCAGCTATTAGGGATATCTATTTGTCAGAGCTTTTTCCTGATTTCTTTTAACAGAGTATACCGTGCATAATTTAAACTTAAAAAATGACTAGAGTAACTTAATATAAATATCAGTTGTCATACTTGTGCATAGCAAGTATTTATTATTTTGCTGACTTATGTAGGGAAGTTTCTCTCTATACTAAATACTTCCAGAGCATTTTTTTGAGTGGATAGCTATACAAATTTAAAAAAGAACGTTTTCTGACTCATATCAGCTGTCACATGTCATTCTTTTTATATTTTATGTCCTTTTCCTTTTAACATGGCAAATAGGCAACCAAGGTTATTAACATCGTGTAAGAAAAGTATGCATAATTTGATGCTTACTGAAGGCCCAAAGAGGGAATAAAGTGATGAGCTAAAATATAACTAAAAAAACCCTCAAACTCCTCCTCCCAGTTGAAGCACACTATGAATGCAGCATGTTTATTTAAAAAAGCCAGAAAATGCAAACAAGAAGTAAAAAGTCATTTACAGTCTCACCTACTAGAGGTCATAATTTTTTTCTTTTCTTTTTCCTTTTTTTTTTAATAATACAAAAAGGCTATTCAAAGTATTTTAGCAAGAAGAAGTTTAAAGTAGGGAATTATATAGGGAACAATATTAGCAATAACTGATACTACTTTGAGAAAATCAAGAAATGCTGGAATCACATGTTGTCACCTACGATCTCAGCTGCCTACATGTAACCCTAAAGTGGATGATTAGGAGGTTTAACCCCAGATCATATAATATATATGAACATCCCCACATGCTTCACATGTTATAAAATTATAAAGGATTTTAAAGTAATTTTGCTTTTGAAATTATTTGGCTATAATAACACATTTAATTTACAATTGGTTCTAATTTTCTAAAATTATTATGTATATTTGGGGATTCTTTTAGTTAGAGAAAGAAGATTTTAACTTAGAATTGTTTTAAAATATAATTAAACTTCCCTGAATGCTGAATCAAGCCATTGTCATTATATCCCATGACATTTATGACATTTAAGGTAAATATACATTAACTTTATTTGGATATATTTTAAAAATAATTTTGAGACACTACACTGTTTTTTATTAAGCCTCAGATATTTTCCATAGGCCCATGAACAGCTCACTGGCCTTGGGTATCACGTCCATGGCTCCTAACTGTGTGGCCTTCTGTGTATTTCAAGGTGATTAAGAGCAAAATTAAATGTGAGAGTGCTGTGAGGTTAAAGATTATATTCTGTGATTTTATGCTCTTGGTGATACATATAAAGCAACAACAAAAATGAAACTGCAAATGAAATCAGATTGCAAAGTTTCATATCTCAGCTTCTTTCTTAAAGTTCCATGATCTTGGCCCAGTTGCATGGTTTTCTAAGCTTTAGTCCCTTATCTGTAAAATGGGGAAAATAATCATCTTCCTCTACTATGAATATCTACTTAGGTAACCTGACATAAAGCACCTGGTATGCCCTCAGTAAATGCCAGCTAAGTAGCTAGAGATGTGATTTCTGATTTACCTGGGCACTCACTGCATTTCCCGGAGGGTGTTCTGTGTCTTGCATTGTGCTAGATTAAGGAAATGCATCCAGTTTTGCTCTCTTTCTGCCCTAAAGAGATTGGGATGGACAAAGAATCTTGGAATAGCAGATCTAGTGTGGGATTCTCTGTTTGGCTGGGGTGATAATTACCGCTTTTCCTTTTATGAACTCCATTTGAAGTCTGCATTCACAAAAGTGTTTTACAAATGTTAATTATAGAGAGTGTACACCATACATTTTTTCGGCTCCCTGAGAACTTCATTGATGTTTAAACCTCATGACTTTGGTTAAATAGTGCAGTCCTGAAGTTATGCGTGTCTGATGAGAGGGTGTTGATACCAATGTGGCCTGTTATTTGCTAATTTGAGTTCTGGGAAAGGACAAAAGTACTGTTTAAGCCATGAAGGGAAGATACTTTAGGTTATGGACAGAAAATCACATAATATTCTCTAAGAATATTCAAGCTTAGCACCTATATAAAAATTAGTAGCACTTCTCTGTCACATTAATAGAATCAATTAGTTTATTCTGCAACAAAATTGATTTAGGCTTTAAATTGGGAAATTGCTAAAATTGATTAAGGTAGGAGTAAACTCAGATATTTAGATTGTATTTTATCTCACTAGCATTAACTGAAAATAAGTGTTGGTTAGTTTTAAGAAGCTTGAAAGACCTGCCCAGAGGGAGGTAATGTTGATAGTTTCCTTCAGTTTTTCTTTTCTAAGGTTAATTTCGAGGGAACGGGGCTTCTGGTTTGTTATGTGAACTATGATAGATATTAGATTTTGCACAAATAAGAAACCCTAAATGCGTTGTCTTACGTGTTTGCTCAAGTATGCCACATATTTGAGTCTGTCTTTCTGTCTTCCTCTCTTGCTCTTTCCTTCCCTTTGAGGTCATTAAAAATGAAAAACATTCATTAAGGGTCCCGACCAGGTGCTAAGTATTTAGACATGACATCAGTCATTTAGACAAGACTTCCCAGTCCTAGAGCTCACTTTGACATGTGACATGTGCTGCTGGCTGTTTCCAGCAGCAAGAAGAGAGGCCTGTGGAAGCCATCCTGTGATTAAGAAGCTTTCTCTTAGTTGTGCCTTCTGGCATCAATTACGAGCCCTTGTGTTTCTGGAAGTGGGCATGATGGGTAGGGGTTGCTAGAAGGTCCTTCCTGGCCTTTCTGGGGATCATCAGAGGCTCCACTGAGAATGAGCACAGCATCATTGATGCCAAGACTTCACATAACCAGAAAAGGATGAGCAATTTCTGACCTAGGAGATTTCCTTTTCTGATATAAGAACAAGCCTCTGATAATCTCCAAATTCCGGTGGCACTCTTGTTTTCAATAAACTCTTGTATTTGAACTCTACAGCATCAGCTCTTATCTAGTGTTTACATGGGGGGGGGCCATGCTTGACTTTGAATATATTTATTAGTTTTTTTATAATTACATGTACCTTTTTAACATTTTCTACTAGAAGGCAGTATCTTCTTTTTTCTTTTTCTTTTTTTTTTTTTTTAAAGAAGTGGCTTGATTTTATTGGGAAGATTCAAGATTTTGTATTTTAGAAAGCAGTATTAAAACCAGCAGCAAAGTTTTATTATCTGAAAAGAAATGCGAGCGAGTAAGTTATTTCATAAAATCCATAAAACTGAATCAAAATCGATGTGCTTTTAAAATATGCCTTGGTGAGTATTTTGGGTCAGTGGATTTCAGTCTGGTATTGGTATAAAGTTTTGTGTATTAAAAATACTCCCGAATTTTGTTTTTGAAAGTTAGAAGGCTTTAACAACATCCTGAATAAATAGCTATTTTGAGCCTACCATGTATCAGGCACTTTGATAGGTGTTGGTGAAGCATCGTTGTTCTGGAGTGATTTTAAATCTAGTTAGGGATCTACCCAAGACTAAACCTAGAAAGAAAAAATACATGGTGTAGCATATGCCAGGGGTTAACTGTGTGCAAAGGGGAGTTTAGAGGATGGGGCAGGAATGCTTTGTTGAGACAGTATATGAAGTGAGGGTTGGCCTAAGACAGCTAGAGAGGAGGAGGAATTCTAAGGCTGACACATCAGGTTGGGCAATGCACCAAGGGCTCATTCCTGTCCTGACACCCAAGATTTGTAGGTTTATGACATCTTTTAGGTAGATAGTCTGCTTACTCCAGCTGTTTTGGTTCCTTGAGGTTTCTTGAATATACCAGGCAAATTCCTGCCTTAAGGCCTTTGCCCTCGCTGTTGTTTCTGCCTGGAGTGCTTGTTCCTTAGATATCCATGTGGTCAACCCCCTCAGCTACCTCAAGCCTTTCCTCAATTGTCACATTTATGATAAGGCTTAGCTGTCTGCTTTATTTAAAATAACAATTTCCTTTATCCCATGTTAGTATGCTATAGCAGTTATATATAAATATTGAATATAATGAGTAATTAAATTACATTATACGAATAAGTTCATTATTGTCTGCTTTTCATCTCTACCCTTCTACTAAAATTAAAGTTTCATGATGGCAGGGCAGTTTTTCTTCCACATACTTTTTGTGCCTGCTACATCACCTTGGTACCCAGGAGGCACTCAGCTGTTTCCTGAAGGAACGAATGAGAGTGAGAATGAAGTTGGAAATGACCCTGATCTTGCTAGCTTATGAGATTTCAAGAATAGTGATTCCATGAACTAATGTTACAAGAAGACCTTTGTGTGTGTGTGGGGTGTGTGTGTGTGTGTAGGATAGTGTATCTCTGGTTTTGAAAATGAATTTCAGTTTAGGGTATATTTAAGGGAGATGATGTAGGGCTGTATCAGTAGGGAGGACAGGTGGGACTTCTGGACTTATTTGGGAGCCATTGAAGTCAGGACTGAAATTATATGTCTGATAAAAAGGAATGCCAAAGAGGGGACCCTGAGGAGTGACATTTACAGGGCAGAAAGGGCAGAAGGCCGTAAGTAAAACGGTGACACAGTAGTTAGAGAGGTAGGAGAAATCCCGGAGAAAGTGCTGTCCTGAAGACGAGTGACTACAGTATGGAATCATGTAACTGTCAGATAAGAAAAGAAATAAAAATTTAGCCATCAGCTTTGGCACTTGGGAGGTCCTGGGTGATTTTCTTTCTTTGGATGGTGTGGATAGCATAGAGGTGTGTCCTGGAAAAGGACAGGGCAACGAAGCCACTACTCTGATGTGGGACCGTTCACACCGGGCCACGCACCTGCTGGTTGTCATTCCATCACATGCACTTGTGTTCATGTAATGTCTCGGCACATGGCGGTGGCACAGCACTGAAGGATGTCAGTCCCTTAGCTTAATTTTTTGGAATAAAGCATTTTGATAAAGCAAGGGTGGCTTTTCGAATCCACATGAAAGGTCCACGTGAGCAGGGCCTACTAAGCATCCTGAGTGTAGACAACTCTGTAAGTTCTTGTTGGAACCAATTTTTTGATGTGGAAGAAAGAAAAAAGTTATGTCTGATGGAAATGGTAAAAGAACCATATTATCCACAGGTTCTGGTTGAGATAGGTTAGCTGAGAAGGAGCCAAAACGGAGAGGCTAATGATGAAAACATTAAGGTATCCAGCAGCAGGGCGATGGTGGATGAGGAGTGGAAAGCAAAGGAAGAATGTGAGACAGATGCAAAGGGTTGAGAGGAACTGGTGATGGCCTGAGTGTGACTTAGCAAGGAGATCAATAATGATTTCAAGGTCATAGGGTGGGGGGGATGAGGAAAAATTTTTTTTTAACACAAAAAGAGGTGATGCTTCTCAGGAAGTGTGAATTGAGTTTTGGCTGTAGTTAGTTTGAGATGGTTGGGGTGTTGAGATAGGAATTTCTGGTAGATATATGGAGTTTTTGAAGAAACTTAATATAGGAATCAATTTTGTCAGTTTTTAGTTGAAGTTATGAGACGGTGATGACGATGCATGCTTCTGTGGTAAGAATCTTCGATGATTGCCCTCACTAGTCTTCACATCACCTTGTGAGATTGGTATGGTTATAATTTCTATTAAAGGTTAGAGAGATTTTATCATTCGCCTGGCATCTCACATCTTGTCAGTGATGGAGCTGGAGGTCCAATGAGGCCTCTCTGCCTCCAAAGTCTGCATCCTTAAGCCACCTTCCCTTCTGCTTCCATCCTTGGCTGTCACATTGTGGGGTGACTAGGAAGTTCTGGGGAGTGAATAACACCTCTCTGGCACAGGTGGTATTTGTTTTTCATAGCCTCTGCTTTACATTCATTACTTCAAAGATGATTCGATCAAACCTTTGATACAGCTGCCGATGTTCCCTGCTGTCTGAATCCTTTTGGAGATGCTGAGTTTGTTCTGAAAGATCTAAGCTGCTTTTCCTTATAGGCTGATGTTCAGATATTTTAAAAATCAAATATTCTGCTACCTTTCTTTTTTTTCTCTACAGCACATTTCCATACCTTTGATTTTTCTTTCCTTTTCTGTGTATTACCTGACCTTGTTGAGAAGGAGGGAGGTGCTCCTCAAGCTCTGCCTCATCAGTTAAAACTGTTTCTCACTGGTAGATGTTCTCATTTCAGGCTAAGCCTAAGACTAGTTTAATAATCCAGATATGTTAGCCATGGGGTTTTATCCCTTAGTACAATAACATCAGTATCTGTGGCTGAGAAGTTATGAATATGTTCCTTAACTATTCGATATGGCAAACACAGATGTATCCATATATAAGCAAGTGACTTATTTCAGAAGATTCCACAAATATGTCAGTAAAATTATTATTTTTTAAAAATTATAATTTCATTGCTATTCTGCTGGCCTTCTATATGTAAGGTTTATAATCTCATTGCAGGTGATATTATATTTGGCTTAATTTCATAAATATTTGGCGTCGTTTCATTGCTTGTTTCTTGAAGATTTAAACATGCAGTATCTCAAGTTGTTCTAAAATGTTTAGGATACAAGAGAAAGCCACAACAGTCTACTTAAAGGTTAAATGCACAGTATAAAGGAAAGTCATCGAAAAACTCTAAGATGATTATCTAAGCAGCACTTCCGTGCATGACAGTAGTGAAAGGGCGCAAGAGGTGATGTTACCAAAAATAGATAAGATTTATTCCTTTCGAACGTGAAATAAACATTATACAATCGTCACAGTTGACGAATGACACAGAATGAAAGATGAGCAGAGTCGATGGAAAAGTGGGAGGGACATGGCGACAATTACCTGTCCATTTGTTACACTGATTATATAAAGTGGTTTGGTACAGTCAATCACAGATGACCTTTTTATTAATCACATTAACAACTTAGAAAACTAGATAAACCTCTAGAGACCACCCTGCGTCCAGCCTCCTGGCCTCTGGGCTGGCAGTTAGGATTCATCCACAGCAGAGATTCTCAGACTTTCTTGGTTTACAGCACATTTAGTGTCTGTTTTTTTCCCTCACTTCACTCCTAGGCCAACACGCAACACAACACAACACAACACAGCACAACACAACACAGAACAGTAGCATTTTTGTTTTTAAGTAGTTTGCTATAGGCAACTTCATGGTTGTCTGAAAATGAGAATACACATAAACGGAAAGGAAAAATAAAATGTTATTTCTTTCTTTAATACTCAACAATGACTTACTCATGGGAAGTGCATGCCCGATGGGCACTCTGCAGCTTCTCACATCTTGGAATAGACCACACATCACCACACCATCACTCCCTGTTCCACATTGATCGATGTGGGGTGTTTATTTTTTAATCACAGCAACTGCTGACTATTCAGCTTCACAAAGACATGTCATTGACAGCAATGTAGTGTGATCCACTGTGGAAACTGCAGGTTAATTTGAGCGAGTAGTTCGTGCAGTGTCTGACAGGTAGTGAGTATTCCTGTGATGTTTTTCTGAAAATTTAAACTATCCTGCTGGGTCCTGGTGGGTTTTCTGTAGTGTTCCAGGGAACCTTGGTATGTAATTTGAGAACCACATGTCAATAATCTTATAGCTAATAGGTCATGGGAGAGAGACTGGAAATGACTTGCCTCCTGGTGCTGTGTAATAACATAAGTAAATTGTCAGATACACTTCCTGGGGACCCAGCCAATCTAAATTATCTTTCCCTTGTCATAGCATCAGTTTTATAGCTATATTTTCCCCAGGTGGTCTGACTGTTATTTACAGTCTAGTAATCTTTACTTAGTACAGCATCACCTATTTTATTGCCAATTGTTTGATTTTATGTGTAAGTGGGTTTTCCAAGTTTCTGCTATAAAGGGTGTATTTACATAAAACATACAAGGCCAAGAAATACTCGTTAACATAAGGCCGAGTGGGTAGGAACTTGTGGACTATTTTCCTGAGCGTTTAATCACACACCAACATAAATAGTTGTGTGTAAGAGAAAGCTATTAAGTTCACAGAGGCCACAAGGTCCCTGCTTGTGGCTACACAGTACCATGTTTTCACTTCACGTACTTCAGTGGATTGCCTGAGTCCTATAACTTGTATACTATGTAGCAAATGGAAATCTATCCATATGAAATTATATCAAATCATTAAAAATATCAGGTGTTGGATTTTCCTTTGCGATATGTTTAGTACAGATTTGAGTTTCTTGAAAAGTAAAGAAGTAGAGAATTTTAGAGTTTTCAGATGGCTACTGATACATAATAGATAGGCCGAAGGTGCATAAACGTATAAAAGACTTGGAAAGTTTATGGAGCAAGGACTGTTGAAAGACCTAAGGAGGTTCCTGAGGAGATAGAGCTTCAACCATCACGGTAAGGATCTGAGTAACCTGATGTGTTTTGCTTAGGTGTTCTGGGAAAAGCCAGGGAGCTGGCAGGAAAACTTTTGATCTACTTTCAAAACCCGTCTTTATCTGTCATTATTAATTTGGCTTTGGACAAATTACTTCACCTGTCTAACCACAGGTACCTCACTTAGAAAATGGGAACAATACCATTTATAGAATGATCCTAAAGATTAGCTGCAGTTAAATGACATTGTTCAGCCTGGTACATCCTACTGCTCAGAAAGTCCAGTGAGCGAACTCTTTCCTGTCCTTCAGAGCTCACCCGTGCCTCCTAATTTCTTAAACCTCCCCCAAACATGCATGTTAACTGTCATGTGCTGTGCTCCCAGAGCTGTGAACACACCCCTGTTATAGCACTTATCAAACTGTACAGTAATGATGTGTTCCTGTAGCTCTCCTCCAGTGGGCTGTATGGTCCATGGGGGTGAACCGTGCCTTATTCAGTACCTTGCCCAGAACATAGTAAGTGCTCAAAATTGATACAGAGTGAATGACATGACTGGACGGTTGCTTACCTGTCAGCTCACCTCTAGGCTGCCTCAGTCTATTTGTATGATCGTGCTATTGACACCCTACTCTGGTTCTGAGTGCTTACTAAGAGATATAGATGCTTTCATGATTCATTTGTAGAAAATAATTGTATTGAAAAAAGTCCTCTAAGAAACTTTTCTGACCCCACCCTTCTAGGTAGGCTAACCATTCTATTCTTTTTGCCCTCAGAGAAATATGCGCATGTTTCCATCATCTGCATCACATTACTTGAACTGTCCTATTGCACTCATATTCGTTTGTGTGTCTGTTTCCCTGATGGATAATAAGCTCCTTGAGGTAGGCACTTAGTTCATCTCTGCATCCTCAGTTCTCAGAGGGTGTTTGTTGACAGATGGCCTTTCTCACATTGAAGTTCTGATTTGTTAATTTTGTTAGGATGAAGAACCTTCCCAATACTTAAAAGACTTTGTTTTTAAATTGAGCTACATTGTATAGAATACTTTGAAAGGTGTTTTGTGATGTTTCCTCATTATAGGCCACATCTAAATATAATATTCAGTTATTTATATTCAAGTATAATATATAATGTACTGCGTGCTCAATTTATTTAATGTATTTATGAAAGATGTGTTTTCTTTAGCTGTATTTTACAGGAAATATATTTTAAATACCAACAAAACTCCCAGTGCTGAGAAGTATCTGAGTTACATGTAATAAAACATAGCAAGCCGGGAATCTGCTGACTGTTTCCTATTGCCCTAGAGGTTGAAAGATTTGTTTTAGAAAAGTCATTGTTATGTTATTAATGTAAACTAATGTGTTAAATAACAGTGCACTTACAAGGAGATGTCTATCCACCAGGCCTGGTGTATAGGGCAGAAAACCCATGCTCCATTCAGAAGGCCATTGGCCATGGTGGAAACTCACCATTCCTTCATGGAGTTGATGACAAATGTTATTTTCTCACATATTTTTCAAAGTTAAAACAGCTTTTTCATACCTGTGGATGAATATTTTTACTGATAAATGTAATTTCTACTTCTGAAGAAAGTGGAAGATGAAATCTCACTGCCCAGAGATAACCATTATCAAATTTATTATATGTGCTTAAACACATACATACAGGTATATATGCATGTATTATATATATATATATGTGTTTACATTCTCACATGCATTCACCCATATTTTACAAAATGAGGTTGTATTACAGGTACTGATTTTTTTCCTGCTTTATTTAAAATTTAAGTTTTAAAAACTTAACATCAGTGATTTTATCAATATTTTCAAATTGTAATGACATTCTTTACTCATAAGAATAAAACCTCTTTTGTGTAAAAGTTATGGGAGAATAAAACATCCTACCTAATTGTTTCCAAGTTGGATAAGAGTTTGCTTACTCACAATTTTAACTCTTTTTTTTTCTTTTAATGAAAAAAAAAATTTAAATGTGGTGTAAAAGTCCATAAAAGATTTTATTGACCAGTGTGAGGAAAAGAGTGGGGGACAGTTTTGGCAATGAAGGGCAGTAATCAAATCACATAAAGTATCTTAGAGTGCACTATCACCTTCATTTCGTAAGAGAGGACTGATTCTAACACCCTATGTGTGAGAAAGGCATAATCTCAAAATGCCAAAAGTACCACATGAGGGCTCAGAGAAATGGTTCTCAAGAACCATCACAGTTTGAATGTACTGAGTTATTGTTCAGTATGCAGGACGTATGCATGGGGTGTGTTGCAGGAGGCCAAGCAATATGACCTGCTTGTCCAGGAGCATAAAACCCTCCAGATTTAGCTGAGACCGTGGGATCTTTTCTGCTGTGCGGGCTGCCCCTTCCTGACTCACTTCCTTTTCTCATAAACTGGCTTCTTTAGCTTTCCTAGGCCCCTGGCCACCCATATTACTGCGGCTCCTTGCTTTTTTTCTGATTTACCAATTCTTATGGTTGTCCCTGCAGGAAAAAGCTGAGCTTTTAAGACACAGTTTTAAAAGCTTGTAGTTGTTGACATTTATTAATTTATTTAGCTGTTTATTTAATACATATTTATCACTGTGTTTCTCTAGGCAACAGAGAAGACAACCCCCACCTTCGCTTGTGGGAGTTCTCAGTATAGTGACATTTGTTTTGGGTCTTTAGCACTTTTGGGCAGTTGTCAGTAGATTTCAGATTTCTTTTGAGTCAGCCTTTTTTCCTTCCCCTTACATCTGTTGAGTGCAGAGCAGTGTCCTGCACAGTAAATTTCTTTCCCTGTCTGTTTATGGAGAGGGGCTTTTTGTGGATCTGACCAATGTCTAGCATCAAATTCTAAAAAGAATCAACAAAGGCAAGGGGAGTAAAAGCAAAAATAAATGAATGGGATTATATCAAACTAAAAAACTTCCGCACAGCAAAAGAAATAGTCAACAAGGTAAAGAGACAAACACCCGAATGGGAAAATATATTTGCAAGCAATGCCTTGGATAAGGGACTAATATCCAAAATGTACAAAGAACTCATACAACTCAATAATAATAAAAATAAATGATCCAATCAAAAAATGGGCAGAGGACCTGAACAGAGACTTCTGCCTAGTGGACATACAAATGGCCAACAAATATATGAAAAGATGCGCAACGTCGCTAGCTATTAGGGAAATGCAAATCAAAACCACAATGAGATACCATCTCACACTGGTTAGAATAGCTGTTATCAAAAGGACAAGTAATAAGTGTTGGAGAGGATGCGGAGAAAAAGGGACCCTCGTACACTGCTGGTGGGATTGCAAATTGGTACAACCACTATGGAAGATAGTATGGAGTTTCCTCAAAAAACTAAGAATTGATCTACCATATTCCAACAATCCCTCTACTGGGTATTTACCCCCCAAACTTGAAAACATGTCCAAAAAGATATTTGCACATCGACGTTCACAGTAGCATTATTCACGGTGGCCAGGACATGGAAGCTACTGAAGTGTCCTACGATAGATGATTGATTAGATAGAGAAGCTGTGGTACATATATGCAATGGAATATTACTCAGCCATAAGGAGAGATGAAATACTGCCATTTGCGGCAACATGGATGGACCTAAAGGTAATCATGCTAAATGAAAAAAGTCAGACAGAAAAAGTTGAAAACCACATGATTATCACATATGTGGGATATAAACCTAGAAGCAACAAGTAAACAGGACAAATAGAGACTCATGAACATAGACAATGGACTAGTAGTTACCAGAGTGTGGAGGGGAGAGAGGAGATAGTTAGGGTAAAAGGAGTCAAATATGTGGTGACAGAAAGAAATCTAACTATAGGCAGTGAACACACAATGCAATATATACATACATACATACATACATACATACATACATACATGTATGTATGTATGTATGTATGTGTATGTATATATATATATATATATATATATATATATATATATATATATATGCCTTACTGTTGACTTGGACACTTGAAACTTTCTGGATTTCATTAACCAATGTCACCATAAAAAGAACCAAAAAAAAAAAAAAAAAAAAACCAACTCACCCCCGCAAAAAAAATAGTCAAACTCTTTAGTCCCACATGTGGCCTAAATTATAGACTAAGTGGTAAATACAGCAGATTCCCTTTCTAACACATAATAAAGAGTGGCTTATAGGTCTGGAAAAGTGTTATAAATAGAATCTGACATTTCTGCAGACATAATGTGTTAGAGATTGTATCTTTGATAAATTAGTGAATGGCAGTGTTTTTAAAGATAAGATTACAAGCAGCCCTTCCCGCCCTCCTCCCCATACACACTGTACTGGTATATCAGGCTTGGGTTAGGATTAGGTTTCTTGTAGGAGATTTTGTGTTTGTGGAATCGAAGGACTTTATAGTAAACATAGACTGTAGGGGAACAAATTCGTGAGTAAACCGCTTAAATTTTTGTATAAATTCTTTTCTCATTGACATTAAACAATAAAAGCAGTGCACTAAATAAAGGGAGTATACCTGACATTTTAGTTATCAAATTGGTAATGTTGGCTGCTGTGCAATTAATTTAGTGAATGGGGACAGTGGGGGTTCTGATGATGTTGGAAGATGCATAGCTCTTGGGTGGGAGTGGGGGTGGGGTGTGCTGCCTTTTGCCAAAGGCCAGTCCTGAGGACTTGCTCAAGTAAAGTCTAAGTCGTCAGCTGATTTCTTTTTTAACACTTGATTTATGTCCACTATGTTCTGCCAAATGCAGACTTCCCCCTGATATTTTGTAGAAAGGGCTCTGTGGTTCTGCAGTTCTGCGGCTCCCCGAGCTGAACATGGTGTGTTTGTTGTCTTGGTGGAATCAAAGTCTTGCACATGCTGTGACCACGTGGGGAGGTGTGTGGCACCTCCTCTGGAGTCTGAGGTGAAAGTGGTTCCCCATTGGGGCAGATGCATGCCATTTCTTGTGTCACCTCACTGGACACCTCTGTGCAATGGCAGTGTTCTGATGTCACTGCTGAATTGTATCATGAGTAAGTTCCTGTGAGCTCCACATGCACAATAATGATAAAGTATTTTTATTTCTGCGTGATTCATGTTTACTAGATATAAAACTTCTTTTTATTATTATTTATGCCTATAGCACCTGGTCTTCCTACGTGGTCTCCCATCCAAGTACTAACCAGGCCCGACCCTGCTCAGCTTCCGAGATCAGACATCGGGCTTATTCAGGGTGGCATGGCCCATAGACCGTGGGCCGTGGCTCCACTGGGGCGTGAACCCAGGACTTTCTGCATGTAAAGCAGACGTGCTAACCGCTACACTATGGAGCCACGTCCTAGATATAAAACTTAACAGTTGTACAGATCTGTATGCCAAATCTGTATGTGATTGTTGAGCAAGAAGGGCATGTGATCAGGGTGGGATTATTATTTAATAAACTGTTAATAATGTTACTTTTATTGTCAATCTTTCAAAAGTGTATAGAAACCAGTAGCCAATGACCTGCCCTTTCACTTATGGCTGTATGACCTTGGGCAAGAGTTTAACTTTTCTCCACCTCCATTTCCTCCTCTGTAAAATGGTGATCGGCTACCACAAGCCTTTTAGCGAAGACTGAGTGTGATGTGTGTGTGTATGCACACACTACTGCTTAGAATAGCGCCTAGCACGTAGTTGACCTGTAAAAACGTTCTTCTTCTTCCATTTCCTGCATTATTTTTGCTACAGCCGATGACAAGTGGTGTGAAGTACAATATAAGTATAATCCAGTGTTGGGTGTGGTTTTCTTTGCCTTTGAGGAAATTAAATTGGCTTTAGCTTCCATTCCATGTCCTGTGAGTGAGTCTAGTGCCTTCTCTAAGAAGTCTCTGAACCTTGGGACCTGAGTTCTCACAGTCACAGTGGCCCTGAGTTCGAGCTGCTGCTTCTCCTGCCTCCCTATAGCTCTCTTTTCTCTCTAGATCTCCAATGGACAGCTTAGTCCCTTCCTCTTGATTTCTCCTTATTTCCCTGTGCCCTCTCACTAGGCATTTGGGTTGGTAGCAGACTTTATGGGAGGTTTGGTTATGGGAGGGGAGAGGGGCTTAAATCAATAGTACATAACTTATGACACCTTTTGTATTAAACATGGCTCATGGGTTAGAAGACACATTTTTAATGTGATAAAGATATATGGGCATGTGGTAGATTGGGCAGCTTCAGGCATCTAGGACACTAGACATAATTTTATTCTGCTCTGCCATTAGGGGCGCCTCTGTGGGGAAAATGTTTGAGAAGTTACATTTGATAATTTAATTAAATGTGAGCAAATAGTTTGAAATGAAAGCCATCTCTCAGTCACTGTTATGTAGTATGCAGTTAGAATTGTAGTGTTTGACATCTACCATTAAAAAATAACAATTACTAGGAGAGCATTTATTGTCATTAATTTTTAATTAGATAGAGAGTAATAAAACCAGATTTCCCACCCCTCTTCTCTCTTCCTCTCTGTCCCCCCATGGGTTGCATGGCCAGATTTGGGAATCATTTTGCTTTTCCAAATGCTTAATTTCGTCATAATGAAATTTATTATGTAATGAGACTTGTGTCACTTTGCTTTTAATGAAATTTTAGCTTGTTTTAATTGGGATGTCTGAGGACTTGAGCTAAACCATTGTACAGTCAGGAAAAAAATTCTATTATAAGCAGACTTTTTACTTAATACATTGGGACCAGATTAAATTTCCATTTTTTTCTTTGAGTACTGAAAATTGCACTTTTATTTTTAAATTCACTCCACGCTGAGTTATCCCTGTATGAAAATTCCCTTGAAGGGAATAAGAATTTAATAATACCATTATTTAGAATATGGGCTTTAGTGACTATTCCTGCCTGAAATGTAAAGGAATGTTCATTTCTGGTCAATTATTGAAAATAAATATTTGCAAGATGCTTTTGAAGGGTGGTGCGGGCACTGTTAAGTTGGTCCAGTCCAAATCAACATTCTTTGTGAGCTTTGACTGGTTTTGGTGCTACCTGCCTTTGTGTGCCAGGGGACTTCCTTCTCAGGAACTGGCGTGCTCATCGTAAATGATGACATGCTGCCCTTGCATGGATGCCACCTGGACATTTATCTCATGAAGGAGTTCTGTTGTTTCAGGGATGTTAATGACTATAGCAGCCTACTTAAAAAAAGTTGAATATGGTAAAAACAATGCCATATTTGGTTTTTGATCTTTTTAAAAATAGATTCCCAATAACCTTGATCAGAAGAACACACGAACACCACAAAAGATTACTTTTTAAATCAAATATTCTTTTAGCCCTGTGATTTCTGTGATAAAGCTGGAGATGAGTATACTCCTGGCAAAAGTATTATTTTCTAGACATAGAAAAATCAAACTTTAAAAGAAGCAAATATTTGAAATTTAGTCTAGCAAAGTATTAATAGAAAATTATTTAAAATGTTCTTATAGAGTCTTGTCACAACATAAGTCACAAAATAAAATTATAGTGCTAAAAACCGAAAGTGTTCTATGGCAGAATAACTGACAATGTGAACATTTGACTGAGTATTTTCTTTGTAGGATGACACGAGCTTTAACAACTTGACCAAGATTTTTGCTATAAATACAATTTTTATTTTTGCACTTCCTGGCCAGATAGGACTTAGCCTATTTCTAAACCCTGTACAAGCAGGTACATGAGAAAGATAAATAAAACTAACATTGAAATACTAATGCTGACATTAAAAATGGGTGTAGAACAAAAATGAAATTGTGTGAGGTAATGATAATCATTTTGTAATATGTAGGTATATTAAATCACATTAAACTTATATAATGTTCTATGTCAGTCTATCTCAATAAAGCTGGAAAAAAAATGGGTATAGGAATGGGGAAATTTTAGGCCAAGATAAGGTTTTCTTTGGCCTTTTCAGACTCTAGAGCATGGAGGCTGACATGAGCAGGCCTCATTCTTGATTTGCAGAAATTCAAGGAAAAATGTTTACAAAATAATTTCATAGAATGCCTATAATTTTAAACAAATGTATGTTTAATGCATTGACTGCAGTCTTTGTATATAAATATATAGTAGTCTATCCCCTATTGATTCCATAACTCACTGTCTTTTTTCTTAATAGGGTAAGTAGTAATTTCGATGTAGCCTAAATTCAGATAGTAAACTGAAGTTGAAGAAAAAGAAAGAGAATCAGAAAAATCAGGTAAAGGAAGTTTATAGGAGAGTGAACAGAATAGTAATGATGCTTGCATTTCTACAAGTCTGTAAGGTTTATGCAAGTCCTTGGACTATGAACTTCTTTGGGAGAAGGGGCATGCGTGACTTCTGTGTCTTTGGCACCTGTCCTTGTATCAGCCTTATATCTTTGGAATCAGCCTGTTTCTTGTACTTATAGGGCACTCAGGTGGTACTTCATTGGTGAAAGGAATTAACAAAACTTAGAATTCTCATAGATTATCTCACCTAATACAACAGACCGCTTAGGGGTATAATTATTCCTATTTTATAAATGGAGAAACCACGACTCACGTGGGTTAAATGATTGCCTAATAAAGACAGTTCCACTCAGGACAGTATTCCCCCATTATGACATAGTAATCATATAAAATTAGGAATATATTTTTATTTCATTGACCATCCTTTTATAATAAATAGCATTAAGCAATATCTAGTGAACATTTGTTGCTTACCAAAATTATGCTTGGAATTCATAATTTCACTTGCCTGAGAACTGTCCTCTGGAGGAAGATAGAATTATCTACATTCTATAGTTTGGGGCTTAGAAGTCAAGTAAACTTTCTGAGTTCACTTAGCTAGTTGGGTGGCTATGAGTACAGGCTGGTCTGACTCTTGGACCTATTCTTACTCACTGCGCTACACTATTTCCTTATAGCCACATAGTTCTTGATGGCAGAACCAAGATTTGCACCCAGGTCTTGTGCTGGTAGTTCCCCAAGGTATCCAGTATGTATGGTGTGTGTGTATATGTGTGTGTATACATGTATGTGTGTGTATATATAGCACTTGCCCTGTGTTAGGCTATGTTCAGGACATTACAATGAATAAAAAATGAAATTCCGTAACAATAAACTTTGGTACATTTTATAATGATATATGATTAAAGTGGTTACATCTGAGAAGAGAGAATGACCAGCTGTGCCTGGAGTTGTCATGGAAGGCTTAACAGAGTGTGATTTGATCTGGTGTTGTGAAGGATGAGGAATATTCTAGGGAGAGGAAGAAGAAAGGAAGAAGGACTATGTAATTTATTGTCCTAACAGAGCTTATTATTATTTTTTAATGAAAAGGACACTGAGTAGTCACCTCTTATGCATGGTTTTGCTTTCTGTGGTTTTAGTTACTCAAAGTCAACTGCAGTCTAAAAATATTATAAGGAAAATTTCAGAAATAAACATGTTTATATTTTTCTCCTTTTTAAAACATTTTTTTTTCAATTACAATTGACACACAATATTAGTTTCAGGTGTCCAACATAGTGATTAGACATTTATATAACTTAAGTGATTGTTTGAATACTCCAATAAGGCTAGTACGCACCTGGTCCTGCACATAGTTATTACAATATTATTGACTATATTTGTTATGCTGTACCTTACATCTCCATGACTATTTTTATAACTGGCAATTTTTACTTTTTAACTCCTTCACCTTTTCCACCCATCCCCCAGCCCCTCTCTCATCTGGCGACCATCAATTTGTTTTCTGTATTTATCAGTTTGTTTCTATTTTGTTTATTATTATTTTTTTTATATCGGTGAAATCATATTTCACTTGTCTTTGACTTATTTCACTTAGCATAATATCCTGTTGGTCCATACATGTTGTGGCAAATGACAAGACGTCCTTTCTTTTTATGGCTGAGTAATATTCCATTGTATTTATGTGCAGCATTTGGCTATTGATGGACACATAGGTTGCTTTCATATCTTGGCTATCATAAATAACAAATTGCACACCGTTCTGAGTAGTGATAAAATCTTGTGCCATCCATCCCTCCCAAGATGTGAATCATCCCTTTGTCAGAGTATCCACACTGTATACATGCTCCCCACCTATTAGTCACTGAGAGGTGTCTTGATTATTACATTGACTGTCCTGGTATCACAGTACTTGTGTTCGAATTACCTTTTGCTACTTAATAATGGTCCTAACCTGCCAAGAGTAATGATGTTAGCAATTTGGAAATGCCAAAGAGAATCCGTAAAGCACTTCTTTTAAGTGAAAGGTTGAAAGTTCTCAATGTAATAAGGCATCTTATCATTTAACATCATCATCATCATAGGAAGGCTACAATAAGATATTTTGAGACTGTGTTCATATAACTTGTAGTGTATTATAATTGTTCTATTTTATTAGTAGTTATTGGTAATCTCTTACTGTTCGTAATTTATAAATTAAACTTTATCATAGGTGTGTATGTGTAGGGTTTGGTACTACCTGTGGTTTCAGACATCCCCTGGGGGCCTTGGATGAGTTGAGAGTACTGTATCAATAATTGCAATAGGATAGTAGGACGTAAACAGACAATGGTAAATCAGGACAATGGTCTTATAGAAATGCCATTTTAGGCAGCAGGAACTACATTTGCAAATTACTGTTTATAAATCATATAAAAATATTATAATTGGTGTTGGATAAAAAACAAAAAACCCCGTGAAAACCTACTCCATATCTGCCTTATAGGACAAGCTGGGGAGGCAAGAGATAATCACTGCTGAAGAAACAGCGTGTAAATTTCTGCTTAGGGAGATGATAGTTTCAGAATGATCTAGTATAGACAGTCTCTTTAAGAATGTAATCTGAAAGTGTTTTCATTTTTTTTTTGGTGGGAAAATGGCTAATTTGGGTGCAGGTTTGGAGAATGCAGAAGTTAAGGTATTAGAGTTGGGGATAACAAAGGGTTAAACATTGAATTCATTCAGATTAAGTTCACTGGTGGATTTGACTCAAAGAAGGAAGACTAAAGGTATCTGGCTGTGGGAATGAACAGAACATGGGTTAATGTGCCCATTTGTTTTTTCTTTTTAGATGTTTCTATTTCCAGAAATAAAACACCGTTAATTTGATAGTGAGCTCAAGACAGATGAGGTGATAATGTCATGAGTGGTACGGGTGATTGTTTGATTAACAGGTTTTGTAAACGGAGTACAATCTCCTGGATTTAGAGTTGGTAGAGTTTATTGAAAAACTAAGAAAAAGGTGGGAAAAAGAAAAGACCAAGGAGCATTTTCTATACTTAATTGGGGTATATTTTTACCTAGCTAAGCATTCTACTTGGTTAGTATTTCCAGGAAGAAGTATTCTACACAAATAGCAGTAAATTTTAAGGAAAAAAAAATCATATATATGCGTGTGTCTGTATCAACATACAAATAACATCTATGACATATATGATATAGGTTAGAAAAAAACCTTATCTAGAAAAAACCTGCAACTTTCTTTTAATAAAATAAATTGTGAAATAGTGGGCAGAACTAGAACCTGTATAAATCACAGAAATCAGTCAGGTAATAAAATTACAGGCAATAAGTATAATTTGCATAAAATTTGGGTCTGATGCTAAATTGGGAGGAGTGTGGGTGCAGTTTGAATAACAATTAGAGAAGTTAAAAATGTGGGTGGAAAATAGAATGTAATTTGGCATACACACAAAAAAACAATGACTGGTCTTCATGAGAATAATTTTCTTCCAAAGTCGTTGAGTTATTCAGATTTGTTCAGTTATCCAGTAGAAGAAGCCTACTCAAAAAGGTGGAAAAAAAAACATTAAGAAAAAAATGATGTTCTTTGTAGGTGAAGGAAGGAGGGCGAGGAGGTAGTTTGCTTAGTGTAGAGCTAGGTGTTCTGCTGATTTGAATGGCAGAAAAAATCTTCGCATATCTCACAGGATAGTGTATACAGTGTAGGAAATGGCCTTCATCATGATCTCTTCTGTGCTTTTCAAGACTGTCAGCCTAATAAAAACCACTCACAATTTGAATTATACCAAACTCTCAAATACAGACTCTTCTTTAAATAGGTTAATGAATGTCTCATTGCGAAATGAGACTCAGAACTTTCTTCATCCAATAGCCTGGCTGGCTGTGGTTCTTGGGAGAATTGCAGAAAGTCAGCAAGTCTACCTGGTTGTGAAGCTGAATTAGAAATCATTGACCTTCCCTCAAGGTATCATTTCTCCGCTGAGATTGAAATAACTCTTTTCACAATGAGCTGTGGAGGGTTTTCCTGTTATGCAGCCTCAAGTGAACACAGCTAGTCCATTATTGCTAACAATTTTAGAGAAGTAGATGTTTTTTCTTTTAAATAATAAAAAAAAGGGAAGCGGCCTGTTTGCATTTGTGTCATTGAGAAAAGTCAAAATGGCTCTTATACACACATAGTAAAGGAAACCATACACTTATTTTTATAAAAGGGGTTGAAGAAAAAGACGTTCTTTTCGAGTTGTATAAAGGTGAACTTTTAGCAGTCTGTCCTTTAAATGTTTCCTCTCTAACATCAGTATTGCTAACATTGAAGTGGTAGCAACAGAGGCTGCACCTTCAAAAGCCACTGAAAAGCCACTTAACCCCATCTATTGTGCTAGCTGCCTGGTAATGAAACATTTTTCAACCGAGAGAGCTCTGGCCTGATACATAATTTTAGGGGGTCATATACCTGGAAGGTGTTAAACTGCTCCTTTGAAGATTACGTGCATCTCTGTTGAGTGTTTTTCCTCCATTTCAATTCTTCAACTTGTAGCAAGTAAGCTCTTTGTATGTTTCTGCAGGAACAGAGGAGAGTGAGCATGGTGGTTGAAGACTGGGTTAATTAGCATATGTCACTTGTCACTGGATATACCTGGGGGACAGGCTAGGCAGCATCTCCTTACTGGGCCTTTCCATATGTGAAGACAAGAATTAATGGACTCAATCTGTGCCCCTGTTTAACATGCCATGCCCCGCCCCCAGTTTGCTAAGTTATTTTCAGTGAATGCCCCCATTGTCCATGTAGTTTTCAAGACAGCTGAGGGTAGAATTCTTAATTCTCTTTTTCACTCCTACTTCACTCACCGACACATATTTAATCAATTACCAAGTATTTCCTTTCCATATTACCTCCTAGAGTTCTTTTTCATTCCTTCTACCATCCAAGTCTAAATCAACATAATTTTTTCATTGAATTAATATGACAGCATTCTAATTGTCCTTGTCTTACCTACCTACAATATAATCCCCCTAATAAAGAGAAAAGAAAAACATTAGGTACGCTGCAAAAGGGAGCTGGTATAACATGATAGTTAAGGATGTGGCCTCTAGCCAGAATGTCTGGATTTGAGTCCTGATTCCATTACTTCAGCAAATGCAGTTATATAAACTTGGATAAACATCTAAACTTCAGTATATATAAAAGAAAAAAAAATGAAAACTTTCCTGATCAAGTTGTGAGGATTAAATGACATAAACATGAGCACAGAGCTTGGTACATAGTAAGGACTCAAAAATCAGCTACAACAATAGTTGTAAAATATAACCTGAGTATTCCATTCTTTTATTTAAAATGCTTTATCTTTACCATCTCTTTTGTGAAAAAGCCCCAAACCCCTTGGCTTGACATGTAAGTCCTGGCTCCCTGCTTGTACCACTCCCCTGCTTGGTGTTGTGTCCAGTCTGAACCCCTTTCGTTGTCCCTCATTGTCCATGCTTCATCTTGTCTTGTGCTCGCACACACGCGCTGTTTACCTGGAAAACCTCATTCGTATCGGTTAAGCGAGAAAATGCCATTTAGACATTTTGTGTGCCTTTAACTTTGATTCCTAAAATCATAATTCTGAATTTTAAGAAATCCTAAAATTATCTCACATAAGGAAAAGAGATGATTTAGCAAAATTGTATAATTTTTGGTTTAATAGAAGGTAAGGTAATGAAATGATATATATTTGTCCTTGTGCATTATACACCATTTCTGAGGACAGAATGTTTTAAGCTTCTGCCGAAGGAAATAAAAGACTGTCAGATGCCTTCGAGTGGGAACTGGAGTAGTACTGTGTTGAAACATTAATCACATCTCTAGGCATAAAACAAATTTGTTTGTTCATCAGTTGTATTTGGTGAACTCATTTCCTTTGAACAGAGTGAGATGAGAGATGGTTATTAGGCATTCCACACAGAAAACTATAGAATTACCCGAGAGGTACATTGGAGACCAATTAGGCCAATCTTGTTTACATTAACTCTTTCTGGTGCAAGTGATAGATTGTGTAAGCAAAGTGTGAAGGTATTGGTTCATTTGATATAATTGACATATAATGTTGGAGCAGCTCAGACTTTGACTTCAAACTACCATTTACCATATAAATTGAAATTGACCTGCTTGGGGAAATGGCTGAGTCCAGAACTAGAGCAGAGGAAATATGAGGTGGCCTGGGACAGCTTGATATAAGACAATGAAGAAAATAGGGTCATGTCAAAGGACACGGGAACTAGTTTGAAGGGACCTCTGGAGGTTAAATTGTGGATAATGTGAATATCAAAAAGAATAATGATAGCGACTGATTATTAACCAAAAAAAAAAAAATATGTATGGAGGGGAGCTAGGGCAGGGGAAACTTTTCTTTAGGTAAGAATACCAGCTAGTAAATGTGGAAGGAATGACAGCATTAGAAAAATCACTGTTTTCTAGTCCCAAATGGAATAATCAAAGCAAGAACTATCAGTGGACACTAAATTCATGGTGCAAAACGATTGGGAAATAGGAGAGCCACATGGTACCAAGTTATCAGCCCAGGTTTTTAGTGATATAAAAGGGGACATGTACCTTTACAATAGAGATGTGGCAGTAAGCATCTTAACCAAGTGAGGAATCTCAGCTTCACTAATAATTGGATAACCTGATATTTTGTGTTTTCTGATAGGATGAAATATGAGGTTCACAGTATGAAGTATTTTTGCCAAAGCTGTTTAACTTGTAAGTAGACTTAGCTTTTGGTTCACAGGAAATACAACTGATAGAGGAACAGGTTTAATGATCCATGAGCAGATAATGAGACAAATGAACAGTGTGGGACATTTCTGTATGATGAGCTGATCATCTTGGACTCTTCAAAAAGTCAATGTCATAAAAAAAAAAAAGCAGCAGGAATTTTAGGTTAACAGGTATTGCAAGGATAAAGCAACTAACTGTAATGGGTAAAACTTAATTGGATTCTAGATTGGGGAGCAAATATTATAAAAAGACATTAGGTAGGCAGTTGAGGAAATGTGAATATGGAATGGGTATTAGATAATGTGGAATTAATTTTCTTAAACGTGATAAGGGTATTGTGGGGATGTGAGAAAATATCTTTATTCCTAAGAGATGCATGTTGAGTGAAGCGAAGTATCACGATGTCTGCAATGTAAATTTTATATAGATTTGGCACACAAAAGCATATATGGCAGTATGTAAGAGTTGTTGAGTAGATGGAGTGTTCATGTATTCTTTCTGCTTTTCTTTTAATTTGAATTTTTTAAAAATGTTTTAACTGGAATAAAAAGTTCAACAGGATGAAAACAAAGCACACAGGTCTGGGAGTGGGCAGGCAGGTTGTCAGGCCTGCTCCATTCAGGACTTCTGCAATGGCATTAGGGCCCCTTTCCTCGAACCCTAAGCTCTGTTCCTTGCTCAGAGCTGGACGCCCATTGGCATCAAGAGAACTGTGATCCTAGTGTCATTAGCCAGCTTTGGGATAACTACAAATCGCCAGATAAGATTAGTAGAGAAGCTTGTCTTACTCATTTTTAGCCTTTTCCAGTGTCTGGAACGTTGTAGGCGTTCTAAAACCGTTGACTGAAAGTACATAAAAAGGTGACCAAACCTGAGGATTGTCTGGAAAAGTGGGAGCATACCAGTGACCTTTTTCAAATCCAGTAAATATATGTGGAATTTAATAGAATTGAACTGGTTCAGGAGCAAGTGAGATTAAGACTGGTTCCAGAAGGAAGGGAAGCCCTGTTTTTAAATCTTCTCTGTACATGTGCAATAGTGACTACATTTCATATGTATATATTTATTTTCAGTAATACTTGCTTTACTGAATTGAAGGTCAAAGTACTCAAATGGAAGTCTACTGTAGTTTTTCCTATACTGGTGGAAAATTTGAGTTTGGTGAGAAATCTTCAGAGGGTGGCATGCGCAACTATGCTTTGTTCCTTGGTGAGCCATGAGTTGGGCACTTAATTATGTAAAAAATATTGCAAGAGAGCAGTTGCAGATTCCCCAAGGGAGTAATTATTGTCTGTCTTGGCAGAATGCAAGGCTTTTAATCTGTAAATAAGCAATTCTATGTGGAAGCGCTACATGCAGAGTGATTCTGTGTCCTAAAGGTCTCTTATGAATTTTTTAAAGTGAACGCAGTAACTGCATATGCCCATTCGCTGCTGCCTTTGTGCTTCAAAGGGTAAGTTATGATGTTTCCCCTGTGGTTTTAACCCTTCCTGAAATATTTAAGCAGCTGAGAAGGATTCCCGTAAAGGGTAAAACTGCGTCTGAGTTAAGCCCATGAAAAATCTGAATGTTTCAAATGTCGAAGAAATAAAATGTGCCTTTGGCGAATTAAAAAACAAACCAAGATGAAAAACAAAACACAATAAAGCATCGACAGCGCTTAGAAAAAGAAAGCAGAGATTCAATAATTAGCTAGTAGAGCTCTAACTTTCTGGAGGTGAATAATTTTATTTTTATGTGTGCCATTGCAGCTAATGTTTCCAAAAAGACTTCACTTAATTCACAATTGTGTGTACTTTGCTTAGGTGAATCTGAGTCTTTTAGAGAACAAAAGTAAACTCTACTGGATTTAAAAGCTGTCCATAGCGTCTCCCTTCCCTATTGGCTCTCCTGTAGGTAGTGATGAGCTGAGCAGGCTCTTTGCCAAGGTCAGCTTCTCCACTTGACAGCCACGTCCCCCTCGCCTTTGCCAGTTCAAGGGCTTCATTTGGGTGACTGCCCTCTTTCTTGCTTGACTGACTTTCCCATCAAAGTAGCAACATGGTCTAACAGCTTCCATAGTTTTTAAAAAGCCCTTCCTCACCTCTCTACCTCCTCCATCCTGTTCCCCCTTGCAGCAAAACTGAGTCTACATCTTCACTCTCTCTCTCCCCATTCTCTCTTCAACCTGCGCCAAGCAGACTTTCATGCCAGTCCTCCACACACACCTGCTTTACTCAAGGTGTACACATGAACTTCACATGGCCTGATTCTAAGGACAGAGCTTGGTCAAAATCTTATTTGACGTTCAGCAACAGCTGACACAGTTTATCACTTCTTCCTAGAAGCACTTTCTTTACTTGGCTTCAGGAAAAAACACATTCTCCTGACCGTTCTCCTTCCTCACCGGTCACTCTCTTGGCTTCTTTGTGGGCACATCCTCTTTTCTCGATCTCCTAAGACTACCTGACCCCAGGTCTTCTCCCCTCCTTTTCCTTCTCCCAGCATCATCTCAGAAAATATCATGGTTAAAAATGTACTGTGTACTCTAAAGACTCCCAGATTTATGTCTGGAGAATACAACTGTACCCTGGACTCCAGACTGGTATATCCAGTTGCCTGCTGCCTCATATCCCACTGATGACTAATAGGCATTTCAGATTTAACAGAGTCAGAATATAACACCTGATCTTTCCACAGTTGTCCCTCACCCAGATAATTACAATAGCCTCCTGTCTGGTTTGCCTGTCTCCATCCTTGCTTCAGCCCCTTTCAACCTATATTCAAAACAAAGGCCTGAAAGACCCCTTTTAAAGCATCTGATCATATCTCTCCTTTGCCCAAAGGCCTCTAGTCACTTCCTGTCTCAGAGTAAAAGCCTGTCCAACAGAGTCCTTCATCTTCTAACCCTAATACCTTTCTCCCTGCCACTCCCTGTGCTCTGGCCGCATTGGCCCCTTCCCCAGCTGTACGTCAGACACTCCTGCCTCAAGGCCCTGGTGTGGGCTGCTACTTTAGGCTGGAGTACTCTGTCCTGTGATTGGGCATGGCTTGCTTCTTCACCACCTTCAAACCTCTGCTTCCCTTTTCTCATTTTTTAAAAAAATTCTTTGATCTTTTAGTAGGTTAATAGATAGTGTGACTCACCAGAAGTATATGATAAGAAGCATTTCACAAATTAGTATGACCATAGAACCTCTTTTTAGTGGAACATCTCATACCACCTCTGGGACACTAGTTTTCACGGCACGAATTGGGAAGTATAGTGGGTTGATTGCACTGATGGCCCCACCCTTTGTTTCTGGGCTCGGCCCTGTGACTTATTTTGGCCAATCACTTGTTTGCAAGTATATTGTAAGCAGAAGCTTGGCAAGTCCTTGTTCATTGAGGCTTGCTGTCTTGCTATTCTTCAGAATCATGGTCTTAATTATCCTCTTCTCTTGCTTTATCATAATCATGAGGATGTGCTAGAGCTAGTCTGCTGAAAGAATGAGCGATACTTAAGGAGAGTGAATTTGTCACAGATGAGGTCATTTGAGGCATGCTTTCCCCAAGGCAACCATCACCAAAAATATGATTTTAGCCAGCAGCCAGCTGACCTAGAAAACATGCAAGCGAATTAAAAAAGATCAGGAGAAATCCCCAAATTAGAACCCAAACCTGCAGACCTGTGAGCTAAACAAATGGTTGTTGTGTCAAACCATTCTGTTTGGGGTGGTCTGTTATGCGATGTTACGTGTGGCAATAGAAAACCGATACGGAAATTGGAATGGAAATTGATACTGAAGAGGAATGTTTACACTCTGGTCCCAGCTATTCATTTTATTTCCACATGCAGAATACACTCACCCCCTCCTCTCAAGATCCCTAAAGGTCTCATCTAATTACATCATCAGGCTCAGTGTCCACGAAAGTAATATAAAACAGACGCACAAGATAGATTGTGTCCCTTCATGAGAGTGGACATCCTTGTCTTGTTCCTGATCTTAAAGAAAATGCTTTTAGCCTTTCCCCTTTGAGTTTGATGTTAGCTGTAGGTTTGTCACATGTGGCCTTTGTTAAGTTAAGGTATGTTTCCTCTATTCCCACTTTGCTGAGAGTTTTTTTTTTTTTTTTCCATAAATGGATGCTGGATTTTGTCGAATGCTTTTCCTGCATCTATTGATATGATCATATGATTTTTATCTTTCAGTTTGTTAATGCGGTCTGTCACATTAATTAATTAGTGGATATGAAACCAACCTTGCACCCCAGGAATAAATCCAACTTAATCATGGCATATGATATTTTTAATGTATTGGTGAATTTGGGTTGCTAATAGTTTGCTGAAGATTTTTGTATCAATGTTCATCATGGATATTGGCCTATAATTTTCTATCTTTGTACTGTCTTTGTCTGGTTTTGGAATCAGGGATTTAATGGTGGCCTCGCAAAAAGAGTTAGGAAGGCTTCTCTTGAATTTTTTGGAAAAGTATGAGAAGAATAGGTGCTCATTCTTCTTTGAATGTTTGGTAAAAATCACCTATGAAGCCATCTGGTCTAGGACTTTTGATTTTTGGGAGTTTTTTGATTACTGATTTGATTTCATTGGTGGTAATTGGTCAGTTCAGATTTTCTGTTTCCTCTTGACTCAGTCTTGGGAGAATGTATGTTTCTAGGAATGTATACATGTCTTCCAGATTGTCAATTTGTTGGCATGTAATTGTTTGTAGTATTTTCTTATAATCCTTTGCATTTCTGTGGAGTCTGTAGTAACTTCTCTTTCATTTCTGATTTTATTTGGGTCCTCTTTTTTTCTTCATGAGTCTGGTTAGAGGTTTATCCAGTTTTGTTTATCTTTTCAAAGAAGTGGGTCTTGATTTTATTGATTTTTTGTATTATTGTATTGTTTTTCTAGACTCTATTTCATTTATTTTCACTCTAATTTTTATTATTTCCTTCTTTCTGCTCACTTTGGGTTTTGTTTGCTGTTCTTTTTCTAGTTCTTTTAAGTGTAAGTTTAGATTGAGATTTTTCTTGTTTCTTGAGGTATTCCTGTATTGCTATGAATTTCCCTCTTATGACTACTTTTGCTGTGTCTTATAGATTTGGAATCATGTTTTTATTTTTGTTCGTCTCTAGATATCTTTTGATTTCTTCCATGATCTCTTTGTTAACCCATTCTTTGTACAGTAGCGTGTTGTTTAGCCTCCATGTGTTTGTGTATTTTTTAGTTATTTTCTTGTAGTCGGTTTCTAATTTTATACCATTGTGGTCAGAGAAGTGACTCGATATAATTTCAGTCTTCTTAAACTTGAGACTTGTTTTGTGGCCTAATGTGGTCTATCCTGGAAAATGTTCTTTGTGTACCTAAGGAGAATGCATATTATGCTCCTTTGAGGTGAAATGCTCTGAAAATAGCAATTAAATCCATTTGGCCTAATGAGTCATTTAAGGCTGCTGGTTCCTTATTTATTTATTTATTTTTTTGTCTTGGGGATCTGTCCATTTATTCAATAATTGCTTTATGTACATAGGTGCTCCTATGTTGGGTGCATGTATGTTTACTAGGGTTATGTCCTTTCATTGTATTGATCTCCTTATTATTATGTAACGCCCTTCTTTGTTTCTTATAACTTTGTTATAAAGTTTATTTTGTCTAGATGTTACTACTTCAGCTTTTGTTTCTCCATTTTCATTTGCATGAAATATTTTTTACATCTCTTTACTTTCAGTCTGTGAGTGTCATTTGATTTGAAGTGGGTCTCTTGGAGACAGCACATGTATGGGTCTTGTTTTCTTATCCATTCAGCTACCTTATGGGTTTTGATTAGAGCATTTAATCTGTTTATATTTAAAGTGATTATTGATAGCTACGTAATTATACCACTTTATTATTCATATTTATGGGTTTTCTCCCCTTCTTTTTACAGAAGTCCTCTTAACATTTCTTGTAAATCTGGCTTGTTGGTAATGAATTTCTTTAGCTTTTTCCAGTCTGGGAAGCTCTTTATCTCACCTTCCATTTTAATTGATAGCCTTGATTAGTAGAGTAGTTTTGATTGTAGGTTCTTGCTTTTTATTACTTTGATTATTTCATGCCATTCCCTTCTGGTCTGCAAAATTTCTGTTGAAAAATCAGCTGACATTCTTATGGGAGTACCCTGTGAGTAACGAGCTGCCTTTCTCTTTCCGCTTTTAAGATTCTCTTTTTGTCTTTAACCTTTGGCATTTTAATGATGATGCGTCTTGGTGTGGGCTTGTTTGGGTTCCTTATTTTTGGGACTTGTATGTCTATTTCCTTCACTAGGTTAGGACATTCTTCTGACATTCCTTCAAGTAGGTTCTCAATCCCTTGCTCTCTCTCTTCTTCTGGTACTCCTATGGTATGGATGTTGATATGTCTGATGTTGTGCCAGAAGTCTATTAAACTTTCCTCACTCTTTAAAATTCTTTTTGCTGTTATTATTGAGTATTCCAAGTTGCTGGTTTGATCCTTTGCTTCATCTAATCGACTGTTGATTCCTCCTAGTGTATTCTTTTAATCAGTTTTTGTATTCATTTCTGACTCGTTCTTTTTTTATGGTTTCTAGCTCCTTTTCTATGCTTACTATCTCTCTGTTGAAGTTTTCACTGTGATCATCTATTTTTTCCCCTAAGTTCATTGAACATCTTTATAACCAGTGTTTGGAACTCTGGTAGGTTGCTTGCTTTCATTTCATTTAGTTTTTTACCTGAAGTTTTCTTCTGTTGTTTTATTTGCAGCATGTTTGTTTCTCATTTTAGTTGCCTCCCTGTGTTTGTTTCTATGTATTATGATGGTTTATCATGACTCCCAGCCTTATGTAGTGTGGCCTTCTGTAGTCGGTGTCCTGTGTGGCCCAGTGTCCCAATCTCCTTGATCACCTGCACTGAGGGCTCTGGGCATATTCCTTGTGTGGGTTGTGTGTGCTTTCCTAAGCCTTGATTGCTGTTAACATGTCAGTGGATGGGATTGACTCTTGAGCTGACTGGCTGTAGGGACTGGCCATGCCCACAGGGTTGGAGCTGCTGTGTGGGAGCTGACCCCATGGAGTGGGATTCACCCCAGCCGTCTTGTGTACCTGTGGAGACCACTCTTCAGGTGTGCCACTTATGGGGCTTGTCAGGCTGTTCTCTGTTGTGGTCTGACACCAGCCTCTGGGTATCCCATGTAGGCCAAGGTCAGCTGCTGCTTTTGATTGCTTGGGGCTACCTCATAAGAGCTACAAAGTGATCTGTGAATGGTTGTTGCCTGTGCTGGATCTGGAGGCAAATGGGAAAGAATGCTGTGAGCTGAGGTTGATTATCCCCAGTACTGGGCCTGGAGTGGCCCAGGAAAAGGACCAGTATGCCTCAAAACCTGGGCTGCCCACAAGAGTCCTCAGCTGGAAGAGCCTTTGAGTGATACGTGACATTGGTGGGGTGGGAACCCAGAAAGTCACCAGGGTAAAGTGAGTGGATTTCACTCCACCAATGTAGAACCAGGTTTTGTGCCAGTGTTGAAATTGCGGCTTCTTGTAAGAGTCTCAGATTACAGCAAGACCAGCCAGTGACCACCGCAGGCCTGCACACCCCCATGTTCTGCCCAAGAGACACCGCAACTTGGGCTGGCTTCAGTGGCCCACTAGCAAAAGTCTCCTCTGTGTGAGCTGTGTTTCAGCTGCGTGAACTGAAGGCTGCTCCTGGCCAATAAATATGCAGCCCAGGGAAGGCCCAGGGTGGGGCTGGCTGACTGGAAACAGCTAGCCAGGGGCAATTTGTGGGCTGGGTGGGGCGTGGCCCTAGGGAGACAAACCTTGGAGCAAGTAGATCTCACCCTCCAGTGCTGCTTCAGAATTGGCTGAGTGGGGGAAGAGTTCAGTGCAAACAAGATGGTGCTCATCTTTAGACTGCCCAGGTGGGGGACCCGACAAAGGAGCAATGGTAGCTGTTCCTCCAGCCCTCATCCTGGTGCCACACAATTCAGTTTTTCCCCCTATGTCTCTTCTATTTCCCAAGCTGCTGACCTTCCGATGGGGCCCAAGGTGAGTGTCTGTGAGTGAGTGAATCTGTGAGCTGGCCCTTTAAGGGGGACATCTGGGTTTTCAGGTTCCTTCTGTCTCATCTTGATGGCCAGAGTCCCCACTGGTTTTTCCAGTCAGATTTTGGGGGAACTCCTCTTCCTGGACTGGAACCATGGGCTGAGGAGCTCCTGTGTAGAGCTTCAGGGAGGCCTCTTCAGCTGTGCCCTCACTCCTAGTGCTCAACTGCCAGGTGTGAGTGCAGGACCAGCCGGCTTTGCCTCTCCACCCCTCCTACCACTCTCAGTGTGGCTTTTTCTTTTTATCCTCAGATGTATGTGTTATAATCAGCTAGACTTTGGGTGGTTCTCTAAGTTGCTTATTTTATAATTTGGTTGTAAATTTAATGCAGTCATCAAAGGAGGTGAACCCTGCCTCTACCAAGCCCTCCTTCTTGACTGAAACCTTTTGTTCTTCTTACCGACACCTTTACTCACTGACACCTTCCTTAGCCATTTAAGCTCCCTGTACCCCCACCAGCACTTCTGAGCCATCTTGTGGCTTTATTTTTTCTATTGTGCTTATTACCATGTGAAAATAAAAACATTTTTGTTTTTGTTTTTATTGCTGAGTTTGTTCTCATCTGTCTTATTAGAATGTAAGTTTCATGAGGATAGAATTTTATGTCCCTTGTGCTGAGAGAAAGTGGATACTCAGTAAATAATGCTGAAGGAGTTATTGGAAAACAACCTGAAAAGCTGATGGGTTCTTCCTTGTCATTTTTATACATTTTGGGTGGGACAGAGGGTAGACAGCATTCAGAAGTATTTCTACATACTAATAGCTATTTCTTATTCCTTAGTTTCTCTGTTTGAAGAACATAAGGACATTCCTCACTGCCTGTTGCGAGACATTTGGAATGAGAAAAAGTGAACTCTTTGAGGCATTTGACCTGTTTGATGTTCGAGACTTTGGAAAGGTAATTACATTTTACTTTTTATATATTTATTAGTGAACATTTAATCTAATACTTATTTGTTCTTGTTGAAGTAGGACATACTTGAATTCTGTAGTTAAAAAAAAAAAAAAAGAGTAGCAGTAGCAACTCTCTCAGTGAGATTAGAATAAGGGGATTATTTTATCCAGAGGTGAGTTTTCCCGCTGGTTATTTAGGAGAGTAGGATTACTATTTTTCATTCTTTAGTTCAAGGGTCCACAATCTCCGGGCCATGGACCAGTAGCGGTTCGTGGCCTGTTAGGAACTGGGCCACACAGCAGGAGGTGAGTGGCGGCCTAGTGAGTGAAGCTTCATCTGAACCTTCACCTGTATTTGCAGCTGCACTGCAGAGCTAGCTTCACTGCCTCAGCTCCACCTCAGATCATCAGGCACTAGATTCTCATAGGAGCATCGGTCCCTGGTGCCAAAAAGGTTGGGGACTGCTGCTTTAGATAGTTTGTTGGGCCCGCATGTCTAAGGACCAGTATTCTTATTCTCCAGTCTTCTCTATGTCTACAAGGCTCCTAATTTTTGTAAGTTGAGAACATTCTGACTTGGGTAGGTGACTTGGGGAAGATATGAATCACTGGAATATTTGAGATTTTTGAGTAACTTCTTTGCTTGGATTTCAGCAAATGTGTGTTGGATTTGTTGGATTTCAATATGGTCTCATGGAAATGTTTTAATGTTTATGGTTATAGTGTGTACACCAAATATTTGTGTATAATAGGTGACTGAAATAATCTTTTCACAAGTTATGGTCATTTATTTTGTTGTCACTGGGCATAAAATTAAACTTCTTGCATGTGAGAAGCCATAAATGAGTCAGGTGATTAGGGTGACTTTAATTTAGGTCCTGCTGACATAATTGCATTATAAAAATAAGCACATAAGAAGGGGAAAAACCAAATGATACTGAGAAATTTGCTCTTACTCTTGTAATTCAGATACAAAAGACTGTTTGGGAGTGGCACTATTTGATCTCTAAAATGGAACATTTGGGTTATAAAATAAAAACCAAACCATGGATTGGTTTGCTTGGCAGTGGGAATATATACCACAAACTTAAAACAGAAACATAAGAAATTTGATGCTAATATGTAGCAAGATGGGAAAGCCACCCTGACTGGGAGAAAGAGGGCTTGGGCTCTCAATCCAGAGTCACTTTGCGGTCTTCTGAAAGTCCCCAGTCTTCTCAGTCATCAGACCACCTGCAAGTTTGGAAGTCTGCACAAAAGGAAATGGATATTAGAACATAGTTTCTGAGATCTCTTTTTCTCTGGCAAGCTGTGATTTAACTGCTGTGAGGTTCAAATAGTTTATGGAGGATAGCATAAAATAATAATTACAAGGAACTGAAAACAAGCCTCCTCCTAAGGAGGCGATAACACATTTGTCTGTGGCCATGAAGTTGAACCGTGAAGACGAAGAGGAATTAGGTAGAATCTTAGGTGAGAATAGTCCTTTAAGCTGTTGGCCCTGAAAACACCTTAACAGCTTAAAAAGATATTTTTCTTTCTATCTTTTGACTCTTCCATGTAGTTTTAAAACATTCTCTTTAATTTTCCTTTCTTTTCACCCTCTCTTTTGGGGAAATGAAAAATGGAAATGAATTGGGGAAATGAAAACTGGAAAAAAAGCTTTGATTTTTTAAAGCTTTTCAGGGCCACTCTTCCTGTTTTATTCAGGTGTTGACAAAGACTGGGATACAACATAAATGTTTTAGAAACATGTGGCCTTGGTCTAGTGGCATACCTTTGCACGCTAGATTGATTAACCAATGGAGGCTTTGTAGGAGAGTTGAGATTACAAAAGTTGAATGTAAAGGAATAAACTGTATGCTTCTCATGGATAAATGTAATTCTGTCTGCTTAAAATATTTTGGCAGTGCCAAGTCTGAAACAGAATTAAACTTGGAATAGCAATGGAGAACTTGATCCTCTACTTACTGCTTTAAATTAATCACATACATTATCGCTACTGCCAAGATCGGTGCCGCTAGCTCTTAAAAAGTGTATGAGAACTAAATAAGCCACTGAGAAGAAAAGAATTTTGGATACTGCTTTATAATTTACCAGCCATGCTGCTATTCAACATTATTATTTTAAGCAAAACCACCAATATCACCACTTATTGAACACTTTCAGTATAAGCAATCTTTTCAATCATATATTTGTGTGTGTGTGTATTTTTAATCCTCCTAACAACCCTATGAGGTGTAAATACTTTTATTTTCCTCATTATACATATGAGAAAACCTGTTCTCTAAGTCACATATCTGGTAGAAATTGGAGCAATAGTTTGGACTCAATACTGTCTGATTCTCTACTGCCATACTGTAGAGCAGACATTCACGTAGCTGACATCACGTGCCAGCTGGTTCAGGACAGACCCCGTCAAAAGGAATATATAGCATTGGCTTGCGCATGGGTCAGGGACACAGGTAAGCACGTTACTGAGAAGTGATGGTTAAGATCATGGCTTCTGAAGTGGATCTCATTTTGAATTCTGGCTGTATTCCTTATTAGGATGTGGTCTTGGGCGAGTTACATCTTCTCATCGAGCTTCATTCCATTTCCTCATCGATAAACTGCAGTTAGATGAGAAATGAAATAATGTAGGTAAAGTGCTTAACAGAGTTTCTAGATCCAATGTATGTAATGTTGACAAATATTAGCTGTTACTGTTACTGTTATAACTCACTACTACTGTTAATTGGTTTCAGATTCAGTGGTAAACACAGAATTGAGTGCAAGAACTAAAGATATTGGAGGAGCGAGCTTAGGAAATAAGCCGTTCTCTCTAATGTGGTATAGCATTAATCCTTTATTCTGCACAGCCATCTTTCTTTCTCCTTCTGTGCCCATGGATCTCCTCTGAGAAACCACCCTTTTCTCTTTTCCCATCATATAGTTTGGATGGTTTAATCAGTTAATCTCATCCCTTTGGCCACAGTGATGAGTTCAGGGAGGGGGCAAGTCACTCATTTGGGGTCAGAATGATGTGCTGAGACATTTGTATGGGCAGTTTTGTTTTGCAGTTTTGTTTTGTTCTCCTCTTGCTATGGAAGGGTGTGGCTATAAGGCTTGGAGGAGCGACAGCCATCTGGGTTCCACATGGAGTTTCAAAGCAGACTGCGTTCGGAGGGAGCAGAGCTCAGGAATACCCTAGTGGTGTCATGTGAGGCTGGAATCAAGCTGTGTCCAAAGCCCAGATACGTACATCTGTGGATTTTTTCATGATATGAGCCAGTGCATTCTTCCTTTTTTCTTCCTCAAGCCAGTTTTCCTTAGTTCTTTCAACCCAAAGTGAGAGAAATCTAAGGATCCATCTGGTTTTGTCAGATGATTCCACTTGTGTAGATGTGTGAACTTTTCTTGTATCCCCAAAGTTCATACCACGTGGAGACCATTCTGTAGCCTTTACATCTTCTATCGAATGTAGAGAAGATATGAACACAGAGTCCTAGAACATCTCCGCTTGGTAGCATGTAGATAACTAAATAGAAGTGCAATCCCAGCTTTGTGGTAAATGCATTCTAGTCCTTACCGTTGACTCAAGGAGTATCATGGACCTTCAGGTTTGGAAAAGACTCTCAGAGTCATTAGACATCCTTCCCATGTTTGGACCTTCAAGGTCAAGAAATGGGCATGTGTGCCTTTTGCAGACCAAGAATTCACCTCCTCCTGAGGCCCGCAGCTGTGTCTTTATGTCAGGACCATACAGAATGATTTGAAGATGACTTGAAATCCTCAGGGTTAAAAGGACTTAAAGAAGCCTCTAACTTAATCAACTGGAAATGAATAGAGCTTAAAGATATTTATTGATTTGAACAAAATGGTCCAAGAAGTCAGAAATCTGTGCAGGATTCTGTGTGACCACTGCACTGTCACTTTCATCCCCTCTAATTCTCAGTTTCCTCATCTATAAACGGAATAATAATTTCTATCATACAGAGTTGTTATGAAAAAAGGGTTAATTGGTATAAAACGCTTGGCATATTGCCCAGTCAGTGATCAAGTGTACTAATTTAGATTTAGTCTGGAACCAATAGTTTGCATAGATACAGATCATTCAGAATTCTGAACGTGGATATATGTAAAGTCGAAAAGATGATTCTAGTGCCATTTTCTTGAAACTCAGTTTATTTTGTTTGAATCTTTCTGGCTCAGAGTGTTAGAAAAATCGTGATATACCCACATGTGTATATATGTGTATGTACACATATGGTTCCTTATACCTTACATTTCTTGGGCTTTTCTAGTACGAACATATGTACATATGTATGCATGCATGTATGCATGTATGTATGTATGTATGCATAGAGAGTTTAGTTGAGAGATATGCAATGAACCTTTCACTGAAGGTAGTTGATGCCTTAACACTCATCAAATGTTTCCCACCCCCCACCCAGGATATAAACTAAATTAGCAGTTACATCAGATTCAGGATAGGAATGATTTGGTTCTCCAGCATTTTGAATACATTGTCATTTAAAAATAAATTTGAGCTTGCTGAGAAAACCGAGGGATAAATGGTTAAGTTAATGTAGAAAAGAGCTTTAAAATTGTTTGTGTAATGGATATTCACAGCTGTCTACACTATCTCCATTAAGAGGCTGTAGTGTCCCCCTGCCCCAAATCCCATAGCTTATTAGCAGAGACCTGCGTCTATCAAGTTATCTTCACTCTGTGAGCTCCAATTTCTGTCCCATCCCTAAGCCCTCACCATATGTTCCAAGAGCATTTACTCAGGCTGTGTCCTTTGTGCATTTGCACTTTCTACCCTTCCCAGCCTGACTTGTACATCTCAGGGTGTACATATAATGGTATGGGGGACCTCTCCTTGCCCAGCCGGTGCTGTTCCCTAAGGCCAGCCTCTCAGCATTTGTGCCTGGGTGACAGTGAATCTCCACGTCCCCATTTCCTGCTTCCTGTTCTTATGTGAACAAGGAAGCTTGCCCTCTGGAGCAGCACACACATCCCAACACCAGGACAGCTGACCCTTGAGGACATGTAATGGTTTCCTACCGCCTGTGTATCTCCTTGGAACTCGGCCTGGCTTTCCCTGTCCCAAGAAAACCGTCCCGGCCAAAGGCTCCTCAGCTTTTCTTGGGTGCAGGTGGCTTCAGGGACCTCACTTTGGCTTGGCTTGAAAGATCTTTATTGGCTAGTGCATGCACACTGATCAACAATGAGAAACATCTTTTGTGTATCCTTGTGTAACCAGGATGAATCATTTTGACATGTAAATATAATCCTTTTTTTTGCAATTACTCGTTTGAACTCTCGCTCTTATTAGAAGTTTGACGTTCCTCTGTCAAAGTATTTTCCATCCTAAATTATTCAAGAGTCTCTGGGGCTTTTGCAGTCACGTTTCCAAGCACCACGAGATGTCACTAGCATGGCTCTACTGAAGACCTGCGTGGTTCCTTCGATGGCACAGGTGCCAGCATGCCCTGTAGTTCCAGCCCCACTCAGCCCCGTGCTACCCAAACCAGCTGCCTTCTGCCCCCACTACATTTCAGCCTTTGCATTGAGCCTGGCTCGGTGGATTCTCCTCAGGGGCTCCTGATATTCTTCTCTCCCCACAAGCTTGAGTTGGGGCTTCCTTATTTAGTCCCTATGGGGATACCTAAAACCACTTTCAGAGCAGCTTTTGAGATCTCTGGTCCCTTTCCTTCCAGAAGGCCCTGGACTTTCTCCTGCACATGAGCCAACTTCCAGCCTCCAGCAGGCTCAGCCTCCCAGGAGTGCTGTGAGGAGTCTTCCTCTGTCAGCTCCTAAAGGCCTCCTGCACCCCCACTCCCCCCACAGTAGGTCACTTGCCTGGATTTCCATAACTAAGGGAGAACTCTCTAGGGAGTCCTTTCCGAACAAAGAAAGCTTGTTCCCAAGCCTCCTTTTTGTCTGTTTAAACAGAGAAGGAGGGAATAGCTTCTGGACTTCTCAAATGTGTACTTCTGGTTGGCGGTTAACACAATTTCTGCCTCATTAGCAGCATTCTCCTTTGTTTTTACACAGAGCTGACCTTTTAGGAACCTCTACATCTATTTCACTCTATTTGCCAGTGTATTTCACAGGGGTCCTTAATACCAGGCAGATTCTCCTATTCTCACCACTTCTGCAGAACTTTAATACATGAGCCATGCAAGGATCGTTCTTTGTACATCTCATCTTAGTGATTATTCAAGTTCAGTTTTTAGTCTGCTTTCTAGTTGTTTGTGAGCCAGTTCTTTCACTGTTTTCTAATCAATACACAGTTGAAAACTTAGATAACAAAATTTCCCAAGGAACCCCTTGGTCCAGAGAAATGTTAATAGATGCCTGGGAAAAACATTCTTGTTCAGCTGAGTTTGGTAAATACTGCATGTGATACCCTCCCTCTGCAGGGGGAGGGTCTAGTATAGTAAAGGCACTGAACACTCCTGAAGTGAGGAAAACAGTTACCCTTGCTTAATTTAGGATTTCTCAGATTTGTATAGCAAGAGCTTTTAGGTATCCTAGGATCACTTCAAACTCACAATGTATAAAACTGAACTATCTACTTTCCTTTCTTTAAACTCATTTCTACCCGGGTAGAGCTGTTTCTTTATTCGCCCTGCCAGGAGCTAAATAGTTACAAATGCCTTAGTCAAGGCCTTTATCACCAAGGTGATTGAAGCAGTTTTCTACGTACACATCACTGCCTTCAGGTTTGAATCCCTCCATCATCTTCAGAGTAATCTTACAAAAATGCAAAACCAGTCGTGCATCCCTGCTCCTTATAAGAGAATAAAACCCAATCCCTTTTATAAGTCACGTAGAATCACTCATGATTAGGCTCCTTGTCTGCCTTTCTAACCTTTTTTTTCTTACTTTCCTTCCTCTTAAGCTCCTTGCTTCAGTCCCACCAAATTTTTAGTTGTTATGACTCTCCAGATTAATATGCATTAATATTGTTTATTTTGCTTGGAATCTCCCTTCTTCCCCATGTCCCTTGTTCCCTTCAGTAACTTGATTCAGGGTTACACACACATACATACATTGCTTTAAATCTGAGGACGTGTGTTTTCTCCAGAGTTCTGGGTGTAGTTGGTTCTTGGAGGTATTGAATCCCCCCCGGGCTTGACTTTGCTGACTTGTTTCTTCCTGTTTCTAAGTTGCAGTGTGTGTGCCAGGGGGGATATCTTTGTCCTCCTTTTCTGTCTTGCAGAAATGTGACCTTGACACATTCACTCAGCTCTCTTCCTCAGCTCACTCTGAGACTTTGAAAGCAAGTAAACTTGGTTTTCTTCACCCTGCCTGTCACCTGCTACCTGTGTGGGGAAGTCACTCAGCTTCTCAGAGCCTCTGTTTTGATCTGTCACATGGACTGGTGGTGATCCCTGCCTCATGAGATTGCATTGATGAGTGTGAGCTAGATTTTGGTGAACTGCCCAGTCAGCACAATGTGGGGCTGAGGCCCAGTCGGTGGTAACTTCTGAGCTATGCACCCATCATTCTTCAGTCTGTGGATGTCTGCGTGCTCACTGGGCCAGGGGCCTGCCATGTGCCTCTTAGTCAGGGGACAGGCAGTCTCCTGCCCTCGAGGTGCTATTTGAGTTCAGGAAACAAAACAAATAAAGCATAAATAAACAAGATAATTACAACCAGTGATAAGTGCCATTGAGGAAATCAGCAGAGTAAGATGATGAACTCCTGGAGGAAGCCACTTGAGTTAGACAGGGTGGTACTGGAGACTCAGTAACTACTGCAAACTTAAATTAAGTTAAAAAACAAGTCATAGAGTGCATTTTAACCTCCTAGGGTTGAACCCCTTAGAGTAGTTCTTTAACTTGCTCTCAGTTTCATCAACTATAAAATTCCATCTGATTCTAAATTTCTACTTATCAGTAAATGTAATATGTGCATATTGTATTTTATAAAGTAATGTTTTGACTTGATATTTCTTACTTATGTAATCCTACCTGAAAATACCTAGGCTTAGGCTTTTCCTTTTAGCCCAGCCTTCTGTATTTTCAGTAATATTGACATTCCTTTAAAATTTTGAGTTATAAAAACAAACTATACATACATTTTGGAGAGAGAAAGGCATTGTGAAGAGGTAAACGCATGATAAAGATGGTTACTTCAATTTTGCATCCTCACTTGGTATAGTTAGGAGAATATTGTTAATTCTGGAAATGGAAATCTAGTTTGAGAACTGAAATTGATTTTTTCTTTATTGTCTCAAGGGTTCCTCCAGAGATCTATGTTGAATCTTTTGGGTAGTACTTTAAAAAAAAATCCTATTAGATTCCTAATATACATGTAAGTAAACACATAGCTCTAGGTTTACAGATATACACAGGTAAAGTATATGCATCTACAGACATGTTGTCTGTAGCAACTTATTTATCGAACCTTATGTTTTTAACTATTATTCATAAGCATAATTTATGATTTTAACTCATATGCATATATTTTCTTAAGTACCATATTACTGGACATTGTGTTTCCTATTATGTGACAACCTATCTGAGCTTTACTATACCTTTGGTTAGGGTTGTTTATATGTTACGTAGTTTTTTTTGAAGAGGCTTTTAAACCAAAGGTGCTTTTAATCCTGTCTTTAAGGAATGCCCCACATTGCAATGTGATTTAAAGCACATTGCAGAAGATACGAGTAATTAAATTATTACAATATAGCACACTAAGGGAAATAATTGACAAATGAAAAGATGTTGTGGAGGAACGCAAGAGAAAAGGGGGCCATCTTCCTCAATGTGGTTAAGGAATGTGCCTCAGAGTTTATTTGGCTGAATTTAGGAAAATAGGAGTGGTGCTGCTGCTGGCTGTTATTTTTTGGGTATTCACCATTGCCATCTCTCTCTCTCTCTCCTTTTTTTTTTTTTACCATTTACTGGCTCCATTTTATGGTTAAAGAAACTGAAGTTCAGAGTTATAAAAATAAATCATAGCTTGTAGGCCATGGAGCATGGATCTGAGACAATGTCTGTTTAACTTTAAAGACCATGTTCTTTATGATTTTACTGCACTGCTTCCAAGCAGAAGGGGGAAAGCACCTTCTCGGTGGAGTGTCACGTGGGAAGATGCAGGAGTGGGGATCCACGTGGAATGCTTGGGGTTCTGCAGAGCATCTTTATAGCTCAAATGTTAGATGCATCTGGGGCGAGCTGGATCATGAGGTTCTATAAAGATAGAGACCAGAGTGTGAGAGCTTTGGGGTCTTTCTGGGTCTGAATTATTCTTAAGAAGGGCTAGTGAGTGGCTTTTAACAGATAATGAGATGACCCGTTGGGCACTTGAGCGAAGCACCGTTCATAGGGGAAGACCATATAGACTATTGTGTAGGAATGTGGTAATACCAGCAGTTGAGAGAGCAGGTAAGAGACAGAAGTAGAGTGGTTGAAAACTATGCAGACCTTGACTAGAACCTTGGCAAAAGGGACCTGGAGTTTGAGAGCCTTTGGGTGTTAGGGATTGATGTGAACAATGAAAATGAAAGGAGAGAGAAGAGAGAACATTGACTTCTGAGCTTTTCCTGGATGACTGGAGGGGAAGTAGAGTTCACTGCAAGGGGAAGTAATGAAGCAGGTACAACTTATGGTGTGTGTGTGTTTCTTTTTTTTGGTTAATGTGAAAAATTCTACTGGCATTTATGCTCACTCTCTGTAGACATATTTTGCAACCCAGGAGGTATTTTATATATTTTGCCTTTCGAAAATTTTTACTATATTTGTCCATTCTTAATTTGCCCTGTATTTTATTTTCAATATTTATTGTACTTGCTGATTATCTAGTGGAGACTTTGGTCTTTGATAGAACATTTAAAATCTTTGGTTTTATTATTTCTTTCAAAAATTGAAATATTATTATTATTTTTTTTTATGATAGCAAGCTTTCTAGGAATATTTTTCTATATTTTCAAGGCTGTGGCACATACATGCTGATTGGTACACACACTCTTATTCCCGGCTTAGTCGTTGGGCTACATCCCATCTCAGCTGTGTTCAGAGATCCTTAAATCTGTCACATTGGTTTAAAGGTGAGGTTTAGTTTATCCAAGTTATATATGGAGTTCATTGAGTCTAATTTGCTTTCAATAAATTGTTATTGTGAGTATGATAGTTGCAAAACTCACAAGGAGAATTGGTTAACTCCACCAGTACATGATGTTATAACCGCCCATTTACTTGTCTATACAAGCAGCAGTGATGCAAACTCTTGGCCTTTAGTTCTTTAATTGATGCGCCTGTGTATTTCCTGTCAACAGGATCCTTTAGAAAAGGAGGATATCTCTCGCACTTATTCTCCCTTTTGCTAAAATGCCTTGTGCCCATCTGTAGGCATAAAGGAAGGCTGGCCTTTGCTTCCCATGCTCAGTGAGAGGCATGGCATGTGTGGGTGGGCCTGGAGGGATGCTCTCATCTGCACAGGATTAGCAGAGGAAGTGTGTGTCAGGAGCGTTGCAAACACCAAACAACCACAGGAAATGGTACCCGGTCGTCTCTGCAGCTGTGTGGAGTTCAGCCACGCAAGCTTCCTCTGGATAGAGTTTGGTTTCACAGTCACTTGTTTTCCACCTGAGCACCTGTGTCTTTGGAGAACTGCATCGGAGAAACAGTAATGGATAATGGGCCTTTCTCTGGTTTGCTTCAGTGCCAGTTAAAAGGCACTTCGAGCATGAAAAGTCCTGCTGAATCAGCATAGTTATTTGGTGATAAATCGTATCAGGACCAGCCAGTGCGTAGAGCAGTCACAAACCATTAGTTTAGAATGAACGAATGACATTTAAATCTTCCAGAATATTCCCCCTGGAACTTTATTTGCACACAATTTTCCTCTAAATGTGTTTGCTGACCCCTACGTAGGTGCTTTTTCTTGCTAGTCTCATCCTGTGTTTCTGTGTAAAGGATATGAAGGATGATGCTTTCTGCTTCTCTCCGGGCAGGCAGGCATCTTACCATTTCCACACTTTAAGTTGTCTTTTTAAAGTAGCTGCCTACTCATAATTCATCTTAGAGTGATAACTTTAGAATGGTCATATTACTGTATGGGAGGATATGGTACACCCTTTTTGTTGGTCATTCTAGGTCAGTTTTTGGTGATGATTGATAGCATTGATTGTGGATTAGAGAAAGTAATAAAAAAAAGGCACTGAAAGCCAGATTTGGGTTAGAATTAACTGTCTAAAGTTTAACATTGCTTTAGCAAAATCACAGCTGACATTTTTCTAATAGCCTATTAGGTCTTGGGGAGGAAGCAGCAGAAAAATGTGAATTTATCGAGTGTTGGATGATAAAGTACAATTTCTTAAGGAGCTAGTAACTTCAAATTTCATTACATTATTGTGAAACTGTTATAAAATATAATAAAAGGGAGATTATATTAATTAGCATTGGTTCTCCAAAAAGTCACTGAGGGTTTTTCACACTTGTTGTAATTGTGTTTTGTCAGTAGACTTGTCCCCAAGATTTTCATAAGTACATAGACATTTAAGTAGATAAATAAGCAAACAAACACATACGTCATTTTTCCTACACTGTTTTGGGCAATCAAACACATACATCATTTTTCCTACACTGAGGACTTCCTTCTACAGTATTTAAAAGAGTCCTAGTGATGACCCAGAAGTTTCTTCAGTAGCAACAGTTCCAGTTAATGGTTATTGACTTATTTAGAAAATCATCACTAATGAAAAAACATAACTTATCTTCCTAAATTTTCTACTCATCAATCCTGGAGCAGCATAAAATTAATTTATAAATCTTCTATAGGACAACCTTTCAAACACATGAAGATTGTCATCATGCTTCTCTAAGTCTTTTCTTCTTGAAATAAACAAAATATCCTCAGTTCTTTCCTTTTTTTTTATAACCTGCTCACATCTGAGAATAATTTGAGATTTCTTATCATGACATGTATAAATCAGAGCAATTCAATATTAAAACATTTAAAATTGAAAAAGAGAGTAGAAGCTAATTAGATGAAGGAACACAACCACCATCCCAGTTAGGTTAAGGATGGCGTTTGTCTCTCAACTGTCCTGAAAGCAAGAAAAAAACAGATTAATTCAGAGAGTGAACTTTTAAACTAGTCTGAAAGACTTTGTGTCTGGTGAAATTTGGAAAGAACAAAGTGTCAAAAAATTAAAGCAAGTATTATAGTAATACACATACAGAAATATAGAATAATTACCAAAGAGACCACTCATATCCACTATTCAAAAGTTGTTAGCATGCAACATTTGCTTTACCTGCTATTACTATCTATGTATATATTGCTATTTTTTGCTGAGCCATTCGAAGTAAATTATAGGAAAGCATCATGACATTTGCATCCTAAATACGTCAAGCTTTAAAGCTCTCAAAATGAGGCTCTTTTCCAGTACAGCCATAATATCTTTATCGCATGTGACAAAAGGAATAATACTTCCCTCATTCTATTTAATATCCAGAATAAACAAATAATTTCACCAAAAGATATTTATTCCAAAAATATCTTTTATAACTGGCTTCTTTGAACCAAGATTGAATCAATGTTTAGACATTGTATCTGGTTGTTGTGACTCTTAAAGAAAAACGTTTTCTTCAATTAGTTTGTACATTTTTTATTTTGTTTTTAATTTTCTGATTACCCACTAAAGGTGATTATTATATCTGATGGGTTTTACTGGATTTAAATTACTGTTTTTTGAGTTTAGAAAAAAGCTTGAGTTTTCTATAATTAGAGCACTTTTAAAAGATGGCTGTATTTGCTATAGGAGAGGTTCATTAAATGTTTTTCTAAGAATAAAAAACTCAAGTCCTATAATGTTGAACAGCTGAGAAATACTTTGAGACTATTATGTACTAAACTCTGGAACTATCCAGAATCATTCAATGTGTTTTTTACATACAATTTAAATACAATGAATATACTCTAGATCTGATCAGTAAAAGAAGTTCTTTTATCAGAAAACTTAAGAATCCTTGAGTTAGTCCATAGCTGCTTGAGGTCTAAGCTTTTCATCCGTCTCAAGAAAATATTATCTAGAAAGCATTTACACCATGTAAACTTTGTCAAAAAATGTCTGTGTTCCGATCTAGTCCTGCCAAAGCAAAAGAAAACAAAAAACAAAAAACAAAAAAGACCCACAACTGTAATTTCAAGAACAGTTAGAGTTGAATATCATTTTCTTGCATAAAAGAATTTTTTTTCCCATGGAGAGTTCACCCAAATATTTTTAGGTATGACTCACATTTTCAGGATTTTCTGATCTAGAGGTTACACTCATTTTTCCCCTTACATCCTCTTCTATTTAATTTTTTCTTATGTTTTGGATTCAAATATTATAATGGTTAAAATTTTAAAAGCAATTTTTTTGGCTAGATTACAAGAGAATAGGATAAATAGTTTTTAGATAGATTCAGAATTTCAGTGCTATCATACATCAATCCGAAAATGAAAATCATGTTTTAGTTTTATTGCTATAGCAAAGGAATGGAAAGGAAGCAAGGGGATTTTCTTATAATTGGTTGGATTTTCACCTTTAAGTAGTATTATTGTTATATATAACAATGTCACATTGACAAGAATTCCCTAAATTCAAAAATCATAAAACTTTATAAGCATATATATATACATACATATGTATGTGTATATATATACATATATATGTGTGTGTGTATGTATGTATGTATATGTGTGTGTGTGTGTATAAAATTTTTTTTTTTCGTTTTAGGGCCAGAGTGGTTGTAGTTTGTTCAGGCTAATTTCTTTCTACCTGTGCTGTTGTTATATACCATTTGTTAAATAAATAAAAACTCTCTAATTTGGGTCTTATCAATAGCGTAATGTAATAGTTATATTTTTTTCCATGAAGACTTTCCCATATAATCCATACAGCTTTCTTCCACGTTTTTTTTCTCTCTAATACCAGCTGAACTAAAAGAAACATGGCTAGCTTTCTTAATTCCTCCTTTAGGAAGTCCAGCAAAGTCTTTCTGGAAAGTTGACAGTCCTTTTTTGGAGGCAGGAATCAGGCATAGTCAGTTGATAATTTATCCCCTTTTATTCTGCATTTATTCTGAATATTTCATGAAAAAAGCTGTTTAGTTGTATTACAGAAAAGAATCCTAATGTCCAGATTGCCCCCCACCCCCACCCCAAGGATCCACAAGAAGGTTTGCAGCAATAAAACAGTAGTTGAAATAGAGCCAAAATATCACCTTTCACACTTAATATTTTCTACTGTTTCTAAACTTGCACTATTCATTGCCATGGAAAATATGTCACTTTAAAAAATTGAATGGAATTCAAAATTTATATTTAACTTCCTTAGGCTTTCTAATAAGAATAGTAAAACAATAAGAATAATACTAATTTATTATTACATACTAAAGAAGATTTTTTTTGGCTGAAAAGAATAAAAGTAATATATAATCCAAATTATAATACCAAAGCAATCTGTACCTTCATAAATAACTTTTCTTTAGTGCATGTATTTACATTGGTGAAAGTTTATTAACTTTTAAAATTTGATCTAAGTGAACATAGACATAGAGGGAGATTAAAATCTGAAGGCAGCCAGCATTTCAGCAGTGATATCATCATTAACCAAGAAAACCAATTTAATGAGAGAATGAATGGCTCCTCAATTTCCTTACAATAAGTCAAATTATTGTATCTACTTTGCACAGCTTCTGAGAGGATTAAAATAGGTAGTGTTGTGTTTACGGTTTTCAGCATGATGCTTAGAGTACGTGCTGGAAAAACGTTAGCTGATATAATGTGTTTAAACATAATTTATTGGACGGAGGCAGTTCTTTTCACAGGGATACGTGCCGTTCTTCTTTTCACTAAGTTTGCATTGCATGATGTACACCAGTTTGAGGTCAAGTTATAAATTTAATTTCTCTGAGGAACCAAATGAGCGATGGATGAATACATAGATAAAACAAAATGCATAAAACATTTACTCCTGATTGCTCAGTAACAATCAGTGTCCATGTTTTATAAATCAGGATCCATTTAGAATTACATTACATGTAGGCTGAGCCATAAGAAATTGTGACAAAAAATAGTTTTATGTGGTTTAACCTTATATTTTGGCTCTAGATGGCTTAAGAAGAAGACAAGATGATTATTTTAAAATGAGAACTGTCTTTATGGTTAAGGGAGTTGGTGTTTTCTGCATGGCCTCTTTTTTTTTTTTTTGGTGGTAAAACTAGAACCAGTTGAGAATGTGTTGTAGGGAGTGTGGTTTCTTTAACATAAAGGGGAACTTGGAAACAGCAAAGGTACTGCTTCTGTTTTCTGTAATAGGAAAAAACTCTTGGAATTAGTCAGGAGAACTGGGTTTACGTAATACAGAGTTCTCCAGTTCTGCTTCTTGTGATTGATTTTTCCCTCATTTGTTAAATTATCTCTTGGCTACTCAAAAAAACTTTAGTGTTGACTATTTAGAAATCCAAATTATCATGAATTGGGCTTGCTTTTAGCAGGCTGTGTGAGTTAATTAACATAAGGTATGTTTTCATCTACCTTATTTGTTGTGAAATTACATTTCTATTGATAAACAAATATACATTAATAATTACTGTTTAATATTATGTCTGCCTTACCAAATTTTAATTTTTTCAATATGCTGTATACCTGAAACTAATACAAAAAAATTTTGAATGTCAATTGTAGTTGAAAAAATTAAAAAATTTTTTTTAAAAATAATGATTTGTAGTGTCTAAGATAGATAGATTTAATTAAGTACTTTTCTAGACTTTTTTCCCAAAAAGGAAAAATATATTCTTAGCTAGGTATTAAGGAGAACTTTGGAACATGCTTTTTGCTGCTTCTCCTGTTCACCAAGGTGGTCCATATCTTGCATTCTTTTCAATAGTGCATTTTAATTTGCAAGAATCAAAACATTACTCTGCCCCATAGGTGATATTAAAAATAAACCCTGATAATCAATAAATAAGATGTTACAGGCCTTTGAAATCTTATGCAAACACATCAAAATCACATGCAAACTAATTTATGGCTTTCTTTTTGTTCAACCATGTCACAGTCTGAGACAGTCTATTAACAAATCTAAAGATGATTTTTCTTTAATGATAAACCTCATGAGTGCAGGGGAAGGTAACGACGTAAGTTTATAGATGTCCCTCACTTAATGCTTTTTGCCTTACTCATCTGGAGAATTTGAAATTAGCGGTTTTTCTCTACTTAGCATTTTAAAAATTAGCTAAATCAATCCTGTTCATATTATTGAATATTTCAGTTAGAAGTCCTGTCACTTTAGCATGTGTTTTTTAGAAAGGTAATTTTGGGACTGTTGGTTGATCACCAGAACCTAGGGAAGAATTTGTGGCCCTTCCTGTGACTGATTATAAAGTTTTATATATTTTTGTATATTTGCCTTTGTACCTAGAAATTGCTTGAATCATGAGAATTTTTCAGTGATAAGTCAACATCTTTTATTTTCATTAGGTTTCTGCCAATTCTTGAGATACAAGTTATTAACAAGAGAATAAAACTTGAGAACAAATCAAAGTCCTATTAGTAGTGATAAGCTTTTTAGCTAATTTAACTATTTAAATTGTAATTTTGATTTTTAGAATGTTTGTCCTAGGGCGAAAGTGCCACTTGAAATTTCATGTATCTTTTGATCAGCAAGTCAATATGTTGGATAGAAATTTCAGTTATCCACTCACACACACAAAAATGTTATACTTCTGTCTTGATTTTGGTTCAAATTAGAAAACTGATATGTAGAAAATTTATGGAATAATGCAATAGCCTCTGCCCTATAGCTCTCCGCTATTCCAAATATTGTTAGTATAACCACTGGCTTCCAGGAACCTAACAAAGATGTGTTAAGTGGCATAACATAAACCACAGTGAATCGTATTTCTGTGGCTTTTATTGATACTTTCAGCTTTCTTAAATTTTTCACCTTTTATTTCTGTAACTCCTAGGCCACACGTCAGCTCTTGAGGAGTCCTGTTGGTTACCATGGGATTATCTGTCATTTTGCTTCTTATCTGCTTACCTGGTATCATTGATATCATCCGTGAGCCTATTTATAGTGTGCACGGGGTGCCCTGATGTTCCAGAAGATTCCAGGCTCTTCTTCTGTTGCTTCTTGAGTGCCTGTGGCCCCTGATGGGACAGGCTATTGGGTATCTCCATGGAGCGAATCCTTCAAGGCCCCGCTGGGCCATCAAAGCTCTCAGGGCAGGAGAACCACACTTTTCTGGCAGACTAGAAGGACTCTGCCTTCTCAGCTCTCTCAGTACTTTCTCCTGTCTTATAGCCTGTACCTTCCTTGGGCTCAGCAGTAGAGACAAAGAAACAGGTATGAGCACATCATGGGACCACGTCCCTCTGTGTGCTGGAGTCTTACTCTTGAAGTCACCTTTTCCCTTTCATGTTGTGTTGTTGTTAGGCTAAATTCTTTGTCATTAGTTTCCTCAGTTCCTCATTCAGTTAGATTCAGGGCGGGTCATCTATCAGTCATAACCAGCAAGTCAGGCGTGTTGAAACATGAAGATTTGATGTAGTTTCTAGTGGTGACACAACCCCTGTGCCTACTCTTAAGGAATTTATTATATTAATGGAATTTAAAAATATCATAGATTTAAGGAAAACCCTTATTTGTAAGAGACTGTCATGCTACTTGCCAAACCATTTCTTCTTCTTTCTCGGCATACAACTAGACTGCATTCCCCCGCCTCCCTTGCTGTTGGATGTGACCATGTGACCACATTTATGTATGTAGAAATAATGAGTATCATTTCCAGGCTTGGCCCATAAAAACTTTCCACCTGTTGTCCTCCACGGTTTATTTCCCAATCACCAACTGAATCCACCAACGTCCTTGAAGCTTTAGAGGGTGGCAAAGCCATGGGATGCATGGATTCGGGGTTGCTGCATCACTGTGTAGGGGAAAGCTGCCCACTGACCAGGAACACTACTGTTGGATTATTCCATGAACAAAAATAAACTCTTAGCATGTTAAGACACTGACATTGTGGGGTTTGTTTGTTAGGGAAGTTAGTTTCACCCTTTCACATCATTTCCCAGTAGTTCTCAACCCTTCTCACCCTTGCACGCCTGAGAGATGAGGCACTCACATTAGCAGTCATGATTTACCATGACAGGGAGGACATGTTTTCAAGGTGGGCCGAGCAGTCACTATAAACATGTGTCGCAATGTGGTTGAGCAAGAAAACTGCAGAGAACTGTCATTAGACTTAGCAGCAACGGCACCACTGTTAGAACAGTTTTAGTACAGTGCTGGTGGCGGGAGACAAAATTGCAGAAGGATGAAAATTAAATGGCAGATGAGCAACTGGAGACAGTGAGTGACTTTACTGACACGAATAGATTCTGGCGACATAATCAGAGAATTGTAAAATTCATGGAAAACAAGGAAATGGTTTATTGTCAAAGCCATTTGTTGAAAGATCTAAAAGTGAGGATCCTCACTGACGTGGTGATAGATTAACCCTATACCCATCTTTACCCAGGATGGTCTTGGTTTATGCCTGCTTACCTAGCATAATTATGAATAGTGCCCTTTTACTTTTAAAGTGGCTAAGTTTGGATAAAAATATCACACATTCACCCTTACACTGTGGCAACCTCATCTGTGTATAGGAATAGCTGGTAAACACATAGAAACTTAACTCACAGATAAGTAGCCATTCAATCTATAGAACGTTTTTAAGCTACTTTTTATGGAGTTGAAAGATTGTGTTTTTTGTCTGACTTGAATAACATTGTAGAATTAGCCCTGATATAACATTAGCCTTAATATAGGACGAGATTTAGGAACTAGCATGTTGGTTAACTTTCATCATCCCTGACTGTGTTTTAGTCAGTTTTTATTTTATTTTTTTTTCTGGCTCTTCCTTGGATATTTTTTGGTGTCCTTATTTGTCATAAAAGATAACTTTGATTTTAAAGAAATGACATATTAAAAGAACTAGCAGCAAAATAGACTATTTTTTCTTTTTATTTATTTTTGCTTGTGAGATGGGAAAGACCTAAGTATAATAAGAACTTGTAAAGAAAATATTGATAGATTTTCATGTATAAAAAAGAAAAATGTATAAACCTCAAAAATACCTCAAAAAATTAAAAGCGAATGTACCTTTTGACCCAGCAATTTCACTTCTGGATATTTATCCAAAGAAAACCAGAACAATAATTTAGGAAGATCTATGCACTTCAGTATTCATGGCAGCACAATTTACAATAGCCAAGATATGGAAGCAGCCTAAATGCCCATCAACAGATGATTGGATAAAGAAATTATGGTTCATACATACAATGGAATATTAGTCATTAAAAAATGAAATCCTACCTTTTGCGACAACATGGTTGGACCTAGAGGTTATTATGCTGAATGAAATAAGTCAGACAGAGAAAGATAAGTACCATGTGATTTCACTTTATGCAGAATCTAAGGAACAATAGGAACAAATTGATCAAAAACAGACTCACAAATATACTGGACAGTTTGGTGATGGGCAGAGGGGAGGGGGGTTGGGAAGCTGAGAGAATGGAGTGAAGGAGGTACAAATTAGTAGTTGATAGTTGGGCATGGGGAGCATGGCAGAGGGAATGCAGTTAGTGTTGATATGATGGCTAAATGGAGGGCCAGGGGAGGGAGGGAGCAATTGGGGGGAATCGTTTTATGAACAATATAGCTGTCTAACCAATGTACTGTATACTTGAAACAAATTTAAGTAAATAAATTTATTTTAAAAAATACACCAAAATAAAAGGCATAACAAACTCTGACAAAATATGTGGAACTTACGGCAAATACAGTATTAAAATTTTTATTCCACATAAAGAGTAAATTTTAATAGAAAACACGTATCTCTTGTGTCCCAGCATAGATTATTGCATTCAATACTCCTAGCTACTCTCTTATTATCTCAGTTTTACAAATGATGGTAGGTGACTTGCAATGGCTACATGACAAATATGTAGTAGTGGAGGGATTTGAACCCATGAGGTCAGATTCTAGAGCATAAGCTCTTAATTGCTACTCCCTTAGATTAATACACAAATGAAAAACTTGAAGAATGCTTCAAGGACACAGAATGCTCCAAATCTCTCAGAGGGAGTTCCACGTGTATCTTTATATTCGGTGGGTTTGTGGGAGGAGGGAAATTTAGAAGCCTCCTTTGTCATCATCTTGGTTCGGAGTCAAAATGTTCTTTTTCTATTCCTGATGGAGTGGTTTCTGGTATACATTTTTGGGCAAAATTTGTCATGTACATACATACAAAACCTTAAAATTGTCTTTGGCCTGGTAGTTTATTTAAGGAAATATTCAGAAAGTCTCAGACACTTAGATGCTAGCTGTTAGCTGCAGTGTTGATAATTTGTTATAAAAACTGGAAGCAATTCAAGGTGCCATTCAGTAGAAGAGAGGTAGTTAAATGAGCTTTCAAAGGTGGGTACAACAGTCCTCTAGTTGTTAAAACACTTTGGAAGAATAATAGCGTGATTAAAAAAAAATTTCACAGTACATTAAAGAAAAGTAGGTCATAAAGCATGTAGACTATCATCTCATTTTTACTGATTATAGGTATAAGATTATATGTGTTCCAAAATATTAACTGTGTTTATTTTTAAATGGTAGGTTATTTGCACTTTTTTCAATATTTTATGAATTGGATACGATGAACATGTCTTACTTTTTAAATCGGAAACAAATTTTATTTCAAAAACAAAAGAAGATTTTCAATAGTCTTTTAGAAAAATATCTGTGAATTCAAATTAACTTTTGGAAAGTTATCCTTAGAAGGAAACAAGAAATGAAATGAGACAAGAAATTAGGAATTTCATTCTTCTATATTCTCCTATCTAAAATTTGTATTGGAGGTATAGGTGCAGTCTTGGTTTTGTTTTAGGGAACACTTTAACCCTTCACCTGAGGGTTAAAGAAGTATGAATTGGTATTTGATAGTTGGTCATGGGGATGGGGAGCATGACCTAGGGAATGCAGTCAGCAGTAATACAGTGGCTAGGTGGAGGGCCAGGGGAGGATGGGAGCAATTGGGAGTATCATTTTATGACCTAGATAGATGTCTAACCAATGTACTGTGTACTTGAAACTAATTTAAATAAATAATTTAAAAAAATAAAAAAGAAGAAACACTTTAAACTTGTGGTGGTGGTTCCTCTGGCATCAGGTGATTTGCACCAGCATCCTGGCTTGGAGCTGTGATTATTCATTTATGCCTCTCCCGCATGGCCTTTCCAGGGCCTGTCAGATCTACTTTGTTGAGAAATACAGATTAAAAAAAAAACTCATGGTGGTGGAATTGAAAATCATATTTTCATTTTATTATATCTAGTAATACCTTTAGATTAAAAAAAATGTTTTTTTTATAATTCACATGCGTAAAAGAGAAACAGTTTCTCTATATTTCTTAAATTATTCTTAAAAAATAAGCACTGTATTGATATAGCTTCACATTCCGTTAGTGGGTAGATTCTTGTTTGTTGAGACACGTTTAGCTCGATATTACCTAATGCTGACATTAGATACATTAAAAAAAAAAACAAACCTTATCTATTTAGTTCCAGCAACATCCTGATTTGGCAGGAATTATTTTTCAGGGTCTGTTCCCTTTGGGGACAATATCCTGTGGGAGTATTTCTGTTTCCTTTCTACTTCCTGTGTATTTAAAGAACTCTTAGCAAGACTAAGAGTGTGCAGTGACTTTTTTCTCTTGTGAATAAAGATGAAAATATTCTTCTCTTGAGCCTAAATTTAAAATGAATAAAATGCTTTCAAACTTAATTGGCAAGAACAGATAAAATTAAAGATAAAATAAAAATTTACTATTGAAACATAAATTTACTTTGTGTGTGTGTGTTTTTCTAGTTAAAGAGGGCTAGTATTTATAATTGAATTAAAACTGAATAGATACAGGAGTGACCTTTTAGGAAAACATTTATTCAATACTGACAGTTGGAAATGCCTGTAAGCCAAAAAGTTAGCCCTTGCCCCCTGCACCTCCTCTCCCCAGTCTCCCTCCCAAATTTCAAATTAACCAAGAGTAAAAGTAAAATAAATAAAGAAATAAAATAAGCCAAATATTGTTGAATTATCTCATACTTTTGCCTTGAAACTTTTGCATGGACAAGAATGGTTAAAAAAATGTATTTAAGAGATAAGAGGTGGTGGAGGAAGGCTTGAGATTAATGCAGTTACTGCCAAAGAGAAAGCCCACTTGGTGGGTAGAAATAACTGAAAGTATTTCCAGTTTGACTCACAAAGAAAGACCCAACTGTATGCCATAATCAAGAGAAACCTCTAAAACAAAGTGATTGATTCAGAATGTCTAAGTGGCAAGGGCTGTAATGACCCGGCCTTGGTGACCTGTCACCCAGGACCACTCAACTGTGGCCAACAGAGCAGAGGGTTTTTGCTCAGCCATTGCATCCCCCACTCCATTCCTTGGACACTCAGCTACGTCCAGGGTGGTAGACCTGTTTAGAATTTGGTAGCTTCCTCTGGAACTAGATGTTTACAGCAGTGTCTGAAAGAAAGGTTCAGATTTTAGAACGAGAGAGGTGCTAGGTAGACAGTACAGATATTAAGAAAATAAACATTTTCTGGATATTGTTTTTCAGTACTGTGATTTTATTCTTGCTAAATCGACATTTGTTTTTAAATAATTTGCCGAATGAACAATAGCAGTACAGAATAACTGATTGAGAAGTAATGAAACTGTCCAGAACAGTGCCATCTAATGAAAATGAGCCACAAATGTAAGCCATGTATGCAATTATTTAAAACTTTTTAGGCACCACATTGAAAAAGTAAAGAAATAGGTGGAATTAATTTTAATATATTTTACTTAATCCATTCAAGATATTATTTGACATATAATCAATATCAGATGTAGTAATGAATAATTTTACATATTTCTCTTTATTCTTCAATATCTAGTTTGATTGATGCTTACAGTATATCTCAGTTCAGCCTAGCCTCATTTTGAGTAGTTTTGGAAAGTTCAGATCTAGGGAAAGAGATAGTCATCTAGTTATTTCAGTGCAAGTGAAAAACAATTCTTCAAACCTAAAGTGTATTTATAAAGGGAAGGGATTAAGATGTACAACTTTGTAGTTACAAAATAGTCATGGGGATGTAAAGTTCAGCATAAGGAATACAGTCAGTAATTTTATAAAAGCTACGTATAGTGTCATTTGGGTTCTAGATTTATCGAGGTGATCATTTCACAAGTTGTATAAATGTCTAATCGCTGTGTCGTACACCTGAAACGAATAAAATGTTGTGTCAACTGTAATTGAAAAATAAAATTATTAAAAAAAATAAGGTGTATTTATATACATGGCAATGCATTTATACTTTTTGGCCCGGGTAAAGTATGCTCTATTTAATGTTTTTATTTTGTGTTTCTATGCGTTAATGATACCTGTTTTAGAGTAGAGCATAATTATGGCTTGGTCTGTAGCCAAATGTTATCATTACTTTTCTTTTAGGAATGATGTTGAGAAGGTGGTTCCCTCACTTCATTTAGGTCTCTATTTAAAGAGTAAAACAATTGAAGACATGTGGCATTCACTGCTGTTGTAGGCACCGACACTCCCACTGTCATCATCTTGTATGTCTCCCTTGGGGGACCCACCACTCTTCCCCATTACCCTGTCCTCAGTCAGTCTAGCCCTTATTGCCTCCAGCCAAGACCGTTATAATCACCTTGTCATGGTCTCTCTGCCTCCAGCCTTTCCCTTCCAAACCAGTCGACATGGTTGCCATGTGAATATTAAAAAGTATCTCCGAACATGTTAGTCTCTGGCTTAGAATTTTCACTTTGTCCCAGTGTTTCACAGTCCTCACTCTGGCTTTTAGAGATGTCTGTGATATGCTATGCTTGAATCCTGTGCTCTTGCCAGCTGGACAGTCTGCTTTTTATTTATTTATTTATTTTTTGAGGAATACAGTCAATGCGTTCTCTTCCATTTTTTTGTACATACTCTTTACTCCTGGACACCCTTTTCCCATCCTGCCCTGAACAAAACCTCTGACTCAGCTTTTGCTGCTGCTTTTAGCTTTCCTTAGGCACTTTCTTGATGGATTATAGGAACCCTGAGAAATATAAATAGACAATGAAATATCAAAGCAAGACACTTGTCATATGCCATTGTTGAAAGACAAAAATGAATTTTTCTCAAAGTTCAGGAACTGTAGATAAAAGCCAGAGTTAGCATCTTTCAATAGCCTGTTCCCTTACTACCCGATGTCTGTAAGTGGGGGCCAATCAGAAAAGATCCTTGTACTATTTCCTCAAAAGATACATATTGCTCCATAGGAAACATTTCTCATTGGTTTTCTATAGTCATATCAAACTTTTAGAAACCTTTCAATAGTGAAAATTTCTAACACACAAAATGGAATAGTACAGCAGACTCAGGTGCTCATCGTCTAGCAGAGATAGTCATAAACTCAGCTTTTGAAAGCCGCTGGCTCAGTTAGCAGAATGAAAAGCATGTCCGTGTGTGTGTGTGTGTCCGTGTGTGTGTGTGTTTTCCATTGAGTAGGCAGGAGTATATGAACAGGAATTGAGCTAATGCTTTTAAAGTGAGTCTTCAGGTAGGATCATAGAATCATAGAATTTTAGATTTGGAAAAGGTTTCTTTAGTATTTGTTTTATTTTTAGTTAGACATCACGCATAAGGCGTTCTTAACGGGACTGATGTTTTCAGTAATTATTTGGTTAAAAAAAAACTTTCTTGGGGATGCTGAAAAATATTGACGTGCCTTCTGCAAACCATAGTCACTCTTCTGGCACGAGTGTATTCAAGTAACTATGATATTTGCTTGTGATAACTTCAGTGGCTTACATGTTCTGTATGTTTTTTGAAATTGCCATGATTTAAATATGAACGCTATAGCAAAACACCATAGAAAACAGATTAGTTGGAAGATAGAGACAGGCGAGCTATTTCTAGCAAGGTGTTAAAGACACCCATTGTGTGACATCCTGTGGGCTGGTCAGTTATAAGAATTCATAAAATTAAAAAAAAAATCCTTAAGTTATTTGAGGTTTGCCTTTAAAAATTGTTTATATCAAAATCCAAATATCTAAAAATCTGTGAATTTGAAATGCCGCCATGAAGAAATGAGGCCATCGGTGGGATTGCCTCTCAGATCGCCACTAGGCTTTCTGGTTACTGTTGGGCGATTATTGATGACCAGATAAATGGCCTGGCCATCTCTGTCGGTGACTTCTGTTGTAATTCTCATTGCTCTGTTGAAGCTCTAGCCGAAATCTGGCATGGAATTTGGAAGCTGAAGCGATCTGAGACACTTTTAATTCTAACCTGATTTTCTGGAGGAGAGAATCGAGGTCCAGCAGGGGTTAGTAACTTCCCCCTGGTGGTTCTTGTGTTGCTCCCTCTGAACTGTTTTTACTCTTCGTACTTCGAGCATCAGACATGTGTGTGTCCTCCCCCTTGTCCCCAGCACACCAACAAATTCTCTGACTTTCTGGACACCAGCTGGGTGTTGTCCAGTTCATTCAGTTCCAACACTAGCTACCTGGAGTCAGCACGGACCCCACAGGTGAAGGGCTCAGTCCCGCAAGACTGCTCCCACCTTAAATGCCATTTGCACGTGTTGGATGCTCTGGGTACCCACCCTTCAGCTCGACTTGGCTACACAGCCAAGGGTTTTCACCACCCCCTCCTCAGGATTGATAATTTGCTAGAAGGCCTCACAGAATTCAGGAAAACGTTTTATTTATGATTACTGGTTTCTTATAAAGGATATCACAAAGGAACCAAGTGAACAGCCAGATGAAGTATATTGGGGAGGTCTGGGATGGTTCTAAGCCCTGGGGCTTCTGTCCTGGTGGAGTGGGGAGCACCACCCTCGCGATGTGTGGATGTGTTCACCAACGCAGAAGCTCTTCAAACCCTGTCATTTAGGGGTTTTTATTTAGGAGGCTTCGTCAAGTAGATGTGATTGATTATTAACTCAATCTCCAGCCCCTCTTGCCTCCTTGGAAGTTGGGGTGGGGCTGAAAATTCCAACCTTCGAACCAAGGTTTGATTTTTCTAGCAACCTCTTTAGCATGAACGATGCCACTGTCACTTGTGAAATTCCAAGGGATGAAAAAGCTCAGTGTCAGGACTGGGTGTCAAAGACAAATATACAGCAGCAGATGTTCCTGTCACCCCTTTCACTCTGAAAATTACAAGAGTAATTTAGGATCTCTGTGTCAGGACCTGGGAATGAAGACCAAGTATATATTTATTATTATATCCCAGTAGCACACTCTTATCACGAGAGTCAGTCAGTCTCCATGGTTGCCAAGCCCTTGTCAGCCCTTTGCCTCTGCTTTCATGGCTACCTGCTGCATACCTGGGGGACTGCATTTGCCTCCAGGCTCATCTAGTTGCTTTAATTAGTTCTGTGATCCAATTCGATAAGCTACTATGGAAATAAACTGTTAAGGTTAGATGTGAATTGGAAGAGGGAAGAAAAAGGCCATTTTGAAAGGAAAATATTGGGAGTAAACTTTGCAACAAATACGGAGAGATAATTTTTAATTATTAACATTTATTTGCATAAGAATTCTGCTTATCTTTGCTCATATTCACTTCCATTTTTGGAGCCATCCCCTTTGTCAATAACTAATACAGAAAGAGTCTCAATTTCAGTAATCGCAAATTGGTAATATCAAATTGGTGTTATTGCACTGAAATAGCCTTTATAATTTTTAAAGCATTTTCACATATTGTTTTCCACATATTGTTCATAGGAACACTTTTAAAAACTATACTGAAAAGAAATCCTAATACTCTTAAAAAAAACAAAACCCTACTAAATCCTTTTTAGCATTTTCTACTATTTTAGCAAGATGTTCTTAGAAATATTTAATAGTCGGCCCTTGCATCTGAGCTTTGCTTCTCTTGGGTAAAGATTTTAAGTGGAAGTTATTAGCATTAGTTTGGAAATAAACTGGTTTAGAATCAATAAGGATAAAACCTTATGCACAAAGCAAGCCTTACTTCCTTGGGTTTGCAGTCAGACCACTTAAAGGAGTGTTTATTTAACTGGATCTTATTTACAAAACAGTGAATGCTCTCTTGTGCCTGGGAAACTCGCAGGTTCTTGTGGTGGGGGGACTTCTCCAACCTTGGCATGTGAAGTCCATTGAATTTTAAAAGTTAAAAGGAGTGGAGCCCAGCTTATTAGGAAAAAGAACATTTAATACTAAATATAACCCGTTTGAAAATAATGAACTGTGAGGTTTGAAATTCAAGATAAGATCTAGGAAGGCCCCGTAAGCTTTCCAATCCGTTTTGTTTCTCTTAAATTCTTTGTGTTTTCTCCGTCTCACTTATGGAAGAAAGCCACTCTTTCGACTCTTCCTAAATGTTCTCTTGTTTTTATCATTTTGGACTCATACCTTCCCTGTCTTGATATTTGGGTACAGCTTTCCTTTCCTTTTTTCCCATTTTTTTTTAAATCTGTCATAAATCATCTGATTAGGTATTTCCTAATAGATGCTTGCAATTTTAGGTGTATTTACATATTCTTTAAAGCTTATTTCCACAATTATGTCAGCAACCTTAAAAATGAGCCTCTATAATGAAAGGTAAAAGGTGATGAGAAGCCTGCTTTTACTGTGCTTGGGATTTATTTTGAACGTGAGGGCTGTCTGGTTTTTCCTGGTGGTACATTCTTGTACTTGAGTGACTTTCCTCTTGAAGCTGCATACACGCTTTGGAAAGCCCCTTGAAAGGAGGACATAATCTTTGGTGAAGGAGTTTTAAGTAGTTTTACTACATTAACATGGAGTGCTTTCACATGCAGTTTCTCTTAAATTTGAATTTTGTAAATGAAATGAAACGTGTACCTCGTGTGTGAAATGGCAGATCTCTTAACTCTGAGATGCTTAAATGTCATTCAGAAGGGCCATGTGAAAGGCCCCTTGTTTGTTCTGATTAAGAGAGATGGAGAAACACTGTGATCTGTTTTAACATTAAACACATTTCATAATTATATCAAAAAAAAATTGTAGGCCACACCTCAGCATTATAAAGACCTTCCTTTTTAAGATTTAAAAATCAAGGTTTTATTTAAATTAAAAAAAAATTTATTCTCCAATGTGCAGTTGTCATTTTGGGGAGGATGTATTGGGCTGAAGTAATAAACTTTAGTAGTTACTTGCATCGCAACTTCAGCTGCCAAACGTCCCCACTGTGAAAGCAAAAAAAATGATGTGGTTATTTTACAGGAAATACTGTATAGAACTGTGGTTTGTGTAAAGGAAATGCCCACCAAGAAACAAAAATAGTGAGGACTTACTGGTGTTCTTTATGCTTGATGTAAAAATGAGTTGGTATAAGTAAACCTTACTCCTAGATTTTAGGTTCAGAATTAATTCTGATACACTTTGGTGTAGGGCACGGAGTGACTCTGTATTTATGGCTTGCTAACCATGCAGCTGGGTGAGGGGAGCACACAAAGGCTATGTAAATAAAAGGAGCAGATGGCCAAGGAATGATTGTTTGGCACTATCACATGAATCAACCAGATTTAAAACGCAATAGAAGCAGCACCATCGCTTTGATTGCTCTAGAGACTAGCAATAGATCTGTAATTGTCCTATTGTCATTCTTTTCACAAATCATTTAGTCTGTCAAACATTTCTCTGTGGAATTGGCTCATCACGGCAGGTGGATCACGGCTGGAAGGGAGAGCAGTGTGCCTGCTGTTCTCCAGCATCTGTAATTTGCGATGTGAGAAGCTGCTTGTTAGAATTCTTAATACGAATGTACCTGCTTAAATAGGGCTGAGAAGAACTTCGGGATTGATTAGTCCAATCTCTCGTTTTGCAGGTGTGTCACAGAGAGGTGTGTCCAATCTAGCGTTGTCTTCACTCCTTTATCCCAGATAATCTGTGAGTGGATATACGATGGATTGGAGCCCTTCTGAATTAGGCTACAGCTCCCAATTAGTTTAGAACAGAGGTCGGCCATAAAGAAATATGAAATAAAATGTTAATAAAAAAGTTGTTTTGGCTTTTTTTCTTTGATTTTTGACTCTGACCCATTAGGTCCTTTAAAAATTTTGTTGTAAATTTCAGTTGTTGACAGGAATAATAAGGGTATCTCAAGTAAAATCAGTGATAAAAGTCTAAGATTAATTAAAGGCAAGGAGCTATCCCTCAGAAAACCTAATCCAGGGGCTTCAAAGTATGTGTCATCTCACATGCCAAACCTGATCTGTTGGTCAGAGTCCTCTGCAACACTGTCGAAAAGGACTCTGTAGCCATGTCCTTGACCAAGTAAGAAGAATGCTTTGATCAAGACTGATTTGGACATCAGTTGAGACTGGGGCAATGCCAATTTACTTCCTAGAGATTTTCCCCCAGATAGCAGTCAATTCTTTAATCAGTTCGTGGGTGTGATTTTTCAGCCAGTTGTAAATTCAATTTAATGATCTGTATCCCACTCACATTTTATTTTTTTTGGACCTAGATAGGAGCATATACCCTGATGATAGTTTGAAAATGTGAAGTCAAAGGAGTGTTAAGTTCATTTGTGGGTTAGGTCTGTGAACTCAGGCCTGGGGAATAAAAACGAGGGGTTTGACAGAAGGCAGCGTGAGTGCCAAGGGGTGCTTTTCTTTCCATTTCTATTTCTAACTGTAGTAAACGTTTTAACTCTAGCTGAGTCATAGCAAGTTTTATCTTGCTTAGAGAAGCCTTGATTGGATGTCATTATGGATAATTCCATGTAGAAAAACTAGATAAAACTGAATATATTTGCATTAAAATAGTATAGACCTGACAAGAAAGGTTATCTATGAGAAGTTACAGTATAATAAGATTTAGGTTATTCATATATTCATTTTTACTAAATTTTTTATAAGATTTATAGATCAAGTTGTAGTTGCAATGAAAATTTTAACATTTTAAATACAAAAATGAGAAAAAAGTAATACTATTTAGTGCTTAGGTACAGGTGTTATCTGCTTTACAAATATAGACTCAGGCTGGCCTTATGCCCTTTGTTTTTCATTTGTTTCCTTTTTTATATTAATATTGGTTTCAGAGCCTATCAGGAAAATCGATTTGATTAATGCAGACACGATCTCAAAAACTTCACCTCCATAGCCTCTGTAGCCAGGCCTTCTGTGAAAGCACTTTAGCTGTAATGATCAGTCGACCTGTCTGGTGAGCATCATAAAGCTAAAGTGCCCGGAAAAGCCCTCGATTTCTCATGAAGATCGGCATGACATTCTTCCTGAGAAGTATTCACATCGCATCAGTCAGCAGGTTGTAGAGTTGCAGCCCACTAGAGCAATAATGAAAAATTGAGCTAACATCTTGTATGACATTTTTAGTTTTTCTGAACACTCACACTTATTGCACTGAACCTCCGTGAGCTGTTGTTAGGCAGAGCAACTCATATTCTTATTATCTCTGTTTACAAATAAAACTCAGAGGGGTTAATGACTGTCTAAAGCGAGAAAGCAGTGGGGCAAAGAGAAGCATTTATCCTTATCCATGTGCGTTTCAGTTACATTTGAAGATACTTCACATTTCACAGTGGTGAAATTTAATTTAATCTACTAACTGGACAACAACAAGGTAAACGTGTAGAGAGCTTGTTCTATCCACCTCACATTTCGTTAGGAGAATACGTGCCTCTGAGCAATCATATCTGTTGTTGCTGCTGGAGGGGATAGAACGATTACAAGACACGATTCCTTTCCTCCAGTTTGCCTATGATCACCTGGTTTTGTAGCTACGGACATGATTTACTAGACTGTAGGGCAGTGTTTGATATGTGTCCTGAGAAAGGCAGAGATGACCTTAGTCCCAGAAGGGACTGTCAGCCTTGGCCAAGAACAGGGAGAGAGACTCAGGTAACAGTGGACATTTAAGTGAGCATTGGAAGGTGACAGATTTTCACTGGCATTTTTCGAGAATCTGTTTATTTTGATGAAAATAAGAGAATCCTGTGTGGGCAAAGGCATTGATGTAGGAAAGGTCAGTGTTTGTGGGGAGGTCAGCAGACCAATCTGACAGCATGGGAAGATCTCTGTAGGAGAGTAGTTATAATTACTCCTGTGGGAATGAAAAAGTGCCAGATTTTCTTCTGTCACGAGTCTTAGTATGTTCCCTTCCTCCTCAATTTATAAAGGAGGAATAGGCCGTAGAAATTGTTTTCCACTAGGATATTGTCTTTGAAATTAATCATGATATTTAGTAAGGGATAATTATGTGGAATCTCATTTTTTAGTCTTTTTTTTATTGTTGTTCCTCCCCCTTTCCATCATTTTAATTTAGAAACCCTAAAACCTACGCAAAAGTCACACGAATATTCAATAAACACCCATTATTGGGGATAAGCTTGATGTTCCTCACTACACAGTGGTTGTGGGTGGACATAGCTGTATGAAGTGGCCCTGCCCTTTGTAAATGGTCAAGATTGAGGGTCAGCAGACTTTCTTTGTAAAGGAAAAGGTAGTAAATATTTTCAGCTTTTTGGGCCGTATAGTCTCTGTTGCAATGACTCAGGTCTATGATTGTAGTGGGAAAGCTGCCATTGACAGCACATAATTGAATGAGCTTGGCTCCGTTCCAATCATACTTTATTTACAAAGCAGGGCAGGTGGGGTCCCAGCCCTCTGGTGTCTCTTCTTAGAAGGACACTAATCCCGTTCCAGCAGGGCCCCACCCTTACGACATCATTTAACTTTAACAGCTTCCTTAGAGGCCCCATCTCTAGATCCATCTACACAGCCATGCTGGCGGCTAGGGCTTCGAAATATGAGTTTTGGGTGACAAAGACATTCACTTCCTAACAGACACTCTCTCGGCTTTCTTTCTACCTCACCAGCCATTCCTCTGTCACTTTTTAAAAACTTTTATTTATTTTAAATTCTTTAATTAAATTAATGTTTTAAATTTATTTTTAATTCTTTATTTATTTTTAATTTTTTAATGACCCTGTTTATACCTCCTTACTTCTCCACTTCCCCCGGTAACCACTAGTCTATAGTCCATGCCCATGTGTCTCTGTCCTGTTCGTTTGTTGCTTTTAGGTTTATATCACATGTATAAGTGATATCATGTGGTTTCTTTTCTTAGCTTCTTTTATGCTATTTGCTCTCTAAAATCTGGAGTTCCTCAGGCTTTGTTCTAAGCCTCGTTTTTTATTCATGCTACACAGCCCACTTGGGTAGTTATACCCATTCCCATGGCTTTGCTTACCACCTGTGTACAGATTCTCCTAGATGTTCGTCTTCAGCCTAGGCCTCTTCTCTAAGCAACAGGCTCTCACCCAGTGTATGTCTCGTATGATCTCAAAGTTAGTAGGTCCAAGTGGAACCCTTGATTCCAAAATTCTTACTGATACTTTCCCCCAATTTTTCGGTTTAGACAATGGCATCATTATCTGCAGTTTCTAAAATCATAAACCTAGACATTATTCTGATTCCTTTATTTCCCTCACTGTTGGTATAAACAGGTATGGCTGTTTCTGTCTTCAAGATTTATCTGAAACTTGCTCCACCCGACTCTACCTCTGTTGTATTTCTGGCCACTTCCTTGTCAGTTGGATCTCAATTAAAAGATTACCTTTCTTGACTTCTTAGGCTATATAGTTTTTATGAACCCACATTCCCACAGCCTTCCCTGTGCCATCCTCTTGATATTTTTGTCTTCTTTGCATCTTATCACCTAAAAGTTCATGGTTTTTTTGTTTACTTATTTTTCATCTTTCCCTTGGAGAATGTCATCTTAACAGAACGAGGGCCATGTTAGCCTTGCTCTTCACTGTGTCCCCACCACCCAGAAAAGTGCCCGGTACATAATAGGTGTTCAGAGGATATTTCTTGTAGAAGGAACGAGTCTTTGTTACCACCCCCTTAGTTCAAGCCAACGTCATCCTTTGCCTGGACTCTTCCAGAAGATTCTTAACTTTTCAGTTTTCCTACTCTGCCCATGCCTTCCTCCAATCCATTTCCATAAAGCAGCCAGTGTGATCATCTGAAAATGGATCTCAGGCTCTGTCCTCCTTGGCTGGAACCTCTTCAGTGGCTTCTCTGTGAGGAATACAGCCCCTGCACATCTCTCCAACTTCATCTTACTTCCTCCCATCTGTTCTAGTCTGGACACAATGACCATCTGCCATCTTTTAGAACACATCAGTTTCTCTCTTCCCAACTCTGGGTCTTTTCACTTGTTGGTCCTCTTCTTGAACATTCCTCTCCAGTCTTCACATGGCTGGCCCCTTCTTTTTGGAGCTTCGTATTACAGTTCAAATGTCACCTTTTCAGAGAGACCTTGTCTTTCTGAGATGGGTTTTCCATCCTTCACTGACCCAGCACTAGTGAAGTTCCTTTGTAGCACTGAGTACTACCTGTAATCATTTTATATTTTCTTATTTTTCTTTCCCATGGTGGCCTCACGAGGATAGGAGATTGTCTCCCTTATTCTTGATTGTGTTTTAGTGCCTATCACACTTCCTGGCAATCTTTGCTTATTTGCCAAATCAGAGAATACACATCCTAAAACATTTATATTTTTCCTAAGGCATCTGAAAGCACTTTGTTTTCAGAACTTTGTCTTCTAGGCCTATAATCCCTTAAATGCTAAGATTAGTAATGTTTCTATTCGATCTTCATCCATAGTAAGTCTAAAGTAGAAGATTGTTTCTTTATATTGCATTTCCCCAGAGACAGATTCACGAGTCAAAGAGAGAACTCCCAATGTATGACTTCCATGAGATGGTGGATTTATCCTGACTGGCTTTTTATGTCTTTAGTCACCTAAGTCATTAGAAAGTTTGCATTGTTTTCTTTCTAGGAACACCAGCCCCTCATTATAAATTAAAAAGAGACTAGACTACTGTTTCTAAGTATATTGGATTGGAAAGATTTTCGAAGTTGATTATCAGAAAGGTCAGATATTTTTGTCTGGCAATCTCAGAATGGAGAAAAGGGCAAGGCGGTTGTCATTATAACTGTTGTCATAGAGTTAAATCCCACACTCATCACACTTTCATACTGATAAAACAGTTTGGAGAAAATGCTTGGGCAGTATATGTATTTTTAAAGATACTACAAAAAGCTACGTAACAAATTCCCCCACCCTCATTCTTTTCCACTTAAAAGTGGTGTATTTCCATTACTCTAAAAGGGATAATTTGGGGCTCCCATACTCTCATCACCAAGATTTAAGAGATTAACATTTTGTTATATTTGTTTCATATCATTTTCTTTTTTTTTGTATTAAAATGTTTATATGCAGCTAAAGCTTCCAAACTACCCATGACTTTTCTTCTCTCTTCTGAGATGAATATATACATGTTCAATCTGTATCATATCAAGAGCAGAAATAGTCCCTGTAAGTAAGAAGTTGTTAGTAACATTTTGCAGGAGTAAGTTCAGTTGTTAAAGACTAGTTTCCTTGATGAAATATGTTTTGCTATTTTAGCTATAGCTCTGTTTGTATCAAAGTTTCAAAAAATTTTATAGCCTATTTTTTCCTCCAAACTTGTTAAAATACAAGTTACTAATATTTAAGATAACTAACAGAAAAAAATCTACACAGTAATAAGCAACTTCTATTTCTTATGACACAGTTCTGGTGTCATAAACTTCAGTTGAACAAAACTCTACATAGGCTTTGACTAAAAGAGTCAAACTTCTTGGAGAAGTCAGGCACTTGAGTGGAGGCCTATAGAATAAACTCCTTTTTCTTTTTTCTTCCTAATCATTGGATAAAATGGCAAGAGTGAGGGATCAGGAGGGAGACTAGTTATCTAAAGATCTGGCTTCATGGGAATGTCTTCAGCCTTCACCTGTGTGATTATTTTGTACTTTTATTACGTATGTAGGCATTCATAAATATTATTTATACTGCCTGCATGTTTTACATACATAATCATTTAGAGAGAAATGACACAATTCACTTTTTTTTTGTGTGTGTGATTTTCGAGATGACTCTATGGTTGTATATATAGTTATAGTTCATTATTTTTACTGTTCTAGATAATACCAATATAGAGTATAGCATATTTTGCTTATCTAGTCTTCCTTCCTTCCTTCATTCTAAGGAAGCACATAAACTTGGATCTGTGTGATTCTGAGTCGTTATTATTACTGAACGCACGGTCAGCATTTTATGGTGGGAAACACTCTGGGGGCCCTTCCACTGAGGTTCATCGGGAGAGCACGTTGGCGTCCCTGATGGATCCTGACTGACTGGTGTTGGGCCTGTGGAGATGATCAGGTTAAACAGGGAAGTGAATGTTCCTTCTCCTGTGAGACTGGCCTTCAGGTGTGTCCACGATCTGCAAAATCATCACAGCCTTCAGATCATCTCTGGGAGGGGGTTGCTTCTGCCACATGGTCCAGACGAGCCTGTCCTGACCCCCGTCACATCTCAAACTTGACCCAGGTGCCTGATCAGAGCAGTTGGCTTGGTCAAGAGTGCCCTGTGCCATTTGATGACAAGTGCACTCCCTGTCGTCCTTTCTGAATTAGGTGCCTCCCTGGGAACGGTGTCTAGAGCTTGTGGTGTGGACTGTGGGAGTCTGGTCTCCTCAACCTTTGGTTGCTGGTTGAAATTGTGAAGTTGTGTTCAGAGGGTGAACTCAGAGCAATAAATTATATTTTTTCTTCCCTGAAAGCCATTTGCTGATAAATGTTTTTTGCCTTTCCTCCCTCCCTTATTTAGTTTTTGTTGTTGTGGTGGTTTTTAACACTTATAGCCCCTGGTCTTCCTAGGTGGTCTCCCATCTAAGTACTAACCAGGCCTGACCTCCCTTATTTAGTTTTTGGCCTTGGCATGACCATCGATTTGTAGTAGCTCTGAGAGATACTGTCCCATGTCAGCGACCTCGGAGGTTCTGCCAGCCACTTAAGAAGACTCTCACACCCATCTCCTCAGCCTTGGCCTGTGGAAGGGCATCTTCTGTTTTCTGAGCCATCACAGCGGTCACTTACCTGTCCTCCCTGATCTCTTTTGTCTCCTCTCCAATTTGGAGTAATTTCAAACCTCAGCTCTGGTCCTGGCAGATATTATAGTGCTGGAAGATTTGCAGAATCAGGAGTAGAGATGAGGTTGGATAAGCCAGGTCAGGACAAGATTGTGAAACTGGGAAAGGCTACATGTGGCCAGTGCAAGTCAGTTAAGAAATTAAGTTATTTAATTGAGTACCACTGCGTACTTGGCACCAGATGAGGACTTTTGCATCAGCTACTTCATTTAGTCCCAACAACCACCTCATGGAACTGACATGGTTATTTCAATTCTGTCTGTGAGAAAACAGGCTCAGGGAAGTAGAGTCAACTTGCTCAAAGTCACACAGGCACGAAAATTTCAAGTCATTATTCGTGCATAGTTCATCAGATTCTAAAGCCCATGTTCTTTTTGTTACTACATCACATTACTTCTCTGTTAGGCAATGAAATAAGTGTGTCTGTGCCCTGTCGGAGAGAACAGGAGTTTGGAAGTATTGCTCCTAGTCAAGCTGCAGCCTAAACAAATAGTGCTGTGATTATCAGTAGATGGTGCTTGAATTTTATTCCAAATACCCTGTCTTCTTAAAAGAAGCACTTCACAAGCTGTTTTCATTAGCATCTCTGTCAATCAGGAGTCTTATTAGTTATTAGCCACAGAAACACTCTGGCTGATTTAAATGGAAAAGGAAGTAACTTAAAGCACACAGAGTGGTCACAGAATGTCAGGGGGACCTTCGAATCAGGCAGCCAGGAATGCAGCCTACAAATCACACCACTGAATCTGGCTGATGGTGAGAATTGGCCAGGGGTACTGTCCTGGCCACTTGATATTTGTCCCGAATTCCAACCGCTGCTGCTGGAACCATGATTTAGATGGTGCCACCAGTTGCCATGGTAGTGTGTCAACTTGCCATGCCTTTTCATTTTGCTAACTTCCAAGTTAATGTCCGGGGCTGGTGCATCTTAGGGGCAGAAAGTAGGTCCTGAGCCCAGATGATAGCTGGAGTGGAGGCTGGGATGTGAATATGGGACATTTTTATTTTTAGAGGGGGAGATGGGCTCTTCCTCCTAATATAGACAAACTCCAAATATAGAAAAGTGATTCTGGTACGCAGTAGCCAAAGGGAGTGACAGACATCGCAGCATTCAATCCTATGTAATATACTTTATTTTATAGTGTGGGATTTCTCCTCATTTTTATAATAAGAAAACTGAGATGAAAATTTTCATTCGCTTGGGCTAGAAACTGGCCTTCTCTCTTATTCATCTTCTGGAATCAATTAGCACCAAGTCCTACGGATGCTTATAAATTAGACTCAGGTCTTCCACTTCCTCTGTCCTTGGGCGCATAACCCCAGTCTGGGTCTTTAAGACCTTGAGGTTGGATTTTCTCAATACTGTCTTTCCCTTGTCTCCTAATACTAGTTTCTTTTCTTGGATCTCTCCTGCAAATTTCTGCCGGGGTACTCTTTTGTAAACACTGTTTCCTCATGCCTCTTCATTGCTCAGAATTATGGTTGCCTGATTCAGAAGTGGGTGGTCTTTAATAAGTGATAGGCTGATTTGGGTCATTTACGATTTGGATTCCTTTGGTGGTTGATGAAAGAGAGTATCGAGAAGTTTAGAGTTTGAGCCCTGTTCTTTAATGTATGAATTTTGTCTTTTCTTGAGCGTAATTTGTTTCTCCTTTTCCATGTGGGAAAAAGCCCAGTGATGTTTCAGACTTGCTTATTGATCCTTTTTTCTTTCTTTGATACTTAAATATTTATAATCTGCACTTCACAGTTCATTATTAGTGGCATTTTCTAATTTAAGTTTTTTTAATTTCCATATTCTTATGTCCCTCCCTGAGCCTTCCCAGCCCTTAAGGGTGCGGAGAACCAGGACATATGTTTTGTTTATGGTGTTAGATCTCTAACAGGTTCTTGGTTGATGATTAATTGAATGGAAAATATGTAACCTTGGATATAGATTTTTTAATGATATTGGAGGAAAGGAACCTGATTTAACAGTTCTGATCAGTCATTGCTTCTGCTGCTGAGCCCTATGGACTTTATCCTCCATATGGAATTTAATGCTGTTGAGTCCATTAAAAATAGCCCTGTGTCCATGACCTGAGCCACAGCCGTTCACACGTGACATTCACCAGGTGCATGCTATTAATTCCACTCCTTGTCTTTGGAAAACTGTAAGAAATAAGGCAAAAGCACAGCAGTTATCAGGTTATCAGGTTCTTTTAGGTAATTAAAAGGGACGGACATGCATGTGACACAGGTAGGAGTTGGGATACTTTTCCTCATGTCTATTACAGTATTCCCCTTCCACGTGTATCTTTGGAGCATCTCTCCACTGGAATCGTTACTTGTGCTCGGAGCCTGTCTATGCACAAGAGCGTCATCCTTGCCCACAGCTTCTGACAGAATTGTAATTTCATGTAGTCAACTGTGATGCTTCAGTAACTTCCTGCCAGCCAGAACTTGTAGACCTGTGCCTCCCTCTAAACTTTTGTTAACGATGTTATTTTAATATTATTTTAAACTTAATATGTTAAGAAAATGTGATTTTGTTTAATTTTTGTGCTTGCCCTTATAGAAGTTGTTATTACCTCCTCCCAAACACATCAAAACGTCCAGTTTCGGAGAGGGTGACAACGGCTTCTCTAATGGCAAGTGTTTTGAGGCAAAGCACAGCCCTGTTGATTTGTCCACTCGTAGAAAACAATGTGAGCATTTGACTTCCTTTCAAGTTGCAGCTTGAAAAACTTTAAAACAAAACAAAAAATTACAGCACAAATTATTTGTGCATTATTCCTATATTATTATGTAGGAACCCCTTTTAGAAGTCCAGAAGGAATCCCCAGTCACAGTGTGTTAACAGCCATTCGTATTTCTTCTCCTTGAATTTGTCCTTTTCCATTTTTCTTTATGGTTGTTAGTAGTTTTAATATTGATTTTAAAGAGTTGCTTGGATATTAAAAAAGTAATGTTTTTTCTCTTTAATGTGTTTGATTTTGTTTATGATTATTTTGCTATATAATAGTTTTACATTTTTATGAATTCCAATCTGTTGAAATAAATGCTCATTATGATTTTTCCCATCATGAGACTTTTTTTTATCTTATGAGAAATGTTTTTGAAAAATCTTTAATAGCTCAGAATTTCTGTGGTATACGGTGAGCAAGTAATTAAGTTTTTTGCAAATATGATCATATTCATGTATCTTGTATTCATGCCTGGCCAGATTTTTCTCTGGTTTGCCTTTTTAGGTGAGTTTTTTTCCAAAATGTCATGCTATTTTTTAAATAAAATGTCAGCTGACTTCTTCACTTATGCAAGGCAGTTTTCCCTCTCAGTATCACAGCCTGTGTAGGTCTGACTGTCATGCTCCCTGTTCCTTTGTCCAGGTCATCCGTGAGCATGAGACATAGAATGAGTCTTGGGACATCACTTGACACGATGCTTTCAATGTATTTGTTTACTTTCCAAAACAGCTTAAGAATGACTAAGACCTTGTTTCCTGAGCATGGAATAAGACTTATCAAGGAAAAAAACCCCAAACCTTGTCCATTTTATTTCTTTCGGCTTCTCTGTGTGGCCTTCTGTGTCTGTCTTAGAAGAAAATTAAGTTGTCTGTTAATTCAGATCACATTCATGAGTGAGAAAAGGACTTTTCATAGCTGAACTAGATACATGTTCCCGAAATGAGAAGACGTTGAGAATACTATCTCTTAATCTCATTTCCTGTTTTGTAAAAGGACTTTTTGACTTTTTAAATGTTTTCTTTTCTTTTAATTCTAATTTTCTTTTGTCTTGGTTCTCCATGCTGCCTTTTCCTCGTTGTCCACCTCCCTTCCCTGATGTCTGGTCCTTTGCCTAATGTTCCTGTTTTTCACCATTTGACTGCTGTCTTCGTACTGCTCATTGTGGGATGATCTCAGGACATCCTGGATGAATGGAAAAAATGTGTTTGGAGCCTTGCTGTAACATGATTACCTATTTGGTGGTTATGTTTGGATGGAAAGATAAAATTGTTCAGCTGCAGCACTGAGTGGAAAAATACCCTGTGGATTTACTAAGTGAAAAAGCCCAACTCATAAGAAAAACATTTTAGTCTTGTCTTATAAATATAATGATTCAGGAAACATCCAAATGAGATTATATTTTATGAATTTTCATGAAATAGTAAAGTTTTCTTGAGTTATGCCAATTTAAAAACATCATCTTTTCTTGACTAATAGATGAAAATAGAATATGTGAAATTGAAAGTATGACTTGCTCAGTCCCCTGTGTGTGAGACCTTCATTGCCTTCTGGGTCTGAGAAGACAGGCCGTAGCCCCTGCCACTCCTATCTGTATATTTCTCTTCTGTCCTCACCTGATGATGGCTCTTGGTTGGGTAGGAAGAGGCGTGAGTTCCCCAGTAAGAGCAGGAATGTCTGAGTGACACCCGCCACCTCTGTGACTGTCCCCGAGAGTTGGAGCTTGGGTTTGGGCTTGAGAATTGCAGCCCAAGCAGCCCCTGGTGGAGTCCAACAGTCTTTAGGGTTTGCAGCTTATTGGCAGGGTTTTTATCAACTTTTTCTCGTGTGGCAAAATGTTTGTTAAAGTGAGAGAAATATTCCAGAAAATACGGTCTTTATAAAAATATAAATTTTTAGAAACATTTTGTAATTGAAAATGTGTTCTTTCTACTCCTACGGCATGTCATCTTCTAGTCACAAGAAATTCTGCTGTAGAGTGGCCACCCTTAAAACCTTTCTAGCAATGTTTCTACAGGAAATTCAAACCATTACAAACTTTAGAAGTAATTTTCTTTACGATCATGTACAAAAGTAAGAATTGTGTTTTGTAAATTATTTCTGTGATTTTCAGTTGCATAATATTTGGGTTATTTGGGAAAGAACTGTAACCTGAATGTAAATTTGGTGTTCTAAGGTATGGGATAATGGGGTTGTCTGTGAAAATGGATTGTGATCTGCACGAATTGCACAGGTCTAGTGCCCTTGGGTGCTGAGTTTTCTGCTATTTGGGAATGTTGTTTCAATATCTTCTTCCCTTTTAAGATGCACTTTGAATGTATTATTCTGGTGCCCTCCCCTAATTTATAAGCTCCTTGGTTTATAGATTTCTTTTTCCTTTATAATACTTAGACTGGGGTCCTGCACACTACAAATACTCATTAAAAAACCTTGTGATTTGACTTGACTATAAATTACAGATGTAGTTAGGATCCCAGAATCCAGACGATCCTGTACCAATTTGAGTAAACTATCCAGGGACAACATGATGCGGACCCAGCAATGCTCTTTTCTCCTTAGAAATGTGATCCCCCTTCTTGGATGTGTTAAATATTTTAGTCATTCCATGTTCTTTTTTTTTTTCATTGGGAGTTAGATAATGTTGATTTCCCAGATTCTTGGGTCATGTCTAATTATAGTAACCCCAACACATTGCCGAATTGGTGGTAGTAGACAAAGGAAACCATCAAGAAATAGTTCTAAGAAGGGAACTGTAAGGCTTTGCTTATTTTTCAGTTGCCAAGAATAACATAAGAATTGCTCTAAGGGGGAGAAAATTACAAGGACACCTGAGAATACTTCATAAGGATCAAAGGCACAATCTGATGAGACAACAGTGCCTGTCTCTCAGGGCGGGTTCCATTCAGCCTTGCATGAACAGTTTGGAATAGCTTATTTGTGGGGATGTTATAGATATAAAAAGAATCCTCCACAGGTTAGCAGGCACTTAAAAAATTTTCATGCCCTTTGGCCCAGAAACTTCACTTCTAGAACCTTACTGTCAGGAAATAAGACACATGGACAAATATTTAGATACAAAAGTAATTCTTGTCATCTTTTATAATTGTGATAAGTTGGGGAAAACCTCATATATTCACCAATAAGCTATTGATGAAATGTATTATGGCCCCTTAATCTGTAGAATCCTGTGAGATAGAAATTGAAAGTGTAGCCCTAAAAAATAATTTTATATTGAAAAAAAGTCTGCTTTGGTCCATTGGGGCAACATCTGAGTTTAAAACAGATCTAGAGTCTCTAACATCCTGTGTCATAGCGTTTTGGAAGTGAAGATGACTTGTGGGAGCAGCTGGTCATTAATGGGGCTTTGGATGATTAAGTGTCCTCATTACGAGGTTTGAGAGCCAAGGCCGAAAGTGACTTCCAGTTTAATTAAAGTGATAGACTATTTCTTGGTTTTTATACTTAGTATAGTTGTTTTCCCAGCAGTCATGCCAACAAAAATATAATATTGTAAGAATATAATGCTAAATGTTTTCAAAGCAATTTGAAAAAGGGTATAGCTTTTTGGAATTTTGCTGTTTTGTGCACATTTACTGCCTTTGTCTTGTCTTTTCTAATCACTTTTCATTAAAAGCATTCTTAGGCCTAGTTTGTCCTTGTCATTCATATTTGTGATTCTGTGTTTGGTAATGACCCTGTTCATGAGCATTTCCTAAGCATTAACGTTACTTAACCCAGAAGTATGACACATTTGTATTCAAGACGGACCTTTTAGCATCAACACTTTAAGAAATTCTGTGTCAGCTAAGACTCCCAAGACATTATGTAAAATATCCCTATTTTGAGACATAATTAAATATGTATGTTGAAAGCATTTTTCTAAAGAAGCATTCGGATTCTGAAATCAATCATCATCGTTCAAGGTTGTGAAAATAGCCAAAATTGTGTCTTGCCTGATCATCAGAGCACTATATTTCTGTAAATTATTAAATCCCAACACTTTCTCCTTATTTGTCAGTATATAAGTTTCTTTAAGGGAACAGTAACAGTGCTCAGTTCCTGTTCCTGCAGATCTTGGACCTGGATGCTGAAATATATTGCCTCATGCACTTACACAAGAGGACAAAAAAATTCCAACAAGCATTTTCCATTGCTTTTAAAGAAACATTGCTTTTAAGTTGGGCTACATTTAATGCTTCTTCAAAGAAAAATCTAAAGGCCGAGGATTTACATGGATTGCTAGAACCTTTTTGGTTTTAGGCATTTGCAGAGCTTAGATGGGTGCGAGTGGGAATAGTGGGGTTGGGCTGTCATGCCAACTGTGTACCCCTAGAAGGCACCCTTCACAGGGGTTTACTGTGTGCTTAATGACCCGGGCCAAGTGCAGGGACCTTGGGCCACCACGATCCTGCCCTCTCTTCTGGCTCATCTCAGAGCAGCAGGGGTATTAAGTGGAATCAAATCGGTGCTACAAAATCAAGTCTCATGCGAGCCTCTTTAAAATTCCTGTTTCAATATATGAGTAGAAGATAACTCAGATTGGCTTTTAAAGTAGGGATTAGTAGTAGCCTCATATATATAAGGGGAGAAGCAGCAAAGTTAAGGTCTAAACACTGAGTCCAGCTGCAACAAGACAGTTGCTGTAGCTTCTACCCCTCCCCTTTCAAGTTCCTGTTGCAATAAAATACTCAAAAAAGGATTAAGAAGAAAGCGTTAGCATTTCCACTGAAATCATCTCTCTTGGGAAAGGAGTCTGATTTGAAATGATCATTTTCACACCTACAAACCAAGAGTTTCAGTGACTTTAAAGCCGTTCTCTTTTGGGCCCGGATAACGAGCACTGGAAAATAAAATCCACAGCTCACCATTATGTTTGTGGTTATATCTATCAGGTTGGCTCTCAGTGTTAGAATGAGTGAAACCTCATTTGGAGAAAAAAAATACATCGGGACTGCTTTTTCATGCTTTAACATGTAGGCTTTAAATAAGAAATATTAGTATTTTCAATAAGCAAGAAAAAAGTGTGCCAAATATTCCAAAGAGTGTTTTTATCCTCAAGGGCTGAAAAATAGTAAAACGTCATTATTGGTAAAAAGTAAGTTACTCTATGAATTTACTTGTTAGTCTGTATTTATGCCAGACAATCCTCCCCCACCTTTTTGTGGTGATTTGGTTTACATTTAGTCCAGTTACCATTCTAAAGAGTTTGGATATGTAAAAATTAAATGAGAACTTTGGAAGTTATAATATTTGTATTACTTTAATTTCTAGATTTTTTTTTCAAGCTGACAGATCATGACATCTTTTTCTTTTTTCGGTGAGTGAATACCAAAAACAGACAAGGCAAATAAAGAAACTGATTTTGAATCAGGAAATTTCTCACCATTAATTGATCTTTCAACATATGCCAATGTATTTTATAAGGCACAAATGTGACATACAGTAAAATTCAAAACTTACATAGCTAAAGAACAAGTACTCTTTCAAAGTGCTATAGTTATCGCTAGAAACAGTAAGGTTACTACTCCTCAAAGAATTTTTGGTTCTCTGACCTCTACATTTGTCATCCCTTTTTTGATCAGCTTTGCTTTCATCGGTTTTAAGTTCTGAGCTTCTGATATTATTTCATTAGAACCAAAGGCTGGCTCCATAGAGCAATAAAGAAAAAATTTAAAAGCTATTTCTGTTGTTGTACATTTCTGACAGCATATTTGTATTAAAAAAAAAAATCCTCTTCCGAGTAAAAATTTATGTACATCTGTTAGCAAAACTTCAACCAGTATAAAGAAACACAGAAGTGACATTCCATAGCAATTTCACTTCCTACATAGCCACTGTGTGGACAGTCCAGAGTATGCCCTTGAATATCCTGTTTTCGGGTTATTCAGGCAGCCACTGGGCTGGAGATCGAGAGGAAAGCATGGGAATAGGGGGCCACCTTGGGCAGTAGCCAGGTCTGAGGGTGCCCCTTCCTGTTTCTGTGCCAGCCTCTTCCTCTGTGCAGAGCAGTGAGAAGGCAAGAGACCTCCTCAAACAACCTGACTGTTAGCAGGTGGAATCAGAGTAAATGCTTAAATATGCATTCTTTAGCATTTTCCTTTGGTGGTTTTGTGTTCCTTCCAATAGACTGTTTACATCAAGTGGACCAGGATGGAGTTACTTTTCATTATTTTTAATCAAGAACTCATCTAGATTAATAGGGGGAAGCTGAAAGGGAGCAAAATTTAAAATTATGCCTTTGCATTAATCTCTTCATGACTTATTTCTCTACATCAACGTTTCTCAAAGTGTGGTCCCCACGCTGACAACGTCAGTGGCATCTGAGAACTTGTTAGAAATGCAAATTCTCAGGCTCCATCCTAGAACTACTCAATTGGAAACTGTAGGTGAGGCCCAGCAATCTGTGTTTTAGCAAGTTCTCCGGGTGACACTGATGAGGGTAAAATCTGGGAATTGCTGCTTGAGATAAAAGCAAAGACTTGAAAATTGTTTTAACTTGGTATTTCCTGTCTCTCATTCTCCACTTACTTTTACCCCAACCTCGAAGCTATGGTATTATGGACACATAACATCATTCTTCCTAAGTGCTGTGTTCCTTTTCTGTCTCTGCTCTTTTTCTGCCTTGAATGTCATTTGCCATTGTTGTCCCTGTAACACATCTCTCGTTATCCTTAAAAATGCATCCCACTCTAACTCACTGACCCAAGATCCAGGTGGTCTTGACTCTTGTACTTTTTGGAGCCCTGTGAATACCTCGATCATAGCATTTCACATTTGACTGCAGTGTTTTGTTTATATATCCCTCTCTTTTCCACATTCTTGTGGCCTCCTTAAAAAGGGGACTGTTTATCATACTTTTTTTTTTTAATTCTTGACACTTAGTGAAACTTATGGCATGGGCAGGTGCTCAATAAATATTTATTAAGTGAAAGGTAAAGTGAAAGCTAACAAAACAGTAACTTTTCCATGATTCAGAATTTACTAAAGGGTAAAATGGTGTTATAAGAAAGCTAAAGTGACAGAGGTGTGAATTTCACTGACTGTGAGAGAAATCCGTGAGTTTGTGAATTCTCACACAGTTTGACACTGTTTCCTACTGTGTGAAATTGGCACGATGCCTCCCTCACAGGTCTTGGTAGTTCCTGATACACAGTTAGCAATGAGAAATGGTAACTGAGAATAATCATATTAAAATTAGTACCTTCTGGCACAGTGACTGTGAAACTTTCATTATCCTACCTTGAAGTTAAACTGTATATTTTTTACTTAACCTTTTAAAGTTATTTTACTCATTAGAACCAAAAAGCAGATAAACTTGATTTAATTAAATTATTTAATATTCTGAGGAGGAGAAGGAAAGATCTACTTTCTGATCTCCATTTGTCAGGCTACTACAAAAATTATTGACTCTGCCGTGATTCCCAGGAATTTATTTTGTGAAGTATTTTTTTTTCTTTACATGCAAACGTAATGTTTCTTTCTTAAAAATCTTTGATCTTTATTTAGGCCCCAAACAGATTCATATGGTTTTAAAAGTGGCCAACAGTCAAAAATATCATGCACATCATATATTGAGGGAATTTAATATTTATACGTTTTAGTAGAAGAAAATGGACCTTTTCCACTAAATTGTTTGCTTCAACGTATAGAACATGTATGGATAGTCCAGTGCACTGACACCAGTATACATATCTTATTTCTAAGAAAGCTGATTCCCCCAAAATGGGTGACAAGATCGTGCCACGGTTGGCTCACTGTTAGGGGCCAGGCGTGTGGCCGCGGAGTTGGGTAGAGGTGAGCTTAGAGACCCAGCTAACCCATCATTTTGGAGACAAGTGCCTGGGGCTCAGAGCAGCCACGTGGCCTGCCCCTGGTCTCACAGCAAGTCCTGGCTGGAACCAGAATCAGAGTCTCTGTGCAGCCCCGTGCTGTTGGCATGACGTTTCCAGGCAGTCATCATGACGAAGACCCTTTGTAGGAGCCACTTTGATACACCGAAGCTGGGGGCTTTTCGATGTGACTTGAAAAGAATAGCAAAGAGTGCTTCTGTTCTGTTGTTGAAGGTGGGAGGCATGAAGTAGGGACCAGTGTGGGGATCAGGGCGTGGATGAGGTCAGAATGGCCTTTCCATTCAGTGCTTCCCAATAAGCACAGCTCTTTGACCTGCCTTAGTTAGACGGGGTCAAGCGGGTCAAATAGGCGGTGACAGAGATAAATCTAACTATGGGAGGCGAACACACAGTGTAAATATGTGTATGCCTTATGTTAAAGTGTACAGCTGACACTTATTGGATTTCATTAACCAATGTCACCATTAAACAAACAAACAAAGAAAGAAACTCTGCTGCTTTGAAACATCCAATTCAAAACGTCTCTTTGGACAAATCCTAAAGACCTGAATGTTAACTTCATCGAGGGATCTTGTGTCAACTCGGTTTTCTTCCCTCTACAGTATGAAAAGACCTGTGACTTATGTAAATGTTTAACTAGATATAAATATTTGAGTCTGGGCTGTCACTGTAGGGACATAGCCTCTTAATCCAAGTTGTTATCACATATTCTCAGGGGGGAAATAAAATATCATCTAGATTTTTAAAACCTCTTAACTATGCCATATTTTGACAAGGCATTTATTTATTGGGGGTGTTTAAGACAGGAGATGATAAAAATAAGATACAGCAGTATCAAAACAGAGATGTCATATTATTATTGGGCCACAATTTACCAGAAGCCGATGTAAGGTAGGTCCAGCTTGGTTCCCTCTGTCCAAGGAATTTTATTACTTAATGTGACATCAGGATTTTGACATACCTCAGTGCAGGATGCCATCATGGCAGGGGTTTAAAAGATATAATTTACTAAATTATTTAGACACGAGCTATCTTGATGATTATAGCTATATACAAATATTTTCTCTTTTTCTTAATTTATTTTTTTATGGTGACATAGGTTAATGAAATCCGATAAGTTTCAGCTGTACATTTCAACAATAAGGCATATATATTTACTAGGTGTTCTCCTCTCACAGTTGGATTTCTTTCTATCACCACATATTTGACCCCCCTTTACTCCACCTGCCCTCTAGTCTATTACAAATATTTTCTTATTCAGGAGTTCTTTTCTATTCTCAGAGGATGCTGGGAGGCAGATCAGTTTGGCAGGTGTAGCCGAGCGCTGTCTAGTTCCCAGGCGGTGTGTATTTGATGTATGCCTCGTCTAAATCTGTTTTCAGAGGTTGGCTGGAAAGAGTATCAGAGAAATAGCTTCCAAAGAAGGGGCCGATGCCTCTCAAATAACTCTGATGAAAATTTTGAGCTTCAGTGACTCTATTTCTCCATCTCTCTTTGTCTTAGAAGGAAACTGTGCCCATTCTCCCAGGTGAAATTCTTCATCTGAGGTTAAGCTGCAAAAAAGTGTCAGATGAAAGGCTGTCAGAGAAAAACCGAGACCAGGACCATCCGATTGTGGCATCACACGCTCACTGGTGTCATTTTGCCCATCAGAACTAAGCTCCATTACCTCTCCGAGCCAGTTCTTTATAAATACGAGACCCTAAGGGAAGTTCAGATCGGCCTGGATTCCCCACATCTGCTCAGAGGAGCTAACAGGCTGAAAAGTACTCTTGCTCGTGGCAAAATACGCAAAAAGAAGTCTGCCAGGTCTCTTAAGGTAGACATTCCTTTCAGGACGTTAAGGCTACAGGTAAGAGTTCTAAAGCAGCAGAAATTGTTAAACTGCTTCAAAATAGCCATTTAGGTCATTCAACTAAAGTTACTCCACAAGGGAAAATCAGTAAACACTTGGGATGAAAGAGAGAAGGGATCTCAAAATGAAATTAAGTCATAAAAATAAAAGTTGATCTTCAGCTTTTTTTCTTAAATCACAATGCAAGTCGATTTCAAAAAGCTGATTGAATCCAATATAATTTAGGTGGAAAGGAAAACTTAATGTATCCTGATTATGCATTGTCCTCAGCAAAGGCTGAAAAGTAGAGAAGAAAGAAGGAACTATGAATTGAACAAATTTCCATAAAAACTTTATTTTGTTATTACTGCTCCATGTGTGGACAGACGGGGACACACACACACACACACACAAGTCCCTCACTAGGAGACCAGGCTACTTCCAGGCCAGCCTGCATTTGTGGGACCAGCCCTGACCCAGGTTCAGGTCAGCAGGCCCGATGTGAGGTATCCCTGCCACATGGATCCCTGAGACTCTTGACAGTCCTGGGTCAGCTATTTCAACCGTTGTCACTCAGAGTTGTCTTTGGTCCCCACTGGAACAGAATCACATTTCCAAGTAACGCCTGGATTTCATCCTCTGCCTAATACATCTTCACGGGGATGATCAGATTTCCTAAATCTGCTTTGGCAAGACCTGCTCCTCCGGCTCCTCTGGGCTTTGGTGCGTCCCGTCGTGCCTGAGTGGGGTTGATCCTTTTTTCATAATGCCTTCATGTCCATGTCCTCTGCCATCTCCCAGCTTCACTCCACAGTCAGAGCAGAGCTAGGCTTTTGTCACGACAACTTCCTAGGTTCAGGCTCCTTTCCTGAAACATCTGGTGCAGCCACCTCTCACCATAGAGCGTGTGGATGCTTCATTCGACAGCTCAGAAGCCTCTGCCGGCCCCCCACATTATAGACAGCAAAGGCTGGCCTTCTCACAGCACTTAACACTGTCAGCCTCCAGCCTGACTCTCCAGCCCCACTTCACGCTCTTCCACTGGGAACCCAAATATTTGCTCCCATCGTGCTGTGCCACTCAGTTGTTTCTTCATCAGCGCTAATGTGTTAGATGAGCAGAGGGTGAGAACTTGCCAGAAGGTCTCAGGAGGGGAAGCATTTAAATGGAGGCTTTATTCGTGTGCCGTGTTGCTGTTCTGTGTATTTCGGGTCCCCTCTTGTCTTCACTGGGGATCTGGTTTATTCCCACCATATTCCGAGTGCTCCCAAGGGGTATTTTCTGGACTTGTGCTACCCACCGTGTAGTTATGAACCACTTGTGGCCACTGAGCACTCGAAATTTGCCTAGTCTGAATTATTTGAGCTGTAGCTGTAAAATACACACCGGATTTTGAAGATGTAAAATGTCATGATTTGTCTCTTGGTGATTTATTGAAATATCCTAGATGGAGTGAATTAAATAAGATATATGATTACAATTAATCCCACCTGTTTTTATTTTTTTCTAACGTGGCTTCTTAGACTTTTAAAGTTTCGTTGTGGCTCACATCTTTCTATCGACCCGCTCTCGTCCATAATAATTAGCTTACCTGCTTTTTAGTTGTTCAAGCGAATGTGAAAATGAGCACTTGCAAGCAGCATGAACAACGCCAGAACAAAGAGATGTCTAAGGACTGTCATTTTATTCTCCTAGTCCTGTCGGCAAAGGTGTAATTGCTGTTAGGTGATGTGAAATGTGAGAATAACTTGCAGACACTTCATTATGCTCTGTGAGCAGTCCCGGGGTGGGATTAAAAACGGGGCATCTCCAGGTTGGCCAAAAAGGTTCGCGTTATCCTCGACTGGCAGATCCCATCGTTCTTGCCCTGCCTTTTTCTGTTTTCGTCGTCTGTGACTTCATCCTTTCAAATGGTAATGGCCATATGGGCAGCACTGGGGAACCAGAGGTCTTTGCCAGCGAGATCTGTGACTTTGAAAGTGAGCCGGGTTTGGGAACTGTGATGACTCTGAACCAGCTGTGTGATTTGGGGGCCGCTTTGAACGGTCATTGTGTTTTCCAAGGCCCTGAAGTCACACAGAACTCTCCGGGTCTGCTTCACATGCCATAAACAACCTCTCCTCCAACTCAGTGTGAAAACCTGGGGCGTGTCTGTTTGAAGTGAGTCCTATGAAAGCCACAGTGGGACAGTCCCCAGTGAGCTGGTGATGGATGACTCTGCTGCAGCCTCAGCTGCTGGGCCAGTGAGCAGTCGGTGTTCACCTGCAGGGTCCACAGTGAAATACCCATCCTTGGCGATGAGCATGTTAAACTTGCCACATCATCTTTGTAGATTGTTTCTTTATTCTCTGGGTAAAGGCAAGGAGTGATTTGCAATTATAATTACATTTTCAAAACTAGACTATTTCTTTGATAATTGTGTATAAGCCATTGAATCCATCCTTCCTTCCTTCCTTCCTTCCTTCCTTCCTTCCTTCCTTCCTTCCTTCCTTCCTTCCTTCCTTCCCTTCCCTTCCCTTCCCTTCCCTTCCTTCCTTCCTTCCCTTCCTTCCCTTCCTTCCCTTCCTTCCTTCCTTTCCTTCCTTTCCTTCCTTTCTTTTCTTTCTTCTTCTGCAAAGTTCAACAAATTCTAGCAGACCAGTGTAAAGTCAGGAGAAGCAGTGAGCATTTGTGTTTGTTCTGACTTCTCACTAAAGATTTATGCTCCCAGACAGCTCACTGGGCACTACGAGTTCCAGGTTTCGTCTCTTTGGCATTCGGGCCCAGCAGATGGTTAAAACGGTGCAGAAGAGAAGTTAGTTACAACCTCTTTTACTCCACGTGAGAAACTCAGCGTTGCTAGTACCAGTTTGCTTTTTCCTGCCTGCTGTTTAGTAATGATGGAAGTGTTACTTTGAAACCGCCTCTGTGAATTACAGGAATGTGATTTTTGTTCTCTATTAGCATTTATATGTGTGGTTCTAGAATCTGTCTGGAGCCCAGCAGGCAAAGCTGTTGGCTCCGGCTGCCCCAGGCTTGAGGTGAGCAGAGTAAGGTGGGAAGGGGGAGGGTGGGATCATCTCAGACTCTTGCACACACTCCACATACTCAGATCTCTGCACGAGGGGTGACGCTTAAGAATTTTAAGGTGAGAATAGAGCTGTGGTCAGAATGACCACAGTTTTGAGATGTCACACAGCCTCAGCCATAGGGGAATGTGGAGGGAGTGACACTGACGGCATGGAGACAGATTGGAAGTCTGTTCTAGTCATCGAGGCAAGAAGTAGACTGGCCTAAGGCAGAGGCACAGGAAGAAAGGAGTTGAATCTCAGAGAGATTTTAAAGAATGGACTGATAGGATTTAGACCTAGGGGTGTGAACGCAAAGTACCTGCCTAGAAAGGTGCCCCAATGCCTACCCAGGTGCCAAAGAGTGAGGTCGTGTGGGGTGGGGGGTCAGGAGACACAGGTGTGAAGGACAGGTGCACCCACTGGCATTTTCAGAGCCAGCATGCAGAGGACCCAGGGACAGCGAGAACACAGTGGCATGGATGCACCTCATGGGACGAGTGCCTTTCTGTTTGGTTTAGAAAATATTTGCCTAATGGGCCTGCAGTGCTGGTTCTTGCCCATCAGGCTTCTGCAGACGGAGAGGCTGGGAATTTCTGTTTGCCCTTGGGGTTGCAGCCCAAGGTCATTGCTTCCAAAAAGGTGTTTGAATCTCCCCTGTTCTGTCCTTTAGGCTGAGGGGCCCAGAGGCCTCGCTGGCCCCTCTGGGCTGCAGATGTGCCTTGCAATTCTAGGTCCATACTTTCACCTGTCATCCTTAAGGTCTTTCCCAGTAGACGGTGGAATTTTGGGGGAATAGGGAGCATGTAATGTTTGTTTTGTGACCCTGAGCATGCAGACTGTTTCAGGTGTGTGCAGCCCAGGGTGGGGGTTCAGTGGATGTTCACCGAGTCAGTGCGGGAGACTTACAGACAGGGTGGTGAAGTGAACAGAAGAGAAAGGACTCGGGTTCTGGTGCCAGTTCTGCTGTTCTCAGTTCTTTGGCTTTGGGAAAGTTAGTCTTTCTGGGCCTTGGTTTTCTCATAGGCAAAGGAGGAGGTTGAGCGAGAATCTAGGAGGTCTGTGAATGGTCTTTAAGTGGTTCCTGGCTTTCTTGAGATGAGATGCAGAATCGTACATATTTATGTGTGTGTGTATTTGAACATATATACATGTACAGCTTTTTCTTCTTTTTTCCTGAGGAAAGGACCACGAGCTTTTGTCATACTCTTAAAGGGATCTGTGACTTCAAATTATTAAGAACCACGGAATGAAATGTGGTGGTTCTAGAATTTGTGTATAGCATGGAGTTGGGAGGTGGGTGGTGATATGGTTGAGGGTGGGGATTCAGCTGAAAGACTTGCCTTCAAATTGTGATTAAATGACACATTCTAATTATATAGGTTTTTATCTTTATTTGGGACAGCGATGTGTGGAGGTGATGAAAAGTATGGGGAGATGTTCTCTGAGCCCATCTCTTTGACCTTCTTAGAGCTCCTTTAAATCTATGTGAGCTATATGTGACTCTGGTCTTTATTTTGTGTTATCTTCATGAGTTGATTAGGCGTGGTACATTAGGAATTTTAGCGAGGTCAAATGCAGTTATTTTAGGCTCTCAGAGTTACTTTTGTGTGACAAGAGTTTATTTATTTATTTTTTGAGTATTTGTATTAAACACTGATTACATGGAAGCAGAAAATAAAAGAAGGTTTACCATCTAGAATCTTCCATTTTTAAACATGATGCTGTAATTTTGCAAGCCTAGCAAACTGCATCTGTGAGCAAACACTGGCTGTCATGTATTAAAATAGAGGTACGACCTAACTTATTGAATGTATGTACAGCATTTTGAAAGCTTTCTTTGATACCCTGTGATAAGGTAGACATCATATTTTATTTTCTGAAGTACTTTGCGAAGATTAAATCTTACTTGGACAATGATGATGATGGTGACAATTAGGAAATAGCAGAAGTAGGAGACATTCTTCTATATGCGCTTAATATATATAGATCTATCTATATCGTCTATCAATCATCTATCTGTCTTGTTTCATTTTATTTTCATAATGAACTTGAGTGATAGTTGATCATTTTATCTTAATTTTGTAGATAAGGGAACTAAGGCACGTACTTAACTTCCATGGTTACAGCTAGTGAGAGGTGGAGCTGGGATTTGAACCCAGAAAACCCGAGTCTTCAGCGTGCACTCCTAACCAATCTAGTACATAACTTTGCTAAAAGGAGTTTATTATTTTCTCTAGAGCTTTATTCTGAAGTCTCAAAAATAAGTATGGACTAATTCTTGCCTTTATGATCATTATCAGGGCCTGCACAAACTGTCATTTGGAGTCTTTTAACCTAAACAGATACTCTACTTTTTTAACAACGCAAATCGTTTCCCATAGTTCATCATCTTCTGGATGTGGAAGCAATGATTTGTTTATCATCTCTCGTCGTACTGCTTTGCTTTGCCCATAGAGGATGTTCTGGGGGTGTTTTTCAACAGTATTTTCCTATAGTATCGAAGCCACAACCAGGATTTTGAGGAAAGATCTGAACCATGTTGCTGGAAATGACACTGTAGCTACACTGTATCCAGTGGGTAATTTACTCTGTGAAATTAGAATTGCAAAGAAAATTAAGATAATGAGTTCTGTTGATCTTCTGGGAGACCTAAGGTGAGCCGTGTCATTGGTCTGAAGCTCACCATCTGGTGGAGTTTCAGGTTCAGTCTCGTGGTTTACTTGGCCTAGTCCTCCCGGCCCCACATGCCCACTTACACCCTCTGGGGCCTGGGTTTTTCCTGCGTGGCCCCGCAGGACACTGTCCTGAGCCTGTCATTGCTGTGGTGCAGCATCATGCCATGCGGCAGTGCTTTGGTGCCGTGGACCCTTCCCAAGCTGCCAAGGTCATCTTGCACTTGGGGCTCAAGGCTGCAGCCCCTGATTGCCCTCGCGTAGCCCAGCTCCCTGGAAGGCTCACTCCCTTCCCCAGCAGCATCTCCTGAATCCAGCTCCTTGTTCAGGAATCTTCATCAAACCTGATCCACTGGGCCAGGAAGAGGGCTAGGAGGTAAAACATCAGAGAATTCAAGGAGGTAAATCTGCAATTAATTAGCACCTTTTTGGCAGGCCGTGTGCTGGTCCCCATGGTTCCCTCCTGTTATTCTCTCTGGCTGTGGCTTTTGTCACTGGAGAACTTAGAAATGGCCGTAACATACTGCTTCTGCACGGACGACTTGTTTTAATTACACATCACATCAACAGCACGGATGTGTTAGATAAGCAGAGAGGGAGAATTTGCCAGGAGGTCTCATGGAGAGAAGAGTTAAAATGAAGAGCTTTATTTGTGTACACTGTTGCCTTTCTGTTTTTGCAAGCTTATTTCATGGTTTTTAAACTAAGGGGATGGTGAAAACAACTCGAACTAAATAAAAATCATCATTAGGGTAAAAATATTGGATGTGTGTTATTTGTGGGCTTGAGATAGGAGCTCCTTCTCATACTTAATATTTAATTTTTATAATGGGCCCTTTCTTCAATTATGCATCATTTCCCATTTGTGCCAGGCTGAGCTCTTTACACGTCTTTACACATATTATTCCTAATCCTTATAGCAACTTTGCAAGATAAGCATTAGTCATTCATTTGTTTGAGCAACAAATACTTTTTGTGTTAAGTAGTTGTTATGAGCCTGGCTATGAGCTGGGCGGTGGGACTAGAACAGTGAAGACACGATTCGATTTTCCTGCCCTTAATGTGTTTCTCATTGTTGGATGAGAAAGACGAAGGACTCAGGTCATTCTAATGCCCCGTTCTTATACACTCTTCAAGGGTGTATAAATTTGTGCACAAGTTTTATTAGGTTATTTTTTCTTTTAGAAAAAGTAAGATTTATTGCAAGTACAGTTTGGAAGGAGATGGGCCGCGCTAAGGAAGGCTGCAGCCCTGTGGAATCTGTGGGGTGAAGAGATGAGACAGTACGCCCCACAGGAGGAGAGCTGTCATGGTGCATGAGGTTTTAAGAGTGGTGATCATACCTTTGGATGTAGTTGTCCTATCTAAGACTCTTTCCTGTAGAAATACCTGCACACAGTTGCAAAGATATCTGGCAAGGAGGGTGACTGCAGCATCGTTCCAGTAGCAAAATGTTGCAAAAGCCCACGGGTCGGGAGATGGTTGAATCTTTACTTTAGGTACATGCACTGGAGCACTATACAGTGTTAAAATGAATAGAGCAGACCTGTGTGTGTTGACACAACTGTCTGTGATATATTGCTGCATGACAAAAGCACGTCGTAAAAAAACATTTATAATAGGAACACACCACCTAAAACAATAATGGTAAGGAAAAGGAAAATAACATTCTGCAAGAGTTACACCAGGTTCTTAGCTCTGGTCACTTTAGGCGGAAGGTGAAAGGTTTTGTGTGTGTGTGTGTGTGTGTGTGTGTGTGTGTGTGTGTGTAAACTTTATATATTACTGTATTATTTCAATTTGACAAAATATCTTAAACAGCATGTAAAGTTCTAAATAATTTGCCGGTGCTGGGCCAGTGTTATGTCCAGTCAGTCCTATGGGGACACAAAGGGCCAGACTTGGGGTGAGAGGTGGCCAGAGATGGCTCTGGAAGGATAGCTTGGTGAGCTCAGGACATGGCTTTCAGCTGTGTGGAGGGACACAGGGGATGAGGGCGTCCTGCTTGGGAGCATCCCAGAGCCTTCCTGCATGGGCAGCATGGGAGCCAGCCGCCTCCGTGCTCTAGCATCTTACCCAGATTGTCCCGAGTTCTCCTTCCCTGGGCCTCCATGGGGCATCAGCAGGCATTCCTGTGTATTTCTCACACGTTGGCCTCTTCTCCATCTCGGCTGTTGCTGTCTCAGTTCAGACACCATATTTCTCACCTGGACAATTGAGAACACCCCTTGGTGAGACGCCTGGTCCTTCGTCTGTTACTTATGTCCTCCTTCCCCAGTCTGTCCTTCACTTTGCTGAGCGAGCTTCTGAAAATGCAGTTTTGACCCTGCTATCCTTCTTAACCATTTTCAGCGACCCTTTGTAGACTCTAGGATCTAATCCATCTTTCTAAAGCAGGCATACAGAAGCCCCACTCACCTCTCCCTCTTTCCTTCCACAGTAACTCTTATTTTTGTTATCCAGAGTTGTTTTCATTTCTTTACAAATGCCCCTGTTCTTATCAAACTAGGGATGGATGTACGTAAAGTAAGAAAATGCAAGTGATGGGTTTAGTAGTTGGTTGTTGGCCTATTAACTTGCAAATATCCTGACTAATTAGGAGTTAATATTCATAATTTCATATAATTTCAAGGTAACCATTTAGAAATTAATTCATTTTAGGGAAAAAATTTCTTACCGTGTTTGGGGACATTTTCTTTTGTAAGTATTCTTGAATGGGTGTTTGTAATGGCAGGTCAGTCTCCACACAGAGCACTTGAGGATCTGGCATTGATTTATATACTTGTCTATTCCAAATCCAGATATACTCCACCTTTATGGAATACACACTGTTCTAAAAACACGACATTGACTCAACAGTGTTTATTTGCTTTGGCTAAACTTAGAGCTAATGGAGGGACTTCATGTGCAATAAAAAGCACAAAACTGAGTGATCGACCTCGTATTTGCTGAGACGTGCTACATATTATCCTTCCATCCTTCTCCTCCACCGATTTTGTATCTGCGTTATTTTTCTATTACTGGACAGTAATAAATAATCCTTTTAAGTAAATAGGAATGGTTTCAGCTTGCTGATTTTCAGAAACTTGTGCTTTATAAACTCATTCAATGACAGGAGAAAGGACTATAGGACTGTCTCTGGTTCCCTCTGGTGGAAAATTATGTGAAAAACAGTCAAACTAGGATGGGGTGGGAAGGTTATGATCAGTTCTGGTTATCTGTAGGAAAAAGAACAGGAAATGCATTCTTATCTAGCAGATGCATGATAAATATTATAAAAATAAATAGAATGTGTTAAATAAAATGTGTTTCTGTTACAATACATGATAGCAATAGAAAAATATCTAGTGACACTATTTTCCTGGTTATTGAGTAGTGACACTGCTGGGGCTACAGGGTAAAATAGGATCAGAGGCAGATTTCATCCCCAGCTTTAAAACAGGGCACGTCAGCCTGAGGCTCAGGCTAAAATTTAACAATGTAGCTAATTTATGAGATGACGTGTTACTCCACAGATTATTCCAGAACCTTCCCAAAGCTAGACATTTCAGTCAATGATGTCTAATTTTGGAATTTTAGCAAATGAAAGTTTTATTTGAAATCAGTTTATTTTGATGTATTTACTGTTTGTTCATTTGTAATCTTCTGAATTTACAGATTCCCGAAGGTGCTTCATCTTCGTTATGGGAAATTAATCAATATTGCGTTCTGTCTGGGTGGTTGTATCTTGCTTTCACATCCAGTGTTCAATGAGGTTAAACCAGGAAGAAATTGCATAAAGTTTTTAAATTAAATTATTTTATTCGTGTGTAATAATTATTTTACGTTCACGTTTATTGAGTTCAGCATCTGATGGGCATCATTTTCTTTAATTTTTTTTTTTTTTTTAAGGCAGTTAGTTGTTGTCATCCACATTTTAGAGAGGCTGATCAAGGTGAGCTGAGTTGGAAACTGGTGAGCCAGGACTCTCCAGGGCTTCTTACTCTGGAGGTCTGAGTTTCTCACCACATGGTAGAGCCCCCTGCAGCAGGTGTGAGACGAAGACATGTGTCGCTGATCCCTTGTGAGACATCTGCAGAGTGCTGGGGCCTCACTTCTGTGTCTGTCAGTGAACTGAGGAATTAGAAGACTTCTTCTACCCAGAGAGAGAGCTTTGCCCTTTCTCTTTTTATTTTTTCTCATTCTGAAAAGGTCTTGTAGTAGAATCTCTCAATTTTTAGTTTTGAGAAGACAAATGATTTCTCTCATCATAGAAACAGGTTTCATGAGAAAAAGGTATTTTAGCTCCTTGATTTCGTCAGTCAGACTTTTAAAGAGATGATCTTAGGTATGAAAGCGGGAAGAGAGGGTAGAAATTGTGAGGTACTAATGGTACAATTATGGCAGGGCGTGCTTAGGTTTAGGTCTGAAGATGTTCATAAGATATCTCTGAAACAGAGACAATCATCAGTGGTAATTTAGGAATTTTTTTATCTAAAAACACTCAGAATAAATAAATGTTCTTTAAGTTTACATTTATAAAGAATAGCTACTAGTTAAATATTTTACCTATATTACTTAGTCCTTATAATAATCTAATAATTATTAATAATTTATTATTATAGGTAGGTACTATCCAGATGAAAAAGCCAAAACTCAGAGAAGTTAAGCAATTTGTCCAAGGTTATGTGTCTAGTAAATGGTAGAGCCAGGATTTGAACCCATATGGTATGGGTCAAGGTTGTTCTTCTTAAACCACTTCGCTCTACAGCAGTGCTGCCCAGGAGGACTTTCTGTGATGATAGAAATGTCCGATGTCTGCATAAGCTAGTACAGTACCCACCAGCCACATATGGCTATTGAGTACTTGACATGTGGCCAGCACAACTAAGGAACTTAATTTTTTGGTTTTTAAATTTTAATCACCTTAAATTTAAATAACCTCACGTGGCTAGTGGCTGCTGTTTTAGACAGTGTTGCTCCCCTGGATCTTTCATTTTGTGTAGAAGCAGAGATGTAAGACCTTCAGGATTATGTTTTACTGGAAACTGCAAACCGTTGGGTTAGGAATCTTGGAGTCATAAAGCCAAAGAAGGACAAAATTATAAGCAGGAGTTTACACTTTTCAGTCACAGCTCTTCCCATTCTTCATCTTTTTGGCATTCGCATATTTACATTTCTGTTGTCATTGTCGATATTAGATCATAAAACTTTTGTTTTGGAAAAAAATCTCATCTTTTATGAAGTACACGTCTAATTAACATTTCCCTCTTTTCTCAGGTTATAGAAACATTGTCACGACTTTCTCGCACGCCTATAGCCTTGGCCACAGGAATCAGGTGAGCTTGTTTCTCTGTGGTTTGTATTCAGGGTGATGCTCACTTAAAGCACTTTGCACACAAGGACCGCATCTCATTTATGCAGAATGCCTGGTATACGAGTGCCCAACACACATTTGAAACTTATTGAGCATCAAGTTGAATAAGACACTTTGGCTAAACAGTGTTCTCAGTTTACTGGTGACTGTCACTGATGTTTTTTTTTTCCTTAATTCCAAAATTTCTATACACGTGATTCATGAAGGTAAATACAAATGCTTAAGTAAATAAAACACTTTAAAAGATATTGTGGTAGATTTATTTCCTTTAGACCATAGCAATAGCACAACGTTTAGGAGTTTAAAGAATAATCAGACAAATATAAAATGATATCTGTGCATTGGGGTGTGTACTGAGGGTTTGGTACTAAATGGAAAACTTGGAAGTGAATTGGTTAAATAAATTATGCAGTCTCTAGGCAGTGGAGTATTATGCAGTCAGTAGCATGGAGATGCAGACATGTATGTCGTGTTGGTCTTTCTCTTTTTAAAATAGTGCATCCTTAATTTAGATCAGAGAGACAGTGGCATTATTGTAACACTAGAAAAGAAGATGACCAGCTTAGTAGCCACACAGCTAGCTGGCATGGAAATTGCATGGGTTTTGCTCTTCTCCTCATTTCCTCAGGGCTCCGTGCTTCAGTCTGCAGCCAATGTGGGGCTGGCTCTGCCCCATGTCTCTTCCTCTGTGGCTTCTATTGTCCTGTGCACAGCTCACATTCACATTCTAAGGGAGAGGACCCAGGCACATCTTACGGGACCGATTGGCAGTGCTGGGCAGCCCGGCCCCTGGGTACAAAGCACAGAGACCCCGTGGAGGATGTCCTTTGGACCCTTTCCTGGAAATGGGCCATGAATCTGGCAGGTTTCCTCAGAAGTAGTCTGTAGGCTGGATAAGTGTTCAGCACCTTGAAATTTAGTTTTTAATATGATTTTCTCTCTATGTCAGTATATATTTTGTCATTATAGGTAAGCAGCAGATTTAAAAATAGCATGGTTCCATATTTGTGTATTTATATATTTTTGATTCTAGAAGGATACATATCAGAAGAAATTTTCTTTTTAATTATTCTTATCTATATTTTCAGTTTTTTCTATGATGGACTTGTATTGGTATAGGAGCATAAATTCCTTTTAAAAAAGGTTTTGAAATTTTGGCATTTATCACACATTTAAATTTATTTGAAAAATGTAAGTTCTTTCAATGTCTTAAGTATTAAATTGATTCATAAACCAAGGTGAAAATCTGCTTTTCAGTATAATAAAATTATTTAATACTTATTTGTTATTTCGATGGATCCTCTTGTTTTTATGAAGCATGTAATGATGTGTTGGCTGCATGTAAAGAAAGAGTAGAACTTTTGGCATGTAGTATAATTAGTGTGATTTTGTTAGACATAAATTTAGAGCATTGTGTTGTGGTTATAAAAAAATTTTCATAGTCGCAAGAAGCGAACAAGGAAGCCAATGGCTGGAAGTGGGGGACAAGAGATAGAGAAAATATCCCACTCTCCCTGAGGGTCTGATTGACTCATTTGTCCAATAAATGAAGATAAAAATATAACCTAAATGCCTTAAATTCTGAGTAGAAAAGTATATCAGGGTCAGTAATCATATATAAAGGGCAATGGCATTCTAGTCTTCTGATAATTTTCATCTGTGCTGGTGGAACTTGAGGCATGCAGGAATGATTGTTGCCCAATTATCTGTCAGTTAAATTAGAATCCACAAGCGAAAAGAGCTGGTACTCAAGGCAAGGGTGGCTTGTTCTCCGTTGGGGAGCTGTGGTGGGTCTGATCGAGGCGAGCCTGCAGGTGTAAGGCTGATGGGAGATGAGCCAAGCACGTCGGCACGTCCACATCTGCTCACAGACAGTGGCGACCAGCAGAATTGCTGCTGACAGTTTGGCAGCAGGTGCCGTTGCCTCCCTGGGGGACCCCAGACACCCTACCAGCCAGACAGTGACTGATGTGACCCCATTGACAATAGAGGAGGTTATGCATTTAATGCCAGGTGAGCACCCAGACTCAATGTTTCTTACTCACCCCCTTTTTTCCTCTCCTCCCTCCTAGGCCCTTCCCAACAGAAGAAAGCGTTAACGACGAAGACATCTACAAAGGCCTTCCGGATCTGATAGAGTATGTCGAGCATCTCCAGCAAAACTTTACGTCCTTTGTGGGTTTTAACTGTAGATGTTAAGATCGCCCTCTCAAGGGGGAATGGTGGCTTAATGATTAAGACATGTGAGAGTTAACCTCAAACTCGAAATGGAAAGCTTCACAGGAAAATGTCTTTCGACTGGCTTTTGGCTTCTGTCGTGTGTCCCGCATTGTGCAAGTAACAACACATACTGCCATGAGGTAGACTCTGGAGGTTCCTTGAAGATATGATGGAGGTAGCACATAAAACCAGAGTGAGCCAATTAAGGAACAATTAAAAAGAGAAGTGGACTCTAGCACTGAGTTGTAGGGTGGGTAGGATTTGCTCTGTAAGCTTAAGGAAGGGTGAGGTTGGTGTGGGTTGGAGTTATTCAGAGGTGTTTCTTTGGATGGTGTTTATTCTAATAGAGAATCCTTTAGGGCTTTATCATTTGATCGTCAGGAGAGGCAAACGATCCTTGCAGCTGATTATCTTCTGCTGATTGAGTGACCTGTGCAGATTACAAATAAACATACAACCTGATCCTCACTCTTCAAGAACTGATGACAAAGGTCAGGCGTGTTTGCAAAGAGTTGTAGTAAGAAATAGGTTACTCTCCAGCAGAGATTGAAATCCTGTGAAAATCCATCCATTTATCCATTGTAACATACGAGGACGCTGAGCTTCCTTGCTTTGGGACCTTTGCACTTGCTGTTCCTTCTGCCCATGTGACTGACCCCTCGCCATTCAAGTCTTTGCTTAGATGTTCCTCTACTGAGAAGCCTTCCTGACTACTTTATCTAAAATTGCCACCACCCCTCACCTTGCTGTGTGTGTTCATGGCCCTCACAAAGCCTGAGACAATCTCTGTTTGCTTCATTTATTGTCCCTCCTCATTAGAAAGTCAGCTTGGTGAAGTCGGGGACTTTACCTTGTTCTTGTTATCTTCATTGAACTTCAGTGTCTGGTGTTTAGTGGGTCCTCAGGAAATAAAAACACACACACACACATATATGTGTGTGTATATACATAAAATATATATATTAAATAAATAAATAAACATATTTTCTTTTTTTCTGAATGAATAAGCCAAAGCTGCACTAAGCATCTACTGAGTGCCAGGCATCATGCTTTAGGCCAGAGCTATCTAGTCAGTTCATAAGAACTTATTGAGTCCCGTTTCTTGCTACCATGTAACCTCCACGATCTCATGTAATATCATGCGATGAGGTGGTTGCTGTTCTCCACGATTTGCAAAGGAGAAACCCAGATCTAGAAAAGGCACTTGCCGAAGGTCATATTGCTAGTAAATAGCAGCCTTTGGACTTGGACCTGGACGGTTTTACTCTGGAGTGGAGACTCTTCATACCTGTGCATTGACTCCCAGAAGCACCCGGACCTGCCCCCCTGAGGACTGGCAGAGGAAGGGCAGAGGAGGAGACCGCAGGGATGGCCGGCAGCCCTGCCCGCAGGGGGTGGCATGTGGATGGCCCTTGAAGTCTCATATTTTAAGTGCGTATTGAGACTAGCTTCTTATTTCTTCTTAAAATCTCCAAGAGCTCACTAATCCTAAGCAAAATAGCTGCCGATTGTCTCACCGAATTGGCGACAGTTCTTCCTCAAGCGACTGTCAGATATTACTGGTTGATGCAATCAAGTTCTTCCAAGCATCCGGAGGAATGTGTTAATTAGTTCTAGTCCATCATGATGACATGCCTTCCTAAACCCCGCCAGCTGTCGCTTATTCCCACCACTAAGTCTGAGGGTGCTGTTCTGTTGCAGTTGGGGTGGGCCTGGTGGGGGTGCACGTCCAGCTGAGCATGGAGAAAACGAGGCCTCTGAAGAGGCGGCCTCGAGATGCCAGCTCATGCTCTGTGAGGTGCGGTCGCTTCAGCTCTCCACATGGTGGGCCAAGGTCCAGGCGTGGTGTTTGTCCTGCAGACGTTTGCTTTTGAGTTTGCTGTGGCAGCTTCATTTTTTTAAGCCTTAGCATTGTTATGGGCTCATCTACTGAACTCTAACTCTTAGGGATGAATCACCCCAAGGGAAGCCCCTACATCAGACAGGTCTGCTCCCCGCTGTGGATGGAATCACTGGCTCCCAACATGGAGAGGAGCAGAGGCAGGATGGGCTGGAGAGCCTGGGGGGAAGGGGATGGCTGCGCTGCCCTCACTTCTGCTTTGACGATTGTGGGGTCAGATGTACCCTAGCAGGGGGCTGGACCCAGGGAAATGAATGCAGATTGCTTATTTATTGAGCATTTGAAGAATCACAGCTCCCCTCCTCTTTGCTTCATTTTATGCAAATCAGAAATTATTGACCAAACCATTAGCAAGGAGCACAGCTTGAGTATGGGGTGGAGTAACAAACCCTAGACTGTTTCACCCCATATGTCCCCTCGCCCATGTGTATCATGCCTACAATCCTAGAGCAAAATCTGTGGGAATTTATACAGAACATTTCTGTATCTTCATGGGAAATGAAAGACTCCAGCAAGTTGAGGGTGTTCAGGGGGGTGGGGGGGGGCTAGAGGTTTAGAGGCAGGAGAGCTGGAGTTCAGAGTCCCGAAGAAGTGGCTCTCATCACCACCGGTCTGCCTCCTAACAGGGCCTCCTTTGACGTGGATCCTGTCCTTTCCTTTCTTATCTCTCTACCTCATGAGCCCTTCAGACCCTCCTGTGCCTTGATGAGTTATAGAAAGTGCTCAAAACAGATTAACTGCCCCACTCTTCTCTGGCTAGATGGCATGCCCGAGCCCCTTGGTGTGGAAGTTGTGGGGCTGCCAATACGACTCTCGTCTGCCCACTTTCCTAAAGCAGAAAGCTGAGAGGCAATCCCCCCTCTCTCCTCCTCATTCCAGCAGGTCACCAAGTTTGGCTGACTCAGTGACAACCTCCCATGTCTCTCTGTTTCCCTCCTCATCTGGTTATGGCTCTCAGGATCTTTCACCCACAGTGTTTCATTTCTTGCCTTCCCCGTCTGTCTTCTTGCCCTGTCCAGACCATACCACATAAAACCCCCTGGTGATGCCCGAGGTAAAGGTGAGCCTACAGGGCACAGCCCTTCCAAGTTTGCTTCCACTCTTTCCTCTGGGGCTCACCTCACTTACAGGCTCACACTGAATGAGAGGCCACTCCGTGGTTGCCAGGCTAGGCTCTTCCCTCCTCATTTACAGTGTCACCCTGAGGACAGAAACTGTGTCTGCCTTGTCTGCAGCTGTATCTCCTGGAACATAATGTTTATTCAGCACATACCTATTGAACAGATCAATAAATACGCATAAGATCCTGGTCAGATGTAATATCTTCTGTGACGCCTTCCCTGACTCCTTTAGTCAGGGCTCTTCTTGCTCTTTTCTCTGTCCCTCTATGCTGCACTTGTCTCTTTTCTTGCACTTACAGAATTTGTGTTCGTGTGCCTTTCTGCACACTGGACTGTGGGAGAGTCTTTGGAGCTCCTTGAATGTCTGTCGAGTGGGTGAATGGGTGGGCAGGGAACCCTGGAATGCAGAGTCTCAGGGCAGAGTTCTCTGAAACTTCTGTTACCCCCAAATCACTCTCCCTTAAGGCGCCTTTCTTTCTCCTGAGCGTTTGATGCTTCATTTCTGTCAAAGGCCTCCAAATAATCCTTCATGACAAACATAGGTAACTTTCTGATGACACCTACTTTGAAAAAGGCCCCGAGTTGCAGAATGACTTTTGCAAGTATTTTTAGTTTTGCATATATCAATTTATAATATCCTATTGGCACAGGCCCAGGAGGAATGCTAAATGCTGAATGGGGTTGCATTTCTTCAGGGAAATGATAATGCTTCTTTCTAATACATCTAAATTTATTAATCTCAATTCTTTGGCATTATTAGTTAATAGAAGATATTTATGGCAGTCTTGAAGTGAAAGGAAAAAATTAAGTGTACCATCATGGGATGGGTGGAACCAGCTGTTCCTGCTTCAGATGCGTTTGCAATCTCAGGAAGGATTTGGGAAAGATACCTCAATCAGTGACTGAGATAGCTTCAAAAACAAATTATTTTCAAACTGCCAAAAGACTAGAAGATTTTAAATGGCTTTAAAAAATGTCTTGTGGCCTCAGGACCATTTTTTTTTTTCTTAAACAAAATACAAATAAAACAGATAAAAGCAGAATCTGGGCACAGGGGGAGATCTCTGGGTACCTTCTCAGTGGCTTTGAAGAAACGTGGTTTGAAAACCATTACATGAAATATGGGCAATAATGATCCTGCGGAAACTGATGCTTTAAAAAGACTATTGATAACATATCAGATCCTCCCAAACTCCCCTGTCTTCTCTGTATTTTCCCCTTTAATACAGATGATGAGACTGAGGTCTTGACATGGGGAAAGTGGGAGGCAGCGTGAGAACACTCAGAGTGTGAGACCATTTCAGCTTTAAATCCTGGCCCTGCCTTTGACTAGTGGTGATATCTTGGGCAAGTCAGAGACGTTTTGTCTTCTCTAAGTTCTTAGCTATATGCCGGATCAAATAATAATGCTTACCTGAGAGCAGAGGCAGTGCCGGGCTGGGATGAACTAAGTGAGAAACAGATGAAGAGTTGTGCTTGTGCATAGTAAAGGGCCCGTGACTGTCAGTGTTGCTGTTGGATTCTGTCGTTGCTGCGATTTGTCATTGTTCCTATTGGGAGGGACAGAGCTGTGATGTCAGCCTTTGACTTTTCCCACTGATTCTGATTTATTTCTCTTTGGATTTTCTCCTAAAATCCGGTAAGCTATTTCTGACTGTTGCATTTACTGCCTAATGGATAGTGAGCTGTCCGTTGTCTGTTTGTTTCAGCGAGACCCACGTGGGAGATGAAGAAGATCTGTATGACTGTGTTTATGGGGAAGACGAAGGTGGAGAAGTCTACGAAGACTTAATGAAAGCCGAGGAAGCACATCAACCTGTAGGACTTTCACTTGCCTTGCTTTTTAAGCCACTCTGAGTATTTTATTAGGGAAGAGATTATTTGAAAAACTCATTCTGCTGGAATAGTTTTTGTCTTCTTTTTTCTTTCGCTTGTTATGTGGTTATAACGATATAACCATGACTTGTTTTTGCATTTGGAGACATAGAAACATGGCATTTTACAATTCAAAACAACCATGGGGATCTCTGGTCTAATCCTTTCATTTTATTTGTAAAGAAACCAAGTCTGAGAGACAAATGACATGCCACTCAGCTAAATAATGGCAGAGGAGCAAAAGAAACATAATTTCAGGGAGTCATGAAATTGTATTGTTATGAAAGGAAATCTCTGACAAAGCAGGCAAATCTTAAAATTTGATGCAACATAAAATACGTGTTAAAGAATATTTCTTCATATTTGTTGGAGTTGACATGAGGTATTTTTTCTTTTGTTTCATTATCAGTCTCCTAGCATTTTTACTATTTTATAAACTAAGTTTTAGATATTGTCATCATCAGTATGGGCCCCCACAGCTTTATCTGCCATTAAAATATGTAAAATACTCAGAAATAAGTGTGTACTTTAAATAATTTTCTAATTTGCAATTTGAAACAAAAGAGTTAGGTGATTAGGCTTGATTAATGGATTTTTTTTTTTTAATATAAAACACTTTCTTCATCAGCTGGGTGGTGGTTTAGGTTTCTTTGGTGCTTTGATGCATTTATTCAGCTTCCTTTTTCTCCTGCCTTTAATAAAAGGGTGGTGGGTTGTCTGGGGTCCCAGACAGGGGTCAGCAGTTTCAGTAGCTGGAAACAAGTCACTTGGCCTGTGTTTGATAAATATAATTAACCTGTCCTTTACTCCACTGCATGAGCTGACAGGACACTTGTGGCAGCATCTTAAGAGTGTTTTAGGTAACAGAGTATTGTTCGTGCTCCCTGTAATTTTTTGTCAGCTGCTCTGGGTACCAGCAAGTTCTTCAGTGTCTCTCCCAAGGGCAGGCTTCACCCGGCTGACAGTGCTCGTTGTTTACCTGGGTCAGGGTTAACAGAACAGTAATTTAAACGCGTTGGGCCCTTCTTGTGAACTCCTCAAGGTGTTAAGTGCTTTACACGGGCTGTCTCATTTTTTAGCTCGTTGGTGTTGCTGCTGTAATTCAATTTTATAGATGAGAAAATTCAGACATAGAGAAATTGTGTAACTTGTTCACAATAACAAGCGAATAACAACAAAGCTAGATCTTGAACCCAATTCTATCTGATCGCCAAAACTTTGATTTCCATGCTATGCTTTGCTACCTCCAGTTTTGAACACTTAGGAAAATGGCCAAACACCAAGATGTTAGCTCTTAAAAAATGTTTTCAGATTTTTACTTACTGAATATTATTATATCATTTTTGCAATTATGTCTATAGCACTTGTAAAATACACTGTACGTTAAGAAAACTTTATCACACCATTTGTGATGTTCCAGATTCAATAACTTTCCTAGTAAAAGAGGTGTTTTAATTTAAAGAGAGTGTCTGTATTCACAAGTGTATTTTTAATTATCTAAAACTTTTTCATTTACGTCGTTCAAAGTTAAAAAAAGTCAAGATACTTTACAAATGCGATTAGATATATATTTCAGTTGTGTGTCTTATTAGGATAGAAAGTTTATGAAAACCAGCAATAATTTTGATCTCTCTGCACCTTCTACCAGAGAGATTGATACGTAAATTTGATTGAATAATTTTAAATTGATAATTCTAATTTCAGAAATGTCTAGAAAATGACATACGAAGTTGCTGCTTAGCAGAAATTAAGCAGACAGAAGAAAAATATACAGAAACACTGGAGTCAATAGAAAAAGTAAGTCGTCATGTATCACCCTTGATGCCCCAACATTGCCGTCTGTAGTTAATATATTAGCCTCAATGTTTCTCCCATGTGTGTATATTCTAATTTTCAGTAGAACTTTGGATTTAAAGACCTCAAAGCAGATTTCATTATTGCACAACTATTTATTGACATCTTAGTACCTGACTGGCACTGTTCTAGGGACCGAGACGATAGCAGCGAACATAATAAAACCTGATTCTCATGACACTGTCTCTGTCATAGGAGGGGTTGTAATTTAAGTAAATAAGTATGCCAGATGGTAATAAATTCTCTGAAGAAAAGTAAGGCAGAAGAAAAGGGATGGAGAGTGATGGGGACGGGCTGGTTTTATTTTATGTAGAGTGGTAATGGAAGGTTTCTATGATAAGATCATATTTAAAGCAGACAGCGGAGTGAATTGAGGGAGCAAGCCATGAAAATATCTCAGGGATGACAACTCCTGGGAGAAAGGCCCTGAGGTGGGACTGTGTTCAGTCTGCTTCAGGGAGCAGCAACAGTCTAGGTGGCCAAAGCAGAATGAATGCAGGGAGAAGTGAGATCAGAGAGCAGGTGAGCCAGCCGGCCGTGTGGAGCAGCTAGGAGCAGCTAGCTCAAAGCAAGGGTGTTTTGAGCAGCAGAAGTGGCATAATCTAATGTAAATTTTCAACAGCTCATTCTGACCTTCGTCAGGTAAGGGAAAGAAACTGGGAGAAAAGGTAGAAGGCTGCTGCAGTAATCGAATCGATAGGAAATGGTGATATTGGTAGAACTGGTAAGGAGTGGCCAGATTCTGAGTCAATTTGAAAGTAGAGCTAACTGGTTCCGATGATGAATTAGGTAAAGGATCATCTGTCCCAATATTAGGTGGGAGAGAGAGTAAGTAAGAATGCTGGGTTTTGAGCATGAGCAGTTGTGGGGATGGCGAAGATGGAGACTGAGCTGGGGAAGGACAGGTTTGGGAATCACAGGACCATTGGGACATATGCAATTTGCAGTATCTATTTGCTTCCAAGGACATGTGTTGAGGAGGAAGTTAGAGATACGAGTCCGGTGGTCAGGGATCTGGGTGAGATCACCTGCGGAATGAATGTTGACAGAGAAGATGTTTGAGGTCAGGTCTGGCACTTCTGTATTTAGGAAAATGAGGGCCAGGAGAAAGTTTTGGAAGCTTAGAAGAAGAAATGGGTGTACGGAATTGATGTTAAGGAGAATGAGAGTAACTTGACTAGGAAGATGTAGTGGGATTATGTAGCGTCATAGACCGGTTCAGTTTTGTGATTGTATCTAACATTAGACTATGAACATCGTTCATGTTTAACTTTTTAGACACAGGCACAAAATATGTGGCAAGCTAGATTTAACCAGGGTGTTCCTTTTTCCAGAAAAGTACAGTGGAAGAAGAGAGCGTAAGGGTATATGCAGGGACGTGATTCTGATGATGGTTTGTGGAATGTAAACCGGGTCAGAAGGGAGGTGGGACGTGAGAGATGTGGGGTGGTCGGTGGATTGGTAGACCCAGTGGTGTTGAAGAATCCCCTGAGGGAATGAGCTCCAAAGGTGGGAAGTAGTGGTCAGAGAGCTGATTTGCTTGAAATTAATGCTACGGAGCATTTGCAGTTGTTGATAATGAGCTAGGTCATGGGAGCTGAGCACAAGAGAGGGAGCTGAGCGAGGCTGGAGCACAAGACTATTAGAGCTCAAGGACCTGGAAGGCCAGGCTGTCCAAAGGATCGTCTGTCCCAATACTGAGATCGCTAAGAAAGAAGATGGGAGTCGTCATGGAAAGAGAGACGGTAGACCAGGAATTGAAATTCTCAGGGAAGGAGGGGAATCATTGCATCAGCAGATTAATGATCTCAGGGATCTAGAATCTCCCCAAAGCATTCGAAGGACATTTCCTATCAGTCCTCAAAGATACCTCCAAGTTATTGCCATTTTCTGCCAATTAAGCTGATAGCGTTCTCTTTTTTTCTTACTTTCTAAAGCACTGATTGCCTAAGCCTTTTATATTCACCTGGGTTTATGTCTTTCTATCTCTGTTCAAGTGTAAAATCTTCAAGATAGAGAAAATAGTTTTTGAATTTTTTTGGTATTGACAAATATTGACTTTCAATAAATAATTATTATTGATAAAAATCTGTTACATGAATTAGAATAAGTCATGCTTAATTATTACTTCTGTCTTCTCTTCTGGTAGTATTTCATGGCACCACTGAAAAGATTTCTGACAGCCACAGAATTTGATTCGGTATTCATCAACATTCCTGTAAGTAAAAACATGCTAGCTAAAATTGGCGTACCTCTATAAAATTGTCATTTTCTGACTGGGTACCAGTTCCTATTTTAATATTTTTCTGTGTTCTTTAAGAATTTTGACCCTACTTTTTGCCTCCTGAGTTCTTATAGCCATATTTCCTAGAAATAGCTGATAAGTAATTGCTTTAACCAAAAGTCAGTCAAAGCGCATCCAGAACACACATGGGTAGGAATCATGGATTCTCCTTAACTGATGTCATGATGAGGTAATCCCAGTTAGAGGATCCCTGGTCCTCCTGTCTCTTTATCTGTGTGTGTCCCCTTCTGCCCACACCCTGCTCTGTCACTCCTCCAGCCCCACCACTCCATCGTATGGACACTGTCCTGACTCCATTGGTCTCCTCCACTTCCTGCCATTCCTCTACTTTTTTGGTGTCACTCTGTTCTGCTTGTAGTTGTGGCGACCTTGGTTTCTGTTTCTGAGATACACTCCTTCCTTGTGATTTAACAGTCTATTTTAATGGTTAATACGTGAGGAGCTATTTTTTTTTTTTTTTAGATTTATGTAAGCATTTTGAGTTTCAGGGCACCTTCCAATTATGTACTCGGAAGCATGGAAGCAAGCCAGTGCTGTGCCCAGCGAGGTATGTTAGGCTAGACTCAAGCTCTCAGAACCTAGGACTGGCTTCGATTGTCATATATAGCTTTTGTGTGCAGTATGTAAGCTTTTGTGTACAGGGTTGTTTGTATCCCCTGATTGGTCCCTTGTATTTGATTCTGCATGTCCAGCGTTGATGTGCACCAGTCACTTAGCTGTGCCATGCTGTCCTGGTTCTTGATTTTGGCCAAAAGAAGACATTCTCATTGACTTGTAACATAGCAGGAAGAAAAAGGTCACAATGTCGGATGAGCGTTTAGGATAAACCAAACTGCACATTTTAGGAAGATGAGGATCTGGAACCACCTAAATCTCATCACTATACCTTAGGACCCATGAATGGTTCTTACTCTTATGGCCTTTCCATGCTCCCCAACAGAATGACAGGGCTGACGGATTCCTATGTCATTTCTGCCCACTGAGGAAAGGACATGATGTTGGGTCAGCGTGAGCTCCAGGGAACACGGGAAGAGGAAGCAGGAATAAGGGCATCCCCATTCAAATTTTCTCATTTCCTGGCTGTGACATGTATTTGCTGCCTGACTGAAAATTACTTGCTTATCAGGAAAAATGTGAAATTCTGACTTTTGAGATGCTCTCGTAAACTGCGTAGTACAGTTTACTTGCCCCTTCTTTATGCTATGAGTTGGTTTCAAGTAATTGAGTCTGATTGTTGTTAGCTTAGCACCAGGACACTACTAATTGACCAAAATATAGATCTATGTTTTTATGTCCCAAGGACATGAATCATTACTCATCTTGTCAATAAAACATTAAGCACTCGGGTAGTTTTACTTAAAAATTTAAAGTGATTACAAAATGAAAATGAGCTGTATGTATTTTTATATGAGGAATAAATTACCCCTTAATAACTAGTGAATAACTAGTGAAATAACTTCTTTTTTCACAGGACACACATTTTGAGTCAGGTCTGACATGGCTATTTCTCATGTGCATAGACAGTCTCTCTTTCTCCTCTTCTCTCCCCCTCTTCCTTGTCTCTGTCTTCCTCCTCCACCTCTTCCTCCAGCTCCTTTTTCTCTTTCCTTTACTGATTGTAGAGGGTTTATATATTGAGGATATTCAGCAAACCTTTGAATGGCAAGTTTAGCAACAATAGAGATTCTGGGTTTGGGGTGATTTTTTTTTCCTTCTGATTCCCAACTTTCTTTGACATTGTTTTCTTTTCTAAGGAACTTGTAAAAGTTCATCGGAACCTTATGCAGGAGATTCATGATTCCATTGTAAATAAAAATGACCAGAACTTGTATCAAATTTTCATAAACTACAAGGAAAGGTAACTTCTGAATTTTAAATGTCACTATTTGTTTGTAATTATAGTGAAAGTTGGTGTTAAAATTGCTTATAAATAGGTATTACTACTGTTTATTAAGATACTACCTAGGACGTAATTAGAATGTGGGACAGTTAACCTCTGGCTAGTGGTTTGACCTCTGTATGTGTATCAAGAAAAAAAATAAAGAAAAAAAAGAAGAAAGGACAATATTTTTGCATTGCAAATCAGTGCAGGTTCTTTTTACAGACTCTGTCACTCTTGAATTCTATAGATTTCAGGAAGTTCATTTTAACTCTTGGAGCCTCCTTTTCTTAGTCTATAAATGTTAAGTACTAGTAGATTAGCTGGCACCTAGTGCTGTTTCCAACTCTAATATTTTATAATTTTTTATTTTGGAGTATTTTATTCCCAGCTAAAGACAATCTTCCTTTCTAAGTTAAAAAAAAAATCTGAACAGCTCACATGAATTAAAGTTCCAAGGACTTTTGCTTCAAATAGAGTTCTCTCTTTTTAAACCAAGCACTATAGTTCTTAGCACTGACTAAGAAATGGCTAATGAATTGCTTCGCATCAACAATTAGATCAACATCAATTGATCAGTTGTTTCTTTCTAATGGAGAATTAAAAAAAAAAAACAAAACAAAACAGTTCCCTAGCCTCTTCACAAAATGTCTGTTATTCAGAGATGCCCTTCCTTAAGCAGGCTCAGACTCTATGTGTTGTGACTTCTAGGCAGCACAGTTCAGGTTCCTCGTTCCCACTTTTCTGATAATGCATTTTGCAAATGAGAAAGTAGGAAGGAGTAAGGTTTATTGATGAATGGAATTGTAAGTAGTGATTACCATAAAATCATAGTATAAAATAAAATGCCTTCTGAGTAAACAGTGAAAAGTTGACATCTAAAAGAACTTTATTGAAAAATTTAATTTTTAATTGCAATTAACATACAATATATTAGTTTCATGTACAACATAGTGGTTAGACATTGATATAATAAGAACTTAGACATTTAAAATTTTGTTTTGTGACATATATTTGTACTCAACATTTACAGTCATAAAGCCAGTTTATAAAATCTGCCTGCCATAACTATGTACGTGGAATTAATCCATTCAAATTTAGAAATAAGAATCAGTCCTTTTTAATACCATAAATATAAATGATAGTCATTCTCTGACTGTGTGAAAAGAAAAGAAAAGAAAAGAAGAAAAGAAAAGCTGCGGTTCAGAGACATTATGAGTAAATTTGCCGAGGGCTACTTGGGTACTAAGAGGTGCAGGACATGTAAAATATGCTTTAATTCTTCCTAGCCAGGATTTTAAATAGGTGGAAATTCTGCATCTTTCCTCTTCCACATTTTGTCCTTATTGTCTTACAATTTCCCTCTGTCTTTTTTTCCTTTCAGGTTGGTTATTTATGGGCAGTACTGCAGTGGAGTGGAGTCGGCCATCTCCAGTTTAGACTACATTTCTAAGACAAAAGAAGATGTCAAACTGAAATTAGAGGTGCCTATTTACTTTTGTTTCTTTATGAAATAAAGTAAAATAAACGTAAAAATGATGTATTCCATTCATGATTGATAAAGCTATAAATTTCCCCTTATATTCTAAATATAATTTTATGTCAGTTTTATAAAATATATTAATATATAGCTCTATAAATAATATGATAGTAGTAATAGTAGTAAAATCTAAGACTATGGCTTTGTGTTTTATATACATTATCTCATCAGATCCTCATGACTCTGTGATATTTACAGTTAATTTTTTATGGCTGAGAAAGGCGAGTGCAGAGAGATTATAAGTAATTTGCTCAGGGCAGGTAGGTAGTAAGAAGTGCTGGATGAGTAAGATACATGTGACATAATGTATATGTAAATTTAGAATGTTGATTAAAGATATAAGGCATTTACAGGCATGTGTATGAAAAGGCATTGCTATTGCCCATGAGAAAGAAGACAAGACAGACACAAGTACGATAAGATTAAATAGTATATGACAAGCACTAACTGAGAGGGCCCCAGAAGTAAGATTGTAGAATATGGGAGACTTCTCTGAAGAGTTAGCATGTGAGTTCGTTCATTGAAGAATGGGTAGAATCTTGACAGATGAGATTCCATGGAGAGCATTCTGGAAGAATTGGTTTGTCTTGACCAGAAGAGTCAAGAAAGTTTGAGAAATGGCGAGTAAGCCTGTGTAGACAGAGCATCTGGTATCAATGGAAAAGAAATCTGGAAGCTGTGTTAAGTGTTTTTTTCCCATCATTTTTTTCCCCAAAGAAAGAGTATACACTTTCAAAGAACTTAAGAAGAATGATTGTATGTTATATGAATTAACTTCTCAGATATATTATCCATATGTTTCGATTTTGTTAAATTTCAGGTAGAGATATTTAAGTTGACTCTTTGAGTGTGGCTTCGTTAGCTCTCTACTATTGCCTTTGCAATTTTTTGTTCAGTTTAGCAGTGAGGCCAGGTGATAAACAGGGAAAAAATAGTGGCAGATGATTTTGGAATCATTATTTTGACATGTCTGGTAGGATTTCATAACTTCTAACTCCCTCAAATGGGAGCTATTGGCTAGAAAGTTTGCACATCAACAGGCTACTCTATATCATGGATCTTCTTTCTTTAGCTCTTATGATCCTTATGTCTGGTGGTGGTTTGAGTCACCACTGAATAACATCCTGACAAACTAGTTAGTTTAAGGGGTTTCTGCCCCTCCAGAGAACAGAACCTCGTAAGTGCAGAACTATAAGCCACCTTGGCTCCAATTAAAATATGGTAAGATAAAACTTATAACTAGTTCCTAATTGAGCTACCATTAAAGCAGTTTTTTTTTTTTTAAATGAAGATATAAAATTCTGGCTCAACACAGGAGTCAGCAAGTTGTCAATCAACACTATATTATATTCTTGGCATTGTTTGAAAGTTCCTGCCCCTTCTTTGAGTCACTGTCAAAGTCCTGCCCGGTGGTGGTCTTGGGACCCTTGGTGCATGGTTTCTGCCTTCACTATCACTCGTAAGAAAGGACCTCAGGCTGAGTGTGAAAGGCCCAGACGAGATACTGCTGCTGTCCTGTCCTCACCGGAGGAGCCCTCCTCTGTGGGCCTGGTTAGGAAGTATTTAACCAGGTCCTTACTGTGACACCTTAGCGAATATACTTGGCTGGAGACTGTCTTCTGCAGGGCCTAGCATGGTGAAAGGAAAGCTGCCTGATTCTTGGTGACTCTCCTATGCCTTAATGTCTTCTCCTTTGTGGTTAGTTTTGCTTTTGTTGACTTTAGTCTTTTTCTTCTCAACTTTGGAACCGTGATAACATGTGATAAAGGGTATTAGAGTCTCTTTATCTTGTCCTGGAAGCTGCCTTCTATCCCATTGTATTTTCTTCTCAGTTATAACTGGAGTTTAGGCTAAGCTCAGGACTGAATGTTTTGGAAGAACCATTTCTATCCTTTATTTACTTTCAATGATGATAAGCATTTTACACCTGAGTCTCAGGCCCCGAGTTATAGGACACAACGAGAATTTCAATTTCTTTGCTTCCTGAGTCTATAACTTAGAACTTAAAGGAACTAATTTTGTTCCTCGACAGTTTTACACTGACTTCCATAGCATAACGAAATGAATTTTAAACATATGATATTTCAGTTCCTAACACTGTATTAAGATGGCATATGTGAAATTTAAGATATAGACTTAATTCTAAGGAGCTTAAAATGCAGCTGGGAGATGAGACCCATTTATTACAGTACCATTAACCTCCCATGCGAGACCCATGATCCAGAACTGTCTACAATCTGTAAAAGCAGGAATCGATTGAAATAGTTATTCTCCCAATGAAGTGCAGCAGTTGATGAGACATGAGCTAACATAACAGGACGTGTCCCCAGTTCCTGCTTCAGATCTGTAGTTAAGCACTCATTAAGTCATCGAGGCTCTTAGAGCTGCTGATGATATATCCTTCTGTGTGCCAGAAAAGCTAGGTGTGGACAAAGCTGAAACTCATGAGCTAAGGAGCATTTCCTTGAACACAACTCCTTCCCTGAGCTGGAAAATTCTTTGGTCTGGGATGTGTGATTGTCTGAAGATTTTGGATTTATTAAATTGCCTGCTAATAATATTTTTATGGAGCTTTATTGTGTGTGTGTGTGTGTGTATGTGTGTGTGTGTGTGTGTGTGTGTGTGTGTGTGTTTGAACTGCTCCACAGATGTGTGAGGAACAGTAAAATCAAAAAAGCAACTTATTCAAGGTTACACAGCCAAGAGTTGCCAAACTTGATTTAAATTCAGGCTTTGACACTTCAAAGTACTTTTCTCAAAGTCATAGTTAATGCCAAAAGAGCAAATGAGTCAATACTATTTTGAGATAAACTTTTAAGGAAGAAGAGTGTGAGATTAAAAAATAAAATCAGAGGTTGTTAAAGTTTTGAATCCAGTGTTTATAATTTAGCATATTTTTGGAGTTATCATTCCATTTTATTCAGTTCAACAAATATTTGTGAAGCAAATATTAGATTCTTAGAGGCATAAAGGACACATTGGGGAAGATATTATGTGCAATAATAATTAAAAGATCCACAGAGCACAGAACAAGAACATCATTTTGATTGGGATTATTATTAAAGGCCTAGAAGTATAGTTCCTGAAGAGGAAGACAAATTTTGCTGAGACTAGACAAAACACAGGGCAGTTGGAGAGAAGAGAATGAACCAAGGCCTGCTGGTGGGGAAGGCACATGGTGGGTTGGATGAGATGGGACTTGTTCCTGACACCTGGCCCACAGGCCCACTGGGGGAGATGGATGGAAGGAAGAGCTATGAGGGTACATGGAGAGGACCCTGGAGGACCCTTAGAGGAAATCATTTTCATGCATCAACTAGTTCTGTGTATTGGTTCACATTTAGAGTTAAAATGCTACTACATATATATGTGTGTGTGTGTGTATATATATATATATATATATATATATATATATATATACACACACACACACATATATATGTATGTATGTATGTATGTATGTATATGTATATATTTTAAATTGAAGATACTTTCTATGTTTTAGAAAGAAGACTTGTTAAGGAAAATAACATCTATTATATAATAACAATTTTGTTTATGGCCTTTGCACTTTTAATTGCTTTGTGACTCTTATTGATGAAACTAACAAAGATTAAAAAAAAAAACATTTTTTAAAAACGTTTCATTAGGAATGTTCCAAACGAGCCAATAATGGGAAATTCACTCTTCGAGATTTGCTTGTGGTTCCTATGCAGCGAGTTTTAAAGTATCATCTTCTCCTCCAGGTATGTCACCTAACACTGTTTGTTTGTTAATTTATTTATTTACATATTCATTTATTCAACCATTCAACAAAATATTAATGAATCATCAACTATGAGCCAGATACTCCATATTTGGGGACTGATCCCTCTTATGATTTTCAATTATTAGTATAACTAAGTAGGAAATAACATAACAGCTAGAAACTTTTTTTTTCTATTTTCAAAGATGATTCTCTGTCTTCCATAAAGTCACATTTTATGTCCTTCAAACAACTGGCTCCAAAAAATTAAAATTAAATAACAAGACAAAATGAAAAGATCCCTTCAATCGACTTTTCTGTGGTTAGCAGTAATCATTTATTGGAATCTCAGTGCTGCAATACGCCTAAATTTTGCAGGTTAATTGTATTAGACCTTTTGCCTTATAACCCTAAACTGAAGAGGATTGTGTCATGTTCTGTGTTGCTTTCTGCTATAGTAAACTGTAATAAGATCGCATTTATTTTGAAATGATTCTTGTTATAACCCAAAGCTTATGGTTTCCACGGTTAGTCCTCTAATGAGGGTGGAGAGTCTTATAAATTTAATTTGATAGCTGCACCAGGAGACTCATTAGTTCTGCTCCAAACAAATGTCTTACAGTATTAGTCTGTCAACTCTGCTGATGCTTGTGCAATGTCATTTTAAAAAGATCTACTACCTATATGTGAAATATAATTTTGAGTCTGCTGTGCTTTGTACATCTTGTATATTAAATTTCTTGAACTGCAGCCGCAAAATTATTAGTCATATCTATTTTTGTTCTACTGAGAAATCAGAAAAATTCAAACCCTGATTATTTCTTAAAAATGCATTAAAACATTTATGAGGCCTAACTCAGAGCAACTTAATCAAATTGGATTTTATTAAAAAATAATAAGGAAGACTTAGGCAATCAGTTTCTGAGACATCATGGAACTAAAAACATGTCCAAAATAAGATAATTTATTTTGCAACTTTGGTTTAGTCAAATATCAATTGAAGAATTTAGAAGGTACAATTTTCAAGAAACATCTATTCATCACTTGTAAGGTTTTAGGCAGACTTATAAAAATATAAAATATGACTACACCTTTCGAAATTCAGCAGACTTTTCTAATTTCTCTTGGATTGTTTTGTATATTAAATTTCAAAAGTATGTTTAGTTCCATGAAAAGTAAGCCGCCAAGTACAACACAATGTGACAGTATGCAGAGGCACAGAGGTGGTACAAATAAAGGCCTAGTTAATTATGCCAAGGAGACTGCAGACTTAGAAGCCTCCAGTCATAGAAAGCTTCATGGAGGAGTGATGCTTGAATTGGGCTCGGAAGGAAGAAAAAGAGTTTGACAGGTGGATCTTTGAGGAAGGCCATGCTAAGGAAAGAAAGCGATAGACCTCATAGGATCAGATATTAGAACGTATTTTGAGAATCGTAGTTAATTTAGTGTGGAGAGAATATAGATTGCGTGGGTGGAAGTGGAGAGAGAAGTGGGGAGAGGTTTGCAGAATCCAGATCATGATGGGGCTAAGAGGTTCGGATGACAACCTGATGATTCCATGAGCATCACAGAAGTCTAATTAGGGTAGAGACAGGATCTGATTTACACTTTAGAAACCTGACTCTGATGTCAGCATTGTGAATAGATTGCAGAGAGGAGAGATTGCAAGTCAGAAGCCTATTATAATGATGTATTTGAAAAAGACCTGAACCAAGGAAATGGCAGTAAAAATTTCAAGGGGAAGGATCAAAGTAGATATCACCACAACATGGTGAGAGGGGAGTCTGGGTTACATTTCAGCTCTTGGCATAAGCGGTTACACTGGTGAGGTGCCATCATTCAGTAAGACAAAAACAGGATCAAGGGTGAAGATGCATTAAGTTTGTGTGTGTTGGATTTGAGGGCTTGTGAGCTACCCAGGTCGAACTGTTGGACATAGGAGTCTGGGACTCAGGCGTGAGTTCTGAGTGGAGCGCATTCATTTGAGAGCGATTGTCCCATTAGGTGAAAGCTGATGTTACGATAAAATTTGTAGAGTATGTAAATTAAGTATAACAAGAATAAGGTGAAAACCTAGAGAACAATAACTTTTTAAGGTGCAGATAATGTAGAAAGTATGAAAGAGGATGATGGGCAGAAAAGGGGCACAACAAGCAACAGTGACAGCAGCACACAGGAGGTCTTAGTGTCCGTAAAGCCAAAGAAAGGTGTAGTCATCAGAACCAAAGCTTGATGGAAGCCACGCTTGACATGAGTGAAAAGTGGCAGTTCAGTTGGCAAGGAGAGGACCTCTCATTACATCTGGGAATAGAATTCAGGTCCATTTTTGAAAGGAAAAAAGTTTCCTATCATTGTCTCATGTTCTTTTGGTGTCTTTTGGTATTTTTTAAATTATTTTTCTTAGAGTTTGATTTTTGATAAAAAATAGTGCCTAGTGACATCAGACTTATCATATTAAGGTGTGTCATAAAATGATAAAATAACGTAAAAAATGATAAAATTATTAAACATTTTTTCTCATGTTTTGGCGTTAATCTGATGACAGTAGTTCTAAACTATATCTTCTGATTAGGAACTGGTCAAACACACCACCGATCCTATAGAGAAGGCAAATCTGAAACTGGCTCTTGATGCCATGAAGGTAAGACAAACATGTCATCAACCTGTTTGTATTTCTTGTTCTTGCCTAAAAACAATAGAACAGAAACGGCTAATACATATGTATGATATTCTAATATAATATATCTACATCTGTAATATAACATGTGAAAGTATTTGTATAGTTCTGTTTTTGGTGGGGAGAGCTGGATATTTTTAACTGAAATAGATATCCTTGAATGGATTTAATTGTTAGATAAAAACACATAAAACCAAGAGGCATATCAAAATTGTTGTTATTTATGAAAGTATGACAACTTCATAACCTCTGGGAATGATTTTATATAATTTTTTTTTGATATTCTTTTAATGGCTACTAATAGAAAACCATTGGCTTGTGTGAGTATCAGGCCAGCTGGTGACTTCAGAGCACAGGTGTGACTTATTTCCTCAGGTGAGGCTCTCTGCCAGTTTTACCTTTGTGGGTGCTGTGCATCAGTGCACATGGATTTCAGTTTGGGTTTCTATTTTCAGGTAAATCTGAAAATCAAGGACCATAAGTAGATAAAGGCAGACTTTTTGAATATATTGGGGAATCTGTAAAACCCTAATTTCTATGTTATGCTGGACTTTGCCTTTGAAGGAAATAAGTTTTGCCCTTAAAATATAAGCAAATACCTTCTCAAAAATAAAATGCCCATGTGACTCTGCTGAGAGCAGTAATTACTCACCTGTGTCCCTGTGCCAGTTTCATCATTGGCTCTGCTGTTTAGCTGATTTTATTTTTTAAAAATAATTTTAAAAATTAAGTATGGTTGGTATACAATATAATGTTTGTTTTAGGTACACAGTATAGAGGCTTGACATTTTTATACCTTACAATGTGATCACCCCACTAATTCTAGTAATAGCTGTTTAGCTGATTTTGGTACCCTGTCCTGAAACATCACACAATAATTTATTGTAGATACATCTGATGAAAAGTCAGACTTTCATTTAAAAAAAAAGGTAGCAACTGCTTTCTTGTCAGCATTCTGTTTCTGCTGTTGCAGGTCAATTTAAGAGGATAGAGGAATAAAAAAAATAAAAATAAAAAAACCCAGAAAACAGGAAAATCTAGAACACATATAATAAAAATAGCCAGTTACAGTGTGGCAAGATAAGCTAATATTTCCTCAAAAAAAATGAGAAAAAAACATTTTAAAATACATGAAGGCACATGGAGACACATGGCCAGCACTGTTTGCTCACTTTAATTCATTTAGTGCTCTTTGGTTTCTCTCCCCTCCTTTGTTCACTCTTCCACGTGGACTGGCTGCCTTGGCTGAATGCTCCCAGGAACTCAGACACCAGCTGGTTGCAGAAAATAGTCCTGCTAGATGTGTCTAACCTTTCCTTACTTTTTTCTCCCTGCTAAGGCTTCATTATTGCCTGTATTCTAGTGCACGTCAAATGTACTTCTCCCAAAGCCAGTCATACACGTGTTTGGAATTTACATTCTCCTGACTTAGTTCCCTTTCTGTTCTGGGGTGAGGGAAGGTATTTTGCTTGTTTTTGTTTTTTCTTCTGACTCTTCCCCGGGGTGGGGTAATCGGCAGCTCTTCAGTCTTCCCAGCTGTACTCCAGACATTTTTAACTCGCCTTTGAGACGCAGCTTTGATGGATCGGCCGTTCATTTTATTGTCATTGAAAAGTTGTGGTATGCTTTTTGCAGTTAATGAAATTAATGATGTGTTTTCTTTCAAGCAGTTCTCATCTCTTCTCCGATCTTATACTGCCTCCTTTTTGTCCCCGTCTCTTTATTCTTTAGGACTTGGCACAATATGTGAATGAAGTGAAGAGAGATAATGAGACACTTCGTGAAATTAAACAGTTTCAGCTCTCTATAGAAAACTTGGTATGTAATTATCATTCCATCCAGCTTCCCTAACCCATAAATGGGGGAACATTCCAGAAGTTGTTTTTGAAGAATAGATAGTTCACCTTCAAGTTTTTGTTGTTCTCGGTTTTTTGCTATTCCCATTTGGCAGCGTCCACATGGATGCCTCAGTGGCAGCTGTGACATGACATATCATTGTCCAGGGATTTTCTGCCATCACTCATCCCTCTCACCTGAATCACACAGCGCCTCTTCCTCCAGAGGTCTGAATTCTAAAATTGGAGTCTTATTTTTTCTTTTCTTATCCTCACCCCCTTCCATGCTCATGGGTGATTCCTGTTAACTTATTCATTTTAATGTATATTTACTGGGTGACTACTGTGTGCCAGCCATTCTGCTTGGGGCTGGGCTCCTACCTTGAACAACATGGTCTCATGGTTGAGGGGACAGTGAGAAGAGAGTTTAAAAATGCCACAATGACATTAATGCCGTGAACAGGGAGCCGCGATGGAGGGCAGTATGGGAAGTCCTAGTTTAGGTGGTTAGAAAAAGTCCTTCTGAGTCATTTGCCTCTTGAACTTGAAAGATAAGAAGAAGCCAGAGGCACAGAGATCTGGGGGAGAGGATTTGAGGGGGAAGCCATAGAATGAAATGCCCAGAGATGAGTAAGGGACAGGGAGGTCAAGAAGCTGAAAGGCAAGAGTGGCTGGGAGTGGGGAGTGGAGGGAAGCATAGTAGGCCCTGGAGTAGGACAGGTGAGTGGAACGACGTACCCGCAGCCTTGCAGGCCAAGGCGCTGAGTTGGGGTTTATTGTGACTGCAGTGGGAAGCTCTGGAAAGGGTTTTATCAGAGTTTCACAGCCATTTACATTTCAGGGCAACCTTTTTAGCAGGCAGACGGTCAGCAGGTTGTTGAGGAGGTATCGAGAGAGATGACGGAGGCCTGGATTAAGCTGTGGGCAGTGAAAACAGACATAAATGGAAGGACTGAAGAGCGTTTTCTCAGTAGAATGGTTTTAGGCTTTTTTTTTTTTTTTTCTCTCTGAAACATCTTGAGCCTGTCCCTCTCTTTTCACCCCATCAGCCACTTCCCCGGTTCAGGGCCTTACCTGCCGCCTTCCTAGTCACAAGTCGCCCTGAATCCTCTTTTCACATCATCGTGTATCCAAAATGTAGATTTCTTTCCCAAACTGGTCAAAGTTTTTTGTTGCCTTTAGGATTCAGACAACATTCCTTAGCATGATCTGTAAGGCCTTCGATGATTTGGCCCCAAACTATTTTCCTGAACTCATTTAGCTAACGGCCCACATGCTTCCCATTGCAGCACTCCTGCTGTGTTGGAAGGTCTCCAATTTGCCAAACATTTTAATATTTCTGCCTTTGATCATAATGTCAGAGTCTAGAATGTGTCTTCCCTTCAAGGTCCAAGAAAAAGAAATCTTTTCCCTCATCTCTCGTCACTCCTTTCTCTTTGTAATTCCACAGCATGGTGCCTAGACAGTGTTCAGCCTTTTTTTTTTTTTAATTGTGGCAAATACACACACACACACACACACACACACACACACACACCATTTACCATTTTTAAGTGTACAGTTTTGTGACATTAAGTAGGTTCACATTTTCCAGCCATCAACATCATCCATCTCTCAAACACTTTTCACCTTGCACAGCTGAAGCTCTGTACCTATTCAACACTGATTCCCATTCTCCCCTGGCAGCCGACATTCTACTTTCTGGTTTTATGAATTTGATTACTCCAGGGACCTCAGATAAGTGGAATCATACTATATTTGTCCTTTCATGACGAGCTTAGTTCATGTAGCATGTCTTCAGATTTCATCCATGTTGTAGCAGGTGTCAGAATTTCCTCCTTAAAAAAAAAAAGATTTCTTTTTTAAGGCTACGTAATATAGCATTGATTGTATATATTCCACATTTTATTTATTCATTCATCTGTCTGTGGACCCTTGGGTTGCTTCTCCCTTCTGACCGTTGTGAATAATGCTGCTGTGAACCTGGGTGTACAAATATGTGTTCGAATCCCTGCTTTCAGTTTTTTTGCTTATGTACCCAGAAGTGGAATTTCTGGATTGTATGTAATTCTGTGTTTAATTTTTTGAGGAAGATCCACACTGTTTTCCACGGTGGCTGCACCATTTTACACTCCCACCAGCACTACACAGAAGTTCCTATATCTTATTATTCTCACTAACACTTTCCTTTCCTTTTAAAAATCATATTTATCCAAATGGGTCGAAGTAGTATCTCGTAGTTTTGATTTTGCATTTCCCTAATGATTACTGATATTGATCATCTTTTCATGTGCTTCTTGGTCATTTGTATATCTATCTACCTTGGAGAAATGTCTGTTCAAGTCCCTTATCTATTTTTGAATTCAGGTTGTTTTCCTTGTTGTTTTGAGTTATAGGAGTTTTTCTTCATATATCCTTCTATATATTGATAAGACTATCAATCCTTATTACACTTTTTGTTTGCAGGTATTTTCCCCCATTTTATGTGTTGACTTTTCACTTTGTTGTCAGTGTCCTTTGATGCACAAAATTTTTAATTTTGATGGAATCCAATTTATTAGTCTTTTTGTTGTTGTTGCCTGAGCTTCTGGTGTCATATTCAAGAAATCACTGCTGAATCCAATGCCATAAGCCACTTCTCCAAAGTTTCCTTCTAGAGGTTTTTATTTTTAGCTCTTTGATCCATTTTGAGTTAATTTTTGTATTCAGTATAAGGTAAGGGTTCAACTTCGTTCTTTTGGCTTTGTGTGTCTAGTTTCCCCAACATCATTTCTTGAAAAGTGGTCTTAGCACACTTTTCAAAAATCATTTGCCCATATATAAGGACTTATTTTGGGGTGTTCCGTTCTATTCTCTTGGTCTAGAAATCTGTTTTTATGTCAATGCCAAACTCTTGATTATGACAGCTTTGTAAAAAGTTTTGAAATCAGGAAGAATGGACCCCAACTTTGTTCTTTTTTTGAGATTGTTTTGCCTATGAAGTGTCCCTTGAGATTCTATATGCATTTTAGAATGGAGTTGTCTATTTCTGCAAAAAAAAATCATTGACATTTTGATAGGGAACATTTATTTTTATGCTTTCTTGTAGTACAATTAATTACGTTTCTGTCTCTTTTATTCAACGGAATCTCCTAGACATTAATTTACAGTCAATTCTTTTTTTCTCTTAGCACCTGGTGCGGTAGGTGCTCATAAACAGTTTAAAAAATTTTATGTTCTACCTCTGGAGACATGACTTATTGTTTTTGATCATTAAGTCTGAACTTTTCATTCCTGAGCTCTTAGATCAGCAATGCTATTGTTGACTTCTTATGCCAGATAAGTCCCTCAGCCATCCATGGTTCCTATATGCTTCTTTCACGGCAGCTGCACATTTGGAATTACATACTTATATGAGTATTTTCCCCCACCAGGCAGGATGTTCCATGAAAGCAGCATTTGTATCATTTTGCTGCCTTCAGTGGCTGGAACACAGTGAATGCTCAATAAATATTAGTAGCTGTATTTTCCTTGAGATTTGAATTCTTCCCATTCTCTCTTTTGGTACCTAATTTGCCCATTAGGATTATATGTAAAATTAATTAATGTCTCAATATACCTCCTGGGATGGCCAAGGGACAGACTGTTTTTAAAAGTGTATCCTATAGATCTGAACTTTTTAGAATAAGTTTGCTAGAAATGTAAAAGAATAAAATTTGTAATGTAATAAAGTCATTGTCTCTAGCAAATATCCTCTTTAATATTTATTTCTGTTTTTATGTGGTTATATGTGGTTATGAAAAACTGAGCCATGTGAATTTTATATTTTAGAACCAACCAGTTTTGCTTTTTGGACGACCTCAGGGAGATGGCGAAATTCGAATAACCACTTTAGACAAGCACACGAAACAAGAAAGGTGAGAGAAGAGGAGCAGCACTTATTTTCAAAATAAGTAACTGGTATCACAAGATTGAGAAAACCTTAAGAGTAGTTCCTCCAGGACAAAGTAGGGAAACAAAGGAAGAAAAACAAGGGGACAGATCAACCTGTGGTTTTCTAAAAAGTTCTCATATGGCTATGTTAGGTGGTCCGCTCTCTGTTCTGGAATCTGTTGATTTGTTTAAGTTCTTAAAAAGAAAATGCAAGCACAGAGTGTCAGCTGGGGTAAACAAAAAGCCCACATTAAAATGAGAATAGGGATAAAGTAACAATAGATAAAACTACCGTAAAAACACATTGTTTGATTTCTTTAGTATACATGTTAAAATAACTAAAAATAATATAAAAGGCCCTAAGAAAGAAGTCTAAGTGAGAGCCATTTAGTGAAACTTTCTGGAGTGGAATTTGTAGGTGGAATCCTTGAAAATTAAGCTTGGCCTCATGTCCCTAATTTTACACACATGCGCGCACACAAATGGTCATTTGGTTGAAATGGCCATTTTCTGGAACCTTTGGAGATGAGAAAGTCAGCCAGGAGGGGGCAGCATCATCTCTTGCTTCCACCTCGATGCCCAGACTCTACAGGTAGCTTTCAGGAGACATAACCTTTCAGCCTCTCCAGGAAAATAAGCTTGGAAAGTGATGCAAGGATTAGAGCTGTGCGAATGTATCATTATCGTTGTTTAAAAAAATATGTTGCTGGTGAATCACTGAAAGTTTTCAAAAAGATCCAAGTATTGGTATTGGAGGATGGCATTATATGGTTTGTTTTTCTCCCCAAATACATTGTTTTTAATAGCAAAGAAGAGAAATAGCAACATGTAAATTTAATAATTTTTCCAGTTTATCTTTTGCATGTCGTATACCACTCAGTTTGTGTTTCAGTGGTTCTTTAAGTCATGAGGGGCAACATAGAGGGTCCAAGCATGGGTCCCACAGTTAGACCTGGATGTGAATCCTGCCCACTAGCAGGGTGACCCTGAGCAAATGACCTAAGTTCTCTAAGTCACTTCCTCCCCAATGAAATGAAGATGATGATAATACCTCAGCAGGGGATTCTGAGGGTTTAAATCAAGTGAGTCATCTTTGTAGAAGGGGTGAACATTTCTCAAGGCATTCTGGCCAGCTCCTCGTAAGGTCAATAGAATTTGACTGCTATTGTTTTCGTTAATGTTATTCTGTAAATGTTTAGCTGTTAAACGAAAAAAGTAATTTCTTAAGAGCATGGCTTTAGGTCATATCAGTTGTTTCTTAAGCAACTCTGCAGTGTGCATATTGTTCTTATTTTTTAAATGAGAAGACTGAGGTACAGTGAGGCCATTCACTTAGTAAAGGGTAGTGTCAGGATACACCCAGTTCATTCCCAGTGTGCAGCAAGCACTGCCTTTGTCTTAACTTAAAGGAAAAATGTTTGGTTGGTATAATTAAGTTTTACCAGGGAAGAACTAACACATATGCTTCCAAACCATTTTCAATCTTTCTCTTTTTCTCTCTCTCTCTCAGGCATATCTTCTTATTTGATCTGGCAGTGATTGTCTGTAAAAGGAAAGGTGACAACTATGAAATGAAGGAAATAATAGATCTTCAGCAGTACAAGATAGCCAACAATCCTACAACTGACAAAGAAAATAAAAAGGTGAATTCTTGGAAATTAGTAACTCTGGTTTACTCATAACTTTGAAAATTCAAGAAAAAGGTACTAATACATGCATGCGAGAGGTAGCTTATTGATTCAGGTATTTGTAGTTCGAAAATAGATTAGGACAAGTGTCTGAGAAATAATTGAATAGTCACAGCTGATATGATCCCCTCTGCCTTAATGACCACGACAGTAATATGCATTTGGCATAGAAATTATTGTAGATACGAAGTAAACTACGGTGGTCTTGGTCACAGTTTGTATGTGGGTAACGTTACGAGAAGTTTGCGGATGATTTTGGTGGTGTTTTAGTGAATTTGGAAACATGATGTTCTTAAAGAATGATACGTATTAACCTGAGGAATATTAATTTTAACAGTGGTCTTATGGCTTCTACCTCATCCACACCCAAGGACAAAATGGGTTAGAATTTTATTGCAAAACAAAAGATTTAAAGAAAAAATGGCTGGAGCAGTTCGAAATGGCTTTGTGAGTATTTCTACTTTTAAAAGTGCTCTTCCCCCAACTGCTTAGATGTCTTATGAATAATGAACTGCCAGTAAGTATGCTCTAATGCTTGCAGCATGTGTACAGATGCACTTTGCAGGAACACCAGTGCTGCTAGGCTGTCTGCTTGATAACTTTGGTCTCCTAGGAGAGGTTTTGGTGAATTTCTGCAAGAAAAAGAAAGAGGGAGCTCTAACCTTCTGTTTGACTTTCTTCTTATCGGGTATACTTTAATTCTCTAGCTTACAAAAGCCTATGAAAATATTAATTCTAATGATAAACTTTTAATGTAATCACTAGTTTTATATGTATCTTTAAATGAATAGAAATAACCCCCCAAACACACACACATATACGTACACGCACCTATTTTTAATAGAAAGATTGATTCTCCCCCACCCCTTGTTTTTAACTCATTTATTGTTTGATTCCTGGATAAATTGCTTGATATATTCAGTGAATGCTTTAAGGGCTTGGTTTCTTTCAGTGTTCTTTCCTTTTATTAAAGTGAAAGCTTGACAAAGAGGTGGGAAATAATTCAGACCTGTTTCAAAAGGAATGACATAAATAGATGTAATTACACAAGAACATGCCATTATAGGGGTTTCTTTTTAGTTTTCATGTTTATGTATTAAAAGGTGCATAATGACCCTGGTTATAGAAACATAAAGGTCACCCTGTAATTGAAACTGTTAACAAAAGGTAAAATTAAGAAAAAAAAATACTTTTGTGATTTGCTTCATTTGTATTCTAGCATTATTTACCATTTGCAGAGGAATTCTATCAGATTTTTTTTGTTTATTTTTTTCTTTTGCTTTGTTTTAAGAAATGCTCATGGTAATATAAAACAGAGGAAGGTTTAGATTGTTTTAGTTCTACAGTGAAAAAAATAGAGATTTTCTTATGAATATTTTATCTAATATTTTGAGAGATAAGCTTCTGTAGTTAACATATTTTTAAGATTATAGATAACTCTAGATCCATTGATCATCATTGCCATGAGCTGCCTGCTTGTTTTAGCTAAGTTCTCTAACCTCTCAGAGCCTTAGTTTCCTCCTCTGGAAAATAGGGATGATAATATTTTGAATTCTAGATAATATGTATCAGGCAGAGTGCTAGCCAAATAGTACAACAATCATTTGATTATAAAGAATAGTGATGTCAATTAATAGCACTCTTATTAATGTTTTGTATCTGGGATCCTAGTCCTACACCTACGGGTGTAGGGCATCTTTCAGTATACTGTTTTAGTTCTTGCAGTTTACTGCTAATGATTACAATAATTAAACAAAAGAAGTCAGTAGTTGTGCGCATTAAAGCAATGGCTATACCACAGGGACCCCTTTGGTTTTGGGTACAAGCGATGAAGTTGGTGACCTCCACCCAGGACGCTGCATTATAAACCTAGTGTGCTATGTTAGTGAGGTTTCAAGTGATAGACACCACTTGGAGTTGAGCAGTTAGGGTTGGAGTGACAGGATGCTTGGTGATAATATGCAGAGGCAGAGCTGATCGCAGGCCTTTGCTCTGGGGAAAAATGCTGGGCTAGTATTGCCTTATGGGTTCTGTTCAGCTGTGTAATCATGAGATGAGTGAAGGAATTTTTGCAGAGAAGGTAAGTTAAATTTCTTGTCCAGAGCAAGCACGTGGACTTGGGCTGTACGATAGGCATGTAGGTTAATATTTTGTTCACTTGTCATAAATCAAGCAGCTGAATGCTGGATGCAAACTCATTAAGATGGGCGGTTGTATCTCTGTCATGTAGAATCTAGGATAGGGAGACAAGGGGTAGTGTGGTAGCTCTCTGGGGTATTGGCAGGCACCCAGCTCAGATCTTCCTGCCGTGCCATTATCAGCATTTGGCTTTTCTCCTCAAGGTAGAAGATGGCTACTGGAGTTCCAGCTAAAGAATCTACATTTTAGGCAACAGAAGATGTTCCTTCCCTTTTAAGGATCCTTTGCAGAAATGCCACAAACTTTTATCAGATAATACTGACCAGAACTTAGTCATGTGGCCACATCTGACTAGGGAGCCTAGAAAATACAGTCTCTATTCCAGGTAGGATTGTGCTTGACTAAGAATTGAGATTCTCTTACTGTGAAAGAAATGAGAAATGGGTAGTTGTAGGCCACTCTCAGTTACTGCTTTACAGACACATACATATAGGAATATGGATGGATTTTAATTGTTCCACTGCAAAACAGAATCGAGAGCCCAGAATAAAAATACACCTATGTGGTCACTTAATCTATGACAAAGGAGGCAAGAATATACAATGGGGGTAAAGACAGTCTCTTCAATAAACGGTGTTGAGAAAACTGGACAGGTACATGGAAAAAATGAAACTGGACTGCCTTCCTACACCATATACAAGAATGAAGCCAAAATGGATTAAAGACTCAGATGTAAAACCCAGACCATAAAATTCCTAAAAGAAAATGTAGCTAGTAAACTCTCTGACATTGTTTTTAGTAATATATGTATTTTTTTCTGATATACTTCCTCGGGTGAGGGAAACAAAGAAAAAATAAACGGGACTACATCAAACTAAAAAGTTATTACACAGCAAAGGAAACCATTAACAAAATGAAAAGACGATTTCCTGAATAGCAGAAGATGTTTGCCAATTATACATCTGATAAGGGGTTAGTATTCAAAATGTATAGAGACTCATACAACTCAACACCAAAAAAACAAACAACACAATTAAAAAATGGTCTGAGGAGCTGAATAGACCTTCTCCAAAGACATACAGATGGTCAACAGAAATATGAAAAGATGCTCAAGGTCACTAATCGTCAGAAAATTGCAAATTAAAACCACAGTGAGATATCACCTCACACCTGTCAGAATGACTATCATCAATAAATCAACAAACAAGTGTTGTTGGCAAGGATGTGGGGGAAAGGGAACCCTTGTGCACTTTTTCGTGAGATTGCAAATTGGTGCAGCCACTGTGGAAGACAGTATGGAGGTTCCTCAAACAATTAAAAATAGAGCTTCCTTATGACCCAGCAGTTCTACTTCTGGGTATGCATCTCAAGAAATTCAAAACACTGATTAGAAAAAATACATGCAGCTCTATATTCATTGCGGCATTATTTACAATAGCCAAGATATGGAAGCAGCCTGAGTGCTAATTGATAGACAATTGGATAAAGAAGAAGTGGTACATCAATACAATGAAATATTATTTGGCCATAAAAAAGAATGAAATCTTACCATTTGTGACAATGTGGATAGACCTAGAGGATATTGTGCTAAGTGAAATAAGTCAGACAGAGAAAGACAAAGACATGCGATCTTACTTATATGTGGAATCTAAAGAACAAAATAAACAAAACCGATTCATAGATACAGAGAACAAACTGATGGTTGCCAGATGGGGAGGGTTTGAGGGCTGGGTGAAAAGGTGAAGGGATGAAGAAATACAAAATCGGTAGTTACAAAATAGTCACAGGGATATAAAGTACAGCATGGGGAATACTATCAGCAATATTGTAATAACTATGTACATTGCCAGGTTGGTACTAAGCTTATGGGGTACATAAATTATATAAATGTCCAACCAACATACTGTGTGCCTGAAACTAATATAAAGTAATATCGAATGTCAACTGTAATTAAAAAATTTTTAAAAATTAAAAAATTAAAATATAGTTCCACACACAGGAAAACTGGATTTTTTTTTTTTTAAATCTGTGAGCATTTTCTAAACACCTCACCAGTATAATTAAACATCCATGGAAATGGCTGTTCGTATTTCAGAGTTCCATGGACTGACGATGCAGATGGTGAGAGGGTGGGAATATTTTTTTTTTTTTTTTTAGGATCAGTCAGAGGTGAAGTTGAGGGTTTTTGTGTGCAGGGATTTTGTTATGTATGGCAAGATAGAATTAGTCAGAATTTTAGTCAAGCAGCAGAATACCCCAGGATTTTATTTCTTCCCTTCTTTTTTGAAGCTCATTATGCAAGAAAGCTCAGTTTGCAGCTTTGTGAGGTAGCCCTTGCTTGTCTTGTGCTCAGGAAAGTAGAATAATCTAGCTAAGTCCTAAAGCTTAAGACTTTACATATGGCTCAAATTTGCTATTTTAATCCATTATCTAAAGTTCTAGGACTCTTTTTCTTTAAGCCATGGAGAATAAAAGAAAACTAAGAAATCCTGCATCATTCATGACAGTACATGGAAAACAATAAGCCTTGTGTGTCTCCATAGGCGGGCATCTTCCAGGCTATTTAACGTGGGTCCTGTAAGTCATCCCAGAGCATTCTAGGGTGTGGCTTTAAGGAACCCTGAAATTGAAAGAGAAGCAGTGGTGGGAGGCTGGGGGGAAATCAGGGGAGACGATATTTTAAGACTGATGAAATACTTGCCAGTTCTATTTAAAGAAGATGGCAGTTTTGCTATATATAGGATGATTGGATCATTTTTATTAAAAATAATTTGCAAATCACCTTTAAGGCATTTAAAACACTGTTCTTTGTTTAGAGCATTTAAAAAAGACCACGGGGAAAGCAGGAATACCACTGGAGTAGGTATCCAGTAATGCAGACCGTCTCCCTAGAGGTGACCTAAATCTCAGCCTCTGTCTTCCCGGAGCTCATCCCATCCCTGTTCTCTGACCTCCTTTGGCCATAACCACTTCCAGCAGTTCAAATATGCGGTGAACCACATCAGAATGTGGCAAATCTCCATAGGAAAGGCTGAACAAAGAGCAGAGCAGCGCCTGGATAGGGCAGGAAGAAGGATTTTTCTTCCCCTGGGAAAAGGAAGTGGTAGCAGAACTGATTGCTCTTGAGGTCGTTGGAACAGTTATCGAGCTAAATAATGTTCAAGAGCTGTACTATATATTTAATATGTAGAATATGGAGAATATGTTTAAATCTTTCAGAGGCTGAATGCTAGGGGTCGCTTATTCTTGTTTCTTCTCAAAAGGGCTTTTTTGGCACCGTCTCTTACAATTTCATGTAATTATCTGTGAAATAGGATGGCAGATATTTTAATGAGCTGAAGCTGGTTTCCATATGATTTCAGAAAATGGGGATACGAGTGCTGATAGCAATGTTCAAAATATTGGAACTATGGATATAGGCTTATATCCAGTGTGTCTTTATGAATTTTGTTAGCTTTAAATTAGTAAACATTGTCATACCCATTTTAGAGCTTAGGAAACTAGCAACCACAAGAGCGTTTCTGCAAATCTGTGCAAGTTCAGTGCTACATTATTTATAGTAGAGCCCAAAAAGGCACTAAAATAAGCAACTGGACTCAAATCCTTTTATCTGAAGCTGGAGTCAGATTTCTTTTTTCTTTTCACGGTGGCCAGGACCTAGGAGATCAGACAGCTTCTTCAACTATTCCAGAAATAAGTCAAAGTTGGGTAAAATATGAAATAAAGAAATTGGATAATAGAATGAGAAGGCTTTTTAATGGACAAGTTGGAGAAAGAAAAGTTAAATAGGAAAAAAAAGTGTTGCTCATGGTAGAAAGCAGTAGGTTCTAAACCAGCCTTCCTATTGTTTGTGGAAGGGGAGGGGGAATGACATTCTAGAGCCAGGGTTGGGGTGGGGACCAGGCTGCCCTGTCCTGTCCTGTCCAGTACTGGAGGGAGGGGCAGCCCCTGAGCTCTTTCCCAAGATGAACCTCTGAAAAAGAAGCAGTACACAGGAGGAGAGGGCCAGGGGGCGGGCTCCCAGCCATTAAACTCCACAAGTCACATTTAATCCGAGCCACAGTGTTTCTTTTTTAATTTATTCCCCTTGTACTTCCAGAAGGCACTGCAGGTCACTCACTATAAAAAGCACACATGCCACAGAATTAAAAAGAAAAATTTAAATAATCAGAGGTCAGACAGAACAATGTTTCAAAGCCTTTTCCTCACACTCAGGCTCCACTAGACATGAACATGTTCTTGAAATTTACCTTCCTTGGTTTGTATTATAAAAGCAGTGAGTATGTTTTTCACATTTTAAATTTAAAATTATATTTCATCAAACATAATTTGTTTTAATCTAAAGATATTGCTCTGATAGTCTGAATAGCAGAGAGATAATTACCAGAGGAAATTGTGTTCATGCTACAAATATTTATTGAGCACTTGCTTTGTCGCCAGGCACTGTTTGAAGCCCTGGGCATCTGACAATGAGGGAGCTACTGTCATTGAATTTGAATACTGTAACTTCTAAGTATGATAATTTTTAGTTAATATATCCTGGATTGAATTTTGAGACTGAATTCTTCATATTTCTATTAAAATAATCTCTTCCTCCCAATCCGACTCAGTTATAAATAGATGAAGGCCCCAAATTGTTCTCCTCCCTCTGCATGTAATCGTTGGTTTCTCGTCTGTCCCTGCAGATTAAATCTGATCCCTGTTTGTAATCTTTGTCCTTACCTTCCTTCTGAATCTCTAATTAATGTCTTTATACCCTGTTCCCTTCCATCAGTCCATTCTTCTGGAAGCATCCAGAGTGATCTGATGGTATCCTGCCCTACTTAAAACTTTCCATTGGCAATTTATTGCATTTGGTATAATATCAAAATTCATACTGGGGTCTGAGAAGGCCCTCCATGATTTTATGCTGCTCGTCTTTCCAGAGACATCTCACATGAATTTTACCTATGCTCATTTGCCAGTTAGGTTGAGTGTATTTCAGTTCCTGGAGAACGCACAGGCCTCAGGCATTCACCCTGATTTCCCTACCTAGCAGCGTCTTGCCTCCCACCCTTTGGGTAGCCGTCTCTCCATCCTACAGATCTTGACTTTAAATGTCACCTTGTGAGAGACAGCTCTCCTGACCACTATGCTGAATTAGTAATCTCCTTTCCCCAGTTTTCTCTCTCAGGCGTGATTATACGGCTGGACAAAAACTATCCAAGTGTAGCATTTATAGCCTTCCCGCCACCTCACAACTCCCTGCTTGTCGAAGAGAAACCCTTACTTGCCTGCTCAGTTTTTCCTTTCTTGTCTTCTCCTAAAGAATAGAGGCTCTTTCTTGTTTACTAGGAGAGAAGCAAAATTGAACTGCATGGTCAATCCTGGGAGAAAGAGAAAAAGAAAGCTTTTGGGATCTGGGGATGGAAAGAAAGTTTTGGATTTTGGTGGAGCGAGGCTCTGGGAGAGGTATGGGGTCTGAAGGATTTGGAAAGGGGAAAAGGGCCTTTAGAAATGCATTTCTGTGGAGCCTGAATTATATTTCCCTTTATGTTCTTTAAAGTGCTAAATAAAGAATGAAATAAATTGCCCTTGGGTTGCTGTATGGCCCCTTTAATGCCCCTGGGATTACCATTACACCCAGCTGTCTATTTCGTGGCTGCCTGTCCCACCAGACTAAAAACAACAAGGGGGCAAGTGTCCATGTGCGTGATCAGTGCTAGCTTCATGTCCAGAACATAGTGAATAATCATAACTTTATTATAAACCTGAAATTTTACCCTTTTAGTTTTCGACTAGGGCAATAAGAAAAAGACTTGACAACTTAGGAAATTCTTACTGTTCTACAAGACATCTCAACAGCCCTGAAGAAAAGGAACTTTTTCCAGTATGATAAGAAGGTTTTATAAAGTGGATCCGTAGGTAGGAGGCACTGAAAAACATATGTTTTATAACAGCAGCATGAGGTTTTTTGAAGTTCTAGAAGTTGATATCATATATCATTATTTTTGTCTTAAGTTAGCCTTCAGAAATGAGATTGTAGTTTTTTTTATAGGCATTTTTATAGACCCCTAACTCGATGCTTCCAGATTTTTTTTTTTGTCCTATCAGATAGGTTTCTTTTTGGCAGTCTGACCTAGTGCTTGGATGGATTTTCATAACCAAGGAGCATGTGTAATCGTCACATTACCTAGACTTTCAGATAGCACTGATCTAATCTATACTTATGCTCAAACCTGCAGAATAATTTGCAACTCATATGCTATTTGGGGCCTCCTTGCTTCTATGAGATGTGTGCAGAGCTTGGCCCAGATGCCAGTTCTAAGATCTCAGGTGTCCAAAGTCCCCTGCATCCTCGCATTTCTCTCTGTCCACACACCTGATTCCCTGTGGCCCCCTCGTTTTATTCCTCCCATCAGACCCACTCCTTCCCAGTTTCCCACCTGAAATCCAGTCATGGTCTACATTTTGTGGTTCTAATGGATGTCATGGGAGGCTCATGTCATGCACCTGTTCCCCCTGCCACTTCGCTGGTCTCCTTGACATGCTCAGTAGCACCCTGGAGTGTGACCATCTCACTGTATGCTGCTCCCTTCCTTGGACCAACATACCCGACCTCACTTCTTCTTTTGTGAGAGGTGCCTAGTCAGGCCAGATAGAGAGTGCCTTCTCCCAGCCATTGAGGAATAAAGCTGGGTTATGTTACCCACCGATCTAAGGGTTAAAAATCTGGTGAGTGTCCTAGAGAAGATAGTCTTTGTCGTTGATTGACGAGGGACCCATGTTTATAATATCAGGTTTGGCAGCATTCTATGGTACAAATTTAAAAGACCGGCTTTATTTTTGCCAAGATGGAGTTTCCTCTAATATCTACATGAAGCTACTACTCCGAGTAGTAGGGTCATAGTACTGATACTTCTCTTTCCCGCCTTTTCTTCATGTTCATCTTTAGGAGGCCTGTTTGGGTTTCCTCAAATATATAAATAACTATCTGTGGAGATGGTAATTTTCGACCCTTAAAACAGGCTGGCATACTTTTTTTTTTTTTTGTAAAGGACCAGAAAGTAAATATTTTAGGCTTTGTGGACCATACAGTCTCTGTAATGACTACTCAGTTCTATTACTGTAGTAATAACAGCCACAGACAATACCTAAATGAATGAGTGTGATGTGCTCCACTAAAACAGGTGGTGGTCTGTGTTTGGCGCATGAGCTGTGGTGACTGACCTGGTTTTACGGCACAAGGATGCTGATTTAGGCCTAGGGAATATAGTGAGTATGTGTTGCAACTAAATGATTCCAGCTATAAGGGGACCACAGTGTGGCCTTTTGTAGAAGTGTGATATTTTTTTTAATAGCACTAATTCCTTTTCAGATCATTGCGAAGATTTAGCTATAAAATATTCTGCCACCAAAACCAAAACACATGGATGAATTATCTGTATTTGGTATTATTTTGTACTGGAGTAGACTGCATCTATTCAGGTATCTGGTTTCATTGAGTTTTGTTACATGGTTTACTGGGAAGGACCACGAGGCCCACAGAATCCAGACCAGTGATGATGCCATGGTCAGCTTTCCTGTACTCAGTAGTCAGCGACACCAACACGGATAGTTGTGTAGTAGTGATGGCATTGTGCCCTGGAAGCATTTTCTTCCCAGCAGTAATGACATTTGTGCCTGTTATCATTCTGAAATTTCCTTCCTGGAGAGCAAGCACACCAAGGAAAACTAGGAAGGGCAAAAGAAGACACGGTCATACCGAGAGTTGGCCCAAGGCTGAACCTTTCTGAATGGGTTGTATGTGAGGGGTGACATTTCGACTGTGGTGGCATCTGCTTTGGCCCTTTATGGGTGTCCAAAGCCTGTCAGTGTCTGTCTAAAAATGAGCAGCCTCTCAGCCGTAACTACCAAGGCGTCATCCACAAAGCATCTCTGTGTTAGGTTGCCTATGTGCATTTTTGCTTTTTTTTTTTTTTTGGAGAAATTATCTTCTCTAAAAACAACCTTTAATTTTTTTTTTTCTTAAAAGATTCTCATTACCAGGTTTTAACTTGAAGAGCTTGTTTATGAACATGAAACCCATGCCGACATGACCCTGGGCTGTGCCGAGTCTCATGGAACTGACCTCTTCATATTAATCTCCCAAGCTGAAGCCAGCTTGACTCTTCCTGCACCTAATGTGTTGTCTATAACCTTTCAAAATTGGCAGTTAAGTCAGGATAGGCAGGTGAACTGCAGTTTCCTGGCAGCAATAAAAGGATGTAGGACATGGGACAGTGCTCAGAAAAATCATAGCTGTCATAAAGTGGAGTTTTTGAGGAGCTCGTTTGATCCAGAAACATGCGACAGTGCTTCATGCATGACAAAGCATTGGTAAATATTAAATATTATTCTTGTTCTATTAGTGGGTATCAACCTCTCTCTTTTCTCTCTGGTTATATTTAATACTTATTTCATGTTTTTCTGGCATTCCCGAGCATGCTTATAAGGAAGCAGAAGTCATAGGAGCAAGAATGAAGGAGGGACATCAACATTTCCATCAACAAATAAACATTACTCTGGTTAAAACCAAATGCAAATACAATGCTTAAGCTGAAGCTGTGCTGGTTTCCCCAACCTTTTATAACTGAACCTTGGATCTGTTGTGTTTCTTCGTCTTCTATGAGTAACAGTGTAGCCAGGAGGGTTTAACTTGGCCATGGTGGGCGCTGAGAGGTCTCCAGCTTGTCCAGGTGAAGTAGAGATGGACACAAAGAGTGAGATTGTTTCAGAATCATTGGTTACAGTGAGTGGACTATCTAGATTCCTCTAAGAAAATGACATAATCCATGAATTCTGTGATTGTGAGCAAGCTTTGATTTATTTATACATCTAAGCCTAATAGTTCATGTCACATGTACTACTTTTAGGGCATTTCTTGATAAATTATTAGATCATAGGAACTATTGCTTTGGACTAAAATAAGCTGTAGTTGAAGCTTGGCCATTCATAGAAATGGGGGATAGACTTTGTTTTTCCTCTTCATGGGACAGTAAGTCTCATTGGAGAGATGAGAAAGTCACACTGAAATGATCATTGAATGAGATTGAAAATTATATTTATGTATTCATTCAAATTTTCATGAGTATATTGTCTCTTTCATGCCTAGGAACTTTTCTAAGCACTAGGGGTAAATGATGTCTAAGACATGATCCCTTCTCTCATGGAGGTTACATTCCAACAAGGCTTATGTCATTTTCAAGTCGGCCTTCTAATGTCAGTGCCAAGCAGTGTTAAATGGCAAGATACCTGAAATAGCTTATACCATGTTATTTTGATGTAAGGAGAATGGAAATGGAAATTTCGCCATAGAAAAGTCCAGTGCATCGCGATGGTGTTGGGCAAATGTTAGAAGAATTATTAGCTCTCGAGGGAGCTAAGGAAAGCCATTTGCAACTGAAGGCTTTTCCTCAGTTAAAAAAAGTAAGCTGTTATAGGTTAAGCATTGTATTTTTTTTTTCTTTAAATAGGGAAAAATGTCATTTGCCACTGGTAATTAACTTAGAAAAATTAATTTATTCTAGATGATTCCCCCCAACCCATATATCCTAAATACCTGTTTGTAATGATCAAGATCTTCAGAAATCATACTATTTTATAAGCTCATAAACACTCTGAAGAGGGGTTTCAGGCTATTCTATTCTGGCCATTCAATGCCTGAGCCTTTCGTACAACTTCTTTCCAAGTGTGGCCTGTGCTTGAATGCCTCCTGTGATGAGGAACTCACTACCTATGCTCCTTCTTTGCCTTGGTCGAGTGTAGAAAACTCCTCCATATAATGAATTGAAATCTGTCTGTTCAAGTGTAATTTCCTAATATTATTTCTTGGGCCTGAATAGAACAAGTTTAACTTTTTTTCCTGTGTGTTTACCCTTAAAGTATTCAAAGATAGAAGTTCATGTTTCAAAGCTTCTTTCCCTTGAATAAATGAAAAGAAACTTAATTCAGGAAGATTCATTCAGTAACTAGTTCAGTTGAATGCTGATCTGGATCAGGTGCAGGTAGGGGTAAATGAAGATTTAATTTCAACCCAGTACTATGGGCAGGGTATGATGCTAGCTGCTGTCGTCCCCACAACAAGTAAATGAGACACGTTTAATTTTCGAGATGTTTAGAAATCAGTTTGAAGACTCATGATTGAATAATACATAGCATTTCTTCTGGTTCTGAGCAGAATAAAGAAGATTTCAGATTTTGACTGCTTTGTGTTAATATTATTTAGAGCCTGGTGGCATATAAAGGTAATTTTGACACTTGTAGAGACCTTTATGGTTTACAAAGTGTTTTTGGATGAGACCTCATTTGATTCTCAAGGGGTCCTGTGAGGTAGCCAGGAGAGTATTATCTTTAAAAAAAAAAATTGGAAAATAAAGAAGAGATTAAGTGTGTGTGTGTGTGTGTATGTGTGTGTTTCAGTGAACCAGTGGCAGAGACTGACCTTAATTCTCAGTCCAGAGCTTTTCCCCTTAGCACCTCATTGCCTTCTTCATAGAGAGAGTGTCGTCCTCCAAAGATGAAAGTTTACTTCAGTTTTTCTATGTAGTTCCTTCGCACACTAGATGACAAATATCATTAGAACTTAAATACTTTCCACTTATATTTTAGTGAAGCTCATTGGCTAAGAATTGGATATTTTTACACAAATATTAAGTAACATTATGCAATTATTAACAATTTATAAGGACTATGTGGGCTTCAAAGGATTTCCTGAAAGTAAAATGCATTAGGTCTTAATTTGTATGTTAATTTATAGCAAGATTTTTGGTCACCTTGTCACAGGATTAAGCCTAAGGTGATTTATGCCCAGTTTCGATTTGATTTGATTTGATGTTGTTTTCTTCTTCCGTTGTCTCAATAATGTCATTTTAGCCTGGGAGTTTAAATTCTCTTTTTAGCAATAAAGAAATTGGGGAGAGAAAGCCTCATAGTCTGCGACTAAGCCCTGGTCAGTTGTCAGGGTGGATTAAGATGAGTTCTAAATAAATATGTATGTTTGTTTTTATCCAGCACTCTGGTAACATTGGGTATTTATTACATAAGTCACTGGAGGTATGAACACAGCGTGAGAAGACTGTCATTTTTCTCCTTCACGATCAACTTTGCACGATCAACATGGAACAGCTTCTGCTTCCTGGGGAGAGCCAGATTTGAAGTGGTTTTTCTGAACCATGTCTTTGACCTGCCTGTCACTTATTAGAATAGCAGACGTTCTTCTAAGTATCTTTCTCTAAGAAAACCGTGAAGTTTAGGAGCTGAGATGATCTGGCTTAAAAGTGATTAAGTGGTTCTTAATTATTTAGTCCTATCGTCATGTCTGTATTTGCAACATCACGGTCTGCACAAAGCAGCCAGCCCTTTGAAAAAGAGAGGTGATTTCAAAAGTCACAAATGCCCTAAATTAATGGGCTCTATAAATAAAAAAAAAATTATTAAAAATACTCTTAGTTTGTTATCATAAACAAAAGCCCCACCTTTTGTGTTTATGATTCTTCAGATATTTCTTTGTCTTGGTCCTTTAAGAGAATTGACATTTGCTGACATTAACTTATTCCAAGCTCAATGCCACACTTTTTATATTTGTCTCATTAAACCTTCACAAAACTCGGGGGCAGTGAGCTCTGATTTTACAAATTAGGAAACTAAGGACCAGAGATATAAGTAACCTCCCTGAGCCACATAGCCTGTGATGGAGCTGAGGTTTCTCCCCATCCCCTTCAGCAGACCATTTTGTAAGACATACTTTTTCACTCTTTTCTCCCAAAACTTTCTTGCCCAAATGGTTAGCAAGGAATAAAACTGATGTTTTATTAAACCTAGTTTTTCTCTCTCCTAACCCGAAATTGCAGACTTTCTGTATTTTATTTTCTCTCCCCCGGATAGCCAGAGCAACCAGAAATAAAATTCTCTCGTCTGTTATCCTACACCAGATTTGCTTTATGTAGTCTTTGACTAATGACTCATTGGTCAGAGTCAACTCAGGGATCTGTTCTTTGATAGTGCATTAATAATATATATGCATTAAAGCTCCTTCTCAGAGAATATTTGAGCTTTGACATATAGAACACTGGCATTTTAAATTAAAGCTGTTGCTGTCAGCGCATTTTAAAGACTCGAGAGCTTGGAATAGAGTTTTGTCCACAGCAAAATAGACCTGAGGTCTTAGTTTCCTAAGGCCAAGCTCTTCCTGGCTTGTTCAATTGTGGTAGGAGTTTGAGCTGCATTTTCCAATGTTCACGATGACTTAAACGTCTTTCAGATTGAGGAAAAAACTAAACCATTTTGTCAGAACCAACAATATTGGGTAAGACTTTGATTTACTAGAAGAAACACCATAGAGGAACTTAACAGATTTTCTACACACCATAGAGATTAGGAATAATGAATTAGAAACTACTGCGAGTTCTTCAGGATAGGAAATATCAAGATTCAAATGGTGCTTGGTGACAGTAATGATTGTGTGTGGAGCCTCAGGCTTGCATTATTGTCTCTTGTCTCGCCAACACGTTTTAATCTGGTTTTATAGCTAAGCATCCTTTTTGCGTGTGGCCTTAGACTTGTGCAAGCTGATAAGTAGTCTGGGCTAAGCCTTCTCCTTGGTGCTGCTGATTTGGAGACATTCTGTGTTAGACACACACATGCATTTCTGCACATCCATATTTATGAAACATACATATGCACAAGACTCTCCTCATAAAGGCTTTTCTTTAGGGCAGTCTAGCAAAGAGCCCTACGTTCGGAACCACAGAGGAACGATAATCACCCCCTCTAACCTCAGCCAGTTCACAGATCACGTACCAGACTGCGTTTTTCTCTTTCAAGGCCTGCAGAGGGGCTGATCTCAGACTCTGTATCCAGGTGGACCCAGGGTACCTTTTCCACAGAGGAATTGACCCAGAGCCACAGAGTAACAAGTAGTGAGACTAGACCCCAGGTCTCTTAATTCCTGATGATTTCTCTTCTTTTGAGGCACACCCTTTATTAGTGGTTCCTTTCCCATAATGGGGGAATCTATCTTTTCTCCCAATATCCCTGCCATGAAAAGGTGCCAGGACCTTGTCCAGGGACCAGCAGATTTTGGCTAGAAGAGGAGGGCTCAACCAGCCTCCTCCAGGGGTTATAAGCAATAGGACCATTATCCCTCCATCTATCTGACATTAACAGATGGCTCACTATTGACATTGCAGATTTATTTTCAGCAGGACACCCCTGACTCCTGAATACTTGATACTAGCATGAGACCTCATAATTGCAAGATACAATGAAATCCAAAGTGAATTAGAAATTTAATTAAACTTTTTTCTTGTTTAATTGTTTAATGTGTTGCATAGTCCAACTTGCAATTCTATATTCAATTATAACAAGACTCCCCTTAGACTGAGTTTATTTGGGAGTTTCAAAATGACTCTGAAAAGATATTGATGTTTTAAGAGAATCCTTGGTTTGATAAAATTTCAACATAAGAGATTGAGTGTTTTAGTATTAGGTTTGTATTGACTCTTGATATTGACACAAGTCTAAATGTGCAAAGCCCACAAAGGCTAAATCTCATGGGCTTATGTTTAATGTGAAATATGGCTAGCTGGCCATTTTGAATATACCAGATAGATTGGTAATGTGAATATATGACTGGTTGGGGAAATAGTCAAATATTAATTTTAAATGTTTGTTAGTAGACTGTTTGCAATTGGTTTTTAAATTCATTGGGAAAGTGAGAATTCACGTTTATGAAAAATTGCCAATAAAGCTGGTTTCGTAGAGGTGTTTAGAGGTTAAATGCCTAATGATTAATTTATGCTTTTGTAATATTTTAATAACTTGGAGGAAAAGTAAGGTAGCTGAGAATAATGTTAATGTCGAATAGGAATGAAGGCTTAAAGATTCTGAGATTTAATTGTGAAGATCTTATTCATCATCCTAAAAGCAGAATAGGAAACCAAAGATAAAAGACATTTTAGTGAAGTTCCGAGAATGCTGAGCAAGGAGAAAGAAACCTGAGGAAGAACCCGAGGCCTACCACTGACTTGTCCAGGTGACCTAGGAAAGCCTCTGTTCTTTCTCTGGCATCTAATTCAGTTATCAAGTAAATAAAGGGCTTGGAAAATATTTGTGATCTATTTTTTTCTTGTATCACGAGGAATTTTGCTCTTCTGTTTGGCTCTATGTGGCCCCTCTCTTGAATATGTTGAAGGGTTGTGAATGGCAAGAAAAGGTAGAGGGAAGGAGGGAAGCTAATTGTGATATAAAAATAATAATATAAGTCCATTCTCTTTTATTTCTACCCAACAGTTATGACATTTTTCTCTTGTTCCTGTTCTCTTTTGGTTTTCAAGAATACACTAGACAGTTATTACTCAGGTGTGTGTGTGTGTGTGTGTGTGTGTGTGTGTGTGTGTGTGTGTGTGTGTGTGTACGTACCAGACAATGATAGTGTGATCTCTTTGGGAAGATTAAGACTTTCATATCCTAAAGGTGCTGATATGCTTTCAATTATATGTACCTATTCTGTAAACCATCAGGACAGTTTAATAAGCAGGCTTTATTCCAGCTGTGGAAATATAATGACGATAAAATAATACTGAAAATTAGTTTAATTAGGTTTCTTATAAGTGAAGGCATTACTTACATCCCAAATCGTAATGCAGATAGGATTGATAACCTCTGCTGATTCAGCAGGACGCATCATCTTGCAAAGCCAAAGAGATGAGCTGTGAACCTGTGATGAAAAAGCAGAGAGCGTGTGATCCTGGAAACGTGATTATGACTACTTCTCAGTGAGGCAGGGTTTTTGGTATTGAACACAGAAGGAACCACAGCATGATCATGCAGAACATGGATTGATTAATCAATGACTTCTTCAAAGACAGTTCTGAGACAAGCTTGGGGACACTGAAATGAGCCTACTGGCCGTTAGTGGTCAGCATGGTGCCAAGAAAATTGCCCACGAGGCCCCTGCAGCCAGAGCACAGGTGGACGCTGGGAAAATTCTTGTAGCTTCTATGATAATCAGACCTAAGTAGAGTTTAATAAAATTCTGCTTTGGAGTTATCTTCTGTGAGCAATTTATTTTTTCTTTTTTTTTTTTTTAATAGATTTATTTATTTATTTATTTGTTTGTTTGTTTGTTTGTTTGTATACTCCTCTTGTGCTTTCCTCATCTAAACCGAAGCCTTTTGCAAATATCAGAGCTCAAGTTTTTAAAAGATCATTGATTTTTCTTCTAATAGCCCTGGAGGTAGGCTATCACACATCATCATTTATTTCTGAGATAGAGATATTGATAGCATAATATTAAAATCTTTCATTAGAGAATTTTTTTTTTTGAACCTAAATTCAAAGGAGGTTTGTGTTTGCCTTCGCCTATGTAGAATTGTTATTTAAAAGCACATACTTCCCAGGACAATGTGATTACTTTGTTGCTATAAGGTAAAAGGCATAACACGTCAATAAAAAATGCCATTGAATGAAAATGCGCCTGCATGACAGCTGCATACCTGCCCAGGAAACCCCCAAAACAGGCTCCGATTAGCTATTGACATTTGTCCAGCAGGACCGGCATTGGGAAAGTTTGATCAGGACTCAGTAAACCCCGAGTATCATGTCTCCCTTCTCCAGTGAACCTCCCCCCCACTCTTTTACTTTATGTTGCAACCTTCAGTTCTTTCTCACTGTCTTTAAGGAAGGGAATTCCGTTCAGGGACCAGAGGTTTTTGGTGCAGGGGATCGCGGGTGAGATTAAGGCCCTGCCCCATGATGACACCAGTCATGCGGAATCGAGAGGACAAAATATGGAGAAGTCTTTACCATTTCTTTTGTGGCTACCACTAGCCTCTTCCCTGGTCTCCCTGCCACCAGTGTAGTCACCTGCAAGTCCGCCCCTGACTTGCAAAGATGGCATTTCTAAATCGCCTACCCCTAAGCTGGCGTGCTGCTCTCTTGTTAGTTTTCTCTTTAATTTTGTCTTCCTTTGTCACTCCCAGTGTCACCGTCTTAGTTTAGATCTGCAGACTCTTCCGTTACAGTGTCTCTGAAGCTGTCTCCCTGTCTCTGGTTCTATTCCCTCTACAGTGTGGCCGCTAGACTTTCTTTCTGACATGCAGACGTGTCTGGTTATCTGCATGCCATCTTTACTGGTCACTCGTTGCCTGCGGAATAAGGTCACATTCCATGAGGATGTCTAAATGGCACCTGGAGTCAGCCCAGCTTCCTCCTCAGTTTTTATCAGAAACCAGGCTGATATCCTGGGGGCTGCCAGAACATTCTAGGGCCCTCTGTTCCTCTGGGCCTTTGATGACAGTGGTCTTCACTGGCCTGGAATCTGAGCTTTCTTGACAGTTCCGAGAAACAGTTTTTCACCTTTCATGTCTCAGACTGAAGGCAATTGTTCTCTGCACGTCTTCCCTGCCCCCACCTACCTATATTGTGATATCGATCAATCTTTATTCTCCTCCGTATCTTACACCTCTGGGGACACTTTATTAGGTTTTCTTTCTTAAATTCTTCATTTTCATCTTTATTCTAGATTGAAAGGACCTTAAGGCCAGGACCCTTGTCTGTGTGTGTTTTCTCTTTAGTACAATGCTTGGTACATATTAGGCATTTAATAAATACTTTATCCCCTCCAGCTTGTTTGTTTTAAAATTATTTTTACTTTCCAATTACAGTTGACATACAATATTATTTTGTATTAGTTTCAGGTGTGCAGCATAATTTACAAAGTGACCCCCTGATTAGTCTGGTACCCACCTGGCATGACACACAGTCAATACTCATTGAAGAGTGACTGGAACCACTGGGTGAGGTGACAATGTTCAGGTTGTAAGTGCCACATAATTTCAGAGAAAGGACAAATCATGTGGTCTACAGTGATCTGGAAAGGCTCAAAGAAAAGGTGGGGCCCTAAATGACAGGGATAAACAGGGCTTGTTGTTGTGGAGAGAGGGAGGCATATTCGTGACTAGGAAAAATGGTGTGGAGCTGAGACAGGTGCGTCTGTGAAGTGCGCCTTGAATAAATGGGTCTCTCTTGAGCTGACGATGAGATGCTCCCATTGGAAATACTATTTTCCTATTTAAAATGTTTCTGTTGCTCTTTGTGACCCACTTAATAATTTCCAAATGCCTTAGCGTTGTGTCGTCGTGAAGGGTCATTCAGGGCTCAGCCCATTAGAAGCTTCAGGCGTTGGGACAAGATACTTAACTTTTCTGAGCTTCAATCAGGAAATCCCAAAATCCACCTCAGAGTGTATGTTGTGACATTTTAAATAATACTATTTACCGTTGATTCTGTATTTACCATGTGTCAGGCACAGTGCAGGGCCCTTGGTGTGTGTGAGCTCATTTCAACTTTACGTCCACTCCATGTTGATTGGGCCTTGTTTATGTTCTTACTTTACAATGTTGGAAAAATGATGGTGTCACTAATAGAAATATGGAAAAATGGAAGACGCGATTCCAGATTGTGGGAGGTCAGGAAGAAACAATCTCTCTGTACAGGGAGGCTGACCGATAGTGGTGTTTAATTGTGCCAGGGCACCCCAAGGACATCCCCTGGTGGGACTTCAGAGCTCAATGGGTTTGCTGTGACCACAGACTCAGCTGAGGACCATGCCCTCTGTGGGACAATCTCTTGGGCTAGAGTTGTTTTCCTGGTTATTATTCTAGGGATCGGCCAGGTGAAAATGCCCTCAAACCAAGAGCCCCAAAAGTTCTCTCTTCTTTATTAAAGTTAAGATCATATAAAAGAGAGTTTGAAAGCATTCGTTTTGGAAGTCAGTGGGCAACATTTGAATCATGACACTTAGAGTTTCTAGTTAGGTGACCCTCGAAAGATTATTTCAGCTCTCCGTGCCTCAGTTTCATGATCTGCAAACGGCGATCATACTTATTTCATCGAGCTGTAGTGACATTAAATGAGAAAATGTATGTACAGCACGTGCCGTGATGCTCCAGGGATCCTACGCTCCTGGAGGTGGCTGATGCTGATCGTTTTAGTTTCTTCTCCCAGAAGTGTGCAGGCCCAGAGTTCTGCCCAGAGCTGACACACAGTGCCTGGGAGCCCGTGCGGTCATTTCCCACAGGCTGTCGCACATGGGACCAAAAGGTAATCTCTAACAACAAAAAAGAAAGCAAACCCAGTTGACTCTATCACTGAGCCAGCAATGTGGGAATGAACCAGGCCCAAAAGGAGGATCCAGGTGTAAACTGATAACAGCAAGAGGGGTCTGAGTGGAGGAGAGTGACAGATAGGGGGGGACTTACTGCGGGCTGAGCTGGTGGCTGCTGGTGCAGCATCGTTAGAGGGTGTTCGCCTTGGCCAGTCATTGTGGGGAGGGAAACTGGAAGGCACCAACGCTGCTTGGGCACACATCAGGGTCTGAGCCCAGAAGCTGTTACAATAGTTTGGGCCTGGGATGCTTGTGGCTGGGAGGAGAGGCGAGGCCCAAAGGGGGAGCTCTTCTTAAAGGAAGCAGCAGCACCCCGAAGCAGCTGTTTGCCATCGAATCTCACTGCTGAACCTCATCACTGAACCTCACCTGAACCTGGGACTAGGAAGGTCTGTCAGCTGAAGCGAGGTCCCCTTCCACTTAGAAAACAACCTTTCAAGGTCAGGGATTTAATCACATTTTTATCACACGTCGTCTGCAGCATAGTAGATACTCGAATGTTTTTGGAAATGAGTCCCTTTGCTAGAACATCTGGATATTTTTTGAGAATTTTTTTTTCTTTTTTAAGGTAGACTGGCTAATGTGTCTATTTCGAGCCATTGAGACTGTTTGGATTTTTGTTTTAGGCGGAGCCACGTGAGTTTTACTGTACTCTGTGCTTTTGGTCTTATTTGATAGTTTAAGTGATTTCAAAATGATAGACACTGTAGGAAAAAGACTTCTGGATCACAGCACAGTCTGAAGTTCACTGGCAAGAATCGAGGGAAGTGTGCTTTGTACACTGTTTCACTCTGAACTTCTCTAACATAATAAGTTTTAAGGGGACAGAAACCCAACATCCAGCTGAAAGGCAGGAATTGAGGCTCAATCTCACACTTCACAGTGGAGGCTGAGGCTGCGTCCATGCTGTTTTACATATTCTGCGACTTAACTGACCCCACAGAAAACTGGGCTGTCTCAAACTTGCTTTTGTGGCATGTTCTTTTGGACATCCAGGTAGTCATCACAGGTTTAGGTGCATTTTCTCCAGAAATATGATCATTGAAATACTTGGAGATGTAAAGCAACAAGTTGAGCAAACAGTGGCCCTCGGCTGTCGTGTGCCTGGAGGGAGCAGCGAGTGTGCTTGGGATTCCTGCTTTAGCGGGCGTAGGTGATGTGAAGGCATCCTCAGATTTTCTCCTGGCTCCGAGACAGACTTCAGAAGCATCAGCTTTTTCCTTCCCCCGAGGTCGAGGGGCTTGTGTTTTCCTTTGTGGAGAGAGAGATGCACCTGTGTTTGTTTCTGCCCATCTGTTGTGGGGTGAAAGACCAGCTTTCCTTACATTTCTCCCCTTGAAGGTCAAGTGTGTTTACTGCCCCGTGAAGCCTGTATTTTCCTCACTTGTCCAGCCTTTTCCCCTCTTATGCCTAACCCTGGAATGAATGCCTTGCCTTCTCAGTGCTATATATCCATTCTTTCCAGCTCAAGTGTTGAAAGCTTCCCAGAAGCCCTAGAACTTGGTGAAGGTCATTGACCATGTGGTCTCATCTGTCAGCCCTGTAGCAGCCCACAATCTGCTCTGGGACGTTCTTTTGTGTTCGAACAGACATACTCTAGCAGCCTGTACCTCTGGATCAGTCATCTTAGTCTAATTATCTGCTGAATGGATCTCTCCTCACTCCCAGCCCCAGACTGATTTTCCTGTTTCCTTTGTGTTTTCTTATGCCCTGTGCCTGAACTTGGTCCAGAAGCATGAACCATAAACGGTCCTCTCATCTGCTCTGGAGCTGTAGGCCTCAGTTCTCAAGCTGTCCACCTGAACGAGTCTTCACTCTGCTCAGCATATTCCTGTGAACATCCTTTCTCTCCTGCTTCAGTGAAAGATTTAGTTGTATCAGCTCTGGCATGAGGACTCTCAGAAACCGCCTCTCTCCGCATACCCTCTCTCCTCTCACCTTTATTTCTTGTGGTTTGGTCCCAGAGGCAGTTCTGCGACTGATTGCCACGTGGCTCTTCACGTCCCGCTCAGATTGTCACTTCACAGATTGTCATTGTGCGTGAGTCTTGTCTCTAACTTTATGGCAAGCTCGTAACCTGTATGTCCCACAAGGCCTAGGATATTACCAAACCACTGAAAAAAATCTTTATTAGCTGTTTGTTTTGTCATAGTAATGTGAGTAATGAATAAGCCTTTTCCTTTAATAAATATGTTCAACATTTGAAAGTTCTTGGTTTTTTTAGGAGTCATTTTTGGTTTTGATAAGTGATAGCAACCTCTATTCATGCCAAATTTATACGGAAACCCTGCTCAATTTATACTGAACTTCTGCACATGAAGTTTAGTATTTGACAGAGACTTTATATGCAAAGGATGGAGTGTTGATTAAAACATGCTTTTCTTTTTTTCATGTATAATCATCAGAGACTTTGAAGGAGAAATCTATATGAAGCTTGTTAGATTACCTTTCAGATTTTCTCTGTTATTCCCAAATACTTCTTTGTGGCAGCGGCATCTCCATCTTCATGTGCTTCTAAAACCTAGTAATTTAACAGCAAACTTCAGTCTTTTCAGACATAATTTAAAATGTGCTATGGGAATGTGCTGTTCACCACGCTACCCCAGCATTTCTAGTTCATGTTATTTTGAATGTTCGAGTTATGGTACAGATTTCTTGGACTGGAGAATGAGAAAATCCAGATTCTCTAGAATAGCGGTCCCCACACTTTCTGGTACCAGGGACTGGTGCCCCTATGAGAATCTAATGCCTGAGGATCTGAGGTGGAGCTGAGGCGGTGATGCTAGCACTGGGGAGCGGCTGCAAATACAGATGAAGCTTCACTCGCTTGCCCACCGCTCACCTCCTGCTGTGAGGCCCATTTCCTAACAGGCCATGGACTGGTACCGGTGCAGAGCCTGGAGGCTGGGAACCCCTGCTCTAGAACCTGTCTTGTACATGAAGTAGCTGACACAGTGGGAGATGTCTTGCTGTTTAATCCTGAACGTGGAGACACCTCTCTCTCTCCCATTCTTTCTCTTCCCCCTTCTTTCTCTCTTGCCCACTCACTACCAAAAGGATAATCTATTTTAATGGAAAAATCATGGTAAAGTAAGATAATACAAATTGGCTGGAGATCCGTCTTTGGTGGGGCTAGATAAATTCCCTCTTTTCTTCTCAGTGGTAGAAAATGACTATTACATGATAGACACTCAGTTAATTTGGGGGATGTATGACTAAATAAGTTTTAATATGCTTATTAAAGGTCTAATACAAGAAAAGTTTTGTTTCCATTGAATCAGGATATGGTGATGGATGGGCTGTCATTTATTTTGTTCTGTCTTTATGAGTCCTCTGCGTTTCCACAAACCTCTGGGTTTTCCTAAACATGTTTGTCATTTACAACAGCAATAATAATAGCAGAATTAGCATCTAGCACTTGTCTAATGCTTTTAATCATTTAATAAATAAAATGTAATAAGATGTACATATATATGTTTTTATTTTATTTTCAGAGCAAGTCTGAATGATAGCTAGAACAGGTACCAACAAATGATATTCTTCTTCCTTCTCCTACTCCTGGACTAGGCCTTCCATAGCAGAAATGACAGATGTAATTCTTTGATTGCCGAGGAGACAAAAATAGAAAGATATATTATATGCCAAGTTTGTAACAAATAAAGACCTAAATTACATGTAATCTGACATTTTTTCCACTTTAAATTTATTACGGATTTAACTAACTTTACATTTTATTCAATAATTCCTTTGAGATGTCACAGAAATTTGATGATGGATGCATATTTAAAATTACTATAAAGTCTACGTTGAATGAAATAAAGCGTAATATATAATAGATAAGAAAATACTATTCTTCAGAGCCAAGCATTATCTTATTTTTATTGGTATTTTGAAAGTATTTATTTATTTCCCTAGATAAAAGATTGTGCATGATTTAGAACATAAAGAATGAGATTTGAATGTGATTTATAAATCTCTTTTTTGTTTTCACTCCTTTTATGGATCAGTAGGCATAGGTGAAGATGTCCCTTTTGAGACTATTTTTTAACTTAGTTTTTGAAGGGCATTTTGTTTTTTTATTTTCTTGCCCTTTTAAATAGCCAACAGTGTAATTAGTATGTGTTGGTGGTGTGGGAACAAATTCTGAAAAAACAAGAAAGCATCTAGGGTAGTTTGCCAAAAGATTGTATGAATAAAATCTTTTTTATTTATCTATCACCTGCTTGGTGGATTTAATTTCACAATATAAGATATTTCAAAAATAAATATTTGGACTCTAGTCTGGAATTTTTCATCTTAAAAGAAAGGAAAAACTAGCAAAAATGACCATATAATGAGATCCTTTAGAGCTGTATCTTATGGGAAAGTCTAAACTTGAGGAGTAAAATGATTGATCTTTGGATTTTTGGCTAAGACTTTATTTGGTGTAAATATGCTTTTTCAGAACTAGAGACTTCGGAAGTGCTTGAGGCTTGACAGAAGCAACCTGGGCACACTTCTTTGACATTCTTGAATGTTTGGTTGGTAATCCTACGAGAGTACAAAACACTCTACAAAGTCAGACCTGTTTTGCAGCCAGCTCAGTGACCTGCCCTGCGTGCTGGGGATTGCATGGGGAATGGCATCTGTTTCAAGCAACCTTAGATCTCTTTTGAGCTCTGGAATTTGTGTATTTTTCTGATCTATCCTCAGTCCTCATGGAAAAAAAGATTTATATAAGCTATTATTAAGGTAATAAGAGTCTTTTATTTGTTTTAGAACTTTCTTCTAAATTAGAAGGACTGCTACCTCTAGATCTACTGTTTGAAGATTTGGCACAAATGTTTGCCTTATCTATAGATAATTTTCATTTGTTTGGAATTATTAATTTTACATTAGAAAGATATTTGACTAGCCAAAGTGTGGTATCTAGCTTTAGGGGAGATGGTGGTGGTTTAAATGATGAGATGGAGATGGAAGAGGTCTTGAAAGCCACCCCCTCCATCCTTGCCATCATTGAACTGCTTTTGTTGAGTGGTGCTTCAGCATTTTATCTTTGGCTCATATCAAAGAAAGGCTGGAAGGGGTAGGTGACAGTTGTAATCATAAGGATGTCGTTGAAGACATTGGCTGGGTATCTCATGCCACGTCCCTTTTATGAAAACCCATCAGAGCAATGTTTCTTACATTATGGTACCAGGAAATTTATGCAATTATCTTTGTAGCAATCCTGTTTTCTTCTTTGCTTTGGCTGCTAGGAGGTAGAGCACTAAATCTGAAACATAAATTTAAGAATTCATCGATTATAATTTGGGATACTTTTATATACTTACTTTATTTTACTTATATCTTTAATCTCCTTTTGATACTCCATTAAACTTCAGCACACGTGTCGAATGCTTGTTTATGCTAGGCACTGAGTGTGATGCTGGAGACACATTGTCGACACACTCTGACAGCCCAGGCCTTATGGAGCTTACAGTCTTTATGGAGAAAATAAATGTTAATCAAATAATCATACAAATAAGTGTTAAATGAGGACTTGTTACATGGATGGTAAAAGAATGTTATATGATGCCATGAGCTTCAGTAATGGTCCTAATTCCTCTTCCTTTACATGTTATATTCTTTATAGTAACAGAGGTACATACATATAGAGATACACATATATACACGTATGTAAATCTATATTGCTTATAGTATATATTTATACTTTTATATTTTCTTATAAAAACCCTTCTAAAATATGATTAAATGGATGATTATTTTTCCCTTACATGGAAGTACCACAATGTGTTTGCCTAATATCTATCACTGGACATTGAGCTTATTTATGAATTTTCATTACCATAAACCACAAAATATTGTCTTAATTTTCATTTATTTGAAATCCAGGGTTTTATGGTGGGCCGTGTACTAGCAAAAACAAAAGCAAAAAATTCACCATGCATCTCACCCCCAACACTCTAGAGGTTTTGTTGGCATCCTTTTTAACTGGTCAAGGATGGAAGATCTTACTGATAGCAGATACGCAGGACCAAAAGCAGCATAGCTCAACTAGCTCTTCTTGGACCCACAACTGGCAGTCACTCTGTCCACATGCGGCAGCATCTTGCCTATTCTAGAAAATTCCATTCATGCTGCAGCACTATGCTTTCATACTTGAGGCGAGCCTCCTATTTTGAAGCGCTTTCAGTCAATGTGTTTCCATCTAAGGAAAAATTTACAAATGATGAGCTTTTTGGTTCTTAGACTAAATGTAGCAACACAAAGAGCATATCCCTATGTGGGGTGAGAGAAAGCAATCAGTGTCCAAGAATGACTATTTCCAAATAATGTATCTGCTGTAGCCTTCCCATGTTCTGGAACATTCATATCTCTTCTAATGAGGCTGGATGGTTTCTTACAGGCTTGTCAGCCAGTAGTTTTTCTTTATGAATTTCTTGTTCATAGCTTTTGCCAAGTTTTCCATGGGTCACATTTATCATTGTACTATCGTTGATTTGTGATGGTTCCTTTTACATCAAAAGTATTTACATGTGTTGCAAACACTTAATATGATTTGTCTTTGCTTTTTAATTGCCTTGTGATATTTTTAGCATAGTGATTAAGATCATGGGACTGGAGATGCATCTTTGCCTCCGATCCTATTCAGTGATTTGTTACCTGTGTATTTCAGTCAAGTTGCTTAACCTCTTTAAAGCTTGTTTATATTATGGTGATTATTCCTTTTATTCTTTTTGTCTCTAAGCAGTACAGATGTGAGGAATAAACTGAATAATGCATGTTCACTGTAGAACCAGCAGAACAAAACAGATAACTCTAGAATTAAAAAAAAATCATTTATAATGCCCATGCCTGTTCACATTTCCACATATGGATGATAGCAAGCAGTTATGTGTTATACTCATCACAGCTATGGATTCAGTTTAGTACCAAGTTGTTCTCCTATAATATAAATATCTTTCTTGGTTAATATATATGTTCACTTTATCATTTCTGATTGTTGTATAGTTTCCATGTATAAATATACTATAATTTATCTATTTCCTTATCTTTAAATCAATTCCAGTTTTTAATTATGTAATGAACCCTTCATCATATTGATTACTTCTAATAAGGACAATTTTAATATCAAAGGGTTTTAATATTAAAGTACATCTTTAAGGTTTTGGATATTTGGATGTTTGTACAGCTTCACTCATACTAACTAGTATCTGTTTTATCTGCTTTATCCCCCCAATTTGATATGTGAAATATCTTATTTAAATTTGCATTTCTTTTGGTTACTGGTAACTTATACATGTTTCATGTCTTATTGATTGCTTTTATTTCTTATTTTTTTTTAAATAAATTGCCCTGTTAATTTCTTTGCTAGCTTTTCAGTTTGGGTGCTCATTTTTTTTCTTACAAATTTTTAAGAGCACTTATATATATATTACAAAAACATTAATTTTCAATCTATGGCCATGTCACCTTGAACAAGCTCGATTCTGTCTGATCTCGGAAGCTAAGTAGGTTTAGGCCTGGTTTGTACTTGGATGGAAGACCACCTAAGAAGACCAGGTGCTGTAGGCGTAAAAAATAAAAAATAAGGGATTGTAAGCTGACAAGGTCCTTGCAATCTGTGAGGTCAATAAAGAGCTGCCTTGCCTAAAAATAAATAAACAAACAAACAAACAAACAAATAGATAGATAGATAGATAGATAGATAGTAAAAATAACATTAATTTGCTATCATACATATTAGATATTTTTCTGCTTTCTCTTTTTTATTGTTTTTGATTCAGGGAAAATTTGAGGTTTTTTAAAAATAAATCCAGCCATCTTTATTTTTTTACCTTTGCAGATTATGTAAGTAGTTATCAATATTTTCTTTAAGTAATCTTATCTTTTTGCTTTTTTACTTAAAACAAATTTATGGTTTCTATCTAAACGTTACATTTAAATATAGACCATGAGCTCCACAAGGGCAGCATTTCTGTCCCTCTGAGTCCTTATTTCTGGCTGTATTCATGACACATCATTGGCTTGTAATGCATATGTACCAAATAAATAATATGTAGGTCTTTAATTATCTAAACTTTATATTGTCATAAAATGGGTGGTAGAAATGTAGCTTTCTTAACATTTTTGAAAAGCCAGAAATGTATTTTCCCCTCTGTCTGGAACATTTTTCGGTTTTCCTTGATCATCTTTCTATTTCAGCTCAAGCATTGTTTCTGTAGGAAAGCCTTTCTTGATAATTTATTGACAGGGTCACGTTCCAAATTGTAAGTTTCTCTAACACTCTCTTTCTTTGTGCCACTTAAACCTATGGTTTCACAATTGTTTGTGGAACTATTTAGATGTTTATTTTCCCTACTAGCACAAAACCAAGCCATAGACATTACTTCTTTTTGATCATCATTGTATTGTACTGACTAGTACATCTTAGATATCTAATGTTTTTAATTTTTTTGAATGGATGAGTGAATAAATGAACATATTGCCACAAAACTCACATTTTGACTCTTTGCACATGCTTGGTCCCCTTCAAGACTTTATCTTCTGTATTATTGATCTTTCTTTTTTGTTTTCAGTCTCATGCAGATTTAATAATGGTATCTTTAAAAAACATTTCAGTATCTCTTAGGTTATGATGGCTTCCATATACTCCCTACATTAATTTGCCTTCGTTTAAAATTTTTCCCGGCTATTCTTAAACATTTTTATTCTTCCAGTTGAATTTTATAATCATTTATCAAGTTAAAAAAAATCTCATTGTATATGTGCATATGTGGGGGTGTGTTGGTTTAGGGGGAAGGATTTTTTTTAAGCAAAATAACAAATACATAACTTGAGAGATTGCATCTTTATAATAATGCAAGCTTCTTATTCAAGAATTTGGTTAAGCTTCTATTTAGTTGAATACTTTTTATTTTCCTCAGTTAATTTTTAAATTTTGTTAATATAGAACCTGAATATTTCATGGTCTGATTTTTCTTAGACATTTTTGTGCAGGAAAGAGAACTTGGAAGCTTTGACTTTGCTGCCTTTAAAAGAGTCTGCTTGCAGGGTTGGCCCTTGGCTGGCTTCTGGGAACTCAGGTTTCAAAATGTTCCCTGTGATGCTAAGTGATAAGATTATTTGGTGTGCTAAGCATACTGAATTTCATTGTGCCAGCCTGCCTAGACTTTTTTTTTTTCTTTTTAAGCATGTGATTTATGGTGAGCACCCACTTCCCTTCTGGGAGTTTTTAATGATTGTGGCTGATCTTGATGGCAGAGTGCCGATGTGACCAGCATGTTTTTTATCTGGTTCTAAGGGAGTAGCCAGGCAAATTAGCAGTTACAGGTTAAGGGAAGAATTTTAGGCAGAGTGAATAGACTACAAAAGCACAGAATTATGCGACAGAAGAATATGTTGGGAAAAGTGAGAAGGTTGTGTATCTATAGTGTATGGCTTCTGAGTGCTTGGGAAAGAAGAAGTATGTGAAATGTAGCTGAAACTGAAGTTTAAAACACTTTGTATGCCATTGCTAGAAGTTTTAACTTTATCCCATAACCAATAGGAAGCAGCAGAATTCTTCAAGGGGAGGGAGTGACATAATCATATTTTTACTTTTTGAAGGTAATTCTGGGAATAGTATGGAAGACAGCCTTAAACAGGGAGAGAAAGTAAGAGATGGAATAATTAAGAAGGTCAGTGTGACAATTTAGTTGAGAGATATTGAGGGCTTGGATTAGGCAGTGAGAAGAGAATATGAAAGCTGAATTTTTGATGACACGTTTTCAAGGTTGAATCAGCTGAAATTGGTCATGGTGTCAGGGAAGGAGAAATTGGAGCAGAGGAGACGTTAAGAGAAAATGAATATGTAGAGGGGATCCAGGAGAGGGAAAAATTCATTGCAATTCTCAAGTTTCTAGGTTGGAAGATGGAGTGAACAGTGATGGAGTGAAAGCAGAATTTGGTTAGGATCAGATACGTTAGTGAAGGTATGAAGTTGAGTTTTGTATGGGCTGCATTTGAGGTGCCTGAGGAGGAGATGGCAATACAGACCTGGAGAATGGAGGAGATGTCCAGGCAAGGGGGAGGTGTGTGGTCCTCAGCTTAGCGCCGCCATCGAGCCAGGTGAGAAGAGGGGATAATCTGAGGAGAACATGTAAAGTTACAAGGAGCCCTAAGAGCGTTCAGCATACCTTGCCTTGTAAATACTTGATTGACTGATTAATTACCTTGATAATGGGCCACAAGAGTAAACGAAATGGGAACCTTTTATTGAGAAATCTGCAAGATTCCATTCCAATTCTCATAAGTAGCTTGTCACGTACCAGAGCACATTACTGATATGGAATCCTTTATGTAAAACTGCATGACCGAGAGAGCTAATGTACAATTGATCCTCAGTTCTCATCTAGGGAAGACCCGACCCCATAATTGGTCTCAGTATATCTGCTCTTTCTTCACTACAAGGAATTCTCTGCATAATTGCCACAGTGGATTTCATTTTAATTTTTATTTTTGGTCAACTAAATATGATGTCAATCCTTATATAAGATCTCATCTGTTTCCTTGGGCCCTGCCAGCCTCTCTGACCTCATCTCTTACATCTCCTCTCTCTGTTTGTTGGGTTTCAGCCAAAGGATCCTGCATTCTGTTTCTGCCTTAGGTCCTGTGTAGATTGTAGGTATATATTACATAAATATGAAATGAATGAATGACTCTGCCTTCTAGCTTTGTTGTGAGAGGTAAATGTGAAAAAGTGTATGAAGAGCCTATTAATGTGCCTGGTACATTAGGGGCCTGCAGTAAATGCTACTTGTCATCATTTTTGTCACTGTGTTATCCAGTCTATAATCCTGTTATTTCTCTCTCTCCTTTTTCTCCCACCTCCCTTTCTAGCTCTTCTCAAGCAGCCAACTTAACTGCCTTTGGTTTTTGTATCCCCCACAGACTAAAGACTGTGTGTGCTGACATCTCTCTTTACTTGGTACTTGATATGACTTCATCTGATTGCCTGGATTTTTCCATGTGTCCTTTTCTGAAAAATCCTCCTTCTTATTGTGCTTAAATAATTATATATAGATCAGTCCCAAGGATACTGAGTATATAATAACCTTCCTGGATGAAATTCCCAAAAGAAAGGGAATCCTCTTGGGATTTGGTCCCTAGGGACCCTTTCCTCTCGTACCTGTCTTGATCACATCATTAGTATGTGGATTTGGAATTAGCAATTCCTAAACGAGAGCCAGTACTTGGCTGCCAGCTCTGGGCCAGGCAAAGTCCTGAGCACTTTCCCACACATTGTGAGTTTGATTTTATTAGTATTCCTGGTTTATACTTACTGACTTGCCCGAGGTCATGCTGCTAGTGATTTGCAAGTTAGTATTGAAGCCCAGGTAGAATTTCAGATTCCTGCCCTCAGCTATGCTTTCATATTCTGCAGGGCCCCAGTAGCAGTTCCCAGGTCACAGAGCTAACTTTCATTCTTTAGTATTTGATTTTAAAGTTTTAAAATAATGTACAGTTATAGTTTTAAAAAATTTCAACAGTTCTTCCCTACCAGGCTACCCTACGACTTCAAGTCTCATTTCCCTTATGGCAACTACTGCTAACAATATTTTCCAAATTATTTTCTTTATTATAATATTTTCAGCCTCTTAGCGTGACTGTCCTTTCAGCTTTCTGTCTTCTGAAAAGTCAGTTTATTCCCAGTTAGTTGGTAAAAATGTTAAGCACTAATGGTCCAATGGCAACCTCAATGTATACAACTCAAGCTGACCCTAAGAGAAAGGCGTGCCACCTGTCACCCAGGCAGGCTTCTAAAATTATTAAATTCTTACCTGTTCAGGACCCATTTACATGGATTTCTGCCAGAAGGAGACCTACTTATCTTCCAAATCTCCAGGCTGATGAATTCTTCAAGTACCAAGGACTGGAGCTATTATTTGACAGTTTTCCTGTGACTCTATCACCCTGATGCTCACAGAGAAATGAATGACCCTTCCTAGCTAAGGAAATGGGGTTTAGTGATCTTTTCAATGCTCGGTTTTACGGACTCAAGAATCAAAAGTTTTCTGAACAATGTGAAGAGAGTTTTGTTTATAGACCTTTGTCTTTTCTCTGTTCCTCCCTTCTTGAAGAACTCCGCATTTTTTAATCAGCAGCACAGATATGCTCCTTTGGAAACGGTGTGCTTTTCAGCATGCACGGGAATGTTTCCCTAAAAAGTGAGGTCACCAGAAGCACAGAGCAGAGAAATCCCAGATGGCACTAATATTTGATTTCATTTTTAGCATTCTCATATGCAGCAGATGGATTGGAAGGCTGACCTCCCTGACACTTCTGCATCACTGCCTGCTATTCCAATTGCCTTTGCGAATGTTTTTTCATAAGGCTTCTCCTGGTCCCTCAGAGATTGATGCCTGGTCACCCGCCCGTGTTATGCTTCATTACCCGAAGGCTCCGTGTGGTTGAGAGTCGCTGTATTCTATAAAAGGGGAAACCCTGGCTCATCAGTATCTCATGCTTTTCCTACAATCTCTCAAATCGCTTGTTATGTCTCAAAGAGCATCATCCTAGCTTTCTAGGGGCACCTCTGACTTGTAACTGTTTTCAACTTTCCTTTTCTAATTTTTATGCATTCTTCTCTGACATGGATACATTGTGAATAATATTTAAAAAGCTCTCAAAATGGCTAAACTTAGCTATTTTCAACATACCTACTAGACACAAAAATTGGATGGTTTTAAGGTGACGACTTCAGTGGCGAAGAGCAGACCTGGGTTGGAGCTGTTGATTCTCCCATTTCCTTTGCCTTAAAGTATGCCTCAGTTTCCCAGTTTGTAAACTAGTGACGTTATTAGTGTCTCAAAGTTAGGACTGGTGTGAAGGTTAAACGAGATATGAACAACACGTGCTTGTCACAGTGTTGGCACAGAGTGAATGCACCGTGAATGTCGGCTTGCGGTCTGCTTCATGATGTTTTGTATAGGTGTATAGCATAAATAAAATATAAGACGTAAGTGATAAAATAATCTAGTTTTTATCTGATTGCAAAGAAAGTAAATTGTTAAGGAAGACGTATTTAATGATCAGACTGATGCTTCGTTTCAAAACTTTTCATAAAATCGTTATTTGCTTCTGTAGATCATGACATCATCCATGTGCCTGTTTAGAGGTGGACTCTGGGGAGATGTGGCACCCTCTTCTCCTTCCTCCCACCTGCTCCAGCTAGTTTATATTTCAGTGATGTGGCTGGAGAAAAGAAATTGTCACACAGCGTGAATATCCAGCAGGTTTAGTGTTTTTTCCTGGCAGGTGGACCTCTGCAGCCATTCTGTATAGTTCTCTGGGAACACTTAATTTTGAGGAGGATCAGGTTGCTTCAATCCTTATGCGTTGCTGGCTCTGACATAACCAGATTTCGGTGCCTATTTTAATGCAAAGCACACTTTTGGCTTTAAGAAAACATTGCATATTGAATAGCCCTTTTGTTGAATCAGATCTCTACCTCATGCAATGCTGATGAATTTAGGTTTCAGACGACTAGACGGGCTACTTTGCTGTGCAACTTTCTTTAGGAAGTTCTGTCTCCCCTTTTTATAGATCTAACATAAGGCCAGACTATGCGGACTCCAACTTCCATGAGTTCAAGATGCACACCTTCAGCCGGGTTACATCCTGCAGAGTCTGCCAGATGCTCCTGAGGTAAGCCTGCTCGGGCCCGTTTTTCACTTAGGGAGCTGGTGTAATTGCTGTGCGTCTCAGACTTTTCTACTATCCCAGCCAAAATGTGATTAAGGGCAGATAGCGCCTGAACAGTTTGAATCCCCCAGACATCTTCTTGGCCTTGGACCCAGACAGTCTCTCCAGAACGCTCAGGGAGGTCCTGTCCCTCGGCTAAGAGGACGCTGCATGATAGCACCCTGTTCCCTCCTTCTCCCTGCTCACAGGGATGATTTCATACGGGCAGAATTCTGCACCTTTTAACAGATCTCCCTCTAATTTTACCTTTCAGAGGAACGTTTTACCAAGGCTATTTATGTTTTAAGTGTGGCGCAAGAGCACACAAGGAATGTTTGGGAAGAGTAGACAACTGTGGCAGAGCTAATTCTGCTGGTAAGTCATGTTTATTGTTGTGATTCTGCTTTTAATTAGGACATAAAACTTGCTAACCATAATTAAGGTCTCATTTACTCTTAATGTGTGTTTATTGTAACATATCTGCTTTCGAAACTATCACTTGCAAGCACTGTTAGAAAATTGTTTGAAATCCATGTGACTTTTCTACATACGTGGCAGGCAGAGGGCTTCAAGAAGGTTTCATGTCACCCTTTTCACTCCTAAGGCTCATTAACACTGTACAAGTATAGACAAACAAAGTGACAAAGACAAGCAGAAAAAAAATTATTCTTCATTTCTATCTTTTGTTCATAAATCTTCCCCTTAATTCTCTTAAATGTTCAGCTCACAAATACTAAAGATGCCAGAAGTAAACATCACATAGACTAATTCATGAATTAAAGAATTGAATACATTGTCATTTTCCAGCATTTAACAAAGAGCATGTGTCCTTTGGACATTGTGTAACTGTTTTCCCCCTTGGTTTTTAAAAATGATGCTCCATGACTGTTAACAGGAACCAGTGCCCAAGGCCACTGGCCATTACGTATGCAGTAGCCTTCTGCCTCTCTCTGCTCCTCTTGGGTCCTCTTCCTTCTCTTTCTTTTCTGGCCTCTTTATTCTTTCTCTTTCTTCTTCTTTCTCTTTGTCCTTTTCCCCCGAGTTTCTCTGTGTTTTATCAATAAGACCTTTCAAAATCAGTAAAACTTTTTGAACAGAAGAAAGGGATCTTTAACAGCTCGAGTTCAAAAGGTAGCCATGTCAACCTTTGATTTTCCCAAAGGAAAAGGTGGACATTGAATTATTTTGGATAATATGAAGAAGAGAGAGAGCCAGAGAATAATAGCTCGTTTCAGAGGGGACTTCAGAAAAAAACAGGCATTGTTGAAGAGGTGTGAATCCTGTCAGAGGACCGAGATCAGAGCACAGTCCTCTCATTTCACTCCTTTAGGAGACATTTTTTTAAGGGCCCCATGTGCCGTTATCTATGTCAGGGATGGGCAGCTGCAAGGAAAAAGGCCTGGCGTTAGTTGAGCATCTGCACTGTGCCTGCCCCACCTGGGCCTCTGCTGGGCGCCTCCTGCAGGGTCCCCTGCAGCCCTTTCCATTCTTATGGGGTTCAGCGTGCCCTGTTCCAGGGCCGCTCAGTAAAGGGTCAAGACTATCACCCATGAATGTCTCTGAAGGTCAGAAGCAGCTGACAAAGTTGTAAAATATAAAAAAATGTTCTATAGTATTGTTTTTCTTTATCGACCTCATACAGTTGATCACTTAAATTTTTATTGTTTCATCTTTATGTGCCCCATCCTGTAATGTCTTTGGGGACAGTTAATGTGTCATTTGCTCATGGTAGGCTAAAGTAGGTTTATAAACTCCACAGCCCAGTTTTGTCAGTTTTCACCTGTGAGGAAGAGGAAGAAGTGCCATCATGGGCCTGGATCTTCCATTCTAAAGGGAGCAGAGCAGGAGAGTAGTTGAGAGTCAAGCAGTGATGGTTGAAAATCACGTAACCATTTGCTGGTTACGTGAGCTTGGGAAGTCACCTAAACATCCTGAGCTTTCATTTATTCACCTGTAAAAAGGAAATTAAGGATTCTTGTGAGGATCAGATGAACTAATGTGGATGCTTAGCATAGTGCCTGGCCAAACAGGAACTCAGTACTTGAATCCAGGGTGTTATGATGAAAGTCTGTTTTTTTTTTTTTTTAAAAAAGGATGGACTTAATCTGAATTTTTGTTGTTTTTGTAATGTGGAGCAAATATGGACAGAAAAATCAGTGAGCAATAGACTTTGAAGTGATAAACAAGAATGACCCTAAAAGGACTTTACATTTTTAACTTTGATGTAAAAAAAAAGTCAACAGGAAACAGTTGGGAATTCTGCATAGCCAGATACAAGAGTGGGTGGGATATTCCTGGTGTCTGTGCCTAGGTCAGTGTTTCAGTGTATAGTGTCCTTCGATGTGTGGGGTGACAGAACGAGATGGCAGTAAAGCCAGCCAGCTCTGGAGTCTTGTCTGGTTTGAATTTGGCTCCACAACTTACTCGCAGGGTGACTTTGGACCCAGTTACTTAACTTTTGTAAGTTAGCTTCTTCCCTTCTGAAATAGGGATAAATAGTAGCACCTAGCCTTTGATCATATTTTTTTATTTTTTATTTTTAGTGCACAGAAAGTGCCAGGTGGTGTTCTCAGTCCTTTACCACTATTAACTCATTTAGCCCTATGAAAGTTCGGTGAAGCTGGAATTATTGCTTTCCTTATCGTACAGATGGGAAACTGAAGCACAGAGAAATAAGTTGTCTAAGTTGCTAATCAATAGAGTGAAGATTCAACTCCAGGTGGTCCAGCTCTTGTTTGTTCTTAACCCAAAGGCTATGCTCCCGGGCTGTGAGTTAGTGGAGGTGGCCCATGTCACCTGTGTTGAGTGCACAGTGCCTAACCCTAGTAAAATCATGCGTTCGATTTTCTCCAGGAAAGGGAGAGATCTTCTCTTAGTTTTTTGTTTGTTTGTTCTTAGCAACAACACTTTTGACTTTAGTTAAATCAGTAACTACCAAATGTGTTTAGGTTAAAATACTCTGAAGTGTGAGAAATTCAGGCATCTCTGGGGATCATGCCTGTGTCATAACTGGAGGATTTAGTTATCTTCTGTTTCAGGGCCTCTTAGTTTGAGATGAAGAAACCGAGTCATAAAAATATGAAAATGAGATAACTAGGAATAAGACTGTTGGTGCCCTGCAGATTATAGATCATGCTTACTTACGTAGATAGCAGTCATTAAAAGGTAGCATCATTCTCTAAACTTTTTTCTAATTCATTACAAAGCAAGAAAGAAGGTTTTTCAACCTTGGGCTAAATTTGTTTCTCGGCGTTTTAAACATAATTGCCTTGCTCTCTTGATTCTCTCTCTCTGACTCCTGTTCTCCTGTTTACACATCTGTGTCCTTATTCTCTTTTCTCTTTCTGTCCTCTCCTGCTCACAGTTTTAAGAGACTGATGGCTTTGAATGCTCATAGACAGTTAATTTGTGGGATGAAGTAGTAAGAACCTGCCCAGGAGTCTTCCCTTTTGGCCTTCAGGTGTGGATTTGCCAGGGACCCCTTATAAATCAAGGGGCCTTATCCTCAAAGTAAAGATGAATCTCTGTCACGACTCCATCCGTAGCCTTCTTCCCACACTCCCAGTGGGAGTGGAGGGTGGGAGGAAGGACATATCAGGGGCCAGACACATCGTTTCCTTGAGTGGGGCTTTTGTATACAGGAGAGCAGGATATCATTTCAGGAGAACTTGACTTTTGGGGAAAATCACGCCAAAAAACAACTTTAAAGTAAGCAAATAGTATTGATTTAAGGTAAACGCAAACACTTACATCATAGAGCCTCCCCACAAAATTAAGTCGTAGGCGATTTGAGGTGATTGATCCTAACGGAACAGAATTTTATAACTTCGTTGCTCAGCACAGCCCAACTGTATTCTCAAGAGACAGACTCCTATTGGCTCCGTGTGAGTCGGGGGTTTATCTGTGGTCCAGAAAGCGGTGGCTCGTTGGGTGAAGTTGTCATGAATGTTGGAGGGGGGTGGCAGGCAATTCCAAAAAAATGGAGCATTTTCACTCCGCATTGGACATGTTTATAAACATATGAGTGGTCAGTTAGAGAAGAGGCACTCATTGTTCAAAATGACACAGTAGCCCAGAGGCTGAATGAAGGCTGAAGTATCCGCCTTCTATCTGCCTCGTAGCTGCCATACCCACTGGCCATTCCTTCCAGGACCTTTGTCACTTGGCACTTGGCACTATTAACCATTCTCCTTGACGTTGCCCTTCACATCCTACCACAGTGCTCTCCTCCCAATGCCATCCTCTGGGTATCTGATAAATCTCTCTGGCATTTGCCATGACCTACATCCCAGGAAGATAGGTTCCATTTTCACATAAGTGTTTCTTCTGGACTTTGGATTCAAAATTTCCATCTTCTCCTCACACATCCCTTCCCAGGTTTCCTGTAATGACTTCACATTCCATAAATCTACAAGCTTCCTCCTCCTCTTCCTTGTCTTAGTTATAAGTCCACTATCCATATACTCACCTGAGTGTCAGCCTTGACTTCATCTCCTCCCGCATCTTCATTCACTTACCTGTTCTTCCTTCTCCTCCTGAGTTCCTCCAGAATCCACCGATTCGGGATTGCTATAGATAAAAAAATAGAACTGATTGTCTCCAGTTTGGACAACTACAGAAGTCTCCTAACTTTTGACTGTTATTCTTACTTTTTGTATACATGATCTTTATTAAAATTAAGTCTCGTGTATCACTTCTTTATTCCCTATGCCTTCCATTCCTTATAGAATAATGTCCTAATGTCAATGAGACTATGAGTCTCTCACTGATAAGAACCAAGCTTAATAGATGTTCTGACCTCTGGGAAGCCACGGCAGATGGATGAGGGAGTGGATAGACTGACAGGTAGATGGACAGGTTAATGAGTAACTGTAGTGCACCAGGGTTTCTGGGCCCTGAAGATTACGATAGTCTTAGAACCAGCAGCAGGAGGCTGTGGGAAATGGTACAGATATTGGTTCTATTAGAGACTAGAGCTTGACCAGATGTAGGATAAGTGGAATAGAAGCCTTATCTGAATCCCTGGTTTGCATTTTAAGAAAGAAAGCAAGAAAACTGGGTAGGCCTTTTGCATTCTTTTCCAGTATTTATGCAAGGAAAGGCCCATGCCCTGAACATCGACTGACTGTCAGGCCTTTCACAAGGGACCCCTAGGTTAGGTTAATAAGTAGCAAGAAATTGAACCAACTCACAGAACACCTAATGACAAAAAGAGCTCTGTTTCTGGAGAAACCTGCTCCCCAATCCAGTCAATCCCATCTTTAGAATTCTTGCTTGGCTCTTACTGTTTTTTTTTTTTTTCTTGAAATATACTCCCTTTCGTGCCTGCACTTTGAGATCCCACTCCTCGTTTACATCCTCTCCCAGCTCTCTGCCAATCACGTCCTCTCACCTTGACTGCCCAGTGGCAGTCTGATTTAAATTGTTCTCTCATGTGTTTGTGTAGGTTTTCTGTATTTGCCAAAGTTAGGCTGTGTTGTGGTCACTAAGAACCCCCCAAATCTCAGGGGCTTTAACAAGTAAAAGTTTATGTCTCACACACTGCTGTGGGTCCCTGGCCCTCCCAGGTGTCTCCCTTCTAAGTAATGGCTTGGGGAATCAAGCTGGTTCCATCTTGTGACTCTGCCATTTCAACACATGGCCTCCAGAGTGGCTGTGCCTACAACCTGTGCCATTTGGTTTTATCATGGTCCCTTGGTTGTATCTGGGCATTTAGCCTCAGCTTACTTACAAGGGGAGCTGGATGAGGTCGTGGAACTCATGCCCTATTCGGTGTGCACTGCTGCCTCCAACACGTTTTGTTCTTCCCGGTGGATTACCTGCTTCTTCGCTGTGGGGAGGGTGTTTCTCATCTGTATCCACTACTCAGTCATACATCCCAAGTCAGGGTGCACGATATCACATTGCTAAACCTTTTTCCCCCAAGTAGGAGTATTTCAACCCTACTGCAATCCTTAAGCGTGTTGGATGTGGTGAACTACTAACCATGAAGCATCTGAAATAGCTCTGAGGCACTTCTTTTTGTGGAAGCTAAGCCTTTTTGGGGTATTGTCTTCCCTGGGTTCAAAAACCTTTTCTATTTCATGCTCTGTATCCCTTAAATTTATTTAGTCTTCATTCATCCTTAAAATAACAATTACTTGGCAACAAAGGAGTGCACTTCTGAATGAAGTAATTCATATTAATATTTGACTATGACAGATTATTAACTCAAGTATACGTGAAGTGCGAAAAAAGGTACTTTAATTATTCCTTATAATGATAAGACAAACTATGCAACTGGGAAACAAATTGGAAAGTCGGGCGATCAGTTTATGTCTTCATATTTGAAAATTTGCATGGATATAAAGAGCAGGCAGTTCCACGGTCTTTTTTGTTGAACTTGAGTTGACTCCCTTGCATTCGCCATGGCAACTTCAGTGATCGACACGTACGCGGGCCCTGAAGCTGCCCAGACTTCCCAGCCTTAGTAATGAATAGGTATGAACTCCATTAGATGAGATCCTCTGAACAAGTCACTGCAAAGCCGATTTAATTCTAGAGGAGTGGCGTTTTCTTTTTTCTTTTTTTTTCCTCACAGTACACCACCTTGAAGGTCTGATCCTAGACTTTAACCTTTGGGGACATTCGTGGTTTTCCCCTCCTATAATATATTTATGTAGCTAAAAGCCCTTTGGTGGCCCCTTCTCACCTTGACATTGATCAATGTGACTTGCTTTGCAACCTCACGGTTTAAACAAAGAAAGTCACATTGGAAGGCAAATGTTGCTGGGGCAGATGACTTTATTTTAATGGCTTTTCCCTGTAGTAGGAATGCAAAGCTCACTTTCTCTAACGTTTCACCAGAGCTGATCCCCGTCCGCTCACCGTTTTCAATCCCCTTTTCTTTAGGCCACACTCCGCTGCTGCTGCTACCGCTGCTTGTGGGGAGGCGGTTGCCTCGCTCTCCTCGTTGTTCAAACCTGCAGGTTTCCCATGCAGAACCTGCACCCCAGATTGGCATCTGAAATGGCTCTATCATAAACGCTGTGGCCCCTTTTGAGTAAAACGGTCTTGTGGGAGAATGATTTGTTTAGTCTTAAGAAACAGAACTTCAGATAAGAGACAGAGCCAATTGTGTAATAATGTATGCAGTGAGAGCCACTTGTATTGGAAAAACAGATATAATGGGGCCGAATTTTTTGTTTAAACAAATAAATTATACGGTGTGAGTCTGAAGGCTCCATGAAAATCATTTCTCTTACACAAATATGCATCTTGGGCCCTGTGCTGGCATTGAAGATGGCATTTTGCAAAGGCTCCAAGTTCCTCAGTCGCTCTGCTCTTCTCTGAATCACATTAAACCAGTTGGGACATGATGAGAGAATGCAAGGCATAAACCCTTGAGGGTCTGTGAGTCACCTTCTTGAAAGGCTAAGAACATTTTATAGTTTGATCCACAGGGGCCTGAGAAATAGACCGCAGGGTGAAAACAAGTTGAGGATTAAAAACTTTTGGGAACTCGGAGAATTGAATTATTATCCTAAGGCAGTTCCCAGGAGAAAAAGACAGAGGCTTTTTCTTCAGATCTCGACCAGCAACCTTTCTAGTTCATCAGAATTCAGCCAAAGTAGATTCGATGATCGTCAGCCCTTAGTGTCTTAGTCCTGATGCAGAACTGTGAAACAGAGATTTCACTGACAGCTCTAAGCACCCGCCATGGCAGTTGGGTACAGATCACGAGGGCAAGAATGCTGTGACAGACTTGAAAATCAGAGCAACTTTTCCATAGCAGACCTCATCGGATGAGGTTCCTATTCCGTTTTCCCAGCCAGAATGGACTTTAACTTTGAAAATGTGTGAAACAGCGTTGCAGTTGGGTTTTCTTCTTTCTCATCCCTGTTCTTTTAGTATCAGTGAACAAGCTTCACATCAACAGGGTCATCAGATCGTAGATTGTCTGGGAAGGTGTCAGTCAGTCCCATAGGATAGTCATAGAAAAGCTACAGAAGCATAAGTAGGGAAGCCTGGCTGAGAATTTCTGAACTTAACAAGATTCGAAGAGTTATTTCCAGTTCTTTGGCTTTTGCCCTATCCTCGGAAAATTTCCAGAACCCTACCATGAAATATGACTAAACAAAAGCTCTGACTTTCAAGAGCCATTGTTTATGTGTCCTGTCCCCACAGCAGGTCAGAGTGTGACCGGTGTTAGGCCAACTGCACAGGAGAAGTTGGTCTCTTCTCTGGGTGGCAGAGTGCAGGCTGAGGGTAGACGTAGTGGCCACGAGGACAGGGAATGGTGGCAAGGGAAGGGTAAGCCCCCTTGAGGACTCCTGTCCTTCCAGTTGGAGTCACGTCCTACCCAAAGCCCCTCCTCTGGTCATGCAAGAGGGGACTTCATACAGGGCAGTTCTTAGTCCATCCAGTCAGAATTATGAGAGCTGATTTGCTTGATGAGACACTGAAGGAAGAAAGCAGGAGACGAGAAGCAGGGAAAGTGAAGGAGGGAGAGTAGAGTGAGGGGGTCAGCCACGTCCAGTTGGTTCCTTACTTTGTGCCAGTTTCATTCATGCCTTGCTGGACCTCACCGCCTGCTGAGTTCTGCGTTAGATGCCTTCACTCCTGCAGCCAGGCAGCCAGCCAGCTCGCATTTGAATCCTGGGCAATAGGTGTGGGGAGCTGTAAAGGAGGGTCTGCTGTTCCTGGTCTGTTTTATGGGTCATGAAGTTCAAGTGTCTGCATAGCTAGAGGGCCACCGTAGATACCATCGTTTCCTCTTCCTGAGGAGCACCCAGGTGACACTCATGGAGCATGGTGTGACATCTACTGCCACATGGGATATCATTGGTTTCCTGCAAAAACAAAAAACAAACAAACAAAAAAACATTTGAAGCATACTCTAAAAGACATGAAAACAGTGCTATGCGGGACCAGAAAAAAATGGCACTTTCAGATCAAAATTAAGGGACATACTCATGCAGGAACACTGAACCTGAAAGATCTAAGTTGGTTTTTGTTTTGCTTTTGTTTTTGTTTATTTTGTTTTGTTTGAGAGGGAAGAGAGAGCAAAGCTGTCCTCAGTCTCCTTGGATGGCAGACTTACACTCCCCTCCTGTTCGGGGCTTCCCACAGTGCACGGTGCTTTCTCCAGTTCCCTAGTTAGAGGAGAAAGCAGTTTAGGGCTGCTCTGGCACACAGGTCTTTCTGGTCAGGAGTTGACGCAGGTGTCACCACGTCTCCATTAGGAAGCGAGCTCACCTGACCTGGGTGCGGTATCCAGCCAGATGGTCCTTTTATAGACCTTCTCCCCAAACCAGTTCTCTGAAGCTGACTTTCTTCTGAAACCTCGCATTTTTCTAGGTGGAAAGAAAAGTGAAATGGCTCTCTCTCTAGGCTTTGTAAAGGCCAACGTCAGCCCTGACAAAGGCGCCTCCATAGAAGACAATTTCCTGAAAAAGCAAGGGTGATGGGTTTGACATCCACAAAGGAATGCAGACTTAGCTTTTCTGAGAAAGGTGCCTTTTCGCCCACGGTGCTTGCATTTTCATTAGTCAGGAGCAGCCCTTCAAAAGCAAACCACACCTAACCTCCCGTTCCACACCTCAGGCTGTCTCTCCAGGTAAAGGAATCTGTGGCAGCCAGTCAGGTGTTCTGATTGTTCTGATAGACATTTTCCCCTGGAACCCTGGTTGGTGGGGGCTTCTTGGAGCCTCTGTCAGAGGTTCCTTTAGGTTTATAGAGCTTACACTCAGGCGTCCCCCTTCCCTCCTGATTTTTCTCTCTTTTTCTTTTTCTCTTCTCACATCCTTTTTTAGAGCATTGTTTTGGGTGGGGGAAGAAAGTATAGGCCTGGGCTCAAAGTGATCAGGTGTTTTCCTCCACAATCTAGAGATGTCGTAACATGCATAGGAGTTCCTGCGGATGGGAAAGGAAGCAAAAATGTCAGTCCCCAGTTCTGTCACGTGCAGTGTGTGCCTCCACTTGCAGAGCTACCCTTTGCCCTTCTGCCACATTACTCGCCCTGAGATGTCAGGGCCCTTTCTGTATAAAACTGTTAGTCATTTTCAAGAACTGAAGTGTAATGGAGATTATTGTTTCTCCTTATAGACAGGTAAACTGAAAATGAAAGGAAAATTAACATTTGAAGTGAACCCTGTCGGTTTTTAAATATCATCTTTACATCAGAATGTATTCCCCCGCAAATTAAAAATAAAAAGTTAGAGCCATTTACTGAAAAAAATACATGCAATGTTGTACTGCATTAAATTTGCAGTTGTTATAACTAGTCATTGTAATACCCTTGGAACTCGGTGTGTTTGGATTCTTAAAACGAGGTAAGCTGCAAGAAAGGTTCCCACCTAGCTTTCTTTTATGCACATAGGTTTAGTGCAAGCCATTGTTGTAAGGAGCTTTATGTGGTTGGATTGACACTGCTTAATAAACAATTGAAAAAGTTAACATGACCTAGAAGTCATTTAGAACTATGAGTCACTTTCCTGACAAGCCAATAAGGCAAGAGAATCCGAGTTGCAAAACGATTACTAGCCCAGCCTGAGGGACCCTGGGACTGACTATATTACGGGCATTAGTTAGGAAAGCAGAGCAGGAGTGTTTCACCAGGCTGCAGACAGCAGGCTAAGGTTGCAAACCAAACGAAATACTTTATTCTGACCATGCCAACTTTTACATTCGTTTCAGAACAAGGGACGCTCAAACCACCTGAGGTAAGATGAACATTTACAAATTTTTATAAAACTTTTGCATTTTCATTGTTTGCTAACTTAAGCAGGCTTGAGCTTTTCGAATGTTAAATGTGCCTCTTAAAATGGATAGAGAAAGAGAGAACAACCAAGTGTTTGTGAATGAAACGCAAAGGTTTAGTTCGGTCACCTGCTGAAGATCCCCAGCAGAGGGAAAATGTGAATATTTCATCTGAGCGCGTGTGTGTGAAATGGAAGTTTCACAATCTGATTCAGTAAATTTCAAATAAATATTGTAGTGCTAATGTGGGGAAACAGTTTTCTAATTCCTTGAGACAGAATTCCTCAGAACCTGGAGGTTTTTAAAATGTAATGCGTCTAAAAGCATTTCCTTGGAATGGATTGCTTTGATCCCCTTGGTACAGAAGGGAGGGTGGCCCTCACCCCAGGGAGTTGGTAGTCGGCCCTGTCATGAACGGGGTGTTGCTGCCAAGCATTTGCTAGTACTGAAAAGTTCTAACATTGTTCAACTAAGGATGTAATTTTATGTTTCTAGTCGTTTTACATTTGAACACAAACATAATTTGTGTCATATCGTATGGATCAAATTAAGATCTGATAACATTTCCTTTTTGTTTAACACAGAGTCTAAGGTCTAATGGCTTAAAAGCATGTGTGATCCCTGTCATCTCTCAGCATAAGGCTATTTTAAAAAAAAGTGAAAAAATTAAAAATATGGCCTAATCCGTATGACCATTGCCTTGGCCTTCAACCTAAAGTAACAAATTGTTTATTTGACCTCCCAAAAATAAGGTCATAGCAAAGAAAATTAAAATGTGAAATATGTGTGATTAGTTATGTGAACCAAAAGATCTGAAAATTTCAGAATAAAAGAATGACAAAAACATTTTATGCCAAATTATTTTAACATATTTATATAACTAAGAGTGGTATAATATTAGTATGTTTTTAATAGGCTGGCATCTATATAGTTGGTAAAAATAATAGAAAGTGCAGCAAGTTGTCAAAGGAGAGGTAGTTTTTTCTACTTTGCATAGGCATGTAATTTTTTATATAGGATATCAAGTGTGTGATATGAGGAAATTTATATGTTGACTTCTTCAGTGTATCAGTTGACTATATTTTAGAATCTAGACTCTTGATCAAGGAGTGCATAACAAGATAATAATAATTCTGAAATAGGCCACACAAGTTCTTCTAGGACTAAAGTAAATTAATGTAAAATTTCTTTTAGTGTTTAGTCAGCAGGGTAAGATTTTTTGTCAGGACTATAAGGATTGTTCTAGAAGTGCCAGTGAAGATCTTGGAAAGCAGCCTTCATTCTCTTCCTCTCATGCTGCTTTATTCAGACAGGGTTTCTTGTAGAGTTCTAAACTTTAACTCAGTGTTACTTTACATTTATCCTATTAGATATAGATATTATTTTTTTCCCAAGGAAGATGATTTCACTTGATTTCATTTAAGTAATGAAGTGGGTGTCTTTTCAGGAGGAAAGTGCACTAATAAATTGTTAGTAATTTTCACAAGATACTAAATAATTCTCTCTAGGCACTTTTACTCTTAAAAATTATACATGAGCGTATTATGAAAGGAATTAATTTTCACATCAATTTTTAAAATGTAGAATTAGTGTTTTAGTGACTTTCTTAACTTTTGAACACAATAACTGTAATTTTTATATAATGTGTGCTTCTGCTAATAATCTCTACTTTGGGTGGAAAATTATCGTAAGCTCTTACACTGGCCAATTTATATGGAAATTTTAGCTTAGTTTAAGGGAAAAGTGTAGCAAACGGATGTTTAAAAACATCCTTGACTCCATACTCCTCTCACCATGGTGTGGAAGGTGCTTTCACTCTCCGAGGCAGGTGCTTTGTGGTCAGGAGTCTTGCCAAAGGAAAACAATGAAGCCCTTCTGGGGGCATTGTGGTTTTCCTTTCTCTCTCTTGAAGATCTTCTTTTTTCTCCATGTATCAGTTTGTTGTCCTATTTTGTTCCCTTTCAACAGTTACGATTGTGAATTTTTAACGTTTAATCCTATACTTCATTCTCAAAGTGGGTCAGTTTTCAGTGGCCACAAGACTCCAGGGTCTCTTTGACTATATCTGGGATGGTCACCTCACACCCCATTCTGGAGTGGACCTTCAGAAGCCACCTCTAGCTCCAGAAAGCAAGGTTATCATTTAAAAAGTCATATAAAATATCATATAAAAGTATTCCATAACATAGATTTTCCTACCTTTAAAACATGTAGAGGAACCAAAGCCAGTTCCATTTAGCAAGTGAAACTTTGCTTGTTTCGTTGTTAAAAAAGCAACTGAGAGAATTATGTTTCTTCCAAAAGAGGCAAGAAGAGTCGTGGAGAATAAAGGTATTTCTTTTAGAGAAAGACAGGTAATAGGTACTGAATCAAGAAATAAAATTAGGTTGGTTGGGTTTTTTCGCTTTATTTTATTTTATTTTATTATTTTATTTTATTTTTATTTTATTTATTTTATTTTATTTTATTATTTTATTTATTTTATTTTATTTTTATTTATTTTATTTTATTTTTATTTATTTTATTTTATTTTATTATTTTATTTATTTTATTTTATTTTATTATTTTATTTTATTTTATTTTATTTTATTATTTTATTTTATTTTATTTATTTTATTTTTTTATTTATTTTTCCCACTTCTAGGAGATCAAGAAGGTTCTGAGGACTGATTCCCCTGATCTCAGGAGGCTGTAACTGAGAGCTTGCAGGGATGGCCACTAGATGTGCCCTTCTCTCCCTGCTGGGGACAAAGTCTTGTCTAGCCACGTCTCAGGCTTTTGAGAATATTGATGGCAGAGAATATGTTTAAATATGTGCTGTTAAACATTTCCAAATTTTTTACAAAAAACACTTTTTTAGGTGCTTTTAAAGTGTAATAAATCTCAGACTCTCCAAATACAATTGGTCTAAGTAGCTGAAATTCCCTCCCTTTTTTTTGTTTTTTGTTTTTTCTTTTAAAAAGCACCAGATTACAGTTTGTTCCACTTCTCATTCTTCCTGTTGAAAAGTTTCTGTTCTCAGAGTCACTGGTTTTCAATGACTTTTTGGAGGAAGAACCTAAAACATAAGCAGCTGGGCAATAACTAAGTAGAATAATTTGTATTTCATGTGAATTTAAACATTCAAAATACCATGAAGTTAATAATAATGACAATAATAATAATAATATAATAATAATAATAATAATAATAATAATAATCAAGCTGTCACTTAATAATCCTTATCTTGTGTGAGGAACTAATCCAAGCACTTACCAGAAATTAACTCATTTAATTCTCGCCACAAATGCCACAAAATAGGTGCCATTGTTATCCCCAATGGGAATATCATCTCCGTTGGACATTGGGGATTCAAACAAACATAAAGATGTTAACTAACTAACTCACAGTTAACTGGGTGCCAAACGACAGGGTCTGAATTTGAATTTAGGCAGTCTGATTCTAAAATATATGCTCTGAATTATTGAACTCTGTTCCCTGTTTTAATCCTAAATTCTAAGGTAATGTAGAGTTGCTCTTGAACTCAAGTGTTGCTTTTCACATTCTAAGTTTTTAGTTTTTAAGTAGTACTAGTTTAGGGATTCAAGGAATAAGACCCAAAGGTTGACTTCCTTTCTTGCCTTTGAAGGACTTTGACAATAGATAGTATAAGAACAGAAGAAAGACAGCTCCTATAGTACATTAAGAAGGTGGAGGTCTATGTGGGAAGTAAATAGCAAGATATCCATCATTATATGGAAAGTGTTCTCAATTGTGACCATTGTCCTTTATAGAGAGAGCTCCAAAAGTTTTTATAAAATTCCAGATAGGAAAGGGTTTTTCTTTGAAAGCAGTGTTCTTCCAGGTTGTCAGATAGGAATCTGTAACTCACCATGCTTTACCTTTTTGCGCCTTGGCTACCAACAAGCCTAGAGCAACATTTTCTTTTCACTCAAAATGGCTCTCTTTATAGCTAGTTTTTCCAGTACAGCTATCCATCTTGTTCAACGTGGCTTCATTGCTGGTTTTAATGATCATATTAGCCTTTACAGATCCACTGTGAAAGTAGTTGGGTTAAAAACAAAAATGATATTTTAAAACTTTCTCCAATTTGCTTTAACCTGAGAGCCTTGAAAATCTACTAAATATGACTTTGAGGCTCTTTGGAAGGCTGTAAGAACCCATTTCACTTATTTAACTACTGAATAAAAAAATATGAGTAACCCTAAGAAAACACCACAGCTAATGAGTGCTCCCAACAAAACCACGTCTCTGCACACAGGCACAAGCCCTCACGCACATCGAAAGGAAATTGCTTTGGGGAAATCTGAATTATATGGTCTTTATAGACTCAGCATTTTACCCAGTTATAGAATAAAAAGTGAAAATCATGTCCTTATTAATTAGTGAGATTACCATAGTTATGAGGAATGATTTTCGTGCTTGTGAAGTCCTATGTTGTAACCATGCATTTTCAAAGATTTAAAATCTTTTGATTTGCATCTTATCTATAATTTTTATGTTCGTCTTATGGATTCCTTTTCTATAATCAGGATTTGCTTTCATGGTTCACAAGCTGTATGTCTGTTTTGTTTCTTAAAGAATTCAGATACAACTGGTCCATAATTAAAATGCCTTTTCATTTAAGTGTTTGTTCAAATCAGAGCTTGAGATCTTTGTTTTGAGGCTCTGGTCTGTCAGGCCTCAGAAATAGCTGAGTTAGACTTTTGGAGGTCATATGTCTTTGCTGGGAGCATTTTCCAACCAAGATTGTCTGCCTGGGCTTTGTTCTTATAATTCGTTTAGTCGTTATGACTTCAAAAAAAATGAGTAATAATACCTACAGATGGCAAATGAAAAGATATTTCATCCTCATAGTGTTATGTCAACGACTTATCAAATGTAGTGACATTCAAGTGGGAGACTTATTTGAGAAACAAAGAGGTTAAATTATAAAAACAAACTTTGGAACCAAATGTTTTGATCAAATTCAGTCATACTTTTAAATGGAAAAAGTGCAACATCTGTTGGCCTTCCCAGGTGTCGCAAAGTAGTACAACTTAATAATACAAAATCTTTGTTTTACCTTCTGCACAGAAACGGACCAATGGACTCCGAAGAACCTCCCGACAAGTGGATCCAGGTGTGTTTCTGGTTCTACAGCTATAATTATGACTTAAGTGATTATGAAAGTATATGGGAATTGTTGGAGAAAGTCAGGCAGACTATTAGCCTTTGTTCCTTGCAGTTTGGTATATAATGTCTGGCCAGGAGGTGACAGTCTAGTGAGTCAATCATTTACCTTACAGGGCTTCCTACGACAAGGTCACAAGGTGGATAACCCTCAGTACCACATTCTTTCCACAATCAGCAATTGAGCTGGTTATATGCTTTGCTGAACAGCCTCAGGGTGCCTCGTTAAGGCTAACATATCCAACATACTTCCCCTTTTCTCCCAAATCTGGAAAGAAAATCAACCAGCCATCTGGCCCTTGAAATTAGCATTCTTTAAAGGGGTGGAGGAGTTCAGAAACCAGAGAACTTCTGTACTCTCTCCATTCATCCCAGAAGTTGTCCTATTTTATAAAGGAAGAATGAAGTTAAGGACTTTGTGAACAAGTGTCTTCTCTGGAGACCAATCGTTTGTCTGCAGGGAGCATTCAGCTGTTTTCTATTTGACATGGTGAGGTTTGCCCTATCACTATTTTAGTGTAATTATTTTTTCATCCATTAAGCAGTGTGTTCCACAATTTAATTACCAAAGATTTGCTATGTATATGGTCATATTATTGTGGGTAAAAGTTATTCGTGGCTAAAGCATTCTAAATAACTTGATAATAAATCAAGTGAAACATGAAATATGGAGTAGTAGTCTTGCTGGAAAATAATCTGGATTATATATTTTGTGTTCTCATAAACACTGTTCACCGAGTTGTAAAGTTTAGCTTTCAAAGCATTCTAACTTTTAACTGACACCATACCCATGCGGGAAAATAATCTGGATTATATATTTTGTTTTTTCATCATAAACATTGTTCACCTAGTTGTAAAGTTTAGCTTTCAAAGCATTCTAACTTTTAACTGACACCACACCCACGCTCCCCATGCCAGTGAGCTGTTTGAAAAGATTTCTAGGTGCTTTGTTGCCTCCAGCTAGAAATTGCCTCACTTGTGTCCTGATATCAGTTTGAATCTTTTAACTACAGAAAAAAATTGAACTCATTGAAGAAAAATTGGGGATCTGGTTTACTTTTTAATAGTTTTAATTATCGCAGGACAATACCCTCTGCAGAGGATTTTACAATATTTAGAAGTGACCTCTGTTCTGTTTTCTAGGAGTGTGTGACTGCAAACATATTTTTTTTTCTTGTTTTGTGTGAAGTGTAGTATTTTTATTTCAAAAAATTATCTAACCTTTATAAATGTTAATTTTAAAATATTTGCTATGGGTATTGTAATTTAATCCGTGTTCTCCCAGGTAAGTGCATTTCTATATTTATAGTGTATCAGCAGGAGGAACACATTTGACTGTTAACAATTTATTTTACAGTCAAAATTTTTAGAGCCCTTAGATTATTTAAAGGGAGGTAGAGAGAATTCACAAATTGTAAGAATGACAAAGTAGACCAATAATTACATAGTTTATCCTCCTTTACCATAAAGGTGATGACTTCCTATAGGTATACTTCTTCTGATATTCCTGTTTGTCCAAAGCTTTGTCCAAAGATCGTGAAGGGCTTCATGAGGAATAAAGTTATAATATAAAAGTAGTGTTATATGTTATGCTTATAATCACACACACACACACACACACACACACACACACACACACACCTTTCCATCAGGTATAGTAAATGCATCAGTGCTTTCTCCTTTTTTGAAAAAACACATAGTTGACGATCTTGCCTATTGTAGCTTCTAATATGACAACTATTTTTCCCTGTGGATAGCTTTTGATGTTGGGCTTGACTGTGTTTTTAGGGTTTGTTGTCTGTTGTATCTTTGCCTCTTTCTGTTGGCAAGTTGTGAAGCTCTTTTGTTCGGAGTTAATGCTTGCTTGATAGGGTCTTACTCTGAGTTGATTCCAGTGTGACTGTTTAGGAGGTTTCCACAGTGGGGTGTGTGTGTGTGTGTGTGTGTGTGTGTGTGTGTGTGTGTGTGTGTGTGTGTGTGTGTGTGTGTTGGGAGAGGGGGATGTTTTACTCCCAAGATGTTTAAGCAAGGGATCATCAGTAAAACAGGCTTCCTCAGCATGGACAGACTGTATCCAGGGGGCATTATTTGCTCTTAGTGCTTTTACCAGGAAGTTTATTTAAATTATTTCTTCTAGATAAGTTAGTTGACTTTTCAAAGTGCTAATACACTGACTGCTTCCCTGGGAGGGCCTCACTTAGGGTAGTTTGTAGAAAAAAGCTATTAAACAGTATGGGAGGTTAGATATAGCCACTTCATCAATGCCATATACAAAGGTAAATTATGTATCTTCTTTGTAGATCTTTTGTTTTGGAAAGTGAACTTAATGCATAGTTCTTTGTGCATACATGCTTAATAAATATTTTTAAATGAATTAATGAATGCTTATAATTTTTTCTGTATGCATTGACTCTTGCTTTTTAAGTTCTTCTTGCTGACCTTGTAGCCTAATGGAATATGGAATAATCTAGTTGTAGGAAGTATGGCTCCGAGCCACTTCGCCTGGCCTGGGGACCCAGTTTAGCTATTTACTTGCAGTTGACCTTGGGCAATCAATCTGTGTCCTCTCTGTGATGTATTTTCCTCATTTGTTAACAAAAGAGTAATAACAGTACCTTCTTACAAAGTTGTCATGAGCATTTACATGTCTTGGTACCTGTAAAGTACTTAAAACAGAGCCAATATGTGGTAAATGCTAAGAGGTGGCAATTGTTATAATAATTACTTTGTGGTAGAGCATGTTATTTAATGTCGGACATTTTGTCATATGTAGGAGAATCAATATTATTTGCTAGATATTTCTTTTCAAAAGATCCAGAATTTTATGCTGAATTTCCACTGACGTTAGAAGTTACATAATCACAGTCATTTTCAACTTTCCCTTATTCTCTGCTTGTCCTATGGCTTCCGTGGTATTTTGCTTCTCCTTAAGGAGACACCATCAGTAGTGGTGGTTCAGAACTTTTGAAGTTAGTAGTGTTTGTGATTATAATAAGAAAAAAAAAAAAGAAAAATTTCTAAGTTTGAAAACGTATATAGTATAGTGTGGTGGTCTTTTCAAACCAAGAAAGATGTGAGTTAGCACATTTAAAACATTCACTCTTTATTGATTGCAGTTAATCTTTATAGATAATATTTGCAAATGGCCTTGCAGTCTAGTTTATGTTTTCTTGTCTTCTGTTGTGTGCTAAGAAATTTATCAATTTATGATCTTGACTATTTTTATAAATATAGCAATATGTTAGATGCAAATTTTGGTAGCTCTTTGGATTTTCTAAATATAATAAGATATTTGCATCAGTTTGTACCTTTCTAAGACAGATGTTAGTTTCAGGAAAAAAACACTTGGAAGAGACAGATCAATTATTTCAGGAGCACGGAGGGGCTAGGCCTTTTTCAAGAACATGAGATCATAAATCTCTAGACAATCTGAACACTTGGTGTAATATTTTTCGCCTAAAGTGGCACTCAAGGTCAAAGTTAGCAATTAAATTTTAATACCTTGCTTTAAAAATTTCCTTCTGTCTAGGTATAGGAAATACAAGATTTATTTTAGTTTGCATGTGGCAAATCTGTACAGCAGGATATGGGTTCTTTTAATCAAGTCCATGTTTTTAGATTGCAAAATTGTCTTATATTTGTGGGACTCATAGCATCTTGTATTTAAGTCCATAGCTACTAGCTTGTAAAAAATTCAGGACATCGTTTTCTGTTGTGCAGCTTAAAGATTAGATGAAGTAGATGGGAAATGTTCAGGTACTTCATCTCTTTCTGATCTTAGGTTACTCACGTGATTCGTGATAACCTTGAATAGTAAATGAACAGATAATGGATAAATTGATAAAGAGTTCTTTCTCTGTGCTCTTGCTTCTCCTGCGTTCAATGTGAAACTCTTGCTTGCAAAGAGAAATCCAGTTTAGAAACACTGTCTTAGTCACTGCGGAGATGTCTTACTGTTTCTTAGCAGAGATATTTTCAAAGGTGGCCACACTCTTCTTTTTCGGTGGATGGAATTCATGTACACTGCCATCCCTATCTGTTCTTGCATGAAGAAGGAAATTTCAGAAATCTTTCTTTCATCACCAACTTTGTGTCTTATAGAACAGTAAGCACCAGCAATGTCATTAATTATAAAACCTGGCCCCTCTCCACGAGGAATTTATATGCTGGAAGGAGTAGACACAAATACAAGTCTCGATTGCATAAATGCATGCGTGTTAATGTATGTATTAAAATTCTTTAATATTACATGTACCATTTTATATACTGATTCACTATGGTATGGCGTACTGTCATGAAAATAATTAATGGATCATAGGATAAACATATAAAAAAGATCTAATTATGTAGTATGTACAAAAAAGCAAAAGGAATTGGAAAAGAGAGAAGCAAGTGCGGGCTCAAACCGCCTCTAATCTTGGTCGTCTGTGTGTTTTCATATATATAAATAAAAATTTGTTATGCTGGTTTATTGTATTGAATTACAATTTAATGCACTTTTCCTTAATGTTTTAATTTCAGAGGACTGAAAAACTAATTTTAAATCTAAACAAAATTGTTGACTTCTTTTATATGTGCTTTTAAACATAATTCCAATTTGTTCAATAGAGAAATATTATATTTTTAGTTTCCAAATAGAAAACCAGCCTGGGATTTTAAAAATCACTTATCTAAAAATACATTTCATTCTTTCTTGTTTTTTTGGGGGGGCAGGCCAATGTATATTCTTGAAGGGTGTTATAAATGAGCTTTTGTCTATAATAAATAAGTAATAAAGTATCCATAGATTACACTATTTCCATATTAATCAGTCAAACCTACTTTTGTCTTTTCTGTCACCTCTAAAACTAATTTCTCATCAAATATAAATCCTAATCTAAATATTAGGAGCATAATTGTAAATGTGTAAAAATACATTTCACGTTGAAAGAATGAACTTGAAAAAACTGGGACAATAGAAATTCGTGATTAAGATTCATCGCAGAGAAATGAGAAATCCAGGCTGTGAACAAGTGCTGGGGAGCCTGCTCTGGTTTTTAAAATAACAGATTTGTCCTCAAGCTTCTATTAAACTATAGACAACAAGACTAGCTCTGCACTAAGGCGGTTGATCCCCTGGTAGTTATTTGCAGGACTACCTTTTGAGTTCCCTTTGCCATAGTGACAGATTTCTGAAATGTACATCACAGACTCTCACTCGTATCTTTTTTGGTTTGGGAGGATTTATTTCTCCCTTTAATGTCTCATTCTGAGTTCACAAAGGGTTAACTGTTGCTTTGGTCTGGCGGTTATGTCCACACCTTGCTGGCCAGTCTTTTCCACTGTTCAGGTACCTCCAGCAGAGGAACGAGGGCCAAGTGAATACGGGAAGACAGAGGCAGGGATGCTATAGGTGAAAAACACAGCATCAGTAATGTGATTATTGAGATGAAACATTGGCAGTATTATATACAGAACCTACTTCTGGGTCAGTAATGCAGTTCTAACTTATAATTTTTGTTATTACAGTAATTACATCTTTAGGAAATAAAGTATATATACAATTTTAGGAAAAAATTCTGAAAAGGAAGTCTCACACTTGGAGAGCTGATTTTAAAATTTATCATCAATAGAACATTCCTTATTTGGAAGGTGAGGTGTGGCCTAGGCTTCCTTTGCTGTATTAATGGTCCTGGTAGTTAAAGAAAGGAATGTGCCATGTAATGCTAAAAAGACAAAGAAACTTCAGAAATTTCTTATGGGCCAACCACCTCTGAAACTCTAATAACCTTGTTTTAGAGATTTGCTCTGCACTAAGGTAAAAGAAAAGAACTAGTTGAATCGAAACGGCTTCAAATGACAATATTTGATATGCACGAAATGTTCAACAGACACCAGGAAAGAGGATGTCGATATGATAATCCTCAATACCATAATTATTTCTGATCTTATAAGACATTAGTTCTATATATAAATATCAAGTTAATTAGAACATTGGAGTGCACTGTGGGGAATTTCTGTCAAAATGGCTCATATCGGCAATTCTTCATCTCTCAGTGTCTTTAAATCAAGTTGTAAATGTAAAAGTAAATTTACATGGAACTACAGATGTTAAAGTTATCAGTCCGTTACTAGGTTTGGGTCAGCTCATTTCTACATCACTCAGTGTTGTTTGTCAAGCGACATAAACCCATTCCAAAGTAGAGTCAGAGAAAAAGAAAAAAAGAGGTGAGGGATTTACTGCTTTATTTAAGTAGAAAGTCCAAAGTGGTCTGGCTTCAGGCAGAGTTGGATCCAGGCTTCAGATAATATCAGGGTGCCGTTTATCCCCGTGTCTCTGTTCTCCTTTCCTCTCTGTTGGTTTCCTGTCAACAGGCATCTCAGGCAGATTGTCTCATTTGGTAGCAAGGTTGACCACTGGCAACTCTCAGTGTACATCATCCCATAGCTAATAATCCCAGAGAAAATAGAACAGAAATCCCAAGGAGGTCTTTAATTGGCCCAGCCTAGGCCATCTGCTCATCACTGAGGCGATGGCTGCAGCCAGTGTACCTACTGTGATTGGTCAGCCTGGCTGCTGTGCCCACCTCCAAAATAGAGCGGTGGCTAACCTGGCCTGTCCACAGGACATTTGTTTTCTGTAAGAGAAAAGGGCTGTGATCTCAAAAGAATGGGGGAAGGGAAAAGGAGAAGTTTGGTTTTAGCAGATTGTAATGCACATCTGTGATTGTGTCCATTGTGTGTGAGTTTCAGACATTTTGCTTCTCGGGCATGCTGTGGCTGGGTTTCCCACCACTCCTACCCTGTCCTTTCCCCCCTTGTAGGCTCTTCTGTTTGTTCTCTGGTATAAAAAGAGGTAAATCTGGAGGAATATACCTAAATGGACTGCAGAATCCCAACAAAGGCCCATCCCTACCCACATGCTGGTTTGCAGAGGAACCAAGAAAACAGCAGTTGTTATGTCTCCCAATAGCTTCTTACAACCCTGGCATTGTACCCGAAATGCCCATTTGATATTCTCTAACATAGGCACTGTGTTCCTAGGAGATAATCCTCCATCCTCTATTTCCTACTCACATTATTAGTATAGATCTGTCCATCAGATTAGAGAACTGAGGAAATAAGACCTAACACAGCATGTTTTGTGGAAACAGCAGGAAGAAAGATACCCTTCGTTCTGGCAGGGTTAGGATGAGAATGTCACAGATCCAGAGAATGCAGCCCTTGAGGCATTAAGTTTAAGCAACAACCTGCTTTTGTGGCAATAAAGGAGTAATGAGGAAAGAAAGGAGAAATCTCTCTCCTGGTTTAGGCACTTTTGGATGTCAGCATTTTTAATCTCAGAGGCAGACCTGTTTCACCTGAGGGGTTTCACCTGAGGGCCCTGCAGTGCCAGAGGTCTGGCTTTGTGTCCTGCCCCTCCACTTCCTCCTGTATAAGCTTGGCCAAGACAACTGGTTTGATCATCTCTAAAATGGGGGTAATAGTAGCTATCAGTCACACCTACCATCATTGTGAAGGTTAAATGAGATAATAGGTGAAACATTTATCAAGAAGCACATAGTAAGTGCTCTGGAAATGATGGTGGTGGTGATGCTTAACACAGCACACAAGTGTTATCTCATAGTTTCTGTGGGTCAGAGTCTGGGCATGGCGTGCCTGGGTTTTCTGCTTCTGGATTTCTCACAAGACCTCGCCGTTAGCCAGGACTGTGTCTCATCTGAAGGTTGAGCTGGGGAAGGAGTCACTTCCCAGTTCAATTAAATATTCATTGGTGGAATTTGGTTCCTTCTGGGCTCTTGAACCTTGGGCCTCCATTCCAGCTCAATGTCGGCCTGAGGCCATCCTCAGTTCTTAGCCATGGGGGCCCCCACAGCACAGCTGCTTGCTTCATCAGAGTATACAAGCCAGGAAGGTGGTCATCTCCCAACAGGATGGACATTGAAATCTTACATTACAGAACCATGGATTTGATATCCCATCACATTTCTGTTGGCTAGAGATGAGTCAGGGGAGGGAGTTAAACAAGCTTCGAATACCAGGACACAGAGATTACTGGGGTTTAATCTTAGGGCCTGTCTGCCAGAAACTAAGAGGAGATGGTCCTCTTTTTCAGTGGAAGGAACCAAAGCTCTGAGAGGTTAAGTAATTTCCCCAAGGTCACACAGTACCTGGCTGATACCAGGCTTAATTACAGTGTTTAGCTCCAGAGACCTCATTCTTCCAGAGATCTTCTGTATGTCCTATTTATGCCAAACCCCGAGCAGAGGAAAACTTATTTCCTGAAGTCTGTCTGTATAATACAGTGCAAATTAGCGGTGTGATCTGGTCTGTTTTGCAGAGTTCATTAGTGGCTGCTGTTTCAAAGCAGATTTATGGGTGATTTTATTTTATGCGTTGTTAATTTTGAAAATGTTAATCTGAAATTGCTACAGTATTTCAATTAATTTGGACGATAAAGACTCAGCAGCAGAAGAATCCCTAGCGGAAGATAAGGCTGCTAATTAGCGGTTCCGAAACAAACAACCACGGACACTGGTTCTGAAACGTGAAGGGTGGGTGTCGCCCAGCACAGCTTGCTCTGCTTAACAGTTCTGAAATGGAAAGGATGATTCTGGCAGTCTAAACATTAAACTGGAAGCAGCTGATTTTTTTTTTAAGCCATTTTAAGGAGTTACTTTAAGTTAATGCATAATTTTTAAATATTGCAGTTTTGGAAAACTGCTTTCAGATTATTTGGGAATGTTGGCGTTTGGAGAACTTTAGTAGTGGTGACAGAAATAAAGTAGGTATTTGTTGTCAGATTTTTCATGCCATTTACGATTTCATACTTTTATATAGTTTCAGATTTTTTTCTGAATTTAAAGGCGAGACAGCACATGTCTCTTTTTTAAAAAATAACACTTGACCTTTGATCAATTAGAAATTTCAGTTTGAAAAGTTAATTCTAAAAAATTCAGAAACTGTAAGAAATTATAGAAAGCTTTCTGGGCCAATTGTAATCACCTCACTTATAGAGTCACCTTTACACTTCGATTTTGTTGTATAGTTTTTTTCCTAGTAGTGTGTGTGTGTGTGTGTGTAGCCATATGCTTATGAAATGTTTGTATTTTCAATTTGATACTCTGCTTTTGTCACTTAATGTTGTTTCATGAGCATATTTGTTTATTCATTTGTTCGTTCAACCGTTTGACAAGTATGCAGGCTCCGTGTTAAGTTGACAAGGATGAACCAGGTGTGTTTTCCCTCACACAGTACGCAGTGTCATGGAGTAAAGGTGAGACTCGAGAGCAGGGAAATACAGGGGCTGTGCTTAAAGGGGCTTGTACTTTCAATAGGTGATATCAGAAAATGATGTCAAATGTGGAACCCAGGCTGTGAGTAGAGGATCAGCAAGATATGAATGGAGGTAAGAGGGTTGCAGGCAGAGGACACAAACAGCTCCAGCAAAGGCCCTGAGCTGGAGAAAGGATAGGATGGCGGAGAGTTGAGAGGGATTGCTGTGTGGGATGAGAACTGGGAGGCAGGATCTTTATTAATTCATATCTAAAAGTTTGACTTCATGCCCAAGAGCAGAGCCTGCTTTTTAACCCGAGGACTGACATAGCCAGCCAGGCCTGGTTTTAGAGATCATCCTGGCCAAACTGTGAAGGGCATCTTGAATCATTAATAGTCTTCAAAAATACATGAAGTGGTTTTAGTTTAATTCATCGTTAGACAGCAGACTTAAATTTTCATTATTATAAATACTATGTTGAGGACTATCTGTACATGAATATATTTACCCACGTGGCTGATTATTATTATTTAGAATAGAGTCATGGACGTAGAATTTCTGGGTTAAAAACATGTGAATTCCTCAATTCTAGATATGTGTGTTGCCAAATTGCCTTTTAGAAATATTACATTGAATTATATTCCCATCATTATTAACATGTGAGACTGTCTTTATGCTTACCAACAATGTATTATTCTTACTTTAAGTTATCCAATGAGAAAAGAATAATATATTACTGTTTATTTCCTATCATAGTAGTTCATAACACAGTGATATAGACTTTTTAATGTTGATTGGCTATTTGTATTGTTATTCTGTGAATTATCTGTTTATACCTTACCCATTTTTTTATTCAGGATTTAGTACTATTGTAAATTGTTTATAACTATATATATATTTATATATATATGTCTATATATGTATATAAATACATATATGTAGTTTGTAGATATGTGATATCAGTCTTATATTTATTGAAAAATACTTCTGGCATATTATTTGTTTCTACATAAAGTTTTAAATTTGTACATGGTCATAGTTATTGATATTTTATATATGGTCTTTTTTTTTTTTTTTTGCTGCTTTCATGCTTAGAAGTTCTTCCCTTCTGAATATTGTTAAGTACTTACTTCTAGTCTTGCTGTTTAATTTATGTAGCGTTTGATCCATGCCATTTAACTTAAGTAGTAGATTAAAATTCTGTGAGCAGTTCCAAAGTGTACTACAAAATGCTTTTAATGATTTATAATATGACATTTTACAAAATTTAAATTTACCTTTCTTCTATGTTGTTTAGCAACCATATTACATTGCGTACTTTTAATTTTGTGCTTTATTATACACCTACTAGGCTCATTATATAATATATATCTGCTCAGAATAGATAGTAAGGGAATACCAATTTAAATACAAGGATTTAATATTATAATTGGCGTTTTTGTTTGTAAACTGTGATAAACTAAGATTACTTTTCCCAAGTCTTTTTGAAGGTAGGAGAAAATGTTTTGTGGATATTTACTTAAATTCTAAGTATTTTCCTTCTCCCAATGTTCTCTTTTCCCTTGTGAATATCCAGCCTCCTTAATTTTACCAGTATTTTCTCATCTTATTTTATATAACTGTTCCTGGGACTGAAACTAGACCTCTTATTTTTAAATGATCTTTAGTTTTAATAATTTTTCATTAAACTAAGAAAATTTCAACATCTGCTTGAAAGATGCTTCAGGTATGTCCTCATTTCCAAAACAATGTGGGCATTCTGTGTTTCACAGCTCTAATCTAGGAGGTTTTATGTTTCCATGAAGATATTAGATAATTAATAAATAGGCTTTCTTGGGAAGCCAGTGGCAAAACAGGTAGAATAATGGCTTTGGTTTCCCACCTGGCACCTTCATCCTGATGTTCCATTCAGGGCACATGCTTTGAGATGTCCAGACAGCATCAGTTTTGCTCATAGCTTCCTGTTGTTGTCAATGGCCCAAAGGAGAATCATGTGATACCTTCAATTTAGGACAGAATTTTCATTCTTGAGACTGAGAATTCTCTTTCACTTTGTTTAGAGCATTCTCGACAAGATTAGATGGATGAAAAGTGAAAATATTCATGTATTTCTCTACCACCACCTGCTATTGTATTGCTAATAGTATAGCTTTTAGCTTTCAGAGGAAGAAACTTGCCATTTAACAAAATGTAATGTTATGTTTTAGGGATCCCATATTTTAAAAGTTATGTATCTTCCATTTAAATTCAAGCAGTATCCAAGAACAGAATTGGCCAGTGGTTTTGAAAAAACGAAATGGCAACACCTTCTTGGAATCTGACTGTTCAAGGATATTTTTTTTTCTAGCAAAACAGGAAGAAATTGGAAAAAAGCATATGGACTCAGGTTGAGCATATGACGTGTTTTCAACTTGAATTGGCACTTTACTCATATTTGTAGTGTGACTTAAAATTAATTTTGGTGAAGCATCTAGATTTGAGAGAGAAAAAAATCCCTATCTGGGACTAAATCAACATTCGTGGCATCTTATTAATCACTGCCTTATGTAACTACTTTTCCCACCTAAAGAGAAGCTACTGGGATGAGAAAAGTTTATAGTATGAATGCCAAGTGCAGATCTTGTCTCCCCCAAAAGAGTTCATTAATCATCGTTGAAGCACAAGAACAAATATATTTCGTGTCTCTTGCCAATTTTTATCAATAACATTTCTGAAAGGCAACCCTCCCACCCCCATTTTCCTATTTTTTATCCTTATTGGAAAAGGTTTTAATTTGGCTGTTATTTGATTTGTGATAATGTTATGTAAATGTAACATGCTCTGAGAAGCTCATGCATAGTAAGTACATGAGCAGTAAAGTGTGTTGGTTGAGTTTGGGGCCCTGAGTCAGAGGACTGTGGATACAGATTCCGGCTCAGTTACTTCCCGCTGGTGTGGTCACAACATGCAAAGACGTGCCCTGTCAGGGTCAGCGGCTAACAAGCGGCAATGACAGGAGTTCTCATCTCAATGGTAGGAAGCAGTATGTCCTAGAAGTCTGAAAACATGGGTTTCAATACAGGCCTCTGTATACATCTTTGAGGATGTTACTAGCCTCAGTTTTCTCCTCTATAAAATGAGGGTGGAAATTGTCACCTTACCTAGATTACAGGATTATCAATCAGCACGAATGAGATCGGGCCCTGATCAAGATAGAAAACTGAACCCAGTTATGACATACAAAGCAGCGTAATAAAACAAAAATAAGTGCCAAGTTTTGCAGTCTTCATTATTTTCACATAGCTCAACCTCTCATTGTTAGGATTATATGGCTGATTAGCAGTTTTGGTGGAATTTCAGGGTTAGCCATACAATTATTACATCCTCTATGCAGTTTTTTAAAAGTAGTATTTACTGGCAGTTTTACAGCTATTTTTTTTTTGTAACTATGTCTTTACATCTCTTTTTCTGTCTTCTAATTTTAAAAGTTATTTACAAATCCAAAACAAGTAATAAATAACATGGCACTTAGTCAATAAATGAAAGCGATAACCATGTAACAAGAAGAAAGGAATAGGACAAACGACTGTGAGGAAACAGAGGCACCAATTCAAACAATCATTTAAAAAACCCTTGATGTGCCAGAAAAGGTGGTTCCTGTCTACTTTTGTTTACAATCTGTTGGCTACCAAGTGTCAGAAGTAGGAATGGATCCATGGTGAAACTTTCAGTCACTTTGGAAAAAGTGTTGATTTCTTACTCGTCCCTATTAAAGGACGTGCCCTTTCTTGCTCATTTCTATGGCCCTCGTTATTAGAAGCATTGCTAAAAGCCAAAAGAAGCATAAAAAATTCTGAGGGCAGGGTTGGAGACAGAGCTGTGATGTCTGGAAATATCACAGGAGACAGGCAAAGGTGGCGTCCAGCCACAATAGTTGGGTAGCTCTTTTTGTTCCCCCCTAAAATAGTAAAAAATAAAGAAGAGATCATATGGACACATAGCCAGGCTGAGTTCATTTTTTAAGCCAAAATAGTCTAGAAAGAAGAGGTGGAACACGGTAGAATAGCAGGAGGTTTTTGTAAGGTAGAATTAGAGCACAGGCAAGAATTTTTCTTCCTTCAGTTTTAAAGAACACTGCTTACCTCCTCCTCCTTTTTTCCCTCCCTTTGTTCTTTCTGACCTTGTTATCAGCGCTTGGCTTTCTCCCTTGGGGATGTTCCCTGCAGAGTCAACACTGACTCCCTCAGAGATTGTGTGAGCCCCACACCCTGATTGCAAAAGACTTGACCAGAATTCAAATAAACATGTGGCAATAGGTAGCTTGGGAACTAACTGTTACAGGACGCTTCTGGAATAAGACACTGCCAACCAGAAGCCAAAAATCCTGCTTAATGTGTAACCGTCCCAATTATAAATTTCACTCAAAAATATAAAGTTAACATTAAGCCTCAAAAACTCCCAGCAAACTACCTACATTCCTTTGAGAGTAAATTTTTCTAAAATGTCACTTTGCTCTTTTTTAGTTTGTACAAACAGATCCTGGGACTTCACTAAGCTCTTCCTTCTCTCACATAGTGAGGGAAAAGTTGATGGTTTGCTCTTCTCTTATGCTACACATTTTACATCCGTAACTACTTTAATGTCTCATGATAATGACTTACACATGCATCAGAATGTTGGTGAGGTAACCATTGAGTGAATATTTGGGTGATATTTATGTATGTACTAGAATTTATATAGTCTTTATTTTTAATTCTCACAAGAAAAACTGCAAGGTAGATATTATACCCATTTTACAGATGAGGGAGCCACTCAGAGAGATTAAGGCATGTATCTGAGTTCACATAAGTTGTAAACACTGAAGCTGAGCTTTTAATCACAGTTTTAGTAAAAACTTACAAAAATTTAACTAGTAAAAGCATTAGGTGTTTTAAATTAATTTAGGAGTCTTGGGGGCACAGTCATTAAATCAGAGCAATTTACCCAGAGATGTATGTTGTAGACAAGGTGGCCTCAGACGTGGATCATGCCAGATGCTCAGGGGAGGGAGAAAGTGAGTTGAGGTGGGCTCTGGGAAAAATAATCCTGGTTAGAGTGAAGAAGAATAAACACTCTGAATTGCAAATTTCTAGAGGAGGGAGGCATCTGACCTCGTCCTCAGGGGAATTCTGTAATTAATTGCATGAATGTCTGGGTCCTGGATGAGCAGAGAGCACGAGAGATGAACTGGACAGCCCTGGGAAGGGCTCTGAAGGGCCTTGGTTTGCAAGGAGAAGCAAGCAGGCACGTGAAGGACCCCTGAGTACCTGCCAGCCTTAGCTCACTACCGTTCCAGGCAAGAAAGGAAGCTCATGCCATTCAGCGTGCTAGGCCTTCCTTCCACTGGTGTGTCTTTGCTTTGATTTTAATATGGTTAGGTAATAAAATCATAGCAAAATATCAGGAAGTGGCCCCAAACAAATGTAATAAATGCCATTTCTGTTTATTCTTAATACATTCTGTCTTTTTCTTTAATGTCTTCATTAGGATTTGTGCAGAAAACAGGATTCGGCATGACTTTGGTATTTTAAATAATTTATAGAGGTTGATTATGTTTTTCCATCTTGTTCTTTATTGTTGGTCACGTATGTGTGTGTATAATTATAACATAAACCATCTTCAGTGGAAGTTCTCAATCCTCAATTATGGCAATATTCCTTATAATGAATCTCTTTCCACTGCTTCCCGTAAACTGCATCTGACTTCACGGATTGCATTTCCAGTATTGTTGCCCCATAACGGGCATGCTCTTAAGTGCAGAGTGTAGGAGACAAGACAATAAAAGTGGTTGAGAAATTAGGCTTTGGAGCTGGCATTGCCCAGCCTGGGGCTTAGCTCTGCCCCTTAGCGGTGCACACCTGAGAAGCTGGGCAACCTGTTTGGCCTCGATCTGTTTGTTCTTGAGTAGAGGTTAAAACGGTATCCGCCTTCTAGAATTGCTGTGTGTGGATTAATGTATTCATAGAGCATTAGCACTTTGGCTCTTAGTGGGCACTTGATAAATGATCACTGTTGTCATCGCCACCATCTTCAGGATGCAGGATCTGGGCAGGTGTGGAAGGCAAGCTGAGGCCTGTAGGGGCAGAGCCCGGGCTGCAGCCTCCAGAGGCTGGTGGCAGTGCTGTGGTCTTGTTTGTTCTTCTCCCAGGAATCCAGTCCCATTAGAGGCACCCCTATGAGCTCCTAGTTCCCACACGTCTTACTCCCCATTCCCCACCACATGGCTTTTGTGAAAATGAATGGTACGTGGATTCCAGGACTGGGCCATCTGGATTGGATTTCAGTCTAGTATCCACTATTTACCAGCTGTGTGATTTTGCTCAAGTCATTTAAACCTTTTGTGCCTTAACTTCCTCTTCTTTAAAATAAGGATCCTAAGATTCACTTCATAGAATTATCATGGGGCCTAAATGAGTTAATATACATTAAGCTTTTAGAACAGGGCCTGGCACATGGTAAATGCTATATATAAGTTTTAGCTAGGATTATTTTCTAAAGTAAAATGTTTTTAGTTATCTTGAGATAATGGTGGAAGTGTGTCATACATAGAGATAATTATAATATTTAAAAGGCTATAAATTAATATTTAAAGAGAGCTGACTGTGCTGGGCAGTTAATGTAGCATCATCAGGATAAGAAGCCAGGTACAGCTGGATTGTCTTAGAGGACACTGGGCTCTGTACTGGCTGCCCCTAAAATGACTTATGTTTTAGAAGGTAGCTGCTGGAAATTTGAGCCCATAAATTTGGGAGTGCAAGAAATAAAGCCATTTAAAATTTCTTCTTAAAATCAGTTTAATTCCAGCCGTAAGCCCCTGACCCCTAACTAGGTATATGAAAACTGCCGACACCATGTGGGGCAGGGCAGCGTCTGACCAGCGGGTGTCTGAGGTTCAGGGCCCAGCCTGCCCGGGGCCCACAGCAGCCTTTGAAGTCTTGGTACCTCCCAGGGAAGCCACAGGGCAGGCAATCGCCGCCAGGTATTCTGGAACCTCAACCTTCTGACCTCTTTTCCATCTGGAGAACCTCCTCCCTCCTTGTTGGCTTGGCCAAAGGTTGGCTCTCCTTTTCCCTCTCCTCTGGGACACACCCTGCATCACTTCTTCAGCAGCTCAGGCTTGAGGAAGGGCATGGCGAATCAGTGATTTCTGAAAGCCTTTGCTTTCTACACTGCAATGCTCCCTAAGGCAAAGAAACAAAGACGTCAGCTTCCAGAGACAAGGAAAATACTGGGAAAACACAAAATTAATGTTTCGATAAACAATCACTGTGCTGCTGAAGTATGAAAGACTGAATGGGAAGTCAAGGGCCGTGGTGATTTGCTGTGCTGCCTCTCAACAGTGACATGAGGCCGAGCGTGGTGGCCTTCGCTGCCTGGCCACGTGGGTGTGGGGGCCAGCACCCCCTGGGGCCCACACAGCCCTTCCCAGACTGCACACATCGCCTTGCCGCAGGTCACCTGCGTAGTCTCCCAGGGCCTGGGCTCCTGAGAAATAATAAGGCATCCGCTCTCGGCTTTTCTCCCCTTGAGAGTAAGCACTTTATTAGCTATTCCTGACCATCATTTAATTTTCCTGGGATTTATTTTACTCTTGAAAATTGCTGGGTTGGATTTGGTGATTTCCAAGGCTTGTTCTTGCCTTACCATCCCAGGATGGTTTTCTGCCGTGCAGGAGAAGGGCCAGGAAAAGGGACTGAAGGAAGAGGAGGGTGTGGGGAGGAAACATGGTCGGGGATGCCTGTGAGCTGTCTCCAGAAAACACACCTTGCGGCCTCCGCTTCGATTTTGGATCGTGCTCCCTTCTCAGTTACTGCACCTTTGTTGCCTATCGATCCCTTATTTATGTGTCACTGGTGTGGTGACAGCTCCATGTGTGTTTGGCTCTGTGACTTTTCAGTGGAGAGGAATGTGGTCGGGCACAGCAGTGTTGGTGTGGAAGGCTCATGCCCTCTGTCTGGATCAGGTCGGGATGTGGGGGTCCCCACGTTGATTGGTGGGATACTGGCTCTGCCTGCAGCAGGGATGACCCTGTGCAGTGAGCAGATGTACCCCCCAGCCTAGATTTCTCCGGGACTGGGGAAGGACAGATTTGTAGAAGGCGGACTGTGAGTCCTGGTGATTGAGGCCTGTGTGTTATCTCCCCTGCTAGGTGGATATCTCCCTTATAGGCCAGTCCCTGGCCTTTATCTTTACAGTTCCCGGATAGTTTTACTGGAGGACCCTTGCACAAAAGCTTTTATCAGTGATGCACAGGGAGAGTGGCTGGGTGCGGGTGACACTTGTCCACCCAGTGGTGGGAGGGATGTTTTATCACTGACAGTGCTCTAATGACTGGCTCCTGGTGATAAGAAAGAGCAAACTGACTCTGAGTCAGTTTTATTATTGTTTTAAAATTCTCCCGAGACAAAGCACCCCTTATTATCTGGCCTGGTGTGGACTACTCCCAACCTTCTGCTTTCCCCTAACCTCCCTGCCCCCACAAACACACGGCAAAGGTATTTAGTAAATTATTATTCAATTTACTCACTATTGTCATAGCCTCTTAACTGCTCTTCTTGCCTCTAATCCTAGCTTCCTTTATTGCCGCCTCCAAACTACCAGAATAATTTGCCTAAAAGAGACCATGGCCTCTCCCGTTCATGTTCTTCAGCCTGTCTCCAGAGCTGGTCCACAGGATAGTAAATGTATAAGGCCCCCAAGATCTGCTTCGTACCAGGAGCATCTCTCCTACTCTCCTCTTTTCCAATAGCAGAGCTCTGGTGATTTTCCACAGGCATTGCCTCTGTAGCTTGGTCGTGTTCTTGCTTCTGGCCAAAATAACCTTACCCCACTTCTTTACCTGGTTAACTCTGTTCATCCTTCGATCATTTATCTGTCTAAAGCCAGTTCAGATATTCCCTTATTACGCTTCACATCTGGTGTGCTCTGCAGCTTCCCCTCCTGTGACAACAGTGACGTAGTATTCTTTCAACAGGATCTGGGTTTGCGTCTACTTTCTAAAAAAAAATTCATGGGCTCTTTAATTAATAACTAGAAGAACCTTATCTTTCTCATGCTTACACCCAAGTATCCGGAACATAACAGGAGCTTGGTAAATATATATTAAACTGAACTGTCAACCCAACTCTGTAAAAGGAACACTGGTTTTTGGTGTGCAAAGCTGATGCATGCTTTTATATATATTTATAATACTTTATATACTTTATATATATTTTTATATTTTTATATATATATAAAGTATATATATATATTTTAGAAATTAAGAAGATGGTTTTTATTGAGACTAGCAGTCCTATTTTTATTATATGCTTATTTTTCAGGTTAGTATATGTAAACAATAAAAAAGATATTTGAAAATGGGTGAGACTACACTAGCTGTGTTGATTTCTTTTCAGACCACAAGAACATTGAACAAAAGATTCTAAATGCACAGCCGTGTAGAACACAGACATGTTTATAAAGTGATATTCTGATAAGTTTTGTAAGAATCTTCAAGTGAAGATCATTTGTCTCTAATATCAACCACTCAGAGCTAAGTTGAAACAATAAGAGTTTCATTTAGGATCCATAATAGCTGCAGTAGAATATCACTATAACACTATTTGCTGGAATTACAGAGGGGAATTTGCTGGTACAAAAAGGCGAGGCAATCAAACGTTTCAGCAGAGGTAAAATAGTAGCATGCACTTCATTTTGCAAATCAGCAATTTTTGGAAAAAATTTTTGGCAACACTTTTTTGGCAATTATCCTGAATAACATTGCATGTGGTCCTTCCATTTACCTTCTAACTTTAATATGTTTGGCGGAAAAGAAATTTATACAGTCATTTTTTTCACAGTTTTTTTTCAATTTAACTCTACCTAGGGTTCAAAAATCTAGAGAAAGTTTAAACTTATAGAGGTTACAGAAGACCCAGAGATATTTTCAAAGCTCCTCCAATGGAATATTATGCACATTTAAGTCATTTTTCTTCCTCTCTGAAATACTTGATTTAGGACCGTTTTTTCTCAATTTTTTTTTTATTATTAAAGTTTTTTTATAACTCAAATTCACATACCATTCAAGAATATAGTTACCGCAGATATCTTTAAAACATAAATGTCTCAGCATATTTAAAATCTGATTCGGTTTATAAAGAACAATAATTGAAAAGCCCAGGGATGCTTCAGGAAGACACATCCAGACTTATTAGCCTGGGAAGCAGATGTGCGTGTCGTTGCTGTGAATAGTGGGAGTGTCCCTGGGTGTTGGGGAATTCCTGCTTCCTGATTGACACCTGCCCTGTTCTGAAAGTGCTTTTTAACTGCCAGTATTTTAACTAGCAGTGGGATAAAATTAGAAACTATTAGTGTCATTTTCTTGCCCATTCCTTATATGTCACTGTGTCTTTTACTACCTACTAGGTGCACAGAGAATATGCTGCCGTTAGCCGTTTTCTCTAAAGTGTAGCATATCACACAGCTTCCATTGGGTTAGTAAATGTTCTCACTAAAACCTTATAACCTGCCATCCTGGTTGGATTTGGGACATAAGAAACTTTAAGATCAGTGGCTTTGAATAAAATCCATCAACTCTCAGTGCTTTTGATAAAATAGGAAAGATAACTATTATGCCTCCAAAACGTTGATCATTGAGGAGCAGATGCATCTGGGCTCTGGGAACGCTCTGTGAGTGTCTGTGGTAACTTATGCCCCAACGACCTTATCATCTCTGCTTCAGGCAGGTGCTTTTTTTCCCCAACTATAGAAATCCTTTAAGGAAAAATACAAATTGAAGAGAATAAAAATTGAGAAGGCATTTTCTCGTGCATATTTTTTGAGCTGCTCTAGTGTTTCAGCCTTAACTATAACCTTTAAAAAAATTTTTTGTCATAGTTTTCAATAAAATTTTAAGTAGAGAAAGAGGACTAGATGTATTTGTATTGATGACTAGTGAGAAAATAAATTTGTTGACAGTCTCATTTTGCAAAGCAGATTCAATGCTGAAAAAAAGCATAGCAATTCATTTTTTAAAAAATGACACGAGCACTTTAAATACAGTGTTCTGGTTTTAAAATTTCAGGTCTATACCATGTGAGCAGTTAGTCAGATTATGAATTTAAATTTTATTTGCTTTCAAAGCTGTTTAATTCTTTGCTTACAGGCACATAATGACTTGAAAATCTAAACAATTATTGTTCATTTAGGAGAGAAAAACACTTCTCCCAACCAATCTGGAGTGCCAACTTTATTTTCCTTGGCAGATGCAGTTGGAGAAACTGGTTATTTCTGAGTCCCAGAGTAAGTTACATAAAGACTAGAATTGCAGTTGTCACGATCTTTGTCCTAGGGCCAGAGTCTAAAGCCATGCCTGAGTTGAAAGAAAATTTGACAATGTATACACACAAAAGATGGCCCTATTAGGCCATTATAGTTGTATAAGCAGAATTAGTCAAGAAATACATTTTTAAAAATGCTATGAAAATTATTTTTTAAAGTTTATTTTTTAGTGATGAGCATTCACACAGCCTTTCATTTATTCAACAGGCATTTATTGAGAGACCACCATTAGGCCCCCAGCCATACTAACGATAGTCAAATAATTCATGGTCCTTGATCTTGTTAAGTTTGGATCTTGTTAAGTTTGTAACAAAATAATAATATACAATTTATGTTCAATAAATTATAAGAGTGATTCAAAAGTTTATAGAAACACAGTGAAACAAAGGAAGGTATCTGCTTGTGAGGGTGGGGAAGGTGTTCTAGAGATGGCAGCCACGAGTGATTGGGAGGGTTACAGAACTGTTAGCTGTGGAAGTGCATGGTTTGCTCAGCTGGTGTGCACTTCACAGAGGTGCCGAGGAAGGGAGCTGGTGGTGGTGGTGGCAGGGAACCTCCAACCATCATTTCTCAGGGCCCTGTAGGTCCTGGCTTGGGACAGTCACTTTCCAGAGGAAGGAAAACTTTTTTTCTGCGCAAATGTTTCATCCGCCTGTCTGCCAAGCCCACCCAGAGTGGGTGCCCATTCTAAGTCACACACAGGTGCAGTATTGATGAGAGGTGGACCTGGTAGCTGGCAATTGGAAAGGCATGGCAGGAAAATACTGGGTTATGCCTGGGTTTATGGTCAGGACAAGGAGTTTTAGATTTTATTTTATAGACCACCAGGGTGTCATTAAAAGAGATTGTTTTAATCACAAGAACAAAAAAACTATAATTAAAATTTTAGAAAAGAAAATGTTAACTATAGAAAATTTGGAAAATTTGGATAAGCAAAAAGTTCTTGGAACTCTGCAAACCTAACATAACTACTATCGACATGGCGAAATGTGTTTCCACACTTTCTTCTGTGCTTGCTTGCTCTCTTTAACAGAAATGTGGCGTTACTGAGCACACTGTTGTTTTGTAACCTTCCCCCCCCTTCAAATTATATTTCAACATGATTCTATTAGCAAGCAGTTTCCTATAACATTATTTTTAAATTTCAGCTTGCTTTGTAATTACAAGGATGTAGCCTATGTTTCATTTAACCAATTTCCTATTGCTATTCATTTAGATTGTTTCCAATTTCTTTCATATCATCAACTGCACTGGACTGTTTGACAGATAATCCTAATTATGTTTTACAAATTAACTTCTCATTGTTATTTAAAGGCCCATAAATTTTTATAAGAGCACTTGTAAAAAGCCTATTTCTTGTAGAAAAAAAAATTCCATCCACATCATTACATAAACTATGGCCCTGTTGGTAAGTTCTTTTAGTAACAGGACTTTTTTTCCCAACATAGGTCCTTCCTGTGAACTCTTGAGATTATATCCTCTTGCCTTTTGCTTCCATAGCCCTTGCAATTTGTCTTCCATAAAGCTCATAATACTTTATAATAATTGCCCATGTAGTTTTCTTTGTTAGATTTCAAGTTTTGTGAGGGCAAAATCACACCTATCTTGTTTATTATTTACTCTTATTCTGAAGGTAAGTGTTTGGAAGATTTTTTTTTTTTTGAAGTTAGTAAATAGAGGGATCAATAAATGCCGTAGGAAAAGATGAGGAAAGAAGCTAAAATCTAAAGTACAAACAAATAAATTACCTCCCAGGGTCTCCTTCAGTTTGCAGCCATAGTGAATGATGTGTTTCAGAAAGAGCGAAGTGAATGTGCAGCGAGTTTCTGTGTGTGAGTGAGGGAAGCTGTAAGGCCACCGGTTACTGTGTATTTCTGTTGTTCTGTGAAGAAATAGATGGGTAGTCAGAAAAACTGGCACAGGAACGAGTTCCTTTTCTAGTTACATGCTTCAAAGCGAAGGATGCTAAACCTTCAAAATGCCTTCCCAGTCACTTGTGATAATTAACATGAAATTATACAATTATACAGCTCAGCTCAGCAAAACAGAAACCTTCAAGTTTAGTGCCTTGAAAGTGGCATTTACCATCAGTGTGTTGTTCCCAAAAGACTGCTGGCTATGTGGGAAAGGTCTTCAAGGAAAGGAATCCCTTTTCCAACATGACAGAGTTCAACATGCCATAGCCTGAACGAAGACGGAATAAACTTGGACGGGTAAAACGTGGAGTGGGGAAAGCTAGATGGATCAGATCATCCATGAAAATACTTTTTAGATGCCAAATAATTTTTAGTTGTAAGACAGTTTATTTTTTATTTTTTATTTTTCTCTCACTATGTTGGCATTTTAGGAACTTTCTTTTGTGTAGAGGTGGGAGAAAGACAAGTATAATGTTGGCCCTTTAAATTTAGTGTCTGGATGTTTGCCAATTAAGATTGTGAAGATGGGCCATAGGAAAGGTCTGGCTTAGCCCTCCCTGCTCTCATTTTGATTTCTAGTTGGAGTCCTTATTACCTAGTCAATAGGTTTTATAGAAAACTCTTTGTTTATTTAAACTTATATGTGAAAGGAAACCTTCAAAAGAAAACAAAGAACAGGTAGTCATGTATCCCTAAGACTTAACCTAGTAGCTGATACATAATAGCTGCTTAGTAAGTATTTCCTTAAAAAATATGACTAAACCGGGTTACATTTCTATAGAGCCCAAGATTGTAATGTAAAAAAATAGAAAATATTTTTGTATCTATGTACTATCTGTAGTAATATTTACATAAAAATATAACTGCTTCTTTGTAAAAAAAAAAAAAAAAGGACAACCACATTATCAGTATTCTTGAGTACTTAAAAGAAGAAGCTTCTGAATCTCAGGTGGTTCTCCTAATGGATATTATAAAGTGCTGGGATCCCTTGGATGCTTGGAAGTGGAAGTGGCTCTTTTTGACAGGAGAATCCATAGCCATTTATTTATTTATAAAAGTGAATTTGTTTGATGATAAATTTATCTCATCCTATTTTTTATGTATAGCTTGGAAATAGCACATCAAACCTTCTGTTCTCTAGCTACATGTTTTATAATGGTTTATTTCATATTTGCATGTTAGTAACTTTATTGAGGCTATTTAAACAGTGTTTTTTTTTTTTCATTAAAAAAATGAAGTGCCCAGCAGGAGAATCGAAGCAAAATGGCACTCAATGAAATGCTCACATCCTCCTATAAATTCGACGCCAAAATAAAAAATAGGACCCAAACTGCGGATTTTATAGTTGTATTACTCCTGTGAGGCTGTACTAGTCGCAATTAGTTATAATTTCTCTCCTGTGATTGTACTAAGAATCTGTTGAGTATTTAAGTTGCTAGATATACGTTTTCAGTAGTACCCGTGAAGCACCCGAAAATATCACTGAGTAACACGTGAAAATGTTTTCATTTTCAGCTCTGTTTCATGTTTACAGTTAATAGAACTTCCATCATAAGATGTGTTCTGTGAGTCACAGAAAATATCTTGTCACAATCTTTGCCGTGAATCATGTATTTTGCTGTGCCTCTTACAGCTGTGTGGACTTCAGCTGACCTCTGCAGCAGTGTCATGCTGAGATCAAAAGTAATATGTTCCAGGTTATATGAACCAGCGTGGTGCCTAAGTGAATAAACACCCAGAGGCAAGTCTCAGGACAAAATGTCAAGAAGGATTAAGACCTTGTGTGTAACAATTCTTTCTTAGCCTTCTATAACACTCATTATTCCCTGAGATAGCCAGAAAGGGAAGGTAAAGAGAACCTAGGCAATGAGATTTGGACTTCTGCTTATTTTATTTTATTTTTTTTTTAATTTTTAGGCCATGCCTTTACAGATGTGGAACTTGCTCATAAATGTTACCTTTATACCATATTGACCTAACCTTTGTTAGATTGTTTTGTCTCAAGCTGAATTCTTACTTTAATTATTCAAAAAAATAGAAATGATTGTGTTCTCTGAAAAACAAGTGATGGTTTATGCTGAGGCTGCAGGGTATGCAGGAGGACATTTCTTCATCTCCCACTCTCTGGGGACCCTTGCTGAGAGCATCGTTCAGGACTGTCACAGGTAGTCAGAGATACAGAAGGAAGGAAAGTGGTAGCCAGTGCAGGGAGCTAGGGTAATCTCTGTGTAATGGGAGCTCCCATTAATTTCTGCTGTCATTCACTGCATTGTCAACAAATCCAGGCATAATCCAATGATAAAGATTTAAACAAGGTTCAAGGCAGCAACAGCACTATTTCTGGGCACAAAACGTTGTGTTGGTTAACTTACATTCACTGAAAATACTGTTTATTCTGTGCTCTCATAGTGTTCATGACGTATACAGGATAAGCTACTTTTTAAGGTCATTTAAAACTCCAAAATAGTGTTTTCTTAAACAAAGTAACTTTAAATAAAATTGAAAGCTAAACCTGAGCTTCCTTACTTCACTTGACATTGACGTTATCACCTCCAGTGACCCCTACTCCATTTCAGCCACACGTCCCCACAGCCACACTCTGTGCCTTGTCATCACCCAGAGTCAGTCCATTTTTCCAATGAATCAACCTGTCTTTACCCATCTGGCTGGATTGCAGATTCTTGCTGAAGAAAGAGATTCAAGCACAAAGATTTGTGCCTCTGAAATGTGGTGAGATTTAATGTCCCCTACCCTGCCATGGTGTCTGGCTGATGCTTACTTCCACTTCAGTTTCAGCTGAGTCTACTTACCCTTGAAATCTCTCTGAGCTCCTTGGTTTAGGTGCTTCTGCTGAGCACTTTCTTAGTGACATGTCCATCACTGTCACAGAAGCGTGACACTGTGTAAGACAGTGTGTCCCTACTAGATGCTAAGTTCTTTGAGGAGAGGGACCTTATTATTTATTCTTTATTGCCTCCCCAGTGCCTCTCGTATTCCATGACGAAGTGAAGCAACCAACAAGTCAGGGAACCAGCCAGACCTGTAGATAGACATGTCTTAAACATCTGCAGACTCCAAAGTATTATATTCATGGGAAAGTACTTGTAAATTTTCAAAACATTTTCAAACTTATTTTCTCAGCTTTCTACAAAATAGTTCTATTTGATCTTGGTGAAATTTGGGAAAAACAGATATATTCTGTAAGATTCTTTCTATTTAGGAGACAGAAAAGAAAAAGTGGGGAAATTTGGAAGATGATGGAAAGCTTGATACATATAGTACACTGGAGAAGTAGCTTATGAGTTTATTTGATGAAATAGTGCCTAAAGAAATCTTAGAATTGAGAAGTAGTGGGATACTTCAGTTGCTCAGGTGTACACCCTGGATTTTTTTTTAACTTCGTGTTTACCATGCCCTTTTGGATATTTAATTAAACTCGATGACTAAAAGGCATAAGTCACTGCCACAACTTATATTTCTTAGTGGTTAAATCAAAGTGGTTTTAAGAACAAATATCGAATTGTTAAATCCTTGATGATAATAGAAAAAAATATCAATTTGGTTTTATCACACATTTGTCTTAAAGTTAACATTTGACTCTCACAAAGAAAAAATTTCTCCTGAAAATTAGATCAATCCTTGTTACCAAGTTCTTACCACGTGCCAAGCGCTATGGTTGGAGTTAAAACAAAGATGAAAGATTTAGGCAGTCTTTGCTCTAAAGATAAAAATATTATTCTGTGATTTTTGTAATGAATAAAAACATTTTTTCTATATAGGGCTAAAAAATTTTTACAGAAAGAAAGGAATTTTACTGTCACAAATAGCTTCAGAGGGCAAAGTAGGATGTCCTTATTGTTGAAACCTGAAAAAAAATTCTGTAGGTAGGTTTTCAAAAGAAATACAGCTCCAAGGTAGATGTGAACGAGGGCCTCAACAAATATTTATTGCATTTATTGAACAGAGTTACTAATTAAGGTTGCTGCACAGAGCCAGTGCCAAAGTATGGATTTACATGAATTTTTTTTTTGTGCAGAATTGTGCCTACTTTTTGTCAAACTTGAGCTTAATCGGACTTTTTGCTGTGACCTCATTAATATTAGGTACTCGACACATGTATATTAAAAGAAATGTTTTGGCACATAATAAGTTAAATCATAGAACATTGCCTTTATTTTGTATTTCAAAAACAGTCAACAGCAGCCAATTTCTATGATTCAGGCCTGTCTGTATCATGCTTCTATGATGGAAGGAACACTGGCAAGGAAAGAGAAATTTTATTCATTGACCTGGAGGAGTTTGTCTTAACTGAGGGGCAAGAAACATGTAAATGAAATGGTCAGATTTTCCCCAAGAACTCAGGAAAGGGTCATTTTTAGAGTTAGCCATTTTCTCCTGGAATATCAAGTTAGTGAGAAATCAGTGCTTCGGTTTTAGAATTAAGTGCTGTATTATATTCAGGTGTTTTTATAAATTGTAATTGCATGTGAATTTTGTGTCACTGGTGTTTTGAGAATGGAGGCAGAACTAAAAGTTCTATTTCAGTATATTTGCTATGCATAATCCTGTTTTACCAGTATAACTATCTTCTAGATGATTCATAACTTTTTGGCACAATTTCTTATTTTATCATTTGTATTTTTCTTTTTAGTCCATAATTTACATTTTAATAATTATTTCTTATATTTTTTATTATACCCTTGGGATGTAGGTTAAATTATTTTTCAGATAATTAGAAGCAACTCTACATGTGACCATTTAAATAGCTTCTTGTGCTAAATTTGAACAATTGGAAACCATAATGTAATTTTGATATTTAAGATTGTTGAAAGAGGCTCTTTATGTAGAAAAAAATTAGGAAGCTAAGAATTTGGGGAGTGAATAAAGCTAACCTTAAAAAAGTAAGACAGGGAAAACAAATGGGAAGAAAAGTAATAGTTTTTTAATTTTGGAAGACAGAAAAAAAAGTCAAGAGTTTTTTTGAAGAGCAAAAAAATGACCAATACTATTACTAAAATTAATATCCTACACATATTTCAACATTTTTTAATTGAAAAATTGTGGAGGACAAATGGTATATAGGCTAATACCTTAATTTTTTAGTATTTCCAATCAATTTATAGGAAGGAGGCAGAATACGTACCCCCTGTATGGTAATTGCTCATGAAATTATTATTCCCACTGGAATATTTTGAATTTGATTTTTTCCCAGCCTCTTGGGAAAAGTTAGTGACTTATTAATTTACTATTAAAACACGAACCAATCATGTACAACCTTTCTACAATCTTATTTTTCCAGGTCATCCAGGGTTCTCCCCTCAGTAGGTTACAGATTGGTGTTGGAAGGAACACTATTTTTTTTTGCTTTTAGTTAGCTGTATGCAACTGCACTTGAGTTGTTTTATATGTAAATGACATGGTTGACTAAATTGTCCTAAGACCCTTCTTGGATAGAATTGCCATTCCATGTTAGTGTACAGTGTTTCCTTTGCCCCAAACAGTATTATCTTAAAAGAACTCAGGGTGACTTCTGTTGTCTCTCCAGCTCCAGTTATAGTGTTATGAAGGTGGGCTCCTGTGATGGGGACAGTGTTGTCAGTGTATGTATGTTTTTATGTGGGTATGTTGGTTGTTGATCCTTGACCCCAATGAAAGGGAATGTAAACATTTTATCACATTAAAATAAAGATACAGAGCCATTTGACCACATTAAAATGAAGACACAGAGCCAGTCTCCTCCTATGAAACATTGCTGGTTTTGAGTAATAATTATATATTCACTTGATTTCAAACTGATACATTTATACACTCTGCTCACATCCCAATCTGTAAGATTTTAATTAAATGGTTCTATCTGACTTGAATTACTTTTTTATTTTAGAAAAAAGTTGAGGGGAAAAAAATCAAAGTGAAAAATACAGGAGAAACTAAATGCCAGGGTTACTGTTAGATATCGTGAGGGCTTTGGATCCTCAGAGTTTAAAAATGGGCTCGTAAAAGTTTTTAAAGACTTTGCAGGCTGGAAGTTCTTCCAAATTAAAGATTTCAGTGTAGTGCCACTATACAAAGAAGAGATGACTCTTCTACTTTTCCTTTTTCCTATTTCAGAAGTTTATTATAGAAGTACGTTTATAAGAAGCATGAAGAGATTGATTTATATGCATTTTTATGTAGGTGTGTTGATTGTTGGTCTCTGACCTAGGGGCCTCTCGAAACAACAGCACATCAAAATGATGGTCCAGAATCATTTGCTGCCTCTGAAACGTTGCCAGTCAGGAATACCAATTGCACACACTCTTCATTTTAACTTGGAGATCAATAACTTGTCCACACACACCTGACTCTTTTGGGAGTGCAACTAAAGATGCCCTCAGCTACTCGAGCAAGTGTATCGCAGGAAGGAGGGAGGTCTGGAGAAAAGGGAATGACAGAGAAGAGCAAAGGGAAGTGGGAGGATGAGACTGGAGCAGACTGTTTTTAGAAAGTATAAGCTCCTTGCAGTTTTGTGTTATTTTTAAGTTGATTAAGCAATTGAGTATACAGGAATAAAGAAGTATTCTTTTTTCCATAAATGGTGCAAGTCTTCTAATTTAAAGGATATTGAGGATGGGCATAAATGATTAAAAGTCATTTTTAAGGACTTTTAAGAAATATATTAGCAATTTTGCACATTAAAAATAATTTTATTTCTTGCCAAACTTCAATTACATGTAGCATATTGATAGTTATAGGTAAAAGCACAAATAAATAGTCTAAAAGCAAGTCAGAAGTAACAAAGTGGTCGTTTGTCCAATAAAATCTGAATATTTTATTAAAAGCTAAATTTGATTATGAAAATAATAAATATTTTTCATACAAATTTAGGCAGTACAAATATATAGAAAAAGGAGAGCAGAGGAAACAGATAAGTAAACAAATCACTATATGAATTATAACTTAAGGTTCATAATATAGACTGTCTTGGCTGGACCCACTTGCTCAGGGCAGTTAAGCAACTACAGAGAGGTCAGTATGATGAAAAACAGTGAGCAAGTGCAAGGCTGGAACAAGGTGAGACGGGGGAGTTACCAGGGGTCAGAAAATACATGGTCTTTGTAGGCTATGGCCAGGAGTTCAGGGTAATTCTAGGTGCAGTGTGAAGGGTTTTAAATAGAATGCAAACAGGGACTCATGGACATGGACAGTAGACCAGTGGTTACCAGAGGGGAGGGGGGAAAGAGGAGGTAGATGGGATAAAAGGGTCAAATAAGTGGTGACAGGAAGAAATCTAACTATGGGCGGTGAACACACAGTGAAATCTAGATATGGCTTACTAATGAATTGTATATTTGAAACTTATTGGATTTTTTAATGTTACCATAAAAAAAGGGAATATGATTCACCAACAATAAAGGGGCTTTTAAAAATAAAAATAAATAAATAAATGGTAGAATGCTGTTACATAATTCATATTTTGAAAAAGTCATTCAGATGGCTGTGTATGGGATAGTTAAGCATTATAAGAATGGATGAGGAAAGGTCAGCATGATAGATACTGGGAGGCAGAAATAAATATGGGAAGAAAAGGTTGATTTGAGAGCTGTTTTGGAGGTGTAACCCAGTGTGTGTGTGTGTGTGTGTGTGTGTGTGTGTGTTTGGAAGGGTGACTATTAGGCGAGAAGGATACCTTTTTCTTTTTCTTTCTTCCAAAAGCGTTCATCGAGATCAAGAACACAATCTTTGTCACCAAGTCGTTCACAGTCTAGTACATATAAACTCTATAAAGACTATTCATAGAAAAAAGATGCTTATTTATGGTCTAGTGTATATATTTCATGCTAGCTAAATAATTTGGGGTCAGTGAGTGCTATTGAAGCATAAGCATGAACACCTAAGAGAGCATATATGTAAGGCACTTACTCCACACTTAAAAGAACATCAGTAGGTTTCTTAGCAGAAGAGATATTTGAGTTTTAAGGAATGAGGGGGTAAATCAGATTTTTATGGGGTGTGAGCTGGGTAATATGTGTCAAATAATTCAATAGGATGCATGTATAAAAAAGAGCAATGAAGTGGGTCAGACTCTCAAGACTGTGCGTATCAATTTTAAATTTCATCTATTGCTTTCATGCAATATCTGCCCATTTTTCTTCTGTGCTTCAAGCTCATTTCAGTCTGAGAGTCTTCGTGTGTATGTTCATCCCAAATGATTACGGCCTTTCCTCAGGTCTTAAACTTGACCTGATAACCTTCTCCTAAAGAAACCAACCCACTCCTGCCACACACACACACACACCTCGGTCACTCTCTAATCCAGTCCCTGTTTTCTAAATTCTTCTTTATAATACCTGTGTAGAATATTATCACATTTGTTTGTTTGTTTTTATGTTTGTCTTTTTCACTAAAATATGAGCTTCACGAAGGAGGAGGAGCAGGCCAGTCTTACTGACAGCATTCCCAGTGCTGGGGCCAGGACCTGCGCATGAATAATCTGTAAATATTAGTTGAATAAATGAATGAACTCATAGAACAAAGAATGAAAACTAGGTTATTGCAAAATGCCCTTTATCATTTTCACTTTTACTTTATCTTATCCCTTAGAGGTCCTTTAGGACTGGATTGTAAAAGATTTATTTTCGTTGAAAGAAAGGAACAGTCTCAGTTTCTTTGGGGCTGGGAGTTTCTGCCAGGAGGGTGAGAAAGCAGCTCAGAAGGACTTCTCAGTAGTCACTCCAGACCTCAGTACCTTCCGTGAAGGAGAAGAGCACAGCAGGCTCGATGGGACTCTTCCAGCACCAGCAGTTCTGGAAACCAGTGATCCCTGGCGTCAGTTCTCAGCAGCCAGAAACCATTGTTCCCTGCTGACTTCCAGATCTGCCTCCTGCTTTCGTGTTCTGTAGGAGCAAATTCAATCATCTTATTTCTCCTCCTCCAGTGAGGGCTGCCCCTTCAGTCCGCCTCCCTTCAGGCTTCTCCTCAGCCCTGGGTGTCTCACATGTTTTGCCTCTTTATTGCACCTTTTGGCTTAGTCACCATCCCTGATCCACTCGGGTGTGGTCAGAAAAACAGAATGATGTGGTTTTAGTGATTATAACTTTTTGTAGAAAGAATGACATGTGGCCACTTGTCCACAGAGTCACAGAACTGCGTGTGGACGTGTCAGGCACTGACAGTTCCATGGATTGTCAAGTAGAGCATTTTATTTTTATTTATTTATTTATTATTTATTTATTTATTTATTTATTTTTTAAGTGGAGGAGCTTTGAGGTTCTGTTCTTAGAATTCACCAGTTGGGGACCTCGCAGCCTTCCACCACTCCATGGAGAGTATTATCTCTTTTTCTCTGGCTCCCCAAGATAACACTGGATACCCGGCAGGGATTCATGATCCCCAAACATATGTCATTGGGTATCAAGTGACCTCTTCTCTGCCACGACCTCATTCTCTGAACATTCCACAGAGTGGCCAGCCTGCAGCTGGGAGGACTCGACTAGATGTCAGTGAAGCATGGCTCAAGTTTTATTTCTGCCTCCAACTAGTTGTTTGACTCTTGACAGTTTCTTCACCTCTTTGGTTCTTAGTGTGATAGGTAGACAGTGAGATGATTGGACCAGGTGATGATGCTCTTACTTTGAATTGTGAAATTATGATTGTTTCCCTATCCTCAGAGAAGAAGCTGAGATAGCTCATTCTGCCTTCCTCCAGCTGGACCCCTCCCATTTTCCAGAGGTCTGACAAACGCATGCATGGCACGTTCTCCTACAACTTGGGTCTTATTTCAGTGTTTTAGGAAAACATTTTCGTTTTTCACTAAAACCTACTTATTCGATAGAAGAGAATGTTAAATTTACATGGATTTTTAAGTAACACGTGGAATTGTATACTTTTATAGACATCGTATAGTTCTTTGTTATTTGGTAGCCTATAAGATCCTTTTCATAAATGGAAACAAAACTTCCAAGGGCATCATGATACCTCTCACCCTTGATTCACTGCCACTCCAATGGGTCACGCCAAAGAGCGCTTAGTCAGTGTTTATAAAGCTGGAGGAAGGCGTCTCTGTCTGATCCTTGTTTTTATACGAGCAGTGACAGTGTTATTTTCTTCATTTGACTCATCATCGTTTTTAAAAGTAAAATTGCCTTCTCTGGGTGAAAATTTTAGAAATAATTGATGGAGGAGTGTTTCCTCTGTGAACAATTAGTTCTTTTAGACCAGTTTGTTTTTCCACCAAATTGTCTGCTTCTGTTGTAGCAGATGGTTTTCATTATAAGGCTCCTTTTGCTTCTCTGCGAAGACCAACAAATGAATGAGAGAGCGTTGCTTAGTTGGAGAGGGCCCTAGAAGATGCGGTGGGCAGGGTAAGGCCAGCATCCAGCATCCCAGACTCCCTGCCTTACCAGCTGTTTGCTCTGCTCGGCTTGGCCTTCAGACCTGATGGTTAGATTGTTAACTTGTATTATAAAGAGCCCAATGTTAATTTAAAGAAGATTTAGTTGGCACAGTGCCAGGCAGCACTTATTTACTGTAGTTTTCTCTGAAGTGAGTGTGGACAGATGTTGGTCGTGATGCCTTGCTCTTGGACTCACAAGCATGCAACCCCCAAACCTGGCTGGGATTTGCAAATCTCACCTGGAAACCTGTAAAAAAGTTCAAGTTCACCAGTCCATCCAGAGGACTGTAGGCTCATCATGGGCAGGAAGCAAGCCCTTGCTGTGTTCGGAGCATCAGGCCCAGCACTTAGGGACTGCTGACGACATTTAGGGGCTGAGTGACTATGTTACGCTTGAGCTCAGTTTCCCAGGATAAATCAACTACATCTTCTGGAACCTCATGAGACTAACAAGCTTAATTTTTTGATGTGGCCGGGTTTAAATGTTAAATCAGACCCCTGCGATGACAAGGCCAGCACATTGCTGGCAGCCCGTTGATCTCGTGTACAACACTCTCCTCTGAGTGTTGCCCTAACGAAGTGCCTCACTCAGGGCAGGAAAATCAGCATCGTGTGTAGATACCAGTCTATCTGGTGGTAGTGGCTCTTCTTTGAAGCATGCAACCCCCAAACCTGGCTAGGATTTGCAAATCTCACCTGGAATCTCACCTGTCAAACGGTGGTTGACACGGGTCCAGTGGGCTAGGTTCATTGAAATTTGAGGGTTTATGTGAAAATTGTTAGTGAAATAGTTTATGTCTGCCAGACTTTCTAATAGGATTCTCCCTGGAATGAGCATTTTTTTTATTTTTTAAAGCACATCTTAAACTTTCTTGGCGTATGTCACTCTTAGTGGCATCAAATTCAGATCTGAAAGAAAATCTTGCTTCCAATTTCATTTTTAAAAATACTTTTGTATTGTTTTGAGAAACTCTGATGTTCCACAAAATGGCATTGGCTTCGGCTTTATTTAACCAGAACCCTGTGACTATTACTACCGCCTAATCATCATTTTAATATTGCTGATTCTTCCATTTGTTAATTCTTCATGCCTAAGGCCGACTCGGGGACCTTGTCTGATTTAAGACTAAGCATAATTACTAGTGTGAACAAAAGTTAAAGGGAAAAGTGTTCATAAGTTGTATGTTAAAGATAGAGTGAGCTGTACAGCAAAGCTTTTATTATAGAGAATAAAACAAGCTAAAATAACTAGGCATTTGGCAGAAGATCTAATTTTGCCTTGGCCATTTTAATGATATTCCCTTAGAGAAAGATAATTGATTACATGAAGTTTGTGGACTTCCAGGATTATTTAACTATAATGTTGGAGCTACATATGATTATCCTGTATTTAATATCTGAAGGTAGTTGCAGTATAAATTTTTAGATTTTGATGAGCAACCCTGCATATTTCCATTGTAAGGGCAATTCCTAACCAAAGTAAAAAGCTGTTGGATCTGTGTTTACCCCAGAGAAAGAAGCAGCTTTCTGCAGTGAGTTGTGGGTTGATATTATAATGGAATATATATTTTTTAAATCAGTTTTTAGAATAACTTTCGGCTATTTATTTCTGATTGGTCAGTGTTAGTGAGAGAAATTCTGCTTTTGTGATTGTATACTGTTTTGCATCTCAGAATTCCTTCAAGTGTGGATAACAGAGGAAAATATACATTTTTTTAAAGGAACTAGGGATTTTAAGCCTGAATAGATTTTGAAAGGCTAATTTTTCAGCATAAATCCAAATGGAAGCAGGCAGGACAATGGAGAGAAGTTACACAGAGAGAGGTTTTGAGTAAGTTTCAGATATAGCTTGTTCACACACTATGCAGCCGTGACTGAGGTGTCAGGGATGTGTAGTGAGTGTTCTGTCCTGGCCATTTTTAAGCAGAGGTTAAAATGCTGTCGAGGATATGTTACAAGGGGAGACGAAAACATACACTAAACCAACACAAAATGGCTATTCGAAATAGGAGCATCTGTAAATCTGATTTCTCCTTCATTCTTGATCTCATTTATGAGGTGTGATGCCTGCTGTGGCAGTAGATTGTCTTCACACGTGTATTGATGGTTGAATACCGACGCAAAACTGAACCCACTTCTCTTATTTTAATTGCAATTTTGTCTCTCAGTTAACCTGATCATATTCACCTTCTTAGCAATGCTACTGTGTCTTTTTTAATAAAAGAAAGGACTATAAAGGGGCCTTTTGGAAAAAAAGCATTCATAGCATTGGGGCTGTGTTAGGCATCAAAGGCAAGGGGCAGAGTGTCCGAAGCCATCAAGTCTCTATGCCCTTGCTTTCTTCCTTTCATTTTTTGACCTCTGTAGCACTGACAACAGATCATCCTGAAATGGGAAGTGCTGACCAATCACAAACAGCAAAAAAAGAAAAGAAAAAAATTCCATCATGTTATAAATGCAGACCTCACCCCACAAAGTAAAGCACAGAGTCAAGTACATGCTGTCATTTGTAAGTCACTTGTGCCTGAATTCAGGCAGTGTCTTTTTGGTTATAACCTGGACTCAACCATCATTCTTGGAAAAGGTCACATAATTTTTCCTTTAGGAATGAGGTTAGCGACACACACTATGCTTGTATGCTGCTGGATCACCTTCCCAAATGAAGCTCATAACCGAGAAGAAAATAATAGCAGAAAAAGAGTAAATGAAAAAATTAGAAATAGGCAAAACTATAAAAACCAAGTTAATTATTCTGAAGACTACTTATTCCCAAGTAAGTCCTAAGACTTTTGACTAAAGTATATTTATGTACTATTTTTAATTTAAATGTTATGGTTTTACTGGGCCATGTGTTATGGGCATTCCAGTCCATCCAAAAAGACAGAGAAGGCAACTTTGCTCCATACATTATGGCCTTTTTATATAGCCTGGAAATTCTATATTCTAATCTCTGATCTATAGTTAGTTGGTGGAATGTCACTGAACTTATTATTTTCCCCTAAGTGCTCTGTGCATTTTCAGTCATTTCTTCTTGAGTATGACTAACATGGGCGTGTTAGCAATAAAAAAAAAAAAACCTGCTGTCTCCAACTATTTGTCACATGGCACTGCTTTTTTTTTTTGTCCTGTGGGTCTTGGTGACAGAGACAACTGCAGTGAAGGCCAGAGCCCTTCTGAGCACTCAATTGGCCCCATTATTTGAGGCCACAGCAGTGATTTCAGGTTTAAAAACTCTTCTTTTTTGCCTTGTCTTTGTTTTAAAAATTGGCATAAAAACAGAATTATCAAGGGAGCTGACTGAATGAAATACTTTTCTTGCCCTAGAAACACTTAGTAAAACTGAGGCCAGCACTGCCCTCACCCCCCATGGAGTGGCTGTCGTGCAAACCAGACTCCCATCTGAGAAATTCTGCTTTAGGCTGCATCCCCTTCCATATATCGAACTTCTAAATCAACTGTTGCATGCACAGGATATTTAGATGTCGTTTGAAGTTAACAATAAGAACCTCACAGAAAGTGTAAAAAAAGCTCTTTCTCTACCTAAGGCATTCACAGTGTGCCAAGGGCAGGTCTGACAGACACTTCACTGAGGAGAGTTCTCCTGTCGAGTGTTGTTTTTGGGAAGGACAACAAAGCCTGCTGTTTGTGTGAGGGCTCCACCTGATAACATCTGATAGGGAAACGCTCCAGGAATTTTGTGGGATTAAAGCCATCCCCCTACAGGTCCTGTGGCACGAGAACTGAAGTGCAAGGGTGGTGTGGCAACTCGTAACATGCCTCAGCAGCTGAAATGGAGAGAAAGGTGCAGTGATTTTTAGCTCTTCTGCCATCTGATTGACGGATTGATAAGAATGAATTAACGAAAATTTTTCAGTTCTGTGTAACTTACAAAACTTGTTTTCTCCCCTTTGGGGAGCTATCGAAAATGATCTTTGAAGACTTTATTATACTATTTGCCGGAACATTTCCTGTGGGTACTGGGTCTCTCGTAGGTACCCTGAACATTTAGAACTCAGCGACATCCTCCTTTCTCTATTTTGTGCTGCATTTTCAGCCAGTTACGCCTCACCAGGGGCACTTATTAGAATAAGAAGTCTTGAAGTGTAATTAGCAATGACTTAAGTTCCTGAATGTGCAGCAAATATCATATTTATGGGTGATCTCTCTCATAGGAGGGAACAGTTTCACCTCCAAATGAAAAGGTGACCGTGGGGCTGTCCATTTGTGGCATTATTGGTGCAATTAGGCCCATGGCCCATGTGCAATTGAAGCTGCTGCTCTCAAAAATGAAATATTAAACGAAGGCCTTTGTTGCAACTTCAAAGAAATACAAAGAAAAGGGGATGGATCTGTATTTCAAATATTGTTGCTGCTATTGGCTTAGACATGTTCCCTTTATTGGGTCTGTTTTGCAAGCCTAAATTTGAGCCTGAAGAATTTCTTCGTATAAATGTCTTAAGTATTGCAGTGGCACATCCATCACATATTTGCTTTTGAATTACAAAGATAACCTTAAGATATGAGCCTTATACTGGGCAATGTGATACATACACAGAAAGGGTGAGCCGCCTTAGTGATGAAATCAGCCAATGCCCAAGAGGAAAGTAATAGGCAGAAAGGATAGAGTTGATGAAAAAATTGATTCTTTTCCATTAAACTGTACGTGATGTGTTTTTTATGAAGCAAGCATCAGCTGAAAGAGAAATATTTTTTCAACTAAAAATAGCTGGATGGTGAGGGAGAGGAAAAGCACATGAGGGATCAGGGGATACATATGTGTCTCGTTGTGTTACCTCTCAAATGATGAGAAGGGTGAATGGCATTCTGTTGTCGTGACTTCAAAGGTTTACTTGGTTAAGACTTTTTAATGTTAATAATGGCTCTTTTTTTTTTTTTTTTAAGTACACTTGGACTTCACACATCGTTATTTTCTTAGTTCTAACAGTTGTGTTCTTTATTTTCAGGTTTACCAAAGATGCAGGTCATTAAGAACTATACTGGAACGCCACCCCCGGGCCTTCACGAAGGGCCCCCGTTACACATCCAGGCAGGGGATACAGTTGAACTTCTGAGAGGAGACGCACACAGTCTGTTTTGGCAGGTACTATCGAAATTACGTTTTGTAGATTTAATGAATGACCTATTATCACATAAAGAATAAAACTCTTTTCTTTAGTGACTGATTGCATGCTTTCAGCTTCAGAAATTTTACACGACGCCGGAAAAGATACTTTTTAGTAACCTTCCTCATTTTACCGATGTGAAAGTGGCAATGAGTATTAGAACACTCAAAAACAGTGAATCATAATTACCATTTTTAATAAAAATTCGTAATTTGGGAGAGCATTTTTTCCAAACCGAGGACCTGTAGATATGATCTAATTTGCATGGCTTTAATGTATGAACAGTTTACTTAAGGGGAACTACCTAATTAGCTTGCCAGTGGCCATTTCTGGCCATATTTGAGTTGTCCCTACCCACAGCATTGCCTGAAGTTCCCAGCGGTTCCCTGGTGTTAGTCATGAAATATATGAAATGTGAAAAGTAAGTGAGCGTGTTGATGCTGGCTGGTGATGAAACCACTCTTGTCCAGTAAGCCTGTGTTTGGTTCAAAAATTTTGTTAAATGAGGCGAATATGGCTTAATGTTAAGATTTGATAAAACTGGATGGTGAAATGTTGCTATTCATTAAATTAGCCTCTTTTTCACGTCCATGAAATATTTTTCAACACATTTTTCTTAGGTAAATACTGACAGGGGAATGGTGGATCCTATGTAGACCTACATTTAACTTTTTGAGAGACTACCAAACCATTTCTCTAAGTGATTTGACTATGGCTGTGTATGACAGTTCTGGCCGCTCCATATTTTTGCCAGCATTGGGGTACGGTCAGCCTTTTAAATTTTTACATGTTCTAACGAGCGTATAGTGCTATATCATTGTTTTGATTTGCATTTTCCTAATGACTGATTGACATTGGGCATCTTTTCAGGTGATTATTTACCATACCTATGTCATTGCTGTTAAAGTGCTTGTTCAGATATTGTTTCAAAAATTTTTAATGAGTTATGTGTTTTCTTATTACTGAGTTTTGATAGTACTTTATACTTTTGCATATAGGTCCTTAACAAATTACATTATTTTCATATATTTTACCTTAGGCTGTGGCTTGCCTTTTTATTATCTTAACAGGGTTGTAGTTCAGTTTGTTACTTTGTTCCTTGAGGGATCATGCTATAGGCATTGTGTCTAAGAAAACTTTGCCTACCCCCAGGTTACAAAGGTGTTCTGCTGTATTTTCTTTCTTCTGTATTTTCTTCTAAAAATTTTATAGTTTTAGGTTTTACACTTAAATTTATGATTCATTTGGAGTTATTTTTGTATATGGTAAGAATAATGTTGTTTTTTTGTTTTGTTTTGTTTTGTTTTGTTTTTGGCACATGGATAACCATGTGTTCCAGCACTATTTGTTGAAAAGACAGTCATTTCTCCACTGGATTCCCTTTGCACTTTGTATAAAATCATTTGTTCTTATGTATGTAGCTCTGTTTCTGGACTCTATTCTGTTCCGCTTATCTCCTTCTCCATCTTTATACTAATACAGTTTTGATTGTTGCAGCGAATAATATCTTGAAATCAGTGTTTAGTTTGCCAAACATTTTTCTTTTTCCAAAGATAATTTAGATATTTACATTTTGTATGAATTTTAGAATCATTTTGACAACTGCACTAATTAAAGCTTGCTGGGATTTTGATTGAGATTATGCTGAATTGTAGATCAATATGGGAGACTTGACATCTTAACAATATTGAGTCTTCTAAACACTGAACATGGTATATCTCTCCATTAAATTTCTCAACAATGTTCTATAGTTTTCAAATTAAGGACTTATTTATGTACAATTTCACATTGCATTTAGTAATGAGTGTAAATGATAGTTTTAAAATTTTTTAATTTAATATTTTCAATATCTAGTGTTCATTGCTAACTATATAGAAACACAATTGATTTTTGTAAATTGATCTTTTATCCTGCAACTTTGTTAAACTAACACTTTCTAGTAGCTTTTAAAAATAGATTCCAGCAGATTTTTTAATATAGACAATCATGTTGTCAGTGAATAAACAGTTTTACTTCTTCCTTTGCAATTGGAATGCCTGTCTTTTGCTTACTGTGTGGCAAAAGCTAGAAACTCCAGTAAAATTTCGAAAAAAAGTGGTAAAAGAGTACATTCTTTTTCTATTCCTGATCTTAGGAAGAAATCATTAAGTCTTTTCCTGTTAGCTATGATGTTATCTGTAGTTTTTCATAAAAGCTTATTACCAAGTTAAGGACATTCTCTTCTAATTCTAGCTTGCTGAGCATGTTTATCAGTAATGCATGTTGGAGTTTATCAAAACCCTTTTTTTCTACCCATTGAAATGATTTAATCATTTTTCTTTTTTAGTTTGTTCATATGATAAATTATCAATTTTCAGATGTCAAACAAATCTTTATTCCCTGAGATAAATCCCAACTGGTAATGATATATTGTCTTTTTTGTATATTGTCATTTTAAATTTCTTGTAATGTGTTTGTCTGGGTTTGGTAATAGTTTAATGCTCAAAGAATGAGAACTATTGGGAACTATCTCCTTCTCTTAAAATTTCTGAATGAGTTTCTAAAGAATCAACACTTTTTTTTTCCTGAAGTTTTTGATAGAATTTACTAGGGAAGCTATCTGGGCCTGGAGTTTCATTTATAAGAAGATTTTTTTTTTTAAATCATAAATTCAACTTCCTTAATAAATATGCAGCTATCCAGGTTATCTATTTCTTTTTGAGTGAGTTTTGGTAGTAATGTGTAGAATCTGTAGTGGTTTCATCTCTCAACTCTCTTATTTCTGATATTGTTAATTTCTCTCGCTCTCTTTCTTTATTTTGGTCAGTCTAACTAGATGATAATGAATTTTATTGATCATCTTATACAGCCAGCTTTTGGTTTCATTGGTTCTCTACTCTTTTACTGTTTCCTATTTATTGATTTCTGTGCTGGTCTGGTTATTACTTCTTCTTATTTTGGGTTTAATTTACTCTTATTTTTCTAGTTTCTTAAGGTAGAGCATTTGCTTACTGATTTGAGAACTTTATTTTTCTAATATAGGCATTTAGCATTATAAATTTCTAAGTACTACTTTTATTGCCTTGCAAAATTTTGGTATTTTCATTTTTGGCCAGTTCAAAATACTTTCTAATTTTCTTTTTATTTTTTCCTGGGTTATTTAGAAGTACATTATGTAGTTTCAAATATTTAGGAATTTTCCAGATATATTTCTGGTTTTATTTTCTAATTTAATTTCACATTATAAGAGAAAATAGTTTGTTTGACCTGAATCATTTTAAATTTATTAAGAATTGTTTTATGAACCAGATTATGATCTATGTTGACAAATGATCTGTGTGCACTTGAAAAAAAATGTATATTCTACTTTTGAGGGGTGGGACGTTCTACAAATGCCAATTAAGTCAAGGTAATTGATAGTGTTGTTCAAGTGTTCTATATTCTTGCTGATTGAGGATGTAACCCCTCTAATCTGTCTACTGTCCTACTCTCAAGTCTGAAATATTTGTATATTCTCTGTTCCTTTTGCACTCTCACCCCTCTTCACATCTCTAGACATCACCAAATGTTTTTCATTTTACCTTCTAAACCATTCTCTATGTGTTTCTTCTTTCCCATCTCTGCTGTCACTGCATAGTTTCTACTCTAATAAATGGTTGTATATCTGAGATCACCTTCCAAATGATCTCTGTACCTCCAGAATTTGTCTACCCCAGTTATCCTCTATACCACTGCCAAGTTCAGATGCAATTTCCTAATCTTTTGTTAAATTCCTTCCATGTCTTCCTTCTAACCAGACAGAATTCACATTTCTTAGCCTAAATGGAGGCATTATCAAGCAGAGGCTTCATGTTGCAGTTTCTGCCTACTCCTCTGACTTCATCTCTCACATTTTCCCACATACTGTGTGCTCTTCATCACTCCCATGTACCTCTACCCACTACTACATCAGCTCACTTGATGCCTCCTCTGTGAAGCCTTTCCTGTTCCTGTCCTATCTACCTTTTTACTCCTAGCCCTATTCCTGGGCAGAATTGAACAGAATTCCCTCTTATTTTTTCCTTTTTTGTAATAATAATGACAATAATAGCTCCAATGACTAAAGCTTATTATATACTTCCTAAGTACAAGGTAGAGTTCTAAGCATACTTTACATATATTGACACATATTGTACTAATGACAATCGTGTAAAATCCATTTTGTAGATGAGTGAACTGAGGCACTGCCAGGGCAGATAACCTTTTGATATGCCTTATAATGTTTTTCCTGAGATCTGGACATGATATACTGGGTAGAAGGAACTACTGTACATCAGCGTTTAGTGGTGTGGCAGTGAGGTTTGGGGGTGGGGTGTAAAGTGCTGATTAGGTGTCAGTCTCTTAGTGAGCCTGTGCCTCTGGTCAAAGCACTTCACAAGCGTTCCTCAGGTTTTTTGTCTCCCTCCTAAGGTGGCATCACCTGGCTAGGGCAGGTGGAGTTGAGTTCTCTTCCCCAGGTTAGTTAGCTCTGATAATACCCCAGGCTCTGGTTAACTAGTTTCCTCTGAAGGAAGCCTCATTAGGGACAGAGTGTTTTGCCCCTCCATCTGCCGGAAGCCAGAGGGGCCTATTCTTTCATTTTTCCCATGGGAAACTGACCAAGCTCCTGATGGTGAACCTCACAGTTCAGGTTTTCCTGGCCCAGCACTGATGCTGAATCTTGGAGTGGTTTCTGCTGGGGAGCCTCTGCTCTGACTCCTCGGATTTGTCTGTCTCTTCAGTCTTGGGGGCCGAGGTTTGTTCTCTGTTCTCCTCTCTCATATGGATCCAAGAAGAGTTGTCGATTTTTCAGTCTGTTCAGCTTTTTACTTGTTAGGATAAGGTGAGGACTTCCACGCTTCTTATGTGTGGAACTGTAAGCCACAGGTTTCTTTTTTCTTTTTACTAAATTGTACTCCCTTCTATTCTTTATAGACAGTAGGAAATAAATTGTCATTTCCTTTCAGCAGACTTAGAAACAGGAAGCTTTTCTAATGCGGTGATATAATGGTGTTGGAAACTCTCAGGAGATATGAGAACGATTCGATGACAAAATATGTGTATACATCTGTTGAGGGGAGGATATGTGATAGGAACAGGTGAAGCTAATGTCTGCAACAGAGAAAAACAATTAACACATTTATTTCAGATCAGCAGGTATGTATTGACTGTCAGCTCTGTCCTCACTGCTCAGGCACCTCTCACATGTCAATGATTAGCTGGTTCTGGTAATGTCCAAAAGTTGGTTTGATATTAGGTCTCCTGTCTTTAGAATAACTTCATGCTTGTCAGCTGGTGAAATGTTTGTGCTTTCAAAGATACGTTAAAAAGTTCATCTAGTATATCTGGCAAAGATGTAGCATGGGTCAGGATTGTCTTACGGGTACCCCTAAGCCAGTAAAAGGACTTTTGTTAACAGGTACTAGCTTTATTGAAAGGAGTAGTGACAGAGTGAGAAAACCCGGATTCAAGTCATGCATGTGTAGCCAAATAGCTATATGGCCTGGGTGAACTCACCGAATCACTAGGTGGCTTAATTACTTCACTAGTTACATGAGGAGGGCTGGACCAAAGCAGTGCTCACAACTCTGGGTGAACCTGGGAGGCTTTGTAAAAATGACAACACATGACCCCAGTTACAGTAATAAGGACACAGTTGGTTTGAGATGAGCCTGGGCAGGAGTGTTTGTAGATAATCTCAGATAAATGGAATATGAGCCACCAACTAGATGATCAAATTGGTAAGGTTCCTTGCTTGTTATGGCATTATCCTCGGCTCACTACTTGGTCCTTGAAGACAAACCCTTTATTAAGCACAGCTACACAATATGGTGTTACAATGAATGCACTATAGTTGCCACATCTTTCATACTGAACTTGATATAATTATTTTCTTTGATTGAAAAGGCACTTCCGATCTTGTGATGTTACAAGGCTCTCATGATAAAGTCAATTTTTGTATGATGGACTAAAGTCAATTTTTGTATGATGGAATAAAAAGTAATGTAGGAAACTGGGCTGAATTTGTATCTACTCATTGGCATGATCTAGAATGACAAACTCTTTCCTCCTGTGTAAAGAATTGTGGCTGGTTTGATCCTTTGGAGTCATGTGAATCTGTAGGTGTGCTGATGGTGGATCTGTGTACATAATTTGAAGAATTTCATGTTCAAAAAAAAAACAAGTGATTTATTGTTTGCATCCTAAAGTGTGACTCCTGCACAGGGGATTTTTTAAAAATTACTTTTGAGAAGATAGTTTTTAAGCACTTCTCTTGGTTCCTACCCAATTGATTAGGTCTCATTTGAGATTGCACATAATTAGCACTAGGAAAGTAAGTTAAATATTTTTCTTTTCTTGAGCTAGAATTCAGTAAGTTGTAGTTCATTTTGCTGTGTTAGTTGCTGACTCTGCTGTCTGCTAGCAACATAATCTAAAATAGATTATTCACTCTGGGGGTCTCAGTTTTATCATCTGTAAAATGCATGCAGAATAAAATAGTATATGATCACTACTGCATACAGAATAAAGTAAATAATATGTGAAAGAGTTCTAGCACAGTGCTCATTAAACAGGAGCTCCTATTTAGTCATCTATTTGTTGATTCATCCAAACACTAATAAAGTGCCTTCTACATGTCTGGCTTTGTGTTTCATACTGGGATGACCACAAACAAGACAACTTGTTTCTAACCTCATGGCCTTAATGATCTAAGGGATCATCAAAGCTCAGGAAAGGTGACACAGCTAGTTTCCATTTTAAGCTTTTTATTAAGAGTTTTTGTAAAGTACGTCGTCACAAATATGTCTAGAGTTAAACCGGCGGATAAAAATCTAGAATAGTTATTGGGGTGTTATAATGGCTTTGCATTTGAATTTCAAAATGCCTTTATACTAGCTAAGTGCTTTGGCTTATTTGAAAATTTTCAAGAGATGATGCTTTCTAAACGAAACTGTTTTTCCTCTATATTTTTCAAGTGAGTCACTTCACGTACTAGTGTAGAAAGTCAGATTTTGTTGTAGACTGTCATGTTTTCTACATACTCTGTGTCCAGAGAATACAAATTATCCTCTACTATCTGTCAAGAACTTCCTTTCTTTGAATAGCTATTAGCCTAGTCTGCATTATTATTATAACAACAGTAATTTCTAATGCTATTGAAGTGAGTGGGCTATCTGCATTTTTATAACTTCTTTCAAACAATGAGTTGCCAATTGAGCTGTAGAAATGTACTCTGTTCAGTCTTCGCATTGACGAGATTTATTTGGCAGCTTTTTCTTTTCTTTGTTCTCTTCTTTTTCCTTTCTCTTTCCTTGAAAGTTTTATAAAATTGTCTTCAAGTGAAATGAATATAAAATAGGAAATTGATCATCTCACGTAGTTTCCTAGTGCAGGTGTAAGGCAATTTTTGCTGAGCGTAACAACATATAGAACAATTCTGATTGTGTCATTGGATGGATGATAAACCTGTTGCTTTTAAGTCATTAAAATATGTGATTGTAAGGACTTAGTAACTGAGGAGAACCTACTTCATGCTGGAAGAGATCGTTCATATTAGAAACTTTATTATCTCAGAAAAGATACAACTTTTGCTTATCAGAGAGGGAGAGAGGACAAGAAACACAGCAAATGTAAAATTGTGCCATGACATCTGTGGTCTCTATAACAATAGAGTGCTTTATATATTTTTTCTTCTTAGATTAAAGCTAATGAAACAGTGTGGATTCTGTGTCCTATATCACAGGATTTTATTTGCTCCAGTGTCATTTATGAAAACCCAAATGTCCCACAGGGAAAATTTTGTGAGTTAATTGGAACCAAAAAGCAATTATAAGCAGTAGAACTGTAATCAGTGTGCCAAAAAAATATATTTTTACCCACAATGCAAGTTAAATAACCTAGAAAATAGTTGTGATACTTCACACTTACAGATCATGCATCTACATGATCTTTATTCTAAGAAGTGAAAATGTTTTTACACACATTCTGATTAATTCACAGAAATCTCCATAAAGAGGGCACATTAGAACTGTGGTTTTAAAGGGCCAAATTATTTATCCATCTATAGGCTGGCATTTGCAAGATTAAAACCAGGCTCTCTTCCAGATTTCTGGTCTCCAGAGTCATTTATAATTTTTTAGTACCTAAGGAAAGCACATCTTTCAAGGCAGTTTAGTCCCGTTCTGATAGAATAATCAGGAAACAAAACATTGTGTTATGTAGACATTTTTGCTGAAAATCTTTTTAAGACTCTTTGCCTCATAGGAAAAGATAAAAAGTCAGAAAATAAGTTGAGTTCAGGGAGATTCTCAGGAGGTGGGAAGCATAGCTACTCACAGGGAATCTGGAGGCAAGGAGTGTGGGGCTCTCAACTGGGGGAGGGGCAGCTCTCACCTGGGCCCTGGGCCACCAGGTGCTCACCTCCCCTTCACCACATTCTTCACCCTCAAGACACACTTGTCTTAGTTAACCTTGTCAAGAATTTTTACTTCCTACATGACTGCTGTATTTAGTGTTCAAGCAAACAACAATCTAGGGATTTTTTTTTTTTTAACAGATGCATTTTCCCACATTTTAACCTGGAGAAAAAGTGAAGGGTTCAACTGGGAGAATCTTTTTTATGGGTGACATGTTTTCTCAAACCTTAAGTCACTGTCATATATTTTACCTTCTTCCTGAAATTTCTCTCCTACCCCCATTCTTTTAGCTAAATCTTTTTTTTTTTTTTTTTGACTGTCAAGGCTCAATTCTGGGGTTGCTTTCTCTGAACCATGAGGGCCTCTATCATAACACTCATGACACTTCGTGCGAGCATAGGGCTCTCCACAAAGGTGAGAGCCATGGCTTTTATCTCTTTTAACTAAGACAGGCATTCAGTTCATGGGATTGGAATAAATGACTGCTCAGAGCTGCTATTTTCATAATATGTTATTTACCAGTTTCAAATTCTTTGTTTATTAGCTCAAATTATACTTCATGATGTCATTGGAAAGACCGCTACAGTGTTCATCTTGCCAGAGTTAAATTTCTTATTCTCAGAATAGACTTAAAATTTTTTAACCTTGTGTCCTCAAATTCCCCATCAATAAAATGGAGATTTTAACACAACTGACTCACAAAGGTGTTATAAAAATTACAGGAAGTGAACTTGAAAGAAAATTGAAAAGGAGAAAAAGTATATGTCTGTATAATGGTTTATGATTTTGAAAGAGATGCTTCATTTTCCAGAAGTGGAGAAATAATTATTGATTTGGTTTTAAATGTTTTTAAAATTTAATCTTTTCATATTTAATATGAAGAGTCCTACTAACACATATGGACTCACAGATGACCACTCTGTCCTCCCAAGTTCTGTACCCAATTCTTGAAATTCTTTAATCAGATATTGACCTTTTTACTTCATAACTAGACATAAAAGCAGAAATGGTAAATTTTGAAGGGACTCATTCATGTAAATAAACAGTAAAAGATGAACTCTTTCCTCAGAGCAGATTTGGATTAGAAGACCTAAAATTATTCACAGACAGTGAAGAAGAGGGGAAAGGAAACAAAAGAGAGAGAAGAGTTTACAGAAAAACTTTGCCTGGGGACGTTTGCTTGCTTGTGGACTCAGCTGTAGAAACTATTGACGTTCTGAGTGACAGCCTTCAGCCATCCGTCCTGTGACACAGGACCTGCTCCAGAAAGCCTGTGAGGGCTGGGGAAGAGAGGTGCCCTGCAGTGGAGCTAGGTCTTTACTCTCAACACCTCTCCCTGCAACTGTAGCAGTCAAATCCCTTCAAAGGACTCTTTTGCCTTACACTAGACTTAGAGGAGACTTCTCTGGTCTCTCCTAGACCACACAAGATTATTAGCTACAATAGAATTTTCTAAAACTGTTTTTTTCTCCTGATCTAAAATTCAAGAGTCAGGTTGCACCATAGTCAGAGGCAAATAAGGACACTAAAGAAATATTTTTTAAAAAGTATTAAATCTCCTTTGTGAAGAAAACTGATTCCTGATACAAAAGACTCATTGCTTTGGTATAATAAACCAGAGAGTAAACATCTCTGGGAACTGTATTCTTCCTAATTCAGGTTCTGACCCCAGGGCATTTCTTTGTGAAACCCCAAACTTGGTGTTTGCTGTGGCAAAGGTACCACTTTTTAGGTAGCATTGTTTCAAGGTGTTCCTCAGTTGACGTTGGCTTTGTTTCTAAATTGCCTCTCATCCCTTGCCCATCCCTTGTGTAAAATCTGGAGAAGCCAAGGCAGAATTGAAATCGTGGATGTGGGGATCAAAAGCTATGTGAAAAGAGTAGAGGCTTATTTGGCATTAGTATGGCCTGTAATCATGAGACCTTTATTTTGACAGGTATTTACCTCAATATATTGAGTAAAATAAGGGTCCCTGATTACAGGAAAGGAGAAAAGGTGGAGAGTGACTGTAATAGAGCACAGGAGGCCCAGGAGAGATAATTATGGAAGATAATAGATATTAGTAAGGGCCTGGAAGAAACATTTTCCCTGGGTGATTGCCAACTGGCTTTGATTGAATAGATCATACACTGAGGTTGCAGGAATATTTCCAAGTGTACAGACTGTACTATGGAAATGGCAAGCATCCCGACAAAGTGGGTGAGGTCCTAATTGTTAACTCTCAAGATGGGCATTTTTAGTTAACAGTTCTTACTGGGACTTGCCCTATGTTTAGTACAGGGAAAATTGTAGGTTACGATGTACCAAGATGAGGACGTTGGCATCTAAGTCCAAGTTCAGACGGCGAAGTAATACCTCTTGTCTCCTAATTGAGAGTAGCATGATTAAGGGTAAAGTTCTGAGAAATTCCGCTGTAGCCCCTTTTCTTCTATTATTTTATCACCACACAAGCTGCATTCAGCCATAGTTATTAAAAGTTAGTGTCAGTCACAGGAAACCTTCAGAAGGCCAACACTCTGCAATGACATCTGACATGACTACTGAATTGATACCACAAGTGATTTCAAAAGATTATACATATGCCCATAAGGCTTTGGGCCAAAGAATTTATCAAATTATAACATATGTTGGAATTTTAATTATTCCTGGTAATTTGAATTCCTGAAAAGAATGAATGAATGTGATTTCTAAGAAGTTAGTCCTATGTACCCTGGAAAATAGAGGACTTCACAGTTGAGTTAAAATTAAAGTCATTAAGGGCCTGCAATGTCCTTACCTTCTATAAATAAAAGTGCAACCAGATGGAATTACTGATACCTAATATTGCTAATTAAAAATTTGTGGATCAAATACTTCCTGGTAATAGTAACTTGACTGGAAAATTGTAGGGACTTGGAAAAAGTGTCTGTATAAGCAAAGAACTTCAGTGGTGAAAGAGACCTCAGGAATATTTGGGTTACTCTGTCATTTCACAGGTGAAAACATTGAAGCCAAGAACGCTCACATGACTTATTCAAAATCAGAAGGCCAGAAAGAGAACACCAGGCTCCCGACTCTCTATCCACATCAAATTATTACCTCCTAGGCTTTTTTCCGATTCAAAATCCTGTGAAAATTATGAAAATAACTGAAGCCAAAGCTAATTAAGGAAATGATATTATCTGAATGAGAGCCTTGATGATAGTAGCCATGTTTATTCCGTTTTAATCCCCTAATACTTAGTATAGTGCCTCATACATATCAGCAAGCCCATACGGTCTTCAGTAAAGCGACAATTCTGTTCTGTAGAAAAGTAAATTCTTTGACAATGCCTCATCTTGCTGTGAGCATTAAATGTGTATGGTGCTATTCCTCACAATAGTTTCTCTGTGATCACTTATGATTAAAATCACCAAGAATAGGAAAATATTCATTAGTTGTTTGCCAGGATTAGAAAAGCAAATTTCTATATTTTGGACCTTGTCAAACCTGATTTATTTTGGGGATTTCATCCAAGATGTGGTAATTACCTCATTCTTCTTAACCACTTGAGATTTGGTTTACCTGCACGCAGATTGGCTTTTACTTGCTGAATTTTTTTTCTTTCATCAAAAGTGTCTTCTTGTTTACTTCACCAGAAAAATACAGTTATAAGATTGTGATTTAGGATTGTAGCATATACCACATCTTACATACTGAGACTTTGGAGAAAAAGCCTCAAGATGCTCATCACTAGAGTTCCCTTCCCTGCTGGGGAAATCCAGAAACCTCACAGAATACATTCTTTTTTGTTTTTGTTTTTGTTTTTTTGATAGCAAGAAAAAGGTTCTGCAAAGTCGCATTCTTCTGTTATGTACATCTCATTTCTAGTAAGTGTAGCAATACAGCTTATGGCTTTTAGTGGGTATAGCATACATTTCACAAATTTTGATTTTTGGTGGGTTTAGTGTACATTTTACAACTTGTAATTTTTTTAGAGTTTTTGACATTTGAGTCTGCAAGAACTTCATAGGTATAGTCAATACAATGTTGTATGCATTGGAAAAACCATCAAATATAATTGAGGTCTTTGCCATATATTTTGATGACTTGATGCAATTATAAACCCTTAAAAATTGAAAATAAATTTCTTTTCAAAGATCCTAGACCCAGATGCAAGGTGTTTGTTTGTTTGTTTGTTTGTTTGTTTGTTTGTTTTGAGTTACAGAATCCAAATTCTATGGCAGTCACTTAACTACAAATGAACTATACTAGGACTTTGAATTTTATATAGTTGTTTGAAAAACCTCATGAATCTTTACTGTATATACCTTAGACGAAAGTTAAAGATTCTATTCTCTTTTGACTAAGAAACAAAAGCTCATGGCATATGGTTTTGTTCTTCTGTGTGTGTGCACGATTATTTTGGAATTCATTGCAATGACCATTCAGTGTAACCATATGCGGTTGTGTCTGGCAAATTGTTAAGGTGTTGCTAGTGGAAAAATGCATGTCTTACTCATCATATAAGAAGCAAATACAATGAAAAAATACACCTACTTGCAGGGAAGCATTAGGACATTTGAGATTTAAAAAAAAAAGGACTATCAGGAATGTAGTACTTCCTATTATGGTGAAAGTTATATGAGAGTCTGGTTACATGTGGCTTAGCATATTTGCCTAACGATAAGGAAGACGGTGGGATTAGACACAGGACCGGGCATTTTTATTTTAATAACACCTAAATAAGCCAACTGAAAAAATAAAAATTTAAAAGTGGAAAAAGTTGATTGAAAATAATTTTAAAAGCAGTATTATGGGAAAAAATAGAAAATAGGTATTTTTTAGCATTTACCGAGTGCTTTGATCCTTGTTGCCCTGGTGAGACACGTGTGGCAGATGTGTCATCATCCTTCTTTTACCACCGAGACTTCTTAAGGCTGCACAGTTTTGTGTGGCAGAGCTGGGAAGAGAATGAGCTCTTCCAGTGACACATCCCCACTGTATGATACTGCTTTTCTGCGTTTCCTAAGAACAAGCAGTGATACCTTCCTGATGACAGTGGTTATAATATGGCTGCAGCTCTGATCACAGATTGCTTCTTTCCAAAGGCCAGTTTCAGCCAGGGTCTTTGTCCTGGTCTTTTTTACTTCCTGCTCCTTTGGTTCTATTCACAAAACCTCTCAGAATAATTCCAAAAATAATGCTCTCTACAAGCTGTCTATCTACCTATCCATCCATCCATCTAGTCAGTAAACTAATTTGTGTATTTGCCTCTTTTCATAATTCATGGCCACCCTGTATGTCTTCTGCCCCCACACACTCAGGCTGTGTATTTCAGATAGTTTGAGAGTGACTGAGCAGGTTGACAGTTTCTCTGGCCATTATCCATGTGTGTGATAAATTGCTTAGTAATCTTCACAGCACCATCATGCATACGTTGAAAGTGTTTAGGGCATTATAACTTGGGAGAATTTCCAATCTTTCATAAATAACCATTAATCTGTCCCTTTTAACATTCAGCTTTCCACATCCGTTTCAAATTGTTCAGTGCTATTCCAGGAGTGCATTAAAGCTCCAATCCAGGTGGTATTACAGGGATAAATGAACCACAGGGAAAAGACACTCTGTATTTTTCTTAAAGCAATTCTGTCTCTTTTTTTACAAAGCCAGGAGCCAAGCAATTTGCGATTAAGATTTTTGTAAACTGTCCTCTGTAATTTGAAGCCATCCTTGTCTATGGGTTTAAAATGCAGTTTTCACTCTGCCATGCTAGCACACATTCAAGTTTTTCCTGGTACCGGTAGGTTGTAAATATCATTACTACCAGCATAGTTAAAGTAGTTTTTATTCATTATGATTCACTGTGGATCCTTATGGAAAGAAAATGAAAAATAGTTACAACCAAGGTCAGTTAGAAATAAATAAGTATCTGAGTATGCATTTATATTTATGATGTTCAGGAATTTCAGAGAAAGTGGTCAATAACTTTAGATTGACACATCCTTCTATAAGAAGCAATTTGATTTTCAGGAAAAATGGCATTATTTTATGAATTATAATTTTAATTTTATTTTACTTTGTGTCTGCTTCAATTTATTTAATGAAAATTATAAAGGTGTATCTTTTCTTACCAAATACAGCCAATCACCTTGTTTCTCAGGTTCTTTCCAAAGAGAATATTTTCATTAAAATGTCCCAACCTATCCTGTTAGACTATCAAAAGGCCCATTGCACAATATAGAGAATAAATGCATATAAAGGTAGCACTGTGGTACATCAGATGACATGTAACTGTGAAAGAGGAATGTTTTCAAGTTGACCTTGAGAAGTTGCTAAGGTATTCGCAAGAACAAATATCAGATGGGAAGGTAACTAAAAGAAGACTCCCTATCTCTGTCATTTGTAATATGCATAAAAGAAATGACAAGTTGATTATATAACCCAGAATAAAATGCCCACATAGGAATGTAAAGAAGAAAGAAATTCAGCTAGATGTCTCTCATCAAGGTTAGTAAAAATTTCATAGATAGATCAAAACATAAAGTGCACAAAATCATTGGCTTTGAAAATGGTTCATTTCATAGCTACAGTCTGCAGTTCCATCGAGGCGTAGGAGATTGACAGCTGCTCCACCCATTAGTATTAATGAATTATCAATGTACATCCCACACACATCCACCAGGGAACCAAAGACACCCCTCCTACACACTACTTCGTTTTTTTAATCTTCCAAATGTTGTAGGATGGCTCTTCCCTTAGTAAGTGGAAAATCATTGAATACAGCACTCATTATCTCCCGTTGCTAAAACTGACATCTCCCAGGAATTAGTGAGGAAACGTAACTTTATTCATCTGCTAAGCTATGTTAAATTACCTCTCACTTCTTTGTCATCTAAGGGGTGGCTGTGACCATTTAGGAAACTTAACATGCATTGCCAGGGTATTTCATTTAGGAAAAAACGATTCACATTGACCCTGGCGATCTGCTTAGTGAAAATTTCTCCCTCCTGAGAGACAGCTCATAGTGTCTTGAAATGCGGTGAGAAAGAACAATATGGTTTTTTATATAGTAACTATGTGTCCTGGTTTACTCCTGACAGTCCCAACTGACACCTTTTATCCTGGTGTAGCTGTTAATCACTACCCCTCCACCCCCAAAGATCCTACATTCACCCTAGTTTTAGGATTTTTCTTATGCAGCTATGGCCCCTCCCTCTACTGTCTAGGACAGTTTTAGTTCCCATTTATGTCTTTCTGGTGGAACCCTTGGCTCTACAAGAAAGACGAAAAAGATGGGCCATTCTGTACGCCTTCAGAAACTATAAAATGCATTTAAGTGTCTCCTACTCTTTCATTCTTTGTGCATTCGACCTTTCTCTCTGTTTTGTGTGTCACATTCTCCAACACACACTCCGTATGTAAAATGTCAGGGATAGATCAAGCAGTTGTCACTGTAAGAATGTTTTCATGTAGAAGCAGACAGCTTGATGCATCTCAGGGCTTGTCTGTGAAAAAACAAAGTGTGACTTCTTTTATTCTTTTCAATGAAAATGAAGTTAAGGTCATACTATTCATTGACATGGGACTGCCAGATTGAGAAATACTTCAAATTGCAAATATTTATTAAGTGCTTACTATACATGCAGAATTCCGTTCTAAAAAAAAGTGACCAAGATGTTGTCTTGGGTCTCAAAGCATTCATGGTTTTAGTAATGGGGAAAACCACAAAGTAATAATTCCATGTGGCATATGGCCTATGGAAGGTATACGAAAGTACAGGGGGACACTGTGGTCGGGGGGAGGGTCAGATGTGGCTCTGCAGATTGAAGAAGGTTTTATAACAGAAGTAATATGTGAACTGAGTTCTGGTAGAGAAATAGAATGAAAGTATCCCTCTCTTGCGGGGCTCCGTGTCAATTTAGTTCTGAGGAAATAGATGCTATTACACTGGCCAACATGCACTGTCACAAAAATGTCACTGATTCTCCCAAACTCTGCACTCCAGAGATGGAGACCTTATGTTCTTTGTCTGATGAAGAATGAGAATTGAGAGTTCACCATTCTTATAATACCTTAATTTGTCCATTTGTTGGTACATCTTCAAATAGAGTTTTGGAGACCATTATAAAGCTCTGAGGCCTTTTGCTTGCAAAATAGACTTAACTCCCTTTAGTAAGTAAGACCAGTCTCAGAGGTCTTGTTTTACTTGTTTAAAACATTCACCCTTTCCTTTCCTCCTCTGAACTTCCATCACTATATAGTTCCCACCCACACACCCTTATATTTTATACTCAGGTGACTGCAGTGCATCTGTATATAAAGGTCTGGCTCATTGTATCGTCCCCAAATATCATACTTATTTCCTTGTATCTCAATGTCGTACTTAAAATAAACTACCATAAAGACTCAATAAATACATTTGAATGAAAGGAATACTTCATTCTAACCTTATAATTACTATGCTGTCATCACTCTTTAGTCTCCTACTTATCCTTCCTACTGATTCCCACCTTCTTTTTACACAAATTTCTGTAAATTCTGTTTTACATCTTCTTTCTAAATTTTATGATAGTCTTCAATGATTTCAAGTTTTTTCTCTATATGATTGCCATCTTAATCTGTGTTATCTGTTTGGATGGATTAAATAATCACTTCCATCCTTGACTTTTCCCCATAGTCTTCTCTCCCTGTATCTAATCCATAGGCAAGTCCCAAACACTGTGGTTAAATAATGTCCCTAGCACCTGTTCCTCCTTCTCCAGTCCCTCTTTCCCTATCTTGATACCAAGTCTCTAATCATATTCTCACCTACAATGTCATGCTCATCATACAAGCCAGCTTGCACATTACACCAGTTTAAGTCTTCTAAAATACGTAACCCCTTTACTGAAACCCCATCACCAAGGATCATTTCAGATGTCATGGTCACACTGGTTCCTTGCTACCTTTAAGCCTTATTTCCCCCTGTTCTTTATGAGTGTCATCTTGTGCAGAGAAACAGTGCAGAGCTCGGAAGTTAGAACATCTGAATTTGCTTTCTGATTCCATAGCTTGCTAGCTCCGTGATGGGCAAATCATTTAACTTTTCTGTGTCTCATTCTCCTCACCTACAAAATACAGGTAATAGTTAGACCTACCACAAAGGATCATTGTAAGAACTGAATGAAATGCTCGGAGCAGTGCCTAGCATACAGTAAGGGTTCATGAAGTATCAGCCATTGTCAGACTTCATTTAAAGGGAACTACTGGCATTTTCTTTGCACATCCTGTAATTTTCTACTCCATACTATATTTTATTTTCAGAATGTTCTCCTCCATTTTCCATCTCTGTTTGTTTAAATCCTACGCATTTTACATTCATGTGCTTCATGTGGCTCTTCATTAGCTTTGAGGCAAACCCCCAAAACTTGGTCCTTCTAATTTCTATAGCCTCTCCTCTCTCCCTCTCAAACAGTAGTTAGCCCTTTCTACCTAGAATTATAATTGTGTGTGTGTGTGTGTGTGTGTGTGTGTGTGTGTATACTCTGAAAATATAGAGGAAAACAAATTTTTTTATTAAGTTTTGCATTTTCCTCAATGCCTAAGCAAATTAATATTAGATACTATCTTTTGTTGAATAAATGAATGAATATTTCACTTGGTTACTTACCTTTTCCTTGATATGCAAGTGCAAGGCAGTTTTATAACCTTGCCAAAATTGATATCATCTCCTGGCTTGGTCAGTTTTGTTGTTCTCCTCTGTCCTAACAACCTCTGCCTTTTCTTTTCTCCCTGTTTCTACCACACTTTCTCTCCCTCTTTTCCACTTCTCATCCCTCTTCCCTTTTTTTCTCTTTATCTTCCACCTATTATTTTTTTCATTCAAAACTATGCTTTAATTTTAAAGTAATTGCATATTCTGTTTGTACTGTTATAGCCGGTGACAAAATAAAGGTTGTAAGGGGCTGACAAATGTTTAGGTCTCTTTTTTTTGTGCAAAACTAAAGAATTCCTAAGAGTTGTAATCCTCGATATGTTTCTTTTATAAATAATCTACAAATTCCCTAGCCCGTCATCTTGACCATTCCTCCTCATTTTTTTAAAAAAAATTCTGGATTTCCACTTTATAAAATTTTTCTACATACTTTTAGCCAAGCTGTATGGGCTCAAGGGGATACTGCTTTAAGAGGGAGATGTTTTCTGATCATTTTTTGTTACTTCTTCAAAAATAACAGAGCAGGCAACACCCAATCATGCTAATACTTACCTGAGGTACTGAGAAGCAAGCAATTGTTAAACAGCAAATAAAAATAAGCCCAATTTCTGGACAAGAAGAAGTAATCTCATAGCAATTTTTAAATTACATGTTCTGATAGCTGTATGTTTTCAGTATAGTTTGTCTTTCTGGAAAAGGGTAACAATTTTGAGCTTAGTGTCATGAGACTTTGTAAAAGAGGAATTTGACCAAGAATAAATTCTTAAGTATTTTTTTGTTCATTTTGTGCTTAGGTTTTCCTTATTTTGTTCATTTCTTCCCTGTTTTCTCATTGCTATTTTGAGCTAAAATACTTTTCTCTAACATCTTAACTGGCCTCTTCCCTTAATCAGTATCTTATTTCTTTCTCCTAAATCTTAAAATCATCCAAAACATCATATCACGCTGTTTTCCATTACCACACATTTTGAAATGTCTCTCTCAGAGTAATGTTTTCATGACTTATGTTAATGATACCAATAGTAACTATGTAAATTGAATTCCTAATTAATTCTGAGCCTGCACAAAACCAATGTGATCTACTCGTATTAATGAATATAAAATTGAAATAGAATATTGCTATTATTTCTATATAGGACACAGGGATATAAAAATTAACAAAAGTGAATGGTAGCTTGGAAAGTCAAACTTTAATTCTTATTTTATAATCATGATCTGAAACTATATATAAAGTTTAACAGTTTTGAAACCTTTGCTTCTGCTTCCCATCTTGAGCCATAGTAAACTAATGCTTAAGGCTGGATACGACGTGTAAGTGATTCTGAAGATCTTGAATAACAACACTATGTACCCAGTGTTATGGGATTATCATTTGTGGTGAATTTGTTCTCAGCATTGGCATTTTTCTTTTTCTATTTTAGGGTAGAAATTTAGCATCTGGAGAGGTCGGATTTTTTCCAAGTGATGCTGTCAAGCCTTGCCCATGTGTAAGTATGAGTATTTTATTTCTTATATTTTATTTTTGATATTGCAATCAATTGTGCAAGAATGTACAGTGGATACTGGTCTGGTCACTCATTAATTTTATTAATATATCCTGGAGGGATCATATTATTTTATGTTTGAATTTACAGCCAATGTTACTATAATTCAAAAATCATTATGATTTGATTGTCAGAAAATATTTCTAAAAGTTAAGAGAATATATGCAAGAAAATTTAACTTAGTAGAATTTACAAAATTAAATTGTCTATGAGGTTTTAGAAAGAATAACCAAAGTTATAGATTATATGCATTGTACAAATTTCCCTTTTCCCACCAAGGTGAGAATAGTAGGGTCTAATCTATTCCAAATCACTTAGGATTCCAGAGCTATATTACACTTCAACTAGTGTGTTTGAAAGAATGCTAGGAAGCATGAACGTCACAGATTCTTCAGTCCAATCTCTGTATACATTTAACTGTGCTTTGGTTGGTCATTACTTTCTATTTTATGTTATAATGACATTTTATGAAAACATTAAACATCTTAAGTAGATATAAGGAGAATGAATGAGGATTTGCTGAAATATTATTATGGCTGACTATAACACAAAATATACTCTGGTGCTTTATGAGATTTATAAATTTCTGTTTAGAGTGACATTATTCTATCATCATAATTTGGTGTTTAGGGTGGATTTTCCTGTGAAATTTTTTAGTTCTCGACTCTAGATAAATGAAATTTCTTTACTAGTGTAATGGAGTTAATGGTTTGGGGAAAATAACCTCCTTAATCTATCTTCCTCCCTTACTATATTTCAATCCTTCCTGGATTTCTAAACTGGTGAATCTTTTTAATATTATAAACATGAATGTCTGTCATTCTTGATTCAGAATATAGTCTGTAGAATAATTATTCCACTCATTCAAGCTTAGTTTCAAAAGCAAAGGGAATCAAAAAGCATTTGTTATTCTGTTGATTCTGTCATCTAAGGTCACATATTTTTTATATTATGTTATAACCTTTAAAATTTCAAGTTGGCTTACTTAATTAGATAAGCAAAAATGATTGTTTAGTTAGTTTTCTGTCATAAAACAAGGGTCACGCTTCCTATGCTTAAGTCAGTGATATTTATATGTAGGCAGGTGGCAGGAGATTATACATCCTAATGTGAAGACTTTGGGAACCTAAAGACATCAAATAAAACTAATAAAATAAAGTAACCTGCAAAAAAAAATAAACATTTCATATACCAAGTACTGTTTTGTTTTTATAGTCTCTTGAATATGGCATAAAATGAGCATTTGAAGTTTTATTTTAGAAAACGTCTGGTGTATTACATATTTTATAAATTTTAGTTGTATGGATGAACAAAGGGGTGAAAAAACAAATGAAAGTTTCTAGCTGAATGTAGATAATTAATAATGGTAGATATTAATTAAATCAGCTTGTGGGATCATATTGGATGGTATTTGGTGACCCAGTTAGTTACTGGAAGGAGAAATATGTTCAGATGCTCTCTCTTTTGACCCTGGGACTAACGGTTTATCAGGGGTCCATGAGCAGTGCTGAATATTCCATCCTGAGCTCAAAAATGATTCTCCTTTATATGCTGTGCCAGTCTCTTCAAAGTTCTGAGATGTACAGCTAGGAACCTAGAACTGAGGAGGAACATAAATGAGACAGTTTCTTTGAGGCAGGCTGGTGACTGCAGACAACGCCTGGAGTTTCGCACAGCACAGTGCACACTCGGGTATCAATCTGTGAATCCAGAAGCCCTTGGGGGGTGAACAAGATGATGACCATTTCACAGAAGATACACCTTTGTTCATCTTGCATCTGGGTTGGGAATTAAAAACAAAACAGTCTCCCCTAAGATTTCTTAACTTTAAACCTGAAATGACTCAGATGTGAGGCTGGAATTCATACCAGCTCTGTGACTGAATAATTCTAAGCTAAGTGAAGAGAAAGGTCACTTCTAACTGTCCCATCTAACTTTTATAAGATGTACTTCAGGAAGAAGCATATATCTTACACATATTATTTTACACGCGTGCTGTATTCCCAATGATATATTTTTTTAAAACTGTATGTCCACGGCAGACTTCTCACAATGTAAACTGCCTATGATGAAGGCAGAAAAAGATGTTAGGGAAAAATGGTCAAAGGTGAGAAAGTATCCAGAAGGAAATTATCTCTAGTCTTATATATGAAATATGTATCCAGATAAGGGCCCAAAGTATGCATAAAAGAAAGGAGTGAGCCCATGACACATGAGAAACAATAATCTGTCTTCTTTCTATCTGTCATCTCTCTCTCTCTCTCCTCTCTCTCTCTCTCTCTCTCTCTCTCTCTCTCTCTCTCTCTCTCTCTCCCTCCCTCCCCCTTCCTCTCCATCCCCCTTTCCCTCTCACATTGGTTAGACCCTTGAAATTGGGTAGTATTTATTGTTACAAATGATGCTAAAAATATTTTTAATCATCCAATATGAAAAGGCCTGGTGTGTGTGTGTGTGTGTGTGTATAATCTCAAAGATGCAGGTGACTCATGAAAAATTTCTAAATACAAGACAACCTATCTATGCGCTCAGTCTTAGAAGTTTATAAACTTTGTCCCCCTATATGTAGTATTTTATTTGTTATTTTATGAATATCAATATACCTTCTTTGGCTTTGTTCATTTTCTAGTTGCCATCTGAAACTAGAAATTTTTTCTTTTTATTTCCATAGAAAATGTAATATTTTTCTCTTTTGCAAAGCTCTTTAGGAGAAAAAAGAAAAATGAATATTTTCTATGGCTTTTTCATGAATAAAAGGTTTTGCAGCTGGTAGACTTCAAAATCAGAGTTTGGAATTTATGTGACAAAATAAGTCTATATGAAATATATATTGTTTATTTTGCCTGTTTTCCCAATGTCTTGGGAAAGTAGGGTGTAGAGTGCTATTTGGTTTTTCTAACATTTTTCTTTTAATTTTATAGGATAGTATTAAACTGCCTTGATAATAAATATCCAAAGTTTCCAATTCATATTTTTCCTATTATCTCTCCCCTTGGAGGTACAAGGCGGTAAAATGAATGAAAGACTGAATTAAAACGAGATAAATGATTTTCTACTTATCTGACATATACTACAATTCACTCTGTATTAAATTGCCAGTGAATCGTTCCAGGACTGTGCTACTTAGGGTTTTATAGAGCTGAGTCAGCTGAACTGAATTAATGATTGATTTCTAAAAGCTTCCCTTAAGTAAACTTAATCTATTTTTGCCTTTTTATATCCTAGGTGCCCAAACCAGTAGATTATTCTTGCCAACCCTGGTAAGTATTAAAAATGTTTATATAGCCAAGTTGAAATACCATACCCTTGGTGTGAGGACACCTTGACTGTGGGGGTAGTAAACCACATTCCATTTCCATTTGTTCTGGATATCAGAGTTTTCAGAGGCAACGAAACACCATAATGATTTATATATTGCTGACCTTCTCATATCTTTATCAGAGAGTGATACGCGTGTGAATGCGTGTGCCCATACATGTGTACTTGACTGTTAACTTGTGAACTCAAAGTTGGTAAGCCACAGAAAGGTCTAGGACATAGGGAAATCTCTCTCTGTATTTTAGAAAAATAGATTTTATGAAATAGGAAAAAATAAGTATGATTTCATTGTCTGAAACTAACAATTTTAACCCAGAGGGAATGGTAGATCCTAAAAATACAATTTATAAGATGTAATATGGGAGGAACAAGATGTATTCACATCTGAAGTTTCGGGTCTATGTGGAGCTCACTTACCCCATGGAAGCCAGTATTACTGTTAATGGAAACAGGAAGCAAAACGGATGGTGATCATTACTTTTTAGACATAATGAGTTTAAGGGGACAGTGATATCTTCAACTGGAAAAACTATATTAGATCCAGAATATTTATGATCATCATATAATTAATATACACTATTTACTATGTGCTTAGTATTTTATGTATTTTATTTAATTTTTATTTTCTAACATATCTGTAAAGAAGATTGTTCTTATTCTTTTTACACATGAGGAAACAAAGGTTAAGGCCATGCATCTAGTGAGTCAGAGACAAGATTCCAAGTTATGCAGTCTGTAAATTGTTATACCACAGGGTCAAGTAAATTATGTGGGCATATTTACTTATACACATATCTGTTCCCCTGAATTTTGTTTTGGCTCCTCTAAAAATGACTGCATCCATTTTTGTTTTCTCGATACCAAAGTATACGCATACAAATTAGGTATCAGTATGTATATAAATGAGATATTCTGTGAGTCTGTAGTACTAGTTAAGTTTGTAAGTGTAGAGAACACTTGAGTTGTCTGATAGTTTTAAAATATTCTGATTATTCTGTTATATAACTATAGCATGGAAAAACGCCAAGTTCCTACAGGAATACATTGTCCAAAGTATGGGATTCTTCTCATCAGCCCTTTTGCTCTCCCTCAGTAGTCACATCTGCCTTCTCTAGTCATCATCTGCTTTCTCTGACACCCCTCCCGCCTTCCCGAGCTTCAGCACTAAGCTTGCTGAAGAAAGTGTAGCAGACCTGTGATAGAACTGGGAATCTTTGCTACATTTTTACCTGGTTCAAGACAAATTTGAGGTCTTAGTTTCCATGGAATTAAAAATTGTATTCTTAAAAGAATGAAATAAGTAAAATAAAGGTATTTTCATAAATATGCGGACTTCCAAGTATTCCATCTCATGTATCCATTTACAGGAAGCTGAAAGATGAGCTTGCAAACCAAGAGAGCCAGGAAATAGGAGCAAAGGGAAGTCCCAGGACTAGAGCGATTCAGCAGGCTTAGAGAGCAAGTAGTGTTGACTAGACTGAGAGGGTGGAGTGCTCAGGAGGAGAGAATGAGCAGGTACAGTACATAGTGTTGAAAAATGAGCAGGTATAGTACATGGTATTGATAGATGTATTATTGAGGGGTTTATAATTCTCTTGTAGAATATCGAAAGAATTTGTGATAGAGTCCAAGTGTCTTGGGCAAAGACAACCTTGAGGAATTATTTTTTTGGATGTTAGATGTTCTTTGAATATGACAACATGACAAAACTGGGCCAGATGATGGCTTAGCTGTGTAGAGGTTACATAAGGAAGAGTGAGGAACAGTACTATGAAGGAATGAGCATAAGTGGAGAAGAAATTATTTTCCATCCTGATATCTAAAATTCATAAATTATGAAATCATAATTTAGTCATGTTGCTTAAAAATATGCAAGGATAAATAAAAAATAAGTAAAAGTATTGAAATGGGGCTTGGGGTAGAATGCTGATAAGATGGGATAATGCTGCTTTTTCATTACTATTATGGTATGAGTTGACTTTTTAAAATTATTTTTCCGTGTCACATCAATCAAAAAATGCATATAATATATACTAATTGCAGTAAATGCCATGAAGGACAATAGAGATACTGTGATGAGAATGATAAAGATACAGGACAACATTCTTTACATGGGATGGCCAGAGAAGACCTCTCTGCAAACCTTAATGATGAGGAGGAATGTGTGTTGATAGTGTTTTTCAGAGAATACAGTCTGTGAGGAGACTCTAAGATCAAAAGAGGTGTGGTGAATTCCTAGACCTGAAAGAAGGATAGTGAAAGAGGGGGTTGTGAGACATAAGATTGAACGGGATGGTGTGAGTCAGATCCTACGTGGTACTCCTAGTTCATGGGTTATAATACTATGTTTTTAACCCAAGGTACCAACTGCATAAAATGCCAATAGCTGTTCTATCTTGGTGGAAACCTCACATGTTCTCCTTCAACAAACTTGTTGATCGCTTACTGTGAATATTTTATTTTATTATTTTTATCTATCTATCTATCTATCTATCTATCATCTGTCTATCATCTATCTATTTTTGTGACCCTTGGTTGACCTCACAGATTGCAAGGACCTTGTCAGCTTGCAATCCCTTAGTTTTTATTTTTTACACCTATAGCACCTGGTCTTCCTAGGTGGTCTCCCATCCAAGTACTAATCAGGCCTAATCCTGCTCATCTTATATTTTAAATAAATATTTAATGTAAGTTAGAGGTGGGTATTTACACTGAGCTACATATCTCTCTATATGTGAATCAGAAAACTTTCTAGAATATTAATTCATGAAAATCTTTGAAAGAGTTCCAATCTAAACATAAAATTTTAAACTTTTATTGCCCAAATTCTCTGATATATTTTGCCAGTAAATATGAAGCCTATATGTGATTTGAAGGGTCACTAAAGAATATTTTACATTGAATTCGGGCCTTTTATTATTAGTATTAGTAGTAGCATTATTATTATTATTATTGAATTTGAGTATATTTAAGGCCAACACAGTTTAGGAAGAGCTGAATTCTGGTTTTGAAAATATCTTTTACTCATTACTACTAATTGCTTAAGAAAATTGGTTATCAAATTTGCAGACTGTAAGAATTAACCTTATAACCAAAAAATAATTTTAAAATAATGTAAATCAGGTTGTGTATGAGTGTACGTGTGTGTGTATAGATTTGTATGTGTCTTAGGGCATTTCTTCCCTACACTGCCTACAACTTTTGTCCCCAAACTCTCTGCAACTGTCTTTCTTACCCACTACCTACTGGATTCTCTCTGTCCCATTTATTTATTTGATAAATATTTTCTGGGTGCTTACTGTGTATTAGGCATTGTTCACTTTACTGTTGTTACCTTTGTAGAGGATTTGTATCTGGAAGAATTGAAGGACTTTTCTCTTTTGAAGCAACATAATATGTTGGTATAGAAGTAAAAACAGCTCAGATCTGCCACTAAATTAAAATCCTGACAGTTACTTATTTTTAGCCTCTGTTCTCTTCTGTTCTACATTACCCATATTTTCTGTGTCCTTGTTTCTTACAGGTATGCTGGAGCAATGGAAAGATTGCAGGCAGAGACTGAACTTATTAATAGGGTAAATAGTACTTACCTTGTGAGGCTCAGGACCAAAGAGTCGGGAGAATATGCAATTAGCATTAAGTAAGTAGGACAAGTACTTCTACAGAAATAGATTTCCTGTTTTCATAATTGCATAGACCATCTGACATGTATAACACTGAAGTTGAAAATCAAGGTTCTAATTACAGTAGAAATAATGCATCTATCTAGACAGTTCATTAATACTTGAAAATATCTGTTAGAAAAACAGTATTAAGTGTTATAGGCTGCTAATTGGCATATTAGATTTCTTTCATAACGTATTTTGGTGACTTGATGTGTGTATGTTTTTAGTAAATTCGAAATTACTAGATTTTGTTGTATTTTGTTTTCCTATATTCTCCAGTGAAACTTACTAAACAAATTGAACATAATGATTGGTTGTATCTTCAACCAATCCAGTAAATATATTTTGTTAATTAGCTGTCACCAGTGTATTGGCATAGGTATATATTTTGTCTTCAGAATTAATTCCTATAATGTTATTGGGGCATGCCCTCTGGTAATTATTGATTTCTACTGATTAAAAACACATTTATATTCATAAGTTATTCATTGCCCACAGGTACAATAATGAAGCAAAGCACATCAAGATTTTAACAAGAGATGGCTTTTTTCACATTGCAGAAAATAGAAAATTTAAAAGTTTAATGGTAAGCATTGATTAGTTCTTTTCAGTCTGTCAGTTTAATTCTATACTTGGAAATTTTATTCACTAAAAAGTTGTTTAAAGATCATCATATAATTTTGCAGTAGATCCTGGAAATTCTAATTTTAAGAATCCCAATTGTTTTATAATCTAAATTTGCAAGTTTTAGGTATTTCAGGGTCTACACTATTTATGACCCAGAGTAATAGACAAATTCAAATACAATCAACTTTTAGTAATTTGTGAGTTTTGCCTAGTGTTTGATGAAACACAGCAAATGTTTAATATGCTTCTCTTCCTTCCTCTTCCTTCCTTTATCTCCTCATTCAAACGGAGGAAGGTATTTTAAATTATAGCATAAAAAGTTGTAATTGGTAAAATGCTTCTCACATTTAGGTTTCTTTAATACAGAATGCAATACTATGTCAAATGGAGAAACTTCTAATACTTTCTGCTACTTTATCTATGCTATGGTTCTCCTTCATCATCTTGGACAATTAAACATTAACAGGGTAACATTTTTACCATATAACAATTGATATTTCACAGGAACTTCGTAAATTGAAATAACATATTGTTACCAAGTTGCTTCAAATGAACAAAGATTATTTTAATAATTTCTACAATTACAAACATTATAACAATTTTGTTAGGGAATAAAAATATTACGTCTATATCATATAAACAGCGTAGAGGTGTCATTATATGTGCATTGCTGATAGTAAAATGTTCCTATTTCCTTAAAAGTGGTCTCAAGTCTGATTCTCAAGTTTGAGAGTTTCTTGACGTAATGAAGAATTTGGATATAGAACATAAGATGCATTTGTATCATTCCACTAAGTACTTTGAGTAACAACGGGGAAAGGCCATTCATTGACTGAACTATCAATCAAATGATACATACTGCATCCTTCTGGAAAACATCTTAAAGTACTTTGCAGATGTTAACATTAAAGTTAAAGCTGAGTGTAAGAGAGCTTTACAAAATGGACCGGCTTGAAAGCCTCCTAAAAATTTAGAACTGCTTCAAGACAGGAATCGGTGTTTTAAAGACATTGAAGCATCTGGAGTTGACAGAAAAGGAAGAAAACCTCTTTGGACATAAACACCCCATTCCCAAACTAAAAAGCTAAGGATGGGCAGCAAGATCATGTCCTGGAAAATGTAAAGCCTGTCAGACTGGTAACCACGACCCAGGTGTCTTTCCTACTGGGAGAGTCCTATGTTCTGTTGGAACGAGCAGGCTGTGCACAGAGAAAACTGGGCCTGAGGAGGTTATTTCTAAAATGAAAACCTAGGAGGCAGGTAGCAAGTGGAAGCAGAAATAATGAATGACAGCTCTGGCTGAGGCATGATAAAAGCATGGAAAGGAGGCTCCTCATCACTGCAAGACACACCAGCTTGAGTGTGCACCCCCAGAACTTTTGTGGATGGTAATGAGCCCGCACCATGGTGTTATAGCTAATACGAGGCTTAAAAAAAAGCCAAAGGGCCAAGATGATTGCCAGCCTTTGAGAGTAACAAAAGGAACTCCCATCAGAGGAGACAAAGAGAATGAAAGGAGTCATCCCTGGAAAGGGCCAATCAATTCCGCTTTGTGTCACCTGGGGTCAGCTCAAGAAAGTTCTTCAGTTCAAGTTAGGTATAAAAAGCCGGTATTACCATGTGCCCTGGGTTAGTGGACATAGACCCTTGAGTTATTTATCTGCATAAAAAGAAACAGAGGCCCAGAATTCAAATAATTTGTATCAGACAGCAGTAAACGTTTCTGCAGTAATAGTCTGGAAGTGAAATGAAAAGTACTTGTCATGGAGCAAAAAGAAGCTACCCTTCGATGTGTGTGTAAAATATCAGAAATCCCACTGCTAGAGACACATATGTATTTGTTCCTCCATATCTGGGGACCTTTTATTAAGAAGCACATATCACAGTAGGTTAAAGGGAGGGAATTAAGACTTAATAGCAAAACTACAATGAAACTACAAACCATTCACAGAAATATGTATAGTCGTATGGATAACCACATTTCCATCAACGACAGACCACGTGTACAACAGTGGTCCCATAAAATTAAAATGGAGCTGGAAATTTTCTATCACCTAGTGGCCTTGTAGGCATCTCAATGTAGTGGAATGTATTCCTCCTGTGTTGGTGGTGAGGCTGGTGTAAACAAACCAGCTGCGCTGCCAGTCATGGCATGGAAGTACAGCACATGCAATCATGCACAGCACATAATACGTGATAATGACCCTAAACAACTGTGTTACTGGTTTGTGTATTTACTATACTTTTTATTGTTATCTTAGAGTGTGCTCTTTCTACTGAAAAACTGTTTGCTGCTAAACGATATGCCATGTTATTCCTCATTCATCCCGAGTCTCTCGATTGCATCACTTTCTCTTGTGTTTGGTTTAATTTGTGGTGTTTTGCTCATCCAGGCCCCTCAGCCTTAGCATGATGAAATCGCCTAAGGATGCATTTTGCAGGATGTATCCAGGGTCATGAAATGACTCATGGCTATGATTGTAAAAAGGAAGAAAGACAAGGAACTGAAAAATCTCAGTCTTAGATAAATACTTTTGTCAGTTTTAGCAAATGACTGTCAAAAATGCTGAAGAGATAGTTGAACTGGTTGGAGCTGCCCTTGCTCTTTGTTTCTGTTCATTTGTTGAACAAATTTAGATTGAGTCGTGACTGTGTGAAATTACTGTTTTTGCAGAATTCGAAAAAGACTCCACTGTTCTGAAAATGCTTTTAAATTAAAAAATCCATCTGTACTAAGAACCTCACAATAGTGTTGTCCTTTGAACCTAAACTGGGAAGTGCCATGGAGACTGACCTGAAGGGATGGCTCCCATCCGAGCCAGGCCCTTGGGAAGGAGAGAGAGGGTTGACAAGCACTGTTGCCTTTACTCTGGCCATGCAAGATTTCACTAAACCAGCATCACACAACTTCAAGGAATCCCCAATCCCCTTTTATGATGTTGGTGTCCAATAACACAATTCTCGTTATAAGTAACTAGGGTCTGTGGTTTCGAGTTGTTTCTTTGTAGTATTTTAGGTATCTCTCCCATCTGTTGGTGCTGAGGTTACATTCTTCTACCTATGAAAATCATTAGTGCCTGGAATTACGTTTTAATTTGAAAAGGATGTAAAACATAACCAAACTCCAGAACTTGTTTTAAATTAGCCAGTTTCTCCAAGAGAAGATTAGCATTAGGCGGTTGCGAGCTAACCTTTTTTCCCTTGGGTTTCAGTAGCTTGGTTAATCAAAATCTCTTTTTTTCTTAGTCATTAAATTCAAATTCTAAATGAATTTCTGTATCCAGATTATAAGGCATTAATTTTGTTCTAATTTTCATGTATGCCAGACAATCTATGTCCAAATGCTGTTTATAAATCATCTCCATTGCCTGTTTCCTTGGTAATTGGAACGACTGGCTCTCACTCATTATTTTTTAGAGAGATTTGAAATGTTGACACTCCTGTGTCAGCGTGAGATAAGGAAAGCTTAGCGATTTCTTTTGTTTAGCAGCTCCTTATTCACTTTGTAGTACCTGAAGGTCAATGACTGCTAAAGCAGGGATGAATTAGACTAAAACAGGAAAGCATAAAGGTATAAATTGGAAAAGATCCACAGTGACACTATTTAATTCTATCTGGTTAGAAACATGTAGGCAGATGTACCCTCAAAAAACAGTAAAAATGGAACTAAAGTGTTTTCCACGCTTAGTGAAGTGTTCAGGAAGTGTTTTTTGCTCCTTACCAATTCACATGACCCCAGGCCTTGGAACAGTCATTTTATTCTTCCATAAAATTTAGAGGTGGGTAAGGTAGCAAATGATCCCCAAGTCCTTTCCAGTATGATAATTCTAGGGTTTCTAGCCAACTTCACGTAAACTTTAATTCACACTGGTTCATAATGTAATACATAAAATTTGTATAACCTATAAAAAATTACATTGAAGTTCAAAGTTATTAGCTTCTAATAATTTGGGGGTTTATTTTTGCATTGTTGCTAAAGAAAAGAGTACATTTTTCTCAGTTTAAATAATATGTCTAGAAGAACAATTCTCTGGTATCATTTGCATCAGCAGCACAATATATATGTGTACAGTTCTCTCAGAGACATTATAAAATTGTGCCTTTTATTAAAAAAAAATGAAATAGTACTATTAGTCTCTAGAATATAATTCCAGATCTTGCCTTTGCAAATCGAGTTAAAAATCAGTATAAGATGAATGCCATATTCTGATCATTGAAGCCATTTTGAGGACATACACTTTTACTGGGCGTTTTGCCTCTTTTTTCCAAGTTGGTCAGCTTCCAAATTCCTTTGCTTTGTCAAGGATCCCTGTAATCTGGATCCAAGGAAAGAAAAAAAAATATGTGTGTATTTTAAAGTTATGTATATAACTTGTATAAAAGTCTAGCATCTCAGGTCTAAGCAAAGCAAGTGTCTGGTACATCATGGATGCTTGGCAGATGCTCTTGCCTTTCACCTTCCTTTCTGTGTGCTATGGCTGCCGGGGACTGTTTGCAAATAGCATAGTTAAGAGCACACTCTGGAAACAGACTCTGGGATCAGGATCGGCCTTGCACAAATTGATTAACGTCACTGAGACTTGAGCATCAATGGAGACAAGGCCCCTCTGTTGTTTCTTGTGTGAAGCCGGTTAGAAACTATGCAAAAACCCTGGTAGGTGAGATAGTGGTCGCTGTTAATGGTATTCACAAGTACCAGGTACTTTACACATTACTGTGAGATGGTTTGTTACCCCCATTTTATAGACTTAGGAGCAGAAAAGTCTCCTTTTGCTTTACCCAGTGCGTCAGCCCAACCATGATGCTCCTTTTAGTGTGTGAATGTGTTCTTCCTCTCCTTATGCTTGTCCCCAGCCTGACTGCTCTACTTAAAATAATCCTTTCCTCCTTCCTGGCTTTTGAAATTATAAGCAAAGCTATAAACTATCTCCATTGTGAAATCATCCCTTATCCTGCCCACGGGACTCACAAAAGGAAATTTTATCTTGTCTTCGAACTCTCTGGAAACCCTTCACTCTCCTAGAGGGAAGGGCCTTATCTTCATAATCTTGGTGACCCCTGGAACTCCCCACACAATGCATTCCACAGCTCATCTCGGTTCAGTCATAAATGATGAATAAATTATCGAAGAATCTCTTTTTCTTCATTCGGGTGATTTTTGGCCCAGCTGATTTGTGTTTGGGGACTTTAAACATAACTATCGAATGAAAGTATTGAGTTGATATCATTGTGATTTTTTTTTCAGAAAAGTTGTTTTTATACTGTTTTTAAATAGTAGTGTTGTAATTAGGTTAACAATGATTTTGTATTTTAATTTCAGGTATCTGTGAGCAATGTTATATCTACAGTACTCGCCTCATGATAATACACATTTTTTTCATTTCAAATTAATTATTATTTAACTTCTGTTTAAAGTGGAGGGATTTAGATTTGTGTGAAATCTATGAAACCAACATCTCAACAGAAATTTCCTGAAATTTTAGTATGAAAGGAAGTGGGAGGTTATTGTATTAGGCTTGGATGTAATGAAGGTTGATTAGGTATTAGAGAAAATTAGAAAGCACTACATCTTGACCTCTGAAAGCACCAGAGGTCATGCAGAGCTGTAGGATGGGTGCTGACACGTCTTCGCAAGCCAGAAACAATGTCAAGTAGCATTTGTGGTTTATGAACTCTGGTTTCCCATGGAAAAGTATGTGTAGATTCAAGTGTGTTTCTGTGATGTTGAAAGAAAATGCAGGAAACTAGAAATTGCTATATATTCAGCAAAAAGCTGTTCCCTTTATTTTTGTTTAGAAAGGCAAGTATTTCATACATAAGAACAATAATTACTGTTCTGAAATGTAGATTTAGAATGGTTTCTTTTCATTTACCTCATCTGACTAAAGGCTAACAGGACGTTAGTAACAAGCACAATTACTAGGCATGTACATCTACACAGCAGGGAACAATTATTATTTTTTCATATACGTATGGACGTTTTAGCATCGAATCAATCACCTTTATATGTGTAACTTATGTCAGGAAGTTCATGTGTTTGAGAGCAGAGCTATTTTCATCAGAAGTAATCTGTCATTCTTTTTTTCCTAAAGGAACTTGTGGAGTATTACAAGCATCATTCTCTCAAGGAAGGGTTCAGAACCCTTGATACAACTCTGCAGTTTCCATACAAGGAGCCAGAACACGCCGCTGGACAGAGGGGTAGCAGAACAGGCAATAACTGTGAGTATCACCATTTAGAATGCGACTTGCGGTCACTTCAGTGTCAGTGACATAATAACACTAAACATCTTTATTCCAAATTTTGAAATATCACCAATTAATAGGCTACTGCCTTTAGCAAGGAAGTTTTCCAGCTAAGCAGGATCAGAAGGACCAACAGGTTTATGACTATGTCGAGGTATGATTCTTTGTGCCAAATCGAAAATCACGTTTACGTTCAGAAATTCATCAGAAATGTAAAGGGTCTGTTAATGTGTGAGTGTTGAAGTTTTCGCTGACTTCTGTATTAGCAAACTCTTTTTAACTGACGCCTGTTTGTGGTCATTATGCTATTTGAGTAACAGAGTTTAGGCAAGGCTGGTGGACAGCTCTCCCATCTAGCCTACTGTCCCAAGTCTGCTTATGGTTCTTATTCGGTGATTACTTCTGGAGTTTCTAAATGACTAAATCATGTGTCCTCTGACATCAATATTTCTATGAGTGTTATACTTTAGCCACTTTCTTTCATCAAAGATTTGCACACACTCCAAAAGCATGATACAGTCTGAGGGAGAGTTCAAGTCAAAAGCTTTTTTCTCATCACCGTTTAGTGTCATGGAATCTTCCTAAAGGTAGATACAGCAGGTGAAGAGAACATTATGGTGAAAGATGTTGTGAATAAAATGTGATTTCGTTCTCTTATTTTGATATCCTTAAAAAAAAAATGTTTTGGAGGAGGAGCGAATGCAATTTTATTACTCTTAGAATCCTTAGCCTAAGCAAAACTGGAATATCTAGTGGCATTTCGAAAAAGAATCCGCATCAGTGTTATGTAATCTCAGCTTTCCCCCCCCCTAAAAGCAGAAACGGAGAGGGAGACAGGTATAACTCAAGGCTCAGATATCGGTAAAATTCCTTACACTTAGTATAAGAAAATATACAAATTATTTGTTGCATCAACTGTTTTTTTTTTTTTTTTTAATTTGAATAACTTCATAGCTGTTCTCTTCACAGGATCAGTGATAAATGACCAAGCTTAAGCAGTGTAGGTTGTCAGAGCATACTTTATGTCAAAACTAAACACTTATTAAAAGTTATCTATTTTTTGGTCCAGTGTATCCAATTATTCTCATGTAGGTTGAGGAGTTTCGTGTTTTTATATATGGCGATCGGAGAAATGATCACCATTAAGTGACAGGAAAGAGGTGAGGGAGTGAGCACTCCAGTCAGCAGCCGTGGCACCAGGTCTGCCCTCCGACTCCTCAGTCACGACCGTGTGACAAGGTTGACATCCTCGGTCCCTTCGTGGCACTCTCCCAATGTTTTATTATTTGCTGCTGACTTTGTATAAATTAGGTATTTTATACGACAGTGGGTATTTTATAAATGGAAGCTACAGTGGGTATTGGATAGACCACTGCGATGGAATGAGGTGTCACCTGTAAAGCTCTTAGTGCCGTGTGGGCACGAGGCAGCACTCACCACAAGGCAGCTGCTGCTGACTCTGGGACAATGAGAGACTGAGTGAAGGCACAAGAGGGACTCAGATGGACAGAGACAACAGAGGACAGTGAGAGGGACCCAGAGTGTTCAAGGGATTCAGATTATGTCATTATTCGGTTCCATTTCCTTCGATATGGACACACAGTGAGGAAGGGGAAGGGGACTGAAAGGCCTGCTGGCAGTTCCCAGCCTTTATCCCATAGGTTTCCCATGGGTTTAGCCATAAGGAATAAATGATTTTTATTTGTGTCAGGCGCCACATAAAGACTCTGTTGTTCCTGTGTCCTCTTTGCAGGTGTGGGGAATAGGTTGTTGGTAATCTCAGCAGAAATCTTCCTTCTTCTCAGGTGTCCTCTGGGCCTGGCTGCAGGGCTGATCAGCACTCTGCAGTCTCTGATTGTGCCTTGATTAACATTTCAATTCTCCTGCTTCCTCCCTGCACTACTACCACTAGCAGTAACTCCTGACACAGAACACATTTTCCCGTGTTTTTCAGAGCTGAATAAAAATCTAATCCTTTTAACTACCGGCAATTTATACCTTTGCTTTTATGACTTTTGAAATATACCTCGCTTGCCTTATACCAAGTTCCGATTAAGGATTAACCCTTAATTAAAGCATCGCCTCTAGTTTGGGGCCTGTCTCAGGCAGTGGTAAGGAGGGAATGCTACCCGTTCTGCACAGTGTGCAGGGTGTCTGCCTAGTCCTTCCTTCTGGTTCATAGCTTTGGGTGTGCTGCTAAATGTCACCTAAGAATAACGGTACCAAGAAGAGTGACCTCCATCACTTCTAAAACGCTTTGGAGGAAGCAGGGCGGGTGTGCTAAAGCCTGGTGCCACCTGTGCTCTGAGTAGGGGTTAAGATTGAAGTTCTGACTCCTGAAACCTGCTATTGACTGTAATTTTTTTCTGAAATAGTATAGTCACCCTGGAGGGATAGGTCCCAGGGCATTGTAGAAGAGGCTGCTCACTTTTGTCTTAGTCCAGGTTAAAATGTTCTTGGGCAGATTACCAGTATTTTTCAAGTTTGTAAAATATGATGTGATTATGGCAGAACTCCCTCATGCAAATGCAAAATAACATCTAAAATGGTATCGATTAGAAGGAAATGGGAGGCCAGAGTACTGGGCAAGACGCATGGAGCAGTTCTAGGCTGGGAGTCCATGGTGGGCGAGACTCTTTCCCAGGCCGACAGACTTTATGTTCGCCTTGAGAATGGTCGTAAGAGTGTTTCCAAGAAGCAAGAAAAGGAGCAAGGAGTGAGCAGAGGGAGAAATTGCAGTGACTCCTAGAAGATGCCTTGTGGATCTGTGGCCTCCCACGTAGAATCACCTTCATTTCCAAAAAATGACCACAGCAGACCCCCCTGAGACTGGGCTCGTATTTGAAGGGCACTGAATTGACTTTTTGCCTTTCTTGCTCTGTGATAAGCATTTGGTTATTATTGTCAGGTCTGCTGCTAGGTGGCCGTCTGGCCTTAGGCAAGTCACTTGTCTGGGCCTCAGTTTTCTCATCTGATGAAGGAGGAATGAGATTAGGTATCATATATTATTTTACAGATAGCATCTTAGTATGCCTGAGAGGAGGAAGTAAAGTAGAATGTTAATAGCCCAATTACTCTAGGAAAAGTCATGCAGTTAGCTCTTTCATGACCCATAAGCAGACCCCAGACATTTTCCCAAGTTCTTATTTATGGAGAATTGTGGGGCCACAGACTAGACTTAGCTAATTAAAAAAAAATGTTGATTATTATTATATCTAGATAATCTCAAGGTATCTTCTCACAGGAACTTCTTAATTACAAAAGGAAAAACAGAAGCAACCTAACCAAGCAATTACAGTCGGCATCACCCGTAATGGGACAAGTAGCCCTCATGCACGTCCTGATGTGGTTTCTGGGATCTTGCCACCACTGTGGTCATGTTCCTGTTCTTCAGGTGCATAATTCGAGTCATTGTGAGGAGACATCAGACAAACCCAAACTGAAGGACATTCTACAAATTATTGGCTTGTACTCTTCAAAAGTGTCAGTGTCCCAAAAGACAAAGACTCAGGGAGTGTTTCAGATTAGATGAGACCTAAGAGGCAGGGCAACAATATGCAACATGTGATCCTGGATTGAAACCTGGCAGGAAAAAAAAATATATATATATATAGATATATATATTTTTTTTCTGCAAAGGACATGCATAGGACAATTACCAAGTTCTGAATAAGTTTCTAGACTAAGTAGTAATATATTTTGCTTTTGACGATTGTACTGTGACTATAAAAGAAAAAAGTGCCTTTGTTTTTAGGAATTACACACTGAAGTGTTTAGAGATAAAGAGCATTATGACTGGAAGTGTTCTAAAATGCTTCAGGAAATATACAGAAATTGATAAAGAAAAATAGTAAAACGTTATCATCTGAGGAGTTTAAAAGTACACAGGAATTTTTTATATTATTCTTGCTACTTTTTAAAAGTCTGAATTACGTCGGGATTAAAAGCTTTGAAATTTGGAGATGATCCAATTAGCTAAATACACCTAACAGAATTAGGAGGGAGTGGCAGCCTCCTTCTTTCTCACCTCGGGGCGCAGGGCGAGCTAGGCACACTGATTTGGGGGTATGTAGAGCACCGAGGTGGTCATATTTGAAAGTTCCTTACCTGTGACCTCATTAAATTTGCTTATTTACTCATTCATTTTTTTATTCAACAAATATCTTTTTAACATTTACCATGTGCCAGGCCCTGTGCCAGATGCTAGAGTTTTAATAGTGAACAAGACAGGCAACCTGGTAGACAAGAGCAAACATAAAACAAATAACTTCATAAATAATTACAGATCGTAGTCAGTCTTGTGAAGCAGGGGCACCCATGAAAGGTGTGGCCAGAGGGCTGATTTAACTGATAGGTCGGGGAAGGACGTTTTGGTGACATGTAAAACATCTACATGGGTGGGCAGGGGCAGAGAGAGCAGGGAAACTCCACAGCACAGAAGGAGCTTGTGAGAAGGACTTTCAACCGGGAGGAACTGCATGTATTTAAGGAATTGGAGGGAGGTCAGTGTGCTTGGAGCACAGTGAGCGGATTCTAACTTATGTGATGGAAATAAAGTAAAGCTGTATAAGCAGAAAGGGATGTGAACCGATTTACATCGTTGTTAACGGATTGTGGGCTACTCTGTGAAGAGTGGCTTGGAGGGAGGCATGGACACAAAGAGGTGACTTAGGAAGGTATTAAAGATGTCCATGGGAGGCGTGAGGGTGGTTTGGACAAAAGTTGAATAGTGACCATGGAGCAGGATGGTGGGCGGATCTGGGTATACTCTGGAGGTCAGATTGAATGGATAAAGGAGTTGGGGTAGAAGCAATGCAAGTGCGATGTGCAAGTATTTGCCAGATGGTGAAACCACTGACGAGCCAGTAACACTTTGAAAATTGACAAAGGCTTCTCGGGCTATTGGGACTGTAGAAATGACCTCGCAGGAGAAAGTAGAAGCCAGAGCCAGTGCCTGGGCTGCTCTTCCTGGCGTGGTCTGTCCTTCCCCACAGATGTCCCCGTTGCTCTGCTGGCCATCTCACGCGGTGCATAAGCTTCATTTTAGCTGGTATTTTAGAACTTGGACTTGGAGGGTTTGTATAATTCCTATTTATTTCACTCAATGTTACAATATAGCTTTCTTACTCCTGACAGTTCCTGAAACATCCTGTTGTGTTTTACTACTACTTATTAGTTTTATTACAGTGTAAAAGTGGGTAATATTTAATATCTTCTTCATATGAACTCCTCACACATCCACTTGATTTAGCTTTTACCTCCTTGCCCTTGTAATTCGATACCCATATTCATCTACGCTTATTTCCTGATCTTATCCTCAGTCTTTTGTTACCTCCTTCCTTAGTCATTTGGCATTTTGGTTTGAGTTGATCTAATTTTATCCTGGTAACTTAAATATTTGTTTTAATTTCATGGTATTAGTTTCCTAGGACTGCCATAAAAACTACCACAAACTGGGTGGCTTAGAATGATAGAAATTTCCTCTCTCGTTCTGGAGGCCAGAAGTCTGAGATCAAGGTGCTGGCGGGGGTGGTTCCTTCTGGAAGTGCTGAGGGAGAGTCCATTCCAGGCCTCTAGCTGCCGGCCGTCCTCAGCATCCCTCAGCTTATAGACGTATCACTCCAATCTCTGCCTGGTCTTCACATCACCTTCTCCTCTGTGTGTCATCTCCCTCTTTCTTCTCTTATAAAGACACACGTCATTGCCTTTAGAGCCCCCCACTACTATTGCGTGATCTCAGCTTGGGATCCTTACATCTGCTAAGGCCTTCTTTCCAAATAAGTTCACGTCTTCAGTTTCTGAGCGGACTTATTTTGGGGGGCCACCATTCAACTCACTGCCATCTTAGCATTAATTTAAAACTTCTCCATACTTATTTTAATTCTTTTTTCACCCTTTACAACTTGGCATTATGAGAGGACTTTGCATTATTAGGGCAGACAGGCAGCCAATGGATGAGAGTTGTAGGGAAAACATTAATAAAGTGGGGTGTTTCCGATGGATTGTAGCTTTCCTTCAGTGAAATGCACTCAGAGAAAAGCACATCTAGGCAGCAAAGTTCCAAGAAGGATCTCCATCACCATTCTGGCCACCTTCTTATGGATGCACTCAAATTTGTCAGATCTGGGCCCAAAATGTTCAATGTTGCCCGATTTGCTGGTTCAGATTTTTCTCTATCCAAAGCTCAGTCTTCCCCAGTGGCAGTCCCTCTTTATCCTCCCTCTTCAGAAAACACAGTTCTGCGTACTTGGATGAATCCAAGAACCCCTTTCCTCATCTCTTCTCTAGTTGTGACAATTTCACCAGTAACCTCCTCCACAGGTCCCACATTCATTTATCCAACAGATCTATATTGAGAGCCCACTTCTGGGCAGGCTGCTGGGACTTTGACCAAGGTGTGTGCAGACCATTCATGCCCAACCTGAGCAAGGGACAAGGGGAGTGTGGAGGGTGGTGTATACTCCACCTACATCTCTGCTTATATATCGACACCACCCCCCGCACCCGTCCATAAACCCTGTTTTCTCTACCACATGGCACTAGTAGTGTGTGTCCATGACTCTTAGATGAAGCATCAGGGAGGCCTCACTGTGAAGGCAACGACTGAAGGAGATGAGAGCAGAAATAGCCAGCGGAAAGGAAGGAGCGTGTGTGACAGTGCAGTGTGACAGGGGCAGAAGGGGGATGAGGAGGAGCCGAAGGAGTGAGGTCAGGGAGGTATGGGAAGCCAGGCTGGGGGGCCTGACAGGACTTAGTCTCTCACTCTGGGAGAGGTGGGAAGCCTTGGAGTGACTTAAGAAAAGGAGAGACTTGGTCTGACCTAAAATTTTAGTAGGATTATTTTGGTTGTCTTTGTCAAAAAGAAAGGGAGAGAGAGAGAGAGAGAGAGAGAGAGAGAGAGAGAGAGAGAGAGAGAGAGAGAGAGAGAGAGAGAGAGAGAGAGAGAGATTGAGAGAGAGATTGAGAGAAAAAAGGAAAGAAAGAAGGAAAGAAAAAGACCATGAGAAAGAAGGGATGAAGTAGAACCATGAAGACCAGTTAAAGGCTCATGCAGCGATGGTGGCGGCTTAGACCAATGGGTAGCCACAGAGGTGATGTGTCTTGAAGGTGATCCACCAGGGCGTTCTCACACAGCAGAGGTGAGATAGAATAGCAAGAGAAGAAAGAATGACTCCAAGGTTTTTGGCCTGAGTGACTGGAAAATTGGACTTTTTTTTTTTTTTTTTTTTGCAGGGAGGGGCTCACATGGAGCCTAAAGTCTAGTCATACATTCTCCATCCAAAATGAGTTATTTCCATATCTCTATATCATTTCTGTGTGTGTCTGTCTGTTCATTAATGTGTACGCTCCTTTGATATCAGATGCTGTCATATCCCCTGTAGCTCCTCAGCACAGTGCTTTGCACACTTATAGTTATTTAATAAATGTCTGCCAATGATAGTCAAAGAGTAAAGATTTAGAATCAATAAACTGGATGCCTACAAATAATCTGAAATTTCTGGAAATGTCAAGTCATCTAATTTTCCATATTAATCGGAAAGGCCTCATCCTCTTTTTTTTTTTCTCGCTAATGACATTTACATGTTTATCCTGTGCAGCACTGAATACAAAGCAGCTGTTCATTTCCCCCCATAATTCTAGATGTAAGTTTTTCCGGTTATGTTTTTGAATTTGAGATTAAAGATTGGTCCACTTACCAGATGTCAGCATTCAGTTAAATGAAACCAATCTGAATTATTCTTAGTTTTTTTTCCAGTGACAATATATAAAACAGACAATAAACACTAATATTCATTTTGTTTCACTGAGGGAGATGGGAGAGCAGATATTGAATACTGTGCCTCTGGATGTTGCCGAGAGTCGAAGAAGACACACCTAAGCTGTTACATAAAATAGATAATAGATCTGTTAAGGATCACAGATCTAAATTAAACACTCATTAAGTTCTCAGCATATTCTCTGCTGCTGGACTACCTGTGGACAGTCTTGGTAAAAAGAGCCCCCTAGTTGGCTCGTCAGATGTCTCACATAAGAACATTGTTCTTCTAGAAAACCTCTAGACCACTACCAGGCAGCCAACACACAGGGGTCACTGTACCGATTGGTCCAGTCCCCTGATATTTTTACTAACAGTTTGTTATTACGTAAATGAGTGTGAGCACATGTGGCTGTTACAACCTAATGCTGAGCGTGAGGTAATGTCTCTCCCAAAGAATAATTAGCAAATGCTCAGGGCGATGTTCACTTATACATGTAAGGGCAAATTAAGTGGCAGTTCAAAACTACTCTGTCATCTGATAACCAGTACCTAAGGAAGAGTGTCGACTGAGCTTGGTCCCTACTGTGTCCAAATTTTGAACGTTGCCAAAAACTGAATAGATTTTCATTTGCTCATAAACATGAGTAGCCTGATCAAGGCCGAGCTTATTACTTTAAGGCAGTGCTTAATTGGCCATGACACCAAAAGTGTAGGCTTTGGATATCAATTTATTTGTACTTTTCTATTCTATTGTAAACACTGGGTTTTTGTTTTTGTTTTTTTGTTTGTTTGTTTTAAATTGATGTAGTTCTGTGTTCTCTGCCTTATGCAGTCAAGCCTCAGAACTGAACAACATTCACTAATGATTTGCCAGTCAGTTGCTTATGGCTATGCTGATAGTTTCTATTCCCAATTTATTTATTTAACAGATAACTTCTCTTTCAATTAGAGAATGTTAGTACTTTGAGTTTTGTTTAACTTGGAAATATTTGACTGCGTTCTTAATAGTTCCTAATGAGAAATATTAAGTCACTAAACTATGTGCCACTCATTTGCACATATTCCATGAATGTTAGCCTGATGGCATGACAGACATCATACATGTGAAAAAACAGACCTGTCTGAATGTGATGGTCTCTCTGAGCAAGGTTCTCCTTTGTCTGTGCTGATAGGAATTAAAAATGTTTGGAAAAAAAGTGTTTGAGGAGGCAAGTTAGGCCCTTAACTAAAGCATGTAGTTTGCAATTGATCATTTTAATGAAAAGATCTCAACATCGATTTAATATCGTCTCAGTGGGTACAGACATTAATAAGAGCCCTTTATCTCAAGAAGCTCCCCTAAATCATGGGACGTACTAGCAGGCAGCAGTCTGCAATGAGATGCTGGGTGGTAAAGTAAGTTTTAGGCCAAGAAGAGCAAGGGCCAAGAGGTGATAACCCCCTCAACATTCCCATTTGAGTGTCACCATTATCTGGCTGCTTTAGTGCCATCTCAGGTGATGCTAATGTAATCTGACATTATGGTGTCTTGGTATAGTAGGAGGAGTTGGATGAAGAAATGTGTAGAAATAAGTAGATGTATTCTCAATATGGATATCAGCATGTTTTACAGGTTAAACCATCTGCAAAATATTCTTATTAAGTACCTTCTTCTGACATTTAGATTTAAATCCATATTTTCCTAGGGAAACATGTTATATGATTCTCTCATCTCCATTGGTGCAGGCATTTAAATGTTATGTTGCCAGCTCGAGAGAATTAAGGACCCAAAGGCAGTGACAACTGATGTATAGGAAGATTGGCAACAATAAGACATGCTACAATGTGTAGGAAAGTAGAAAGCATCCCTACCCGTCCTTCAAATGTTTGAGAGCTGTACACTGGGCAGCAGGAGAAATGGTTAACCTTTTACTCCCAGGAAGAGCCCTCAGGCATGCACATGGTGATGCCACGAGACTGATAGTATTTAATAGCTGTTACACCTCTCGGAAAAAACTACAGTTAGTATAGGAATACCATTGATGGACTGTGGCTCTCGGAGATCCTGGGGAATAAAACCTGAGCGTACCTCACATGCTTTCCCCTGTGCTAGGCCGGCTTTTGTTGGAAGTCTTATCGAGCAGTTAAGTGAGCAAAAGATGAGCTAAGAGACTAGGCGGAGCAGACCTAAGGAGCTTGTGAAATTAAATACCCTGCTGAGCTCCTCGTCCATTCAGCAGCGTCAGTAGCTTAGTACTGGGCCCGATCCTTCACTGAGGATGCAGAAGTGAGATAAGGGCGGGGCCTGCTTCCCAGAATCAATGGCTAATTGGAGATACAGCACAGGAGCACGTGCAGCAATAAGTGACAGAGCCAGGGCCATGATGTAAGTGCCTGGCAGATGGCTAGAAGGGACAGAGAGAAGGAACATGCATCTGGATCAGTCAGGGAAGGTTCGTAGAAGGGGCCTGAGTGGAGCTTTGGTGATGAGGAGGTCTAGGTCATCAGAGGAAAGGTGAAGGGGCAGCCTTCCAGTGTGAGCAGAAGTTTGGGGCTGAAAACGAAGCCAGGAGCCTCGGCAGGTCTTAGGAAACTGGCCTGAAGGAAGAGAATTTGAGAAAATGATAGAAGATGTGAGGAAGGCAGGTTATGGCCAGATTACGAGTTGTCGTGAAATTCATGTCAGGTATTTGGATTTCAGAATTTCCGAAAAGGAGCAATGAATCTATGTTTACAGGGAGATGCTGAGAGGCAGCGTTTACCCTGGAATGGAAAGGAAGTCAAAACCAAGAAGACCGACTGGGAGACAGAATGCTCTCAGTCTGCAGGGCTGGTTTGCAAAGAGATCTGAAATGTGGGAGGTCGAGCTAGATTACAGGGAGGAAGTTCCTTTTCAGGATGAGTGGTTTCAAACAAGTTAAATTGGAGATAATGGTTGTACCTCCTGGCAGTGTCATGAAAACATTTGAAATCAGACTAGAATTCAGGTCTGGGGGCCAAGGCATATCTGGGGATTCTGTTCCATTCACTGGGGTGGGGGGGGGGGAGTTCAGTTTAAAGTGAAGCCAGCAGAGGTGCCAAGGGCTAACCACGGGGAAATAACTACCATGTAGTTAAGATAATAATGCTTTAGATGAGATTCGAGAAGATTCTAAAGGTAGCTACTTGACATGAATGCAAATGCTTAGAAAGCTTTTTAGGGTTAAATAAAGCTTTAGAGTAGCTCATGCACCATGTGTTTGAAACAGATTCAGGTCCTTTGGTTAGACATTACCCATATCACCTCAGGAGCATTAGGTATTTTAAGATTAGAGAGATGATCTGATCTACTGTAGCTACCTATTGTTGAGATTGTTTAAATTGCATTTAATTGTGCTTTCATTGATTTCTTATTTCTTTCTTCTAGAACTAACCTAACTCCTATATATTTCAGATTCTTAGATTAAATCGCCTTCATCATAAATTAGAAAAGAAGAAATACCTTTTTTTTTTTTTTTATTTGATGGGTAACATAGTCCCAGGAAGAGAATCAAGGTTGGACCTTTAGAAGACGGTTCAAGGAGAAAATTCTAATCTTTGCTAGAAGTAATATGTAAAATGAGGGGGTCCTAATTTAATTTCTCACAGACATGGTATAGGAATCTTGTCACCAATAATGAGTTAGGCTTGTGCCATTTCCTCATCAGAGATGGCATCCTCCTCTCCTCTCTCTAATAGTGGGTGTATCTTGATCTCAGGGAAATTTAAAAAGATGCCAGTTGTGTTGTATGTCAATAAATGAATTGGATAGATTGTAAAATGAGTTGTAACAGTACGTAGCACTGCATTTTAAAAGTAAAAAACGTGATGCGGAACGTGCAGGGGATTGGTAAAGAACTTTGGTTATCAACCAAAATATATTGCAGAGTAGGTTAGAAGAAAAGATGTGAGACTCCATGAGAAAAGAGTCATGAATATATTGGTGCGCATATGAGGGCTCCAAGGTTATTGTTGCAGGGAAACCTAAACCCTCCTAATTCCTTAGGTGGCCTCCTTGGGTGGCATCTAGGAGTTCCCTGTTCTCAGGTAACCCGAGGACCCTTCGTGACAAGAGTATTAATGTTGAAATAAGTCCGTGGCTCTCAAATCAAGCAGTGACCCCAAAAGAAGCAGAACATATTAGAAGATTCTATGGACTTATGCCCAATTTGCTTAGCCTGCTTTCACCTCATCCTTGATCATCAAAATCTTTTTGTTACAGTTTAGATTGCGTCCAGATACAAGTAACGGAAACTCCCAAACCGTTGGCATAGAGAGACATTTATTTCTCTTTCCCATAAGAACCCGAAAGCCATCAGTCAGAGGAGGGCTGCGAGAAGGCCAGGTCATCCCTGTTCTGTGAAACGTTCGGTAACCCAGATTCCCCCAGGCTCACACTCTGCCACCCCTGCAGGGGCCCTGCCTTCTCATGGACCACGATGGTAGCTTTTACACTCCAGACAGCAGGATTGATTAAAGAACCCCCCAAAAAAGGAGAGTGAAAAGGGGGGGAGGTTGGGATGGGGAGAGTGTGGGCAAAGGCGTGTACCAGCTGCCTTGCCAGGACCAGAACCCAGAGCTGTCTTGTGACACTTTTGCGTATATCCCAGCGACGAGTCCTTAGTCACATAGCCGCACCAACCTGGAAGAAGACTGGGAATGTGGTCTCGCTTCTGAGCAAACATGGCCCCACCAGAGAATCACTGACATGGATGAATGGGAAAATAAAGATGGGGAGAAAATTTTCCCTTGCAGTGGCACCATGCTCCCTCTCAGCGAGCAGGTGTTCTGGCTGCACCTGCAGCGGACACGCAGGTGAGAGCCTGGGGCCTGCATCACCTGCGCCCTGGCTGGGAACGAGCTTCCTCTCAGACGTGAAGGGGAAACAGCATCTGTACCTTTCTCTTTGAGTTGTTGTGATTAACAAATGAAATACTGAATCTAAAACATTGAGTATGACATCTCACATTCTGAAAACAGTTGATAAATATTAGCTCTTATTATGAAAAGTCAAGTGAAAAGCTTTTGAGCACCCGAGTGCATCTAACCTCTCTACGTTCCTACAACTTGGGAAATAGATTTACTTTCTTTTTCAGACATGATAAGATTCGGAACGATTTATGTTTTATTTCTGGAAATAAGCACGCGCATGCTTGGTTGTTTGGGGGGGGGGTTGGTTCTAATGAATCATATGAATGATTTTCTTACATTTCGACAGGCTCTGTGCGTTTCATTGACACCACCCTACGGGCTCTCATTCTACTTCTTTATGTCCAGTTTGATTTAAGCATAATTTACATTATGGATTTATGGGCTCCCCTTCTGCTGATGTAACAAAGTGGGAATTCTGTGCCACCCTTGGCTGCAAAGGGTTCAGAGGGAGCCCCATGGAGAGGGTATGCTGTGCTCACCTACAAAGGGACAGAGACAGCTCTGAAGGGCAGACCTCGTGTGAATCAAATGGGAGAGTCTGGCCTGCTCTTCATTTAGAAATGTGGATAGGAGAGAAGTGGGTGAAAGCAAAGCTTATTTTGCAACTTCGATGTGACAATTGTCTTATGATTATAGACAATAAAATAGCTGCGTTGAGATGGGGTTTTTTTTGCCAATACCTAAATGTTCTTTTGCTTCTCTCTTTTTCTTTCTCTCTCTAAGCCCCTTCTTTGTTCTGTGGCTTTTCTTTTGTAACCCCTCCAGGCTACAGCTTTGTTCCCCCTTCTTCTACTCCTTTCTGGTCAGGTACTGCTTTACTGCTTTTATATGTCTTTTCGACTTGCTTCTGTTTGCAAATAAAATATTTTGGCTTCTGTGTATGGCTTCTCATGTAGATACATCTCCTCACAAACAGTCCCTGGAGTCACATTCCCACCGTGCACTTTCCTCTCCTCTGTCACGAAGTCATTGTTTGTCATGACATCTCACTCCTCTGGTTTACGTGTGTGCCTGCGTTATATCTTTCAGCAAGATATTTTCTATTTTATCTGTTGGGGAGAGGTTGGGAAGGGATAGGGGCTGACAGTATAAAGGGGGCATGAAGCACTCTGTAAAACCTTTAGTTTTCTTAAGGATCAGATATTTTAGTTGAGAAAAGCCAGCGTTTATGTGTTTCCATCAAGAAGATAAATAGAACCAAAATCTCAACTTTTCTCCAAATATACGAGCAAAATTCAGTGCATATCACTTGAAAGGATGACCATGCTCATCAGATTGCACGCAGGCATTTTGGTCTTGATATCTGTTATTAGCTAGAGAATTTGAGGGTTGTTTGACCTACAGGGCAGTACAAAATGGACAGATAAAAATGTTTCCTTACAGATTTTGAAAAATTAAACTAAGTCCCAAGGGAATCATTGGAACAATTTAGAACTAGAAGGACCTATGAGGTCATATAATATGGACCTTTCATTTTATAGGGGACAAAAATGTGGCCTAGAGAAGTTAAGAGACCTGCACAAGGTCTCACGGTTAAGTCGATGACTGGGTGCACCCACTCTCGGAGTAGTGCCCTGGTGATGGATAGAAAACTGTTAATGTGGTTTTAGTCCAAATAGTAAAATAAAATGACCTATTTTTGTTTATCTTGTGATTGACACCTAGAGACTTAAAAAAAAAAAAAAAGTCTGTCATTGCAGAGCCATGAGTAATAGGCCAGAGATTCCTGTCTCCCAGTGGGCAGGCTCTGCCAGGGTGACCCAGGTCGTAACTTCAGCTTTCTGGGCACTGGGGACTGTTAAAAATACAGACAAGCAGCATTTCCCATTTGTTTCTTTTTCTCACTTAAGTTCCTTCACCATTTAAGGTCTATAAAGCCCCACCAATCCCAGATGAGTGATTCCCAGAATCACTGAACATTGAAAACACTTTATAACCCTAAACAGCAACTAGTAGAGAAGGTAATATATAAAATGTGCTATGAAACACTGGAGATGAACAAACATCCAATCCAGCTTGAATGGACTTTTCCAGACAGGGCAGGCGAGGGCAGGGGGTCAGTTAATGCCTCTGCTACTGTAAAAAAAAAAAAGAAAAAATCTGAGTATAGAAGATGAACACCCTGACATCTCATTTTTAATTACCTACTTCAGTAAAGGCTTTCTATAAGTCAGTATTTGTTTGAAAATGATAAATGGTGTTTGTGTGTCCTTTATGTGGAATCTGATTTCAGCTTCTTCACATAAGTGAAATTATATATAAAATAATAACTGAGTTTATCCTCAAATAGTTTTAACTGAGAAAGGCTGGCTGGGTGAAGAATACCATTTAACTAGAAGTGATGACACAGTGTCAACAGGAGACTTTCCAAACAAAAATTGTGTTGTTTTGAGTATTAGTCAAAACAGGTTATGAGATAAAAACATAAAACTTTTTACCTTGGAGGTTCTAGTAAGACATAGATGACTGTGCCATCAGTAGGAAATTTATGCTAGTTACTTGAGATTCTATTTCCTTAAATAGTAACTTAGATACTAGTCTTTTTTTTTTTTTTACAAACTCTTGTCCCTGTTTTGAAGTTATTAAGAACGCGAAAACAGAAAAATAGCGTTTAAACTTTACGAAGTGAGCTTGACTGCCCCTGATCGAACTGACACAGCAAATCTGCTCCTTGCTTCCCCGCCCCCCGCCATCGTCACCAGTCTGCAGTGGAATCATGGCTGTGCATTTTGATAGCATCGATAGTGCTCGTCCGAGGAGGTTCTTAGGGTCGCTAACCTGCCAGTCAATGGCCTCCCCGTCATCTCTCCGCAGTGTTAAGTCCGAAAGTGCTGGGCATTGCCATCGCTCGCTATGACTTCTGCGCAAGAGACATGCGAGAACTGTCCTTGTTGAAAGGAGACGTGGTGAAGATTTACACGAAGTTGAGTGCCAACGGCTGGTGGCGAGGAGAAGTGAATGGCAAGGCGAGTTTTCCCTCTCGTGCATGTGAATGAAAGGGATGGGGCTGTTGTCAGCACCCACTGGGTGCTGCATGGGGGGAGGCCCCTCAGCTGTAATGCAGCCTTCACCCTTGACCCCTGAGCCCTGCCTCGGGAGACTGGTGGTGACTCTTAGTGATCACAGGAACTCAAGAAAAATGTGCCGAAGGAATGCGACAGTGGCATAAATGAGGTTCACCTGGGCGCGTGTGACAGCTTTCTGTTGGGATAAGGGTTGAGGAGCATTTCAGTTCTTTGGCACAAGCTTTATGTGTAGCACAAAATAGCTGTAAGAGCTGCCATCGAAATCAGAAAGAAGGGGACACCGTAGCTGTGAGGCTGTATCCTGTTCTGTTCTATGGCAGGAACAGGAATCATTGAGGAGTGGAGCCCTGTTTGACACTTCATTTATTGGTGTGCCAGCTGATTAGAACATTGTTTAAGCTTCTTTTATTCCTCCATTTTTATCACTCAATCAGGCTCTCGGAGCAGTTAAACCAATCTTCCTCACCTACAGTGCGTATAAGACTCCAGCTTAACCAGGGTGTTAGGAAAGCGAAATGCCCTGTTTGTAGAATCCTTAAGAAAAAGGTGCCAGATGCAAAGTCACGTTGCAACGTTGGCTGCTTTTCTTTTCTAGGTGGGCTGGTTTCCATCTACGTACGTGGAAATGGATGAATAAACTCTAATCCGGCATTGCACCCTGCACCAGAAACTTCAGCAAAGGGATGAACAGAAGCCTGCACAGCATCCTGAGTTAACTGAAGTGTTTAAAAGCTTCATTTTTGGCTATTCAACATTCTCCCTCCTCAGTCTTAATCCTGGGATCTAAAGATGCTGGTACTGACAGATTAATGGCTTGCCTGGAGCCAGGCAAGAAGCAGCCTGCCAGTCTGTCATTGTCAGGCACCAGGGCAAAGCCAGAAGCTTTTCTTCCCAAAAGAGCCCTGCAAACACACTGGTCTTTTTACTTCATTGGGTCAGACATCACAAGGGTCCACCATTAGTAAGTGTTTAATACGTATTTACTTTCTTCTCACGTGCCAGTCACTAGAATTTTTGATGGTACAAAGAAGCAGAAGTTTAATTTTGCTTCTCCCAGCACAAAGAAAAATTAGAGCTCCTCCCTTTGGGCAGTCTCCTGGAAAGGTCCCGCATTACTTGTCTTAAATGCCTCGCAAGGTGACTCATTGCCTGGCAAACACTTTTACCTCCAGATGTTACTCGTGATAAAATATTAGAGGCAAACGCTCAGGTTGGCTTCATAAGTGATATATCCCGGAGGGGTTTTCATTATTCATCTGATGTCCTCATTATATTTGCAAATCTCTATTTTAAAAAGTACATAAAAGAGAGTATCTTCACATTCAATCTTCACAACCTTCGTGATTTCATAGGGTTAGTTTGGAAACGTAGCACTTCACTTTCTGAAAAATCATCTTGGCCGGGTGTATTACAGGTAGTTGCACGTAACCTGACTGAGATGGCATTGTTTACAGAAACAGATCAAGAGCTATAATTTATATCAAGTCATTCTGTAGAAGCAACATCTATGAACACATGTCTTTTCCTCTCTCCCCCCCACTAAAAACCCCTGGGACGTATTTGCCGAGTCTCATGTTTTCCTGGAGTAGTTACAGTAGCACAGATGACTTGTTGAGGATTTTGGAAGGAAACACAGCAGGGTCCTTCGTGGGTTTCTGGGACAGGGGCATCCGTGAGACTTTCCTGGTCTCATTCAGTGTGGGCTCCCAGCATCTCACTGAGGGTCTCCCCACCAGCAGGCCCTTTCTGGGTGTGTGGTAACTGGTGGAAAGATCAGTTTTGCAGTGCATCGATTTTATTGACCGAGTCTTTGCTTTTTACGTGAGGAGTTGAAATATGTTCCTTCTATGACACGTGGAGTGGCCAGTCAAGACAGTCAAGTTTCGACACTAATTTGGCCCCTTTCCTGATGAAATATTTCTTTTCATAGCAGAAGTCATGTTCTGGCAAGATTCAGAGAGTGTTTCATGTTGGAAGTAAACAGAACATTAGAAGCATTAACTTAACAGAGCCACGCTAGGAACGTTTTGTTCTGAAATTGTGGATCGTCTCTGAAATGTGGTCGGTGTGGCAACCCCATCCCCAGCCCCCTGCAATGCCCAAACTTGACATTCAATAGGTGCAACCCCCTTTAGAGACCCTCATGGACTGGGACTTCTCAAATAGGATAGATTCAGGACCTTTACCTCAGAATGATGTAAACTGTGATTGTGTTTTAGAAAAATTATTATTTGCTAAAACCAGTTAAACTTTTTGTACATGTGTAAATGATCATGAAAATGAATTTTATAAAATGTTCTGTATAGTAAAATTACCCCCTCACGGCATACTCCTGGCGTGGATTTTGCCTCTGAAGTCTTATCTGCGACTCTGTGTCTGGGGAGTGTTGTGTCTGTTACTGTCAGCCAAACGTTGCTACGGAGGGAGTAGCTTCAAGCAAATGGAAACATACCTGTGCGGAATATTGTAACTTGTACTGTTTCTCTTATTGTCATTTGGCCAATAGACTCCCTCCCTTCCAGGTGGTGTTTGGTCTTCCAGTTGCATTTCATGGACCTAAGGATTTCCTAGCAGAGGATGATAGAGTCTCTTTTCATGATGTTACTGATTACATCTTTGTCTACGTTTAATACTTTGTTTTGGAACTTTTAAATGCTGCGGATTTGTGTAGATTTCTAATACCAAAGACAGGAGTCAATGTTTTTCCATGTACTTTGTCTCACCTGAATGCAGCCCTTGCGTAATATGGTGAATGAGAGTGTTATTTCACGTTGTAATATTTTGTAAATATGTCAATACAATAAGTAGTTACTACTTGCATTAAATTGATTTCTTGAGAGCCGAAGACTTTCTATTGAATGATTTCTTAATTCGACATACAGCAGCCCCTCCCCCCCTTATGGGCAGGGGAGATGTTCCAAGACCTCCAGTGGATGCTTGAAACCTTAGTATTGACTGCCGTACATAAATTAGGCACAGTAAAAGATGGACAACAATAAAAGTAGAGTGATCGAAGTGATATACTGTAATAAAAGTTACATGAGTGCAACATTATGTAAAATAAGGATTACTTGAACACAAGCATGCTGTTTCTGCGACCATTGATCTGATAACCTTGATGGCTACTAAGTGAGTGACAGGCAGAAAACATACACCGCGTGGAGAAACTTGACAAAGGGATGGAACAGGATGGTGTGGGTTTTCCTCATGCTACTCAGAACAGTGTGTGAGATTTAAAACTTATGAATTGTTTATTTCTGGAATTTTCCATTTAACATATTTAGACTGTGAGTGACCAGGCCTAACAGAAACCATGGGAAGCGAAACTGGATAAGGGAGGACTAGTATATACCAACCCCATAATAAACATGGGAACAGAAGCCCAGTTTTGATCAAGTTAGGTCAGGTTGCTGCCTAAGTTACCGACAGTGGCCTATAAGCATACTCAATAGTTGCAAATAATATCTATTGACGTGCTTGCCATGAGCCACACACTGTTCAAATGCTTTATGTGCAATAACTTACAACAACCCCAGAGGGTGGAACCCCATGTTATCTCCAAATGAGGCATTTTAAGAGGCTGCACCTTGACCCAGGCCACACAGCTGGTATGTGTCAGAGCTGGGGTTCCGACTTGGACATCAGCCTCTGTAACCTCTAACCAGCACCTTGTCCTGCCACACTTCACGAGACAAGAGAGAGATTAGGTATGTTTCTAAGATTACATAGCCCAGAAGAAGCTATTTCATAAAAAACAGTGGCCTAAACAATTAAAGATTAACACAGAATTCAGAAACATTCTCTGATTTCTGCTTCCTAAAAGAAAACCTCAAACAGATGCCACCTAAGTGGATTGGTATCAGAGATCAAACTGTTTTTTTTTAATATTTTGAATCAAGTTTTGCACAGAAAATAATGAACTGCTGAACCAGAAAGCCTCAAAGGCAGGTTTCCTCGACGAAGCAGGCCTTCAGGTCATCCGCGATGGTGGAGGCAGGCAGGCTCGGGAGAGAATGGGAGTCCGTTTCCTCTGAGGACCAGGAAAGGCAAGCCCTCAGCAGTAGCTTTTCTGTTGACATCACCAGCACGATTGTGCTCAGAGATATAAAATCACCCCTATTCATCACAGCAGCGGGTTGTCCACCCCTTACTCCTTTTACTTGAAGAGCCAGTTCCTTTGATGTCTTGGTTTTATCCCTTCAACATATTAACAGTTGTGTGACTTTCAGACCTTGTATGATGAGATCACCATCACCCTCTGTAATAAGAGATCAATAATAATAAGGACCTTCCTTATTATTTAACATAGAACTATATCCTTTATAACATTCAAATACTTTCTTCCCATCAAATAATTGAAGTAAAATATATTGATCATTGGTCTTTAGGTACCCTGCTGGTTCTACTTGACAGCTGTAGATATAGAAAAGTGATAAAGGCATGGCTTCTGACGTCAGACTGCACATCTGGGCTCGTGTTCCCATCCCTGCCACACAGGGCCTCGGCCAGTAGGCATCATAATAGCACCTACTTCATAGGCTGGTTGTGAGACTCAGCTGAAATCACACGTATAAAGTGGGATTGTGGCTGACTGATGCTGGACCATTTTTGTCCTCATTATCATCACTATTGTCACATGAATTCACTGGCAAATTTGGGTAGTCGCTCTATTAATCTTTGAATTCCTTTAGTGCAATTCAGGCTCACTTATTGAATTAAAGGGCAAAACTCTGCAGATTGTAAATGAGACACTTCCTTTAGGAAGGAAATAAACCATTTGATGTCAGGAAGTATGGGAGTTTTAGCATCAGTCAGATCTGGGTTTAGACCCCAGCTTTGTCATTGATTTTTCTGAGCTTCGATTTTCTCTCTGTCATAAAGGGATAATTATAAGTGTCTGAGAGGGCCATTATGAAGAAATAATCATAACATGTGGAAAAGATGTCCAGCAAAGGGCCTGGCACATTGTAGGTGCTTGGGCAATGTCAATCTTTCCTTTGTAAAATACTCAGGAACCGAGCCATGTGATCATAGCTTTTATTTTGAATATTAGAGCTAATGCTGTGTTTCTTACACATGGTTTAATTTTGAGCATTCAAATTACAGATAGAATAAAAGGTGTGTGTTCAGGAAGATTAATATGCAAACCCACAAACAACCTCAGAAGTCAAATTTAACAGCTCCACATCATTTTGAGTATGAAAATGAAAATTTCACTCAGCTCATAATCATTTAGACTGAGTCCATTAGTCACTTCGTTTTTCACTGAAACTAGTTTCCTGGGATTGGTCTGAATCTGATGAGAAATGTTACACACTCACATCTGGTGGACTGGAAGGTCCCTTATTGTAAGGAACAAGTCCAAGGAAGAAGGTTGGAAAGAAATCCTGTCTCTAGCTAGATGCTGTCGTATAGACAGGATTGAGGGAAATAGAGACAGAAAGCAAACCAAGAACTCCATTTGAAGCACTCTAGACTCTGGCTCTGTCAGAAAGTTCCAGAATTTCTAGGCACAATGCATCCGCAGTGACACAGATGTTCAGGGGCCTCAGCGCAGAAACGGAATGTGCACAAGAGCACCATCGTGCCCTGTCTTCCCTCGTCCTCTAAGGGACTTTGAGGCTCATGATGAGTTCATGGGGAAAGGCGAACCCCAGAATGGCTTGTGTGTCCAACCCATTGTCACCTGGCAGAGCCCTGGCCCCTTTCACCAGCGGAGGGACCCTGGGCACAGCACACACAGTCTTCATCTCTGAAAATGAAGGAGCTAACTGGCTGCTCTCTGTTGCTTCCATCCCAATGCCATAGTTTTGTGAAATTGTTTTCCTTCATGGTTCACAGTTAAGAAATTGGAAGATTTCATCAAGATGGAGAAGTTTTACAGTACGCTAGCAGTAACTGTAAAAGTCCATTACCTGTCTGGTGTAGTCACCATTGTTGGCATGACCTTTCATGGCCGTAAGTGGCACGAGGGTGGCTCCGCATTGGTGTCCTGAACACACTCACCTGCTGACACACACAGAAGTCAGAGAATGCCTGCAGAGCAAGTTCCTGTGTGGGGACCTACTGTGTTTGAACTTTTTGTCTAGGAAACAGCACGGACTAAAGGTTAAGGCACCAGCCCAAGAGTTTATGGCTGAGCATCTAAATGTGCTTTGACCTTTGACTCTAACAGTTGAGTTCTGTGGGGATGGTTACAATTGAACCTGGTGGCACTGGCGATCAGCCAGCTCTGGGCAGGTGTTGTGACATAGCCTCTCTCTCCAAACAACTGCCTGGGCGTGTGCACCTCTGGACTTGGCCTGCCCGTCCCACAGCACCTGTGCGTTTCAGGCATTGCTGCTCCACGCCCACGGGTGGCAGAAATCCGACTTATCTACAATTAGTATACATTGTCCCTCTGCCATTGATAATAAAAATAAAAATCCCGTCATTTGCAATCTGCAGTTCACAATCTGCAGCAGAACCCTGAAAAGCCGGTGGGGCAACTTTATTCTCTTTCCATTTCACGGATGAGGAAACTGAGGCATGGTAAGGTGAACCAACTTGCCCAAGGTCACACAGATCAGAGCTGCTGCCAAAGGTAGGACTGAAACCCAGGGGTCTGGGTTCAAAGTCAAATAAATGCTCTTTACATTCATCCATGATACATCCGTTCATGGGAGCTTCTGATTTTTCAGAATTATTTCTACGGTTCCTAAAGCTCTTCTACTGAGAATCGCTCTGGGGAGCTGCTGTCTACACTGTGGGCAGCTGCTGAAACCCCAGGGTCAGGGGGGAAGGTGCTGGGTCCCAAGGCTTATCCTTCTTGCTGTCGGCATGCACCAATGAGTTTAAAATGTGTCAATAAATCTAATGATGACTCGAGTCTCATCGGTGAACGTGTTGGGATTTTCTAGTGATTCGAATGAAGAAGAAAGGTTTTCTTTTGTTTGTTAGTTGGTGTTTTCCAATGATAATGTAGGCTCTGTTTCCTCTTTACATTTGGAGATTTTTGTACTCGTATGTGCAGGCAGTAGACTGGGCATGAGGTATGTATCATCCCATTTAATCCTCATGAGAATGTATCAGCGACTGATATTCCATCTTAATCATGAAAACTCTCGTCCTGGTTGAGTAACACATCTACACCGGGGCTGGGTTTTTAGGTGATATGACCTGTTTGAATACTGTGTTTGGACTTTTTGTCTAGGAAACAGCACGGACCATAGGTTAAGGCCTCAGCCTTAGAACCGAGCTATCTGGCTCTACCACTTATTAGCTATGCGACCTTGGGTGAGTCGCTTACACAGCTTGTTTCTCAGTTTCTCTGAGGAATAAAGGTGATGATTGCACCTTATTTCAAAGAGTTTTATGGGATTAAATGATATAATATGTATGAACAACAGAGATTTTTAATTTGCATTTTAGTCACCATTTAAAATTAAACTTGTACGTAAAAAATGCTACAAATTTTATAAGTTAACACAGACATCAAACAATTCTCTTTTTCCTGGTATATTGGTCTTTGGAAGAAATGTCTCAAGTTAATTGTTCACGTTCGTAATGCTTTGAAAATGAGGTGTTAGGAGCACAAATCAAACATGGCGTATTAGTTGTCGACTGTTGTGTAACTCATTCCTCCAACTTGTAGTAGCCAATGACGATAGACATTCATTACCTTTCAGTTTCTGTGGGTCAGCAATCAGAGAGTAAACTGGCTGGGTATTCCTGTTCAGGGTCTCCCTTGAGGCTTCAGTCAAAGTGCCAGTCAAGGCCGCAGTCATCTCACAGTTCATCTCGTGGAGGATCTGCTTCCAAGTTCACTTGCGTGGGCCTCTCCACATGGCTGGCTCACAATAGGTCGGCCAGCTTCTCCTTACATTATCCAGCCAAGAGTGAGAGACCTAAAGCACTCAAGATGAAAGCTAGTATCCTTATAACTTCGTCTCAGAAGTGACAGTCATGACTTCTGCCTTGTTCTATTCCTTAGAAGTGAGTTACTAAATCCAGCTCATGCTAAGGGGAGGGGGTGACAGCATGGATATTAGGACAAAAGGCTCTCTGAAGGCCATTCTAGCTGCTAGTTTCCACAGATGGGTACGTTGAAAGATCATTTAAGACAAGTATAAGGTTCATGTGAGATGCCTGGTTACTTTGGAGAAATTGAGTTGACTAAAATTTAGTTCTTTGTTAAAAAAAGAGAAAGTGTTGACTCCTTAAATCAATATTTACTGTGTGCCAGGCTCTACAGAGGTTATAGGAGTGGAGAGAAACATCTCCTCAGGGGAACTCATTTTCTTTATCTTTTCTCATTTAGGAGATGCCCTTCCTGAGGCTCGAAATGTCGGGTCAGGGACAATCAGATGGAGAAGGGGAGTTTTGACACTTAGGAAGTGGGCTTGGCCTCATGGTAACAGAGAAAAGTGTAAACAGCAACCAGGCATGCCTTGGAAGTGGCTTGAAAAATTTAAATCCGCAAGGAGCTGGCAAATCATTCATTCATTCATTCATCCAACACCTATGTGCTGAGCTCCTTCGATGGGCTCCATCATTCTAGACCTCAAGGCTACGACAATGAACCTGACACCACTCCTGCACTTGAGGAGCCGACAGGCTTGCAGACAGTGAAAGGCAATAAAGAGATACATAAAGTTAGGTGCTGGTGTTATTGAGGGGAAGCAAAATAAGTGAGAGTTCTTCTATGGAAGGTGGTCAAGGAAATGTGTTTGAGCCAAAGCCAAGTCTAAGTGAGAGGGGGAAATTACGTGATTATCAGAGGGCTTACACTGAGCCCTTGGAGAAGAGAAAGGGGCACGAGCCGATGGAGAAGGCGAGAAGTGCGAGTGAGAGGAGCTCATTGGTGGCAGGGAGCTCCCCGGGGCAGGCCTCACAGGAGGGAGGTGACAGCCACTGGAGGGTTTCAAGTGGGGCAGGGACATGTTCCATTTACATTTCAGAAAACTCACCCTGTGGCAGGACCCTGTGGCAGGACTCATCCTGTGTAAGTATGTTAGGGCCACTGTCACCATGCTCCACACATCAAGTAGCTTAAACAACAGGAATTTATTGTTCAAGATCAAGGTGTCGGCAGAACCATGCCTCCCCGGAAGGCTCTGGGGAAGGCTGTGTTCTGGGGTTTCTCTGAGCTTCTGCAGTTCTTTGGTTTGTGGCAGCAGAACTCTGATCTTCATGTGTGTCCTCCCTGTGTGTGTCCAATTTTTGCTTCTTTATAAAGATCCCAATTATACCGGATCAGGCGCCTACCTGTCTGCAGTATGACTTCATCCTAACCAGTTACATTGGTCATGAACCTATTACTAAATAAAGTCAGATTTGGAGGTACCGAGTGTTAGGACTTCAGACTACTAAAGAGCTGCCTGAAAAAATACACATGCTTCAGCAGAGATTAGCAGGGGGAGAGTGCAGCATGCAGGGCCAGACATGCTAACACAGGCTGAAGCCCCTCGCCCACCTCACTCCCCGACCCCAGACCGTGTCTAGTTTCTGTCCTGCTCAGCCTCAAGAGGTATAAATTCACATAGTTGCCAACAGAAACAATACAACTCCTACCCATGTATTTTTCAGCTGCTCAGGTCATCAGCCCCAAGTGAATTACCCCCTTTTTCTCTCACCCTAGATGTCAAGATCACACCAGGAGGGCAAAGCTCCTAAGTACTTTTGTGTGATGAACTCATTAGAAACAAGCAACCCATTTAAATGAAGTAATGAACTGCTCTGGAATTCTGTGCAAATTAGACCTGCATAATATAGAGAAGGGAGGGAAGGTGTCCTCTGGTTTCGCAGAGGGGTGGGAAATGGCCTCAGCATTTATTATACTTAATGATGAGATATTGTTGCCTGGGTGGTTGGAAGGAGAAAATTTACCTTAATGGTGTGTGATGAAATGAATCCACATTAGTGTGAAGGAAATTGTTTTCTTTACCTTTATTCAATCTGTCTGGTCAACTCATATTATTCAATTTACTTTGCATTTTCTTTAAAATATTGGTCATAATCCAATTTTTAAGCCCTGCGTCAAAGATGACATAGAGTAGCTATCCAGGAGGGGCTTAAAGGAAAGGGGCGGGGGTGGGTAAGCCCTAAATGAACAACCCTGCAGTAAAACCTTGGCAGCCGTGCCATCAGTTTGAACCCATCGTACAGAAAGACCCAAGCGAAAACATGATGTACTCTCTTGAGACTTCTCAGCACAGCCCGAAATATAGTTAAAATTATGCAGAAAGCAAAAGTTCAGCTTGAAATCACATAGCAAGTTATTTTTAAAACAATTAGCAGTTTCAAAGTTCTTAAGATGTTAAAAGTACATATATTTTTCCAAGACAATTCCGTAATACAGCTCATGGCGAGGCAGAGAAAGCAGAGGAAAGGGCGTGAGTTCAAGCAGGTTCTAGTTAGGGCTCCTTCCACTAACAGGCCAGGAGGCTCGGAGTGGAGCCTCTCATCTCCCTGAGACTGTTTTCTCGTGTGTAGGATCAGGCATTAAATTAGGAAACTTCTGTGCCTACTTCCAGCTGTAGCATTCTATCATTCTGCATCAAGACATCTGAGAAATATTGAGCTTGAGAATCAATTTTGTAAATAGGACAGAGAACTGGGGTACAAACAAAATCAAAGTGAATAATTTTGAAGGTCAGAAGACTGAAATCAGTATCTTCTTAATATCTCCTCTCTCACTACCTTACTCCTAGTCAACCTCATTTCACCTAGACAGTTGCAAGATCCCCCAACTGCCAACCCTATTCCCATTCTGGCCCCCTGGGACAATTAATCAATTATTTATTTGTTTGTTTGTTTACTTATTTATTTATTTACTTACTTACTTATTTATTTATTTATTTATTTTTAATGCCTACAGCACCTGCTCTTCCTAGGTGGTGTCCCATCCAAGTACTAACCAGGCCCGACCCTGCTTGGCTTCTGAAATCAGACGAGATAGGGCACATCCAGGGTATCATGGCTGTAGCTGGGCCAATTTTTTAATGATATTTTGTTTCTTTTTTCAAAACTCTTCAACAGTTCCCATTTAGTCAGTGAATGTGTTGAGTAGTGACCTAGGTGCATGGGTGCCGGAGATACGTGATAGAGAAGACAGACAATTCTCTGTTCTAATAGAGTCCACTTTACACTGGCAACAACAAGGAGCTAGACAATAAATGAATATACATGGCAGAAAATCAGGACATGATAACGCAATGAAGAGAACCAGAACAGAGGAAAGAGACAGTCAAGAGGACAGTACTGCTTTAGACATGGTAGCCATGGAGGGCCTCCCTGGGGAGTATTCGCAGAGACCTGAAGAAGTAGAGGAAGGAGCTGTGTGGCTGTCAGGGTCACGCAGTGCAGGCAAAGAGCCGGTGCAGAACCCTGGGAAGGGGTGAACTTGGCTTGGTACCTCCAAGTAACAGCAGGTGGACTTCTGTTTCCAGAACAGAGTGAGCAGGGAGGGGTTGGCAGAAGATGAGTTAGAGAGCTAATTTGGGACCAGATCGCCTTGGGCCTTGCAGGTAATGGCAAGGACTTTAGATTTTATTTTTGGAAAAACCATTGGAGAGTTTTGAGCAGGGAAATGACATAATCGGATTTGCTTTTCCAAAGACCCCATTTGTTTTGTTGGTGGAAGTTCTACTAAAGGGGGACGAGACTGGAAGCAGAGAAAGCATGAAAGCACCACTGTACAACCCAGGCGAGAAATGGGGTGGCTCATACTGGGATGATATCACAGGGCGTACGGAGAAGGATCGGGATTCTAGATACATTTTGAAGTCATCTCTGGCTTTGCTTAGGGCTTGAATGTGCAATGATAAGAAAAAGAGAATCATTAAGGCTGAGGTCAACGTTTTTAAGGCTTAAATGGTATTTAAGCACATGCATGTTGTATACACATATAGTAAAGGCTGAGCCATCTAAGCACAGGTGTCAGGTAGTAGAGTATGAGTCCATAGTTGGAGGAGACACTGGGGCAGGATAAAAACAGTTGGAAATGAGCAGCATATCTGAAGTCGTGGGACTAAATGAGATGAGCCTAGTGAATGAGTGCTGGAGGAGAAGCCAGGTGATGAGCCTTGGGCCACTCCAAGGCCTACAGTTTGGGTAGAGAAGGGGACTCCAGCAATGGGGACAAATCACAGAAGACCATGCACACCTTCCCCCCAACAGCACCCGCCCTGCTTGCATCAGCACCAACATCCTCCCCTTCTGCTGTTCTGTGAACTGTCCAATCCACTTACACATGGGATCTTATCCCTTCTCCTGCCCTCAAGGACATTCCTCTAGCGCTATTCCTTCTCCAATCTGCAGATTCAAACTTCATTTCTTCACCAGACCCTTTCCTTCAGGACGTAAATATCCTTCTTACAAAAATAAATCAATAAAAAGGAAGCGCTTTGTCCCCTCCCCCTGGATCTCTCTCTCTCTAGCTACTGTCATTTATCATCCCCTCTAAAGCAGCGCTCCTCAAAACAGCTGACAAAAGTGGCTTCTCCTGTTCTCTCTTGAACCTATTCCAATCTAACCTTTGAACCAAGACTCCACCAAAACCTCCTCCCCAAACCTCCAGGCCGCTAAATCCTAAAGTCAACTCTCAGCAGCATTTAAATCGCTGACATCTTTCCTCTTGAAATAATTGCTTCGTTTAGTTTCTAGAACAACATGCTTTCCATTGCCTTTCCTATCTCACGAGCTATTTCTCTCCAAACTTCTCGGATTCGTTCAACAAATACTTAGTGCCTACCCGGTGCCTCCACTGTTCCTGCCACCAGTGATACAGCCCTGAGCAAGCCCTTGCGTCGTGGAGCACAGCAGGTTCTCATGGGTAGAGGCAGACAACGAGGTTCTAGACACCGGGTGAAGACAATGTTTCGGGGAGAAGTGGGTGATCAGCTGTGTAAGTGATGTGAAGAGATTGAGTGATCTGAGGATGCAATTTGCCACTGAATTTGACAGACTGCCTTGCACACTTCTTTTTTCAGGCCTCAGCTTAGATGCCATCCTCCGCCAAGTGTCCTCTGACCCCCCGAACTAAGTTGTCTCTCCTCTGTCGATCTTATATTTTGTCACTGCACTGTCATGTTTATAATTATAGATTTAAGTGTTTGAATTTTACTTTGTCCCACAATTCTGTTTTTGTCGTTAGCATTCTTTTATTATCACTTCAAAACATTTTTTTAAAATTTATTTATTTCAATTAGTTTCAAGTATACAGTATTCTTTAAGTTCCATCAAGACTACTTTACACTCTGCGAAATGAGTACCTAGAGTGTTATCAGCACAATATGTTTGTTGTTTGAATGAGCACCTAAATGAATCAACGAATGGCTAACCAGCCTTCTTACTCTGGGGCTGAGCTGGATTATGTCATATCAGCTTGGTTAGGATGGAACTACATCGCCCAGAATCCCATTTCCTCTATGTCTCCAGAGAAGAGTTGGCCAAACAAGAACTTGTGCAAGGTCTAGAAAGGAGAAGTAAAGCAGTGGTTATTACTCTCAGAAGGTCTTGCTGTCAAATATGTAGAAAACAGATTCAGAGGTACCCGGGGATTCTGCTTGTGATTTTTCTTCTCCATTCTTTATCTGGCTCATCTTACTGACTGCTCATCCTGACTCCTAGGTTCAAAACCAGATATTTGGCTGTGGATCCACAGAGGCAGAGCTCTGCAGAGGCCACAGCTTCCCGTAGACCTATCAAGACCCTTTCCCTTTGCCACCCCTGTAGAGTCTCTTGGGATCCCCTGAAACCTGGGCTTGTCCACCCTGCATCAGTGCTTCAGGAGGACTGGTTGGTGACCCCGACTTTGCTTTCTGGATGTACCTTCCCTAATATTTGCCACAATTATGTAAGTTCTCATTCTGTAGTAAATCTTTTATCCAATAACAGTCACAGTGGCTCTGGTTTTCTGATTAAACCCTGGTTATTGGTGTGTCACCCATAGGCTCAGCCACACGGAATTTTACTCTTCAAGCCAGTGCTGCAGGCTCAACCTACTGACAGCAGGGATCAGCCCTACGTGCTGAACACAGCAACTTTCCACAGGGGAGCCAGCCAGCCATCTGGTTACTTTGGGCCACTTCCACCATGGAAGAGCAGTGCTTTATTCTCTCTGGAAAATGTTTACTCTGAATATGGATTTGCCTTTTTGGCCTGGAGCGCTTCAGCCAAAATGATCATCTATGGATTTACGGAATGTCTTTCATTGTCCTACAGACCATTGGTCCTAACCAAGGAATTAATGTTGCAGCAGATTAAGCACAACGATGATCTCATGTTCATAGAATTTACTGGTTTCGCCATATTTCCCATCGTGCTGAAATAGCTGATGTGACAGAACTAAAGATGCGTTCTGGTTCCAGCCAGCTGGTGACACAGGGGTATTATCCTCTAGAACATAGTATATACCCCAAACCAGAGGTCTAGATAAGTTATTGTTTTCTTCTTAGCCAAGATTTTCAGCCCTGAGATCAAGAGATGGGCATGGGGGTGGGTCCTTTCATAGTCACCCTTTGTGAAATTTTACTTCCCATTGCTTTAGTTTTGGGATCTACTGGTTTAGAGTCTTAGTTTCCAAGGGAATAATAATGTTATGCTATGTTGTGCTATGAAAATATGAGCACATGAAAACTTTTTGCTTTCCTCCTTGAAAGTGGTTACAAGGAGAAGAGCCAAGAATGCATATATTCTCTGTTATAAAATTTCACTTTAGTTTGGATTTTTCATGTTAACTTGCTAGGCATTGAAAGGACAGATAACACAGCTAATGTTTTATTGGTACCAGAATTAGGAGTGCCAAAGACCTCTCATATTTCACCTGACATGTTATTATGAAAAGTCAAAAATAAAGTAGAGCAAATATCCTTGCTAGTGGCATTAACTGTTCTTTATGGAATGTGTATTGTTATAGTGACTTATTTGTCTTAAATGTCAGGTTATTTTTCTTGAATATTAGACATATTTCCCCATAATACCAAAACTTTTGGCCTCAGAAGAGCTAAAACTTATGTATCAAGTGCTAATTATCAACCTCTGAGGTCGAACTGGAAAAGACACCCAATCATGAACAGAATGATTTATTTTATAAAAAGAGTCATCTCTGAAAGACACTAAAAGCATTTTCAAAAACTCAAATAAATTCTTGGTTGGTCAAGTGCTCATTTCTATTTGGAGTGTGGGTTATGGGAATTAAGTGCTCTTCCTATGCATTTTGTGAAATTACATCTCATGCTGTTTGATAGAATCTACAAGATCTGCATTTGTCATGATCCCAGCAGAAGACACATGGCACATAAGTAATATTTTAGTGAAAAGACTGTTTACAGAGCTCAGAGCAGGGTTAAAGGAAACCAGTGGGGCTAGGTGGCACATCCCTGGGCTAGCAGCAGTGGAGAACAAAGACCTAGGCCCTAAGCAGCTAGTGGAATGGGTGGTTTTAGCAACCTGGAAAGTTGGAGAAAGCTGGAGGAGAGGGCCCCAAGACAAGCCACTGACAACCCAGAGCCTAGAATCAGAAGCTTGAGAAAGTGAGTCTTGGCATTCAAGCAAGAGAAGGTCTGCTCAGACCCATGTCGTCCACACCACGGATGTGGCTGCCTTATGAACACGGTCTGCACCCTCCCAACAAGTCTCCAGATGATAAAGATGGGATTTTTCATAGGAGAGACGGAACAGGGACTCACAGACCCGACGGCTCTGATAGTTCTTAACAGTGACCTTAACCGAATGCATTAACCTCAGGTTCTTCATTAGAATAAAGGTTTAGAAAGGTTTTCTCTAAAGTTTCCTCCAACTTAAGAAGCTCCATGTATTAGTGATGCAAAATGGTTGGAAATTTTTATGAAAACTCAATCTTTATGTAACCAAAGTTCAGGCCTAAAATGTTTTTATTTCATATACATCTTTTAAAATGCCCTTTAATAAATTTTCCCTAGGGTACAAAGCATAAAATAAACAAAGTGTATTGCATAGAATTCCAATGTCCAGGGCATATTATAAATCAATCGCTATGACGATTGTTGATATTTTATCTTATTTGACCTATAAATTGGCAATATCTAATTTGACCCATAAATTGGCAATATCATGTGATTTGATCTACTAGTATGACTATATGCAAAATTTTTAAGTGTGTTGTGTTTGTTTTGAACATCAGCATGTTAGGAAAAAGTTGAGAATTTTCATGTTTTCCTCTGACTTTACACATTAATGCCACAATCCTCGGTTATTTCCTCATTTTGGTGGAAAATGATAGGAGTGATACTATGATATTTCAGTTTCTGCAAAAGACAAACAGGTTTCTGAACTCTCTCTTTATTCTCTTGCCAGAAAACTCTTGCAGTTCATTCTCTCCTGCACAGAGTAAAAGGCATCAGCCCTGGTTTCTGGGGCATCCTCAGGGTAGCAGCCATGTAGGTTACTGGGCACTATCGGCAACTTGATTGCTTATATTCTTTTAATCCAATTTTATTTCCAGAGTTGGCATAGAATTCACGTTTATGTCAACACTGCTGGTAATATTAAAATAACAAATACCATACAGCACTTATGATGTCGTAGGCACTGGTTGAAATGTTTTGTACATATTAAATCACTTCATCTTTATTTTTCTATGAGAGCTGTACTGCTACTACCCACTTTTCAGATGAGAGGCCGAGGAACATCCAGTTTTCTCTATGGGCTCAAGATCAAACAGCCAGCAAGTGGCCCAGCCAGGACCCCAGCCTGTCTGTAGCCTCATGCTCTGCTATCTCTCTGGTTAGGCTTCCAAACACATGCTTAGGTCAGTGTTGCAGGTACAATTCTCAAGTCATTCTCAGGACAGGGTCACTGCCACCTACAATCATGGAGCTTTATGCCTATTTCGTTTTTGCTACCTTTTTTCCCGGAGGGTTTGGAAGACATGTTGGTGATGGGTCTTGTGAGCTGAGTTACAGAGAAACCAGGCTAGTCATTTGATGGGCACTCCTGTCCCGAGCTCTGGAAAATGTTATTCCTTTATTCAAACTGACAACGGTAAGTGAGGCACTGTCCAGGACTGTCCTTCAAGAGCGGACTACTCATTTTAAATAGAGAGGCTAAGATTTTAATTGCCCCTGGGTCTGTCATAAGAACCTGCATGTGGGTGATGGACTGTTGTAGAACTTGGCAATTTTCCTTGGATGTACTTTTGAGTCTGAGAAATTTGCACATCTTCTTCCTTAGCAAGCTATTTTAAGAAAAGAGAATGTATTCAGCCATTTAGCATTGTAGAGTTGAGCTAAAACTTTTGTGTTTCAGCAGGTTGGGGTTTGTGATTTTTTTCACATTACCCATGGGGCAGCATCAGTCCCTAGTTTATCCACAGAGGGATTTGCTAGGCTCAGGTATCCCATCATTAGGAGACAATGATTTTACTACCCCCAAAAAGCCTGAAAAGACATTATCTAATGATGTCCTTGGTGATCAGGCACCATGATTTGAAACGATGCCAACAGTTATCCCTTTGCCTTCTTTATCCAGGCTGGAGCCCTTTCACAGCCCCATCTGGAGCGCTTGGCTGGGTATTTCAGAAGGACAGATTCCTAGCAGATGGTTTATCAGAGGATCTGGCACATAGTTTGGCCAAGAAAACCTCGTCTAATACCTCCGAATTTGGGAAGCTTTAGAGTGAAGAGTGGCTCCAAGCCTTGTGCACAACCAGGAATGTTTTGCTTATTAGATTTTGAAAATGATGCTCAGAGTAAATATCTAGACGGCAGCAGTTCTGGAGATCTGGCACTGGGGATGGGACCAAACTAATGTATCCTCTTCGACCAGTTTGATGACATCTATAAAGTTTGGGATAGTGCCAGGGCCTTGAGCCTGGAAAGAATGAGGCTAATCCTAAAAGATATCAGGCATTCTGACAAGTGATATTTTAATTTAAAATATGCAACTCTGATCAGCATGAAATGTCTTGAGTGTCTAATTGGCTGCTTAAAATTAATATGTTCAAACCAACTCCTTTCGCAGTCTTCCCCATCTCGGCTAATGACAACTCCATCTTTCCATTTGCTCAGGCCAAAAACCATTAGAATCATTATTGATTATTCCATCTCTCACAGACACAACTCAGTTCATCAGAAAACCCTGTCAACTCTACCTTCAAAATATGCGTCACATTCAACCTTTCTGCCACCATCCTGGTTGATGCTGCCATTATCTAGAGAGTGGATGATTGCAGGAGCTGCTCACCTGGCCCTTTTGCTTTCATCTTTACTCCTGTGCAGTCTGTTCCCAACACAGCATTCTGAGTGACACTGCTGAAATCTATGTCCCACCATGTCACCCCTCTACCGCAAGCACTCAAGAGGCTTTCCATGGCACACATTGTGAAAGCTCCCACGTGCCTGAATTAGAAAGAAGGGCATTACCTAGATCCAGTTTAATAGGATTTGGGTGGATTTGAGTGGTTAGAGAGTAAGAGGGGTCAAAGGTGAGTCCCAGGTCCTGCCTTGAACAGCAGGTGTATGCCATTTCCCGAGAGGCACACTGAAGTGAATGGGGTTTGGGGTGCGGAGAGGTGAGAGTGAGAATGGGGAGAAGGTGTGAGTCAGCTTCTGACACACTGAGTGTGACGTATACATATGCAACATCCCCATGGTGATATCCTGCGTAGGAGCACGTCTGAGCAGGAGCAACAGATTAGGAGTCATTAGTTTATAGACAGATGGTGATCCACAAGGACAGAGTTAGAATGTGCATGGAAGGTCTGGGATGGAATATGCTGCTTGAGCAGCTGCAATAATCCAAAGCTTGGCTATATAAGGAAAAAAGCCTACCATGGAGTTAGGAATTAGTCAAGGAAATCAAGGAAAAGGAGACTTTTACAGAAGAGGGTACTGTCAACTGTGACAAATAGTATTAAGAGATCAAACAGGCAGGGACTAAGAGTGAACTTTGGAATTAAGCAACAGGGAGGCCTCTGGTGAGAGGAGAACCTCGGTGCATAAGACAGATGGGTCGGTGATGAGAGATGAAGGGAAGGTAGAGACATAGAGGTGGCAGGTAGACGCTCTTCAAGAAACTTAGCTGTGAAAGAGAAACGTGGCTGTGATCAAAGGGGAATCTGTGGAGAAGAGTGACTTGACTACAGAACAGAGTAATGTTACCAGAAAGTGCTGGGGACATGGCTGAGTCAGAGACTGTGACTTTATGATGGTGCTACGTGCCTGGCTGGAAAATGTCCCCCGTCAACAATGGGTGGGCCAGGTTCAGGCATGGAGAAGACAGGTGGTTGGAGTTTTCCAGGTGTCGTGATGACTGGATAAGTGATTTGCAGCTGTTGGGAAGAGAACAGGTGGCCCATTCCATCTGAGCTGGATCTGTAGGAGATAAATCCAGAAGGAGGCAGATGGACCGGGGGCTGGTAGAGCCCTCTGGACTGAAGTCAATTCTGCCCACCTGTGTGGGCACGGTTTGTCTGCTGTTCTCCTTTGTCTCATTCCTGACATCCCTTGAAGTTGGGAAGCGAGGCTGCTTTCCCCAACTTTGATGCAATTGTTTGCTTTATTCCTCCCATCATTTCTTCACTGCCGGCACAAATCGGAATCAGGAATTGAGGGGAATAGAGAAGTCTGAGATAACTTCTGGGTTTGGGTGATATGGCGGTGAGAAGTGGGTATCAGAAAGGGAATACAGAAATGCAACAGGGCTGGGGCAGTGGATAAGGAATTGCATTATTTAACATGTTCAATCAAAATGCTTATGAAACACCCAGATGAAGACAATCAGTAAATAGCTGGATCTGTGGCTCTGGAGCACAGCCTACTCCTGGGAAGAGAGCAAGAGCTGAAGATGGATATTTATAAATGATCCATATCCAGGTGGTGATCGTAACCAATAGGAAGAATACGTCCTGTGGGTGGAGGGAGGGGAGAGACAGGGCCAGGACATGCTGAAGGAAGCACCTGTACTTGTGGGGCTGGTAGAACAATGTCCAGCCAAGAAGGCTGAAAGGAAAGTGGAAGAAACCGGTAATGCTATCGCCAGGACCAAGGGAGGAGAATTTTGAGAATGAGGGATGAGCCAGCAGGGACCAGTGCCGCAGTGGTCAGGTAACATGCGACTCAGAAGAGAGGCCACTGGGCACTTTTACGAGGGGTTCAGAGCCAGGGACTCTCCAGAGCCACAGGGATGACAGACTCGCAGCGAGCCCCGGATGGAGCAGTGGGGAGTGTTCTCTGAGCTCCATGCGAGGGTTCAAGGCTCCCTTCAGTTCTCACCAACAAACGAGGATGCAGGACTAGAGGACTGAGTTCCTGTGGATTCTAAAATCATGATCCCAGATATTTCACGGGAACGAGAGCCAAGAACAACACAAAATTACCCTTCCATGGAGAAGGTTTTAAGGCTGGTTCACCCAAACAGCCACATAAACATGTAAACTCGATCTCACCAAGAGTCTGTGCTGCCAACACATTTCCCTAAAGAAGGAATGTGGAGGCCCCAGGCCCCAGGGCACTGCGCCCTGCCTACTGTGAGCTTCACCTCAGAAGTGCTGGGTCCCCGGGGGCCTTTGCAAGCCTTGCCCACCCCCTAAAGAGGCTGCCACATGGAGCAGAGAGCTGCCGTCTGAGGCTGGGTGACTGCTTTGGATAAAAATGGGTTGCAAAACTTCAGGCAGTTGGTGGCAGCTGGATTAGATGACCTTGCGGTTATTTTCAACCCAATGATTCTTGTATCCTCTGAGGGAGGTCTCATTCCTGCTACTAATTCTGTCATGTTTCCCATGGGGATTGTGTTGCAAAAGACTTCTGCCCTATTTCCACCCTGGGGTCCCCCAGCTGGGTTCCCTTCCCTGCTTATAGATCCTCCTCTTTGATGCTAGGTGGGGTGAGGCCCTTGACCTTGATGTGCCAATTGAACTGAGTTTCTCTCCCTTTCCAGCTCCTCTCTGGACACTTTCCTTCCCCACAGAGCTTCATGTCTCTTTGACCAAATGGGGCTTGATATCAGGAGCTGGATGTCTGAGAGTTGGGGGCAGAGGGTGTCTCCAAGGTCTAGTGTGAGAGGAAGCCATGGCTGTGCAGCCCCACAGAGGAGGGGTGCAGCCCCCACATGCCCCCTCTTCACACATATTCGATGGTGAGAGCTGAGGTCATGGGGCTGTGGGGCAGGGCGAAAGGGGTGCCACATCCACCTCAGATCCCCTCTCTCCACCGAGGCTACTTCTCCAGGTTTCATGTCTGCATCTTGGCTCCTGCCATGAAGACGTTCCAGGTCCTAGGACTGTAGGTGAAATAGAAGACGAGCTGCCCTTTGGGGCCCCCAAAGCCCTGGATAGTCACTGAACTGGTGCCAAGGGCAAGAGAGGATTGGTGGCCCACATGGCAGGGAGCAGTGGCGGGATGAGGTGGGGGATGAGACCTGCAGGAGGGGAGGAGCCCTGGAGGAATGGGGAGCCTCAGACATTACCCTTTCTGGATTTTCACCGGGTGCCCTGGGAAACGAGCATTTCCCCGTGTCCCAGGACAGAAAGCTGTCCTAGCATGGCGCCCCTGGGGTCTCTGCTTCTCTCCAGTCCTTCCAGCCTTGCCTGCATTTCAGCTGTCTCATTCCCCTCATCCCTACTCTGCAGCTGTGGGAACTTCTCACCTTTGAGTTCAGGGACCAAGTGGAGGCTGCAGGGCCCAGCCCCCAGCAGGAGTCACTGTGGCCATGTCCATATGTGAAATTGCACCTCACTCCATGAGCTTCTGGTTAGGAGTGGGGTGGCAGCAAGAAGACAGTTGGTGCGAATCACTCAGGGTCATTATGATCCCCAAATAACTAGTATACTCAGGACTCCTTCTGGGTTGGGGATGGGCACCAAGGACAGCCGAATCTGTTGCCTATTTAGGGACTGTCACAGCACTCTGCAGTCACCTGCTGGCCTTCAGCCTGGCCTGGGGCATTGATTACCAATCTTTTAAAAACTGAGCAGCAGCAGCAGGGCAGGGTTGGGTGCAAGTGGAGCCAAAGCAGAACCAGCTCCAGCCATGGGGGCCTGTGGCCACCAGGAACGGGACTGTTCCGAGGGTGGCGGCCTCGACCAGCTGTGACGGAACCGGCCCTCCTTATTCTCCAAAGGGCACGCGTGTGCACGGGTGTGAGTACACGTGCATTTCTTGTTGTGCGCACGCCATGTTTATTGATGTGAAGATTCTGGAAAATGCCTCTCTCAGGCAGCAGGTGAAAGGTGAGCTGTGCCCTGGGTCGGGGTTCCCACCATCACCCGGGAGATGCCTGCTTCTCCAAAGGGAAATCAGACACAGGAGAAGTCCTCGGGGAACAAGGGGGTGAGGCGGCACAGAGTGTCTGGGACCTGCCTCCTGGGGAGGGGACTGAGTGGCAGTAGGGAAACTGAATCGAAGTGGCAGCGTCTTCAGTCTGGCTGGTCCTTAGTTATGGGCACAAACAGCCTGGCTAGGACAGGAGGCCAAAGGTCATGTCACTGCCACCTGGGCACGTGATCCTGCCAGCGCTGTTGTTCACCAGTGACACCCAGCCCCCTTCTGGAAGTGGGAGCTGGAAGAGGAGGTAACTATGAGCTTTGTCCTTTCAATCTTGTATTTTCCTCAGGCTCCTGAAAAAAGGACGTCCCTCCATTGTTCCTGAGCCAGAAATATACAGGTCTCACCCTAGGGGAAGTCTTCCCAGTACCCTCTAGACCCAGTCACCTTGGAGACGTGTAATTGCCGCAGAGGGAGAGCTGAGAGGGAGACAGGAGCCTTAACTGGCCTTTTCCACTGGGAAAGGGTAGAGACGTGATGTCCTGGTTCATTATGGAAATGCAGAGGAATGCTCCTCGCTGACACCACTTTCTCCTGCCTCTGCCCACCTGAGTTGTCAGCATCTGTGCATCTCAGGCCTGGGGTGAGCCGTGACACCACCTTTTTCACTGTCCTCTCCATCTGCTTCCTCAGGGCATTGGGCATTGTTCCAGCTCAGCAAACAACCAGGCCAGGGTTAACTGAGGGGAATGGTGCAAGGGCATGACGGCCAAGGGCATGATGGCCAAGGGCATAACGGCCAAGGGGCAGTCATGCCATCTGACCTCACCCACAGGAACTCACCTGCCTCCTTACTTGGTTGATTATGGCTCACAGAACCTATCCATGGCAGGAGATGCCAAGTCAGTGGTGACAGTGACAGTGTGTACAGAGGGAGGGCTAGAAAGTACAAAAGTTCATTTATAAGGCTCCCCAAACTCTGTCCCTGAAAGCCCCTGCAAATCATTTATTCCACAAATATTTATTGAGCACTTACTGTATGGTAAGGATGGGAATAGAATGATGTGATATTGTGATATAAGAAACATGTATTTGGTTTTCAACAAAGGAGAGAAAAGGAGAGAAGGGGAGAGGAGAGGAAATGAGAGAAGGGGAGAGGAGAGGAGGGGAGGGGAGAGGCCTGGTTACCAGTGGACCCCCCCACCATGGAATCAAGTTATGTATTTTGCAAACTTACTCTTTCCCCCGGAGTCATAAAACAACCTCCCGCCTGGGTCTAACCTTACCCCTGCCCCTTACCCTAGGAAACCTCTCTTCTCACAGTGCTGGCCCCAGAAACAGGATCCAACAAATGGTTGCTCTTATTCGTGGACTCACTCTTCCTTCTGGATGAAGCATGAGATGCTTTGACATTAGCTGCCTGGGAGGCATATAGGGGGACCTGCTTAGCCTTCAGATGGAGGCTGCTCTGTAATTCATGACTCTGTTCTGAGAGGCCAAGGAGGCCGGAGCATTGCTCCCGTTTGGGGTAAAAGTATAATTTCTTCAGGGGAAAACCGTGGAAAGAGGAGAGCCCTTGAGTCTCCAGAGCAGGGTGGCCAGGGCTGGCTCAGCAATCTGCAGTTTGTCTGCAGGCTGTTTTATACCTGCTTTGGTCTCCTTTTGTACTTTACGTTATTTGTTTGTTTTTGACCAGCCCAGCCAGGCTTAGCTGAGCTAAGGATAGCCAGAGACAAGATTTTGTCTCCACCTGTGCTGGAGCAGTCAAGGGGGTGCAGCCGTTTCTGGGGCCAGGCTGGTGGCAGAGGAATGTTCTGTGAGCAAGTCTCAGGGGGAAAATAAAACCCTGGCAGACAATATTGGATCCACTTGGTGAATTATTTCTCCCTGCTTGGAGCTTCATCTTTGAGAGTAAAAACCTTGGCTATTTTAATAAAGAGAAGTGATAACAGCAACAGGACCTAAGCCTGAGGTCTGGTAGGACACGTTCCCTGTGCCCCGTGCGACCTTGGCAGGGCATGAAATTCGCATGTTGGCATATCGTGCAGAAACTAGCTGTGTGACCAGAACTGAAGCAGACTCAAAGGGAGAATTATTAAATATACATAGGAATTATTTGCCATTTCTATTTGTAATAAAAGTTAGAGATGTACAATTAGAAATATTCTTCATATATTAATGTTCATTTCTTATAGTCCTTGAATAAGTGCAAGAAAGATTTTTTCCCAGGCAGCCCGGCGTGCAAATTTATTGGTAACTACGTGCAAATATGCTCATTTCCAGGAATCAATTACAAGCGATGATTTCTAGGCGTGCAATAGCCTTTGTCATGGCTATTGTTTCACACACCTTTAACTTGATAGCTCTCCCGGAGTCACTCCAATGACCAAGGAGCAACAGGGAAAATGAACTGTCAATCAATTTAATGCTATCCTTTCCTTTCCCACAAAAACCTCCACTCAGCTGCTGATGACTGACATAAAAACTAAATCCATCTGCTTTATCACTCCTCTCCAAGAGGACAAGTCTGAGAGGCAGGCAAGAGCAGAAAATATGTGGGATTCGTCTTACCTTTACTCGTGGGGCTGCTGTCGTACTAATAATCTATCCGATTGGGGGAAGGAAGTCAACTGTTAAAATATTATTCTTGCAATTTAGGGCATGTTCACTATAAAGAGTGGAAATGTGAATTATGAGAAAGACCTTTGGGAGTAGGTTTCTTGGAATACCCTGTTTAATATTATAAGAAAACATCTTAAAATAGAGTCTGAGAATATGGGTAGGCTTTTCACGTATTCTTTCATTGAACAAATATATATTGAGTACCTATTATGTGTCAGATGCATACTGGACACTGAGGACATCGTGGTGAACAAGACAAAAACCAGTTCTTGCCTTCGTGGAGCTACTTTTTTTTTTTTTAGCTTTCCATTTGGTGGTAAAAATATGTGTTTAAAAAGTAAAACAGTGTGATAAACATTATTGGAGAGGAGTCTAGGGAGCAAATCACTCCACTCACTGTGACAGCCCATGGCGGTGGCAGTGAGTGTTGTGAGGGCACTTTCTGAGGAAGAGACATTTCAGACGCCATATAAATGGCAGATGGGGGTTAGATAGATGGAGGTGGGGGCTGTGGGGGTGAAGGAGAGAAAGGCATGTGTGTATGCCCCAGGGCCGAAGGAAACAGGACATTTCAGTAACTGAAATAAAATAAGAATGGCTGGAATATTACCCAGCCATAAAAAAGAATGAAGTCTTGCCCTTGTTGATAACATGCATGGACCTAGAGGATACTGTGCTAAGGGAAATAAGCTGGCAGAGAAAGAAAATACTGAATGATTTCACTTATATGTGGAATCTAAAAACAACAACAACAAAAGCAACAACAAATGCATAAAGAAAATGGAACAGAAACAGACCCACAGACACAGAGAACAAGCTGATGGGTGCCAAAGGAACAGGGGAAACAAAAATAAGTAAATAAATATATAAAATTAAAAAAAAGAAGCCCTTGCAAATTTACCCATGGAGGAGAGAAGGGTTACCACTCTGTCCACCCTTCCTTGGGGTCCCCCAAAATGTGTGAGTCCTCATATGTGTTAACAAGAGCCACAAGAATGTGAGAGACCCAGTGGTGATATTTCACAGCAATAAAACAACTTTGCAGCCTCCCCACCCACCCTCTCAGGCAGAAAACAAAGGAAACAAAGGGAGCGTGGCATGTCATAAAACTGGAGGGACTGGAAAGGGGAGAATCCCATGTAGCTCTGTAAATCATGATGGGAAGTTTAAAATTATGCAAAGGGAAATGGGAAAACAGAGAATTCTAAGCACAGGGATAGAGCGCTTTGCAAAGATCTCTGTTGAAAAGCAAAAATGATGGGAAGGGTATAAGACCAGCTGCATGGGGTCTAGTTAGGTGGCTAGTGCCGTGGTCCAGGTGAGAGACAACAGGGTTTTGGACTAGAGTAGGAGCCTTGGGTATTTCAGTAAATGGTCAGGTTCACCAGATTCCAAGGAGAGAGAACCCACAGCACCTAACGATTGATTAGATGAAGGGAGAGGTGAGCACAGAGAAGGAAGCAGAGATGACTGCTAGGCTTTGGGCTTGAGCAGTGGGGTGGGTGGGGATGCTCTCATTTCAACCAGGTTACCCAAGGGAGGGACACGCTTGGGGAGTCAGGAAGAATGTAACAGGTAGTTATGGCAACGTCAAATTTAAAACAGAGATGTCCAGTAGACACTTTGATGTATGGGTCTGGTGCCCAACAAAAACTAGGCAGCAGTCCATTCCACTTTTATCGCTAGTTTTCTACTCATTTAGACAAAGAAACATTATAGATAATGCCCCTGGAAAATCACATGGTGTTGTAAAAGTGGGGTTTAAAATGTGTCCTTTAACCTGCAAATTCAGCCTCTGGGAAATTATCCCAAATAAATTATCCAGGAAAAGACAAAAGCCATGTGCATCAAATTCTGGTTTATGATAGCAAAAAAATTGGAAAATATTTATACCCAACCGAAGGGGCTAGTTAAATACACTATAGTAGACCAACAAAATAGGATGTTGTACAGTTACTAAAACTAATGATTATTGCTATCATATTATAACAGCTTAGAAAAGTTCTTCGTCATTTAAAAGTAAACGACAAAATTCAAAAACCTACTTATGCCATGACTATGCTTTTGTAAAAGTAATCACACAAAGACAACTCCTAGAGAGTCACTTGAGTAAGTAAAGAGTTGACTTCTGAGCTGTAGAATTAGGACGATTTTGTTGTTGTTGTTGTTGTCTTGTTTGTAAAGTCAACATGCCAAGCAAGTAAATAAATAGGGTTTTGTTCTTGTGTCATTTTTTGGTTTTGTTTTGTTTTGGAAGCAAATGAGTTTCCCTCTTAGGTCATCGTGGACACCATCTTGCTAAGCTGGAGACGTGGAGTTCAGCAGCTGTCGTGGCTCCGTGAAGTTGGCCCACAAAGATCTCATCAGCCCGCGATTACTCAGGGGTCTACCTTCCGGGCCTGTCCTAGCTTCTCCACCAAAAAGAGAAGTCGGAGCCCCTTGGAGCACACATAGGTCTCCACGGAGGCTCAGATCTTCTTTCTTCCCATCTGCCTCCCGGTCTCTGAAGACTGGGAAGCTTAACCCATGATCGATCTCTTCTCATTCTTTTCCTCTGACCCTGATTTTTCTAGAAAACCAGTAAGGATCAACAGGCAAATGTCTGAGACAGGTTCTCCTCTGTTTGTTTAATGTTTTCATCGTCTCCCTTATTGAAGGCCCCTCAGTGAATATCTGCAAATAACCATAAAGATGACATGCCAATGGTTTCCAAAGGAAAGGGGTTGCTCTGCAGACACCAGACGCCATTGTCACCATCCTCGTCTATTCAGTTATGCCCCTCGCAATCCACAGGGGACGTGAGGGTCTTCACTCACAAGGGAAATCATATGTGATGATGGTACCAGCAACAGCTGAGCCAGAATGCAGAACTCCTGGGTCAGATGTCATCCTGAAATAGGTTGTGAGCAAGATCGCTTTCCTGGCAGGATCCTTTGTTTCGCAAAAACGAGAAGCTCTGCCTGGGAACTAGTATAGAAAATGAACTCCAGTGGCAATGTGTAGTGGGGACAGATTTCATGCTTTTGAAAGAACTGGGCTGTGTGGCAAAGAAATCAATGCCAATGAAATAATGAAACACCAAGCCTCAGAGGTAAAAGAGCTCTTTCATTCCGGGAGGAAAAACAAAACCAATCACAAATGGATTTAAAATGTCCTCGCCGTGTGTTTATGACGAATGGAGAGTTAAGCAGATTGGCTGGGTGGGTTCGCTGGAAAGAGATAAAATGGCTAAATATTCAGACTCCCCATTTTTTCTTCAGGGCATCAACAAAAAAGGTGTCTGAACGCCTCAATGGGGCGGTGGGGGAGAGGGAGCTGGGTACAAAAGCCAGGCAGGGCCCTGCTGCAAGCAGAATTCCTGTTCCTGTTCCTCTTCTGCAGGCAGTGGGTGATTCCACTGGTCTCCCTGGGATGTCATACTCCTCTGGGAAGTCCTGAGAGCTCCGTGTCTGTTAGGATCGACTGCAATGCCCTCATCTAATAGCTGCCCAGGGAACATGATTTACAGCTGGATAAGGAGTGGCTAATTGTTTTTAAAAACGCCCAATTTTTAACTTTTTTAAAAAAATTATTTGAGAATTAGAGAAGAGTTGCAAATATAGTACAGAGAAGATGTATATTCTCTATACTATGCGTGTGTGTGTGTGTGTGTGTGTGTGTGTGTGTGTGTGTGTGTGTACCCCCTTTCCCCGAATGTTAGCACCATATACAGCCACAGTACAGTTTTCAAACCACAGAAATTCACACTGGTACAGATTTTACTCACATTTCACCAGTGTTTCCACTAGGGTCCCTCTTCTGTCCCGAGATCCAGCTCGGGGTGCCACCCTGCATTCAGTCACCTGATCTCCTTAGTCGCTTCTAGTCTGGGATAGTTTCTCAGTCTCCCCCTTGGTTTCATGACCTTGATGCTTTGGGGAAGTCCTGGTCAGGTATTTGAGAACTGTCCCTCAATTCGTGTTTGATGTCGTCTCATGATTAAACTGGAGCTATGGGTTCAGGGGAAGAATGCTCCTGAAGTGAAGGCGCCCTTCTGATCACATCATGTCACCCCGATGTCACCATGACTTCCTGTTGGTGATGTGAAGCCCGACTTGGCGAAGGCGATACTGCCCGGGTTTCTCCACTGTAGAGTGACTGCTCCTCCCTTTCCATACTCCTCCTTCGAAGACAGACATTGAGCCCAGCTGGGACTCCGGGCGGCAGGAGGGACGAGGCTAAAGAATTTGGGCATGTATGCTGCAACCACCACCGTCGTTAATAAATATTTAGGACTTACTTTGAAGCCAAATCATTTTATTACTTTAAAATTAAATTTCCTTTTTTTTTTCTGATCACAAAAGTGTAAATCTGAAAGCCTAAATCTCACCTATCTCACAGACGAAAACCCAATCACTGGTGTGTGTGTGTGTGTGCGTGTGTGTGTGTGTGTGTGCGTGTGTGTGTGTGTGTTTACTAGCTGGTAACTGACTTCTTCAATTTAGCATGTTGTGAACATGCTTTACACAAAGTTATATTTAGAAAGACCCCAGAGGATGATGTGACTCATTCATTATCCACCCACAACCAAGAATGGGTGCTGCAGAGCGACACCTTTACCAAAGGTTTAAAATGTCGGGGCCTCTAATTTAAAGCCATGTAACAGGACAAAGTAATCGAGGTTGAGGTCACGTGTGCCGAGATGGGGTTCGAGTCTGGGACAATGAGCGATTCCCCCGCTCCTGGGCTTGGCCACTTCACTCTCACCTCCTGACCTCTGAGGCCGAGAGCAAAGCCACAAGTCTTTCACGGTGAAAACTGAGACATTTAGACATTCTAGAATGCCAGCTTAACTCTCATTCGGGAGTGTTTGATTTTCACTGACTGAGGGAAAATTCCAATGCTTTCTTCATCATTTTAGGAGCCTTCACCTGGCAGTGGGGTGTGGGGGCGGGTGGGGTTGGGGAGGCAGCCCAGCTTGGTAGCAACTAGGACTCATGTCACAAAGGAATCTTTGAAACTATCATAATTTGAGTTTTTTTTTTTTTAATATGAAGAATGTCCCAGAGATATTATAGTGAAAGAAGTAGGAAAAAATGGAGGGTGTAGCAGTTCTAAGCGTTTTATCCAATTTACATGGAATGTCGGTCAGTCACCGAGAAGCTTGGGGTTCTGCTGCCATCGCTGTGTTGAGTGTCAATAAGTCTTAAAATCTTGTGAGTGGCACAGGCATCCTACCACTCTCTCCCTTTTGTTTTTTGTAAGTAGACTGGTTCCATTAGTTGCGTTGCGGGTCTAGAAAATGCTTAAAAGCATAGAAACCCCTAACAGATGCTTCTTTTTCTGTTGCTCCTGCCGCACTGACCTACAGAAATTGGGATCCCTCTCTCCTGCTCTTTCTCTCCCCACTCCCCTTCCCCGGGTCTCTCTCTTCAGAACTCCAGACAACACAAAGGAGTGAAAAACCACAATGCTGTTGCTATTACAAACGTTTGTGTAAATAAATAACTCCCTGAGATGCATACACATTGACCTTGACTTTCACACTCCTTCTCCTCCTCCGTTTCCTCCTCCTTCTTCTTTTTGTAGGTACAAGAATGCAAAGGACAGGAAAACAGGCACTGCTTGATGAGCAGCAAATTGTAAGCTAAATATGCAGCCATTTCAATGGTAACATTAGCCTTCTCAGAACTAAAAATAGCGTATTTGCTCACTTATATAATCTAAATGCTTGATATTGGTCAAGTTACTAACAGCCTCATTTTCCTCATCCGTAGAATGGGATTAAACAAGGATGAAATGAGATAGCTCATGCATAGTACGCAAAACTTTGTCTGCTACTTAGTGCTTTTAAGGTTTAAGATAAAATATAAAGTGTTTGGCGTAGAGATATTAAGGAAAAGGGAATTGATGCAGTGTAAATGATTTGGTTTGGTAGAATTTGTATTCTGAAATCTTCCTTTGTTATTTTCTCCTTTTTTTCTGATATAATTTAGGGCATGAGTACATCTTTCTTTGCTCAAAAAATGAGCAAATTTCTTTGTCAATGTGTTGGCCCAGTTTTTTAAAAAAAAATTTATTTTGTTTTGTTTTGGGGTAAAGAGTCAAAATCAATCTCATGTCCTCAATGTACTATTTTTTAGCCATTCCTCCCACCCGGGTTCCCTTTGGCTACTGTCAGCTTGTTCTCTATAGGTCTGTTTCTCTTTTGTTTGTTCATTTTTTTTTATTTTAGATTCCACATACAAGTTAAATCATATGGCATTTGTCTTGCTCTGTCTGACTTATTTCCCTTAGCATTAAGCCCTCTAGGTCCATCAGAAGTCACGTGTCTATGCAGTTCCTCCCTCATGCCGAGGCTTTGGGCCAGGACTACACTTTGATGAAGGCTTCTATGGACCAGGCTGTTTGCATAGATTATTTCCTGCTCAGGTTGCAGTGCTGACTAAGTGGATGTGATGAACTAATAATGCAGCACCAGGACGAAACAAAGCGCGGTCTGCCTTGCTACAGTTTCATTCTAATTAACATCTGCTCTCTCTCGGGCTCCCTGGAAAAAAATCTTATGATGTTTGTACTTGTAACAACCACCAAAGTGAGCTTGATGGAAAAGTTTATTCAATTGCCGAACATTTTGTTTGTGATGACGAAGGATTTTTCCTTTTTTCTCTAATTTGAGAGATGTTTTGTTTTGTCTTCAATGGTGGCTCGAGCAGGTGTTTCTTTCTCTCTGACATCTGGCAGGCCGCACTGGCTCAGATTTTTCTGGTCTTTTCTCACCCTTTACCCTTCAGAATCAAGAGGTTATAGGGCCTTGGGCTTGCTTTGTGTTTTAGGGATCTCTTTCGATGGAAACTGTAGCTTTTTTAGTCTCAGATGAAAATCTGTGGCTTCTGGAAGTCATAAAGTCAAATGCAATCGTTTTGGATATACTTGAAGACCTCGGCATTCTTCAGGGATATGATCCAAGACTCTTATAAATTCTTCGACTTGAAAATTCTGAGTACAGTCTGCCCTCCTCCTACTGACCTCAGTGAGGCACTCTGGAATAAAGCTTCAGAAAAACAAGCCAAAACAACAACAAAAACATCTTAAGAAAGAAGGACAAAGAGTTCAGCAGAGACAGAAAGTGAGGGCCAAAGAGGTTTTCTGGAATATACCACTGGTGCCTAGGAACGAGGGGGGAAATAAAATAGTGCAGGACCTTGAAGGGTCCTTGCTTGCGGGATGATCACACTTTTGGAGGGAGATACAAACAGAGGTTAAGTTATTATCCTTATGATTTAGTGCATAAGCAAAATCGGTGCTCGTTTTGGCTCCACAAACAGCTGCTAAGGAGCCAAGGGCATGGCTTCTTATGGGCCTGGGCTGGGCTAGTGCCTGGCATAAATAATCAGGCTCATACAGCTAAAGCTGGAAGTCGGTCAGAGAAGTAGGAACAGGTGAGAAACTCTTGACTGAGGCAGAGAGGGGATTAACTTTATTGAGCACTCCCAAGGGCCTGCTTAGATAGGGTGTGTGTGTGTGTGTGTGTGTGTGTGTGTGTGTGTGTGTGTCTAGAGAGCCACTTCAGAGAATGAAACAAGCAAAGGCTTGTTGCAAGATAAAATACAGGACACCGAGTTAAATTGAAATTCCAGGTAAACAACGAATATTTAGGATTTCCTTACGCTAAATAAGTATTTGTTGTTTATCGGAAATGTAAATGGATGCCCTGTTTTTTTTATTTGCTAAAAGTGGCCACCTTAAGTTTACAAGGCTTAGGTCAGATAAAGTGGGTGGGCTTCAACCTAGCTGAGGTGGGCCACCCAGCATCCATGGCTCTGCTCAGGGGGTGGGCTTGAGTGGAGCGCTATGGGGTTCCCGTGGTCAGTGGGTAAATCAGGAGAGCCTCTTCCACCTGGTCCAGGGAAAAAGCTGCAGGCAGCACTTCCACATCCTGCCATTCTTTGGACTGAATATGCACTGATAGTAATTAAAAACCCTTCACGTTTTTCCAGTTTTTTCTTTTTTTTTTTTCTTTGAAGGTGAGAGAAAAGTCGGATGTCCCAGGGGCCAGGGCTGAGACCTCAAGTAGAGACTCTAAGTGTGAATTCTTCATAACCAGCTGTAAGTGTGACCCAAGAGAGGCAGAGCGAAAGAGGCATAACTGACGAACATCAGCTCTGGGCCAGACATTTTCTATCTGGTCCTGTACTCATTTTCACAACAGCCACCGTGACATGGGGGAGTGTTGGTGCCTCTTACCTCCCCAGCGCCCTAGTGGGGGTCTCTCTCACTCCCCAACCCCCGCCCATGCACACATCCAAAGCCTGGACTTGGCAGCTCTAGTTTCCATGTAAATATCATTATCCAACAGGAAACTCTCCTGAAGCTTTGGAATGGGACATGGAAACCAAAATTTCATTGTGGGAAGAAAAGGTCGAAGATCATATGGACTCAAAATTAGTCTGTCATTTTGGGTGACCAGAGTGACCAGTGCATGCTCTGTGTATGGTGCAGAGGAAGCCTGTGCACAGAGGAAGAAGGAAAGAGACGGACAGACGGGCGGACAGATAGACAGATGGACAGATGGACAGACAGAGATAAACTATTGGCAAGCCTCCAGTTCAACTGTCCTTGTTACAGCTGGCCCGGCAGGAACACTCCTTTCTAATTCATTTCTTTTTTTTCTTTCTTTTTCTTTTTTAAATCTGAGTGGCTTCTTGTCCTTCACAACCAGGGTGCTGTAAGCTGGCCATTATTCCTAACCCTCCTTTGCAACACCTCACCTGGCAGAGAGATGATAGAACCTGAAATTGACCCCAGGGAGGCCAATGGCAACAGTTCTGCTCTCGGGTCCGAATGGGCCGGCTCTTTCTGAGGCCACCCACGGAGTCCCCTCTCCTGTCATAATGGGTGGTGGGTGTCAGAAGCCTCATCTTCCTTCCAGAGTGACAAACATTTATCCAGAGGCAGAGACCTGAGAGGCGTAGGAAATAGTGGCTGAGATTGATTGAAATCAGAAAGCTTGGCTTGTCCAGTAGGTGTGACCAGGCCTTCTTAGCCACACGGCCATGAGAAAACCGGAGCTGCTAGAAGAAGTGTGGATGACTGGGCCTGGTCCTCGGGCTGCTGGAGACTCAGGGGGTGCAAGTGAGGAAATGCAGGGCCGGCGTAGGAGGCTGGAGACAGGGTGGCTCCCAGATAGTGCTGTTGACCGACCAGGCTCCTAGGACACAGTGATGACGCCAGGCTGAAACGGTTCCTGTACTCAAAAACTTACAGTTTAGTGGCAAAGGACACAGATGACTATAACTAAAAATTAGCTAATGTGGGTGATTGATGTGCTGTGAAGGCCAACTTCCAGTTACAAAGGGATAATGCGATCACCGGGGCTTTGTGTGGTCCAGCCCAGGAGGGAGCCGTGGCTCTCCCAGAGCGATGGCACTGACCCTTCAGGTCTTGGGGTTTGGCGGGGGATCCACTAGTAGGGTAAATGGGCTAGTCAGTGAGTCGGAAGGGAGAAGGGGCAGGTAAAAGCTAAACTTTGTAAGTTCCTCTTGGTGAAGTATTTACATGGGCTCTTGGCAAGTTCTTGAAAGTAAATTATTCATAATTCACCTGAAGACTAACTTACTAAATGATTGAATTACTAAAATCGGTCAGACGTGTTCTTCAACTGGATCTAGAACAGTCTGTCACAGCCATTTTGTGGGCATGAGCAAAGGGGAAGCACAAGGCAGGAGCAGTAGAAGATGAAGAAAAGAAATGGGCGGAAGCAGGGGTACAAGGTCTCAAATTAGAAGGTGGCAAGCTGGATTCAAGGGAAACTCATTCCATGTTTATACAAAACGTCTACCCTTCAAAGCGTCCTGGCCATTTAAGATGTGAAATCAATGGGAAATTGACAGTCAGCTTAGAAGACTCTGATGTCACAGAAAATACTAAAGTAACAGCCTCGGAGAAGCCATGGCTAAACCGAAGCATGGCGAAACCCTCAGTTCTGTGAGTAGGCCTCTCAGTAAACAGATTATTTGAGTCATTGACTTGGGCAAAGTGGTTGATCAGAGAGGTGGCTTTCAAGACGTGGTGATTCAGGGTCCATCCCATTTCCATTTGATTCCATCCATTTCTATGTTTTAGATTCAACAACAGAAACTCAAAATGGCTGTTTAGCAGAAATAGTAATATTTGGATTTGGGCATAACTGTGTAGTTGAAGGAAGGGTCGGACAGCTAAAGGGGGGAGGCAGCACCACAGCGTGTCCTCAGGAGCAGGTGGCCAGAGGTGGGTCGTCCAGACCTGGCGTCTATGCAGACTCATCCGTGACACTCTGGATTCTGCCACGAGGCCACCGATAGGTCTTGGGTCTCATATCCGACAGCTCCCCTCCCCATAGCAGACTGACTTTTGCCTAGTTTTGATTTGAGAATTGCAGACATGTTCTCTCATTGGCCAGCACGAGAAAGGTACCCCAGAGTAAGGGGAGGCAGAGTTTTCAGAGAAAGGAAACAATGTGGTCAGGGAAAAGAGGTGTCCCTTCCGGGCCCCATGAGAAACTGGGAAAAGTGCCCTTGCCTTTTACATGCACAATGTAGTTCTTGCTGATACAAAAGGACTAAGCCAGCCAGCTCCCCAACAGGGACGGGACCTCAAGTTGTCTCCACCTGCCAGCTTGAAATGGTGATCCCCTTCCACCCTTCATTTAGAGGATGGCAGAGTCCCCCAACCCTCAGCTCAGGAGACAGTGATGGTTCCTGCTAGGGGGAACTGAAAACCTGCCGGACAGATCAAGGCCCACTTTGAACATGGCAATGGCTGTTAGCTGTATTCCACAGGGCCTTCTGGTGAAGGGTACGAAAAGAGGGAGGTCCCAGGGACAGCGTGGAGGGGCTCTGTGGAACTCGCCAGAGCTCAGTGGGAATCGAGGTTGCCTAGACGTCCTGAGTCTGGCCCCTGGAGAGGGCAGGTGTGCCGTCTGCACGATGCCCTTGGTCTCTAAGAGAAACAGTGAAGACCCAATCGGGCAGCAACCTCCTGCCAAGGACTCCATCGGCCTGCTCTGGTGGCTGCTTCTGAAGCGGGGGCCGCTGGCTCTGCCTGCTCTCTTGTTCCCAGAGGACACATGGGCCAGGCAGGGATCAACCATGGAACATCTGGCATGGGAACAAATCAAAGAGCCCCAGTGACTACTTTAGGAGGGTTGCCTCTTAATTGTTCTTTCCGTGGCACCGTGCGAAGGTCACCCAGTGTGGCAGGCTCAGAGAAATGGCCTATCCACCTTCACCAGTCCCCGGGATCCAACTCGTTTTCCTTAAAAGTGAGTGGGTAGCTCATTCTTTGTGGGTGGAAACAGCAGCCACCTCTCACTGAACCCTGAATCCTCTGTGCACGTGGAGTCTCACCTCGCCGGTCCCTGGGCACACCTGTTTCCCATTCGCCATTTATCAGCCTGCCTCAGGGGCTCCCTCTTTTTAAAAACACGGCTGAATTCACGTGACATTCTATGTCTGCGACTGAGCCTTTTCTCCTTTCAGTTCAAATAAAAAGAAAATATTAAAGAACACGAGAGAAAAGGCACAACTCCCCGGACCATTAATAGACGAGACTGCCTGTAGTTCTGATGTTGGTGGTTGAGATAATAGCCTCAGATGCTGGTGAAGACAGAGCTTCGCCTTGCCAGAAGTGATCTTTAAATTAAATATCCATTTCCTTTGAAATGATCTTTAATGATATAATACAACCATGTAATTTTCCGAGTAAAAAGAGGGTTTGGTAGGATATCTGATCCTACCTATATCTTCTTTCTCGGGTCAGGATCACATATCAGACAGCTTATTTGTGAAGTTCTCCACTGGAAATAATATACCTTTCCTTGAGAATTGGTTCTAATGTGTTAAAGACGTGCCATGGATAAGCCAGGTGCCCTGCATTTGGCTGTCTGCCTCCTAGCTCACTGATAATACCCATTTGCCTGTCATGGAGGCAATTCCCCTGGCTGCATTCTTCACCTGGTATCTCACACACATGGATTTGTGGGTGTCCAGAGTCATGGATTCCAAAGGGTGACAGCCTACAGCTGGCCAGTCAAGGTTAAATTATTCCTCTCGGAAGCATCTAGAAACTTCTCGTGATCCTATTCCCAGTAGAGAGGACATATTCCATTCCCCAGGGAAGCAAATGTTAGGTTTCTATGCTGTTCTGTCCTGCTGTCCCCAGCCAGCTCTCAGCTCCCAGAAGTGATGCTGGAGTGGCATTCCTGGTTATCTTCATTGGATTTCTTCAGTGCAGCACTAGCTCTCCTCCCTCTCTTCATAGAGTGATATCCTTGTAGGACAAGCTGTCCTGGGCAGGTGGGTAATCATTGGAGTGACAAGAGAAATGGAGTCTAGTCCAAGCACAGTCACGAACCTGCTATGTGCTCAGAGACAAGTTGTAACCTCCTCATGTCTCTGTATCTGAATCTTCTTTTAAGATGCACTAATGTTGATCTTCCTATTTGGTTATCACATATGTGATGCCCTTCCGAGGGTAACAGATTTAGGAACAGCTACCTTTTCATAAGCAGAGTGATGATGATGAACCAACACGCGTTTTGGAGGCCCTGTATTTGTGTTTGGAGTGTTGCACTGTGTCTGAGTTGTGCTAAGCTGCTCAGAGACACAGTCATTAATCAAGACTTTCAGTGGGTTCCTCTGGACTCCTCGAAAGTTGACAAGAAGGCAGTGTAAGACGGTGTCTGGAGTGTGTTCCTCTCAATTGCGCGCCTGACTCCCCAGTATTCCTGTCTAATGATGACAACACGACTGTTTGTCTAGTGCTTTCATTTTACTGCCTCTTTCAACGTTTCCAATAACCCTGTGGAATGAACATGATTCCCCCTGTTTTACAGATGAAGCGCCTGAGGTTTAGAAAGGTTAATGACTTATTCGATGATGCTCGGCTACTAAGGGGTAGAGTCGGGATACTCAGCTAGCAGTTCTGATTTCAAATCTAATGCTACTTCCATTTTCCCAATGATGTTCAAGCTGTTCTCTCAAAGGTCTGGGTCTTGGGAGGTCGCTCGAAGGCCAAGAGAAGCTAAGCGAATGGAGCTCAGACTCCCTGACTCAATTGAAGCACCTTTTTAAGAATTGTTTTATAGTTATAGGATTCTACACTAAATCTGGTTTTGAATAAAATGTATCCAGGGCTAAAAAACAAAGGCTGGGAACCATAACACTATATCAAATGTGTTGCAAATGAAACCTTTCACCAGTCCCCTCTTCAGTGCTCAGAGGATTCTTTGCTTTGTTCCAACAACCCCAGCTTGAAATCCTGTTTCCCAGAGGAGCAGATACTTCCTTTCTCAGTCCAGTGAGCCACATTCTCATCCAGTGGCTCTTTCACAGGAGCAGTGTTCTGCGGTCAAGGTAGGGGACACCAAGCCAGCTGTCATTCGGCTCAGAGAGACGTCCTATCTGTTCCTTTACACAGAAGTATTGAACCACATGTTCCTACTTGCCTCGTAAGTATAAAAGGAAAAGGCGATTTTCCATTTTAATTAGGTGAAATAATTACATGTCACACATCTTCTGAGCAGTTTTGTATTTGCTCTCACGGTAATGCTGACATTAGCATTCAAAGATGCTGCTCGCACTGGGGACAGATGTTGGCTTTCTAGCCTGTCATGCTTCTGGTGGCCACAAGATGGCAGGCAAACATGGTCGTGGGACAGGTGCAGGAAGGTGTCTTGACTCCAGAAAATGCCATTGATGAGTTCATTAGCTGATTACAATCCTTCCAATAAGCTTGTCAGAGGAGCGTTAAGGAAGGTCTATGAAATGTGCCATATAGTTACTCTGATGACGGAGCTACCCCACACCACTAGCTGCAATCAGATTCAAATGAACAGATATTGATTGCACGTGTGAGCCCGATGAAAGCCTGAATAATTAAAGGCCAGTGAGTTTCCCAGCTTTTTCTCCAGCGTGGGTTCCCATAAGCAACATGTGCTGGACTTAGCACCATGAGTAGATGTGCCGATGAGATAGAAATCCGATCAGTGAAAGAAGCAATCTCCTTTGAAAGTCTCTGTTTGAAATCTGATGAAATAAAGGACTGGGTTTTAGCAACTATCATATAATCATGAGATATGTTGCAAATCGAAACATAGTAAATTTAATCAAGCCACATGTCTAAAATGTACATATATCTAATGTAGATTTGTGTACTCAGTGATTTGGATAATAGGTATTAATTAACAGTCGATCCTGAGCCCCGCGTTCACTATTCTTTTAGTCTCTGGAGTGACTTCTATAGCAGCCTCCTTGGGATCTGACAGAAGGAAGCAGTACAGGCGTAAGAACAGAGATACGTTCTAAGAAATGCGTCGTCAGGGGATTTCCTGCTCCTGCCTAGACCGTATGGTGGAGCCTACTGCTCCTGGGCTGCAAGCCTGTACAGCATGTTACTATATGAAACGACACGAAATTAAGTCAAGCAGAAGAGAGAGTGATGCAAACAAGAGATGCAGTAAACAGAAGGTGCATGAGGCTGCTGCTGGGTTAACCCCGCCTGCTGTTTTACAGCAATTTTTTTTTTTGTAAGTAGAGAGAGTATGATCTAGAAGAACGATACACAGTATAGTATACTAAATACATAAACCAGTGACATAGTCACCTATTATCAACTACTATATACACTTTTCTATGACTGACAGCTCAGTCGGGGTGTTTGTGACAGCCTTACCACAGTCGCGGGAGGAATGCGTTGTGCTGCCAAGTTGGGGTGGCTACAGTGTTATTAGGTGACGGGAGTTTTTCAGCTTCACTCTAATTTTATGGGACCCCCATTGTACGTGCAGCCCATCATTGACTGAAACACCATTATGTGGCACATGACTGTAGTGACAAGCCAAGCTCAGGTCCAATCAGTGAGTGGTTGTTAAATTCTAATGGAGGGAGGGCTGGATGCTGGTGAGGATGCAGAAGATCTTGAAGGCATGGTCTCTATGCCTCACCCTCATTCCTTCTTTCTTGTTTATCCCCTTTCTCTAATTTCTGTCTTTAGCTTCTTAACTCTTCCAGTGCTTCTTACTCCTAAACCAGAAGACAGGGGGATGAGCCATTATTCATTTACCTTTGAGAGCATATTGAGCTCCTACTACATGATAAACTTTGGCCTGAAGATTCAAAGATAAATTTAAAAATGTATTTTGCCTTTCTGATGGGAGAGTGTGGTCATGGGGCAGACAGGTCAGAGTGCTGTGGGGTGCATAGGCAAGGAAGGATCCATTCTTCTTGGTCCTGAGGGCATCATGGTATTTCATATAAACGGTGAACTGGAGCTTACCAAGTGAACAGAGATGGGGCAGCGTGAAGAGTTAGAACTTAAATGTAAAAGGAAGTATGTCCAGGTAAAGAGTAGGTGCTGTAAAAAAAAAGAAAGAGATGCACAATATAGAGACTTGAAAGAAGTCCATTCATCTCTCACGTAACAGTCTGAAGGTGGGAGTCAGTTCAGTGGGGCAGCTTTGCTCCACCAGTTCATTCCAGCACTGAGGTTCTTTCCATTTGTAGCTCCATGATCCTCCAGGATTGGTGGGGTATCAGCTGCCTTGCTGCTAAAAGCAAGTTCCAGTCATGGGAGGGAGAGAGAGAAGAGGTCCGAGACAAGCTCGTTTATTTCCGTCAAGTGAGACAAAGCACACTTCTCTTCTTCCTACATTTTACTGGCTTCAAGAATACAAACATGGCCTCATCTGGCTGCAGCAGAAATGAGGGTCAGGTTAGGGAAATGTATTTTTAATCAGGTGAGAAAGGAAAGAAAAAGCTGTGGGGAACAATTCTCAGGCAGCCATAGCCAAGAAATAAAAAGGAAACGCTGCATTACAGAATTTGTACGTGGTAGAATGTGGCTGGGTAATGGCTGTGGTGGCTGCTGGTGTGTCTGGTTGGGTGGGGCCAGGACATAGAGAAGTTTGAATGCACTGAAATCATTTTAATGGGGCTGGCATGTTGAGTTTTGTGTTTGGGGTAGATCACTCTGTTACCTTGTGGTTGAGAGGCCATTATGAGTAGACTAGAGATAGGCAGTTGTTGTAGGCCAAGGTCAGAGAAGATGAGAGCTTCTCTGAGAAGTGGGGGAGGGCTGAGGGGGAGGGTGAATAGATTTAAGAGACATGTAAGCAAGAATTTGAACTGAAACTGCCTGATAAGTTTCAACCGGTCACCTCAAACCATACAGACAATTAGCAAAGCTTCCTCTACAGAGAAGAGTCCCACCCGTTTCTCCCCCAGCTTTTCTTAAAGATGCACACTCTGGAAATCAAAGCAGCAGAGTGGGTCTTACCAAGTTGGTCCATGTTCATTAGTCGTGTAATTCTCACACAACCTTGTGGGTTCGAAGCCCTGAATGTGTTGGTCCATGGAGAGTGTACCTGCCACTCAGGGACTGAGGCACATAAGCCAAGTTCAGCAGACTGACATAGCTAAGCCAGAACATCAAGTTAGGCGTCTGTAATGAACAATGCAACTGGCAGGCAGGCATGCCAACTTGACCAGCTCTCTGGTGGGGGTAGGGGAAGTTCTCTACATGGGAAGTCAACTATTAGAAGATTGCTTGAGGGGTGTGAGATAGAACAGGGGGATTATATATTTGAATATTAAATGGTGCTAAGTTCCAATAGCTTGATGCTTTCATGTCCAAGATAGACATGTGGCTCTTGGGGTCATTAACCTCTTGTGTTGAACTCATTGGACATTTCCTCCTAAACATTTCCAAACTTGGAAACTCTGGAGCTCCCATCACTATATCCAGTATGAGGGGACATTTATAGTTATAGCCAACTAATGGATAAGACCCAGGGCCTCCAAGCCCCAATTTGGGAACTGATAGGAGTATATTTTTTTCTGATCACAGATTGGGACATTGAAACTGATTTTCTACATGAGAAACTAGCAAGCTTTTCTGTAAAGGGCCAGATAGCATCATGGGCCATGTGATTTGTTATAACTGCTCAACTCTATAATGACAACACAAAATCAGCCTTTGACAATATGTAAGTAAATGTTCCAATAAGACTTTATTACGAAAGTAGGCGACAATCTGATGGTAGCCTATAGTTGGCTAACACCCCACCCACCTGTCTTAGATTATTACTTAAATTATCATTTTGTTCACTAACTCTTTCTCCAAAGAGAATTTAATACTATTGATTTTTTTTTCTACTAATTAAATCTTAATTATGTTCAAATTTACCCTCCCTGAGTCGGCACCCAAATTCCAAACTGATTGGAATTTGGGATGTTTCTAAAGAAACACATCACAGAGACTCTCTTGGTTTATTACTGTAGACACTTGTCACATTCCTCATGAGGAATTCTATGCATTGAATTCTCAGAAGCCAATTTTATTTCTTTCCAAGTTTCCAAGTAGCAACTCGCTCTGCATCTATTACAAAGCCCATTTTACAGATAAGCAATCCAAGTTAAGCGGTGCTAGAAAATGAAAAAGCAGAGATTAGAGGCCAAATCACCGAACTCCAGGCCCAGCCTCTTTTCTAGCCTGTCACGTTTTCCTGGGTTTATTCTAACTCTGTAAAGTGTAGGCAGGGAGGTCAATCAGTTTAGCTTAGTGTGATGACAACAGAGAAAGATGGTAATAGGGGTGTGGTAGAAAATTAGTAGCATTTAGGGGCTACACAAACAAAACAAAACTGAATGTAAACCCAAGTTCACTACCTAACACCCTCTTCATATCTACGGCAAGCATGACCTTTCTGGAACAAAGAAAAGAGGTGATTTAGTCATCAGTGCTGAAGCAGGTTTGTGTGACTCTGTTTGGATTTAATCTCTACGCTCCATTAAGCATATGGTAGTGAACAATGTCTGCTTCTCACTGCACTGATGAGGGGGGATGTGACCAGAAATAGCCTTCAGACATCTGTGAGTGGCATCTGGGTGCTGCCAGGCTTGGCAGACAAAAGTCAGGAAAACATTGACTCTGAAGTACCCTCGTTGTTATAGTAACTGTTTTACAAATTGGAGGTCCTCATTCCAGCCAATGGCACGCCTACGAAATCTTTCCTGACCCTGAACCCCACCCCTGCAGGAATCAATCACTCCCTCTTCTCTGTAAATCTTGCTCTAATAAGGCCTACAATGCTTTATGGGCTAATCCATTTATATCTCTTCCTCTGCTTTTCTGAGGCAACAATTAGGCTGAATCTTTCCACCGAGCACAGGGCCTGGCCCTTAATAGTTGGTCTATAAATATTTGATAAAGGAAAGAAAGCTTCTCGATGCAACTTTGTTTTTTTCAACCTTCATTCTTTATATACACTCTCCAAATAACGTGTGGCAACAGTCGTTTCTTTTCTTTTGTCCATTTGTTTTCATTCCATGTCTGTCCCTGGTGGGAAGCACTGAATGTGCCATGTGCCAGGCAATAGTTTAAGTATTTTGCAAATCTCAGCCCCTTTAATCTTCTCAACACTACTCTAGACCCTACTGCATGCCAGCTCTAGAATGAGACCGCTTGGGTTCGGATTCTGAATTTTTTATGGCTTAGCCGTATGACTCTCCATGTTTTACCTTCCTGGTCCATGAAATCATCAGAAAAATGATACTATTCAACTCATAGGTTTCCTAAACTTTAAACGAGATAATACAAGTAAAATGCTTAGTGCAGTGCCTGGCACATAGGCAGAGCTCCATAGATGTCTAGCTTCTCGTATTATGCTTGAGAGATGATAGCTACTAGCAAATGGGAGTCTGTTTATCTTTCAAATGTTTTATGCTGAAGAATGTGACTATCTACCTAGCATCCACTTCTGAAAATGGAGCCAGGAATGCATCCTATAGACTTGTTCCATGGGAACCATAAGCAGATGAAGCCAGGGCCTTGGGAGGCCAGAGAGACCTAAAGGAAAAAGGGGGGAGGAAGGATGGCAGGCTGTTTTCTGAACCCAAGGAAAGCTGTAAAGATACTTTTTACTCCATTCTCTGGGCCCCAAGCACTTTGTGATCGGCTAAGAGTTAAGACTGGATTCTCTCTGGTACCAGACGGAGTGGCCTTCCAGATGTACCATGTAATGGCAAGATTATAAACATCTTATTAGGTGGTTAACCGGTTAATCCATAGTTATTCATTGTGTGCTTAGCAAACCCCGGTCCTAAAAGCATATGTCCCCTCCCTTAAAAGGGTCACGCTTGAGGTCCGTTATAAGCCAACAAAGGTGGACTAGGAAATGATCTCTATGCAGTTCAAGGAGGGATGGGGCCCGCAGAAGCGACTGCGAGGTACAATTTGCGGGCAGGAGGCAGACTGTGGAGAGGAGATGATGACAAGGGTATGACATTTCACCACACAGAGGTCTTCTGACACCTACCATCCAAATGGAAGTGAAAACCGTGACCAATGAGAGAAAATTAAAGGCTTTCCTCCCTCCTTCCCCCTGCAAGACACGTTCTGTGGTATATGGCCCAGTCAAACAGATCAGAGAGGTCAGCGTTTTCCCATTTTCAAATATACACACGTTAGAGGCACATAAGGAGGACGCTGGGCGTGTGTGTTTAGAGACTGAAGCTTGCAGATCGGGGAGAAGTCTTAGCAAACCCCCCTGACCTGGGTCTGCACTGGACCTCCGACCCTTCCAGCTCTGGTTCCCATCAAACCCACCCTACTTCCCTGGCCTACATCTCGCAAGTGGAAAAATCACTCTTAATACCTATGTGGGTGTCGTTAGGAAGAAGTACGCTCCCCTCTGGGCTACAGAGTTGTCTGTTACAATATGTTATAAATAAATAATGTTTCTATAAGAGAAAAGCAGACAGAGCAGTAAGTGGGGAGAACGAGTTTCACCAGGCGGAATCCTGGTGGCCCCGGAATGCTGGCGGGGATCAGACAGCAAAACCCGCCGCAGGTGTGACCGGCTTCAGGTGGAAGGCGTTTGCTGTCTGCTGCAAGGGCAGGAACAGCCCCAATTAGTGCACCGCCCTCGCACTTGCTGCTCTGAGGATGTAGGTGGCCCCAGGGGAAATGGCTCTCGCAGGGAGACAGAGCCAGATTTAGGGAACCCGGGATCCCATTGGGGATTTCTTCCAGAAGGAAAACACAAAGATACCGAAGTAACTCTAATCATTGTAACAGATGACAATGTGAAAGACTTACATCCTCTCTGGAATCTCAGTGTAGGAACAATATCTACCATGTATTCATCTTAGCTCCTGATGTCTGTCTAGGGATGTGTTCATTCATTCATTCACTCATTCATTCATTTAACACAAACTAATTAAACACTTCCTACGTGCCACTTGAAATATATCTTTGAATGAGATGGGCAAGTGAGGTGGGGACAGATATTTAATACACATATTAAATAAGTAAGGCATATACTTTAGAAGATGATAAGTACTATGGCAAAAAATAAAAACTGAAGAAAATAGATTGGTGGGCAGGGGTAGTTGACATTTTAAGTATAGGGGACAGGGTGAGCCTTATGGAGGAGGTGACGTTTAAGCAATGACTTAAAGGCAGTGTGAAAGCAGCCATTGAGGGTAACTGGGCACAGTGTTCCAGGCGGAGTGAACAGCAGAGCAAAGGCCCTGAGTTGGCAGCAGGCCTGGTTTGTTCTGAGGAACAGCCGGGGCACTGTGTCGCTGGAGCAGAGAGAGTCAGGGGTGTGGTTATGGCTTGCTCAATGGCATCTCACCTTAAGCTAATCAAGAGAACTTTGGCTTTGATGTGGGTGGCACAGGAGGGAATGGTAGTGGTCATCACTGGGAAACTCTTCCTAACTAACACAGGACTTCTGAGAGGCCAGCAACCCAGAGTTCTTGCTGCTGCCTCTGGACAGGACTTAGTAGGCCACCGAGATCAAGGCGTGTGTGAGCCGTCAAGTCTCTTGAAGCGGGTTCAGAAAAATCATGGTGATGCCACAGCTTCTAACTGTTCAACTCCAAGTGGAATTTCTTCTGCATTTTACTTTTTTTCCTAATAATAGGTGGTACCATGCTGAGTGTAAAGAATACCGAGTTAGGAGTCAGAGGTCATGGACCTGCCAACTCTGTCTCCTTGGTTAGTCTTAGACTTCTCTTTTTCTCAAATGCTAATGAGAATGATCAAACTCTACTCAGCTTAGCTCACTGGGTGGGTGGATGTTACATCACTTAAGACAAGCTCTTAAAGGGGGGAGAGAAAAAGGGGTAACATGCCAGGCAGCAGGCTGGGGACTTGGCATGGTTTATTTCTTCCGGTAAAAGATAACTATGAAATACTGAATGATATGATACAAATATAAGGTTTTTTTTTTTCCCCTTAAGTTGATAAAAATGATTATGTTATCACTCTGAAGAGGGTGTGTGTGTGTGTGTGTGTGTGTGTGTGTGTGTGTGTCTCGGAGACTGGGATCCAAACCTAGGAAAAAGAAACCCAGGATTAAGACAAAACCAATGAACTTTATGTGTATTTACCAGAATAGAAATGATGATTATATCCTAGAGTGTAAACTCCTTAAAGATGAGGTCTTTACTTTACTGGTCTATTTGTGCCCAATAACGGTGACTTTACGGAGTAAAGAAAGAATAAATGAGAGTTGATAAAGAAATAATGAAAGACAAATGAATAGATGGATAGATAAATGAATGCACTGATGATGTTCACAGAAAAAAAAATTAAAAATACATACATACAAATAAAGGCGCAAGAGATGGAATAAAACATATGTATATTAACTGTGGTTGTTTCTGAGTAAGAAAATCTTAGAAGACTTTAATTTAGCTTTTTATCTTTTAGTTCAGTATTTCCTTTTTTTCCTCCAGTGACTTTTCTAACCTATATAATCGTGTAGTTAAAAATAGTAACTTTTTCAAAAAAGAAAACAGTAAAAACGATTGAAGTATCACTAAATTCATACTAAAGTCCAAGTGATCCAAGCAATCTTAATTGCTTGGAACACAACCTTTCAAGTCATAGATGAGATTGAAGGATGCATTTGTATGTTCTGATGCTAAGTGTTGGCTTTAGGGTAATCTGTGCAATTCTAAGACATGTTGATTTATGAACTAATTAATGGCACACAACAAAAATACTTATAGGAACACATTCTACCCCAGCCTGAGAAACCTCCAAACAACGGGAAAATGGTTTTTGCATGTTAGAAAATTAAATTCAATATATATTTATGAGGCCATTCAAAATGTGGAGTCCTTTCCTACTATGTCCCGAGTAAGCAGAAACGTCTATGTATCAAAACCTAATTGTGCCAGAGTCTAAGGCTTGGGCAATAAATTAAATCTTAAGCTACAAAAGACATTGAACATTAATTTTAGGGCTTATTATAGCTCTGATGATATGGGCATTAATAAATCTAACAAGAAGCAAATATAAGGCAAAAAGACAAATAAGACATACCTATTGGTTTTTCTCAGCAAAATGTTGATTGTTGATAATTCATTTAAAGTTACACAGATATTCTGTCCACTAGGATCATTGTTCCAGCAGCTTATTAATAGAGATTGAAAAGGGTGTTGAATATTTCATAGACTTTTACGTATCCACTTCTTGGTTCTGAGGTGGGGAGGGAGTGGAAAGGATTTTATATGATGTAGTAAAACATTCAGCATTCGTCCCACAAATCTTTATTGGGCACTTTGTGTGATAAAGTGGTGTTTTAGGCTGTGGGTAAAATTTGATGGGCACTCAGAGGAGGGAGATATTATTTAGGCTAAAAGAATTGTCTTTAGAACTGGCTTTTGAAATATCTGTGAAGCTTGAAAATACAAAAGCGTGGTGAGGCAAGCTTCCAGGATAGAGAAACAGTGTAAACAAAGACACAAAGATGGAAAAATGGGGCATGTAGTGGATATAGTAAGTAACTTAACTGTGTGGTAAAATAAGGTTTCATGAGACATATACTAGAGATGATATTAGGAAGGTCATATGGGCCAGATTATGACTAAGCCAGAAAACTTGGCCTTTACGTGGTAGACGATGCTATTATAGAACCATTTTTTATTGAGCACCTTTTAGATGATGGGCAGCCCATCTAATACTTATTATCAAGATTTCAGTTTTCTGGGGGGAATATCACAATGCAAAAAAGCAATTTTAGTATGAAATGAAAAATGTATAATAGAGTAAATGCAGGGTTTATGCAGATACATTACCAAGGCATTTAATATATTCTTGAGGGGTCAGAAAAAGATTTTACTGGACAGATGACCATTGTGAGGCCTGAGAATTTAAACAAGACAAAATGGAAGAAAATTTTAGTTTTAGGAAAACTGGAATTATCCCAAGAAGACTGGGCCTTAGAAAGGGAGATGAGATTAGCCAAAGGTGACCTTAGCTAGACAAGCAGGGAACAAACCATGGGAACGTTTGAAAGCTGTGGAAAACCCTGCTGCTGTGCACTGAAGTTTTGTGGCTCTTTTTTTCTGAGCTTCTGGGAGGACTGTACCTCTATACTCCCTGAAATTAGGCGTGGCCATGAGATTTCCTTTGTCTAATGGAATATGTGTTGGAAGAAACATTTACTTACTGGTGCTCAACTCTATATGTGGTTCTGCGGAGACTATAAAACATGCATTGACATGGAAATGCAAGCACTGAGTCATCACGTGGTGGATCACTGTTTTTCAGAATCATTTGAACCCCTGTCAGATTTGTGTGAATGAAAAATAAATGCATTGTTTTAAGGCACTGAGACATGGGGAACTGTCTCAGCAAATCCTAGCCAGTCCTGATTGTTACTCAAGCTGTGGTTAAGAGTCTGGATTTTTTAACAAAGGAAATGAGGACTAATGGAAGTGGTTTTTTTTTTTTTTTTTTTTAATAGTAAGGCAGTGGCATATATGCTCAGAGCTTAAATTTTTGAAAGAATACTCTTATTTCAGTTTATTGAAAAGCAGAAAATGTGTTCAGTAATGTGGCAAGAGACACAAGAGTAAGAATTAGGACAGTGGCAATAGAATAGATGACACATAGGAGAAATATTGTCATGACTGAATCTGTAGGATTTTTTGAGCGATTGGCTGTGAGAGATGAGGGGAGAATCTAGGATGACTAGGTTTTCTGGCTTGAAGAATTATGTAACCTTTAACAGAAATAAGAAATTTAATTGGAGAAATGAGTTGAGAAGGAAAGAACAGGTTCTGACCATGAGCCAACTGAAGAATTCAAGGCAGAGTCCAGGGTTTAGGAACCACCTGCTTCTAGGTGGTGGTGGACGTGGAGGAAATGGCTACCTAGAGAAGAGGGTTGAGAACAGAAGCTGGGGAACATACTTAGGGGGCAGGAAAGGAAGAGTGGACACTGAAGGAGCATAATAAAGTGTATTGCTCTGTCACAGACGCTAAAGAAAAGAGACATTCTGGAAGAAAAGGGTATTAAATGCTGTAGAGACATTGAGAGAATGAAAACTAAAAAAAAAAAAATATTCAGTGATCACACTGGAACTTTTTGAGGAATGGGTTTCACAAAAATAATGAGAGCAAGGAACAGATTTTAAGAAACAGAGAGTGACAGGTGGTGAGAACTGGGAGGCAATGGGTATTGATGAATATTTTAAGAAATTTACCAATGAAGGGATGTAAAGAAATAGGTATTATACTGGAAAAAAGAATAAAATACAAAGAAAATGTTGAAAATTGTAGAAAGTTGATTTATAATGATAAGAACCGCAATTAGGGATTCATCATAATTATTAAGGGTTTGCGCTGTGGGGTCAGACTGGCCTGCATTTAAGTCTCAACTCTGTCAATAAAATGTTTTGTGACCTAGTTCCAGAAGTCCCCAGGGGTGTCTCAAATTCTTACCAACAAGTTTCTTCTTGATCTGGCCCCATCTGGTGGTTTATCATCATCTGATACTTCTCTGCCCTTTCGTAACGATGATGCTCCGACTACACCGGCACCGAGTACATAACAGGCTCAATGACAAGGGGCTGGTTACAGCCCTTCAGAGGCAAAGGTCCTCTGGCCAGAGTTTGGGGTGGGTTTAGAGAGTTTCTGGTCTTGGACATCAAAGAACTTGCTGAATGTTCAATTCCAGGTGGTGTCCAGGTTTTGAGGTGGCCAATGCAGCACCTGAGGATGCAGGCATTTAGGTTTAGGGCCTGGCTTGCCTGAGGAGAAGGTAAACTCTGAGAGGGGAACGGGCTGGGTCATGAGAGTACGGTGAGCACAGAAAAGGCACCAAGTGCTGTTTCCTTTGACTAGATTTGGGACTGCCCAGTGGGCCCAGGGCCCGACTGCCCTGCCTCAGTCCTGCCAGTGCGCACAGGCGGCCAGTGCCCGCCCACTGCGGGCAGGTGGTGGCTCCTGTACTGGTGTGGGATGATGGTAACACTTCCCTGAAAGGAAGCCTGGAAGTCCGTATGTATGCCTTTGGAATGCAAATGCATTTTCCCACCATACTATGTGTCCAGGGTTGGGCCAAACGGCAAGAAATGAGATTTCCCCAGTAATGATTTCAGGAGCACCCAGTATCTCTGAAGGGCATCCTTGCTCTAAAAGGTAATAATATTTCTTATGACATGAATTCTTGGTGTCCATGGATGCAGGGCATGGAGCTGAGCCTAAGCTGGAGGGCGGAGCTGCAGCGATGCTGCCACACACTCTGGCCTCTCTGAATCTGCTCTGATCGCAGGCAGTATGGGGGAGTGGAAGCAAAGCCCTGGCTGCTGAAGCTGACACCCTCCCTGGGACTTTCTGGGTCATTACTCCTCTGATAAATTGTTGCGTTTAAGAGTTTCATCAGAATGCGTTTTCTTCATTAAAAGAGGTATTACTGGGAGGATGTCATTACAGGGCCTAAGAAAGAATAGTTTCGGAGTCAGCTTTTGAATCAAGGAAATCCTTGCTCCCACTTCTGCTAGGCATGTGTGACTAACTAGGCATTTTTACGTAGCATGTGTCCATATCACCTTATAGCAAGGGCAGATAAAGTTGTGCCCTAAATATCACAAACAGCTTCCCAGAGAAACACGGTAAGTATATCATGAGAGTCAGACTCACTGATGAGGAGAGATACACGTGACGCATGGCAAAGAACGACAAGTCCATGTGAGGACTGAATATGTTGTCAGAATCCCAGGCTGGGTCTTAAACCTGGCCCTCTCACAGGGAGACCATTTACCCGACCCCCCCACCAGCCCCCCCCACCCCCCAAAAAGGAAAAGAAAAACACAAAAAAAGAGTATTGTCTTGTAGAAGCAGGAAAGAACATGAACAACTCAGGGTATAGATTCAGACCTTAGTGGAAAAACAGGTGCATAGGGACTTGTATTTTTCTTTTGCTTTTGCTTTTCAGGGACAACCTGTCTCACTGACCATTCATGACATCAGGCCACACAAGAGAGAATTTATTTATTCACAAATATTTACTGGTCACCTACAATGCACTGGACACTGTTCTGAGCACTGGAGGGAGAGTGCGGACAAACAAATGGAGACAGAACGGACAAACAAACAAAGTCCCTGATCTCATGCAATTTAAATTCTAATGGGCAGTCAGAGTAGATAAATGAGTATACGTACTTAAACATTCATGCATACAGGTAGTGTGAGTGATATGAAGAAAAATAAAGGAAGAATACAGTGATAGTGGGTATGGTTTAAGGAGGTGATGTCTGAGCAGAGACCTCAGCAAGGATGAACTGCATGGAAATCTAGGAGAATGTTCCAAGGCAAAGAAATCATCAGATGCAAAAGCCCTGAGCTGTGAGTATTTGTGTTTTTGAGGAGCACAGAAGGAGTCTAGAGTGAAGGAGCAGAATGAACGTGGAGGATGAATGGGCCTCTCACAGCACCCACCACCCATGAGATACGACAGGCCTGGGGTGTTGCTGCAGTTCCTTGTCAATCTGTCCCCTACGAGCACAAGAGCTGTATCATCCTCACCTCTGCCTGCTGTGGTAGTAACCGTGCCTGACACGGAGGAAGTCCAAAACAGGCTTTGGAGTCAGAGTCTTTATTGCAAATTCTTGTCCACTACCCAATCTTTGTGTATCCTGGGCAGAGCATTTAAACTCCTAGTGTCAGTTTCCGCATTTGGATAGATGCTGAGAATTCCAAACGTGAAGGCTGTCGAATGGCTGGTATGCAATACGCCACATCAAGCCCTTAGCCCGGAGCCTGTTGATGGTAAGTGCTCAGTAAATGGTTTTAGGTGGAGTACAGATCGGTGACAGGGTTCTTCTCGTGGCTACATAAGCTGTCTTGGGAACAAATGACAATCTCTAACTTGTAATACTTAGAAAATTTGCTTGGCAGATGATAAATCATTTTAGGGGTGCTCTTTCTAGTTTATCACTTCTTAAAAATCTAGCAAGGTTCTTTTACCAATTAGTTTCACTGTCCCCTTTGTTTGTAGCCACATGTGGACTGTAAACGAAAAAGCTGCTCAGAAGAACATATGGCCTTGGGAAAAGATCTTTAATCTGGTCCTAGACTGCTGGTTAGAGTGACTGACTTTTGCTGTCGATTGTAACCAGTTTCCTTTGGTCCCTGAAAGGTATGAAGGAGAGGTATGTGTTCTAGGTGTTTTCACGAGCAGTCCACATGCTTATTCTCTACGTTGGTAAATAGACACCATACACACGTGTGGGAATAGCTGCTTTACTGGCTTAGAAAGCCATTGGAAGGCTTTCAAACAGCTACTGATTTTTCATTATTGCATCCCTAGTACCTGGAGTGCATTGACCATCATGCTAGTGTAGTTTCGACTTCGGGTTCTTAACTAGCATTTTCCCCTTACTGGTGGGGAGGGATGTCTTTAATGAAATTTCCCATGACAATTATTTTTGGTAAACTTTGCATAAGTAAGAAACCTTAACCACAGTCAGCTATACTTCCAGGTCCTCCCCCACCGACTTCCTGTCCATCACATTCTCTCCTTCATGTCGGTGGCGTTGATGTGGCCAGGAGTGATTTTGGGATTCGGCTAAGGGAGAGTTAAGTAGCATATTATTTTAGTTTAATGAAATATATTTCTGTGGTTCACATTTATGTTTGTGTGTGTGTGTGTGTGTGTGTGTGTGTGTGTAGCTAAGCTATCGCTTGCTGATCCAGTCCAAGAACAGCTTCCAGATATAATCCTACTGCCTCCTGTGCCAGCTCATCCTCAGTGATGAAGGACCAGAGGTTGTGCTTTGAAATGAGTGTGTTCCTATGGCTCCGAGCGGGGGAGGTATAGTGGTAGTAGAAAAGAAACAAGGTTTGAACTATATGGTGCCAGAACAAGCCTATGAAAAATTCTCCCAATCATCAGCTGTATAAAATCCCAGAGGGTTTTGTTCTCATTGCTGGAACCAAATCAAAAGCAGTTCTCTCCTTGATAAATGTTTTTCCAGATTTGATGGAAATCCTGAAATTTTATATTACCTTACTGATAATGAGTTGTGAAGCCGAAATAATAATAATAATAATAATAATAATAATAATAATAATAAAACACTTAAAATTGCCAATTATCACAAGCATTCTGGTCAATGATGCTGAAGTAAAGACTAAAATATCTTTTCTTTCTGTCTATAGAAAATGATTTTATTAAATCATTGTCATTGGAAAGGTGATAGAAGAATATGCAGTCAAACTAGAAAAATATTATAGAGGGGTGATAGGCAGTTGATTAATAAAAATTTTACACCCTTTTGCTGGATTTCATGATGCTTGTAATGATTACTGGCTTTCACATTTTTTTATTTTTGTTTTTCTATTATTCTCCATAAGCACTCACTTTTTGACCTAATTTTGCATTCTTTTCTTAAAATTATATGTAACACAGATAACACAGGATCTTTAGCATGGCACCTGGCCCATCATAGGTGTTCATTCAATACTTATTGAGTAAATGAATGAATAAAAAATATAATCAGAGGAATCACTTTTCTTCTTAGCACCTTGGTCCCTTTATTTTGCAAAACAATGGAGCTAGGGTTTGAGGGTTGGAGGTGATATCTAATCAATGTTCTTTTAGTTGCTCAAGTTTCTCCTGCAGTATTTGGGCATTTTCTTTGGCAAGTAGGAGTCACCTTCCATGCACCGAGTTTGCTTATGCAATCTTTGTCTCTTGATGGTCACCTCAGTGCTGGTCTCTATTTTAGTGTCCTAACCTGCTACTCAAACAATTTCCGTGCTGTGTGACTGTATTAGTTAGTACCTGTATTACTGCCAAATACTCAAACCAGAATGCTTTCATGCAATCACAGGATCAGATTCTGAGCTCTCTAATTCTCAAACATTTCTGTCAAATCCTTATCTTTATCCCACTACCTCATTGCCACAAAGAGCATATCGAAAAACCTCCCCCTCTCACACGATCCTCTTAAAGATGCCCCACAAAGACTGGAGAGCTGAATGAACACTGACATTTACATCTTAGCTCCTATTAGCAAATTCAAAACAAAGAGTCATACCACAGAGAAACTTGGCTAGTGTTTTTTTTTTTTTTTTAAAAAAAACACTATTTCACTATTTAATAGTTCCCTCATTGCTGAATTTTCCATCAGCTGAACATCCCACGCACTTTCGCTGAGAACATCTGTGACAGCCTGAATGTGTTTTTCCCCCCAGTGTTTGACTTAACGCTTACACTAAGTATCAGACACTTTCTCAAATCCTATGATATATCTTAGTACAGTATTACTGAAGCGATGTCAGTTATGCCTGTATCTTCGAGGGTGTCAATCTGAATGGAAAACACGCCTGTTTTCTTACCAACAGAGTTTTGATTTCACTGGCAGATGGCGTTGACAACACTGTCCATTGATGGCTCGAGACCTACAGCTAAATATATCGTCTTTTACTATTTAAGTATACAGATTCTTTAGGACTAAACGATTCTTTCAAAGTAAATGAGAAATTCAGAAACACCATGAAAGCATGAAGTTTGCCCCTCAATGTATAACTATCTGCCACCTATTGACTCTAGTTACATTAATTATTTATCCGAAAATCCAGTATTTTTCATGGTCCGGATTCATGTCCTGCCGTTCATAAGAATTAGTTTTAGCAGAATGTCTTGGGTGAAAGAATGAGGGCTGTACCTTTTTATTTCACAGAGTTTCAAATATTCTTAGACTTTAACAATTTAGCATTTCTTCTAGGCTGGCTCACTCATTGTCTGTATCGCCCATACAGAGGCTGACATACAAACATTTGTCCTCCCAATATAAAATGAATAACTGTGCTTTCAGGCCAGCACTCATTGAGAAGCAGTAGGATTTTTTTCCTTTAGTCTTTCTCAGTAACTTACTGACCTCTCTTCTCAGTGCTCTGAGTAATAGCCATGCACCAGAGGTTGAAAGGGCAGAGGTCAAGACCCGGGAAAGAGCTGGGTCTCAGCAGGCAAAGGCGAGAGGAGTGGAAGTCACTTTATAATTTATCAAAATAGAAATACTCGAAACACAGGCTTTATGAAGAACTATTGCCTTTTGAAAAATAAAAAAAGATAAAATTCACGTTTTACCTAGATTAAAATAAACTAGAAAAGCTTTTTTTTTTTACAAACAATAAGAACAATATTTTATCAATTGCCTGTCATTTAGCTACATTTATTTATTTTTTATTTTATTTTTTTGCATTCTCTTGCCTAGCTGTGTCAAGGTGAGGCACGGCGCAAACTCAGCCAGAAGGATGTCAGTGGCAAAGATCCTGTTTCTGATTCTGCAATGACAGATAAAGCCAGTAGCAAATATACACCTTCTAAAATGCTTGTCTAACAGCTCATGCTTAGTCTGGATGAAGTGGAAGCATCCAGATTTGAATTCATCTCTGCCGAAAATTTGGCGAATGCTCAATAAATATTTATTGAATGAACTCAGTGACCTACAAATGGAGGTCTTATCTCTTTCCTGATGCTTGAGTGTAGATATTTCCAGCCACTCATGCTGAAACTCATTTACCAGTCTTTGTGCCCCATAAATGCCACCACCCCCAAAAGTTTGTTTCTGCTGTGGGAAAGCAAAAACTCCCTGATTTCAAGATTTTATGGTCAAACGATTCAAACTACTGTTTACTTAAGGAAAAAGCAGCCCATTTCAGTCCTTGGTTGACTCCATTCCATTTGTCATAAAGAAGATTCAGACTGTGTGGAAGGCAGATCAGTTGTCTCCTCTTGCCTTCTCTTTTCACCTGAAGAGGGGTGTTGAGGTTGAACCTTATGTTACCTAAACTGTTTAGTGTTCTCTTCCCCAGCTCTCTCTGTCTTCCTGCAAACGGGTGTCTGTAGTCCTGTGAGCCTTGGGATCTGCCTTAATGGTCGTGGTGCTAAGACTAGTGAATCTCATAGCCATTCCAAAGTTAGCTTTTACGAGAACACTCATGACAGCAAGTGTGGCACAAACACTCTGGGGGGTGGGACAGAGTTTCAAGGATTTCTTTCTGGAGATTTTGAAGGTCACGTATGATAAGCAGAGCACCGAATACCCAACCCCCTCAATTGAGCATATGTTAGGAATAAACACCTAATTCATGTGTTATGGTTAAACACCCTTCCAGGGAGTCTCATTAGCGAACATATTAATTAGGATCCTGCTTACTTCTACTGTCAACATGTGTTTGTTTGAACTAACCTATTCGAACCTTCATGAAAGGAAAGTGGCACCAATCAGCCATGAAAATGTGTTTCAATTTTATAAAAAATTTAGGACCCATACAGAGTTTATTCCTCTACACATTTTCTGATCATTCCATATTTTAAATATATGAACAAGGCACGAGGTTTAAATTAACCAAAACTCATGATGGGACCAGAAATTACAGAATCCTTTTGTGGACATTCATTTATTCATGCTCGGTGGTGAGCATGCCCAGAACAATAAGACGGGTCTCCTGTTTTCATGTGGCTTACAGTCTAGTGGAAATCAGAAATGTCAACTCATAAAACAGATGTGACCCCAGCCTGGCCATCATGTGGGTACAAATGAGGGCAGGACTTAAGAACACCCCAAATCTCAAAATTCTAAGCCAGTAGCCAGGAAACTTACTATTCGAGGTCAGACCCAGCCTGCCACCTGTTTCTGTAGTTTTATTGGTATAGGACCGACTGCATTCATGTGTTTACTTGTCTGTGGCTGTTTTAGGGGCTACAGTGACAGAATTGAATGGTTGCAACAGAGAACATGCAGCTCACAAAGTCTAAAATATTTACAACTAGGCTCCTTACAGAAAAGGTTTGCTAGGCTCTCTCCCTGTGCCTCCAGGATGTTTGAGGTCCCCAGAGCGCTTACATGTCAGTCCTGGTCCTTGCTCTGAGGATGTCCGCAGAGCAATGGGAGTTTGGGAGCAATGGGGAACTGGGAGTTTGCTTGTGCCTTTTGAGGTTGCGCTCAGAAACTGCTGGCCTCCAAGCATTCTGCAGAGGTGACACTGCAACGGGATCGGCCACTCCTGCTGGCCCTGGTGGCTTTGATGCCGTAGCTTTCCCTGCCCGCTCTGCGCTGACTACCACGTTGCAAAATATCTGAGTAGCACTGGTAGAACCTGAAACTTGTCAGCCTTAGCGAGGGCTGCCAACCAAGGCAGAGCGGTCCCTGACAACCTCTTGAGGACATGCCTAATCAGGTCACTGGGGTTGGCCTCAGTGAAGATTCTCTGATTGCCCCGGTTGGCCAGGATGTGAGGAGCGAGAATAATACCACTGCATGCCCTCCATTTGCCCCTGCAGATGCACCTTCCACTCTCTACCTGCTCTGTGCCCTGCGTAATTAACCTTTAAGGTGCTTCATGGATCACACTGTGCCTTTGCCCTTTTGATTCCCGCTGGGTTTGGCCAATGTGAGGCACTGGCAAGAGACTCAAGAACAGAGAAGAAAGGAAGATTTTTCCCCAGGATCCCCTCCTCTGCCATAGCCCACAGCACTCCCGGAGCTGCCAGTCTCTCCAGGCTCTGGTGATGGCTTACTCCCTTCGCACCTCAGGCTTAGCAGTGATAATAGCTCCCCAAACCCAGAGACGTCACCATTCCTTTTTCCTTAACTCCTTCCACATCTTAGAACATAATCCCTTCATTAAATTCTCCTTGATTGCCCCCTTGGAGTGTGCCAGCCATTTCCTTTTGGAACCTTATGATACTGGAATCATTTCTCCAAGGCACACCCCTGTCAGAGGATGACTGGGCTAGAATTCAAGGCTCCCCTCTGAGTCTTAAGCTGTGGCATTGACTCCAAAGTCATTCCCTTCTTCTGGCCTTTCATGTCCTTTCTCGAAATTTGGTCTCGGGTATGATCCATCCCAAGCTAACATTGTAATAAATTAGAGACTCAAATAGGTACATGCCTGTGGCAAGGGACAAGGATGGAGGACATGACCTTACAGTACTCCTTGGTAGCATCTGAGCCCCAAACATGCCTGGTTGAGTTGGGGAAGATGTCTCTTCACACCATTTGTGAACAGCATCCAGCACAGCTAAGTGCAAATATGGCCAGTAGGAGTTACCTGCTCTTCACCCCAGGTCCACCTGAGGCCCAGATATGCTCTGTTTCAAGGGCAGAGCATTTGAGGATCACAAGATGATGCGCCTATTTTGTCTTAAGTCCTCATGTACATGCACAGCTGGGAGTTACCGTCTGGGTGTTGGTCCAGAGGATGGAAGCACGCCAGGATTACATTATGGGACTTGCAAGGCCATGCTATAGAAGCAGAAACATGAAACAGAGGTGGGATGCTCCATCGAGAAGCCACAGTCTGTCAGCAAGAGACGACTTGACAAAACTTATAAACACCTTCCCTTTCTGCCCATAACTGCTCTCTCAGGGGGCCTTCAATTCTGCCTGATTTCTCAGCCCGGCCCTCTGCCCTGCTGCCGGAGGTCTCAGTCAGGAGGCGCCCCTAGGGTTCGCCATTCTGACTGATTTAATTTAGAGAATTTCTCGCTCTTCACATGGCAGCAAAGGTCACGTGGCTCAGCGATTATGTTGTTCGGGAAACAGGTTTTACTGCTGTGATTCTCTAACATTGGTTGAAATTCCTCTTTTTGGGCCGTTTTGTTTTTCTGGGCCCTGAGATTATAAAGTCCTACCAAATAGTTTGATGGCCACATCTTGAAAAACACATTTTTTCCCCCCATAAGCCTTTATTGCCAAAAGGGATGAAAATGTGTATATGCAGTTACATAAGTGCATTTGTATCTTCAGAGAACAATTTCCCATCTCATTGAGACAGGCGCGGGTCAAGGATGGAATCATCTAGAGGCGGTGAGTAGTTGTTATCTGTGAGCAGCTCTATCAAGGAGAGAGAGGTCTTGATAAGAAGAGAGGAAGGTTTGGAAAGCAAAGGGACTCAGGTGTCGTTGCTCGTGACTTCATTTCACTTGGAATGTTGAAATCTACCTGCAATTGAGAAATTAAGGTAAGGTTGACCTTTCACGGTCATTTCTTTGTTTCCTGACTTAATAGCACTCGCATAATGAAAAGTGAATTCTACATTTATGAATCTCATAGCACTCTATGAGATAGGAATTTTTATCTCAGATTTCAAAGCAGGTGACAGAGGCTCCGAGAATTGGTGTCACATGCCCAGACGTTCAGCTCCTTAGAGGTGGCGGAAAGCCATGCTAGATGTGAAGGCTCCCAGTCGTGGCTTTTGTCACTCCAGTGGGGCAGCTTATGAGGGACATTCAGTGGGCTGATTGTGCCCTGCTCATATGTTTGGTTTGTCACAGAATTTTGGAAGAAAATTGAATAAGTATGTGTTTAGGCCCAACCTGGAGTCCCCATGGTTCCTGCCTGACGGTTGGAGGCCTTTCCAAACACCCACCTCTTCATCGTCCTATATCTGACCCAGTTCTTCATTCTCTTTCAGACTTTTCATTAAATAAAAGTCATTTAACAATTAATGAAATAACAACACTCGTCAGTGTCATTTCGAATGAGAAGCCTCCTCCAAGTGAGCACTGCCAGTGAGGTGTGTCGGATCCGTCCCCCGCTTCCTGACACACTTTCACATTAGTCCCTGCTGATCTCCCCTGAGTGTCTGTGACCTCCTGGTGTTCAAGGACCAAGTATTCATCTTTGCGTGTCTAGGTCCTGCAATGGTGCTAAATCAGAGACAGTGCTCGGAAAACATTTGTGTAATGAAAACATGGGATATATATGTTTTGGGGACAGTGAGCAGCCAGCGTTGCTGGTGGACAGTAGAAAAAGGCAAGGCCTGTGGATCTTTTTAAAATAATAAAATGGGCATTCTTAAGGATTTTATTTTAAAGGCATAATTGGAATCCTCCGACTGTGTTTTATACAGACGTCTCAGCAGCAGGCAGTAGGATGAAGAGGCTGGGAGACCTGAAGGTGGGCTACTGTAATGGTCTGGGTGACAGGGAACGAAGGTTTGAAACGAGAATGAAAGAGAAGAGACCGATATGAAAATAGCTGGTGGCCACAGATCAATAGGATGTGCTAACTGCAGTGAAAGGGAAAGTGGGGAAAGTAGCAAATATGATAAGTTTTGGAGCCTGGGTGACTGTGAGGAAAAGGTAATTGTCTTCTCTGAACTATTCCCCACACCCCAGCCATTCACTGTTTACTGAGTTGTTTTCGCTAGTATTGGCTTTTCCCACCCATTTAAACTTGAAAAGGAAAAATACTCAGGCAAGCTTTGATCCTTCAGAACCCCACGTGGTGAATACTTTTTTGGCCATATGTGCTCAAGATTTTGTCCAGATCACCTTGTCTGACCCAGTTTTTGCAGGATCTAGTCAACCACACTGGGCTGCCCACTCCCATTTCAACCATCCCTGTCCTGGCAACTCTGATGGGGGAGGGTTCAATTGAGGGGGAGCTGGTGACGTGCCCATACATAAGTGGAGGTTAAGATAATGGGAGGAGATGATACCAATAAAGAAATTTAATTGTTCTAGTCACCTTGGGCTGCTATAACAAAATAGCACAGATTGGGTGTCTTAAACAACAGAAATTTATTTCTCACAGTTTTGGAGCCTGGAAGTTCAAGTTCAAGGTGCTGGTTGATTTGGTTCCCAGTTAGAGCTGTCTTCCTGGTTTGGTAATGGATGCTCTCTCATCATGTCCTCAAGTGGTGGGAGAGGGATCACCTCTCTCACTTCTCTTCCGATGAGGGCACTAATCCCATTTATGAGGGCTCTACCCTCAGGACCTAATTATCTCCCCAAAGCCCCACCTCCTAACACCATCCCATTGGGATCAGGGCTTCAACATGTAAATTTGGGGAAGATGCAAACACTTAGCAGTACTAAAAATAATAACGATAATATTTATTAAGTGCTTATTAGGTTCTGAGTTTGAAATATGAAGTGATACATTCAATCCCTAAAACAGCCATGTGAGGTAGTTATTATTATTAAACCCATTTAATAGAGAAGAAATGGAGGCACGCTAAGGTTAAATCAGTGCCCAAGATGTCATGAGTGAAGAAATTGTGCTTCAAAGCCAGTCAATAGGACCTGAGAGCCACACTCCCCACCACTCTGTAGGCCAAGAAAGATTCGTAGACTCTGGATGGGCAGTGAGGGGACTCCTATTATGTCCCCAGCTTCTCCTTCCATGCGCTCGGCACTCCCATGACCCAGGCAAGCCCCTGCAATCTTGGAGCACTGGCTTCCTGTCCCCTGGACACACTGGAGAAGTGAGGAGCTGGGGTTGCTGGGAGGGGGTGGTCAGCCCTGCCCAGCCTGGGCATTGCAGCTGTGGGTGAAGGAAAGAACACCAACCCTGGAGTCCAAGACCAAGGTCCTCCTGCCTCTTAGAGCCACAGTTGTGATGGGGATTAAGAGAGCTTGGGTATGTGGATGCACCTAGGACAATGCCAGGCACTTAGCTGGTGCTTGGTAAAACTTTATTTGTTCAATATTTCACTCAGAAAATGAATGTCTGAGGGGTAGGGAGCAGCCTTCTTCTATGCCCAGGGGAACGATAATGTAGGAATATTTGACCATGGCCCCAAAAGACACGCCGGATTTTCTCATAATGGCAATGCTGTGTTTTACCCCATTAGAGTGGAACTCAGGATCCAGGGGCAATGCCTCCTGTACTTGATGGGTTCTGTGAAGTGTTGTTTTCCTTTATTTGTCTCGTGTAATGTGCTGATAATTTCATTGCACAAGTTGGCATTTCCAACCAATGTAATTACATCTGCGAATATGAGGCTATTACTAAAGAAATCAAATGTTTCTCCTCATTATGTAAAGTGGGAATAATAATTTCTCCTAATGTTTCTACCATCCTTGGAGAGCCTTGGCTGGAAGAACTTTTGTAAACACGAAGCAGCATTCCTTGTCTCTCTTTGTCCTCGTTTAGTACCTATCACAGGGGTGCCTCTCTGGCACAAAGTAATGCAGAAAGCACAGTCTCTTGGGTCCTATCAGATGATCATGCCACTTGAGTGACTGGGTGTTAATATTGGAAGACAGGAAATGTCAAATGTATATTAAGGGCTTGCATCACAAACTCAAGCCACAGTTTTCTTTAAAAGTTGCATGGAAGCAGAGGATGAAGGCAGCACCATTTTTTATCTCCTTGTGATGGATGGGGAGAAACCAGCACGAAGACCAGCCTCTCTGCTCTAGCACATGCCAGGGGAGGGGGCTGTGCCAATGGAGGTGAGAGGATGCGGATGAGCTTTTCTGAGGAGGCAGCTGGGTGATGCTGTAGCTCTTTTTCCTCCCAAACCCTCAGATGGGTTGCAGAGGGGGTGGGGAAGAACCCGGCGCCTGGGGCACAGGGCATCACCCAGGTCGCGTGCCAGTGAAATGAGTGCAGAATTCAACTGGCGTTACCACATCACTGGGTAGTTTTTACATACGGTGAGTCACAAAGCCATCTTGTGTGCTTCCACTCGTCTGCTGAGCGTGAATTCAGCAAACACCTAGCAAGTGCCTATTAGTCCCAGATGCTGTAAAGTCCTTGGAATAAAGAGACAAATAAAACAGTCCTTGTTGTAAAAACAAAATCAAAGCACCCTATGGATTAGTGCAGGGATGGCATATTGGTTTTGTTTTTTGCACCAAATACTTTTAGACCTTTACTAGTCACTTGGAGCCCTGATCAGAGGTTGTCCTGAGGCCTCATCTGGGCTCTGCAGAGAGAACTGTGATTAATGTATTCCAGGAGCATTCCTTCATTTATTCATCAATTCCACAAATATTTATCGAGTGCCTTCTATAATGCCAGGCGCTGTTCTGGATGCTCGGGATGCAGCAGTAAACACAGCAGACATTCTAGTGGAAGGAGACAGACAATAAACAAACAAATGGTATAATGTCAGTGGTGATAAGTGGTAGGAGGAAAAATAAAGCGGAATAAAGGAATAGGAAGTGACTGGTGAGAAATAGGAGCTTTTCCTGGGAGGTGACGTTTGAGCCAAGCCCTGAATGAATTATGAAGAATATCTAGAAAAGAAGCTTCCAGGCAGAGGCAACAGCGAGGAGAGAGGCTGGAAGCAGAGTGTACTTGATGGGAAGGCAGAGTGTGTCCGAGGTGAGGTCAGTTGAGGGGTGATGGGGGAAGAAATTACGGTGGAGATGGAGCTGAGGGCTATTCACATGGGGCCTTGTGAGCCCTTGGGATCCCTTTGGACTTTACATATGAGGAGAAACCACTGGTGGGTTTAGCCGAGGAGAGGTTTGATCTTATTTTCTTACTTAAAGGGTCACTCTGTGGGCACAGGGAAGATGGGCAGAGGTGAGGCTGGATGAAAGGAAATCAGTAAGGATGCTATTGCCCTCAACTGGGTGAAGGAAGGGCCGCATTCAGGACGTGACTTGAAGGGGGAGCTGGAAGGGCTTGCTGCCTGGATCTGTGGGGGAAAGAGAGGGTTGCAGGCTTTGGAGTCTGAGAAGCTGGGTGAAGGGTGGTGTCACGACCTGAGACGGGAAAGCTGAGGAACAGGTAAGGGTTGGAGGAGGTGAGCACCTCAGAGTTTGGGATTTTAGACATACCTGGTGAGCGCTCCTATTAGCTATCCCGGTGGATGTCCCATAGGCTACCAGACACAGCTCCAGGGAGGGACTGGGACGACAATGGCAGAGGAGGGTGACGGCAAGATTAGCCCTGGTGGCTGCTTGTAGTTCTAGTTCATAAACATTAAATATTTCCTGGGACAAATTTCCAGCATTGGCAAAGGTTCTCCTTTGGTTGTGGAGGAAATACAGGCCACTCTATGTTTATTGCTAATAATTTCTGATCAAAACCTGGCATAGATGGTCTGATAAATATCCATATTTCAAGCTGAGACTGTTCGAAAAGTCTAGATGCATTCTTACTGAGTCAGTTAATTCGAGCGGGCATGAATTCACCTATTCTGCAAGTATTTCTGAACACTTCTTAGTGATTTGCTGAATTTTGGTGTCACTTGCAGCACAGAACTAAGACGAGTGAAGACAGAACCCTAGCAGAGGCCACTTCCCCGCTGCATTGCCTGTGAGCCCCAGAAGTCCATACTCAGATATTTGTATGCAGCCTACAACTTGCATCAGTTATAAAAATGAGATGGGCTCCGACTCTCTCATCTGCCACTGTCCCCTTCCCAGTCTGCCCAGCGGTTCTCACTCCTTGTGGCTCCTCAGACATGCTCTTGCCTCGTGTTATCTGTCCCTGCTGTACCCCCATCTGCCATGTTTCTCCCCTAGATATTGGTCGTGCCCATTCCCTCGCTTAATTTGGGTTCCTGCTTAAATGTCGTTTTGTCATGACATCTTAGCTCTATCTCAGGTGGCATCACCCTACTAATACTCCGTCCTCACGTCACGTGTCACCCACCGTCTGACGTCCTCCCTGTGCATTTGCCAGTCACCCCCAACTACTGTGTGAGCATCCTGGCACTCGACCAGAATCATTCCCGGCACATCATGAGTCCTTCATAAAAATTTGGAGGATGAAGGAATGACTGGAATAGTGGCCTTTGTTTTCTTTCTTAAATTCAAGTCTATAGGTGTATATTAGTTTTCTGGGGCCGCTGTAACAAAATGCCACAGACTGGGTGCTGAGACAACAGACATTTATTTCCTCACCATGCTGAAGGCTGGAAGTCCAAGGTCAGGGTGCTGGCAGGGCTGGCTTCTCCTGAGGTCTCGCTCCTCAGCCCGCAGATGGCCTCACATGCCTCTTCTCTGTGTACGCATTCCCGGTGTCTCTTATGTTTCTTATAAGGACACCAGTCCTATTGGATTAGGACCCCACCCTTATGACCCTGTTTAATTTTTAAAGGCTCCGTCTCCAAATATAGTCACACTGGAGGGGGGGGGGCTTGGGCTTCCATATGTGAGTTTTGAGAGGACACAATTCAGTCCATAACAAATGGGAAACTGTTTCCTAAAATGACAGACCCTGTCCCCTGTGATGAGATGAGTTTTCAAAAGTGCTTTTCACATCAGGATCCTATTGCTCCTGGCTGAAGCCAGGCCTGACTGCAGCTAGTGTAGGGGTGTCTGCAGAGCCAGGCCTGAGTGCCCCCTGTCTCCCGAGGCCTCTGCACCCTCCGCTTGATCGCTGCTGGCCTTCGTCTGTGATGACCTGCCTCTGGAAAGGCTGTGGGCTGTGGCCATTGATGCGGAGGTCTGAGTGTGCATTCTCGCAGCCACTCCCAACCCCAGCTCACAAACAAGGCTCTTCCACAGGGCTCAGCGGGGCTGCTCTGGGGGGTAGCGGGGGTTACGGACCCTCTGGTGGAGGAGTTTCTGCTCGGAACCCACACTGAAAACAGATGCGCCATCCAAGCCATGCTCAGGGAGGTCTCATAAGCAGTTTTTATTCAATATCTCATATGAGCTAGGCCAGGCCCCACAGGGACAATGCCTCCAGGCATCTGGTGTCTGGCACAGCCATAAGTGGGTGCTGATAGACATCACAAGGTACAAGGGTGGGCAAAGGAGAAAGTACCACCCTGCGTGGGAGGGGTCAGAGAGGGAACAAGGTCTCAAGTTCCTTGACACTTCTCCCAGCCAGAGGCAGAGTCTGTGTTCCCTCTGCATGACTCTGGACTAGCTTGTGACTGTTGGGTGATAGAATGTGACAGAAGTGACACTATGTGTTTTCACAATTTGGCTTGCATCTGGTTCAATGGAATACTGAGCCTCTGGATGAGAAGTCTGACTCCCCTAAGGCCACGTGAAGGCACCCTGGTTGACAGTCCCCACTGAGCTTGCCTTCAACCATTCTCAGTGACATGCCAGATGTTAGAGTGAAGAAACTACTTTGGGAGTAGATCTCCCAATCTTCTCTGATTTGAGTCACCCCAGACAGAGGTGCAGGACATTGTGGAGGAGAGACAAGCACCCTTGTTTCATGCCACTAACTTTCCGGGTGGTTCATTATGCAGCCATGGTAACTAACCGGGTCAGGGCATCACGAAGAAGGCACTTCGACTGGGTATTGGTGGCTGAGCTCACTAGATGGACAGCGAGGAAGGGACAGAAGGGACCACAGATGCAAAGGCACATAGGACTTCCAAGTCTGGTGTCTTCGGGGAATTACCGTCACTGGTATCAGCTGGGACACAGGAGGACAAGTTGCCGAGGCTGAGATGGGAGAGTGGGGAGTCTCCTATGCCTTGCGAAGACCTCATCAAGCTCGAGTCCATTCAGGCTAATCTAGACTGGCCATGCCTGATGATTGCTTCATGCCGCGATGGCTCCTTAGTGACATTAGTTGTTGGGCAATGCTTGAGATGCTCTCTCTGATACAGAAATGGAAGAAGCTCTGTAATTTCCTGTGTCACAGACCTCGAGTTTCCAATTGTGCTGTTTTAGCATTTTAATCATAAGTGTAACTGCCTTGTCTTTGAACGTCCATTGTGTTGTCCCCTCCAAAAGGGGACAGGTGTCTGACTTCCGGAAGGCTGCCACTTCCAGGAGAAGTGACACTGGGGCCTGGAGGCCTCCGAATGGGAGAGCTAACTTCTCTGTGCTCTCAGGACACCTTTATCACATCTGTTTTCTGAATTTACCATCTCCTTTCACTTTTTGAAGGAGACAGGGGAACAAAAGCCCTTTTCCTCTCGGAAAAGAAAACTCCCCATTCCGTATTCTTGCAGAGGCAGTTTTAGAAGTACCTGCTCGGCGCTGCAGGATGGTGTAGTGCCTTTCCATAACACATTTAAAGGCTCACTCCTTAAAACTGTCACGTCTGGAGAGCCCTAGATAAGTCAGTAAGGACATGAACGTGATTACTCTCTCCTGGCCCTAGTATTACAGGCAGCTATCAATTCCAGCTCATTTAGGCTGATCCAATCCCAGCACCGAAAGCCATTTCCATATTATTATACCAAACTGGAAATTACAGAGGCTGCATATTCTTCTGCAAAGTCTCCAATTTAGGCTTATAACTTAGCACTAGGTTATTAGTGACATGTATCATTATTCTCAAGATACATTCTATCTGCAAAATTTTGTTCTCAAATCCTTCGGAAGATCTCAGCTGTGCTGCTTAGACTCTCTGCCAGGCAAGCTGCACTGTTCACGCTATGCTCTCTTTACCACGGGCTTTGAAATTAATTTTTGATCATTGATTCTTTGCATTTACATTCCCTCGAGCCCTTCTAGTGGGGAGAGAAACATCACAGAGCGAGGCCACAGAGCAAGTTAGTGGGGAAGCTGGAGTTCGAAGGAACTGAGCTTTCATTAAGTGGGATCTTGCCGGGCCTTAGAGCTTCTGTGTGGAAGCTACGACCATGAGCTGCCAAGAAAAATGAGAATCTCATTTCAATTATTCTTTGAGTCTGGATGTAGCTTGTTTCAGTCAAATAACTCAAGTTAGGGAAAAACCAAATTTTCAAGTTGAGGGATGGCAGCCACCAGCTCCATTGTTCTGATTGCTTTATGGAATCAAGAAAGTCAACAAAAAAGGTGGGACATTTTACCTGGTCCAAAAGGATTCACTGCTCACGCCAGGAAATCTCTAAGGTTTTTGTCAATTATGAGATCCTATTATTTTGTCGTTCCATCAGTGAAATCAGTAGAATTTAGAGAATTTCTAATAGCTAGCTAGAATGGCTCCAGTGGGAGAATCTAATGAAATAAATGCCTTTGCCTTCTTTTATGGCTAAATTAAAAATGTGTGAGTTCAACTCCCATTTCCTGAATGTGAACCTCAGATTAGACGGTTTTGTGGACATTCTATCATTTACTTCTCACCACAACCCTGTGGGGTAAGAATCACGGTTCCCATCTCAGTGTTAGGTAGCAGCACCCCCAGCCAGGGGAGTTAGGTGAGGTCCTGTGAGCGTCTCCAAAAACTGTGCTGAGGTTTGTGATCAGTTTAAACCAATGGTTCTCTAAGGGAGACACCTGGGCCAGCAACATCGACCTCACCTGGGAACTGTTAACAAATTAAACGCTCGGGCTCCACCCCAGACCTACTGAATCAGAAACTCCAGAAGCTGACTCCAGCAAACTGTTTTACTAACGCCCTTCCAGTGATCCGGGTGCACGCTCAGGTCTGAGAATGATTTGCTCAAGGGCAAATATGACAAAAATTGAGGAATGCAGATGTTTCTATTTTAAGAAAAGGCGATATATATATATAACTATGAAATTCTGAAATTAGAAAAGGTAGGCTGGGATACACGGATGACCTTAGGAAGGACCATTTGCTTTTAAGGAAGCATACACGACACATTTTAATTAGGAAAACTTCCCCAATGTATTTAAAATGTGATTTCAAACTGCAAGTCGTTAATGTACACACATTTTCTCTTTGGGAATTCAGTTCATTTCAGTTCTTATTTATATTACTTAATACAGTAACTTACTTAAATTGTATTATTTAAGTGTAATAAGAGGCCTATGAACTCAATTTTGTCTTAGACTCTTTAGCTTTAATCATTGACTCCCTGGCACGTAACAGGTGCTCACTAAGTAGTTGTGAATAAATGTATTGAGTCCTATTATATGCAAGGTCCTCGTGTGTGTGTGTGTGTGTCTGTGTGTGTGTGTGTGTGTGTTAGTGTTAACAGTGATGACCTTGTTAGATGATCTTGGAGAGATAACAAGTAAACACAGATAAATCACGTACAGCAAGAACTAAGTGGTGGGTCAAACCATTAGGCATGAGCAGAAGTAGTGAGGGTGATTTGGCAAGGCTTCTTGGGCAGGTGGAACTTAGCTTGGGGTAGGATTTTCATGGGTCAAGAATGTTGGAAGGCACTCCCGGTTTTTAAAAAGACCTCACTAAAGTCAAGAAGATGATAATGGCCAGGGCGTTTTCAGGCTTCATGGTGTACTGGGATGATATGGAGATGGGTTTTGGGTCCAGGGCTGCGGAGTGAGCAATTTATCCCGAAAGATTATTCAATGGAGTGAAGAGATAACAGAACTGTTATTTCATGAAAATCATCTTTTAAGTAGGTTTCATTTAAATTAATGAGAGGGTCAACAGTTGAATCCAACTATGCGAATCCCAACACGCTTTGCAACATAATGCTAAGTCTCTATCACGCATCCTTGCACACACATCATTGACTCACATTTTGCCTTTGTCCACTAAATTGCTGCTGCCGAGTCACATTTTGCCATCTCTCATTCATTGTACACACACAACTCATCAGAAACAATTAAGTTTATGGAAAGAAAACCGTAAGGCAGTAATGTGCCCGTAGCTGCATTAATAGAAGTGCAGTGTATTATTTAGAAAAAAGATGGCAAAAATACTTTTTTTTAAAGAAAAAGCTGGCTCAAGGCTTTTAATAAAGATTAACTGTATTGTTTCTATGGCTTTAATTTTTATCAGCACCAGTGATCTCTGTGTTGACACTGTTGCTAACATAAGCTCCGTGTTCGTGTCACATGCAGAACTTTAAAAGTTGTGCATTCACTGTCCCAGAGCACTTTTAGAGGAAGTCAGGGAAAGACCTCTGGCTGAAATTTTCCAGAAAAATCTGGAAATGTGGAACATCATGATTATCACCATCACAGACATCAGCACTTTAAACTCTTCCTACATTTTATAATTTACCAAACAATTTCAAGTTCATTAGCTCAATTTGATTTTCACATTAACTCTGGAGAATGAATACTATTAGCCTCATTTTCTAGATGGGAAAATAGGTGTCTAGAGCAGTGTTGGTCATAGAAATATAGTGTGAGCCACATAGATCATTAAAAGAATCTCTGGTAGCATCATCACAAATGCAAAAAGAACCAGTTAATATCAATTCTAATAATATGTTTTATTTAACCTTGTATATTCAAAATATTATCATTCCAACATGTAATCAATCTGGAAATTATTAAAGAGATAATTCACATTCTTTTTCTGTTTGTTTTGTACTAAGACTTCGAAATCTAGTAAATAATTTACATTCCTAGGACATGTCAAATTGGACTAACCACATTCTTATGTTCAATAGCCTTAGGTGGCCAGTAGCTACCAATTTGGATTGCAGAGATCTAGAGTAGCAGTCCCTACCCTTTTTGGCACCAGGGACCAGTGCTCCTGTGAGAATCTAACGCCTGATGATCTGAGACAGAGCTGAGGTGGTGATGCAGGTGGGGAGCAGCTGCAAACACAGATGAAGCTTCACTGGCTCGCCCACCCACCTGCTGCTCACCTCCTGCTGTGTGACCTGGTCCCTGACAGGCCATGATGGCCATCTGTCCACAGTCCAGGGATTGGGGACCCCTAGTCTAGAGGATAGAGTGGCAATGTAGAAAAGTCCCCCAAATAGTCAGAACGGTACTCACAACTCAGGAAACTAAAAAAAAAAAAAAAAAAAACAATTAGAAAGACCTTTGATCTAATTCTTGTTACCTGGAATAGCCATAAAAAAGAAACAAACCAGCCAAAAAGAAAATGACTTTATGTCATTCAATCCAAGTGTATTCCAGTGTCTCACATTTCATTTTCTAAAATTTTATGCCAAGTGTGGGAAAGAAACAGTTTGAGCCCTTTCTAGCACATCGTCTGCAACAGAGAAATCAGAGTGGGTTGTGCTTCTCACAAACTTGAGAACAGAGTATCAGAAGCCACCTTATAGTCTGATCGTATTTCAGGTGACAGAACCTGACTAATGGGGAGGGACTGAAATCTATGTAGTAACGTCCTCTAATCAGCAAGTCTCAAATCAATCAAGTGCTGTCTGCCTTTAATTAGAGGTGGCCCTCACTGCCAATAACACAGCCATGTGATCGTACATACAAATATTTCCTGTGCATTAAAAGGAGAATTTACATGGAAATATGAACATATGTGGATTGAATGAAAAATGGTGTATATCCAATTGCCAAAATTTAGTTATCATTTAATTGGAACTAATTATGAATTATGAGGCTTTTATTATCAAAATAGTAGTGTGAATATTTAAATTTAGAAATAGAGATTCTCTGAAAAGCTTTGTTTGAGACCCTTTACTGGAACCATTATCCTTCAAAGGCAGACTGAGCCAGAGACGCAGTGTGTGTGAGTCTCCATCGGGCTCACTCGCTGCCACGAGAAAGACACCAGAGTCCCCAAGGCATTTTGATTATCTGGCACTCATGCTACACGCTTGATCTGGGCCATTTTCATTCCTGCTTCATGCCTGGCTTCCAGAACAACCATAAATGTATTACAAAATATATCTACAAAAGGGAATGTAGATGCCCTTAGCCGCTTATGTGAGGTAAGGTCGGTATGAAATAAATAATGAGCTGATGGTCGGAAAACAGGAGCTCTATTTTCACACGTTGCCTGTCGACCATGCATTATTTAAAGAGAGCTTCTACCATTTGGGGGTAAATCTTAATCTTGGGTTTTAGAGCAGTCATCCTTACATTTTTAGGCCTTTCGTACATTTATAGAAAGAAAGATAGTATAATAGATCCTCTGCCCAGAAACAAAAGTCATATGTACACACAATCTTACACATTATATAAAGTGTTCTGCTGCCAGAACCCCTGAGTACCCTCCCCTGGTTCAAACTCTGGGTGTGGAAGTCCCATTTGGAAGAGTCACTTATAGTTACGTGTTGTGCTGAGCCTACTTGATAAAATGAGAACCATTGATCAGAATGCATAAGATTTGACTGCTTTCCCAATTATGAATTGTAATTACACAGGATGTAAACACGAGTGTAAGTGGTTAGAAAACAGCTCCCATACTCGTCACACTATTAATTTCAGAAACGAAATATTTAGCTGGGGTCTTCATAATGAGGCATCAAGTGACTGAAAGATTCTTGCAAACATCGCCATCCTATATTTGGACCTTATTTTTTTTTTTTTTCTCCAAAGGGAGAGAAAAAGAGACGGAGAGTGATGACACTAATCTCTTTGCCTTCAGGTGTTTATCACACCACGAAAGCCAAAACAATTACTCAGGGCTTCATGGGGTATAGGCATGCCTGGTAAATAGTGAAATGCTGTTTCCTTGGAAAATGTTTTCTTGCTGTGTTTCACACTGGCAGAGGGAAAACCATCCCCCCATAGGATCGGCCCTCCTTCAGAGAGCAAATACAAACGAACGAAAATGACATTATGTGCTAGCCTGCCTGGAGCAAAAAGAATCACCTATTCCTAACAGGACTTCCGGTGTGTGATTTTCTGCCATTTCCCTTCTTTTATTAGATCAGAGTGACTGCCCCTTGTAAGAGCAAAGCTATAAAGTGGTGCCATCTGGGCAGGGCGGCTCGAGGATACACACCGTGTCTACTCCGGCTCTGACATAACTTGACACATCCCTGTCATGTAGGAATTGAAGTCTATTCAGGCAGATGGAGGAGGGTAGTCATTATTTTTTCTTTCTTCCAGTTCAGCCTCACCATTCCCTTCCCCCCAGAGAATTCGTAGTTCACTAATTAAATAATAGTTAAAGTGATGCCTCTGAAAAAATGGGACTAGGTTGAGAAAATGGGTATTATTTTTACTTCCAATTCTCTGCAATTTGCTTCAACCAGCCTTTACTGTTAACACAATTAGGTCTTGCAGGAAAATGGTCCAATCTATCAGCTATCATTTCAGGTTAATAAAAACATCACAATTTTAAATATGACTATATTTTAATTCCTCCAATAGATAAAAATTCTTGGGTGATGGGAGAAGGCAGAGGGAAGATTTGAGCATTTGTTAAATGCTCAATTATATAAATCTAAATGACATCCCCTAAAAATCAGTATGTCTTCTTGCTAGATTTATTTCAGAACCTAGTCTAACATGTATGTGTTAGGGGAAATTTTTTCTGCCATAACAGATCTTGAATAATTTCATTATTTTTAATGTTAATATTTTTTTCACAAATGTTATTTTCTCATTTCTAGTTAAATGCCAAAATGATTTACATAAGAGATATGTCTGTTTCTTAGTTATTTGATCTTCAGATACAAAATGAAGATGCTAATATGTGAGTCACACCTTACCAGGTGTTGTGAAGAGTAAAAGTTCTCATTCCCAAGATGGTTGCTGAAAATTCAAAATATGATAGTAGTTGGCATTCTTAATTCTTTCTGACATCATGTTATGTTTATGTGTAGTTTATGCTGGGAATTCCTTGGCACCTGTTTTAGGTAACTAAAGGGAAAAACTACCTTTAGTGTAAAAAAAGATAAAATATAGTTGAAAATGAAAAGTTCTTCTATATGAACTGTTGCAATATTTGTACCTGACCAACATTTGATATTTCTTAAAAAAAGAAAATTGATTAGAATCTAGTTCCGAGGTAAAGAATTGTTCACAACCAGACATTTAGATCAAAACTCTGGCAGTGTTTATCTATATTTTTCATTCTTGTATATCGTTAAGGCTGTCCATTTGGATTATCTTAAAAAAAAAAATAAAAAGCAGTCCTAGAGTTTTACCTGGCTATTCACATTGTTCTAAGATGGGGTTACCATTGCCAACCCTGGCAATAACGACTAAGAATAAAACTGGTGGGTAAGGAATTCTAGGTCAGATTTCTGAACCTGAAGCTTTAAACTGCACCCTCAAATTCCCAGGATATTCTCCCCAATTTTGTGAGCAGAGAAACTGTAAAGTGGGTATTTTATTGAGTATTTGACATCAGGTGAAGTGCAACGACCCTCTTCCCGTGTAGCACAGAGCACCCTACTTCAGAATACAGGGTCTTTCCATCTCAATAATACTGGGTTATTGATGGTGGAGAATAAAGGTGATGGGACAAAAGATCCGATTTCAGGGTTTCCTCACAGCCATTTCCGTCCATCCCAGAATTCTTACATTCCAGCAAGACCTTTCTTTATGTTACCTGGGTGATCTATGCCAACTCAGTGATGCGACTCAAGGGCATCTCAAGGGCATGTCCAGGGAGAGCCACCAGGCAGGGACCAGGACAGAAGTACCAATGAAAGCCAATAGGCCATATGTCTAAACATTTAAAAGTTAACATCAGCTAACATAATGTTAAGTAAAGAATGTTCCATTCTGTTACCTTGACACCAACGCTTTCCTAACAATTGGAAACCCAGGTATAGATTTAGAATCTGAGACTGCTCAGAGTTCTGTAACGAAGCCTGGCCCCCAGGTGGCCCTCATCTATCTCTCCACCTTCAGCTCTTTTTTTTTTTTTCTTCCATCCCTGAGCTCTGGTTTTCACTGCAAGGGGCCTCTTCTCACTCACGCATGAATTCCCCAGTGTGTCCTCCTAGGCTCAGGTCACTAATCTGCCCATGCACGCTCACCCTTTGCCACCCCCTGTACCCAAGGATGTGCACTGATGATGCTGCCCACCTTCAGGTGTTTGGACCCCAGAAGAGGTGCACACACTCTCTAAAAGTGTGTGGAGAACATTCAGGTAGGGAATCTAGGTTCCTGGTGGCTGAGACAAAGTGGGGGGAGGATCAGAATGGGACTCTCTAAGCAAGGGCCCCTCTTTACTGGGGCCGACCGAGGTTACCCCCCTGGGCTGTGAATGGAGTGGAAAACAAATCACTTCCACACCGCAGTGGGGCAGTCTAATCACTTTCCTACAAACACCCACACTTTCCATGGAGCTGGACCATTGGACAAAGATTTCTTTGAAGTCTTACGCTTACTGGTGGTGTTGATGGAAAGAATCATATTTTTACTTTGTGGTGAACTCGCTCATATACAAGACTATATTAACTCACCTTAAAGGTTAATCAAGTGGAGACCGTGCAAGAAGTAGAACCTTAACTATGTGAAAAACATAGTATCCACTTTTTACCCCGGTCCTTTCTTAAGACATAATAATGTGGATGAAACCAGCTTTGCAAAAATGCTGGGAAGCTGCAGATGAAATTCACTGAGTTGGGGTTTCTTCAAAGGAACACACCTTCGGAGGAATAGGAGAATCCAGATGAAAAAGAACATTTCATTTCCATTGATTATATACCTAAAAGTGAATTTTTATTAAAAGCAAGATCACATCACTTCAGGAAATTCAGCAAACTATATCTAAATACACTGAATGCAAGATATTCCTCATCAATTTAGATTCTTATAGCCTTGTAAAGATAAAATGCAGATGAACTGATTTAGATCAGACCTTCATTAAATTTTAGAATTAACTTTTGGAATCCCAGGTATTGAAATGTGCAGTCTGATTCCTGAGCATTGTGACAAAGCCATGAGAGGATAATGGTAAAGTGCTTCATGGTGAGAAATAACATGGTCTGCCTTTGGTTTATGCTAATAAATGATAAGACAACTTAAATTCCAATTTTAATATTAAAAATCCACCTCATTATAAGTAATCTCAAACTCTGTATGTTATTGGCATTTTCATGTGTATTCTTTGGTGAGCCTGGAACATAATTTGCTGTTTATACTTCTAATGTAAATCTCCAATTTCTGTTTGGCTACTCAGGCACTAAGCCAGAGCTGTAATTTATTTCCATCTTTTCTTATTTCTTCCATCAAAAGAGACATGTTGGTTTGAATAACAAACATTCAATCAGCTCAGACGTGGGGTGGCAGGCGGCACAGGCATTACCTGTTTACCTTTTATTGCCTTCTTTGAATTGGCTTTTCTGGGAACAAAACCAATAAGACACGCTGTTCCTTCATCTACTTTTTAGCCAGGTTATTTATCAGGAGACATTTTCACCCCCACCCCATTTCAGCAAGGAGGGGCGACTCTGGGAGGAATTCAGACTGGAAGAAAGCTTCCAAGCTGACACCGTCAGCGGTTATTGCTCTACCAAGTCATGTAGGAGGACTTCATTGTCCTTAAGACTGTAGCTTGGGCTGATAATTGTTTTTGAGTCTAGGAGATGCTGCCGCTAACACATTTGTAACCTGTAGGACAGTGGTGTGCTGGGAGTGGAACACACACCGTTTCAGCCACTTGGAAACTTTGCAGTGGTTCTCCCCCCCACCCTCCCCTTGCTGCCTTGCACGGTAATTGGCCTAATAAAAGGCAGAAACAAGAATTTATTACACCTTGGGCGGTACTTAAAACAAACTTTATTCTCAGGAACAGCAGTTATGTCTACTTGCTGCTGTATGTTTGATATTTCCTCTAAACACTTAGTCTGAATATATTCAAAGTCAAATTGCTAATCATTCATTTTCCCTGCGACTTCCCTGGTTTCCCCAGGTTGCCTCTTGTGATTCTCCATGTAAACACTGTATTTGGAAAGATACATAGATCAGTATCCCTAGTCACACGATCATATCAATCTGTGAAAATAGCATGACTTAAAAATAAAAGTCTCTTAATACTCTGCCAACAGGCTTTGGCATAATCTTGGCAATCACTTAGATTTTTTTTTTCCTGTTATAATTTTCCCAAGTGGAAATAGTCTCATATTTTGCAGAAGTTGTCCAAGCTAGTGAACATCATTCCATCTTCCTGGGTACCAAATTCGTCAGCTGAATGTATTCCGTCCGCATGGAAATCAGTAAAATGAGTGTGACACTGCTCGGTGGCTGCTCCTTTCATCTTAAGAAATTGCAATACAGATTCCTGAAATCATTTATGCAGGAATTTTTATTCTTTAAATCTTCCAGTGTTAAAGCAACAAGAAAAACACTTATAGAATGTCCTTTGGTGGAATCTTATTACACTTGTTATATATGTAAACTGATATTCTTTGATGCCAGCACGCTCATTGCCCTTACAGAGAGATCTCTGCACAATGAAACAAAACAGAAACGAAAGAGGACAAAGGAAAATGTCAGTCTCTGCTGATTCGAGTTAGATACATGAACAGATTGTCTGGTAACACAAATTGGCAAGAATACAAAAAATCTACATCTTACAGTATCTCAAGAAAAATAACTTCATTTGAATACAAAAGGATAGATACACTTTCTTTTTTTCCCCCTATGCTGCTCTGGGACAGCGGATGTGTGCTCGCACTGGCTGGGATGCCTCAGCGCTGCTGGGAGATGCGGGGTACCACTGGCTTGCGCTTCTGCGGGGGCTGTTACACGTGTGCGTCACTAACATCGGACAAAGAAATCTTTCAACCAACAAGGGTTACAGAGCAACGTTCACTAAAGCACAGGTCGGAGGGGACTCGGGGGCGGAAGCAGGCCAGCATGGCAGCTCGAACAGATGTCCTGATACCCGCAAAGCGCTGCCAGCAAAGAGCATCCTAGTTGGTCGGTCCACGTACTGGGCCAACTGGTCCTGGAGCCGCCGCCTAAGAGTAGCCAATGTTTTTAGGTTGGTTGATTTCTTCTTCTTCTTTCTTTATTTATTTTTGTCTTTCCCGTTTGGGGTTGGGGGTGAGGGGCTGTCGCAGCCTCAGCAAGAGGCGATCCGCTCTGCAGCCGGCGATGGGATCTGCGGTGATGGTACCCACAGCCGCCAACTCCTCGGGAGTCCGGAATGAACAGTCTTGACTCGGATGTGCTGGGTCCACGGCTGATAAATATGGCTTAGGTCAGTCAGGCCTTCGTCGATCGCACACGGTTGGGGTGGGGGGTGTCGCAGGGCGCGTTCCCTATGGGAGCGGCAAAGGCTCGCGTGGCGCGTGCTCCCCGCCCAGGAGCCCAGCGGCCTAGAAGCCCAGGGGGCCGGCCGGCGCCAGCAGGGCGGTCAGCACGGGGGTCAGCAGCAGCAGCAGCAGTGCCGGGGGGGCCTGCAGGGACACCCCCCGGCCGGAGCCCGAGCCGCAGCTGCCCGCCTCCTCGCAGCGAAGCTTCTCGCACAGGATGCCCGTGTAGGCGGCCGGGCACAGGCAGCGCACGTTGTTGTGACACGTCCCTCCGTTCTGGCAGTGCAGGAGCTCGTTGTCGCAGACGTTGGCTGCAGAACGAGGGGGAGGGGGGCGGGGAGGAGAAGCAGAATCAGTTGAAGTTCATCTGGGACATCCTGTTTGCAGCTTAAAAAAAAAAAATCACACAAAAATCGCGATCGATCTTGCGCTCGCCCCTCCCTGCCACGAACTGAGCATGGGACTCCGATTTCCAAACGGATGTAGTTCGCTGCCTTTGTTTTCCTCACATTAGTTCTTTTCATCTAGATTTTTTTTTTTTTTTTTTTTTGCTGCCTTCTGGGATATGATATCATTTTATTATTGTCCATTTTAGGCTACTGAATACAAAGGAACGTAATACTCCTGGTGGGGCGGTAGCTTCTCTTCATGGAACTGGGACCTGTGGGGACCTCCTAAGGTGTTTAAAGGACAAGTGCCTGATACAAGAATGCAGAGCTTTGAAGCCAGCTGATGGCGATTACGATGATGCAAAGCAGTATTGCTAAAATGACCCAGAACCTCTAAGAGGTGCGACACCCTCCCTGCAGGTGATTATAGCCGCTGCATGCATGCAGACAGGAGCCAGCCAGGAAGCATGGGGGTGGGAGGGACAGGATGGGGACAGGCAGCATGCTCCAGGCAGGCGGCAGCCAGAGTGGAAGAGAGAAAGCCGTGTAAATGGAGGAGTGTGAGAAAGAGCAGTCGTTTTTGCTCCTGACATCCTATTAGGACTATTATTTTCTTGTAAATTTGGGAAGTAAATGCAATGGTGAAACCCTGATTACCAAAATTTCACTCTGTCCATCAATTAACATCATTCGTTTGAATAAATCAAGACAAGGAATTCCAGAGACTAACATTCATTCGGGGTCCCTGTCATGCAACTTTCATCTCTAATGATTTCTTATTTTCTCCCAAATTCTGGTGATCCTCATTAATTCCGTGTTTCCTATTCTTTGAGATAATCAAGGTTTCACTGATTTAGCAGAATGTTAAATAGAACCCAGGGAAATTAAAACAACAACACAGAGTAAAAGAGCCAAGAGCACTTCCCAGCGACATATGCTGCTTAAGCACTTAGTATGTAGACTCACTCTGGGAGGGGCAGTGGGGGCAGAGCAGAAAAAGAAGCTTTTTATAAATTATAACATTTTTCATTTTTTAAAATGCTGTGGTCAAATTTCCCCAGGGGTACCACATGAATCACACACACACACACACACACACACACACACACGCTCTTAATATTACTATTAAATGCAAAGAATAAAAAAAAAACAAAACAACAAAACCCATCTCCCATCTCCCAAGCAATAATTCAGTAGAGAATGTTGCCTTGTCCATTGCTCATGTCCAGTAGTCAATCTCTTTCAAAAGAAGCTTCTTAAACACAAACATGCTAACACCCTGTATGCAAATGGGCTGAGAAAGAATGGTGTGGCGGATGCTCACAGAATTAATAGCAAAGTGGCCTCAAAAGGGCCCTGTTTTACCACCTTCCATAACAATTCCTTGGTGACTTCTAATATGGTTGTATAAAGTATTGGTCTAATTTTCAAATGTATCCACTTGCTATTTATAAATGTTAGAAGTGACGATTAAGGCCCATTAAATCCTTCAGGCTCAAAATCTTGATATACGACATGGTGTTCCAGCTATAAATGATATAGCTAATGATTACATAAATAATCTCTCATCGGGTGGTTAAGAAACCATGAGCATTAGACCTGAATTATAATATTTTATGAGTACTGGTTAAAAATGTCAAGAGCTGTAGTCAGGTGGCCAAGTCTACAAATGCAGAGTATTTAGATCATGGTCAAAAGTGACAAGTGTCCTTCCCATTCCCTTTTTTTTGTTTGTTTTTTTGGTTGCTGTAATTTGGAAAGCATACATGGGTTTTCAGGATTTTGTTTTGCTTACACTTCAGGGAATATCTGTTTAATTGGGGCAACATGGAATAAACAGATCCAAATAACTGTTTCCATTTTAAGTTAAAGATTCTCAGCATTTCTTGTTCCAGGCAGCAGATTGCTGAATGGGATATTTCCTTTCATTTGGGCACCGGAGGTAGGGAAATATCTATTCCATCAATATCGATAATTGCTTGCCTTGAATAATTGAGAAGAAATCAATAGTTAATTAAATATCACTCCCCTTAAAAAAAAAAAAAGCTATTTTTGCTTCTTCTTGGACCTGAATGTAAATCAGTTGTTGCACAGAGCTTTCTTTTTTTCAAAAAGTTGGTGATTAAGTTAAAATTCAATACCTTTCCTACATTTAAATAATCTGCTGGTTGATGTTGATGACAGTGAGAAATTTAATAAATACACAAGGAACAGATGTAACCTCATGGATTGGGAGAATATATTTTTGTAAGAGACAAACAGGAAAAAAAAACAACAACCCTAAAACATGTTCCATTACTGTAGAATTCCTCCAAGACCTGGTCTCTTGGTTATGCTATTCTTTCAACAGACACAGAATTCGACCACATGCACAGAACACTCTGTTGGGATCATGTGCCACAAACACATCTAAACCTCACTACAGATCTTGCCCCCCTATTCATAAACTTATGCTCCATCTTTGTGTCACTTTGAACCAAAATTGTGGTGCTTAATGAATAAACTAGGTGGTTAACAATTATCATTTGAATTCTTCTTCAGCATATGAAACCTGTGCTAAGTAATACAAAGAAATAAAACAAATATGAAGTGTGATCTCTGTTCTTATGGAGTTCAAGTCTGGTTGGGAAGATAAAATTCATAAAAGAAATGACCTAATATTTATTTTATTAAAAATACTCTTATCAATTCCATTCATCCCACTCAACCAGCATATCTGTTGTGTGCCAGGCTTGATTTTATGGTTGCAAAGCTACCTGCCCTACAGGAGCTCACAGTTTGGCAGAAAACAGACAAACAAATGAACATATACAGAAGTAATTATGATACAATAATAATAATAAAAAGGCCTATAAAAGAAGTACTTGCCAACAGCCAGAGGAACTCTGGGGGGAGATTAGAATAAGGGGATTGTATTTGAACAGAGGCATGCATCAGACAGATATTAGTAGAAAGAGCACTATGGCTGGAGAAACTGAATGAATAAAAGCAAGGAGACGTGAAGAGCATTGTGCTGGTTATTAAGCAATCGTTTCTCAACTCTAAGTCCACCCTTTCTTCTGACGCTGAGGCCAGAACCCTGCAAGCTGTCTCCTGGCTTCTGCCCACAGGGAACACCAGAGGGAGCAGAGAAAGCAGGGAGAAGGAAGAAGAGATTTCCTTTTTTGTTTCATGGCTCTTCCTAATACTATCGCCCCAGCAAAGGCCCTTCATCCCAACAGCTGCATCTAGTTTTTCAGGGCTCACCTTCTTCAGTACCAGCTTTGGATCACCCTTGGAGGTTCCTGCACCAACTTGGCAGCATTCCTTCACTGGAGGTTTGAGCCCCAGTTCCAAGGGACCCCCACTCAGCATGTCAGAGGCACCAGCTGCAGCTAGGCGTGACCCTTCCTCAGAGGTACAGGTCCCCGGTCTGTGAGGTCTCTCCTCCAAAGTTTTGTTTCTAGCAACCCCATCCTCTGTAATCCCTCAGCCCAAGAGTGATAGCTGCTTCCTGCTTACACAGTTACTATCTCTGAGTTACTTCAGTGGACTCTCATTTTTAAATTCAAAAGCACCCATTTTAACCATCTCCTTTAATAAATTCTCTCTGTTAAAATACCTAGTGTGATTTCACTTTTCTCGCTGGGGCCCGAGTGAGAGACACATGGAGCGCGTTAGCGAATGATGAATAGACTGGCATGGCTAGAATGACAGATGCGCAAAGGGAAGATGGAGACTGGGAAGACAGGCTGTGGCTGATTGTGAAGGTTCTATGTAACACTGAGGAGTTTGCATAACAGGCCGTGGGAAGCTGTCAGAGACCTGGGAGCAGAGGGGTGCTTTAAAGGGAAATAAAAGATGAGGCTAGGCTGGAGGAAAAACCAGACTGGAGGCAAGGAAACCAGATAATTGAATAGAATGGGTTTAGGCTTAGTTAGAACAATAGAGAGAGAAGACACAGACCCAGGTAAGAGAGATTGAGGTTCCTGTTTTTGGTATTTGGTAATTTATTAAGAAAAGCAGATTGGAGAAAGAATTTGGTAAAGGAAGAAAATGAACTCTTTTCTGGACCTATCAACCTTGGAGGCCTGTTGGCTTTTCTGTAGGAGTCTTGCTATTAGCAGGAAAACTAGTTAAAGGTTCAGGAGACAGGTCACCCAGGAGATACAGATGTGGAGCAGAGTTGACGGTGGCCATTGTTACAAAGGGTGAAGGGACTAGGGAATAGAAGACTGTCTCCTGGCAGAATATAGATTACGTAGAAATGCAGACTGGAGATAGAACACTGAAGAATACGCTTAAACCATAGGAAAAGAAACAAAGGCCATGAAGGGTGCTGAGAAGAGATGTCAACAAAACGCAGTGATCCTATGAGGGTGTAAAATTAATCATAGAAATCTCCCTGTTGCAGCTGACTGTGTCTAGGAATAAACAGACAGACTGGGAGAGTACGAGAGGAAGGGCACTTTGAACTGGGTAAAGGAAATATGCAAAATAAGCACTGCATGTTCTTGATTGAACCTGACAGAGGGTTTTTGAAGTAATCAATAAAAGGAGTGGAGAAATTTGAGGAATTAACATTTAATAGAGGTTTTCGGTTGTCAGTCTAAAGTACTGATTTTCAACAGGACGTGATTTTTGCCTTCCAGGGGTCATTGGACATTATCTGGAGGACTTCTTCAGGTTGTCACAACTCCAGAGAGAGCATGCTACTGGCCTCTAGTGGGTATAGGGTAGAGATGCTACTAAATACCCCACAATGCATAGGCCATCCCCACCACAACAAAGAATGACTCCTCAGTTAACGTTGGCGGTAAAATGATGAAGGCCTGACGCAGGGTGTCAGGTGGCAATGAAGATAAGCAGTTGTCCTCATGTAGACTGGGGAAGGGAGGAGGAAGACACCTTGGTGATTTTAGATCAGAGACAACGCGTCTTCAGGTGCAGAACCAGGGGAACTAGAGTCAATGGTAAGTATTCGAAGTCGAAAGGTAAGAGTGGATGGTCCCCCTGGGGGTGTAAACACAGAAGACTGGGACCTAAGGCAGACCCCTTAGTCCTGCTTACAATTAATGAAAGGATAAGAAGAACCAAAATCACCCTCATGGAATTGGTTCCACTTTGTTCTGATAGAAAGAGTAAAATCAGCACTTGAGGAAAATTCAGAAACTCTAGATGAGAAAACTGAAAGCAACGTAGGGTAGAACTAGAGCTAGCATCCATGCCTCCCAGTCAGGAGAAATGCAGGAAATGAGTGGATTTCAGTCGTGTTGTCAGTGTGACCAGCCACCACAGTGTGACTAGGCGAGATCTCACGAGTAGCACTAAGTATCACATCTTCTGGTTCTACCACATTCAACTCAGATGTCAAATAGAGCCGAAAATGTCGAAGGTCTGGTTTGGGAGGGGCAGATGTGTTGTCTGTGGCCCCATTTCCTCTTCCCGGTATGGAGAAGACACAGCTACTCAGTCACGGCACTCTTTTGCACTAACATCCGAATTCCAGTCAACAAACACAAGGTTTCGGGCATCCTCCACTAGCTGACAGAAATGCCAAGAAGATAAACACTCACTTCCAATCCCGGCCTCTCCTCCATGTCATCTTGCACATAGCTGTAGACTAAAAACCCACCTAGGGATGACTTTCTATCCAACACGCACCTTGCAGTTAGCCCTCTCTTTACTTGTTTCCCACCTGTGTGGCTCTGCCTTTAACTGAAAACTCTGAACTTATTTTATAAAGTATTTACATTAAGAATGTCCTGATTCTTTCCTCGTTGTTATTGATAGTCTAGGAGGGTGCTATCTCAGTAAACACGGAAGGTTTATTTTTAAATCCCTTATGTGATACTTGATCCAGTATTGGGTGCAAATTATGTGCTGGACACAATTCTTTTTAATGACAGAGTAAGATCCCTAGATATAGGAAAAGCTAATACTACTTTAGTAATAGCTTGACTATATTCTAAAGGGTCATTTTACCATTGATTAAAATAATTCATTTATAGTGTATCTAATATCACAACATAGAACCCCTGATGTTTGCATATTAGGAATGCTTTCAGATGGAGTGACCAAGATACTCTGTGGCCTCTGATAGGATCGGGTAATGGTACGAATGTGACAGAGTCATGAGGCTAAAAGATGAAGTGTGGGATCCTGATGGGTGGGCCGAATCAGTAAGGTGTCATAATAACTCCGATCACAGCTCCAGGAAGCAAGCCACAACAGTAGATAAATAAGCTCCCACAATGGCTATGAGTCTATAAAAACACTCAAAAGTTTCACAGTGAAAGAATGGGAGCGAGCAGCATTTCTTCTTCTCTCTTTCACTTCTTTTTCCTGATCTTGTAGCTTGGATGATGAGAATCACAGGGATGTAGCTCAAAAATTCCATTCTTTAACCTGATTTTTATAGGATTCTTGATTGTCTTACCCATTTTCTTTTTCCAAACTTCCATCTACTGTCAAAATGTGAATTATGAGACTTTGATTCCTTTGCTCTCTATTAGTCCTTTCTGGAAGGTGTCGAAAAGCAGACCCAGAGAAGGGCTGGGTGGCGTGTGCTCAAAGAGGCATCAGCCAGGACTCGGTGCTGCTACTTGTTCTGTTCTTTTCCTTTGTCACCTGAAGGGTCAGTTATTCCTGTTATGGTTATGATGACCCATTACTTGACCAAAAGGAAGTTTTCTTTTCTCTGTTTGGGTCTTGTTCAAAGCTATATATTTAGGTTCGCCCTGTCAATGAGCTGCTACACTTGAGCAATGCTCGGTCTGCATTTATAGACTTAAAAGTTTCTCTTTTTGGCTTTGTCTCCTGCACTTCAAGGAACTGATGCAATACGTTACCATGACAGCCTTCCTTGATGGTTGCATTAATAAAGTGACCTCTACCTTCACCACCTGAAACAAGCCCAGGATTGCTGAGGGAACGGTGTTCCAAATTGTTCCCGTCCTTTTCAAAGAAACGTCAAAGAATGAATAACCTCCACCAAATAGGCTAATAACAAAGGCATGTGTGCAGCATTCAGTTCTGATTTAGGCATTTGAGAGTTTGTGACAGGGAGATGAAAAGCTGGGATTATGACCCATTTATTCAGCCTTGGCGGCTGTTTTACTGAGTTGGGAGATGGAAGATATAAAACTGAACCTACAGGTTAGCTCCTGAGGTATGGCAGAAACTTTACAGACCGATGTCTAATGGGCTTTGAAGGAATTCTAGGTACACTAATTGCATTTCTTTCCCATCTTTTCTCACTTACATCTGGCCATGATGGGTGATGTGGTACAGTGGAAGGAAACGCTGATTAGGAGTCATGAAACGTGAGTTCTAGTTGACCAGCCGTCACTTTGCTGTAAGGCCTTGGACATATCATGGAACTACTTAGCGACATCAATCTCTCCATTTATCCATCTTCCAGCAGCCACTGTTCTAGAAATTGGGCACACTGTGTGTGACAGATCGACAATACGGCTGCTCCTGTGGAGTTTATATTCTAGTGACAACTAGAAGGTCGAGGGAAGAGTCTGAAGTGGGTATTTGTAAATTTTTCTCGAGCTTTCTAATTTGCATGAATATTTTTTCATGGAAGGCCTATTGTCTCCAAAAGCAAAGAGTGAGACACTCCTCTTTTTGATCGAACACTTGATGACTGGATGGCTTCTTGTCCAATCTTATGCGTCCTGGTGATGACTCAGGTGGCTGTTTTCACTTGCCTGGTTTTGCCCATCGGTCTTCCATGGTGCCCCGTGGAATGGGGACAGTTTTCCCACTCACTCGTACTGACAGCCTGAGGGGGTGGGCTGATGGGAAGAACTTGTGATTCAGGTCTGGTCTCTGTGGTTAATGGGCTGCGTGAACTTGGGAAAATCATTTAACCTCTTTGTGCCCCTCTTTCCTCGCTTCTAAAGCAAGGGTAATAACACTTGTCCTATCCACCCACCTCACGGTCGTTGGAAGCTTGGAGGTGACTGATGTGCAGGTGCTTTAAAAAATATACAACACAACCTAAGTCTACTCCGTTGATACCTCCCTCAGTGCTCCCTGGTGCTGGAAGCCCGTGATGGAAGAGAGGGGTGCTTATTCCTATCTCTGTCAAAATAACGAAGTCATCACTACCTATCCAATTCAAGGCACTTAAAGCGAAAAAGGAAGCAAATGTCCTCCCTCAAAGACATCCTCTGTGAGGATGAATCTTGAAAGATCATGGGGTCAAGTGTTCAGCTCTTGAATATTTGTCTTCAACTGCTGTGCATGCCACAAAGCTTGCAAGGTCAGCTTGGACTGGCAGTGACCGTTTCCTCAAAGGTGACTTGCATATTGTCATTCAATGTGCATTCTCCTGCACCAACCATAATACAGAGGTGTATTTTCAGTACAGCAGGGAGGGGCTGAGCTGGAGTCCCTCGACCTACTTCTATCTCCCCACAGCCCACCTTTGACATCTGCGATGGAGGTTGGGGATAGTTAGGTGCAAACAGTGTCTAGATTGAAATGGGGTGGGGCATCAAGTAGCAACATCCTCACTTTTCTGCTCTCAATCTCCACTCCTGTCAGTGTCAGTAGGCATCTGGGGACAGTGCTGGTGGCATGATCCTTACGTGATAGCTCTCAGCCTACTTGGTTTCAGTGTGATGAGGCCAAGGAGCAGAACTGAAGGGCTGCATGAAGTAATGTGGAAGCTGTCAGCTGGGCGGTCAGACATGTCTGTATAATCAGGTCTAGCAGGTTCTACTCCCATTTCTCTAATATCAAAGCACTGATGGTGGGGGTGAATTGATCTTGTCTAATCAAAGGAAGTACTGCTCAAAACACCATTAAAAAGAGACGTTCATGTCGATGGAGCCTATGTCTGCAGTAGGTAGTCACCCACCCGGCGTGAGAAAGACAACAGGTGACTCCCAAGCAGGAGCAAGAGGCACTGCCCAAACACTTCCAAAGTTTACAGCTTTTGCAACCTGAAAAGAGCCTCTGCTGATGCTGAGAAAGAATTAATTCACTGAGAATCCCACAAAGCCGAAGGCTGCTCACCTTTCCCAAAGCGATCATTAATGATGTATTGAAATCCTATTTAGGTCAACACCTTCAGACACAGACACAGGCAAGGTGCTCATAAAAACGTTGCAGAGAAATCACAGAGTTTCTCATCTGGTTCAGAAAATGCACTTGTCTAGTTTAATAAAAAGGTGCAACCTCCCCTCCATTGCCCAAGGTGAACAACGGCTTTCATTGGGAGGCACGGTCACACATGGTGGTGATGCACAGCGGGGGATAAGCCATCCTTTCAAAGTACATGACTTCGTGTCAGGAGAAAAAGCAGTCCAAATGTTTATCTAGTGTGACTGCCATGAGTACAGACATGTACCTCTCCAGATACCTTATGCAAGATAAACCTCGGCAAAAATACCGTAACAAATTGTCCCAGAATGGGACCATTGTTTATCTCTGGTCAGTAGGAGGGCAGGTAATTTTAGTAATTTTAATTTTCGTCTTTATACTTTTCACTCTTTCCAAATTACCTAGAAGAAATAGATAGCCCTTTGATAATATTAAAAATGTTCATAAAAAAGAATTGCTTCTTGAGAATATAAAAGTATCTTTTACTGAGAAAATAAAGGTGTTTTGGTTAAGACCTGTATCATGGGATCAAATTTTGCCATATTTCAGTATTTGTGTTATCAATCTATCTGGTTGAACTACCAATTATCTAAAATGGCTACAGAAATTATCTCAGGAAAGACATAAGAGTTCCTACACGATCCCATCATTATAAGATTGTCCCTGGACACAGGGACAAAGACTGTGCAGCTTCAAGTGGATAAAACCAGCAGAACCTCCTGTGCCAAAGTGATCAAGAGCCTGAGGGCCATGCTGTTGTTAACTCGGGTGGACTGATGCAAGATGAGGAGGTGTTTTTGCACTTGAATATCAGGCCACAAGGATGACTGTGATTGAATTTCACACCACCTTTTCAGCAGAGAGGCACACAGTCAGATTTAGTTTAAAGAAAACATATTTCACGCAACTTAGGTTAGTGGGAGGCTCATACCTGCTCTACTTGTACATGTCTGCACCAGATCTGTGACCTGTTCATGGTGGTTATATCGTGATTATTTAGCATCATCCCTGGCACTAAACAGATGACCAATAAATACTAAAGAAGAAATTAAATTTGTCTTTGTTCTCTGCCTCGTTCTGAATGGTGGACATGTTAGTAGATAGATGATAGATAGATGATAGATAAGACAGACAGATATAGATAGATGACAGGCAGACATACAGATGATAGGTATTGCTGGATATAAAGCTTATAGGTTGGAGAGCAGGAAGTAGAAAGAACTTTTTCCTGATGGCCTCAGTTCAGTTTTCGGGAAGTAGGAGGTAAAGCTATCTGCTGAGCATGATAAGGCAGAGATAAGATGGGATTGTGAAGGGAGAAGGGAAGGATAAAATATTTAGCAAAGAAGAGGAGAGAAAGTGAACTAGGGACACTTGTAAAATTTGTACACTCGTCAGGGCTTCCCACATGTGCTTTCATAAAGGAGAACATTAGCAGAAAAGAATGACTTGTTTGGGATTCTTTCTTCAATGGTATGAGATATGCTGGGGAAGAAGTGAGGGTGGCTGGGTGAGCTGAGAGAGCAGAAGCATTCCCTTTATTAGGCAAAAATGTATCAGCTTTTATCATTATGTTAGCATTGCTGGTGATATGATGGTGAAAAAGACATGGCCCTGAAGAAACTTCGTGACTTTTTCTATTTTTTTTTAGAATTGGAAGGGGACTAATTAAATCGTTACTGAGATGGAGGTGACAGACCATCATGGGCACACAGAATGCAAGTAAAAGGATTTGGTGTTCTTTGAAATGACTTGAAGATTGTGAAGGACAATCCACAGTCCTGCTCAGTACTGGAGACAAATTTGCAAAATCTTCTACATTCTGAGTGAGAGGCGGAGCAATACTACAGGCCTTCAATATTCAGCATTAGGAAATCCGAGTATTTGAGGCTAAAGGAGATAATTGTGTCATTAATTCACATGTGCTTTTTTTTTTTTGAGATAGAAGTTGAATGTTTTGAGCACTTTGTAAAGCTAAAATATAATTTGAGGTTCCTGTTTGTCAAGCTATAGCCAAATGTCTCCTTAGAGACTTATTTTTTTCTATATGTACTTGGCAGGAGTGTTCTAAATATGGTTTAAGCCCTCTTAGGATTTTTAAATAGCAGGGATATTTAAGTATGAAAAATAGCTACTGAAATCACACAGCAGTAACTTTTCTTAATGATTTTTCCCCCCCTGGGAATCACTGTAATTCACTCTTGTCTGCTGTGGCCTTGCTGTCACCATAACCACCTACTGACAATGTCAAACCAAGTCTTGGGAGGTGATTTTATAATGTCAGGATGAAACAAAGCCATTTCCTTGTTGATGTCAATGTCAAGACAAAATGAATTGGTGTCAATAAATTCAAGATGAGGAAAACAGCATTATAGAATCAAGAGAATGTACAAAATGATGACATGGGTCATTTAGGGATGCCAAGCTGCAAGTAAAAATGGTTGCTAATTTTCAAAAATGTATTTGCTCCCAGACCAGAGTGGGTGATCTAAACTGCATTGGTGAGGTTAGGAAAGGACAGAGGGGTTACAATTATAGCAGGTCATGAGCATGCCTTCTCAATAAAGTAGACGCTGACCACTGCAACTCACACTATCCTTTCCCACTGATAAATTCCCAAGACACTCAAACTTGAAAGGCAAAACTTAGTATTTAATTGTTTTTCACTGTGGTGGTGTCCAAAATCTGGGTTTGATGTTGACATCACCACTCATGGCTCTTTCATGTGGATTTCTGAGCCTCTATTTCTTCATCTGTAGCAGAGGCCATTTCACAGGGCTATCGTGGATAGAAAAGATTATTTACCTCAATAATTATAATCAAGTTCTTTTAAGTGTCAGGGAAGTCCTGTTACAATAAACAGACCGAAGGAGTCACAAAGATGGGGCTTATTTTTTATACGTTCATGTATTATCTCATTGGATAATAAAACTTTATGTCATGTGTGTTCCTGTGTCTTCCAGTTCACTTTCATCCTTAATAATTTCTAGCTTCTTTGGTGCTTAATAAATACTTCTCAATTTGAACAAAAAATCATTTCACTTCTACAGCTCCTTACATGCAAAAACAACTGTTTACTTGTTGAAAAGATCTATTTGTCCATTTTCCTTTAATGAAGAGGAAAACAGACAGAAGCCCTTGTTGAAAAAAAACATTTAGGTAAATCCAGGGATGCTAGACTGGCTCGTGAGCAATGTTAAGTAACTCTGGGCAATATACCTTTTACTAAAACTAAACTTCATACATGAGGCAGAAGAAAGAAGTTCTCAGAATCCTTTCTTAACACCCAGTGAAACCTTTTCTTAAATGGTTAAGAAAAAGGTGTAGGAAAGAGAACAAATCTACATAGTAGATGACCTGAAAAGGGGTCAATGGTGTCACTGCTTGTATAGACAAGGGCATTCTCCTGTGAAAGCTGGTGTGTCCCAGGAGAGAGGTAAGCTAATAAGACCCAAATCAGAGTCTGGCAAGGCAGGCAGTGTGTGGAAGCTGTGCCTTCTGGGGCTTTCAGATTCAGCAACAGAAAGAAAGAAAAAATTATGAATTGGTTTGGATACAACTGGGAGGCTGGGAACATCATTTAAAACACAGTGAAAAGACATTAGCACTTCTCTTTGAAGCAGACCAAGACACACCAAGGCTAGATTAGTCGGGATGAATACGATTTGGGTGGGCTGGTTAAAGAGAGATCACACGACCCGCTTTGAAAACATCTTGTTCTAATGCTTTTCCCTTTCTTCAGCACCTCTTTTTCTTATTTTTGAATATACGTACTCATATTGATATGGAGTTATTCTAGAATATAAGCTCCATGAAGATAAGAATTTTGACTGTTTTGTTCCCTGCTCTATGTGCGATGCCTAGAACATACTCCAAGAACATCTGAGTATTTCTGAATGAATGAATGAAAAATTTTAGAAAAAAAACACATATTCCATATCCATTGCTTCCTTTCTACTTCTACAATACCTTCCCACTATTTATTCTCTCTCGCCTAAATCAAGTTACACAGAAGTGTTATAGTCAGATTGAGTTTTCTTGCGAAGTTTGCATGAGGCCTTTCACTCTCTCACTCATGGCCCTGGTGCTGATTTGATAATTCTGTGGTCTGGATCCCCCACAATGTGAAAAGCACCTCTCCACCATCTCTTTTTACTCCCCGACATCAACTTCCCACTGGTTCATCTATGCACTGTCTTCAACAAATGAACACAAACACTTAAAATTAAATTATAATTAAGAGGCTAGGTGCTTTCGCATATGCCACCTTGTGGAATAAATAGTTCCACTAACCCGGCAGGATGGGCATCTTGGCTATTGTTTCCAGTTCCTGGGAAACCTGTAGATCTTAACCAGGTCCCACCGGCAGCTGTGCAGTGGAGGCAGGACTAGAACTTAGGCGTCTCTGACCCCAAAGCTCCTCTGGTCCTTGCTGCCTTCCTTTCCCTCAAGTGCCACATGCCAGCCCCTGAGTTGATGTCATTGCTCCTGGAGTGTCTTTCCTTAAACTCCCCACCCAGCCTTGAAAAACCAGGTCTTGGACAACCCCCACCAGGAAGATTTCCCTGCCTGTTCCAGCCTTCAGACATGGGTCCTGTCTTTGAAGGTCTACAGCAGGTGATCTGGGTGTGGACATAGTCAATAAACTCAGGCATAATTTGGACAGCCTGCATTTTAATCTTGGTCCCACCAACTACCAGCTGGGTGATCTCCTGCAAATCACTCAACCTATCTTTGTTTCATTCATAATGTGGAGGCCATTTAATGCCTCATAAGCCTGTTATGTAGATTAATTGAATTTATACATACAAGGCATTACGACAGTGAGTGACATAGAGCCCTTCAGTGAATGGTAAGTAGTATTTGGCTCTTCAAAGCCTACAGTAAGCACTCCTTTTCCATGTGCACGTCTTTGTCTCCTCGACTACAGCATAAGCAATCTGAGGGCAGGGCATTGTCACTGCCCACACTGAGCAGCACGGTGCTTCGTTCAGAGTGGGCAGTCTGCAAGCATTACCTCTTGAGGGCAGGGGACATCTCATCTTTGGATCCTCACACATTTCTATTATCATTATATTTTAAGCATCTTATTCTATTTTCTGGCACAAGGCAGGAGATTCTCCATGTTGTTTTCAGCCGATTTCTCTATTCCTAAAATCATGTAAGAGTTAAGTCATTCTTATGAATATAATTGAGGCCAATCAGAGTTTCATTAAGAATTGCAAGATTTCAGAAATTCCCTTAACTTAGTAGTTTTTAATATTTTTCTTTCTTTTGTTGAGGTGAGAGGAAGAGCAGTAGGAAGAGAGGTGGCGAGGAGGACCTATAAGGAGTGGAAATGGGGATTTGATTGACTGGGAGAGAAACATCCACCTAAATTTACCTGGAACTGCATTGTCTGCCTTTCGGGGGGTGGAGTGGGGTTGTGGGGGAGAGGTTTCAGCTCTGTTTGGGGATACAAATGACGTTTAAAGTTTAACATCTTCAAGTCTTAAACTAAAACTTGTCTTGGATTTAGCTTCTATCTAGGTTATTTCACTCCGAAGATCAGAAGGATGAATGACTCTCAAGTACTCCTCATAAAATACAAGAGAGTGAACAGGCTATGGCACCCCCCAAATTCCCATTCAGACTTGTCCTGAGGCCAAACAAAGCTAAGACCCTGCCTCAAACAAACACATTTCTTATCATTAGATGTGCTGCTTGGTATGCTGAGTGATCCCACCTGGGTCGTTTTATCCGGTTTTATCTTCCAGGGTTCTGTTTTGTACCAGGTATTCCACGTAGGCCTCTTGTTTAATCTAAAACTAAAGTTCTCTGCTCCCATCTACCCTCTTTCCCTGGGTTCCTGCTACCTGTCACAGCTGCATTAAACCTTTCATCTGTGTCTAAGTCACTCATTTCCATGCGGTGCTTGCTTTTTACACCGGGTGCCTCCAACGAGTCAAATCTTTTGAATATCACTCCAGCCCATTAGGATCTGTTTCAGGGAGGTCTCTGACCTGTTCAATCAGGCAATTCCTTTGTGCTAATGATGTTGCTGGTTATAAATCTTTCTGCTTGTCAAATCTACCTACATTGTTTAAATGCATTAGTTTAAAGGCTAGCCTGTGGCTGGCCTGCGTTTTACAAGACAAAGCACTGCAGTTTATTCACAGATTGCAAAGAAAGGAAAGTTTCACTGAATGTGTAAAAATGATGACTTTGCTTATGTTAAGTAGAGGGGAAGAAACACATCATTCAAAGGATGTTAAGTGGAAGGTAAGACTGTTACTTCACATTTGAATATTGAAGCCTCCTAATTGCTCTCACATTTCCAAAATAATGATTAGACTTTTTTTTTTTTTAATAGTCTAGGAAGAAAGTCTATAATTTCAAATAACCCCAAATCTCCCAAATCCATCAAAATAAAAATGAATCTAAAATGAATACATTGCATTTTTACTGTATTGTGGGCATTGGGCAATTTTCAGGGTTACTAATGATGTGAAAAATGAATAAGGACTATAATTTAGTGAAAACATGGAGGTGACTTTTAAGGGCATAATCAGGGTCCTTGTGTAAACGAGGTAGGGAACTTTAAAAAAAATCTTGCAAAATACAAGTACATTTTAGTTCTTGACAATTTTCTGATGTCTTTCGATTGAATGCTTAAATATTTAAACATGTTTTAATTAATATTATGGATAAATCATTTGCTACTTTAAATTCATCAATCTTATTTTCTGAGAACAAGTGTGAAAAACAAAAATGAAATTGTATATTATTTTTTTCTGGTATTATATAACCAATATGATGAAAGTTTATGGCCAAAATTCAGTCAAGAAATAAGAATCAGGCCAACATTTCAGGATAAATGAATTTGTCTGACAATGTTATAAACTACATAACGTAGATTTATTTTACAATTCTAGCATCAATAGATTCTTAACCGTATTGCCAAGAGCACTAATATGAGAATAATGAGAAAAGACTGAATGATCACAGGGAAAAGTGAAGGGTTTTCAGTGATTTCCAAACTTTGTTAGTTTATTTCCTAAGAAGCACATAAGGGATTCATGGTGATGATGGGTACTTGCTTGCTGACATCAAAATGACTTACCGATCCGTGCTAACTGGGCGAGCAGTCTAGGGCAGAACATTCTTGGCTGGAGAAACCAGTCAAGGGACAAATGAAGACCTGAACTGGCATGGAGGAAAAGGAAGAGAGAAACCTAATTTTCTGGTTTGTTTGATGAAGGATCTGGAAGTAGCCCGGTGCACTTGATCTCTTACCTACTCTTTAAGAGAAACAGCAAAGATTGTGAAGTCATACAGAGCCGGGTGAAAGCTCGGCTTCTCATCTTAATAGTTGTAGGACTCTGACAGGGGAAGTAACCTCCCTGGACCTCAGCTTCCACATCTGCGAAACAGGCACATGTTTTCCCGCTACGATACTTTTGAAGATGAAAATAGACACTGCATATAAAGAGCTTGCCAATTAATGGCAACTATTTTGATGACAGAGAGGTCTCAATGAGAGATGATTGTCTAGGAAACATCTGGCAAGTAACATTCTTGAATGTTAATTCCTTTCCTCCTTACTTACCCTTCTTAAAATAGATAAATAATAATAATTCTCTACATTGTCCGTCTACTTGTTTGGTAGCTAAAAAGGGATTTTTGTGTCACGTTGTTATATGTATGGCTTTTCGGAGGAAGGGGATTCAGTCAAACCAGAATTATAATAACAAAAGCTAACATTTATTTATTGATGACTTAGTTGGTGCCAGGCATCTTTCTAAGTGCTTTTCATGCATTGATCTATTTAATCCTTTTAACAATCTTATAGAGTAGATAAGCTCATCCCAACAGTTTTACAGATAAAGAAAGCTGGACTCAGTGAAGATCACTAACTTGCCTACTGTCACACAGATTGTGGGTGGCAGAGCCTAGGACCCCCCAATCCTGTGGGCTGAATCATTATGCTCTAGGACTTCATGCTGAAATGCTGTGACTGCTACTCCTTTCCCTTTGTCCCTGTTTCCTTCTCTACTAACCAGAATCCAGCACTAGTCAATGACAAGGCACCTATGTTGTGAGGGCAAGAGGAAAACGGAAAAGCCCATCTCTGTTGCAGACCTCAAAATTCAGATTTAATACTGAGTCTCTCAGCGAAGGCAGACACAGACTACAACAGGTCATGAATCTATCCATTTTCATCACCTGTTTTGCACTTAACCTAGTCCAAGCCACTAACACCCCTTACCTGGACTACTGTGGTCTCATTAGTTCAATATTGCCCTCACCCCCCCCCCCCGTCCCCTCTAGGATCCACACAGTAGCCAGAATCATTACCTGTAAATTTTACGCCTCCATCCCTCACCCCACACCCCAGACACATACATACATCATGCCATTCCTTGGTTAACATCCCCTGCACTTAGAATAAAATCCACAACTCTTGTCCTGGTCTTCAGGGACTGGTGATCTGATGTCTATCTATGTCCCTCTCCTACCTCACCCCCGGCCACTTGCCTCTTACTCACCACTCTGCAGCCACACTCGCTTCTTTCCATATCCTGAGCTGGCCAAGCTCCTTCCTGCCTTCCAGTTTTTATAGGAGGTGTTTCCTCTGTTTGGAATACTCTTCCTTCAGAAATTTCCACAGTGGGCTCTTCCTTGACACTAGGGTCTCAGGCAAAGTGCTACCTTCTCAGAAAGACCTTGGCTGACTACCAGTCCAAAGTGGTGTCTGTCAACTGTTTATTCCTTTACTTCTTTCCCATCCACCTCCCACTTGCATGTGAGCTCCCGAGAGCAGGGACTACTGTGCCTTCTTAGTATCATAGTCTCAGTACTCAGAATAGCACCTGGCTCAGAATTCACGCTCAATACATGTTTCTTAAATAAACAGAAGGCCTCTCAGGCTTGTTGCACCCAGCATCCTTCATTTGTGGGCCGGGATAAAGGATTTGTGGAAGCTCTCTCCTGACTGGGGTAGATTTTAATTGCCTTTCTATCCCAGGATTAGATAAACTCTGTTGACCTTCGGGATTTTAAGATGAGAAGATAACTGTAGAATACAATTAGCACCCCAGTGCACTAGGCTGCCAGCCCCTCCAGAGATAAATAGCATGGGGGATGTGTGACAGCAGCGATGCTTTCTGCAGCCTTGCTCCAGGGGAATATTATGCACTTGGCAATCCAGCAGCAAATGCCCCTCAGAGAAAAGATCGTTCCTCATGATGGATGGACAGTTTCCAGCATTGGTTTCCACAGCTTGGCTACCTCCTGTTTTCTAGTTTGGTATAAAAGTGAAAGCTGAAAAATGTACTGCTGTCAAAAAATAAAAAAATAAAAAAGAACCTATCAAATAATTACAGCTATTAGTTCAACCGAACTGTCTTTTTCCCTGGCAGTGCAATTAGGATGCTAAGAATATAAATATTCGTAAAAAAGTCAATATTAAACCATGGGCCATAGAGGAAATAATTTCGTATCCCAAATAGGAGCTATTGGATTTCTTTGTGAGATTTAATTGCCGGAGTTATTCCACATTGTAAAATCTGCTGTGCCTGATAAAATGCTGTCAGCTCACTTCTTCCTGGGTGAAAGAGCAAGGAGCGAAGTCACACTAAAAGGGGTTCCTAACGACCAGAGGGTGTGCTCACGGTGAACTGTCAGGATGTCACCGTGCAGGGACCAGCCTTCGTGGCCTGGCAGCAGGGCATGAGATGAGTGTCATGATGAGAACCAAAGGCTAGCCATCTGCGACTCTGAGCTGGGTCTCAGCGTGCTGGGAATTGTGTTTTGAGGTTTTTCTCTCCTGGCAAAGCAAATTATTTTCTACTCCCAATGTTTTAAAGAAACCGAAAAGAGCAAAAAATGAAATCAGAAAAGATGAAGCCATGATTGTACTTCAACTTGTCAACCCATTTGCAAGCCCTCCACGTACATCTGACTAGCTGGGGAGGGGAATCCTGATTTGTGATTTAAAATCTCCCACTGGTAAACCCAAAAGCTACAAATTTGCTCCAGGAGTACCCTGTTGACTATGTCTAAAAATGCTGATCTGAACCCTTTTCTACAACATTCTGAACCGCAGATTGGAGCAGCTCCTTCCTGCCAGGTTCTAGGCTAAACACGCTCCATTCCAAAGGTGTTTTAACGAACTCTCCCCTGCTGGCTTCCTGCTAGCATCACTGCATAATGGATTTTGTCAGGAGAGACTGGTGGGGATGAGAAGGCCCACCCTCACCTGGAAGGAATCAGTCCTCTTTACTGTGAATAATTTTGAAAGACTTGATTAAATAGAAATAACCTCAAATTGAAAATACAGTGTTTTTTTTTTTCCCTCTTGGTGACTTCTTATTTCTTACTTCTTCCTTGCTCACACCACCCCCTCTCCTTTTCTCTCCTAGTTTTTTTTTGAGGCTGACATCTCTGTCTACTGGCAAGGGTATTTTCAAAGCCTCTCTAAGAACAATGAATACAGGGAATGGAACCTTCAGAAACCATGTATTCTATTTTGAGGCTAAATGAATAGCATAACCTGAAGCTAGTGGCCTCTCTGTTTTGAAAACAAAACACCAGACTCGAATCAAATCAACGCAATTTCTCTCTCTTCTTGAACGATATGTTTATAAGTTTTAGCAAAGTTGTCAAAGAGAAAAAGCAATGAACTGCTTTCTTTTTTTCTCCTTGATACACTTCGGGTAATGACAGGTAGTGTGAACCAATCCAATAATGACATTTTTCAAAGGTAAAGGAGATTGACAACAGTAAATAAAATAAACCATATGCATTGAAAGTGGCTTTAACAGCAATCAGTCCAATTTCCTAACTTGTTTTGACTGTAGGAAGTAGAACCAAATTAGGTAAAAATTAAATTATATTCCTTACTAAGGAATAATATGTCTAGCTTGAAGTTTATATTCAATAAACAGGATTCCATATATAGGAAAACTACAGAAATTGGAATGATAAATTAGGCCCACAGGTTTTTATTTTTTTGCATGCAAAAATGTTTTGCAAAGACCCATCATATGGAAATTAGTAACTACAGTAATGGTAAAATATTACATGGTTTTGGATTTTTTTCCTTTGAGTTATTCAGCTTCAAAAAGGCTATTACTACTATTTTCTTTTTTTAGGAACTGTTTCATGAAGACCGTTAATATGTGAATTTGCAGGTCTCTAAAAAGGAAGCTGTGGACACATTGCTCATTTCTGTCTGTGTCGCAAATGATATCTATTTTTTGGTGTAAAGCCAGATGATCAATAAAGGCAGTGACCTCAGTAATAGCCAATGTAATTACCTCCATTGAAAATAATTTTGTCTCTTGGTTTATTTATGGTAAAAATTACTTTTTACCTTTTGAACTTAAAGACTACTGGGCTGAATATAATGGCTAGAGATCTCCTTTCATTGCCTCTAATTGGCTTCAGAATAGGCTGAAGTTAAATTTAAAATGATAGCGTTCTTTAGCTCCTCCTGGATTGGCAGTTCCTAATTTTAGAAGATTGCCAGTGGAGAGGTGTAACAGTGGAACTAATGTGTCATCTCCATTAATCTAATAGATTGAAAGTTGGGGGATTTGGAACTAGCTTTTTTATTGTATTGTGTTTTTTAATATTTGACATTAGCCATATGGTGAATAACACTCTCAGCCTTTCAAATCAGAACATGTCAGAATTGAATATATCTGCACTTGGGCTATTAGAGCAAATGAGATCAACTTTTAATGGGAAACTGAGCCATTTCCTCGAACGTTACAGATAAAAAGAGACCATTCTGAGGGTAGGTTCATTTTCTAATATCTCTAACGAAAGAGTCTGGTAATATAAATGAAAAAAAAAAGACTTCAGAACAAGTTTCTTATATTTCTCATAATACAAAAAGTCAAGAAATTAATGTTCTGCTTCTTAGGCATTATGGCAGAGTGTAGAGTCATAATTTTCTAATACTTCAGGAGGAGAATACATCCTCGTACTACAAACTCATAAGTCTACTGATATACATAATTTATTCTGGCAGTTTATGTATGATTCAAACTAATATTTATTTTAAAAAGTTGCAATTTTCCTGTTGCAAAAAAAAAAATTAGATAATTCTCCCAAAATATGTATCTGCTTCTTAGAACATTATACGAATACCTGAGACACATGTATGTCATAATTAAGCATGATATTAAGCAATATTTCTAAATTCTCTGTTAATTGAGCCTAACACGCTGGGCGAGTGCTCACAGGGACACACAGCCACAGCAGTGAGCAGTGTGCCAGGCACACAGATAAATGAAGAAGGTGCACATGGAATTCAAATGCTTTGCTTCCAGACTTTTCCAGGTTATGTGCTGCTTTTTGTAGTTTAAGTATTAAATTGGGGGTTGGGCACCTAAAGTACCAGAAATTCATAATGGAAAATAGCTGGGTGATAGGTGTATAGCGTTTCTTCCCACTTGGATGCTGCCTGCTGGCCTTTATTTCTTCCTCAAGGAGAACATACTGGAACAATTCTATGTGTACACATCTAAAGCAACACAAAAAGGATTGAGATTTGCGGTTTCTTCAAATAATACAACTTGGATGTGCCAGTCATTAGATTCATGACGGAACAAAAAGAAAGCCATTTCTCAAATGCGTGGATGGTGTTGTATGTAGAATTTCTGCAGAAGAATTATTAATTCATCTATATGTGGACTTACATGCCACGTGATACCCCATATGTGTAATTCCACGAACCTAAGGCCTAGCATTCCAGTTCGGTCAGATGGGGGATGCTTTCACAGTGAAGTCTCGGAGAAGTAATAGTGCATCAAAGCACAAATGTCATCCAGCTGGGGGACGAGAGTCTTGCATCATGATGTGTAAGCAACAGAATTGCAATGTGCAGCCAGAAAAAGGGATTTGCAGACCGATGTGAAACCACATGGAACCTCTAAGCCTGGGTTATAGGGTTTCTTGGTTGGTATCGCATATGGCAGTCTATTTTGGGAGTAACGAAATAGGTGAAGTGCAGCGTGGTATCTACAGTCACATCAACGGCTATTCTAAGATCCACTAGGGGCCCCATAAGCAAGCAGGCTGGGCCCCTTGGTGGGTCTGCTTGCTCCTGGTTGGAGCTCTTGGAGTGGCCTGCCTGGTTTGCTTGACTGGGAGTGATCCTCTAATACCGGGATCCTGGGATGAGGCCTGGATTTACAACAGCCACCAAAGCCACTCTGGGTGAGAGAGAACCTGCTTGTGCCCACTGTGTCCAAATCCTGCTCCCTCTCCTAAAGTTGGAAAGCAGGAATAGGACGTCTGCTTGGTGTCCAACTGGTTTTCATTCTGTTAAACCCAGGTAGCTTGTAGCCAAGTGAGCTTATGACTATCAGACTAGCTGATGGAGGGTAGCGTGGCTTCCCATGAGTCACTCTGTTGTCTTACTACCTACCGCAAGCAGGTCCACTCACCCACTTGCTGCCTCAGGTGATTCCAGAAGGCCTTCTGCTGCCCTATTCCCTCTGCCCTTCATTGCTCATCCCCCTTTTCATGAGATGATTTTCAGTTTTTAAGATGAAATAAACTGTCTCTCATCGTGATGGATTGCTGAGTTATGTCTTGGAGAATATTCTTATCCCTTCTAGAAATGAGTGCATCTTTCCAAACTCATCAGATATGATCTCGTGACACCTATCCATGTTCTCAAAGAGCCTGTTTACAGCTTTTGCAGCCACTCTGTCAAGCTATCTCCATTTCTCCTCACACACCTTTCCACAGGGATGACAGACACAGGGCGACAGCTGAGCCAGAGTGTCTGCCGCTGGAGCTAATGACTTGATGATGGAGAGAACTCTTGTCATTCTTTGTCTCCAGGGCAACAGAAGAAGCCTGACCATGTGGTACTGAGGTGACATCACAAAAGCTGCTACCACAGCAAACCCTTGTCCACTTCTTGTTCTTGCCGTGCTCTCCAGTGCCACCACCTCGCGTCACAGGAGTGGCTGCAGGCAACAGCAGCATCTTCAGGGTATACTCACATCGTAGTCACCCTGCCCGTCTGAGAATATCGGGCCCTCACAGTGAATAGGCACTGATTACTTCTCACAAGCACTGAAACAGGTGGCAAAGAACATGCCTGCTGCTTTAGAGAAGATGGGGACCTTCGTCTTCCAGGATCCAACCTTCTGTTTCGTTTCATCCTGAGGATTGTTACACTAGGCTAATGGATGACACTGTGAAAAACAACTTTTTATTGCTTCTAAAAATTGTCATGCAAGCGTCTGACATGCAACAGTCTTCCCCAGTGAGCCTCTCTCCCCCTTCTTGCCTCACCACCAAGTTGCTCTGCGTACAGCACCTGAACGAGGAATACATATGTGTTGGTGTGGGCTGGAGAGGGAGAGACAGAGCTGAGTTTGAGCCTCTTTCTTTTCTAATGTCATGACCTTAGGCAATTTATCTCACCTCTCCTTGTCCTAGTTTCCTCAACTAGATTCCTGTAAAACGTAGAAAGTGATGTCTTTCTTCTCTTGTAGGGATTTGTGTTGTGAAGATTCAATAAGGCGATGCAAAGCGTTTGCTGTGTAGATGATGTTGGAATGAGATGATCTTTTTTGTCACATATGATCCAGTGACTACCTGTCTGCAGCTATTTATGGGTGCTGTTTCCTTTTTTGGGGTATGAACTTGTGAAGTGACATGGGTCTGCTACAGTTGGATGTCTATTTATTTGAATTTTTGACTGGCTGAGGAATTGGCCAGAACATATTTTTTCATGACCATGGGTCCTGGGTGAAAGACACAGGAATTTTGGCTTGAACTGCATGATCTGCATCCTTAGACTGACAGACCTTTCTTTCTGTTAACATCAGAGGCCTACGCGAGCTGCTGTGTCCCGGCGGCATTTGTATTTTAAGCAGGGCCTCTCCTCTGCGGGCACCAGAAGCATTGACCTTGAAAATCGAGAAGCCAGGGGTATAACTTGCTTGTTCCAAGTGAGCATGGCTGAACCAGTGGTTGATTCTGAGAAATAAATTCCCTGCACATGGAGGGCAGTGAAGAAACATTTGCCCTGTTGTCAGATGATAAAGTGATAGTGAACAAGAGTTGGTAACCTTTGTCAGCTGATGCTTATTTTTATCCAGAAGGCTCTTTTCTCTGTTGTGCAGTGGTGTTCATGGTCATGAATGCACCTGTGAATGAGCACCAAAGCTTGTTTCTGCCTCTGAAAGCAAACCAATCCTTCACCTGGGCTGTGGTCCAAAGCCATAACAGGGCAAACTCCTGCTACACTCCTGGCTCTAAAGGAGGACTGAGCTTCAAGTGGGTCTTTTTTGGCCCCATTGCAATAAGTTTGTTTGGCATATGGTACACAGAGCCAGATCTCTATCTTGGTTTTATAACACCTTAGTCACTTACAAATTCGCTTTGAAAAAAATTAAACTCTCTGAGCCCCAGGTTCCTCATCTATAAAATGGGTACAGTAACGTTTCCTTGAAAGGTTATTGGAAAGAATGAAATACTATGTGTGAAATGTCCAAGCATGCTTATGGCACATGGCATGTCTATTATCAAAATATTTTTGAATACAGTTTAATTTATGAAGTGTTTGTAATAAGGGTCTTTATTTTAAGGCTCCAGCATATTTCCCTATAGGGTATTCATCTTTCCTCTTGATTAAAGTTGTAGCAGTTTGAAAAGGAAGGCACAGTCAGCAGGAAAAAGGTAAGTACATTGGAAGAAAAGAATTGGACCCATGCAGGACTGAAGAGACCACTTGGGGGGTTTTATTCATGATCGCTGGCTGGGTTTTTAAATGCCTTTTTCACGGAGTATTCTCTTGTAGCTGGAAACTAGGTGCCTGCTGAGGGAAAGAAAAGATTCCCAGCAAACTCCTGTCTTCTCTTGAAAAGAAATGTGTTTGCAGTATCCTTTCTGACTGTCATTTTAATGGATGAAGTTTTAGTCATAAATCCATGCTCTCAAAAAACATTCTTTCTATATTAACATTAAATTTGGAGCTAGGAACAGGCAGTGTGATGCTTTTTTGATTAAAGAGAAATAAAAGACTACCCTTACCTTCAAATGTATTGACAAAATTGGAGTTGATTCTGCAGTTTCAAAAGACGATAAAATTTTAATTTGAAATTGAATGCAAGAGAACTCTTTCTTTGACTACACGAATGGCTAATGCTGACCGTTGTCTTGTGACGCTAAAACTGTGTCATGAAATGGAAGCTCTATCCTCTCACTCAGAGAACTAAAGGGAAGAATTCAAGAATCCTGAGCAAGGCTGGGGGACTCAGGGCCAGGAGAGCAGACCTGCGGTGTCAGGTGCCTTCTGAGTATAGGAAGGACTTCCAATTCCTTTCCTTCCTATATGTCCATCTCGCATTAAATTTCAGACCCTTAGGGCATCCATATTAATTAAGCTCTTTGTCCATCACCAAATGCTTTCCATCTTCCCCTGATGGCTTCTGGGCACATATAATTAACCATCTTGTCAAATATTGCTTAAAAACCAACATTTATGAATGGGATCTCCATTTGCAGGTTTAATGACTCATTGACAGTTGCAGCTCTTCCCAAGCTCTTCATCAAGGTTCTCTGTTACCTACTGAGTTTGCTTACAGTAGAGTGATACTAATCACGGTGATTATTTAGAGAGTTTACTCTGCCCCAAGACCTGTGCTGAGTGCTTTACGAGCTTTTCATCTAATTCCCTAACAACTCTGTCAGATGGAATCATCTCTATTTTAGAGAAGTAAAATCTTAGCATAGACAGGTTATGTAATTTGCTCAAAGGGACTTGAAGTCAGAGGCAAAGTTAGGATGACAATCACTCTACAAGAGACGGTTACTCAGAGTAGATCTAAAATACTTTCTGGTTTCCTTCTGCAATCAGAGCCATCAGGAGAGTTTGGGATGAGAAACTTCTTTTTCAGTCTGTGTGTTACCTTACCCACTCTATAGATGAGAAACCCAGAGCTCAGAGAGGTTGATTTTTTTCAAAGCAAATTCGTAGGTGATTAAGCTGTTATAAAATCAAGGTACTGATCTGGCTCTCTGTCCCAGGTGCCACACAAACTCATTGTGATGAGTCCTACAAAGACTCACTTTAAGCTCAATCCTCCTTTAGAGCCAGGAACATAATAGGAGTGTTCCAGTCTTGGACCACACAAAATAACATGCCACTATAGTGTGTAGAGAGATAGCACCCTTCAAATACACGGACTCAGCCAAGGTTGGCTGACCCTGACAATGAGCCATGCAAGCCTGCTGCTAGTGACAGTCACAGTTCCCTCACATTCTCCTTACCTTTTGGAGTTACGATTCCTTCTCATTTTCACATTTTATGGTGATATTGTGTGCAGAAGTTTTGACTTAGCCTCTGTTCTTCAATGCCTTTTGGTTTATTATAAAATTCAGCCTTACTTCTTCAAGGGCAGTATGACATGTGGTTAAAATATTACTCATATTATCTTTTTCTAATCTTCTGCAGGAATAAACAACCTTATTCCCTTCAAAGTAAGAGTCTCAATTTGAGTATCTTTTTGGTAGAAAAAAAGAAATCTTAACTTTGCTGAAAGACAGCACATAGCATGAACTTGCTAAGAATAGCCAAACAATCCTGAGGGGTCTCCTGAGGGGTTCTAAAAAATAAAATAAAAATGATGAAGCTGAATGCATTTCTAACATACAAATCTCCCAGGGTGTCAATAGTCACCAAGTTAAAAATAGTCAAGTATCCAATAGGTCTGATTGTGGCTCAATGGATTGTAACTGTCCAGTCACCACTACTGAGAAATCAATTTATGTCTAAGCACAGAACCCAGTCTAGCTTGTGGTTTGTTCAGGGTCACCATAAGACATGACCCAGCTAGCAGGCATTTTAGCATTACAGGGTAATTTCCAAGATTTAGGGACATCCTAAAATTGAAGAAGTGCTGCTAAGGTTAGGGTAAATTTAATGGATAAAAGTGAACCTTAAGGGCTTTATTTTTCTACTTGAGAGCTGTGAAACTAAAAGGCACTAATTTTACAGACAAAAATCTTAACTAATTTGCTTTTACAGGTCATAATTACAACTTGAAATAACTGTGAAAAGTATCAATTCATATTCATTTCTTAGCTTTCTTTTTTTCAGGAAAGCAGTGACTATCATTGCTTTCATTCTGTCGTGTCATGTGTTGTGACTTGACTGCTTTCTTAAATTCATTGATACTATCTGCACCATTTCCAATGGAATTTTTGGGGCAGAAGTCATGACTTCTAGTTTTATTGTCTCACTATGCACCCCTACTATGTGATAAAAAGTGGGTTAAACAGCACTATGGTATTTAATTCTCATAGATTGGGTGAGTTGGGTCCAATTCTTGTTTTCAATTTACGTGGGCCAATTAGGGCTAAGTAGAGGTAATTAACAGCACAGGACTGTAATTATTGCACACGAAATATTTAATTGAGTCTATAAGGATTGAAGCAAATTAGCCTAGGTTGCAATATTACATTTTGTTTCATTATCTTTAAATTTCTGTCACTGTCCATAAATTCTTCTTTATCCCAAGATTTAAAAATCTTGTGTTAATCAGGTGTTAATGTATTTTAATAATCCCATTTATTTTTAAAAATGTAACTGAATATAAACATAATTTTTCTGAAGATATAAAGCAATCAACAGGAGTAAAGCAGCGTTGTTTTATCTTTACACACTTGCCTTCTCTTTCTCTTAGAAATATTTTATCTAGACAAGTATGCAATGAGGAAGTGGATTTGAAAAGATTGGTAATTGGGAACCTGGTAAAATATATTTCAGAGTAATGCTAATCATGTATGTCAAGATAAAGGAAATTAAGGTGGCTTAAGTTTTCAGTTCTCGTAAGAAAAATCAATTATAAAGCAGTTATGCTGCTGACACTACACAATAAATCCCTGGATTAAGCTAATAAAAAAAAAGCTTCCACTTTTTTGAAGGTTTGTTTTTCATCCAACAGAAGAAACCTATTACATTGATTTTTGAGAAAGAAGGGGCTATTGACATCAGGTATTTTAAAATCCAGATGTGTTCTTGATCTTAGCCTGTTTGGATCAGAAATCATTTGCCATCTAGGGATTACCTCTTTATAAAGCTGCCTGAGTCCAAAATGCTCCTGGAATAAGTTGGTTGCCTGCTTACCTCAAATCCTAACTAGAAGTGGAAGCCTTGGGCCCTGCTTACATCTCACTTTGGGTTCAGAATATCCTGAGTCAAATTCATGGTTGGATTAAACCTTTCTGATGATGTACAAGTACTGACAATGTAGTTCACAATCTTGGCTGCATATTGTAGGCATATTGTTTAAGGAGATTTATAAAATACATAAGCCTGGGCCTGCCCACGAAAGAATCACACTTCAGTATGCTGGAATGGAGCTATTTTTCATTTTCAATCTCAGTTAACTTTTATGTAGTCACCGATGTGTTTACAGTCTTGTCACTTTCTAGTTTTAGATGGTCAGAATCCTGCTGTCATTCTTTCTCCCTTGTCCTCATAAAACCAATGACACAAAGGTTAAAGCCACTCAGTAAGTTTTTCAACAAGAATAGTTCTGCTCATCGCTTTTCAAATGGGCAATTAATAATTCATAACAATTAACTGAGTTATGAGTTTCTCTTTCAATACGTTTCCAAACATGAATAGATTAAATAGTAATTGCCATCAAATTTTATGTTCTATTTCATGTGCCCAATAAAAGTTTATCTTTTGGAACTCACTTGTATTTCCTTTTGATATATTCATAACCAAATGCAATATACTATATTAAAATATTTATTATTAACATATCAAATATTAACCGCTTTTAAATTATATGGATAAAAGAAAACAAATAGGCTACTTGTTTAAGTTTTCATGATTCTCCTTATTTTTAATATGATTTGGATTTGTAGAATACGTGCTGGTAAAAACTGACAACGTGTGAAACTATATGAGTTCTTGCACCTTTTATACATTTTTATGAGGCAAAAATATGCCCTTGGTTTCCCAGCCATCATTATTCTAAGAACACTAAGTGATAAAAAGAAACAAAAGATTTGGGTTTCGAGTCAGCCTATCCTAGGATAAGTGCCTACTTATTATTTCATCCTTTGATTCTCAAACTTTAACGTGCATGCGAATCACCTGGAATCTTGTTAAAATGCAGATCAGTAAGTCAGGGGTGGAGCCTGAGATTCTGCATTTCTAACAAATTCCCAAGTGATACTGGTGCTACTGCTTGAAGGATCACACTTTTAAGTTGCAGGGATTTAGATGATGATGTGTAGGTTACTTAGCCTCCCTTAGCCTCAGTTCCTTTATCTGTAAAGTGGGGATAACTGCTAATGGGATTTATGCAGAATCAACAAGGCAGCGTAAATGGCTTGGCACAGTTCCTGGCACATGGCAAGGACTTAATAAGTGGTAGGCACTGTCATCATTATTAATTGCAATGAGGAGAGCAATTCTATGAATTACGATGAGTGCTAAACTATAATATCTCTATTACTCCAACTCAGATCTATGATTCTAAGTTACAGGACAAAGCAGAGGTACCTATGATGAGAAAAGTGAGCTGGAAAAGTGAAACTGGAAGTTGGTCTTCTAGATTCCAGCAACAGTGAGGCACTTACGGATTTAAGACCCCTCATGAACTATCAACCTTAAAGGATGGGGATCACATTTAATGTTTTTTGGTGTTAAAATTTATCCCAAAATCTGGCACATAGTAGGACTTTAATATTTATTAAGTGAATGACAGGATGAATAATGAATGAGTAAATGAGTGAATAATGATTGCATGAACAAGTGAATGAATTGGGCTATCCTATAGCTAACCCAGTTTGCTAGTGAGAATTCAAAGACTTAGCAAGACTCTGGCAAGAAGCTCTTTTTATCACCTTGAGTAAATTAAATTTAGTAGCCAAAGATGAAATGAAAACCATAGTTTTCCTATAGATTATGATCTGATCTGATTCCTTATGTTGTATACAAAGGAGCATATTGTACTGTACTGACTTAATTATGTTTTGTTAGATGGGCTTATCAATAAGTGAAGAACGAACTCCTCCACCCCAAGACTCTGGACAGTCTTCATGACCAGAAATTTCAAGGCCTGATATAATCAGATAGAATTTATACATTAAGTCTATGTTTATTTTAGCACCGTTGGTGTAAAATCGACAACTTTAATTTTTATTTTAATTCTAAAGAACGGGGGTGCAATATCTCAGGAAAAATCTTAATATCTTCCAAGTAGAAACTAATAAATACTGGGTCTGAAAAATGGTTGAAAATGCTGTGACTGTCACTTCTGACATCACCAAGATATTGCCAAATTATCCTGGTAACAAGCCCTCCGGTAAACTCCCAAACTTTATCTTTTTAAAAATCCATGTAAACAATGCAGTTGCCCATATTATTGATTTTAATGATAAAGAATACAGATTAACATAAGACTAAGTCCATAGGGTCAATAATACTCATTAAAAAGAGGTCTAACTGTGATTCTTAAAAATAATTACATCAATATTTTATTTTTTTGTAGTGTTTTGTCTTTGAGACATATGCTCATTTCCCCCAAGAGTTATAGCTTAGAATAAATAACTACAATACATAATATTAATCCAACACTTTTGCAGGCTATTGGACGGAATATTGTTAAAAATACATCAGCAATTATTTTGGTTTAAAAATAATCAGCACTGTCTGGATGATCTAGACTGCTAATTACAATGATGAGTTGGGGATTGAGGTTAGACGCAGAGCAGATGAATTGTGTGTGATTTCTTCTTCATTTCTGTGTGTATATGCCTGTTTTAGATGGAATTCAACTTTCTTGGAATTTATATCAAGATAATCAATAGCATGTATTTATGTAGGCCTCTACTCTCCATCTTGCAGCAATGGATAACTGAAGGTTGATTATAATTTTTTAAAATAGAGAACTTGACAAAGATGGGATGAAAAGCAGAAAAGAGGTGGGTCATGACATTCTCCTATTTCCATAGGCAAAGCCACATGATCCAGAATACCCAGGGTTCCATAGATTCAGTCATATTCAGAAGAGCATTGGGACAGAAAAGGCAGGGGATCGAAGCATGGGCATGCACTTTATTCAGAATAATTACCTCTTATATCAAAGGTGATGATAAAAAAATAAATTCTCAGCAGGATCTGTATGTATTTTTGTCCTGTGCCCTTGGTGGTGTAGCCTGATATTATTAATGTAATTCTCTCCTCATAGAGCTTTTTGCTGATATTTGAGGTGACAGGTTGTTCCTGCAGAATGCAACAGAATGATTTCTCACACCAACATGAGCAATCCTGATTGCATTATGGACACCCTGACTTCTCTTTCATTAGTCGCTGATTGTACAAAATTGATGCTAAATTGACTTGGCTGGCTCATAAGCCTTTAAACAGTTGGCACTGACTATGTCTGTGAACTTGTCCTGGAAATTATATGGTCAAAGTCTTCATGTTTCTGGAAATCCTAAGATTTTTCTTCAGGTCAATTGGGGCCTGATAAATATGAATCAGTTAGATCCACATAAGTTAGATCTACTCCCTGTGATACCCGTGACAAGACTGAGGCCACGCTTTGATGAAATTTATATATTTTTTTAAATGTTCTCTTCTGCCTCTTGCTTTGTATTCTTTCCATTTTATTCAACAGGTCTTCTGTTTCTTTATTTCTAACTGTTGTATGGCTTTGAAATATATCAAATTAATATTTGTAGGCCAAATCCAACCCTCCTCTTGTAGACGATGGCGTATGAACCAAGAACCGCTTTTTACATTTTTTAGTGATTGAAATATAATCAAAAGAAGAATAATATATTGTGGCATGTGAAAGTTAAAATAAAATTCAAATTCCAGTGTCCATAAATAAAATCATATTGGAACACAAACACACTTATTCATTTATGTGTTACCTATAGCTGATTGCAAGCTACAATAGCTGAGGTGAATAGTTGTGACAGATACTCTATGGCCCTTGAAGCCTAAGATAATTGATATCAGTTCCTTTATAGAAAGTTTGCCGACCCCTGGAATAAATCACAAAAGCCTCTGTCTCTATCTGCAAAGCAAAAATGACAAAATCCTATAAAATGCCACAGAAAACTCAATTACCAATAAATATTTACTAGTAATGGGTTTGCCACTTATCTGGTGTTTGAGTTGGGGAAATTACCCAGTTTAAATCTTAGTTTAGCCACCTATAAAAAGGGGAAAATAATCTTACTTCTGTTGCAGAATAAGATAACGTGCGTATGTTCCTGACACATACAAAGTGTACAAGAAATAATAACCATTTTTGTTTTAAAATATTATTTCTCAGAATCTGCCATATGCAAACAAGTCAGACCATTAGCAAGATTTCAAAATCACAAAATTTCAGACCAAGAAGGAGCCTTAGAACCTTCAAGCCTTGCCTAGCATTTTACAGGAGGATATGCACAGAGAAGGCCAACCACAGTGGGTGAGTCAACATTCACTGGAAAGGTGGTAGCAGTCACACGCAGAACCGAGACCCCTGGCTACTCTGGGTTGATACCTGGAATTTAGTTATTGGGAACCCTCCCACTCTGGTTTATCTGTGGCTTTTCTAACCCAGAATTTTGTTTCAATGGTGGCTGAAGACTGACCCTTCACTTCAAAGAAAATTGTCTCCTACCAGTTTCAAGTGGGGGTGGTCCTTTTCCAATTAGGCTGATTTCCACACTTAGACCTTATACACGTAGCTTTAGAAGATCTTGAGATTCTCTTTCTCTTTCATACACACTTACACACACACACACACACACACACACACACACACACACACACACACACTACTCGCTAGTAGGTAAAGAATAGCTAGCTGAAGGTGACAGTCCATTGAGGCACTGTCTAAAGTAAGGAAAAAACTTCATACATCGTATTTCGACTTGGCCTCCTGATCATCTTACTCTCAGGTGGATGTATGCTGCTGCTTCATGTCTGGGATACTAGGAGATTAAATTGTGCTTGTGTTTCTCCATGCATTTTGGCATTTTGGCACTTCACATACCTTTCCCTGTAAACTTGGATGATTCTACAGTGTGAAATGGGAGAGTTAGGGCGTATTTGTCATTCTCAATATTCCCTTCAAATTAAGGGGAAAATTAGCATGGAATGCCAAGTAAATATGGAGAGGTGTCTATGGCCATGCCACCCTGAACAAGCCCCATCCCGTCTGATCTCGGAGGCTAAGCATGTCCACTCTCTGTGTCTGTCCTATGCTGAGCTTCGGCAGGTCGAGAGCCTTGGAATGTAAATGTAATCAGGATCCGATCCCACTGTGGAGGGCTTTCTGAACAACTCACTCCCTTCAAGCTGCCCCATCAGCCTCTGCTTCACATGGTTGCTCTGAATGGAGTTATTAGTGATGTGAAGGTTAAAATGCTTCCCGTGGCCTAAATGCCAACGCTCGGCTCATGGCTGCTGGAGGTCCATGAAGTATTAGAGGTTGGTGGGCTTTTTCTATCAATCCAGAATTAAAGTTATATTAAGGATGGAGGGAAAACAGAAACTGGAACTGGAAAGCGATGGCTATTCGCATGACTGAGTAATGTGGCATCTTCCTGCTGAATCAGGAGAAATTTCACAGCTGGGATTCATCCTGGGGTTTGCTCTCCTAGCTGACAAAATGAGCCTCCCCCCAGGAGGACCACCCGGTAAATTTGTAATGTCTACAAATTACCACTTTCTCTCTTCTGTCTTCCTAATATTTTCCTTTTAAAATTACCTCTGGGAGGCTCCTGCTGGGCCTGTTTAAAGAGCTCTTCCTTCCCACCCTTAGGAGCTGAATGACAGTAAAACATCAAGTGCCCTTCCAAGTATTTGTTTCTCATCACTGTTACGGATGTGGTGCTCGGCAAGGGAAATGAGACTGGCGTTCAAGTCGCCAGCAAGGAAATTAAAAACCAGGATCCAGTGATGCCATTCGCTTTTAGCAATAGAGATGTAAGAGCCAAAAATGAGTGAAATTATATGTCTCGGACTGCAAATGCTCTAAAGCACCACGGACATCATTGTTTAAGTGGATTCAACATGTGAGGTCAACTGGTGAAATGTGAACTGGATGTTTTCACATAAGACAGCAAAAAGCAAGAGACTGCAGCTAGAGGCAATTGAAAAATTGCAAGGTAGGCTCAAGGTATTTGTCCAGGGAGGTATAATCTTCATCTCAGAGAAGCAATTGGAAGCATCATCTTAATGATCACAAATTGTCAGCCCTGTAGAAGTTAATCTCATACTGGGTGGTGGGGGGCGGGGGGAAGGAAAGACAAGAAAGCCTCTTGAACTGTAGTAGCAGAAAAGCTATGATGGGAACCAATTACTCTCTAGAAATAAGAGAGTTATATAAGTCTGAAGTCTGACTCTTGGAAACCAGAGTGGGAAGCTGATAAAGAGAGATTCGAGTTTAAAAGATAGCTGAGTGGCCAAACTGTGGTTCTTAATACAAAAGAGCTGAGTCTCTCATTGTTCCTTCTCTTTGTCCCATGGACTTGGTCTAAAGGTCAGAGCCAGAAAATCAGAGAGGCCCTATAGGTCTTTTCTCTTGATTTTTTATTTAAGCAGAAACTCTCTGGAAAGCATCATTCATCAGAGCCCATTAGGCTTCTGTTTGAACTTTTCCAGAATCTGGGGGTGGGGGGAGAGGGGATTTACCATTACCCCAGGCACCCTTCTGTTCATTCTCAGCCAGTTGGAGAATAATTGTTAAAAAATACTAAGCTGAAAACTACATATCTCTTTTATCCACTGGACCCATTCTGTCTTCCTGAGCCAACGAGCCCACTTGTTACACGGTAGCCCTCCCAAAATGAATTGACATCTTGTAATGTGTCAAATCATACACTTATCAACCTTCTTCAACTCTCTATGAAAAACTCTTTATCGAAGACGGGACTCTCCTATGTCACTGACTGCAGTGTTAAAACGCTGTTTCCAAGGACCAGACTCCTGCTCTGGGCTGTGCAGCGCACATTTCAGGGTGACTATGACCTCTTTCGGTCTTCGCTAAGTCAGAAATTGTGTCAGCATCTATGCAACACATGCCATACTGCTGTGCAGAATTGAGCTTGCCTGTAAGCTAAGATCTCTGTACCTTTGTCACTTGAATAACAGTTAACACAACCCTATATATGCCATCCTGCCTTTTTGTAGTTTTGATTTGTTAACCTTAATTTGCAGCACACAGTTTGGGCTAAATAAATATCCATAGAAACTTCATTTGAAATCCCCGTGTAGCCAAATTGGAAGTCTCCCCTTTTCTCTAGGTCATCTACTGGGAAAATGTGTATTTTAATTTAAAAATTTCCATGCTCATCTGCGTGCATGTGTTTAAAAGGCCTAAGATCTTACCTTCCCCTGCCCCCTCCCCCTGACAAGAATGTTTTGAATTTTTCTTAAGGTCTGGCACAGTACTCCTTAAAGATTTTTACTTGCATTTGCTCTCTTACATGACACTGTCATTCCTATATTACCAATAAGTGGTAATAGTAGTTCCTGACTACTTTTTCCATTCTTTTGGGTGAAGAAATCCTCATCAATGCAAGTCAACAACCCATCTTTTAGTAGATACACTGATATCTAAATTTCTCCATTTTGAAAGATTACAAGTATTTAGATTTTTCAATTTGGTTTTAGACAATATCTCTATCCTCTAAATGCCTGTGTGGTCTACAATATACTCTCATGATACATTTTTCTATAAGATCTTTGGTCTTGACTAAAAAATACTTCTGTTTTTTAAAAAATACTGTTTTTACCTTCTAAGTCATCATACAAGAGTGTATCTTCTTGACAAAGGTTGCTCTTTTCTAATTCTATTACATATTTCTTTGGAATAAGCTTTACCCTTGCATATCTTCATTCCAAGCATGAGTTACATTCCCTCTCTATGATAGCTGCATATTTTTCCTGGGATTAAAAGTTGACATTCTTGATGATGACAGTGGCAGGCACTAAAAAATGCCTCTGCAAAGGTATCTACATCTTAATGCCTGTAATTTATCCCCTTACTTGACAAAAGTGACTTACAGATGTGATTTAATTATGTAAGGGTTTGGAGATGGGGAGGTTATCTTGAATTATCTGTGTGTGCACAATCTGATCATGTGGGTTTTTAAAAGTAGATATCATTTCTTGGCTGTGGTCAAAGAAAGATGTGGTGGTATAAGAAAGGCACAGAGAAAAGGAAAGTTCCTAGGTTTGAAGGTGGAAGGAGGCCATGAACAAAGGAAAACAGGTGGCTTCTGGGAGCTCGTAAAAGCCAAAAAAAGAAAAAAAAAAGATTCTAGCCTCTAGAAGAGAATGCAGTCTTGTTGACACCTTGATTTTAGTTCAGTAAAACCCTCATTGGGCTTCTAACTACAGAACTGTGAGACAATAATTTGTGTTGTGTGAGGCACTAAGTTTGTAATAACTTGTGGTTTTGTTTGTTTGTTTGTTTGTTTTACAATAGCAAATGAGTACAGTTATTGTGCATTCTCTGGTAAGGGATACAGCTAAGCCATGAAGTTTTGTTTCCCAAACTTTCTCTTATTTTTCTCTTGAGAATAACTATTTTTCTTTTTTTTTTACTAGTATCTTTTATAAGGAAGGCTGTTTTTATTATATTCTAATAAAATTAAATGAAAATCTTCTTGATTAGGCCATTGAGCCTCCTATTGAATACATTTTCCTGTTTAGTATATGTACTGGCCCCTCTGAGAACCCATCCTCTAATGTTGTGGGCCATTGTCCAGCAACAGAACCTAGGCCTTCCCCTTGCTATGCATGCTTACTTCTTGTTTTCCTATATGCTTTGTTATCGTCCCAAATCAAAACATGCTCTATGTCACCTAAGTCAAATAGACTATAGGTTCTTCTGAAAGCACCATAATATTAGTAAACAGGTAAAAATGGGGGACAACTGGTGGCTTTAATAAACATTGCATGATGCTCTAATGTACTTTCTCCACTGCCATGAAGCAAACACATCCCCTCAGCCTCACTGGTTCTATGTGTGCCTATTTCCACTTTGTTTCAAAAATAAAAATACCCATAAATCTCCCCTATGTCCAACCTTCTTTGTATGGTAACAAGAGTTGCATTGCTTCCTGATACATGTTAACCCTCTAAGTTTTATGTGTATGGAATGTAGCTTCCTCTTTAGAAGGTTCAGCTTTATTCTCTGACACGTGGCTCATGCCTTTTCTCTGATTTCAAGGGGAAAATTAAGAAAAAATATAACCTTTTCTCCTCGAATTCTCATTCTTCTATCGGTTACCTCAACACTAATTTTGATTCTGCTTGGCCCTCTCGAAATCTTTATTTCTTCTTCCTTTCCTGGATTGTGTGTTCCAGGCTGTGCAAAGACCATTCATTCTGATGGTTTTCAAGTGTTTTGCTTTTGATGTCACAGAGCCCAGCTTACATTTATGGGGCACACAATTGGTGGCCCCCTCAAGAAGACAGTTCACTGGTGAGCCTGGAGCTACTGCTCCAGATGAAGTCCTGTGTGCATGGGTGTGGGGAAGTCAGCTTTGCTTCAGTCTCTTGAATCAGCTTTGTCTCTACTCAAGGGAATTTTAGAAGCTCCAAGGTCGATAGTGCAATACTTCAATAGTGGCCAATCTGGCTACATGCTCCTCACTATAACTGTACAGCAAGTTTTAAACATGCATTCTTGCCACATTGTCATGTGCTTAGAACTAAATAATAATTGACTCTTCTATGTACAATGAGCTCTGCACTCATTATTTTCCTTGAATCCCCACACTTATCATATATGCTAGGTCCTAGTATTATCCCCATTTTTAGATGAAAATTAAGCATAGATAATCCAGGTAATTTTCTCTAAGTTTCCCAGGTAGTAAGAGGTGGAGGTGGGATTCAAAGCCAGATCTGTATCTCCAGAGCCTAAGCATGTACTCACTTTATTCTACTTGTAGGATACAAGCAATAGTGTCAGCAACTGGGTCCCTTTCTCTATTTTCCGTTCCCAAGACCAAGTCCTTTAGGGGCTGGAGCCCTGTATCTGGATCCCTCAGACTCCGTCTTGATGCCGACTACAGCCCCTCCCCAGTGGTGCCTACCTAAATGTTCACTTCCACCCTGCTCATTGCTGCTAACGCTACTGTCAGCCCTATTCCACCACCGGTTTTCATCTTGACATTGGTTTCCTTGTTGCCAGGTCAACACCTCTTTCACTGATAATGTGGCTAACCTGAGGATGGGGTCAACTCAGGGCAAGCAAAAATGTGCATGGAGGTGGAGGCAATTGGGAAAGAGACAGAAGCATTTTTGAGCACATTTATGTGTGCGAGGACATAGGAATGATATAAAAATACTTCTCAACTGACAATCACCAATTAATTAGAATAAATATCTGTTATAATACTGGTGCTGGAGGTACCCTAGTGTGACGGGTGTTACCACATTATTTGTTGGGTCTTGGGGGTGGTCTAAGAGACCCCAGGGAAAAGCACTTAGGGATCGTCACGCAGGAACCATTTATCAGCCAAATACAGAAGAATGACTACATTTTAACATAGAATGCCAGTCCTGTGTGTGGGTGTGAAGGAAGGAAAGATTTCAGAGTGAGATAAAACTGTGTGCTTAAATGTATATTAGAAATATGTTAAATTTATATAGCAATATATAGCAATATGTTAAATTTATGTAGAATACCAGTCTCATCCTGTCCAGTCCCTCCCTTACAGAGCAGCCAGAGTAATATTTCTAAAATAAACCCTAATCTTTTCATTTCTCTGCTTAAAATTGTATGATAAATCTCATATCTCCTCCACTTGATAGTTCCCACAAGTCCTCCCTGGTGAGAGGAAACCTCTTAGCTGGGTGTTTGAGAAACCATGTGACTTGGTTTCTGGTTGCTTTTTCAATATCTTCTCTACCTTCTTAGTGTGAGCACACGGGCATGCGCACACTCACACACTCACACACACACACCTTATCCCCCAGTCACATCAACACGACCTGATATCTCTGCGGGCCAAGAGGTCCCATCCTGGACAACTCCTGCTAATCCTTCGCTGCTCAACCAAACGTCACCTGTCTGGGAAGCTTTACTTCCCACCTGGTCTTCACTAAAAGCACGTACACAGATAGCTCTTCCCGTTTCTGGTCACCTTCTACCAAAATCGTCGGGCTGCATGTCAGCCTCTCACTCCAGATGTGAACCCCATGCCCACAAGTCCACAGTCTCTCTTCATCCTTGTAGCCTCTATTGTGAGCTCAATGCCTAATTCATAGCAGCTACTTGAGAAATCCTCAAAAGGATAAAGCATTTACTCCCATAACCTCACTGACCCATGTACCAACTCTGTGGGCTGCTGGGGCTGAGGCACAAGGGCCCTGTGTGTCATGAAGCCGTTATGTGGTATGGCCACACTTAAATCCTATCTTTCAGTCTCAGAAGGAAAAATCTGGTGACATCGTACCTTTTTAGATTATTCCCATTGGAGTATAATTCATACAGAAAAATCAAGGTAGTCCCTTTCTGGGATATGTTTCCCCTAAGGCTAGGGTAATTTACTTTCCCATGTCTGCCCCTGATTACATGCCAGGAACACATTCATCAGTCCCTGCTGCACCAGGACGTTGACATAAAACTTCCTTGTTGATACGTGTGTCTGTCTTAATTACAGTCTCCTTACATCTCATGCCTTGAGCCTTGGGCCTGGTTTTGGACCTTCCTCTGTCCCTCCTTCTCCTCCTCCTGACTGGTGGTCTTCTCTGGGCCTCTATGTCCATCTGTCCCAGGACTGATGACTGCTCTGAGTCCTGGCTTCTCACATGGCCCACTGACTCATCCAGCCCCCTCAGGTGCTTTCCAGGGACTTAGAGCATGCAGGACTCTGAAATGATGACCTTATCCAGAGCCTACATGCAGGTGTGCTGTCTGACTTCTGACTATTTGACTGTCCTTTATGGCTCCTCTTCAGCATGGCTGGAGATGCTGAGCCCCCACCTCCTGGATCCCATTCTAACCTTGGCCTACTCAATGTCAAATTCCTCAACCTATCACCACAGTTCACTGATGCCCATGACATTAGTGTGGCAGTAAATCTCACTTTGTCTTTATATTAGGTAGACGTGTAGCTTACAGATAAGTACAAATTCCATGAGTAGCCAGCAATACATTCTGTATAGCCCTGGTAGAAACTGGCTTTACACAATTTCTGCATGCTGACATTCTTTTCAAGTTAAAAGGAAGCGAAGAAATCTCTGTTGCCGTACTGCCCAATATGGCAGACATATGTAGCTATTAAGCCTTGCAATGTGGCTAGCTCTAAATGAAATGTTCTGCTTAAGTATAAAACACACACCTAAATGCAAAGACTGTATAAAAAAAGGAAAATATAGCCTTAGCAATTTTAATGCTAATTACATGTTGAAATCATAATATTTTAGATATTTGGGGTAAAATAAGTTGTTCAAATCAATTTCTTCTATTTATTTTTAAAGCAGATAACAAAACATTCATAGTTATGTATCTGCTTGTGCAGTTTTCTGCTGGACTATGCTGCTCTGGAAGATTTGCCCAGTGGTTCTTTAATATTAGGAGGCTGACTGTGTAGGTAGAACAAAAAGTTAGTGCAGACCTAAAAAGCAGAAAGGTTATGAATGACAGAAGGAAGCTTCTGCTCAGATTTTTAAATTTCTGTTCCCTGAACACACCGACATGCCACCTGCCTTGACAAGCTTTTAAGAAGGTCTGATAATCCTCAGAGAAATGAGGCTGAACCAAAGCAAATGACATTTGTCTAAGGCTCGCTGAATGGTGCCTAACCTCAGAGGCTTAAAATCAATATTGATTTTCGTCATTTATTTTACCCTGGCATTTGAATATCCTTTAGATTTATTACCTTTAGGTTTTTGGTTAAGAGTCAGTGATGGGTATGATAGTAAGGTGGTAATAAGTTATGTAGATATAATTTAATTTATGAACCCTGGAGCTCCAGGGTACCTTCCAGTTCAAGAAATATATTAGCCACAGACGCATGGCCCTTCATTTTGCGGTGAGGGTTTTCAAGCTGGGTCCCTATTGTGCCACTTAATTTACGGTCTGGCCAGGTACACGGTTCTGCGTACAATATTTCAATATAAGTTGCACCAGCCATCAGAGGGCACGAAGCTGGGCTTCAAAGAAGCCAGCTGGACAGCTGATGGATTGCTCTCTCTCCTATCCAGAGGCTCGGGCATTGAGTAGCTTTTAAAGCTTGTCAGCGGTTTGGGTCTTTTTCTGCTCTGAGCAGCTGCACGCACGGGCCTAGACAAGCAGAATCAGCCATGCTGCAGCAGGCAGAGGGCAGCTCCCAGAGTTACTTACGTTGACAGCCGTAGTGCCAGGAATTTCCCGGCAGACACTCATCACATTTAGGCCCTGTCGTTCCAGTCTTACACTCACAAAATCCTGAGCCATTACAACGATCATGGACTGAGCCCAAAGGGTTACAATAACACTCTGTAGAAACAAGACAACACACAGGCTGGAGAGAAGGCCGCATGGCTTGCAGGTTATCAACACAGAAGCGTCACTTTCATCAAGGCATCGTTTAGTTAAAGAAAGATGTCCACTAATGAAATGCTTTGGTAAATATGGCTGTTTCAGGTCCATTGATTTATCTGCTCAGCCTTCCACGATAGCATTTTTATGATATGGGAGGAAATCAACTGAAAACTTCCAAGGATATAAGACATCATGCTCTTCACTGCTAACAGATCATAATGGAGATTCCATTTGTTAGGGCGTTTTTAGATGGTCTAATGAACACCATAAGGAGTTTGTATATCGAGGATAAATCAATATGCCATCAGTGTAAAATCTATTTAAAATTTTTCAAATGGACTTATCTGTTACGCTCAATATTTGAGAACTGCGGAACATTTTAAAAGTGCAATATGAAAGCACTTTGTTCATTCAAAGGCAGTTTTACTTTATGACTTGGGATAGTGCCTTAACTTATTTATTCATATACATACTGTTTTGAGATAAGCCTTTAGATATTATATCTGCTAGGCACGTTAGAACAGCTTTTATGCGGCTTAGATGAACAATCATGAAAGAAAAATAAATTTTGTAATCCCAAGTAAATTTCAATATAGGCATCATTTGAGACATAGTTTTCATTATAATGTCCACTGGCAGGACAATATAACTTCGTGTAATAAAAAGTAAACAGAATATTTTCTTGATTCCTCACATATTCTTATGCAGGATATTTTTGACTTCTGAAGCACTATTTTGCTTAAAGGCTGAACCAGAATTCTTTAGGCTTCCACTATCTTGACAGGTAACAATAGCTAGTTTGCAGCTTTGGAAATTTGTGGGCCAAAGTTTCTTTCCTAATTACCCCACTGTATACTCTTGGACAAGTTTGTATGTCTCTCTGTCTCTCAGTTTTTTTTTTTTTTTTGAATTTTAAAATGGTCCCATTAAGAGGTTTTCTTGCTAAAAAAATAAATAAAATACCAAGCAAGCAAGCAACCAACCACATAAAGCCCTGAGAACTTCAGTTTAAAATTATCAAGTTGCACATCATATTTACAATGGAGACTCAGGGTTTGATGTTGCAGAGAGAGAGGTCCAGAGGTTTGGCTCTAACTATTTTTGTCATAGGGACTAATTAGAAAATTTCTTCAAAGAATGTGGAGTTCTTGAGAATTATGATTTATTTCATGTTGATTAAGTAATTTTTTTGAGTTCTGCATTTGTATGATACAAACATATACATGACTAATAATGAAATACATAGGTAAAAATAAAACTAAATAAACTCTAAAATATTTTTTCTTTGCCTGGCTTGGTTGGTCCTTAATAACTAGAGTTTTATTTTAAGTGGGCATTTTCTATTTTAATGTATACATATAGGGGGTTGTTAAAATTTTTTTAAATACTAATTTTATTGTGGCATTAAAATGTTTTTCTGTACATAGTTTATACTTCTACCAAAACTGAAATATGTTTCTTACTATTTAAAGTAGATAAGTTGACAACGAATCACCAACATTCTGTAAGCCAGGGAGTAGAGTTATAGCTGGGCAACATAAATTCACATACTATTCTAGTCAATTAGCCCATAACAATGGATTAATATAAGGTTTCAGACATGAAAAAATGTAAATAAAATGTGGAACATCTAAACTACAGTACATCCCAGTGGTTTTCAGAAGAAAAGTTGGTAAGTGTAATGTTATTCAAACAGTCATATAAATAGTTGACAAGGAGAAGTATAGTCTACACACCACCTTATATATAAAAAGTATCATTTATGGGACTTTGGTCAATGGTAGGTGTTGGGATGGTGAGGATGTCCTTGGAGAATTATATTTTATTTCATGAAAGTAAGAAGAATATGCAGGACTGTGAGACTAAAAAACACTATGATATACTTTTAGAGGTTTGATTAAAAAATTATACTACAATTGAGTTATAGGCATTAGAGTATCTTGTGTTTGCTTTGCTCTGTAGATGGCACCTCTGATGACCTGATCTTGGGTTTCAAGGAGAATAAAAATAACACATCATAATTTGAAATATGTTTAGCAGCAACTGCTGAGCTCTGTGTTTCATTCTGATGTCAAGCTTATTATCAGGGATTATTATCAGTGATTACCCAAGGTCACAAACCACATATCCTCTAGCTTCCTGCTTAATGCTTGAGTTTTATGAAACAGAATCATGCAAGGATGTCATCTTCATGTAATTGCTGCATCATACAGGGTAATTACATGCATCTTTGGAGACATGGCTGGCTGTGCTTGAAATTTGTATGAAAATGGGTAAATTCACTAGTAATCACAAAGCAGCAACCATCGTGGCAACATGAAAAAGTCTGCATTTTATATTTGCCATAATATAAAATGATGCAAGTAGTCTAAGGCATCTATTTCAACACAGAGTCGACACTGTCAAAGGTATGGGCAGTTCCTGGAGGATTTAATTGCCAATTGTGAAAAAATTGGGCAAGTGCCTTTTTTAAAATTTAGAGACGTCTAAGATGAAGTTCAAATTTTCTGAGATTACTGCCTAATTTTGTGAAAACAAATTGAATAAATAGCCATTCATTTTCGTTAGTGCTTTCTGTACAAAATAGTATAAAAACACACTCTCAATTACCTGTGGTGTATCCTCTCAAATTTAATCCCCAGTCCTGCTTCAAGCCCTTTGGGGAACTTAAATGTGAAAAAGACTGAATAGGTTTATACTCCCCCATAGGGCAAACCTTGGCAATGAAGCCACAGGCTTCCAATGGACCTCGAAAGCCAACTCCAGCCTTAGCCTTGTGTACAGTCAGCCTCAATATCTCTGCCCCTTATCTTTGCCAAGGGGCCCTCAGGACCCTTAAATGAGAAAAGTAAAATCTACAGCTTTTTAAGGAAATTGTCATTGATTCATTATATGTCTTTATAGACTAAAGACAAAAGATAGGCTATAGTGTATTTCAGCTAGCCAAACTTTTCTATCCATTCTTTAAAACAATTTTACCCCTTAGGAATAGGGCAACAATTTAAGAATTCTGCTATTTGGAGGTTACTATAGGTAATTTTAATGGTACCTAAAAACACTCATCTTCGTGCTTACCAATTACTTTATTTGGCTTAAAAAGTATAACATACTGAATAGAAACATGTTTGCCTCAATAATAAATAAATCCTCTGAAGGTTTATAATTTTAATTAATACACTTTCTAGAAATGGAAAAACAATTGCTCTTGATTTTTTAAAACTAGAAATAAATACAAAAATATATATTAAGCTTTTTATATTTAATCTTTAGTTTGTGTGATTTAAAAGACAAAAGCTGAATGGGCTGTGTTCTTGTCTGTGGATAGTCAAACAGATTTACAATAGAACTGCATCTCTCAGAATTGGAAAGGAAATGCAGATTTTGTCGTTCACAGATTAATTTAGGACTGGAAAAAGGCTTCCTTTCATAAGAATAAAATACTCTGAGTGAAACATATTGGAATACTGTTAAGTCACCTGCTAGGAGAAATTTTTATGGAATAAAATCTTTTCTCTTAAGGCCTTTTTCTTTGATTTATTTAAAATCATATAAAATTAAATTATATAACATTTTAATTTTATGTATTTTGTAAAAAAATGATTAGGTTTTATTCCCATGTTCTTATTTATTTTACCTTTCTCTTGTTTCTATATTTATAATATGACATTTATATATTTTTACAAATGACATTCAGTGAAATGTAACTCTGCATTCAAAATTCAGACAGCTACATGTCTTTGGGTTTTTATTAGTACCCTCAAATCTTTGTAAACCAGGTGTTATGAAGGCAATTGAACTTCTGCTCACAAGCTCATTGTGGAATTGTGCTGTCATCCAAAAAGTACAACAAAATAAGTAGAAGTCTTACTTATTATTATTTAGCTTAGCTAATTGTGTCAGGGTGGTTGGGAGGAAGTGTTCAAGCTTTGAAGTCAGGAAACTAACATTGCTAAAGCTGTCTGATTTGGGTCAATTTCCCTTATTTTCTCAACTAGAAAAAAGTGGAAATTATCAGTGAAATACTTACGGTTTTGTTAATGAGGATCAAGTAAAAAAAAACATATTTACAAGTCAGTCCACAGTTCAGCAAGTGTTTCCTGTGCATCCCATATTATCCCAATTTGACCAGGAGTTCTCAAATGACTTACCTAAGGCACACAGCTAATAAATTAGCAAACTGGGACTTGAACTCAGGTTTCCGGCCTCTAAATCCAATGATTTTTCCACTAATTCACAAACCATAAGTAAAAAAAGCTTTGAAAAATAGAACATACTGTAGACATGAACAGTATTATATATGGTTGGCCCAAAGGACTTTAAAACAACTTGCACAGCTATTTCATGAGACACTTGGCAAGTTCCCATGTGACCTTGAGAATCCAATCAGAGTGCGATAATCTCAGAATTACAGATTGATTGGATTTCTTTTTTGATAAAAAGATCACCTGTCATTTTTCAGCTTATGTATTCTGTTTATATTAGTCCTTATGTGAAAAATTCTACCTTTAAAATTGGTTGCCTATATAGTTACTGACTGATGTGGTAACAGATATGTAGGTTTCACCACTCTGAGTATGTGCATTTCTTCCAAGTAAATCATAAAGTGAAATTTCATTTATTGCTTCTTATTTTTTCCATCAGCACCCTTTCTTAAAGGCAGATTTCACCATGCAAGGGTAGGAGAAGAATTTTTGGATGAGAAGGGCACCTGGTATTCCCCATTTGATGTGAGCAGTAGTCATGGTGGGTAGGGACAGTGCTCCAGGGAACTCTGTGGGCCCAGTTTTCCAGGGCGTATGAAACTAAGAGAATTAATCATCGAGAATAATTTTGAGAAATTGCTTCTCCTTTGGAGGGCTGTAGGAAAATTCAACAAATGGAATTTCTTTACTATGGATGCCAAAAGAAAACTACTTTACCAGTTGCCAGTGGCTTTCTATTCCAAATGGCGATCTGTTTAACCAATTGATACTTGTCAATTATCATTTATGTGCAAGAGTTTGTATCCTAATTTCTCATCCCTATAATTAAATTCCATACAATGTGTTTCCATTTCAAAAGTTCGATGTCTAGTTTAATTTTAATATCAGGTCGAAATTACCAGGTTTTAAGATTTCATGCAAAAAAAAAATTCTTCATCTCCTAAACATGATTTTTCAGCTCATTATCTTCAAATCAACAATAACATAAGGATTTGAAATATATCCCCCAAGTATGATTTCAACCATCACAAGTGAATTCTACCACAAAGACGTTTTCACCATTGAGAAAGTTCATTCTGGCTCAGCCGTGGTGCACATCACCAGCCTCTCCATGTTAAATAGCTCCCCATAGCTCAAAAGGCACAGAACAATAGCTGAAATTATAATGGAACTGACCTATGCACACATTCTCATCGTCCAGCTGTGCAGAAGCATTTCTGAAGTAGCCCAGCCTGCACAACTCACAGTGTTGCCCTCTAGTGTTGTGCTTACAGCTCACGCAAATGACTGTATTTAGCAGATCGATATAACTGCATCGATTGGAGTGGCCGAAGCATTCACAATCTTGCAAGGAAGAACAGAAATGTATACCGAGTGTATACAGTTGCAGAGTAATAGCACGCTACATGCTTGGATAAAATGAGAAGTGGAGAAAAGATGGCAGAATGGCATTACATAGACACGTCTCAACACGACACATGGCGACGACAGGTGGTTGTGACTGGCATGGAAGCAGCATCTGTTTCAAGCAGGGTAGAAAAATTGGACATTCAGAACATGACTGGATATTGTTAATTCTTGGCAGACCAGATGAACAGAAGCATTTGCAGGTGTACACCTTTTAATATTTGGGAAGGCTTGGTTTCCACTGACGCAAAAGTCTAATTTTTGCACATGGAGAACTTTACTGTCTTTGCATCGCTTCCCTCATTTTCTCTTTATATTTGCAGTCTTAAAAAAGAGGTTACTGGGAGTATGTGAGGATCTAGGGCCTGAGTCTGTAATCACCCAAGGCTCCCTTGTTTATAGTCTCATTATCATTTCTGGCAAGACAGTAATTCAGTCAGGATTTCATAGAAATCATGACAAATTTAATAGGGATCTAGACAACTAAATAATTCTTTACTTTTGTGTGAGTGTGTGTTTTTTTTTTCTCCAAACGCTAAGAGGAAAGATGGCTTTTGTAAGACTTTCATCATGCCAAATCTGCATGTTTGTTCATGTGTGAGAGAAAGTATATAAAGCAGGGGGATTATTTGTATAAAAAAGGGGCTCTTAAAACGTCTTTCCTTCCAAGTTTCAAGCTAAGTCTGCTACAAAAGAAGGATTAGTTAGTCACTGTATCCCCAGGTTTTTTTCCCTTTGTCTTGCCTCAGAGGCTTAGGGATGATGGTGAGAAGGGTGATAAGAACTAGACAAGGAGATGGAGAAAGGAGAACGAGAGAAGAGGGAAGGGTGGTGAGTGACTAGATTTCCTTCCTGTTTCATCTCAACCGAAGAAGAGGTGACTCTAATCCAACTTTTTAAAAAGAAGTGGTCAAGACAAAGCCTCTATTGATAGCAATAATCATCAAATCAGACAGAAAAAAAGGGTGAGGGGTAATTAGGTGGCAAATCTAATTTGTCTTTTCAAAATATGGGGGTAGGCATGGCTGAACATTTATGAAAAAGGTCAACAATGATATTGAAAACCATGTTTATCTAAAAATACTCCTCTTTTTAATGTCTGGCTTTTATTTTATCTCACTAGCAAGCCAAACACAGTCCTTATTTCAGCCCATTCATTCATACGTGCATTCACTCAATACATATTTTATTGTGTTGTTCTACCATGTGCCAGGCACTATGCAAAGTTCTGAGTTACTCTTTGGCTTAGATAAAATCTTGGAAGTATTGCATTTGATGACGAGAGTAAAAGTGAGTAAGATCATCAACAATGAATAAGGAAAAATAAGGAGGGGTGCCTAGTCTCCTCACTTTTTATTAACACGCTGCTACTCATCAGAACACTGTCGACTTATTGACTGGAGAGCTTGTTACTACAGTAGAGAGTTGAAGTCAAGGTCCCGACAGAATGAAACGGAATTTGGACAGCAGCAGAGGATGACATTGAAAATGGTGAAGAGTAGAAGATACTCAGGAATGGAGCCAGCACCTTGGGGACTCCAGATGCTTAGAAGAAAGGTGAGAAGAAGGGGAGGTTTCTGAGGGCAAGCCACTTTCTCTATTCCAGGTGATCTGTATTGCTGCGTGTGTGCTGGGTGGGAGCAGGGATCAGGGTGGGGACCCAGAGAAACCAGAAGGAGGAGAGCACTGGGAGGAGGCTGTGGGACTCCAACGTGTGGGATGGAGTAAGAAAATAACTTACATAAGCTTAGTAGTTAAGACGTGCCAAATCAACAACAACAACAGCAACAGAATTACAGCTCACCAAATTAAATTCTCTTAGAAAACAAACATTTCACCCCAATACACTATATCTCCCTGAGTGACACCTTGCTAACGCCGGCATTGCTAACTCCCTCGGAAATCTGGAAGGCCTCTAGAATTTTCCTTGGTTGAAGGTCTGAAACAGGAAGAATCTTTCTGGTCTGGAGTCACCCCAGAGTAGAAAGGAGGCCCAGCTCTCCAAATATAATTGCTTCCCAAAGACTTCTTCTGAGCTGCCTGGATTCCCAAGAGGTGGCCCCAATGGCCCCAATGCCTCCTTTACTGGTTGTCCTCCTCCATGCTCCCCACCCCAGGTTGGCCCTTTGTGCACCTAAGAGAATTGATCCAACTTTTTCCCAAAGCATCTTCTATCAGCCTAAAGTCATCCTAGGAACTTTTCAGAACTACACAAAAGTCCTTGGTATCAAAAGGCTTGTTTCATGGGTAAGACAACCAAACGTGTGTTAAGATAAGTGGAAGACAAAATAGCATGGGGTAAGAAAACTAGTAATGCCGCAAAGTGATCTAAGGAGGAATTCATTTAACTTGCAAGGAGTTAGGAAAAACTAACTGCACACGAGCATTTTAGGTAAAAGGAATAGAGTGTGCAAAGGCAGGGAGTCGGGGAAGTGTAGAGTTTGAGGCTGGAGAGGTTTCACAGCGCGGTTCCTTTGTGCGTGTCTGAAGGATTCTGTAAGATCTGCTCAGTGGCCACACCGCAGGCTGAGCTCCAGCTGACAAGGCTTCACCCAGAGATAGCCAAGTTCAACGCTTTCAAACCCAGTCCATGAATCTCCATGGATATGTCAAATGTGACACTGTTGTCCACTATTCTTTGAATTTAATGAATAGTATACATTTCTGTGGAGACATTAACTATTTGTTTCTGGTTCCCTTTTTGAAAATCAATTTATTAATTTTGATCAGAAAGTGACATAAATAATTACATACTCAATCTCACTCAGCTAAACGCTCAATATTATAAATTTGTTTTAGAAAGAAAATAAGTGGGTATTTAAAAGGTTTTATAATCTAGAAAATGAACTAATAGCCATTTGATTCTCTTAACACTTTCAGGCTCTTCTGAGACTTTGATAAAACTATCTTCTCTGGCCATGATACATTTGAGAACAAAAAGTGAGAAAAAAGATCTTTGAAAGTGGTCTGAAATATGTGAGAAAATTACACAAATAAATGCAAGGCACATCAAATACAACTTTTACACTGCTATATTATTTTTCCGTATTCTGTTAATTTACCACTCTGTAGTAACTAGTCTTTCAGCTTTGGCATAGAATCCATTAATAATCATTAATGATATAGTTTGAGCTGCATTATCACGTCCAGATCCTTAAGGGATGATATTAATAGCTCAGTCATTCTCTGATCCTCCCATTCGCTCACCTCCCATCTTCTCCTTTCGCTTTTTACAAAGTATAGAACGTGTGGTCCTTCCTCACAATCACTTCCGTTTACATATTCTCATCTCCCTTGTCTTCTACCCTCTGCCCCCAATCACAGACTCTGGGGAAAACCCACTCTCTGTGGGTTCTCCACCTTTCTCATCTGCCACTGCTTCTCCCTCTCTTTTGCTTTTTGTCCTGTCTCCTCAAATGTCTCAGGGCTTCGTCTGTGGACCCATTTGCTATTTAGGCTCACCCACACCAGAGTTTTGCACTCAGCCTCATGACTTTATCATCCATCTATAAGCCAGCTTCTTCAACATAGTTATTTCCAGCCTGGACCAAGTCCCCAGTCAGTGTCAGTTAGTGAGACTGATACACTTCTTAATGTCTCCACTTGGACGTTTAATATCAACCTTAACATGTTCAAAACTGAGCTATTAGGTTACCTGCCCAAACCTGCTGCTCACCTAGGTGGCCCAATCTCTCTCAATAAGTGACAATTCCATTCTTCCACCTGCTTAGCTCAAAATCCCCCAAGTTGTTCTTGCCAACTCTCATTTTCTCATCCCTGACAACCAATCTATCAACAGATCCTCTGGCTATGCTTTTAAAAGACATTCTAAATCTCATGCCCTCTCTCCATCTCATCCTTAAAGGTACCATCCCGCATGCCTGGATGACTATCATTGTCCTCAAACTGCTTTCTTGGCTTCCATTTTTGTAACAGTCTCTTTTCCACGCAGCAGCCAGAATAACTCTTTCCAAACTTAAATTAGGTCATGACATCCCTCTGCTCAGAATCCTAATGGCTTCTCATTTCATTTAAATTAACAGACAGAATTCAAAATCGTTTATTCCCCCATTGATCTTGTCCCTGGCTTCCCCAGGGGACTCATTGCTATCACCTCTTCCTCACTCACTGTAAAGTAAAAGGCCTCTGTGTTATGCTGCAAACCTGCTGAGTGGGTCCCCAGGGCCTCTGCACTTTGCTGTTACCTCTGTCCAGAATTTTTCTCCCCCCACCTCCACCCCCATACTCAACATCCCTGTGACTTGCTTCTCACTTGGTTTTTAGTTCTCCGCTCAAAGAAAATTCTGTGACCGCTCTATCTGAAGTAACAAGCCAGGACTTAAACACACTAAGTCCTCAGTTTCCTAATCCTGTTTAATTTTTTTCATAGGCTTTATAGTACCTAAAAAGTACATTTAAAAAATATTCTCCCTTTCAACCCCAATTGTAAATACATGAGTATAGACTATGTCTGTTTTGTTCGCTGTTGGAACCACAGAGCTCAAAACATCGCCTCGCACACACTAAGTGCTCAAAAAAGTCTGAAATGAATGAATCAATGAATCAGTGATGATCCTGAGGCAACTTCCTTTGGTTGACAGGAAGACACAGAGGAAAGTCACGTTTAAGTTCATTCCTCCACTGTTTGCTTTCTATCAGCATCTGGCTATGTCTTACATATTAAAGAGTTCAGAAAACCAGCAGCCACACAACAGGATATAATGAGTTAGTAATTATTTTAGCAGAGTTGACTATATATCTACTCCGGTCCATTTAGGCAGGAAGAGCAGAATTCTGAGCATTGCTCTGGTTTTATGTAGTTTTTCAAACTCAAATTGCATTGTAGACTATATGTATTTTTCCCAGACAATTTTAATTACTGTTGGGTCTCTAAAACACTTCTGCCTGCTGTGGCACAGCAGACACTGTCCACACATGTTTACTGAGCACCGCCTTGTACCAGGGGATGTGAACGAGGCGAGGTCTAGTCCTGCAAAGTCTAGTGGCAGGGCTGCTCACCTTGGCACTTCTGACATATTTGGCCAAATCATTCTTTGTTGTCCTGGATATTACAGGATGGTACTCAGAAGCATCCCTGGCCTCTACTAACTAGATGCAGTAGTAAGCCCCAAGCTGTGACAAACAAAAGTGTCCTGGGGGTTTGGGGGAGCGAAATCCACCAGGTGATGTATATGATATCACACAAGGCAGTTATGATAATATGGTCCTTATTTATTGCTCACTTAAGACCTTAAAAGCTAGAAGTGATTTAAAAGAAGGAGTGTTCAAAGTTGGCTTTCTAGGTCAGGAAAGGTCCAGACCTCCCCTAAGGTTTAGAGCCCCTTTCTGAGAGTGGTTCAGGAGACCTGAAAGGGCAGGAGATGCAGGAAAATGAAAGGTTGGAGAGAAAGAGAATGAGAGAAAAGAATGTTAAGAAGAGGAGAGGGTTACATTCCCCCCAGGTGTCTTCTTTCTTACTGTTCCCCAGGTTGGCTTTAATTATGTGATTACGTTACCTACATGAATGTAGGATAAAGTACTCTGGCTGTGGCACAGATAAAAAATGTTCTGTGGCCTAATGAGGAAAGTTTATTCAAAGTCAGAGCTGGAGAAAATTCATTTTAGTCACTGAAAAAGAAAGGATTTGCGGAAAAGACTTTTGATAGGAGTGAATAAATTAGAACTCTAGCAAGTATTTTCTTTTTGCTGCATTAACGGAAAAGGGACCCCCACCTAGGGATGGTGCAGAGGATTTCCTTTCTCCTCACCCCACCGACCCTCATCTAGCTTTTGAAGCTCTTCCATACATATCATTTGATGACTATGTGGATTTTTTTCTGTGACAATGCTACTTCATTAGGTGGCTTCTTCCTGCCTCCGGAGATATGTTTGGACCTCATTAGTGCCATGTCACCAAGAAACCAGAGATTCAATGAGGCAGGGTCAAATTCCAGGTCAAGAGGCCTCTTGTTTATCCAGCCTGCTTGAGATGACATAAGAGACAGGGATTTTGTAAAAGTCCCTGTTGCTTTCTTCCTCTTTCAACTCCTTGGTTTCTTTGTGTAGATCTGCATATTGCAGATAAGAAACAACATCCCCACTGTGGCCTCCTCGACTGCCTTATGATATGCACACATGCCCAAAAAGGATTGATAACCTACCCACCTGTAACTGCTCTGTTTCTAAAGAACATATTTCCCTGAATTTCAAATCCACTTGGAAGCTTCTCAAAAGGGCACTGCCAATATCCCATAGGTAAAAGCACATGTAAGGAAAGTTTGAGATGTGGATTAAAAACTATCGGTTTTGCTTTTCCCATATCCTGGCTAGTTTCCTCCTTTATGTTCACAGAAGGAGAAATTCAACTTTGATTAAAATCTGAAAAGTGATTTGGCTAAATTCCATAAGGACAAGGGGAGCTATCATGGTCACTTTCACTGAGTAGGTCAATCTAAATTCAGATTTTGTTAATAAATATATAATTCATGAGAGATGTTGCCTTAAAAAAGAAAAAAACAGAAAAGAAAAAACATAACATATGTCCAACAGTCAAGGGTGGAAAACAAGACACACCTGTCACATAGGACATTTAAAGAAAAATGGTGAAATAAAAACAGGAGTCTTTATGTTTCCTGAAGAATCTCCATTTCTGTGAATGACAGATGCTTGCTGGAATGGGCCATTCATGAGTCACAGATGAGATACTGCTCACTTTCATTTAAAGACAGTAATATAATTATTATTTTTAGGTAGTAATCAAAGCTTAACCCAGTGCAGATCTTCACTGGTATTTTTTAAAATTCATTCCGAATAATGTTTAGAAGTAGAAATTCCAAGGCATGCTATTTGTTGCAAAGTCAAATGGGCACCATACATGGGACCTGCCATCGTGTCCTCATGAAAAGCATCCTTGAAACTCACTCTAAGTGGGTTTCCATATTTTTAATGCAAACGAGTAATAATGTTAATACTCCAACATTCATGTTTTAAGCAGGAAACTAAGCTATTACAATTCTTATTCACACATTAATATTTCAGAAAACAAATGTTGCAGCATTTTAATTTGCAGCAAATTTTTGAGTGAAGCTTTTTCCCCCCTCTTACAGATGACATTCTCAGTACTATTTAATGCATTGATTGATATCAGTCAACATGCCTCACCAATAAGCTGATGGGTACACTTCACAGATATTCCAGATTCATACAGTGCAATGTTTCACAACACATAACACCATGAAATCACTGTATGAATCCAAGAATTCCTACCTCTCTTGTGGTTTGCAACTTGAACAGAAGAAACTGTTGACAAAGCTACTTTGGGAGCAACTGGATAGGTTTAAAAGAATGAACAGCACATTAGAAACAATCATGAAATGTTCCAACTGTAATGACTTATCATCAACCCACTCGAAAAGTAGCCCTAAATGAAGAGATTATTTGTATCTGTTGTTTCTGAGAGTGTGTTTCAATCAAAGGGAAATCTTATATTTGGCTGAAAATAGTTCGTCAGAAATAAATTTTAGAAGCTTTTAATTTCAGAGGCGAGAAGAATTACCACTTAAATAAAAATTCTGTTGTATAAATATTATTTTAGTAACTATATGGGGTCCTCAAACGGCCCTCTCTTAAAGTAGTAGTCGTGTTGTTGAGTTAATTAGCAATAATGTTGCCTCAATTCACATCACCATTTTCTTGGTCCAACCGTAAGCTCACCTACATGTGAACCAGTTACACTGTTTTCGTTCAACTGATCAGACATCACAGAATCTAGCCACAATGGTCAACCACTCAGTGGCACCTGGACCCCGATTTCAGAGGCACCTTGAATCTGTCTACCTTTCAAAAATGTAGTCTTCTTCTCAACATTTATTACCTTTGTGATGATATCAATTTGTTAACGTCAGGAATCTCTAAGTTTGCCTGCCACTTCTTTTCCAATTATTGGTGAAGAGTGGCTTTTGAAAACAGTAAAAAGAGTGCAGAGCCTGATGTTCTTTGCAGATGTTGACAAGATAAATGTGGCTACATGGAACGGGCCTCTGTTGGAAATGCACCTTTAGCTAAGATCGCAAGTTCAAGCACTTCATTCACCTGCGCTGCTTCCTAAATAAATTCATTTGAACTCATTATCCACATTCTAAAAAAACTGCAGCTGACATTAACTAAAGATGTTTCTGAGAGCTTTTAGATCTGTGACACTCACAGAAAACATAGAAAAATAATTAAATGGGTCTGTTTCAAGTTTTGAACAACACGTAATTTTGTTCATCTCAAAACTCACTGTGGAGAAGTGTTAAGTATTCGATCTCATCTTGTATAATTTATTGAGCTATGAAATTCAATGGGAAATACTCAGTGACTTTTCACTGAAGATGCCGTCATTAAACTTGCCAAGGAACAAAGCCACCAAACCTCCCCTGAATAGGGGTGAGGTTGATCTGTATTTCTTTCATATATGTATGCAGAAACTTGAAAAAATTCATTTGGAGCAGATGATTAAGATAATTCTATTTACTAGTAATGTATGTATCTAGGACAGTCTTGATTTCATCACCGATCAAGGACTGAAAATGCAGCCCTTCCAATTTGACTCCTCAACAAATTGCTAATATATTTTGTTTTGCTTAGCAGCTATTTCCTGGTTCCTCCTTTTGCTCATTTCCTCCTCCATCTGTATTCATTAGTTTAAAAGGAACATCCTGTATATAATGAAGGAAGGTGGAAGCCAAAGATGTGCCTTTTTTATTTTTTTGAGAAGGAAGAGACAAAAGAATTCAATTTTCTATTAGAATAAACTCCTATTTCTACATGTCTATGTATGACTATAGGCTAGATGGTACTGTGAATTTACCATTATTCTGCATCTTATGAATTGTACTGCTCAGTTTTAAAAGTTCTATCTCTTCCTGTGTAATCACACTGTTGCTGTCTGTCAGTATCTTTCTTTTATGTATTTATTTATTGTTGATGTTAGAAGTCAGAAAATAATGACTGCTATAAGGACAGACAGAATGCAAGCTGTTCTTAATACTGAGGGAAATGATTGTTGATTCACAAAGCTCCAACATAGAAAATATATTGTGATGTGGGAGCGTAGAAAGGAGAGGGAGGGGGAAAGATGGAGAGAGAGAGAGAGAGGGAGAGGAAGAGGGAGGGAAGGAGGAATGGAGAAAGGGAAGGAGAAAGGAAGGGTGAGAGAGAGAGAGAGAGAGAGAGAGAGAGAGAGAGAGAGAGAGAGAGAGAGAGAGAAAATTCCAAAATTCTGAAAGTCAATATGGAGCAAAAGTAAAAGGAAATGGATCTCCTTAGGGACTGGAATATTGCCTTTATGTTTACTTTCCTCACCCTCAATGCAACTGACATACCAGTTTACTTAAGAAAAACAAAAGAGAGACAATGAAAAGATACCTGTTCCACTCACAAGTTTTTAAGAATTATTGATACTCTACACACTGATGACTGTATAATTCTAGACTTTCTTTAGACAGACTGACATTAAATGTAAAGTTAATAAAGTGTTTATAACTTCTTATGATGCCATCTATTTTTATCCTACATCTTTTCACTCTTTGTATTAGAGAAAATATTCAAATTATGATTCTTTTGAAGACATGGCTTTTATGATAATGCTCTTATGTAGTGCTAAAAAAAATAGTATATGGGATTTTCCCCCTAAACATGTGGGATTTTATATCAGTAGGAATTTTACATGCTCCTACCTTGTTTTGGGTTAGAAACCTCAAGGGAAGATATATTCGGCCATATCCTATTAAACTTGGGAGGATCTGCATGCATCAGGAAAAATCAGTGTTTGTTATTTTCAGCTATCATGTCATTTGGTCTAAACAGAAAATTATATGGACAAAGACACAAACCACACATCTGCTCTTTACCTTGGCTGTGATGCACTTAACAAAACATGACTCTGGCACCAAACAAGAGCAAGCAATTGATGATTCCCAAAACATTGAATGGACATTAAATATAGAGAACCCCCTCCTAACCAAGCTATACACATTTACTTTGGCAATAGAGTGTTCTTACACGTAACCAAATAGAGACTTCAGCAATTCAAACTTTATATAAAGCTGGCACCTGAAACTGGAAGATAATGCAAAAGAAATAATTTCTCACTTGAGGATTCCAGTCTCTGCAATTTATATTTACAGATATGAACTGGTTGCATTAGTCTTTCATGAGAGATTCTTTGGGGCATGTTTTAAGTGTGAGCCATTATCTCTGCAAAGAAGTGGATTTATTTCCTATTTTTACTGATGCAATTTCTCAGAGAAAGAAAGAGAGGGATTACTGGTGGTTCTGCCTGAAGGAGAATAGTCCGAGGTGCTTCTGATCATATCCAAGGTTTGCATGTATGGGTGCGTATAGGTTTTCATAACGTATTTACCTAAAAATATATTTCTAGAGTTCTTGGTTCCAATCCAGTAATAATTATAAGCATTGTTAATTTAAGAATTGATGTTATTTTTTCCTTTGATTCACTAGTGTAAAAAAAAGTGACTGGAAAGCAGAACAGCCAGGTTTAGGATTGGATGCTTTTACACTTTTTTTGCTAAGGTGCTTAGGTCATAACTATTGGAGCAGTCATTTCAAGACTCGAATCTACCTTCCACTGAGGTCAGCTCAAAACACGTCTCTTGTGGCGTCCTTTGCGACCACCCCAGTTCACAAGGGAGCCTTCTCCTCTAAACGCGTGTAGCATGTTACTATCTGTGCTTCTGATTCCTCATTGCCATGTGGATAAACATGAGTTTTAATAGTGCTAGTTTAAATTTCACAGGTCTATTTCTCATCTCCGTAATTAGATTGGACCTCTTCGAGGAAGGGCAAAGCCTTGCAGAAGGCCTCAGCAAATATCTAATAATTGAGTAATTGATATCAAGTGGTTAGGCTACTGTGAACAAGTATTATCAGATTATTTCCTCAATAATTAGATTACAGCAAATAACATTCTTGTAAGACATGGGACTTTCACTATAACTTTGGTTTTTTAATATTTGTTCAAAAAGCTGATCTACTGTTGCTATGTATGTGTGTAAACACACAAAAAGCAAAGGAAATTTGAATGTTGCTATCTCTGTCAAAATTTATAAATGAAAAAAAGCATGTAATAACTTTCAACATCTGTATCTAGATATTATTAAAGAGATATTTGGGAACATGCAGCAAAATGTGCAAGTTGTATCCTGAATTTTGCTTTTTACTTGAGTGTTTTGGTGATGGGGAGATATTGAATGAAAGAGCAAGCCTACTTGAACCATGAGGATCACTTTTGAAAAACTAGAAATTTGCATTTTCAGAAAATTAATATGATTTCTAGAAGTTATTTAGGAAAAATTTCAAACCATTGTTATGACTTTATATAGAAAATTATATCATTAGCATCAAATTAACAAAATTTTAGTTTGATGAAATGGTTCTGTCTTTTGATGTAGAAGAGGCAAATCCAGGTCACAAGTAGGGTGATGTTTATAATTTAATGGCAAGTTTCAATGAAATGAAAGTAACAGTAGGATTATTTTGTTAGTAAGCTTTGCCAAGAAATTTAACACAAAAATTTTACACTATATCAATTTGGGAGTTTTGAAAATTAACATCATGAATTAAACTTTATTTTATATTCCAATGTTAAACATTTGGTTATGCCTATATTTTGGTATACTCTTTTCTTAGTGCTTTATGATTTTTCCTCAGGATGCTGAGGTTCCATTTTAAGCATCTTCCTATCTGCATAAAAAGTAATGTAGGTCATTCTACTTTTTAATTGATAACTACTTGACCTGTGTGAAATTATCAAGATGCATACCTCTGTTATAGTCTGGACTCTCTCTAGAATATAATTTTCTTCTGTACTGTGTACTTAAGTATTTTTTTGGGGGGGGTAGGAGGAGGGTAGCCAGTGAATTTTCCTGGGAATATAATTAGACATTTTCTCTCCCCCCTGCAAATAATTTTCATTATACGAATGCCTAAGCTTCCTGAATAATTAAAAGTCAGAACCACCAGCAGTCATCACGTGAAAAGCCTAATCTAATCTACACGTATCTCCATTGGAACAAAATTTTATATGCTATGTCTTCCTTGGGAGTAAAAATGCCCTGAAAACAAAAAGATATTGAAATTTGTGGCCCCAATGAGATTTTTAATATCTCATTCATCTCATTTTTAAAATTTATTTTGTTTCATAATAGCAGTGAACCACTTGTTTGAGTAGTTAGAAATTGCAAATAAAAAAAATAAAAAATTTATACTACATCAACAGTATTTGCATGGTCTCTTTAGGTGAACTATTGCCAGATTTATTAATTTCATTCTTTCATGAATTAACTAGGGAATATCTTGGGTCAGTGTGGTAGTTTGTTGCAAGGCAAAGGGCATTGGGAATGAGAAGATTAAGGGTATGCTCCCAGTTCTGTTACTGAGGGGGGCAGTCTGGCTGTTAATATTTCTGGACTTCAGTTTCCTTATCTGTAAGAGGTGCTGGACTCAAAGGTCTCTAAAGTTTCCCTCAGCTACTAAGTTCCATCACTCCAGTGGGTCTCTCATGACCTAGCAGGGTCACACTGAAGTCCATGAAGGAGGAAGGCTGTTGGGATGAGGCACATGCTCTTTGGAGGATGTAGTGGATTAAGAGTTTCCTGTGAGAAGGAAAAATCATTGTGTGTGTTTTTACTACGTAGCTTTCAGCTGTCTTGGTGAACCCAAACTGGAGGCGAGAAGTTATTACTGAGGTGAGGGAATGGATCACCATTTCTGTTCAGTAGAACTAGATGGCCAATCAGTCAAGAATAGCCTTTTATGGAGATCTCTTCTTTTAATAATCCTGGCCCCATCTAAGAAAATGGACTAGACTCCAAAGGCTTTGGCTCTGGGAGTATGGAGATCACAACCATATACTCCACAACTGCCTCCTTGAAAAAGAAACACAATAGCTGAAATGCCCATCATAGTCTATTACTGTACTGTCATTGTTTTTTTTCAAATTACATTTATGGGAAACCTAAAAATATCTATTTAGTAGAAACTTATTTAAGATTCAGTACATATAAATAGAGCTCAGGCTGGATTCAAATCCCAGCTATATCACTTGAACAAGTTCCTAAAATTCTCTGTGACTAAGCTTTCTTGTCTGCAAAAAGGGGGTGCTGGCTGTTGTCAGGACTGAATGAGTTAATATTTGCTTGTCATCGTAGGGGGCATCTGATAAAAGTTAGGGCTTATAATTCTAATTGTTGTTACAGTTGCAATAAAAATAAGATTACTGTAGTATAAGGAGTTCCTGCTGAATTAAAGGTGAGAAAATAATGTGCTCCCCTAATTTTTGCAATCTTAATTGTTCCCAAAGTGAGCGATTCTGATACATAAAAAAGCTCACTTAAGACAGAGGTGACTTTAGGGAACAATCCAGTTCTAGATTGATTAATACTATTGCTCAGAAAGCAATAGAAATTATTTTGGAGTACTGTGAGAAAGATTTGATTTTTAACACTTAAAGGTAAAATATTAAATTCTAAGTTTCTTTCAGTTTTAAAGCAGTTTAGACTATGAAGCAAATATCTCACCTGAATTTTTTTTTTTCATTAATGAGAGAACTCAGAAAACTTATGTGACAGTTTGGTTGTGGCCCTTGAATTTTGTTTTCATGAATCAGAAAAACAGATCCTAGATATAAAAAAGAGGCTCTGGAAGAAAATTTTTCTCTTCTGTAGGCCAAGGAGAACTCTTTGTGGCCATAAGTTGGAAAAACTATGTTAAAATTGCTAAACCTAACCTTCTATTGCTGACTCCATACTGAAAAGCAAGCTTGAAGCAGAAGGCTAAAAACATTTTTTACATCAAGAAAGCTTTAGAGGTAGGATTGTTTTATATTATTAAGTTGTTTTCTATCACACTTCATGTGAATCATAGGCAGCTTCCAACTCACTTTGAGTATACCCTTTAAAAGCAGAGTAAATTGTGATCATGCTTTCCAATCTATTTTTTTTGTAGCAGAGTCTGCCATGTAGTATGTCATACTTTCATGGTATAATTAAATGAGAAGGCAAGTTCTAATGTCCTGCTAAAGTGTAAGGAGTCCTAGTTTAGACACTGAACATTGAGCTGGACTCCTACCTTGGCTGCTATCCAGATGACTTAGATGATTCTTTTAGGCCTTAGTTGCCTTATCTGTAAAATGATGATGTTGGATCAAGGCTCTTTAAACTTCCTAAAAACGCCAACTTTTACATAATTTTGTGATTCTAAAATATGGTAGGAAACAGGCTGCCACCGTGCACATGAAAAGCCACCGATGAGAGGATGTTAGTGAGCCTTCATTAAACATCCTTCTTCCAGGCGCGTGTGAGCAAATTATCAGGTGGAGACAAAGTCACAAGGTCCCTTTGGGTTTATACAGCGACTGCTGTTGTTCCTCAGGGAATCTGGAAACATTATTGATGCCTAGAAAGGAATCTGCAGAAAACCTTAAAGCTCTCCAGACGGAATCCCTTGGGCGTTGGAGGTAATCTTACCATCTTCACAGCGAGCTGCCTACTCTCGGAAATGTAGCATCATTAAACTGGTGAGGAAGACAGTTTAATGTGACAGTGGTAGGTCTGTCCTTGAGATGACACACAAAATTTTATTTTACTGTGACTATCTTGATTTAAAAAAAATGTATTTTTACTGTCACAGAACATGCACAGGCATGTTTTACAACTTGCATAGCTAATTTCATGAAATGTCCTTTGTTCTATAATACATGTGACATCGATATATTTTTCTTCTTCCTCAGCATATTAAGGATGTTTGGTGCTAAAGAAAGGACATATTTATTTTAATGTGGGGACAGTCTCAGTCCTCTACTCCCTCTCTTTAGATGTGATAATCGTTGTCTTCTGTTGAGGTACCAGAAAATAAATTTGTTTTCTTCTAGGACACTGAAGTTCCTTGCATAGAAATGGTTCAATTCAGGGATCAACAGGTCTAAAGTCCAGTGTAGTAGATTATAAAGAGTGTGGAGTAGGAGTCAATAAATCTAAAATTTTTCCTTCTAACCTATTCTGCTTGATATAATGTGATAAGTGTAGCTTTTGGAGTCAGACAAGCCTTCCTAGACATATTACATTGGGCAAGTTGCTCGGCCACTCTGAAGCTCAGATTCACCTTTTTAAAAATGGAATTATATTGACATGTGGGAACATCTCCCACCAGTTCCAAGCAGAAGCTCTGTCTAACTCTGCCCAGGGAAGTGAAATCATTAGTCGGGCAGCTCCCTACTGGTACTCAAAGACTTCAATGATACCCATACTCTTAGTGCGGGGGTTCACAGTTACATGTTTGAAGGTTTATCCTAGGACGTTTTGGAGATCTTGGCAAATCTTTGTTTAAGTTAGGAATTTCCAGGTGCCCCCACAAAGAGATAACAGCAAAGGTGCAGATATCAGCTCACACTTAAAAAGTGGCTCTACGTTCTAAATTCACCTGGTAAAAGATTAACATGTGAAAGAAGTCAATATGCTCAAGGCGAAAAATTGTTGTCAATAAAGATTGCTAAACCTCTTGAATTTTTTTCTTTTCTTTGAATTTCTTTTTCTTTTTCTTTTTCTTTTTTTAAGGTAAGGGATACTTTCCCCTCCTTTATTGAAATATTTGGTTTATTCTTCAGGATTAAAAAAGCAGCTATGTCCTAATGTTCATTCAATCTTAGGATAACCACAAAGTTTTCATGAATGTGAAATGCTAGTTACACAAGTATGAAATGGATCTGTGATGAGGATATCGGGTACATGATAGGACAAAGTCCCAAAGGCGTTTCACCTGGGATCTTAGCTTTCCTTCTAGAACATCAGCAAACAGTTCGAAATTAATGTAGCTCACCCTGCAATTTGTTGTATAGCTACACTAGCCTGATCATTGTTTCCCTCATTATATAAAACCTAATTAGTTAAAGGGCAATTCAAATGAAACTTTTATTTGGGGGATTTAGAAGTATTAAAGCAAAGGGGGGAAAAATAAAGAAACAAACACTGCAGCCCTCTGGGTAGCGTGAACGCCGTAACTAATAACCCTTGGGTGAGAAATGATTAACCTTGTTATTTTCCTCACGATTCAGGTTTCTACAGTAAACCAGTACTGAACAAAAATATTTGGATGCTGGATGGAAAACAACTTTTACAAGGTCTCCCACTGGCATCAAATGTTCTCAAGTATGAAAACATCTCTGGGCTTTCTCAACAGGCTGATGGATCCCTGCAGGTAGCACTTCCCTTCCTGAATGGTTCTGCCAATTAAATCAAATTAGAGATGAACTTTTAACTCTGATGAAGGCAACACTCTTTATAAAAGAAAACAGGAAAATGGAGTATGTCCCTTAAGTGAACTGTTGTTTCAGACTGAATAAGCTGGAGAGGAGGGGACAAGCAAACCCCTCTATCAATATTCTGTGCTTTACCTACCATGATGGCAAACATTTGAAAGTAGTTTAAGAAAATAAAGAATCCTCCAGTTCACAAAATGTTTTCATCTCTCTTCTTTTGTTACTGTTTTAAGTAACACTTTAATTATTAGAAAATTCCAAGTTTTTGAAATGGTGTTCCTGATGTGATCTTTCATTTTTGGAGATGATCTACCTTTCACCTGACTCATCTGTCACCTGCTTTTTAAAGTGCTAATCACCCACACAAAGCTATTTGCATATTAGGCCAATTCTTGTTGTTCTAATTATGTTCTTTATAATATACTGTTTAAAATAATTAGTGAAATCACTTGTTTTTCTGTTTTTCAGAACTAAGGATCAGATAATATATGATAGAAGGTAATGATTAGTTTATCATTTGAACAAAAATACCCACACCAAACCAACTATTAATTTGGATCATCAGCATCAACAAATGTTCATTTGGATAAAATCGTGAATGTTGACTTATCAGTGCATGATACATTTTATTAAAAAAAAAGAAGAAGTGGAATAAATTACTATCATATAAGATTAAGTTAAAAAACTTTGTAAGGCTCAATGGCTACAATCTACTTTGGGATTCATTAATTGCTGATAATATCACCAGTATTTTTTTCAGCCATGGCCAAAGCGCATTAGAATGACCAAGCTTAAAATAGAGTACCTTCGGGGTGATTGGAAAATCTCTTTGCTAGTAGACAGACAACAGCAGGTACAAATGACCTTAATGGGAAATTTGTTTCAAAACTATTTTCGGCAGATGATCAGAAAGGATGAGCCCTCTCTCCACGCATTTAAACCTTAATACGGGCGTGGACAGTTGGAGATCTCTACTGAAATCTATTAGGACTTTAAAACCCTCAGTCATTGTGTATATAGCACACGTATGTGAACTTATGGTTACATACAGCCATAATTTACGTCGCTAATATACATCATTCATTTTCCTTGAAATGTGCTTTGATGATGGGAGCCTCATGAGTGCTGCATCTGCTATAATGGCATCTTTCTATACACTTGGTGGAACCGTGCTCACTGATTTCTTCTTCAGGTTAAAGGGAAAAGCTTTGGCGCAGTGACTCCCTCTTCCCTGGCTGGCACCTTGGAAACCCCTTGCCATGCCTTCTAGAACGGGCAGTGAGTCATCTATGCATGAACCTTGCCTTTTGGAGATTACTTAATCCACCAGTGCACATGAGCACGTTATGAGCCCACAAAGAAGAAAGGTTCGAATGCCATTCAAGCAGCCTAAGAGATACAATCATGTCTGATGGCTTTATCATAAATCTCTTAACCTTAAAACCGGGCAACAGGCAAGCTAGGCATGTGTGATGTTGGGTGACCTCTGCATGCTCTTACATCCTGTCTGTGGGAGAAATCTCAGGAAACAGCCATTGTACTCCAAAGCAGAACAGCCAGAGGTATAAGGCAGGGTATGAGCCTACCTGCTTTATTTGTTAGAGGGTTTTGGTTAGGTATTAAAGACCTGATTTTCCTAGGTTCCTAATAATGAATGTTAATACATTTTCCAAAGGCACAATAAAGCATCCTTTCAGGTCACCAATGATTTCAGAAAAATACAGAGCAAAACAAAACTGGAATTTCCCGATTCAGTGTGTAAAAGGTCAACATCTGCTGATGCTCAGAGATGGGGCATGGGGTGAAGGCGGCTGAATGAGATGTCAAGTGAGCAGAACAGTCAGAGATTCCATGCAACACGCGACTGACACTCCGAACAGAAACACACCCCAGCCCCAAAGAACTACTTTCCATTCGTCCATTTCTGAAAAGTTTTGACAGGCCAGATCACCACAGAAGCCTTGATCATCTGTCTCAGCTTCCTGCCATTTGTTTCCCTTTTGCTTTAAAATGCACGTGCAAATGCGATTGTCAAGGCCTGAAAGGAACACATTGCAGGGTGTATATACAGTTAGGCAAATACCAAGGGAGATACTAAAGCAGAGAAATTAGACTATTAAAGCCCAAGGTTTTCATTTGCAAGTCTGTAGCACTGATGTCTTCTCAACAAGATCACAAAGAGAATGCAGGAGCATTAGGCTGATAGCTAAATGGATGTGAACGATACTTCTATTTTCAAAGTGGCTGATTTTATGGAATTTAACACATCTAGTGCTTAACAAATCCGTGTCCAGTCCTATTCACCAGCTTAAGCAAACTGGGTTGATTTATAAATTGGAAGACCTGACTGTGCATTTATAAGAAATGGGAAGTTGTTTTATCCAAATTACCAGAGCATTCTTTTTTAGGTGGCTGTCGGGTATTGTGATGCTTTAGCTACTGCTGCTTATCCTGCAATCATCACCCTGCATGGCACAGCTCATATGACAAAGCCTGCGAGGGGTGAGACCACAGCAATAGTTCTTCACCTTATTCACAGTGTAGTTTCCGCTTCCTCAGTACTTTCTTTCTAATCAGTTCTTTAGCAGTTGTGCAAAGTTTTTACCTATCAGATAGAAGGAATGCAATGTAAAAAAAAATATGTGAAATTCTGCTCTGTAAAGTTCTGGGGCATTTCCTTAACAAGTATTTGGGCTTATGTCGGGGTGTCATTGTTTTATATGTGAAGAGGAAGCTATAGTCTGATCCTCCTATAATGGCTAGGAGGAAGCTCTTTGCAATGGTACTGGATGAGTGTCCCACAGAAGGTTGAAGAGGCATTTCTTTTTCAGTTGCTTATATTTCTACTAAAAAATCATTGCAGAAATTTCTAGTGTCCTGACTCCTAAATTCTACATGTATTTTTTTACACCTCTCTCTGGCAAACTTAAAAGCAAGTGGTCACAGAAAAACATAGGTCACTGTGTTTCAGGAGGCAGAAACGGACTGATTGTTCCCCCCTTCATTCCTCCAGAAAGACTAATGATTACAACCTGCTTCTTTCAGGCCATCACAAAGACTAGAGTTTAATGCATTAATAAAATTCCTTCTCCCAGGTTTCATGGTGTTTTCCTAGGGTTCTAATGAATATGCCTGAAGCATTCACTGGCATCTATTCTCTGCTTTTCTAAATTATGGTAGAAATCCATATCCCATTCTAGGGAGAGAGTGCAATTTGTTTGTTGGTTGTTAAGTATGGATAAACAGAACTGTTTATATTTTTGCTAAATGTACTAAGATCACCTAAGTAATTGCACCTCTGTAAAGGTGGCCTCCATTGATCCAAAGTAGCCATGAAGGCTGTAGCATTGCCATATCCACAAAAGACTTCTACATAAATAACTATCCTATCTGTGGTCTTATCATAACTGTGCAGAGAACAAACACAATTCAATTCACTAAGAAAATTCTTATATCAGAAATGGACACTGGGAAAATAGATCTGAGGAGCTGAACAACAAAGCAAAGCTAGCCTAAACTTGGTTTGGTGATTTTTTTTTTTTTACTTACTACCAATACTGGAAATACTGGGGATACCTAGAGAAAAAGAAAACAATAAAGAAAAGCTGTTAGAACTTTATTAGTACATGACAACTTCAACTCAATATAAAAATCTCAGAAAGGTAACATTTGATAACATTCAGATCCTTAGGAAATAAGCACACACACACAAAAAACCCCAAAGTATGTATCTATCTATCAAAACCATTTTGCTTTCATTCTAGAACTCCTGAGCTCATCAGAGTTAGGCAATTAATGCTTACCTTCAACAGCTGGCTCAAGACAGCTAAATAAGATCAAACATTTTGTGTTTGTCTATAAGGTTAATGAACATTTGTACGTGGTTCAAAACAGGTATTAAACTAGGCTTACGTTCTGGGCACAGAGTACCAAATAGACACAATGAGGGTGTGTGCAAATATACCCACATATTGCCATAGATCTCTTTCAATGTGTTGTTAGCCAATGAAAGCCATTTGGCCCTTTATTTGATTAATTTCACGTAACCATCATTTTTATTCCTCTTTTTCTTGTCCGATATGTGGACTAAACTCTGGAATAGAAACTTAATTGAGCAGAATAATTCAAGACTACATTAGGTTGTTCATATTGATCATGGACTTCATTGATTTTTTTTAGCTTCCACGTTAATTTATAAGTTGTGCTAAGGTGGTGGAACCATTTCAGAATGTGGCTGGGCTTGGCATAACTGTGGGGACAAATTTAGTCTGTATTTAGATGAAAACTCCCAGCCATGAGCACAGGCACAGGAGCTAGTCTGCTTGGGTTAGGGAGCTTTGCTCTTATACTCACTCACTCTGTGACCTTGGCATTGTTTGGCAGGTAGTCTGTGCTATATCTATCTTTGCTATGATTACTATTATTGATTTGGTTGGTTCATCAAGCTAGGACATCGTGATAGATATTGCTAATTAAAAGTCAGAAATTTATATTTTCTCCACTAAATTCTGATAGTGGTGTGGGTAAGAGCATGAGACGGATGGAAACCAGACAGAACTGAGTGACAGTCCTGCTTTGCAATTGCTAGCGGGGTGGTTTGGTGCAAGTTCTCAGCCTCTCTACACCCATTTCCTCATCTGAAAAGTCGCTAATAATATCTACTGCATAGGACTGCTGTGAGGATTGAATAAAATAATCCATAAAAATGTCTGACACATGGTAATAGTCAATAAATGATAGCTGTTAATGAGCTGTTCAGACTTGTCCTCTGCTGAAGTATACTAACAGGTGGTAAATGTAGAAATCGTTAAACTTCTATTTTAGGGTTTCTCTTTAAACAACTGCCCTCTGCTTATTTTAACTAGTCATTGTACACTACTTAGAGATTTGTATTTTTTAAAACCAAGAGCTGTTTTCCTATTTCTTTGAGGGGGTGAGTGGGGTGTTGGGGGGAGAAATTAAAGCTTATCATGATTTTTTAAAAACCTTGGAAGGAATGAAGTCTTTTCTTTCAGTTATTAGACACATTCAAATTCTTTCGATTTTACATGCAGCATTCATGGTGCTTTGGTTTAATTACCGATCACTGATCAACCCATACTGGAAACCTAAATTTTTACTCCCTTGCTTCAACTCTGTCCTGTGAACTGAGTTTCAGGTCAAATGCAATTTCCACACAGAACTGCTGAATTCCTGACCCAACATTCTGGTAGACTGTCTTTGCTGCAGCAAAGAATCTTTTTTCTTCCCTTTGCAAATCCCCTGTTGAGTGAGGCATGATGGCAGCATCATAATTTTAGTATCAATTGCAGAAGCTCCCAATTTCCCCATGATTGAAAATGCTGCTCCACCACGAGAAACTGCTTGCCTTTTGTAATCCGTCAAAGAGAATGGAAGTTAGGATGGCAGGAAGAGACTTTTCATGTGTTTTCAAATGTATGTAGCATTAGAGGGCCATGCATAATGCAAAGTGAAGTTCTCAGGGTGTTTGGCCAGCCGCAGTGGAGAGCCAGCCCGCCACACGGTTTGATGAAGTACTCACTGCAGCTGCACACTTCAGAAAGATGCAAAAATGTTCCATTCCTTTGGGGACACCAGTGCAGGGGACAAACATTCACTGCAGCTAGACAGACTTTGCCAAGTAAGGCCATTATGAGATCCTCTTTTCTTCACGAAGCTGTTTTCTATTACCTCACACTTGGATGCTTGAATTTCAGGCTCTTTCTCATTTTGCGGCTGATCACTTTTTGAGGTGCTACCAGGTGATTCACTTTCTATTCCATCGCTGTAAATGGGAACTGCTCAGAAAATAGTTTTTAAATGCTCACCAGAATAAAGATTTTTGAAGTTGGAAATAGCTCAATGCCAAGGGGTGTCCACTTGCATATTTTCAAATGTTACTTCTCCCCTACTGTTGCTTATCGTATGTCTAAACACCATCCTCTTGGTTCTCTGTGGACTGCTAAAGAATGTAATAAACCCATTACATCTGTTGAAAAAGCTACGAATAAGTCATGAGAATTCGTTCAGATGTTTAAGGAAATAAGATGAAGAGGCTACAATCCATTTTGTGAAAGATAGGTTTCTTTGGGGTCTGAGAGGGATGAATCAGTGAATGTGATCCCATCTTACAATAGTGGCATGGAAATAAGAGTCAGACTATGCTCAGAAAAACTGTTGAGACACATGTTGGCTGTTTATTTTTTTAACATTCCCTGCAAAGTGACACTCTTATGTAAAGAATATTTTTAATCTTAAAAATTGAACTCAGAAGTTATTTCTTCCCTTTCTTCTTCATCTCCCTGATGTGAGTTAGCGATTCTCCTTCCTGATCACACACCAATTTGTACAGCCCTCCACAAGCCATTTAACAGCTTATTTTTATAACTATGTGTTTGCTTGAGAAATTCGAGGGGACAAGCACCATGTCTCGTTCCTTTCTTGTTTATCTCTTGTATCTGCCGAGATGATGTCTGATAAAGAAGAGTTGCTCAAAGTATATTTGAGCAGAAATGTATAGATTGTTTCCAAGAAGCCTTCTATCATAGTGAAAATACTGCTTTTGGTCATAGTATGATCTCATCCCCTCTAAAATGTTCCATTGAGATATATCTCCAAGTTCAGTATTACTGAAGACTTCTGTTCTCTTTGAACATTTCCTCCATTCTGATAGCAGGAGTTGTATGATATACAGAAGCCCTTGCCACCCTGCCTTCCATAAAGCTCAGAGGCTCAAAGCTCAACTTGATGCTTAATTTGGTAAAACTCACATAATGTTTGGCTAACTTTCTTTCTATTCTCTTTTTCACATCTTCCTTTTAAATCCCTATTTTAATACTCTTATTTGCATTTGTCTTTTTTCCTAAGCCACCCAGGGGTAAATAAAAACTTTGTGGGGCCTAAAGCTATACAAACCTGGATGTTCTCTTTGAGAAAAAGAGTATCAACTTCAAAATATAAAATTAGATAAATTAGAAATTGATTTTTTTATTTACAAGGAGTCTAGTGAAGGACTCTAAAATTCATTAGCTTAAATGCACCTCTGAAACAACCTCAAAAATACATGGAGATAGCTTGAAGACAGGTAGATAAAAAGGAAGGAAGAAAAGGAAGGGAAATATTCGATAAGTTAATTCAGAAAGAGTGATAAAAAAATAAGAGAGATGAAAGAGAGTTAAGAAATAATCTTATTTGGTTCTTTCATTTAACAGAAGAGGAAATCAAAGGTACAAAGAGAAACAAGGGTCTTGTCCAAGCTGACCCCTTTGTATTCGATGCTGGAGCCTGTAGTTCCTGATGCCTGTCTCCTGAGACACAGCTAAACTTGCACTGAGGAAATAAAGCACAGGAGCACATGAGCCGTTAGGTACGGTTCTGCAAGATGTGGTCTTTGTGTTTAGTACTATCGCTTCTTCTAGAATAGAAATGTGACTTCAGTCAGAGATACGCATACACGTGGAGTAAGCTGAAGGGCTCAGAGTGCCAAAAGGTGTTCAGTTTGGGCACTTGCAGTTACTTCCTCCACAACCAGCCATTCCCACTCCCATATTTATTTTAATGTTTGTTTTAAAGTAATTCTGCTGCAATTAAGGGGCTGAAAATCTAGTAGAATTATGTAATGTGTTTCCTCCTCCTCCTCCTTTTTCTTTTTTTCATTTTTACTAACTTTCCCACCAAGTAAATGCCTAAAAGAGGACATAGTTTAGCTTTAGGAAGTCAGTGTGATGGAGAGCTCAAAAATAAACACCCTGCTCTTCTGAAGCAGGTTAATGCAGGGCTAAAAGCCATACCTACTTCTGAGAATCAATGAAGGTTCAGCAGCTTCTCATCATGAGAAAAGCAGAGAGACAAGGATTGGGCAGGCTTCAAATCGAGAGGAAATATTACCACTGTTGTGATCGATGGTTTGAACAAAGCCCATCAGGTAGTAACTGGATCTTCTTCTTGCCATGCTTCAGACACTGGGAGCTCCGACCCCAAAAAGCCCAGTTGGAGAAGAAGTAGATGACGAGCAGAAAACATTCTGCAGCCTCAGTTGTATTCTAGAGCAGCTACTTTCAACGTCCTTCCAGTCCTGGTCCTTGGTACAAACTGCTATCGATAGGAGCTAGAGTGAGTTATCTAACCAGGAACTTGAAAGTGAAGGAAATAAGACTGTCTTCACAGAATTAGACCATGAAATCATCATATAAACGATCCAATCAGAGATAGCTACAATCATAACAACGGAAGGCCTCTGGAGCTGAGAGCACGCGGTGGACTGGATGGAGGTGACATGAGCATATTGACATATGTGAAGGATGGAAGAATGGCTAATCAGAAGCTGGGAGCCTAGGAAGAGGGACATCTTGAGGCATAAGGCGGCAGGGCTGGCCTAGCATTGTCTCCAGAAGAGGAAGAGGTAACCAGTAAACTTTCAGACTTTTGCTGTTCTGCTGGTGTTGGGGCAGCTGACCTTGGGGTAGAGTGCATGTGTCAGGATGTTTCTGCCTGCTGTTATTAGTCATCTATCCATTAATATTTCCTGATCCCATGCTTACCAAGCAACCTTCTGATTATTCTCTGGCTCTGTAAGGAGCATTAATTACAGGAGAGAGAATACACTGGTCATAAGGACTTGAATATTTTGAACATCATAACAGCTATTTCATATTGTGAATGAATAAACTGGCATTTAGACACAATTTATCTCCCCATATATAGTTGTTGATTCCAAAGGGAGAATTTTCTGATCAGGCTGTTTTGGATCCATGTGCTCGATCTCAGTGAGTGATGAAAATAGCAGCTAACTTCGATGTGTGCTTACTATGTGCCTGCCACTCTTCTAAACACCTTTGTGTGTTAATAAGTTTATATTTTATGAGGTCAACACTCAGGTTTATTTTGTAAATGGGGAAACTCAAACACAAAGAGCTTGCCCAAGAGCATTTGTCAGTTGAGAAAGAAACTGAGATTCAAATTAAGTGGTGCTACTGATATGCTGCTGTGGATATAGTAACATAATATATATACACTGTATCACCCTTTAAAATCCTAAAATTTTTTATTTCCAAATCGTATCTGGTTCCATGCACTCCAGGTAAGAGACTGTGGCCTTGTGTTTGTACATGAATAATTAGAGATTCTGGTTTAATACATTGGGCCTACAGATTGGCCCATGTACATGCAGCTCTGAGAGAAAGGTCTTCTCTTATTGGGCTGACAGAATCAGGGTTCTGAGCCTGAAAGGTTGGCCAGTAGTCAGAACCTGGCAGTGGTTAAGTCAGTGAGGCCATGAACTTGGGGAGGCCTGTGAAAACCATCCAGCCAATGTGTTGTCTCTAGGTGACTAGATGGACCTTGAGCACCCATAAAAAAAAAAAATGAATATTTTTCCCGAGATATTTCCTCCAAGATCTCAGTTTGTCTCTTCCTATAGAAGAGGTTGCTGAACTGTAAAGCCCACGCATTACAGGCAACACAGGAAGTTCAATGGAAGGTCAAGATATCCATGTGTATGTTCCAGGTTTATTTAAGTTTACTTATTCATTTACCAAATAATTAATTCCATAAACATTTCTAAAGGCCAAGGATAAAATATGGTCCCATTCTTAAATTGCTAATATTTTTAGCTCCTAAAGTCAGATAGACCTGAGTTTAAATTTTGCTGTCATGCACTCACTGTGGGGCTTTGGGGCAATTTATTAACCTTTATGTGCCTATGTCTCCTTGTTTGTAACATGAGGATAAAAACGATATACACCCAATGGGAGATGTTGTAAAGATTTAATGGAAGAAAGCACATAAAGCACTTCACAAAGTATAAAAAAGCCTATGGAACACTTAATCAATAGTAGCTGCCATTATTATCATTAGAATTTTGGTTATAGATAGTTGATCTATTGTGAGTGTACATACACGAGCAAGAATATATAAAGAAAAGAGCAATTGATTTTGCATGGGAGGATCTAGGTGGGCTGCAATGAAGAGTTAACATTGAGGAGCAGTCTTAAAAATTATCAGAGTTCCAATAGAGAGTGAAGAAAAAGGTGATTTGGGGAAAGGAATGAATTTAGTACCTAGCATGTCGACTTTGAGATCTTCATAGACAGCTGGAAGAAATGGATCTGGATTCATCAGAAAGATTCAGGCTATAATCTGTTGATTATTCTTAAAGCACTAATACTAAGAACTAAAACAAAACAAAACAAAACAAAACAAAAAACCAGGAATATGTTGGAATGCCAGGGGAAAAACTGCAGACTGAGAAGAGGTCGAAGTGGGGAGCCAGAAAATTTAAAACCAGGGAAGGAGAGTCTTCAAAGATAAAGAAACAATAAGCAGAGATCTAGGAAGAGAAGTAGAAGGGAGCAGCTTTAGAGAAAGCTGACTTGTTCAAACAGGAATCAAAATGGAGCCCACAGCCTGGTGGAAGACAGAGGGAGTCACTGAACTTGATCCTGAGAAGCAATACAGTGCAATGATCAGTCCTTGGAGTTAAGAAACGCCTGGATTCAAATCCTCCCTCTTACCTTGACTAGCTCTGTAGACCTGAATGGTTTTTTCCCTCAGTAGTCATCAGATGACTGTAAAATGGAAATAGTAGCTACCTTATAAGATTGTTGTGAGTTAAGAATGAACTAATGCATGTAGAACACTTAGGAAATTGTCTGGATGATGACACACACATGTTCACCTGGGAAAATATAAATTGATCAATGCAAATTTAATACCCGAGAAAATAATAGAACAATCATCAAATTACTTGCCATCACTCAGAGGAGCCCTAGATATTGTTTAACAATTTACGTGGATTTCTGAGCAAACAAATAATGTCGATGTCAGACCAATTTAATTTTCTTTCTCTGAAGAATATTAGATCATGGAGATAAAAGGAAAGTAAAAGATTGACGAGTTGAACTAGCTGGGCTTTCTGTCTATTTCCACAACTCTTCTGTCAGTAGGCCAAAGAAATTATTTAGAGCAGCATGTCCCCTAGAGCATTTTATAGAAAGTTATTAAGTGTTCCATGAATAATTAAGTTTGGGAAACACTGGGAAAAACAGGATCCTCAAATTTTTTAAAATAAGGTAATGTGACTATCTAAGAATCAGTATAGTATACAGCATTTTCCACACTTATTTGGTCATGGAATTCTTTTAAGGGTCATAGGACACAGTTTGGGAAGCAGCAATAAAGGTAATATTATGTTATCTTTCCTGGACTTATAGTTCCTAAAAGTTGATTATTAAGTTTTCAGAATCTATATGTATCAAACTATTTTGTGTTATTCCACAGGAACCAGAATTCAAAGAGGTGCTACCTAATACTTTTATTCATGAGCTGAACAATGAGAGTCAAGAGAATCATGATTAAATGTGAAGCTGGGCAGAGCTGCTCCCTACTTGGAGATAGAAATAAAATTCAAAGGACATTCAAAATAGAATTCTATCAAAAATAGAATGAAGATCAAGAGGGAGAAGAAGAAAGATGTTTTACAGATAAAACATCATTTCTACATATTTTTATAGGGATATATATATATATATATATATATATATATATATATATATATATCTTTATTCCTCTACAAAGTTTATATATATATATATATATATATAAACTTTGTAGAGGAATAAAGATTATATATATAACTCTAAAAGACCAAGAAAATACACTGAGTCTTGAACAAAAAGCATGATAAATAAAAAATTCATTGCAAGAGTTATTGCTTTTGCTCTGCCAAGAGTACTGTAATGAAAAGCATAGGGGAATATGCTTATCTCACAGACGAGGGGGGCTGTATTTTAGAGTGTGGGGCTATGTACTCTCCTGACCCTACATGTTCTATACAAAAGTGGTCTTGGAGCTGCTTCAAAAATCAGGACTTCCAAAGCCCCAAGATTCTCAGCAAGTCCCCACTTTAGGGTACCTCTGAGAGATGGGGTGAGTGTTTTTGAAAGGAGAACTTATCATTTCTTGGGTTAATGAAAGCCTCTTAGTTCTTTTGTGAAGAGTGGGCAGGAACTGACTTTCCTCTTCAAACCTCATCCTGGCTGCTTGAGACTCTGCTGAATCCAGAGATTCTCCAGTAGAGGTGGTGTTTCTAGGCCACCAAAGAGTTGATGTTGAGGGATCAGAGATTGCAGAACTCCTCTTTTCGTTCTTAGGTTTTATGTTCTTGCATTAGGATATGGCACAGTATAAGTGTCCCTCTTAAATAACTGACTGGTAATTCACCGGTGTGTGTGTGTGTGTGTGTGTGTGTGTGTGTGTGTGTGTGTGTGTGTGTAAAGCCAGTATGAAATAAGAGTTCTAACAGTGCTAGAAGTCCCGTGCTTGGCTTAAATTCCCACACTAAAAAATCAGAGAATTTCCAAGGCCAGCAACCAGGTAAGAGACATGAAAATCTTATTACATGAAAAATGGAGGTAATGATAACCTGGAGAAAAACAAAATGAGGTCAATATAGTCCTTTTACTACTTAAAAAGAAAAAAAAAATGGTTGAACATTAGGAGACATTCAATATGATATTTAGAAATAAGTTTATAGTAATTAAAATGGTCTGATAAGGGACAAGTCTGCCTTGTAAAAAGAATCCAAAAAATAAAATTATTTCTGAGTGCTTATTTTGTGATGAGTGTTATGCTAAATACTGTTATATGCATTAGATTATTCAATTCTCTGAAAATCACTACAAGGTAAGAACTGCTATTATCTGTACATTACAGGTGATAAACAGAGTACTAGAGAACTTAGTCTACTTTCTCAAGGTCCCACAGCTAGTGAGTAGATGGACTGGCATTGGATTCTGGAACCTGTATACAAGAGCACTAAATTACTCGCTCCCATCCTTGGAAATTCAAAAGTACAGTCTGATGTATCAGAGATTGAGTTTAAGGGATTTGTTCCATTTTAGCACTTTCCCATTGCAAGACTGGACAATTGCAGATAATCTCTAAAACCTTCAGTCTAATTTCTGCCACACTGAGTAACAAAACATTGACTTGAACCTCCTTGGCCATTGTGCCCGTCTGTCACCTTCCTATTTGAACAGCGATAGAGTCTAGTCTGACAGTCTCGAGAATACCAGGGAAACACTAAAGGGTTGGATGTGAGGTGGAAGCCACAAGGAAAACTGAGAGAGGCTGCATGCCTTTGGCCAGGGAGTAAACTGGCTATCCACAATATGCAAAAGATTAAGGGTAAGTCATTTCCATGGATAACATTACAAGAAATCTATTTCAGTGAAAAAAGCTTGGCTAGCACGAGAAGCTCTGCTGGTGAAAATGAGCATAGTCATGGGTAGAAGAACAGGGCCATGTTAGAATGGAAACCAGTGTCTTCGATGGCAGAGCACCCCAGCTGTCACTCCCATAACCCTGACAAGCTGGCCCGCCCTGGGGACAAGCCAGAATACCAGCCAGTGTCTGTCACTCTCTTCTACCCTGTCCCACTAAAGAAGCAGCAGACACTGAAAATAAAGTCTGAGCCATTTTCATTTTGGGAAACTTTTAAACTCAATTTAACAGCTGTGGTGAGAGGGATTCTTAAGTAGCCGGCCATGGATTATCACAACAAATAACCTCATGAGTTCCTTTCTGAATTCATGAGTGATGGCTTGCAACAATTTGGGAAAGCCCAGAGAGTCTCTGTGAACAAAATTGCCTTGAAGAATCAACATTTCTGCCCAACAGAGCTTCATGTATTAATTTTAGGAGCTAGATTGTCAGTTTTTCTTTAACACAGAAAGAAACTAAATACCCTTAAAGTAAGAGGTTTTTATTTTCTGCTTCATGGAAATGTTAGCATCATTTCATACCCCCACACTTCCAGCCTGTTACTTGGTTCATTACTCTTACACTTAACTTTCCTGGATTCTGTGATATTAGTTTTTAGGCTGTGGTTTCTCAAAGTTGCTGCTTTGAAGTCCCTTGATAACATGTTCACCTTGCATGGAGCCAGTGGCTTTTCAAGTTCTTGTTCTTCCACTGCTCACTGTCCTGCTCTTTTTGTTACTTCTCACTTGGATGGGTATATTCTCATCTTCACCCCTTCTCTACTTTTGGAAGAGGGTAAACCTTGGGCTTTTGCAAGTGGCTAATCAGTCCATCCATGAAACTGGGCAATTCATTCTGGAAGTTGTGAGTTCTCTCCTTGAGCTCGTCAGAGCATGTTTCCTTAATGGATGGTCAGGGACCGCAGTGGAGCTCGCACATGAGTGGTAATGGGGCATCTCTCATGGTTCCCATAAACACAGATGATGCCTGTGCTCCCTTCACATGCACACAAGCATCCCTTTTCTCATTGGGCAAGGAAGCACCTTCTGGACAAAGCATTTCTCAGGATAACCAATAAGAGAAATGAAATTGTAAACACATAATTTTTGGAAGTTGTTTATAGTTAAAATTAAGTTAGAGTTGTGAGTTTTACATGTCTTTGTTATTTTAACAGGAAACTAATTTTGCAGGGAAGCATCTCCTGTTTCATCCACTTAGAAAAATTTTTTCCTGTGACTTATATCATTTACCAAGAGATTTGATGTGAAGGTTGGAAGGCTGAATTTAACAGATGATCTGAGTGCTAAAATGTACTTACAAGCGGTAAAATGGGGATTAAAAGCTTTAGCTCCATTTTGAAGAGGAATGGGACAATTGGGAAGAGGAGTAAAAGCACAATCGCAAGTGAAATTGAGAGGTACCATCAGCTAATCGTACACAAAATACGGTGTTAAGAGCAAAGTTACTCACAGGTATTTGCAGTGCCTTTGGGGATGGGGAGATACGAGCCTGGGCTCCAAGGTCGGCCCTGATAGTTCTTCTTGCATTTCCCACAGTCTGGACCTGTAGTGTTGTGCTCACATTCACAGGTCAATTTGCTGTTGTCATACACACACACAGTGGCATGGAGATTACATTTGCACCTAGGCAGAGGAGAGACAAGAGTTCACTGTAAGTCAAGTTTGTCTTGGTGATCACGAAGGTTTTACCCATCTGTCTCCCAGGGTTGTGGCTCTCATGCCCTCCAGGGCCTGAGTGCTACACAGAGGTTCTGGGTAAAATGTCTATTTGTAGCCCCACCCTCAGAGTCTTTCCAACAGGTACCCTCTAGGATGGGGGTGAGGACTTCTAACACCCACCAGTTGGTTCAGTGGAGGCCTGAAGCTCCCCAAAGACAACTGTGCTCCAAAATCAAGGGTTTCCCAATAAGATTCCAAAATATCACCATAGTGAGAAGGTCTTTAGTCATATTATCAAATCTCTGACAATTTCCTGTGGATTGGAAGAACAGTGTCATCTTCTGTTTTTTCCTTAATTCACAAGGATCATTCTTATTAAGTGTTTAAAATAAAAAATAACCACTAAAACATGTTGTCATTCAGATTTATTCTATAGTCCACAAGAAGTTATAGTCCCCTGTTTTAATTCCTAAAATTTCCTCAGATTAGAAGAGTTTCTCCACCAAGGCTTCTCTAATCAGCCTGAGTCATCCTCAGATTCTCCACTCATGGCAAATAATGTAATCATAAAGATCTCTCAGACATGGGTCAAATGGCTCAGATCAAAGATGCTTAGAATCCTAAAAAATAAAAACCTACATGTGACAGGGGTTGGAGGTCATTAGCAAAGGCCATGCCTTTGATGCCCATGAATAAAGCTGAGATATATGAGAGGCAACAATGAAATATTCAAATCCACAAAAACACATTCCCATATCCAAAGTATCTGACTGTAAAATTACAAAGGCCAACTTGATATCTGCTAGCAGGTTATAAACTGTAACGCTCCGAGCATGGGCCTCATCCCCTGGAGAAGTAAAACCTAGATTGACAAGGATGACTATGACTCAAGGTCAGAACAATGTATGAGGCAAGAGATGTCTCCACATAAAGGAGAGAACCCAGACTCCCAGCCCAGGGGATAAAGGACAAAGATCTTTCAGAGTCAGAACCTGAAAATGTCATGTATGTATATGTGTGTGTCTGTGCACTTATCTGTGTATGTCTGTGTGCACGTGTGCATTTTAAAACTTGTCTGGTCTCTTCCAGAAACTAGAACAAAAATACAGAAAGCAAAGTTTCATCAAGACAAAGGAATATGGTAGCGTTTTCCATTTGTTTTCCTTTGTGGCAGATGTCATGAATTAGGAAAAGTAACAATACTTCATAGGTGGGAAAATAAGATTCTTTTAACAACTGGTTTCCATGATGTCTGTACAGTCACATCCAAGTTAATCTCTTGTGCACTGATGATCTATTTGGACCACTGACCCATACTTAAGGCAAGGAAGCAAAGGGAAGACTGAGGCTAATCCTGGGACCTGCAAGGTTCTCTTCTAACCAAAAGATATATATTCTAAATAATGTCCCACACTCAAACCTTCCTGGATAAGACCAAACTTCATCTTCCTCTGGGGTCTGCTACAATTTATAAGACTTGTATGTACACCTTGCCTTCTGTATAGTTTATACGTTGTGATAAGCTGGGAGGTTACTATTTCAACAATACCTACTCAATCTGGACAAATAAACCAAACCTTTAAAAATGAACATTTGTACAATCCTTTAAAAAAAATCATTTAGTTAAGTGAAATAGACTGTGTTTAATTCTGAGTTAGGCCTTATAACAATCTCCTATTGGAAAGGAGTTACTTGTACTAAGTTGCTAATTAAAGGATCTTTCTTCTTCCAACATTAGCACATTTATTTACGGGTGTGTTTTATATATATATGGGAGATGTTACAAACCTAAGTGATAGAACACCCAGCTCCTACTGATTTATCACCCGCGATGGTGTTAAAAATTCCAAATGAGGAAATGAACAGTGTGACCCCAAAGAATAAATGCCGGCTCCATGTGTGAAGACAAAGAATGCAAGTAGTAATTATAAATTGGATTATATTTCTTATAACTATTAATACTTTCATACCTGTAGTCACTCTCTGACTTATAGGCAATTTCCACTGGAAAGGCTTTATATTCACTGAGAAAATATTCTTTGATGAACAAAAAGAGGTGAAAGAAGAATAGATGAATGTTTAGTTTTATTTTTCTCAGATCTCTTCCAGTTAATAGTTCATCTCCACTTGCCCCAAAGCTTATTAATCTTTCAAGTCTCATTTCATCATAACTCTTCCCTGATATCTATCCAATCTACTGTAGACACCTTGATTTCTACCCTTCTGATTTCCTTAAATGCTTCTATGTGTTTGGTTTGGTTGGTTGGCTCTTTGAGCTTTAAAATGTTTTACTCATTGCATAAATCTGTCCCATTTTAAGGGAGTGGGAATATGCACTTTGTACCCTGATCTTCTTTTCCAGTTACCTCTTTAATACTCTCCTCATCCTTCTTGAGTTTTCTATACTTACCATCTTCGTTTTCTCATCTCACACTCACTCTTTCCAATTAACCACAATCTCTCTTGTCAGGGTCATTCACAACCATCTCACTGAAAATCTGTTGGGTACTCCTTGCCTAATCTGACCTCTAGGGACATTTGACTCTGTGGACCACTCCCTTTCCACTGACATTCTCTGCCTGCTGAATTTTCAAGGTCATCTCCAGAACCCTTCTTTTCTGTGTGTCCTCTTAACGTGCTAGTCTTTGGGTTCAGGCCCAGCACAATCAGCCTAAGTGACTTTCCTTGGGCACGCTCATCCAGGTTGTCTCTTTAATTTCCTCTGTGGTTTCAATTGCCTTTAAGTTATAAAAATTTTAAAGTGAACTTGCATCATTTTGTCTCCAGAAAAAACAAACATATGCAAAATAAGCTCAAACATTTGAAAACATTTTAGGATATTCAGAGATTCTGTTACCCATAGAGATCCACAGAACTCCCTCTCTCTGTTATCCCCAAGTGAAGATGACCTGAGCAACATGTTTTATAAGTCCTGGATCTCCATTATGAATCTCTCTCTTGGGCATGTCAAACTCAACATGCCCTAAACAATTCTTTGGCTCCCCTCCCATCCACTCCTTCTTCTGTGGTTTCTGGCTCAGTGAATTACATTACATTCCAATAGGTTGGCCAAGAATGATACCTATCTCCACCTTTCCTATCACATCCAATTTTTTGTTACTCAGTCTCTCACCAAGTTCTGAGATTCCTCCTCCTTCATAGCTTTCAAACACACAGTTCTTGCCATTGCCACTTCCCTAGTTGAGATCATCACCATCTTTGATCTGGTTTATTACAATGACTTCTAAATGACCTTACTGCTTCTAGTCACATCCTTCTCTAGCCCATTCTTAACACAATAGTCAAAATAATCATTTACACAAAAATATTTCAGTCATTCTGGTTTAGAACCATTGAAAGATTTCCCATTATTCACAGAATACAATCTAAGCTTTATTACATGGCCTACAAGTCCCTTTGAAATCTCTCTCTTCTCCCACCAGAAGGCCTTTCCTATGTGCTCCTCCTCTGACATTAGGCAAGGCTGATCACATGATAAAGCCCATACGGTTCCTGGTATAGACATAAGCTGTACTGTAATTGCTTATTCTTCTATCATTTTCACTGGAGTATAAGCTCCTGGGAGCAGTGATCATGTCTACCTTATTTATTGAAACATTCCTAGCATGTTCTGGGGTGCTTGGCACATAATATGTCCTTTAAAAATATGTGATGAATAAACATGTGACTAATAAACGAGTAAGCTCTCTGAAAGCAGGAACTGCATGAGCCTATTCTACTACGTCTAGCAAAGCAATGAACTAAAAATAGAGGATTAATTGGCATCGTCCTAAATCAAACACTTCGTGATGTGTGCTAAACACTGCCACATGCCCTCGTAATTGGTTTTCATAACTAACTTTATAATGGGCAAAGGGAATTCTCTAAAATTTGGGAGACCTTGCAAATCCAATTCAGTTTAAACTGGAGAGAATTTGCCAAATGTCTGAAACCTAATACAAGAGCTATCATTTAAAAAATGTGTGAATGACCCAGGAGAACAGAGCTTAGAGGAGAAGAAAACCTAAGTATTTGTGTAGCAAAACCATTCGAGAATGTGCATTTGTTAGCTTCCTCATCTCGCGCAAAGATGGCCACCCTGGTTCAGCTGAAGTCTGGCAGAGTATTCTCGGCTAATGGTGAAAACTGTAACTTTCCCAGCAGTAAATCTGCTGACCTAGCTCAGCTTCCGGGCTGTGTTTCCTCAGTCATTGTGACAACTGCTGTGCCAGGGCTGAGCATGTGAAAGCGGACACTGAGGCACCCCAACACTGGCCTGTATTTGGAAATGACTTCATTTCTTACAGCTCAGTTTATTTTCATCACCCCATTCCAATCAGATGCTAAAATTCTTTATTTAGAGCCCCTTAGTGTTTTTTCCTCCAATGGAGAAAAAAATGGATTTCATATGCTGGGAGATTGCTCTCAATTCCTGGTGTTATGACCTCCAGCCTTGTGATGGGGCAGGGGGCAGATTTTTGTGACATCCACTTGTCTCTGACAGATTCAATATCCATTTCCATGGCCACTCAGCTCCCACATCTACCATCATATTAAGCAAGGGAGGAACTATACAAGTGGAGACCAAACAGATGTCACTAGCAGTGAATTGAATATCAGATGTTCTGAAGAGCTAAGCCTATTCACTAATTCTGTTTGCACAAAATGAAACTCATATCAGGACATGCAGATAGAACTAATTGACTTGCTTGTACCTCGAAGATCCACTTGTGCATAGGTAACAAACTGCACATACTGTCAAATAAGAGCATTGCTAAGACAAACTTTAAAAAAAGAGAGCTCTAATCTGTGATGTAAACCTTGCAAACCAGTATGTCTAGCTTTCAATGAGGTCTGTACTTCCTGCATTTTAGTGACCAGCTGTCGTGAGTCAATTTAATCTTGCTTATAAAAAAGGTTCCAACATTTAGATCTGTGCCACCTGCCAGTAGGTATGAAAAAAACCATACGGTCTGCCTGTTTTTGAAAATTATATAATTTAATATATTTATTCTGGGTAGCATGTTATCACCAGAATTTCCTGTGAATTAGAGGTCTGTTTATTAGTCTATTACTAGTGTTTCAGAGGTACTGAGACTAAGTTTGAAACTGGCCTTTTCTGAAGCAAAACAGGAAGGGAAGCCAGGCTCGCCACCTCATAGATCAGGGTTTTGACCACTTTTGAGTCAGAAGAGGATGCATCATGAGGCAAGCGAATGATGTTTGGGCATCGCAGCCCTTCCAAAACCTTAAGGGAGATCCTAGCAATGTGTTTACATAGTCATATGCTTCTGTATAATTTTCACAAGTAAGATATTATGTATTTTTAATTAATGAAGGTTTTTCCTTAATGAGCACCTCCCAGCCGAAGTATAAATTTCAGGCACTATGAAACCTAGGTCAGCCTCCAGGTGCACCCCCTGGCTTGGATTGGCACTAGATACACAGAAGCTTTTAGAAAACCAGTTAGCACAAATAATGGAGCTTTGTAGAGGGCTTTTCTGAAAGGTGATAAATTATAAAATGTCTCTCACATATTTTTTTTCTGCCTTTGAGGCTCCTCTACCTTTCTCTTTTCATGTCAACACATGAAATTTTGGTTTCCACCTCAACATGTTATTTGAAATGGGAGACTGACATCAATATAATTTAGAGATTATGAGTTACTATGTTGGAATCAGACAGCCTGGGTGCAAACCCCACCTTTGCCACTTACTTGCTGTGAGGCCACGGATGAGTGATTTAGCAAACAAATAAACAGAACTTTGATTGAATACTACCACGCACCTGGCATTGTGATAAGTGCTTTTTTGGCATATTTCACACATTATTTTGTATAACCTCACAATAATCCCATGAGATTGGCACTAATAATTATAGATGATGCATTTGAATATTGAGGGTTTAAGAAACCCTTGTCTCTAAACTAGTTTGGGATGAAGCCAGGATTCAGACCGTGGGCGGCGCATCTCCAGAACTCTGCTTTTACCGCTGCAGAGGGCATGCTGTCTTTCTAAGTGTGGTGGCCTCAGCTGCCTTGTCTGTAAAACAAGAATAACAGATGGATATATTTCAAAGGACAGCTTTGGAGACTGAATGAGACAATGCACGTGTACCTCCAGGAGAGCACCTGACACAAATTTCTTAATAAATGTTATTTTCCATTATTATAATTTCTATAGTTACAATAGCAACTGCCACAATTGAGTTACCGTGTAACCCCACAATTCCACTCCTAGGTATTTATCTAAGAGAATTAAAAATGTTTTGCACAAAAACTTGTACACCAATGCTCATAACATCTTATCATAATAGCCCAAAAGTAAAAACAGCACAAATGTCTATCAACTGATAAATGGGTAAGCAAAATATAGTACATCCATAATACATGGGAATATTATTTGGGAAAAAATAACAAAGTACTGGTACATGATACAGCATGGATAAACCTTAAAAACATTATGCTAAGTGAAAGAAGCTAGACAGACAAGACCACATAATATGTTTTCATTGATATGAAATACCCAGAACTGACAAATCTGTATAGACAGAAAGCCAATGAATGATTGCTAGGAGCTGGGAAAGGGGTGAACAGGGTGTGACTGCTCATGGATAGGGCTTTCTTTTCTTTGATGATAATGTTCAGGAATTTAAGAGTGCTGGTGGCTGTAGAGCTGTTGAATATATACCAAAACCCATTGAATTGTACATTAGCTAAATAAAAAAATAAACTAAAAATTATATATGGTAATTATCCAAAAGAGGCAACAGAAAACAGTGGATAAGAGTTTGGGCCTTGGGGTCATACAGTCTGGCTCTAGCAGGTAACTTAGGTAGTGAGTTCCTTTAGCTCAGTTTACTCCTCTGTAACCTGAGGATAATAAAATACCTGCCTTAGGATTATTGGGAGCATTTCATGATACAATACAATGAGGCAGAGACTGTTAATTGATGCATTCTTTTGTTTTCCACAACAGTACAGGTTTAGCTGGGCACATGGTCACATGTTTAAAGACTACCTTTCCCAGCACCTCCTCCTGCCAGGTGTGGCCATGTGGTCACATTCCAACCAATGGAATATCAGCAGGAGCTGTGTAGAGACTCCTCTGTGGGGGTCTGCACACCTTCCTCCATGTCTCTTGGAACACGAACATGGCGTTGAGCCATCTTGGACTACATGGACTATGTTTGTGACCACAAATAGTGAAATCTGGGCCTTGGGACAACCTCCACTGCATTTCGGAGTAGGTGAGCTGAGGCAAGTGTGTGGAACAGAGCCACATCCCAGCCCCGGAGCACCTACCTTCCAACTACAAGGAGTGAGGAATAAACTTTGGTTTAAGGCACTGTTAACATGAGTCTTTCTTATACCCACATCTGAATGTATATCTGAACACAGCATCTGGGATATAGTAAGCACTTAATACAGGTAATTATTACTATTATCAAGCATAATCTTACAGTAAAGGACAGGATCTTCAAATATCAAATGGGCCTGGTCTGATCCTAATCCCATTAGAAAAGAGAGGATTCTGATCTTTACAACGTTCTTCTGCTATTTCTTCATTAATAAAACCTGGACTTTAATGGTAATTAGCCCTGGTAAGCAAAAATATTTCCAGAAGATGTATTTTTATCAACTATGCAATGGCCAAAGTTTAATATAAAATAGATAGCAGCTTTTAACATAAAATTTTGGAAGCAGCCCACATGCTAACAGACCAACAAAGATATCCAACTTTGGTGAGGAATCCTGTTTTATTGGAGAGGCACACATGGGAGAAGGGCCATGAAGACCATGTGAAGCCACTCCACAAACCTAGAGGGCAGGTTTCCTACAACTCTTGAACTCATTCTTTCATAATATACTGAGAACCTAATATGGACTCTGGTTGATGGGGCTTTGATCTCCTGAGCTTTCTTCTTGGAACATTTATTTTTGAAAACTGAGTGGTATAGGACTATTTTTTTTAAAGGGAGGAACGTACAGTTACACAGTTTTCACTGGGAATATAAAAACAAAAACTGAGATCTTGATCAGTCCTTTACAGACACTGGGATCTTGTGATCTTTTTTAAATTTATGAGGCAATTGGTTTGCTCCCCAAAAAGATAGAACAAGGACCAGAAAGCCTTCTTGTGTATTTAAACAATAAATGACCTAGAGATCCTTATGGAAATTTAAAACACTCTAAAAATTCCATTTAAACTTTACCTGAAACCCTAAACTTACCCATACTGAAACATCAGATTACATGATTCGCTTAATTGCTTTTTTTTAAACATAATATTAAAAATAACCCTTTCTCTTCATTGACTTCCTTAGTCCCCACCTGCCCAGCTCAGGTACCACCCAAAGGCCCTTTCAGCTGCTGAGCCTTTTGGGCAGCCAGCAGGCAGCCTCAGGCCTTGTGGTGCCCTGGGCCTTTTGCTGAGTTGATCCAGGCCCAGTACTGGTGGCTGCCGGCAGCGTGGCTTCTCCCACTTGCCTCCAGGTCCAGCATAGGCAATGACCACCCACACACAGATCACTTTATAGCTCCTACCATGTGGCCCTGGGTGGTCACAGGCAGCGGCCAACCTTGGCCTGCATGGAAACCCCCTCCAAGGGGCCCCAGAACCAACATACCTGGAGGCTGGCATTGGCCACAGCAGAGTACCACCCGATTAGCCCCATAAGAGGCACATGAGCCTGCTGGAGTGAATCTTGCTCTGTGGGGTCAGCCCTCACACAGCAGCTCACCACCTGTGGGCATGGCCAATACCCATAGCCCAAGAATCAATCACATCCACTGACATGCTAACAGCAGTCAAGGCTTAGCTACAACAGGAAAGCACACACGACCCACACAAGGGTCACTACTGTAGCTCCTGGCACAGGTGACCAGAGAAATCATGCACTGGGCAACTACTACATAAGACCGCCTGACCAAGGCTGTGAAATATAACAAATCCACCTAATATATAAAAACAAACACAGAGAGGCAACTAAAATGAGACAACAAAGAAATGTTTGCAAATGAAACCAGACAAAGAAGTAAACAAAATGGAGGCAAGCCACCTACCATGTCTAGAGTTTAAAACACTGGTCATAAGGATGCTCAATGAACTTAGGGGAAGAATAAATGAGCTCAGTGAGGACTTCAACAGAGAGGCAGTAAGCATAAAAAAGGACATAGAAATCATAAAAAAGAACCTGTCAGTAATGAAAAATACAATAACTGAAATTAAGAATATACTAGAAGGAATCAACAGTAGATTAGGTGAAGCAGAGGATCGAACCAGCTATTTGAAAAGACAAGGTAGTAGTAAATGCCCAAAACAGCAAAAAGAAAAAAAGAATTTAAAAAAAAGGTGAAAGTTTAAGAGACCTCTGGGACAACATCATGCACAACAATATTCACATCATAGGAGTACCAGAAGGATAAAGAAAAGGCCAAAGGATTGAAAACCTGTGTCAAGAAATAATGACAGAAAACTTGCTAACCTAGTGAAGGAAATAGACATACAAGTACAGGAAGCACAGAGAGTCCCAATCAGGAACCCACACAGGCCCACACCAAGGCACATCCTAATTAAAATGCCAAAGGTAAAGACAAAGAGAGAACTCTGATAAGCAGCAAGAGAAAGATAGGTAATTATTTATAAGGGAGCTCTCATAAGACTTCCAGCTGATTCCTCAACAGAAAATTTGCAGGCCAGAAGAGATTGGCCTGAACTATACAAAGAGATGAAAAGCAAGAACCTACAACTGAGCCTACTCTACTCAACAAGGTTACCAATTAAAATTGATGGTGACATAAAAAGCTTCCCAGACAGGAAAATGCTGAAGGAATTTATTACCAACAAGCTAGCATTACAAGAAATGTTAAAGGGACTTCTTTAAGAAGAAAAAGAAGGGAAAATAAAAAACCATATCATGAATAATAAAATGACAATAACTATGTACTTATCAATAATCACTTTAGATGTAATGAATTAAATACATAGGGTAGCTGAATGGATAAAAACACAAGACCCATACATATTCTCTACAAGAGACCCACTTCAGATCAAAACACACATACAAACTGACAGTAAAGGAATTAAAAAAGATATTTCATGCAAATGAAAAATAAAAAAAACCTGGGGTAACAATACTTACATCAGACAAAAAAAAAGACTTTAAAACAAAGGCTATAATAAGAGACAAATAAGGACATTACATAATGATAAAGGAATTAATCCAACAAGAGGGCATAGCCCTAGTAAATATATATGTATCCAACATAGGAGCATTGACATATATATATAGAAAATATTGACACAAACGTAGAGATTGACAGTAATACAGTCATAGTAAGGGACTTTAACTCCCATTGAGACCAAAGGACAGATCTTCCAGACAGAAAATCAACAAGGAAACAGTGGCCTTAAATGACATACTATACCAGACAGATTTAATTGATATTTTTAGAGCATTTCACCCTAAAGCAACAGAATATATATTCTTCTCAAGTGCATGTGGAACATTTTCCAAGACAGACCACATGTTAGGCCACAAAACAAGTCTCAATAAATTTAAGAAAAGTGAAATCATATCAAGCCTCTGGCCACAATGATATGAAACTAAAAAATTACAAGGAAAAAACTGATAAAATACACAAATACATGGAGACTAAATAACATAAACAACGAGATCAAGGAAGGAATCAAAAGATACCTAGAGACAAATGAAAATGAAAACAAAACCCCAAATCTATGAGACACAGTGAAAGCAGTCCTAAGAGGAAAATTTATAGCAACATAGGGCTATCTCAAGAATCTTTATAACCCTGATATCTATTTAAAGGTCAATTTTGAAAAGATAAATTATAATTTAGCAAATTTAAATTTATTAGCATTAAATTAATCTCAAATATATTAAAGTAACTTTTCTCTTGTATTATTTAGAAATAAAAGAATTTTATAATATTGGTTGAATGTATGCTATTTCTCAATCTGATAGTTACACTATTTTTCTTTCTAAGCTATAGAAGATGTTTGAGAACAAAAATCTTTGTTATATATTCTTCAATTAATTTGCCTTCCATGCTTTGAAAATATGTTGGAGCCTCCAGTTGAAACACAAAATCTTCAATTAAGAGGAAGATCTTGTTATCTCCAAATACTTGTCTAGACAGAGAGGTTATTCCAAGTTTATGTTTACCCAAGTAAGTGACCATTTTATTGTCAAATAATTTATAACTAAAAAGGTTTTCACATATTTCTCCCTTGGCACTTTAAGATATGTGAACGTAGCCACATGTATAAGCTAACACCACCTCTGTTTTATAAATTCAATGTAAATTCCCATTTGATCGAACAAAGAAAGTCACTAGTTGTGACCTGCAAGACCACTGGAAATCAAGGTGGTTTCATTTATATGAATTTAGTCATAATTTATCAATCATCCTCTCCCGCTATTAGCCCTGAATGTTTGCCAAAGTTCTATCATTTTTATTTTATGACTCTAAAATAACATTAACCATCAGTTTATAGCAGTTTATTTATCCTGTCCTAAAAGAATACACAATCTAATAGAGGAGATATTTATGAAACAGAATATTACAATGCAAGGAGATGAGCTCCTTCATAAAATCAGCCTCATTCATGGGAAAGAAGCCCAGGGAACTGTATAACCCAAAAGAGGATGAATTCTCTTTCACACTGAACTCCAAAATATTGGTCACTCTTACTACTGGAAACTGCAAGTGTAAGACTTGAGTACTGTTGAGATTCTAATAGAGAGAACTGATATGATGCTTTCTCCCATGTGGGCTGAACAAAAAAAGAACATCAGACTCCAAGGCAGAGGACCAAAATGCTTCAGATCCTTAGAGCCTGGTAATGAGACTTGCAGGCCCACTTAGTCATCTGCAGTCCTGTTTGCACATTGCTGATTTCATAATAGGCCAAAAATGCTGAAAGAGCTGAGTCTACCCTAGTCCTGAGTCTGGTAGAGTATAGGGACACCAGGAAAGAGACAGGATTTCTTTGGATGCCTCTGCAGGAAACAGACAGCATCTAGTCTGCCCTTATGAGGTTCCGGGCAGAAACAATAGGTTATTTGCAAGAGAAAAGCAATCCAATTGTCATTAATCTTTTCATCTACAAAACTAGGATCTAAGATAATGAGTCACATATGTAAGATAAACCATTTACCTGTCAGATGAGGAAACAGAGAGAAGGAAAGATAGATGGAAAAAAGAAGAAAGGAAAGATATTTGAGGATTATCAAGAATTCATAGAGTCATCAACTCAGGAACCCCATCTAAAGAAAAGATTTTAGGAAAGCTTGTAATCAGACTACAAAGAAATAACCAGAACCCCAAGATGGAGAAAATGAAGAAGAGAGGAAACTTTGGTAGGCTATAAACTTAGACCTGTGCTCTCTTACTATTTTCTCATTTTGTACACATGCATGCACATATACATACACATTAATTCCAAGGTGATATGGTAAAGCTGTGTGGGAATGTATAAAATGTAAGTGCTAAATAAAAAGTAAAAACAGAAGGGACATACTGTTAAGGGAATCCACAATAGATACTAAGCTATCTCAGCAAAACCTGAGGGTTGGGAAGGCGGCGAATGAGCAGAACAGGGAATTAAAGGCATTTCAAAGCCATCACTGAAGGAAAGAAGGAGTGAGAGGATTCTAAAAATCTTTACCTTATTGGGAGACAAAAGGGAAGACAGTGTGTGTTGGTGCAAAGAGGGCATCATTTGAGTAAATATTTGTTGTCTTATTTTCAATTAATAATAGAACCACATGCATTTAATTATTTGAGTGGGGACAGGGAGGGGGACCACTAATGAAATGGAACAGAACAAAAAATAAAAACCTCAAATAAACAATCTATTCTTACACTTAAATGCACTAGAAAAAGAACAGCAAATGAAATGGAGTGAGTAGAAGGAAGGAAATAATAAATATCAGAGCAGAGATAAATGAAATAGAGTCTGGAAAAACAATACAGAGTATCAATGAAAACAAGAGCTGGTTCTCTGAAAAGATAAAACCTTTAACCAGAATTATCAAGAAAAAAAGAGAGAGGACTCAAATAAATAAAATCAGAAATAAAAAGGAAGAGTAACTATGGACTATACAGAATTATGAAAGATAATAAGAAATAGTATGAGCAATTATATGCTAACAAACTGGACAATCTGGAAAAAATGGTTACACAATCTCCCAAGACTAAGTCAAGAAGAAACACAAAATCTGATCCAACCAATTATTACTAACAAAATTGAATCAATAATAATAATAAAAATCTCAAAAATACAGAAGTTCTGAACTGGATGGATACATTGGTAAATTTTATCAAACATTCAAAGAAGAATTAACACCTATTTTTCTCAAACTATTCCAAAAAATTCAAAAAGAGGGAGGATTCTTTAATTCCGATTCCTTTTATAAGGCCATCATCATCTTGATTCTAAAACCTAATACATTAAAAAAAAGATATAGGATGATATCTTTTATGAATGCTGATGCAAAAATCCTCAACAAAATATTAGCAAACCAAATTCAGCAATGCATTGAAAAGATAAAACACCATAATAATTTGGATAGTTGAATTTATTCCTGGGATGCAAGGTTGGTTCAATATCTGCAAATCAATTAATGTGATACACCATGTTAACAATTCTAAAAATAAAAACTGTATGATCATATCAATAGATGCAGAGCAAGCATTTGACAAAAACTAGCATTCATTTATGATGAAATTCTCAGCAAAGTGAGAACAGAGGGACCATACTTCAAAATAATAAAGGCCATATTTGACAAACCTTTAGTTAACATAATCAATAAGGAAAAGCTAAAACCATTTTCCTTAAGAGCAGGAACAAGACAAAGATGTCCATTTCACCACTTTTATTTAACATAGTATTGGAAGTCTTAGCTACAGCAATCAGAGAAGAAAGAGAAATAAAAGGCATCCAAATTGGAAAAGAAATAAAATGGTTATTATTTGCAGATATCATGATACTACATATAGAGAATATCGTAGAGTCCAGTAAAAAATTCCATCTATTAGAACTGATCATTGAATGCAGTAAAGTAGCAGGATACAAAATTAATATTCAGTTGCATTTTTATACGCCAGTTATGAACTATTAGAAAGAGAAATTTAAAAAATCCCATTTACAATTGCATAAAAAACAATAAAATACCTAGAAATAAATTTAACCAATGAGGTAAAAGAATTATACTTAAAAATTATAAGACTCTGAAGAAAGAAATCAAAAAAGATACAAATAAATAGGAGCATATACTGTGCTTGTAGATATGAAGAATTAACATTTTTAAAATGTCCATACTACCCAAAGCAATTTATAGTCAATGTAATCCCTATCAAAATACCAGTGGCATTTTTCAGAGAACTAGAACAAATAATCTAAAAGTGTATATGGAACCATAAAAGATCCTGATAATTGTGGTAATCTTGAGAAAGAACAAAGTTGGATGTATCCCACTACTTGATAACAAACTGTACTATAGCAATCAAAGCAGCATGACATGGGCATAAAAGTAGACACATAGATCAAGGAAACAGAATAGAGAGCCCAGAAATAAATCCATGCTTATATGGTCAATTAATCTATGACAAAAGAGGCAAGAATATGCAATGGGGTAAAAACAGTCTCGTCAACAAATGGTGTCTGGAAAACTGGACAGATACAGGTAAAAAATTGAAACTGGACCATCTTCTTACACCATCCTATTTAAGACTGTTAGCTCTCCTGTTTTTGAAAACTTAGTAAATCACTGATATAAGAAGCAATTATAAAGATTGTTGATGTATTTAAATTCTTTTCACATATACCTGTCCATTCTGTGGTTTATGGTAAGCAGTGGCTAAGTTAGAGTTTTCTTTTTTTTTTCTCTTTGTAGAACCACATAAGTAAAATATTTCTTTCACTTATTTTTCTTTTACTTCCAATTTGATGCAAACTATGCCATAATAATTTCTTATATACTTCCTTGGAGTAAAAAATATAATTCTCCTTTTTTGCTATGAGAATCTGGGACAGAATGAAAAACAGAGCAGAGATAAACATAAGTTATCTTGTGCTCTGTAAAGCCACAGAGCTCAGTAAGGCTCTGGTTATAGAACTGAGTGCCATATGACACTGTACATTCCTTCTTCAGGTCAGATTGTCAGGTAAATTTTTTGAGATCTCTTAAATATGTATACTTATCTACTTTAAAAATGTCCTATTTCTTCAAAGGGTTATATTAGAGTCTGATTAAAGTTGAATTGGACTGAATAAATAGCTTTATGACTAGGAATATAAGTCAAATCTGTGCAAAATAATATACTAGAGAAACCTTATTCTATATTTTGACATTTCACTATACAATTTGAGAGAAAATTGAATTAGATTCCCATGGGTGGTATGGAAAATTGGGAGAAATAGCTTTCTTCTAATTCTCCCTTTTCTGAGAAATAGAATAATATCCAATAGGGAAGAGTGCACCTAGCAAGGCCTTTTCTCCCCTTATTTGGTGGCCTACTTTTGTTAATGAGCCTTGGAAAAGTTGAAGTTTAAAGACAGTGAGAGTGAGAGTGAGAGTGAGAGTGAGAGTGAGAGTGAGAGAGAGAGAGAGAGAGAGAGAGAACCCATTATCTAAAGAAGCCGGATCTCTGGATCTTACCTGTGAGTAGTGACCTGAACTGTGTCATTTAAGATTAAGATTAAAAGCAAAGGCTCTAAAGCAAAAACAAAAACAAAGAATCCTGATAATAGAAATAAAAAAACAGCAAAGATTTCTGAAAGGATCCATCTGATAGGATATGGTCAGGAAAAAAAATACTAGATCATAACTACTAGATTTATCTTTCCATCTACATGGTTAAATATTCAGAGGCGGGTCTGTACCAAATGCATGAGAATATCTTAATGAGTAGTGAAATTTAAAATAATTTAATATGGATCCCAGTCATATTTTAGAGTCAAATGATATATGATCAAGGAATTTGGTTTCAAACACTAAGTAGCTGATTCACTTGGGGTGGGTTACAGTTGCTTCCCAGGGGTAATTTCTTTGAAATGTAGAAGGTTTGGTCTGTGTTTGAAAAATGCTCCACATGTACTGCCTGCCTGACTCTACCTTCTAGCAATATCTAAACTGTAGTGGGTATACATGCTGCAGTATTTGCACAACCCAAATCCCTTCCTCTTTCTCCGCTAAAAGCCCTTAGGAACCACCCTTTCTTATTCTCAGGATAAGAGTTTCAGGTGGGGTTTCCAACTTGCTGCTCAAGGGGTAAACAGAGAAGCTGGGTTCAGCCCATCTGTTCACTCCATTTTCTTGGACACAAGGGTGGGAACATGATGCAACCTCTACAAAAACTGGCCCTGGGGTCTTTGCTGAGATTATGGAAGTAAGAAGCTCCTTTCCTTATAGTTTTGTAAACTGGTAGTAGGTAAGCTGGAACTGCTCATGGCCAGTATGGCCATGATATGGAGAATCTCAGCTTAGAACAAAACCAAGACAAAAAGGAGCAAAACCAAGAGCCAGGGGCAATATCCTGATGACTTTTTGTAGCCCGTACTGCCAGCCTGTCTGACTCTGGCTGTATCCTGGATTCCTAGTCCTGTGAGCCAAAATAGTCTCTATTTTGTTTAAACTAGTCTGAATTGTTTTTCTTTCATGAGCAACCAAAGGATCCTAACACAAGAAGCCAAATTACCTCTCCACTGCTCTACCACCTTCCAAGCTGATTGAACTAGACTGGATGTATGACCCAAAAGCAGTCATTACATAAAATGATCAACAGCCCAACATTTATTGCCTGGCTTGAAAAGCTGAGTTGGGCCAATCAGATTTTTCTGCAAAGGATTTAGAATTGGAACATGGGGAAATGTTATCACTAGGATGCGGGCATTAGAATATGCAATATAACTTCAAAGTCTGTTCCACTTCTAACCTTGTACAATTCTTATAAAAAAATTTGTTCCTTTTTTGGGGGGTGGGGGGTGGTAAAATTAACTAACATTTTAAGACAAAAACTGCTACATTTTGAAGTTGGAAAAGACCTGGACTTGAATATTCCCTCAATCGCTTTTTAAATTGTTTGACCTTAGTCTAGTGACTTTGCTTCTCTAAGTTCCTCATCTGTATAACAGAAATGACAATGAGCAATTCCATTTGTTTACATTATGAATTTTGAATAAGATAGCATGTCCTGAGCCACCACGAACGACTCATAAATTAGTAAACTTGATAGGTTTTAGTTCCTATCTGACTGTCATAATCATTATGAAAAAAAATTTTAAATACAATATATAAGACCATGTGGTTAAAATTTTTCTATGTCTAAATGCATTAGGAATCAGACTTGTATCTAAGTCTTCTCTCTGTCTTTCAAGTCCAAAATGCCCCAATTTGGATTCTGGCTCTACTACCTGTTTACAGTATGACTATGGACAGGTTATGGCACTTTTATATGCCTCAGTCTTCTCATCTGAACACTGGATAACAATAATACCTAGCTCACAAAGTTGTTAGGAAATATCACAAATTATTATCTTTTAGACATTTAAAAACAGTACCTGGCACACAGTCAATGTTTGCTATCCTCATCATTATCTCCATCGTTATCATCACCTTAATTGTTCTTATCACCACTTTGCTTGTGGAAAGGAAAGCTGCTGGGGCCCCAGGCAAAGCCAGCCCTTCCAAATTCCTGACTTGCATGAGCACTAAGTTATCATGCAAAAAGTTCTGGGTAGACTTGGTTGGCAGAGAGCGTAAGCTCCTGCTGATATCACTTATATATTTTTTCTCTCCCACAAATTGTGTAGTCTGGACCTGATTTTAAACTTTCAGGTACTCAAAACAAATCTGAAAAATGCTGGTGATCCCTAAATACCACCAATGGAGGCAGGGAGGGAGGGTATTTCATCTGAGAATGAGGTGGAAGATTCTGGAAGTCATATAGGCCCATGGTCCGTGGCTATAGAGATGAAGTGACCTGTGCTTTTTCTAATCAAAGCCGCGTGATGGAGACAATAACTGCCACAATGCCATCTTGGGCTTTGAGGTGTCCCTTCATTCGAGGGCCCACCCCCTCAAAAAGCAACGGAAGCATATTGGAATCGCCTCTCCCGCAGGACTGGAAATATCAACTGCGGAGTGCAGTGTAGCCTTTCAATCCATGGGGTAGCAAAGTAAAGGTCAATTACCTCACTTAGGGGAATGAAAGGCACGCAGTAAAAGTCAAATAGATGTGCCATTAGATAATATATTTCAAGCATGAAAATGAGGGGTTTCTATTGCAGGGTTGGATTTAATGCACCGGTAAACACCAGAGTTTTATGACAAAGAATAAGATACGAAGCTGACAGTGAATCTGCCCGACAGAGTGCCCTCCGTTCGATGGAGGTGTCTGTGTTGGAATGCGTGGTCACCATTGATGGGTGTCAGGACCCTGCCTGGAAGCAAGCAGGCAGGCCCCACAACCTGCCAGACTGAGCAAGGAGGAACAGGTGCTGCTGTGGGTGGCCCTGGGGATTTAAGGCTGTCAACATACTCTCAGCTGTGCCAGACTAGCCTCTCTGTCTCTAGTCTGTCCTGACTGACTTTTCTCCTTGCTCGACATTCCACTAGGATCCTGACACTGGCCGGTGCCTGGCTCTGCTCTCTTGTGCTGGAGCATCCGGCTCAACGGCCTCATTTCTAACTCCCTGGGCTGTGACTGTTCCAAGGTGGTTTCCCTGCCTCATGGACCCCAGATTCTAATCTCCACTTTTAATCAGGATTAAATCGCACCAACCGTGGTTTCTGCACTTGCTGATGGTATGATTTGAAATGTTTGCCCTTGATATTTTTCATTCTGGTCACTTCCAACACACTGGTTTTTTAGGAAGGGCTCTTTCTCCCAAAGCAATTGTTTGACCATGTCTCCTGATGTCTTCACCCCTGGCTAAGCCCTCAGGTTTTCACCTCATCAGAAATATCTTTAGGGATCACAGATGATGTGCTGTGACTGGGAGGGCAGCATGCTTCTGCTGCTGACACAGCTGCAGCCCTTGAACCTGGGATTAATTCCCCTGGGGAAACAGTATTATTAGCCATCATTTATGGAACTATGTGGTGTTGTTTAATTTCTGAGTTTCAGCTTTCACATTACAAATATTCCAAATGATTCTATTTTAATTTTTTTTTAAATAAGTGCTTCCATTAAATAGGGATATTTAGTAGAATAAGTACTTTAATATTTATTGAAGCTGCAAAACTGTCACTTGGGGGCTCTGTCAGAGACTTCTGTAATGGATTACATCTGTGGGACAAAATCTTAATTCTGAAAGCACACTTTGGTGAGTTTTTTATTCATGCAATATAATGCGAATACCTACCCTCTTTTCTTGAAAAAGCTCTGATCCTGTGAAATAACTCAAATGCAGATGCTTCCACTGTACATAATAAGCATAGTGATGTAAATTTGGGGTATCATTGGCAGATCCAAGACTCGTAGGAGACTCCCCACTAAATCACAACTTATGGTGTCCCATGCCAGAAAGAGCTCACTGGTCCCTGGGAGATGCATCTTTTTGCCCCAGTATTTGCTACTAGAAAATGAGGAGAGTGTACAGCACAAGGAGGAATGTGGTGGTCTGATATCTCTCAACCCCTACGACAGGAAAACAGACTGAACTTGGCGAGCACAACATGAACTGGAATTTGGAGCCTCAGAGGTGACGTTATGGAGGACGAGATGGACTGGAGGAAATGTGCTATTGAGTAGCACAGCTGTTTGCCTGTGCCAGGAGGTTTGGCCCCATTCCCTGGGTAGACATGAGAACACCCCTGGAAGGGCTAGAATGTTTACACACAATCTTCCAGAGGCATGAAATTAGGGAGACTTTGGACAGAGAAAGGAGCCAGGGAACGGGGAGCCTGAACTATGAGGTATAGTGGCTGGAGGCTCCAGCTGTTCATGTTGGCGATGCTCCTCCCTGCCCTGGGCACCACATCGCCACTATGTGATGCCTTCTGGAGCTGAGAGATGCTCAAAATAAACGTGAGACCCTAAAACTACGCACTTGCTCTTTTTTTTATTAGACTTATTGGAGTGATGTAGGTTAATAAAATTATATAGGTTTTGAGAGTACAGTTCAATAGTATATCATCTGTATATTGCATTGTACATTCATAATTCTCGACATACTTGGGCGTTCCCCAAACCTTTCAGAAAGTGTTATTAAATCTAACAACCTTGTTTTAAGAAAGTGGGTGTCCACAGCTGGGAAAGACAGGTATGTGGTGAGCAGCCTGATTAGCCCCTTGTAAGCAGGTGAGAGGGGTCGCAGGAACCCCAGAGCCACATACATCAGGCTCAGGGCACTTTAATCACCAGCATCCTCTTTCTGCCTCACTGTTATTCTAAATGCAGCTGTGCTGTGAAACCAATAAATAGGTGAGTGAAGGCTGTAATAACTCAAGGAGTAGGGGAAGAATATGAAGAGTAGGCACACACATGTGTGTGTGCCTGGGTTGGTGGCCAGAGAGCAGCAGCAGAAAACTGAAAGTCGGGACCAAGAAAGACAAGTAATTATCGAATAGAATTCACTCTAGGGAATACTTTACCAATCAGGTTAGAAATCCCCACATTATAGAAATTGAAAGTTGAAGTAAAGCATGTCAGAAACTCAGGAGAAAAACTAGAATTCAGGCAGATGTAAATTACAAAGTTAGACCGTGATAAATTCTAGTTACATATTATAAACCCTAAATTAATCCTCAAAAACCAAAACAAAGAGGCACAAAGGAATCACAAGATTACATCAATCCAAATAGAAATGCAGAAAAAGAGGAAAGAGGACAAAAGGGGACAAATAATAAATAAATAAATAGGTTAGACTTAAATCTAACCATATCATCAATCACATTAAATCTAAATACCTATTTAAGACGGAGAAAAAAAACCCCAAAAAACACAAAAAACAAGTGCAACTATATGTTGTCTACAAAAGGATGAAAAAAAAAAAAAAATCCTGCTAACACTAATCTAGAGGAAGCTGGACTGGTATGTTAGCATCAGACAAAATGACACCTGTGAGGGACTCAGAAAAATGTTGTTACCTGGTCTTCTGAGTGCTCACTGCCAGTGTTTCTTTTTTATGAGGGCTCTGATGAAGAAGCCAGTGAATCAGGGTGGACTTAGAAGACAAACACGTAGGAGGAGACCAGGAGACTTAAGTTCAGCTCCTACCACTTTATCTACTGGCTGTGACACTGAAGATAAATTACTTCACTTCTCTCAGCTCCCATTTCCCACCTGTAAAATGGGGATGGCAATTGTACTTACCACACAAGAGTTGTTATGAAATAAACAACTTGTACTAAAAAATCCTGTCACCAACTTTTTAGAGTGAAGAAAATAAAGAAATGTGGCATTTTACACATCTGGGGTGATGGGCAGAGATTCATCCCTGTTGTACATGTGTTCATGTGATAGAAAAGGGAGGGAACAGGAGTAAGAGGGGAGAGACTGAATGAAGATGGTGGGGGTAGGAAAATGAAACAAAAAGTATTGAGGAGACAGAAACATGCTCCAAGGACCCTGGGAATAATGGGGATGTGGTAAGAGGATAAAGGGTTTTCCTACTATATATTGGGTGGACATTTCAGCCATTTTTATTTAAAGATCTCAGTATAGGGCAAATCTATAGGCTAGGGGCTAGGGGAAATTCAGATGGCTCATGTATTGGTAATATATATATTTTTATTTGGGGGCAAAATTGCCTGTTTTACAAATGAGAAAAACTGTCATTCTCTATCTATACCATTGATGCTCCATGCTTGATCGTGGTGCAGCTGGGATCTATATGCAAAAAGATATTCCAGGGTTTAAGAATCACTCAGGAAAACATCTCCTTGAGGGTCAATTTGACCACAGTCACAGGTGAAGTTTGTTAGGCCATAATGATAATCGTTCACTCAATTATTTACTGGGCCTTTGACATGAACTAAACATGCTGGTGTTTGACATTCAAAAGATCGGTGCCTTTCTTCAAAGAGTTTCAGATCTGCATGTTTCTAATGTTTCTGCTTCCTATCCTCATTTCTTATGGTTCTCTATAAAAGAAAGATCCACATGGGGCAAATATTAAGACCTACACTTCCTGTTTTTGTCAGGCATGGTTTGGAATGCTCAAGTTTCCATTCAGGATGCAGCTCCTTTTCCAATTATGTCTGTAGGACAGTAGTGATTCATCATATGGCTTAATGTCATTAAACATTTACTAAGCACCCATAGTATGCCAGACACATGGAAAACAGATAAAAGACATTGTTCCTGCACAGCAGCCCTTTGTAAAAGAAGACTGATGAATATATGCTTTTTCAATAGATCAAGCAAGCAATATACGTTTTAAGAAATTTATAAATATTTAATCAAGATGTTGTACAGTAACTCTGACAGAGAAACCTAAGCTTCTTGCATTACTAAAATAGGATTCTAAATAAACTTTTAAAGGTCTACTGCTTTCGTGGACAAAATGGATTAAAAACATCTTGAAATAAACATTTCAAAATTATTCCATACAATTTCTCCTAAATTTCCCAGGAAAAAATTTAAAGATCAGAGAACATTTTAAACCCTAATAGACAAGATGAATTAATTCTGCATCATTTCAATCTAGATATAAAATGTGAAGATTTCATATTATCCCAGCAGCTTATACGTTAATAACTTGGAAAGGATTTGAAGTCTGACTTTATCCTTTCATTTTGAATGCCTTTAAATATAAACACACACGCACACACACACACACACACACACACGCATGCATGCACGCATGTGTGTGCACACACACAAACCCTTGTAGAAATGGGAGCTTTTGTCTACAGAGCTCTATCAGGTTGGCATTTTGTGGCTATTTGGAACATCATCTTTGACTCTAAACCCTTTTATTATAAAGTTAATTTTAGCTATGAATTTCCAGGTCTCTTGAGAGAATGTGTCATAACAAACTTACTTTGAGACAGATTTTTGGGTCTATATATAATTAAAAGTGCCCTTACATCTGCTCAGTAGCCATCCTAAAAACGTCCTTCTGAGATATAAGCGATGACCCACAACTTCCGATCTATATTTGTAGGTAGGATTCCATAGCAGCGACTGCCAGCTGGTGCCCTGCACTCTTCTCCCTCCTGTGCCACTGAAAGGGAACGATTTCTGTGTGGGAGGTCTAAAACTGTGGAGATTAAATTACCATCTGAGTGGACATGGTTACAATACCATTCGAATATATTACTTAACTCTCCGCTATGTTTTTCCCCTGCACTAATAGAGCTACCCAGGTGAGTTGTTACAGATCTATGTCAACTGCTATTGTTGCATTGAGCAGACTCAGGTTGCCAAACCTTTATCTGTCTGCTTGCTGGAGAGGAAAGTAGAGATGGTACTTTGACACAGTGGGGAATATAGTACATTTCTGAATGGAAGGAAAATTGGGTTTCTGGTGAATTGTTTACTGCTGCTGGAGAAACAAAAGAGGTTAATTTCATACTGTTTAATATAGCTTTGAAAGAAGGTAAAATAAAATAATGCTTGGGCATAACAGTGGTATGCTAGAAATCTGCCCTCCCCTAGGCAAAACAAACTCAGTATAGTTTTAGATGTTGAAAATAGAACTTAAATTCTTATGAATTCAGATCCTGAAGGATTATGTTAAGCAGTCCTTACAAATCATATCTCGTGCCAAGTGGCATATAGAAAAAATATGCAAAAATATGATTATGTTTCATTGAAGATTCTGTCTATTTTGTATTATGGCTGAATTTGAATTTTTATATTTATAGACATCATTACATCACATATGGTAAATGACTGTAAAATATGCATATATAAAAATTATATTGGTTTACCTATATGGAAATTGGTAAATGTATTCATGTGTATAATTTTTTAATTATCATTTAACTTCTAAAAAATGGGGCTGAAAATGAGTTGTTTTTTATGGACCCTGAAGTGTCAAGAAAGATTAATGTGTAGCATCAATAAATCATTCACCACATTGATGGCCCTTGGGCTATTTTTTACTGGTAGGAATAATTTTTTTTTAACAATTTCTATTACAATTCTCAATGTGTTGTTGATCTACATAGCTATGTTGGGGACAGAAGATTGTCCTTTTCTCTTTTGGACTGCCACACTGTGACCAGTGAAGGGAATAACATAGAATAGATGCTAAATAAATATTTGTGCTTGACCAAATAATAAGAATAGATATGTATTTATATAGTAAACTGCTTATACTTATTTTATTGAAGATATGATATAATAATATTAAATGATAATTTAAGTCACTCCACCCTAACAATTATTTCTGCTTTGCAAATTCCAAGCCTTTTCCACATCCATATTTTATACAATCATTATCAGAATACACTTATCATTCTATATTCTGAAGTTTCCTTTGTATTTGCCACAATCATTTCCCTAATTTAACAGTCTTCATAATTATCACATTAACTGCATAATAATACACTGCATAATATTCCCTTGTGTGGGTGAACCATAGTTTTCAAAACTGTTCTCTCATTATTAAACTTTGATCTTTTTTTCCATTTCTTTCTTTCATTAGTAACACTGCAATGAAGACCTTCATAATAAAGTTCTTTTTATTGTTGTTTCACCTGAATTATTTTATTCAGATAAATTCTAGGAATGAGCTGACTTGGTTAAAAGATGCATTTAATAGTCTCACTAAGGTTTCACATATCGCTTCCCAAAGGGCTTATACAACCATTTACAATATGTCCATCAGGGTATAGAGTACTCTGAAGTAAAGCTCCTAGTGAGGGGGCCAAAACTGTGTCCTTGGTTCAACACTCAAGAAGGCATCACCAGCATCATCTTCCTAGAATTTATTGAGCAATTTCTCTGGGGCAGGCAGAGTTCTAAGTTCTCTGGATGCTTACCTAATCTGAATCAGGTATTATTCTCCCTCTTCAAATAACAGTGGCTCAGAGCACTAAATTACCTGCCTAATGTCAACTGTATAGTCAAATACAGAACCTGGAATCCCTAATCCACATTTGTCTGATATGCACCAAATTATCTCTCTACTTTTTGTCATCTACATCTCTCACTATTTAAAAATGTATTTTCCAAAATGTGGCACCTATAGTGCTGATGTGAAGCAAAATAATTTTGCACAATGCATAGTTATACATTAATTTTGATGAGTATTAGAAAAAATATTGAAACAATGTTTTGAATATATTGGATTAAATATATTATTAAAATTTGTTTTACTTGTTATTTTTAAAATTTATTTGAATGTGGCTAATTAGGAAATTTTAAATTAGATATGTGGTTTGTATTTGTGGCTCGGATTAGAAAGCGCTGACTTAAAAACCAGTTGAGATTTTCTAGTCAAGATGGCAGAGTAGGTAAACTCTGTGCTTGCCACCTCTCAGGACCATATCAAAATTACAACTAAACTACAGAACAACCATTATTGAAAATCAATTGAAGCTACAATTAAAGACAGTGAAGGAGCCACCTCACGACTGGTAGGATGAGCAGAGACAGAAAATGGGCTGGTCCCATACCAGCGTGGGGCAGTTAAAAATCAGGATGGATATCTTAGCTGTGGTGGTTCCCCTAAAGGAGCAAGGAGTCCCAGCCCCACACAGGCTCCCCACCCCAGGGCTCTGGTGCTAGGAAGAGACATCCCAACAACACCTAGCTCCACTGGTAAAAACCAGTAAAGATTGTAGCTGAGTGAGATGGGGGTTACTGGAATTCCTCTTAAAGGGCCCACACAGAGACAGACTCACTTGTTTAGAGCTCAAGTGCTGAGGCAGCAGCTCACAAGGCACCAAGGACATATTGGGAGGAACTGAATTATCTGGCTTCAGGGTGAGGTCTGGAGGAGCAGCTTTTTTCCCAGAAAGAAGTGCTAGCAGGAGCCATTGTTCCTTTGTTGAGCCCTCCCCCATCCCAGCATGCAGACACAGGTAGACCCTATATGTGAATCTCTATCAACTTGGCTAACACTAGTTGCCCCTGCCCCACCTAACTTGTGCGTCCACTCAAGCCACTTCCAGTAGCTTTTCATACAAATGGCCTGTCTTGGCTCATGCTGCAGACTTTCCTAAAATCTCTCAAAAGTTTGCAAAACACAAACAAATAGCATCTGACCTCTGTGTTCCACATACCTCTTGCTGGGTAGCCCAAAGCTTGACACCAGTGGCAGTTGGCCTCAGTTTTTGGCTTGGCCTCTCTAGGCACCTCTAAGCCCAATGCAAGGGCATCTATCTTTGTATTGCTTGGTGACTCTTGCTGGGTGACCCCAGGAAAGGCGCAAGCTGTGGTTGAACTGAGCCTGGAGTAGGGTCCCTTCTAGGTGCCCTGAGGCCAACACATCCAGTGGGCAGCTTCAGACAGAGCTGGGCTGCATGCAAGGACAACACACCCAATGGGCAGACTCAACAGGAACCAGAATCTCACTAAAGCAAATCCTGCTCCATAGGGTCAGCCCCTACACAACAGCTCCTCCACTATAGTCAGTCAGTCCTCAAAACCAATAAGCCTGGGGGTTAGTCCCTTTCACTGAAGTGTGAACAGCAACCAAGGCTCAACTACAATAGGAGGGCACATAGAACACATACAAGGGACATACCTGAAGTACCTAGCTCAGGTGACCAAGGAAGACTGTGCTACTGGGCTCCACAACACATCTACTATATAAGGCCAGTCTACTAAGACCAAGTGACACAGTAGCCCTACCTAATACATAGAAACAAACATAGAGAGGCAACCAAAATGAGAAAACAAATGAACAAATATGACCCAAATAAAAGAACAGAACAAAGCTCCAGAAAAAGAACTAAACAAAATGGAGACAAGCAATCTACCATATGCAGAGTTCAAAACACTGGTTATAAGGATGCTTGATGACCTTAGGAGAAGAGTAGATGAACTCAATGAGAAATTTAACAATGAGATAGAAAATATAGATATTATTACCAGTGAGAAATGAAGAATACAATAACTGAAATAAAAAATACAGTAGAAGAAATCAGTAGTAGATTACATGAAGCAGAGGATTGTATTGGTGATTTAGAAGATGAGGTAGTGAAGAACACCCAATCAAAGCAGCAACAAAAACAAAGAAACCAAAAAAAATGAGAAGCCTCTGGGACAATATCAAACATATCAAAATTCACATTGTGGATTCCAGAAGGAGGAGAGAGCATGGAATTAAAAATCTGTTTGAAGAAATAATGATGGAAAACTTCCCTAACCTAACAAAGGAAGTAGACATACAAGCCCAGAAAGCTCAGGGAGTTCCAAACAAGATGAACACGTGTTAACTAAAATGTCAAAACTTAAAGACAGAGAGAATCTTAAAAGCAGCAAGAGAAAAGCAATTAGTTACCTACAAGGGAGCTTCCATAAGACTGTCAGATGGTTTATTAACAGTAACTTTGCAGGCCAGAAGGGATTGGCAGGAAATATTCAAAGTGATGAAACCCAAGACCTAAAACCAAGATTACTCTACCCAGCAAAGCTATCACTTAGAATCTAAAGACAGACAAAGAGCTTCCAAGACAAGAAAAAGCTAAAGGAGTTAATCACCACCAAACCAATATTACAAAAAGTGTTGGAGGGACTTCTTTAAGAAGAAAAAAATGTGTATCAAAAATATGAATAATAAAATAGCTACATAGCTATCAACAAGTACTTCAAATGAAAGAGAATTAAGTATTCCAATCAAATGGCAGGGTGGCCGAATGGATAAGAAAACGAGACCCTTATATATACTGCCTACAAGAGACTTGCTTCTGATCAAAAGAGACATAAAGACTGAAAGTAAAGGAATAGAAAAAGTATTTCAGAAAACTGAAAATGAACAAACAAAACAAGAAAAGCTGAGGTAGCAATACCACTACCAGACAAAATAGACTAAAACAAAGGTATAGCAAGAGACAAAGAAGGATCCAGTAATACCACTTCTGGGTATTTATCCAAAAAAACCCAAACACTTCTTTGAAGGGATATGTGCATCCACATGTTTATTGCAGCATTATTTACAATAGCTAAGATATGGAGGCAACCTGGATAAGGATCAATGGAGGAATGAATAAAGAAAAAGCGGTACTTATATATAACAAAATATTATCTGATTTAAAAAAGAATGAAATCTTGCCATCTGCAACAACATGGCAACATAGAGGGTATCGTGGGGAGTGAAGTTAAGTCAGACAGAGAGAGAAATGCTGTATAATTTCACTTACATGTGGAATTAAAGAACAAAATACATAAACAAAACAGAAACAAACTCATAGATACTAAGAACATTTTGATGGTTGTCAGACAGGAGAGGGGTTGAGGGGGCTGGGTAAAAAAGGGAAAGGGATTAAGAACAAATTGGCAGTTACAAAATAGTCATGAGGATGTAAAGCCTAAGAAATATAGTCAACAATATTATAATAACTATACACGATGTCAGATGAGGTGATCACTTTGTAAGTTATATAAATATCTAATCACCATGTTGTAAACTTGAAACTATTATAATATTTTATGTCATCTGTATTTGAAAGATAAAATATTATTTAAAATATCATTTAAAAAGTTTGAAATCCAATATATTGCGACTATAGAATGTAGTTCTTGAAAGACTTCATTCAGACTGGTCAAAGTCAACCCTTCGATTTTGTCTTCATTTACACTATAATCTCTTTCTCTCTCTCTCTCTCTCTCTCTCTCTCTCTCTCTCTCTCTCTCTCTCAGAGAACTGAATTGAGTTCAGGTAAGAAGGAAAACAATGATCAATGTAGGCTGGCTGGTGTCTGTTGGTGGAGATTAGCTTTGAACAGAGGTTTAAAGGACAGAGAACCTAATCTCTGTGTAAATGGCAAGAGAGGATCCACATTCTAGAAGGGAGAAAAGCGAATAAAAGCATGGAGTGAATGGAATTCATCAGAAAAGTGACTGATAATAATGCAAGTTTCTCTGTTTTGAAGTGGGGAAATCATGGGATAATTACCCATTTTACTTTAACATTTATTAAGTGCAAACTATGGTTCAGATAAGGAGTGGTCAAATAAGGCATGACTGGATGACCTTCCAGATCCTTCATGATGATGAGATTCTGTGAAGATACACCCCAGGCAGCTTACTCACACAAAGACTACACAATACCATAAGCCTTGCATCAGACTGGATCAGGATGCTGTTTTACTAACTTATACTTGAAATGGGACTTTTTTCCATTGTGTTCTCCAGGAAACAATCTGAAATATAAGCCCCGCCTGCACTTGATCATACATTCATGAAATTCAGAAGAGAATGTGATTTACTTTGAAAAAGTATAATTAGACTAATTCATATTTACAAAATAAAGAAAAGAAAAATAACTCTAATTCTTTTATTGGGTGATGTTTAAAAAGAAGAAACAAAAATGATAGAATTGTGACAGTTAATTTGACAAGATACACAGAGGGCTCCTCAGGAACACCTGCAGCCAACCTTCTGTGTGACACGAGAAAGCCCTGGAAAAGCCAAGGAACAGAAGGGGAGGGAGGGGAAGGCACTGAGATGAAACTCAGATGTTCTCAGAACGGTCTCCCCAGCGCATCCTCAAGTCGTCAGCCATAATACAAACAGAAAGTTAGGGTGGGGAAACTTAAAAAGAAATCAGAAAGATCTCGAAATCTTCATCAGTCCTAATTCTGATTTTGCTTAAAATAAAAATAGCATCATTTGCCTTGTGCTTTACAGTTTATAGCATGTTTTAACAGATAGTCTATGTTTAAGTTTCACAACAACTCTTTGGGATTTTACAGATGACGTGAGAGTTTCCGAGGCTGAGGGATCTCTCCCTGGCCCACTCCCCACACCTCTTCTTCCATGAATAGTGGAGATGGAGCACACACCTAGGTCTTCACACTCCAAAGTTCTCTCCACTACACCAAGACACGTGCCAGCAGCTTTGGCTTCAGGTGCCCTGGGATAATTCACAGACACATTCGTTTTCCTACTTAGATCCTGCTGCACTCAAGTGGTGGCTAAAAGGAAAGTGAACTTGTGAACACTGGCCTTCTAGAAGAACTGTCTAGCACGCAGCATATCCAGCCAGTGTTTCAGGCAGTAACATCTCCCCAGCAGCCACACGTGTCTGGTCTGCCTCACGTGCAACATAAAATTGTGGCATCCCATGGCAAGAACAAAAGGCTTCTTGTCCCTAAATCTCCCGTGCTGCCTGCCAATGCAGCTAGAATTTCCACCATTCACGTTACTCCTTTGGGTAAGATATAACCACTCCTTTTAAAAAGCAATTATGTTATTGAGATGGAAATATCATGACACACAGAATTGAGACACTAAGGAAAGGGGGTAGAGGTCAAAGTGATTCCGACAGGTGGTACCAGGGAGGGGAGCTTTGTGGGGTGGCCAAGGAATTCCTCCTGATGGTTGTATGAGAGACTGGATGCGTGAGGAGTGGGTGTGAGATGACCTTTTCTCTAACTCTGTTCAGGGCTCTCCCTGTCCCTGTCCTTGTCATTCTGAAGCAGCCTGTCCTTGCTGAGTAGTCCACAGACCCTGTCAATCACACTCAAGATTCCACAAAATAGGGTAACAAGCCAAGATGCTAATTTGATACGACCCAACAATTGTGAAGTGATCCTCAGAACTGAAATAGCAAACACTGTCTTTCACTGGGTTACTGCAGTAGGGTGCGGACTGGTTTAGCCTTGCTTCCACACAGAAATCATTTCCTGAGTGTCAAAAATGACATGAGCTTTCAGCAGGGTGAGGAGGTGCTGGCAGTGATTAATACATTTATTTTCTCAAACCCATTTCAAAGATCATTTGCCTTTTTCTGTGGAGCTGTGAACGTCCATATTGCAACACGCTTTCCTATAAAATGATGTAATTAATGAGTTAAAAGAGAAGCATAGAAGTTCTTTTAGAAGCATATTTATATCGATCCATAACAAAACTGAGATTCTTAAGCCTGCTTTTTAATAATCATAGAAAGACAATGTAACAAATGTATTTTAGAGGCATAGCAGAAAACACCGTGACTGGTGACTGAATGTTAGAAAGTAGAGTCTAAACAATTTGAATCAATGACTGTTAAGTGAGCTTGATACTGTAAAGAGAACTTAGGACAAGACTTTGCACATAGTAGGTGCTCGATAAATGTTTTCTAACTTATTCATTAGCTGAGCAGATTAAGAATATAGATAAAATTTCAAGAGCATTATTTAACTTTGCAAGTATTTTAAGAAAGTAAAATAAGTTAAAATATTTTAACTTATAATGAATTATAGCAGTTCATAGGTACTACTTGTGAATCAGAAATTATCTATTCATTACCATATAAGAGAAATTACTTGATTTCCTTGTTCAAAATCTTCCAGCCTCTAAGACCTAAAGGACATGGCACATCCTCAGATCTCCTACCTTAATTTCTATCGCTCATTGGTTCAAGTCCTCTGCATTGATCTACTTCCTGTTTTCCTTCAGGGTCTTTATATTTTACTATTCATTTTTGGATGCTCTTCCTCCAATTGTGGCTCACTCCTTCCTATCACTTAACTCTTGCTTTGACATCCTCCCCTCAGAGAAGCCTCCTTAGGCCACTCCTTCTCATTCTCCGTCCCTTACCCTAATTTATTCATTTTTTCATGGTATGTATTACTGCCTGAAATTAGAAAATTTATTGTTTGCTTATGTCAAGTTCAGTACCTGGCACCCGGTGAACATTTTAAAGAGTCAGTGTTTCTAAATCATTTTGTTGGCTGGTATAGACTAAAGGGTCATAATCCTAACACCTTCAGTTGCCAGGGAGGTAAGCATATTCTAAGATAACAAGATATGGTGTGTGAGCAGCAGATAACTGAAAAGTTTAGACTCCATAAACGGGTATTCAAATAAAAACAATGAAAAAATTGTGTTGACCAAATAAAAATAGATTTGGGGACCAGTTTGGGCCTGACCTCTCTGGGTTTACATAAATAACACATTTATAGATACCAATGTTCACCTAATGGTAGTTGGTTTGGGGGCGGGGGGAATTACTGTTTCTAATAAATATTTATTCCCACTTCTCCCTCTTCCTTTCTTTTGTCTTCTTTTCCTTAATATTTTTTCCTTAAGATCTGAAGGTGAATGAGGACAACGTATGTGTTCGATTCTTGACTGTTTAGCGACCTAATCATATGAGCAGTTACTGCAAATGAAAACATCTGTAGGTTTCCTGATCACAGAAACAGGAAGCTCCAAACTGAAGAATACAGTTGTGAAATGTAGAGGGAGGGACTTGCTAAAGATAGAAAATAAGAAACACCACCCCTAATTTCTGGTACCTATTCTCAAGTATGCAGACAGGGAGAATTCCCAGAGGAATAATCATCTTATAATATAAATAAGGTTAATGAGATATAAAGACTTTATTTGATAACTAGAACTGTCCACTCTGCTTCCATGGTTTCTTCCTGGTAGGCTAAGATTGATCTTAGGTGGTTCTGATTCTCTGACGTCCTAACTGGTCTGTGATAGGGTTCAGATTGAGTCAATCTATTATCATCTGCTATTTATATTTCTCTGCAATCAATGTCCATGCCACGTTGCTTCAGGCTGTGATTCACAATCATAAACTGTGGTTTATATTTATCAACTTCAGTTATGAGAAATATTGGGCAGGCAGGATGTAATTACACTGACATGAGTTACTAGAAGACAAACACAGAAGCTCACAGCAGTGACTACAGAAGTCAGGAACATTCTCCCCACAAGCTCAGTTTCTGTGTCCAAATCTATAGCTCCCCAGCATTGAGGTTGCTGCAATTTCTTGTGTTTTTAGAAGCCCTGTTCATGTTTCCACCAAGTTGAAATAGCATTTTGTAATAGAGATGTCAGCATTTTCAACTGTACTTTGTGATTCTTTTGCAAGACAATGACAAGCTTTGTAGGAGTTTGCCATCATTTAGATTAATTTATGGTGGGGCTGTCAAGCCTTGAATTAACAGGGAAGACCTAGCAAAAACTAATCTGTCAGTTCAAGGCACAGACCTCAATCCTTTAATCACAGCTAAACTCTTTTACTTCTGGGGCACTAAAGCTGTCCTCACAGCAGGGTGTTATGGCAAGTTTATAGTCTCTAAAGGGTAGAAATATTATCAAATTTCAGTTCAATTACATGTTTTCAAGCAATATCAGCTTGTAGATATCGCTAAAATCTTTGCCTTTTTTTCCTGGAAAGATTTCATTATCATCTTAAGGTGCTTTTCAGAATTCATTATTTTTAAAACAGACATTCTAATTTAGGCTTTTTCTCATAGGGTATTACTTTGAAAACAGATGACTAAATTTTCAGTGGGCTAGATCAACACTAGGAAGGCAGCAAATTAATCGGAGATAAAGAAATATGTGACTACTGACAGACTCATCCACAACAAAGAACACACAGCCCCCACCTGTGACCAAACCTATATGCAAGTGGCTGTTTCCTACTGATTAATTCTAATTAATCACAGGGAATCACAGATGTCAAAAAATTTAAAAACCCATACCAAATTGCAAGTCTATTGACACCATTTTTCCAGCAGCCATTTGCTTGCTCCATGTCTATCACATTTTGGTAATTCTTGGTGTATTTAAAACTTTTTCATTATTATTATATTTATTACAGTGATCTGTGATCCGTGATCATTGATGCTATTATAGTAATTGCTTGTGGGTGCCGTGAACCACACCCAGATCAATGGTGTGTGTGTTCTGACTGCCTCTGTCTGGCCATTCCCCTGTCTCTCTCCTGCTCCTCAGGCCTCCCTATTCTCTGAGACACAGCAATACTAAAATTAGGCCAATTAATAACCCTATCATGGCCTCTGAGTGTTTAAAGTGAAGGGAAGCATTGTACGTTTCTTATTTAGAATAAATAGCTAGAAATGATTAAGCTTAGTGAGAAAGGCATATTGAAAGCCAAGATAGGCTGAAATCTCAGCTTCTTGTACCAAACAGTTAGGCAAGTTATGAATGCAAAGGAGAAAGTCTGGAAGGAAATTAAAAGTGCTACTTCAGAGAACACATGAATGATAAGAAAGCAAAACAGCATAAATGGTGATGTGAAGAAAGTTCTAGTGGTCCAGATGGAAGATCAAATGGGTCACAACATTCCTTTAAGCCAAAGCCTAATTCAGAGCAAGACTCTCTCTTCAGTTCTATGAAGGCTGAGAGAGGTGAGGAAGCTGGAGAAGAAAAGAAGCCATCTCCACAACATAAAAGTGCAAGAGGAAGCAGCAAATGCTGATGGAAAAGCTGAAGCAAGTTATCAGGAAGATCTAGCAAAGATAATTAGAGAAGGTGGCTACACAAAACAGATTTTCAGTGTAGATAAAACAGTCTTATATTGGAAGAAGATCCACCTAGGACTTTCGTAGCTAGAGAGGAAAAGTTGATGCTTAGTTTCAAAGTTTCAAAGGACAGGCTGACTCTCTTATTATAGGATAATGAAACTGGTGATTTTCAGTTAAATCAGTCTTGACCCACCATTCTGAAAGTCCAATAGCCAGCCCTTAAGAATTACTTTAAATCTACCCTGCCTGTGCTCTGTAAATGGAACCCAAAAGCCAGTATGATAGTACATCTGTTCACAACATGGTTTACTGAATAATTTAAGACCACTGTTGAGATCTGCTCAGAAGAAAAGCTTTCTTTCAAAATACTACTGCGCATTGGCAATGCACCTGGTCACCCAAGAGCTCTGATGGAGCTATACAAGATGAATGTTGTTTTCATGCCCACTAATGCAACGTCAATTCTGTAGCCCATGAATCAAGGAGTAATTTTGATTTTTAAGTCTTATTATTTAAAAATACATTTAGTAAGGCTGTAGCTGCCATATAGGTAGTGAGTCCTCTGATGGATCTGGACAAAGTAAAATAAAAACTTTCTGGAGAGGATTTGCCATTCTAAATATCATTACGAGCATTTGTGATTCAAAGGTTTCAAAACATCAATGTTAACAGGAGTTTGGGAGTTTGGAAGAAGTTGATTTCAATTCTCATGGATAACTTTGAGGTGTTTAAGATTTTAGTGGGGGAAGTAACTGCAGATGTGGTAGAAACAGCAAGAGAACTAGAATTAGTTCTGAAGATGGAACTAAATTGCTGCAATCTCATGGCAAAGCTTAAAACAGATGAGGAGTTGCTTCTTATCGATGTACAAGGAAAGTGGTCTCTTGAAATGAAATCTACTCCTGGTGAAGATGCTGTAAAGGCTATTGAAATGGAGGCAAAGGATTTAGAATATGACATAAACTTAGCTTATAAGCAGCAGTAGGCTTTGAGAGGGCCAACTCCAGTTTTGAAAGAAGTTCTACAGTGGGTAAATGCTGTCAAAAAGCATTCCATGCTACAGGAAAATAGTGAAAGTAAGAGTCAATCGATGGAGCAAATTCTGTGTTGTCTTATCTTAAAAACTTGCCACAGCCACCGCAGCCTTCAGCACCCCACCCTGATCAATCAGCAGCCATCAACACTGAGGTGAGACCTGCCACTGGCAAAAAGGTTAAGACTTGCTGGAGGTTCAGATGATGGTTGGTATTTTTTAGCAATAAATTTTAAAATTAAGGTCTATACATTGTATTTTTAGACATAATGCTTTTGTACACTTAATAGAGTACACTATAGTGTAAATATGATTTTCTATGCCCTGGGAAACCAAAAAATGTCTGTGACTCACTTTATTGTGATATTTTTTTTTGTTGCAGTGGCCTGGAACCAACCTGCGATATCTCTGAGGTATGCCCGTAAATCACATTGAGGTCCTCTACTAGTCAAGAGAGTAATATTTTCTCCCAATTACTCTTTTTCCCCACAAAAATGAAAAGCCTGTGCCCTTGATATTTACTTTCAGGTATAGCATATTGTTGTATCTAAAATCTCTCTTTCTTGCATTCGCAGGATGTGCAAACATTTTCTCACAGTTTTAAATTGGAGATTGCAATAATAGTTTGTTTATTTGTTTATTTGTTTAAGGGGAGGCAACCTTTGGTTGACCTCACAGATTGCAAGGACCTTATTAGCTTACAATCCCTTATTTTTTATTTTATTTTTTTTTTATGTCTAGAGCACCTGGTCTTCCTAGGTGGTCTCCCATCCAAGTACTAACCAGGCCTGACCCTGCTTAGTTTCTGAGATCAGGTGGGATCAGGTTTGTTCAAGGCGGTATGGCTGTAGACAATAATAGTTCATTTTAAATTTCATATATTTCAAAATCTTAATTATATATTTGAATGGAATTATCCATTATTTAAGACTAGTAAGAAATTTAAAAGAAGTAATTGACTTACATAGTAGAGTAAGATACAATGCTATCAATTCTACTGTTGAGAGTTTGTAAATATTCTTATATAAAACAAAGTGCCACTTCAACATTCTAAGTGACTTCATGTATATTTCAATAGTTTCCGATCAATATTTTCCTTTATAATCACATATAATTTAAAAGCTAAGGACCAGATATAGCTTGTCATAAATAATTGACAGCTGTCACTGTGAAAAACAAACTGTTAAAAACTGCTGACAAAAGCAATATGTTTATATTTTTTGTTAAAAAAAATCATATTTTTCCAGTTCCTTTCCATCTCTGTTAGCTTTTAAAGCCAGCCCCTCCTCATTCTTTCAATGTTCAGTTTGTGATTCAGGCTTTTTCGTCATTTCTCGATTGTCAAGAAAAAGATGAAATTACTTCAAGTATCAAGGAACTATAAAATATCCATAAAATAAATGAAGTAGTTAAAATTAAAACTGGGCTAAGCTTATACACCTGTGTGCAGATTCTAGAGCCCAAGACTTATAACAAACAGATATCAGGACTAAGGAATCCAGAAAAGATGTCATAATTTTGAATCATTTGTATCCTCTCTTTCCTTTCCAGTGCTTACTGCATATCTGCTTTGCTCTCTGGCCCAATTAAGCACAAGTTTAGAGATTTGTTTTTGTTGATATGACTCAATGAGGTTGACCTACTATAATGGATCTGGCCAGCAGAAAAGAACATCCTCCAAATAGCTCTTATGCCGTGGGCTGGTGCTCTGTGACCTGGGAAGGAATCCATGTCAGTAGTTGCTGGATCTAATTCTGACTGGGGTGGGACCTACCAGAGAAGATACTTACAAATCCTAATTGTTGGCTTGAGAAGTGTTGGTTGGTTAGGAATTGCTGATATCAGCTCAGAGTAGAGAGGCTAGGCAAAATCCTTCCCAGCATTCACCTTGTCTACCAATTCCCAAAGGACCGAATACTTATTTTCCTATACTTGACACCCTTCAAAAAAATAGCCCAAATCTTCCTTGGGTGGTTTCTTAACAATTCATTAATTCATTCATTAAACATTTGTTGAGAACATACTCTCTACTGGGTATATTCTAGGTCAATGTTTCTCAATTTTTGCTGCTCATTTAAATTTCCTAAAGAGCCTTTAAAATATGCCTGTTAGGCCCCAAGCCAGATACTCAGTCATTGGACATGCTCCTAAGTGTAATTAGGATTAAGAAACACTTTCTAGACACCAAGGTTATGGAGGTGAACAGAATAAACTACCATGTGCTCTTGGTACTTACATTTTAGTGAAGAAAATAGCCCAAAATATTTATAAAGACATTTATTTCTGCTGTTATGGCAGTCTAGAACACACGAGAACCTTCTTAAAATGTCAGATCTAAAAATACTTAGTAAACACTTTGGAGACTGCAAAAGATCGTAGAAAATCCAAGGGAGTCAGGAATATACCCTAAAACCCAGGGAAGGAGGTGAACATTGAAGCCACTGAGTTAGTAAATTTGTGGCCTAGAGCTCAAGGGTGGTGGTGGTGCTGAAGTTACGCTGGTTCTGGGACAAGATCTTGAGCCCTGTGGATCAAAGTCCACCCTAAATAAAGGTGGAACCCAGAAAGGGTTAGGTCCTGGTAGGAAAGGGTAAATTAATGTGTGTGTGTGTGCACATATATACATAGTCATTGCCACAGCTACATTCCCTGTAAATGCTCCAGGGTCAGTCGGAAAGGAAGGTTATTGTTCTTGGCTTGGCTCTAGGTAGCAGTGAAAGTGAACACATATCTCTGATTATTGCAGTCACTGCCCAGCCCTCGAGTGGAGGGTCCTGGTGTTTGGATATGTCTTATTTGCATGATCCTGAAAACTATAAGGTATAAATTATACCTTTAAACAGACTTGGGTCTTTGTTGTCCCAAGGTGCCTGAAAGAAAAAGGATAATCTATTTTATTCTTTAAAGAATTGCTATAGGTAGAGGACTGTCATTTAGAAGAATAAAAAAATCACAAAGTTCACAGAAAACAAAATATTATATATGAGAATCAGTGGAAAAAGTTAAAAATAAAAACCCAGACATACAAAAATTTCAGAAGTTGGTATAACCATATCAAATACAAAATATGCGTGTTTAATACCCTTAAGAAATAAAGAGAAACTTGGAAATACAAGAGGGGAATAGGAGACTATCAAAAATGATCATGCAGTTTTGAAAAAAAATACAACTGTAGAAATAAAAAATATACTTATTGAAATAAAAACTTCAATGAGAGTTTTATGTAGAGTAACCCAACAGAAGACAGAAGTAGCACTGAACATCCAAAGGAGATGGATGTTATATACTAATTCTTCAAAGAACCCCATGAGACCAGTTATTATTTCTGCATTACCAACGTGTAAAATATAGTTCAGAGACACAAGACATTTTCCTAAGTTATCGAGATAGTAGATAATGGAGAAATAGATTTGAATCCAGTCTGTCCAACTACGAAGATGACAACTAATAGGAAGCTCTGGTGTGGCCACTCTGCCCTCACTCTAAAACTGCTCTTCTGTCTTGCTCTGTCTTGTTCTTTTTTATTTTGCTCTCTCCCGTTTATCCCTAAAATATGTTATGGCTGCTTCTGCTACACAATTTTCCAGAGTCAGTACACCCTTAAAGAAAGGAAGGTTTTTGATTTTTCGAGGCTTGGAAAGCGATGATGACAGGGATGCGGATACTAAGACTGAAGTGCAGCTTTTTGAACTCCTACTATGTGTGGGTTCTTTACAAATGCAAATATAAGATAAGAAAGTCCTGGCTGTTATGGGCACAAGATTAAAGATACAGCTAAGCAATTTGGAAGGGATGTGTTAAATAAAGATTGCCTTGCAATAACTTCCAAATGCTATTCTGGTCCCCTAAGCCTGATCAAAGCTTCTTTTTAAACCAGGCACTGAACGTTTTATCTTGGATATAAATTTTTCACTTGTTTTGACGTCTCTGAAGATTTTTTTAAAAACTTGCCAAAAAAAAAAAAATCTAAATATATATAACAGATTTCTGAGTGCACCTTGAGAGAAATGTATTCTTGATCCAGAACAGCCACCCCAGCCCATGTAGTCACGCTGTCATCAAAGGAAGGGGCCACACACAGGTGAATGTCTGTGCTACTCCCTGGAACACACTTTGAGAGCAAACCTTCACCCCAGACTCCAGGCTGTTCTCAAATGAGTGATCTTTTGCTCCAGCCTGCAACCTCCAAGGGTGCCAAAATGGCTCACTCAAGACTCATTTTGCTTCTGGACAGCCATCTGTCCTAAACTCATACTCAGAGTCAAAGAAATATAATTTTCTCATAGGGTCAGTGTCTTGAGGGAGCGATCTTCTCCCAGAAGATCTTACTGATGATGAAAACCTCCAGGCTCTCTCTAGGTTGGCTGTTGTTCAGTATGTCTTAGTCTCAGACATTTCTCCTTTCTGAAACCCAGGCAAGTCAGACCACAACACATCAGCCACACAGGCAGAGAGACTCCAGACCCAACCCAAATCCAGGCTTCTAGAGTGTGTCCTTTTCGTTGTACTTTTTCTGATATCTTGAGGCCTGAGCATCTCCAGGAAACCCCTTCTCAGAAAAGAGATTAGCAAATTCTGCAGTCAAAGCCAGATGAGTCAACACTCGCAGTTCTAAGAAGACTATCTATCCCCTTGGTCTGAAATCAAGGAGACGGTCCTTGTCACTGTGTCAGATACATGATCCTGGATTGAAAAGCTTTCAATTCAGAAAGTTTTTAAAAGAAAAGAATAGCACAAATCTAGGGCAGGCAGAGCATGCTTTTCATATGGGGTTTAGTTAGGGGGAAAGACCCTTCATGGTGCTTAAAAGATCGTACTTAGACCGTGGCCAACAAGGGTGGTTATCCATCTGCAGGTGGGTTTTCTAGATCAGTGGTTCTGGGCTGATGGGGTTGCCACCATGAGCAATATGAAATGCTATCTGACATCACCGTTCCAGGAAAGTGCCATTTCGAAGGAGAAAGACAAAGTAACTCGCTTCCCCTCGTGGTTGTGTTCGTGACGCCTATGCCACAGCGGATCACAACTGTCGAGTGCCCAGCTGAGCATGCTGCCTTCCAACGCGATCTGTAGAACTTTGAAAACCACCCTCTGGGCTCTTTGGGTTCATATGAAGAACAATATGGGTTGGATGTTCTGAATCTTACATAACAACAATTCCTGATTATAACCTGTTTTAAAATGTTTGCTCCCCTGTATATTAATAACTAATTCTGGCATCAGGCAGTGGAAAGTTAAGAAATCTGAAACTACCCAGATTTTCCCAAAGCGTTTGAACACTGGGTTTTAATTCGCAGATAAATAAATGACTAACTCAAACATTTAAAGAGCTTTTCGTCATCAGATTTGCAACGTAATGTGATCCCTATTCTCTCTTAAAATAGTTGTCTTATCTTTCTTAGAAAGACAAAAATATTATGTGACATTTTGGGACTACCCCATGAATATCAGTGTTTGAATGGTGTGAGACAGCTTTTCCTGATGGCAAAATAAAAGATATTGCTTTGATCCGTTTTAAGGAAAATGAGATATTTTATTCACAAATCATCCTTTTCCACTATTTTAAAGCAGAATATTACATTGTAAAGGGGGAAGGTAAGGTTTAAAAAATTATCCTTATCATTAAGAATAAATAAATGCCTGCCTTTGCCTAACTGGACAGCTTGAACTTTATGGCTCAGAGGAGTTTTCAGAACAAAAGTGAAATAAGTATTTTGGAACGAAGGACATTGCCAGTATAAAAAAGTATTAAGGGAGGGTTTGAAATTCCTCTTTGCATCTCTAAGATATCTTTGGGCCGAAGAAGAGGGCCCAAATCTCAAAAACACAACAGAGTGACAAGTTTGCTGACAAACACCTCATCAAGTGGATGTGAAAAAAATTAAAACACCAACAGATGGAATGTGTCTGCACGCCCTCCCTGCTGTGGTGTGTGTCACTGAATATCAGCAGCATGTACTGGGGAGGCCCCGCAGGGTCCTGCCTTCAAAAGGGAGAGCAGTAATGACCCAAATGTACTCCTCTACACAAGCAGCTCAAGGTTGACGAATGCCCTGTCTGCAGCTGGCTGTTGTTGCCTCTTCCTTTTTCCTTAGGTGCCCTTTCTTAGGAAAACAAACAAACACACAAACAAACAAAAAAACCCCAGAAAATCAGGCCATAATTTTGGATCAGAGAAACTTCCCATTTATATTTCCATAAAAACTTTGGTAAATATCATCTTGTAGGTTTAAAGAATCAAGCCTCCTGTCCCTGTTAAGTGGGAAAATGAATGAGTAAATTTTCCCCAACATTAGCATTAAAAACCATAAATATGTCTCGATGAGAAAGTTTTCCTTTTCGAGGGCAAGAAGTGACAAAATCTAAACTAAATTACAGTGGCATTCTGGGAACCAAAGTGGTACTACAGTTCAATAAACTAAGGTAATTAGACAACCTGAGGATTTTTTTTGGGGGGGGGGGTGTTGGGGAGGATCCGAACCTAAAGCATGGGCTTTGTAAAGGCTCGAGATCGGTGTTAGAACCCAATTCAGTATCCGAGCTTCTCAGCTTCACAGCCAGCACACTTTGCCTTTCAGGTACGGCTCGTTTGATTATCGCTCCGGCCTCCCCATCTCCGAATGGTTTTGTGTAACTTTCAAGTGCAGCAGTGGTTTGCAAACTGACAAGTGTTTCATTTTGAAATGGAGTCATCAAATGCCTGCAGCTTTCAGGAGCCTCCTCTTTTCATGAGAACAAACAAAGGGAAATGTTTTTAGTACAAAATCCCTTTTTAACAAATAAAAAGCTTGTATTGCACTGCGGGGTTGCCCACCTCCACAAAGCCCCGGCTCTCTTCGGTGGCCCTCAGAAGCAAGCTTTCCATTGTGTAATTCATCCAGGGATAGATATCTGCTGGGCTAATGAGCTCTCCTGCAGCCTCTTCTCCCGCAGGCGAATCCCCAAAAGCACAGTCTTAAATCAGATACTGTTAATGCCAAAAGAGAGAGGAACAGGGGACAGAAAGGGGAAAAAAAAGAGTCGGGTCGAGAAAACCAGGTTAGCGGGAGGCCAATGATCATACATCACATCTGGCCTCAGTGAAGTTGTGTGCTTGAAGATTTCCAGCCACACGGTTAATTTCTAAGCTTGTTCCTTCATGGCCAAGGTTCTATTTTGAGTGTCGCATCATTTGAGCACATCTCCAATGGATATTAATGCAATAGATCATCACGGCAGCTGGCTCTTAAATATACTGATAGCAACCTTGACCGGGGACTGATTAGAAAGGGCAGGATACAGGAGCATTCCCTTTTCGCATTGGAAACCTGAAGGCTCCGATTCCTGTCCCATTACTAATTTCCCCATGTTTTACACTGTCACTGGTGAGTCCAGCAGATATTATTAGGAAGCCGTGTGACAGCATCTAATAAAGTATGTTGGGAGAGAAATCATGTCTCCCCTTTGCATTGATGATCTTTTGGAGAAATACAGTGTTGTGGATTACGGGAGGTGGAGGTTGCAAACACTGATGGCACCCACGGCAATTCATCATCAGCCTGCAACTTGCCGGTGATCTACAGCTATAAGGGAATAGCTTCCAGGAGGGACAGAATGGAGGGTCTGTCTTATTCATGTTCGTAAAGATGTTCTAGAGAGGACCATCTGATTATTTATTGGCTGTTCTCAATCCTTGAACACAATTTTAGGACGATGCAGGTTTCCGTGCGGTGTGAGCTGCCTCTGTAGGATATTCTGCCTTTAGAAGTGTCCAATGGGTTGCCCTGAAACAGTGGAGACTGTGTTACGAGGGTTTAGCGGTGAATGGGTGGAATTCAAAAGGCCAGGGGAGGTATTAATAATGTTGGGGTTAACAGAGTCAGCTCGTTTTAGAAATCTGGTATTTGAGTTTTTCAACATTATCCAAAGTAGGTTTACCACATTCTTTTTAACAAACTCTCCAGCACACAGCAGATGGTTCCTCTATTAACAACCATTTGCATTTAACATATTGCAATGATTTATGTACCACATGCCACTGAGCAAAGCAAAAACATTCAGTAGCAACTAATTAGTTAAGTGTAAAGACACATATCTCCATGTACAGAGCCCTCCTCCATGTTTTACAATTTTTTTATCATTTCCTGTTTCATTTGTGTAAAGTACTTAAGTCTGAACTATGACTTTCGTCTTACAATTATGGCGATGCTGAAATTATGGTTCTATTAATACTTCGATCATACTTTTTTGTCTATTCAGGAGGTTATCGTTTGCATGTCAGAATTTCCCTGGGCACTGATAGATCAGCCACATTTTGTCTTTAAATGTCAGAATGCTTGTATGTTATTCTCAGACCCACAAAAATGCTTACTTTAAGAAGTCACTTAGCCTTTAAAACAGAACACACTATATATATATAATAGAGATGAAATACGACATCTAATTAAAAAAGGTGATTTACGAAGAGTAATTAGTTTCAAAAGTTTTTTCTTAACACATAATTCTTTTTGCATCTTATTTTCTTCACTAAGTTGCCCACTGTAGTGAGTTCACATAATTTTTCCTTCACCTGCTTAAACCTCTGCTTCAATTCCTTCACAGCTCATGAATTTGTCTTTAAACAGGATGTGCTTCTTAAGTTGGGGACCCCTGAACCTCCCCAGCACAGAAAGGTTTGGCTGCCTTTCCAAAGCATATTCCCTGAAGCCAGAGGAAAAACAGAACTAAAGATGGCCTCAGTTACTGCATTCTATGAAAAAGAAATCCCAAACTCTTTTTCTGTCTTAGATGATCCTGAGACATTTTCTTCTTTTTTTTCTGACCAGCAGGGGCAACGGACATTATGATACTGTGTGTCAAGGTGATAGTGTTAGGACTGGGGGATGAAACAATGAATCTTTTATAACTACAGGTTCCATTCTCAAGAGGCCTCCATGCAAAATGTCAGAGTAAGCCATCCATCATCGTGAGGTTGACTGCACGTTGCGACCCAGAGGAAATGGGTATAGCAGGACTGCATTTATCCAGAACTCAAGGAGCCAAGCTGAGAAAACCTGAACTAGCTCTGCTCCTTTTGTAATTCCCAGTTTTCAGGTTCATGGAGATCTCTAATAGCGAAGAACTCTAGAACTACAGTAAGGATAAATTTAACCCGCTGAAGTCTTTAAAGGGAAGGGAAACGAGACAGGAAATATAAGTGCATTAACCAAGGTACGAGAGAGTATGAATTATATATTAGTATAAATATAAACTCAGTCCAGAAATATCGAAAAGGGGAGTTTGTAGAAGTAAAAATATCAATGGTTAATAGTGGTAGGGCCAATATGTTGTTGTGAGAATAATAAAAAATAATTGAAAACAAAAAAGAAAGCAAAACCGCTTTTGAGATCATAATATTCCATTGTCACTACCACTCCTGGGACGTTATAATAACCACCATTTATTTAACACATACTTGCATTTTGTATAAATTAATAATCTTTAAAATAACTCATCAGTGTGGGTACATTTGTTCCATTTTATAGATAAGAGAGACTGACGCTTTGAGATATTTAACATGCAACCTTTCTGCCATCTATGGAGTAGCAAGTGGAGAAGCTGAGATTTGAATCCAGGTCCATCTTGCTTCAAACCACCCTCTGCTGCCTCTCCATGTAAACCAGAACCTGCTAACAAGCATGTGCCTCAACTTATTATTTTCTCATTTTCATTTGTGTCAAAAACTCAACTCTGGTATGTAATTTCCTCTGGCATCTTGTTTTGGTGAGAAAATAATACTGGAATCTTTACCTATGCTGTTGTTAGCAGCAAAATCTAATAGAATGATCGATATTAAGGAAAGGAGCAAATGATCGAGTTTCAAAGAAGCCTCTTGGTTTCAACTCATCAATGCTAAGCAAATATTAAATGTGTAACCCTAAGAGACATCCTTTTGCTTCAGCAGGGCTCGTGTTTTCCATAAATAACATTTATGTTTAATGAAAACAGGATTAACTGTGTATTGAAAATTGAGCCTGTCATTCAGTCTGATTAAACAGCATTTGGTCTTGCAAATCCACATTTTACTCAATATTTCTGTGTGTTTGGAACCAACTCTACTGTGAATACATTTTCTGGACATACCTATATTAGGGAAAGGAGAACAGAAATGTGTCTTTCTGAGTGTGTGCTAGTAATAAAATAGGGCCTTGGGTATTTTTAATTATTAGATAATATGCAACCATTTTTAACTGGTGATAAAAATATTTTATATGGTTCAACCTAACACATGGAGGTAACTGTTTAGAAATAACCTCAACGAGGGAAAGAATATCAGAAAGTCCTCCTGAAAGCTCCCCTCCTCCAAGAGGTCTTCCTCCATCGCCTCCCTGCTGTTGCCATAGCAACCGTATGCATGTCTCCATCACTGCACATAGATGACATTGCTTTATACTTTAACTTGTGAAATGTCTATCAATCCATCCAGATGGTAACAACTTGAGGACAGGGACTGTAGCTTTTCATCTTCATATCTCCTGCAACTGGCACACTGACAGAAACTTGTAGGCACTAAATATTTAAGTGCTCACATTTATTAGTATAGTATTTTGCATTTTTCAACATTCTCAAAAGGGAGGTAATGTAAGTATAGTAGTCCTCTTATCTGTAGTTTTGCTTTCCGTGTGGTCAACTGTGGTCTGAAAATATTAGATGGAAAATTCCAGAAATAAACAATTCATAAGTTTTAAATTACGTGCTGCGCCAAGTAACTGATGAAATCTCACTCCATCCTGCTCCATCCTTCCTGGACAAAAATCATCCTTTGGTCCAATATCCCCATGCTGTACACCTGACCATCGGTTAGTTACTTAGTAGCTGTCTCAGTTACCAAGTCGACTGTAGCAGTATGGCAGCTCTCGTGTTCAAATAACCCTTATTTTACTTAACAATGGACCCAAAGCACAAGAGCAGTGAAAGCCACAATTTGGACATTCCAAAAAAGAAACTGTAGAGAGCTTCCTTTAAGTGAAAAGGTGAAAGTTCTCAGCTTAATAAGGCATTTTATCATCTCATATCATCACAAGAAGGGAGATCCAATACAGTACAATAAGATATTTTAAGTGAAAGAGACCATATCCACATAATTTGTACTATAGTTACTATTATAATTGTCCTATTTTATTATTAGTTATTGTTAACCTCTTACTCTGCCTAATTTAGAAATTAAACTTATAAATTTATACATTTATAAATCATAGGTATGTGTGTCTAAGAAAAAACAAAGAGTAGATATGGGGTTCAGTACTATACGTGGCTTCAGGCATCACAGTGGGTCTTGGAACATCTCCCCTGTGGATAAGGCTGGGGACTACTGTCTTTTTATTTCTCACGTTAAAATTTGGGATTAGAATCCATGTGATTTGGTTCCCAGTTAAATGTTGTTTTATTCCTTTTTATTACTACCAATTGCCATGTCCTCACCAAGCTTATAACCCAATTTCTATTTAACTAAACATAACTGGTTATTCTTTTCTTAAGTCATGGATTATTCTTAAAATTGTAAAATGTTGCATTGCATCGCCAAGTTTACCAAATGGTTACTCTTGTTAACAAAATGAACTTCTTTCCTTTTTTAATTACAGTGTATTTCTGACATCGCCTGGCCTATCTTAAGTTTCTGTGACACATTTTGGGATTTTGTACCTTTCACATTCTACCTGCTGCTGTGGTTAAGAAGGTTGTGCCATGTTCTCCTTTTCTATTAACATACTTTTCAGCATGCTTTATCTCTTCCTCCGAGTGGCTCCCTCTCAGAACAGAGAAAATGTCACAACTTCTAGACTGTGACCTGCTGATTCCCCAAATTCGCAATGGCTAGAGAATGGGCAGAGCTTTGAGAATTAAAGAGCATCTGAGTGGCTCCAGGGAGTTGGAGACGTCCCTTGGAACTGAGTGGAGAGCATGCTGCACCCTGGTATTCTCTTTGATCTGTAGTCAGCCATGAGCTGGACAATAAAAAATGCTTCTGAAGTGAGTGTGGGTGAGATTTCTCACCTGAATTGCTCACCCTGGGTAGGAGTGTAAAAAAAATGCAACTTGCTGTTAAGACTTCTCTCGTATCTTCAATATTTCCTAAGAAATATCACTTCCTTTTTCTTTCTTAAAAATCAAAAAACTTTTCCAAAGTAAAACATTCTCAACATATTTTTATGATATACTCTCTATTCAAAATCTTATTTTCTATGCTTTTATTATTGGTATATTTTCCAGCTGAGCCAGAAAACTCATTGAAGAGTCAAATTTTGTCCCGTGACACCAGTTATTAATGATCTGAATGCATTCATGATTATGTACAGAGTACTTCCCAGGTATTCTGGTGTCATTCAGAATTATTGGGGCTGCAATTAGTAAGGATAATAATTATTGCCATCTGCTTATATCTAAGTAAATATTTGTACTTGGGAGAAACTTGAAAATGTAAAAGAGCAATTTACTCTATGTGTAGGCCATTATCAGTAGGCTAATTTACTCACACGTACACTGACAAATACGTATCATATCTAAGTCTCCCCTCTCATACTTTTCCCAGTCTCATAATTCTAATTTCCTATAGGCCATTACCACTTTTAAGTGAAAATATGAGCTCACTGTAGTCTCAAATAAGTGTTGCTCTCAATTTCTAAATTATTATCAACGGCATCATCACACTTCTGGCTCCCGAGGATGAAATTTGTTAATATACTATAGATACCCATCTCTCTTCCCTATCATACACTATCACTGCCTTAGCACCCCTGAAAAATGGGTCACTGCTCTGCATTGTGACTTTATAGGGTCCTGTTCACCACAAATACAGAAACACATATATTTTTCTTTTTTGTTCTGTTAATGTGTTTTGAAAGTTTGGTAACAAATTAAGCATATGGGAGGGGGGGTTCAAGAGCTTAGCTGAATCTCACCATCGTCCTGCCAGAAGCTATAGGGCCAAGAGAGCTCTGTGAGTATGTTAGTGGTGAGAGAGGTGAGGGGAAAAGAAAAATTTAAGTCTCTTTTGTAATTTTTAAAAAATTTTAGTAGAAAAGCAGAAAAAAAGGGAAACCCACCCAAAACCTTTCCTTTCTTCTAAGTATCAACTCCCTTCCATGTATCTGCCTGCTTCTGGTCTCTCTCTAGGGCCTTCAAATAATTGCTTTCCTATTTAGTCCAGAGTTTCTAGTTGTCATTTGCAGGACAAATGCCTGGCCATTATCAGAAGGAGAGCTCTGGTGTCATTCTGGGAGGTGCTGAGAACTACCTGGAAATCCTGAAATGGAGAAGCGAGGCACGGGAGAGGGGAACCTTTCTGCCATGGCCTCTTACACGTTTGCCTGGGTAAATTTCCACCCCAAGGCCCAGTAGATCCAGTCACCACTTGTCAGTCTTGGGCCTGGACATAGTGTCTGTCTTCCTTCCACTACCCCCTTATTCTCAGGCTTCTGTATGGCAAAACTGAGTGGGGTGGGATGATGGCTGCTGTAGGCACATACTGGGGACCTGGGCTAGAATATGGATCAGCTCAAAATGTGGACAGTTTTCACATGTTTTTAACTCATTTACTTGCTGAACCCAAAAGGTGAACATTGTTTGAAGACAGCTTTGAGACATATGGTAAGATTGTGATTTTACTCAAAATTTCTTGAGGATGGGCAAAAAAAGTCCATTTCTTTTTCATGGACTTGCCCTTACCCAGAAGGAAAAAAAAAAGATGAGTCACCATTTCTGGTCTTATAAGCACCAACCGGATGAATAATAAAAGTGACAACATGTGTCTGGGTAGGGTGATATTCCTTTATCCTGAACACATGTATATTACCTTGATAAATTTTATTCTCTAACTTTGGACAAGTGATTTAAGCCTGAAGCTTTGAAATTCCAGTATATTAGATAAAGTATAAGCAAAAATATTGGGCTTAAGCTCCAATTTCCTTGCAGTAGTCCCTTGTGGATTCCTTATATAAGGAATTCCTATATTCCTTCTGTTAGGATTACACAAAAATGGCCAGGAGGCCATATGGAAAGAGTGTAGATACTGAGAATGGTTGGTTTACACAGCCATTCACTCACTCTCACTGTATGTTTTGAACCCCTACTATGTTCCAGGCCTTGTTCTATGCACTGAGGGCAGATCAGTGAGTAAAACACAAGTTCAGTCTGGGTCAGAATTCTGGTTATACAACAGTATCATCCTTGGCTAATTTATTAACCATTCTGATTCATATCTGACAAAGAGGGAGTTAGATTAAATTATTCCATAGTTTCTTTCGGTTCTAAAAGAAATGTTTTTGCAATGCTATGAGTCTGACTATTTGGCACACTTGCTGCCTATATAATTCCAGCACAGGAGTTCGTGGTGCTATCTACTCTCAGCCTGCCAAATTGCTGACCTCTTAGACACCCCGCTCTCATCATCTCTTGGCCCACCCTCCCCCCATCTGTTCCCTATTTGCAGCAGCACTGGAGGACCTATAATTACACATGGATGTCACCAATATGTTGTAACAGCTTTGCTTCCCTGATATTCTGGTAAGACTAAATGAGTAAAAGTGGCCAGGGCAGCAACACAATTCCTAGACAAGGCGATATCCCTTAGCTGTAAACCAGATTTAGTTTTACTGGGCTCTCATTTGTTATTCATTAACACTCCTAAGGAGCAAAAAAAAAAAAAAGAAAGCAACATTCATTTAACTAAAATCAGCCAGTGATTTCAAGAGTATCTTCCTAAACAAAGGAAAAAATAAAAATAAAAAGGAATATATTAAATATTAGCTAATCTTATTTTCCTTTAAATACATGGTTTTAGTTCATTTCTGTAATTGGAGCTAGAAGAGCTTACATTTGAGAGAGATAGAAATCATCCACTATCTCTATTTATCTCTAAAACGTACCAGATTGTACCACTTGGCATTTCATTTTTTACATCTTTGCTGACTCTTCCATCAAAATTTTTCCAGCTTCACAACAAAACCAAAATATCTCTCTCTATTCCAATATAGTACTTAGTTTCCTATAATTTTTAAATATACAGTACTCCCCAAGGTTCAAGATATGAGAGCAACAGTTAAAAAAAGCAAGGTATTCCCTATCAAGGCTAGCCTTTCCTGAAGATAGTCTCATTTTTTCACCTAATTAATGCAGCAACAATATAGGAAGGATGATAATTAAAATAAGACCTTGCTGTGAAATATCCATCTGTTCTTAGCAGTACAAATAATTCAAACACACATATGCACACAAACACACACACTCACACACAAGAGGTGCTCTCATTTATTTCCTTATATCACATGAAGAGTCCAATGATTTTCGGGATTGAAGTGACCTTGTTACTCCACATGAGTCTGCTAACACTGGTTCTTTGGGGGGTATTAATAGATGTCTTTGGCTAAGTAAGTTTGGGAGGCTCTGGTTAAATAGAGTGAAAGTGTTTCTTTATTGTAGGACATCTCGCGGCCTTTAATATGCTAATGTACATAGTGATTCTCCTAGAAGGAAATGTTGCAATCCTCTCACTTTGAAGATGCAGGTACTCTGCTGACAGATGTTGGGATTTTCTCTGAGCTCACAAGAGTTATTAGCACAGCTCGAGCTAGAACCCATTTCTCTTAATTTCTAGCCAATGTTTCCTTCTAAAATAAGATAATTAATGATTTTGAGATCCTCATGTTTTGCTCTCTGTCCTCTCAATACATTACAAGCACCATATCAGTTGTCTCAGGTACCAGCCACAAAGCAAGAAAGAGCTAGCACTGTAGCTATCCCAATTGTATAATATTCTAGATTGGGACCTGCAGACCAGTAGAATTTGAGAGGTTCCTGTATTACATATTTAAAACCTAGTTTATTCATTCACTCACTGTTTTTTAAGTGGAAGTTCAGAAACAAACTCACTTACCTCAACATGAGTAAATTAAAAAATTTCCTTTCCCCCTTTGTGACAGGTTGATTGACTTTGTTTAGGTATACTTTTCAAACTTATGAAAAAGAGGCAGGAATATCAATCCTTAGTTTATATGCAGTGCAGTTAGTTCTGGCAAATAAACACATTTAATTTCAGAGGAGGCTTATAGAATTGGCATACAGGCCTACATTGTAATGAAATCCAACATATCTTTCCACACAATCAAATTATTACAATCAAACCCATGCCCTTAACACATTTGTTACTGTATTTGCAGAATGAATGGAAATGGCGTCTCTACTGAACCACTGATGACATAGATCCATAAAAATATCAACCAATGGCTGTGACCTCTAATATGTCAGGAAATACCTCTGCTTCTAGGGACAAGAACAGCAAGACCTTCCAAAAATGCCAACCACTGAATTCAGATGAAAAACAGAAGAGCTGAGTGCACCCCTGTTTCCCATTGTTGGGGCCTGCAGATGGGCAGCTGGAATGTAGCTTCCTATACACATGTGAAGGTAAGTGAGGGAGAAAATTATTTCACTTTTTTTATTGTGTGGTATTTCACCCAAATACCCTTATGCTTCTTAAGAAAGAGACATCTGTCATTTAATGACCCACTAGTTTTAAAAAATATCTATGGTACTGAGGAATTAAGGATAAAGAGACAAGCTCTTAAACTGGGTTGTTTTTCTGCACACTAATGAAGTTCATAATTTAATTGGAGGAATTATTAGATAACGTTCTTTCCTTATAATGGCAAAGCTCAGAGGAAAATGAGCTGCTTATGCATATTTTCTCTTCTTAATTCAAGACATCCTCTAGGATGTGAAAACTATGCTCTAAATCAGAATGGCACTCAGTTGTCCACTTAAGATGAGTTCACACCATCAATTTTTATTTTAAGTGTTTCTGCCAGAGTTATGTTGCAATGCTAGTGTTGTTTTTTATTTTTAATTATAGTTACTAAGCTTTTCATTTGAATACTCTTATTTATTGAACTTCATTCTCCCTTTAAAAGATGAGCAGATTAAATTAACATTTTTTGGATAGTAGAATAGTTAAACATCCATTTAACTTGAAAAAAAAAAAGAATTAGGGGATAGGATCACTGACAGCAAATTTATGAAATTCTGTTATATGAAAAAGGCAGACACTTACATTCACCATAGTTCTAGATGTGAAAATGTGGATTAATATGTGGAAGTTAAAAGAAAAAAGCAGATTGCCCTCAGTTAAAAAATAAATTTTCTTAAAATAAGCTATGTTGGCCATTTCTAAGTTTATCCTTTAATATTTGTGGCTTGTTTTAGCGTTCTATGATGCCCATCGATCAAAAGTAATTATGGTCTTATAGGTTTATGGGACAAATATGAGAGAAAAATTAATATTGAGAAAATTCAGTTCATTTATTTTTTTCTCCCTTCTGAAAATGAGAAGCTATCATCGTAATTTTATTTTAGCAGCAAAACATCTAGATCTAGCACAATATGAAAAATTAGCTCAATAACATACTACAAGGTTGATAAAAAATGAGGTAAGGAATTCACATAAACACACAGCAACTTGGACTAGTAAAATATTGAGCCAAAAGTCATGGGGAGTGTCACTCCCAGAACATTCTGGGAAGGGCAGAGCCACAAGATTTAATGGTTTGCTGTTGCTACTTAAAGATGGCACCTTGAGGAATTTTCTGGGTCTCCTGTATGTACCACGCTCACTTTAGGCCATACTGAGAAAGCATGAAGTTTGTAAGTTAGCAACCTGATTTTATCACTAGTAGGTGTGGGATGTTGAAAAAGAAAGTCATGGAACTTCTCAGGTCCTCAGTTTTCTCATCTGTAAGACGAGGTTAAACACCACCTGCCTCTCAAGTCTGTAGTGGGGATTAATGGAAAGAAGGTGCCTGACAAGAACCTTATAACCTGATTGCTATACAGATGTAAAGGATTATTACTGAAATATTAATGGGAGCTGTTAGAATTTCCTTAACTCATTCTCCTCTTCTGATTTCCTTCTCTTTCTCAGATTATTTCTCAATTTTCCTTCAGAAATTACCTCTTAAATGACAGTATTCCATGGTGCTCTATAAATGCTCTATAAATGACCATAATCATTTGTAATAACATGTGAACAAACCCTATCACACTGATGCCATCCATTCCATAAACTTTGGCCATCAAATGTATGGTGATACTATTCAAACTTCTGTATTTCCAACTCGAATCTCTTTCTACAGCACCAGAGCAGTGTTTTCGAATCCTTAACTGGATTTTCTACTTGGGATTCCTGCTCAGGTGTGTGTTTCAGTCCTTCTTTCCTTAAAATCTGTTTGGTCACCAAGTCTTATTGACTTTGCAAGCAAATCTCAAACCCTTGCGTGATGATGGCTTTTGTGGAATTTGGAGAGCTTTCTGGACTCTCTCTCCATTTGAGCACTGGGACCTGGAGTTACAGAACTCGATTAAGTGACCTCACAGTTCTCTTTGTCTCCATCTGTGTCTCCTTGTTAAACACAGCCATGCTGAATATCCTCTAATACTACAGCCTTAGAACACTTCTTGCCGGCATTCAGTTGATATATGAGAACTCATATAATTTTACCTTTCTTATGGATGGGAGACTCAGAGGCCAAAACATAAGACTCCTTCAAGGCTTCCTGCAGATGCTGAAGGTTCACAGGGAGAAGATGAAAGGACATCTCCCAGGATTTGTCCACTCTCCCAGCTCCCAACTATGAGGAGCTCCTTAACCTGCTGTGTTGTTTTGAAGCATAATTTGTCACCTAGAATATCCATTCTGCCCTGACTCCTTGGCATTCTAAAGCACATATTTCAAGACACCATGCAAATGTCACATCCTCATCAGAGCTCTTGTTAGCCTTTTCAAATTAAATTAGTACCTCCTCTGTTGCCACAGCACTTTACACATTCCCACGGTAAAAGCACTTAACCCATGTTGTCATCCTTTTTCTTTACATATCTGTGCCCTTTCTCGATACCATCTCCTTGAGAGCACTGACTGTGCCTTGTGCATCTCCATATGTCCAGTGTCTAACCCAGCGTCTGTCCCAGGGTGGAGAATAAGTATTTACTGGTGACAGAAGGAAGGTGTTAGAAAAGCAGAATCTGTTAAGCAGTGTTAAAATCCAACCTCAATAATTAGGACTAATTGGGAAGAATGAACAAATGTCAGGCCCAAGACTTTGACGCCTCTCATATGAGAGGTAAAGAGTAAATATTTTGGTGGATTTATCCAAATTGTGGCTAGGAAAAAGACTTAGAGAACTTGCAGGATAACTGGTAAGTCTTTTATAATTAGCGGATGACTTCTGTGTTACACAATTTTTTCCCAAATCATCTGAGAAATATGAAGACTGCCCTACTGTTTTTATACTTTAAAATTTTTCCCGGTGGTATTGCATACCTAATTTCACATTTTTTTCCACTAACCATTTGAAAGCCTTGCTTAAAGGAAGTGAATTGCAATCTCACTTTGTCCTAATTATATCAAATACCAAGGTGGTGACATTCAAACAGTGAGAATATACAAACTTCTCTGATCCCCTCTGAGGGTGAGGGTGCAGGGGACTTTATCACTCCTGACTCCCAGTTACAGCAGCTTTGTCCCTGGGCCTTTCCAGGTCCTGGGATTAGACAAGAAGGTTGTGGTTCTGAGCTAGGGCGGGAGTGAAATGAAGATAGCACCAAAAAGTTTGTAGAAGCGAAGATTCTGTGCCTGGCTCCTTTTTTGGAGATAAACAATGGAGGCATAGAAGGAAAAGTCAATTCTACGAATAGTATCAGAATGCCAACTACCTGTCAAGAGCTTGGGTAGGCACTGCAAAGGTTAAGACTTGAGTAAATGCCGTTGAGAAAAATTATTGGTAATTATGTTTAGGAATATTGTGTAACAAGGCAAGTAGTGGAAATGTGGCTTTGAATTTTCTAGGCCGCTGAGAAAAGTTCTTACACAATTCTGTTCTAAAGTCTGTAAAGTTGAAAAAGAATTTCTATTACTTTATGTCTGAAACCAGCACCTTGACACATTGCTGACACACATCTTACAAATAAATGAGCATATCAGCAAATGTTCATCTGTCTTTCAGATTTAACAATTATTACAATAAATCACATTACTTCCTTGAAACTGCTCTCCTCAAAGACACAATAAATAATGTTGCTTATATTCCGTAAAATCTATGCATCAGAAAAATATAATATTCAACTTTTCAGTTTAATTGTGGAAAGCTTAGAAGGAAACTAGGCCCTTAAAAATCAAAACTTCCCATGTGTAACTAAGAAAATATTTCGGACATTATATTTAACAGCCCACGAGTTTAACTTCTTGTCAGTATAAAAAGATGTTCCGAACGAATATCTCCTCTTCATTTCTTTTCTCACCTCTCATTTAGGTAGATTTTATTTATGCATTAGACAACCTTTTTGGCCATTAGAACCATCTTGCTTCGGCAGTTAATTAACACAAGTACCATAATTAAATACAGTTAATGCTACTTGATGCCCTTTAATGTACCTTCCATTAGTGATATTATTGTAGTATTACCCAGTAAATTAAAATGAGATCAAGACTAAGAGAGCCACTCTGTAATTAAGGTACTGGCACACTGCACTCATCTGTTATTCACCAGAGAAAATCACCCTGATTTACTGAAGGAGGACACCCGTAAGTCAGAATTAGTCCACAGAGATTATTAGGTTTATCGAACAATGTAAGTACTACAGAGTTGCTGAGATTGCCAACAGCCATGTTTCCTCTTTTCCCTTCATTATCTTAATAAACACACAAGGAGAGGGAGTAAATGGAAGCAAAATAAATACATACTGAAAGAGGACTACAACTTTTCCGATGAAATTATAGTTTCTGTCTCCAGTAAAATAGGTATCAGATGTGTCACATGCCAAAAAGAACATTCGTCTTATGACAATCAACACATCACTTTTACACCAAACAATACTAGCTGATATAGAACTTAAACACTGTGTACATGTGTGCACAAGAAGCCATGAACTGGAATCAGTCTACTCAATCAAAGATTCTCTGATTGTTTTTGTTTCACAGTTGAATACATCAAGGTGAAAAATCTTATTTTCTCTGTCCACTCTTTTGTGGATATTTACCCACTTTCCCCAAATAATTTATGCCAGTTCCCACATTATGGTAGGGGTGGCGGTGGAGTGACAAGTAGAAAATTATCATATCAGATGTAGGCGTGTAACGGCATGTTAAATGTTGCAGTCATTTCAGGGATGGAGGAAGAAGGAGATGTGGAAAACAAAGTCCTCCATATTATTATATTTTGGAAAGTTTATGATATTCTTTAAAAAAATGTTTATAGCTTTCTTTAGAGATCATCCATTAATGATGAGTCCTCCTGTAGGTGATTTGCTATGCAAGAAAAAGACAAACCAGACTGTTAATCCAATTGAAATTTTCAAGGGTAAGTGTGTATCAGCTTCTATGTTTGAAAGGCTTGTGAACCAGGCAACAGTTCAATGGTTCCCTTTGGTGGATCCATCTTCCTTATATAACTTTGAAGCTGGAGACACGCCTGAGCCATCAGGCCTTGCTTCTTCAGTCCCTCCCCTAAGACTAAAAATACCCCGGCCATCTGGTGCCTAGCACAGTATATGCCAACATCAGTTTTGCCCTGAGGAATTTGGACAGAGTTAGGAGGTGACAGAGTGGGACCTGATGGAAAGGGATCACCTTTACTGGACCTTTCTCTCTTGCCCAGCTAATTCCTCACTGGCTTACAGTTGACTGGTGGAAAAGTGGTACATCTGGTGGGATTTTATACTTCTACCATGCCAGCGATAAGAGATAATATGTCTGACCCCAAGAGAGAACTCATAAAAACGTCTATTGCTTTAAAGTGTATTTATACTCATTTTTAAATAATCAAAAAATAAAAATAAATTTGCAATAAGAGAAAAAAACCCCAACAAAGGTTATTTCTCAACAAAAAAAGATGCACAAGATTGCCTTCTTTAAAAATGGAAAATAAGAGTGTTTGGGGAAGCTGGGCTTTAAGAACTTTGGCCTAAAGTAAGGATTTCTCAAACTTCAAGAAAAGTGACCTAGAGGTCTCTGCCTAAAAATGTAGCCCACACTAGGATTCAAATTCAAATCTCAGTTTATTAATTTTGGCACTTATTCTTGTAGGTAAACAAAACACTTGTTACTTGTTGTGGAATGCTACTGTTAACATCGACATCAATTACTTTTATGTATTATAGTCCCCAAGACTAAGATACCTGAAACCGATCACCTTTTGCCAAAATATTCATGAGTATAATAGCTACATTTGATCACAAGAAGCAAACTTGTATTTAAGGCAACCACTTTACATTGCACTCCCGTGGTTCCCTGCCAACACATGCACTGTCCTCTACACTCGAACCCACAAGTTCAATACTGGACTAGGGCATAATTCTCTCTAAAATATTATTTTGCTTTTAAAAAATACTCATCACACGTCACTAGGACCTTAATTAAGCTTTCAGAGAGGCTGTCTTGCTGAAGATTCTTGATTTTTCCAGGAGGAGCACGCAGCTAGAACAAAGCTGAGAGTGAGGTGGCCGCCTGTTCCTGCTAATTCTCACAGGTAAGATTCTGAAACTTTTACCACCAGACTGAGGTCGTGCCCACCACAGCCTTCCATGTGACCGTGATGGCCCTTTCTTTAACAGCAGGGACCTCTGCTTCCTTCTGGTGCACAAATACAACAGCGCCATTATCAAAGATAGGCTGAGACATCTCTCTGAAAGGCCAAGGACCCTTAACGCTGCCTGAGATTCTGAGTTCTGCCCTGCTCTAAGGGACGCTGGACACCAGGGAATGAATCCTGCCTTATTTGTTTAAATTTTATGAGTACTTAATTAAACCTATGTGATTTATGTACCATTTGTATTCTGATCCTCATATGTTCTGATTTAAGACTATCTTGGCATTTGGGGGATGATTATTGTTTTTGCTTTGCTTGCTTTTTTTCCATTTTGCTACACAGTCCACTCAATCTTAGTTTTCCAACTCATTATCTTATGCTTCAACTGCCATCAGTTGCTTATTTTGATAACATATTACACTTAAAAGTCTGGTGGAAAGTCTCTACTTTGGTGGTCTTCATTCTCATTACTCAAGTTTTTCATTTAACCATCTCCCAAATTCTTGAAAAACTGCTCAGTTGTGTCTCTGGCTTATTATCAAAACCAAAGATATGCCTAATTATGACCATTAAAATTTAAACTCTAGTCCATCTATAAATGACCTACAAAATAAAAAGAGCCTAACTCAGGTTCGCATTTTAAATGGTAGCATATCTTTTTAAGATAGTAACACCCCCAAATCTGAAAAATATTGCTTGCCTCCTTTTAACAAATGCATTGTGCTTCCTAAATGCTTTGCTTCTGATTTAATAAATGTAAAGAAACATAACTTTCATTTCTGGAACTTTTTAAATATAATACAACAAAGCATAAATACAGAGTTATACCCTACAGAAACCCTCTCTTGCACCTGAAAACAATAGAAATATGTATTTTTTGCTTTTCAGTGTACTTTATGAGATGCTCTTTATTTCTTTGGTTTAAATGATAAGAAATCCTGCCAGATTCTGGTTTAGTGACAAGTGTGGGATCACAAATTACTGCGGAGTAAGAAGGGTCGCAGAGAACCTACCTCTAGGCTGGTGTTCCTGAGAAAATGCTGTAGTAGAAAGTGACCAATGTCACTTTACAGCTGTGGGACAAACACACTGGTGTGTTCTTTAAACACACCCATTCTCGTTCAAGTCAGACAGAAGTTCTCTTACCTTCCGTGCACCTTGATGTCTGAGATCGCATAAAAGTAGCGTGCCAAGTGGAGCTCATCTACAAATATTTCACCGACGGCTGGTCTCAAAAGCCTTATCCTCAGGTCTGTGACTGTAAAGAAATCTCTGAGTTTCTTGGTTGTATCCAGCTGTCCATAGAGAGAAGCCATGTTGCGTAGCCACGGCCCAGCAAAAAATGCAAACCTGTCTTTGATTTCAAAGTGGATGATTTTGCTATTTGTCATATACCCCGTGGAGTACTCTTCGGTGCAAATGATTTCTAAGACCGTGTGCTGGGATAAATCCTTCACGGATTTCGGGTCCATGTGAAAAGCATCCAAGCAGTCTGTGGCATAATACTGATAGGGCTGCCATGTTCGTCCGTAATCAAGAGATTTTTCCAGAATCATTTGGTCTGGACGCCCCGATTCGAAGGTGATCACTATGTTGTCTGTGAGCTCAATGGTTTTGCTCCAAGACAGAGTGATGTTGACCTGGAGAGGCTTGGGATAGTCCTTCCAAGTCGCAGACTGCCAAAACGTGGAAGGATGTCTTCCTTCGAAATCGAACATCAGCTCGGGGGGATGCGCCAGCTCAGGGGTACTCGCATCGCACTCATTATTGCACATGTATGGGTTGCCCTAGGGAAGAAGAACAGAAGAGGGTGCATCAAAACATGGCTTTGACCCAAGCCTTGCCATAGTGCTGTTGCTGAGGAAGAGGCTCGGAAAGGAAGAAAAGAAGAAGAAAAATTTCTATTTGCTACAATCATTTTTATTTGCTCTAACTGCATTCTCTTATTTAATAGCTTTTTTTAAAAAAAGCGGCAATATGGTAATTTTCTTGTTTTGTTTCCTTCTGTGGGCTTTCAGAAATGAAAACAGTGTATTTTTCCCATATGCATTAGACCCGTAATGTGGGCCCAGAAGCGCCAAGACACTGAGCAAGTGTCTAACAGCTCAATACCTCGGCGTCCTCTTAGAAAGATGCTTTAGAAAAAGCGAAAAAATTCCTCCAGGCCTCAAGGACATTCCTCAAGAGCGCAGCTCTTTAAAAAGTCATTTTTCAAGCAAAGCTTTAGAATTAGCAATGAACTGTAGATACCTGTGTTCTGTTCGGGAACAATACCCCCATGCGACATTTGGCTTCTTTTTGCTTTGCTTCGAATCCATCATGAGTAACAGGGTCCCTGCTTCATGAAGCTTGCTTTTAAAGCATTTACTTTGCTCACCACAAATCATTAAAATGTGGTAAACTACAGGCTCTGGGGCTTGGCCCAAACATCTGCCATCCCATTAACCAGAGGCAATGGGATGGCTCAGGAAACACTTAAGGTGGGCAGGTGCTTCAACTTACCAGGGCAGGAAAACCCAGTACTTAATTAAAAGGGTGTGGCAAAGAGCCCCTGTCACTTGAGGTGTCACTCTTTGCTGGCCCAGAGTTAGCTCTCTGTGTTGTTAGCCATTAATATTATTTTCCCTCTCACAAAGGCTGCTTCCTTCACAGTTAATTCAAACAAGGAGCTGGAACTGGGTCTCCTTGTCACACCACAAGTGACAACACCATTTATGCTACACTAAATGGCTGTCCTCAGCTTTCATCAGTGGACTCTACAGCTCCCCAATTTTTGTTTATTTTGTGTTTAAGAAAACAGATGGCGTCGTTTAGAGTCAACTATTCAGGTATTTCTTTCTAATCCTGTACTGGGTAATTGTAAGCACGGACAGGTGAAAGAACAGACTCTCTGTCAATGTCCTTAGGCTTTCTCTTTTAATTATAGCTAGATTTCCCACCCTCACCCCCCTTTTTCATGAACTGAGAGCTTTTCATCACACCTGCAGGATGCATGAGCTTGGTCTCAAATAATAAATTTACACTGTAGACAGGGATGCTCAGTTACCAGCTGACTCCTGTGAAATGTAAGATGAACACTGGAGAATTGCTTTGGTTTCCCTAGAGGCAACTTTCTCCTACCTAGTCAGCTAATACTTTCACTCTCTCTTTCCCATTAATGCAACTGAATCCTAAAGCTGGCAACAGGTGTGGGGGACTCAAGTATAACTGAGATGGGGCAGGAGAAAGAAGAGATGGTACATTATTTGAGGAATAGAACTGTTTCAAAAATACATTCAAGGCATCAGTGATAATGGAAATGTTTCTGTATTTCTCTCTCGAATTTCAATTCCCTATTCCTGATCCCAGCGTCTGTGCCACTATTTATAGTATTCCCTTCAAAATGAGCCAAGAGGGGAAAATAAGTTTCTGTTCCAGGTGGAATAAATCACCAAATTTATTATTATTTAAACTCTCTTAAGCATACCAGAGAGCCAAATGCAAAGCTGTGCAAACAGGCAAAGGCTTTTTATGGAGGGCTATAAATATTGTAGATCTGTCAGGACTTATAAATTCTAAATATATGTAAATGCACATTTTACCGGAAGGGGTCAGATTTACACAAATCATACCTTCATTTGAAATTTACTGAAAAACTATGGTCCCTTCAAAATCTGTTAGCATGCAGCCATCTGGACAATCATTAACTTGGATGCTGCCTTCTTTTTCCTGACAAAGTGTCTTCATTTGAGGTCAAGGGTATTGAGGTACAGGATATCAACTCTGCAGGATATACCATGTGAGTTGTCAGGCATTTGTAGTAAGTTGTGTAGAAAGAGAATTTCTTTGACTTCAGCTTAGATGCACAGAGCTTCTCAGATGGGAACAGGGTGCTGAGAAGAAGGAGGCACAGCAGGCTGATTCTGGGAAATGGGTCAAGACTAGGAAACTTGCCTTAGAAAGTGTACTTGAAGCTATCTGTCTAGAAAGCATCCATTCCTACACTCAATAAAAGGTATTGACAATAACCACCATTTATTTAGCACTTATGAGTCAGATACTTTAAGTACATTATCCTGGCTTATCTTTTTATCCCTACCATACAGAAGAGGAAACTGAGACATAAAGAAGCGTCAAGTGACTTGCCCAAGGTCACAAAACAAAGTGTATAAGGGACTGAGCCAGGGCCTGCTTCTCCTGCTCCTGGCCTGATCTCTTCAATTCCCAAGTCAATGGATTCCCTATGATGCAACCCAGGCTTAGAACAGAGTTGACTGTTTTAAAAAGAAAAGTCCACTATCATATGAATTTGGGAAGCACAGCCCAAGGTGGTGTCATCTTAGAGATCCCTAATGAATGTATCATACATCTAAGATTCGAGGAAGTTAAGAACCTTCCTTAGCTTCAAGTAATACCTAGTTTCAGAAGCTTATCTGACCATGGAGCCCCTTTTTGTTTTAGTAGACCTTAATTATATAGCACATAGGTCCTGTCCTGTAGGTCCTGTCCTTCGAGAGTTGCTGCTCTGTATCACTCTTAAGAACATAAACATATGGATGCCAAACAGTACTGCACAACCCACAGTTTCAGTCCTTGAATGAAAACATGTCCACATTAAGCACTCAGTCTTTTTTGTACCATAGGGACACTTCCACTGGGGCTTGGCAGGACAGCCAGCTCAGGATGAATGCCTACCTTTATGTCAAGTTGTGAGCCACCAAAACACATGCCAAAACAAGGAGAAAATTTCATTGCTTTGCACTGATCTGGCGCTTTAGACACGTGAAAAATGAGAGAAAAGCTTCACGCATTCGATAATGATTTATTGATTGCCTACTATACCACTATATTTAAGGCACCTGTCTTGGCTCTCAAGCTACAGCAGTAAACAAACTCAAGTCCTTTCTTTCTGCAGAGCATCCATCTTAGTTGGGGGACATGCATTAGGTAAACTAACATAAAATGTTTTATAATGTTACATGCTGATAACTGCTATGGAGAAAAATAAAGCCTATTAGAGGAAAGAACAGCATTTGAGGAGGTCTTCTAACTGTAATTTTATATTGGGAGGTCAGAGAAAATCTCTCCTGGATAATGTGACATTTGAGAAGATTAAGAACAATTCCCAGTTTACCTGGAGATGATGAGATGTTAACCAGAATGACAGTTTTGTCCTTCATCTGACACTACTCTTAGTGATAATTTCAGCAGCATAACCATTTATTGAAAGCGATGAGTAAACAAATCATTGCAAATGAGAATCTATACCAAATGACTGTAGATGTATAAAAAAAATCAATTGACCCATTCTTATTTCATAGTACTCATGCTCTTTAATGATTCAATGGCCATTAATATAACTTACTGAAAGATAATGACATTGAGAGAAAATTAGCAGGGAAAAAAGAAAAGATTTCATTCTGGTCCCCTGAGAAGGAACCATGCATTTTAGGTCAGAAAGAAAGAAAAAAAGATGAAAGCCAAATAAATCGAAAATGCTACCACCTTAAGAAGAGAAAGCTGGAGGAGAGATTTTATGCTAAAATATTTAGAGTAAATATTTCATATGGGTGTGATCTATAATACTGTAGTTACAGAGAATTATCAATAAAAAACAATTGCTGTTAAAGGGATTAGATTAATTAAATTTTCAACTACTTCAACCCCACCCTAATCCTCTCTAATACCATCAACAATGAAATTTATATAAGAAAAATAACTTTCCCCTACTTGTGAAAGCAAAGAACACTTCTTGCTGCTAAATCCAACAGATTCAGGCATTAGCAAGTATAAGTAATTATTTTATAGCCAGCAGGCAGCCTTAAATAGATCTTAATTTAAGTCCTACAAGCAACAGATCCTTAACTGATTGTCTATGGACAAGGCAGAAATATTTATGACTGTGCTGGTAATATTTACACCATTAAGAGATGCCTAAATAATTAAACAAACATTGCCGCTAAATATTTTTATAACAATTAGAAGAGAAAGAATATCGTGATGCCTAATTTGATTTAAAAAATAACATTAATATTTTACCTCTGGGAGACTTGAAGTTAGTTATTAATTAGCACTTTGTAGCCAAAGTGGAATGAATATGTTATTATTTTTCCTTAATGTGCTTTCAGAACTTAGAGGGGTAAATAAAATCTGAGATATGCTTTTATTGTTCCTATTGATGGAAGTGCCTTCCTTCTGGCAAGTGTGACACTTAAAAAGAACATTGTTTCAACTAAGATGTGCTAGACCCTGATGTTAAAAAAAAATCTTACATGAACAGTATGTAATACCTGTGGGTTCCTGCCATTTTGAACTTGTCCTTCCAATCTTTACTTATTGGCAAACTTTTGGGAATGACTTTTGGCCATGGAGGAAATTCTCAAGGGAGATTTGCTACTGAACTGTAAGATACATGCCAAGTAGGCGGGCACATACTTCCAAATGGTTGTGAGAAGCATTTGGGTTAACACTTAACACTGATTGTGAAAACCAGTGAGATAGAGTTACCTCACACCCATTTGCATCTGGCTAGTCCTTGCCTGTTTTGTTGGTAAGTGGCAGTAAAAGCAAGGGGAGCAGAAATGGCATTCTGGAATAGTACTCCCAACCTGTTCTCACTGTGACTTTGAAATAGATATTGCTCTGGCTTTGACAATGCAAGGCTTTAAAAGGGTGAAGAAAGGGGTAGCATAGTCTACCACCCATCTCTCAGAGAGATGAACCATGAGCACCATGCTTTAACTGCTAGGATGGGCTGTCATCGTGAGGATATGGCTTCCTTTTCTCTTCCTTCACTAGAGCTCATTGGGAGCCAATGAAACAGGACAGTTTCTGGGAGGCTGGTGACTGGCATCTTTACATAAGAGGTGTAATTTTTGGTGGGAGGAACCCCCAGTCCCTTCTTGCTCACTCCTACTTTCTTTCTGCTCTGGGATTCTTGCTTAGCTATAACATAGGAAGGGTCCTCCCATGACTTTTTGAAAGATACTCAGACCTCTGTGAGTCTGGGAGCTAATGTTCACCAGTCATGCTGAGGTGCTCCTGCCAAGACTTGGAGCTTTGTAACTGGCATTAGGGAGAATGGAGAGAAATCAGAACCAGAGGCATATACAACCCAAGATGGTGGACATCTGTTCTGAAATCTGAAAGATAACTGACAGGCCTTGATGATCACAGCTATGGGGATCAATGGTGTATGTCTTCAGACAGGAAAAGCCCACAAAGCAGCATGTTCTTTGGACACAAAAGACAGCAGTCTCTACAAATGGCAGTGTGATCTCGTAACCTGCCCTGTTATTTGGCATGTTGGTTGGCTCCCAGTGTGGGGTGTCCAAACCTGAAACTGCTGTGATGAAAGTACCTACGTTTGTGCCAGAACAAGAGTCCCAAATTTTAGTTCGAGAAATAAGGCCACTCTAAGAATAATAGAAGATCATGAGTTTTGTTTTTGAACTCTGGAGTTAAAAACTGACTGCTCCTTTTTTTAATGAAACCCCTTGCTCATCACAAAGATTCCTCCTTGGCATAAACACAGGCTTAAGGCCTGATTGAAGCTGCTGCTTGTTTCAATCTGTTCCCTGACAATGCTAACACCATGTGAACTTTTTTACTCGGGAATAAAGACAGGAAGGCTTAACCTTTCTGCAGCAAGAATGCTAGAAGCCATACTACAGATTATGGGCCATAATAGACACCTGTGTAAATCCCCACAGAGGATTATGGTTAGAATTTTCAAACTGGTGAAGGCTGTAGAGGTCAAGAAGACCAAATTTCTAAGCAGGAGACAAACACATTCTCAAGACACGAACCACAAAAGTGGATTCCTATGTAGCAATCAAATATACCCTTTGCATATACTGAAGAAAGAAATAAATATTAATGGAATCAAGTGGGTCTGAAAGTAAATGTCTACAGAAAAATCCTGCAAACATTAAAGTAAATGACTACAGAAAAACACTGTAGAGTCTTTCTGTAATAAGAAGACACTATTGTAATTGGTGAGGAAATTGCTTTTTAAAGTTCATTTTCTTAAAAAATATTACTTAAAAGTCTTTGGTGCCATATTTTATCTCATAGGTAGTCTTGAAATAGGCTAGAACACAGATACTTGCATTTAATAACACAGAGCTGAAGTGAGCTGTTCGCATTTTAGGTTAAAGTAACGTGAAGGGAGTTAAAATATCTTGAGGTGGTGGGAATGTTCTGAGTCCTGACACTGCCACACAGTGCGAGAGTTAGTTTGAGCATTTTCAATCCTGAAAGTTTTGACTTGATTCTCACAAACTGTTCCCTCTTCTCTCACATAAGAAAGCAAGTCCAAGACCCACTTGAAGTCCATTTTCCGAAAGCCACCAGACTTAAGAGAGCATAAGAAAACCAAAGCATTCTCGGCTGAAGGGGTTACTTAGTCATGAGAAGCATTGAAGGAACTTTCTAATGTGGCACTTTCAGAAGGGATTGGTTTCCAGTGAATCTGATCTCTCATACTCACTCTTTTCAAATGCCTCTCTTCCAAATTCTCTCGCTATTCACTGTGTTAAAAACATCGTGAAGAACACAGAAACAGTACAACAAAATGTTTGTAAGTTAGTAGTGGAGCTTAGACTTATACAAGCAGTGATCATATGTTTCTCAAATAGGCTATTTGTGCTCCTAGAGAGAGCACACTGGGCATTCTTGAGGGTAAATAGAGTCACCAGCAACACTACAACTTCCTAGAGTGTTCACTGCACCCCTGGGTACAAAAATAAACATACTTTTATACAAGACCCACCGAATGGAGTACAAAGGAAGACTCAGCTTGGTGTTAATTTATCCCATATCACCCCCCTTCCTGTGTATGACACTTCACCCAAACCCCCAAGGAGTGGTGGCAGCAACACTAGCCTTAGTTAGCCTGAGCTGTGTGGGTCAGACCATCCCAGCAGCAAAGTCAGCCTGAAGATATTTGTGCACTCTGTTGAGATGGCAATCTGGGTGGCACTCTTCACACACTAAAATCTTCATATTAAAAAAAAAATCTTCATAAAAAAAAGTGAACTTGTCACCCTCTTTCCACCAAGATGTAATATATTCTATGTATTGCAGTGGTATGTAAACTTTAGGGTACATAAGAAATACCTGGTGAGTCCAGTACCCATGCATTAGGAATTACAGTTCAAGTGGTTGAGTTGGTCTCAGGAAGCTATTTAACAAGTACCTCAGTGATTTGGATGCAGACCGTACTTTGATAAACACTAGTGTCTTGTTTATTAAGAACGAAGGCTCTGGGATAGAGCTGCCTAGGTTTGAATTTAATTTCTTCTTTAAATTCAATATAACAATATATATTTTGTGATGTCAATTTGAGACAAAATCACTTAATGTACGTTGAGTGTTTAGTATCTCCTAGGCTTGTAGTAAGTGCACAATAACTATTAGATAGCATTAAACACTCTCCTAGTCCTCTATTCTTTGACTTTCAGAATGACACCAAATTCTTCCCAAGTAGGAAACCTGGGAATCATCTTATATTCCTTGTCTTACCTCAGTCTGTTCACTAACCAAGTTTTCTAGATGCAGCCCATCACCACAACTTTGTTCAAACTCCCAGCGCTTTCTTCAGTTTTTAAAAATATTTTAAGTATAAATTTTTTTTCTCCTGAATTACTGTAATAGCCTCTTGAATGGCCCCACTCCATATTATATTGTCCTCTTACAGATTGCTCTCTATATAACTGTTATAGTGATCTTTCCAAAATCTAAATCTAATTGCATCACGCCCCATCTTAAAGCTCTTCGAGAGATTTCTCATTACCTTTGGGAGTACAATTTAAATTTCTTACCATAGCTTGTAAGACCCTTTGAGAGCTGGCCTCTGTACTTTCTAATTTTTTTACTCACCTTCATACCTCATGAGTCAATCATACTATGAGTGTGTATATATATACACAAACATATATGCATGTAGACACACACACACACACACACACACACACACACACACACACTCACACACACCCCATAGAGTGAACCACATATATGTACATTATCATGCAACTTATTATGTTAAGTTCCAATTGTTTATTATTATGTTGCCCCCACTAGAGTTCTATGAGGAGAACTGGCACATAATAAGTGTGCAACAAAAATTTATGGTTATAAAGAAAGTAAAGAAAATGGAAAATAAAAAGGCAGGGAGGAAACAATGTAAATAGAATAAACTAAGTAAATTTGAAAGTATTGGCGGGATGGGAGGGATTTGCCCATAGGTTGGTGATTGGGGATCACACAGATGACCAAACTTAGAGAACTAGCCAGCCCCCTAAGTTTTAGACAGAATTTGTATAATGTAATATATGGTGTAAAATAAAAACAAACAGAAAAACAAAAAGTCTAACTCCAAGTGCACAGTAGCTGTGTGTATGATTGATATAGTTACTGGGACTTCTGGTGTGGCCGAAGGACAAGGACAAATGGCGCGAGCTGCAATTATGTCCCAGTCCTTTCCTGTTGTTCATTTTATCTTCATTTTTCTCCATCAGTCACAGCAGTATTTCTTCTAGTGGCTTTAGAGCTGAAGATCTCTTTTCCTCACCCCATCTTGCCTTACATATCCAACCCATAGCATCCTTCTGAGATTATAGGAGTAGTAGAACATGAAGAGTTTGATTTGTTCTTGGGCAATTATGGAGAACTAAATAAAATCAAGAGAAGAAGCCATGAATGATGGTGAAATTCTACATGCCCAGGTTGGAAATGCTTCAGTGGTGAAAATCCTTAAAAAAATGTAAGATATGATAAGTAGAAATGAATGAAGAACAAAGAAGCATATCTAGTTTGCTGGAAAAAAAAGAAAGTGGTCTTTGTTTATTGTGCTGCAGCTTAAATGGTTCTCTAATCACAGGGATCCTGAAAATCCTACCTGGGTCCAGAGGTTGATTCATTAGGAAGCTAATGAAGCTTACACCTCAGAGCTACTCAATTATACAAGTTGCTTTGTACCTAATTTTGTGTTTGTAATTTTACATTTCTCTTTTTAAAAAATAATATAGGCTCTAGACTCATAAAATCTAGTCTTGACACTGTCTGGGACATAGGTAGAGTATTTCAGGGCCCACTGAACTAAAACAACCCTTCTTTCTCCCTTTTTATTCCCTCTTTTCAATTAATTTCATTTCTTTCCCCTCCCCAAGACAGAAAAGGTGTTCTATCTCAGCATGAACAACCTTGAAATACATTTTCTCTAAATCCAATTTTCTTGCCCAAGTTCATAAATATCATACCAATATTTCTTATATTCATAATTTACCAATATTTCATTAAAATGTGAGTTATTTTATTCAGATCAACAGATATATAATTATCTTGGCAAATTACCAAGAATAAATATATTCTTTATTTGTTGTAAGGCTAGAGTGGCTATTAGTCCACCAGAGAGTCACCATCATGAGCCAAAGTAAATTAAGTGACAAAAAATATTAAGGAGCTATCATGTGTCAAGTATTATATTATGTTATACATTAGTTTACAATGAGGTTGATTCTTCCTTTTCAGCTACAATATGGTAGCAAGAAAATTGAGAAAGATGTATTATTTTTAAAATAAAAAAATGTAGTATAGAGGGTTATTTTGGGTAGGTTATATAGAAACTAATTTGTAGACAAGGAGAGCAAACATTTATTATTAAAGAGAGGTGTAAAAGTTATAAAATCATTATAAAAGATTTAGAAGAGTTGGAGTCCTCAAAGATGCCTCAAGTTTGCATAGGTGAAGAAGACAGACTCTTTTTGGAATGGAGATGGGTCCATATGAATGCTTTATGCCTCAATTCCCTCATCTGTGTAATAGAGATAATAATGGTACACTTCCATAGCATTTTGTGAGAATTAAATAAATTAATATGTAAATAGTGCTTAGCATGATGACAGGCACATAAAAAGACCTCAATAAATGTCAGCAATTACTATCACCATTGTCAACACTATGATTGTTATTCTTATATGACCTTTCCAACTTGCCATCTTATAAAAGCCTCCTTTTCAAGGTCAAGCCTGCCACTGAATAGTTCAGCACTCAGTTCTTTAAAGTGGGCTAATAAAATTGAGGTATAAAAGTCAATCTCTTCACAGAATACATAGAATAAGTCAATCTAAATAAAGTACAGAAATACCATTCCTATTATTTATGGTGTAACTGTAGAAGTTCCCAGGGTGTCCTTTGTAGGCAAATAAAAAAAGATCTCCAAACCTGTTATAGTAGCTGAGGCCAATCTAGAAAAAACAATCCTCCCACCGTGCCAGCCAACTTAGGATTCAATGTATTTAAAATCAGTCCAGATGGGAAGAGATCAAACCTGAGACTAAATGTGCACTCTTGAATTTATGAACAAAGCCAACTTGAAAAATTATCTAACATTTCTGAGCCTCTGTTTGCTCCAGTATACAATAGGGACCATATCTCATTCCCAAATAAAGATTAAAGTATTTAATTCATAAAAAGAAAAAAAAACAACACAACACGAAAACTAAAATATAGTTGACAATATAGATTTGTTTTCTTCCACTTCCTTTCCCTTTTACTTTTAACAGCTCACTCCCATGTTTTCCAATATGGTAGCCACAAACCACTTGAAATGTAGCTAGTCCAAAATAAGTGTGACGTAAGTACAGATTACACACTGGATTTCAAAGACTCTGCACAAAAAGAAAAGACTGTAAAATACCTCACTGATAACTTTATACTGATTCATATTTAAATGACAATATTTTAGATATAGATTAGATAAGAGATTGTTACAATTATTTTACCTGTTTCTTTTTACCTTTGTCAAATTTAAAATTACTAGTGTGGCTACATTCTATTTTCACTGGGCAACACGGGCTTAAAAAATCAACTGAATGTGGCAAAGGAAACAAACATCTGTTTGGCAAGTGAATGTTCACTGTGGTCCTTTCTACTTTTCATAGCCTAGACTGAAGTGACATTCCCCATAAATGCCAATAGGTACTCGCAGTCCCTTGATGTGTTTGCTTTGGGTAGGAGTCTGGAAAAGAAGATAAGCACACCCTAAAAAACAAAAGTGCAGAAGACATGGAAAACATAGCTTGACCAGCTAGTGAAAACAAAGCCTAAGATGAGGACTAGAGTGATGACACTGAACAATTGTCTGAATCTCGTGGTTTTTTTTAGTTTTGTTTTTTTTGTTTTTTTTGTTTTTTTTACAGTTGGGAAGACCAAAGGGAGATAAGCCACAAGGACCAAAAACTTCTTAAAAAATTACATCTAAAATATATAGATGTCTAAACAGTGTACTATATACTTGAAACTAATTTAAATAAATAAATTTTAAAAAATTACATCTAAAAGAATGTGAACTGGATGGCCATAAATCAAACTACAACAAGAAGGTGCCTCCAGAAAGGTAATTAGAAATTCCTCAATCCCAATATTAATCTTATTCCAGAATTTAAAGGTAGAGGATGGAGTAATTCCTTTTGGAGTGACCTCTTCTAGATTTGCCATGAAGGGACTGTGCATCTCCCCCAGAAGAAGGAAAAGCCCATGCTTTTAACATAAAGTGAAAACACCACTTACTTAGAGCTCATTATATCAGCAGTTTACAACCCATATTTGAGTTAATGTATATAATATAGGGAACTCTAGATGTTTGAATGTATGTACAAAGAGAGGAAGGAAAATTCAATCTGACCTCCAAGAACATGAAAAGGCAATTTATATCTTAGAGAATAAAAAATATTCTTTTAAAATGCCAGAAAAAGAAAAAAAGATGTGTGATCAATAGTGCCAGAGACTTGAGGGAAGATAAGGAGTAAGAAAAATATTTTTGATTTGTCTTGAAATTGGTTGTCAATGACCTTGGAAATACTCCTTATAATGGAGTGTTGAGGCAGAAGCCATTTTACTAGAGAATGGTGGAATGATAAAAAGGGAGGATGGAGCAGGGATCCTAAACACTCATAAGAGAAGTCTGAAAACGTGAGCAAGAAAAATGGCATAGTCAGTTAAATGGGGAAGAGGATCAAGTAATGTCCTTTAAAGACTGATAAATGTTCAATGATAGAGCACAAAGAAATGTAGTAGAAGAGAAAGGAAAGAATAAAGATGCTCATGAAAGAAGAGTTAAGTGTGAGAATAAACTGCTAGTATGTACATTGTAATTTTGGAAACAAAAAAATATATTTCCAAGGCAAGAGCTCTCTTATTTATTGGCTAAATCTTTTTAGTTAGTAGCCAGGATGCTCTATGACTAAAGTTATTGAATAAATGTCTCCTTTGTTCCCCACCTTCTAATTTCATTAATCTGCTGTGGTTAACTCTCACTAACAGGAACCAATATAAGGATTGATTTTAAGCAATTTTAGGTCTTCCTCAATATTAGTTCAGGACCATATCAGCAAAAAAAATCTATGTGTCCTGAATGGATTGCACTGGCCTGCTCAAGTGATTTCAGAACTGGGAAGTCAGAAGATATTGAATTTTAAATATTAGATTATTTTATATTGGGCTTTGGATCTAATATTAGATATTAAAGTGTAAAATCACATTGTCCTTATTGCTAGCCTTCTTTTTTATCTTGCTGGAGGATCAGTATTGTTTTAGTACAGTATTTGATGGCTCATGAGCCTACAGGGTGAGGGAAAATATTTACACTTCTTATTGAATGGTAGACAGCCCAAGCTTTAAAACAAATGTTGCCAAACTTTAAACACAGTAATTTATTAACATATGAGGGCTAAATCATATTTGACTATTGTAGCAAAAGAAACATCAAACAAAACAAAACAAATACCAAGCTAACCTAAAGAAGTGATGAATATGTTTGAGTCATTTGTGGTGTTGCCTTTAAAAAAGAAACATTCTGCCAGGAGAGACTACCTCTGTACAGCCTGGAGTGCTGACACCATAGAAAAAGTAGTAAACGAAAACAGATGGAGGGGATAATTCTCAGGATCCAAACTTATGAGACCAAAGTGGGTCAACATCACTTCTTGACTGTCCAATTTTGACATATCATAAGAATAATCAACATTGAGCAATACTTGAAAAAAAAATTAAAACCAGGAACAAAATGTACACTTTGGAACCCTCGAATGAAACACAAGTGCTTGATTTTTATTGAACTACAAAAAAAGGCCCAGGTTTCTTCAGAAAATGCACTCATTTAAAATAACAACAATAATAAAAGTTAACATTTACTGTGGACCTATTATGTGCCAGGACTGTTCTAAGTACTCTCTTCCAAGTACTTGTATTAAATCATTTGATTCTCAAAACAAACACATAAAACAAATCCTTTGAAAAATACATTGTTATTTTCTATTTTGCAGATGAGAAAACTGGGATTTAAGTGACCTGGCAAGGTCCAGGTCAGTGATGGCAGAATGTGGATAGAACCAAATTGTGTGTGTGTGACCAAAATACTGGTACCCTATGGTAGTTCCTGAACAAAACCTAACTGATATTTTTACTTTGTCTGACTCTCTGATAATCATATTTTCTGTATAGCAAGAGATTAAAACATTTTTCTTAAAATGGTAGCAAGTTATTATGAATGGAGTACAAAGTGGGAACTGGGTCCTTGAAATAAGGAGGTTATCATAACAAGTGTTCTTAAACAAGATCAAGACGAAGCAGTGAGAGTGAATCTGTGGTGAATCCTAAATTGTGGAGTGGACCAATTTTAAGTCTCTTTTACCTAAGACCAGGATTCATCTTGAACCTGAAGTGGAGCGAGGCTGGCAAGTTTGTCTAAAGCCAAGATACACCACTTGCATGGTAAGAGGAAAGCTGAGGCTAAGACCCAAACAGGGCTATTCAAAAATCTGTTAGGTTCTAGGTGCAAAGGGAAGGATATGATCCTAGGAAAAAGAGAAAGAGTCAGTGGGATAAAAGGCTTATAATATAAACGAATTGGTGAGCAGGGTCTTCCTGGAATCAGATGGGAAATCTACAGAAAGAGCTGGCAAACAGCAAGTGAAGACGATCTTCAGCAAAGTTGAATGGAGCAGGATTTATCTCAGGGATCTTGGGACTAGCCCTAGAGATGCTCTTCCCCATAAAGATCCACAATGGGATTCCGGATTAAAAAGGAGAGGTCCCATGGGCAGGAGACCTATCTAATTTTGACCTAGCATTTCCCAAACTCACTTGACAATTAAACCCTGTCTTGTATCTATTAAAAGGACATTGAGCTGATGTCACATAGAAGAGACTGGGAAGCATTGGGATGGACACCATTAAGAGGAGGGCACAAAGTGGCCCATCTGGGGAGTTGAAGAAAATGTTGGGACATCAATTACTACTTATGTCATCTCATCCTTTAAAATGTCTTATTTTGATATGTTTCATAGTGGACAAAGGTATTAGTGCAGTACGACTGTATTCCTTTTATATAAATGAGCATACTTATACTGAGGGATACTCCCAACTTTTTATGTCAGATGGATTTGGAGACAATCAAGAGAGAAATGAGACCGATTTTCAAGGGGATGTTTTCTACTAGAATGCACCTCTAACCTGCCCAAAGTGGGAGGCTGTTCCCCCTTCCTGCTCTACCTCTGTTTCTTTTGGTGTTTGTCCAGGACAAATTCTAGCCTTTCAAGGTACCAATTCAGCCACCCAATGTTGCTAGTGGAAAGCAGCAATATTAACGTAAACAATGGCATATGAAGACTTTCAAAGATAATAGGAATTCCTGCTCCCTCAGTGTAAATATAAAAATAAATCTAAACACTACATGGTGTTTCCATTGTTATTTGACTTTTTAAAAGAAATACACCAATAATTCGTTCATCCAGAGGTCTTCTGAATAGAAGTCAACAATACTTCTTTTCTTTCTACTATTGATATCTATGTAGGATCTCACACAGAATTTTTGTAAGCAAAAAAGTAAAAAAAATACTTAGCTCAAAAAGCCCCCAGTTTTTAGGTTGGGAAAAAAATTAAAAAAAAAGAGAAAATCCATTTAGTCACTGCAGTTATTTGAATTTATAAAAATCCCTTTCTCCCAAAGCCTTTAAAATTCTGTTTGCTGACTTACATTTTAAAAATACAATCTGGATTTGCAAGAATATTATTAACCTTTAACTATCCAATTGTAATTAGTTACTAAATTACAATGCTTTAACATCATCTGACTGCAGCGTATTAACAAAACATGAAAGTAGAATGTAAAATTTGTTATTTTTGGAGATATAATTCCCAGATTTTTTTTAAAAAAAGAGAGATGGAACACTTGATTGTTCTGGATCCCCTTTAAAAAGATTAATATAATTCTGAATATCAAAGAACAGATCTAACTGCTGCTTCTAACTAAAAAAAAAATCTTAGAGTCATCTCCTACTATCGTGGTTTATATTTTCAAGTAAACAGCTGTCTGAATTATAATAATTATGTAGATTTGAGGTCACAGACTCTGAGCCCAGCAGGGCCAGGCAGGCAGAATCAACCCAAAAAGTGCACTGGGTGCAAAAGGAAACGAGTGTGGCCTGGGTGACAAGGGAACTCTGCCACTGGGTTAGGGGAGCAACATGAGTCAGCTCCAGCTGATTGCTACCACGCAGGAATTCAGATCTTGTTCTGTCAAAGGCTCCCATTTTTCAAGAGAAGCTATAAAAATCAGATTCAGGTGATCTCTCAATATTTAAAGCTGCCCTCAGTTTTAAATAAAACATTGCTCATGACAAACCAACCACATCTATAGGAGAAACAGAAATGGTAGGTGCCTGCATGCAACCTCTGCCATAGCGACAAGCTTCCTTTTGGTGATTAGTAATTATATTTAATTGTCTTGGGGAAATCAAAGATGGTGGGCTTTGGAGGCAGATACCTCCTAGTCTGGATTCTTATTTTGCCAAATAATAGTTCTGGAACTAGGCACAAGATACCTATTCCCTCCTGGACTTCATTTCTTCAGCTGTTACACCACAGAGGAAAATGGTAACTTTAATCACTGTTGTGCTGTGATGATTAAATAACATAGACAGCCTGACTCCCTTAAAATAGACTGCATTGTTTTACTTTTTGTTTTGCTGCTGATGTTGGAAATAATGGGACTTATGAGGGGTTTGGAGGTTTTGTGTGTCTGTAGAGGTTTTAAATATTAACAATGTTTTGTTGTTGTTGTTGAGGTCATGCAAGGTAGAATAAGATCAGACTTTATTTCATCACTAACTTATTGCATGTTTCTTGTCAAGCTACTTCATCCTCTGGGCCCCTGCTCCTTATCCGTACATTTGTAAGTGAGCACCAGATGGTCATCATCCTCGAGTCATTCGGAGGTGGTGATATAGTGGCTTTGAGTCTGGCCACTGGAGTCAGACGACTCATGGGAAGCCTGGCTCTGCCACTTAGTAGCTGTGAGATATTGTGAGATATTGGATGTGTTACTTAACTTCCCCCTGTTTCAGTTTCCCCCTCTGTAAAGTAAATAAGAAATACCTTATTTTTAAGAAATAAATAAGACACATAAAGCCCTCAAAACAGGATCCAGAACAAGGCAAGTGCTTAATAACTACCAGTTATTTCTATAGTTCATAGATTCTCATACACCTCTGATTATAAAAAGTGCCATTATGTGCACTACTAATGAAAGAAAAATGCTTCAAATTAAATTGTGATATAATGCTTTATTATAATTTATACTTTATACTTAAAAACAGTCTCTATACCTAGGTGTAGATTTGCATCACATGTTACTCTTGTGCAGATATAAAAAGAAAAATGTAAATTTAATTGGTTAGACTGACTTTGCTGAATCACTTTGAAAGACTGAGTTATCCATATCAGTGCTTTTCTATACAATACCACCTTCTGAAGAATCAAGAACATTAGGAATGCATTACCTCCTTTCCCTCTTCTTGTTCCTTCTCTTTCTTCCAATTTCTAAAGACTTAATTTCAAAAATTTCCCAAGGTGCATATTAGTAGGGAGAATAGCATAATAACCTCTATATACCCACAACCCAAAGCAACACTCTCAACAAAGTACTTTTAGCACTCGCAGGATTTTCCCCTCAAGTTCTTAACACTTATTTTTCATTTGATGCTTTACATTTTCTTGATCTTTCTAGAAGATGTCAATAGAAGGTTTTCAGACAAGAATCTGAACTCATATCACTTCCTCTTATCACCCTCTAAAGGTTTCTTTTTTGAAACATCAAGAGGCTGCCCTTGTTCAGTCATTGTCAACAAGAATCCCAGCTTAGCTTGTGCATGTGCAGAAAATGACAACTATGTCACAAGTGCCACCTGTCAAACAGCAGTTGTAGGACACCACTGATTGAAAGATACATCTCAACTTCTGTGGTGTTAAAATGGGGGGAAGGTGTATGTAATTTAAGATTGATGTGATAAAATATGATCCAGAGGATAAAAGACCCTTTTCTTGATTTCTCATCAATGATTTTAACTATTTGTAAATAACTTTAGCAAAAGATACTTGAGTGACATATTCTTCACTCTATTGCACATCTGAGGATGTCTTCTCATGTGAACTACAATTTCCCCCCAGGAATGCCAGAGTCACTCCAGGTCTCTGAAAACTCAGATGAGAACTATGAAGAAAGGCAACTAACTCCTGCTGAAGAAATCTAACTTTTCTGCTCTGAAACTTATAAAATTCATTATCGCCATTTTCCATAATTTAAAAATTATAACAAGAAAGAGTTTGTGTCACTATCCTGATTACTAAGTTACCTGAACCATAATAAACTCTATCAACTGCTATTCTGGGGTCTTTTTCTCCCCAGAATTCTAACATATAGGTTATTATACCTTCAATGATTCATTTTGATCCATTTGTTGAGTCTATAGGTTTTGTCTTCGTGACTGACCTCTATGCCCATTATATTCTGTCTCATCTTTTAAACCCATGATTTCATTTTCTCAGTATTCTGGGTATGGCTGATTTGATTATCTGCAATGTCAGGTCTGCTTTTTACTACTTTCAAATAAGATTTTTATTTCAGTTATTGTCATTTTCATTACGTAGCATGCTCTTCTTACCCAGGCCTGCTTTTTCTCAATAGAGACAATGTCCTCTTTTATTTCATTAGGAATAAAAAGTAGATAATTTCCAAAACTGTATTTTCTATTTCATGAAATAGATCAGATTATTTCTGAACCCTTATAACTTGGCTCTGTGTGGCAGAATCGATGCTATTGCTATTCATCTTTGAGATTGATGTGTTGATATTTTCATCCTTGAAGTTAAGGTTTTGCTTGGATGTCTCAAGCAGCAGGAATTGTTGTTTTGAGGAGAGGTGGATATGATCCTGTCATCCTAAATCTCAACCAGTGATTGTCAAATTTCAGAGCACATAAATATCACCTGGGGAGCTTTCTAAGCATGCAGATTCCAGGGCTCCACTCCCAGAGATCATCTCAGTACAGCTGGAGTGGGGTGCTGAGAACCATCATTTGCTAAATGTTTAATATGAGATTTCCAACATATGCTAAAGCAGAACAATAAAGTAAACTATTCTGTACTCTTAACCCAACTTCAATAGTTATCAATATTTTCTCATCTTGTATCTTCCTGTAGAGCCAGCACCCCCATTTTACCTTTTTAGGTTTTTAAATTTTTTTTATAATTTTTTTCTGGACTATTTTAGAGCATACTACAGACATCGGGTCTTTTCACTCTCAAATCTACAGAACTCATCTCTAACTGATGAGAACTTTTTTTTTAATATGCACCTGCAATGACATTATCACACCTAAGAAAATTAACAGTAATTCCTTAATTCTTCACATTGAATGATCATATTCAAATTTCCATTTGTGATAAGAAGACGTATTTCATAGTTAATTATGTCAGATCTCAATGTGCATAGATTGCATTTAGTTGTTATGTTGCTCATGCTGGAGAAACTCTTCTAAAAACTTGTCTTCTAGGGAAGTGGTCCCCAAGTTTTTGGCACCAGAGTGCTCCTATGAGAATCTAATGCCTGATGATCTGAGGTGGAGCTGAAGCGGTGATGCTAGTACTAGAGAGTGGCTGCAAATACAGCAGAAGCTTTGCTCACTAGCCTACCACTCCCCTTCTGCTGTGTGGCCCAGTTCCTAACAAGCCATAGATGAAAACCAGTCTGTTGACCAGGGGTTGAGAACCCATGCTCTAGGGCCTTTAGAAAATGCTGGCATAAGATCCCTTCCAGAAGTGAATTGGTTTGGTTCATAACACAGGAAGAGCAAGAGAACAATTCTGTCTTCTGGCATTGGTGGAAATGAACATGAATGAACAACTAAAGATGTGAATGAAGAAACAGAGTCCAGGGCTAGTTAGAGAAGGAACCCTCAGTTCAGAATGGGTGTGAACACAAAGGATGCTCACTGTTTATCCTTCACAGTATGTGAAATATGCTTGGAGGGCCCTAGCACATGGTAAGCTTTTGGTAAGTGCTGGCTGTTGTTATAATTACTCAATGGGACACAGAGAATGCAGCAGCATTGGTGACTGAAAGTACAAGAAAAAACTAATTGCATTTATGCCTCTTCTGTGATTTAACAGATAATTTAATGGCAGATGAGAGAGGGCTAGTGCAGGAGGGAGAGTGGATCTACAACATAAGACAAGACATAACCAGGCAAGACAATGAGGACCAGGATGATAATGCTCTATGGTGTCCATATGTGTCCCATCGGTATTTCAAGCACAACAGAGACCCAACTTAATTCTCATTACTTTTACATGTTTCTGAAGCATCTTCCTTTATTTGGTGTTTCATAGGTAGTTTATGTGGAGTAAGGAATGGGAATGCCATAATTAATATACAACACTATTTTCCAGGCACTGTGCTAGGAATGAATGATATGAAAATGAATGAGATAAAAGTCATGGCTTTGAAGACTCATGGTTCACAGGGAGACTTCTGGTTTGTGTATCAGAGTAAACAGTGATACCATCCACCAAGATAGGTAATTAGCAGAAGGCAGAAGTTCTGTGAAAACTCCAGAATGTTGATATAAGATTACAGGATGATAGTAAGTAGATATGTGAATCTGGTGTTCACTCATGAACCGGTAGTACAATTCCATGAAAGATGACATAAAATGGAAAGAACAGAAGATTTAAAATAGAACCTGGGTAATACCACCATGAAGAGGATGAACTGAGCCAGATAAGAACATAAAGGACATAGAGATGAATGAGCCAAAGAGGTAAAAAGAAAATAAGGAGAAGGGATCAAGACAATGGGATGTTTCAGGAGGGTGAAAGTGGTTGACAGGGACAAGTATTGCAATAAAGTAGACTAAAACAAAGAGGTCAAAATAGTTTCTGAATTAGGGAATTAGCAGCCTACTTTTGGAAACTAATAGAATATTTAGTTTCTTTATATTTATTATACTTGTTAAATGTCACACTTGTTGAAACAATTTTGAACCTTGATTCTATCATCTAATAGCTGGCTTTTTCTGCTTTCTGTCATTTTACACACTTTATACAGATATATCTACTTTATATATAGTCATAATAATAGATACAATTTATTAAATTCTCACTATATCTCTGGTTCTATATTATTGTTAATTTACAAACAAACCTACAAAATCCACATTATCATCTCCAATTTAAAGATGAGGAAACAGAATGTTTCCATACTGTAATTCAAAAGAGAGGGATCTGAAGCAAAACTGGGCAGATGACAAGGCCTGTTCTTCTTGTGCTTATACCATAAACCCATTGCTCCTTTCAGATTTCAACGGCCTAAGCTAAATGCCATCAGATGCATCTTCATTATGACACAAGAAGGCTAGTGACAAACAGCAAGGATGTTTGATGTTTCAATCCATGAAAGAAGCTGGATAATTTAATCTGCTTGAGAAGCAAGAGGATCTGCTAATACAAAGCAAAGTGAAGATGGATATATCTATAACGAATAGACAAAAAGAATGGACCAAAACTATACATCAGGGGTCTCAAACCCCCAGGCTGTGGACCGGTACCAGTCCGTGGCCTGTTAGGAACTGGACTACACAGCAGGAGGTGAGTGGCAGGCTAGCCAGAAAAGCTACATCTAATGTGTATTTGTAGCTGCTCCCAGCACTGGTATCACTGCCTCAGCTCTACCTCAGATCATCAAGTGTTATATTCTCATAGGCACACCGGTCTCTGGTGCCAAAAAAGATTGGGGACCGCTGCCATAGGTAATGAAGCTGAAAACAATCACATCTAAAAGGAACCAGAAGAAAAGGAAGGTTGAGTGGGACCTACAGGAAAAGCAGAGTGACATCACTCGCTCCACTGGACTTCACTTTAAAAAGGCAAGAGCACAGATGATTCTCCCTGCACATCCCAACTAACCCTCCTGTAATTACACAACCCTCTCCTGACATTGAAAACTGAACATTGTCAAATCCGCAGGACGCTTTTAATTAAAAGTTGTTTTCAAAAGCAAACAGGAATGGATTTTGTAAAAGGGCAAGTAAAAATCAAATGTCTGAGTGTTGCAAAGGTTTCACTTATTGAGTGCACTTCAGTTGAGACTATTTTGGCTGAAAAAAACTGACTCCTATTGGGTCAGTTCATTTCATATGTTGAAACACCCTGAACTTCAGGTGAACTCAAACCCATGGCACATTATGATTAAAGGCAAAGTTACACACCGGTGGGTAAATAAATGATGCCAACAAAAGCATGAGGAAAATGCTGAGGTATTCCCGGTGAACACCAAACAACTGTGATCTCAGTCATCTCCATAATTCTACTGCAAAAGCAAAACTACTCCACCTTCCCTCACATGAATCCCACTGAACTCATTAACTGTCCTCAGATCACCTGCTCCATCAGATCTTTATCAACCATCATGGATAGGAGGTTTGTTTTTAAAATATGTCTTCTTACACTCTAGCCAAGGTACAACTACTGACTCACCCATCATAAGACACACTTTTGGGGTTATGTGTTTAATAGTGTAGGGTGGGGGAAAGTGGAGTGGAGAGAAAAGAGGAGATAATTCGCTCCTTTCCACTTATGCTCCTAACTGGCCCAGCCCTGGTGAGCCATATGGCAACGAATGGGCATGCAGCCTGCAGGCACGCAGAACTGCTAACTATGCAAGTCCCTCGGGGATGCAGTCTGGAACTTTGGCGACATGAATGCCATGCTCTATCTAGCCCAAGGGTTCTCAAATTTTGGTGTGATTTAGCATCACAGGTGGAGTAACTATCAAAAAGTCCAAGAGCTTGGATCCCACCTCAGGCCTACAAGATTACAGTCTGTGGAGGTGGGGCCCTGGCATCTCTGCTGTCCTCAGGCTCCACAGATATCCAGACAGACCTCACGACTGCAGAGCCGCTGCTCTGGCCACCAGGCTACGCCTCATCAGCCAGGACTCCAATTCTGCACTGTGCAGCAGATGGTGCTGGCTGATGGCAGCTCTGCCTTAGTGGCCCAGGTCCTGGTTGCTGCTGCTGCCTGTCTGATTTACTCTGATTTTTCGGAACCCTTTGTCTGCTCTCTACCATTTGAAAATAAAATGAAACAAACAAACAAAAAACAAAGCCAATGTAGTTTAAAAATTTTTGAAAGTAGAAAAGTCTGAGAAATAGAAAGAAGAAAAAAAATCACTTATCACTGTGCCATTCCAAGGTGACCACCGTTAGTGCTGCGGTAAATTATTTCCACTGAATATTCGAACAGTTATGACCATCCTTTCATGGAATCGTGAGCCCCATTAAAAAAAAATAATAGTTTTTATTGAGTGGTATGTTCCTTGTGCTAAGTACTTTATGCTCATTGTTTTGTGGAATCTGAACAGCATCCCTGTAAGAAATGCACAAGGATGCTTCCATTTTATAGGTTAAAAAATTGAAGCTTAGAGAAGTCATGGTAGATAGTGGCTCAGTGCTGGTTTGAATCCCAAAACACAGACTTCTTTCTCAATTTAACATGTGATTTATTCATATTTCCAAGATAACAAAAACATTTTATAAGTAACATCTCTAATGGCTACACACTCTTCCATTTTTGGACTCTGCCATTTGCTTGCCCAATGCTCTTAATCCAACAATGGACTATAAATTGCCATAATGGTATAATGAATATCTTCATGAACTTAGTCTTTTCTGTGTTTCCAATTATTTCCTTAGGAGAAATTCCCAGAAAATGAGTCAATATATCAAAAAGCATAAATATTTAAAAAATATAATTCTCGATGCACACTGCCAAGTTGCTTTTAACAAAAGATTATAAAAATTTCTGCACACATTTTTCATCTGCTCTGGTCAAAATGCTTATGTAGCCATTTCTCATTTTTTCCTAATTATAAATAAATTGTAAGTGACCATATTTGTACACTTATCTTTGCCTAAATTTCTGATTATTTCTTTAAGTTAAATTTCTAAAGGTGGAATTCCTGGACCAATGGGAACACACATTTTAAAGCTGTTAGCACTTAGGTTATTTCTAAATTGTCTGCCAGAAAGGTCACAATTATACTCCCATCTGCACGGAATAAGAGTGACCCCATTTCTTCAAACACTGTCTACACCACAAATTTTGTTTTTATCTAAATTTTTAAGAATTAATGAAGTAGAACAGTTTTTCACTTGTATATTGACTCATTGTTTTCTTCTTTCTTTCTTGTGAAAATTTTATTTTATGTCCTTTGCCTTTAAAAGATATCTTTAGTCTCTTATTAGTTATCTGAAAGAGTTCTTTATATTGACTATTAGCTCTGTCAAATCCAATGCCACCAGATTGTCATTTGCATATTACTTACCAATGTTTTTGATGTAGAATTTAAATTTTAATATGGCCATGTCTATCGGCACTTTTCTTTATGAGTTCTGCTTTTGTTTTCTAAGATAGAACTTAGAAAACTGTATTTGTAGTCCATTAAATGTAAATATTCACACATATTTTCTTTTATTTATGGCATCATTAAATCATTTGGAACACATTTTGGTGTGGGATACAATACAAAAACTAATCTACTTTAAGTAGTTAATAAATTCAGTAATATTTCTTGAAAAATTCATTTTCCCCCATGTGAAATGCTATCCTTATGTTTATGAAAAATACCTACACACACACAGACACAGGCATATTTACATTGTGTATGTATGTGTGTGTATATACACATATATTTACACACATATATACTCATACATATATACATATTCATACTTAACAGTTCAAAATAATTCTGCAAATATAATCAACATTTTAAATATTCTAATTCATTGATTCATCCATACCTTTCATTCATTTATTCAATGCATAATTATGAGTAATTTCTACATGCAAGCACATAATGAGATGCTTTATACTCAATCTTATTTTTGTATCGACAGGGAAGAGGTCTTACCATTTAATGAGTTCTACGTTTTTTAAAACTCTCTGGCACGAAATGTCTCTTCTGTTCATTAGGCACTTAATCATTTCAAGTACCACAGCATGCTTTTATTTTAGACTGTTTTGATTTGGGTCCATATGAAGAAGATAAGCTATCAGTGGATAAGGACTGTGACTGTCTCCTAAGCACCCCTCACACAACTTAGGAAATGTAAGCTTATATGCATAATACATACTGAAGCAGATTCAAGGAGGTCAAATGACTTATACAGGATCGCACAGCTCATCAATGACCACATTAGTTAGAATCAGGGCTCAGGTCTTTAGCTGTCACTGTAGAGAAGTTTCTATCACATTCTTTTTTTTTCCTAGCATTGGATTTGGCATGAGGCAGGGTGGGCGAGGCTCTCAAGTCATGAGTGAATGTCTTATCAAATCATGAGAAAATGCTTGTGGATTATAAAATGACTCTGTTCTAAACTTCAATATGCGTATAAGTAAACATTATGTGTCTGGTTGACTAAGTTATTAGTGGTATAAAAGAATTAAACATACAAACTGAAAAATTAAATACATATGGCAAAGAGATAATGCTTGTTGAAGTAAACACAGAAATGTGAAAGAGAGTTATATCATATGTTGAGGTCAACACTTTTTCAGTGGAAACATATTTGAAATTGTAATTGTGCTCAGTGAAAAATATAATTTCACATGAAAATATTCCTTGCTTTACTCCCAAAATCATTGGATAAAAATCTATTAATGTAAAAATCAATTGAATCTAAACCTATTCTTCTGATAAATTCTTTTGATATATGTGTGTATATATATCAAAAGAATTTATATATATATATGTATATATACATATACATACATATATATATACACACACACACACACATATATATATATATATACACATACACACACATACATACATATACTAGGGAATCTATTAATGAAAATCTATAATGAATATTTAATAAAAATTTTTCTGGGTGCTTACTCTACGCCAGGCTGTTTTCAGCATTCATATGAGAATGAACAGACTATATGATCCCTCCCTTTGTGAAATTTGTAATCTCTTGAAAAAGAATGACAGGAAGCGACTAGAAGTGTAATGGGTGTAATAAAAAGAAGGTCCTTGGCTAAGGTTGATAAAAACTATTCTAAAAGAGTGATATTTAAATCAAGACTGAAAAGGTAGAAAGAAGCCTGGGGAGGAAGTTGGGGAATTGGAGGAAGGAAAGAATTCTCAAAGCAGAGAAACATGCAAAGGCAGAAGACAAAGTAGTATTATCTGTAAAAATTTGGCTCAACTTTATGAAGCTATAGAATTAACATCAGCCTCAGTTTAAAATTTGCTGAAAGGAGATAATAAGTAAAGAGAGGGTTTTTAAAAAAAGTTTACTTAAGACCAGAGACCGTTTGATGATGAATATGAAGAAGTCAATGTGAAGCTGCAAACACATAAGGCAAGGAGATGACTAACAATGGGGTTTTGAGGAGGGAGGGGAGAAACCCAGCCTGCTTCATGTGAAATAAATGGGAAAACCAAGAAATTTAGAGGAACTTAAAATTTTTGATTGGATGGTAGAAAGTTGAAAGAACCGGCATCTCTGATGGCTTGTGTCTCCTCACTGAGGCAGACTGTCTGATGGGAATGAAGAGAAGGAAGAAGAGGCTGGAGGAACACAAAGGTTTTGAAATAATCACTGGAGTCAATGGGAGAGACAATGGACCAGGGACAATCATACTTTACTAAAGTGAGGCCCCTTGTATGTATAGCTGTATCATAAGAAAAACTTGACTTTTGTGTGTGAAATTGTCTGAGAAATTAGGGCTAAAGAAAACTAAGAAAATCGTTGAACCCTGATTCAAAAAAGACTTCAAAATGATCTCATGAGACTGAAAATATAACCTTCCAATAAAATACATGAATCAAACGTCATCAGAATATAAACATTTCTTGACTTCTATTCACTACTAAAGTTATTGAAACAGTATTTCACACTTGTTTCCTTTTATTCACCCCCTACTCATGCCTCAAACCCTTGAAATGGCAATTGAAGTTTTCAAGATGATTCAACTGCAAATTCTTTGTCTTCATCCTATGCCACCTTTCCTCAAAACCTGACATCCCTGAAACTCCCTTCTCTCCTGCCATCTTGAAATGCTTTCACTGATTTCTTTTAAAAATAAGATTTTATTTTTTTAGAAAAGTTTTAGTTTGACAACAAAATTGAGAGGGAGATAGAGAGATGTCCTACAAACCCCTGCACCCAAACACATAGCCTCCCATTATCTCACTAAAAATTTTTTTAACTAGAGATCACCAAAGTGATCTTCCTAAAGGTGGAATCATGTTACTCCCATGCTCAGAATCCTCCCATGACCTCTTAATTGTGATAGCTGTCATTTACCAAGCTCTTTCTAAATTTCAGGCAGCTTATAAAGCTCATCTTATATTACTTTGTATTATTTATTCTTCTCTTCATCCTAATCTAAGAGAGGGATAGTGCTCCCATTTGACAGGTGAGAATAGTAGAATCATAGAGCTCATAATGGGAAAGCCAGAATGCCAACAAAGCACCTGGTTAACTCTAAATCTCTGCTACTAACCACCACCTCCTACCTAAGAGAATAAAGAAAAAGCCAGTTTCCCTGGCCTCACATTCAAGGTCTTCAAGATGTGTCTCAAATATACATCTTCAATAGTTTGTCCTACTATCATTCTTCCCAATTTAAATGAGTTGAACTACATTTCTGGCAAGGATGCCAGGCAGTGGAAAATCTTTGAGGTGTTAATTCTCCAAAGAATATGCAATAAAAAGTAAGAGCCATGAAATTTAAGTATTCTATGCTGTACCTAATTAAGGAAGTAATGATAAACTGGTTATACTCTGGGCCAATTTTTCTTTTTAAATAGTAGATTATCTCTATACTTTTTGTTTAGGTGGGAAGGATATGTTTAAAGGATGGAAATTGATTACAATACTTGATATAAAACTATATACACACTAAGCACATTTTGCTGGGTTTCAGTCGCCACAGCTGGTAGCAATTATTTTTCCTTTTATAAATGATGCACCTATTATTCCTCTCTATCAATAAGAGTTCCATATGTGCAAGAAGGAGACTTCAAAATGTCTCAGAACACCAAATGTAGCTGTAATTAGCAATATGACTTTGCACAGATTTAAAAAGTTTTTATAAATGTATAAACATAACTGTACATATGTGTGAAGGATACAGTGTTTAGTATCATTTGAATATCTCAAATCTTTGTTGGCCTAAAAAGTGTATTAATATTTTGCATAACTTTGAATGATGAGATTTATACTTTTCTTGGCAAAATCTTTGGAATTGGAATGAGAGATTATGGAGGTCACAGCGAATTACCTCAATAACCAGGAATTAATGCTTATCTGTAAGCCTTTTTATGCCAAGAAACCCATGACCAGAGGACAAAAGATAGCACATTTACAAAGCCACTCTCTTGAAATAGTCACCCTGAAGAAGTAACTTCACAACACATTTTTCTCTTCTTACCCTTACTCATTTATTAAAAATCCTGTTTGCTTCTCAAAATGTGCAGCTACAACAAATATTCAAACAACATGTGTACATTACCTGTGGGAAATCAGATATCAATTACAGAATGACAATGAACAGGTAGCATGCAATGCACCACGGTGTTCATTAATGGGTGCTTGTGATAAGATATTGTCAGTTTCAGTTTACTAATTTTTCCTTGGATGGCTCAAGGTTTAGGCATTTCTAGGATAGCTCTTTATTGATGACAGAAGTAAAATGACTTTCTTGTCATACCTGCTACAAAGCACAGAGTTGTGACTGAGGAACATGAATGAGGTCTCCAGGTTTTACTCATTTATCAGGTGGGAGAAGAAAATTGCCACACCAAATTAGACGACCCCTTTCACACCTCCAGCCACTTCTAAGCCACTGAGTATTCCTCCTTTTTCCATAAGCACCTAAATAATTAAGAAATTATGGTTTGGGGGTGGCTCCTAGATAATTCTAGATTTAGAAGCTAAAACATAAATAACTCTCATGGCCTTACACACCTGCTTAAGGGAATGTGCAGCAAACACCTTCAAAAATGACAAAGTGACTGCAGGTCTCCTATCTTCATAGGCTCTTTGATGTGTTTCCTTCTTTAAAGAGGAAAAGCTGACATTTACTCTTTATTGTTAATTCTATTGCTAATTCTACTGGGTAGGGATAAGGAGCTCCACACATCCAGATGAAAAAGAGAACAAAGGCGAAAGCAACAAATGAAGGCTCTTTTGCCCCACTTGGGGTCTTTGAAATGTACTGCTGGGATTGTCTGCAATTGCAAGCATTATTTCTGGGCTATTGATTCTGCACCTGTGGATTCCACGCAAAAGTCAGATTTCTAAAATAACCTCAATTTCATAGCTGATCATAAAGCCCTCATTGTTTTTGACAATTTCTGACCTGCTTCTATGCTGCCAATGTGTCTGCTGCCATTTTTAATAAGCTTTAGAGCTGGTGGATTAACACTGAATGTCAAACACCACAATTAGAATTGCTGATCATACGCAGAAACACTATTTTCATATATTAAAAAATTGCTTTTTTTCTGGCCATAAGATTCAGCACTCAGTTCTGTTGTATTTGATCATTGTTACATGCACTTTTTAGCTTTCAACAACCCCCTGTGTGAATGCAAGCCTTTTGAATGGGAGAAAGTTAGCCTAAATAAAAATGACAATAATAAGTGGAACCTAATTTCCTTTCACTTTTCTAAAATGGTGTGTTGATTATTTAGCTGTTCATTTTTCCTATGATTCATCATCAACAAGCAGATAATCCAAAACTCATGAAAGGGGAAATTGTAAACTGGATCTTAACAGAGTAAAGTCCACCTCCTTAGCATGCATTGGAGTTGGGCTTTTTTATATTTTCAAATTATACAGCATAATTGTTTAGAAAGAAGAGGCATTACTTATCTACTCTACTTCAAATTATTCTGGATAGTTATGCAAAATGATTTCTGCATTTAATTCACATTTTCTACAGCATCAAGTAGTAAACTTAGTTTTGGGGAGAACTCAGTATTTTTCAACTATCCTACAAAAACAATAGATGTCAAAATATGTTTTTATATGTGAGCGGTAATCAATATGATACAAATTACTATATATCTATGACTAATGTAAGAAAACCTAGAATTAAAGCAGAATATTAGACTCCTCTGAGAGGAACACCATCCTCTTATCTTTATTCCAAATCAGTGAAATCTAACAACAGCTATCGATGAACTGGACTTCATTCTATTAGATATTTTCCCTTCCCTTCTTAATCCATCCCTTTCTAATCCATCTTTTTTTTTAATATAGTGAAGTTTAGTACATTCATTAATGAAAACTTAGAATATACAAAATACTATAAAAGAGAAAAAAAATACCCATTGTTATGCCAGCACCCTTAATCATTAACTAGGAGGTCTTTCTTTCTCTCAAATATTTTATTGTGCATTTCTTAAAAAAAAATCACAATTATACTATATGTATAATTCATCCTATTTTTTATTTGCATTATGTATTTTCCCTGTTATTGCAAATATAAAGTATAATTTTAATGCCTATAAAATTGTGCATGAAGTGAATAATAGGCAAATTTTTTTATGTAGACATTTGCTAAAGATTCCCAGATGAAATAGGTGTGTTTAGCTTCCTTCAGTCCAAATAGCATTATTTGCGTACATATAATGAAGATTTCTAAGTGGTATCCATAAATCAATACTTTAAGATACATTATTGGGTGGGGAGTGTTCAAAACTGCTGTTCGGTACCATAAGAACTAAGTTCTGTTCACCCAGAGTGGTCCCACAAACTTACTTCATGAAATGACCATCATATAGTTCCTTTCTTGACCCTTCCTTAGTAAATGACAATCGATAATTTATTCATTCACTATCTCTTTACTAAATGTCTTCCACATGAAGGATACTGTTTTAGCCACTGTGAATGAACAGCGATGACCTCAAGGAGCCAACACCTTGAGGAGATAAGTACACTAATAAATAAAAGGAAATGATAGTAAACACAGGAGAAGTTCAAAAGAAGAGAAGATTACACTTGGCCAAGGTAATCAAGTAAAGTTGTCCCAAAGAGAGAGCATTTGAACTGAGCTTAGAGGAGGCATAACAATTGAATCAGTAGAAAGTGAGAAGACTGGTATAACATGAGCAAAATTAGACACAATAATTAAGGGCATGTGACTGAATTATTGAAAGACAGCCTAGAGTGTAGGAGTCAGTGGCTGAGTTAATGATGTAGCTTAATCATCAGACAGTGGTTCTTGGACTCCATCTGTTATACCATAGGGAGCCACTGTAGGTCCTTCAGCATAGATATAAGGGTTCATGAAGGAAATTTAAAAAGCTAATATGGCAGCAGTGTGTAAGCTGGATTGAGCAGAGGAAAAGTCCAAAGGTATTTGGATCAGATCTCCTGATATGGTGCACACCTGATGAGACTAACTCACTGGACATGAAAAGAGAGCAATTGATCAGATTTGTTCATTCCAAGGCAACCATTAAATACAAGGGAATAATGTCACCACATGTGTTTGGAAAACTGAAAGTGAAATAGTGACAAACTAGAGGGGTTATGTGCACTAACATAACTCGTGTGTTTGGCTTCCTTATCTCAGGGATTGGGCAAGGTGGAGCTTGCAGGCTGGACTTTGGCAGGGCTGTGAGGAGTTGCTCCAAGCAGTGCCCTGAACCAACAAAGCACCCTGGGAAGAGGAGAAGGTAGGTCCTAAGAGGGAACAGAGCTCTGGTGCCTGAGGGAGGTCATAGGGGAGAGAGCCTCCACAGAGAAACTGTGTGCTGCTCTGGGAGTGGAGTGCAAAGAAGGTAAGAGCTCCATTTAGAAATGAGGCTATTCCAGGATGACCTGGAATGATGCTGAAGGACAAAGCTATAACATGATCTTTGGAATCTGGAGTTGACTGGAACCCATGGTGGACAAGCAACAGGCAGTGACCTAGGGCTAAGAAGAGAACCGAGGAACCCTGAGTGCCTATAGAAGGGGGCTGACCAGTGCCTGGTTATGCCATGGTGTGCATATTCTGGAGGTATTATTACCTCTTCAATAGCATTGCAGAAAGTCTTGCCTTTTGGTGGTGAGCAGAGATAGAGAGATCATTTCCAAACTCTGGGGATCTATGATGGAAGACAGATGTTGATATATTAACTCACTACCCATCTCACTAGCAAAACACACACCATGGTTTGCAGATTCCAGAGTATTAATTAGGATGAGCTGGCACGAAGTCTCAGGATGGGGGCTCTCAGGAAGAGAGCGACGACAGGCAGGCAAAGGTTGGCAACAAGTAGAGCTCTCTGAAGTTTTGGCTATTGACTCACTGGCAACATAAATGAATGTTTTCTATTGAATAAACCAAAGGGGTTTGTGAAATTTTTGCCAAACTGAAAAATCACAAAGCTTTCACCATGAGAAATTAGCAAAGTTCCCTTTATTGTTTTATTAAAGAGATAAACAACTAAGCCTCCTATCTGCGAATGCTCATGGTAGTTTTTAAATTTCATTCCAAGGAAAGCATGTGTGAGGTTCAACTAACATTTATTCAGTGTTCTCTCTGCCAGGCACTATTCTAAGTGATTTCTACCAGTCTTCTCAAAATGTGATCCAAAAACTGGTGTTGATCTGCAAACTGTTACCTGTTTGCAATAGGATAAGTAGCATTTGCCAAAACGTTAATCAAGGTACTTTCTTTTTTTTTCCTACTGGAAAGTCTTGCTAGGAAAAAATGTCAGCTAACTACATAGTGAGTTTAGTAACTTAGTTGATTTACATCCTGGTGCACATCCCTTATCTCGTCATGGGTAGGTAACAAACAATGTACCTGTCTGCAATGGTCCACAAACCACACTTTAGGTAGGCTTCATTTCTTTACACTACCCCATTTAAAGAAGCAAACTAGTTAAAGCTAACTGAGAAAAACATAGGGCAAATGTTTTTTTTTTTTTTTTAATTTTAAGATTGGTCATTTCCTCAGTTCTGTGCCAACGACAAGAAAATTATGCAATTCTTAAAACGTTTGTGAGGTGGTTCCAATTCCTCAGTTTTTAAAAGAACTCCTGAATGTAACCATTGAATCTCACCAAAAGCAAACAATAGCAAACAAATCCATTTTTTTTTTTTTTTGGTTAGGAAGATTGGTCATTTTTTCCCCCCTAGAACGTCCCTGTTTAATGTAAATTCCAAAACATTTACAGGCCTTGTGAGACAAGAGGATAGACTGAACACAGGTATTCATTCTCCAAATTCCACTGGGCACCCTGTAGTGATCTATTTTCTATGTATATCATTGTATAGAAGTGTCAAGAGGAATAGACACATAACAACAACGATGTAAGATTTCAACACATTTCTGTAAGCAAACAAATGGGAATGTTGAAAAATAAAACTCAAAGTTCCAGCAATTTGAATGTGCTCTGAGAAGATTCCTGTGAAAGTGAGAACAGTAAGAACCTGGAAAGCTCTAGGCTCAGGGCTAGAGGGTGAGATGACAGTAGGGCTGAGAAGTGGACTTGAAACAAGTGGAAATGAAGATCTTATACAGAACAACTACCCATGCCATTTGTATTACTCCAAGTGACTGGAAGCCTTGCATGTGTTCCCAACCAAAAACCAACCAAACAAACAAATGCAAAAAATGCACAAAAACAAACCAGGACTCTTTTAAAACTAAATTAAATAGACTATCTAGGGATAGCCCAAGTTTTAATTTTGATTGTTAGGGACCAAGAATCAATCCCTTCTTATTTTGGCACTTGTGGTCCAGGCTGGAAGCCTGCGGTCTGAACTCTGGTTCTCCATCAACACAATCTGAAGGGAAGCCTGCCAATGGGGAATCCCTGAACAATAACAGAAAGCTATGAATAGAACTTATTTATGGAGGAGGTGGCAGGATAACATACTTTTATAGTGGCCAAGAAAAGCCATGCAACTTCCTAAACTTTGATTTTTATGTAAGTATAGATGACCAAGAACCACTAGAAGGAAGAACTACAGCATGACTGAGAAAAGCCAGTATAAAAAGAAAGCTGACCTTTAAGAAAGGAGAAATAATTCAAGAAGCAGGAGACAGTACAAAAACTGTGATCAATTAATATGCCCAGAGAGAATCAAGAAGATTCTACATCCATGACATAAGAAAGAATACTATGAAAAGGGAAAACAGAACAACTAGGATATAATAAAAGGATGCTGTGTTTTTAAAAAATATGGTTAAAATAAGATAAATATAAGGGTTATAAGTAAAGCTGAAAAAATTGCTCAGAAGATTGAGTAAAAGATATCCCCCACCTCCCAAATATAAGAGAAGAGGTAAGTGATATAGAGATTCAATCCAGGATGTCTAAAACATCTAAGAGTTGCAAAAAGAGAGAACAGAAAACATGCAGAAATTATCAGAACATAATGATCAGAATAAAAAAGAAAAATGTCCACAACTAAAGGAGCAAATTAACCTTCAGTTTGTGAGTTCTCATAGAAGAGCCAACAAATGAGTAAAAAAATACCAACCCTGTGATACATTTGCATACCTTTAGGAAATCTAAGAAAATCAAGGCTAAAAAGATAATCCAAAAGTTCACAGATTAAAAAGAAAAATACACATGCACGCACACACACACACACACACACACACACACACACACACACCCGCATGCGCACACGAATTGAAATTCAGAAATTACCAGACTTCTTTCATCAGTAAGCAACAGGAGAGGCCAAAAGCATGGAGTGATGCTTTCCAAATTCTAGGAGAACGTTACTTTCAACCCGGAATTCCATTTCCAGTCTAATTATCAATCCAGAATGAAGGTAAAATAAAGATTTTTTATTCATATAAACTTAATTTTCCAAATTTTTCTTCTGAAGAAACTGAGGATATATTCTAGAAAAATGCAAGAGAGACAGAAGAATTCAGAAGAGTCAACAAATAAGTCAACCCAGGAGACCAGAAAGGACGAATCCTAGTGCAACAGCTGTGCTGCCTTAGAAACCAAGCATTCACACTGACATTTCTAAGGCAGCTTATAAATGGCCTTTTCCGTGACTGTTCAGGAATGATGTCATATTAGCAGTTAAATAATTTGACACTAAGATAAATCCAAGAGAGAGGTCACTAGGGAAAAAGCTTATGATATGCAATACATTTTATAATGGAGGAGATGAAAATCTCAGACTATTATAAACATGTATTCTATTGTCAACAAGAAAACAAGGAGGTAAAGAAAAAGCTGTAAAAGAAAGCACAGAGATTTGATATGAAGCAGATATGAACCAAAAAATAATGTGTCATAATTCTAAGCAATTGGAAGTAATTTTAAAAGAATCTATTTGACTTAGGCTAGAAATATTCTTCTCATTGGTGCTATAGAGAAGGAAATGCAATCTCAGTATTCAATTCATCCATGGCCAACATCAGTATAACCATACTAACCCTAGATCTATTTGAATTTTAACTTTTAGAATCAACCTAGAGATAAAGCATGAAAGCCTTGGTAATGGTTATAGAACAAAATATAAATCTTGAGAATCCTGACAATATAAAGATAAGAGTAATTGAGAAAGTGATCGATGGAATGGGAGAAGGAAAAGTAGATGTTTAGAGGCATTAAAGTTCTCCCACTGGGGAAATCAAGGCACTCACTGAAGCTGATGAAACAAGAAGTCAAGAAAAAATATTTTTAAGGTACAAAAATAATCAATAAAAAGCTTAAATAAAATAACCATTAAATGATGAGAAAAGGAGAATACTTAGTGAAAATAATGATATTATTATTAGACCCTTACATTTCATAATAGGGAATCAGTACATAATGTCTAAAATGTTTAATGGAGAAAGATAAATCCATACTATTTATGAAGGTAAATATCATAAAAATAAAAAACCAGAAATAATTAATAAAAGAAGTTGTCTCTAGGCAGTTAGATTGAATAAATAAAAGACTCTTAACCTTAGGTTTTCTTATCATAAAAACTCATTCTAAATTTTAAAAGGTCACAAAACAAGACACAAAAAGGCATTTGTTGAGGATCTATTGCATGAATGGGACTATGAAAGGAACAAAAGAATATTTCCCTGAAGACTTTCTGATCTAATATGTGAAAAGAGACATTGAAACAACTTAATGAAAAGGCGACACATGACCAAAATGTGCTGGTACAGAAGCTGCTGAAGGAACACAAATGCCTAGTGACAGTGTTTCATCTTATTTTTTAAGCTTCTAAAACAAAATTGGGAGAACAGTATTTTAGGAAAAACTTCTTGGAAGAGGGAATTTTTTTCCTACCTCATGGTACCTCAAGGAAGTAATGGATTCATGTGGGAGAGGAAATGAAGACATTTTCAACAAGATGAAACCAAGGAGAAAATATTCAGAGATATGAAAAAGTACTGAACAGGCAGTCGAATACAGGGAATGGTAAGTGGAGTCGATATTGAGCAGAGAAACCATATCATTTGGTTTTAATAGCTCTGCTTTCTATAAATTACACCATATTTTATCTTGAATCATTTCTTTCTGGCATGAAAAATGTCATATGAAGTAACGGTTGGGTTTTATTTATTTATTAGACTTAAGGTTGCTTCTAAGAGAGACTGATTTATTTATAAGAATGCAAATTTTAAAAGCCTTCTGGAATTTAGAAAAGGCTTGTCATTTAAAACCTCTATAAATTAGATATGCTCTATTCTATACAGCGAACTTTTACATGTTCTTTCTCACAAGATATGCGGCATCAACGATTTGTTAAACCTGATTTTTTTTTCCTGAGGAAGCCTTTTGAATTTAACCTCTAAGGTCCAGAAAACTATGACCTCAGTCAAACGTCTGCTCATTAGAAACTGCATGTTAAAAAAAACTCCTTTGATTTTTCTCGGAATAACATTTGCCCTAAACATTTCCTGTAGTATTTTAAGTTTATTCAGTTGAATATTTTATTTTTCTCTAAAATGTCAGGACTAGCTAACAACTGAAGCTTACCCTAAAAGTAAATAACTTCAAATGGATATAAGATTCTGGGTGCATTGCCTGTTGTTTCATTATTCAAGGCATGTTTTACATATTTAAAATATGTTTAGATGTGATTCTGTAGATGTGATCAGGGATCATCCCTATTCCCTCAAGGGTTTCAAGCCGTTGTGGTCACCATGAAAATGGGGCCTCTCACACCTCTAACTGTAGGGACTATAAGTGATCAACTCAACCACAGCCTCTGAAATCCATCTCTGAGTTGGACCGGGGTGTCTACACTTCCCAGGACCTGCTTTTAGCTGGTGACTGAATGCATGAGGGATATCAAGGTACCCAGTTCCTGGGAGAGCAAGTCTCCTTTGACAGACAAATATTGGCTTGAAGATTTCCCATAGGCTTTGTTGAAACTTTCTTAGAACTGCACCGCAGTCAAAAGTTTTCCTCCTGAACCCTCATTCCTTCTTTCTCCCAAACATGATGATCTGAAAATCTTCCCAGCCTCCCCCATCTTCCTCTCCTTTTTCCCTCCTGCAAGTTCTCTCCAATAAATCTGTATATCGAATCCTGTCTTAGTATCTGCTTCTTGGAGGACCTGAACTTGTGCATCATTAAAAATCACATCTTAAGAATGACTAATTTTATCATCTTTCAACAAGACAGAAAAGAAAATTTAACTGACAAAGGGAGGGTCATATAATATTACATAATAAATTTAGCTGTTAATAACTTCATTACACACACAGTTATTCCTCCAACAACTACTGATTGCTTACTCTGTTCCCGGTATAGTCCTAGGCGCTTGGGATACAGAGATGAATATGACCTAGTCTTTGCCTTTTAATAATTTTGCTGACTGGCAAGGCCATAATACCTATTGGAAGTAGATACATAGTATTATGGAACTCATTTGAAGATGTAATCGATTCTTCTACAGAGAAAGGTTGAGGGTGCAGGTTCGGTGATCTGAGTCTTGAGATTTGAGTAGGCCTGCACCACGTGGAGAAGGCGAGACGAAGAGTTTCCAGAGGGTACAGAATAAGAAAAGGCAGAAAGGTAGACATACCTCTTCTTGAGGAATATGTGAAAAGTGGTGAATTGCAGGTGTGGTCGGAACTTAGAGTGGCTTGGAAAGAGAGGTAGTGAGTGACTTCTACGCCAAAGCCTAGTAGATAAAGTACTGTCTCCCTTCTCACACAAGGGAGAATGTAATCAATGAGTACTTACAGGGTCTCCTCAGTAGGGAATCAGATTTATAGCAGAAACGTATGGGACATAAAGGATGAAGTCTGTCTCTACCTATATCTTTTCTTTGTCTAGAAAATGTTTTAGGTAGCTAACATGATTATATTTAGCACCTTCAACATACCATGCTCCATACTAAGCACTGGGAGGTCACAAGAAAATGAAAAAAAAACCAAACCCAAAAACCATCTTCCTCTGTTTTCAGAGCTCACACTCTGTGGGCAGAACAAGAAAAGGAAATACAAAAGGTGGTAAGAGCTGTGAGAATGAGGGCTTTTGGGTCCTTAGGGGACACAGAGAGGCATCTCTCCCACAGGTGGAGACGGGTGTTGGAGGGGTGGTCAGGAAACTTCCAGAGGAAGTGTCTCAGCTGAGCCTCAGTGCAATAACTTCCATATATAATCAAATACTAAACAATAAATGTTCAAAAGTATTTCAATGGCACTCTACTGTTCACATGGAATCAAGTGTAAATTCCTCAGCCAATGTACCTAACGCCTTCCACAATTTGCTAAAGGTAGCTTGTCTCAGGTGCTTTCCTACTCATCGCCCAGAGAAAAGCCTCAGAGGGTAGTACAGGTTTGATTCTAAAATTCTCCAGCATGGCTTTCACTTGGACAATCTGTTCCCACTCTCTGCTACTCTCCTGAATCAGAGGTCCTCAAACCTCAGGCCATAGCCTGTTAGGAACTGGGCCACACTGCCGGAGGTGAGGGGCAGGCCAGAGAAGCTTCATCTGTATCTGCAGCCACTTCGCAGAGCTAGCATCACTGCCTCAGCTCCATCTCAGATCATCAGGCATTAGACTCTCGCAAGAGCACTGGTTCCTGGTGCCTAAAAGGTTGGGGACCACTAAGATGATAATGACAAAATTCTTATGAAGATAAAATTTGGAGGAGAAGAAGAAAGGACTGTCAGAATAAAAAGTCATTGAGAAGTAAAACAAAGCCCAGTGGGTTTATCCCTCATGTTCTCAGCTCTCTCACGGGGCACTGGGGGCTCCACGCTGTGAGCCCCAAAACTGACAATTGAGATAAAATGTATAAACATAAAACCATTATAAGGAAGTATGTAATTCACATTCCAAGTAGAAAAAAAGAATCAGGATTGTGAGAATTAAAAAAAAAAATAAATAAACCTTCACTCATTTCTCAAATATTCATTTAGCATCTATTTGATTTCAGTCACATGAGACCCTCTGGGGGAAGACTTCATTGAAAGAAGCAAAGGAAACCAATCCCCTCTGCCACCAAGAACAAACAACAAAAAACGAACAAACAAAAATACCCAAACACACACATAACCACTACCATCAAAAATAACTACATTGCTTTATATTTTGTACTTCTAAGGGCATAGCTCATGTAAACCTCTTAATAATTCTTAGAGAGGGGTGTGTTTTGAACAACTTTAGCAAGTTTATAACTTGCCCTAATTCACAAGCCAAGATTCTTCCTCCATCAGGATTCAAAGAGCCTAATGTCTGGGTACAAGTTCTTACCCCTAGTTCTATTTATTTTTCTTCTACATCACACAGATGTTCTCTACTCCATCCATCTCACACCTCTCCACCCTTTTCAGGACTTCCCTGTCTTGACATCTGTCAGCTTCTGGGTCACCCACACCATTTAGCAAGGCCTGATACTGGCCAAAAAAAGAGAATAATAAGCAATAACCTTCACAGAAGGGGAAAAAATAGATACACACTCCATTCCTTTACTAAGAAATGGGAAATTATTGATCTCTGCTTCTTATCATCATGCAAAAAGCAAGCTGCTTGAAAAACAATGATAGTAAGGAATATGCTAAGCGATCTTTAAGTATTTATGAAGCTTTGGATTAGTTGTGTCCTATAGACAATTTTACTAGAGCTTTTAAGTGCTTCCAACTTTAGTGCTTTAAACTGCTTAAGCATCTATATTTAATGGTCATATGATGATAATGCCTACTCTCTTAATACAATAGTCAAATTTATACATTACATGTCAGTTTTAAAGATTGGATTTAGTGAACAAGATCACACCACACCTAACAACTGTTCCTTAAATACATATTAACATTCACTTGCTCGACTATGGACATATGTGGGAGAAGGTTCCTTCTCAGGGTTTGAGGGTTTTCAGGTATTCCACAAAGCCAGGCTGAAGCACATGAATAACCTTCCCAGGGATGAACGTTTTTAGCTTTTGTCACCCTGCTCCACGTGCCATGGGAATTTGCGGCAGCAAATGTCCCGGAGTGCTCATTTGAATACCATTTCCCCAGTGGAATTCTTTGTAAAATCCTCATTTATTAGCCACCAAGGACTCTGGCACTTAAATCAGCCCAGCAGAGAACTAAAAAGTTGTGGAGCAAATGCAGAGAGTCATTAGTTTTTAATATAAACTCCTCAGGGAGGAGACGATGCCTATTATTCTATGTTCTGAAAGCAGCTACAGAGAAGGAGCCACTTTGCCACATGAAAAAAAATTATTTGAAAAGGATATTCAGTAACCTATTTTAGTCCCTTTAAGAATATCATTAGTAGTATTTAATAACATTATTAATCAAAAAGCTAAGCAACACTGTTATGGATGATAATAAGAAACTGGGTCATTTGCAAAGGCCGCGTGTTGACACGAGAAGGCGCTCAATAAACATTAGTTGCAGAGTCGTTTAAAAACACCAAGGATGTTTTACCAAAGCTGATTTCCATTTGACTTTTAAAAGTTCTCTGCATCACCATTTGGTCAGAAGGGAATTCTAACTAGAAGAGACGGTTTTAGCTTAAAACTCTGAATCATTGTTTTTCGAACAGGTACTAAACTTGACAGAACAAGGTCTTACCTCCCCATAATTCCCTCTTTTCATTAATGTCATTTTTTCCAATGCATTTAAAAGACAGCGCATGACCTAGATTCGGAGCTTACTAATATATATTCATGAGTGAAACATGATTGGAGTGTTAGCTTGCAAAGCTCTATACCTTATCATGTTTTTATCTAAGATTAGCAGCACTGTTTTGACCCAAAGATGGGGAAATGTCTAACCAGACTCAGGAGAGTCAACATTTCTCTGTGTCTATCCTTACACATGAGAACTTTACTTCGATTATCTCTTTTTCATTAAATATTGACCCATACTAAAATAATCATTACAATGGAATACATTGGTTTGATATTATAATTATTTAGGACTCTTACTCATCTGCTAGGTTGGGTTTATTGAGGTTTTTATGTGTCTGCCATATACCAACATATTTTTGTTGTTTCAAATACAATCCTCTGAGCATATATTAATTACTCATAAGCTGAATCTGTATCAAATGGAAAAGAAAAACTTGAAAATTATAAACAAAAGTAATAAATTCATGAAAAGAATAAATTTCTTTAGATCAGACTTTTAACTTCCAAATGGTTTTGTCTGATAATAATGCTTCCAATATCAGTTAAAATATATTTTGAATCAATTTATATTACCCGGAGACCCAAAATTGTGATCTGTATCTCTATAAACAAAGTTATTGTAACAATTTAAATCGTCTTAGTTTTAGATTCATGTCTAAATATTGTTGCCTGCTTTTCGTGGAAACCAATTTGCCTTTCAATCCTTTTAGTTGAATATGCAGAATACCTTCTATTGCTTAATAAGCTCTTCAGGACTTGACATGAACTCACCTGATGTGCAGTCAATTTCCTCATTATTAGAATCATCCCATACACTGCATATTGTGATGGATAAAGGGCGCTTTGATTGCATAAGTATCTCCTCTTTGAGTAAGTCATATATTATGCAACTAAAGCAAGCACAGAATCATACTAACTCACCTTCTTTTTGGAACTATCCCTGAAAATCTTTTTTTTTTTTTTCAAGTTCAAAGAACTATATCAGATCTTGACAAGGAGAAAGGAGTAAACACTGTACTTTAAAGATTCAAGTCAATGCATTAGGATGAATACTCTTTATTTAGGAAGTGAGCAAAAGATTTATATTTTGGAGATGAATGCAGCTCTGAGTTATGAGTTTTTAATAAACAACACTTCCAATAGTACAATTAATGACAACAGAAATATTAGTAGGTGCACATTGAATCCTATGTATTATTTATTTCAATCATCATAACAAACTTATTCTTCCCATTTCATAAATGAGGAAACCGAGTCTGAGAGATGGTATAAAATTTTATGAGTCGGCTGAGATGAGAATTCAAAGGACTTAGTTTCAAACTAAGATCTGCCTGATTATGAAGTCTGAGCTTTGAAATCACAATAGTAAATGAGCACATAAGCCAATTGTAGCAACCTATAAAGAGATTTTTATATCTTACAAAATTATTTGCAGAAATGATAAAAAGATTTTGATTAAAGCATCAAAAACTCAATACAAGTGACAGGCCAGAAAATGTTTTAAAAGTAATATAATAATATATGGCTCTAATTGGATGAACACATTAAATTTGTTTTCTGTTTTAAAAAGTTATTCACTCTCTTACATCTGTCTTTCTGCTGGGGGTAACTTGGATTCAGTTTTCAGCAAATTTGAAAAAAAAATTGTTATTGCAGATGCCCTGTTTGGAATAAAATGGCAGTTGATGATATTTTTCATATTGGCATACATTGTGCAACATCCAGTGGTTTTTCAATGGCATTTGAGCATGAACAGAAATTACAGAGCCTGCTATCCTAAAAGTAACACAATTGCTTAGACCACCATGAAGGCAGCAATACAAAAATGGCTTTAAAGCTGCTGATATCTACATGCTTAGTTAAATTTATTATACTTTAAGGTAGACATTTGAACAAGGAAAGAAAAACCTCTAAAAAGAACTCCGTCAGAGAAATTGCTAAATATTTTTAAAACATGAAATAAGACATGCACAAGAGTATTACTCCACGACAGTACATTTGTCCTGATAAGCTAGAAGGAATGACTAGCATCCTAATGTCCTATGGTCAATAGGGCCTCATTGATTGATTCATTCATTCATTCAACAAGAATTTTTTAACACATTCCATTACCAGATATTCTTCTAAGTGTTGGGAATAAAGATAAATGGAGGAAATGAAGTCCCCGTCATCATAGAGTTGCCTTCATATGGGTGAAGGCAGCCAACACATAAGCAAATAAATATACATTATATCAGTGAGGCAGTGAGTTCTATGAAAAAATAATTATGAAGCAGGGCAACCAGAATTGGATATGCCAAGGGTAAGGATGGAGATACTATTTCACTAGGTGATCAAGTAAGGTTTCACTGAAAAGGTAGCAAGTGAGCAGAGAATTAAGAAAAATGAGAGTTGGCAGAGGACTGAATATAAGCATGAGGGGGAAGAAAGAAGTGACAATTGACACACAGGCTTCTAGCTTGAGCACTTTGTTTAAAAATTGATGCTACTATTAGCCCAGTAACCTCTGAGCCTTTGGTCATGCTTTACCTCTGTGCCAATTCAGTTCTGCTTTCACATCCAAGGCATGCTTCTCTTTCTATGAATCCCACCTCTTACTCTTCTAGCCGACACTGACCATTCTCTTCCTTGAAAAATGATCAGAATTGCTACTATTGATTCAAGTCTTCTGTATATCAGGCATAACACTTGATGTTGAATATGCATTACCCATTAATTTCTATTAGAGCCCTATAAGGTAGGTCTTGTTACATGACTTGATGGTATGATAACAGGTCTAACCTTAAAAAAGCTGCACATCCAGCACACTTTCTGATATATCACTTTTATCTCCCATATCACTAGAAACGGGTACTTCTCAGTAGTCCCATTTTAGCTAACACATATTGAATATTTACAGGAAAAAATAAATGAAATACAGAACCTCATATACTGATAAAGGAAAAAGATAGTTTGTTTAACAATCATTCTAAAATGTGATAAATGCAATTAGAATTTGAACAAAATACTAATAAAGCAAAGAGAATAGAAAGATTAATTTTGCTTGGGGCAAAAGGTAGAGAAATAAAAGAGATTTCAATTTGTTCATTTAATTCCAAGATGCATTCTCAAATATATTGATCGCTACTGGATATTAAATTAAAGAGAAACACCCACTGGTGATAGGCCAATCAGAACACCAAAAAGAATGCTTTAGCTTTTGCTATGCCTTCATAGTTCTGCTTTATTTTCTTAAATAAATTATTTCTTATACTTCTAACAAAGAGGACCATGATTGAAAGTCCTAAAATAAGACACATTTTGAGCTCATCTTTTGTAATCCTAATATTGAACATTTAGCAGAAAGCCATCTGGTTTAGAGTAAATTGTAAACAACTGATTTAAAATAACTAAGGATCAATATAACCAAATCACCTAACAGAAAGAACTCACTGCTTTTTAGAAATCTCCATGTGACATTATTCTCACTGTCAAGGCTTGCAGCTCTGCAAACCCTAACTCATGACGGAGGATTGTCAGTGCCTATGATTATTCTGTTAATCATACTTAGTTGACTATTAGTTGACTCCCTTTCAGGAAATCCTCCCACTTCCAGACTCTCATTATTCCAATCCATTGCCAAATTAATAACACTAAGGAAAGAGAAGTGCTTTATTTAAATTTTCAGTAATGAAATTCTTGTAATTTCTGGAAAAGTAATTTACGAAGCCTGGAGGGGTGAATTTATAACAGCGCACCAAAGCACAGAGAGACTCCTAGTTTCCTTTCCTTACCCCACCACTGATTTATTATAAATTTTTATCAGCTTCTACTCTTCTATAATTCTTCAGAGAATTCAAGGTAGCAGTTCCCTAAAGGAGGACAGAGAAATAGAATTTTGGAACAAGGGAAAAACCGATGCAATCGTCACATCAGGATTAGTCCTTCATGTAACATTCATTCATTTAACAAATATGTGTTGATGTCTACCATGCAAAATCCTGCAGGATAGAAAGGTGAGTAAAGAAACAGTCAAGGAGAAGCAAATGGGCAAAATTCTCACTGCACCCAAGTCACACAAAATGTCCCGACTGCATGCTTGACCAAAACCTTTATTTCAGTGGAGACAGGCCATGTGTAACTGGCAGGAATTCTCAAGGGAATGTCACAGGTGCACAGAAGGACTGAAGTCTAGACGCAGAGGCCCCAGCCCTCCTTTTTCACAAATGGGGCCAAATATTGAGACCAACTGAAAAACTGTGAAGAAAATGGCCTTGAAATGCCTTAAACTAACATAAATAGAGAAAATGTTGAGATCAGCCCAATAAATGCAAAATGATTTCTATTTTTAAAACTGCCAAAATATAAAGAAATAAGAACCAAGAGCTATAGCCAGGAATTCTCCTCAAAGAATACAGTGTGATATGTTATAAAAGTCCAAGGAGCACATAAAAAATGAAAGGAAAATCCATATATAGTCTTTTAACTTTATAAGGAAAGGATGGGGGACATCGATTGTCATAAGATTGCAAAGGATTTTACTCTGTAACTACATGGTTTAATCCACTAAAACTTTTGAGTTGCTTTTTAAATGAAGCCATCTCTATAATGAATGACCCTTTCAAACATCACAAAGAAAAAAAATGGCAGGGAGTGTGTCAACCTCCAATTAATTGCTTGGGAAGTAAGATGATCAATAAGAAGTTTCTATCATTGTCACCTTAAGGAGCAGCTGACTACAGAGATATGCAACACTGTGGCAAAAGGGTGATGGTGGCATGTGGTTAGGGATTCTGAAAAACAGAAGGATTCACGAGTGTGTGAGTGTGTATGTGAGTGCGTGTTGTATTCTATGGACAAAGGGGAAAGAAGGTGGCATTGACCTGTTCAATTAAATCACAAGATATAGGACTCTAGATTAATCTTTTATCATCTAGTGACTTCTATCAAGCAAGTTAGCTTAACATCTACGATTTCTTAGAATGGTTCAAAAAATTATGACAAGAAGACTCCGAAGAGAAGTAGCAAATCACATTAAAATATGTGGAGTTTCAGAATATTTCATTAAGATGCGTTTGGGTCATGATTTGTTGTCATTATACTTTATTTCTAGCTTTTTAATAATGATATTTAAATCCAAACCCCAAATTCTCGAATACTTAAACATGAAAATGAATGTTAAAATGAATTTTTCTTTATAAAATTAACAAAGGCAAGTGCCGTAAGCATAACTCTGAAATACATCTTTCCCATGGGGAATGTATGGGATTGCCTCAGGTTAGAAGGCTTGTAAGGAGACAAGAAATGCTAAGTGGGAAGTTGCACTGTACAAGACTTGGAAAGAATTTCTTTAACTTGCCTTGTTAAGGCTAATTACCATAGATGAAAAGAGCTGGATAACAGAGTATTCATTAGCTCTCTCACTCCACTAAGCAGCCATCCCCAAAGTGCTCATATCTTTCCTACTACATTCTTAAAATGTTTCATATTCACTATTCATAATTTGCACATTGAAAAGATCGACTTCCTGATTAATGCTGAAATGAAAAGAGTATAAAATGGCCCCCTAAATTAGTATAGGCCTCAAAGGTATGAGGCTGGGAATCATACAGGCTTTAAAAAAATTGAGGAAAAGGAACCTAAAAGCTGATGTGGAAGTGTTATTAGTGATTCCCACACCCACATTTACTCTCGTGTCCACTGCATCCACTCTCCAAGGAACAGTGGCCATGTGGCCACTTACTTGGGTAAACAAATTGAGATGAACCACGTTTCAAAGCTTTAAGTTCTGTGTACTCCAGTCCCCCCTTCACAATAAAGCCATTGATTCTGTGGCCTTCTCTTCAATTTGGTCAGAACTGTTCACAACAGTAATTCATACCTGAGTAAATGGCCAACTTTACATTATTCATGCTAGAAAATGATTTCTTGTCCTTTGCCACCAGATCTTCTGATGGACAGATCCTCAATCCAGACTTCACAACAGTGGTCTCCCTAGTCACGAATGCTTGTATTCATGAATAACATTGTGTCCCAGAGCAAAACTGTTTCAACTCTGTCTCCTACCAACAGGTGGACCTACGAATAACCCTTTAGTTTGTCTTTTACCACCACCCCTATTTGGGGTGAAAAGAAAGATTTTCTTTTCAGTTTTGTTTTGTTTTAGACAGAACTCAAAAAAAAAAAAAAAATAGCATACGCCCCTGTCAGCATAAGAGATTTTCAGACCTTCTAATTCGTGTGCTTATTTCTTAACTCCTAGCTATTATCTTGAGTAGTTAAGATGTACTATGTCACCCTCATGACATATTCCATGGCAAGATCAATTTTTCTACTTTGATCACAATATTCCCCTGCCCCCAAACTTTCAGTGACATAAGTTTCCAAACAGAATCTAAACTCCTTAGTTGGGCATTCAAAGTTCACCATGGTTATGGTCTTTTCTTTCATTCTAAAACAAGTACTACTTCAATCAATTGGCCTATTCCTTGTATCCAGCGTATCTTCGATTTTTATGAGAATACACTTTTCTTTGCTCCTCCCTCCTGAGCTGCTCTCATCACCCCACCCCTCACGTATATGCTGCATCTGGCCACCCTAACCAATCTACCTTGTGTTCCTCCCCAACTCTGCTTACGTGCCCCTAACTTTCTGGAATCATTCCGATTTCATGTGATTTATTACTTGGATTACTATATGTGCAGCAGCTTTTAAATAAACCTTAATAAAATTTTGTATGCAAATGTATATAGCAGGACAAAACTTTTATCGGTCCATGAATTGCTAGTCTTTTATTTAAAAATAAAATAAATAGCACTTATTATTATATTAACTACCACAGGTTTTATCTCATAGTCTTTGTTTTGTGGTTACTTCACTGTGTATCTTATTTCTCCTCCATGAGAATGTGGCTTTTCCACAGTTGATGGTTCTCAATCAGAATATTTTATACAAATCTTTGTTTCTCTTACATAATAAATGTTGAACTAACAAATGACATGCTATAATACAGAATTAACTTCTTAAATAATTTGTTGTCTATGATTAACAACAGACTTGGAAATAAAATATTAATTGTAATATTTACTTACATTTTTATGAATAGACTTTTTAATCCAGTGAAACATGCAAATGAAGAAAAAACTTTTATTGCCAGTTCTTACATGATGTTAACAAATTAACTTAGTGTTATCAAGTTGGCTAGTGAAATTATCTTGTGTCTTAAGAAAATTTAGATGCTTACATGACATTTGCCATATTTGTGAGTAAATAATCCTTTGTATACTTATTTGTCTCACACCTTTATTTCCTACTGGCTGATCCATGCCATGAGGGCAAGGACGATGCGTACCACGTCCATTTCCTTATCTTCCTTATCTTAGAACAGTGCCTGGTGCATGGTAGCTGCTCAGTAAGTATTTGTTGGATCGATGAATTAAGGAACGAATAATTGGAAACAAATGAACAACTCATATCAGCAGCACTCTTACTTCTTTGGGCTCTGATCCATTGTCACTACAGCTCTTCGGATGCACTAACTTGGGCTGCAGCTGTGGTTCGACAAGGCTCTCTAGATGCCTTGCTTTGTTTTCCTCCTTCCCACAAACTGAGCTTGTTGAGTAGTCTCAACTGGGACTTCTTATCTCTATGGAAAATACTGGCTTTTAATCAGTGGCTTCTAGTTACCACGTTTATCAGGCAACCGAAGCAGCAGGAATGTCAACAAATAAACCAGAACACCATGTGTGTGGTCTGGAAGGGCAACATTCACCTGACTGACTTCTGGGGATATCCAAACATCTATGTCTTGACCATAGCATTGCCTGGTGATGATGGTGGAGCTGCTGTCAGTTTGGAGCCGCTGTTAGTCTGGAGCCTAGAGAAGTGAGGCAGGAGGATGTCAAAATAGGAGTAATTTAGCCCTGACGTTCTCAGAAGTTAGACATTCTGGAAAAAAGTAGTAATGATGGGAAGGATCACTGCAGAAGACCTTGGCCAAAAGCCAGGTGCTTCTATGGGTCCATTACTAGCTGTGGTTACTTTTGTCCTGTTGCTGATGCTGTGGCTGAACTTCATGCTAAAAAGGCCGTTGTTGCTACCACAGCCACAGGGAGCAGGGGAGACCCTGTCTCTGATGAAGAATGTCAAAGGGAAATGGCAATCTCATTGTCCCCCACATTTAGCTTCTGGGGTGAGTGTGAAAAGAGGTCTCAAAGCAACCCAATAAAGAATCCAGCCAGCCAGAAGAGGATCATCCTTCTCTAGCCCACAAAGCTTCTCTATAGTCTAGACTCCTGTCAAGGGCTAATTTAAGTAGGATATCTGAGAAGCTGGGAAGATCAAAAAACGTGTTCATTTTTACGAGATGTTATCACAGAAAATTGCTATTGTGAGATGATCAAATGAGTGTTTTCACTTTTTGATCATTATTTACTATCATGGAGATATGGGCAACATTTTAATTTTCCATGTGTGTCTTCTTGTGCATTCCAGAGTCATTTTTAGATAAACTGTAATTTGCATTCAAAGGAGAGAATAAAATGTTCCCACAATCATAGTTCTGTGATGTCCCTCTCACCTAAGCTCAGTATTTACAGCAAGTTTCTGACCGCGATAATGAACTGTCGTTACTCTGGAGTTTGGATCAACAGGATTATAATTAGTATAACAGAATTTCAGGTTATTTTTCTTACTCAAGATTTGAAGACAATTTAAAGATTTGAATCATCACTTTAAGAAAAAATATAGAAAACCTCACAAAAAGAAATCAGATTGAAAGAAATCTCTGGCGTCTAGGGCACACACATCTCACACACCAGACAGTAGTAGTTGATTGATATTTGAATGAGGTAAATAGCAAGACTGATGTTTTTATCTTGTGGGGGAAGAACATATGACAGTAAAACAGAAGTAGCAAATGTAAATTATTCATTACTAGCATAATAATATTTTAGGAAGGGGAAAATAAAGAGTAGAGCTTTAGGAAAAAGACCTAGAAATGAGTTCTAAAGGGTTTTGAATTTATATCTATGAAAAGCGTCCAAAAAAAAAAAAAAAAAAAAACCAAGTTCAGAGTTAAACTAAATGGTTTTTAAGGTTTTTTTCTGTCTATTTTTGAAGATTGTATGAGTTAGTAAATCAAAACTATCTTTCATTTTATACTTTATACAATATAATTCTTAATACTGGTGGACCTTGGTCAATTTATTCCTATGATGTATAAACTGAGTTTTTTTCCAATTAATATTTTTGCCACCTCAACCTAGTGAAGACTTAAGTGTGAAAAAACAAGTAATGAGGATGGGAACAATTGGAAATTTTTAAATTGCAGGTTGCTTTGGAGCTTTGGTGGAACAGAAATATACCAGGAAAGCACAGAAAAGAATAAAGGAAAAAAATGGCAATGACAAGACTAGCATAAAAATTATTGGTATTCTTAGAAACTAGTGTTTATAATTTTAATGGCTTTCTAGCCTTTAAAATCCAACCGTTTTTACAGTGCCCTTTTAAAAACCAGCTTTTCCTAAACGGTTTTTATTTCCCATCCCTAATTCCAATCAAATTTTGGTCACCCCTATTATAGAGCTGATTAATTTTTAGGACTCCCTTGCAGTATTTTTTTTTTTTTGTCTTATAAAATATGATTTCTAATATCGATTATCCTTTTTTTGTGTACTTCCTATTTTCACTTTGGGCTTTCCAGATGAAACATGCTTTCCCCCACCCCTTTCTCCATTCCAATGATTAAATCAAACAGTAACAACAGCAGCAACTACAGAATGGCTTTATGCTCTTTGAATGAAGGTGGTCACATTTCAGACCAAGTCTTTCCCTCTGCAGACCGGGCTTGCCAAAGGCTGCTTGCTGCATGGAAGCCAACTCCCTCCAGTGAAGTGACCTTTTTTACCCTGTGGAGATGGGTGTCTGAGTCCCAATCCCACTCTGCTAAGTGCAAACTCACTTGTTTACAAACTCAAGTGAGTTCTTTAATTTCTGCCTCAGTTTCCTCATATGGAAAGAAAGGATATAATAATAGCCACTTTACATAGGGTTTTAAGAAGTAAATGCTTCGAAGACTGTTTGGTACATTGAAATGGCCATACAAGTGTTTGCTGTTATTAGCAACTGTATCTGTTTATGCATACCCCTTTAAAAAAATCAAAGTTGACATGACAATTGCTTTTCTTTTTAAATAAAATACAATATAGAGTGTCCGTTATGCAACTGTTCATGATTTTGTTTTCATTCTATTTGTTTTGATCATTTTGTCTCAGGAGTAAATGAAGTAACAAACTTTAATCCAGAGAGATGAACCTGCATCATTTAATGTAGTGACAATGACAATTTTTCCAGCAACAGCATGTGGATTTTTTTTCTCAGCAACTATTAAAGTGAGAGAAAAAAAAAAACTTCTTAGAGCCATTAAAATACTTATTAAGAGTAGCCCTGGGGAAAACATTAAATAAAAAAGCATATAATCCCACTAAGAGCATTCAACTTAATGAAATTCATCCTATAAACCCAAATGTAGATGATCCTATCTACACAGGGCAAAACGGCCCATGCCATGGCAGAGCTGGGGATTAACCTGACAATGTCTTTCATATAATGCTTTAATCCCACTTGTCTGAAATTGGAATATGGAAATGGAGGTCCTACTATCACTGAAAACGTCCTAAATAATAAAATACTGTTGGGGGGGGCGGGTGGTGGTGGTGGCACTCTTTGGGTTACCATAGGCCTGAGGCTATTGAAACAAAGAGGAAGCATGGGAAAGATTGCTGGATCATTAAAGCAGAAATGTGGGCTACTTTGTCCTTGCTGAGGCCACAGGGAGAATAAGATGCTTCAGTTCTGGAAAATTGCGGCAGGTGCATCGACACCTTTGTTCCCTGCCCCGTTTCCATGGGGTGTTTGTCACTGAGCACTGTTTCCCCTGCCCCTTCGGCTGCCTCTCCAGGACTAATATGTGAGAGGGTTCTTTGGCTGAGCCCACACAAAAGGGCCCTAACCCTCCCTCACCTGAAATCATCTACCATGTCTATGTGTAGAGTGAAGCTGGCGTTTTTTGGATATATTCACAACCAGATCCAAAGCAAGTGACTAGAACAGCTGTGTGGCAACTCAGTTGATTCCGTAAGATGTCCAAAATGACTGTATTGATGACTTTTGATGCTTACATTGTCTTAAGTAAAAGGAGGGAAGGGGAGGGCAAATTCTTTTTCCAAAGAGCTGAGTGGGACATGGAGATAAAACATGAAACAGATGGGATGAATTCTTATTTCCCCATCTACATTTAAACTACAAAGTAAATATTTTTAAACAAACACATATCATAAAGCAGACTTTTCGCAGATATTTCTCTAGATCTAGTTCGCCAGTCTTGGGAAAATTTTAACAAAAGTGAATTTCAGTGATGTTTGCACAGTTAGGAACTAAAATCTTTTCTATTTTTGATTTTATAAATTGGTTTGTAACTAGTTTGTAAACTGATTCCTTCAATCCAAAGAGTTATAAAGGCACATACTTGATATCATGTAAATAGCATATCATTTTTTTAAAGTCCTATATGATTACATTTTGAAGCAGGTTTATTTTTCTAATTTAGCAAAGGATAAGATCTCAAACAGGTACCTAAAAAAGGAAGGTAGAAGTTAGAAATTCAGAGCAGGAAGAAAAATCTCCCTGTCTTTCAGGTAAGCAAAAACATTTCAAAGTCAGATCTGTCAGAAATGGTAACTAGCTCAACTTGGACAGTGAAAAATAAAAGCAGGTTGGACATTTTGACAGGTAAAGAAAAGGCATAAAGTATGGCTGATTAATTCAGTTAGAATGTGGCACTAATTGGACAGAAGTCATTCTCTAGATTAAATCCTTCATTTGCTCTCCAGTTTCTGTAGAGTAAAAGCCAAATGTATGGCATACAAAGACCTCTCCAGTCTTGCCCTACCTTCTTCTCCTGCCTCCTGCCCCGTCTCCTCTTTCTCCAGGCATAAGAAACTCCTTGAGCAGGGTTCTCTCTGCAACTCCAGCAAGTGAAGCTCCCTGTAACTGGACAACTTTTCTGAGATCTCTTATGAAGAGGCCCCCACTGTGATGCCTTACTTAACCTCTCTAGGCTCTGTTAGGCTCTTTCTGTTAATTGCTCACATCTTTGCAGATCCTTTCACAAATCCTGAGCTCTTTAAAGCCAATATTATGTTTTCCTTTGTACAGAAAAAAAAAAATGAGACCTGAAATCTAATAAGTATTCAATATATTTATTCATTGACTGGCTGGCTGACTGAATGACTGATAGACAAGTGAATGAATGAATGAATGAATGATGCTCCTCACCTTGGTAAGTGTCTCCTGAGAGTCATCTTGGTTGCATGAGCCCATTGATAAGAGGCCAGTGGAAAAGGCAATTAAACTAAACCATGGGTCGGGAGTAACGATGGATCAATAGTATATCATTTTTATTTTAAAAGGATAATCGTATTTAGCCATCAAATAATTATAAGGAGCTTTAAATGCTTGAGATGTGACCATAAAGTAATGAAATGACTTCAATGAACAACACATGAAAACCAGTTTCATTAAATTAAAGTCACACTCTTATTTACAGATACATTTAACATGGTGCTTTTACAATTAAGATGACAACTGTAAACAACCCTGAGAGGTTCCAAATACACATTTTCAATTTTCCCAGAGTTGAGTTTGATAATGTAAACAACTTATTTATTCAAATAGGCCTTGGTTATAATAATGTATGAAAGGGACACTGGAGAAAGATATCAAGGATGCTATGAAAAATGGACCTTCTTTCTCAAGATTCCAGATTATTTCTAAGTATGCTGAATGTAGAGTTTTCAAACCATGGAAAACTTGTTTTATAGGCAACTTTATTCCCATAATAGTTGTGGCCCCACTTCCCAAGATATCACACTCAGTCTGTCAGAACCGAGGGACCAGGGAGGAGGAGTTGAACTATTAGAATTTCCTACTGATCTTGACCTTAGACAGGTAACCTCATAGAAACAGAAAACAGCAATCAATGAGAAAAGAAAGCATGTAAAGAATTAATTTCCATCTAGGTCTCACTTTCAAGTGACCAGGGAAAAGAAGAATGTAATCAAAAAGACCCTAAATATATTTTCGGCTAGGCAAATGCACCCCTTTTAGTTCCAGTGTTTGCACCATCGTAGAAAGCCAACCAACTCAAACACAACTCCCCACCTCTCCTCATGTTCTCCTTTATCACTGCCCAGTACTTATGTACTCAACTGTTTCTCTTTTGGCAATTACTGTACCTTTATGAAGCAAAACTGCCGTTGCCATAAGGACAAGGGTTGTGGTGTTTAATCATCTTAAACTCAAAATGATTTAAAATGCTAAAAACACCTCGGTCTGTAAATGGCTTATCTTCTGAAATCTCAAGCCTTAAAGGAGAAAGCTGTGACTCAGACACAAGGCAGGTTTTACTTCATTTTCATTCATTTACTTTTTGGTTATTTTCATACCCTTTACTGGGATGTATATTAACTAAAATGCTTGCTTAGTTTTAATTCATAATATTAAAAGTCCTAAGCATTTTTAGTGCCCTGTTTCTAAGTCTTTAGTGTTACTGTGGTAGATGTTTATGACTATGGTTAATAAACCTAAATTATAAGGTCAAAAAAATAGAAAAGATAGAAATATTCTTTAATTTTTCTCTTCTGAGAAAAGGTACAGAATGTTTGGCAAAGATGTATGAATTCTTTTTGAATCCTAACACTGTCCTTCTAATATAGCCATAAGCATTCAAAGTCACAGATATGAATAACACACAATCTTGTTTAAGTGATATATTTTTTGGTCCCAGATAGAGATTAGTCTGGCCTTTCACCAAACAAAAGGTTGTTCTATTTTTAATCATAACTCATCTGTTTCTTTTAAAAGTATTTTTTTATTTAAATTCGTTTGGGGGAAAAAAAATAAAAATAAATTTGTTTTGGTCCCTCATTGCAGCAAAATCCTAGAATCGTAAATCCTTTTCTGGTGCTGGCAGTCAGTCGCCTCTTGAACACAGCTGATAATACACATTCTTATGAATCACATGTCACCCCATGTAGTTCCCAAAGGGCTGTGGCACGGCTTCTTCAGAAGGAACCTGGAAGGCTCTCGAGCTGCACTGTGAGGGCTGACTCAAGCAGCAGTCGCAGCAGCAGTCACCGTGTGACTGTCACTGGGAAGTGGGGTATACGACAGCTAAGAGGTAAAATGACAACAAAGTCTCAGAGATCGTTATTTCAGCTTCCCGGAGACCAAGGAAGATCTTGGGAAGTGCCTGTTCACCTCAATTTTGCAATCCAACAGGTGTGCTGGGTTTTCAGATGGCATAGTTCGCATTAACTCAATTTCATCATCGATTGTTTGTCCTGACGTTAAACAGACCTGATGGCTACTCTAGCTACCACACTGTAGGTGTTTATTTAAAGAACACATTTCCCACAGCCTCTTCTCCACTTTACAGCTTTACTGGAACATTCTCATGTCAACCAAGCCCCCTGGGCTTTTAGAAGTGATGAATCCTAAAAGATGTTTTCCCCACAGAAACCACACGGTAAATGTAACAAGTAATCAATCTTCTGAGCCGCAATCAGGTAACCACTTAACGAACACACTACACAAACAAAATAATTAATCTAAGCACTGTCCCGAATAGTAATTAATCTCACTGGCTCCAAGTGATGCGTTCGTTCACTGTACACTATTTTGTTTCATAGTTGTCAGAGCCAAAGGTGTCAGAGGCAATACAAATGTGTTAACCAGTTTAAAAGAATACTAATTTCAAGAGCAAAGTGTGACACAAATGTTTATTCAGTGTGGGATGTTCGCTCCTTTGTTTGCAGAGAGGAATAACACATATCACTGTCAGGCTAAAACAAAAAGGACAAATGCTTTAAAATAAAGGAGGAAACAGGTATGGCACCACTGAACATCAGACAAGCATTAAAGCCACGAGGTGATTATAATACAATCTAGACCAATAATTGTCCCCTGGGTAAGAACAGGTAGACTTAATTATTAATGTCCCAGTGAATGAAAAGGAATTGAAATTCAATGAAAAATATAGAGAACCAATATAGTGCCCTTCCCTAAGACCTGTGACACACAAATCTGATGGAAGAGCTGGTTAACTTTCCAGAGGAAATGGATTGTAAAGGAGCTAATCCTGATAACCTAGAATAAAAGGGTAAATATAAATCCCTTATGAGCAGTTACTTTGTTTTGGATCCTGAATTCCATAATTTCAGATATTAGCTACTTCATTTTATGTCATAATTTCACCTTGTGTCATGAAAACCAAACCTTTATTGCAGGCTGGCTGCTGCAGGAGTAAAAAGGAGCCAGCAGATTGTATTTACAGCTGACATGTGGCCCAGGAGTACAAAATACAGTGGTATTCAGCCTGGCGTAAGGGCTGGCCCAGGTGAGTATCAGGGGCTCACTCCAGACTGTGTGTTTAACCTATGGAACCTCAGATTTTTAGGCCTGTTTTGAGAAATTTCCATGAAATTAAGTTTGTAGGTTTTAAATGCTTGGTCACAAAATATTTTCTCTGGCACCCTTTTAGTTATTCTTGGGTGGGGAAAGGAAGTGAGAGTGGCACACATTCCAGAAGACACTGAGAGATTTATTCCCACAGCAAAGATGGTGACCATTTTGTGACACCGCCTATGCCTGTCCACAGGAGGGCTGTTCAAGGGAAACTGTAGCAGATAAAGCTACAGTTTTGACTACAACTCACTGAAGTGGAGTGAACACTTGAGCCAGGAATCTGAATTGCAGTCTGGTCTGAGCCAATATAATACTCTCTCCTAGGAACATGGAATTCAGATGCTAAGAGGTTGAGTTTGGTGTCTGTGGGGCCCTGATGCAAAGCCAAGTGATATCTAGGCATAATCAGCAAGCCAAATCCACCCATGTGCAAGGAAAACATGGAAAAGCAGCAAACTAGGGAAGCAGAGATAGTAAGCCTGTTAAGAGGATGAGGGTGAGGACCCTGGAAGTGACCAAAACAGCATGAAATGTGCAGAAGTGGAAAAGAACTCTCATCTCAGTCCGACTTCTTGGGCCTACCTGCCCGCGATTTCCTGTTTTCAGATGTTGGTGTGATTGCCTGTTCTACCTTCCTTAAGCAATGTGTGTTCACATGCATTGGTTTCTGTGACTTTCAACAGAAGATTTCTTGACTTAGAACCAGATAGAATCACCAAAAAGAAACATCGGCCCAGGCAAACAATTAGCAAGTAGCAAATCAGTTACTGCATTTCAAAAGAACTATGTGTTATGGAGATTTAGTAAAAGATTCCATACAAAAGCGTGTGTCAGTGAATACTTTAGCTTGGTTTGGAGAAAACCCCCAATAATAATAGCCAACATCTATTATAAGCCACACTCTTCAAAGCATTTACAAATATGAATCATTGGATTTTCATAACGTCCTCTGACATGGATTGTATTATCCCCAATTTACAGATGAGGGACTGATGCAGGCAGCAATTAAATAACAAGCTCCAAATCACAGAACTAGTAAGTAGGTAGCTGCAAACCATGGCATCTGCTTTAGAAACAGGCAATGCAAAGAAACGCGACAGTATGATAAGGCAACATTTCCCGAAGTGCATCTCTTAATACACCATAGTTGCAAAGTGTAACTGTTAACCCCAGGAGATGCTCATAGTCGTTATTTTACCTGAAAGGTCTTGGTAGTCAGATAAATTTGGAAAACTCTGGGTTAAACAATGTAAAATAGTTCCTATGTATAATGACATATAAATATACATAACATATATGAACTGATAATATATATGAGCTAATATACAGTACATATATTCAAGAGGGAGATATTTTATGTAATTTTCTATCAGCTGTTTGACCAAAGACTCTTTTTTAGGGTGGTCTCAACAAAATAACACATTTTGGGAACTTCTACCTCAGAGAATAATAAAGCAGTAATTTCTTATGTAATAAAGTCCAAATACATGCAAAGTTCCACGAACTAACTTTGTAATTTCATTCAATATAACATCTAAACTTCTAGCACTTGGACGTGAAGAAACACCGTCTTCCATTTTTAACTCCCTCCTAAACTTGGGATGTGACGAGAATAAGAAAGCTGAATAATAATTGACAGGTTAATAAAATTGCTTATATTGTGATTGTCATTATAGATGCAGTGAACTCAATTTGATAGCCACAAGCAAGGAAGAATGTTTGTCTTAAGTCACAGAGGACCGGAGGACAAGTGGATAGAGAATAGGCATATATAATCTTAGTTCCTTGCTAAGATTAACTCTTTGTGACCTCCCAGCTCTGCTGTAGCACCGAAGTTTTTAGATTTAGTTATGGAAGTATAGTTGGTGTACTTGTTTTGGTTACACTAGTTTCAGGAGTGAAATTTAGTTATTTGACATTTTCATACCTTACAACGTGATCACCCTACTGATTCTAGTAATCGTTTGTCACCATGCAAACTTATCACAATATTACTGACTATACTCCCCTCCCCCTTATTACCCATCCCCCATTCCTCCCTTCTGGTAACTGCCCCTTTGGTCTCTGTTTTTATGAGTCCGTTTGTTTTGTTTTGTTTTTGGATTCCACATGTAAATGAAACCATATGGCATTTGTCTTTGCAGACAGAGAAAGCACTGAACTTTTAATGGCATCTAAAAATCTCAGACTTTCTCAAACCAAAAACTAGCTTCACCACCTGCTACTCTCCTCCTAGCAACTGAAGAGGACATTATGTTACATATGTGGCCATCCAGTAAGTATCTGATGGTGCCACTGACTTGAAGTGATCATGAATGAATCCTCACCATTTTACTCTCAAGGTGAGGCCTCAAACAAAAGCATCTGATTGGCCAAGTCAATATCACAGGACTGATACCCAGTTGCCAAAGGGCCATGAAAAGGTTTATTTCTCTTTCTTGACTTCTGTGTTCAGAAACAGGGTACTATATTCTCATAATATTACACACAGTACTTTGGCAGTAGGATAGCTAAAAAATGACAGAAGTCCACCACAGTGACTTATAAACTGACCTAAATAAAGAAACAGTTGCGGCTGGTGAGGTTGGGCCTCATCACTTCCGACATCACCTGTGGAGTGCCAGCCTCTGACTTGCTTGTTTTAGCTGCATGTATGAAGGTGGGAGCTAGACACAAACTAACTGAGCAGAGAATAGCAGAGCTCCCCAAGGCCTGGGGTGCTGAATGGCCCTCTCTTCACTTGATACTGACATTGGTGCTTACAAGAGGATTCACTTAATAAGCGTAATACAGACTCTTTGTTCAAGTGGCAGATGGTTGGCATTGAGATGCCAACATTCAGGAAGCCAAGAAAGAAAAGGTGACCACGTGATTTGGAGGAAAGGGTAAAGGTTGAGCAAAGGGTTAGGACTCAATCCCATGTCACCCAGCAGAAAGTGGAGAAGGTCCATGCTTCTGAGTACAGCTCTATCTAGAAGTCACCAACACACACTAAAAGGTGCTATACTTGTAACTCTATGTATCATCTCATTCAGTCCTCCCAACAGTCAGAGGAGATGGATAACACTGTCATACCCATGTTACAGAAGAAACTGAGTCTTAGGTTCTTGAAATCACTTGTCTGACTCCAAGCCTTGTGCTCACAGTTAATGATGCCCTTAGCTTGTTTCTCTCCCATTCACAGCACTGTGATCTCATATTTAACCAAGAACAAAAAAAAAAGACCTGCTAATTAAGAAATGATTATTTCTGGTAGTATTGAGAGTGCTATTGTGGCATGACTAATGGTGTGACACTTCCCATTTTAGTATTCAGGAAGCAAGGCGTCGGGTGTGTGCAGATGGGAAGCCTCGGAGGACTAAGATCATTCTTATGGAGAATTACCCTCTGCTTCTTTCACCGGAGCCTGACAGTGGTCTCCTGAAACACACCGCAGTGAAAAATCAAGCAGAAGGGCTGCCTCATCTCCAAAGTCACTGAGCTTCTCGGGTGACAGCCACATCAATAAGCCACGGAGAAGTGGCAGAAAATGTGACATGCCTTTCTAGGAATAAACCCAATGCCTGGCTGAAAACTGTAATTCTCACCAAGAAAGCAGCACACAATAGATTTTCACAATTTATGTGTGGGTGTTGTATGTTATGAAAAATTTAAACTTACTATACAAATACATTTGCCTTTTTTTATAGAAGGGATGGTAGATTTTATAAAATTCATTGAAAAGCTCCTTTAAATGGTCAGTATGTCTATTGTATTTAACTGTGTTTTTTTTTTTTAATAACTTATTACAGGGCTCTGACTTAAGATTTCAGCATTAATGGCCACTAGAATAAAATTTTTAGCATAAATAAAAAATAATTCTTTTAAGGTTATAATATATGTATTACAGGAAATAGGAGTGGGTGCAAAAAAATAAAATTTAAACTCAACCTTTCAAGATTATGACTACTATATGAATTGAGGTTTAGATGTATTTCCTTGTTGTAAAACAGGGATTAATAAATTCATAATAGTATTCCTTTATGAACAATTGCATTTAAACTCTTATTTCTCACAAGGGCCCTTTTAGCTTAAACAAAAAGAATAAAACCCTAATGTAGACATTATGATATAAGCAAGTTGAACACACCTAACATGCCCCTAGGTTATCTGCCTACATATAAATGAATAAATTTACCATAAAAACATAGACAACTAACCATTACACAATATTTATAAACATTTTTTAGCCTACTATTAAGAATTAAATAAATTTTCATATAGCAATACATGTTTTAAACTGAATTTAGAGATTTAGAATTTATGGTTAGGTATATAAAATAAATTTTGTTTTAATAAGAGAATAACAAAACTACATATAATTTATTGAGACCTAGCACATGCTCAGCTCTAAATAAGGCCCTTCACTACATTCATAATAACATTCAACACAGCCATGTGTGGGCAGCTTTATTATTCCCATTTTATAAATGAAAAATGTGATTTAGTATAAATGGCTAATCTGCCCAGAAGCACGTGGGTAATAGCATGTGACAAACCGATCAAACCCTGCCTGATGTGTTTGCATGAGTATCATTCCATACTCAATGGCTGCTGGGCCTTGCTCATCTAAGAGACCATCCAGAAAGCATCTTCCTAGATTAACATTTTCTAAATAATTCAAATATAGCCATCAGAACACCAAAATGATATTGAGTACAAGCATGGGTAAAAATTAACACAATGAATGTGAATAAAAAGAAACATATAGATGATAGATAGTTAGATAGATGATAGATATAGATTAGATATATATGTATATATCATATCTATATATATCTAATCTATATCTATCATCTATCTATCTATCTATCTATCACCTATCTATCTATCTATCTATCTATCTATCTATTTATCTATCTATCATCTATCTATCTATCTACCTACCTAGCTACCTACCTACCTACCTACCTATCTATCTATGGCAGAAAGCAAATTAAACTTGAAAAATGAATTCAATTTAAAAACTAAGCAGTGGCAGTAAGAGCAGGATTTTTTTTTTTTCTTCTAATAGCTGAATGGCCTGATGGCTCATTTCATTGTGCAGCAATATTCTGATTTTTCTCCCAAAGCTGAAAATGCCTATTTACCAGAATGAGAAAAATACTTACACTTGTGTCAACTGCAGTGGTAAATTATGCATGCTCAATTAATCTGCAAGTACAGCCCTGGGTTTGCTGCAGGTTCTTGAGGCATAAGATGCAGGTGCCATGATGATAATTTATCAACCCCTGGATTTTTAGTCATTTATTCAGATTAGGCCGATTACGTAAGAAATGTTCACCATTTAAAACTAATTTTCTAAATAAATTCCTGCAGCTGCCCCTCCTCCACCACACAATCCCTCAGTGAGCCCCATGGATGTGAAAGATGAACACTTCTGGGTCTTTTTTGATATAGTTCTGAGGAAGTACTGTTAGCTAACAAATCCAGCCCATAGTAAATCTTCTTTATTTACTGCCCACCTGGCTCTGGCTCTATCAGTATCAGCAGGAGAAAAGATAAAATCTTATCAGTAAACTGCTCTGACACCAGATGCAGTTTTCCTTTGGCACGTGGGGTGTATGAATTGCATACTAGTTCCAGCGGGCTCCAAAGTGACAGCTAAATTCTCCAGCAGGAGATGCACTGTCTGGCGTGTGCCACACGAAAGTCTTGCTGCCTGCTACACACCCTTCATCTAATTTAGAGGTCTACGAATGAGGTGAGGGTGTGTGTGTGTGCATGTGTGTGTGTGAGAGAGAGAGAGAGACAGACAGACAGACAGACAGAGACAGAGAGACAGAGAGAGACAGAGGGAGACAGGGAGAGAGACAGAGACAGAGACATAAGGAGAGAGAGACAAACACAGATTGACAGAGAGAAAGAAAGCCAGCAAGCAAGAAAGGGAGGGGAGATGGAGAAGGGAAAGATCTAGAAGAAAGGAACCTCAAAAGTCTAGCAATACACAAAATTACTAAGATAATGGGCCATTTATTTTATAAAAAAAGCTGAAAACAGAAATACAGAGTGGAAAAATTTTAAAGCTCTGACACAGTCCCACATAATGGCAGTCTGTATTAGAGAATAAAAGGGGGCCTATTGTTTCTAGACGGCGGCACTGGTTTATATGGGCCAGCAGATGTGGGGACATAATACAAGATACCTCACGTGGCACACTTCAGAACAAGTTAGAACAATGGGGGCGTGGGAGGGAAACCAAATAGTCAACACTTCTTGATTTGTCAGAAGCATGAGTTTCTGAAGTTACAGGCGGCATAAAAAAAAATGAAATAGTTCAAAACTTTAAAGTTTTACCTATTTAACAGGAACTTTTTTTTCTCAGCAAGACAAATAAGTATAGAAAAACACCAATGCTCTTATTTATCGGCTTATATCTACACAAAGCATGTTTATAAAAACAGAGGACCTCACATATGAAATTATTAGCCTACACATTAGCTGTAGTAAAAGTATCTTCAAATTTATTTAGTGTACAACATGTTTTTATCTTCTGGTAAATATTGTCATGGATTGAAAATGCTTTATTGCTGAATTACCTCCAAAATATTACCTCCAAAATGGAAGTTAGTAATTGAGTTTTTTATTTAGAATTAAAACAAAACTTTCCTCATTTGATATATATATATACACATTTCCACTTTAATGGGCAAAATGCCAAGTTTTGATGAACCTTAGAATATAAGTAATATATGTAAAGAGTGAAGGTAAAATGAACTGAATACTGCTTTCTTTCATTTCATCTATCCATTTTTTTTATATATAAAAAAGTGATTCAAGTACAAAGGGCCACACAGCAAGAAACAAATCTCTCAAACTCTTGAGCTCTGGATCCTTCCTTTGTTAAAAGGCAGCATTACTAATTTATTATGCAATTCTTCCAAATTGATTCTATGCACATATACATGAAAATACTGAGTAAAAATATCAAGGTACTTATCAGTGGGGACACTTTGCTTTTTTTCTTTCAGTATGTCTTGAAGATCTGTTCTGATCTTTAAAAATGGCAAATAGAATTCTGTCTTATGGATGCACAATAATTTATTTATATAGTCCCAATTCCTGTTCATTAGGTTATTTTTAGTCTTTTTGAAGTTTAAACACTTTTAGAGGCAACTTTTGGGGTCACTTTTCCATTTCCAAAACTCCCTGTTTTTTTTTTTTTTCTAAAAATGCTCCAATTCAATACCGATATTACAACAAGTATAAAACCTGCATAAAAATAGCTGTAAAGCTACAAGGAGAAATACACCACATGGAATATAAATGTGAGCAAAAACTATTTTGTATAATTTTTCAAAGGAATAAAAGTCAAGTTCACAAGTTATGAAGATTTTCAACAAACCCCTTGATGCTCTGATCAAGCCTTAGAAATTTAAATCAGAAACCCTCTGGCAACCTTACCTCTAAGTAATCAAAAGCTCACTTTCCCTGTATATGACATATTGACACACAGTAACCTCTTATTCCAAAGCGTGATTTCTTCTTAAATAAGATTTTTTTCATTATTTAGTCCCCTGGTTACATTTAAGGCTTCAGTATAAGAATTTTTCCTCTTTAATTTGGAAATCTGACAAAACAAAGGTATTTTTGAAGCCCAAATGTCATCACTTCAGCAGCTCGGTGAGATCCAGCCACAACATTAAGTAGATGAGGTGGTAAAGTGGCTGAAGGAAAGAGACCTTTTGTTTGCTGGATCAAGTCCTGCTTCTGCTCGTTTTCAATACAAAAATTACAGCAACTACCTTATAAGTATAGAGCAAAGTGAGAATCAGAACGAACTTAAAGCTTGACGGATGTACGTTTCTGTAGACCACAAACCCAGAAAACATGGATCTGTTTGCTGTTTTACTTAAAACATCTTCCAGGATATGATCCAGCATTCTGCAGAGCTCAGAGGCTGATCTGCATTTGTCACGCTATTTAATACAATTGTGTGGGTAGGAAGACTTTCTCTTAACAAAGATTTCAAAAGGCTTTGAGTTAGGGGGGTTGTGGACATCCTTCACTGTATTTTTCTCTCTGTGCATACACACATATAAATATGGGCACTATGGTGCAAGGTGGTCCAAGTTCCTTAATTTAGGCTTTTAAAGAAAATTACATCTTCCTCCCCCACTCCCACCCAGCCCCTTCTTTTTTGTTCTAACATATGTTCATGCCATTAAAAAATTCCCAAATCAACTCAAGCCATTGGTCAGATTACTTAGAGGTGGTATAACCGTGATGCCCTTGAGCCAATGACCATACTGTCTTGGGAAAGGCAGAGGTACTCCACGGACAACTGCAGTACAACTACAGGTATTTTGTTACTTCAGTCACTGCAGTGCTTTGCCCTGTTTGACTGCGCTAGTTACAGAATGTAGGAGCTTGTTTAGTGTGGGGGTCTCCAGACAACTTTTAGCAGGGCTCAGGGACCATGGTTTACGGTTTGCTTATTCTTGCCTCTTGACAGATATCCTATCACAATGTGAGACTAAATTATATTTGGACATTCCTTGTGCGGAAGGTTCACTGAAGGCAATATTTTCTGCACAATAAACATCACTACTTCATCCTTTCCATTTACACCCAGGCTTGGCTGTTCCAGGAGACCTCCTGTCTGAGAACCCATTAGTAATTTATCAAAAGAGCAAATGTCATTATGCAGAGAGCTGAGGGAACTATTTTGCATTTGATTTCTGGTTCTGATAGCATTACTATTGATTTAGTATTCTCCAGCATGACATGGGCTAGACACAATAGATCATTGTATTTTTGAACTGTCAATCACAAATGATCCAAGGCTTTCCAAAATATTTGAACATATGAGAGTTGAAGGTTCATCTCACAGCCCGAAAACCATTAAACTTTAACTGAAATCCCCCAGCTTCCAAAAGACTTAGTAAGGAGCTACTTTATTAACTGTTAAAAAAATTTTAATGAAGAAATCTTAACAGTTATTTCCAAAAATCTTTGAAGTAAACTAAACCAAAATAAAAAGTTTCAAAATAATGTGCTCTTAAAAAAAAAAATCAGAACTGGCCACTATGGAAAACAGTATGGAGGTTCCTCAAAAAATTAAGAATAGAAATACCATATGACCTAGCATTCCCTTTTCTGGGTCTCTATTCAAAAATTTGAAAACATTATATGCACCCAAGGGTTCACTGCAGCAGTATTCAAGGTGGCCACGTCATAGAAACAACTGAAGTAGCCTTCGATAGATGATAGAATGAAGAAGATGAGGTACATATATACAATAGAATATTACTCAGCCATAAAAAGAGATGACATAATGTCATTTGCAACAACATGAATGGATTTTGAGATAATCATGCTTAGTGAAATAAATCAGACAGAAAACCATATGATTTCACTTACATGTGGGATATAAAACTGAAGGCAACAAATGAATAAGACAAACAAGTAAAAACTCATAGACACAGACAACAGTTTACTGATAATCAGAGGGAAAGGGTTTGGGGGTAGGTAGATTAGGGTAAAGGGGGTCAAACATAGTTACAGAAGGAAATTTAACTTTGGGTGGTAAACACACAGTGCAATATACATATGATGTATTATTGAACTGTACACTTGAAACCTATACAATTTCATTAACCAATGTCACCCCAATAGATTTAAAAATTAAAAAAAAATCAAAGCCTGAAGATAAATGCACTTAGCATTAATATGATGGCTAGGTGGAGGGCCAGAGGAGGAAGGTAGCAATTGGGGGGATCATTTTCTGAACTATATAGATGTCTAACCAATGTACTGTACTTGAAACTAATTTAAATAAGTAAATTTAAAAAAAAAAACCAAAGATGAGCTTCTCATCTTCCCAAAGTAGGAACTAAAAACACAGAGAGTTGGTAAAATTAAGGCACTTCACTTAATTTCTAAATAACTGAGAAACTGAGGAATTGTTCCAGTATAGGGTAGTAAATTTATTTATTTTTTTCCTTTTAGTTGGTCGAACATATATCAATTTCAGTTATTTTTTAAAAGTGTGTTTATATTGCACATAAAAAGTTTTCTCACTTTTTTTCACTAACTGAACAATGAAAAGCTAACGAGACTCATGAAAACCAAATGGCTGGCTGGGAATTAATGCAAATCATAAAGGCATGTAACTTTTTGCAAAAATTGACAGGCATACATGACTGTCCACATTTTCGGGCAAAGGTGATATTACAAAATATTTAACTACTGCTGTGCTGAAGCAGAATAGACCTCTGCCCTACTAAAATTAGCTGCTGGATGTAAACAGCACCCACTGGTGGCTTCTCAGTCCTGGCTATGGCCTTCTGGCATGTCTTAGAGGTCAAGTGGACAGGTTTTGGACTTAAACAACCTGACTTTAACTCCTGATTACTCTTCTCAACTAGAGTGATTTGCTTTCACTAACACTCAACCTCCTATCTATAAAAATTAGGATATTTCATTCCACTTGAAAGGCACAAATACTCTTGCAAATGTTTGTTGGTAAAGGTGGATAATTATGCTGTAAGAGCCTTACTATCCTAACTTCCAGAATAACAGTTTTTAAGAGCTGCTTTGCAGTGGTTTCTGGAAGACATTACTGCGCTGCTGTTTCATCATGACACCGCACACACCTGAGGACACCACTGTTTAATAGAACTTCCTGTGTTGATGAAGATGTTTGATTTCTGGGCTGTGCAACACGGTAAACACTAGACATGAGACTACTGGGCACTTGAAGTGTGACTACTGTAACTGAAGATGTACATTTTTAATTTTATGTAATTTTATTCAACTCAAAATATAAATAGTGACATGTTACTGAACAGCACAGTTCTAGAAAGCCTAATATTACATGGGCTGGCCTCGGTTTTCCTCATGATCCCTCTCATATTCAGCTCTTTCTTCACAAAATCAAGTATAATTTTTTTTTCTTTAACCATCCATCTCAGGTAAACAGGTCTTAATCTAATGTGCCCATCCCTCCCCGACTCTAACCCAGGCAGACCAGCATGTCATCAGTGGACTCTTTTTCTCTCTCTCATCCCACTACACACTGTGGCTCCAATGATCACACACCCATGTCAGCTTCTGGCCTCATGGACCTACTGGCAGATGAGGAACTTTCAGTTGGTTGGCTTGTTGACTACATAGCTGAGCAACTGATCCAATGTCACTGGGTTTCCAGAAGGATAGCCTCTCTGGCTAAGAGTTAATGTTCCACCAGGACAGACTTCTTATTCTAGGATCAAAAATGTTAAATTGGTTCCATCTAAGGTGTTAATTTTTTTAAAATAATGGTAGTATCAACATAAGTAGGTCAGACTTGGTATTTAAACTCAAAACAAAGTGACAGGACTTGCCCTACTCTTGCATTTCAGTTCTAATCTAGTGTTTCTCACCATCTGACCTGGCCCTTGGGCCCTGGGCTGTGTAATCCTTGCGGCTAATTTAAGACAGATTAAGAAAGAGTCATACAGTTTACTAAGCTGGAAATTGCTAACATTCTGTGTCTGCTATTCATGTTGCTTGTCAGGTTTTTATCTGATTTCTATTTCATTCTTCCTTCTAGTCCTTACTCTCATGTAGCTTTGCTTCACAATCCTAGACATGAACATATGTTCCCTCTCCTTTGATTTCATAGCACTTTCTATACCTCTTCATTCCAGCAATTATCACATTGCATGGTAAGGCTAGGTGCTCAAGAAATATGTGTTGAACAAATGAATGAACCAGATGATAGTCATTCATTTGTCGATGTCCCTTGCTTGACTGTAGCTTCCTGAGTGTATGGACCACACTTATTCATCTTTTTATCCCTAATATAAAGCAGTGCCTGGAGTACACTGAGCATTATAAATCATCTTCTGATCTAGATGGCATGCAGGGGCTTCCAGCATCTTTGCTGTTCTGACTAAAACCTGATTAGATTCTTCAAACCCTAACTATCATCTGTATGCTTTATTCTGCTTTTCTATTCTTTCAGTGCTTCTGGTTTCCGACCCTGCCCAAATCTTTAATAACTCAAATGCCTTTGTCTCTCTGCCAATCTGGTTGCTGACCCACCATTTAACCTCATTCAATAAGTATTTCTTAAACACCTACTTTGTGCCAGGTAACATGCTTGGACTTTGTCTTACTAATTGGGTTAAGAATCATGGTTAAAAGAGAGAGTATATTTGCCTAGTTCTTTTTTAATAACTATATATTTGATTGAACTCAGGATCCCACCTGTCTTAATTTTTGAGTTTCTAGGTGAAGCAAAGCAGACAAATCATTAATGTAATCAAGAGCATGCTCTTATTCTTGCCTGGCACTCCTTCACTCCATCTTCTTCCATTTTCTGCCCTCTCAACATGTCAATTATGCTTATTTGTTTAATTAGCGGCTACCCTAGAGTTCATAATATACATATTTTTAACTAATCTAAGTCCATCTTCAAATAACACTACATGTGCCTAGCTTCACATGTACTTACTGTATCTTATAGTGGAGTTGTTCGTTTTCCCACCTTCTCCCTCTCATCCCTGTGACTTTGCCATCTTCCTTTAACTAATTCATACACTATAATTACTCAGTACATTGTTACTATCATAACTCTAAAGTTATCTTTTAGATTAAGAATTAAAAGAAATAAAGTAACTTTAATTTACTTTCATTTCTTCATTCTCTGATGGCCTTCCTTTCTTTATGTAGATTTTATGCTTCTAACCTACATTATCTTCCTTCTTCCTGAAGAACTACTTTTTAATATTTCTTGCAGGGAAAATCAGATGGCGATGAGTTCTCTCAGTTTTTGCCTGTCTGAGAAGGTGCTTCTTTCTCCCTCATTTTTATAGGATAATTTTGAAGGATATAGACTTCTAGGTTGGTGGATATTTTTCTTTCAAAATTATATCACTCTATGTTCTTCTGGCTTTATGGTTTCTTAACAGAAATTCACTGAAATTCTCTTATGGAGGTAAAGGTAAAATATCACCTCCCCTGCCCCACCTTCCTTCATTATTTTCTCTATCTTTGATTTATTGCCGTTTGAATATAATATGTCTAGGGGTGTGTGTTTAGTGTTTCTCCTACTTGGTGTTCTCAGATTTCTGGATCCATTGTGTGTCAGTAAATTGGAAACCTACTCAGCCATTATTACTTCAAATATTTCTTCTGATAATTTTCTTTTTCTTCTCCTTTTAGTATTCCAATTGTGTGTATGGTGCAGCTTTTGAAATGGTCCCACAGTACTTAAGATGTTTTAGGTTTTTTTTAGTTCTAATTCTATGTTTTAGGTGAGTTTTATGTTCTTGTTCTTTGCATTTCTATTTGGGAAGCTGTTGTTGACCTATCATCAAGTGCACCAATTCTTTCCTCAGCTGTGCCAAGTCTACTGATGAGTCCATCAATAGCATTTTTCACTTTCATTATGGTATTTTTGATTTCTAGCATTCCCTTTGAATCTTAGAGTTTCCATCTTACTGCTTGCATTACCCACCTGCATTAGTATTCTACAGCTAGTTTAACAAATTATATCAAACTTAGTGGCTAAAAACACCACAAATTTATTATCATATAGATTTATAGGTTAGAAGTCCAACACAAATCCCACTGACTAAAATCAAAGGTGTAGGGAGAGCTGTGCTACCTTCTGAAGGCTCGTGGGCTTAATTCATTTTTTGTCTTTTCTAGCTTCTAGGAGCTTCCTGCATTCCTGGGTTCAGAGCACTCTTCCTTCATCTGTGAAGGCAGCAACAGTGGTTGAGCCCTTCTTATAGTGCATCTCTCTTATAAGGCACATTTCACAATAATTACTACTGCCAGAGCAATGCCAGAATGTTCATCATGAGAAACCTGGTGGGATTTCTGAAGGCAAACCCATGAACGTGTGGAAGAATCTGAGGTTGAGGTCCCCCCAGAATTTCTCACACTCATATAGTTCACACTCAGCATCCAGCATTTCATCAAAATTATCATTTAAGTGTTCCCACCAGTTTATGGCTCCAGTGGCTTCCGCTGCAGGTATGCAGATTCTGGCTGTTTCTCTCTGAATGAGCCCATGTTTCCACATTTGGGGGTTCTGATTTGCCTTGTAACTTCATCTCTGATGGGTCCAAAAAAATTCCTTAATTTTCAGATCACCCAGGTTTTTCTAATAACACAGGAGTGATGACTTCCAAACACTTTACATGTCAGAGCTAAACCAGAAATCTTAGAGCATGCCTTTTGAATGCAGATAAATAGAGTCTGAGTCTCACTATTGTCATTCAGCAGCTATGCAACCCTGGGAAAATTGCCTAATCTTTTTAAACCTCAGTTGCTCCATTGATATAACTGGAATAATTATAAGAAGCTAAAATTAAATACGGCACCTCATTACATTGGGTCTAGCACACAGAAAGTTTTCAATAAAAGTTAGCCACTGTTATTTCCCAAGGGTGGCTTCCATTCGTGCTCATCCCTGACCCTCTGCTGGAGGCCTTGCCCTACCTCTGCATCCGGCCTCCTTGCCCACACATAAGACTCTTGATCCTGCACGAGCAGTTCCAGTGTCAAGAAATTCGAAGGCTGTGGTTTCAGTCTCAGCTTCATTGTAATCATTAGGCTTTATCCAGAGGAATAATTCTTGCCTATTGATATTTTTCTCATGGGGACCAACTGACCTGGGGCTTTCATGGGAATAAGAGTGTGTTGTTAAGAGTGGATAGAAGTGAAGAGAGTCAAATAGTGGCTCTGTCATTTTTCAGTTGTATCACTTTAGGCATATTCTTTAACATCTCTATGCATCAGTTTTCTCATCTAGACAATAGGGAAGAAACAGTGCCTACTTTATGGAATAGCTGTGCAGACCAAAAGAGGTAACACAGCATTTAGAATGCTGCTCAGCACAGCGTGAGCACATAAGCATTAAATACGATTTTCATTGACCACATATGTCTGAAAAAAGTGAAAATGCTTTTTGAGCATCTCTTACCATCCCTAGACCATTATTTCATCAAGTTATTAAATTTAGAAGTTATTCTTGGTCTATTACAAATTCATATCCCATATAAAGGTAAAAATAAACTGCTAAAAAGTCTATCTCCAGAAAATAGAGTGATAGAAAAACACAGGCAAAATTAGCCTAAGTGGTTCTCTGCCCTTTAATCAAATGCACCTTGTATTCACTTTTGTAGCACCTGTACTAATCAAACGCACCTCTTGCTCTGAAACAAAAATCCTGCTCTGCTTTCGAATAGATGCCAGTGAAGACAAGAACAAAAGGTAATTCTTATTACCTGGCATCTAGTGAGGAGAATTTAATATAAAGGGAGGCAAAGAGAGGTTTAAAAAAAAAAAGTCAAAATATTGATACTCATATCCATTAACCAACCTGGACAAGCAACATACAATTAAGTAATTAATCCATAATCAAGATCTACATATCGAGTTTCTATTCCATGCACACTCCCTACTCACTGTGTAGAAAGCTGTCTGGGAAGGGGTTCTTGCTTCTTGGTGTAGAGAACAATAAAAGATCATGATTGTCAGAGAACTCACTAAAAGAACTTGACTACCATGCTGAATGTTTTCCAAAATGCCATGAGCACATTTCTTTTCCAATAGAGGATGTAATTTATCAATTGTTAAGATTGATTTTCTCAGGATGGCTCCTTTTTGGATAGGCTTTGAAACTGCATACATCACATTTCTTTTCTAAAACCATAATCAAAGATGCTTGCTTAAGGACCTAAAATTCTGAATACCAATGAATAATCCAAAGTATGCCTACTGGGATGCCAGCATTTGTCAGAATTCATATAAAACAACAATCATTTCAGAAATATTTAAGCTCAATGAAATTATTTTCTGAGACCCATAAAGCACAATAAATAGAGAAGTGGACTAAGTCTCCAGCTGCCCAGTAATATTTTTTATCTGTTATCTTCGGGGTTTTGCTGATTTATATAAATCTGAAATTGAAAGCTGTTATTCTCAGCACAAGTCTTATGCTATAATGTTTCCATAATCTCATATTGATGGATTTTAGGCAAATGCATAAGTCATATCAGAGACAATATTGAAACCAAGGTAAGGTGGTGTTAGTGGTCTCTGAAAGGAAATACAATTAAATAAAAGTTAATACAAATTGTATTATCTATAAAACAGTAAAAAAACACTGTTCTGATGAGATGTGTGTATAAACTTCAGCCTAAATAAAATCAAGTTCAATATTTGAGCTTCCAACTTTGTTCCTCTGTAGTCTGAGCTCCTCGCACTGTCATTATCAGATAATGTCTATGCAGCTAAATGCTATTAGTACCCTCCATTTTGACTAGCCTATTGTATTATAAAACATGAAATTGGGCAATTTTACATCTACTCCTTTTATTGATTCTGACTAGTAAGTAGGCAATCAATGGTGATTACAAGATGCAAAGTGTTCCAGAGTAGAAAGAAAATTAAATTTGGCTCATCACTTCTGTTAACTATACAAATATAATATCTTCAAGATGAACAGCAGGCAAATTTTAATATAAATAAATATACCGTTTAAGATCCAAAATCAGCAACAAAATTTATGAGACCACTTCAAAATGATCATGCATTTAAAAGAAAATTATACTTTCAAAGGAACTGCTCTCTTTAAACTGTTAGCTATATCGGCACATGGTGACACTAATTAGTGGGTGAGAGAACACAAGGAATATTTATTAAAAGAAAAGGGAGAAACAAGAAAAGGTATGAGATCCAGCACTTCCAGTTTCCATGGAGGTAGAGAAAGCTATCCAGAGAAGAACCATTTGGGGGTTTCCCTAAGCATGGGGCACAACCAAGGTTTTATTGAATTTTTTCACCTGTACAAAACTCCATTCCATGTTACGTGTCCTTTATATGTTGTTTATTCTGAATCTATACTTGTCTTTATCTAAAAAGATATTATCACAGTAAAAAGGATCTGATCTTGAAATGTTTTAGTAACTAGGAAATGAAGAAAGTTACATATAGTGGCCTTTTTATTCCATTCATTTTGGCATAATGGCAATATACACCAGATGTAACTACTCCTGGAATTTGGTCTGGTGAATGTTCACACAATACCAGGCTGCTGTGCAGAGTTTCTGAATCAAGAGGCCTTTACTATAAATTTCTCTCTATAGGAAAACCATCTGAAGTACAAATTACCCACAGATGTATGGGGAATGCCTCAAAAGTCTCTCAATTGATTTTATCTGAGGCTTCCTAATGGAGGGGTCGATCTGTGGACTAAATGTGTCTCTTCTATTATACCCATATATTAATTTCATTTCATCCTCTTTGGCAACAGTATGCCTTCCATGGTCTAGCAGCATGTAAGGTGGTGAATAAAAATGGAAGGCACTAAGGGCCAACTAATGTATACTGGGAATTTGCCCTCCTTCAATCTGTACAGCTGGGAATTTGCCCTCCTTCAATCTGTACAGCTTACTGATCTAAAGGAGATAGGTACCACCTAGGGGTAGTCTGTTTATTCATTTCTCCTTCCATGGAAGGCACTGTAATTTAACAAGATGTGAAGTTCTCAGAATTAAGTTGGTAACATATAATAACTTAATGAACTACTATCACAAGGAACAAATGAATAGCCATGTGAGATGAATTAATCCTGAGATATAATAAATAGGCCTAGAGAAAATATGCAATCTGTTGGAAAGACACACAGAAATAATATTGAGTGTAAATCACTTATCTGAATTAACCACCATTTACCAGTAGTAAATGGCAGTCAGGAATTGAAGTCAGGTTGCTTCACTCCAAAGCCTATTCACCTGACTTTTGCACTCCAAGGTGGCCCAAAAAGGCGACATTCAGGACCGAGCAGCAATGGAGTGGGTGCAATGATGGGCACCTCTTGCTGTTTCTATGAGCATCTGAGCTTACTACCTAGGATGAACCTCTACGGTCATTGTGGCCATGTAGTCATTGAATCCATCTTTTATTGTATAGGTAGTTTATGTGTATTATCTCTTTAAAAAATTGGAACTAGGGATGTTTCCCTTTGTTCTACTGGTGAGAAAACTAAGGCTCTGAGAGTCAAGTATTTTGTCGTACATTTGATAATTAGCAGAATCTGGATTCAAAACCATCTTTTTGAATCCAGGCTCATTCCCACTCTACCACAATAGCTCTTTTATCCACTGGAAGTCAACATATAGGTAACACATCAAAAGTTATCCATTCTAGGAAGCACTCCAGGTGGTACAGTGAAATTCACTCAACCTTGAAATTGCTTGGTAATAATACCGTGGTGCTGTGTTATCCACCAAGGCCAACTAGTGAGTCAAATGCAATCTACTATATATTTCTAGTCGCTTAGCATGAATCTGTGTTCAAACTTTTTGGCAGACCTAGAAATAACTCATTTTTCTAATATAGTTTCAAAATCACATTCCTATATAATGCACGGAGACCACAAAAATCCATCCAGTATATGTTTATTAACATTCTCCATCTTAAGTATAAAGAAATATACCAAAGGTCAAACACAAAAAGGAAAAAAAGGTGAGGAAAAAAGGTGAGAATTTTAGAGCATGTGTTTAGCTAATATATACGGAGTCAGTATTCAGATTCTACTCTATTAACTCAGTCTTTCCAAAACCCTAAGAATGTCCAACCTTCAAATGCCCTATATCCACCTTTCAGCCTATTCATTTTCCTAGAATCCTCTCTGGTCTCCCACACGAAGTACATTCTGCAAGGAATCCAGACTTCCTAGGAGTCTGTCTGATGCAGACAGAACCTCAATGGGCTGCCTGGAACTTAAGGCACCATGGTTATCTTTTCTTCCCTCCATGATGCTGTCCCCTTATATCACTATTAGGCCCAATAATGTCCAGAAGTAAAAATGTCTTTTGTTGTTATTTCTCAAGGATTTGAGCTTTCATGACTATTTTATAAGTGCCTATCAAACTAGTACAAGTAAAATAATCAAGCAAATAACAATAATAAAAAGAAAATATACATTTTAGGATTAGGACTAGTATTATTTATCAGTTTCATGACTTGGTTTCCTCAATTTGTATTCTGTATTTTGCCTTAGAGTGAAGAAGTCTAAGACCCATCTTTGCCATCTTCACAAATAAACTAAATCTCTAGAGACCGCAGAGCACTGTTTCTTTAGAAACAAATTCACTCTTCAAGGTCATTAACATATTCCCATGGGTCTACAGAGCAGAGCCATTCTGAGGAAAAATGCATTTTCTTCCTCTAGGGGCGAAACCACCACATTTTTTCCAGCCCCTTCTCAGAGAATCGCCATCATTTCCAGTAGAATTCACAGTAAATGCAAAAATACTCCACAATATGACTTAAGTGAAAGAATCACTTGGGACCCTAAAAAAAAATATTTTTAAGCAAAAAAAAAAAAAAAAATCTTGAAAAGTTTCTGCAAACTGTTGTGCACAGCAAACTTTTTAAAATTGAAGAAAGGATATTACAGGAATCAGATTCCCCATCCCCACAGAGTAGACTAACACACTAGTACCTCCACCTCTAAGTCTTTTTCCTTCTTTCAGAGCAGAATCCTTTCCAGAAATTCTCATTTTAAAAACAAATGAAAACAACTTTGAAATGTATTGAACACATCGCAAATTCTTGCAGTATAAATAAGACATTCCAGACAGACAGAATTAAGAGCCTGAGAGGGCAGGAAAGAAATCTTCTCGTTCTAGCTTCATACTGCTTGCTGCCTTTTATTTTTGGAGAAGGCATACTCAATGAGAAAACAACATCAAGTGTATACAGATGTGGCTGAAAGGCCAACGCTGGTCCAAGCGAGGACATGCACGCATTAATCACAGAATCGATTACCCTTTAATTGATTAGTAAGTGGGGCTGCCATCCAAGGGCCCTTCTTCATTTGTGGTGTTGCTACCTTTTTTAGACTTGCTGCAGGCCCAAAGTCTTGCTCAGTATGGGCAGCTCCAATCTGTCTAGTATCTTGCTGGGCTGGCTGTGCGGCTGTCTGTCCTTCCTTAGTGGCATCTAGCATGAAGCCAGTCTGAGGCTGTATCTCACTGCAGCCTCAAGGCATTTTTTACCAGTTTCCTGCTTAGGACAAGGTCCTTGCGCCACCAAGAACAATTATTTAGATCTCATGAGCCCTGACTAGCCCAATAGAGATGCACTGGGGGAGAAATGCTTCTATGCCTGTAGGCTGACCATGACACCAGACTCATTCATTACAATTCAGTCCAGCCACCATGTCCAGATGGCCATGACACCAAACGAGACTCCTCACTGGCTAATGGTGATGCTTTTGATTGATCTGGGCCTATGTCCTCATCAGAATTAGAAAACACTATTACTATCTAGATGTGAATCCATGTCAGCATCATATTTAACTTCTTTTAGCCTCAGTTTTCTTATCTCTAAAACTGAAAATAGCACTACCTGCCTCATAATTCATTGTGAGGTTTCTGTAAATTACTTAGCCCAATGAGTGGCATGAAGCAGTCACCCGGTCAGTAATAATGATTATTATTGTTGTTTCTCAGCTTCCTCAGAAGATGCGACAACTCAGAGTGCCTGGGGTAACCTAATATGGAAATTAGAGCCATGCTTTCATCAAAGTGAGCATCTGACTTTTTGGAAACAGGGAAGGAGTTTACTATAACCAAGTCTGGAATTTCCACAGATGTGTTACATCAAAAACGACTGGATAAATGGATTTCATAGTTCACAAAATAACAATGGAGTCTGATCTCATAGATTTAAAATATCCTGAGGTGTAAAAAGCCAGCAGTAAACAGTGTTTCAGTATTACGAAAGATCAACAAAGTGAGAAAGCGAGAAGAGAAAGAGACTAATACCTAGGTTCAAATAAATATATTGGTCAAAGGGTCAATGCTATTCTGTATTGGATGTTAGTTCAACTTTGCCTTTGGAAAAGAATTCAAGTATTCTCTAGCAAAAAAATAAAAAGAAGAATGTTTAAAGTTGATGCAAGAATAGCTTATGCTGATTACCCCATACTTGTGTAACAGATAAGAACAAGAGAAACATAGATGATTTACTATCTAGAAGCCATATAACTAGGCATTCTTTAATACACTACTAAAGTAAATGTTTTCATTAGTCTTCAATTCTGAATTCAGGAGATTCAGGAAGAATCAATAAACATCAATGAAAGATTATTTGGGAGGTTCCATGTGAGACTATCATCTCACAATGATGTCCTGTTGAAACTCTAGTCACAAAGTATCTTTGAAAGAGATTTAAAAAGGAGTCAAGTACACCAAAGTCAGCTTTATAAGTAAATTATAAAGAGAGGTTTAAGGGGCTGGGAGGCAATGCTCATTTCCAACTTGAGCCAAAAGTAATTTTAGCCAAGAATTAAAAAACACAGATATATCTTGGAAGTCTGCTGGAATAACCCCAGCAGGCCTGATTTGCTCAAGGGTGCTAACTAGCCAAGAGTTAGTCCTTGGGAAGGAATAAGAAGGCACTCAAACATTTAAGGTTAACAGGGATGGAGGGCAGGGCATTTTTGGATAAAGCCAAGCGCTGACTACTCCCAGCACCTTTCAGGTCCTGGCTGAGTCCTGCAGAGATGGAGCTGCAAGTACAAACTGAAAGAGCAGATGAAAATCTCTGCACTATCCTGGGAGCCTGAGCCAGTTTGAATGTATGAGTAACAGTGGCCAACATTTTACTGAGCTGCCACTCTGGGAGGTAAAAATGAGTGTTGTTCCCACTTTACAAATACAGAAACCCAGGCAAACACAGATTAAGTAACTGCTCAGAGTCACATGGCAACCTGGCAGATGGGCTCTAAGTCCATCCCGGGAGCAGGGAGTCTGACTCACAGCCTTGCTCTGATGCACTACAGTTTATGGAGCAAATCTTCAAGTGGAGAACTGGTTTCCCCAGCACCAGAAACATACAGGAGTCATTTTGAGACTTCAGGAATTGCAGAGAGCTCAGCACACTGTTGGTGCCTCTTGGTTGCTGGGCCAGCCAGTACTCTAGACTCCATATGTTTGCTTGGAGGCACCAAGAACACAAGCAGCTTGGAGACACCACAGACCTCCATGGTGACCTTGCTTCAGGAACATGTGAGGGGGAGGCCAGGTGACAGAGAAGACTGTCTGAGTAAAGCTCAGAATAACTGAGGAAGCCTTGACATGGGGGTGGAAGACACACAATGACAGTAAAAGTAATCCTGTTTGCTGCTAGCATCCCAACACTTATTTCCCCCCACAGGCCGCTGTGGCCTGGGGAGCCCACTTTTAAGTGCTAAGGAAAGGTTAGCAGAATGTAGTTGGGGAGGAAACTGCCATCTGAGATCCTGCCTGGTGCTGAGCCACACAGCTGCAGGAGATTGCCCTGGAGGCATGTGAATCTGTGCATGTTTTATTCCTAAGAAATAAAACTGATGTCATGCTAATGACAAAAATTTTCTCTTGCACCACAAGAAGGAGCGGGGGGAAGGAACATGAACACGGCATTTATCTCTGATGCAACATTTTAATTCCTAATTGAATTAATGATTGTATTTGAATAGCGAGGGGGGGGGAAGGGGGCGGGAAGAAAGACCTAAAACAGTGCATCACAGCATTTAATATCTGGGGCCAATTCCATCAAATTAAGGCTCACAGGGTTTACTGCAACCTCATGGGGGTTCTGTTGTTGTTTGACAACACAGTCATTATAACATGACATTTGTCTATGCTGCTCATGGAAACTGGATAAAAAGTGGCTTTAAAGACATTAGACTCATCAGATCCTGCCTCCTCTCACAAACTGCATAACTTTGGACAAGATACTTAATCTCTCTGAGTGTCATTTTATTTGTCTATAAAAGGAAGATGATATTTGACTATCTCACAGCATGAACATGAGGTTTGCATTATTCATTGCTTGTCAGGTGCTTAAAACAGCACTGGACCCACAAAGCGTGGTCTCCCCAGCTCTTCTCATGTACTTCTTTAGTCTGTGGCTATCCCTAGTGACTATTTGAGTAATTAAAATGTTAATTATTTGGAAGTTGTTCTAAAAAAAAAATCTCTGGATTATTCAAATTTCTATATCAGTAGAGTAACCGAGGATTGAAAAACAAATTCTCAATTTCATCTTGACACACATGAGAACTTCCTTGGGATAGAAAGATTGTCTGCCTGGATACACACCAATGTCATATTCTCATAGAGAAAAATACAACCAACAGGTCTTGATTGCTTACCTCATGCCACGCTCTCTGCTAATATGCTTTCAGCATCTAAATTAATTCTCACAAAAGGAGGAAGATATGATTTACACAGGTTATAAGATTTGCTCGGGATGCACAGGCAGAAGAGTGATTTAGCTGGGATTCAGACCCAGATCTCTCTAACTCCAAAACCATATTCAAACCCTCAATGTTATCTTAACTCTCCAAAAAAGCTTGCACAGGTATAATTACATATTTTTACACAGAACCTATCACTGAACACAGGCAAAGTTTATTTTTTAATTTGCACTCTGTTTTCTTTTGTTTTAGGAACAGATGCTTCTTACCTGCCTTTGACCTATCAGATGGATTTAAATATCTTTGTGATATATGCTGATCCTGGCAACATCTATAAGAGCCCCTTTCCAAAGTCAAGCTCTTCTCCAGGCTCTCTGGTCACCAAAAGGAGATGACTAATTCTTCCAATTCCATCCCATCTAAATCATAAGTTCTGGTTAAATGGTATATTAGTGTTTTCCCTTGGGACAACCTTTTATTTTCCCAGAGATATTCTCTTGGAGTATAGACTAAGGGCAACAGTAGCAGCTGGAGCAATAATCAGTAGCATTTATTAAACAACTGCCATACACTAGGTACTATACTAACGAACAAATATGCATTAGCTCATAACCTTATCAAGGAAGAGACTATTATATCACAGGCTCAGAGTGAACTATTTGCAGAAAGTCGCAAACTGGGTTCCATCTGACATAAACGTCCATATTTTTAAGCATTATAGATTCTGCCTCAGTTGTAAAATGTGAGCTGGGATGCTATCGAATTTCTCATTATCCCTGCATAATTAAACGAACAAGGCTCTGCAATTCTGCAGCTTCTGTGAAATACCACGTAAACCACAGAAGAAAAAGCAGATAGTAATCCAGTAGGGAGCATTTCTTAAAACTGCAGCATTCCAGGAGGGAAAATTGAGTCCAACCCCATGCAGTCAAATCTTCAGGGACCAAAAAATACCTGACCATAGAAGCCACCCAAATGACTGCTTCTCAGAGGACTGTACCCCATGGTCCTTCTGACAGTGCAGAGAGGGTGACAGAGTCTGACTATCCAGGAAATTAACTGCAAAGATCATTCTCTCCACCTTTGTGCCATGCATATGCAGAAAAGCCGACACCATATAGAAAGAATATATTTTAAATGGCTAGGAACGCAAACATATGTTAATCTAAATCAAGGTTTAAAAAGCATGCAAAAATGTGAGTGACTTGGTACCTTCAATCCCCCTTGCTATGGCTGGCATAAAATCACAGGCTGGCTTTTTTTCAAACGTTCCACTTTCTCAGGCGGCATTACTTGTTTACTAGCTTCTTCAAAGAATAATGAATAGAAAAATCACAAAGGCACAGAGTCCTACTGAGGCAAGCATGATGGTGGAAAATCTTGTGTACAAAAGTTATTTCTGACTCTGCCACAAGAATTTGTCAGCTAGATTTAATTATGTCCAAAATATCACTGAGGAACTAGTCATAGCTCATTTAATAACTGGCCTTGGAGGATGAACCAGAAGGTGGGGGCGGGGAGGAGGCAGGGAGGGTTTAGTATGTACCTGGAGAAAAATCTGTTTGGGGAAAAGCAACTCCCAAATAGGGCTTTGAGAGATGCCTTCACGCCTGCTCCATCCCTGGGTCTGTGCTCCTGCTTGAAATGTGGAAAACAGAAGCGAAGGAAGAATGGCTGGAGCTTTAGTGCCGATGGTTAGCCAACTCTTAATAATACGTGCTTTAATGTGATTTCTTGTGGCAGTCTCTTTAGACAGGCTGTTGTGCTTCTCATAGCTTCCAGATGTTAGAGCCATGATGCAAAAAATTGAGACAAGTGTAATGGGCTTGATTGTGCAAAATCAGATCGATTCAAATTAGTTTATGAGCCCACTAAACATTAACAGTCCATGAGTTTACAAGAGATTAAAACTGCAAACGGCACTAACTACAGTATTTAGTGACAGAATAAGGAATTTAACAGCTAAAATGGAAATATTTCATTTTAATTTTATCTGGCAGCAATTTTAAAATCACCCCCAAATATGTTAGGCTATGATGCTTGGCACTTTACCACTGTGTCTTTTAAAAGCAGAATTCCAAGTAAGAGGGAGCATTGCCTTGGGGTGATCCCAGTGGGCCCTGCCTTTGCATTGTCACCTCCACCACCCACATAACATACTCGCCAGTTAATTCATGCAAAATGCTGAGCTTATAAGGGGCACAGAGTAGGTGCACAGTATACGATGTTTTCTTTCCCCTGACTCCTCCTATACATCAGAAGCAAAGAAGTCCTTTTCTACTTGCTGTCAGAATAGTTGACAAGTATATTTCAGGTTCAACGGAATTACACTCAGCAGGAGTTTACTTCTATAAACTCTTGGGTAGGCAGATTATTTGGGTTAAATCAGAAGCTCCAATGAATAATTCACTACTCAAAGCTCAATAATGTCAAGATCCTTTAAAGAAAACAAGGTATGTCTACGGCCTTTTCATGTGTTCAGTGACACTAAATTAACAAGGAGAAAAATGGCTTAGCATCACTGTTCATGTAACCACGTTAAATAAACACAGATTCTGGAGCCAAAAGGATTTCACTTGGAATATAAGTTTCAACACTTGCTGGCTTTGTGACCTTGAATAAGCCCCTTGATCTCTCTGGGAGTCATTTGGGAAGGGATGAGTCTTTCCTTGCGGTGCTGGTGTGGGGATTCACAATAAGATATGTAAAGTACAATCTCTGGCAGATAGCATGTATTGAGTGATATAATATTACTGCAATGGGTATTCAAGCAAACTCATTGCTATTAAGTTTGCAACTGATAAAACAGTAATATCATAATGATTTTTAAGAAAAATGTGTGGTTATGCTACTGCAAATGAAATTAATTGCTCTGTGGGTTTGACCAACCTCTAAACTTTCTAGTTCTCATATAATGCTTTCCTCCAGGAAAACAATAATATCTCAGAGATTTATGAGTATTAAATATATTTTAATACACCTATAAAGACATTTAAGATCTTTTTGGAAATAAGACTGAGGGAGCCATTGATCAGAATTTGACGTGGGAATAATTTCATTGCTGGGCTGCATTTTTCCAAATACATTTCTCCCCATAAACTGATGGAAAATTCGGTATTTCATTTTCTGAATATTGCCCAAATGAATTGTGGAAGTCCAGCAGAAAGGCTAGATTGTACTTTCATTAGACTTCCTTCCCTTTAGGCCATACAGGTGCAATGAACGAAGAAAGAAAATTAATTAAATTTATGGGCATGTTTATACCCTCCAGGTGTCATAAAATGCACTGGCTCAGACATTTTTCAAGTAATTAAGCAGACATCTCTGCGTTTCCTAATGAGTTGCTGCCCTTCCCTTTTAATCTGGTGAGAGATCTCATCACCTGCCTTCTGTCAGCTGATGGGCTTATTCCCTGGACAAGCTCGACCTTCTCCTCAAGAGGCAATGTGCTAATGGGACACCATGGATACAAATATGAGATCCTCTTGTCTGCAAAAACCCTTCCAAGGGTCAAGTAGTAATTGCACTGGCTGTGGTGGTCTAAGGATATAAACCTGTTTGCTTCTTATATGAGATGCTGGTTTATGCCATTAAGAAATACTGTGACTGAGAAATGTTTACACACACACACACACACACACACACACACACACACATTTACATATACATGCTGAAATATATATTACATATTACATATGTATAAAAAGAGAAGGAATGGGGTTTAGATGAGACAAAATTTGAACTGCACCTTCAAGAACATATTCATGGAATTTTGACAAAGTGGGAAAGGGACAGAATTCCAACAGAGGTGAAGGTTTATATGACACTTCCACAATTCAGCCAGCACAATTCTGGATAAGAAAAACCCTTAAGGAGTACTAGTTTAGTTAACAAAGCAAACTAACATAATTAAAATAATTAGGGTTCTAAATAATAGGGACTGTAGAACTGATTGCATGATGTAATAAGAATTGCGCACAAGTGGGTGTTCAGAGGAGACATACAAAGGCTACGGTACAGAGTACAGTATGAGAAGGAGGGGATCCCAAAGGAAGGGAGGATGAGCTGAGCTGAGCCATTGGATGAATCAAGAAACGGGAGACAGGGTTCCAGGTTGGGGAATGGGAGCAGCGCTCAATGACATTAGGGAGGCTCAGAGGGCCAAATTAAAGCAGAAGGCTTAAAAGCAGGAAGAGAGAGTAGAATCTACAACTTTGTGTAGATTCTTTAGCAGTGATTCGATGCTTTTTTTAAAATAAATCACCTGAAGAAATCTTAAAGATCAACTAATGTAAACCTATCTTCCCTGCACCTTTTCACAGATGAAGAATATAGTGAAAATAGTATTTTATTGGATTCATCTGGCACTGACATAGACTCGCTAGAGTTCCCAGGTACTCCAGGTAAACACCTCGTCTCCCTCAGAACGTCTCCACCTCCTGAACCCCTGTCTCACAGGTGGCACTTTCATCCACAGTGTGAGCTTCCCTCACCCTTATCCATCCCCACCTCCAGGAAGCCCATCCAGGCAGTTTTATGTCTTTATTTTCTCTGTCCCCAGAACCACTGCCTTAATTCAAGTCTTCATTATTTCTGACTAGAATGCCAGGGGAATTAAATTTTCTCCTTGGTTCAGTTCTGCCCCACTCTGGGTCATTCTCCAAATGACCTTGAGTGAAACAAGAGTAGGGCGCCTAAGCTGTAGAGTTATAGTATATACTTAAGGTGCAAACATTGATGATGTTATATACATAGTTAAATGATTCCTACAATTAAGCTGATTAACATATCTCACAGTTACCATTCTGTGTGTGATGAGTGAATCTGAAATCTATTAGCATATTTCTAGTGTTCAATGCAGTTTTATGAAGAAAAGTTATCAAGCCATCTTTCTAAAATGCATTGTTTTATTATTGTCCTCAGAGTAAAACTCCAAACTTGTCTGCGTGGTTTTGCCCCTAACTGCTTCGCCAACATCCTCTCCGCAGCCCCCGTGCCCATCATGAATGTCCTTGCTGTGCACTTACACATCACTGCGGCCTCTAGTCACTGTCTCCCTTTCTGTGATGTCCTCCTCCTCCTCTTTCAACACTCATCTCTGGCATCACCTCCTTCAGGAAATATTAAATCCTACCTCTTTTAGTTGCAATTGACTAAGATCCTGACCTGTCCGACTTAAATAAAATCTGAACCAACTTAAACAAAAAGAGGGCAGTATTGACAGAGAGAACGGCCGTGGACATGGGCTTAGGCACTGCCTGATCTGATGACACACTTGCTATCAGATTTCTCTCTGGGCCCTACTCCCCTGCCCCTGCTCCCAATATCATGGCTTCATTTCTTCCTCCTGCAGACAGGCTTTCTTCACGTGGTGGCACATGGCTGTAGGCAACTGACTTTGGACCCGACGGGGAAGAAAATTATTAGGAAAATTCCAGACACATGTCTTCAGTTGGACCAATTTAGGTCATGTGTCTATTCCTGGACCGGTTATTGTGGGAAGCAGCATGGGTGCACTAATTGCCTCAACCAAGGTCATGTGTCAGAGTCTGTTACCAGGAGGAGGTGATGAATGAATGAGTGCTAAGCAGGAGAAAATAATAGCCAATGCAAGATGACTTTCCGTACTTGTCCAGGCTGAGTCACCCCCATAGATGCTCCTTCCACACCTTTCACATACTGCTATTTTAAATCATCATTATACCATGATGTGCTGCCTTTTCTGTCACCCTCGAGGATATACACTGAGGCACCACTGAGCACCATGACTACAGTGCTTAGCATATAGTAATCTCCCCCCGAACGTTCATTACATGGACCGAAAAATGTCAAAAATTTGTGACCAACCAAAAGAGAACAGGTTAACTACCATATATTGGTAATCAAAGCCACAGGTAAAGTTTCAAATGGTGGCATGCTAGATTAGAAAAGCAAGGACCCAGGGCCAATTCCAGGAAGGTATTTGTAGTGAAATGGGATGAGGAAAAAGTGGACGCAGCAAAGAAAGAAAGGCCAGCAGAGAGTTTTAAAAAGTAACAAAGGAGTTGGGGATCTGAGAAATCAAGCAGAGACACTTGTCAACACAAAATGTAAATTTTGAGCTTTATTTATTTGGATCCTGGAGAGCTGGGCATGTTGTCTATTTTCCCTAAAAGGTCATATTTAGTGGCTAGAGAAGGAGTCTCACAAATAAAGCCTGTGGTATGTAGGCAGGGGTATGAGAACAGTGGTGGTGTCCTAGACAGAGCCCGCAGAGGCTGTGCGCACTGCTGAGAGAGGACACATCTGTCAGAGGAACCCCAAGGTAAGTGTCCACAAAAGACGACCTACCTAAGAGACTGAAGCACCTTCTAGGAGGCACTCTGTCTCAGGGGAGAACAGAAAGACATGCCTACAGCAGGAAGAAAGCCTTGGTCACTGGAAGGGTGAGGTGATGCTGAGTGCAGCCTGGTGCTGGTCGCTTGCATATGTCTCTCAGCCAGCTCTCTGGGGACAGGGACAGCAGATGGAATATGAAAGCATTCCCTCTGCATGTTGCTTTGGGACCTAGCTGATAAAGGTTAACACTGAAGTGAGCAAAGAAGCACTCTCCCTACTTCTGCATGAGTCAGAGTATGCCCTTAACACATTGAGGTCTCTGGAGAACACATGGCACTTTGGCATCTTGAAGACTGTACCACCAGCTCTATCCTCACAGTCATGGTGAGGAGATGGGGGAGTGGACTGCCCTGCACAAACCATTCTCTGTGGATACCAAAGGTAACGGCAGCAGAGTTACTGGAACCAGAATGATAACAATTGTTGATACATATGTCACCACATCTTCAAGGCGCAAAAAGTTTCAAACCATTCCGAATATTAAAACAAGTAAAAGCAGCCAACATCTATCCCCTAGATGCTTAACATATGCACAGTTTCTCCATGGAAGAGCCCATTTTTCTCCTTAATCTCTGGAGCAGAAATTGATCAAAAGAAAAGCAGAATAAAGAGATTCTTAAAAACAAATAAAGAAGCACACAGTGAGATCTCTTGCTGAGCACCGTGAAAACTTTGGTTCTGTGCCAGCTCCTTCAGTTACAGTTTTCTTCCCTGGGGAAGTGGCTACTAGCCACAATCTGAAAGCCATTTTTTTTTTTTTCCTGCATGCATACCCACTACATGAAGCATGATTCCATAAAGGAGTTTTAGGGAGAAAAATGGGACAGTGTTTGTGGCAAAATAAAATCTCTAGGTGTCATGGTTACTGCTAGGAAGAGTATCTCCTCAGAGTGGAGGCTGCAGGCTGCGATTATAGAGGATAACAAAGCTGTTAGACCTGGAAGAGGATTTTTTTCATAAAACCCACCCTGACATTTGTGACCGGCCAGGACATCGGAGAAATCAGGAACCAAGTAGTTAGATGGTTCCCTCTCCAAAACATGCTTCATACCACTTTTGAGAAAATGCCAGTAAGAAACCTTTTTTCTCTTCCAGAAAATTGCTGGCCAGAAATCTCTCAAAACTGAATTTCAAAGTGGCCTCCACATTCATATGCTTAAAATGTTATATATCAGCTTCTGCCCATCTAGTTGTACCAGGTAGGTGGGAGAATAGAACCAAGACCTTATGTTACAAGAGGACTCATTCAAAATCAGCACTTAATCAAGGCTGGCACATGGCCTATCAGCTCTATAAGCTCTCTGAGTAAAAAATTATTCTGGTTCACTCATATGTAGTCCCCCAACCCAGCCTTACCCAATACATAACAGGCACTGAAAAATATTTAATAGTTTTAAAACTGCTTCAAATCTAAAACTTACATACTTCATTCTCCAGGAACTATCTTTGCGGTGGTTACCGGGTACAGCTTTGGGTATAGAAATTGAAAACCTTACACTTTCATTCAATTATGCAGATATCTTTGCAATGCTGAGTGAAAGGCATATTAGAAGACAGACACTGGCAGATTTTGAGGATTCCCAGTCTAACTAGAAAGATAGACAATTAAAAGATCATCATAATAAATGGCATGTGCAAACGTCCAGAAACCATACAATGCTCAACTTCATTACCCACCGGGGAAAATTAAATCCACAAGGAAATATCACTGTCTCCTCTAGAATGGCAAAAGTAAGAAAGGTGAGAGACAGCGAATGACAGTGAGCGTGCCCTGCTGGGTGGTGGTGGAGTGGGCAGGGATGAAGAAGTGAGGGCAGATAGGAACAGGCACCATGCAAACAATGAATAAATTGCCATATAGTCATACGATGAGCAATGAGAATGAACAATCTATGACCACACACAAGAAGACAAATAAATCTAAAAGATAAAACGTTAAACCAAACAAGTCAGATTTAAAGAACATATGCTATATATTTCCATTTATGGGACATTCCAAAATGCAAAATTTTGTTGTAAGAAATCAAGATAGTAGTTATCTTTGGGTGGTTGGGGATAATTAATAAAGGAGAGTTGGAAGGGGCAGGAGATGTGTTTCTGGGTTGATGGTAATATTGTTTCTTCATTTGGATGCTAGTTACATAACTGACTTTTGGTTTATGAAAAGTCATTGTTTGGTACATACACTTATGATTTGTACACATTTCCGTATACATATTAGACTGATTAATCAAGTTTCTTTTTTTAAGTCTGCTTTATACTTTAAGAGAATTATAAAAAAGTATTCAGAATTTGTGGTCAAAGGGGAATTGTAATTTCATATTTTGAGGCCCTGCACCTTTGCCTAAATCCAATGTAACAGATCTGGCTTTCAATAGAAAATCACAAGACATACCAAAAGGCAAGGCAAAACATAGTCTGAAGAGACAAAGGAAGTATCAGAATTAGATTCAGAATTAGATTCAGATGTGACGGGGAATTATCAAACAGAGAATTTAAAAAACTATAATTAGTTTTTTAAGGGCTCTAACAGAAAAAGTAGACAACATGCAAAAACAGATAGGTAATGCATCCAGAGAGATGTAAACTCGAGGAAGGAAGCAAATAGAAATGTTAGATATTCTGAAACCATTAAACAGGTAATCTTGAATTCAAAACTAAGAAAGTGTACAGCAGATGGTGGGAGGTTATAGATAAGCAATAGATGCTCGAGTAGAGTTAGATGAACTCATGATTAGCTAACTAAAGATATAGATGACTTCCTATAGAAATGTTTATAGTATGTGTAAATACACAGGATACAACCGTCATTTCATTGCTCTGTCAGCTGAGAAGGCTTTGAAGAAATAACACTCCAGTAGCAACAAACACACCTAGCACCCAGATCTTGGCTTCTAATTCCATTTTCATCAGAAGGTAGTAGACTATTCAGGGAAATGTTTGATTCTCTGACTAGGGCAGGGAATCTACAAGGTGAGCCTGAAATATCTTGTAGTAGCAAAAAGTAAAGAAATGCTAAAACACGCGCACACACACACACACACACATACACAGATTTACACAATGATGAGTGTATGTCAAAGGGACCAAGGAGTCAACTGAAAGAGCCCCCAATGGTCAAAGTTGGAACAATTTGTTACAATTTGTGTAGATACTTCATCCTCAAGGAAAAGAGAACATAAATCCCACCCCTTGAGTATGAACTATGCATAACAACCTCCTTCCAAAGAGAACAGTATAAAAAGTAGGATCAAAGAAGAACTTTATAGTAGAGAAATCTGACAAATGCTGCTTCAGCAAAGTGGTCCAGATTAAATTCAACAGTGATGAGTCATGTTGACATTATGTACTCTTGATGTGATGTGATGAGAATGGCACTTCATCTCTGTGGTCTGCCTCCCAAAACACAGAACTCTGGTCTAATAATGAGAAAAACATCAGACAAATCCTAATGGAGGGACAGACATTCTACAAAATACCTCACCAGAACTCCTCAAACTGTCAACGTCAACAAAAATAAGAAAAGTCTGAGAAACTGTCATAGCCAAGAACAGCTTACAGAGACATGACAATTAATGTAATATGGTGACCTGAATGGGATCCCGGAGCTGAAAAAGAACATTAGCTAAAAACTAAAAAAAATCTGAATAAGGTTTGAGCTCTAGTTAATAATTATATATAAATATTACTTCATTAATTGTGAGGAATTCCTCTGAATTTAAGATGTTAATAATAGTGGAAACTGAATATAAATATATGGGAACTACCATCTTTACACATCTTCTTAAATCTAAAACTATTCAAAAATATTCTGAAAAGGTTTAATAAAATGAAAAAAAAAATCTTTGTGACAGACAAAATAGGAAAAAGGGAGGGGGAGAGAGGGAAAGAGAGAGGGAAGGTGGCGGGGAGAGAGAGACAGAGATAGAGAGACAGAGAGAGACAGAAAGGTGTCTGAGCTCCCAAACATGCTAAACATCCCTATGGGTCAGAAATGAAAGAAACGCCACAGTAAATGAGACTCAGTCTGAACGTCTCCTGGTCTTCGAGTCTAGAAACCAGCAAATGCAAGCAGGAAGTTAGCCTCTGTGCAGTAGCTGAAACCACAAGTGTCCACACAAAACAAGAAACTACAGTCAAGCGTGGCTCCTGCCAGCTTGAAAGAGGTTTGAGAATAAGAGCTGATGCTTCCGTGAATCTGAAGACACAAGGGGTCAGGAAGCCAGCACAGCCAGCACAGAGGTCAGGGTCCAGCCGGGTCAGGCTGCTTTCAACTCAGTGACTGTGTCTGCAGTATCTCCAGTATCACCTATGGACAGACAGGACCCCCAAGGCCTAGTTCTGGACTGGGGAAACAGGAAAATTTAGGAGAGCATCCCCAAAACAGTAGTCAGGATGAGTATGTGCAGAGATTATGAAAAAGATGGTAGAAAGCAAGAAAATAGTAGAATTCAAGATAAAGTCATGTTTCCATTATCTGCTGTTGTGTAACAAAGTACCCTAATATTTTGGCTTAGATCAGTTGGCTTAAATTGATTGTCATTTTATTATACTTTATAATTTTGGGGGTCAGGAATTTGAGAAGGCCTCGACTAGGTGATTCTTCTGTTCTACCTAGCCTCAATTATAGTCATTTGATGGTATTTAGATGGTGGCAAGGTGATCTAGAGACAGCTGCCCTCACATCGTAGTTCCTTGGCAGGGACAGCAGGAAGGCCAGGATTGGCCGGGCCTTTCTCTTCTCTTTCTCCATCTAGTCTTAGGGCCTTTCCACGTGGCCACATATATGGAATTTGGGTATCTTATATTATGGCTCAGCACTGTCAATGGACAGCTCCAAGAGGTAGGAAGTGCCCAGAAACTGGCTCAGTAACACCACCATTGCGTCTTGGTCAAAATAGTTACACAGCCCACTCACGTAAAGAGATAGATCTACCATTCAGTATAAGTAGTGTAAAGTAATTTTCAACCCTATTAAATTCACTGTCATCCTCAATCCGAAACTCTAAAAAGGATGAATAAAATTAAGGCTAAAAAATCTAACCAAAGAAATCAACAAGTAGGAAATTAATGTAATCCAGATAAAATGAAAAAGATGGGAATATCTGAAATATCAACAAAAAATATTTAGAATTTTAAAAAAGATATGGGGGAGCAATAATATCAATGTAAATGAAACCATCACAAAATAGAAACAAGGAGCTAAGAAGAGTAGATTAGAAATCTAGAATATAAAAAAATAGTGATAGTAAAAATTTTAAATAAAGCTTTTTTGTGTAATAAACTTTAGAATTTTGATATTCAATGACAAGAATTAGTGAACTGAAACATGGTATTGAGAAATTCATCCAAAATGCAATGCAGAAAGAGAAAGATATCTAAAAATATATGAGAAAGCAGTTAGAGACAAAGATCAACTGTGACTCTCAAGTACAGTTCAAAAAAGAATTCAAAGCACAGAATAGAGAAAAAAATTTTTCCAAAGCTGAACAAAAATAGATATTCTCAGACCGAGCATATAACAAACATCAAGCTAAGAAAACTAAAAATAAAACTGTACTTAAATATGGCTTATTGAAACTGCATGAAGAATAATGATAGGTAGGTAGGTAGATGGATGGAGATTAGATAGATGATGATAGATAGATAGATAGATAGATAGATAGATAGATAGATACATAATCTTCCAGAGAAAAAATAATCATCTATCAAGATAGATAAAATTTGCAATAAAATTTTATTAGTAACAATAGGTACAAGAAAACAATAGAAAATATCCTTTATAAATAGATGTAAAGTAACTGTTCATATGTAATTCTATCTCTGGTTATAATACTATTCTAAAGATATAGAGAAAAAGACACAGGCTAAGAAAATTAGTACTCAAAAATGCTTAATGTAAGAATTATTAAGAAAAACACTTCAGTTAAATAAATAGTAAATGCAGAAGTAGAAGGATACAAAAAACATGAGTGACCAAAGAAATCCATAAATTTTCATGCTAAATTGAATTCCATGCAAAAATTATTAGGTTTTCAAGTGTAAAAATTCTAAACAGTAGCAAGAAAAAGAAGGCAATAGATGATCAGAATATGGGAATTTAAGATCTTTTTCATTTAAAAATAGTGTAGACATATTGAAGAATTTTAGATTTGGATTGAAATTTTTATCATTTAGTTGCATTAGATGTATCTACAACATGATGGATTTCAAAAGGCATTATTCTAAGTGAAAGAAGTTCAATCTCAAAATATTAAATACTGTATAATTCTATATATAAAAAAAAAGATAAAACTTTTGAGACAGAAAACAGGTCACTTTAGACAGCAATAGGAAGGGCTCATAGAGGAAAGGCAGTTGATTTTTGAAATGAGAAACCAAGCCTCCTCACTTCAACAAGTTATGTGAAAAAGCTGAGAATGACTTGAACATGGGGCAACCAGTGGCCCTAAATTCTTTTAACTTTAAAAAGGCTTTGAATAGTTTTCTTATCAAAGACTATTAAAAAGTCGATTAAATGAAAGAATCTTCAAAGAGTTGGCCAAGAAGATGGATGATTTGGTTAAAACTCTCCTCTGACACACGTTCCCCAACTGTACATAAAATATCCTCAGGAAGGTATCTTCAGGAAGAAACCCAAAAAACAATGAGCAAGTTGATGCAGATTGTTCTAACTGAATCCTACTGCATATGATTAGTTGATATGCTACCAAGGATTACCAGATTTCCAAATATATTATTTTGAAAATGGGGGTGGCTAGGGTCATCTTTGTCACTCTGATACTTATCTAAGAATTCAGTGTATTCTTAAAAAAATATATTTATTGAATGAATTAATTAATTAACTAATAGAGGTGCCCACACTAATGTATCAGTCAGAGTCGAGAGTGAAAGGAAGGAATGGTTAAAAAAACAGGGTCCAAGAATCTGCCACGGTTACTGGAGTACATATTTGACTAAAGGAAGAATGGGTTATATTACATGGTCATGCTGAGTTTTTATAGCACATTGATGGAAGGCCCCATGATTCCACTAAGATTAAACAAGCGAGCCCTGAAAGACTCTGGATGAAAGTATCATCATTTCACAGAGACCAAACAAACAAATCCTGGTCCAGAAGGTTATTGATTGATAAAATGGATTATCACAAAATGGATATTGAGTAAGCAGAGAGAATTTGTTTTAAAAAGTGGTGATAATGGATTTCATAAGGGCATTCTATTATGACTTCCACTGAATAGTCACTTCACTTTGTGAGGGCCAGAGTTGGGACTCTGAATTAATTATGATAATTCTGAAGTATCTGTGCAAGAGGAGAACTGTGTGTATGAATAAGTAAGTGTCTCTTAGTAACATTTCTGATGAATAAATCAGTTTAAAATTGGAAATCTGTGTCCTCTGGTAATTTGTTCTAAGCCTTCTTTCCTATGAGATCTCTTTTCAAAATTAACACACCTAGAGACATTCATTAAACATTCGTTGAATGGATGAATTTTGATGTGACACTGAAGTAATACTTTTAGCATTACTTTAAGTAGCACCAAATGCATATTTTCCATAAGCAAATGTTTTCAGTGACTATATGACTGCCACAAAATTGAGTCCTTGGGTAGAAGCTACAAACACATAGGCCTGCAGTGAGTTAGGGTGACATTTCACATATTCAAGTCTCACCTTTGTTTGAAAAAAAATGACATAAACACAACATGTATAATGTATGCCAAACGATGAAACTAGGGACAGTTAAAAAAAAAAAGACATTAAAATTGGTGAAGAGGAGACTGTCCTCTACTTGAGAATACACAAATAATATGATCATAACTGAATGTAATAAAATCATTAAGTGATATATAGACATTATATATATTATTAAGGAAAATTTGGAATCCTAAAATGAGGGTGCACCCTTTAAACCTTGAAAGTTTATTTTAGCTCCACACCAAAAACACTGTTCAACTTCTCAAAGTGGGAAATAATTTCTACAACTCATTGACTAATAATATTGATAAAGAATATCAACTAATTCTAGAAGGATTTAAATAATAAATTCATATACAGGAAATTTATAAGAAGCATATAATATTTTGGTGTCATAGTCCTCCTATCTTTAAGTTAAAATCAGTTGCTCCCAGAATATAGCCCATTCTTCTATTGATAAGGACAAAGATTAGAATAAAGATTAAACATAATATAGCTTGATGGTGGATTTGGAAAGCTTGTGTGAGCCATCATCAAGTCAAACAATTTTAGAGCTGAACATCTTATGAGATCATAGTACAAGGTTCTCAGTTTACATAATGAGACAACTGAGGCCCGAAGAGTTTAAGTATCTTGCCTGAGGTCATTGAACTAACAAAGGCAGAGACCTGCTAGAATTAGACTCTCTGAGTCTCCAGCTCTCAGTGCTATTACATGTGACTCTCCCAATGAATAGAAAAAGTGGAAAAAAGAAAAGCAAATAAGTATTAGACTTTAAGGCAAATATTATTTCTATTCCCTACATATGAGCATTAAAATCTTTGATTTCATGTGGTATAATTTTATTAAACTCTATAGTCAGACTAGAGTTTGGGAATCAGGAATACAGTTTTGACTTTTTATTATGGAAGATTTCAAGCACATATGGAAGCAGGCAGAATAGTATAATAAAACCTCCATGTACCCGTCATCTACCTTCAAGATTATCTCATGGCCAATATTATTTTCTTTATTCCCTACCTAATCCTGCCTCTTCTCACAGTATACCTTTGAAGCAAATTCAAGAACACAGTCCTAAGAATATTAGTATGCATCTCTAATTGTAACTATGATACCATTATCATAGTTTAAGAATTACTAATAATTCTTTAACATTAAAACCAATGTCCAAATTTTCTTTTTTTCAAAGATGTAATTTTTAGAGTGTTTTAAACCAAGAATAATTTAATTTTATTAAGTCGCTAATGATAAAAAACTAAATAAACTGTAGTGATGAAAGTCACACTAGCATCTACCTTGGATAACAACTGTATATCATTGCACCTTGAAGAATGTGAAAAACATGTATTATAAGGGTCTGGGAATAAGATCACTATTTTTGTATAGTAGCATTAAGTGACCCAATTTAATGCCTAGAGATTATTTAATAGAGATGAGTTTATGATTGAAAATGCAGTGGCCAAGAGGATGGCAATGTTTACATTACACACTGTGGTGCCCCAAATTACATCCATACTTCCCAATGATCCCGGGCAAGGTGCCACACAGAGAAAATGAAACGAATCCTACCCTGTCACTGCATGCAAGTGTATTCTAATAAGTCATAGCAGGGATTAGATAGGGAACGCTGCAGGAGAAGCTCTGTAGGAGAAAAAATGGTGGAGGAAGAACGCAGTTGTGTTCTCATCTGTTGATCTTTCTGAGGGTCAGGTTTCTTATTAGTACAAAAAGGAGTAGCTAACATGGTCTCTGAAGTTCCTTCTGTATCTAATAGTTCATGACTTTAAATATTGTCAACTCATTCTTATTTATAATGTGAAACCTCAAATACAGCATCATATGAATCAGTTGAGTGCTGAAAATCACTTCATTTATCACACGGTTTCTAAAGAACAAAATTTCAAAGTGGAGACTATTCTGGTTTCTCATTAGATTACTTAATATAGGAAATTCTTTATTTCCTATATCACACATCCATGGGTACTACACAGAGATATACTACTGCCCCCTGTAGGTTTCCCAGATTTAGAAAATGAAAATACAGCATGCTTAGTTAAATTTTGAGTTTCAGAGAAATAATGAACAATTTTACAATAAAATTTTATATGCTAAAAAATTTTATACAAAAATATCTTTATAACTTACATGAAATTCAATTTATCTAGATGTTCTTTTAGTTTATCCGGCAACCCTAAACCCCTGACACATGCCCGTGAAAATATTTATCTTCGTGTTATAAATTAGAAAACCTGGGTTTAAGCAAAGTATGATTAACAGAAAAAATAAATGGTGGCAGTGAAATTCAAAGACAGATCAACCTACCTCTAAAACAGTCATTTTTCATATTTTCATTGTTTCCTAAGCACATATGGAAAACAACTTAAATTTTCATTAAATACACAGAGAAACTTCAACAAATTCAAATGCAAGAAGACCACAGTGTACATAGGGCTATGTCTAAAGTCTATAAGGTAACTATTTAGAATTTGAAATGTATTTTCCCACTGAAACTCTGACAAACAGTTATTAGTTTCCAGGTCAACTCATAAAAGTCTATGTAACCCATGTTCTAGCCAAATCACCATAGATATTTTAAAAATACAGTAGAAACCACATTGCCATATTAACAAATATGAATAGAAAATATATTTTTCTTACTTTTTCATAGTGCTGTAGGAGGTGAAGCAAATTGTACTAAGAAAGAGGAGAAAGTTACAGAAATATTGTGGACACTACAGAGACTTCGAGAAAATTTTAAACACTTTACTTATATGTGCTATTGGTGAACTGTGCCAGTGTCACTTTTAAACATTTTAGATTTTCTTTTCTTGTATGCAGATGTTGGCTTGCATACATGGGCTGTAACTAGGACTATCTCTTGACACACAGATGGGAAGATATGAGGGAAAAGGAGAAAAACATAATAAAGCAGATAAATATTCACCTAAGTGTGTGATTTAATTGGAAAGTTTTACGAGCAAAGAGTAGACTACTGAGTATTTATATTTCTATAAGGAAGCTCTGATTAAAGATGTTATTAGCTAAGAAATGATTTTAAAAAGAAATCAGGATAATGCTGTGAATGCCACAGGGGAAGAAATTCCAAATCACAAATTCCAAATTCCTTGCAATGGTTACTACCTGACATAGTCATTCCAGAATATTCAATTATTATCTCGGGCAGCCTTGGAGCTCAGAATGTGTGTCCTGGGGAGCAATGGAAGAGGGTGTAAGAGGGTGAAGGGTCTAACCATCTCTGAAGAGTGATATTCAGGTTTTCTGAAGAATGATAGGAATTAGCCAGTAAGAGGAAACTCCAGGCAGAAGAAGAGGTGTGTGAAAGGCACCAAGACCAGAATGTGTGATCCACTGACAGCCCAAGACAGGGAGGGTGGTAGGTACAGCTGGAAGGGATGTGTCAAGAGACAAATGATGAGACCGGATCTTGGGCAGGAATTCAGGGTCCTGATCATAAAGAGCTAAGGAGTTTGGACATGACTGAGAAGCTGAGGTAGAGTCTTTGAAAAGTTTAAGCAGGAAAGAGACATGCTCAGTCTTTTCTTTTTTAGCCACTCAAAATAGAGAAAGGAATGGAGGAAGAGATGGAGAGAGGAAGGGAGGGAGGGAGGAAGGGAAGGAGGGAGGAGGGAGGAAGGGAAGGAGGAAGGGAAGGAGGGAGGGAGGGAGAGAAAGAAGAAAGGTCAGTCAGTCCAGTAGCAGTAAGGGGGATGGATCTGAGTAAGAGTAAAACTGAAGGCAAATTAAGAGTTGAAATATTCCAGATGAAATAACGACAACTTGAACTAAGATAATAGTAGAGAACACACAGAGGAGACATAAATTCAAGAGACACGAAGAGGTCATACAACCTGGGACCAGTTGGCAAAGCTCAGCATGGAAGATGTGAGCCGTCTAGTCTTGATGCCAGAATCTTCACTATGGGCTCTTAGTTTAAGCAAGTTACTTAACTTCATTCAGATTTTATTTCCCCAATAGTTAAACTAATATTAACTATTAGTTTAATAGTTATATATTAAACTAATAATATAATCAAATACATGTTCAATAATACCGGCTACTGCTCACTATTACTTAGGAAAGTGAGGAAGGGTTTCTGGCCAGAGAGAAGTATAGAATACAAACAAAACAAAACAAAACAAAACAAAACAAAACAAAACAAAACAAAACATGAACAACAAGGAGGAAGAGATTGAGGTCAGTTCCAAGTATCTAAAATTTCAATTTATTCTGAGATATGGAAATGTTCAGGTGGCAGTTGGGAACCCGGATTTGAAAGGCACAAAAAGGTTGAAGCTGAAGAAATGGTAGCAACAAGGCAGAATTTAAGACCACATCGGAAAGACTATCAGAAAGGAAAAGAGCAGTGAGCAAAACATAAAATATTGAAAGGCAGCAACAGTGAAGAAGTTGTGGGAGGAGTTCTCAGAGAGGTAAGAAGAATCCCAGGAGAGAGACACCTCCTACCATCCAAAGGAAAAGACAATTTGGCCACCTGTCAACTTCATTTCTGCATCTCACAATTAAGCAATTAGTATGTTTAAGGGCATTTGTTCGACATTATACCTTCAGTATATTTTGAATTATAACCTTCCTATCTCTGATCCCATTTTACCTATTAGTTTACTTTGTTTATGATACACATGGAATTCAAAAGGAAGAAGATTTAATTCTTTTAAAAAATAGTCAGTGGTTCTCATTTTACAGGAAACCACCATAGTCTAACTTCCATGATTCAGAATTAGTCAGATTTTATTGTATAATGTGAGCCAACTGAATTGAAGTGAACATTAGAATCAAATCCCATGGCATCACTGATAATTTCCAAGCACACAGAATGAACTCACATGCGCGGAATAGCAATCAGAACAAAGACCATTCCACTCATCCAAGAATAGCAATTGTATCTTAAAAATACACATTTTGAAAATGTAAGAAAAATAAGATAGGGAACACGTGCCCTAAAATCAGCAAATACAGGAAAAGATAGGGAACTTGCAGGCTACATGTGGGGCTGATCCCCAGACTCTGGCATTTGGGGGTCTGGAGGTTATGTGAAGACTCCTGGAGAGATGCTGGAACCGAAGGCAGCCCTTGAAACAAAACTCTGGAACAAAGTCCATCCCTTTCCTCTCAGGAAATACCAAGCGAGGTTATCTACACAGGATGGATGGGTGAAAAGAAGACAGACAGTGCCACAGAGTAGGGACCAACAAGCAGGGGCACAGACCAAGCAGAGAGCGAGTTGTATAGAAAGATGATCATGGATTCCTAGCTTCTTCCAAGGCACCTTTTTTTAAAAAAAATTTTTTATTATTGTTTTTTTTTTATTGTTGTTTTCAAGTGTGGCAAAATACACACGATACAAAATGTACCATTTTAACCATTCATTTTCAAATGTATAGAAATGTCTCTGTGAAGCTGATGGTTCTAGATAACTAACGTAAGTGGAATTATACAATATTTGCTCTTTTGTGTCTGGCTTATTTTACCTAGCATAATAGCTTCATGGTGCATCCATGTTGCATCATGCATCAGAACGTCATTCCTTTTAAGTCTGAGTAATGTTCCCCTGTATGTATATAGCACATTTTGTTTATCTGTTTTTATGTGGGTGGGCATCTGAGTTGTTTCTACCTTTTAAGTGATGCTATGAACATGCATGTACGAATAGCCTCTAGGATAAGGCACTTCGTTTTTTAGCTTTTGACTCGCATTTATCTGCAGAGCCATAGGTGTTAGCTCTAAAGGATACTGAGCACTTTCCATTTTTAGACAAGTTCAAACTAGAAATTTCTGTCTGTCTGGGGAGATCTGCAGGGAGGGGATCTTTATACCAAGATATGACAGGACAACTGATGAATTACATTCTTCTGAGGTCCTTTTGAAGAGCGTAGAATATTGAAATGTTTTATGAACCTACCTATCTGACAAGCACTATGCTTAAACCATAAATAGTGAATCAAAGATATTTGAGCAGAAAAGAGTAATTTTGACAGTGCTGAGAATTTTGACTCACATTTTTATCTTTAGAGACTACTGGTTGTTTATTTTCTTTAAAAAATAAAAAATCTAAGGGTTACATACAAATTCACCCCAAAGCCTCATTTCCATTTCTAAATTCACCCAAACTCTTAGAGACTCCAAAATATGACTGGATATCAATGCCCACTTTGTCACAGAAAGGCCCTCAAATGGGATGGAATTAATACTCTAAACATGTCATTGATTTGTATGCCACTAACCAAAATGAGATTAGCGGGAAGGACTATTTTAAATTTAAATGAATACTGCCTTGGATAGAATAACTTACTCTTGATCCTCACATTTGTAATCAATAGGAAACTCTTCAGCTGCAACTGATTTTTCACATTTTTCAGCTAAGTCAGGAATTCTAATGCAAAAATCTGCTCTGTTATGTGGGTTTGTGAACCGTCTAGAGGATTCTGGGTCCATTAACCAATGAATAGACTACCATGAGACACAAATATAATGTTTTTGTCTCCTATCAAGATACTCTTGCTCCAATATTATTCACGTGATCTCAAGAAAAATGGTTACTGTTTTCTTTAGACTCACACCTGGCAATTAATAAACAGCAAGGCCTTTCTCGATTTTAGTGCAAAATTTTAAAGTGAAAATAGTTACACAAGCTTTTTAAAGCTCTGGACCCTGAAGCCGGCAAGAAGAGCTGTTTAGAATTTATTCATTCAAAATCCCAGAGTGAATGTGCATAATCGGAGGTACTACTTATGCAGAGTGTTAAGGTACTGCAGCACATGGGGCCAAGGTATAGACCTGACACTTGAATGAGAAACATGTTACATCTTGGCCATGACTGAGACTAGACATCTAAGCATTCTCTCTTGTCTTACACCCAGGTGTCACAACCAGGGAACATGATGTCAAAACTTTCATACCTGATGTGATAAATACAAACCCACCAAATGCTACAAATTCACTCAGATCTATTGCCAAATTCACACCAGCGCGGGGCTGCTAATCAAAAAAAAAAAAAAAGTCAATTGATATTTTTGTAATTAAGAACTGTCAAACAAGGTATTATCGGCAATGCTGAGTGGCATGTGGTGATTTAAAAATTAATTCCAATGTCATTCTATATTACATATAGATGTGTGTTTTGGACTCATTATAAATCAGCCTTTTGTATCATTCAGCATAAAAATCTAACATATTCTCAAGGAAATTTGTCTTCTTAGCTGAAACTGTACCTGAGCATTTTTATGCCTAATGTGAAATATTAATGGCTTTTTGGCTTCTCTCCTTTCTTTCACTCCTTCCTGCTACAATCCTGGCCATCCTTTCCCTCTAAAGGATAAAACAAAGTCATCCCGCCCTTGCTTCAGAATCATATCAGTGTCCTCGCCAACACCTGAGGCAGTGAAAAAAGATGAAGAAATGACAGTATCTGGTCTCCGTGTTTTCACTACACTGTGGTAGATATATTTAGTATCCCAGATACAGAATTAACTCTTTTCTGTCCTTTTGCAGTTTGGATAATAGTTGTGCTCTGAATCCTCACCAATGTGTGTGGCTAAAACCACAAAGGTTGTTCCATCTCCTTGGAAACCAGTTGTTATGGGTGAGCTACTCTGTTCTGTGCAACATTCATTCATTCATTCATTCCTTCACTGCTATGCTAAAGCTTAATTTTTAAGACTCTCATGAGTTGTTGTTAAACTGTTTGCAGCTTGAAATCAACCCTGTGGTGGTAGTACTGATATTTTAAAAAGCTACAAATCAGTCCCTATCCCCTACCCAAACTGGTGATTAAACATCAACCAACACATCACTACACTTATTTACCAAATACTTATTAAGTATCTATTGTGTGCCACGTCCTGTGTTGATGCTGGAATACAGTTTTGAACAATGAAAATTCTTTCCTACTAGTGAAAAAGATAGACAATAAACAAGTTAATAATATTTTTAAGAAACTGCAGAGAGTGGTCAGAAAAATGAAGAGAATAGGTGCCATGACTGAGAATAAAACGAGGGATGAGTCTTTCAGTAAAGGCAGCAGGGTCTCATAGCGAATGTACAAAAAGTGAGCCTCGTGAAAAACCAGACAGGTTTCCAGGCAAAAAAAGTCCACGGGCCAAGTTGGTGGGGTTGGTCCAAGAACTGTTAGCAGAGCTGGATGGCCGGAGACTAGAAGCTGAGGGAGAGGAAGGTGGTGCACCTTTTCATCAAGGTGATTTGGAAAGATAGGCTCAGGGGAGATTACGTAGGGCTCCTTAGGCCACTGAGAGGCATGTGGATTTTACTGTACTTGCAATTGGAAGCCACCAAAGAGATTTAAACAGAGAGTGGCAGGAGTCAATTTATAGTTTTAATCTCTCTCTTCTTGCAGCTTGGTAGTTAATGGGTAAGAAGAGGCCAAAGTAGGTGCAGAAAGACCAGACAAGAGTCCAATAAATCAAATGAGAGATCATGGTGCTTTGCATGGGTGGGTGGCAAAGGAGTTAAGTGAACAGATTTGGGGATATATTTTGGAAGTAGAATTGATAGAATTTGGTCATGGACAGGATAAGGGTGTGGCACCAGCATTGTTCAAAGATGAACACAACAGCACCTCATATTCCATATTCTTCTACAGTATGACCCTGAAAGTCCCCATCAATAGGCAGACCCTAACTCTCCTCCCTTTAAATCTGAGTATGATTGTGACTGCTTCAACCAACTGGGGCACAGGGCACATCAGGCCATGTAACTCCCTGAAGCTAAGTTAGAGAGACAGTACGATTTCCAGCTGGTGCTGGGTTAAATTAAATTGTGTCCCACAAAAAAATCAGAAAGTTACGTTATTTAGAAATAGGGTCTTTGCAGACGTAATTAGTCAAGATGAAGACATAATAGATTACGGTTGACCCAAATTCCAATATGGCTGGTGTTTTTATACAAAGACAAGAGGACACACAAACACAGATGCACACAGAGGAAAGGACCATGTGACAAGAGAGGCAGAGATTGGAGTAATGAGGCAAGAAGCCAAGGAATGGCAAAGATTGCTGACAACCACCAGAAGCTAAGAAGAGGAAAGGAGGGATTCTTTCCTCGAGCTTTCGTAAGGACTACAGCTCTGCCAACACCCTGACTTCAGAGCCCTAGCCTCCCAAACCGTGAGAAAATAAATTTATGTTTTCAGCCACCCAGTTTGTCACAGCAGCCCCTGTTAATAATACACTAATACACACACCTTGTCACCTATGACACTCGCTTTTGAATCTCTGAGCTTCAATGTAGTAAGTTCAAGTTCTCTGATTCCACCAGGTGGTGGAAAAGCTCAGGCCACACAGAGAAGCCATCTGAAGGTGCTTCAGAGAAAAGCACAAGCTGAGGTCCCTATGAGAGCCAGCCTCAAATGCCAGACATGAGAGTGGAGACATCTCAAGATGATTCTGGCTCCAGCTGCTGAATTGTACTCAGCTGTTGAGTTCTCCCAGCTAAGATCCTAGAAATTATTGGAACAAAGACAAGCCATCCTTATTGTACCCTGTCTAACCCACTGGCTGAATTAACAAGGAACATTAAAAATATCTCTAATAAAGGACATTACGGTTAAGGACATTTCTCAGGCAGAATGCTGAAAGTACCAATCTGATTCTTCTAGCCATGTGTAAAACAGATAGAAAGAGAGAAGGAAAAAAATGAATCAGTCAGCTTTTAAACAAGCCTTAAAAAAATATAAAAGGCCTTGCTGGGTTTGAAAAAAAATTGCTCATTCAGTGTCTCCCTGTAGAAGATTCTCAGAGTGAGAAAGGGCCTCTGTGCAAAGATCAAATCCAGGCCTGTTAGGAAAACGTCTCAATGTTAGAATGAAGGCAAGAATGTGCTTGTAAAATCTTTCATTAAAACTTCAGAAAAATTTAAGATCCTGCCTCGTAAACCTTTCAAACACATACAAAGCCTTCCGGATTTAAGAGCATGTCTTTCCAAATAACAGGCACCCGATTCTTAAGGATTTTGTCCCGCAGCAGCTTTGCAGGGGGTTCACGGTAAAAAAAAAAAAAAAAAAAAAGGCATATATTGAAGAGATTTCTAGGTGTGTCTTGTGTCTAATGTAGTGGATTTATGCATTGACACACAGGAAGCTGAAGAATTTTCAAGAAACTGAATCAGTTTGCATTGAAGGGGGTAGATATCCCACAAAATGAAGGCACTGGGGTCTCTGGACCCATGAAGTACTTTGGAAAGGAAGCAGGATGAGAAAACTATTCGGCTGCAACAGTGGGCCATTTCTTATGGAAAGACAGAGTAAAGCAAGGGGTGACACCAAATGCTGGGGAAGGTGGATCCAGCAACTGGGGAAAACTTCTGCTAGCGAGCAAATCTGAGCCCCTGTCAAGGAACCAGTATGATGTGACCAACTGATTTCAGAACCGGACTCTTTTACTCACAGCTCTGCAGAGACTGAGAGGAACTGTGCTGGGAGAACTATCACCAAAGGACCTCCTTGGCCCCGGGCCCTGATCTGGATAAAAAACTCCCAGAGCTGAAACAGCAGTATGATGAGGCTTTGGAAATTTTCAGGGAGGCATCAGGGGTATTTTGCATGAGAGAAAATGTGAATAGCTGTGGACAGTGGCTGAGAGTATTTACCAAAGATGACTATGACAATATCTTTCACCCCACACACCCTTCTTCACTTTGCATCGCTGAGTTTTGAGGTGGTTATATAGCAGTAGCAGAGAGAGGATGACCACTAGGTTTTGCCTAAGGCGAATGGGGGAATGGTGATACCACTTGCTGAGATGGTCGGGGTGGAGGGAGAGGCGGGCAGGATGGGAAATCCCAGTTGTCTTTGGCCATGTTATTTTTGAAATGTGTTTGAGACATTCAAATACCACCTCTTAAATCCACTGGGGATTCTTGTATAAGTAAACAGCTCACTGGTGACATTTTTCTGAAGTATGGCACTACAAACCCATTATAACATTAACAAAAACCAAAGACTGATGTCCTCCGAATGCCAAAATCATCCAAAACTAATATAACTAAGCACAAATTAATATTAATTTTTAATATTAATGCTTCTTACTTCGAAAGGTCACCATTTGACCCTAGTTAACTAAGTGAAAAGGCGCTTTATTATTTGAAAACGTTTGAATGCTTGAAGTGGAAACATATCTTTCGACAATCATTCTTGCAAGAAAAACAGTTTGACACTGACCTAACTGGTCACTGGCCAACAATCTTGAACAAGATTCCAGTTTCAGGCCAATGCAAGTGAGGGTTATTTCCAAAATGGTGTTCCTTAGGGGGATGCCAAAAAAACTTTAAACCATACAGTGTGCCAAACAGCCACAAAGAACAAGCAGTTGCTTTGCATGGCAGCTTTAATCACAGGATCCAGCCCAGAATAAACAGCAGTTGGGTGAAGGGGTGCCCCATGAACAAGGATAATAAATGTTTGTTATGACCTCTTGCACCAGTGAATTAAAGGCTTTGGGAGACATGAGAATGCAGAGCAAGAAAATCGATCCGAACGTTTGTTACCGGCGCTGACAAAACAGTGCTCGATTTGTAGGAAAGCTTGACTCAAAACAAGCCACCCCAGCCTGCCAGACACCATGTCTCTTTCGCTGTCATCCTAATACCATAGGAATCCCATTTCAGTTTTGAATGTTGCGATCAATCCATGACGCCAGATTTGCTGCATCCTTCCACAGAATTCCATCATCTATTCAAGGGGCAACAGAACAGCAACAAGTCAGCAGGCGGAAGAGCCTGTCTCTGGCTCCTCTGCAACCTTCTCTCCTGAACAGGATAAAAAAAGCTGCCATCCACACAACGTCCTGCTTCTCCTTTGTCAATGCACCAGTGGTTCCAATTGAATGTGCAAACACGGAGCAGAGTCTCCTGTGCAGCCTGCACATCAGAATCCCAGAGAATTCCAAGGGGACACACAGAAAGCCTGCAGTGCCTGCATCAGGGAAATGGTGATGCTCAGTTTACTATGACCACGAGGAACTAAGACTATATAGGCCAAGGGAATAAGAATATCTTCATATCTTTCCTATCTCAGGAACTCTAGAGGCCAACACAGAACTCTACCCATAGTAGGATATCAGTTCAATGATGGGCTAAAGCCTATGAGAAAGTATAATTTTAGTTAGTTATTGCTCCCTCATGAAGAGAAAATCTAAAGCAAAATTCCAGCCCTTGGATGTGATCATCATGAAGGGAAGAATTTATTACCAGCAGTCTCTTTTAATCTGTAGCATGTTTCTGTAGCTAGGAAATTTCTCTAAAATGAGACTTAGGGAGACTTCAATGCTGAACTTGTGCCTATATGTACTTTTATTTTCCACTCCCTCCTCCTTCCCATTCTAATGTTAGATATGGATCATAAATAAATGTCTCGTTTTGCATTTCAATAAAATATATTTATGTATTCAGATCTTTCATCAAATGTTAAAGTTTTAAATATTTTAAACAGAAAGGGGGAAAAGCACATTAGTTTGGGGATTTGGGGGTGTTTAGGGCATTTTTTTAAGAGAAAATTGCAAACAATGCCAGACAAAATCTGGGACAGTAATGAAGCCCAATTTCCCTAATAATTATCATTAATATAAAAAATTGGGGGAATATGGAGAGCACTCCAGCATTCTTTCACCAAGAGGAGACAGCCAGAATGAGATGCAAATCAGTGCTCTTATCTAATGAATAATGCAAATGAATGTTCTGCATATAGCAAGTCAGTCTGCAGGAATTCTCCCTGCCTCACCTCACATTTCTTGTGGATTTAAGCACCGTGTGTCAGAAGAAATTAGAGAAAGGGATTGCCAAGTAATGACAGAGCCTTGGAGCCCCAAGTCAGCACAGATAGCAAGGACATTAAGATGCATGGCACAGCAAGGGAGGGAGCTAACATCTCATTAAAATGAAAATGTTGCTGTTTTCCCCTCACCTAGTTAATGAAGTTGTATGACACCGTAATCTGTGATTATTTGTGCGCCTGGTACTTAAAAGAGTCCTCAACAACGTTGTTTTGGAAGGATTCTGGAAAACTTTAAAAAGCCATCTTCCTTCCAAACCCCAGTGGAGGAAAAAAAAAAATTACCAGAGTATTTTACTTGCTTTCATACAAGTTAACCAACACTTAGGATTTTTCAAAAGCATGACAGAATCCACTTAAAACTGTGCACTTCATGCAACTTGCTAGTTACTTGAAACGTACTCAATTCCCCAAATAACAATTGAAGGCAAACCTTCATTTACTATCACGTAATCAAGTGACATTAGCTATGGCTGTGCGAACAGCTCCTTTTCAGTCTCGGGTTATTGCACTAGAATGTATTTTTGATTTAGAATCCACTGTTGTCATCTCTGGGTTTGTAAGAAAGCAATTCTGAGGACAGAATTCCTTTCCTTATGTAACAAATCGGTGCCTGCCTCACTCTTTTGTTGTTGTTTTTGTTTTTTTTTTGTCACCTACCTTTCTCTGCTGGTCTCAGATTTTAATCTATCTTAAAGAGTGCTCCACTAATCTTGTGCAAGTGGGATACACCATTTTCCACCAAATATTTAAGAGAGCTTGAGGCAAGAGCAGATATCTCCCAGAGGGTAATCCGCAGCACAGTTGTTGGGCTATTTGTTTCTAGCCACCCTTAGGGGAACCTCAAGATTCAGAAGTGGACCAAAATCAAGCAATGATGCTTAAATCTTTTTGACAAAAACTGTTTGAAATGCGTTGCAAATTCCAAGCCACAAAAAGCAAGCAATACTAACTATACAGTATCCTACTTAGGACAATGACCACATATAGTCATTATTACATGAGGTATTTATTGGGTAACGTCAGCATTTTAGTTTCGTGGTTTTTCTTCTAAGTTTGATTTTTTGGAGAAAATACACAGGTCACAAAGCTTGCTAAGAATTGTTATGTTAAATATACATAATAAGAATCTGAGTTTTAAAATAATATTAAAAAATAAAGAAAAGAACAGTAGAGTAGGGATTTTGTGACATTTACTTGAAAACCCAGAGAACATTTTTATTTATTTCTAAGGACCATGTTCTACAGCACTGTTTTCATACTATGAAATGATTAGTAGGTCATAAAACAAGTTTAGTAAGTCCTGATTGGAATTTTAAAATCTGAAATAGAAAAGGAAAAATAAAATTGCTTTGTATATAGTATGGCATTTCTGTAAAACTTTCATTTCCGTTAAATGCATATTTATGTTTATATGTGTTTACTGAATTTTGATGTAAAATGCATTACCGTTAATTTTAGATTTCAAAATTTTTGAAAGCTTGAGCTCTAGAGCCCTTCATCAAATCATCTAACATTCACACTGACATAGGAAGGAACACAGAGAAGCCAAACCAGCTTGATTATTATGCTTACTAAGTAAACAGATTGACTGAGTCTCTTTCATACCACTGTAAAGTATAAGCTTTGTGAAATTCATAATCTGCAAACACATTTTCATTTCTTAATGGGCTCTTCAAGGAGAAGCATATATTTTAATAATTTCTATGCTGTTGCTAAGGGTGGATATTAATCTATATTCAGGTGTTTAGGCAGGAAAGTGCAAGGCACACTTTGGCATGTAGCTGGTAAGAATTACAAAGGACCTCGAGTTAAGTGTCTAAACACAGGTGAGACTCCTGTGTGGATATTGGAGTCGCAAAGTGGAGCCTTTGCATTCTTGAACACTGGACAGTCATTGCCTAATGTGCTACTTCCAGAAGCCAAACGAGACCTATTCTCTCACAGAGCTTCTAGTTCCAAAGAGAAGATAAGCAAATTGAAACATACCCTGAGGAAAATGGAGATAATTCGGAAAACAGAAAAGAACATTAAAATAATCAGATTCATCTACTCAGAGGTTCAAGGATGTTTTGTATTCCTAAAACAAGATATTTTAAGTAAAGAAATATCCTAACAAAAATTTGTAATTGTCAAAATCGTAAAACCATCAATCGAGAATAAATGCCTAGGAAAATGTAGAACATAGAGACAAAATATGTTTTTTTAAATGAAAAGATAAAAGAAACATGTAAAAGCAACTCGGCTGGTTCATCTTCTGGGATAATGAGTGCTGAACAGGAAAGAAACATTATTAAAGAGATAATTGAAAAATCTTTTCCACAAGAAGGGTACAAGTCTTTTGGAAGGATCTGCCAAGTGCCCAGCATAATAGATGAATAAAACAACCATGTGGATAAAACATCATACATTTTCCAGAACACCAAGAATAAATAGAAAGTCTTAAAACCCTTCCAGAGTACGGTATGCTGTATTATTGTTCCTACTTATTCACTGTCCCTCAGGGCCCCTGCTTGGGGTTCCTCCAGGTGAGGAGTGTGGGGCTGGAGGAGGAAGAAGTTTGGAGGGAATGTTTCTGGCTTCAAAGGTGTCAGCTTTAACATTAGCAGAAATAACATAAGCAGAAGGTTTAAGTGTCAAGAGGTGAGCATCCCCTCACAGGAGCTACTCCTTTAGTCTAGATCCAATATTTAAGAAGACACATGAGACTGAGCTAGAGCCACTCACAGCTACGTTGTGGCAAGCCACTGAGGTGTTGGGGTTGTATGTTACCATGGCTTCAGTGACACCAAATTCAAGAGAACAAAATATATCACCAAGAAAAGAAAATTTTAAAAAGTATTCCTTTCAGCAGCGCTGGGTCTAACTGGGCCTTTGAATTGTGAACAAAAATATTTTTGACTTAGAATTCTTTGTCCGACCTATCAGTCAAAGTGCGGGTAGAACAGAGAATTTTTTCATCATGCAAGGACCTGTGCAAAGTTGACTTCCCAAGCACTTTTTATCTGTATGTTATTGAACCTATACCCTAGCAAATGAAGATAAAACTAAAAGTAGAAATATATAGAATCCAGGAAACTGTGGGTCCAACCTAGCAGAATAATGACAAGGAACCCCACCATGGGGCTTGGGATGTGGGGAAAGAAATGGACATGATAAACGTGAGGATGAGATGAAGGGAAATGGGAATACGGTGCAAGAAAGAAGGTAAATAAAAATACACATGATGTAACATGAGCATGGTGACTATACTTAACGATACTGTATTATATAGTTGGAAGCTGCTCAGAGTATAGATCTTAACAGTTCTCATCAGAAAAAAAAAAAAACTGTAACTATGTGCAGTGATGAATGTTAACTAGACAGAAAAGAACTCTCAAGAAAGATAGGAGCTATTTACAAATCAATGTAAACTATGGTATGATTTCTCACAGTTGACCAAACTGAACAAAGAATTTATCTGACACTGACACTGATCGTTCTTCTTCGAGTGATGCTAGGATCATGACGTTGGGCCTATGGAGGAGAAAATGAAATTACAGCTCTGTACTTGACCTGGCATTGAAAACTGCTTTTGCATAGTCATGAGAATGTAAATTCGGTTTATTGGCTTTCAACTTAAAAAGTCAACCTAAGAATAAAGCACAGAAGATGCAGTTGTATTTGCCAGACAGAATGGAAAGGTCAGCATTGCGAATGGTAACGTACAGAAGGTAGGAACTGGAAGAGGGGAAGAAAAGGTAAATCAGAGAAGGTTTCGTCTTATTGACAGCATGAGATTGTCAACTGGGTCTCTGGCCCCACCCAGCTTCAGAGGGTATAACATTGTGGTCCTGAAAGTTGATCGACCGATAATACACTATTTTTTAAAGGTTACCATAGATGACTATAAATAATCACTTAAATGTCAAAAACTGGAAAGAATGGAGGGAAAATGGCAAATTATATAACTGAGCTATAACCCCATCTTTAAAACAGAGAGCCAAGAGATATAGCCTGAAATCCTTAAGTCACGTAAACAGAAGTATAACTCTATCTAGAGTTATAGGGAAAACTGCTCGACATATATCAGAAACTGTTTTTAAACTTGCCTCTTAGACATGAGAGAAGGAAGGAGGAGGGTGGAGACTTGCCATTCACAGCTCTCCTGTCCTCTTTGCTTCTCTGCTAACAATGAAACTTAAAAAAAAAAAAAAAACAGGGTGAGGGCAATAGAGACCTGAAAACCAGAGCAAAAAGTCATGGGAAGTTTGGGGGCACAGGAGTGACATATGAAAGCAATGGTTAGAACCATTAACATGCCAGCCATTATGAATGGAGGTGGGATGGAGAAAGAATATTCAGGAAATCACCTGAAATGCATGGTTTGCAACTGGGGCAATTTTGACTCTGCCCCAGGGGACCTTTGGCAACGTCTGGAGATATTTTTGCTTTCACAGCTGGGGGTGTGTGCTACTAGCACCCAGTGGGCAGAAGCCAGGGGTGCTGGTCAACATCCTGCAATGCACGGCTTCTGCTGTAATATAGGACAGAAACCTACAGCAAAGAATGATCCGGCCCAAAGCGTCGGCTGTGCCAAGACTGAAACACTCTGCTTTAGACTATGCGCATTTGTTCAAATGAGAGGGAAAAAGGCACCAAACTTGGCAAATGGCAATGAGGACTTAATGAAAGAACCATTTCAGAGGAGGAAATGGCAGCATCTTGAGGCAGCCTGGCTGTGGTGAATGAAAATCAGAAACCTTTGCGAATGCAGATAGTGAAAAATTGTACCCTGTTTAGCCATTTTAGGAAATGAAGTACAATGTGGCATTGTTCTTCACCTGCAAATTTTCAATATTCTCCAATTCAGATGAGCGCCACAGACAGCATCCTTCAGCCTCGCTGTCAAGAGTACACGCAGTTCATTCCCTTCAGCTAATGTGCTCGATGGTGGTGCTAATATTTGTAAGCTGCTAAACAAACGAGTGTAGGCAATCCCTGAATTTCTCAGTTGAGGATCAATATGACTGAGTTATTTATAAGGGTTTATCCAGTGGAATTCTTTCTCTGAAACATCTTGAATTCAGATACTTAGGGTAAAAATATACTTTTTCATGCCTATGAAAATGCATAGTGATTTTTACTTTGCTTTCAGAAACAAATAATGTATATATGACATGTTTTCCCATTATCTCCTTTATCCAATGGGTTGCCAAATGCAGCTGAATGGAAAAAAGGGGTTTCCACAGGAATGACCACCCACTTAACTTTCCCTGACTCGATCTCCCCGTCATTGCGACATTCTACAAATCATTAGCTTCTTTGGAACAAGACTTTATTTTATAAGCAAAACTACAGTTTTGCCACCAAACAGAAAGTTCCTTGAGGGAAGGAATGTCGTCTTACTCAACTTCCTTTCCCTCTAAGTACCCAGTCTTGAAAACAGTGGGCCCTCAATAAGCAGCTATTGATTTGTACCAAATTGCTGAATTTAATTTCAGCCTGCCCCCAGCAAGAATTCACACTTGTCAACACCAGAATTACTTATGATCCCATGCAGAGACATAACCAACTGACAAGAGTTATGAATCTTTACAAAACTAGCCTTAGAACTCCTGCAGAACTCACCGTGCACATTGGAAATGAGTTTGGAATTTGCATACCAAGTTGAAAAACGGTGCCTCAGAGAGTTTCTATGATCTTTTTGAAGCAAATATACTCAGTGTCCCCCAATGCCTGACTATTATGAGACTGGCCTTTTGTTTCAAATGATGTAATGGCTTTTCATCTGGAAAACATCTGCCTTATAACTTGCATAACTTTCTTAGGGAAAACAAACAAACAAACAAACAGAAATCAAAGGAAAACAATGATACCTCAGTGACATCAATTTTACTAGCATGCTTTACAGTGCTTTGAAAAGGGGACTATGAGCATTGATTGCCACTGAAATGGACCTGGAGGATATATTACAGTCCTGAAAACCTCACTTAATGTTCTTAGGGCTTTAAGAAATCCAGTAATATCCTGATGGCTACCTAGGGTAACAATCAGTTTCACCGATTAAGTTGCCCAAGGCGGTCGCCTGCTCTGTGCTGATGCCAGGATCTCTTTGCAGGCTGGTGAATTCTAAAATGCCTCTCGCTTTCTGACACAAATTTGAGCAGGATATAGCATACCAGCATGTCCTTCAACTCCCAGGACAGACTTGCAAAGAAACCTCACGTTCTGATTGCACTATTGTTGCACTTCGTTCATCCTAATAAACGCTTTTCCTTGAATCTGGAGTTCTTATGAAGCATCCTGGAAGAACCATGTGTTGAAGTCAGCCAGACAAGTACAGTTTAGTTGTGAAAATCAGAAAGCACTAGCTAAATCGAAAGTTGGTATTATAACTGCTCTTGAATATTTAACGATACCCCAGCATGTATGCCTTCATCAACCACATACTAACCAAATAAATATTTATGTCACAAAAACCATGGTAAGTCTGAATTTTAAAATTCATTCATTCATTCATTCATTCAACCAGCCATTGTTTAGTAAGTATCTGTTATGTACCAATGGTATTAAATTCTGGAAATATTATTCTTGCCTTTAAAGAATTTAGAGGCTACTATACACTTCTCTGCAATGAACTTGCTTAAAGTTACCTGGCCAACTTTTCAAAAGATCTGTGAACTTCCTCTCCAAATGTAGGTCTTAGACATCATCATTTCATAAAAACACCCCAGGAGGTTCTAACGTGACAGAAGAAATGAGACCCTTGCTCAAATTGGTGAACTACACAACGAATAAGAGATCATAGCACGGTGTGGTAAATGCAATCACAGGCATAGACAGAATGTTACGAGGGCACTTTGTAAGGTCATAAAAATCAGCCTTGTAGGAAGTGGGATGGTCAGGAAAAGCTTTATATATAAAAATAGACTTATATCTTCTACTGAACAAAAGACTTTCTCAAAAGAGTCAGAGAAGACAGACAGAGACAAAAAGCAAAGAATTAAGAAAGTAAGCAAGAAGACATGTATATTTTAGCACAATAAATCAATAAGCAAACATCCAGCCCCAATGTTGGATTCCACAGTGAAATTTCAGAGCATTAAGCTCAAATATCAGCAGGGTGTCCCTGACCTTCTTTGATCCTTTCATTTATCTATAAATTAGGGAAAATAATAGTTACTTCACAGAGTTAGAGTTAGAACAGAAACAAAATGTAGCATAAAACACTCAACAAATGCTAACCTTAATTAGACATAGGCGATTTAAACCCAAATACTATTTAAGTAATATTTTAGTTATTGGATTAAAATTATAGGTTTCATTTGTTTAGAACAGGGGTCCCCAAGCTCCGACACCAGTTAAGGGCCTGTTAGGAACCAGGCTGCACAGGAGGAGGTGAGCGGCAGGTGAGAGAGTGAAGCTTCATCTGTATTTGCAGCCGCTCCCCAGCGCTAGCATCACCTCCTCAGCTCCACCTCAGATCATCAGGCATTAGATTCTCATAGGAGCACCTGTCCCTGATGCCAAAATGGTTGGAAACCGCAGGTTTAGAAGACTGAAATCTCAGGATTAAATAAAAACAGTCTTGACATATTTTTCTGCTGTGGGATATAGTACATACTACCTTTTATGTCACATTAATCCTGAACAGAACTCAGTTTTTCTCTCCCATTAGTAGCACTGACGAGTACAATGCATTCGTTAATCAATACCAGAATTCTGAAGAAATTAGACTGGAATTTAAATTCCATACAGAAATGAGATTTCTAAATCTCAAATTTTCTTCCAGGACTAAGGATAAACACTCAGTGTGGCACAAAAGTCCTTTCTTCATGAAATCTTTTGATGTTTAAGATAGGCTTAAAGATCTTAGAGTGGTGGGCAAGAATAAAGGGCTGTAATTTTGTTCTCACTGTATTTCACTCTCCTAAATGAGAATGTAAATATCCCACACTGCTTTCAGCAGGTGCATCTGGGCTTCCTGAAAATCCTGAGAGCTGTAAAACTTCCACTTCCAAGGCATCAGGTGTGCTGGGCATTATAGAAGGATACTGCGTTTGGCATATCATTTTTCAGGCAAAGCAAAGCATTGTGGGTCATCATATTTTGTCATCAAAGAAACTTTGGCCCAATTCCTACCTCCTTCCCTGCCCCAAGCAAAAAATGTACCAGGTTATTCAATTTATCTATAACTGAAAAAGAGAAATAGCAGTCCCTTTCAACCAGGGCTTTGAAATCGGTATTTCTAAAGAATCACAGTTCTTCTGTGTCCCAGACTAGACTCTATCCCAACCCTAAAAATAAATAAAAGAGCATAAAGGGAAAAAAGGAACAAAGGGTAAAATAGAAAAGACTTCTAGAATAGTGAATTGTAAAGAGGTTTTATGATACGCTAAAAAAAAAAATGTATCCCAGCTGGGTATATCTTAATAAATCTTTGAAGCACTGCTACTTAAGTCTCTGAAAAATATCTCACAATGGCTTGGAAGTGAAATATAATTTCCATTCCTACTCTGGGGCCATTAGAATGTTCTTGTGGACTAGTTAATTTATTATGGGGCTCTCCTGTCCCAATCTCATACCAATCTGGAAACAGAAAAGTCCTCTGCTCTGAATGAGGTGATTTCTCCAAAAGGCAGCTGCTCTCAAGAGCCAAGTTCGCAGTACATAGATTGCAGAAGGACACTACCAAATTCAATTCTTCAGAGTCTGCCACGCAAAACTATTTCCACACACCATAAACATTCTACCAAGTACCTATTGCTTTAAAAATGCTAGATTTGTACTTTTCAAATCTAAATCAATCAGTAAATTTACATTTATGAGAACCCCGGTGAGATGACATGAGACAAGCAGTCTATAATGTAAAGCAAACCCTTAAGCAGAATGATTCCACTTCTTTTCAAGACAACTTTTAAAAGAAGAGCCAGTGGTTGCGACACTCCCAAAATGCCTTAACTAAAACTGGTCACTTTCTTTCCTAGTGACAGTATAGTTAAGATGATTTTAAGTCCTGGATTCTGGAATTCCGACTTCATACATCATGGCATAAAAGTTAAATATAAGGAATCTAAAACTAAAACAGCCAAGATTTTTGGTAAATTGTGTGATTTGAGGCAATTATATAACGTTTTTGTGCCTACCCTCCTTATTAGAAAAATGGGACAATCACAGTACATAATTACTGGAGATGTTGTGAATTAACACATTTAAAAGTTCTTATAAGAATGCCTGACACATAACAGGTGTTCAATAGTGAGCTATTAATATGTTAGTACGGGGTCTTCCAAAATTCCCTCGGCAGAGCACGGATTTGGAAATTAGGAATAAATCCTGCCCGGTCCTTCATCAATTTTGTGATCATAGAAAACCTATCTGACCTCTCTGAGTCTCCATGTTCTCAAAGACAAGGACAATGATACCTATCTCAGATAATTGTTTGCGGATTAAAGGAGCAACAAGCAAAAACGCTGCTGCAGAGTCAAGTGGTTATCTGAATAGCATACAACGACTAAAGCAAATAAACAGCATACACACTAGATTGTCAAGTTGGTAAAGGAAGGGACACAAGAGGCTGAAGAAAAAGTAGTTCTAAAGACTCCTGACTCTCTCGCTCATCATCCGAGATTCCCAGCCCCACCCCACTGAAAACAAACAACCATACTAACCATCCAGGCTGCAAGTGAAAGTATTCCTCTGTCTCAATGTGAATATGAGACTAGAAAATCTCTGGTGACTACAGTCAGCTCTCAGCAACCCTACTGATTTGGACAAGGTTAATCATTGTCACTTCAGAGTCTTTGGAAATGCTCTGTGTCTTTGGAGGGCGGATGGGGCAGTTATGTCCATGAGTAATAAATGCAGCAGCTGTGCAGTGACTGATGCTGAGGACTACAGCACTCAGAGTCACCCAGGGAGGTGACACCAGAGGCACAGGACAGTCTCTGAGCCCCTGCTGGGACACACAGTGGCAGATCCACTGGTGGAAGCTACTGAGACCAAAAAAGAACCCAGTGTCTTTGAGGCAGCCAGACACCTTAATGGAAGAAAAACCTTAATCCCAAGTCTTAAAATCTTTTCAGTGCCTGCTGGCAGTGGCTTTGAGAAGCGAGTGAAAAACCAGGGGGAGGAGAAAAAGCTGTTTGCTGGGAGATGAAAGAAATCTAATTCCAAAACTCAGAGCTGGTAGAGAAAATTAAAAAAGTGTTGCAGTTAAACATATAAACAATGAGAAAAAAGTAAAATAAAAAGTATTTACTGAACATTTTTAAACATCAATAACTTGTCTATTAATATTTTAAATATTAAAAAGGGCAAAGTATGGTATAGATTTAAAATACAGAAAAAGTTATGCTAAAAAATGTATCTGGTTCAAAATAAGACCAGTGAGTCTGGTTTTATCACCTACAATTTTAATAAAACAGATTTCAACACAGTAAAATCTGTTTTATTAAAATGAACGTGGGGACATTAAATACTTGTATGGTGCTATAAGTACTGATGGTCCCATTATAAACCTCCTATTCTTATTAAAGAGTTTCAAAAATGGAAAAGGGAATTATGAGCCTAAATACATCCTATAATGCAAAAAATGGTCACGTAGATCTGATTTGGGGGTCAGCAATGATAACTTGATAAACTATAATGTATTTTCTAAACTTGACCTAGAATAGCTGCTTTTAAAACAAATCATAAAGGACACCAAATGGTACATCCAATTAATTCATTCCCAACTGGTTTTGATTATCAGCATCAATAATTACATTCAGTTTGTATCTGGTTATTAACCTTAATGATACTATATTTGCCATTTAAATAATTACTTTTTATCAGTATCATCAGTAATAATAATTTTTTTTGCTTATAATTAGTTGATTTGTCATTCATTAAGGCTGCTAATTATAATTATCCTAGTAAATCATCATCCACAAGATAATCATAAATAAAATATTGACTGAGTACCAAAATTTATCACCCACTTGAATTTTGAAGCATGACACAGACATGGCCCAAGAAAAAAAGAAATTATTCATCTTCTTTAGGTTCTCATACCCTTTTAATTTCACTTCCTTTGGGTCTTAAACCAAATCTTTATATAAGAAACCTAAATAGCTAACATATTTGAAAACTGCTTTCTTAGAATCCCTAAAGAGCAGATGTGATGGTTGTTTTGATGTGTCAACTTAGTGGGCTACAGACATCATTTATTCAAACAGTAATCCAGGTGTTGCTGTGAAGGTATTTTGTAGATGTGATTAAAGTCCATAATCAGCTGACTTTAAAAAAGAGTATCCTAGATAACATAGGTGGGCCGAATTGGACCAGCTGGAAGGTCTTAAAAGCGGAGAGCCAAGGATTCCCTAAAGAAGAAATTCTGTGGACAATAGCTTCAGACCTTGCCCAACAGTCCCAGACTGCCCCTCCTGGCAGCCGGCTTTCCATTTTGAACTTGTCTAGCCAGACTCCATCATAACACAAGCCAATTTCTTGAAATAGATCTTTTAATAGATTTCTCCTATCAGTTCTGCTTCTTTGACTGAGCCTGATACAGCAGGCTAGTACTGCAAGATGGCTTGGATGTTGTATAAGAGAAAAGAGAAAGTAGAAGTTACTCCTCGACATTGGTTAACTAAATCCTGTAAGTTTCAGCTGTACACTTTAACAGTAAGGCATATATATATATTTACACTGTTTTCACCTCCCATAGTTAGATTTCTTTTTGTCACCACACATTTGACCCCCTTTACCCTGTCGACCACCCCCCTCCCCCTACTCCACCCTCTGGTAACCACTAATCTATAGTTCATGCTCATGAGTCTCTGTTTGTCCTGCTCATTTGTTGCTTTTAGGTTTATATCCCACATATAAGTGATATCATGTGATTTTCAACATTTTCTGTCTGGTTTATTTCGCTTCACTAAGCAAAATGCTAAAATTTCATTATTAAATGGCCATTAATTTCCTTCTGAAATCCTATAAAAAATGCAAATATTTCTAGAAAAGGTAACAGCATAAACAATTCCTATTAAGGCCTTCACCATTAGAGGTCCCCAACTAAGCTTGAGGCACACAAAGCCTGGAACCCACAAAAGAGAGCTGTAAAGACAGGTGAAGAATGGGCAGCAAAGGGCAGTATTACCACCTCCTAGCTTGGCAAGGGCCAGTCCTGCCAGAACTAGTACTTTCCCAACCAAATTTTCTTGGATTCCTGCTCAATTACTAGCTTGCATTCTTCTTGGTGGAAATATAATCACCATAGGATTTCATTATCAAAAGGACAGTTCACCCCATGCGAACTGTTAAAATATTCTTGCCACTCTATAAAATCTACACACTCATGAAAATAGTTTGAAATGTAGGCTACAGAGTCAACTAATACATGTGTAGATTAACTGTTTGAAATGGATAGGTTTGTTTTTCCCACTGTACCAATAAATGTGGGTACAGGTTTGATAGGAAAAGAAGGCTAGTCTGTATATGAGGGACCTTGATGGTTTGAACAAATTTCAGTCTGTCAAAAACATGGTGCATATTTGAAATTGGTCAGTTGGTCAATATTTTAGACTGTCATGAGCTCACCCAAAAATATCCAGTAACCTCAAGATATTTTTCTAGATTTTGTTGCTATTGGTTTCTATGAGTCAGCCCCCCATGGTTGAGAGACTGACAAATCTATCCCTAAATTGCAGGATCCAGCCAGATAGTAGAGAGATCAAAGATATTGCTATAGATATGAAAAAAAAAAATACTATGTGTTTGTTCTGATATTCATCCGAGATGCAATGCAAAAGACAATTATTTTAAAATAGATTTACTACTGGGTTTTTGTTGATTATGGTGTCACCTCAAAGTCATTCCACTTCTGCTTTCTTCAAGGGAGCAGAGCTGCTCATGAACAAGTGAAAACAGAACATTTTTCAGTTAAAGATAGTGCATGTTTCTACTGAGAGAGAGAAAAAATGTAAAACCATCCAGAATATTAAACGAGATTTGCATGTCAGAAAAATACTCTCCTGGACATAGTATCTTATTTCACAGATTAGTGACTAGTTAATCATAAACATAAATGTACAGCTTCAGGAAACTACTTGTATCAGAATCTAGTGCCATGGTCTTTTTTCCTTGACATTATTCTAAAATGGAAACGAGAACTTCACTGATGCTTTCTCATGATAACTGTGGGCTTCCCTTAAAGAAAAAAAATGAGAGAAAAGCCAGCTGAAGCAACGTTTGACAGCTGCCACGCTCATTCTAGACTAGGACTACATGAATAATCATCCAGGTTCATAGTAAGGCTCCAATTAGTCACACTGTGAAATTGCAGGTTACCTTTCCTCCAGAGATCTCAAAGTTCTCTTCTGGTCTCGATTTGTCAATAGCCCAATGCTTCTGAACCTGTAGAGCTCAGAGGAACGTGTTCTAGCATTATTTCTGTAGAAGCCTTTCATAATAAGCCTGTGACAGACAACCCCAAACAAGGAGCATCAACAGTGATTACAATGTTCTTTTTGCCAAGCACCTACTTAACTAACAGACGAGATATACATAAAAAGAAAAAGGTATGGCTTTGGAAAAAATTGAAAAATCAAGGCCGACATATTTACATCCTTCTTAAATCTACTCAAGCTTTCATTTGAAGATTAAATTAATACAAATTATATACTTAGTGCCTGGCACAATATATTCAATAAAAGTTCATCATTATAAGTTTACAAATAGGTAATAATCCAATATTAGTTATTGTGACTTAGAGCAAGTCATTTAACCTTTTTTAAACCTCAGCTTCCTCATTTATAAAACTGGGCAGTTCCACCTATATAGTAGGATTAACATGATTCGAGACACATAAATTCATTTTTTAAGTTATTTTATACAAATACAAAAAAATCTGGAACTTGAATTTGAGACACTTCAGGAACACTGATAATAATGAATTATATATATTTATTCAAACTACTTAATAAACTGGGAAAAATGTGACACCAATGTTCAGCCATTTGGGGATAGATTTTTAGAGTAAGATGTACTTAATGATCATGCATAGATTCATGGCCCTCTGGAGCACTGCAGAGCAAATAAAATAAAAAGGCATTTGAGCAGTTCTATAAATGTTTCTTACTGGGAAACAATGGCATAACCAACAGTCCAGTGTACCAGTGAAAATATCATAGTGTCTTGAATCAGTATTTTGGAAAAAGAGAAAACTAAGGTTCGGACTAAGATTATGGGAGACCTGAACATCAGAGTTTACAGACATAGTTCAAGTTGAGCTGCTTGTACTCGAATTCTTTGTTCATTGTGATCTTTCTGTCTATCCCCATCTCTGAACAAGGACACTTAAAGCCATGATAATGACAGTAGCAGTGACTTCGATATTCACTCATCTGTTGTTGTGCATCTCAGTCATGTAAGTCATATCTCTCTAGCAAAGCTCTTGGGAGGCAAAGGCCTAGGGCAAACCAAGGGATCTAGTATTTATAAAAAGTGACTTTTTTCTCATGCTGTACTTTACAGGATTCAAAGGTAATTATTTCAGTCAATCTTTACAAAACCATGCAAAAGAAACTGGTACCCTGGAGGTTTAAATATGTAACTTGTCCAAAATTATTTGGTTAGGCTTCGATGAATATTTAGTGAATTGAATCTCTGTATCCTGTGTAATACCTATAATCTGTATTCACTGAACTTGCAAATATTATTGTACCTTTGTATAGCACTTTTCCTTACTTATACAGTACTTTGCGTTTTATACAGGACCTTCCCCTACATGATTGTGTCTAATAATTGATGGATTAGAGTGGGAGAATATGCCTAGTGTAAGAAATGATGTCATGGTGTCATGGGGGAGAAACATAAAAACAACAGCAGGATTTAGATTAATTCATGGATGGCACAATCGTAACATTTGTCACTGCTGAGATAGAGCCACAAAAGGCAATTATTTTAAAAGGAAAGCTAAAGTCAAGGCTTTGCTTGCTTCCTTAAGCTAGGATGTCCTTCTCTTTCTTCTTCCATCTCAGAGCAGTTCGCTCTTCCCCCAAAGCTCAGCTCAAAGGCCATCTCCTTTATGAAGCCATCATTGATCCCTCTGAGTTTGCAATGAATCGCTTCTCTCTGTTCCCAGAGCTCTTTGGAGGGAGCGCTCTCATCGAGCATTTATTTTCTTCTTCTTTGTAAATAGTTATTTACTTTATTAAGCTTCTTGAAAGCAGAGGCTAGCCTGTCATTGTTATCTCCCATTATGCCCAGCATAGGGCTCTCTGACCAAGGAACTACATAAACATTCACAGAATTGAACTAACTGGAAGGAACACCACAAAGGTAGAGAACTGGATGCTCTGACAAAATATCCCCGAGGGTCACCTTCTGCCAGATTCTGCAGGAGGGCTACTCTGATATCACAAATGATGCAAAGACAGAGCAAAGAACCAAAGTAGCAGGAAAGATTAGTGAAGGACAATAATAAAAGAGCAAAAGCAGAGAGAGCAGAGATTTAGGAAAGCTGACTGCTAGGAGGGCTCTTCATTCCAGGATTACTTATCATGGGCTCATTGTGTACCAGGCACTAAATTGATTACTGGGGAAATAACTGACAACAAGGCTCTGTGCCTGTCCTCCAGGACCTCCCAATCCAGTGTGGGAGGCAGACAAGAAACCGATAATTACCAAATGAAGTGCCAAGTTTACTGGTAAGGACCACTATTGATGATGCCATGGCAGTTGCCTGTCTAAGAAATCTTAATTTTAAATTGCCTTAAAAAATAGCTTCAGTGAGAAAAAGGGGTTAAGGGATAGATTTCCAGTGTTGCGACAACAAATTTATTGCTGTAGGAGTTTATTGTGTGCATAATAGAGATAAGAATATATATGCAAAACCATGACATCATTAAGCAAATCTAGCATTTGACACATTTGACACATCCTCAAGAACAGTCTTCACTCTCCTGTCAGCACCAGCATTATGACTACATATTCTCACAGGGACTTTCATTTCTTTGACTTATCACAGTAATAATTGTTGGTATACTTTTTTTTAACATGTTTCTCCCTACCTTGTTCATGAGCTCTGCAAGGCTAGGAAATGTATCTCTTGCTCATCTTTACATCTCTCACTCAGCACTGTGCACACAGTAGGTGCTCAATGAGTATCTGCTAAATTAAACTACAAACATCTGTGGGTTCTGTCACCCAATACCATGAAAATAATGTTTTTGTATGTTCTGCAACAGCTTTTTTTCCCTTTTGTGTGGTGCTCCTTCCAGAATGTACTGTGAGTCCTGAACGAGATGAAGTTATGACCATGACATCTGCATGATGGAGAGGACCAGCAAGCACAGTTGGGCAGGCTGTGCCCCTCACTAGACACCAGCCCAGTGGTCAGTGCAGGCTGAGACCCAGCCCACTCTCTCTCCTCCAAACTGTGATGCAAGTCACATCTCTTGGAAGGAAACTGAACAACTTCTGGATGCACGGTCAGTGGCCTTGAGAATGCAACCTGTTTGTTGCCCTAATTGAACACACTGTGTTCAATATCACTAGAACTAAAAAGTGCAATGGGAACAAGGAAGAATTATGGAGCTAAGGTTTCACTTGCAATGTTTTGTTTTGCTGATGAGGAGCCCTGAGTGCTTCTGAGGAAGAGGATGACAGGGATAACACAGCAGCCAGAAAAAAAAAATCGATGTAGGGCCCAGCATTCCCATTTCCCATACTTGAATTTCTCTTTCATTTCTAAACCTTCACCAGGGCCAATACATTGAGCCCATTATGATATTTTATTAATAAAATGAGTTTTGATTTATTTTCATATGGTTATTTGTTTTGTTAACATGTTTCATTGTTTTTATAAGGAGTCATGACATTGCTGTTTGGCTCATCTAGCACTGACCTACTGTAATCTCAGTGCAAATGCCACAGCATCCATGAATGATTATCTTAATCATGTTAGTTAGAATACATTTCATTTCCTTTAAAACCTCAGTTGTGGAATTATTTTGTTTTTAAGTACCTGGCTTGGAGCCAGGGCCTCGGAAGCAGTTAGTTATTAGATGCCGTCAACGACATCAGGAAAAGCCAAGTAGTTTACAGAAAGGGAAGCATTCAGGAGACTCCTTTAAAACAGAAAACCAGACTCAGAATGACTTCACCTTTTTAAAAAAGAAGATGCTGATCACAATGATAAAGATGGTTAATGTCTATTGAGGACTTACTATGCGCGAGGCACTGTGCTAAGTATACATCATTACTTTATTTTTCCTTGGAGCTAAGAAATGAAATAAGTTGGAAATTGAACCTTCTAACTTGTTCAAACCCAAATAAAATACCCCTAAAGGCTCACCCTTTCTCAAGTTAGGCATAACTCCATTTTGGCACATCTGGTTCTGAATGTCCAAGGCCCAGTGATCCCAGAACCTTCTGATCTACTCAAGGCAATTGGCCCTCTCTCAGGAGCATATAAAGAGGTGTAAACCTCTTTGTCACTACACCTGAAACAATCCTAATTTGCCCCAAACAAGCAAAGGCACAGAATGCGTACTGATCTACCTATCCCGTCAATCTAAATGGAAAATTCCTGCTGTGGCTTTAATTGGAAACAAAATGCTTCCCTTGCTGTCCAAATTTATTACAGTTACACATCACCCTCAGGTTTTCATCTAGGAGACAAGTCATTCTGGTGATGGATGAGACAATATTTATATATCATCTTGCAAAGTAAGCAAGGAGACTTTCAGTTTACAAGCACGATCAGGCTATTGTTATAGTCGGGTAATAAAGATAGTGATTTGGGTGGGGAATTATATGTAACTAAATACGAAAAGTCATTTTTTTAAACTGTGATTTTTGTGTGAGTTGTGCAGGTCTGAGTATACCTTTCGATTCAGGTAGTCAGATGTAAGATGCCACTCTTAAAATTTGTTGCCCTTTGTTTAAACATCTCATCAAAGAAGTTCGCTTATGGTTTAGCTTGATATTTATTTCTCCAAATTTCGTGCTTCCTCCTATTGCTTCGCCATTATGAATATTTATTAGTAATGCTCACACAACTTCTGAGTGATTTATAGTTAAATAATTAAAACAAAGATGAGAGATTAAGAACCATGGAACATAGAATTTTATCAAAAATTCTGATTTAGTATGATTGCTATGATAGATCATATAATCTATGAGTGTCCTGATTGCTAAGACAATAAGAGAAATATAATATCTTAAATATTTTCATTACACAATCAGAGGAAGAGCAAAACTTAGAAAAGAGAATCCTTATAATCTGTTGGTAAGAATGTAAAGTGGTGTAACTACATTTGTATTCACTCTGCAACCCGACAGATTGGCCTCTGGTGCACATCTCAGGGAAAACAAAGCCAAAAATAAATTCTTGTTCAGATGCACCAAGACATAGGTAAAAGGATGTTTCTTATAGAGTGGCTTGTAAAGGCAAAAACTAAAAAATATTAAACAATTTCCCAAATTCTCACTAATAATGTATTTATACAATTAAATATATATGTTATTTTAATATTAATGAACTAGAGTATATGGATCAAATGGACAAACTAACAAAAATAATGTTAAATGAAAAAGGAAGTTACAGAAGTTTTTCTAGAATAACATTAAAAAACCCCAAATCAAACCTATATATTATTTATGAACATATAAGTCTAGTATAAAAAAATACAAAAACATGGACTAGAAGGAAACACACCGAACTTATGACACTTGTTCCCTTTGGGAAACGAAGGCAAGGAATGGTTCAGGTGGTGAAGACAAAGGTGACTTTGGCTCAAACAATATTGTCTATTTTTTAAATCCTAACAAAAACAATATGTTAGCATTGTTAATTCTAACTGATGCTTGTAAATGTACTTATTATATTGTTTATGTACTTTTTAATTTTTTTTAATGAAAAAAATAGAATTTTGAGATACCTTCAAGATTAAGGATCTCCAGTGAGGCCCATATATCCCGAAGACCATGTAGCAGAGCAATAATCTTGACATGAATGTGATAATCAGATTTACATATGTTTTAACAGTTCATTCACTCATTCAAAAAATATTTATTGAGCCCTACTATAGGCAGAAACATATAAAGCTGCTGTTTGGAGCTTGTAATGTGGTGAGGAAAAGAGATATAAAATAATGAGCAGTATATAATATAATAAGTTGAAAAATGGTCTGATCTGGGGTATATTTTGAAAATTTAGCTAACAAGACTTGTTGACACGTGTTGTAAGGGACATAAAAGATTGTCTAGATGTTTTATCTTGAGTAACTGGATAAACAGAAGCTAATGTTTATAGAAATGGGAGAGGTTAAAGAAATTTGGGGGAAAGAAATCAAGACTTTTATAACATGTTAAGTTAAAAATGCCTGTTAGACATCCAAGTGAAGATAGCATGGAGGGGGTTGGCTACTGATAACAGTTGTTATTGATTCTGTAAAAATGAAAAATCAAAAGTATTATGCTAATTACTTTTTTTAACACCTCACCCACAAGAAAATGATTTTGTTAACTAGCCAACAGTTGCTGACTTATTATTCTGGCTTTAGATGGTGAATACAATATGTACTCTGCTCTCTATGATTTCTAACAGCTTATTTCCATTTATATGAACATGGTAATGGAAAAGAAAGCAGGAATGGAAACAAACACTGTTGATCGGTTCTCTTATCCCTGAATGAAGACACTCATCACGTAATGTGTATTTCCAACATTCCGTACCCTCTGTTTACAGAATCCAATTTTCTGAAGTTATTTCAGATAAAAGGTTTTTTAAATAACAAAATCATAGTATTGTAGCTCATAGTTCAAATCATAAATGTGATTTTTAAAAAGGTTTTTTGATGGTTTTATCCAACATATGACAAATAAAATAAGGGGAGACTTGATAGCATAGTTTTAGAGTGGGACATGCATGCCAGGCTGCCTGGGTTTATACCTTGTTCCCAAAAGTTCATGGGAAAAGTTACTTAATCTTACACCTCAATTACTTCATCTCCTAAATAAGGATAATGATAGGACTGAGGATTCATCAGCCAACAAAAGCTAAGTGTTTAGTACAGTAGGTGGCACCATGGAAGTTCCTGATAAATATCAATTACAGATGTTATTTTTTAAACTACAGCACAAGTTCAATTTAACAAGCATGCAGCAAGTATTATTGTGTGTTCACACTGTGCTACGCTAATGACTAAATAGAACAATATTCCGAGCCAGGCTGTGGAGGCATTAAAGAGAATGCTCCCCGACACCATGTATAAGACTCCTGTTTCTAAACTCTGAAATCAAAACCCACGTGGAGTGCTTCAGGCATCACAACCAACTCAGATGAACAGACTGGCCACCAGCTCATTTTGTGTAGTGCACAAACCCTCTTCAACTTGTGTGACAGATTCTTCTCTCCCTTGAGAGAGTTTCTTGGAAGTGTATTTGATTTCTTCATTTTATCATTTCCAAGAAGAAAAGGGAGCAACAGGAAAGAAACAGAAAGTTACATGTGATGGACATCCACCCTCTGGAACGAATGGGCTATTTCTTTGTACTGAAGCCATATCCAGCTCAATTCTTCACTTAATGTTTTAGAAATCAGTTTCAAAGTAGGTCAAAGAGGAAAAACCAATTTCGGCTTCTTCCTCAACTCAGGTCTTTAATTTTCATGAAATGGATACTACGTGAATCTATCTAGTCCCAGAAAGATGAGAAGGAACTTACAACCTGCCAACCTCAGTAAGTTCTTCTCCAATTTTATGCGTGTGAAACAACTTTCATCATTTTCCCCTCTTGTAAGAAAAGCAAGTCTGAAATCTGAAAGTGGCACATGAAAACTAGCCTGCCCTTTGGTCTGGTGAATTAAAAGCAAAGCAGGCAGATTTTACCCTCACAACTTTATACAAAGACTATGTTTCAGTGTGCAACTGTTTCCAAAAGGACTCTTTCTAAGTGAAAAGTGACACTTTGCTTAGGGCAAATAACTTCTCAAAGTTCATCCATTAGGAACAAAAGATAAGAGGGGACACTCAGATGAATCTTTCCTGGCCCTGAGATCATAGCTCCCTGACAGCAAAATCTGATGCAAGAATATGTAAATTTCCACAAAATTAAGGGTGTAAAAAGTCTCTGAAATAAGAGTTGGTCTTCTGCAAGAAAAAATATTTGCATTTTTGAACTTCACCAACTGACAAAAAATGGCATCTGTATAAAAGGCTCAAAGGCAAAATTATGTATATATATTTTTTAATAGCTAGTTTAAATAGAAAAATTAGAAAAAGGGCTAAAAGTACAAAGGAATAAAACTACTACAATTAGGAAGAAGAAAATTTAAATAGCCAAGAAACATTAAAAATAAATCTTTTCAATAAACAAACACATCTTTAAAAAACAATGTAATTTTCACCTTCTAATATGTCCAACCCATATCAATGCCAAATTTTAAAAATACTTTAGCAGGAACGGTGGAGGAAGAAAGATAATTTTATTATATTTTTTGGTAAACTGCTTATTTTCATTTATCTGCTAAGGCCCTATGTCAGAAGAAAATTTAAAAATATAATGCCTAGTGTTGATGAGGATCAATGCTGGTGGGTGTGTGAATTGATAACTATCTAACAATCTGACACTGGTCAAGAGCTGTCAAGTGAAAAACCAAACAAGCCACATGTCTATAAATAGAAGACTGATTAAAGGAATAGCCATGTGGCAGAATATTGCATAGCAGTGTATCTCAAAAATATAAGGTTGAATTAAAAAAATAATAAGTTATATGTGTATACAGTATTTTTCATTTACATAAATTTCAAAAAATGCTACACATAATTTGTGGATCATAACCAATATATAAATTTCAATTCTTTGCTAAAGAAGAGAAAAATATAAGAGGGCATGGCATAGCACATGGGTAAAAGGCTATTTTGTTTCAGTTGTGTGTGTAGATAAGTGTGTGCTTACTGAGTTCCAATATAAAATTTATTTTTCACTGTGGATCAATTTAAAGCAAGTTTTAAAGCTACGATATAGTTTACAAGGTGTAATTTGCTCATCTTCAGCTTGTTGCTCCCAAAGAGGTCTCCTGACCTTGCTCTCTACTCTGTGGCAGAGGCTGTCTTCCTTCTACCCCCAGAAGCTCTCTCAAGTCCAGATAAAAGAGCAAGGCCTAGAGAGGGGGGCCTGCCTAAGTCCCACATCTCAACTTCAGACCAACGCCTCCTTCCCCATGACTGACATGTAGGATGTCCGATTCGCTCCGTGGTGACTCCATCCTTGAGAACATAGGAATATAGCCCTGTCTTTTAGCCTTGACTAAATATAATGTGATGAACTCAACATCCCCCAAATATATGCATTAGTATGGGAGGTTTGAAAAATGGGAGAAGGATATGTCAATAAAGAAGACCTTACCTATACATGTTCATCACAGCATCATAGCAAATAGAAAAAAATAGAAATAACCTCAAGTCATCAAGGTGGGAGGCTAACTAAATAAAATATTGTATATCCACATAAAAAGATATTAATAGCTATCAACATCATATTTTCTAAGAATACATAATGATATAGGTAAATACTAAAAACATAGTAGTAAATGAGAAAAGGTGAAAACTATATGTGATATGATTCTGACTCTGTAAAACAAAATATATCTTATAGTTAGGGAAACTTGAAAGAAATATGGCAAAATGATTTCAATGTTGTGTTTTAGTTTTTTCTAACTTTCCCAAATTTTCTATTTGGCTAAATATTTTAAAAAGATTAAATTAGAAATAGAAAAACACTCCTTATATACTTTTGGTGTCAGAGCTCAGAGTACATTTTGCCACTCCCATCTCTCTTCTAAGGTCATCATAAACTGCCCAAGTACAACAGCTAAATTTTTCTACTTGTGTCTTAATTTACAGAGAAAAAAACAAACATTAGGTTCATTATAAAAGTTCTCAAGCAAGAAAAAACATTCTGGAAAATCAATACTATATTCAATCAATTGATCACTTAAAAACATTTATTTATGTATTCAAGTATGGTAAATGCTAGGAGGTAGAAAAGCAATATAATTTATGTCTCTGTTGAGTTCTCTGCATCAGAGAGTACAGTAGGCTTTGCCACACATTATCTCACTTAAAGAGGAGTGATCCAATTAGAGTAGGATATAGCAAACACACGAAACCAATGTGTATTAAATGGATAAAATGTAATAAAGTACTAAATGGTGGGATATAGTAGAGTATATAGGCACAGTACAGAATATAAACATAGAGCAAGGAGGAGTTAAAAGGTTAAGAGAATGACATGAGCTAAAATTGGCAGAAAGTGTATAGAGAACTCAACTTGAGCTAGACCCTGAAGGGTGGGTGAGATTGGGAGAAGAGCAGAGCAGCACAGAGTATTCCAAACAAGAGGAATGTCTTCCTCTTGTCCAGGTAGAGAAAACACGAGATGAGGGGCTTCTGGTCCTCGAAGTCACAAGATCAAGATACTAGCCTAAGGCCCATGTAGAATTCCAAAGCAAAGCAGAGCAAGCCTTCTCCCCACTACTCCCCGCCCCTGTCCCTCTGCAAAAAAAAAAAAAAGAATAAATTAAATAAAATAAAATAAATAAAATGAAATGAAATGAAATAAAATAAAATAAAATAAAATAAAATAAAATAAAATAAAATAAAATAAAATAAAATAAAATAAAATAAAATAAAATAAAATAAAAATAAAGACAAGACTACGGCTGAGAGATCCTAAAAATGTCCAGAGAGACTTTTTTATTTTTGGGACCTGGCTTCTGACACTTTTCAAGCAGTGATCTTCTAGATGGAGAGTGGGCAAAGTTGCCTCTTGGGGGGAGGGATGGAAAAAGTGGGGACTGGAAGAGATGACCCAGAGTGGTCTGCTATAAGGCAGTTATTTTTATGAAGTCTCCAAGTTTCACCTTTAAAACCTGGCATCTGAGCATTCAGTCAAATGCTTCCCCTGCCCCTTGTGTAAATCTGGAGCTCCAGGCAGAGGAGCCGTGGTTCATCTCACCCAGCATACACCAGCATCTCCTAAACTAAGGGGAAAAATACATAGACAGGTCGAACTCATCAGGGTCTATACTTCTGCTCCTCTTCCACCGTGCCAGAAGTCAGAGTCATCCTCCTGGGAGCAGACCACCACCCTGCCGTTTAAACGCTCCACCTCCAGCCAGCCTGCGCTCTCATCTTTTTCAGGCGCTGTTGTTAAACATTAGGCCCTGGGCTACCAGAGAGCATCTTCCAAGTGGCCCTTCGATATGTAGCAAAATAATATTTTGCCTTCAAATTCTGAGGGCTGGTCTTACTCTCCTGCCCCTCCACCCTCTGGGCACACTAGTTCCTGCAGATTTTGCTCAAGGTTCTCCTTTACTTCCTCCAGGGGTGGACTGTGTGCTGGTCAGCTTTGGCCTTGACTCTTGCCTCTCCCGCCAGGTTCTGCAGCGCTGTACGCTCTGTTCACTCCACTCTGCATCTGGTGGTCTGGCATGATCTTGGGGAAGTGGTAGCCCAACAGAGTAAAGGGGCCCTGTGCACGCACACAGAGAACACTGTCTGGGAATAACGTATCACATGGGTTGGCTTTAGGTTTCCTTAGCCCAGTCATCCTCTTTATCGGCTCCCTCCCAAAGCCTCCCCATAATCTGTGCATTGCTATGTCAACACAGCTTCAATCCAGTTGTCCCTTCCAATTAGATGGCTAGCCTAAGTTCCCTGGAGAATGCCATAGGGTCTCAAAGGAAAATAATGAGAAGTAAGGTAGTACACACCCAGATTTAAAAATCAGGTCAAGCACTTGATATGTGATGAAATAGATAACAAGGAGCTTTTATAGGCCCCTCAAGAAGGAAATATTTGATACAGTGATGTATCAGGAAGATTGATCACCTTAGGACTTAATTCATTGAAAACCTGAATTAAACTTTTCTAAGAAATAAGTCTAAATAACAAACTCATAACAGTGAAGTATTAATAATGAAGGAACTGGAGGTTTTAAAAATTCCATTCTGGCATAATTAAGGGATAAATCAGTTCGAATGAAATATGTCACTGTTATTAAAACTTCATTCATTTATTAGAATCTGTTTCATGTGGACAGAGTGTATTTTTAAGATTATTCAATTATTATATAAGTCAATGTCATTTCCACTTTTTGGAAAATTGATATTAATGGCTTGTCATTGAAAACGTAACTGAGTTTACCAGATTAACTTCTCAAAGGCCACCTGATAGCCACTAGATGGCTTTACTGGAGCCAATGTCAAATCAGAAATTTTAGTTATGGATAGTCCTTAGACTATGCAACCACCATGCACTCACCCCACTGGGTGCCTTTCAAATCATAAAACATGAAGGCTTTCTACTACTTTCATAAACTCCATTTGAACATAATGAAATATGCTCTATCCACGATGCTTACAATAATTAAAGTTTTTTTTTCCTTAATAGGAGCCTGTCTAGAAATAGCACAATTTAAAATGATCATTAATAGACCTGCTATGGTGCTTGAATAAATGTCTATCAAGACTGCAGGCACACATTAGTAAATTTCCTAAAGAAAATCCATTTTTTATTTCAAATTCTGACATTTTATTTAGAAAAATTACACCCTCTCATTTCATTATTTCAGTAAACGTAATGAGGGTTTCGTTAACTACACCTCAGAGTACTTTATTTTCCCCATTTTTTTTTTTTTCAGTAATATGAGCCTACTTGTAATTAAAGGCATGCTACGTTAATGACGCCTAAAACTTCCAAGGGAAACATTTAATGTCTACCTCATAATATTATGCCAAAATTACATGCACAGAAGACTTTTTAATAATCTTTGTTTCCTAATTTACTTTTGATTGGCTCTGAAATCCACAGCAGCACTCAAGGGCTCGCATTTCCACAGTCATCAGCACTTCTGGGCCATAAATTGTACAAACGCACATGACTCTTTCCGTCTGTAGGCTTCTTTTCAAAGCTTCTGTTTAACTTATCCAGAAAATTAGCTGCAGGCTGGAGATAATTGCAGATAATTTTGCCATTTTTAAGCCACTGGGATGCTGTGTGGTGATATGACAGCTAACTTGGTCTAAACACACAAAGGACAAGTCATAGTTTTGTGTTGTCACTTCAGCTTTAACACACAGGTTCATATCTTTCTAATTTGCTCTTTATGAAAACTGAAATGAACTGTAGTCACTAGATGATCTGCGTTTTCGGACAAAGCTGTGCTATCTGACACTTTATGTAGCTTAGAGGAGAATGTGATCTATACTAACATGTTAACCCTGCTTAAAACAAAATAGTTAAATCTCTATCCTTCAGATCTTCACCCTTAACAAAAAGTAGAGATATTTTTAGCCCCCAACAACTTGAAAGAAATATCTTAAATTAAATTAAAAAGAAAATGTATGAGCTCGATATACACAATTTATATATATATATATATGAATATTATATATATATATATATATATAATATTTCCTATTCCACTATCCTAAGTAGGAGCATCAGAATTTACCATAAAATTAATGTTTAAATGCTTGGATTATTAATACACAATAATTCAAAATCACTAGACATGAAAGAGTTATTAAGTAGGTCATTCTGGTTAATAAGCAGAGATCTGTTGTTAAATGAAACCATGTGGTCCTTTTTTCTTAAATTTCAATCTAAAGCAAATGCAGTATTCATGGATAGTCCATGCCCCATAATGATGGAACAAGTGCAAAAAGCAGCAACACAGACTTTTAATGCATTGCCAATGAACGTCGACTTTCTATAAAATAAATGGGCTATGGAAATGATAGGGTATCTCTGACCAAATATCCCCCTGGTGCTCAGAATTGCTATAGTCACAGCTAATAAGGGTGTCACTAGCTGAGCAGGTGATTACTGAAACCACTTTGCAGCAAACATTTACATATAAGGGCTAAGTAGTGATTGTGCTCCTGTGGCAGCTACCATGATGTAATAGGCCATAATGACTCTGAGGCAGCAGGTATGGATGCGTGTGTCAAGGAGGAGAGACTGTGAAAGTCATAACACAAATGACTATATGGGTTCCCATTAGACCTTGGGCCAAGGAGCACCTAAACAGGCCTGATATGACAGCTTTACAGCCTCGTGTCAGGAACTCTTACGCTACAGAGTTTTATGGGAAATCCAAACTGCAGAGACAAAGTGCTGCTATATTAGGCCTTTATTACTGACGTGGTATATAATATCCATACAAACGGTCCTGAAGTATGCATTTACGGGATAGATTATTAAATCTGTTATGCCAATCATATGCATATTAAGGAGTCCAAATCAAGCATGGATGGGTAATGTCTCGCAAACCTTACACTGTCCCTGGGAAAACAATTCTGCTCAGTGACAATCTCAAACCTACTAAGACTTCCAAATATCTTCATCATTGTAAGATGCAGCCTTTTAAAAAAGCTGTCCTGTGAAGTTTTGTATAAACATAAAAAGTATACACATGATTGCCCTGGAAAAAGCTGAGGGAGATCATTTTAATTCTTTGTTCTCTTTTGGTCTCTAACATCACTTAGCCAGGAGACTGGTAGGAATTGGCTTGATTAAGGGTCTTAGACCTTATCCCTGTGAAAGGCAGACACGAGTTCTGTACTGTGCCCTTTCCCACTCACGATGGGAGAAAGGGACACAGGAAAGACACCAAGAAAACGCTTCAACATGATGGACAGCAACATGCTGAGCAAGCATTCTCTTGCAGGAGGCTGAGATCAGGGAGGCTGTACATTCAAATCACATGTTGAACGCATCATACAGGGCCTGTGCAAGTGGAAACAGCTCTCTCTCAACAAGGGCATTTGCTATTTGACTTAGATCTCTAAATTATTAAACAAGTCCAAAAGTGGCCTATTGCTACAAGCACACACGAACCAATATACAGAGGAGGAGTGCTCATTACCTAAAGAGTTGGTAAGAGCTCCCCATCTGCTGTAAGGGGCGGAAGACTGCACGATCCATCACCAGCACAGCAATCTCCTCCCAGATATGCAATGAGATCTTAAATTCAAGCTTTTATGAGAGATTATTAAAGGCCTTATATAAAGCCAACAATATTCCTGCTCTGTTACAGATTTATTGTAGTTTTGCTAATGTGTTTGCATCAACGCCTCTTCCAGAAGCCTCTGGTATCTAACGTGCAACTTCTTTGCAAAGTATATACCTGCTTCCCAGAGAGACGGGTCCTCTCTTTGAAATATTTAGTCTTTCTGGGCACTTTAGTCATCATGACACCTAATAGCCAAGCTCTTTTTCTCACTCTCCACAAAATCAGGTTTAGACTATAATTCAAACCAGTCCCCAAAGGCACTTCTGAAAAATGGCAAGCCCTTAGCTTTTAGGTGAAAACACTCTTTATTGCTCAAAATTGTTTCCTGTTTCAAAACCTTTTCTACCACGCTGGGCCCAGGATGATCTTATGCTAATTTAACTCACTGGGGACGGTGAACAGATGCTACTTTGATTAATAGTTTCACTATCCTGAAAATGCCAGGCCAGGTTCAAGATAATAAAGTCAGGTAAGAATCCTATTAAAATCTGCCAAACGATTATCTCTGTTATGTGAGAAAAATAGGAGCACAGTTCCTGTGTCCAATGAAGACCAACTCTAACAAAAAAACAATGACACCAACCAAATGAACACACTATGTGAAGTCTTTAGCACATTGATTTATATCATTTTAATCACCAAGCTCTAGTACTCACACCTTATAGGTATACTTTCAGCAATGACCTTTGTGAAAATTCATTGTCACGCCGATGTTTCCCATTCAAATAGCATTTACCTTTCCACCCAGAAAAAGACTTACATACACCATGAAAACAATGAATTCTATAACTTGTCTTATCAAAAGGAGAGTACAGCTGGTCCTCAAATAACCTTGTTTCAATTCAATGTCTAACATTGGAGGACCTTAACTCTCATTTGTATCAACTAGGTTGAGGTCAAATTCATTTTATTTTTCACTGTTACCCTTAAAGTTGCAGAACCTATGGCTGATAAGTGAGGAGTTACCGTGACTGAATCGGTATGCCCCAAGTTATTATTTTCCAGCAAATATGTTTTTGACATTCCATCATTCGCCTTTAAAGGACTCATAGGAAATCACAGCCCTTGACAATAAGGGGCTGCGTGACTTGACAAATAAGACTCTGCTGAAAAAGTTTCTCATGAGGCTCTAGCCCCTCTCTCCTCTACTTCTCCTCTCATTGGCCTCCTAACCAAAGATTTCCATATTTCGGCAGTTCCCTGATGAAGAAAACCATGCAATCTATTCTAGCCTTAAACTGTAAAACTTGGGACTGACCTTAAATACACACACACACACACACACACACACACACACACACACACATATATGAAGAAATTTTGTGTCTTTACAGTTGGTTTTACCACAACACATGCGGCCTAGTCAGATCCCCCATTTCCAATCTGAAATCTAACTTTCAGTTGGACGTTTCTCTGATAATTTATATACAGTGTACTTGTCTCAGTGAACCCTTGGGAAAGCGGAAGGAAAGTTCCAGGGCCTCAAGCACACCATGCACATTGCAATTTCAGGCCACGCCGGCCTTCCCTGAGAATGAAGCCAGCCTGCTGGCACGAATCTCCACCTGCATATTCAGCTCACTGCATGAATTGAACCTCTACCCTCACCACATTTGTGCTCACACACGACACCCCCCCCCCCACTTAATTGGAAATATTCTTTCCAAAAGGGTTGCCTCACCATCGCACAGAATGTCTCAGGAGGGTCTCCACAGGTAATGTCTGGAGGGTCCAGCTTCACTTTCAGATATTTTGTCATGTCCGTGGACTCCGGCTGACAGGCCATGTAATCCCAAACTTTCCCCTCTTCTGTATAAATCTGAGTCTTACACACATCATAATGTCCCCACACCAAAGGGTAGGGCTGCATCACCGAGGACACTGTAACCCAAAGGGCGTGAATTGACAGGAATCTTGACAAATACATCTCTAAATTCTTGGCAATTTTCGCGGTGACTGAAGCAGGGTTTCTTTTCTGTGCTCTATTTTATATACACATATATGCCGACATGTAGGTAGGTCCGTATATTAAAAAACAAATTAAAAGACAAGAGCTCAGAGTCGGTTCCAAACTAAAAGTGAAAGGCTGAGATATCGTGGGCGTTCAGGGATGCTGAGGACTTTGGCGGAAGGCTAACATACTTGTGCGTTAGGCGTTACAGCAACTCACTGGTTTTTCGCTGTCCTAGGACATATCTATTAGACTTGGGTCCAGTCTGATTTTTGTAAAAGATGTGTCCAATCACGGTAATGATTCGGCCAAGTGATGGCTGGCTTGTTCTACACCCGATCACCCTGGGAGGTCCTCGACATTCACAGCTCACAAGGGCTGCTCACATGCACTGAGATGACAGCATCTGAAGCAAAAGCACGAGTGGCTCTAGCCGGGTGTCTGTTTCCCATCAATCATTCTTTTCTTCTGGCACCAACACCCTTTTAAAAACAAAATGAGTAAGAGTTAGCATCCTGGAATCAGTGCATTACAAAATACATGGTATGTTGACATTGGGGAGGTTGGATGCAATATAAAGCAAATTGGTGTGGTATGGATGACCTTCACTTCGCTGCTTTGCTAGATGAGCCAACCACAGAAATCATTCACGTTGGGGGAGCATTTCAGTATGAAAGATTTAACTCTTCCTCATAACAAAGGCAGATGTGTGTGTGTTCCAGGTGAGTTACAGGTTTTCATTCTAAAAACTGTATTTCCATCTTAACAAAACTGAGAGCAAGCAGCTAGACTTAAACATTTCTCAAATACTGTAGAGCTAGAAGCTCTTCCAGGAGAACAATGTGAGGAATTAGCACTTATTTATAACAATGACAAAGAAGTGACAACTACTTGTATGCCTTTTGTGTCTTGGCAAAGAGACCCTAGAAATCTCCAAATTCCTTGTACGGTTCTTAGCTTTTGTTAGCAGGAATGAAAACCAACATTGTTAGCAAGAGGCTGCCCTTTGGAGTTGTTCATTATTTTGGAAGAATGTAGCATCTTTTGCTTAGTTGCATTTAGTGATGAAGATAATTTGGCTCTCTGAAAAAAAAAATATTCAAAATAAAACCAAAGGAGCAAATTTGCCTTTCATAAGAATTTTCTATTCTCTTACATCCTTTTGTAGACATTACATCTGCATTTGCAGCTACTTTCTGTAACAGAAGAGAATTTGTCCCAAAGGCGAATATTATATGCTGCAGTTTCAAAACGAAAATCTCTGTAGTAAAACGCGCGATTTAAAATGCACATATAAAAATAGCCCAGGGTGAGTTAACAGGCCATGAAGCAGAATAATACGGCACTAATTCTAAGAGAAAATAAAAATTACTGTTTAAAAGTACTTGTGGTTAACTGATAATGCAGCCTACGTAACTGTCTGCACAAGTCACTGAAGAGTTTAAGTAGCAACTTTTCTCTTTAGAGATCACTGTCCAAATCTAAACAAGTGGGAAAATTTGGATTCCAAGTTTAACAGAGTGTATTCGTTTAATTAGTTGGTTCGTGTTGTCATAGTCCCAGTAATTATTTTTTAAGCATTTGAAAAAGGACTGAAAAGCCTACAGTTTTAGAAATTACCATTATAGACCCTTCGAATCACAGGAAGCTGTTTAAATATGGAAGTTCACTATCTTTAAAGAATCTTATAAAAGGAATTCACTATATTTAAATAATGCACCATTTTAAAATGAACCAAGCCACAGAAACTATGAAATGCCAACAGATGGTTGAATTGTGTTTCCATAGCAAAGTAATTTATAATAATTGCTTTATGGATGCAAGTGCAATTTTCATTATATTCAATTCATAAAATGTTATCATACAGCTGCAATTTGTGATATTTTCTATTAAGAAAAGTGTTGAATATTTGAGTTTCTATGAAGCAATAATTAGCAGTTTGTCTAAACATGTATAAACCAGAGATTTGAATTTGCCTCTTCCTTGTTAACGTAAAGACTATGTACTGTGTTGAGCGCATTTTGAAATCTGAAGTTAAAAAGAAAAAAAAATCAGCAAGATGCATGTGTTGTGGCTGCTGCAGCCTTCCGCTGTTTTCAGGTTCATTAGCAATTTAAGCTGATATTTTCAGAAACATCCACCAACTTGACAATTAATAATCTAAAAAGCTGTTGAAACAATACAAATTTACATTTTCTAGGTGCATGTTTCAATGGTGTTTACTACTTTATTATAACAAGAACAAATACTTTCAAGGGGTGTGGGGTGGGGGAGTTGGGCATTACCAGCTCAGCAGTGTAAAATCTACTAGACCAGAAATTATTAACATCAACTCCTAATTCCAAACACATAGCAATTTATTTATCAAAACAATGTACTCTGGAAGACTTGGAATGGACTGCAGCAACTCTGAACTGAGTAAGCACTATGATTTAATATTATTTTTAAAATATGACCTTTGGTATATATTTGAATCTCTGAGATTAATCGTCAAATTTTTTTAACCAACAAGGGTTACCTCCTAACCCATTTATTCTTGGTTATTGTCTGGACTCAGATTTGGCCTTCCTGCAACCACAAAATAAAGGGTGACCACATATATGTGTATGAAAAATCTGGACACTAACGAAGCGTATGTGAACCTGTCACACGTACAGTGATCCCACTGTAACGAATTCTCATTAAAGGATACCAGAATTACAACAATGGTCATTACACAGAATTATGGACTTCGCCATTGATCGAATTTAGAGAACTGACAAGGAAAAATGCAGAGGAGAGCAAGATATTTGAATATTAGGCAGTTGCAGGGCTGTGCGACAGTCATTCTTGACAAGAAGCAGCCAATTATAGCTTACATTTCTGGCACATAACCAATTGTGATTAATAGTTTTCCATTACATTACAGACGTATTATTAATGTATTAAAAATGTCAAGCTTTGGCAAGCACTAATATGGCATGACTCAGTTAGCCTGCAGAATTTACATTTAATGAGCTCCCATTGACACAGAAAAGATATTGACCACAGCATATTACAGAGTAGGAGCAGAGGGCCACTAAGCTGGTCTTTCACATAATTATTTGATTTCGCTCTCATTTTGATGCGTGCAGCATGCATCCTCTACTATGATTCTTTCATATCAGAATTTCCCTACTTTTCAATGCCACGTCGGCTTCAAAATCCTCTTAATAGAAAACTAATAAGAAATTAAATATATTAACTTCTATGACACACAATGGAAAAGTCTCTGTCAAAACCAGGAATTTTCTATTAAAGTATAATTATGGAGTTTTTGAAGAAAATAAAACAACATAAACAGAATGTTATTACCCCTTAAACTCTATTACCTAATTGCACCGGTTCCCATCTGGCTATGCTTTCAACCAGGTTAAAGTCATCAATAGCTTCTTAAAAGTGAGGTCATCACAGCAAAAAGCTAGGCAAACTGATTATGAGAGGGACAGTCAATGACATATTTGGGGATTTAATATACTAAACTCATCTCCTCTGGCCCATAATGGAACTAATTGCCAAGTAATGTGGACTTTGAATTTGTCTCAGGTGTCCCCATAACCTAAACTCCAGAAGCAGTCTGGGCAGCCCCAGTTCTGTTCTTTAACTTTGCAAACCTTGGGAACTCACCCTTAACCCAGTGATGCCATCATCTCTACCTGTGCACTAAAGTACTGAGAAGTCCTCTTGAATAGAAATACCCACTGATTTGCTATGAGTACTCTATAGACTCCTGACTAGTGTATAAATTTGCAGAGCCAGTGTAAAAATCTAAAATTGATTTGGACTAAAAATAGGCTATAAAATAGCTTTGCATACATGGAACACATCTTTTTTCTAGGATTCTGTAGCTAATTCCCTTCCACCTTAGGTTAACTTTGCAAAAAGTATTTCACAGGCCCTTTCTTTTATCAGAAAAAAAAAAAAACCCCTCCCAATATATTACATGAAAGTAATAATGATCAAAATTATAGACAATTATATTCCAAAAACAATTGCCAATTTTATCAACTGAGAGGAAAATATTGACAGTAAATCCACTAACTCTAGCTGGCTTTCGGTATTCATTTTATTATATAATCTCACTTAGAGGTGGGGGTGGTGGTAGTAGGCTATTTATTCCACAAACACTCAGCTCTTCAGGAGCACCTGAAATAGACAGCTATTGACTCATTCCTCATAAACATTAAGAATGTTATAATATGCATGTTTCTGAATGGGAAGGAACAAAAGGACCATAATCACATTCCATTGAGTGAAAAATATAGAGATAAAGATATATACAAATTCCAGAACCTATCAAAATTAGCAGCTTCCAACACTGTCATGATGAGATTGACTAGATGAGATAGTTAACACATACAGAATGCTCTTTGCGTTTATTTATTAGTTGTGAAGACAGCATTTTCTAGTCACTTTAATGGTAAACATTTGCTTCTACCCTTTTGCTAACTGTCTCTCAAAACATAAGGAATTTGACAAGTACTGAACACTCAATTGGGTATTATGAGCAGCTGCCTATCATGAGGTTAATAAAACCAAATAGCACACCTTAGTGTTTGGAAGATCTGTTTTCATTGAGAGAAGAATGATTAGAGAAATTGGATAGCATATATTCTGCAGAATGTTTAAAGATGGGATAATACATAAAATTATTTCAGAATCAGTTAAGCCTAGAAGAAATCTGGCGTTTCTTTCCTTCTATAGGGACTTTCAGAGGTCCGTGGTTTCAAACACACATTTAAGAAAACCTACACCCACCTGAAGTTTTGGAAGAAACTCTGGATTCTGAAGATAAAATTATTTTTTTTAAGTATGCTAAATCTCTCACTGATCCATAATACAATTTACACACACGAATGTTTTTCTGTGAACACAGAAATGATTTTCTGAGTTGTATGAAATTTTATTTCTTTTCAAGCAACTTGGTGCTTTTCTAACTCTAAAACACTGGAAATCTTTACAACACTTAGAAAACATATCAGCTCAATGTGTAAAGGTTTAAGTTTTAAAGCATATTACTTGATTTTTTTCCCCAGAATAATATGGAAGACAAGTATTTGCTCCTATTGCAATTATACAAAGGGAAATTGTAAAACACATTAGTTTTCTCTTTAAAAAAAAAAAAGCTAATCTGCATCATTTTAATGCACGTGCCCAGGGAAAGCTGACAAAACAAAAACTCAATAGGAAAAACAGCCTTCTGTGCAAATCAAGTGTTTTCTTACAAAATTTTAAGATTATCCCTCTAAAATTTCATGACAAGAAATATCACCAAATTAATAGACGAATGTGTGAGATTCTGAATGCTCTCATGTTGGGCTTGAGTGGTGAACTAGATCTCATTTCATGACATCCAGAAAAGAAAAGGAAATACACCCCTTACGTACGGAGGCTGGAGCAACATTACGTGCGAAACACTGGCTGCAGTTTTTTCTGTGCGCGCTGGTCCACACGCAAAGATCCAAATGTTGCCTTAATGAAAAACTGAAAGTTGCTTATCTTCCAAAAGAATCTTGGACAGTTATGGAGCTGCTTTTCCTTTGCCAAAGAAAAGGGAGTAGGGCGCATTAGGCATTCAAAGTGACACAGCTCAAAACACTTACTGAAACCTGGGGTTGCTAATTTCCCACAGGTTAGGGATGCTCCTCCTGGGTAGACAAATCAGAAAAACCCTGCTCTTTCTCAAAAAAAAAAAAAAAAAAAAAAAGAATCTCTGGAAAACTTCTTCTTAACAAGAATAACCATTAAGTATATTTGAATAAATGATTCTGTTGGAAGATCTTTCTCGTTACTTTTTTTTTCTTTCATTTCTGTAAGATAAGAAAACTTAGATTTTCAGTCATAAAATAGAGCCTTATTTCTAGGGCGAAGCTACTGCCAGATACACCATATGGTTAGTAGAATTTTGATCCTACTCAGAATTTTCCATTCCAAAGATTGACAAACTAACGTTCAGAGTGGCTCTATTTACCTTTCCCTGGGTAAAGAGAAGAAGGGGGAAGAGGATCGGGAGCTAGATAGAGCCTTCACCCTCTGGGAATGTATATACCTGGGGCGATCATAGGAACGCAAACTACGACTTTTCCAAATAAAGTTGCTTTAAAACCGCCGCTAGGAATTTTCCTCCCTTGCCCGGTAAAAGGACAACCTCCTAAGTGGATTTCTGGAAAAAGAGGGAGGAGAAAATAAAAAAAAAAAGCTGGAGCGGGGGGTGGAGGGGTGATTCCCAGGTGAGGTTACGAAAGGAAACAGCAGAGGGCGCAGTCTTTTTAAGCTAAGTTTTCCCGTGTAGGAATCACTTAATTGGTTATTTTGGGCCCAATAATATCCAGTATTATTTGTATTATAGATGGATGTCCACAGATCCATACGGGAGAGCAAATCGATGTCTCCGGCGAATCCATCGACCGAGAAACGCCATGCCAGGAAAGGATCCGAGACGAGATCTCAAACGGCATTCCCGAGCCTTCCCCTCGGTTTTCCTTTCGCCCCAGCCGCTCCACGCGGGAGGGCAAGGCTGTCCCCTCGCGCCAGTAACAGATTAAACGCAAGCAACTTCCAAAGCTCTCCACGGGACCACCCGCTCCGCAGGGTCGGCAGGAGGGCAAGTTGTTTTCCCCCAAAGCAAAGACGATCGGAGAAAGAGGGGAAAAAAAAAAGAAAAAAAAAAGGACCCGCGGTGCGTGATGCTCGGGCAGGTGTGTGTGCGGGAGCGCGCGCCGGGCGCCGGCCCGTCCGTCCGTCCGCGGAGTCACACCCCGGGCTGGGGAGGCCACTCACCGCGCGCCCCCCGCGCGGGGCGCAACGCGGGGAGCCGCGCGCGGGGGTGGGGCGCGCGGGGCGTGTGCGCGCCGGGGCTCGGCGCGCCGCCTCCCACCCCCCCCCGCGCTCCGCAAACTTCCGAGCCCACCCGAGCCCGCCCTCCCGCCGGGGGGCCTCGGGGGGAGGCCCGCCCCGGGGGGCCAGGCCGAGGGAGGGGACGCCGGCGGCACTTACCGGGCGCCCGCGGGAGCCGAGCCGACGGCGCGGGGCGGCGGCCCGGCCCGGCCCTGCCCCGCGACTCCCGCCGAGCGCCGTGGGGGCGCCGCGCGGGGCGGGCTGTGCCCCGGGGTCCCGACCGCCACCTGCCCGCAGCGGGGGCCAGGAAGGACCCCGCGCCCGCAGCGCCCCCCGCGTCCGCCCGCCACGCCCCGCGGCTCATTACCTTCGCCCCCGGCCCCTCTGGGGTGGGGGGAGCCTCCTGCGCGTCGCCCCCTCGCGGAGCCCTCGCTGAGAGGGGGGATTCCTTCCCGTGGACGTCCTCTTCCGAAATGCAAAAAGATCAGTGACTTTGACAGGTGGAGGCGGGGGAGGGGACGCGGTGGGCGGAGAGGAAGCGGGGATGAGAAAGGTGCGTCTCCCCCCAAAATCCCGCAGGCGCTACCCACGGCCCCGCAGCCGCCTCCGGGCGCTCCCGCCCGCCGGCCCGGCTCGCCGGCTCCGCGCCGCGCCTCCTCGCGCCACTGCCTCTGCCACTTCTCGCCTTAAACTTTTCGGGAGGGATTTTTTTTTTTTCCTATTTCTATTTTTTTTTTTTTTTTAATTTGTCAAGCTGCGGGACGATGTCCTGAATTCCGCGGGGATCAGAACCAGCGCCCCGGCGGTTCCACCCCGCTCGGCACGGCTTGCATTTTATTTCAGACGAAGGCGTGGAGGCTCAGTCAGAAGGGACATACATCAGGACACCTAGGCAGCGGCGCCCGGAGCTCCTCTCGTGCCAGTTTCTCCGGGCTTCCTCCGCGCATTCCTCCACTCAAGTCAGAAATGTCACTGCCCAGGGCGTTGATGGCTGCGAGACGCGACGCGCCCGAAGTCCGCGTGATGAAATAGACATGGCCCACGACGCTTCTGGGTGGCGGTGCCCGGGGGCTCCCCGCCCCCGCCCGCGGCGCCCGGCCGGACCCCGCTGCTCGGGGCAAACTTAGGGGCGCGCGCGAACGGCAGAGCGGGCGCGGGCGCCGGCGGAGCGACAGCAGGGGCAGCCCGCCCCGGGCAGCCGCAGCCCTCGGAGGGGTGGCGCGGACGCTTCACTTAAGAGCAGAATCTTCTGCAACTGGCAGCGAGTGGAAGGATGGCAAACCTTACGCTACCTCGAGACCTGAGCGCTCCGAGCGGTCCTAACTCCGTCCCGCTCGCTGCTGCTGCTGCTGCTGCTGCTGATGCTGATGCTGCGGCTGATGCTGCTACTCGAGCCACCGCCGCCACCGCCGCGCTACCGACCTCAGGGCGCTGAGGCTGGGAGACCACCCTCCACTTCCCCGGGGGGCCCTGCTCACCCACAGAAGCGCGCTTTCCAGGCACTCTTCGAGGACCTGCCCCATCCCTCCTCCTCGTCCTCCTCCCCCCAAATCATGCCGAAACACACCCCTCGCAGGGATGACAAACGTGTTTTTCAAACCGATTCCCTTGCCCAGCCAGCGGCCCCTACAGCGCAAGCCTAGAACCTCCTCGTTTAGAAATTCATCCTCCTCTGGAAAAGTTGGAAGTTCAAGAGCTGTGCATTTCTGACCCTTTTGCCTTTCCCAAGAGACAGACACAATGACCCCCCAAGACTTCATTCCCCATCAGTGGGGCTCAGACTTACCTGGGATCACTCTTAGCTACACACTAACTTCAAAAAAAGAAAAAAGAAAAAAAGAAAGAAAAAGAAAAGAAAGAAAAAAGGAAAAAAAAACAACCAAGACTTAAATAGAAAGAGATTTTAATTAGAAGGAAAGAATTGCAGTAGGGAGAACACTGATGTCAGACCTCTGTAAGCATCTAAGCAGCAAGTAGAAATATGCTTTTATACGGACGGGGAGTGAGCAGTAAGGGAAAGTGGAGTAGATGAGGGAGAAAATCAAAGTATGATATGTGTGGTTTGACAAAATGTGTTCCTGTGGCCCAGGGGTCTTGGGAATAAGCATGGTCTGCATTTTAGTACTTCCTTAGACATGGGGTCAAGCTCGCAATTCAGGTCCCGTGGGGATGAGAGAAGCCTGACTCATGCTTAGTCGAGGCAAAGATCAGGGTAAGAAATGGGCAGCTGTGAACACCTGCTCACTAACACGTGTCCTGTAAGGAAGGCTCAGAGCTTAGAACAGAAGGGGCATTTTTCTGTGACTTGGGGTAGGGGGGTTAGGGGGTAATAACCACCCAGCTCTTCACCCACTCTCCACCGTGCTCTGCCAGGGTTAAAACGTACTGATTATATGGAGATGCCAGTCACCATCTCACTAACCCTCCTTCACAGCCCCCCAGATACTAGTCCCTTCTTGGGGAGCCAGGAAGACTTGAGAAACACCACAGTGGCCATCTCACTTTTCCTGGCCCCTGGTCTGAACACAAACACAGAGGGCTCTCAGCCTGACCTCTCCCTCTTGCCCTTTTCTCAAGCCAAGCAAACCCTTTCTAAGTTTTCATTCTCATCTTTATCTGATCTTTTTACATCCTTCTCTGGTAAAAAGTAAAGAAATCTATGCAAAGATTACAAAGCTCCCTTCTGGGATATACCAAGATCTTTGAGATATTGGCTGCTAACCTGGAGAAATGTTCCCTTTCACCTGCCAAAATCTTGGAATTACAGCCCTTCCTCCTCTTCCTGAACTTTACCCTCCCTGATTCCATGACGATGAGGTAGACATCAGTCCCCAATGAGTCTGATATGTGAATGGGGACCATTTCCATTTAAGTAGCTTTTCCCACTCCAGGAGGAAATTTTACTCTCTGCTCTGATCTTTTCACAGACTCAGTAAATCACCAACTAAACATGTGGAGTTAAACTCGGGGTAGGAAATCAGAATCCCCGGAAGAGCCTGTCCAACATGAAATCCCCCTCCCCTCCAGATCCTGACCCTCCTATGGGTGCGGATGAGTAGGAAGGAGTTTTCTCCAAAAAGCTGTGGGTGGATCTGATAGACTCCCCTCAAATGAAAACCTTTGAACTAACATTTATATATTAAACCAGCTTTCCAGAATATACCTTTGCATTCTTATTTATATAATACACACCAATGAGAAATTTAGATATTTTTTGAGCATCAGGGAAAATAATTTAGGGCATGCTTTTCCTATCATCCTTTGCTTTCTTCACCTGTATATATTTGACTTTCTTTGGAAAGAATGGCTTCTCTGTTTTTATTGAACTTTTCCACTCTGTTTTTCTCTCTCTCTCTCTTTTTAGAGAACCGTTTGATCTTTTAGTTCTCTGGCTTCAGATCTCTGGCTGGTTTCCATGTATTCTTCATTCTTCTTCAATTTAGATTTTATATATTTGTAACCCTGTTAGGTGTGTCTTGTTCACTTTGCTAGGTTATTAGCTGCTTAAAAACCTTCTTTTCAGAGATTTGAGTACTTGTAATAGTTAAATAGGATATTTGAATGTATCTGGTCCAAAAAGATATATCTTCTTATAAGTACAGTAATGTATTTAACATAAAGAAGGGATGAGATAAATGATCATTGCAAGTGTGACTACTTTTCGCCCATACCCAGGATTCAGTTATAGCCTCCTTGGTAGCAAGGACTAATCCCCGCTGTGTTAAATTAAGGCTCAGATGTCTGAAATAGCCAAATCAGGGACGAGTTCTATTTGGCCAATTGTATACTATGATGTGATAGATATTCTTTGTAACTGCTATTGGTGTCCCAGTAGAAACATCCTCCCTTGCAGCCGTAAAACCTTTAGCTCTTTCTTGCCTCCGCTCTGTGTTGAGGGAAACGTTTTATTACAGAGCCAATAGAGGTGTAGTTTTGACGGGTTTTGAAGACTTGCCTCACAGGATTTTTTAATGCTTAAATACTTTGACATTTAAAGCTCTGGTCTAGGCTCCATCACGAGCCTATACTGGCATTTTCCTACTGTTAATAAGTATACCAGGTACACTTATCCTGAAACTTTAAATTTACAAACCCAAACTATCCAAGTTCCACACATGCGTATATCAACAATCTAATTTAGTTCTTCTGAGAACCGATAGCAGGCCAAAGGACGTATTTGTTTAGTATAAGAAAATGCCCTTATTTGCAGTGTTACTGATTCTAGAACATGAAGAGCAGATGGTATAAGCCATTGGTAGTTAATGACTGATGTAGAAACATGACCTTTACCACCCATGTGCATTAATATGTGGCACTGTGTAAAATTGTTTGAAAATAATAAAATTAGCCGCTTGGTTAAAATAATAAAATTAGCTGCTTGGTTAAAAAAAGTCACAAAATGTGGGTTCGGGGATATTTTAGGGGAAAGCATGCTATCCTAAAAGATAACCTTTTTAGTCAAATATTTCCTCTCTTTACTATTGAGCTTTACAACTCTAAGTGTTTAAGAGAGAATAGTTTTCTTATTTTATCCTATTTCACCCATGAGAAATCACTGCTTAATTATTATGTTTTCAGAGCACGTGACATTACACATTTTTATCTAACCAGTGAAATCTGTAATAATTATGACACCCTGATCTTTTTTCTTTTACCTATTTTGGTTTTTTTGAGACTCAGAACACATAGTCAATATTTGTTTCACAGTTGATCTTTTTTCAAGACTATATAGAGAGGCGTCCCACCTGCATGTTTGGCTAATGCTACAGTCTGAACAAAGTTGGTAGGCTTCTTTGAACTTATATTTTGTTTTGTTATTTTGACTAAGATCATTCACTTATTTCTTGGGGAAAAAAATTCACAATTCATCTAGTATATTGGCTGGAAAGGTTCAGTCTCAAAAATCAACAGCTGTGTAGATTTCCTGAAATGTAATTCCTCTCCAACAACAATACCAACAGCCTTTTCAAACCGAGAAGGAAAATATACGAAGGAAGATTAACACCCCTTGTCTAATTTAGAGATCTCTCCATCAATTCCATCCCAGTAGCTCTTCAAAAAATATTGATGGAACCAACACTACTTGCCAGGATTGTGCTAGATGCTAGAGGCAATACAAAGTTCTCAAGTCAGGGTGTACATATGTGGGGAAAAGAGTGTTGGACTAGCTATAACATGCATTTTTTAAGGTCAAATCTGGAGATGAGGCACCAAACTCAGATGATGGTACAAGGCTGCAGAGCCACTGGCCAAAACTATCACAGAATACAGTGTCTGTGGCTTAGCAGCCTGTGCAAGAGGTTCCTGTCCTGTCCTATAAATGTGAGGCAGAATGCAAGAATGGCTGGGCTAACCTTCAATGAGCCACTGCAACGGCAATATCCATAATGAAAGATATTCGAAGAATGGAAAAACTGCAGACACAGAAGAGAAATTTAAGATCACATGGTGCCGTTGGTGGGACTTATATTCCACCCAGATATTTCTCCCTGCTTTTTTCGACTTCCTGCTTCCAGGTTTAGTCTGATGTTTACCATTCTGAAATGATTACCTTGGCTACCGTTTTTATCAGTGCTACGGCTCCCATTCTCTAGCTTCATGTGGAATGGAAGAAGTGGATAGAAGCTGGTGCTGGCTTCTAATGAGTAAATGGATTTGTGCCAAGTGCCCTTTACTTCCCAGTGGGCTGCCACCTCCTTTAAGAAGAAGAATCCCTCTCCTAGAGAAAAGGACTCATTCTCTTAAATCCTTTCTCAATTTGTAATGGAGGAGGATGAAATCAGAGGCATGACAAACTCTCTTCTTGCTTCAGTAAGCCAGGAAGGAGCTTGATGGTCAGGTCTCCAAACTTTGACATTCTATAGAAAGTAACACAATTGTAAGATTTCTATGATGTCGTAAAAATTATTTTTTTGTTCTCTCTTCTTTTCCTCTTTATCAAATATGAATTTAACACCTCCTATGTGTGAGGGACTGCATTAGAGATGACAAGATGAATCAGGCTGTCCTTCCCATAGTTTACAATCCCTTAAAGAAGACAAATTTATAAACAATGTAACACTGCTGCAGGAAATGAGATTGAAACCCACAGGGAGCAGATGAACCCCAAAGGAGACTGCATACAAATCTCCTTGGGGATGCTGGAAAAGGCTGGGTAGATGAAGTGATATGTGACTGACACCCCCCCAAGATGAGTAAGTGTTCATCCAGCAGACAAAGAGACAGAAGGCCTTCCAGCCAGGAGGCAGGGGGAATGGAGTCAGGAAGCCTACACAGCAGGCCGCATTTGGGCACTTCTGAGTTCTCTGGTGTGACTGCCGCTCTCAGCCCCATGCAGGTGGCCTTTGTGGTGAACGCTTGCAAGCTTTTAACACTGAAAATCTATAACAGGAATTGAGAGCAACAGGAGATAAAAATGTTAAGAAAGAAAGTGTCCTATGTTATTTAGAGTTAGACATATGAACATCCCAATAAGTTATCATTATTGACCTACAAAATGGCAACTTTATGTCTCAGCCAAATAGGATCAAGTAGCACCCATCCGGCTCTATGTAATCTGTGGTAAGAGAATAATCTAAAGTAGCAAGTAATTTTTAAAACTTCTGTTTTTGCTTTTGGGATACACGCTATGCCTTCTTTTGTAGAGAGATATACCTTCTTAATGAGGTTTTGTGCCTAGAATGGTATTAAAATTCATTAGATTTCCCCAAGAAAGCACTGACAGCACAAGAACATGGCTGCCCAGCAGACAGGTGACCAAGAAACCCAAGGTTCAAATATTTAACCAGGACTAAGCCACACATGAATAATCAAGAGTTGAATAATTTGTAATTATAGACACCAATTAAGCCTCAGATGAAAGAACTAGTCCCTAGTCATTTCTCCACAGTTTGCATTTTTGCTATTCTAAATCAGTGTGTTTCAAACTCCTGTTGGAGAATAACTATTTGTCAAAAAGAAAGGGGAAGAAAATAAAACAAGATAGGAATAGATGCTAAAATTTAAGAAATTTAGAAATCGGGATGCATAATGGGAGGAAACAGCAGCAAAGTGATGTTTACAGCGCTCAGTACTTCTCTAAGTCAAAGTGGTACTGAGATATTTTTCTTTTTTGGTGAAGATGAGACAGTTAGTTAATCAAGTTCTTTAGCTGCTTATGACCAAAAATTCAGGAGATGTATTGGTGATGGGGTGAAAAATGAATGTTTTTATTTTTTATCAGCTCTCTCACATAGTCCCAAGTATCTTCTGCATTTATAAACCTTAGTTTTCTTGATACGTATGTAATATGATACTTAGGAAACTACCTCTCTCCTGAGCCACTTCCCTGAAACTGTATCTACCCCCACTAGTCCGAAGGCTGAGTTTGCAATAAAGGAAGAGAGTCAGACTGTCAGACACCATATACCATCATGCTGTGTATATTACAAGATGTTGTAATTATCCTCATATTAAGAACTGCTGGATAGACAAGGAGCTGAATGCTCATAGCTCATTTAAACACAGAGAAGCAGAACGCCAGATTTCAGCAACAAAAATTCTGACACCAATAATTGTTTAAATCCCTCAAATGAATTTTTTCAGAAAGTCCCATAAATTCCAGCATTTAAGTTGCACCGAACTAGGAGCCAAGAGACCAAGGCCTTGCTGTGTGAGCTTGCATAAGTCATCTTTAATTTACTTAATCTGTAAAATGTGGAAGTTGAGCTGGAAGAATGTGAGGAAGTAGTTCTCAAACTGGGATTCCTGGACTTTCTACCTCAGAGTGGCCTTGGGGGCTAGCTAAGAGGCAGATTCCTGAATAGGCACTTCCATGGATAATTCTTACTTAAGCATATTAAATTTTGAGGATCCCTAGGTTTCTTCCAGCTTTTGCATTTTGAGTCTTGCTTTGAAGTTGGGATTAATTTCAATCAAAGCTGAGACAAAAGTAAATGTATCCTTCAAATTATTGGGTGATAGAATAGGATTTCTGATTTCTAAGTCATATATAAATGTCTATATATTAGAATTAAGTGGGATATACGTTTGATTCCCTGAAAGACTAGATAGAAAGAAGGCCAAAGACTTCAAAGTCATATTTTTAAGAAAGAAAGAAATCAAGCATTTGTTACATAATACAGTTAATTTGCAACCATGTTCACTAAGGCCCAATTTCTGGAACATATGTATTAGCTGTAAGCTGCTGTAAATCTCCCCTAGAAGTAGATTACTCAATTTATAAACACCAATTCTCTGAAACCTACGGTGCGGTCATAAGATGTTAAAAGTTTTTGAACATTTTATTCCAGTTGAGTTTCTTCAAAATCAGTCAGTGATTACTGAGCTTTCTTTACTGGCACCAGCTAACATACCTATGCAAAATGCACTCGTCGATTATTAAAATCAGGCTTTTATAAAAGTCAGAACTTCCAAAATATTTCAGATTGAAAACTTATTAAACTATACATAAGCCTGTGTATATAGTATATGCATGCATATATTTTCTATATATTTAAGTTAATAGTCATTATGAGGTGTAATAGGATGTGTTGGCAAATCCTCAAAGACCAGAATTCAAGTCTGTAATACACTGCATAACAGTTGCATGGCCTTACGTGATTGGCTTAATCTTTCTGAGCTTCTCTTTCCTCAGCTGTAAGATGGAAATAATGGAAATAATGCTGAGTATCTTATAGGATTGCTGTGAAGAATAAATATGATATTTGGTTAAAAAACACTTTGCAAATATTAACTATTTTCTACTCCCCATGTTATGATATTGAACCTTCCATTATTAATATATCAGTGTAAATTCTTACATTTATGTATTCATTTACTTAATAAATAATTTTTTTTTTACCATCTATTGAAATTTATCCAGGAGATGATATGGAAAAATTCAGAGTTCTGAGTAGGGGAGACCTGATCAAGAGGCTATTGTATAAACCAGGTAGATGATGACTTATACTAACATAATAGATGTTGAAATAGAAAAAAGAAATAGATATGTGAGACCATGGTGAGACCTTTGATGGAATTTATTTATAAAAAAATTATTACAAGCTAAATAATTATTTTAAATTAGATGAAAACAAAAAAAGTTCTATAAAGTTTTTATATTTACATTTCTCTTCAAATGTTCAAAATGTACTAACTTTTTCTTCATTTAGTTATTGGATGCATAATGTGGACATTATTCTAGGAGCTTGGGATTCAGTACAGAACGTGAAAAGATAGAACTCATGAACCTTACATTTTAGTTGGAGGACAAAAGATCTAAACAACAAACCTAGTTACCTACTATGTTTGAAAGAGAAAAATATATGGAAACAAGAAAAAATAAAAACAGAATATTGACAGCTAGTGGCAGCGTAGAACAGAGTGGTCAGTATAGACCTCACAGAGAGAGTGACATTGAGCAGAGTAAAGGAGGAAATATATTTGTGGGAAGAATGTTCCAGAAAGAACAAATAACTAGTGCAAAGGCCTTTAGTCTCCCTGGAACGTTAGAAGAGGCCAGCACGGCTAGAGATTTAGAATATGGTTTTAAAGTCAGACAGAAATAGCAAGTCACATTAATTCATGTTTAGGTACCTATTTGAGGCTTGTACTGTTTATGTATCACATAGCCCTCTATAAAGCAATTTTGAGCTTTTAGGGGAAGAATATTATAGTTCTTTAAGCATGGAGAACAGTTGTTTTCACACTTAACATCAGCTAGCATTATTATTATTTTTTATTAATATTACTGATTTTTGTATAGTGATTTCATTTTTGTAGTTTTCTGAGAAGTTTTTTAAAAACTTCATTGCTCATTTTTAAAATTTATGCTACCCCCATGTCTCAGAAAATATTTCAGGCTACTTTCAAGAGTACATAAAATATAAGCCCCTCAAAAAGGAGTAGAAACTAAATACAAGAAGAATAATGTTATGTATCACAAGTTTTTCTCTCCGCTTACTAGTGGACAGGAAATAAAAGGGGAAAATCTTATAATTTAATTGATAATGTCTATGAGATTAAAAAAAAAAAAACTAGGTATATAAGAAAAGTGTAACTGTTCTTTGCAATAAGACCAGCCCTGCATTTTTCCTGGGGGTCCTCGAAAAAGAATATGACATGATGACATAACATTTTTTGCAGCATCCTTGCCAAAGATATGAATACACAGGAAAAAATGTTTCAGAAGAAAGGCAGTTTAATTTAAGACTTCAATTGATTATGTTGAGTACCTCTGGGAAAGGCCTGGGATACACATAAAATATTTGTTTTCGTGAAAAAAGAATCTCATTTTCTCACTTAGGATGTCACATAACCACATGTTTACAAAATCTACAAATGGCATCTCTGTCCCTTGTTCCACAGTAAGATACTGAATGCAAACCAGGGAAACTTGGATGAGATTTCCAGTTTTGTTGCAATCTTTATAAGAATGCTAAAGAATAAAAGACTGAAACATTTTGTCTGGTGCTGGCAAGGCCCTAAGCCTGAGAACTACAGAGCCTAGCAGCCACAACATCACAAACAAGGTCAAACTTTAAGGTTTAACTGTCCCATAGTCCAGTTTTATCAAGCTTGTCAGATATGGGGTCGTGTGAAATACTGAGTATCATTCCTGAATTGGCCAGAAAGAAACAACATGTTAACGCTCTGAATAATAAAAATAATATCAGTAGCTATAGAGCTACTGCAAGGCACTGTTATGATAAATTTCACATTTTAAGACACCCCCACCTACTGATAATGCTCTTAAATGTTGGTTTAAGATAGCAAAAACAGTTCCAGTGGTATTATAGCATGCATTTGATGTGGCACCCGTTACAGATTATCATGATTTATGTTTGCCCACGCTCATCTCTTAATTGTATACCTTATGCTAGATTTATGTGAAAATCAGTGAAAATCTCTACTCACTGACGGTAATGAGTTTTTTTGTGTGGCATAAGGACAGCAACGACCACTTGGATATGTAAGGTAGTACTGAAGGAACAAATGGGAAATTCTGATGAACCTGATTTTCAAGTGCACACATAGAAACACATAATAAGTAGCAGGCAGCTTCTGTGAGGCCTTCGGGGGAAAAACAGGCCCCATGGCTGGTCTTTACAAACAAGTGTTATATGAACTAATGCATGACAGGGAGCTCCTCATACCTGTGACAACTAACCATGACTTGCAACTGGCAGCACCAGTGAAAACCAGTAAAGAGCTGCAACAGCCAAGTGTTTTCCAACATGAAACTATACAGCCTAATTATTTCAAGTTATAAATAAAAATGATTGGCTTTGTTATATATAAAGGTATTTGCTGAAAATTGATTATATTATCCTAATAGTTCCAATAGCTAGATTTAAAAAATATAATCTTGATACAACACCAAAATTTATAATTAATTTGACCACTTGTCACTTCAGAATCATTTGGTTCTTACAGAACTTAGAAGCAGAAATCAAAGGCTTTTCTGCAGCTATTCTGGGAACACTTACATGAAACATTTTCTCATCCTCTAGTCTGCTCTCCAAAAATATATTTATTGAATAGCATAAACACCCAAAGACCTTATTGATCTGAAATTGAAAATAAAAGGGTAATCACATTCAGTGGAATATCCACTGATACAGTTCTATATTCAATATAGTCTTTTTCAGATGCCAGTTCAGTTCACGACTTGAATTCACATTCTTTTTCATAGATTAATAATGTATACAAGAAAAGGGGAAATTTCCTGCAACAAATTTTATGCTTTTCCAGAGCTCTCTGATTAAATTAATTTGTCATCACAATATGACGAAAGATAAGGAAGGAGAGATTTTTATCCTAAATGATGAAATGAGTCAGGAGAGGGAAAGGAGGAGGAGGCAATAGCCATACTTAGAGCCACATCTCACCTTCGTTTTCTATCACTGGTTACAGGCATGATGTGAGGATGTTTAATGCCTTAAAGTATTCTGGGATGGCCATTAATATGCCTAGATTTTTGTTTTTTTTTTTTGGAGACAGGCTATTTTGATGTGATCTGACTTTTCTACATAAGACCTGTGTGACCTGGACAAGTGACTTCATCTTCTTTGAACCTCTGTTTTTCTAGTGGATAAAATGGGGATAACACAATTCCTTCGGTTCATTAAAGGATTAAATTAAATGGTCTCTGCTGAAAACAGTGTTGTTCTTTAACATAAACATATCAGAAAACTCAATTAAAGAACACATTACATAATATTTGTCACTTTGGATTGTTTGAAGACGCAGGAAACACATGTAAGTGTAATATTTGCATTTATAATGGAGCATTGATATAGTATAATAAGTGACTATGTAAACCATCAATATTTACTAATGCAAAATAGTTATTGCAGTTACTTACAAATTATCATATCAAAGTAGGTATTTGTGATGAATATTTTTCTTCTTAAAAAGCATCACATAATAATTTACGGAAATAACCGATAGTCTTATTGATCAGAAAGTCTTTGCTGGTCTTACAACTTACTGACAGTAACAGGTTCCAGAGACACAAAACAAGAAGCTCATGTCACAGCTCATTTACGAGGACCCAACAGAGTCATCTGTTTGCTCAAGGTCTGCCTGGCCTTAGCACATTTCCATGTGCACATCGGATGGAGTATGTCCCGCTCCGTAGTAAATGAGTATGTCCCATAAAATTTGTGAAATTTATACAACTTGAAATAGCTTCTGACGGAGTAAATTTTAAATTGCCCCATTAGGATCTTCACCACAGATAGTAGATTGAACCTGTATAGGAGTTGTCACATGACCTGATCATCCTCTTTGTCCTTGTAATAGAATTGTAGTTGAGGAGATGTCGAGCCTCTCTTCCATGGCATCTAAAATTCCCAGGAGATACCCTTAAAGGGAAGACATCATCCCACTCCCCCTTTTCTCCTCCCTTTTGGAAGGCAGGTGTGAAGGTCAGAACTGGAATAACCATCATGAACCAACATGGAAGCCAGGTGCTGAGGGCTACAGAGCAAAAGAGAATAGTCCTGAATCTCCTGAGATAACGGACCACCATGCATCTGAACCCTGGACTACTGTGCTCAGGTGGCTATAGGAGATGATTCTAGATCTTGTTAGGCTGGCCAAACTGTACCTCAACAAATACAGCTTCTATGATATCAGCATAGAACCTGTATAGTTCACAGCCAAGCAGAACAATCATCGCTCACCTGAACTACACTAATCATATTTTAATTATTGTAGTAAAATTATTTTAAAATAAATAGCAATTTATTTAAAATTTTTAGACTGACTATCATTTCAATCTTCTAATCGATGTGGTATTTTAATTTGTTCTTTTTCTTTTTCTTGTTTGTTTTTTTTTTCTGTCCTGAGTTTCTCACCTTTTAAAGTTACTTATTTAGTAACGTGATAAAGAAGGGGAAATTAAAATTGTATCTTTTCACAGTGAACACATCCTGGACTCTTTGACCAGTGGATTTTAAAATACTGATTAGAAAACATGTTCTCCTATAAAGCGTAATTACTAAATGCTCCCTACCATATTCTTACCCACTGACTTGCTATTTTGTCCTTCCCTAGTGAAAAGTATCTTCTGGCTAGTACTGTGCCTGTGTGGTGGATTATGAAATACGGTCTGAACAGCACGTTGTTAAAGACAACTGCTATTCTCACTTATGATCAGATTCCTAATATCCCAATGTCTCACACGTGAAGCTTCATTTGAGCAGGCTCAACCAGTATGTGTTACCGGGAGCAATTCTGAGAGGCTGTGAGTGTGGTAAAACCTGCTCAAGCTTGGAAGTCAGGGATCCCTCACTATCCTATGTCCCCTCAGTTACTTCCTTGACTTCTCTGAACCCAGGTGTGTAAATAAGGGTAATAACACTTACTTCACAACTGGGCTGAATAACACTTGCTTTCACTCCTGGTAGGTGTCCGATGAGTGTTAACGCCTTTCTCCTACTGGTGTCTGACATAATGACCATAGGTGAGCATGAACATTTCCACCCCTGTTTCTTGGGCCTTATCCAGGGTATTTAGCTATGGCTGGTGCTGGGGACATGGCTGGCCCTGCGCAGTGGATCTGTCAGAAGTTGGAACACTCCCCTCCTTTTGAAGGTGGTTGGAGCTGAATTAGGATGAACCCCATGAGGAATGAAGAGGGAGTGACTCTGTGCTACAGAAGTGCCCACTCCTCTCCCCTGTGCCACTCTGCCTTGTTATCTCCTGGGGGATTTGAGACAAACTTTCTTGGCTGGCTGGGCTTCTGTGATGAGGGTGTCTTTGATGAGGTCAACCACAGCTCGGCCCTGCTGTGTAAGGATGGGACATCGTGGAAGTAGGAGTGCAGAGGCCTGTATTAGCATTTCCATTCTGCCAGTGGGAAACGGGGCAAAGAATATATATTAAGTGCTTATCATGTCTTGGACACCCGGTGTCATTATTTCATTTTGTCCTTACAAGAGGCCTATGAAGTAGATATTCTTACACCTTTCCAGGGGAAAAAAGCCAAGGCTCCCTGCTCTTAGTGACCTGCTCGTAAATCCTGGAGTCATGAACTGGAGTCACTACCATCCAGCCTCAAAGCCTCACCTCATTTGCTGCCTCTGTGACCTAATTGAGCCTTTCTTCTGCAGAATGTTATGGTATGAAAGCCCTCTAAGGTCCTTATACTCTCAAATCCTATACTGCAATTTCACCTTATTCACTCTAAGTGCAGAAATAGAAATTTACTAAGCTTTTAAAGACTTGAGAAGTCTTCCTTTAATGAACATGCCACATCTGACTCGATACAGTAGACACCCGCAAATACAGAAGACATGGAGAGGGTAGGTGCATATAATTGGGAATACCTAAGGAGTAATTAGGTCTTTATCACTTTTCAGGAGGCCGCTATTTAAAATCTAAGCACTCATTTTATTTTCTTCAAATTCTGATTATACGACAGAACACAAATGAAACGATTCAGAATCCATGTCATGCTGAAAGAAGAAGGGAATTCAACAAGTACCATTGAGCCCCATAAAAGATGCTGTTATAGGCGTGCTACAGCTGAAGGGGCCAGGAGCACAAAAGATAATGTTGAAAAGCTTAACTCCATTATCAGCTTAACTCCACTTTAGTCTTCCTGGGTCGGCTCGGAAGTCAACACAGCAATATCTAACACTTAGCTTCCTTCATTCGTCACCACACACATTTTGTTTAAAGATGTGGATCGCACATCAATTGACCAAAATAATAATTTTAAAAAATCCTTGCCTTCTTTAGCATCATAATGCTTTATTTCTTTTTCTCGGGAATAGCACAGCCATTTCTGGGGAGATTTTGCAGGGCTCCGCTAAAGCTCTCGACCGGAATACTTTTTGAGGGCCGAATTCAGTTTTATATTTAATGGATACATCTGCCTTCGACATAATCGGGAAGCCTCCTTTTGAGTCAACACGAAATGTTGCATTTGGTTGGGATTTATTATTTCTATTCATTGCTCTTTGTGTATTTATTGGGAATAATAGGAGAGGGCTACTCTTGTCTTTCCTTTTATTATCATCCAGCCTAGGCTTTTGTGAAATACACAAGAATTTGCATTTTGCTTTAGCTCATAGTATGGTAATATTGCAAGCTGCTGGGAATTAAAGGTACTTAAAAGAGAGGCAGAGCATGTTTTCTCAATTATTCAATGAGCTGGAGAGGCAGATCCATGGTGGAATGGGCACTGAGGTAAAGTGACAGAGGTGCAGAGGTTACAGCTTCAGAGGGAGATGCTCTGTGAAAAACGCAACCTGGCCCTTTCATTGCAGTTTCTTAACAGCACTATTTATGATTTATTCTAGCTGACTCACTTTATGGACTTTTTTTTTTTTTTTTTTGCAGGTGGAAAATTCACCATTTTGATTTTGCATCCCAGGTTTTATTGCCACCGGAACCTCCGTGGCACAATGCACAATTTTCTTACACATGACTTTTCCATTTGTGTCATGTATATTGTGAACTTGGAGCAAGGATGAATGACACAACGCTCCCCTGGATATATAATTATGGGGCTCCTTAGACCCCTTCCGACTATTGCAGTTAATCAGCTCTTCACATTTTGGGGGGGCATGTACTATGTGCAAGGGCATAACTACTGCAGAATGGCTTCTGGGGTAACTTGACTTACCAGCAGCCTACTTCAATCCTCCCTAGTACACCCCCAAGTTTTGACCTAAATAAGCACTCTTTTACACCTGGTGCTTAAAAAAGGAAGGCTCATTTAAAGAGTGTGTGAACAAAAAGCAAAGGACAGAAAAGGCACCAACTGCTCTTCTCCTACCCTGCCATCCCTGCCTTCCATGTGGAAGGCCCTACAGTCTTCAGGCTGATGTGGAGACCAAAACAGGTGATGTCGGTGATCTGTTTGAGATCTAACATTGGTGCTGGGCTCCCAGTTTCATTTGCTTTGCTTACATGTTTCAAGTCAAGTCAAGAGAGGTACACTTGGGCCTTAAAGCATGACCTGAACCAGGTCTGTGTTCCACAGCACCCCCACACCTCAGTAGGGCTCAGTTCTCGGCTGCATAAGAGCTGCTGTATTTAGGCTAACTCTTTAACAAAAATATTGCCAAGTAGTGAGTTAACATATCTGGGATTCTGTTTCCTTCTTAGCGGATAAGTGAAGATGGAGGACTCTTTACAAGGGTGGATCCCTGTCATGAAGGGGGCGGCTGCCATTAACATCTTGTTTGTTCAGATAAGGGCTTTGAGACCCAATTTCATCTGTTTTGACATCTCCTGTCAAAACCGCCATAGCAACCGGCAAGGAGGCACACACACAATAGTCTGCAGAGGAAAATCCCTACCATACAGGCTGCTGCTGCCTCTTTGCCCTTGTCCTTTAAACCCACTGTCAAATAATTGCAAACTGAACTTTAAAACTATCCTGTTATAAGTGTGACTGACACTCAGGCATACGACTTGTTCGACAGATCACATTATAACCCAGTTGTGGGCCTTTAAAATTTACAAGGGATTTTTTAACAACCACAGTAATAAGTAACATTTAGTGGGAGCTTACACTAGACTAAGCTTGGCTCTGAGCATTTTATAAGCATCTCCTCACTTAATTCTTAAGGCACCCCACACAGCGAGAAGGGTCGGGAAGCTTGAGTTTAATCTTGGCATCATGGCTTTCTGTGTGGTCTTGTTGCCTCTCTGAGAATCCTCCACAGCTCACATAATTTCCCTACCTAATGAATGTGAAAGGAGAGTCAGAGGTGTTAGCACAATAGCTTGGATTCGAGTATGATCCTCTGAAAGAAAGTCTGCTCTCCGTGTCTACTGCAAACACAACCAGTTCACACAATGATTTGCACCAGACCTCTGCAATGGTACTTACCGGTCTCCTGGCATTCCCATTTGCCCAAACTCCTAGCCCACCAACTCATTCTCTAAATGGCAGCCAAGGTAATCTTCTTATAAACATAACTAATCATGTGTCATGTTTCACTTCACACCCTTAATGGTTTTCCATTGCTTTGTCGATGAAAACAAAGGTTTATTAGGACCTGTAGGGAAAGGTATGATCTAGAGCCTACCTACTTTGCCAGACTGATCTCTCAACACTTTCCCTCTTGTTCTCCTAATAAGCTAAGGAAGGTAAGAAAGGCAGGCATCTTGTCATCAGAACTGCCTCCAAGGGTAAGGCCTAATATAGAAAACATTAGATATTAATCAACTCATCCTGGGCACTCATTACTCACAGGCTGACTGAGATTGTTCCCAACTAAAATGTGCATATACACCCCAACTGTTATAAATATGTTGCTTGGGACAGAGAATGCATTTTCCCAGAGAGTCATTGTCATAAAAATTAGTTAAATTCCAAGGCCCTGAATGCCTATTTTGCCTATGAGGTAGGAAAACTATGCTGTTGAAAGTATGATGGCTTTTCATCGACAAAAATTTTTTTTGACAATATAATAGCTAATATTTATTTAGCATGTACAATGTACCAAATGATATTTTCCATAACTGGTGTATATTAATTTCTTCCCTCCCAAATTTATGAGGTAGTTACTATTATAATTCAGATAAAAGAAATAAGTCACACAGCAGATTCCAACCAAGATAAAATTCAAGCTCCAGTAAACTACAGTTCTAGTTTTTATAAGAAAAATCATATTCATATATCTCCTTCTATTTATACTTTTAATATTAGTAAGATAGTAGCTTAACTTTCAGAAACCCATCAAAATTTTGAAGATTTTTTTGCTCCCTATTTCATACTTTGAAAAGCAAATATATATAAATATAAATAATATAAATATAAATATATATTATATATATATAATATATATATATAATCATTTCCTAATTAAAAATTCAATATCTGTTTCTCAGCCCTTGGAAATTCTCCCATAACTCTGACAAAAAAACAGGTCCTGCTTTTAGTTGATTAGCATTTGGTTCTGTCTGTTCAGATCTGTGGTAAGAGAGCCACCATACTGATGCGATCATTCAACAGTTTCTGTTACTGACTGACTAAGCGAAAAACAGCACACGGAGACCTGCATTTACAGCATGCAGTCAATTTTCTTACTGAGACCCCATTTAGGACACAGTCTCTAGGAATGCGGAGAAATAACAATCTTAAAATGTCTTGCAATCACCTAATTCCTTTTCCTATCAAGTTGGGATTGCTCCCTACAGCGTGGTGCTAAGTCTCTGTTTAGCTTTTTATTTTTTAAAGGCTTAAGCAGATTCTGCATGTTTAAAAAGATCAGATCGCAAGTTATTAATATTTGAGCAACTGCAAGAAATTAAGCTAAAAATCCAGACAGTATCACTGATTCATTTTCATCTACTGCCTTTGTTGTTTCACACTTTGGGGAATATTTGGCTGGGGTCTGTTTGATTTGGGAGCATTATTAAAAAGTGCTTTCATTGCCAATGATGACTTTCAATAACAGGTCAGCAAATGAAGGAATTTAAATATATGTTTTGTTGAAAGCTTAATACATCTTAGATTCAAAGGGATGCTCTACTATAAAACTGTAAGGTTTTACAAAAACAGAATTGTTTATGAGTTGTGAATTAATGCAAGTAAGGTGGATAATTAAACATTGCTTATGCATTTGATATTCTCAACATAGACTGTAACCAGGGAACATGTTATCTATTTTTTTTTTTCATTCTGTCCTTTGCCCCCACTTTTCCAGAACACTCTGGCCCCCACAGCATCCTGATGTACTTCCCTTCAAACAGATATTGTAAATATATCATAATACAAAAAGAAGTTTTGTGATTTTCAAAATAGAGTTGGTAGACATAAGCATAGGTAAGATATGTGATAAGAGGAATACTTAAGCATTTTCATCAAATCTTCTTAGTAGGCTTTTAGACTAAGACCCTTCAAAATATCAAAATACTAAACAACAGATATGGTACAGGCCCCTACCAAATGTGACCAACATGGGATTCTGCTATTTCAATATTTTAACTCACCGAATGTAGATAGTGGTACACACTGGCTTACAAAAGCCCTCTCAGAGTGAGGTGGGCTAGTAACCTGCCACTTTTTGTTTGCTGTTTTAAGAATCCATCTTGGCATCTCTATTTGGGAGCCTTGCTTTGTAACTTCCCCAGCCCAGGCCTGTAAAGGGGAGCCCCAGCTGAGCTTCCCATGATGCAGACGGCCCTCTCACGAGTACACTCCTTATCACTTTGGTAAATAGAGTGTCAAGAACATAATATCGTTTCCAAACCTACTCTCCTAGCTCCTGCAGGTTGGCCAGGTCCAGCCTCGCCTTCGATAGCCCTTCTCCTTCCTTAGCCCTTAGATCTAGCACTTCCCAGCCAGGTTATGTTTGATTATATGTGATCTTAACTCTGATCATTGTTCTCGAGACAGGGCTAGATCAGGAGAGATCATGAGTTGTCTCGTACTGCACGGGCTTCTGCATCACCTTCAAGCAGCATGTTTTCCCCGACAGAGAAAAGTGGTAAAATTCTGCAGAATCTCAGGGCTCACTGGAAACGGGGCTTTTAAGGTTTGCAGGTGCAGCCTACACATCAGGATCCCATTCTTTCTCAGTTAAAATCCTTACTTTGACACAGCAGACTTGCTGAGGTTAAGAATTCAGCCTTCTTTGGAGCTCTAGTACTTTTAAAATTAAATTTGGGGCCTAGTTCTCAGCATCCTTTTGCCATCCAACTCAAAGAAATGAATCTCTTGTATATGCTGGGAAGGAGGACTGCAGGCTTCCATAACTGCCCCTTAATTGCTCAGCCTTTGATTACTTTTTCCAAAGTTGTCCCTATCGATAACTAAAAAGTTCCATTATCCTTATAATTATGATTATTATTTCTCAAGCACCTGACACACTGCACCCACTAGCACATTTATTTACATTTACTCTTACCCATCACCGTTCACCACCTGTGCGCATTTTAAAAACTTTACTGCTACCTTTTCCAGGAGCTCCAGCTACCAATATTATTAGGGTCCTCATTGCCAGGAGAAAGGCACATGGTCTAGCTCCACTGTTCCATCTTAGAGTCTGTGCTCTCTAGATGCCCTGGCACCAGCTCTTACTGGTTGAGTTCCTAGGAAGGCAAAATGTGAAGAGAAGATTAGCATGCAGGATAAACCACTGTGGCAAAGGACAGCAAACATAACTGGGCAGAGGGAGAAGTTGAACTGTCAGGCAATTCAGTCTCAGTAAAGGCTTTGTGAGGACAGCACTTCAGAGCTGTTCCAAGTTAGGATGACGGGGTCAAAAGGAGTGGGACTTTTGCCTAGGCAATTCTCATTAGCATAGGTCAGTGGCTCTCAAACTTCAGCATGTATCAGAATTGGAACCTAGGAAAACTTAATAATAAAAGAGATTATTGGGTTCTGTTCCCAGAATTTGTGTTTGGGTCTGGGGTGTGGCCTGAAACCTTGCTTGATGAACAAGTTCCCAAGTGATACACCACCATCTAACCAGTTGCCCTGGTAAGAACGTTGAGAATCATCTTGAATTTTACCTCTTCCACTCATCTAATCCTTCCATTAAAACCTGAAAATCTACCATGTCAATGTCTCTTGATCCATCTACTTCTTTTTAAGGTCATTGCCAACACCTTAGTTTAGGCCACAATCACCTCTGAACTGGTCCATCTGCAACCAATCTTTTCTTCCATGTTGTTCTATAAAGTCACGCAGGGTAATTTTCCTAAAATAATAACTTAATCAGCTGCTGCCATGTTCACTGTTCTTTGGTGGCTCCTTCCTGTTTCCAGGATGTAGTGTAGTTGTTTCTGCTTGGTCTTGCCCCTCAGCAGAACTCTGCTTACTTCACTTGCACACAGTACCACTCATATCCTCATAATCCAAACTCTAAACCAGCTTGATTATCTGTGGCTTCTTGCAAAGTCTTTATTGTTCTTGACCTGCAGGCTTTGCAATCCTATTTTCTCTCTTATCTTCTATCACATCTTTTCCTGATTCCAAATATCCTTCAGGTCTTGTTTACTCTGGACACTTTTTCTGACTCATCAAGGCTGGTTCAGTGTCCCTACTATGTGCCTCCCTGGCCCACTATGGTGTTCCTGACTTTATGGCAGTTCACTACCTCTTTATTTTTCTGTACCTTAGTCTTCACCTTTCCATAGGTGGAGACAGTATTTGAAAATACTGTCATACGAAAGCAACCAGTACATAGTAGAATACTCCACTTTCACATTTTGGAGGGTTAAACAATAAGCTATGTGTTTGCCACATAAAAACTATTTAGTAAATTGTAGTTATTATTTCAGCTGAGTTAGGAAAAAAAGTTCAGGTGAATAAAGAGGAAAAAAATGCAACATTCAACTGGTAATTTTTAAGTAGAAAGTTCATAACCATGACAGTATCTATCATGGTTACTTTGTCCATCAAAAATGCAAGAGATTTAGAAAATTAATCTTTTTAAACAAATGTCATTAGTAAAGATATTAGTAGCATAAAAACATCTCAATTTTATAATCTACCATGCAAATGAAAACCATAAATAATACCGTAGGAACATAATAATCTGCACATAATTATTGTTAATTTACTTTTCAATTATTGTTTAGTTATACTTAATGATTGATTCAACTTTTAAGTATTGATATACTTTACAGTCATTATATATTTAATAAATGCAACATTTCAATAATATATAAGTCTATTACTGTTTTTTGCAAATGAAGAAGTAGTTATGCAGGAATACCTCAAAGGGATGAAAGAGACAGAAGGCAAAGTCTGAATTTTTAACCACAGGAATCACACAGCCCAACTATACTACTTTCCATGAGAAAAAGAAATCTTTATCAGAATCCATGGGAAATAAACAAACAGCATCATTCTGGGTAAGATATCAATAAAGGAAATCAGAAGCCAATATAGTATAATAAGGTAGATAAATTTCTATTATGGTACGGAGGAGTCTCTTATGCTGTTTACTTTCTTCATTAAGGATATTCGCTATTTACTGTTATATCCTCTTTTCACTCAGCACTGCTTTATATCTTGTATTTCCTATCAACTGTCAAAAATCTCTTCAGAAAATTTCTGATGAAACACTTCTCCTCAGGGTATATGGGCTTTATACTGTGTCAAATTGATTAAGCAGAACCACATTTCCCAGAATTGTTTTTCCTATACATTCCCAGTTACAATGAGGCCAAGAGAGATTCTTTTGCAAGATTTGGAGGATATCGATGAAGTGGGAGCTATTTTGTAGTTCTTCTTGGCATGAGGCAGCAAATGGGCCTGCAACCATCATTGTTCCTGGATCTTCCTTCTGCTTCTCTGACTCCTGGAATGAGTGTGTGTGTCAAGCTTCATGATGAAGGATTCTGGCTTGTTCAGGACACCCACACTACTAGTCACAGGAACAGGAACCGGACATGAATGGTATCCTCATGAGTTCACCTCATGCTTATGGGTTCCATCTTATTCTTATCTTCCCCACTTTGCACCCAACTTTTCTTCCTAATATCCCTTGGCCTGTGGACTTAAGGTTCCACCTCAAGTGTGAAGGTTAAAACCTCATATAGACAGTTTAACCAAGGCCAGCTTCAATCACATGCAATCAACTTCCTGTCACAAACAAATCTTTCCCTATGATATGATTAAATTTAAAGACATTAATTATCATGTATCCTGTAATGCGTAGATAACATAGGCAACACAGTGACTCAATGTATGACCTTCAGATAGCTGTTATCAAGTGCCTTGAGAAGGCAAGGTTCTGGGTAACCAAGTATTTGCAGTCTTAAAACATTATAGTGCAAACACAGAGTATTACGGCATTGGTAGGTTGCTCCTAATTGTGGTAAAAAACTTGAGGCAAGAGGATAATAAGCTCATGGTGCTTTAAATTCCCCTCTCAAGGTCTGCTTAAAAGACTCGAGAGCTTTTATGACTACCCCAAGGACAACTATTATTTCCTATAACAATGGGACCAAGATTTCTGAAAACAAACCTAAAGTCTAATTCTGTTGGTAGCTGAACTATAATACAAACTGAATTCCAACTTTGAAGAGTCTCTTAAAGTTATGACATTGATTGTGAAGACATGAGATCTTGAAAATTGGAATGGAACACACTAGGGCAGATTCTGATGACCCAATCTCCTAAAATCTTCTGAGCCTTCTTTGCCAGTGATAGCAGCTCTTTCTCCTCTGCCTGGATAGGTTAGTCTTCCTTTTCCTGAAGAACACTTAGTGATCTTCCTTCATCTGGTTGCAAGGCACGGCTGACCATCTCCTGGACCTATCCATGTCTCTCTTCCAGACCTATAGCCCGATTCAAGTTCCAACAGGCCCCAAAATGTAAGGTACAAATCATGATCTGTAAGGTACAAATCATGATCTGTGAATTCTCAAATATTCACCAAGAGAATTGCATAATCTGCTAATTGAGTTTGGCAGAAACATGAAGAATACATGTAGGAATAGAGCTTACAGGTCTGGGATCAAGGTAAAAGGAATATAAAGTTGTGTCAGGCCTAAAATACTGCTGTAGGCCTACTAAGGAGAGATTCTAGATTTAATGTTTTAAGTGAAGGAGCTAGAAATGACCCTAACTTTTTTTTTTTTTGGTAGATTGGTTGAAATATGGATCCAAAATAGCCTATAGCGAATAGGTTAAAATGATATAACTTTTTTGGAATACTGTAGAGGAAGGCATCCAAAGGCCAAGGGTGATTGGAATTCTCAAGTGGTTTTGTTCATCAAAGACCTGCTCACCCACCTCAGGAAGGTTCAGAGATATCCTTTTCATGATGTTCTGAGAAATAAACTTGTGAGGAACCACTAGCATCCCTGAAATGCTTTGTGGTAGAGTTTTTTCAAATACTTTTTTCTATAGCAAATTAACACATTTCTTGGTACCTGATATGCAGCCATAGGACAGAAATGACATGACTGCAATAGGACCTCTAGGACAATGGATTTTGTACTGGAGTTTACTTGTATGAGGCAATCTATGGAAGAAACCAAAAAACATAGAAAGAAAAAATAAAACTGGAGTCTTTGAGGAACTTTCTCTCTCTGATAACATATTTTGTATTATCTCTTAGCCTCAGAGAAGGTGTTTAAGAGAGTTCCCCCCCACCTCGTTTAAGACCAAATTTTTAGATCTGTATATAATAATAAGGATGTGACCTACTTTGTGATATCATGTAATTACTGTGATGAGGTAGATAGTACTTCTCAAAATCTCATTAATGTAATGAATATTCACCTACATTTTTCAGTGTCAGTAACTACTGAGACACAAAGTTAACCCAGCAACGGCCATATGACTGCACCGTGAGCAGAAGATGAAATATGCTTTTAACATGCCTCGTGGCCCTTGTTTCAGGACTTTGTGATTATGGTAAATAAATGAGGCCATCTAATGTAATCTCCACTTCATAGTCATTTCCCAAATATCCTAATTTTATCTCAGCATTCATGAAAACAAACTTATTTTTGTCATTTAACTCTTTCAAGTTCAAATTTCAGACACCTTATGTTATGGGTTTCTAGGTCTTTCTGTTCTTAAACCAGGAGCAGATGTATTCCATGTTCTGCCTCCCCTTTCAGTAACAGGTGTTTTATTTATTTATCTATTTATTTAAAATTTTAAATTACACTTGACATGCAATATTGTATTAGTTTCAAGTGTTCCTTTATAATCATTTCAATCAACCACAGTTGATTAAAATCATGTAATGAATTGCTGGACTCCAGCTTGAGAAACGTTTATACTTAGGATTACAAAATAAAATATTTGACCCTCTTCTTCTCACTCTTTGTGAATCAACCAAATTGTTAAAGCACAACAGCATCTGGAAGATTCTATTATTCAAATATTTGTTGTCAGGGAATGCCAAAATGGCCTCCATCCTGAAGGAATTTCAAGCTCTAGAACTCTATTTCCTGCAAGGTGTACAGCATTACTTTTCAAGCCTCCAGGCCATATTCCCTTGAATATAATATCCCCAGGTATTTTCATTCTTACTTCAGTTTTAAAGAACCAAATATTTTTTTTTTTACTTGGTTGGTTGGTTTCACTCTAAGTCATTTTCACAGCAGTGAGCTGCTTTGGTTGTTGATAAAAGTAGTTGCTGCTCTGAAAGGCATGAAAAAAACCCTATTTGCTGAAAGAGAAAGCAAGAGTGTGTAGATTTGGTAACAATGCTTGAGTGAAATGATATGGAGGGAATTTAGCTGTAACCTTGAGTGGCAGCCATAATCTGTTCCTCTAACTTTTATCTTCTACTGACAATCTTCTCTGCCTTTTTGTTTCAGGAATAGCACATTCACTTTCAAGGCCACAGAACTTAAGCCCCATGTAAACACAAAGTGTGGGAAGGGCTTGGGTGATAGAGCAATTCCTCTTCTGAAGATTTTCCTCACACTAGAGATTTCAGAAATGATTACAGGAGAATTCTGAGCATTCAGTTCATCTCAGCAGCTTACAAATTCACAGGGTAAATTTCTCAGCGTGAAAAAATCTGAAACATATTTTGAAATAAAATCATTAGAAACATTGTTTTCTAATATATTTCACAGCTTATCCATGCTGAGCCATGTAAAAAGGGAGAAAAATACAACAAACTGGCATTTTGTCCCTGACCATATTGGTAATTAGACTATTATGAGGACTAATAAACAACTTGAGAGTGAGTTACAAGCACTATTGTAGTCTAGCACATTATTATTTGTCAGTTGCCATCGCATTTATTTAAGCTGCTAATTAAAATTGTAACCATCGTCAAATAAAGTACATATAGCCCTGTGGCTTAGTACCTGTCATTATATAAAGGGGTAGATAATAAATGTCAGAGAAACAGTTTTGTGCTCTTTTCTAATCAGTGGAATTTAAGTGCAATATAGCACGAAAACATGAGAGAAAAGACAGTATTGGCATAAAAGGAAAAAGAAGATATTTCTGTGTCATTGAAATCCATTTGTGTGTTCATAATATCAGTATTCATTTGAGAATCCACCAAATCATAACATGTTTGAGTGACAAAAGTGCTCCTTTCTGTTCTGTTATAAATTAAAAGAATCCTTGCCTCTGAATTTATACAGTTCACTTATTTGATAAACAAACTTAGTAGCCATAAATAACAAAGGTTATTTTGTGTGGTCCTTTAGAACATAAGCCTTGATGACAAACACAACTGACTATAAAATTCAATTCTACTATGTACTAAATGTGATCTTGGGCAAATTTCTCAGCCTCTTTAAATTTTAATTTTTTTTTCTTTTTAATCTATGAAATGGGACTAAAATAATCATCTCTATTCATAAAGTTATATGAAAATAAAATGAATATATAGAAAATGCTTAGCACAGTGTCTGGCACATAATAAAAGCTCAATAAATATTTGCTATTTTTAAAGTTGCAAGCTTATAGAACCTTGCAATATTCATGGTGTGCTCATAGAATTTAAATCCATAATAGGTTGGTCCTTTAGTGGAGGAAGAACCACAATTTTAGATACAGTATGACTATGTAAAGGAATTTTAAGATTGGGTCAAATGAGATCATTGTTCCCAAAGGTCCGAATGAGATGAACAAGGACATCCAGATTAAGAATAAGGATAATCAGCTGACAGTCTAACAGCCTGAAACCAGGTAAAAGTAGTGAAGAGCTGTCTAGGCAGGAATTCCCCTTATGAGCAGGCAAGGAGCTAGAGAGGAGGTTAGAACTAAGATGGGTAAAAGATAGATACAGGATCTTTGAGGGAAAATTACACAGAGGGATGCTACATCAGGCCACAGATGGAATCAAAAACCTGGAGACTCATCAAGTAATACTTGAGGAATAAAAGCAAATGGACTGAAGGACTAGCTGACAGACCCACATCAGCTGAGGCAAGAACTAAGAAACAAATTGATGGTATGCCCATTTATTCATTCATCTACTATGTGCCAGGAGCCAGATGAGTTAGGAGAATAAAATAGTATATTGAGAGAGAGAGAGAGAGAGAGAGAGAGAGAGAGAGAGAGAGTGTGTGTGTGTAAGTTGGAATTCTGAAGCATTTCTATTTGTTCATGCATTCATTCAACAAATGTTTTTTGATCATTTATTTTATGTGAGGCTATGTTCTAGACGTTGAATATACAGCATTAAACAAAGAGAAAAATCCGACCCCCATGGAGCTTATATTCTAGTGTGAGAAAGATGCACATTAAACAAAAAATAAATTTAATATATTACATGTGAGATGTCAATGAGTGCTAAGTAGGAAGAAGAAAAGAAAGTGTTGTGGGGGTGCAATTTCATATAGGCCTCACTGAAAAGTGACATTTTAGTAAAAGTCTGAAGGAGAAGAGAAAGCACACCACATAGCTATCTGAAAAGTAGCAAATGCCGATTTGAGAGCCAGCTGGCTTGTCAGGGGCAGATGAACCCACAGCAGAGGCAGGGGCTGCAGAAGAACCATCAGTTGAGACTGCACAAAGGGTCTGGTGGACAGTCAGAAACTGAGTCCCAAATTGTCAGCAGGGCCAGTTTGTCTCTGGTGGGCAGGTCCCAGTTGCATCTGCATGTAGCCACCAAGCCTTATCTCCCCTGCCAAGTTCACAAGGACATAAAAGCCATATAACCTTTGTCCCTCCTCCAACTCCAGCCAAATAACCAGACAACACTTAAAGGATAGAAGCAAGGAGAACAGTCTGAATCACTGAATGTTTTTCTCCAAGAGAAGCTGGACCCTATTTTAAAGTTACAGTACACTAAATTATATGATTTATAATATACAAATTAAAATAAATTATATAAAAGTATATATAATATATAAATTACATATGAATTCTATAATTGGACAAAACTTTAAACTGAAGTGAATGATTTGATTCATTTTCCTCCCTCCTGCAATTCCATAATATATAGCTCGAGTTGGGTTTCTGTTACTTGCCACCAAGTCTTGACAAAGGCAAATTAAAAAAGGAATTTACACATTAAGTAGCCTCATCTTTAACTACATTTGTGGTATCTAATGACTTCAGAGTTTCAATTTGATAACTTTTAACATGGAGGTACACATCAAGATTTTTATCATTCCTGGTAATGGTAATATTGCCCTATTCAATACTTGATGGCAAGATCCTAGTACATTTTTGGTATTGTAGGATTTGAAGGAACTTGGAGAGGCATCTTTGTCCACCCCGATCTGCAAGAAATAACTTGCCTTTCAAAGTTCAACTTAATACTTTCACTGAGATTTTCTTTATATGCCACAAAGAATTACTTTCTCCTCTTACCTTTAAAATAATTTTTCTATGCTGCTAATATCTATCATATTATATGGGTATTTTAATAGGTGTATAAAATGTATGTTTTAGGTTTTTGGCTTTGTGTTTCAATATTTAGTATATACTTAGCATTCTTTAGATACTGAAAATACATTTATTAGATAAATGTAACAGGACATTAAATTTAATTTAGGGTAAGGAAATAGATAAAAAATGAGAGAGACAAAGAACCTTAGAAATCATCTAATCCAAACTCCTTAGTTTATAAATTTACAAACTGAGGCCTACAGAATTTTGTTTTATTTTCCAATCTCATGCAACTAATTATTTTCAAAATTAGAGTGAAAACACAGCTTTCCTTTCAGCTGTATTAGGTTGTAATTCCAAGGTATACTGCCCAAACTAAACCTTGAGTGATGCATGCCTGCTTTGAAAGGAGAGAGAGCTTACATACCCAAGAAGGGTGGCCCTTCTCGCACTCCATAGAGTTGTGCAGAAGGGAGATGCGGTCTCCTTCTTGATGTCTCATTGGATGAAACTGCCTTGGCTTGTGACCCTGAGGGGTGAACATACTCTGAGCATGCATCATCTAACGGGGTACTCTATTTTGTCTTTGAAATATGTACATTGGTATATAAAAAATTCCTTTATACTGGAGATGTTTAAAAATAAGGCATTTAAATGGTAGTTATGGGCCTGTTTTGGATGTTTCAAGCCTGCTTCGTGGGTTTAATCAGTCTTCTTGGTGAGATTCTGTATTTTCTTTCATTTTCGGCCATGGCAGTTTTCTTTGCGATAGGGTATAGGTAGAGCTGGAAATCTGTTTTATCTCCGTAAGTCCTTTGAAGGACCCATGTAATCGTCTTGATGTTCAACTTCCATCGTGATGATGGATACTGAGCAGGACACTTGGCGCTGAGTAGGAGCCTGATGGTAAAAGGTGGACAGTGCCTCGGCTCAGGTGGGCATTGTCAGCTGTTACTGCGGGGAGGTCTATGTCTTTCATGTGTCAAGAACCTTTACGGGGAAAATCCACTCCTGAGGATCAAGACCTCTGGACTGGGAGTGATATCCTCATTGATAACAGACTTACATATTGTGGAATGTGGACACAGATCACAGAGGAGAGGATAAAAGCTATCTGAGAGCGGGCTACAAACGAGATTACAACATACAGATTACCCACACGAGCTTTCATGAAAGTTGCCTCTTTTGAACTTCATGGATTGGTGCTGTTTCTGGTATTGCAATCAATTAGGTACACGCTGCTCTGCAATCAATTTAGATGCTGAGATTGTAAGAAGGGAACGGAGAGCCACACTTCCCTCTGTGTTACCTGCGACCTCCAAGACATTCAGAGAGAGCGAACTCCCTATGTACATACCAGAGCCAGCCACCAATTCAGACTTTTATTATAGGATGTCCTTTCTCTTCTTTTATATTTTTTGCTCCACTATATAACAAATTTAATAAATATTTTAGCTTATGTATCAGTGATACATTACTTCAAGTACAGCTCTTATTAAATATTTATAAAAACATTTTACTGTTTTATACAATTAGACATTTTCTTAGTATATATTTAAATAATGTGCTTAAAATTATGAAAGTATATAGACTTACACTAATGCTCTCCAAGGAGGGAGATGAAAACTCATATTCTGACTATGTTTGAGATGACTGACATATTTTATGTTTCTTAATTATCTTTAAAGTTCCCAACTGCATTCCTGTTGAAAAGACTCAATTTACTGTGTGCCCATGAAAGAATAAAAGAACCTCCCAAACAACTGCTATTTCAGATGAGAAGTATTTCATTCCTTTATGCTGTCAGAATATAAAACTTTCATGTGAAGGACGTTTTTAACCTTCTTTTGTTCTGCTCAAAGTCATGGTATCATTTGAGACAAGACTAACATTCAACACGTGTAAAATATTAATTTAATAAAATTTTCCAGCATATAGATTTTCTGTATCTATTAATTGGCGATGCCTTTAGGTCTTTGCCTCTCAAAAACATTTTAAGATATGTCAAAGCAATCTCAAGACTAGCTTGACAAAATTGATCAATCTCTTGAGGTTTTTACTGGCCTATTGAGATTTCTTTAACCCTCCTCACATTTCTGTTCTTTCACCAAAGAGTCACTTCATTCAAAATCTTATTTTGCACCCTCTATGATCCTTTTCACTACGTACTTTTTGGAACTGCTAGGCAGAGTTTGATGAACCAATAGCCTGGAGGAATGGCTGCTAAATTTTTTCTTCATCTGAAATGGCTCAGTAGCAGAGAACCTACACCCTGCTAAATTTCATTTGGGCAGTTTTCAATCTTCTGCAAATATCATTAACTATAAACCTACTTGCATATTTATTACACATTTTTTTTTTGCATTTGTTTTTGGTTGTACTGTCTTCTATCTTTTTTGGATGATGATACACAGACTTGTTTTAATCACAAGTCTAGGTTCACGGCACACTATCACCATCAGTCCTCATTTTATTTTAATTAGTTATCTCTTTCTTCAACAGGAGCTAGTCCCATTTATCTCCTGGCCCTTCCTCTCACCAGAGATGCTCCATTTTATTTAAGATTATGTCCACTTGTATACCCTGTCCTTGTGGAATATTGTTTTGAATCTTTCCTAAAATTTTATGTAAATGGTATTTTACATAAAATTTACTAGAGATGAGAGGTTCCTTTCTGTTTCTTACACTTTTTAGAACTCAGGCATATGTCTATCTATGTTCATGAAAGTGCACTGAATTCACTGTTTCTGTGGCATGATATTTTATTGTGTGCGTCCACATTGTTTCATTATTTATTCTCCCAGTAGTGGACAGCCACGTGCTCTGTGTTTATACCAATGCCACTATGACCCTTCTGGTGTTAAGAGGTGGTGGGATGGAGAACTGTAAGAGGAGGAAATGCCCAGAAGCTTGATGGTCGGCCCACATGTGTTGTCATGTGCTCCATACCACACATGGCTTCGAACACTGCTGTTTTGTCTTTATCATGGTGTTGACCAGAGACACCTCCCCCTATTGCGTAGTGATGGAAAGCCTGACACTGATCTACCTAGGGGTTCTTTTTTGTTGTTAACTTCTTAGTGAGAATTTTTATTTCACTGCTATGGCATATCGAGCACTGGATTTCCAGAAAGGAAGCTAGCAGCCTGCATTCTCAGTATTTTTAGAAATCAGAATCTATAATTTTTTTTTGGAATACAAACTCTTGTTGATAATGTAGAGATGAGGTTAGACATTTGGGAGCTGTTGACTTGAAAATGTACTTTCATTGGGCATATTTAACATGCATAGTGTTGAACTGATACCTACTGTCAATAAACATTTGAGGTATTAACCACATTAAGAACCACAACCCTCACAGGAAAGAATTAATGGCTGTACAAATGACCACAAATTTATTTGAAATAATGAGAAAAAAAGAATCTAGGAAAGATTACTCAAAATTATTGTAGCAATATATTTTCCAGTCATGTTCTGACCTTCCAAGTAAATTTTGATCTCTGTGATCTCTTCTATCTCTTTGATCTCATGCTTTGAAACAACTCCCTTTTCTTAGTGGAAGGAATGAAACGACATATAATCACTCACCTTTCTCTGCTTGGTGAATGCTTACTGGAACATTCAAACACTGCCTAGAATCTTCCACTGGAAAAGAGAAAAGAAAAAAACAAACAATAAATTATAAAATACCTTCCTCGACCCTGTATCTCACCTTAGTTGCTGTCTTATGGCCTTCACTGCCAAATATTTTTCAGAGGTGTTTTCCCTTCCTTCTGGGACCTTCCTTAACACTCCACTGAAACTAATGTCATCATAGGCACCAAATTCAGCACTTTCCATTCTTTGCTCTACATTTTTTCCTGTCACTGAGGTGACATTATGAACCATTTCTTTCACCGCAAAACTCTCTATAATACTGTCTTGTTCAGTTTTAATTGCTAACTCTCTAGGTGATCCCTCTCTGTCTCCTTTGTCTCTGTCTTAACACATTCAACTTGGAATTGTTCTTTAACCCTCTGTGCAAGGTGCTCTTCTCTTGCAACGCTACTCTCCCTCCTTAAGCAATTTTATAACTTCACTTATTAATATCTGTTTTCCAGGAATCTTCATTCCAGGCATCATCCTAACTCCCTATATCCTAGGGTATATTAACTCTCACTTTGCGTGCTCCACAGGCTCAAACTAAGAGTGTCCAGCCGGAACTCATGATCTCTCCAATCTCCTTCTCACTCTTAAGCCCCTTCCCTCAACCCCACTGTTACTCTTGCAGTTTTCTGCCTGCTGTGGTGCTTTCCCTGGAATGCTCCTCCTTCATCACAGTCTCCCATTTCACCTGAATCACTCACTTACCGTTCAGCACTTGGTTTAAACTTGACCTCCCCAGATTAGGGAGGATTTCTTTTTGAGGAGTCTGCATAGACCTTGTACTTCTGCTTCAAAATGCTCTTTAAGTCTGTGATTGTTTGATGATTAACTAACTCTTCATGCTACCAGCCATGCTTCAAGTAGGTGAAAAAAAATGTCTTTATGCTCCTGGCACAGAGTCTGACACCACAGGCAACCAAAAATATTTGATGAGTGAATAAATGCTTGAAAGAAGATATCCATCCTTTGAAATTCACTTATGCATCATCTCCCTGAGATCTCCCTTTTGTTTCAGCGAAGTGTCCCTTCCTGTTATAATCTGAGCACCCTATGCATGACTCTGTATTAACCTTTACTAAATTAGGATGAAGATATCTGCTTTGGAATCTGCCACCACTGAAGTCCATCTCAGAATTAGTGGTATCATTCGGAATTGGACTGCTGTGGCTTAAATCTCATCTCTGCTGCCAAATAGCTAGATAATTTCGGATAAGCTCTGCCTCAGTTTTCCCCGCTATAAAAAGGAGATAGCGATAACTCTTATATTGCAGTTTGCTGTTAGGACTAAATGACATACATAATAAGTGTTCAGTAAATGTTAGTTGTAATTATTACTAACTTTGTACATATTCTTTTGTATACACTGTATTGTTTTACAGTGAATAAGGCAAATTGCCTGTGACAGCAGAGAAAGAGAGAAATGAAATTATAATTTTAATTAACCCATTTATTCTTTAATATATAATATGTATTTTAGTACCTATTTCTAAATTCAATCCAATTCATCTTCCACGCTGCAGTCAGAATTATATTGTAAAAATGCAAGCTTCTTTTGCTACTTCCCTGATCAAAATTTCTCCAGTGATTCCATATAATTTATTGGGGCAGGGAAAGCTTTAGCATTGAATGAAATGGTCCATGCTAATCTTTCCTGACTTGCCTCCTCAAATTTTTTCTTCTATCCTGTTTGTCTCTCTTGCTTCAATGTATCTGCCACTTAAATTATATATATACACACACATATATATACATATATATACACATATATATGTATGTATGTATGTGTGTGTATATATATATATATAAAATCTCATCAGACACCTGATCTTAAATCTGAATCTCTTCCAAATCTTAATCTTTTCTCTCCTGCCCCATCTCCTTTCCACTTCAAAAAGAATTATATTTTCTTTCTTCTAAATTCTCATGGTGTCTTGTAAAGCCTATGTCATGACATTTGTCACATTTTATTGTAATTATTTATGGGTCTATTTCTCCTTGAGAGCAGGGTCTCTGTAGAGCATAGCAAGTCAGAATGCAGGTCTTGCATTTCGATTCTAGCTTCATCTCTTCCGAGCTCTGTGATCTTCAGCCAGTTTATTTTGACCTCTCTAGAAAAAAATGGATAATGTTAGTACTTATCCGAGGATTAAATAAGTGTCTAAGACATAAGAAGAACGCAGTAAATGCTAGCTGTTATTAATAACATTTGTTATGGTTACGTTTTGGTTGTAGCAATCCCCAAACCTAGTAGCTTACACCAACAATCACTTTATTATATAATTTTGTAGGTCAGAAATTTACACAGGATTTATCTTGATAATTTTCTGTTCCATGTAGTACTAAGTCCAGCTGGTCAGGTGGGTCCCAGACAACTTCATTCAACATCAGATCTTTTCCTGAGAATGGTAGCAAGATGGAACCCAGCAGAGCAGTAGACTGGAGTGCCAACGCGAGGTCTCTCCTCCAGGCAGTTTCAGGCTAGTCACACTTCCCTCAGAGGAAGAATTTCAAGAAAACCAGGCAAAACATGCAAGTGAACTGACTTCATGTACTTTCATTTCCACTATATTCTCTTGGTTATGAGCAATTTCTAAGGCTAGCCCGATTGAAAGAAGAACCATATTCCACCTGCTGACAGAGCAGTAGCCAGGTCACACTGTAGAAAAGCATGTGGGGCGGGAGCTAGCACTGCTGTCATTTGGGGAGAATACAGTCCACCACAGTATTCTCAGTGTTTAGCAGGGTGTCAGACGCTCAATTAACACTTGAAGAAGGGAGGAATGAGGGATTCTAGGGAAAGACAAAAAGTAGAACACAACCCTTGTTCTTTAGGAGATATATACATACATACACGTGTGTGTGTGTGTGTGTGTGTGTGTGTGTGTGTGTGTGTGTGTGTGTGTATTTTTGGCTGTTGTTGTTGTTGTTAGGTCTCTTTAGGATATTTTAACTCTGTCCTCACTAGCTGCTAAGAATCAGAGACAGTCACAATCTGGGCTTCTGTGAAGCTAAAGAAATGGGCTCCCTTCTCTTTCTCTTCTAAATAAATCTCAGTGTACAGTGTTTCAAAACTAGAAATAAAACAGAGTTTTCATGAACTGACATCCAGTGCTCACCTTTCTCTCCCACCCCACCACACCCCACACATCTATCATATTACAAAATTTAATTAAGTTTCGTATCTGTTGTCTTACTAATTCAACAAAAAGAGATAGTCTTTTTCTTTTATAAGGGAAGTTATGGGAAATATTGTGATAAAACATTTACTATTTAATTATCTCTACAAATGTGAACTATAATTTTAAGGTAATAATTAAACTTCTAAGTATCACAAAATTTTTCAGAAGTTCAAAATTATTTTTTAAATAAATGAAAACTAAATGTCAATTGATCTAGAAGACTCTAATAAAATTGTTGGTGTAAAAAAAAAAATTTTAAAACAAAAAAATCTTGTACCCACTCAGTGACTCCCTGCCCATGTGCTCAAATGAGTTTTAGGCTCTGCTTTCTAATGAGGATACAACTAATAATGATACCACCAGAGAGTATATAATATTTTCCAAGTTCATAGTTATTATTTAAAATTATTGCATGTAGAATTAAAATGTTAAAAAAAATCACAACAGCAGCAATAGGAAATACTTATCTAAAGATAACATAGTACATGATAAAAGGTAGGTCCAAGTAATGGCACAACAACCTGAAATTTAAAAAGACAAAAGAGATTTTCCTAATTGAGTATGGTGTCTCACACCAGATGAAAACAAGCTCTAGTTCCATTATTTACATGCATTGGTTACTTGCATCTTCTTTAAAATTTGGAATGTCTTGCTGAGCAGCAGATAAGCCAAGACTCTAAATTCAAGATTTTCCTTTCTCTTGGATCCCAGCCCAGCTCACTGAAGGGGAGAGTTGCATTTATTACCATTCAATAGCACCTAAGGGACTAAGAGGAGGAATATGCATTGATTTACTGTGACTATCGGCTGCTATGATTTGGCAGAAACCAAGGGACACAGAAAATTTTACTTCTTTAACATCCACTCAAGCAAAGGCAGGGGGAAGCAAACCAATTCAGCTATGTGAAATGTAGTAATGTGTTTTGGTTAGTTATTTGTTTTGCTGTTTAATCTCTTCATTTCATACATGTGTTTGACTTTTCTATTGATTGTACTAATTGTTTAAATATAAGTGAGTATAAAAATCTATGAATGAGATATAGTCAAACAATAAAAATAGATATAACTAGTTCTGAGAGATACAGTCAAATATTACTGAGTCTTTGAGATTTACCCAAGTAACTCTACAGTGGAGATTCTAAACCAACCCAACCAGGTTACCTTTTTAGAAGACTTACTGACTATGTAATAACTGTTGGAGAAATACCTACTTCTGCTAATGTGTCATTGAATTTTTCCCCAGGGTTAACTTATGCTTGAAATCCCTGTTTTTCCTCTGCCTTAGAAGAAAGACCAAACAACAAGTGTCTATCAGACATCTCATTATTAAATCTGAAGAGTAATGGGCATTGGTTTGGTCTCAAAAAACTAATCTAATGCTTTTTATTTATTTTTATTTTTTAGTTAGTTGTTTAGTTTTTCCAAAGTCTTAAGATTACCTTTAAGCTATAAAGAATGATTCACTAACTCACAAATGCATTAATTTGACTATAAATCCAGTGAAGACTACTGAACTCCTATTACGTGTCAGTTACTCTGAAATGTTGAATCATTATTCTTCGTGTCAAGTTATAAACAAAAGTCATTAAACTTCAGCTGCTCACGTATATATGAGAGCGGAGACAGGTAATTATAGGCAATTATATTGTGCTGTATATGATAAATATATAGTATGTACACCCAAGCACTCACATTATACCATGGAAGCCCATAGGAGAACACTCACTCTTTCCCTGGAGAGTTATATAAAGGTTTCCTTGGAGAAGGTGATAATATGTGGGAAGAAAGAAAGTTTTAGGAAATATCAGAATATTCTTTGTTGTTAATTTCTATTTTATTTTTATTCAGGTAGTATGTATTGCTAAATGGAAATAGTTATTTCTTTATTATTTTCACCTAAAGAGTTAACATTAGGCTGCAAACTTCCTACCAACTCATCATCATATTTGAAAGAAAATGTGTACAAATTATAAAGGGTTTGTCTGCCTCGAAGCATAATTTGATTTTTGACATTTTAGAAGTTAGTTACTTGCAGCTGAGAGAGAGGTGAGGCTTGAGGGGGATGTTATTTAAGGAAATCATTAAGGTTTTTTGTTTTGCTTTGTTTTGTTTTTAATCACCGTTTAACTCACTGGTTCTACAGTGACAGAACAAGAAATGGTGTCATTTAACACCATTTATTTTACTAACAAGATCTCCCTTAAAGGTAATTCCATAGGTGGCTCTTCTTTCAAAAAAGTGGTTCCCAAAGGACTTTCTGTTAACATGTATTTCCTGATGGGAGAACTCTGAGAGAGGCGCTGGGCCTGAGGCTGACCCTATATCATCTCTGGTCTTTCAATCCAGAGTTGACTTTGTTCTCAACTTCTTTTGTAACTCTTATTCTCCTTGACCAGTTTGCATGGAAACACTCAATGAATTAAATTTTGAGAGTTCCTGACCATAAATCTATGAAGAACAGAAACTTTGTCTATTTTGCTTCCTATCATCACCTCAAACCAGGTTAATAACATAAATTTGCTCCATAAGTAATTGTTGATGAAATAATTGTAAGCCTGAATAAATGTAAAGAAACTTTGGAAACTTCGAATTGATATTTTTTTTAATGTAGTATTGGGCTGAGAATTTCCTAATGATAATGGAATACTATCTTTCTTGACTTTCCTCTGGTTTATTATTTTCTCATTGTGCTTAGAATGCTATAAAAACATAAAATTGATATAGACACTGTTAACAGTTTTCTGTGGCTGTTGTAACAAATTGCCACAAGCTTAGTGGCTAAAAACAACATGAATGTATTATCTTACTGGGCCAAAATAAGGGTGTCAACAGAACTGCTTTCCTTTTTCGAAATGATGGGGTGGGGGGTGTCTGTTTTCTTGCCTTTTCTAGCTTCTAAAGGCTGCCTGCACTTCTTAGTTTGTTGCCTTCTTGAGCCATGGCAGGCTGAGTCCTTCTCCTATCCCATTACTCTGGCACTCACTCTTCTGCCTGCCTTATTCACATTTAAGGACTCCTGTGATATTAGTGGTCTTGTCTGGGTAATCCAGGGTAATCTTCCCATCTCAAGGTCATCTGATTAGCAACCTTAATTCCATCTGTAACCTTAATTCCCCTTTGCCTTGTCACCTAACATATTTACAGGTTCAAGGAATTAGGATGTGGGCATCTTTGTAGGGCCATATTCTATCTGTCATAGACACTAAACATTGGGATTAAAATTCTTGTTCTGTAATCAGCAAATGTTAAATTCAATAACAGCACATTGTCCTTCATTGACTCATCCACTCAATGAAACTTTCACAGAGTTTGAGGGCTTTGAGTCACACAGAGCTGGACTTCAGGCCCTGCCCTGCCACTGTGGTTTTGTGACCTTGGGCAAGATAGCTAGACATTCTCAGTGTCATTCTGAGTCTGTGAAATGTGTATTGCAAGAATATTATGAGGAAAAAATAAATATGGATAGAGGCAATATATATAATTTATAGGCATATTAAAATATTGATTTATTCTCACTGTTAAGAGAGAATAGAAAGAATGAAGAGGAACTAAACTTTTGGTTCTTGCTTCTCTTGCCACAGTGGTAATTAATAGCTACTTTAAAGATCTAGCTGAAGATCTGAAGCCATCTTGAAACTTTTGTTAGAGAAGGAGATGGGAAAGGAATGGAAGTCAATATCTGAGAGGATGATGGAAATAGCCAGACCCTGAGCTTAGGAGGACACAGGGATTGCTGGACCAGTAAAGTTTCATTTTCCATTTGCACCAGCATACTTGGGCCAGATATGGCTTTAAACAGTGATGATGGCTGCATGTGTGCCAAGGGCAGTTCAGATGCTTGACACAGATTCCCATGGTCATGCCTGGATCAAAAGTAAAGCACACATATACCCTGAAAAGGACTGTGAAGATCTGGGCTAGGAGGAGTGGCAGACTCATTTCCATGAATTTCAAGATTCTTGAATTATGGGAAGAGGGGAGGTAGACTAAAAGTTTTTATTAATTTTGGAAAAAATGGTATTGAGATTTCTTCTGTTATAAAGTCTCTGACTATATAAGAAACTAAAAAAAAATAGTATCTATTACTCAATTAATTTTCAGTCTGTCATCTAATTTGATTCTTTCCAAACACTATGCATGCTGAATACAAAGTAATAAAACATTTGATTCCTTTGTGTATTTTTCGCTTCAATGTCTTTAATTAATAAAGCTCTTGAAAATCAAATGGCAACAGATTTTGAATTTTTATTCTTCATAAAAATAACAAAGTGAGATTCTCTTTTTATTTAAAATCTTTACTCTTCTTCATGGCATTTGCTAATTCTAATGTACTACTCGCTATTTGTTATAAAATGCAAAAGCGACATTTCTGAAAGGCTCACTCAATATGATGAAAAATGTATTTTAATGATTCAAAGGACACTCTACTTAACCAAAGTGTGTATGCATTTTGATATTATTTTAATTTTTTAATGTACACTACATATTCAACCAATTGGAAATATCCTTGTAAGCATTTATTTATGAATGCTTTTAAAATTCCAAATGGCTCATAACAGCAAATTTGAAACTACTAGAGTTGATGCTATAAGTGAATATTAAGACTCATAACCCAAATGAAAAGCTGTTACTGCAGAACACTCAAGTCATTTTCTAGAGCATGATAGCTCAGCGATTTGAAAGACATTTATTCAAAATACCAAGAATTAGACAATATGATAGCAATCCTTTTGTAAACTTTAACTGTTAAAATCAATCTTGAACTATTGGAAAAGATCAACCAAACTCACAAACATTTATTAGCATTACAATAAGTAAACACTGACTGTGGCCATAAAACTGCCATAAGAATTTTAGTAACCAAGAAGAAAAATCTTATAAATTAAAAAAAAAAGCTCGAGATATATAGCTAGATTATTCTATAAAAGGGGAGGAGGTATAAATCTCTTCTATGGGCCTAAGAAAGTCATAAGGTTTTATGGTTCATGTGGTTTACCACCACAGCTTTTGGGAGCATTATAATCTTCACTGGTTTTGTTCAACATAGTAAATATCTCATTCATTAATATGTATATGCTGTGAACCATATTATCCCACTTTTATTACAGTGTACTATTTTCTGGCTAGAATATATTTTTCTAATAATTCTTAAGTATCAGTTTTAGAGAAATTTGTTCACAACCTTCACTGTTTGAATTCTTTTTAGAGAGCTAAAAAAATATCAAGCAGCAGCTCTAAATTAGTGATTCTCAAACCGGGGGGCATTTTAGCCCCCAGGGACACTTGGCAATATCTGGAGACAATTTCAGTTGTCAGAACCAGATTGGGGACAGGGGTACTACTGGATATCTCACAGGATCACACTATGCAGCCAAAGATATGTGAATGGTGCCACGGCTGAGAAACCCTAGTCTAAAATAACAGTGACAACACACACACACACACACACACACACACACACACACACACACACACACACACACAGTTGCTAATAAAAATGGTTGGCTAGTAAAGATTATTTATAGAATGTCCCCTTTGGCAAAGAGAGGTGTTGAAAAATAAATGACCTCTTCCCTTGAAGGTTTTAAAGTTTTAATGAAATAGTTGTTCTAAAATTGTGTGTTCAGTCTGTCTAAAATCTCATCATTACATGTAAGTGAAATGCATAAATACCAGAAGTAGAAAGCATGCATCTATACTACTAGTAGACTCAACAAATAATTATGTAGTAAAGATTCATTCAGTGTCCACTGTGTTCTTGGGAAAATCAAACTCAAAGGAGTGAGAGTCTGTGAAACTGGGGGGTTTATATTTGAGTAGAAGAAGAGTGACGGTCAAGCAAATAAATGCAATTAGAGTAGTAAAATAATCTGGTGAGCAAGGTAAGTGGGAGCCAGAAAGCAAATTCCATTGTGTGTCAAAGAAGTTTCCATTTTATTTCATAGGCAACAGCCTGTAATCACAATGAGATGGATACCAGCAGGATTTCACCTGTCAGGGGACAGATAGGTAAGACCAGAATAAAGACGGCATCCCAAGCACGAAGAGGAGAGAACAGGGATAGGAGATGTAATGAGATTGAACTAAGTGGACTTGGTAACTGATTAGCTAGGAGCGGGATGGGGGATGAGATGAGGAAGAATAGGTATCTAGGATGACCCCAAGCTTCAGGATGGGTTATTAGTCCCTAAACTGGAAACTAAAGGGACAGTAGAGTTATAAGTGAGTTCACTCTTGGCAATTTAAGTTTGATATCATGGTGGTGTGGTCCAGTAGGAAGTTGTGTATGTGGGTCTGGCATTCAGACATGAGAGCTGGCTCATGCAGGGAGACTATTCTCCACAGATCTGTAACATTCTGCACATCTTTCAAGCAGCAATACTGACAGCTTCTGGTCCTCTTATATCTTTCCAAGGATGTTTATACAGGCAACAACCCTGAAGACAGAAATGGCATCTTTCTCTGGAGTCCAGGGCATGTTCTTTTTAGAGTATAATAAAGATAATATTTCCCTCTGGAGTTAAGGTTGGACAGGTTTGCTTGCAGCCCATTATAAAATTTGGGGGTTTCTTAAGTTTGGGATTTCTCATCTATGACATAAAGCCATTGCAAGTGCAGCATCTACCAGGGTCTCTTCACAGTTCCTGCATGGGACGTAGGTGGAAAAAGGGAGAGGGAACTGGCATGAACATAAAGCTTACTCACCTTGCTGTGCTGTGAGTAACAGAGTCCTGTTTCTGACCCAAGAGTCTTGTGTCTTCTGCCAGCATACCTAAAACTGTGGTAGGCTAAGTTGTCAGTTTGCAAGCAGGGTAAAATCTCAAACTCTTCTCAGTCAACAGGCTGGTGATGGAGATTTGGGAATAATCATGGTAGTAATGGTGGTTGAAGTCTTAGGAGTGCACAAGATCTCCCAACACAAAGTTGGGAAAAGAAAGGGGTTGGTTCTCCAACCTGGGACACATAAAACATTTTCTTTCCTGTTTTCATTTCATTGCATTTATTCTTTTCTTCCTCTTTCCCGTGCTTCCTTTCATTTTTATGCACCCCCTTCCTGTCTCCATCTCTCTTTCTTTCAAAATGGCAGATAAGTCCAGTAGGAACTGAGAGAAGGCTGCACCTCCCCTACAGTGATGAAAGAGCACCTCTCTTCCATCACCGTAGGGAGAGGTGCCATCATTTTCCCTGGCCCAAACAACCTTTTCAGAGAAACTTACCTATCCAGAGTTCAGAAAAGGCAACCCTGCCTAAATCTCATGGTGTGGCCACGTAACAAACGGAGAAGGAAAGATAAGCTGCTTTTACTTAGGAGAACACCAAGAGGAAGCTGATAACAGCCACGAACTGTACTGCAGGGAGCATTCTGTGAAACCATTCGAAACAAATGGTTTGCTTATGAGGGTTCCAAAGAAAATGTCATTTATTAAATCTTTTCATTTCCCTCCATAAACATTGTAGCGGAATAAGAATATTTAATCTATTTAACATGGAAAGTTTGAACTTTGGTTCTTGTTTTTTCTTTTTTTTTTTCTTTTTCTTTTTTCCTTCTCTCTCTCTCTCTCTCTCTCTCTCTCTCTCTCTCTCTCTCTCTCTCTCTCTCTTTTTTGTTTGCTGGGGCTCTTTCAGATAAGCCTTTATTGGTGGGGGCAGAATCCATGCAACATGAACCATAGGAAGAACTTTGGAGCTGAGAAACATTGTATTTTTGGAGATAGTCAACAGAGGAGATACTTAAAGTTTAGAAACTAATTCCAGTAAACTTTTCAAGAAATGAGAAAAGAAGGAAGAACTTGATGGGTAGATATAATGAAGAATGACTACATGAGATATCCTGCGTCCTGGTCTACTAACAACTCAGCTGTTGGCCAAGCAAGAACATCTCAGGGCTAATACCTAGGAACTACATTAGTTAAATCTCCTGAAGCCTCAAAGAAAATCTTTCTTTCATGACATATCTACCTCCACTCTGAATGCTCAGCAAGAGAATGGTCATTCATGACACAGATCTTTATCTGGCCCTGCCATCCTCTGTGCACACCCTTGCACACATACAATGTCACAGAACATTGTTATCATAAAAAGTTACATAAAATTATAGTGCCCCAAGCAAATGCTTTCCATAAAAGTATGCATCCCCCTTTCTACATGTTTGTATCAAAATATGAATCTAATTTTTTAGATGCCGTCTGTGAACACTGGAGCAACACTTGCATATTCAGTTCATGCTTTTTCTGAGCTCAGACTCTCTGTATACTCTGGCCTAAGCAGGCTTGTGATAAGAACTTTCCTGCTGCAAAAATATGGACCCATTCCTGCAAATGCATGTCTGGAGAAAAGCTGTCAATAACTATTCATCAATATGTTTTACTGCCCAGTTTTTTTTTCCAGCGTATGCAGTTTCCTGTAATGCACTGTGATAATGCTGGTTTAAAATAGCTATGATTCCAGTCAGTTCACATTAATAGTAAACAAACAGATGGCTCACTGAAGGACAGATCTTCTTTTCCAATAATCCAAACACACCATATAACCTACTTTTAGAAATATGGACACCTATAAAAATTACCCCTGTGATGGTTAATTTTACCAATATCAGCTTCACTGGGCCACAGAGGCCAGATATTTGGTTAAACATTATTCTGAATATTTTCTGTGAAGGTATTTTGTGATGAGATTAACCTTTAAATTTGTAGACTTTGAGTAGATTACCTTCCAGAATGTGGATGTGTTTTATCCAAACAGTTGGAAGTCTTAATAACACAAAAATTGACCTCCCCTGAGAAGAAGAAATTCTACAAGTGGACTGACTTTAGACTAGAACTGTATTTCTCCCCTGTTGGCTTACCCCATGAGATTCTGGACTCCAAATCAATCAATCGATCAATCAATCTCTCAGTAGATAGATATATGAATACATATCCTGTTGCTTCTGTTTCTCTGGAGACCCATAACTAACATATCTTAGGTTTACCTTAGAAAAGTCACTCTACAATTAAAAATATATACATATTTTAAGTAGGAGTTCTTAGAATGTTCAGAGTAAATACAAGATTAAAAGTGTGTTGTTTGTTGACTGGTAGATTAAGTAAAAAGGAAAGAGACAATATAACTATGCTGAATAACCATAAACACCAGCCTAGCAACTCCATGAATAAATTGTTCATCAATTCCCCTATGTAATTAGTTTTATGAATGTTTATAAATGGCATATAGCCTGTCCTTGAAAACAGACTATCTGAAAGAAAGTCCTCATATAAAGTTATATTAAGATGTTTAATGAACTACATACTACATAACCTGCAGATCAAGCTTTAAGTAAAGACATGTTCAAGAAATGTGTAGGAATAAAAGAAGACTTATAGTTCAGTCCACCCTGAAATGTACCAAAATGAACAAAATAGGCAAGAAACTTGAAGCTAGGAATTAGTTTCAAGCATATACCACAAACTTTACGGAACATCTTTCAAGAACAGTATAAACTGAACAAAACTGAAAGTAGACACTATGAATTGACATTAAATAATCCTTCCAAAGGAATTCAGGATTTTAGAAAGTAAGTGAAATAAATCTGAAAAAGTCCCAGTAACATTTCTCATTTTGGAAAGAAGTCTTGAGGTAGGGACTAGATTTGAGAATGGTAAAATCTTTTCATTACAAGTTGAGTGTCATGGGATTTAGTGCTCAACATGTATGCTCTGAAAAGAAAATTCTCCAAGTACTGAGGGAAGACAAGCAGGTTACTTGCAAAAGAGTAAAAAATCGTCCTAACATTTCCTTAGTAATAATGGATACCATAAAAGCAATTTCTATGGATGAGGAAATATCAGTAAATGGTTAGATACTTGGTCTATCACTTACAAAAGAGGTCTGGCTTGGAAGTAGAAATGCCTGCTATTCAGCTTTACCTGATTGCTATCAATAGAAATTCTAGGCCAGTACTGCCAGATCATTAAAGTCAAAACTCCAGATTTTTAAGTAAAATCTGATCCTTTATTATTTCAATTTAGGACCAGAAATACATTTGGGGGCTGACACTTGGTTGAGCCAAACAAAGCACAGTGGCCATTAAGTAGAAGAGGGAAAAAGGCCTTAAATTGAGCATCAATGAACTCATTCACGACCATCAGATTTCTTAAAAGAAGAATAACCAATTTGATCTATAGATTCAATACATTCCCAATGGAAATGCTAACAAGTTATTTTGTGGATATCGACAAAGTGATCGAAAATTTATATGTAGATGGCAGAAAACCCATAATAGTCAACACTAGTAAGAAGAAGAATGAAGTTGGAAGACTGATACTACTCAACTTTAATACTTATGTGAAGCTATGTAATCAAGAAAGTGTGGTATTGGCAAAAAATGGATAAGTAGATCAATGAAACAGAATAGAGAGCCTAAAAATCAATCCTACATATAGCTGACAGATCTTCGATAAAAAAGCAAAGATAATACAGTGGAGCAAAGATTATTTTTTCAACAAATGGTGCAGGAAGAACTGGACATTCACATGTAAAAACAAAAAAGAACCTAAAACGGACCCTACACCCTTTACAAAAATTAACTTAAAATGTATCATATAGCTATAAAACACCTAGAAAACAATGTTATGTTGAAATCCTATCTTACTTATTACATGAAAAATAATTTGCACTTGAAGATAAAAAATGTAAAAAGTAAAATAAATATACTAAAATCAAATTTAGGGATATATTTCTATAATTATATAATGAAAATAATATCTGAGCATAAAGCAAAACCACCGCATCAGTTATTTATTGCTCTGTAACAAACTACCCTAAATCTTATTGCATTTAAGTAATAATGTATTATTTCTTATGCTTCTCTGGATTGGCTGGGTGGTTTCTACACTGATCTTGGCTGGACTGGCTCATGCAGCTATGATCAAATAATATGTCAAAAGGGGGCTGGGATCAGCTAGGAAAAATGAGTGGTCCATTTTTCATCTTCAGGTGGCTAGACTAGGCTTAGCCAGAGTACAGAGGCCCCTGGGTTTCAAAGAAGCAAAAGCAGAAATTGCAGAGTTGGAGGCCTTTCTCAAAAGTTTGCATAAAGCCACCTCTGCCTCATCCTATTAATCATATCAATTCATAAGATCTGCCTATTTCAAGGGGTGGGAAAGAAAATGCTTCCTCTTGAGAGAGGCTGCAAAAGAGTTTTGGCAATTTTTAATCTACTACAGGTACAAACCCTAAGGACAATGTTGATTGTTTGAATGACATAAAAATAAAAAGTTTTACTTCCAAATTCCCATAATAAAGAAGATTGAACCAACAAATGACAAAGTGTTAAAAATATTTTGTAACACATGTAACAGTTAATATTTCTAATATGTAAAGAGCATGTACAAATCAATAAAAAGGTAAAAGCTGATTAGAAGAATTCTGTGAATTATAATAATGATTCACAAAATAAGACATATCAACAATAATATGAAAATAGCCTAACTCTAACCCACCTAAGAAAAAAATAAATTTAAAATAGAACACCACTGCAATATTTTTTTCCACCCATAAAATTAGTACAAGTTAACAGGATTGATAATGTCCTTTTATGGAAAGGTTTAAGAAATGAGGATTGTCCTACATTGGAATAATGTAAATTTTAATTTTCTTTCAGGATAAAAACTTGACATTCTCAAAAGTTTTTAACAATATGTCCACCCAATAATTCTACTTCTAACAACTTATCTTAAGAAAATTAGACAAGTAGACCAAAAGAAACTATAAGAATGTTCCCCCCGAAGTTGATTACAATAACCAAAAATGCAAACTAGCTCAAGTCATTATTTATTCATGCATTCACCCAGAAAATATTTATTGAGAGCTTTCTATGTGTAGGCATTATGGTAGTCCTGAAAAGCGGTAAATCAGACAGCGTCCTTGCAGTAATGGTGTCTGCCTTGGTGGGGAGAATAAACAACGACATAATCTCTATTCTATATAATATACTGTCAGGTAAAGGGGTGAGGTGCTATTTTAATAGAATGCTCTGGGCAGAACATCTCTAATGAAGTGGCATCTGAGCTTGGACCTTATGGTAGATCCAAAAATATACTCCCTGGAACCCTTTTCAAAGAAGGCCTTGCTGTCCCCCTGCAAAGCAGGAACCTTAACTGTTTTGTTCAGATTTTATCCTTAGCCCTTAAGCACTAGGCTTAACACATAGGAACTCAAAAGATAAAAGATTTTTCCATTAAAAATTATCAGTTATTTTAATATTATATAGATTCAGAACACTTGAGCTATCTCAGTGTGTAAACCCTATGTTTTAATGCTACGTTATTTTCCTCTTGGGCTGCACTTGCTTTTCTGTTCAGTCTTAGACATTTTCTGGGACTCTACTTGATGCACTGAATCACTCAGGTGTACTGAAGTACTCAGGTGAGTGCCTCCCTGTTCTGTCCCCTCTTGAATTTTCATCTTTTCTCTCCAATGTCACTTTTCCGGTTATTCAGACAATGATGTTTTGAAATTCTGGAAAGCATCACTTTGTACAGTAAAGGTTACCTCGTAGGCCTATTTTCTGACAAAAGCACTACCCTCTCTGATATTACAAAAAAGACTTGTAATCTAACTATTTTCTCTTTTTTTATTTTTTTTCTTTCAACTGTTTTGTTGACAAAAACCACTTACAATCTCTGCTGAGTCCTTAAATGGCTTAATCGCCTGACCGCTCAATCATACAAACTCATCCCTTTCTATATAACACTGCTGTAATTCAGAAATGTTAGAATTAAATAATTTGAAATCAATTAATATTTACTGAATCCATAGTACATCTAAGAGACCTTGTTACGTAATTAGGGACTTAACAAAATAAGGTAAGAATAAGCAACATTCCTCTATCAGCAAATGTGTAGCTGAACATTTACCTATACACCAGCTATATCATATTATGGGGGAGGGGGGCGGGGTGGGCGGGCTTTCCTGCACTGGGAAGGGAATGACTGCTGATTACCCAATTTAAAGTCAAATGTGAAACATGTAGTTATAGTTTTTTTCCTTTGAATGAAACAAGAATTTTGAACAATTCTCTCTGTTGCACAGAAAAATCAGTGAATTAGAAATTCATCATTATCACTACCAAAACAACAACAGCAAATGCAACAAAACTCTTAAATCTAATAGCATCAAAATAGGTAGCAATCCATCATTTTTAACTTCAGAAAAACAATGACCTACTGAATGACCCTGTTTCAAATGATCGTTAACTGATATTTTTGCCTTGTTACAAAGTTCTACGTGGTTAAACACAGTAGATCTTCACTCCGTTCTTGCTGAATTAAGTCTTGCTGGAAGTGAAATTGGAAGACAAAAGCATGTGGAGTTGAAACCTCCTTTCCATAGTCTCCTAAATGCTCCATTTAGTTTGCATTTTTACACTTATCCATACAAATTTTGTGGCATAAGAATTAAATTGTAAGTCCAAGAAACCTGATGTATTTGGAAAAGATACTTTATAATGTCTGTGCTTTCTTTCTCAGAAAAATGGTAAGAGTAAATTTTGTTTCTTTTGAAGGAAAGGTTGTAAGAGTAAATTTTTAAGTATCTGTGAAAGAGCTCTGCATTATAGAGGCAAATTATTAACGTTGTTTTTTGTGGTGCACAGGCGACCAGAATAAGTACATTTGGAATTTAGAGATAAAATCGGGTGTTATCTTATTAAAACAAAATTAGTTTTAAAAAAATTAACATGTAGTTGGTATTACTTCTAGAGATAATCCTCTCTATGCCTTAGGGGATAGTTTGCTAATATTCCTGAATCAAATTATTTCCTGGATTAAATCAAGAACCTAGATTATTTCTGTGAATCTAATCAAAGTAACCAAACGTTGCTTGAAAATGCAACCTAATTGATTGTATTTTAATGAACAATACTATTATGCTTTTCCAGTAAAGTCATATTTTTTTTAAGATAACTATTTCATACTCCTCACTCCTTCCAAAGGGAATTGTTTGAAATGCATGTTTCTTCTTAATAAAACTGTGGTTCTTCATTGAAAGATACTTCCAAAGGTTCATACTCCTCGGAACAAAATTCAAGCACTCTAACTCTTCACTGATGGCCCTCGCAGCCCTAAATCCCAAACCTCAAGATAGGAGTGTGGGATTTTAACCCAAGAACAATACATTTTTGCTCTTCTAATGTTCATGTGAGAAGAATTTGAATTTAGGCATTCTTGAACTTTCAGCCATAATCCCAATCATCAGCTTATGATTTGGGAAAGAATGGGCAAAATATCATTCTGTCTGGAAAGCAAGACTGCTGAAATGACTGTCCTATTTTAATTGGGATGAAACAGCTACTTTTATGGGGCTCTGGGGCGTTAACTGTTGTCAAAGCTTAGGGACAAATCTAGAGCTAAAGGAAAGGGTCTTTATCATTTTTACATGCTTTTAAGTCTGCTTCTTAACAACTCATTACAAGATGTTGAACATTTAAATCCTTTCTGTACAGTGAATTTCAAGCAGCCAATATACATCTATTGAATCACCACAAAAGAAACACTTTTCTAATCAGTTTATTATATTTGACTATTATTTAATTATTAATAAAAATAATGTGTTTATAATTATCAGACTTAGGAATCTGACCTCCTAAACCCCTCTCATCACAAGAAGGCTTTCTTACTCCCCAAACCCTGCTACCCTCCACCCTGTTGTTTTTGTTTGTTTTCTTGTTTGTTTTGTTTTGTTTTTGGCTAGCAGCAAATTGGCCTTGTGAAAGGGATTTTATAGTATCTCTCTTGGTAGAACAATTCTCCAACTTTCCCTCATTAACTGATTCCCCAACTTTACTTGTAACCCTTATAACCAAGAAAATAGAGCTTTCAAAGCAGATCTAGCTTGTGATAGCTCTGCAGACCGACTGGTCAGCCTTCACTGGTACTGTCCCACTTTCCCTTCTTTTAGTGTTTTGCTCCCATCAGAGTCTTTCTCTTCTGTTGGGGAACGTCTCTGTTACCTTACTAAGAATGCCCCTCTTTCCTTCACCCTTCCTTTCTCCTTCATTATGAATCTTCCTTTTCTACTAGATCATTTCTATCAAAAAGCAAGCATATTCTCTTATCTTCTCTCTTGAGAAAAGGAGAACACCTCTTCTTTGACCCAAATATTCCTCTGGCCTTTAGATGGAGCTACCGTTTTTTAGAGTGAAGGTTTGTCTTCATTCAGTAGATCCATTTCATTCTTCAACCCACTTCAAATAGATTTGAAGAGCACTTGTGAAAATTACTAACTTTATTTATGATGCCAAGTGCAATGAATACTTTTTCTCTTGCTTGACCTCTCAGCCAGAGTCGATACAGTTCTCCATACTACTGAATGGGCTGCTCTCTTGGCTTTTCAGGTGTAGCATTTGCCTGGCTATCTGAAATCATCACTTTGAAGTCACCTCTGATGTCCATCTGCTAAATTTGGAATTCCTCGGACTCAACCATTACTTGGTTCTAAATCACATCTTTATGCGGATAACTCCAAATTTAGTCTGCCAGTTCTCTCTGCATTCATAACTAACTATCCATCTGAAATTTCTACTAGGATACCTAACAGGCACTTCAAACATATTAGACTTTGAGATAAACTGAATTATGATTCCCCAAAAGTGACTATGTCCTAATCCTCAGAACTGTGAATATGTTACATTTCATGACAAAAGAGACTTTGCAGGTGTGACTAAATTAAGGATCTTGAAATGGGAGCTAATTGTGAATTATTATTTTGGTAAGACCAATATAACCAAAAGGTTCCTGATAAGAGGGATGCAAGAAGGTCAAAGCCAGAGAAGGCGATGTGAGCATGGAAACAAGGGGGATAAAAGAAGATAGATGTGAGGCCACAAGCCAAGGAATGAGGACCCACAAGCCAAGAAATGAGGACAATCTTTGAAAGCTAGGGAAGCAAAAGAGACAGATCTTCCCCCAGCACCTCCAGGAGGAACCAACCCTGCTGTACTTTGACTTTAACTCAGCAAGGCTGATTTTGAATTTCTGATATTTATTACCATGAGATAATAAATATGTGTTGCTTTAAGATACTATGTATGTGGTAATTTGTTACTGCATCAATAGAAAACTCATACAGGTCTCAGTGTCTAAAAGGAGTTTTAATCCATTCCCCAATCTGTTCCTCTAAAGTCTAAACTAATTCTGTAATGACATCATTTATCTACCCAGTTGCTCAAAACATAGATCCCTATGTTTTTCCTTAACCTCCTCCTCTGACTCATTAACAATTCCTATTAATTTAAAAATATATCTCAAATCTATATATTTCTCTTTCTCTCCACTATGACAGCCTTGCTAAGGCATTATCATATTTTTGTAGAGAACTTAAATGATCCTCTAAAAATTGCTCCGTAAAGAAAATTTAAATATAAACAAAATAAAAAAAATAGCATAATGAATCTCATGAACTCATTCCTTGTTGTAACAGTTATCAGTATATGTTGATCTTCTTTTACCCTACTTTTTTATTCCTCGAGTATTTTATTTTATTATTCATTCATTCATTCATTCATTCATTCATTTATGTTATGGTGACATTGGTTAACAAAATCCGGTAAGTTTAAGGTGTACAATTCAACAGTAGGGCATATATGTTGCGTTGTGTTTTCACTGCCCATAGTTGGATATCTTTCTGCCACCACTTCTGGGAGTATTTTGAAGCAAATCCCATATATCATATCATTTCCCCCACAAATACTTCAGTATATATCTCTAATGACCATTTTAAAAACAACCTCATATCTTCATACCTAAAAAAATTAACAATAATTTTTTATATATATTTCATATTTGAATTTCCCTTATTGTCTCAAATATGAGTGGTTTGTGTGAATCAGATGCACTAGGTACTCCTATTGTATTCAGTTGTATGTCTCTTAAGATTCTTATTTTATAACAACAACCCCCCACCCCATCACACTGCTTTCTGTAAGCCATTGATTTGTTGGAAAAATTAGGCCACTGTTTTTCTGTAGAATTCTCACATTCTAGGTTTGGTAGATTACTTCTTCATAGTATTGTTTAATTTACTCTTTATTCTCTATATTCTCCATGAATCTAGAGACCTGACTAGATTCAGGTTCAACATTTTAGGCAAGTATGCATTTGTTGCATTCATCATATTTTAACACATATAGTAAATGGTTTTTCCCACTTTTAGTGATTAGTGCAATTGATGGATTATGAGCATATTAACCTGATTTCTTCACTATAAAATTCTCAATTAACCACACTTCTGGTTTTAGCAACTATGGATATCATTGCAGAGACTCATTATTTTATCATAAGTTACAAAATGGTGATTTTCTAAGTCTACTATTTTACTGTTTTATTTGCTTAAATTCTATAAATAAAAACTTTCCTCAACCAACTATTGGTTATTCTGAAATGCAAGTCAGGAAGCTATTGTGATTGTCCTGGCCAGAGGTTTTGGTGGCATGGACTAAGGTGATAGCAGTGATAATAAAGAATAAATGGTTTCAAAATATATTTGGGCAGTAAAAAAAGTTGTGTGTGTGTGTCTGTACAGTAAAAAAAAATTATACACACACACACACAGACACACACACACACAATAAAACCTTCAGTATTTACATCCAATCAGATATGTTGAAGAAGTAATACAAGGATTCTAAGGCTGATCTCTAATTTTCTAACCTGAATCACTAACTGGTAGATGAAGGTACAATATACTAAGACAGGAAAAATTTGTGGAAACCAGGCATAGGAGAAGATAAATAACTAGGGAACTATTAGAGAAAGAAGAAAAAGAGGGCCTTCAAACGTGTTAATTATAATAAATTTGTCCAAAATGGAGTTTCCAAAACAAAAACTGAGTTTTCTAAAATTTTAGAAACATGCGAAAATATTTTAGCAAGTATTCAACCAGTTTTGTATTTGAAATACAACATCTGGCACCCTAGTCTTGTCGCTCCACTGACGGAGGCAGCATCAGCAAATGTTATTACAGCAGATATTTGTCCTTCCAAAAGTTAAGGGTCTGTCAGTATTCCATTATAAACTCCAATTTTCAGGGGTTTATAACTTGGCCGTTTTAAAACCACATCAGGCTGAAACTTATAAGTAATAAAACATTTTAAAAATAGATTTAATGTATTTTTTTCAAGAACTAGTTAAAATATTACCTATTTTTTCTGAGATGAAGTGACTTACAGTTACATATAATAAGATAAATGTTTAAAAATAGTTTTACTTTTAAAGTTTCTGGAAATAATTATACTTTATAATAATGTCACATTTCATATGTATAGATTAGAATCGAATGACCACAAACACCATACTGAAGCAATTTTAACACCTCAAAGCAGAACTTGGCATATACATTACAATTTTAAATAAATTTCTTTCCAATAAAACTTGTAAATTGGTTAAGGTCTTCTGAGGAATAATAATAACATGTTCAATTTTATTTTATTATTATTTTACCAGCCAGAACTGAGGCTCAAAGTTATTGTTCAGCTAAAAATATTCCATCTTCTGTTTGGAGTACAGTACTTTGATTTCCTTTTAGTAATAGAAATATCTAACAAATGGATACCAGATTCATCTAAGGCCTTTTGTAAAATCAGTTAAGCCAGAAATTCCACCTTAAAAAATAAAAATACTATCTTTCCTTATGAGGAATAGAAAGAAGCATGGAAAGTGTTAAAAAGAAAACAACAACAACAGCAATCGAATACTATATGCTGGGTAAGGGAGAGCAACCATTCCATTTGTCCTAGCTCAGCCCAGCTACCTTCTCACTTGTGATCTGCTCCCAGCCACATTAGTCAGTTTAGCCAAGATCAGCATAAGAACCACTCAGCCAATCTACAGAAAGCAATTTATGCAAGAAGTACAATCTCTTAGTATAATTAAGTGGATCCTATACTTTTACACTAAAAACAAAAGAATTCTTACCTCACATAGTAAGAAACAAAACACAAATTACATAGAGATTACATATTGAAATTTAAAAATTAAATAATGAAAATAGAAGATAATTTGGGAGTAATTTCTCAACTTTCAATTAAGAAAAGCCTTCTTAATCAGAAAAGAAACTCAGAAGCAATTACAAATAAAATAAGTAAATTTGGATTCATTAAAATGGAAAAATTCTTAATGACTCCAATTAATGAAGTGAAAAAAATTAAATGAATATTTTATAGCACATATGATAGACAATAGCTATAAAATCTAAGAGAAAAATTGGGAAAAATAAACACTAAGTTCACAGAAAATGAAATTCAAAGGGCCAAGAAATATTAAGAAAGATGCTCAACCACAAGGAGATATGGTAATAAAATTTAAATAAAAAAGTAAGATTAAAAAAAAATAGGTGAGTCACGATATCATGAAACATATTTTTTCATGTATCTTTGTTATAAATATGTATTTTGACAACCTTCCAGAAAGTAATTTATCAGAATTTGTTAAAAGTGAAAATAAGCAAAATACTTAGGGAAATCTATTCTAAATATATAGATATATCAGTATGTAAGGTAATATTTATAAGAATATTAATTTATCATTTATTTGTTAATTTAATTTCTTGAGTGCATAAAAGAGGATCTGTTCTCTATAGAATGTAAATTTTATTTGGAGAAAGTAAATATGGAAGTAAAGAAAGAAACAAAATAATTTCAGTTGATAGTTAAATGTTATTTGGGGAAAAACAGTATAATTAAGTAAATTAAAATTTTAGCAGACAGCATTATATAATTTTTTATAAAAATTCAAAAACAAGCATACATAAAAGTTGGAATAGAAAAAGTCTAGGGGTGAAATTATGGGTGATATATTATTTTTTCTTCTATTTTTCTGCAGTTTAAAATTTGCTATAATCAGCATATATTACTTTCTAAATGAAAAATACCATTAAAATAAATGAATTGTTTTTTAAAATAGCTTTTAGTAAAATTCTGTCAAAATATGCCGTTATGTAGCTGTGGTTGCTGCCTCTTACTCTAGTCTGTCATGAGCACACATGCCTTTGATGAGCTTTAGCCATGCAGAGTACTAAGTGAGAAGATCCTGTCTGCTTCCCATCCCTATGGAAGAAATGAAGACTCATGCTAACTAACCCCAAGTGGACTAGCCCAGGATGAACTCCTGGCATAGGCTGAATAGCATAGAGCTGACAATGAATAAAAGAACACACAGGTGAGTAATTTTTTCAGTGGCTTTTGACAGTTTTGTGGAACCATGTCCACTCAGAGGAAGAGAAAATTAACAGGCACCTACTTGTCAAACAGTAGTTGGGAAGAAATCTAAATAAACTGGTTGCCAAAATGTGGTTTTGGGAAGGAAGCTTTCATCAACCTTAATGAATTATGTCTTGGTTTCATTTTCCTTCTTTGTCATAATTTTTAGTCTTCCTCTTTTGCTCATGGAAATCCTGAAAACTAAGCTAATAATTCTAAAAGCCTTAACAACACTTCTATGTGTCTTACGCAATGCAAAATTTTATTTCTAGAGATTCAACCAAGACCCTCTGTGACAAACTTCGTTCTATGTGCTCAGTGAAAACTGACAGACCCAACAGAAGGCTACAAACTGACAAGGAGTTATAGTAGTAGCAAGCCCAATCATTTACACTGTCTATCAGTGATATTATCAGTATCCCAGGGATTACTGAAATTTCTATGTAGACAGTAGAAAGCTATCTACAGATCATGATTGAAAAGGCCTCTCTAAGGAGCACTTCTTTTTAAGCCATTGTCCTTGTCTAGAATGGTTGCTCATATAAGTCCCATTTGATTTATAAGACCCATTCACTCAACAAATATTTATTAAATACCTACTTTGTGCCAGATGTTTTCATCAAGGGATAGACAGTGGTGAACAAGAGGGACAAGATTCCTGTCCTTACAAATCTTATGTTGTGAGAAAGACAATAAGGAAGTAAATAGCTGAATTTCAGATAGCAAGGGAACACAGTTACCTATGGTGTGTATCTTGGGAGTCAAGAAAAGCTACTCTGAGGTGACATTTGAATAGAACTGAAAGGTGAGAAAGTGTAAAATGTAGTCTAAAGAAAGATGTTCCAAGTAGAGAGTACCTAAGGTAGGATCTTGACATGACTGAGAATCAGCAAGATCCAGGTCCATTCTTTTGTTTTTAGTGAGAAGCTCTGATTCTTCCTTCATGCAATGGCCGAACCCTTATAATAGCACTTATCTCTGTGATTCGTTTGCACTGCATTATAATATCACTCACCTTTGAAAAGCTGAGATGCTTGCTCTCCTCTTAAGACTCAGCTCCTTTAGGCTAGGGACCTTGTCCTGTGCTTCTTGCTATACCAAAATTAAAAACAGTACTCTCATGTAACAAGCATTCAATAAACACTCACCGATGATCATGAACTGTTGTAAATGACCTGTGCTGTTGTCATGCCTTCAAGGAGTCATCAGCATGTAGATGGTACACTATTTAAAGTAATGGGACTGAATAAGATTGTCTGGGGAGAGAATAGAAAGAAGTATATAATAGTCATGTCTTAATATTTATTAAAATTCTCTTTGTGTTTAGTTAGGTCTAAGCTTTCTTTGTTTCACATGCCTTTTTTCTACAGGCAACAACTATGAGATTTTGAGAAATAGTCTTATTGTAATACCTTTCTTTGTATTATTACTTTAAACTGTTTGGACACATTTTTGAAAGATGTTTAGCAATCTACAGTTCTCCTTAACGTTGTGTTTAAGATTCAATCATGGCCTATTCTAGGCTTAGAAAGAGCTGTACAATATTCCAAGTTTTCTCAAGATTGTCTGTATGTCTTAGCTTTTCACACATTCAGAAATCCTGATTCTTCAAAATGTAAAATGCTGTAAGTTGGCTAAACGAATGGGCTGCCATCAGCTATATATTCATTCATATTAACAATAAGAGAGACTGAATTTCATAGGAAATAAAGAAGGGCATATCTTAAGATCCTTTGGCCGTTTGTCTCATCCTTTCTTGCCCTCAGAACTTTTGCAGCTTCTCCACAAAGTAGGAACATATTTTAATGCCCAAAAGTATTAAGACAAAGATACATAAATTTCAACAAAACCTGTAGTATTTATTATGTGAGAGGGATAAATCAAGAAACAAAATGGGGTACGGAAATAGAACCAGTTATAAAGCTTAAAAAAAAAATGAGCACAAGTGAGCCATAAATTAGGCTCAGCTTTCTAGTAGCCAACATGAGAAGAATCTTCTACCCAATCTACTGTGTCCATTTACAGGACATTGACTTATTTTGGGGACTAACACCATAGATAATTTTTTTTTCTCCGAGATCTCATAATCTATGTGTTAAGAAGTATTTTTTGCACCTGGGAGAAATTTTAAGGATGGACTTGGTAAGAAGGCTGGCTTCTCAACCCTACTTCGACAGAGGTAAGGTTTAGTCGAAACAAAATATTTCTAGGTTAGACAAAGTATGCAAATTATTGATGCAGGAAATTTTATCTCCCTCCTGTATCCCAGTTCTTTCAGGTTAGAATTTGCTTACTTATCATAGAATTGTTAAATAGTTGGTGTTTATTAAAGAATTAGATTAATGAATGCCTCATCAGATGCCTCTCTGCTCTTCAGCACCATAAACCTGTAGACAGAATGGCAGAGTTCACCTACTTTTGCTGCTGCCTTGAGGATTCAGTTTCCTAAGGACTTCAGAAAGAGCACTATATTTGATCAGCTCTGTTAGGGAAATAGGTATGGGGGTGTTTCAATCACTGCTTACTGTGTCAGTCTTGAGATACTAAATGCTGAAGGTGGCTCTTTAAGGTCTCTTAGACCTCCAATGAGATTTCCTTAAATAAGAACTTTTCCCTCTTTCCTTCATTCATCAAAAGATAGAAACTGCTGTCACTCAATCTGGAGGTATGCACTTTTTAAAAATTAAAGTATGCAAGGTTAATATAATTAAAAATCAATTTTTGTTTGTTTGGGGTAAGGGAATGAATGCCTTGTGTTCAATTGTCAAGAATTAGCTATGGATGCTTAGGTGAATTCTTCAGTATCTGTGTAACTTTTCCCAGTATGTAAAGATAATTACCTGCCTTCCCTAACACCTAAACCATCCCAGTCTTTATCTCATTATTGTTTATGTATTTTACTTTCTGGTTTATCCTATGCACATACCTATTTGGAGGCAGAAACTGTTTTGTTGGTTTGTATCCTAAGTGCTTATCACAGTAAGTGTTACATTGTTTGTTCAATAAAACGTCCATTGGTCCAGTGAATTAATGGAAATATTTGTGAAGTTTCACGGTGCTAAACAAATATAAGCTATTCGAGGAAGGCAGGTAGAACTTCGTCATGTGTTTCTCTCCTTCGGGCTGGTAGATCTTTCCTGTGGCTCAGAGGGCCCTAAGTTATCAGTACCAGTTCATATAGAGATTAGATAGTGCCTGGATGTCCATGTGTCTCACACTCTCATCCATGCTGGAAGTGTCCTCACAGCAAAGGACTTGGGCTTCCTTTGGATCATCCAGTGTTCGGCGTCACACACTGCTTGTCATACACGGCCATGCTGATACTGTCAAACAAGACCTGTAAGAAAACCAAAATGTTGCATATTTATTCTGTGGCATATTTTCTATGTATCCAGTTGTTCTGGGTTTGCCTACTACTTTTCCATAATCACAACTGCCAGGAGATACCGAGATCTTACGTTCCAGACACTACACGCTTACATATGTGTTAGCTCACTGTTTTCTCACATTTCTATGAAGTTTCTATGGTTATCTCCAATTTGCATGACAGCACTAAAGAAAAACAGGTATTTTGCCCATAGTCATAGAGTGGTAGAGTCTTGGATCCCACATGAGCTGTCTGTCTGGCTTCAGCATCCAAGCTTTTAACCACTTTGCAGTGTTGCCTCTTGACTAATTGCTTTAGTAGCTTTATTTCCATAATTCATTTTTCTTTTGGGAAACAGTAACGGTAAGAATTTTAAAGCTTCTTTTGCCTAATTATGAAATACTTACTTTTTACTTCTATAGCTATCCAAAGTTATAACTGGTATTCTCTCTTGTGCTTATGCTGGTAATGAAAACTCTACAGTACTCATATATTTAGAAAACATATTTTAAAAAATGAAATTTGGAAGATGGTTTTGTTTGCCCATACAGCAAAGTGATTATTATAGCATGTTAAAAAAAATATATATCAGAAATCTACTTAAAACCACACAGTAAAATTCTAAATAAATGTTCAACTTAAAATATAGTTGACCCTAAAATACGGAGCTATTTTATACCTCTACCTTAAACCAGGCATAGTTTACTATGACTCTACCCCCTTTCAGAGGCTGTTAACTATCTGGACATCAAAATGGTGACAACTATAACTTCATTGCTTGTTACTCAAGGATCTTGTAAAGTCTATGATTTTGGACTTTTATGTTTCCCTTCATAATGGCATATCTCATGTACTAACACCAAATTTTAGCAAATTAGTTATAATACTTAAGTACTTAAATATGCTGTGAATCATAGCAGAGAACTCGTATAAACAAAACTAACAGTACTTCAGAAGATCAGTTTTTCACCTGTTTTCTATTAGCATACAAAAGCTAATAGTATGAAAAAAACCACACACTAAGCAGTTTGAAATACCCTGAAGTTATATTCTGAAGGGGTTTTAACAGTTTTCTTAAGATCTGACAATTTAAAAAGCAAAAAGCATTATAACAGTACATGACTTCTTTCTTGATCTATAAAAATAGAATGCCAATGTTTTATTTGCTACAGGGATAAAGGAGGGAAACACTGTGAAATAAATTTGATAAAATGACTCATGCTTCATTACAAATGATTTTCCTAAATTCACAACTTTCACATTTGGCTGAGCTAAAAAGAAAGACACACACACTAAAAAAGGAAATTTTACTTGATGTAAGTAGGCCAAGTCACATGACCCACCTAAATAAAGGAGTTTAAGAGAATGAGTGAACTTTTCTTGCTGGGAGAATATTTTCCTTAATTTAGTGAAAGTAAATAATTAACCCATGGTGATAAACAAACCCTTGAGTGAAGTACTGAAATGTCCTCTATAAGCTTGCTAAATTAAATTACCCAAAAATGTATTATGGAACATACAGAAAACATTTTCTTAGTTGTCTTAATAGTAAAGAGTAAAAAACTCCATACCACTTCACTGCCTTTCAGGTCCTTTTTTTCCTAAACGTACCTTCTAGATTCCTTAGGCCGTACAATTATGTATAGTCAATTTTACTAAACGGTGTAATGTGTTCATCAACTTTAGCACCCTATGGAAGTGTAATGAGAACAGGGTTATTTAAACTGCTTCCTCATTCTCCTCGCCCTCGTTACAGTAGTAAAGTGTATTTTAAAAACCATGAGGAAAAAGTGCAGTAGGCCAGAGGCAACGGAGAAGGGAGAAAATTCAGAGAATGAGAGACTGTGGTTCTAGAGAGATATTAAAGTTATATTAGAAATACATGGAATCTAAACTTTTTTACCCCTCTCTCTGCCTTCTGACTTGGATAAGGTGTGAGGTGTCAGGTAAGTGCATGGAGCATTCAAAACCAGACATATTTATTCCGTGTTTACTTTTTTCCTGTGAAATGAAAAATATATATATAGAGAGAGAACTATAAGTGCTTGGTACCACATGCTTTTGAGGCTTCAAAGCCTAGTAATAAACACGCTGTTTCCGTCGTTGGGGGCATCGGGATCACTTTTTTAATAAATATCGCCAGAAGAAATCTCCTCCAAGGGAGCTTGAAGTCACTCTCCCTCCCCAGGAGCCATGAGATAAAAGGGAGACAGATGATGATGCCCCCTACTCGCAGATGGGCTCTCCCTTTCTCTTCCGACCCGCCTCCGCCTCTACCACGGGGGTCTGGCCGCCCTGGGAGTTGGGGGGAAAAGGCAGCGCTCAGTCAGTCCTCCATGGCAAAGTCTTTGGTCTTTTCCTCCTGGTCGCCCACTTTGTAGCGGAGCTGCACGCGCAGGAGACGGTGGTTGTCCCGGGAGGGCAGCAGTGTGATCTCTCCGGAAACGTCCGTATCTTGCTCCACTTGCACAGGCTCGTTCAGGTAGAGGAGCGCCTGCTTCCAGTGCGTGACCGGGTGAAAGGGCGAGGTGGACAGCACCAGGGGTTTCTCCGAGTCCCCTCCGGGGAAGGTCACCTGGAACCAGACGGCAAAGCCGTGCATGGGGGCCGAGCCGTAGCAGCTGAAGCGGAAGCGCCCCCCTACCCCGGCCTCCAGCTCCTGCTCCAGGCCGGGGCGGGCCAGCTCCAGCCGAGCGAAGCACTGCGGCTGGGCGAGCACATCCTCGCCGGACAGGTCCTGCACCACGATTTCCGAGTGGCCCATGATGCAGCGCGTGGCGAAGCTCTCCAGGCAGCTCATGTCCACGCCGTAGAGCTGCTTCACCTGGCCCCAGAAGCCCAAACGCAGCTCCAGCATCTGGTCACTGACGGGCGCCACGAAGAGCTCGGCCGAAGCCGGCAGAAGCAGCCCGCCCTCCTTGAGCCACTTGGTGCGCGCGTGGAGCACGGAGCTCAGCATGGACTCGTGCAGGAGGCCGTAGCCCATCCACTCGCTCACGATGACATCCACCTGCTCCGGCAACTCCACCGTCTCCACGGGCCCCGGCAGGACGTGCACCTGACCTTCCAGCCCGTTCCGCCGCACCACCTCCCGGGCCTGTTGCCAGATGGCGCTGGCCTCCACCGCGTACACGCGCCGGGCCCCGGCCTGGGCGCAGAAGACGCTCAGGATGCCGGTGCCCGCGCCCACGTCCAGCACCGTCTTGCCGCGCAGGGCCGCCCAGTTCCGCAGGATGCCCAGGCGGTAGGCGTCGGTGCGGACGCGGTCCGCGATCATCTCCTCGTGGACCGATATGTCCGAGTAGCACTCGTAGTACAGCTGGTCCCGCTCGCGCCTGCTCCTCCGGGGTCGCAGCAGGAGGGCCGCCCCCGCCTGCGCTCCGCCATCTTTCTCTCCCGCTCCCTCCCCTCCGCCGCCGCCGCCGCCGCCGCCCCCCGACTCCAGCTTTCTCTTCTTGGGCTGCGACATCTTGGCGGCTCAGACCGACTCCCGGCGGGCGTTGCGCGGCTCCGGCTCCAGGAAGCAGGGGCTTCTGGGATTTGTAGTTCGCGCTCGCGGCCCCACTTCCTGAAAGGTTATCGAGACAGCACCCAGCGTCACCCAGGAGCATCACTCTTTTATCCGCTCTATTAGTGGCCTAGGAACCCTTCCCCACTTAACGGTACTAACATTTTGAGATTCCTCATCCCCTTAGACGTCGATTCTCGTGCTTTCCCTCCCTTCCTAAAGTGGACACGCCCACTTTAAAAGTCCACGTTTTGTCTTTTCTGCTCAACTTCCAGTTTTTCTCCCATCGAACTATCTGGGCGGCACCCTTCGCACACTAGCATCTCACCTGGACAGTTGCAATTTTTTAAGTTCTCCAGACGATTTTCTTTTCTGTTTTCAGTAGAGTTAGGGTGCGAAGCAGTTTAGTCCTGTCCTGGTAATTCTGTGGCTCATTCAAAATCTTGGAAGCTCTCTGACAGTAGAGCAGTTGAAAAGCAACAGTTGTGTGTTACAGTTAAATCCATTGCCAGGTGTGCTCTGCTCACCAATTACAATTCCACCCCCTCATCCCCAATGATAACTGAATATTTCATTCCTTGTGACCACTTTTCCACTGCAACTCATTATTTGTGTGTGTGTGTGTGTCCTTGCTGGTCAAGATTGGTACTCTGCTCTTCCTCTTCTACCTTTTAGTCAGTTATCAGCTGTTTATATCTCTCCCCTCCTTGCTGTTTATAATAAATAAAATATGTTTTAAAATATGTGTGATGTCTATATGAGTGTGTTCTTAACAAGTAAGATGAGAATCACAGTTTTTCCCAGCTTAAAAATAATCACATAAAATTGACGTTTATTTTCTTGTAGTCTTGAACTATATCTGTTTAATTGATGGGCCTGTATTCCTTATCTGGGAGGAAAGTTCTTTCATCCTTTTCTGATTATTAATCCATCAATTAATGGAATAGGTTTATTGCCTTGACATCTTCAGCTGTCCTTCTAAAGGCTCTTATTTTCTATTTTCTGGTTGCTCATTACAATCTTCTGTGGAGCTTTTTAAAAAAATACCTGTGCCTGTGTCCTCACCTCAAACTAATTAAATCAGAACCGCTCTGGGTACACGCAGTTCTAAAAGCTCCCCTGGAAATTGAAAGGTGCAGCCAGAGTGAGAACCACTGTTTCTCACTAAAGTGATCTTAGTTAAATGTTGCTTCATTATTTTCATTGGGCAAATTATCTTTTTTCAGTTGCCTGGGCTCAGCCATTTAAGGCTAAACATCCTCAAGTAGTTTCTCTTTCTTCCTGCCCAGTTTAATTTCTTGTTTTAACAAAATAGAGGACAGAGCAGGACATGGGATTCGAGTTGTAACGTGATCATTTTCATGTATTACTTCTAGGCTGTTCTGTAGTGTGTACATCTCGCATTCTTTTCTCCCTCAAAATTGTTTCCTTCCTTTTTAAATCCATTCACTTGTCTGCCCAATGTTTAATTCACTTACTTGTGGTCTCTTTTTGGAAAATTCTGAATATAAGTTTTGTTGGTTCTAGCTCCAAAATACATCTGAGTCATCTTCTATTTTCATTCTCCACTGCAACACCCTTGTCTAATCTTCCATTTTCACTTGCCTGTAAATCGGTCTCCTATGAGATCTCTCAGCTGCTAATCACACCCCTATCTAATCCAATGAGCTTTTTAAAATGTTTTTAAAATGTTTTTTAATTTTTCAATTATAATTGGCATACCATATTAAAGTACACAACATAGTCATTACACATATTACTTACAAAGTGATCACCCTGATAAATCTAGCACCTATCTGACATTATACATATTACAATATTATTGAATATATTCCCTATGCTGTACTTCATATCCCTGTGACTTTTGTAATTACAAATTCACACTTAATCCCTCTCCCTGTTTCATCCAACTCCCCAACTCTTCTTATCTGGCAACCCTCAAAATATTCTGTGTATGAGTTTGTTTCTGTTGTGTTTATTTTTTTCTTTAGATTCCACATGTTAGTGAAGTCACATGGCATTTGTCTTTTACTTCACTCACCACAATACCCTCTAGGTCCATCCATGTTGTTGCAGATGGCAAGATTTCATTCTTTTTTTTTAAGCTGAGTAATATTCCTTTATATATATGTACTAGCTCTTCTTTATACATTCATCCATTAATGAACACCCAGGTTGCTTCTTTATCTTAGCAATTGTAAATAATGTTTCAATGAACATATGAATTCACTTGTCCCTTCAAAGTAGTGTTTTGGGTTTCTTTGGATAAATATCCAGAAGTGGGATTACTGGGTCCTTCTATGTCTCTTGCTATACCTTTGTTTTAAAGTCAATTTTGCTGGTAGTAGTATTGCTACCCCAGCTTTTTTGTTTCTTCATTTCTATTTTTATGAAATATATTTTCCATCCCTTTACTTTTAGTTTGTCTCTTTTGATCTGAAGTGAGTCTCTTATAGGCAACATATGTAAGGGTCTTGCTTTCTTATCCTTTCAGCCACCCTACCTTTTGATTGGAGCATTTCTTTTTCATTTGAAGAACCTGTTGATAGATACATAGTTATTGCCATTTTATTATTTATATTTTTGATACATATATTTTTCTTATTAAAGTTCCTCCAACATTTCCTTTAATGTTGGCTTGGTGGTGATGAACTCCTTTAGCTTCTTCTTGTTTGGGAAGCTCTTTATCTGCCTTCTGGCCTGCAAAGTTTCTGCTGAGAAGTCAGGTGGCAGGTTCATGGGAGCTCCCTTGAAACTGCTTCTCTCTCGCTGCTTTTAAGATTCTCTCTTTGTCTTTAACCTTTGACATTTTAATTAAGATGTGTCTTGGTATGGGTCCCCTAGGGTTCATCATGTTTGGGACTCTCTGTGCTTCCTGGGGTTGTATGTCTATTTCCTTCACCAGCTTAGGGAAGTTTTCTATTATTTCTTTACATAGGTTTTCAATTTCTTGCTCTCCCCTCCTTCTGGTATCCGCATGATGTAAATGTTCATACACTTGATGTCCCAAAAGTCCCTTAAACTATCCTCATTATTTTTGGATTCTTCATTCTCGTTTCTGTTTTGATTGGATCTTTTCTGCTACCTTATCTTCTACATTGTGGATTCGATCCTCTGTTTCATATAATCTACTATTGATTTTCTCTAACGTATTCCTCATTTCAGTTATTGTATTTTTAATTTCCAACTGGTTCTTTTTTATATTTTCCATCTCTTTTGTTAAAGTTCTCACTGAGTTCATCTACTCTTCTCCTAAATCCATTGAGCATCCTCATATCCAGTTTTTTGAACTCTGGGTCTGGTAGAGTGCTTATCTTCATTTTGTTTAGTTCTCTTTCTGGAGCTTCGTGCTCTTCTTTCATTTTGGACATATTTCTTTGTCTCTCCATTTTGGCTGCCTCTCTGTGTTTGTTTCTTAGTAGAGAGGCCTTATGTAGTAGGTGTGCTGTGGGGCACAGTAGCACAGCCTTCTCTGGTCACTTGAGCCAGGTGCTCCAGGTATGTGCATTGTACAGGTGTGTGTGCCCTTTTGTTGTAGTTGAGCCTTGGTTGCTGTTTGATCATCAGTGGGAGGGACTGACCCTTGGGCTGATTGGTTGTGAGGATTGGCCACGACTATACTGGAGGAACTGTTGTTAAAGGGCTGATTCTACAGAGAAGGATTCACTTTGGTGGGGTTCTGGTGCCTTCTGAGTTTGCCCTTTGGGTATGTTGTCCACAGATATAGCCCTGATTTGAAGCCACCCACTGTGTGTATGGGTGCTGGGGCCTCCTGGAAGTTACCCTGCTGGAGACAAGATAAGTCGCAGCCTGTGTCTTTCCAGGGGCCACCTGGCATGAGCCACCAATCAATCCACAGATAGCTACCACCTGCTATGGGCTTAGAGGTGCCTAGAGAGGCCAGGCCACAAACGGAGACTGACTGCCGCTATTGCTGTGTTTGGGACTGCTTGGCAAGAGGTACAGGACATGTAGAGGCCAGATGCTGCTTGTTTGGGTTTTGGGAACCTTTGAGAGATTTTAGGAAAGTTCAAGCATGAGCCAAGACTCACCTTTTGTATGAAAAAGCCACTGGAAGCAGCTCGGATGGGCCCTCAAGTTGGGGGAGGGGCAGGGTCTCAGAAACTCACCTGGGCGGGGCAGCCAGTGTAAGCTGCTTTGATGGAGACTGATATGGTGGCTGCCTGCCCCTGCAGGCGGGAAGGTGAGTGGGTGCAACAAAAGAACAATGGCTTCTGTCAACACCTCTGAGGGAAAGCTGCCAATCCAGCCCTCTCCCTGAACCCTGATAATTCAGTTCCTCCCCATGTGTCTCTGGCACTTTTGAGCAGCTGCCTCAGCGCTGGAACTCAGAGTGAGTCCATCAGCAAGTAAGTCTGGGTGCTGGCCCTTTAAAAAGAATATCTGTGACTTCTGCAGCCCTCTATCTCACTAGCCCAGCCCAAAATCTCCGCTGTTTTCCCAGTGATAGGTGTGGAGACTTCTCTCCCTCTCACTGGAGCCCTGGGCTGGGGAGCCTTGTGTAAGGCAGGGACCCCTCACTCTTCCAGGCAGACCTCTGCAGCTGAGATATCCCTCTGGATTCTCAACTGCCACACCTGCATGTGCGACCAGCTTGTTTGCATCTCCACCCCGCCTATCTCAAGCTGGCTGCTTCTGTGTGTCCCCAGCTGCAGGACATCTGGTCAGCTAGACCTCAGGTGACTCCCAATGATGGCTGTCTTGCAGTTTAGCTGTAACTTTGATGTCATTGTGAAAGGAGGCAAGCATGATGCTTACCTACTATGCAATCTTGACCAAAAGTCAAGAATGAGCTTTTTAAAACCAGATTGAACCAAGTCATTTTGTAATAATTCCTGTCTCATCTCATGCTACTTTTCTCACTTCCTCATTGAGCTGAAGATAGAATGACCTCTAATAATATACCTCTTGTCTCAGTCTTTATGTATGCTTTTCTAGAGCCTGGAAAATTATTTTTCTCCTTCGCACTTCAATGGCTCCTTCTCATCCATCAGATCTCAGATTAAATATTATGCCCTGAGAAAGGCTTTCCTTGGCTACTTTAAATACTATTTTCTAACCCAAGACACTGTTTATTTTCTTCATAGCTGTCTTACGATCCGAATGTATTTAATTTATTTGTCTGTTTGTTTTCTATAAAATATAAATTTCAAGAGAATTGGATTTTTGTTTCCCTGCTCTTGTAATTCTCGGCACTAGAAGAGAGCCTGGCACATAGAAAGTGCTAATGAATAGTCTTCGGTAAAGACTTGTGGACACAATCACATTGTTATTCATAGGGGAGGGGGAAGGGAGTTTGGCTTTTTGTCGCTCATTATGACAACTTGACTCTTTTAAACTCTGAGATAAATCCAGATAAAGATTGAATTTAAGATGCTTCCATGTGCGAGTCATTTCATTTTCAAACACTCTTGATCTATCTGGATTGAATTATGGGAAACCCTAAATATTATGCTCAAAGTAGAGAAAAAAATGGCCTTGACCTTTCTGCACTTTGGCTTAATCTGGAGAGGGATTCCTTCACTCATCTTTTCTACCACACTGAGTTGTTTTAAGTAGGAAAAGCACTTAGATCATAGTCCTTCCTTCTCTAAGCATTGCAGCTCAGCAGAAAACCACCTGAATGGGAGACCTGGAGCTGTCCTGGCAGAGTGTTCTAGAGTTTTCATTTCAGTGGTCTACGCCACATCAGTTTAATGTTCAAAACTTTGATCCTCTTATCTTTTTTAGATAGCACTCAAAGGTTATCATTTATCTGTTGCTTTTTCAAACAGTCTGTGGCCTGATAATACTTATATATAACTGTTTTTTTTTTCATTTATCCCGTTGTATCAGAGCTACTTTTCATCTTTATATTGAAAATCTAGCATGTTGTGCTGGAATCTGAACCATATCTAAATTCAAGGTTGTTGGTGCCGAGTATACACAGGGTCATATGTTTTGTATGAGTGGGAGAACCATGATCAGTTTTCATGCATTTATCCAGTCATTCATTTATTGAACAAATATTCTGGACTTCTACTCTGTACTTATGGTCTAGAAACAGAACATAGCAATAAAAAGACAAAAATCCCTTTCTCCCAGGAGCTTATATTTTCTCATTACTGTTATATTATCTATAAGCAAATTATTATATGTAAGCAAATTATTATACCACTTTTAATTCTCAACTTTCTTTCCTGCATTTTTTTATTTTGGGTTTACCAATGTGATTTCCTTTCACGAATACTTATTTCTAATTTCTTAACCTTTTTCATTTGAAGATGTTGTTTAAAAATGTATCTTAAAGCCTCGTAAGATTTGAAGGTCATTCTTTCAGGATTTCAAGAATTCATTGTAATTCTCAGTGTGCGCTGAGGAAGGGTAAAGGACCAATGACATGAAAAATGTTAAAAATATCTCTTTAATATGAATATTCATTTAAAAGTTTAGTTCTTACTATTCTGCAATTTCTTAGAAGTTACCATCATAGGAAGTGGCACTTCTGTCAAAAAAAAAAAATCCTTTATAGAAAATGAAGACAAATTTTTATATTTAAACAAATTGAAATATCAAACAAAAAGCCTAGGTATTGTTATTTTCTTGATGTGTACGGTGTCTTTTAAATCCATGGTGTATCGGCTCTGCTATTAAATCTAATACTAAAAGAGATAAATAGCAAAATCATAGATCCTTAATGATATTATTGTGAGTAGTTATAATTATTTTAAAAAGTGTTTGTACTGAATTGTTTAGGAAGTGGCAATAGGGATATTAAGAACATAATCTATAATTATCAATTCAGATTAAATTTATTGAGCTCTCTTAGAATATTGAATATGGCATTTTAACAATATCAAGTATAAATATTGGTATGACATTTTAACAATTTCTACTATAAATCGGGCCACTGTAATGAAAACAGTACAGAAAAAAGGAATGTAAATTATAAAATGAGAGAAAACACATGTATCAATGCATCTATGGAAGTAAGCATTTGCTCGCCTGTCCCATGAGTAGTATGAATCAGGTAGCTTCATGAAAATCAAGTATTAAGCCTTAAAATATAATTTTAATAAGATCTTTTCTCCTCTCCTCTTGTAGAAACCTTAAATATGAAAGGAAACCAACCATTTGCTTAATCAGACAGTTATGTTCTCATAGTATTTTGCTACTGGGGGCCTTTAAAATACACAGAAGTAAATATAGTCATAATGGTTCTGTGGTTCCAAAAGTGTGACTTGTAACCAATAGCACCAGCATCACCAGGGAAATTGTTAGAATTCTACAATCGCAGACCTCATTCTATATCTAATGAATTAGAATCTCAGGGGTCGAGCCTGAGCAGTCTTTGTTCTAACAGCCCTTAAGATGACTGCTGTACACTGAAATTTGACTGCACTAGACAATTTGAAGAGTACTGGGACCAGTGTGAAGCCATGTAGAGTTGATGGAATGGAAGGTCTATTACTTTTCCTACTGCTGGGCAACAAAGTACTAATTTAGCAGCTTAAAACTTTTTTTTTTTTTTTACTCTCCTAGTGTCCATGGATCAGGAGTTTGGGCTCTGCTTCATGGAGTCCTCTGTAAGGCTACAGTCGAGGTGTGGGCAGGCTGCATTCATTTCAGGAGCTTGGGATTCTCTTCTAAGCTCAAGTGGTTGTTGGCAGAATTCATTTCTGTCTTCTTCCTGATTGTCAGACAGGGGCTATTGTCAGCTCCTAGAGGCTGCTGCCGGTTCCTTGCCATGTGGTGCTCTCCCAGGCTCTCTCAAAACACAGAAGCTTACTTTTGACCTCAGGGTGGGCCATAGTCCAAATTAATCTCTCACCCCTGCCTCTCGTCCTTCCTAGGATATCTTTTCAATGACCTCAAAATCAGCGGATTTGGTCTGTATTGGTCTCTTCACTCTTAATATAGTCTACATAGTTTATTTATATTATGTACTAAGTGCCTAATAATTGCTAAAAGTTAATATATATTTCCCATGTGCTAGGCATTACTTAAATGTTTTATATGCATTATTAATTAATTCATTCAACAAATATTTACTGAACAGCTGATACTCTGTATCGAAAAGTATAGGGGTAAATAAGACAACCCCAAACCCCTATTTTTATGGAGTTTTATGTTTTAGGGAATAATCTCTAATTTTCAAAATCTATGACATGGATATTATTGTTATTATTTTCATAGTTTGGGAAACCAAAGCACATAGCAGCTAAATCCATCTTTTATTTATCTTTTCTGTTCGATTGTGAACTCCTTCTAGGCAGAAATGAATGACCTTTATCTTCCCCCATTGTCCAGTGGAGCACCATACATATAGTTATAGAATTAATTATTTTGCTGAAGATGAACATTTATTTCATGCTTTCTGTACACTAGAGACAAGCTCTACGGTAGTATCATTAACCTCATTTAGAAATCAGAAAATAGGCAAAAAGAAGACAAGGGACTTGTCTTTGGTCTAGATGCTTTTTGCTCTATACCAGCGGTCCTCAACCTTTTTGGCCTCAGAGACCGGTATTCCTATGAGAATCTAAGGTTTGATGATCTGAAGTGGAGCTGAGGCAGTGATGCTAGCACTGGGGAGTGACTGCAAATGCAGATGAAACTTCACTTGCTGGCCCACTGCTCACTTCCTGCTGTGCAGTCTGGTTCCTAACAGGCCATGGACCGGTACTGGTCCATGGCCTGGGGATTGGGGACCCCTGCTCTATACTATGTCTGTGGAACCTGATCCATGTGGTTGCATGTAACTGTAGTTCCTTCATATCCCTCACTGTATAGTTTTCAATTCTCCAAAGCCACTAAGCATACACTATGCTAAACCTACCAATGCATGACTTTGCATGGAGAAGGTAAGTGAGCTCCTCATTTCTCCAATTTCCATCTGTAGCTACTCCATTTCTATACACCAGAGGAACTGGGCTGGGCTTTAGGAACAGTGAGAAGGGGTCTCAGTGTCCACCTTAAAGAGCTCATCATTGTTGGAGAGGCAGTGACTGCTAGTTGACCCTTGAGCTGAACCTGGGCATTAAAGAACTCCTGGACCCTCCTCTGGCATTGTGATATAGTTCTGCTATTTTAAAAGAATGCAGTCTTGAGAGAGTAAGGTGACATTGAGACTGTTGGACTGTATGTATGTGACTGCACCCTTTAGGGCCTCTATATAAACTAAAATTCTGGTGGGCGGATAACAGACATCTACCTCTCTTGCAGAGCCCAAGACAAGCCTCATGCCTAAGTTCCCTTGCTTAGCAAAACTGCCACCCAGCAGTTTGGAATGATTTCCTGTTTGCTTCAGTCTCTCTTTGCCTTCCATGTGTGGGGGCCTGTTTCAGACTGCACTCAGGAAGTTCTTGAGAGTGTGAACCAACAATAATACAAAGAGCTCATGATTCACTTGTCAGTTTTTAAATCCGGGTTTGCCTATGGTTTGCAAATGATACTAAGTGCTTCTCTCAAAAAATTTGAGGATAATTCTTGTATTATCTAAGTATCCTTTTAACACGAGTCTGCAGATATTTAAGTTGCACTGAATTTTTGTGGATGGTTTGAGGGGCTCTTGTGCTACTCTTCTGCTAAAGAATGTTAGGGTCTCTACTTAATTTATGTGCCTCAGGATATCATCAGATAGTGTAATGGCCATACTTAAGAATTCAATTAATTTTTCACTTTCATGTATATTAAAGTGCTTTGTGAAGTGCTGTGAAATGATGTAATTATCATTGTTGTTGGGTTTATGCTTTCTCAGCACAGTCAACTCAAGGAAATACCTGGGTGATTGAATTTATTCTTTTTTCTTTTTAAAATGAAGAGTTAGAGAAGTACAAATTAGTAGTTGACAGTTGGTCACGGGAATGGAGAGCCCAGTGTAGGGAATGCAGTTAGCATTAATATGATGACTAAGTGGAGGGCCAGGGGAGGGAGGGAACAATTGGGGGGATCGTTTTATGAACTATATAGATATCTAATGTACTGTATACTTGAAACTAATTTAAATAAATAATTTTTAAAAAATGTTTATCAAATTGGAGACTTTCTCTAAGGACAGGAAGTAAAATTTAACACATGCTTCCAGGCTTCTCTATATTCTCAAGTATGGTTTACAACTTCAAGCATGGTTGTCCTGACTGGCAGATACCTTTTATCTTCTTTTTACAAGATAAGATTGATCTATTTTTTTTTTTTTTGTTAATACACTACTGGCTTTATATACTGGTAGTAGACTTTGGGAAAAAGTTTAAGCTGATTTGTGCTGCACTGTTTACTGTACAGCTACATTCAAAAATACAATGAATGCATAAATTAATAACTTTAAGAAGGGTGCAGTGTGAGAGTATTCACATTCAATTATAGAGATGATTTATTACATTAATACAATAGTGATGTTGGTCAAATACAATATGGTGAATAAAAATAAAGTGGCAGGCTAGCAGAATTTCAGCTTTTGAGTTTAAGGGAAAAAAGAGAGATGATAAATGGTTAAAAGGCATTGTTAATAGCTCAAAGGCATGTGCTGTAAACCCTTATTTTAGTGTCAACCCTTACAAAGGACACCAGGAAAATGAACTTGAATATTCTTTTGATGAATTAGCTTCTTAAAAACTGAAAACCCTTTTATATACTTTGGAAAGAATTGCTAGCAAAAAGGATAAGAGGGTGGGTTTTAATGGAGGTAATCCTCTAAGAAATTACTCCCTAGCAGTTGGAAATATAGAAAAGCAAGATAAACTGGTAATAAGCCTGTAAAATCCTATCTTACACATTGTCTTAATTGATACTTTGGATCTGGATTAAATTGTGCTCAGTAGTCATCATGAGAAATCCTATTTTTTATATATTCTTTTTCCACCCCTCTTATTGAACTAATGATCACTTTCCCATTTTCAAGTTATGAATGAAGCCATTGAATACAGTTATTGGGTAGAAGCCATTGAATACAATTATTGTGTAGAATCCTAGTTCTTGGATTAAGATCATGGATCTCCAATGAACCTTAATGTATTCTATAAAAGGTGATTTTCAGATTTGCTTGATTATCAGAATCACTCATGGAGACTGTTAGAAATGTGAATGCCTGAGTCTCTCCTCCAGAGATTTTAGTTTTATAGATCTGTGAGGAGCCAGACAAATGTAGTTTATGATACATGAATAGGATTGAGAATCCTATACCATCATTGATGCAAAGTACATTTTATAAAGAGGTGAGAATTTTTTTAACTAATTATATTTCGGCATTAGTTTGAATTTATATTATTTTAAATATTTGTATCTATAGAATTAATTTTTATTATTTAAGTAATAAGAGTGCACTGTGGAAGCATCAAAAAAAGGGAAAGTAACTTCAAATATAGCCACAGTTAAATGTTTTAAAAATGCAAATAGAAATTTAGAGTTTAACTATAGTAATAGAGCATTTGCATTTGCAATTGGGAGCAGAAATTCATAGGTCCTCCTTAGAGTTGTTTTTCTTATATATAATCAGATATTATTTGTTGAAATTGGCATTCTTTATTGAAGGGAGGATCCCATCCATTCCTTCTCCTATCCAAATGTTTTTCTGTTTCCTTTCCTCAAGGAAGTCGCATATCTGAGTTTAGCATGAGGATTTGGCAAAGCTGATAATGGGCTTTTGGAATTAACTGTCCTGGGAATGTACCAAACTGGTGTGACAGCTGTTCACTCACCTATCCATTTACCCATTTAAGAATCATTTACTGAGTACCTACCAATGTGCCAAACACCATGCCCTGTGTTGGTGGTGTTCAGCCCTTTCCCTGGAGAAACTTCACACTCGTCTGGGAGACAGACAAACAAAAAATTATGGTATATTGAATATGTGCTGTGAAAGATGTGTGCACAGGATGTGTTGAGTATACAAATAAGGGCTATCTAAATCAGAGTAAGGAGTCAGGGAGGAAGAACATACAGAAAGGATGTGAAAGCAAGATGTCAGACCTAGAAAATGTTCATGTATGGCCATTGCTGAATATGGAAACCATTATTAAGGAACACACTAATCTTCACTTATCGCATTTACTGCCTTGAGAGAAAAAGAAGCTCTTCTTTGTTCTCTGATGTTCCTTTTTTTATAGTGTCCCATTCTTTTTCATAGTTGCATTATCTTTTATTATATTTCAAAGGTCTTAATAATACTTCAAAAATTTCTTCTTGCATAGTTTTTTTTTTTTTCCTGAAAAGCTTTTTTGTTTTTGTTTGTTTTGGTTCCTGTCTTTCAAGGTAGAGGTCAGATTCTCTGGAAAAGCCCTTCCAGTCTCCTGCCCAATGTGTTATATACAGGCCTGCTGTTGACTTCTGTGAAATGCAGAGGTAAAGGTGGGGGTGCAGCAGTCAGAATGTAAATGCACTGGAAAGAGACAGTCGCCCAGGTGATCTGGTTTTATAATGGTGGGATAACTGGTTCTTGTATTTTGCCTTCATTTACACCTGCACCTCAAGCGGGGTAGTTTGTGTGTGGAGGTGCAGTTATGTGGTGTAAAATAAGGTTGCTGCTCACTTGCCGCATTACCGGGTTTGCATTTTGCCTTCCTGGGTCTGCTGTCAGTTACCATGAGTCAGTTATTTCCTTTCTAATTTCAAAATGTGAGTTCCTTTTCTCTAAAATTTCTGTTGTCAGTGTGGCTTTGCGTCTTAAAACAACCCGGTTATGACATGGTTTCAGGAAGGAGAGAATAAATTTCCATGTCCTAAGTGCCTCCTTTCATAGGATGCTGTGCTGAGAATTTAATCGATTGTAATTCCAGGGACAGGTGTGATAGTTGTATCAATTTTGCAGTGTAAGGAATGGGATTTCAGAGAGATGATTAAGTAGCCAAAGAGCTAACAAGTGGTAGAGCTACAGCCAATAAGTGGCTCTCAGATCTCTAGTGTGTCATCTAGGTTATGAGGGCTCTTGGGCTAACGTTGATCTCAAGGGCAAGCTCGTGCTTTGTGTTTACCAGCTAGAATCCCGGTTCCAAACCCAGGGTTCGGGATTATGACAGTGAGAACCTGTTAAGGGAAATCTGGACGTAGAATAAGACAAGCCCTGTTCTTTAAAGAGCCGACTTTCACCAGCTCTAACGCCAGTAGGGATTGGACTGTGTTCCCATATAAATTTCTTCTTTTAGGAGCTTCAAAAAATTGCATTTTGATCTATTTTAGTATTTTGCTAATTATGAAATGCAAGCCACCTGCTTTCAAATAAGGTGCTGAAATGGAGGATAATAGAGATGTAAATATGGTGACTTTTATGGGCAAAAGCAGATTTTTAGCAGCATGTCTTTAAAAACAAAATACTGAACGGCTGTTTAACAAAATAAATGAAATGCGTTGGTATTACTAAAGAATGTACACATAATTAATTTTAAAGTAAAACTTGGGACCTCATTTGACTGTATTTAGCATCACTAAATTAATTAGATAATTTTATCTATCAAAATATTGTCTAGATTCTAAATCTCTGCTCACTAAAAATACTGATTTTTTTCATGAAAGGTAATTATAAATTAAAAAGATCAATTTTCTTACATAGTTTGTGAAGCCATTGACCCCAGGGCTTCATGTACATAACAGGTACAGAATGGAATACACATTACCTTTTCTGAAGTGGTGATAGGAATAAGAAGAGTTCTAAGATGAGATTTTGGGGGGTGTTACATTGTACATTGGAGAGTAAAGTTTGGAGTGGAGAAACATTTTTAAGTACATCAAATTTAAAATGCAAACGAGTGAAAAGAGATCATTGAAAAATGATATCTCTTCTAACAAGTCTTCTATAACGTGCAAATTTCTTATTCAGCAAGCAGCCGACTTTCGGCCTTTCCCCAAAATTTATATGTTGAAGCCCTACCCCTTAATGTGATGGTATTTGGAGATGGGAACTTTGGGAGGTAATTAGGGTTCCATTAGGTCATTAAGGGGGTAGGGCCCTGATGATGGGATTATTGGCCTTATAATAAGGTGGTGGGGTGAAGAGTGAGAAGGAAAGAAAGAGAGAGAAAGGTCACTATCTCTTCCCTTTGTGAATTTGTCTGCAAGTCAGAAGGAGGGCTATCACCAAACCAGTATGGCACTGTGATCACAGGCTTCTAGCTTCCAGAATTTATACCATTTAAGCCACCTAGACCATAGCATGTTGTTATGGCTGCCCAAATGGACTATTACAGCCCTCAGTGTTGTATTTCACCTTGTTCTAAGCGTCTTCTCTGTTCTCAGTGTAAAATATACCCCATGATACCTTCAAAACTTCTACTTCTCACCACTTGGCAATGTCCCAGTTTTTGAAGAGAAGCTGAAAAATCCAGATTTTTTTATACGAAATTGCCTAACATTTTTTAAATTGTCTTATTGTTTCATAATATAATACACTTCTGTGCTTTATCTACCCATAAGTCTCAAGTTTACAAACTTTATTTTAATGTGTATGTCCTATCTTCTAAGCTCCCTAAAGGGAGTGCTTGTATTTTATTTTTGTTCTCTAATTCTCAAGGTTGGTAATCAAATAATATGTGTTCTTGTTGATGGTGATTTTACTTGTTTTTACTCTTTCCCTTCTCTTCTTTAGGTAAAATATTCTTATTACATTCATGCTTCCATTCTTCTTCAACTATATTCTTAGTTCATTTGCTTGTAATCCTTTGATCACTCAGATTTTGTTGAAGACTCTTGTTAAGAGAAACCTACTCGTCTGTACTCACCACTTTTTAACCATATACTTTTGTCTCCCAAAGTGGGAGAATTGTCATGGAGGTCTCTTTTAAACAGAGAGCCTTGAATGGTACATAGAAAAGAAAAGAATCTACAAATGCAAAATGTAAGGAAGGTTTACTAGGATTTCTATGTTTTTATCTTTTTCATCATCCACTGTCTTGATTGTTATTTCAGCCATAGTGCTGTGTTTATTGCTCTGTGGTCCAAGTTCTCTTAGGTTCAGTGGAAGGCTTTTATTTATCTATTTGTGCCTATTATATGAAAATTAATCTTTAAATGGCTTTACACCTGTTTATTCATTCTGCAAGTGATGTTGCTGAATGTCAGTGGTTGTTTTCGATGCTAATACTGTTTCTTGACTTGTTTTATTTGGATTCTCATCATGTCTGCAGGCCTACAGTATCTAATAAATAACAATAATGAATTCTTTACCAGTTTCTGTTCCTCCCTCACCACAATCTTCCTGGAGTCAAATGGAGAAATGTTCTTTTTCTCTGGTTTCATATTTGGCACATATAGTGTTCGATCAAAATGTTTATAAAATGAAGTTAGTTGGCATTTCAGTGATGTAGTACTGATAGAATTTTTTATGAGCTATTTTTCTGCAACTGTTTTTCATCATTTGATTTTTAGGATAGTTAGTATATTTTCATAGTTCAAAAATAATATAAAATTCAAAAAGATATGCAGTGAAAAGTCTCACTTTTACCTTTTCTCCTTTTTTTCCCAGTCCTTAACTCTCAATTCCACAGGTAAATACTTTTATCATTTTTTAAATATACCCTTCCAGTGTTTGTTTATGTTTTTATTTATTCATTTTATAAAAAATACAAGTTACCATTGTTCTCCTTTTTTCCGTTTCCACTTAACATGTCTTGGAGCTTCTGTCATAACAAAACAGGGAGCACCATATTCTTTTATATAGTTGAATAGTATTTCATTTGATGAAGGTACCATCATTTATTTAACCCAGGTCTTAATGGTGAACATTTATTTATTTCTAGTATTTAGGACATGCCATATTATAACAGAGACCCTCCTATAGACCTCATATCACATTTATGCAAATATATTCATACAGAATAATTTCCCAGAAGTGGCAATGCTAGGTTGAAAGGTCTGAGCATTTGTGATTTTGTCAGGTATTGGTAAATTGCCTTCCACAGGAGTTGTACCAGTTTATGCTTCCAGCAACAATGTGTGAGAATGCTCTCGTAAGGCTCACCTTTAGAAAGCTTTATCAAGCTTTTGGACTATACCAGTCTGATGTTTAAATATTTTCTTTCGATGCAGAGTTAATATGTATTATGAGACCAGTTGAACATCTTTTCATATGGTTAAAAGCCATTATTATTTCCATTTATGTATGAATTGTATGCTCAAACCCTTTACCTATTTTTCTGTTGGGTTGTTAGATTTTTTTCTTATCAATTTCTCAAAGGTTTTAATACATTACAATGATATCATTATACATTATATCATTCTTCGTGATTTGAAATTTGTTTTGGTGAGGTGTTTTGCTATGCAGAAAGTTTTTAAATTTTAAGATTCATTTAACTGTATTTATCTTTTATGAATTTAGGGTTTTGAGATACAATAGAAAGGCTTTTCCTACACCACAATCCCCAACACACAATTTTCTTTCAGCATTTTATAATTTCATCTTTTTAACATGGAAATTTGTTCGATTTATTCATTCACTCATTAAACAAATGCTACTGAGTATCTTTCATGTCCTGGGAACTATATGAAGTAGTTGGGATGTATTAATGATAAAGACAGACAAATGTCTTTGCTCTTGTCATTTACATTCTAGTGGAAGAAGATAGATTAAAAACAACAATAACAAAATAAGTTAATCATGTAGTATGTCTGAAAGTGATGAGTCCTTTAAAATTAAAATAGAAAAAGTCAGTGAATGGAGAACTAGAATACCAAGTGGCAGGTATAAGCAGCAATTTTAAATAAGGTGATTGCTGCAAATCTCACTGCGAATAAAAGCCAGGAGGAAGTGAGAGACTTATGCAAAGCTCTGGGAGGAGAAAGTTCTAGGTTGAGGACCTAAGTCAAGAGCCTCCTTGAGAAAGAGCAAAATGACAGTGAAACTGGAGTGCAATGAAGAAAGAAGAGAATAGTTGGAGAGAAAACCAGAGCCTCAACAGAGATCAGATTATTTAGAGCTTTTCCAAACTAGTTCAATGAAGTGAGAGAAAGAGTAGAGGAATTTAATCAATTTAGCAATTTAATTTAAGAAATTTAATCATAAAAGAGAGTTAGGACATCAAAGGTCAGGGAAAAGGTGGTAGGACCCATTTTAGTGGAGTCGAAAATTATTATGATTGAGTTTTTTAGGAATAGGCTAGAAAGAGGAATGGCCAGAGAGTGAGAAATTATAAATTGAGATTCTGGAGGTGTAGGAGTTATGACAGCCCTCAGTGCCATCTTGAAAATGAGTGGCTTAGATCAGGTAAATGACATTTTTAAATTAAGTTTATTGGGGTTACTTTGGTTAATACAATTATATAGTTTTCAGGTGTATATTATCATTTAGCATCTATACATTCTACTGTGTATTTACCACCCAGAGTCTAATTTCCTTCAGCTACCATATATTCGAACTTCTTTACCCAATTCACCTTTCCCTATTCCCCTATTTTTGACCCCCTTTACCCCATCTACCTTCCTCCTTCACCCTCCACCCCTACCGCTGATAACCACTAGTCCATTGTCCATGTCCATGAGTTTCTGTTTGTTTGTCCTGTTTATTTGTGGCCTTTAGGTTCATATCCCACATATAAGTGATATCATGTAATTTTCAGCTTTTTCTGTCTGGCTTATTTCACTTAGCGTGATTATCTTGAGGTCCATCCATGTTGTCACAAATGGCAGTATTTCATCTTTTTTATGGCTGAGTAATATTCCATTTTATATGTGTATCAAAGCTTCTTTATCCAATCATCTACCATAAGACACGTTGATTTAATGACATAGTCTTTAAAGGACATGTTTTCAATGACAAGATCATTAAGAGAGATGAAGCCAAGAAAAAGAAAGAGTATAAGGTGGGTTATCCACATGTGATATGGGCTGAATTTTGTCCCTCAAATTCGTATGTCAAAGCTCCAATCCCCAGTACCTCAGAATGTGACTGCATTTGGAGATGGGGTGTAAGCCACAGAGAGAGAAGCCTCAGGGGAAACCAAACCTGCCAGCATTTTTGACTCCCAGCCTCCAGAACTGTGAGAGAATAAATTTGTTTTTAAGCCACCCAGGCTCTGATACTTTGTTATGATAGCCCTTGCCAACTAAGATAGTGTGTCTATTGAATCAACATTCAAGTAGGAAGGAATAGTTTTGGAGAGACAGACAGTGAGTCAGGGGCTATAATTGTTGAGAAATTATGTGGAATGATCTAGATTATATGTTATGTCATAAAAGGAGGGCGTGTTTACTGATATAATTTGATGTCAATGGAGTCAAAACTGGGTGTTTTAGAAAAGGAAGGGTTTGAAAGCAGCAATGAGGATTGAGGGTATCTAGTTCACTTACAGTCCAGTGACACTAGGTTATGAGTCAAAACCAACTTTCAACCCCTTGAGGGCTGTGGGGAGGGCAGGGTGCACAGGGAGAGCCAGGTTTCAGTGTTATGAAGAAGGTGGAGGGAAGAGTTTCAGCAACTGGATGGCTTCAGTGAATGAGACAGAAAAGAGGACATAGGAATCCTTCTAGTGATTAGAGTGTAGGTGTTTTAAGAGCGTGGTGAGAGCCATAAGTAGGGACACAGGGCACACAGAAGTAAGCCTGAGAGTGTTTCAGGCAGAGAGCCACTTCAGGACTTAAGAGTTTAAATTGGAGAGTGGGGAGGATGAGCTTTTGATTAAGGGGATAGGAGTCCTAGGAGGTATGGCTTTAGGCTCTTGATCGGAATGAGGGTGATCTTATTCAGAATGTGCTGTGTCTTGATTCCACGTGATAGCCTTGGGGGCTTCTTGGGAAGCAGAGCATTACACTAAACGTGTTGGCTACTTCACTTCTGCTTCTTTGGAAATTTATTCTGTTTTACGGTGTGAAGTATTGAACCAACTTCATTTTGTTCTAGACAGTTGCCAAGTTAGCTCAAAACCCTTTTTTTGAAAAGTCTTATTTTTCCCTCATGGGTTTGAGCTGCCACCTTTAACAAATACTAAATTCCCCATGTATATCCAGGATTTTGTACATATATGTATTGTTGTCTTTAAAGCTGTTGTGATTAATAAAATAGATGTTCTTTGAGAAGTGTCACATAAATATAGAAGCCTTTGTTAATGTTATTTTCTCAAAAGGTAGCTTTTAAAAATATAAAGCTATTTGCTGTGGCGAGGCGTTAAGCCATTAACATTTTTTGTTGTTGTTATAAAAGAATTACTATACCAAAATGTCGTTTTCCTTCACTGAACTTATAATTCTGCAGATGTTGGTCACTGTTTCTGTGCTAGCATGACTAGGTGCCAATTTTTGAGTATCTTATTAGATGCCTAGTATATACCATAGATTTCAATAGTATAAATAGTTTAAAACAGAAAGAAATCTAACTATGGGTGGTGAACACACAATGCAATATATATACGCCTTACTGTTGAATTGTATACCTGAGACTTACTGGATTTCATTAACTAATGTCACCATAAAAAAAAAAGAAATAATTAAAAATGAAATTAAGGACATATCTAAGTAAAAAAAAAAAAATGAAACAATAGAAATTATTATTTAGGGTTTACAGGAGACTATACCACATCTCAGGGAAGTTGAGGAACTTGCTTAAGTCACACAGCTGGTAAGTGGTAGTAGAGCTAGGATTATACAATGTCTGTGTTCTTCTCTCAAGCAGTAGAAAAATTTTTTTTGCTCTCTTCTCACTTTACTGCTAAATGTGGTATAGGTTAGTTATGTGGTAGAGAAAATATCAGGTAAGATTAACCTTCAGAGCAAATAATATAAGAACACCTTAGTTATTTTGGTTTTGTATGTTTTATTCTCAATTAAAATATTCATAATCAATGCATCTATCTCTATCTATCATCTATCTATCTATCTATCATCTATCTATTTATCATCTTTTTATCCTTCCTTCCACCCCCCTCTCCCTGTGGCAGAAAATGATTATGAAGATAGCTAACATTATGTAATGTAAAACATAAAAAAGTTTTAAAAAGTCACCTGTTTTAATCTTATAAAATACAGGATTATGGAAATACCAATTTCAAAAATATATAATTGAGTGCCTTTTACCTGGTTATCATAATACACATACCTTGAGATGGTCTTTTATTAATAATGCTTATGGAAGTTTGAGAATGAAAGTTCAGTTTCGTCAGATTGTGAAGTTTGTATTCTAATATCCCACAAAAGGGAAGTAAATTTTTAAGCATTTTTTTTCACTTTCACATTAAATTTAACTTAGATTTTAATTTTTCAGAGAAAATGCAATTAAATAATTTTCCAAAGTATCAGAAAAACAAAACAACAGTGCTTTTAGTTTCTTTTATAAATCACAGTTATGGTTTTTTTTTTGTCTTAACACAAATGTGGTCTACATATTGATCACACTATTGATTTCTACTCAGTATGATTATACATTTTGTTCAAAGCTTTTTCTCCTTTTACATTGTGTTGGACAGTAGGCATTTTGAACCCATGTGTGGAAACCTAAGTCACTGTAACAAGAATTCTAATTAAAGATGGAGTTCCCATTGTGTTCTAGCTGCAGGTACCTCAATTCTGTTCCTTGAATATGCCGAGTGCTCTGTTGCCTCAGGGCATTTTCATTAGTTTCCTTATGGCTTTTCAGCCTTTATTTTCCCATTACTCAAAATATCTCATCTATGGAGCACATCTTTGATTTCTTCTTTTTCTTCTTTAAACAAAGTAATCATCTATTGTATCTTCCTTGGATGGTACAATTCCTATCCCATTGAGTATTTTCCATGATCTTTTTCTTCTGTAGCAATAGAAGAAATCAAATGAATTTCCTGTAAATAAATTGTCAGAATTTCCACCAATCTTTATACTCTACTCAATACGGCAAAATTAAAAAAAATATATATTCATAAAAAAGAAACAGAAAGAGAATATTTATCTCTACATAAAAATCTTTAAAGGCTCTATATTTCCCCATTTATTGAAACATTTAAGATTTGTTAGTATGAATAATGCTCGTGAAAGTACTTTGAAATACATTTCAGGTATAAGATATTATTATTTAACTGTAGTAGTTTGAAAAATATCTCCTGCACCAACAATAGACATTTTATCTTTATTTTTAACAGAGCACATTTACTTACACTACTGAAAGTTTACTGCTAAATATTTAAACTTAAAATTATGCAAAGTGTGTTCTTAGAAGATTGGAAATTTCACTATTAATCTAGTTTGCTTGTAATCAGTAAAAGTTCAATGCTAAATATTTGAACTTAAAATCATAGGAAAAAAGGTCCAGAGATTAGTAGTCTTTTATTGATATGCAGTCTGCCTCTGTGGGGAATTGGTCTTCATGGAAAGTCATTTAGACCATTTAACAAGAGAGCAAACCCATTAAAAATATACACGCTCTTGGCACACAAAATCCAGTGTACTAATTAGCCCATTAAGGCAATTACAGATCACTATTAGTAATGCAAAAGTTATATTGGACTCCTCATGGTACCGATGACAAAAAGCCAGGGAGTTCTTATTTTTCTAAATAGAGATAAAGAGTCTGGGTGATTAATTTCAGCACCATTGAGTTAATTTACAATGAGCCAACAGCAGAAACATTTCCGTGGACATAGAACAATGGTAGAAAATACTCATTTTACTTCTTGATGGTAATACATCTATTTGTCGGGGAATACTTCAGCAGAGAAGAAAAAAGTACGACTATCTCTTGACAAGAAAGAAGAAATGTGAAAGGTTTCCTGAAACAGTCTGTGGTCTTCAGTTGTAGTTAAACCTTTGAGGTTTCCTTGACTAGCATGCACATTCGAGAAACTTCTTTAATTGCTGCCTTAATATCTTTCAATCGGTGATCAAAACATTATGACTTCCATTTCAGATGACAACTTCAGATTATGAACTAGAAATAGGAATTTCAAACCTGTTCCCTGAAAGGCACTTATTATCATGTAGTATGGAAAACCATCTTTTTTAAGGAATACATGGTCAGTAAGACTGTAAAAAAAATGTCTGTACAGACTTGTGAAAGACTTTTTTAAGTATTAAAAAAACCTCAGACAACCTCAGAGTTGTTTATAATCACTCTGAAGCAACTGAAATGGCAATTATTTCCACCGTTCAGATATGATTGATGCAAAAAAGTTAAGACATTTTCCTAAGACCTTTCAGTAAGGGAGGAGAAATATTAGACCAGGACTTAGCTTTCCTAACTCTTTGTCTGGCACAAGATGGCATCAATGAGGTGGACCTACCATGTGATTATTTCTCCATTCTTAGTTACCTAATGAATTTTCAGATGCTTGTGCTTTGCAGCATCACACCTTGCAGAAGTGTATTTATTATTATTCACCAAAACATGACAGATGTGCAAAGTCAGGGCAGAATAAATGTGAAGGAAGGACAACCAACAGCATATGTGCAGATGTAATATCTATTAGAATCATCCTCAGTGGTTTTGCCAGGGAATGGAAGCCATCGACAGAACTGCCTGAGGCTGAAGGAGCTCATACAGTGTTCACCTCCAGGACTAATCACAACAGAACAAGTTGGTTTTATTTTTGCTTTGATGATTGTTATTCCCATTGAATGTGTTCGTAAAAACAATGTGTATACATTTTAATTGGTCTATGCCCATGATATAGGAAGACGAACCCAAACTAAACACAATTAATAGCCTGTTTTAACCTCATATGATCCAGGATTGAGGAATCCCCATCGCAAAGACATAGATAATTAAATTGCTTTTGCCAAGTTGCTGCAGCACACATTCCTTAAGAGTGGGTATTTTTTAACTGAGGTTGTTACTAGAACATAGTAGGTAGAGGCTAGGATATTGTTAAACACCCTACAATATATAGAATAGTTTTTCATCATAAAAATTCAACCCTAAGTATTAATAGTAAAATTGAAAAACCCCATCCTAGGATATTTTAGAGATAAAGGGAACTACTCTTCTAGTTATACTTTTATTAAGAAAAAAAAGTGAAAGTTTAAAAGTCAAGAATTAGTAATAACAGTAGTAATTATATACTAACACTAGCTTGTTTACAACTTTGCAGAAACTATGATAAATATTTTACTTATTTCACCTCCTTAATCTTTGTGACCTAAAAATACTTCTTACTATTATCTTCATTTTATAGATGAGAATTCTGAGATCACTGCCCACTAGCTAAAGCTAGGAAGTGGTGGCATTATCATGCTAGAATAATGGGGGAAAGGAGCAATTGACTCACTGGCGTGGTTTCTATGGGCACTAGAAATATGGCTTTCAAAAATGGAAGAAAAGATAAATTTCTGTGATCTGAGGCTGTGATAGAGGATAGCTTGGTGAGATTTGGAGTTTCTAAGCACACATTCTAAAAATGATAAGAGAATAATTTCAGCAAAATAAAGAATGGCTATTTTATGAAGAGACATGTTAATCATTTTGTGTCTTATAGTAGATGCTGTCAGTATCCTTATCCATACCACTGAACACAGATAGTTTCCGTACTTGCAGACCTGACCCAAGATGTTCCTATTGTAAACATCTGCATCTCTTTGCCTGAGACTTTTCTTGAAAAGATGGAGAGTTCTCAGCCTGCATGGGGCAGACTCAATATGTTTTTAGAGTTAGTTTCTATATTAAAAGCCTTCATTAATAGTTGGCAAGAATGTGCATAACAAGTCAGCTTCCTTGGCCTTCGGAGGTGGACTCTCTGCAGCTTCCCAAGCTCCTCAGCAGAACTGAGCCTCTGTTGAAGTGAACCACTGTGGAGTAGTGTCCATCCTGCTTTCTAACATCTCACACTGAGTTACCTCCTTTCCCTGTCTCATTTACTCTGTCTTCTATAGGTGATTCCTAGGATGGCATTGCACTCATAACCTTGCTCAAGGTTTTCTGGTGGAAGCCTGCCTAAGATGGGTGTTCTCCAACTGTGGCAGGTTTTAAAAGATCATGGCAAAACAAGACATGAGGGATAGCCAACTAAAGATGAATATGAAAAAACCAAAGGACTGTAAAATGTAGAATAAACTAAAGCCTTTGAAGACTGTTGTAGGTAGCCTAAATGGCTGTCTTAAGAACTAAAGGAAGAATGATGAAGATTTGAGAAATGTACGTTTCAGTGTTGAAAAACCAATGTTGCTTCTAGCTTCTCTGTTGAGAAAAATTATCTTTACTTTTAATAAAAAGGGTTGAATGAATGTCAGTGAAAGGAAATTAAAACCTAAATTTCTTGAAGAGGTGAAGACTTCTCAGTCTACAAGGAGAAGGCCAGACATATTTAACATTATTCTCTTTGGGAAAAGCCTTTAACTAATGATTGACAAGAGTTTGTACATAGTGACCCTGCTTCTTTGCCTCTCTGAAATGTCCTCTATGCAGTTTCTGAGGTCTTCACCAGTTTAAATTATTTAAATATCTTGATTCAGACAAATTATTTTGCAGGAAATAGGAAACCTAAAGATGATATTGTCCAACTTCAGTCAGAAGTCTTAGAAGAACCATGAAAAATATGTAAGGATTGATATTATCTATATTTTTAATAAGTGCAAAGGTATTTTATTGATCAACTCTAATATTTCTCTTAAAACATCTGGACAGGTTTCTAAAATAACATTTGTCAAGTGCAATTATAACCCTTTGCAGACTGCATGGATTCTTTAATTATTGCTGGTTTGCCTGGACCTATAAAGAATGAAAAGACTCAGAATTCTCCCCATCCAGTATCAGATGATTTTTTCCTACCATTTATGACCCTGACTGTTATAGTTTTTAAATGATGTAAAAATTAAAAGTATATATTAAACCACAGATGTGATTTTTATCTCATAGAAAAATGTTAGCTAGGGAATCTTAACTAGATGGCATAGCTAACCCTCTTTTAAAAATGAGCCTCAAAAGAATGAAAAGGAGTGCATTTAGAAACAACTTTATTTCTTTTTTTTAATTTTATTTTCCCCCTGTTGATTGCTCAGAGCTTAATATAGCCTAAAAGACCAAAAGAAATTAAACCAGCCATGAGATAACTGTATACATTATGAACTATTTGAAGTGATTCTCACTGTATTAACTTAAATATTAACATAAAGATACAATTAGGGTGACAATTAATGTTTTCCAGTAAAACATTAATGATACGAATGTCTGGGAACAGGAATCATACATAAAGGTATTCTATAGTTACTTTTGTGCCCTGCTTTTTAAACTCATTTAGTTTAGACATCTTTGCCTTTCTTTTCAACTGTGTGAAAAGAAGTTTCTGTGTGCATATTTATAATTTAATATGAGCCCTCCATAAATATTAAAACATTAATCTATTTAACATATCACACTGTTTTCAGATCTCCTCAGACATATTCCAAAATAGGGAATCCAATGAGTAAAAACAGTGATATTTCTCATTGTTCTCCCTGTGACATGTCACAGTTTACTCATCTCAAAGTGTCTGTATTTTTAGTATTTTAGCCTGGTGGTGGTGGAGGCGAGGGATAATGAGAGCATGGGTCCTGGTGCATATGGCGATGGTTAGAGCTATTAGCATTATGGTGGTAATTTTTAAAAATTATGTAGAAGAAATTAATAATTTGGCTAGGAAGTGTTGAGCTATCTGCTTCTCAGCAGCACGTTAACTCAGAGTAGGGCTATGGCCACGTTAATGCTATCCTTTTATGTTAAGTCTCTAGTGGCTGAAAATTGTCATCTCATGAATGCCTTCTAGTGTTTTCTAAAGCTCCACATGGCTCCTTAAGAGTATACGTAGACATTCGAACCTGATTGTAAGTCATCCGACAATATAACTCAGTGTTTTGTAAAATCTTCTTCTTAAGTAAAATTGTTGAGCCATCAGGCAGGTTTTACTTTGTCAACACATCCCACCCAGCTCATTAAACGTTTGTGTGCCCAGGAGACAAATTAAACACTATGTGGGTCAGTTGTTTTCTGTTTCTTTTGTCAAAGCTTATTCTCAGACCAGCCTTGCAGCAGCTTTCTCACTTACAGAGGAGTGCTGGCTAGTCAGAAGCATGAGAAAACAGGGTGTTTTGATTATATGAGGAGTCTGTCCAAATGAAATGAACACAAATATCAGTTTACAAGTAACAGAAACATCGAACAAGGCTTTCTTTTTTTAAGCCAATGTTGCTGTTTTAAAATTGGAATAAAAATTATAGATGTTTCAAATGTTAATAGTCAAATAATTAAGTAATTTTAAGAATCAAATAATCAAATACATTAATTCAGTAAATGAGATTTGCTATAAAAAATACGGTTTTCCTCTTCCTTTTCCTGTTCATTTTCTTCTGCTAGAGAAATTGCTTTTACATCTTTTAAATATCTACCGTCATCAATCTACCTATCAATTATCTATTGCACGTGGGGGTGGGGGGGAGCAGGTGTTTATCTCTTGTGTGTTTCTAAATGACATGCTTATATTGGTACATTTTGATTTTTTAGTTTTAGGCATTATTTATTTTTTAATATTTTAATATTTTTAATATTTTATTATTTAGTTTTAGGCATTATATTCTCTGCTATGGAAAGCAAAAATTTAACTCTCTTTCCTTGATCTCATCTCCCTCCCTCTCCCTTCCTCTCTTTCTCCTCCTCCTTCCCCCTCTTCCTCCTTCCCTCCTTCCTTCCATATAATATATGCCTATATTATAATTTTGGATAGATCAGATTGCCATATTTATGTGTTAAGACTAGAGATGTTTATCCAGACCTGCACTGTATAGTAAACTGTGAGTTACTGGAATGCTGCTGTTGAGAACTGAGGCTACTCTGATTCCTGTTTCTTTGTATATGGATGCTTTTCTTCCCCTCTCTGAAAGCTTTTAGGATCTTTGTCCTTGGTGTTTAGAACTTCCATGGTGATGTTCTGTGATATGGATGTATTTTTATCATTTTTCCTGGCACTTGATGGGTTTCTCAATTAGTTCTGGGAAATTTTCTCTTATTATTTTCCAAATGATTTTTTTTTTTTACTGCTCTTTTTTTTCTATCTTTTGGAGTTTGCATCATCTAGCTTGACCCTCTCATTTTCTTATCCTTTTTCTTCCTATTTTCCATTGTTTTGTTTTTCTTTTTTGCTTCCATTTGTGGTGTATGTACTCAATATTGTCTATTTCATTTTGCATATCTGCTATAAGACTTTTTATTTCCAAAAACTCTCTTTTTTCTCTATGAATGCCTTTAAGAAATAATATTCTATTTTTGTTTCATGGTTATAATACCTTCTTTTGTCTCTCTGAGGATATTAATGATAGATTTTTTTTTAAGAGCTCTCACTCTATGGTCCATTTTCCCTCTAAATGGCTTTTCCTGTTTGATTATTTTGATCTCTCTCAATATCACATATTAGATGCCTTCCTCAGATGCCTGGTTCTACTCAGTTGTCTCATATTCAAAAGTGGGGGCCTTAAAACTGATTGGAAGCTCTGAGATGCCAAAGAGATTTCACCACCTGTGAGCTTTGCTGTGAGATGACCTGTCTGGGATGTTTAATTGTGAAGACCCTGATATCTCCATCTTTACAGCTTTTGCCTCAGGTTGGTCAGATTCTATAGAGCATGACCTTCCATTCACCTGTGAGGTGATGAAGGATGACTGTTAGCATTCTAGGATTTGGATTTTTTCCTTCCTGAACTCTTTAGAGATTCAGAGATATAAATGAGATTGGCTTTCAGCTTTGCCCAGTTCACATTTAGAATTCAGTTGTATACCACTCTTCCATGTCTTTCCAGCTTCCAAAATGGATTGTTATTGTCTTTTCTCCTCTGTGCCCAATTATTATGCGACAATGCTGGGGGAAAAAAAGTCTAATTATGTTGTTTTGGTGGAGTTTTCAGAGGAATGAAAAGTAGATGAGTGTGTTCAATTTGATGTCTTTATCTAAGCTCTAATCTTCCTAAAGTTATTCTTTAGAGACTAAAGATGGAAATTCAGAGATTATACAGGCTATGCTCAGGCTTTCTGGGGAAGCCACTCGTAAATTCATCTAATCAGATAGGCATTAGTCAAAGGTAAAACATATTAAAAGAGGAAGATTGGCACTGAGATGATAATGGTTGGAACTGGATAGTACATATATGTGAGTTCATCATGCATACTCTCTACTATTGTATATATTAAAATTTTCCCATAATAAAAAGTTTAAAAAGACTATTATTGTACAGTCCTCAGTAAAGTATTTCTAAGTCCAAGAATCAAGTAGTTTTCTCTTAAATTTTACATAGTATTGTCATATATGTTCTATATTCAAAATAATTTAAATTACATGCCTCTAGGAAAGCTGTGGACTTCATTTAAAACATTACATCTTTTGAAATTAAGATCAAATTAACTTTCTAATAACCTAATTTGTCACTGCTATTGGCTTAAGTAGCCACTTAATTGCTTACCAGTTCATCCTTTTAAGAAACCATTCTCAATTTTTTTTTTCTTTCTCTTCTGCTAGTAACTAGTTTAAGATGATGCTCTCCTAATCTAAACTCAATATACCTCTAGTACTTCAATTTAGGTGCTTAAATTTCCTTTTGCCTTTCACTGCTTTCTATGCATGCCAGCTGACATGTGAAAATATGAACCTGGACAGGATTTGACTATAATAGAATAAATTCAAGGTCACTAAATATATGTGATGACAATTCATCTAGGAAAATATATCCTCCTAATAGAATAAAAATTTAATGTTTTATAAAATGTGAAATTTTGAAAAATAGAATTTATTTTAGGCATGGTATTCTACTCAGAGTAATGCAAGATTTTAGTTATGATATCCCATAGCAGCGTGGCCAAAGGTAACTCTTTGGACAATAAGGCACCTGACCAAATGTATAAAAATATGTCATGGAGGCTAGGAATTTTTGGCTATTTACAGCAGTTTCTTTAGCACTTGGACATTAGAGGCAACCAGGCAGAAATTCAAGATAGTACCAGTAGAGAGAACGTCAAATTTGTGAAGATGGTCTTACCAATCACACTAAGTCAACATTTATTCATGAACATTCATCTCCACTGGCTGCACTTAGAACTTGATGTTATGATCTATTGTTGTCTCTTGAGCTTACTTTGGTTAAATTTATCAAAACCCAAGTATATTTATAAAATTACATTTCTTCAACCCAGAAGTCTGGGAACCTTAATATCTCTATTTGAGGAATATTTCTTATTGAAATGAAAGAATCAGGAGACCTTTTTTGTTGATGTGTGAGAGATCAAAGAATCAAAAGATTGAAAGAAAACATCAGAAATCACCTAGTTAAGTGGTAGCTTTTAGCTCCTCTGAAGGGTATTTGGAAATATATTTAGGTATTTTTCATTGTTACTGAATGGAAGGGGCCTTACTGGCATTTAGTGGGTGTGGGAGAAGCAGAGATGATAGACATCTTACCGATGTTCAGGATAAGGAGGAATTAATTGTCTTTCCCAGTTCCTGATCAGGTCAGTCACCACCTGATCCTTGAATCATTTCTGTGTTGCAGGCTTACTATAAGAATGAATAGGAAATTTAGTTTCAGGATAGCAGCAATGCAATTGTGAAAAGCTGGGGAGGAATTGTAACAGAGAAGAAAAGCACAAATTCTTTAGAATTGGAATTTTACATAATAGAAACCTCTATCTATCTATCTATCTATCTATCTATCTATCTATCTATCTTATCATCTGTCTGTCTGTCTGTCTGTCTATCTATCTATCTATCTATCTATCATCATCTATCTATCTATCTATCTATCTATCCATCTATCATCTATCTATCTATCTATCTATCTATCTATCTATCTATCTATCTATCATCTATCTATCTATCTATCTATCTATCAATCTAATCTATCATCTATCTATCTATCTATCTATCTATCTATCTATCATCTATCTATCTATCTATCTATCATCTATCTATTGAGCTATCATCTATCTAATCTATCATCTATCATCTATCAATCTATAACAGTTAAGGCTCCCAATGTTTTCTGAATAAAATGCCTCCAATTTAACTTTAGTCAAATTAATTAAAATATGTTTAAGTACTTTTTTTTTCCAAATGGAATTGCCTTTTACCATGATTAAAAATAAAGCAATCAGTTATTTTCTGTAAATAATTCAGAACATAGAAAAGCACAAAGAAGAAGCAATAGCTATTAATTTTATTACCCAGGGAAACCATTAATAGGTAGATCAGGATTTCTGAACAGTATGCTATAGAAATTTTGAGATCGGTAGTTCCTTGTTGTCCCATCTTTGTTGTCCTGTGCATTAGAGGATGCTAAGCAGCAATCCTGGCCTTCACTCACTATATTTCAGGAGTGTCCACACAGTTTCAACAACCAAAAATATTTCTAGAGATTGCCAAATGTCCCCTGGGGGAGAAATCACGCCCAGTTGAGAGCCACTAGTTTAGGTGTAGAGCCTTCCATATGTGTACGTATGAGGGTGTGTGTGTGTTTAATCAGATTGTCCCTCAAGAATGCCAAAGCTTAAACTAAAGTAAACTAACTGGCTAGATGTTGTAGTGTATTCTGAAACATTTTTCAGTGTTGTGACTAAATGGGATTCCCAGGGCCCAGCAGATTACATGGGTTTTTTACAAATGTAGCAGGGGGCTCTTATTATGGCTCATTCTTTACCAATTTGTTCATCTTTTAGATGTGAACCAAAGTCTTGGCATAGGTAAACTACCTGCCCTAACCTGCTTGAGGAATATCATGGTATCATACTGTAGTCATTTAACTGTTGCGTTGCTCTTATTTTTCTTTTTTTTTCCTCTGTATTCTCTTCATTCTGGCCGGCATCTATTTTAATTCCGGCTGAATATCATTCATTGGTGGTTCTGTGTGTTGCTCACATGATGTGAACACATTTCAATATAGCAGCATACGTATCCCCCTATACTGTATTGGCAATTTTATATTCATTTCTGTTTTAGCTGGTTGCTGGGCTGGCTGATGAGAATTCATTCTCTGAAAGAGGATGATAACTATTTTCCACTTTTTCCAAGTGTGTCATACTGTGAATTCTGTTTTGTCATTTATTAAAACATAAAAAATATATGTTGGCAAGTAAAAACATGCAGGAGATTTACAGTGGTGTGTTCCTAATAGATACATTGGAACTTTGTCCTTTTTAACTTTTCTGCACCCATGGCAGATTCACATGGCAGACTCTTTAGGTAAATGAAAAGAGCCCCTTCATGCCTGAATCCCACATCTCATTTTCTTTGTCCATGTCAAGAAGAGCCAGACAGGCTTCTCCTTACAAGCTACTCAACTCACCACACTCTTCAGTCTAACTCAAATTATCCGAAAGAGTAAACATTTACTAAACACTCTGTTATTGAGTTACTGGAAAATTTAGTGTGCTCCAAGATCAAGAGATGCTAAGATTGGAATAAAGCCACCCCAACGCCCACACCCCGCCTCCCAAACATAAACAAATGATGCTCTTTCATCATGAGCAAAATCTCAGGTAAAGAGAGCAACCATGATGAACATAGTTCCAGAAGTTGACTCTTGTGTTAAAAAAGATTCAGTAAGACTCACCCACTATCTGCGAGCAGCTCTGTACTTCCCAGCCATCTTTGCATATGATGGTTCTATCAATGAAATATGAATGTGTTTCCTACAGGATGAAGAACAGCCAGGAAGCCACCTCATTCCCATTTTTCTGCTGTGGTGATCCAGAGCCTGTATGTTCTGGATTTCATGGCTGTAAGATGGAGGCATCCTAGATCTCTTAGGTACCACATGGAGGAGACCTGTGTCAGTCCTGCCCTGTCCCCTGAATGAGAAATTGTTACTGCAGCACAGCATCTCCTAGCCAAAGACACTGGCCAGTCTTCAAAGGTTGCAAAGGGAAAAGAAGGAAGTATGACTCAGTTACAGACAAATAAGTAAAAAGTGAAGTGAAGCAAGGAGGCACAGTGCAATTGGAGAATCATGGAAACATTTAGACAATAGTTGTTTTCTTTGGAATCAGAAAGAGGGATTTTGTCTGAACTTTTGGTTTTTTGATGGCAATTAGATCTCCCAGATGAGACCCTCATTGTGCTGGTGTTTTACTCTCCACTGACAATTTTTTTAGAATTAAAAAACATTATTTAACATACCTGTCTGAAAAAGTTGCCAATCAGAATCACAATCTCATAATCAAGGCTGTCCTTTTGTGTCTGTTTTGTTTTAAAGCTATTCCTGTGTGCTAGGCCCAAATTAAAACAATGGTATTTTTTTTCTATTTTAAAATTCAGATGAATTTTCACCATTATTACAAATTAAACAAGCTAAAAGAAAAAAAACAGTTTTGGAAAAATTTAAGTTTATACTCAGTTGGGGCCCTTTTTTAACTTTGTTGTTATGTTTTAAATATAATTAAAACTCAAAAACTAGCTAAATTCTTAGTTTTCTTTTTTTTTAATGTTAAGAATTTTCAGAGGATTCACTGCTGTTGTAGAACTTGATTCCAACTAATTACAGGGATAATTAGAAGATTGGCAGAAAATTTGGAAATCCTAAATATCTTCATTTTGATGTTTAAAAATTCTACAATATTTCCAAAGTTAGGAGAAGGATTCCCCTATATTTCCCCCCTCAAAAGATGACAGAAAGAATTGGCAAATTAATTAAGTCTGGGAAGAAGGCCACCTGGCTTGTGTATGTTTGACAAGAAAGAATATGTCAAGCCAAAGGGTGTTCCCCATAAGGACACAGAGGCAGTGAGGAGGGTTCTCAAGGATGGATAAAGATAGGGAGTGTAAGAAGCTGGAGTCTAGCCTAGATCCACACATAATTTGGAGAGCTGAATTTCACACCAAATTTGAGCCAAGGCTTAGTGGAAGCTTTATACTTCAGCAAATGTCAATTGAGTTTCAGATTTCAGAAATGGGCCTAAAAGAAGAAACAGAACCTTGGCTATGATGATGACTGGCTGATAATGGCTGCTGCTAGTGGTGGCCACACAAATGGCACTAGCATTCCCTCATTTCTAACTCAGTCCAATGATGCAGACGTACATGTTTAATCTGTGAGAGTATGTAGCAGTAGAGAGCATCATGTGCTCTTAGTTCTTTGGGTGTTCTCCATGTTGAAAAGCAAAGAATCCATTAGCAATTTAAGAAATAAAGAGGAAATGGATGGCTTTTAAAATGGCACCTGTTTAGTGATCCAGTTATTTTATTCAGTGTCAAGCAGTTCACAATCACACAAATAGTTCAAATAAAGATGCAGTCAACTCTTGGCCATCAGGTATAATAATCTTTCCCTACAACAGCTTTATTATAATAGGTTAAATTGGCCAGTCGAGGACTTGTTTCTGAGCAATGACAAGAGGTGTTAACTCCAAGAACTAGGGAGTCACAGAGTAGGAGCAGACAGAGAAAGGTCCAATGCTAGCTGGCAAGCAGAGAAGGACCCATGTTTTCAGAGGAAGGTGAAGATTTCAGACTTAACTCATGTGTCTTAGCAGAACCTTTACTAATATACTGACAGACAACTTCCTGCTTATCATCTGAAAAATATATGATGCTTATAGTGTATGAGGTGCACCCCTAAGGTGACTAGGCCAAAGAGAAAGCAAGTAACAGTTGGAATGTTAGATTCTGATGGGCTTAGCCACATTTTTCATGTTGGCTAAAGTGAGTTGTTGCGCTTCAGTGTAATAAAACATTTATCATCGCATTTTAGGTTTTAGTTCCTGTGCTTTTTTAGCTTCTGATGTATAATTGTGTATTGGGCTTTCTGTTTGGCAGACATACAAATATCAGCTCTTTCTCTAATGTGGCTGTTTGGTGAGTTTCTCAGGGACCCTTCCTCATTGGAAGACTCCTTCCTCTCATGCCCTAAGTCAGGAAATGCAGTCTCTTGTCTTTTCCTTCAGGCTTTAGCTTCTTGCTAGTTCATCCTACACAGATTTGTCTCCAGTGGTTACTTTTCCTGTCATGGGCCTCTTGGGTAATAAAGATTTAGTTAAAAACAGTACAAGTCTGGCTCTCCACAGATTAGTGAGCTCAAGCGACAGCTTGCTCTCCCCTAGCTGTCTCTGCTTGCCTTGTTTTTAGGGTGTACACATGTAGCACCCACCTTCAGACTTCTCCAGGAGGAGGTCCATTTCCAGCAGGTTTGCGATACCCAAACTCCAAGTAGTACAAGTTTGTTTTTGGAGTATTTCTCTGAGCCATCCCCCAGTACCATCTCACCTGGCTGGCAGGGGATAGGGCAATGAGAAAGTGAACAGCACTGCAAAGAACATCTTCCTATGAACTCTCTAATTCTAATTTACCTCCAGTGAATTCTTAGCCTTCTCTTATGGGGCCTTCGGGTAGACTGTGAGGTAGCAAAACAAGTCTTGCATCACCAACTTTGAAAATTCCTCATACACAATCTAATATATTTGTTTTTGAATATGGAGTTTACTTGCATCTATTGGTTATGGTTTTGTGGTTTTAGCTGAAACTCCATGACTGAAAGAGTCCATTTTAATAATCACTTACACATGTCAAATCACTTAAAGGAAATTGTAAAAATAGAGGAAAAATCTCCTAAATAAGTGGAGAGATAGAATAATAACAACTATAATTATAATAAATAAAATTAATCCAAAAAAGGCAGGAAATGAAAAATACCAAAGTATAGTAATTGGGCAAAAATAAACAAAAAATGTGACATGTATTCAAACTTAGGTACAATCACAATAAATGTGAATGGATTAACCTGCCAGTTAAAAAATAAATTATCAGACTGGAATTATTAAAAAATCTAGTTATGTGTAATTTTAAAAAACACATACTTAAATAGACATCTAAAATTGGAAGTGAAACAATATAAAAATGTATAACAGGAATATTAAACAATTGAAGTTGATAAATTAAAATCAGACAAAATAGGCTTAAGGCAACAAAATTATCAAATTATTAAGACATTTTTATGCTTGCTAGAATAGACAAATAGAATAAAGATATCAGAATCAGAAACTTGATATATGACAGAAATGGCATTTCCTATCAGTAAGGAATGGTTGATCTAGTTAGAACAAATGATGCTCAGACAATGATTCACCCATAAGGAATAAAATATATATTGGATTTCTACCTTTCACCATACCCAAGAGTTAATATCAGAAGATTAATGAAACTTACTGAGCAATTTAAAACTTTAGACCTTTCAGAAGTTATAAAGAACTTTTCTTTTGTAAAATATCTTTTACTGTTTCTAGGAGAGGGTTATCCTAAATAGAACTCAAAGAGAATCAAATCTAGAGAAAAAATTGTTGACTACATAGAAATCAGAAATTAAAAAAATATATCATGAAAAGAAACCATAAGTAACAATAGAAAAGTAAAAAAGTATAAGCTGTATTCTATATAATAATTTCAAAGCATATGACCAGGCAGGCTTAGTAAGCACAATTTACAAAGACCTCCTATAAGTCATTATAGTAAAGATTAATAATCCAATAGGGAAAAAATGACAAAATATATCAAGGGAAAATTAAAGTGTCCAACTAATATGTGCAGACTAGTAGTCAAAAAATGCAAATTAAAACCATAATAAAATGCAATTTTGCACCTATTAGATAGATAAAATGAAAACAAACAAACAAACAAACAAACCTTAAAAATACCAAGCATTGGAAAGGATGTTGAACAATAGAAGTACTTATATCCTAGTGGTGGGAATACGTACTGTACTGATAAAACCACTTAGGAGATTGTCATGGACTAAAGGTATTCCTCCAAATTCACGTGTTGCAACCCTAATCTCCAATGTGATGGTATTTGGAAGTGGAATCCTTGGAAAGTAATCAGTTTTAAATGAGATGGTGAGAATGCCCTTGCCTCTCATGATGTCCTAAAAAAAAAAAAACAAAAAAAAAAACAGAGATATAAGAGTTCTGTCATGTGAAGTCACAGAAAGAAGGTGGCTATCTGCAAGCCAGGAAGAGAGCCCTCGCCAGGAACCAAACAGGCTCCAGGAGTGTGAGAAATACATTTCTGTTGTTTAAACCATCCAATGTATTGTGTTATGTTACGGCAGCTTGAGCTGACTAAGACAGATATATTTTGCAATGTGCACTCAGGTTTAAAATGCACAGATACTGTGTGGTGGCGACAATGAAGGTGCCCCCCCAGCGTTCATTCCCATGTTGGTCTACTGTGCCATTCTGTTCTGATAAGGCTTGAGAGTTGAAAATCAACATTTCTCAGACTCTGATGAAGATAAAGATTGTTGCCCAAACCTACCTGATTGACAGAGCACATTAGGTTCTGTCAATCAGATGGGTTTGGGCAACAATCTTGACTTCAGGATTTCCTAATGCCTCCTGCTCAGGGAGAGTCTGTGTGTGTTCTTTCAGCTGTAATCTGCTGTCACTGTACTGGAGCCTGTTGATGTGATGGTGAGGGGTGGGGGAGAGAAGCATCCTGTAATCTTCCAGTTAAGTCTCCGTGTTTCAATGAACTTGTGTCTTAGTTTAGGACTTTTATAAGTGTTTCTCTGGTGGTATAGCTTTTTTTGTTTGTGTTTTGTTGACTAATCCTTTCCCTGGATTTCACATTCTTTATTCTCTTGAAATCTTGACTCCTGTTGAGAATGTAAATTTGCTTCTTTTTTCTTTTCTTTTCTTTTTTCTATTTAAGTACGTGTGAAGTAGGAAACCCTGATAGGGCTAAAATGGAAAAATTTTCTTCCCCCAACTGAGATAGGCTTTGGCAAATTATTTTCCTCTGGAGCATAGGCGTTTGTTCTGATAAGGCTCTGGGCATATTTCATAATGATTATTCTCTTTTCCTCCCTGAAGTGTAAGGCCAAAAGTTAATATTATGTGCTGTTTTGGCATCTGGGAAAATCAGGAGAGCCATGAATGACCTAACTGAAACTCCCATCTGTTTTAAAAGTAGCCCAAATTTATTTTAATAAGGTATAGTAAGACATACAAACACAGACATGACTGGCACAAAGAATGAAGTTTTTATACTCACAGATCTCTAGAAACAGGAGGTACAGCCTTTCACACAGGGCCACATGAGGAAACAATCAGGAGACAGATGAAGCAAAGGGAAAATGTGAGCAGGTGTCTCTACTATGGCTTCCACAGGAAGGCATAGGCAGAACTGGGTAAATAGGCTTAAAACTGGCTAGTTTGAATAATTTCAGTGGGCTTGGGACTGTCCACTGACTAAGGACTGTCCTTAGTTTTCCAGTACCTGGTCCTAAGGTGGTTAGAAAAGGAAAATAATGGTCTAAAGTATAAGAACTCAATAACTCAGTAAATTCAGAGAGTGTGGGCTCTGAATTGGTTGGTTTGCATATGGAAGGTATGCTCATAAACAAGTCCTTGAGTCTTTCTAGGAATTGGCTGGCCCTAGGAAAGGCAGTCCCTCCAGAATCAGCAAGGCCCATGTTTCCAAGCATGAAATATGGAAACTAGAAAGTTCGGTTATTATGCCCTCCCCATTCTGCTCCCTTGGATAAAGTCCCCCATCTAACAACTCTTCTTATCAATTGGACCATATGCAGATTCCTGTTCATCCTGAGTAGTGGGTTTCAGTTTCCTGCCAGCTTGCAGAATTATTCAACCAAGCCAGTCACATCTTTATGTAGGAACTACATTGGGGCACCCACCTACTTGCTACTACAAAGCCTGCCGCCCTCTACTCTTGACTGTTTACTCTGTTTTTAAGTGAAACCCCCATGTATTCTTGCATTGCGTGTGGTGTCCTCAGCCCCTGGGCTGCGAGTTTATGTGACCCATAAATGGCTTTTCAGCTTATGTGTCTAGTGTTGGCTGTTGTGTATTTGGGCAACCCCATCACTCTAGAATAAAAAATCCTTTTCTTACCAATTGGGCAGAGAGGAAATGATCAAAACACTGTCCATGACCATTTAGGGAGAAATCTTTATTGGATCATCAATCATCAGGAAGGAGAGCACAGAGATTATGGAGGTTCCCAGGAGTTTCTCGAACTCATGTTAATTCATATTTATCCTCCAGAAATTTGCAAAAATCACCTATTAAGTGTTCCTATCAACTTACGGCCCCAAAGGCATCTACTTCAGATGAACATATCTGGCCTCTCTATTCCTGGATGATCCTTCTCTCCAGATTTTAGGGCGATAATTTGCCCTGAAACCTCAGTTTTCTAATGGGTCCAAGTAAAATAATTTATTTTTAGTTTGTCCAACTTTTTCTTGTTGTAAGGATAAAAATGATGAATTCTAAGCTTTTTACATGTAGAGATTGAAATCAGAAGTTCTAATTTATTTTTTTTCCTACTATAATCTCACTTCATCATTGAAATTTCTCTTAGTGAAGTTCACAACTGTCTTCATTTCTAAAGGTAATGGATATTTCTTTTCCTTACCTTAATCTCTTTGTGACCTTTAACACGATTGATTAGTTCCTCCTTCAGAAAACTCTTGTCTTGCCGAATTTCTAAAATACCACAATTATGTTTTTCCTTTTCTGGGTTCTGCCACTACCTAGCTTTTAAATGTTCGTGTTTTCCAGATTTTGTGTTCAGTTTCCTTCACTTCTTCTTATATTTTCCTTGGGCCACTACCATGCCCCTCTTGCCTTTTAATTAGGTCTTCAACTTTAATCCCTGCCAAGGTCACTTTTACCTTACTCTTTTTTCCCTATGTCTAGATGTCTCTATTATACTACAATTCTGGACATCTCCATTTGAAAGTCCAACATTTCAGATTTGACACATCTTGATATGAAACAAGCATTTATTTTCTACACTAACTGCCCTAAATCTGATATGTTCCTATATTTCTCTGTCTCTGAAAAGTTCCACCAGGCATCAATCACACAAATCATAAGCCTCAAAATTTTATTTCACTTCTTTCTTGTCATCTAATCTGTTGTCATGTGTTTCTGTTCAGTAACATCTGGAAATGTGGTTTCTGCTCTCCAAACCCACTGCCACTGATCTTGTCTCCCAATATTATTTTTCTCAAGTCAGTGGCTCACTGACTTCAGTGTGCATAATCATGATCTGGAAGGGTGCTACGATGCAGATTTTTGGGAGGGAGCCTGTATTTGTGATTTGGTAGTTCTGGACTGGAGCATGTCAATATGCATTTCTAACAAGTTGCCATGTGATTTGGATTCTGCTCATTTGGAAATCAAACTTTCACAATCATTGCCCTAGATTATTGCAATAGCATCCAAATGAAGCTTCCAGTTTCTATTCAAGATGTCTTCCAAGCTGTATTCCATTTCAAAAATACAAATCTGCTTAAAACCTATAATTGCCCTTCAAAGCCTTTTGGAGCCTAGCTAATGCCTAGCACTTGCTAAATGTTCAGCATTTGTATAAACAAAATAGGCATTAGAAAGTAAGTGGAATTTGCATAGGAAGAGTTGAGCCCTATTTTATGCTGGCATTAGGGTGGGGGAGGGGAGGAACAGGGTATAGCATTAGTTGCAATAACATTGTAAGGAAACAAAACCTTTCATGGAAATCATGGCTAAATATGTCATTTTACACACACACACACACACACACACACACACACACACACACACAGAGGCCCATGAGAAAGTCTGCTGGATTGGAACAAAATGATTATATTAGATTGATCTCCTGAAGGACAGGGAGGAACTCAGCATCTTAAACACTTTATTTTACCTTATAATATAATCAAAATCTGGATTTACTTCTACACTTTCACTCATCTCACAAAGTGTGAATATTTGTCTCAGTTTTCCTTCATGCAGCTTTTTAAAGCTCAAGAAATATATATAATATATATATATATTTATAGAGTATGTCTGCTTATTTGGTTTGTATATAAAAAATTTTCCAATTAAAATTAGCTTGAGGACTTTATTTAGAATGCCACCAGAGTCAAGAATATATTCATTATATCCCTAGAGTCTTAATATTATGATTTCTTTATGAAAAGAATTGTCATTTGCTTGAAGCTTCTCCTTTAAAGATCTTTTTTTTATGTGGAGCATAGAAACTTGTTTCCTGAAATATTTTTATTCTTATTTAGGAAAATTCATTGTAAATTATTTGTCACCTATCCATAGACCCGAATAAATTCAGGAAAAATAGAAAAGTAATAGGGGTCTTCCCAAGGATGATAGTTGACCATTCTCCCTTGAGAACTTTGGATGTCAATTAGGGTCTCTATCAGAACCTTATGTAAAATACACATCTCCCTTCCCCCTCCTTCTATTTCCCTTTTGAGAGTTCACAATGTGGGGGTGGAAGGTGCAGGGTAGGGGAGGTTGTCTGTTTTCAAAATGCTTCCAAGGTAATTCTAATCTACCCTCTGAAAGAAGTGGCATTGATTGTTGGGTCTCAGACTTGCTTTTCCTGGATCAGAACTTTTTTTTTTTTTTGACTGGGGGAAAATATACTATTGTTGACCTTTAATTTTGATTAATAGGGCTCTGAAAGGAAAAAATGAACTACCATATGTTATCACCATCTCATCCAAAGAAAAGATATTTTAATACAAAAAATGTAGGTAGAACACATTCCCAGGATAAAGAATAATCATTTACATCAAATAAATTATACTAAATGAGAAAGCCACTCTGTCCTCACTTTGTAGGGGACCATAGAAAACATCATTATAGACCAATACTTTTCCTAGCATCTGAGAGACACAGCCCTAGATCAGTTAACAGCCTCCAGGAAAGAAGTTAACATCACCTTTACTTTCTTTACTTTTTGTTTTAATTTGTTATTTTAAAGCTTTGATTTTCATGTATGTCAGAGTAGCCTATTTTGGTTCAATTAAGCGTTACCTTTTCTGTTTTTCTCTGTTCTGCTCCAGGGGAGCCATCCTCATTGCTAAAAATTCATGGCATTAGATCAGATGGTACTTTCTTTTAGTCCTTTATCTAGTGGCAGGTTTAAAATGCTTTGATGATTCAGCTCTATATTATTTAAAGTTCTATTTCAAATCCTTCAAACTTAGGGTTTTAAGATAGAGCTAGCTGCATGGGAAGGAAAGAGAATAGCCTTAAAATCTACAATCCTCTTAGCAGCCCATTCACTGGGTCTCTCAACAAATCTGTTCAAGTTTTTCCCTCTGCTGAAAACAAAGGAAAAAAGCCAACGGGAAACCAAGACCCTACCAGGGCCAATCTAAGAAGAACCCACTCAGAAATAAGCCTATTAAGACAGAATATTGCAAGTGCTACTTACTTTGTACACTCTGAACATCAGAATCTCAAATCTTACAGCTGAGTGGGGTCCAGTCAGGTTAGGAAATTCCCTTTGCGACACCTGAAAGGGCTTTTTCATTTAGGTGTCTATGAATAGGGAAAGGCAAGTAAGGCTACACTGTGTACTAAGAGCTATGTACCATTTACATGATCCAGCAAACTTTGAAAGCTATGCAAGATTCCTGAAGTCAGTTTTCTTTTCTTCTTTGCTCATTGATTACCAGAAGCTATGAACAGGGATGGCTAAGGGGACACCTCTATTCCAGCCTTCACCTCCTGTTCTTGTTCATCCAGGTCAGCTGGACCTATCCACTGAGTTTTCATTTTTTTGTTTTGTTTAAGTATTTGCTCAAGGGTTAGTTATTAGATACTGACTCTAACAGCAAGTTTCTATGGAAGGCTTCGCTCCTTTCAACATTGTTTATTATTAGTTGGGCCTATATAATCTCTAGTTATCTGTCTCTAAACTGAGCATTTCAAGTGTTTCTTTTGGGGGGATCAATGTCCTTCTGCACGCTGAAGCAATGGATTGTGAGGAAGAAGTTTCATATCCCTTTAGACAGAAAGAGTGACTTCAATGTTTGAGTGAAAGCTGGAAATACATTTACCCATTGCTGTAGGACCATGATTATATCTGTGTAGCACCATTAAATGTCTTCTTCAACCCACCACAACACTCCCAAACTGTAGTAGCAGTAGTAATGATGATTATATTAACAAGAAGCATTTCTCTAGTACTGCCTAACTGCCAGGCACTATTCTAATGCTTTATTTTTATTAGCTCATTTAATACTTAAATGACTCCCTGTATTAGGTACTATTATGTCCATATAGTAGAAGAGGAATCTGAGTCACAGAGAGGTTGAAACCAAGGTCACCCAAATAGTGGTAGAACTGATATTAAGAACATGGGGAGTCTCGCTGCAGAATCTGGTTCTTTAACTGCTATTCTTCACTGTAATAAAGTATTGCTTTTCAGTCCCATATTTTTGCAGACAATGCACTTGGAACCAACACATATTATAACAGAGTAATATCAACCTGTAAAGTCTCTGGGGAAGCAGAGTTTAGAGAGCACAGATTCGAAATCTGACATATAGGGATTAAATATTGAGTGTTACTAGATGAGACTGCAGGAAAGTTTAACCTTTCTAATGTGTTTTTTCATGGTCGCACAGAACAAAGCCCGTTTCTTAGGGTGTTATGAGCTAGAGAACAAAGAGAGAACAGCAACTGAATCACTGAATGAATAGCCAGCTTGAGCCCTAATGCTGTCCTTTCTTATATGTGTTTATTCAACCCATATATAACATTTTACTATTCTGTGTTGTTTTAGGTGCTTTATGTATGTCAACTCATCAAAGCCTCATCTAACAGCTCCATGAGAAATTATTGTTTTGCCTACTTTACAGAAGGAGAAACTGAAACACAGAGAGGTTAATTAGTTTGCCCTGGGTCACACAGAGCTGGGATTAAGAAATGGGATTCAAATCTAAGCACACTGGTACCAGTCTGTGTTCTTATCTGCTATACCGTGCTACTTAATACTAGTTAAGCCATGGAAGGAGAGGCTATTAGGAATTTTAGCATTCGTGCTTTTGCATAAAGAGTGGGGGTAGAGACTGCAACCCAAATCACTTAAGAAACATTTTTGGTCACACTGAGTGGTAGAGCTGGAACTAGAAGTGTTCTCTTATTCAGCCAAAGCTTTTTGTTTTATAATCACAATATTCATAACTTCGGAACCTGGAGATAAGGCATAGAATTGATCAAGTGGGAATTTGGGATTTTCCCGGAAAATTCAGGACCCAGGCTCACCATGACTATACCAGGCTGCAAATGATGTAATCATCCCAATATCATATCACTGCGCAGTGGTAGATAAGCTAAGCCTATATTGCATTGTACTTTTTGGTAGAGAGAGAGAGAGGGAGAGAGAGAGAGAAAGAGGCAGTGAATAAGACTGAAATGGGATTTTCTGCTTGGTTTGTTAATGAAATATCTGAAAGCACTTTCCAGAACAGTAACAAAATGCTCCTGTTCTTGTAACATAGACAAATGCCAGCTGAGTAATTACATTCCACCTAATTAAAAATTCTGCCTCTAATTTCAGATTCTCTATGTTTACGATGCTCTTTACCTTCTGTCCTAAATTGTTGTTTACTATGTTTTCCTACTGCTAAATTCTTTACCGCATTTCTCCCTGGAGGTTGTTGTATACTGATAATGGTTAAAATAATTCTATATGTAAAGTATGTGTGGAATATGTAAATATTTGTATCTTAATGCTGGAATACATCTAAATTAAAATGTATAAATATATTGTTCTCAGAGCTCCTCTCAAATGTCTCACGCCGTCAAAACTCTTTTTGAATATAAGTTGAGGATTGGACACAGAGTTGTAATTATTTATAATCATACATTTAATATTCCCCAAGCTGCCATAAAATGTCTGAGGAGACATGCTGCTAAGAATAACTTGCTCAGCATTGCAGTACAATGCAGACAATTTTACACAGGGAAAGAAAAAAAGGAAACATATCTTTTTACCTATTGCCAAGCAAATCTCTAACGATTTTGCCCATTTGAGCTGAGATGTAATTAATGGTATGGGATAGGGGCCAAGCATATCAAGAACTTGAAAATGTGTTTCTACTTATATACTGATATGCCCATTTTGGATTTCGATGTAATTTCTGTATATTATATGAATTTCCCTTAGTTCTGTCACAACCTTAATATTGATTACTTGCTTTTTCGAAAATAGTAATTTAAAAATAATGGCCATATTTTTTATGGACACAAATTGTAATTGTATGAAAAATAATAATATAAAACCCTAAGCCAATTAGGTGCACATGTTAATTTTTTCTGGATGACAGCTTAATTCAACTTTTCTTTTTTCCATAGTAACTAAGCCTCGAGCAGTACAGAGGCTCATATCATCCTCAACGTATCATAACGCTTGCAGCCAGTGACGATGGCTTAATGGGTTCATCTCTGGCATCAAAACCTAAGCATTATTTTAGGTCCCTAAGTGGCTTCAAGGTCATCTGATTTTCTTTTCTGATGTGATATAGAAGCATGCAAATGGTGGCCTAATTCAATCTCTCAAACCCCCAAAGTAATATGTAGCCTCTCAGGGTAAATAGTTTTCTGGAGTTTAACTATCCTGAAAGTAGAATAAATATATAATCAAATACATAAACTTGTTCTTTGTTTCAGGAAGGATGACAAGTTATCTAATGTTTGCTTTCATGTTTTTGTGTAATGCGTTAATGGGCATGGGTCATTCGACTCTCTTAGAATTTGAGAATTGAGGATGTTAGTGATCAACTATCCTGGACACTTGAAAGGCAGTTTTTCAGCCTGAAGGAAGAGGGACAGGGACATGATGGAAAGATATGGTCATGATCTCATCAGTCAGTTATGCTTTTAGTTGCCATTTTATAAGTATATGTTCCTGGCCCTGTTTACTGCTACTAGTGAGTCATTCATGCAAAAAAAAGAAAAAAAAAAAGTAATGTTTTTGCTTATAAAATACATAACACAAAACTTACAAGTGGTGTTCCAAGACATATAAGTGGCATTCCAAGAAACAAGAAGTTCTGAAAACAAAATAAGTCATTAAATTGGCAATTTTGACATGTGATTCTATGTAGTGCTGTTGCCTTGTTAGGCTATCTGAACAATATATTACTTGAATACAATTCAAAATGTTCATTATAATTTCCCAGTATTTGAATCTTCTCTATAGTCCACAGTTCTTTTAAATACTTTAAAAGAGAACATACAGAGAGAAAAAGATGTGAATATTGTGTAGAATACTCTAAATGAAACCAGAAATTGATTTAAAATCTGAATTATGGATTTCCAAGGCAAAACCAAAATCAGAGCATGTAGAAAAGATATTTTCATCCTTAAAAAAGGAAATGAACTTCTATGAGACAACATACACTCTAATGCCTATCTTGAAAGTGCTTTTGGAACCATTCTTAAAAATTCAATAGAAGAAAATGCAAAATAAAAAAAAGGTGCAAAATAAAATGCAAAATAAAAAAATATTCTATGTCTGAATATTTTTTTATGAAACAAAGATTAAGACTATTAAGGAATCAATGCTTTTTATATTTAAAATTTTCATTTTAAGAATAATAATTTAAAAGAGGGCAGTTGACAATAGTGACATAAGTTGTTCCTAACTATAGTCCCCCTAACAAGAAGACCAACCAGTCATAATGCATAGAAAGGACACCATTGTGCAATTTTGGACCCAAAGGTGAGGCCGAATCATTCCCCTGGACAACAGAGACTCAGGAGGAATGACTGTTGTAAATTCATTTTGCTATGGATGATTCTTAGATTTCCTATGAAAAGTGAAATGGGAGTTGTTAACATGTTGCTTTCACAGTTGATGAACTTCATTCACATTTAAACATAAACATGTCACTTACATAGAAGTTCATATACATTTATATTAGTCATTAAATTTCAAATACAAAATATAGTTACATTCTTGTAATGATTTGATTAATCGAAATCTAATTCACAGAATTTAAGTAAAGTTTAAAATTTTATTATCTTGAAAGTAAAACATCTGATATTATTTTGAACACCTTTGTTAATTCATTTGTAAAGGTGAATACTGAAGATGTATTTGTTTTAATGGTGATAATATGGCTATAATTTTTATGTTACCACATAATGCATGGTAAAAAAAATGGTTTCCTTCTAAATTAAGAAACTCAGAGAATATATATGGATAGGAAAGTTGTTATGCATAATTTATAATCCAAACAATCTACAGCATTCTATTTTTTTAAATAGTAACTATAATTATCCAAATTTACAAATATCTTATACATACATAAAGAACTGAACTATAGAATTTTTGCAAAAGAGCTTTTATTGGACTCATGCCTATATAGTCATGCCAATATATATTTTCTCTTTTTATGTCCCATCATCCAATGACGAAGTCCAAAATACAATTATAGAATTTTAAAATTAAATTGTGTATAACATTTACATCCTCATCATTTAGTTTGTTCAACTGTTTCTTTTATAGGAACACATTTCAGTGTCTACCTGTTTGCTTGTTTTGGCTTCAATATTTGAAGTTCCCTCCAAAGCTTCAAAAGTGAAAATTCCACTTTTACACTGTGATTAAATATTTCCAATTGTTTTTAACAACATAAAATATTAGAGAACTTGGTTACAAAAAAGATCAATAAAATTTTAAGACAATTAAAATGATTTACAAAATTGTTCATTACAGGCTCAAACATCTAATATTGAATTAGATGTAGCTTCTGATTTTACTGTATAAATTTATATTCTATATCATAATAAAATGAAATGGAGAGGATCAATTATTTTAGAAAATCTAAGTTTGGTAAAACATTCAAAAAAATAATAAAAAGAATTAACGAAGTGACAAATTTTAATTGTAAAAACACTTGTTGAACGTTGTTACTTTAGGTTCAAAAGTTAGTATCTGTGAAAATATATGAGCTGAAATATTTCTGCATTTATATGTAAAAAAATAAAATTTGGACTATCCTGCATTTAGCAGAGGTTACTCTGGATATACCAAATTCCTCAGCATTTGTAGACAGAATATTTTTCAAATATTATGTTCTACATAGAAAAGTCAATTGGAGGTATCAGGAATTTCAAATTTATTGATCACAAATGTAATTTTAAAGATGGTTCTAGATAGTATGAGAAGTTAAAACTAAATCAGTGTGGAAAAAAACATGTTTTAGAAGTAATAGCAGTGATATGCTATGAGATAAAGACAGCTAAAGAGCTGCTTAAATTATGTGAATATATAACAAGGATGATTATTGTACCTGTTATTTTTAATGTTCAGATGTCTTTTTCCCTCTCAAAACTATTCCAGTTTGAACAAAAATTGATTTGGACAAAATAATAGGCAGGGGTAATGTTATAATCCATACTTTAGATAAGAAGAAATGAAGCCTAGGGAGGTTAAGTAAACTTCTCAAAATCACACAGCTATTAAGGGCCATAGTAATATTAAAAAAAAAAAACTTTAAAAATGTAATAAGAACTATTACTTATTGGACATCCCTTAAGGGCTGGGGAGTATATTTGGTGCATGACATGCATCATTTGCCTCTCATGAGAATCCTGTGAAATAGCTTATAATTATTTTTATTCTTATTTTCTAGACAAGGAGGTTGAATAAAGTAAGATAATATGCCCAAGATCAACACTGGTAAGTAAAAAAAATGGGATTTCTTGCTTCTGTCTGAATACTCATGTCTCTTACATGTTCTTTTTCAGCTTTATTGAGATATAATTGGATATAATGTTGTGTAAGTTTAAGGTGTAGGATGTAATAATTTGAAAAATGTGTATATATTGTGAAATGTTTACCATAATAAGGTTCGTTAACACATCCTTCACCTCACATAATTACCCTTTTGTCATTGCCATTATTCATACCTATTCTTAATGAAGGATTTAGAAGATTCTTAGGAAAATATTAGAATTCTAGAAAAAGAACAATAATCACTACCTTGAAGATAAAGAAACCAAGGTTAGCTAATTATAAGAGACTGTCAACATTGCCAGCATGTAAAGAATGTGGGTGTTAAGGAAACAAACCTTATGGATATAGTTAAAATTCCTATATCCACAACCTACCAGCTGAGCCTGTTTTTATGACCCATGAGCTTCTGTATCTTTATCAACAAAATAGCAGAAACAATGTCTATCTTAAAGAATGATTTGAGAATAAAATAAAATAGCATTTTAAAAAGTCTAGAACAGTGCTTTGACCATTGAATGTATTCAGTAAACATTATTTATTATTATTATAGTTCTTAATAATAAAACAGCAGAAGTTCTTTGAGAAATGGCTCTATATAAGTCTATGTTTGCTAGTGTCACAGAACCTGCCCTATGAATAAGATTTTGCTGCCTGTATGTTTAAACTTGGAAAATAACTACCAAAATATAGATGTGGATTACCTAATGAGTGAATAGGTTTGTGGAAGATAGTGTTTTAGGCCTAGCCATCAAAATTTTTATCATCTTTCTCTCTTCAGAATTAGGGGAATTCTTCCATAACGTATTTTTCTTCATTAATTAGTGGATGAAACTAGAAAATCAAGATGGTATAGTCTGTCTCTAGATAGAACCATTTAAAATGTTTTCATTTTGATGCCAGAGTTGTTTAGCGCTGTGAATGCTGGGAGTTGGGGTGAATTTGGTGATGAAATCTTATTAATGGCATCAAAGTTAATGTTTCTTGTAGTTGTCTTTCAAGGGGATAAATGACAAACCTTATGTCACAAAACTTATGTAAATTCAAATATTATATGAGGCACAAATGCTAAATGTTTAATGTTTATAATATACATGGACAATATTATGTGAGTCATTACAAAGATTAAATAGCATATTCCATTTAAGTAGCTAGTAATTAATGAACTTTTATTCATTTAGTTCAAGAATTCATGCACATTGAACCCTGGCTATATACCAAACCGTATGTTAAAATGATAAATAAAACAGAAAATTTCCTTGCTTCCTGGAGTTTACCACCTACTAGAAGAGTTGGACATAAATACAAACATGATTATGTACCTAATCATTGTGATGACTTCTCTGAAGTAAATTAAGTGGATTTTCTGAGAGAAAATAATAGCTGGAGAGTGAGAGCTAACTTGGATTAGAGAATTGTGGATATAATATTTGGACTGAACCCTAACAGGTGAGTTGATTTTAGCCAAATGAAGACTGTTAAATGATGGGTGAAAGGAAGTGAAAGAGCTTTCTAGGGAGTAGAAACAACATGCAAAAATTGAGGTAGGCAAGAGATTGGTGTTTTCTGGGAACTAAAGTTGGTTCAATGAGGTGCCATACAGAGACGTGAGATGAGTTTGACAACCTGGAACAAGGCCACTTCATGAATTGCTTTGAGGACTATGTTAAAGAGATTGAACTTCATTCTGAGTGAAATGGAAAGCCACTGAACAGGACAGTGGAGGGAAGAATAAGGGTTCCATATGGGACGGTTGGTTTCCAATGACCCCAAGGTGTGTAAATGAGACAAGTACAGTAAGTTCTCACTTAATTTCAATGGATTCTGTGACATTAAGCAGAATGAGGTGTAATAAAACCAATTTTACCATAGGTAATTGATATAAACAAGAGTTAAGTTCCTAAGTCATCTCACCAATATATAACAAAACAACATTGAATGAAATGACATTATATGAAGACCTGCTGTAGTTAATTAGATGTGAGTCAGTCCTTCTGGGGGTCAGGACTGGCAATAACAATTTGGAGGGCATTAATACAGACAGTATTTAAAATCATGCGAATGGATGAGAGCTTTAGGGAGTCAAAGAAAAGAAGTAGTATGTCTGAACCCAAGGAACTCTAGCATTAAAGGTTAAAAAGATGAGTAGCTAGCAAAGGAGACAGAATTTCCAAAGAAATAGGAGAAAATGTGATATCAAGGAGTCAGTGGAGCAGTGCTTCGAGAAATAGTGGCCAATAGGGTTAAATGCTTATAAATCCATTATGGAGGTTAGCGTTAAATTTGGCATGAGTGAGTTAGGTGGAATGTTGCAGGCAAATAACAGACTCAAGTCAGTTGAAACATAAACAGAAAGTACTAAAGTAAAGCCAGGATAAGAAGAAAATGCTTTAAACATTTTAGATACAAACAGAAAGAGAAATATAAAACAGTAATGGTTGGAAGACAAGATGCTTTCGTTTTGCTTTTTTTTAAAAAAAATCAGAATTAGTAGAATATGCTTACATTTTGATAGGAACAATCCAAATGAGAAGAGTGGTTTAAGATGAGGGAGAGAGAAAGAATATCCAAAAAAGTAAATTCCTTAAAAAGGCAAGAGAACTTGGGATTCAGAGTAGAAGTACTCTTTGTTAGGAGAGAGGTTAATGATAATACAAACGTGGTGATACAAACATACTCATTGTATCAACCTTTCCACTGATGCTCTGCTTCTAGGATGCAACTGAGAGGCAGACTCCTGGGTTATCCAGCTTTAGTTTTGCCAGAGGAGCCAACAATGGAGATTTATAAGGGAGGGCTTATAGCTACTTGAGCTTGGGAATTTTGCTATTAGATTGATGTAGACTTCATATTTGTAGCAGTAAGCTGTATGTGACCTAACTACTGCTGAGATGTGCCTTGTGATGCATATTCAGTTTGAAGGCTAATACCTGTTGCTTTATTGCTACTTCTGAAATATGTCTAAATATGGACATTTTAGTGGCTAAAATGTCATGCCAGTTTTTCTCATTGGCATTCTTCTCTTTGGTAAAAAACGAAATCTAAGTTGTAAGAATAAATATTTTTAAGTATCTCTGTAAAAGTTGTTTTCATATGGAATTCTCAAAATGGGTCTCGTAAACCTCTTTTTGAAAAGTTTATTCTGAGCTGATCCTCATACAAAGAGTTTTGCTCACTACAGAGACAGAGTGTGGTGGGTTATGGAATAACCATAGGCTTAGAGCATGAGTGGACAGTAGCTTTGGGGCAGTTGCCTTCTCTCGTAACACATTTCTAAAAGCCAAGGCCAAGTGAGGTAGACTGCTTCTAGAAACTTTCTTGTCATTTGATATCATGGATGGATGTTTGGCCTATTGGGTGAAAAAAGTTCCAAATTTACTCTCAGAAATTAAAAAATGTGAGTCTAAATATAAGATCAGAGCATGCATGCAGAAGAACTACTTTTTAAACTTTTTTTGGATAATATTTCTGTTTATCATTTATTCTCTCGTAAGATGTACATTCAATAGATTTTTTTTTTAATGAATTACTCATTACCTCCTACAAGCAAACATTCTCCTTGCTGGCTCCCTTCTTTCTGCCTGTGAAAATCCATCCAGCGAATAATTCTCCATCTAAGTTCTGACTGTGACCTTCATCCCACCCATCATTACCTTCTTGTCCTTTGAGGTGACAGCATGCAGTTGTAGCAATTAGGATGTATTTACAACATTCAACTAGCATTTCCAAATGTCTGGTATTTAATAGGATGATTTGGTGTTTTACTTTCCTGCCTATTATAATGAAAATTTTAAACAGAGAGGTAATTTTCTGTGGTTGCTCTAAGATTAGGATAATTCTTTTCTATAAATAAATAATCCAACACCCATTAAAAAATAAGCATGTTATCAGTAGAAATCTGCAAGCAATTTAATATTCATTTATACACATACGTATATTTTCATTTTCTCTTACTCCATTTTTCCCACTACCTGCTGGTGGCTTAGTACATTTCTGGAAAATGTATAATAGCTATTCACAAATTCTAGAAGGGATACTTGATAAGTCCTGAATAAGTGATTCTTTGAGAAACACTGTATGTCATGCCCATAAATTATCTCATATAATTTTCACGATAACCCTTGAAAAATGGGTGTGTTATCATCATAATTTATCCCTGTGGTATACATGAAAAACTAAAGATAAGAAAAAGTTTGGGAGCTTAAGTAACCAGCCTAAAGTGATAGAGGGAGTAAGCAGTACAGGCAGGATTTAAGCCCAGGACTCCGTATTCTAACTTCTGTGTTCTTTTATTATCTATACCACCTTTGCACAAACTGCAGCAAAGGAGCTGGGCAAGTCATGTGACTGGATTCAGATGGAAATAGGAAGGTAGTAGAGGAGAGGTGTGGCTCATGGCAGGTGTCTTGCTTTTCCTGTCACTTGCTTTGTAGGATCTTATGAGATTTTAATGACATAGTATGCTTAATAACATATCATGAAAAAGACATGCTATGATGAAAAGGAATTATAATGTAGCTGTTTAGCCCTAAATTAATAACTAGCAATTATAAATGTTAATACCATTTACAAGATTGTTTTTTCACCAGAGGAAAAGTATTTATGCTTGCCATATAAACATGTGTGATGTACATAGTTAGTAAAACTGATAGTATTAATAAAAATCTTAATAGACTTTATGATTAGAATAAAATGATATTTTGATCCAAATCCCTAATTAGAACAGTACATTTACCAACTGTTCTCGTGGGAAATAGAGCCAGAATTCATCATTTAAAGTAATACCTAATTAATCCTTCTTTGTAACAGATGTCAGCCTTATTTTCAAATCTTTCGTAGACAATGCCTCGCAGTATGAATCTTTTAATTGTCTATGTTGCATTATTTATTTTTAATGCTATAATATATGGTTAAATAAAGGAGATATGGATAATCAGTATAACTTTTGAGTCTGTTTAGCTCCTGGAATAGAGGTATGAGAGTTGAATACAACAAACATATTCATGAGTCCATCAGAATCAATTAAAAATAAAGTGCAACAGTAAATCTGTTAATCACAGTATAATGAAGAAACACTAACTGGGAATTAGATGACAAGAGTTCTACTATGATTCTGCCATACATCATGTCATTGCATAATCTCAAGCAATTCATCCCAACTCTTTTGACTAGAGGCTGCGTCTGTGTGATGAGGCCACCAGACGATGTGATTTTTAGGGCCCTTTCCAGGGTGAAGATTCATTACCTTTTAAAATTATTCTGTGTATATAATTCACATTCCATTTTAATTTGCTCTATAGATATGTATATAGGTAAGTATATGAGAATATGGGGCTACACACACACACATGCACACATATGTCTATCTTTACTTACACTTAACGTTTCAATTCCATTCCATACTGTCTTTTGATGAAGGAGAGGAGCAAGATATTGGTAGCTGATAAAGTTCCTTGTGTTTTAGATATAAATGATCTATTACAGGTAAAAAAGGAACCACTTATTCAGTGGCAGGTTTTAGCATTTACCTCTGGGAAGCATAATGTTACATTTGAATGCTTTTTCATTGATTAGTCAGGAAAAATAATTATGATAGAAATTTAGGGTCAGTAGCTTTAATTCCTATTAATGCTTCCTTGCAAGTATAATGAATATTTGTATTCCAGTAACTACTTACAAAAGACAACCAACGTATAATCTGAAGAACAGAATAAATATGGAATAGAATGTGTCATAAATGGTGTCAGTACTTGCTATAACAATTTAAGGCATCAATCTGTAAATAGGAACTTAGGTATTATTATTGTTGATTTGAACTATGTGATTTGTATTTGAATGAGGACTACAAAAATTTAACCCATGAGAGTCTATTAGCTTTTATCTCTATAATGTTTACAAAAATTCACGAACTTGGTAGACTTTATAATGCCCAAATGGCTAATACAGGCTAAGAATTATTGACATTTATTAAGAGCTCACTCTAAACAAGGCTATGTTTTATGTGTATTACCTCTTTCATCTCATTTCACCTTCAAAACAGTCCTGTGAGGTGCGTCCTTTTATTAACTTTATTTTGCAGATGAGAAAAATGAAGTTTGCAGGGCATAAGTAACTTGGCCAAGATCACTCAACAGAAGTGAAGGGGATGCAGAGTTCAAATTCTGGCATTTTGATTCCTGAGCATTATCAAAACACGGCGACAACGAAACCAATTAACTAACCACCAATAGTGCAGACCACTCATAAAAATGTTTGTTTAGCCTAACCTACCTGAGCTCCAGATGTGTATGTCCACCTGTCTACTAGACTTATGCACTAGAAAGTCTCCGAGTCCCTTCCAATCCACAAGGTTACTGAATTCTAACCCTGAGCACTGAACTCTTTCCTCCCCCAGGGATTTTTCTGTATAGGCAACAGGCCCATTATTCAGCTATGGCTCAAGGCTAGGAATCAACACTGTCTTCTCTCTTTTCACTGGCTACATCCAATAATCCATTCACAATTCAGTTCTATTCCTCAAATACTTTTTAAATCCTGTTGATCTTCTCTATTGCCATAACTTCCACCTTGGTCCAAGAGACTGTCATTTCTCAGGTGAACAGCTGTAAAATTTTCCAAAACTGGCTGTTCTTTTTTCAGTTTTGTTCCTCTTCAGTCTGTTCTCTATACTTCAGCTAGAGCAGTGTGATTAAATCACATATTTGATCACATAATACAGCTGCTAAAACATATCTTTTGGCTAAATTTCAGCTCCTTAGCATGCTTACTCATTTTGTTCTCTGCTTACCCACCTGCTTTTAAACCCCAAATTATCTTATGCCACTATCTCTTTCCCTTTTATGTCACAGCATAGTGCTTTTCTTTTAGTGTCTCGATTCTACTTTTATTGCTTCAAGATCTTCACACAGTCATTTAAAAGTCATTTATCAATCACCTTCTAAATGACAGCCACTTTTCTAAGCACTCAAGTGTAGTGGTAAGCAAGGCAGGGAGTCTTTGCTCTCATGGAACTTTTCTTTAAATGGTTTAGGGGGACAGACCATAAACAAAAAAATATATGTATTTTCAGATGGTTGTGAGTACTATGAAGAGATCAGGGCAGTGGAACAGAGAGTGAGTGAACCTTTGGGGTGGAGTGTAGGATATACATGTGCTTATATATTCTTACATTCTTCCCTCTTCATCTCACCTCACTTTCCACCCAATGCCTGGTTAACTCCTATTTACATTCCACGTCTCAGCTTAATCATCACTTAACTGGAAGGCTTGTTGACCTCTCTTCTATCCAGACTAGAATGGGCGGCTCTCTATTCTCACACCTCCACAGTTCTCTGCGATTTCTCTTTTGTAATACTCATCACACTTTAAATTACCTATTTAAAGTGTTTTAATAATCATTTAAAATAATTATTGTTTTAAATAATTACATTTAATAATTATACATATATAGTTATAATAAAAATAACTTACAATAAGTAGGATAAGATATATTACAGCTACTTAATTACTTAAAATAATCATTACTTTAAATAACTATTTTAAATGTTTCCTATACTCTACATTCTATAAAAAAAAAGAACCACTTATCTCTGGGTGATACTGCAGTAAAAAATAGATGGACACATAAGATCCCTATGCTTATAGAGCTTACATTCATATTTATGTTTGGGAAATCACACAAAGAAATAAAGATAATATCATTTAGGTAAAAAGGTTAACACCAGTATTTAATTGATTATAATTTTAGCAAAGGAAAAGTACAGTTTAAAAATATCTGCAGTTGGAAGACCTCCCCTCTCTGAAGGTTTAGAGATAGCTTCCCAGAGGAAACGATAATTAGGATGAGGCCTGGAGGGTAACAGTTTACTAGCTGAAGGTTTGGCTTGGCCGGATGAGGAAATCTCTGGGGGTGGTGTGGCAGAGCATTAGAGATCAAGGTAGCGATGCTGCTTATAACCTGGGAGTCACAGGAGTCCCCAGAGGAGATAATGTTTGAGCTGAGACCTGACTGGCAAGAAGGGTGTAGCCACATGAACTCCAGGACAGTAGAATTTCAGAGAGAGAGAAGAGTACAGAAGTCCTAAGACAGGAATGAGCTTGGTGTGGTCTAGAGAAATTAAGAGGACGAGCATGGCTGAGGCATGGGTTTCGAAGGGGATTGTGGTAAGAGGTGAGGTTTGAAAAGTAGGCAGAGGCCAGATCACAGTGGGCCTTGTTGGCCATTGCAAGAAATTTGGACTTTATTCTAGGTGTGTTTAAAAATCTGAAAGATTTAAGGCAGCAGATAGATGTGACTGATTTATATTTTAAGACTGCATTGGCTGTGGTATAGACGAAGGATTTTAAGAGTCAGGAGGGTAAATGAAGGAAATTAAAAGCTCATAAATTACATAAATGATTACCTCTTTAATGTGAATGAAGGGTCAGAAAAAAATGTTGTACGATTTATCCTAGAGATTATTTTTTTTGGAAACAAAAAAAGTAAGATGTGGTAAAAATACTTATGAGTTGGGCATATTCAAGTTTAAACCCTAGCCTAACAATGGGACTTTGAATAAGGAATTACATGAGAATTAAGGACCCATTCCTCACAGGATAATTGAGAGGACCAATGAGGTAATGCTTTTGATCCTATCATAGCACTGAAACCTGAAGAAACTCAATGAACATGCTTCCTCACTCTTTTTAAAAGTGAAGAACAGCACATTGAATCACGAGTGACTATTGACATCAGCAGTGATGAGTGTTTCATTGATGTGGTAGGTGCTGAGGACAGAGCAGGATATGAGACAGATCAAGTTCTCTTTGTCACATATCTTATGGTGCCGTAGGAAAGATGGACATAAAACAAACGATTACACACAGAGTTGTATGATCAAAATTGCAATGAATCCTGCAAAGGACAAAATTCTTTAAAGTGTATAATAGGAAGAGTTTATCTAACCTGAAAAGGAAGGCTCCCAGAATGGAATTGAGTAAGAGATCTGAAGGGTGAGTGTTGCTAGGTGATGATTTACTTGATCTAGTATTTCCAAGGTGACAGCTAGCAGAAATTACGTTTTGATGAGGGTTAGAGAGAGAAAGACTAAGGAAATGAAACCTGGCCTGAGGTGAGGAGTCTAATGCCTGGGATCTAGAGCAATAAGGTGGTGGGTTATATGATCTGTGATGGGAAAAAGAAGCATGCAAGTTCAAAGCTCAGCATAGACCATGGACAAAGTATATGGAAAGAGTCATGTTCATAAACTGCACACTTTTTCCTCCCAGCTTCTGAGACACTGTGAAATTAAGTGAGGAGGTGAGATTAGACTCAGGGAAGTTGTGTTAGTAGATACTTTACTAGTTTGGGCAGTTTTTTTCAATCAAACGGTTTCAGGCACAGATAATTAAATGATAATTTCTCCTTGCTGGTATTCATGGAACATCAAAGATCTGTTAAGAGCTCATCTACAAATCTACAACTGCCTTAATTATGGTTTTCACACCGACATATAAATCATGATCCCAAATCTAAATTGTTTCATGAATAGAAGGACCTTAAAAGATATGAAAGAATTTTTGATCTATTTGTGCATAATTATCTCACAAATAATTTACTTGGGAAAACATTATATAAGTTATATGAGAAAATTCAGAATGTAAGGAGGCAATATCTATACCTCAGTTCTTCTTTGTCCAACATTCAGATTGAAATGAAAGTATGAAGTGCTCAAAATACAGCCTTTGATCAAACCACCTTTTTCATTTAGAAAATTAATATTAAAGGGAAAGTGTGAAGTTTATAGTCTCATTTGGCAAATTATTATGAGCACATTAATAAACAAAGCAAAACAACAATAACAACAACAAGCAAATAGAGGCTCAAGTCCATCCTGAGAGGAAAATATTTTTGCTATTCAAAAATTTTTTACTAGGAAGGATATTTCCCTAGTTTTTAAGGCTGCAGTCATTTTCTGTCCCTGCCCATTACACTTAGAGAGAGCCAGTTGACAGTGTTCCTTTCTGTATGCGCTGATGTAGCTGAAAATCCCAGAGGCCAATCAGCAATTTTTGCACACTCTGGTTTCCCGTCCAGTCTGTCCTTTGAGCAAGGATTCCAAGTGTAGCTTGCCAAGCTTGCTCTGTTGGTGGTCTTGGCCTCAAAGTCAGAGCAATGTCAATCTGCCTCGTTTCACCTATGATCATGGGACTCCTACTTGTCCTTCAGGCTGTTGTGTCTTTTCTGTGCCCTACAAGGTTATAGTCTTTAAATTAGGTCATTGGAAACATTTTTCCTGTCTGCTGCTAGCAAGACAAAACTCCTTCAGTTGCCTCTAGTTATTCTGCTGATCGCCTGGAATATTCCATTTTTCTCCTGGGAGTGGAAACTCAAAGAATGCAAGTCAAGGCGCACCTCTGCCACTCGGAGATATTTAGCTTTTACAAAGGGAGACAGAATGTAAAAACCCTTTCCTTCACTGACCTCATAATATCAGAGAGTATAAATCACTGCAAGGCTATGGATGGCTTGATGAACTTCGTGTAGGGGCCAATTTTTCCCATGTGTTTTCCAAGGACAGTCTATGCCTTCTGCTTGTGGCTTTGAAGCATATGCTATGTGTACTCAAAAGAATGGAAGAAAGAGCATTCTTCAATGGCAATATGGAATTTTCCTCCTCTCCCTGTGATTTAGGCTCTTTTAACCTTTTAGAGAAAGCATCAGTTTCAACTGGAATCTATTCAGTTCCCTTAAGCACAGTATGTGAATGTAAACTGCCTAACTAACTGCCCGATACATAAGAGATGCCGATTGAAGGGTAACTTTATTTCACTTTTTCTAATTCAATCATATTTTAAAATAATTAAAATAATCGTTTTTTTTTCCTCTGAAGGATTTCCATAATATATCCTTTACTGTCCAAACTATTTTAAATCAATGGAATTAAAATAGCATGCTTACTATGGAAAGACGTACAGCTCATCAGAGAACTGGATTTCTTTGTTTACAGTTTTTTACAAGACTAGAGAAAAAAATGCTTAAATGACGAATTCATCTTTTTTTGTTAATAACATTTGTTGTTTCAGGGAAGGAATTTTTGGGTTCATAAATAGATCTTCATACTTTTTAAGGGCTTAAAGTAACAGCTCATATGAAGCAAATACTATCTAAAGATATGTGATTTTAAAAGGGTTTTATCCAAAGAAACTGCTGCAGGAATAGATTTGTAAGTCCTATAGCCGAAAAACATATCCATTCTCTGATTACACTGCTTCTGGATAGCTTCTTCTCTTCCAAAGGGAGAAGATGTTTTTTGCCATCCATAACAGCCAAACCAGCTCTTTTGATCAATGGCCTTTGAGGCATCAATCACATTGCCCTTCTAACCACAGATTCTTCTAGAGACAGTTTATTTAAAAAAAAAAATAGAAAAGAAAAAGTAGAATTCTTTTTTATTTCTACAGAATAGATATTCCTATCTCCCTGGAAGCCTTACAGACTAAAAAAGAATTCTTGAGAAACCCAAGGAAGGAATTAGTCTTCAGTTATCTATAATGTGCAGAGGAAGTAAGGGGAACAAAGGAAGTGTCATCATGGAAACCATCTGCATGCAGAAAGGGAAGAAGATCTGATGCCCTCTTGTGCTTTCTTCCATTTAAATCCTGCAAAGTCCTAACATTTGCTTGCATGAAAAAAAAAAAAATCTATTGAAGGGTAGGGAATAGGTATAAAATAAGTTCTTCAGGGCTTTAAACATCATAGATTATTGAAATTCAACAAACTCATAGGAAATTTGCAAATACAAAGCCGATTTATTTTCATTATGTGAACATGAAAACTAAAAAAAAGTTTCTAGAACCTTAAAAGAGATGAAATGATTTTCTCTACAAAACTGGTGTTCTCAAGTTTCATTGCCTTGTGCCAGTTTTCAGCCCAGAGTGAATTTTTATCGTTGAGTCATAAACCTCTGAAAATCATACCACCAGTTTACAGTGGAGGGCTGACACCACTTTAATTACAGTGTGGCCAGGGCTGGGGTGAGAAGCCTGGTGGTATCGCCTTCACTCACAGCCCATTTCAATCTCGAAAAGGTGTATTTCAAAGTCATTAAGTTTGTACGTGGGTTCTGTTTATTTTGCTTTCTATGCTGCTTCCAAGAAATCCTGTGTTTAGGGTTATAAGGAATAGTTTCATTCCTCAGATTTGGAACAAAGCAAATCTGAGCCCCCCAACTTTCCTAGGCTGTTGTAGCGGACATACTTCAGTCTTGGAAATGCGAGCTGCTTTTGACAAATATTATCACTGAGATTTTTTTTTTTTTTTTGGCTGTCATATGAAAAATATGGAGTTTTGTCTTCTAATTTGCAATTGAGACGTGATTTCAAAACTCATGCCCTGTGAGAGGAAAATGCAAGGCTTCGGGTACAACTGTTCTTTGGCAGTGCTGCTCATATTTTGATGCACGAGGAAATGATCAAGCAACTGTTTAAGAGGATCAATGAACCATAAGTGGCCTAAAATAACTGACCCATGAAAGTAGCAAAGATGGGGGCTGCTTTCGTGTTCACTGGTAGGGCATATTTTGACTATAAACTGCTGAGGAATTACTGCCAGAGATTACTATTATATAGGGTTTAGTACATTGCCGGCCCTTAAAAACATGAATCAATTTTAATGACATGCTGAAAAAAAAAGGAGAAAAGGAAGACAGACATTTTGTAGTAAGGTACCCAGGAAATTTCATCCTAAAATGGCTGAGGAAACAGCCCTAATGAAATAAGCTAAGCCGGGACAGATCCATCAAGTCAATAACTACATTAGCAATTACATCCTTTTAGTGCAAAAGCAATCCTGGGCCATGTCTCCATAGCTATTGAGGGGATGTCTCCTCTGCTGTGCTGAAAGAGTCTAATACCTTTGGCTGTCTCAGCTCTCCAGGGCTTTCAGTTAAAGCGGTTGATGGATTAAGTTGGCAGCTCACAATGGCCAGCCACCAGAGTGTATTGGGACTGAGTCTGGAAACTCATGGAAAATTCTGAGATTCTGTGTCCAGTCAAAGTATAGAAATGGATTTGATGACTCCTGAGAAGTTTTACACTTTCTCTCCCTCCTCCCTACCTTCCTTCCTTCCTTCCCTCCCTCTCTTTCTCCCTCCTTTCCTTCCTTCCTTCCTTCCTTCCTTCCTTCCTTCCTTCCTTCCTTCCTTCCTTCCTTCCTTCCTTCCTTCCTTTCTTTTTTCTTTTATAAGCTGGTTTTTCTGTTTTCTGCTAAGACTGACAAAGTAAATGACTGCATGCTCCTATAAAGGAGATGCTGATAAGCCACATTTTCAAGGTGTTGTTCACAGAATTGTAATCTTTTAATGCTGCAGTGGATCTTAGAGAAACGTCTCATCCAGTGACTTGCCCAAGGATCTTCTTTTCAAATTCATAGACTTGCAGTTGTTAAAAAATGAACCTTACACAATGGGTGTGTCCTCACTATCTGTACTAATTTTATTTTCTACTTCCTATTCCATGCTATGTTGTACCCCATTTTTCTGCATTTTAAAATCAATAACCATTACCCTCCCTCCCCTACCCCAATTTTAGTCTCAGATTGTCTATCTCCTGGGTTTATAATTTTCAAAATATGATAAGATACAGACAATGAGTTTAAAGTCAATATAACCAGTTGGAGTTGAAAAGCCTTTGTTTCCTTGTTTGGTTAACTGGGGCTGTGAAAACTAAATCAATCAATATCGGCTAAAAGTGGTTCCAGCTGATCTCCATACATAGTTCCACTTGGAACTGCTATTACATTAAACTGTTGAATTCTCAAGCATTTAAATGACGGGCTTTGTCTCTTCCCCAGAACCTGCATCCTGCTTGATTAGCACCGGTCTGATTCTCTTCAGGGCACTTTTCCTTTAATTAATCTTGACAGCTTTTTTGGCTCGGAACTTCTAGAAGCACCTTAGGATCACTTTTGTCCTTTCCATTTATAAAAGCCCGCTCCTGGATTCCACAGGACAATGTAAGTGAAAGTGCTTTGAAAAAGTTAAAAGGTTTTTTTCTGACTTGGAAAAATAACCTTGGCGAAGTGGGTTTAGTATAGCAAGATAGTTCAGCTTTTGTTCCAGATCTTTCTTCCTGTTTTTTCTTCCCTTCCTTTTAAGCTCTCTAAGAGTTTTCTCTTTGGGATCCCTGAAGCCCTGAAGTTGCTTTTTCACTAACATAAAGAATAATCAAAGCAACAGATAAATATTTCAAAGCCAGCATTTTCAGGAAAAACAACCTACAGACATGCCTCTGCTTTTGGAAGTAGACTAATCAGCATGTTGGGATCCATGGAGTGTGGTTATGGAATATCGGGGCATAGACAGTGACATACCATTGGCCAGGGTACTGATTTGAGAGCTGATTTGAGAGCCCAGGGGAGTGAAGCCACAGATTTCTCAGCATTCAGGTTGTTTACACAAGGTCAGATGCTTGATGCTCTTTCTTAAGGCTATAGACATAGATTTACTTCTATTGAAGTTCATAGGTCGCTCATAAACAGAGGCATCCTAGAGGGAAAACAAGATGAAACCAAATCAAACAAACAAAAAGAAATAAACTTGCATTAATTAGTTTTATGTTTCTGGCTTCTATAGTTCTCTAGTGCTTCTTAATTGCAGTTTCTTCCATAATTTGATGGCCAGAGATGTGAATAGCTATTATAAATAACATACCCCGAAGATTCCAAGATAGCTCTAACGGGTTTTGGTAACTCTGGGTGAAATTGCTAGTGAGAAAGAAAAGTGATTTTGAAAATATGGCGGAGAGAAGAGAAGGCAAGCACAAAAACATCAGTTAAAGTTAATGCCGTTCTGGCTAATACACAGACAGCTTCAATTTCCTTTAATTAGTGCAGAGTTAGGTGACAATGTATTTAATCAGTGAGCTAACAAGTACAGCAGCTGATTGCTCTCACCACCCTGTGTGTACGTGTTGACTGAAAAAGTAAATAAAATTACCTCCACTGCAATAATAAAGTGGCATGCTAACTTTATTACAGTAGCAACCTTTTAGAAGTACCATACAGCAGTGAAAATTGATCATTTCCTAAATCCTTTTTCCCCCTTTTAACATGTCACTGCAGTTGACCCTTTGGGGATGTGATGGCTAAACTGGAGTCCATCTCTCAGGGCGATGCCACATGGCCCCACGTTCTGTGACTTCTGCAAGGTATTGAGACGGTTCTGAGTGCATTGCTTGAATTCACATTAGCAGCTATATTCCTGAGTGGTAAAATGTGGCCTTCGGCAGACAGAGGAATCTGCTCAAAATTCAGTGTTTTTCCAATTAGTTAAACACACCTAGAAGCCAGCAGAGTGTCTGCTTGTTTTGTTAGTGTCTTTGTCAGTGAGATAGGAAATAGGTGTCATTTTTCTCATCCTCTTCATGACCTATATAGGGATATTTATATTTATTTTATATCAATTAGCTTGGATTTTGCTATGATTTTTCTACATTGGCAAAGGTGAACTTTCAAAAGCAATACTACTCACTCAGGAAACATTTTTCTTATATCCTTGGTCCATTGGGGGCTACGGTATTTAAAGTACTCTGTTCCTTAAACAGATGTACAATTTAAACCAATAAAATTAATACGAACAACTAATAGTAACCTGCTCCTTTTACCATCATTACTGCATAACGTGACAGACTCAGTTTATCTTCATTAGGTTTTCTTGCCTTTAGCCCACACCAAAAATAATGAGATAAAAATCTTACTGGAAAGACTGTTTATTACCCCCTTGTAAAGGTCCCTGAACCAACATATAAAGTGGAATTTTAATTCAAAGAAAACAAAATCCATATACCAGGATCCAGGACACTTTTGCTCAGCTCAGCTGGGTGGCGATGCTATATATCATCACCATCGTCACTAGCTTTAATTGAAGCAGATACGCCAGGTAACCTAGGTGCGTTACCTCATTTCATCCTCACACGCACTCCAGGAGGTAGATACTATTACAGCACCCATTTTTCAGGTAAGGGAACAGAGACACAGAGATGTGCATATTGCAGTCGCACCTGAGCCCAGGCCTGCATCATGCACCTTGAGGTGGGCTTCAGGGTGATCTCGACCACATTGCTAAATTCCTTTCCCTCCTGCACACATTAGGGCTACTACAACTTGTTTTTCATATCCTGGATGTTACAAGAAAGACTCAGAGTTCTCTTCTTTATCCGTGAGCCCAGTGGGGATCTTAGTTTTATCGTAAGACAGATTGGCATGAAGTTCTTCATCTCACAGACCAACTCCTTCTCAAGACCAGATATTCATTCTCAGAGGGAACATTCATGTTTTTCTTCCCAAATGGCACACCTCCATTTTGAGCTCATTTCAAAAGGCAGGAGGATAACAGGCTTTGGAGGCAGGTACACATGGGTTCAATTACTGACTCTGTCTCTTATTATCTGTGTACCCCTTGAACAAGTTACTTACCTTTTGAACCTAAATTTTCTAATTAGTAAACTGGAGATGTAGATCCCTACTATATAGACTTGTGGTGGGAATTAAATGAGACCATAGAACTATTTTTATGCGATTCGTGAAACATAAGAAACCAAACAAACAAAAAACCTTGAACAACCACCCCAAACTCCACGATTAAACAGAGCCAACAAACGGTTACATAGGCTTACTTCTCACATTTATAGCACCACTTATGTTACCAATATTTGGAAGTCTGAAGACATATATAAATTAGAAGTTAATAATATTTGTACTACTAGTAACACAAATATCTATGGGAGAATGCTGACTTTTGAAATGTTTTTCTCTATTTCTGTGGATGACCTGAGTGGTTTACATTTTTCTGAGTGAGTTTCTGCTACCATTGAATTCAAGTATTTGTGGGTTATCTCATCATCACAAATATGGCCAGCTATTTTCCAGTGACTCCTCACAGTGGGATAATAGTCTGATCCTTCTTGCCCCACAGTATCAATCATCCAAAGCTATGTGATTGATAGTAATTCATTGAAGTCTGTGGGCAATGGGTTACATTGCAGTTCGTATACAAACTATTTAAAATTGTTATTTAACTATATTTTTAGAAGTCCCAGGCCATTCTCTATGGCTCACCAATATAGACCTTGGTTTTCATGCCTACCTGAGCTTCTTTCTTCTCTGCAAAACTATTCCACTGTCCCAATCCTGGAAAACCCAACCTGTACCTAATAATGCAGAGAAATAATTTAATTCTCATTTCTTCCCTTTACCTTCTGAGCTTTTTTTTTTTTCTTCCGCAATGAAATGGCTCATCAGTGTGTTTTGTTATATTCCAGAGTCAGAATTTCAAGTCACCTTCTCCCTTTCTTCCCTCACTGTATGTTCATTCATGAAGTCTTTACTAAGTACCAATTGTATGCCTAGTAATGGTAAGCAAAAATGTTAAAGACGGTCTCTCCTGAAGTGCTTACCTTTGTCACCTTTGTTATTCTTGTCCATTAATAACTGTTGTGATTTGTGGGAAAAACTGAGATAAAATATAATCTCTTCTAAGAATGTGGCATGATCGAAATGAAACTTGTAAGTCATAGCCTTCATGCTTGGAGAGTCAAAGTACTATATTAACATTGATTTTTTGGGTAGTAATAAGGTAAAAACAATAGTGTAAACATCACAGAATAATCTGAGAAAAGCCAAGTCAGAGGGCTAAAGTATAATGACCAAGGAAATAATAAACAGGACTGGGTTCAAATTCAGGTTCTTCTCTTTTTCACTTCTAGATACACAATTCTCCTTCCCTTGCCACTAGTATGGCGATGTCTCTGTTCTTCCTGTTCTTCCTGGAATGTTCATTTAGAAGACACTAAGGGAAAGTTGGCAAGTGATTACTTATTGCAGTGTCTAAAAAAGGGACTGGAATAGGCAATGGTGTCGAAATGGAAGTGGAACAGGAATATCGAAAACTCCATCAGGCAGCCCTTTGAGATAGTCATCCGTGGCTATAAAATGATCAATTTGTAATTACCCAAATTTAGCATTTTAATATGGTACACATGAATGCTCAAAATCCTGTTTTTAATGGCAGGAGTGATTAAAGTGGAGTTTTATCAAGGCATCTAAAACAGGCTGTTAGAACCTCAACTGTGATCTGAAAGTCTTAATTTAGAAAGCTCACATATGGACCAGGTGCATCCTGCCTAAAACGTTCTATAAAATAATACAGGATTCTCAGAACAGTGACCAAAATAAACATTTAGCATTAGACTGTTTTGTCTGCTTCCTAATGATTCTTGTACAAAAACATTAAGTAGTTTTAGGTGGATATCAATTTTGTTTTTCCGCCCCTGTTGGACTAAGCAAAAAATCAGAGAAAAAGAATTTTATGGTAAAAATGATTTTGGCTAGCTTCAAAGTTTTTAATTGCTTTATCCCCCTCCCCTTTGAAACACCTGATATTTATAGAAAGAAAAAAGTACATGGAAAAATAGACATTTTTGTAGGTAAACAATAAATACCAATGAATATTATTGACTGCGGTTGAAGCCTCCCAGAAAAATAGATTAATAGAAAAAAATAAGGCTCTCTCCTATAAATTGGCTTAACAGGATGTGCTGTCTAAGGCTCTCCCTAGGACTGTGAAATACTGTCACTTCAGTGATGAGTAAGTAAATTGTACTCACTAGTGTCATTTCTGCACAATGAGATATTTTACTCCTCCTTGTTCAGAGTCCAGACATAGGGCAGAACCAGCCAAAATGGACAAGAACATAGAAATATTTCTCCAAAGCCACTATAACGGCATTTTCCTGAAGTTGTAGTGAAGAATGGGACTTTTCCTCTCTTACAAGTTCCATTTTTCACCCTCAGGAGAGCTATGATCACATCCTATTTTTAATGCCTCACAAGGAGCTGAAGCCTTTCCTTGGATTAAAATCATTGTCTGTGTGACATCAGGAAGAAATCCATCAGTTATCGCCCAGGGAACAGACTTGTCACCAAGGGAACAGTTTTGGAGGAGCAAAGACCTGAAGGTGTATTTATAAGACAGGGGAGTTGGCTATTTCCAGGATTTTTAGTGGATAAGGTTGCAATCTCCTATGGCAGGAGACTGGGTTGCCTTTTAAAAAGTAGTTAACAACATCATTCACAATTTTGATCAAAGCACAACTAGGTGTCTTTAATTTTCCTTGTAAAGATTCCTGAATCCTTTTCGTTGGTGTAAATCCTGCCACATGTACATTGCCAGTTCTGTCATCCATAACTTTTGACCAGCAAGGATGCCAAACAGGCAAACCTCTATTGATGGCATCAAAGGAGAAATCTTATATGTTCATACTTAAAACAAAAAATCCCAAATAGCTAGAAGAGATAGGCTGCAATTCATTCCTGTCTGAGGATCAACATTGTGGGGAAACCAGAAACACATTTCCCCCCTTCAGCATGGTGTGGCAA